>CM059582.1:8168750-10702500 GCA_030407085.1 Trichopria drosophilae | reverse complement strand
TGGAAATGCAATTATCGTTTTATTCCTAATATTAATTGCAATTCAGAAAGCCGGTTGATATCGTCTCGGCGGTGAATCCACACTTGATCGAAATTATGGAACTTAGCAGTAGTATTGAGACACAAAGTTTACCACACAACACAAGAGCAAGATTTATTAATAATTTTTCAAAACTCAAATTTAATAATTTTCACAAAGTGCTTGATGATCGCGGAACTTGATCCGACGCGAGAGTTGATCCTATCGAAGCAAGCAGCCAAGCGGAACTAACGATGCTCGCGAACAAAAAAGAGGGAGAAGTTTCATAAAACTACGCTAGTCAAAGCTCGCATACGAACGCGTTTACATTGTTATAATGTCGGCAAATAGACAACCTAAAGCCTTACAAATTAATGTTCGGTTTTCTTTTTCTTAAGATACATCGTTTTAGGACACGTTAACATACCGCACGCCTCGTTTCTGGTAGAAACGATAATAATAGTGCCGCACGCCGTTTTGGAATAATAAGGAATAAATGGTAAACGCCGCACGCCGTAAAGAAACGGTTTCACTTAAGAACTAACACAAGTATCACTCGATTCGATAGGTAGGACACACAGTTTATGAATCGGACGCATTAGGATCGAATCAGCTGTCTTAACTTTACACACTCTAACTAATCCATCTTGACCCGTAATGCATTCAATTACACGTCCTAAAGGCCATTTAACCGGTGGATAGTCTTCACGAAGTTTCAGGACAACACTTCCCACTTGTACATCAAAATGTGCCGAACGCCACTTATTGCGCTTTTGTAATGACGTTATGTAGTCATGTTGCCACGCCTTCCACCAATGATCGCGGATAGATTGGACCATTTGCCATCTACTTAGAAGTCTTTCTGGCAAGTCAAGTTTCAGAGGTTCAGGAAGCGCACGTAAAGGACGTCCAATTAAAAAATGGCCAGGCGTGAGGATGGAAAGGTCATCAGGATGATTCGGTAATGGAACGAGCGGCCGCGAATTCATGCAGGCCTCTGCCTGGCATAAAAATGTGACAAACTCTTCGGCAGTCAGTGTGTGTCCACCCATAACTCGCCGTAAATGATGTTTCATTGCTTTTACAGCAGATTCCCAGATTCCACCGAAATGTGGAGAATGTGGGGGAATAAACCTCCAAGCAATGCCGTTCATCGTCAATTCGGATTCGGTTGCAGGGTCCTTAATGATCTGTCGAAAAATCTGTTGCAATTCGCGATCTGCGCCTTCGAAATTACGCCCGTGGTCGGTGAACATAATAGCGGGTAAACCGCGTCGCGAACTAAATCTACGGAAAGCTGCTATAAATGCAGGAGTAGTGCAGTCCATCACTAACTCTAAATGGACAGCTTTTATGCGTAAACAAATAAAAAGGGCAACCCATGCTTTGTGGGATTTATAGCCTCGTCCTCCAACCGTTCTTACCAGGAAGGGGCCAGCATAATCAATGCCAGTAGCCGAGAACGGGGGAGCGGGGTTTACGCGAATCGCAGGCAAGGGCGCCATTTTTTGAGTACACAATTGCGCTCGATAACGGGCACAGATTACACATTCCCGAATAACTCCCTTGACTAAGGAACGAGCACGGAGAACCCAGTATCGTTCGCGTAAAAGACGTAGGGTTAACTGAGTGCCCCCGTGCAATACACACAAATGTATGTGACGAATTAACAATTTTACTATATAGTGGTCAACTAAAACTACAGGATGTCGAACATTCTCTGACACAAACGCG
This sequence comes from Trichopria drosophilae, assembly GCA_030407085.1. Taxonomy (NCBI): domain Eukaryota; kingdom Metazoa; phylum Arthropoda; class Insecta; order Hymenoptera; family Diapriidae; genus Trichopria; species Trichopria drosophilae. The sequence goes on along the minus strand of CM059582.1, from coordinate 10,700,748 downwards.
TTTTGTAGGCGACCGCCCACGCGAATAAGCCCGTTGGAGTCAAGAAATGGATCGAGCGAAATCAAACGACTACCTTTGCATAAACGTTGGCGATCAGAAAGAGCGGCGATTTCAGCTTTTAAACTTCGTCCTTGCACGTATTTGAGCCAAAATATTCGAGCGGATTCGATATGGTTCAATGCGCATACTGAATCTGAACGTTTAAGCCGGTTACGAGTCACGGAAATAAACTTATACAAAAGCGACGTCACTCGCAAAAGCTTACCCCAATCTGAATAACGTTTAACTAACTCCCACTCTTCCGCTAATGAAACGTGAAGCACCACGGGTTTGATTTCAAGATCCACGGCCGGATCAACGGAAACTATAGAATTCGGCCAACACGACGTGTCTTTGACCAGCCACTCGGGGCCATGCCACCACAGATTGGAAGTCTTTAATTCGGCCTCAGACACACCTCGAGATGCTAAGTCCGCAGGGTTGTCATCCGTAGGAACGTACCGCCACTCTGTTGGAAGTGAACGAGACTGAATTGCGGAAACCCGATTGGCAATAAAGACTTTCCAGCGCGCGGGATAGTTAGCGAGCCAATGCAAGGTCACGGATGAGTCAGACCACGCAAAAATTGGTACATCCTTCAAATTCAAAGCATGGAAGCACCATTCAAGTAGCTTTGACAGCAAATCTGCAGCACATAATTCCAACCGAGGTATTGTGACATACTGTTTCACCGGTGCTACGCGAGTTTTAGAGCAGAGTAAATGCGTGGACACATCGGTACCGTTTTGCACGCGCAAATATACAACAGCTGCATAAGCATGCTGTGATGCATCGCAAAAACCGTGTCCCTGTAAAATTGCATTCGGAAGCGTAGTTATCCAACGTAAAATCTCAATATCTGACAAATTTGTAAGATCATTATAGAATGCATGCCAGGCTCCAGCCACATCCAACGGGAGCGGGTCGTCCCATTGCAATTCCAACATCCACAATTTTTGAATAAATATTTTTCCATTTATGACCACGGGCGATACTAACCCAAGGGGGTCGAAAAGTTTCGCAAGTTGAGAGAAAACGATGCGCTTACTCAAGGTAGGTAACGTTTCAAGATGAATAGGAAAATATAATTTATCCGAGTTAGGATCCCAAGAAGTGCCTAAAACTCGAAGTTTAGTGTCTTCCTGGAATATTTTGGGACTCATTTCGCAATCCTCGGAGGGCAAGTCAGCTAATAAGGCAGGGTCATTGGCACTCCATTTCTTTAATGGAAGACAACCAGAGGACATTAATCCAATCATGTCATCTCTTAAACGGATACATTCCCTTCGAGTGGATGCTCCAAATAGAGCGTCATCCACATAAATACTTGATGGAATCTCCGAGGTTGCCAATGGGAACTTAACTTCCTCATCGCGCGCCAATTGTTCAAGGACACGAAGCGCTAAATAAGGCGCAGATGCTGTTCCATAAGTTATAGTTTTAAGAGAATACGATTTCACCTCACTGTGAACATCCGGTCTCCAAAGAATGAGTTGATAACGCGTATGATCGTCGATAATTCGAATTTGCCGAAACATTTTGGTGACATCAGCGGTGCATACGAAGCGATGTTGTCGCCAACGTAATAAAACGGCCGGCAAATCTTGTTGCAACTTCGGTCCGATAAATAGATTATCGTTTAAGGACAGTCCATTAGATGTTGGACATGACGCGTTAAAAACGACGCGTAGCTTTGTTGACGAACTAGATTCTTTGAAGACAGGATGGTGGGGGAAGTAGCATCCTTGTTTGTCAAGAACATGTTTACAAACAGACATGTGTCCCAACTCTAAATACTCACGCAAGAATTTATTATATTTTTCAGCAAGTTCTGGATCGCGATTTAAGCGTTTTTCAAGGCGGGTGTACAAGCGGGAAGCGATGTCGTAAGAAACTCCGATATCAGGCGGTTCGCACTTGAAAGGCAACGAAACGCAATACCGTCCCGAATCGTTACGAGATGTCGTGTTTTTAAATATTTTTTCGCAAATTAAATCATCCGGAGATGAATGCGCGATTTTCGATACATCTTCCACGTTCCAAAACTTCTCGAGAGAATCATGTAATTCGGAATTTGATATAACATGTAGCGACGTAAATTGACTCACATTCGTTTCGCTACCTTCCTTTGTGAGACACTTACCAGACAAGAACCATCCAAATATCGAATTTTGCGCAGTTGGCCCATCAGGGCTCTGAATTAGACCCTCGCGAAGGATTCTTCCGTAAACATCCGCACCAATTATTACCATTATGGGTAAACGTTCGTTTGTCACACTATCCGCCAATTGAATGTTGCGCAAGTGCGGATAAAACTGAAGGTCGATCGTCGCTCGCGGCATATAAGAAGTCAAATTCTTCAAAATAAGTGCATCAATCGAGATAAAGTCTTCAGAAAAACGCGAAGTTATCTTAATTTGTGACCTGTGGCGCACGTTTACAGACGATCGGTCTCCAATTCCATTTATAACCGCTGAATACGGTATCCGTTTCACATTTAACGCTTGAGCAGCTGCTTCTGAAATAAATGATCTCTCAGATCCTTGATCTATTAGCGCTCGCATAATCAAACTGCGATTTTGAGAGCTGGACACTTTCACGAGAACCGTAGCGAGCAAAACTTGACCTGCAATAGCAACATTAGGATGATGAGCGACGTTACTCGAAAACTCGGGCGATGTTTGTGTCGAATCTACCGAAATTTGCGAAGTAGAAACTGAATTATCGGCAGTTAACAGTCCCTCATGTAGTAATGAGTGATGTTTTTTCTTGCAAGCATTGCAATTATTTTTTACCGAACATCGCTTTGGAAAGTGCCCAACTGTCAAGCAATTATAACAAGCACGTTTTCTTTGAACGCATTGTAAACGTATATTCGACGACATTTTCTTAAACACTTCGCACGTCGAACATGAATGTAAAGAATTACATGCAATACAAGGCGAAATTTGAGCCATGTGCGTTGAAAGTCGATTGGTCGAGTTGATCGTTTTTATTACCCTTTTTTCCACGTTTTTAGTTGCCTCGAAAACGGGTGGTTTAAAATCAGAAATTGTCAGTGAATTTATTCGCTGAATAATAAATTTTTCTAAATTTTCAAACGTTGGAAATTGATCGGCGGATAACCCGGTTTTATCCCATTCCTGACGTGACTGACGATCAAGGCGTAAGACTGTTATTACAACGAGCAGTGTACTCCACCGTTCGACAGGTTCACCCAATCGACTTAGTGAGTCTATTATTGAACGCGTCTGATCTATTAAATTCCGAAGCAACTGTGGTTTGGGAGCCAAAACTGACGGTAACGAAAGCAAATGTGAAACATAAGAAAAAATCGTCAATGGTTTATTTGAAAAACGATCAACAAGTCGCGACCATGCATCATCAAAATTATCATCCGTTACCGAAATATTCGAAATGGCAATTAACGCGTCACCAGTTAACAGTGTCTTTAAATGCTGAAATTTTTCAACCTTACGTAAATGCTGATCGTCTACGATGATTGATTGGAACAGATCGTGAAAGTTGTCCCATTCTCTGAAGTCTCCGGAAAAACGTGGAATCGTCAGTCGTGGTAGCGATCTGGACGGTAGCGTAGCAGCAACAGGAGCAGCGTCTCGGGGCCGTGCAGGCTGATTTGACGTCTCAGGTAATAATCCGGACAAAAGATCCGTTAACTCCAAATATAAGTCTTCATGAGCTCCAAATTCGTCATTTAAGAAGTATGGATCAACTTTCTCCTTCTCATCAGTAGTAGCGATCACTATGTTGCAGTGAACTCGTTTTATATCCTCCCAGCAGCTGGTCGCTATTGAAAGACGAGAGCGTACGATGTTTTCCGCGACGTCACCGGGATTCAAGCGTCGAGCCTTCCCAAGCATCCGTGTGAGAGATTCAAAATTTGAGTATTGCTGCGCGTGAAGTTGAGTCAGGACTCCTTGCGACCGCAAGGCAGTACGTTTCTCAGAAGTACTCATTATTGAAACGATTTTAATAAACGTCACCACTATTGAAAATTATTTTAGGAAAGTACGATAGTATTATGACGCGTATTACTGTACTTAAAGGTCAAAGCGAGGCACGGATTAGAACAAAGGTATCACCACTGTCAAATTTTCTAATACGCGCACCGCGAGCAATGCAGGTTTCACGTGCAGTTCCGGACCTGTCCTTATTCGCAACAGCGTCCCTAACTATTGTTCACGCGGCGCCGGCAAGTCGACAACGAACTAGACAAAGGCGACCGGTCGCGGCGCGACCGACTGTACCGTCGCGGTATTGAGAGTCTTCCACGATGCGCGCGTATGGAACGACAAGCGAAGACTGAGCAACTTCACAACACTGAACACATCATGTACACGAACGCGACCAAGCCAAGCGTAATGGCGAGAACGAAAGTGAAATATGAAAAATTATGTTTGTATGATAAAAAAAATATGCACTTTAGGTGGCGGTCTCAACACGAAGAAGCACTGTATATCCAAAACACGTAAATACACACTGTGAAGGTTGCGTTCCCGACGGTAAAGCGGAGAGCGGCACCTAATTTTTCACAAGTATTCACCGGTTTTAACAATTTCGACTGCTTTGACAAAATCTTGATTTCAATTTTTTTTTTTTATCCAAAATTGTCCTCGTATCCGGCTCGAAGGACCAAATGGAAATGCAATTATCGTTTTATTCCTAATATTAATTGCAATTCAGAAAGCCGGTTGATATCGTCTCGGCGGTGAATCCACACTCGATCGAAATTATGGAACTTAGCAGTAGTATTGAGACACAAAGTTTACCACACAACACAAGAGCAAGATTTATTAATAATTTTTCAAAACTCAAATTTAATAATTTTCACAAAGTGCTTGATGATCGCGGAACTTGATCCGACGCGAGAGTTGATCCTATCGAAGCAAGCAGCCAAGCGGAACTAACGATGCTCGCGAACAAAAAAGAGGGAGAAGTTTCATAAAACTACGCTAGTCAAAGCTCGCATACGAACGCGTTTACATTGTTATAATGTCGGCAAATAGACAACCTAAAGCCTTACAAATTAATGTTCGGTTTTCTTTTTCTTAAGATACATCGTTTTAGGACACGTTAACATGATCAAATTCGTTTTTACCGACACCGTATTTTCATTAAAAAACGTACTTTCCAGTGAGAATTCACAGTAAATTACTATTTTAGTGTAATTTTACAGTAACGAACCACATTATTTATATAAGAAGCAAACGATTAAAACGATAGGAGAATAACGAAGGAGGATTCGCAAGAATAAATGTCGCCGGTAACATCGCAAACTGCTTGACCACAACAAAATTTTATTCTTGCGAATTCTCGGCCAATTCTGAACCGATCTCTCTATTAGCTAGATTCTGTTTAATTTGCATTTTCTAGGTTAGGAAGTATCGAGTGGGTGGGTTTAGCAGTCCCTTAAACCATGTAGACATTTTTATAAACTATCGAGTTGCGTAATAATTTTTATTTCTTTTATAGATTCATATAACAATGAAAGTCATACAAGTAAAACTCAACTAACTTTTGTAAAGACGAAATGTTTTACAAAGTTAACCGATCAAAATTTTAACTTCGAATCTGAAAAAAAATCTCGAAGAGGGGGTAAATATCTGATGTCTCTCATCATTACTCTCATCACCTATGGACTCTAATAAAATCTTTTTACATTAAATTTTTGTCAGCAGTACTTGAAATAACAAAAAAAAAACTGTTCTACGATTTGAAAATAATCAATTTGTTAATCAAAAAGTTTTTAGAACTTATATAATAAGGAGACTATGAAACTATTTTCGAATGGAAAATTAATAAATTGGATTAACCGATACATAATATGATATTAAAATTGGCAACGTGCAGACTTTTATTGGTGATTTTATATTTATAGTTGAATAAAAACATACTTTTATTAATTCTTATGTATATATATTTATTTATTTATACATATAATCTGCAGCTACAACACTTTACATTTTTTGGACTGAAACTCTTAATCCATATAGGACTGAAAAACATATCCAATCCCTTAGGACTGAAAGTTAATGGATTTAATTGGTTCAGTTCAATACTTGGGATGCAGAAATTTCAGTCTAGTGACTGGGGTGGTTTAACAATTCAGCTCAACTCGGGTGAAAATATATTCGATTAAGTGCGAATATATATAAATGAAATAAATCACACGAAGCCTAGTTATTAAAAAAGAAATAATAGGCATTAGATGTATGTGAGTAAGAATGTGTATTCAAATTTTGTTTTATTTTAAACAGTTAATCAAAAAAACAAAATTTGAGGTTAACCGATCAAATCTAAAACCAAAACAAAGTCTAGTCTTCGAGTAGGGATAAATATTAAAACAAAATGATGAAATATAAATTGCGGTATATGGACAGAATCTGGTAAACAAACGTCTAAAAAAATCTACACACCACTCTAGATGTGCTTATATAGACATAACCATAAAACAAACCGATTATTATTAATAAAAACATTGATAAACTGTAGTACTGTACATAATTATTCCAAATCATGCAAAATAACACCTGTGAAGAAAGGTTAGGCTTAAAGGTTGTCTTTATACGCTGGAACTTATTAAATTTTATTTGTTCGGTGATTCAGACAAAAATACAATTTTGGCTGAAAATTGTGATTTGGATACGTTCCCTACTCGAAAAGGAGAATAGAAAAGTATAGGATTTTTTCCAATATTTTCCTATTCTATTTTTGGCACGAATTAATTCTATATTTTTCTATCCTAACTAAAGTGGATAGAAATTGATAGGATTTGTTTCGATAGTTTTTAAATTTTTTCCTCATTGTATACAAAAAAATTTTTTTTTAATTTTATTTTTATTATTATTTTTTATTTAATTCAAATATTTTTTAACTTTTTTTAGTTGATTTAATTATCTTAAGAAAGTTGTTCTCAAGCGGTTACCTATCCAAGTAGTGTTCCCCACCAAGAATACTTGACTAGAAACAACGATCGCGACACCGACCACTGGTCTACCACTGTCGATCACTGTCAGTAACGTAATATGATATTTCTGTTGCACATTAAAATTTTTAAAAATTCTTAATTATCTCAAAAACGGCCAGAGATAAGCAAAATATGACAAAATTTTGGAGGCTATCAATAGGGGGGATCCCATTGAGTCGGTTAATGCGTATATACGAACGAATTTTCAAAATTAGCAAAACTGAAAATTTTTAAAATTCTCAAATATCTCGAAAACGGCAAGAGATAAGTAAAATCTGACAAAATTTTGGGGGTGTATCGATAGGGGGGATGACCTGGAGTCGATTAATCCATACATGCAAACAGATTTTTGAAATTTGCAAAACTGAAAATTTCCAAATTCTCAAATATCTCGAAAACGGCAAGAGATACGTAAAATCTGACAAAATTTTGGGGGGTGTGTTGATAGGGGAGATGACCTCGAGTCGGTTAATTCATACATGTAAACAGATTTTAAAAATTTGCAAACCTGAAAATTTTTAAAATTCTCAAATATCTCGAAAATGGCAAGACATAAGCGAAATCTTGATAGTAAAACAACAATTGTTGGGATACACACACATGCGCGCGCGCGGACACACGCGCGTAGTGTTTTGTTCTTCAGTGGTCTGTTCCATAGTTTTCGTTGTCCAGGTGTTCCGCACCATAGTTTTTCGCCGTCTAGGTCGACCGCTCCATAGTTTTCGATATCTAGGTGGTCCGCTTTATAGTTTTCGTTGTCCAGATGTTCCGTCCCATAGTTTTTCGCCTGGACGGTGAAAAACTACGGTGCGGAATACTCAGACACCGAAAACTACGGAGCGGTCGACCTGGACGGCGTAAAACGACGGTGCGGAATACCTAAACATCGAAAACTATGGAGTTGTCGACCTGAACGGCAAAAAACTACGGGGAGGAATACCTAGACACCGAAAACTACGGAGCGGTCGACCTGGACGGCGAAAAACTACGGTGCGGAATACCTAGACATCGAAAACTACGGAGCGGCCGACCTGGACGTCAAAAACTACGGTGCGGAATACCTAGACACCGAAAACTGCGGAGCGGTCGACCTGGACTGTAAAAATATAAAAATCACATTTTGATTCGTTTTGATAGAATTTCTATAAATTTTTAGGATATATAATGATAAAAGTGTAATGAGATACATTTGGATTGATACTCTATACACGATTGGGATAGAAATTTATTGATTTTACCTAATGGATAGAAAAATTTGGCTTTACTTGAAGTATTCAGATAGGATAAGAATTGATAGATTTACATTATGTGCCAAAAATAGGATTCAAAAGCATACGAATCACGCAGAATTTCTATACTTTTCTATGCTTTTCTATCCTCCTTTTCGAGTAGGGTTATTAAGAAGATTTTAAACTCTTAAAACTAACATGATTAGTTTGGTAATCATCGGTTGCTTCATTTCAAGAAAAAATGCATTTTTTGATTCTTCGTCGAAAGTCCACTCGGATCCCAATTTCAGCAGTGTTTTGTATTAACTTTTTCACTACCTTAAAAGCAACTGTTTAACATAAAAGTACTTGGAATAGTTTCAGAAGAGCAAAATCTACCAAGTTTCATGGTTATATTAGAATATTTAGCATCATTTCCATGTTTATCTGATTTAACCAAACCTGATAAAAAACAGTTGCTTGGTATACAATGATGCTAAAAATTCTAATATTGTTAAGTAATAAACTTGGTAGATTTTGCTCTTCTGATATTATTCCAAGTAGTTTTATGTAAAACAGTTGCTTTTAAGGTAGTGAAAAAGTTAATACAAAAGACTGCTGAAATTGGGCTCCGAGTGGACTTTCGGCGAAGAATCGAAAAAGGCATTTTTTCTTGAAGTGAAGCAACTGATGATTACCAAACTAATCATATTAGTTTTAAGAATTTAAAATCTTGTTAATAAGATTTTGATTTTATTTTGATTTATTTTGAACAGTTAATCAATCGACTCGTTCGTATCAGCTGATGCATAGGTACTAACTTCTCCATAAATTTCAGTCCATAAGTTAGGGTCAAAGAATGTTCAGTCCTACATTGAACTGACAATTCAGTCCAACAGGACTCATGGCATTTTCAGTCTGGCCAGAATTACCTATTTCATCCCTTTGGGCTGAAATTTCAGTCCGAGAAATTTAGAGTGAATGCAGTCACATAAATAGTTTGAACAAAGTACGCTATTATATGGTTATTAGATATTTTATGGGAACTTACGTTCAAAAACATCAATGAGACATTCCAAATGCCAAGACTCAAGTAACTGCTTCGTAAAGTCGTCAGCCATGACGAGTGCAAACCTATAGGCCAATATTTCCTTGGTGTTTCCTGCCTTTCCAACACGATTTCCACGAAGTCAATTTTCCAATGTCGAAGAGGCGAAAGATCACAAAAAAGGACGCCGAACGCTGCCGGTTCAATGTTCCTGTCTTTCCGCATCCGAAACAATATCCACAATGGCGATCTTCCAATGACGAAAGTCTTGTTGGATGAAGTAGATCTCGCGCATCGACCAGATTCGACCTGCGCAGACTACTACACCGGCTGAAAACGTACCGCCTCTTAGAACAAATGAATGTCGGGCAGCGCTTCTTGTGCGACTTCCCGACTTGAGTTTGCATACCGTTCGATGGTCGCGTGGACGGACCGCTAGTCTAGTAGTTATGCGCTGCAGGTTCGCGTCCAGGTGGATGCAATTTTTTTCATTTTCAAGTTTAAAATTTTTTTTAATTATTTTCTTTTTTATTTATTATTGCTTATACCGTTTTATTTTTTTGAACAAAATCTTAGAGAAACAGAAAACTATAAGTTTTATTGTTATACTTTTCTTTTTTAAATTAATATATTTTTATAGTTACCTTTTCTTTATTTTGTAATTATTTATTTTAATAAAACTAAAAATTATTTTAGTTTTAAGTATATTTAACGACGTTCATAACTGCAATAAAATACTTATTTCATTTGATACGTTCTCTTCTAAGTAATGCTGCGCTCATGGAGCTTATGAATTCTTTTCATTTAGTCAATCGAAATTTAATGGTGCCAAAGAAAATTACATCAATTGGAAACAAATTTTCATCGCCACAACGAATTATTTACTTCCTTCCAAACTTTCTTCTTCCCTATGATGCATCGTCCCTAGCATGTATGAACTTGTTTTATTAATTCAATCGGAATTTAACGGTACCAAAGAAAATTTAATCAACTGGAAGAATATTTTCATTGCTACAAAGAAATATTTATTTCATTTCAAACTCTCTTCTTCCCCATGATGAATCGTTCATATTAGTAATAACATTTGTTTAATGAGTCAATCGAAATTTAATGGCATCAAAGAAAATTTCATCACCTGGAAGAAATTTTTCATAGCTACAAAGAAATATTTATTTCATTCCAAACCTTCCTCTTCTCCACAATGCAGATCTCATAGTATGAATATTGCATTTTATAAATCTGTTGAAATATAGTCATTGAATGTACGAATTTTTTTTTTATCGAAATTGCGCAGTATTAGTTTCATAGTTTGATGGCAATGAATTGATGAATATTTTTTTCAGTTCTATGCTTTTCCTTCATGGTGGCTACAGAATGTTTCCACTTCATAGAGTTAATGCAAATTTTATTGAATCAATTAACTTGCATTTCAATAAAATATTTTTTTAATTTTATGACACGATTCATTCGTTTAATACAATATTCTTTACTTCAATGAAACAATTCTTGATGAAATCAAATTCTATGAATTGCGCTTCATTGAATCAATGATTTTTTTTTCTCAGTGTAGAATTAATGGATGATCGGAAATTTGGTATTTTTATTTTTACACGAATGCTATAATATTCCTACTTATTACAAATTTTACATGCTTATTCCACATTACACTCGAAAATATTTATTGAAAAAAATATTTATAAAAATAATCTATTTAAAAAATATTATCTATTTACAAAAATAATCAAGGGCACGAGGGGGCACCCACCGAATACGCTCCTTTGTGACCAAGACGCCATCAATAACACATTCTGATATTTTTAAACCTGAATACGAGGGAATACCGCTTATCGAATGTGTTCTCTATCCTTCCTCTTATTTTCTAACTGCAAGGCATATAGTGGAAAACAAGGTAATGATGCATAAATAGAGCCAAATTTTTCTTTACCAGCATTGGACCCAAGTACATTTCCACTTTCCCACTCATCTTGGAAAATGAATATGGGAAGTACAAGTTTATCTCCAAAAGACTGTACTTTTTCTTTCCATACTTCCCTTGTATATAATTGCTAACTATGTCATTTTCCAGACTTAAATTATTCATGTAATTTATTATTAAATTAAATTTCCCTGGCATTTCTAAAAGAAACTTCAAACTGCACTTTAGGGGGATATGTGTAGCATTGAATTGTTTCATTTCTTTGTCAGTTCCGGACTCTGCGTCTTCAACAATTGACCCTACACAATATTCGACTGGCATAAACATAAGCTCATTTCTCGTATAATATAAAAATCTTTTACGTTCAGTCTGAAATTCCGATAGAATTGAGCTGGAAGACTGTAAAATCATTTTCATGTCAGATACGACAGACGAATCGTGCCTCTCCGATAACTGTCCGGTCTTTTGTAACATGAAATTCGTGTAAATAACAGTAACAAAATGTATTACTGTATCAACAACCAATTGCACAGCATTTCGTGGAATTACCGGATTGTTATATAGTTGCAATGTCAGCAAGATCAGTTCATGCCACAAGTCAACTGTATTCGACATTATGAAATGTACATAATTTAGTTTCCCAATGTACCGACTACAAATAATAAAGAAATAAACTCTAGTTCAAAAAAGCCAATAAAGTATTTTATATCACAATCACAATAAACTATATATTTCTTTTCACAGCTGTACAAACTTGCAATAATTAATTATTGACTTCTATTTTTTGCAGTTCATCAATTAACTTCGTTACAACCGTGTGCACTTTAATATTTTCGATATCATTTTTGTAAATGTATGTTTGAAAGAATAACCAGATATGTCGGCATTCCGGGGTGAAATCGGTGTTTAGAAAAAAAAGGCTTTAAATAAAAATCGAAAGCTTCGACAAGTCTTTTCGATTCAATTGCGAAATTGAAGTTATTTATAACCAGGTTGTAACGTTTTGACAATATGATCGATAGATTATTAATAATAAAATTCATGATTATAAAGAGATGAAAAAGATAAATAAATAAAACTTTTGCAACTCTTTTTGGTTATGAGGACTCTGGAATTCACGAATTACGGATAATCGATCTGGATTAGGAATAACCCCCGTCGGAGATATTATAAAACCCAAAAATTCTATTTGCTTCTGAAAGAACTCACATTTTTCCAAGTTAAGTGTGAAATTAAATCGCACTAATTTATCAAAAACGTTTCTTAATAATTGCAAATGTTCAGTAAATGAAGACGAAGCAAACAAAATATCATCAATATATATCGTAACCCCTGGTGTTTCCTTAACCGCATTACGGATCGCGCGCATGAAGCCACTCCCCGCCGTCTTTAGTCCGAAGGGCACTCGGCAAAACTGAAACATGCGGTTCTCATACACGAAAGCAGTATACTTACGTGATTGATCGTCAAGTTCAATTTGCCAGTACCCGGCGGTCAAGTCGACTTTAGAGAAAAATCTGGTTCCCTCGTGACTCTGAATTAATTCGTCGATTAACGGTGGAGACTCGTGATCTTCATCGACGTACTGATTAAGGTGCCTCGCATCTAAACATATCCGCACACGTCCATCTTTTTTACGCACAATTCGCAGGGGGTTGCAATAAGGGCTATTAGCTCGTTCGATAAGACCCGAGGCTAACATTTCCGCAATCGCTTCTGACACCGCCGGTCTCACGCTGTATGGAACAGGGTAAGATTTCCTCTGAATTTTCGCATTTTCTTTTATTTGAATCTTATGTTTATAACCGATTGCCGGCCTACATTTAGGCTTAAATAAGGCATCATATTCGCTAATTAAGCACATAAGATAATTTCTTTCGCCGACTCCTAAGGGTGATCCGCGCATTCTTGGAGAGATTTCATCGTCCGATTCCATATCCCCCGTATCATTATTTTCTTGCCCATCTATAACATTCAATGTACAAATCAGGATTATATTATGTTGGACAATATTCTCCGTGTTTCTTTCATCGTAATCACAATGCACTCTGACATCACGGATAATTTTCTCATTGGAGGTTTTATTACTCGATAAACTTTTGCCCCGGTTCCCAGAATTTTTAAGTACATTTACATCATCATTAGTGGCATGTATTATTTCATCCACATTTTCAAAATTATTTTCATTATCACTATTCTTGGGACCACATTTGACAAAATTTATTTCCTTAATTACCTCTTGTGATCGAGAACTATTCATGATGATCCTGAATTTATCATTATCTTTTTTACTTGTGACCCCAGTTTCGGGACACATCAGTTTATCCCCCAGATTTGATACCCTTTCCGAAGCTACTTTAGGTGAAACATTTTTTGCCATTTTAGCTATTTCGTTAACTTTTACAACGTGAATATACGTCATTTTTTCATCTCGCGTACATACAAGTAAATCATCGGGATTTCTTTCAAAAATAACAACCGACGACGATAATGTCTCTGCCTTAACGCTTACGGTGCCCTTTCCATAATTCAGCGACACCTGGTTCCGCACGAGCCAGTCATGACCAAAAATAATATTTACAGACAAGTACGGTACCACTAAAAAATAATATGAATATTCAATTTTATCAATAGTAAAACTTAATAATAAAACTTTACTTAAATTTTTATAAAATTGTTCTGACATGCAAGTCACTTGACTTCCACTGTCAATTAATGCTAGAACGTATGATCCATTTATATTTGTTTGAATGTGTACGCTCCGCGGAAAATTTTTTATATTGTTGTTATTCTGATTTTGGGGAGCTGTCACTCCTACATCTAATTCAGGAACAAAATCATATTGTTGCTGACACGCTGTCAGATCATTTTCCACCGTGTCAGCTACGCATTTAAATCTTGCGATGCCGTTATCGCATTCGTCTGCGGGACATTAGGAGGAAGAAATCTGGGATCCGGTACATTATTTTCTCGATTCCTCAGATCAGATTGATTTACAACATGTATATTTCGTGTCCCCTGTCTATTTTTTTTTTTTTTTTTTGGACGGAGGGGGGAAATGCGTTAGGCACCATAGGGGGTTGAAGATGTTGTGTAACCCCCCCGTGTGTCGGACTCCCTCACCTTTGATGTTAACGGCAAGGTTTACCGACTAAAACCCTAACCTCCCTTGGCCCTCCAGAATCCACGTGTGCAGTCTGCAGCAGAAAAGTGGCTCCGATATCCATCTCCTCCGTTGCAGACTGCACCGGGCCATTTCGCTTGCAACTGTAACCACTCCCTCTACCATTGGGTAAGTGGTTACAGGATCTCGTGTGACCTCAGTAGACGGAGAGATCCCAGTAGCACTGCTTTCTGCATTCGGCCTGCGATGGAATTTGCATGTTCCCGACAGGCCGGAATGCTTTTGATGTTTTGGAGGAATGTTGGTCTCATTCCTCCCAGCACTCCAATTATCAGCACGACGAGCTTGATTTTGAATCCTCGATACAGCTTGCGAATCTCGAACAGGAGTTCCTGATATTTCATCCGTTTTTCGTCCTCTTTGCTGACTATATTTGTTTCTGCTGGTGCAGAAAACTCGATGACGAAGATGGATTTGTCATCGAAGTCAACCAGGACGATGTCAGGCTTATTGGCTGATATTTGCCTGCTCGTCGGGAATGAGTAATTCCAGTATATTCGGCACAACTTATTCCCGACTACGGATTCAATATCAGTGGGGACGTACGGCAAAACTGGGGTTGCATCAATACCATAAGTGCTGCGAAGATGGTAATACAGCACTCGAAGAGCCGCATTGTGACGTTCGATGTATGCTGAAACTGCATATATTGGGCATGCTGCCAAAAGATGCATTAGTGTTTCAGCATGACATCTACACAATCTACAAAGCGTACTCTGTACCGCCTGGTGTGAGATGTTCTGGCGATACGCTAAGGTATTGATGACCCCATCCTGGCACGCGAAGATAAAATCCTCGGTCTCGGATTTCAAGCCGGCTGATCTTAAGAAGGAGAAGGTCATCTCTGCCGAAAAGCGAAGTTGTTGGACATTTCGAAAGAATTGTCCATGCAACAGCTTGTCGATATGCCTTCCCTCCAACATACGGAGTTGTTCCTTCCGTATGTTAGCCCTGAGATGCACTGGACACAGATTGATGACTGATTCAGCCTCCTGTGCACCACTACGTCCCACGTTGAAAACCAGACCGAGGTTTCGTGCCGCTCGTTCCGCCGCGTTGTACAAAAACGCCCCCTTCCCCCGAATTTCATGCTGATGTACTAGAATCATCAGGGGATCCTCCGTTCGATTAATCACGTCGCAAGCTGTTTCGAGGACCAATCGGTCATGCATACACTTCAGGCTTAAAAGGCCACGACATCCAATATTTCGGGCAAATACAGTCGTTCCACGGAAGATCTTGGATGCAAACTGCGTTGCATACAAATCATCTTCCGTGTGCTTCGGTCAAGATCCCTTAGCTCGTCAACGTTCCACTTCAGTGCTCCAAAAGAATAGAGCACTGGTGATACGGCCAACATATTCGTGGCTGCCACCTTATTTCTCCCGGTCAATTCTGATGACCAGATCTGAGATTTCCGGAGAGCAACGGATAGAGGAAATAGTGAGATGCAGAAGAGCAGAGGACTCAGAGAATCTCCCTGATAGACACCTCTTTGGAATTGAACCAGTCTAGACATGGTTCGACGCTTGCCCGATGTCATGACAAAGCGTGTTTTCCAAAGAGGCATCAGGTCTTCTACAATTCTCACTATGTTTGGATGGACATGGAGGCGTTTGAGTAACAAGCTTAAAAGCTCGTGCGATGTTGAGTCATACGCCTTCATGTAATCCAGCCAGGCTATCGACAGGTTACGCTTGTACTGGACTGCGTCCAAGTACACACCTGTCGATAAGCAAGTTGTCCTTGCAGCCGGATACACCCATTTTGCAGCCTCGTTGTTCTACTATCCGTTGCCACACCGGTTTCACGGATTTCTCAATACGTTCGTTCAAGATGTTAGTGAACAATTTGTATACCGTATTGAGACACGTGATCGGTCTATGGTTTTTCGGATCGGACAAGTCTGCCGATTTTGGGATCAGTGTCGTTCGGACCTCCACCAGCCAGTGCGGAATGGGTTGGTCTCCATTTATGTAAGAGGTGAATATTCGGGCTAGGTGTTAATGGACAGAAGTGAACTTCTTCCACCAATAGTTATTAATTCCATCCCAGCCCGGCGAGGAGTAATACCTCGCTCCCGTGATGGCATTTTTCACCTCTAATGCACTGACGGGTGGGCAATCTTCACTTTGTTGTGTGACTTCGTCGCACAACTCGGTGAAGATTTCAATACCTGGAGTGCCTGCATTAAGCCTAGATGTTTTCTCGTAGATGCTCCCCCAGAATTCCTCAACTGCGGCCATCGACGGAAACTCGCTTGAGGCTGCGATACGATGTTTGAAGAGGTTGGAAGGATTCGTCCAAAATATTGCATTTTATTAAAATTATTATTTCTATTATTATTAGTCGTATGAGACGAATAAGAGTTCCGATGTACAACATCAACTTTAGGTGCGTTGCCCTCTTTCAATCCCTGGAAGGGTTTTTTATTT
Source organism: Trichopria drosophilae (assembly GCA_030407085.1). Taxonomy (NCBI): domain Eukaryota; kingdom Metazoa; phylum Arthropoda; class Insecta; order Hymenoptera; family Diapriidae; genus Trichopria; species Trichopria drosophilae. The sequence goes on along the minus strand of CM059582.1, from coordinate 10,683,910 downwards.
TGTTTATCGCGTTTAATATTATCGAAATTAGACAAAACTTTTACAAAATGATCAGTATTTTCTAAATCGATCGTCGCCAACCGCTCCTGAAACCAACCAGGGAATTGCTGCGCGACTGTATAATTTACTTTATATTGCGACACCGGCGGTTCGAAATATGAGGATTCTCTTAATTGTTCATAATAAAATTCGGAAAACGTGAGATTCTCCTCATACCGACGCGACAACCAGGCATTTTTTATTTTTACCCTGATAGAAATCGAATAAAATTTATTTAAAAATGAACTTCGAAACTCTTCAAACAATTAAATGAATGCGATTCAAACCAAACTTTTGCGCTCCCGTCGAGATAATTGTCGATTACAAGCAATAATTGCGTATCATTGAATCCCCGAATTTTTCGAAATTTGTCAATTTCATGTAGAAACATTTTAGGGTTAATGGTGAATTCGTCAGAAAATGTTGTCACCTTTATTTCAATATTAAGGTTTGGCATATTTACACTTTGTACATTATTTTCCACCTGTGCCCTATTTTGTGATACTGGAGATTCCCGATTAGTATTCGCACTCATACTTTTTAACTGTTCATATCTATGTTTTGACCACTATCACCCATTGGTACGTCTGCGAATATCGGCATTTTTTTATTAGTATTTCTCTTTTTTGTAAAATTTAAATGTTCAAATTTTCTACTAACTATTCTTCCTGTCCTTGTAACCGTATTGTTCATCAATTTAATTGAACTCAACTTTGAGCAAGTTAGAAAGATTAACATTTATTTTAAATTTCAAATAATTCAATTTTGAAAACATATAATTTTATATAGAATTCAGTTTTATGTAAATTTGTTGTCATTCACTTCTGTTATCTTTCTAGCTACTCAGAGCCCTGTATTTATGTTTAATTCAAGTACTATATACTGAAAATAAAGCATTGTTCGACGAATGTAAACAGGAATTTATTATTTATTTCCTCTTAACACAATGTATTATTTTCATATATAGTTTCTATTGATCTTCGTTATATTCGAAAAAGTCATTAGTACCCGTTGTATTGATTGTTAACATTAACCGAAAACATACTTTGAAAATGCCGATACTCACTTGTAACCGATATTTTTAACATGTGTTAAGTAATTAATATTAAACACTCTTTAATCTCTTTACTCTTTTAGGGCCTGTATCGAGCCGCATTGTTGGGCGCCATTGTAACGTTTTGACAATATGATCGATAGATTATTCATAATAAAATGCATGATTATAAAGAGATGAAAAAGATAAATGACATTAATATTACACCAAGGTTAATGTACCTGAAATTGAGAACTGCTGTAATGAGGGCTTATAAAATAATAATAATAATAGTCGAAATATCATTTAACAAAGTTCTATTATTTCTCGCTTTGTGATTACTCATACATACAAAGTTACAATAATAATTAATTCGCGTAATAAAATCCAGATAACTATTTCACCGGTGATTATTCTTAAAGCAAGTTTACAACCCGTGAGAAAGAGAGAGTCAAATAGAGAGGCTTTTGATTTTAATTTGAGAATACGGAATTGACATGGATGTATGATAAATGTTCGAACGAAAAAATGTTCGACCAATGTAATTTAGACTTTTGACTCGTGTAAAATATACGATCGAACATTTTTTCGTTCGAACATTTGTCATACATCCATTTGTCAATGAACATTTGTCATTGACATTAACGATATGTGGTTTAACTAATAGAGGTTAAGTTAAACTTATCTCCAGAACGGTCCATTCTGAGTTGTCGATGATGACACTAACGTGGGTAATTCGCTTCGGGACCAACATCCTTCCGATTCGTATGCTGCCGAATTTGCTGGGTCCGTTGCTGAATGAGGCGACCAAGTTGAATAATTCCTCAGAAGGCCGAGGAGCGTGGTCGAGAAGATGGCGTCATTGCATGAAAAATCAAGGCCTTCCGCGTCTTCGGATTTAATTGGTCTTGGTCGATGATGATCAAACCATCAGGACGCAATCCACTTCGCATAATCCGACTTTGTTCCGACTTCTGCCCTTAATGGCGTGGCAGCGAAATTGTAAGAAAAACGAAATATATGTCGCGTCTTCGAGTTCTCAGACTAATCTGATTTCCTGCCTCATGATCGCCTTCGTCCTGCGCTCCGACAATCGATGAATTTTAACGAACGTACCCGAACCGATCGCAATTACCCACGTATCGGGAGCATTTTCCCCTCTTCTCTCTCTCTCTCTCAAAAAAAAAAAAAAATCAGGGTGGAATGAACTCCCAGTCGAAATTCGCGCAAGTGAAAATGTGTATTCGTTTAAAGTAAAACTAAAAAAATTCCTATTAAGTCGGACTTCAGTGTAATTATTTTGTATTTTATATTTTAGTATTAGCATTATTAGTATTAGTATTAGTATTTTTAGTATTTAACATTAGTATTTTAGTCCACTTTTACTTCTGGTATGCGTGTACCCTACCCTACGTTGTAATCGCTCGACTATTATTATTATATATCTATTTTATATCTACTTTGTTATAGAACTAGTATTGCGCTTTTATATGCATCTGTTAGTATGTCTTGTTATATTAAGCTTAGTTTTAGTATTAGTTATCTGTATGTATGCTCTATATTGGTTGGCCTAAGAGGTAATACCTCAACCCATAATAAAGACAATCAATCAATCAATCTCTCGACAGTACCTTTATTTATATTTCGCCCGTTATATTTATCCCCCAAATTCGCAACGGGGTCAGATGATCACGGGGTGAATTTTAATAACTAAATACAAAACTTACAATCTGAACTACCTATGCATCTTCACTGATGGAACCCTCGCTATGAAGATCTCCGACCAATGCTACGTATGGGCGACCACTATGAGAATCTTGAACTTTTTCTTTGAAATCATTTAGACCTTCAGCTGTCTATATAAATAAAAATTAATTCAATTAAAATATGAAACTATCTAAAAATCTATTTTATGCCTGTTTTATTTCGTTCTTGTTAATAGTTTTAAAATTGTTAATAATGTAATATAAGTAGACAAATTATTTCATTTTCAGTGTAAATATTCCTTTTAAGTACCTATAAATAATCTGTACATATAGCAATACTTTTTATATATTTTGTAAATAATTTTGTAAATATTCTTGTAAATATGTCTTGTTTATAATTTTTGTAAATATTAATTATTTATACATATATATGAAAACTTTACATTTCATAAAGCAATAATTGTTACATCTTCAGTCTAAATAATCCTTTAAAATTCTGTAAATAATCTGTATACATAGCGATTCTTTTTTTATATTTTGTAAATACTCCTTGTAAATAATTTTTGTAAATATTATTTATAAATACATATAAAAACTGTACATTTCATCAAGTAATAAATTACCTTAAAATGAACAAAAAAATTATTGATCAACTGCTCTTCTGCAGAAATTGGCGATATGTCAATTTTTCTCTTTCGCACAATCACTCCTAAAATTTTCGGCAGACAAAAGAATGCTGCAATATGTTGTTTCTCTGAAAGTAAATTTAAAATTTAATTGTCGTATGATTTTCAAGTAACTTCTCTTTGACATTATGGATATATAATAATTAATATACAGATATAACTCACCTGATTTAATCAAACTTTCCTCCAAAACGGACGTTTTTTTCTTTAGTACTGCGTATTGAATGATTGTGGAAGCCACACTACTCCAGTGTTTCGATAAAATTGTTATTCGAATCTTCATGTGAGACATTAAAGTCATAAGACAACTGCCGAAATACAAACAACTATTCAATTACCATAATTCACATGCATCTGACAAGATAAACAAGAAGTAGAAAATTTACCAAAAGCAATCCGATATCCGATCGCAAACTTTTGTACATGTCAAAATGGCTTTTAATATCCGGTATAATTTTTTTCGGTATAGAAAGGTTCGATTCCATTTTTCCGCTACTTCATCCAATGGTTCATCATTTTGTTGCCATTCAATTTCTCTTACTTGTTGGATCGGTGAAATTTCTGCAATAAGTTTAATCAATAATGCGACTATTGTGATTTAACAAGCGTAAAGACTCACAATAAATGAGTATAAAAGCAACCATTTTTTAAACGACTTGACATAAAAATAAAAAAGAGCATGCGTGATTAAAATTATTTTTTTTTAATATCAATAATTTCGAAGAATTTACATTTAATTGAGATACAAGACAAATGTTAAAGTGGTTAGAAAAATATCGATTCATTATACCTTCAGGTAATAGTGTATTGTCTTTTATTATATCGCTTTCAATTAATTTTCTTCTGTAATGCAAATATTTTTCGTACAATACGCCACCAACATTGGTTGATGCTCGAGTAGCCGTCGACTTCTTATAAGGGAAGTAAAATAATTGTGTACTTTCTATTAAAGTCTTGCCTGGTCTATGAAAAATTACTCCCAATTCAGCAGCAAGTTCAGCAAACCTTTCAGCTGTTATTCTAAAAATGAAATATTTGTTTCTTGAAATAACACTTTTTTAAGTATATGGGTCATTCCACATAAGATGTACAATTCAATTTTTTTTCAATGGTATGTCTTTTTCCTTATTTTAGAAACAAAAATAAAAAATACGTATTTTTTTAAATTTTAATAAGATAAAAGTTTGCTATTTACTTAAACTTTACATATAATTAGCAAAAAATTAAAAAATTTTATTTTTATTTAATTTATTTATTTATTATTTTATTTATTATTACTATTATAAAAAATAGCCAAAAATACTGTTTTTTTTTTAAATTTTTTGCATTTATTTTCAAAAATACGCATCTGACAAAAAATTGTTTCAAATAAAAGTTGTAGAGTGCAAAATTCTCGACAAAAAAGATTTTATACATTTTTTCCGTAATTGCAACAGTAAGCCCGTAAATGAGAGTTGAAAGTTCCCATGATGGGTTTCTACCGAGTACACAGGGTCTCCCATCGAGCACCTCCCCAGGTGGCGGTTAGGGGAATGCCCGCCAGTTATGGAGGGTATCGGGGAAATAAAAAACCCGGGGCGGACCAAAACCCATATAGTCGAATCCTCGTGAGATTGGGCCCTAGTTTCACGCATTATTTTTCGAAAGGGCATAATCAACTGCAAATTTGCAAAGGCAATGGCGTGGACCTAGGGATACTTTAGTGTTACCTATTGAATAAAAGGAAGTAGTATGTGTTGTGAATTTTCAGTACAATGCGTGAACCTAGGAGGTGCTTGCATACTGGGGGGCTCCGCCCCCCAGACCCCTCTTTTATACTAACCTCACCTCCAACCACAGAGATGTCGGTGATTATCAAACCCACGTGCTACATTAATACGTTATTTACTACAAACATAATCTCTGACCATTCACATAGCACATGGTACTGATTTTCACCCACACCAGTGTGGTTGGAGGTTAGCGTAGTATAAAAGGGGGGTCTGGGGGGGCGGAGCCCCCCAGCACGCAAGCACCCCCTAGATTCACAATCGGTTCGGGAATTATTTCTACCTAGTACCAGGTTGAAACGCATCATGAGAACTTTCAACCCTTATTTACGGGCTTACTGTTGCAATTACGGAAAAAATGTATAGAATCTTTTTTGTCGAGAATTTTGCGCTCTACAACTTTTATTTGAAATATTTATCTGTCAGATTCGTATTTTTGAAAATAAATGCAAAAAACTAAAAAAAAACGCGTTTTTTGGCTATTTTTTTCAAAATAGCGGCTTTAATACGTCCGACCCGCAATTTTTGTTGTCATATTCGTAATCAGGAGGCAAAAATACGTCGGAATAGGGCACAAACAAATTTTTTTAGGAGGAGGTGCCTTTTCCGAAGGTTTACCACAATTTTTTTTTATTTTTTGCTAATTATACAGGGTCATCGAAAAGTATCGGACCCCCCTAATATCTTCAGTTAGAGTGCACTTAGGAGAAAATGTCCAATAGCAAAGTTGTATGGTTTCAAGCGGGGAGTAAGATGATGACCTTGACATTGACCTTGACCATGTCCTTCAAGGTCATTTAGAGGTCAATCTTATTTTTTCATGATTTAATATTAAATCCAATAGTAGGTGATTCAAAATTTTTACATATAAGTACTGAATAATTTATTGCGCTCGACGTTAACTGATATCCCAGTTACGTCATTTTTCTTTGTTTACTTTTTTCAGAAACATTTAAAGGACCGTAATACCAAGAAAAACTTAATTGTTTATTTAATTCCATTGAAACGGTCAAGAAATATACCTTTATTTACTTATTGACTGTATATTTAGCCTCTAAAGTATGTAGTCTGAAAAAAGCACGTGTAAATAATTGTACAAATTTTTTTATGTAAAATTAAACTATGTATCGCATAGCCTATGTCTCTAACCTAATTTACGATAAAAAATGACCTTAATAAGATCATATGCTATCGCAAAATATCGGCTTCTCTAAAAATGTAACATTTGTAGGGAAAAGTCGGCCATAGGGCGAATTTATAAAACAAAGGCGGATTCTTCTAGATTCTTGAAATATTCAACGGAACAATTACAGAATGCAATACGAGAAGCAGAGAAACGTGAGTACGGATCCGTAGTCAAATTTTCAAAATTAAAAATGGCTGAATCAGCATGGCGCCATATCGGGTCCGACATTTCGAATTTCGAAAATCTGAGAACGGATACATAAGCGGCATTGAAAACCCCCCAGTACCAATTTTCATGTAAATCGAATAAAATTTCAGATTTTGGCCCGGCCATATTTCATCCGCCATTTTGAATTACGAAAATCTGACGACATATTCTTAATCAGCAGCCCGAAACCCCCAAAGTACAGACTTTCATCGAAATCGAAATAAGCTTCTGATTTTCGTCTGTCATATTGGATCAGCTATTTTTAATTTTGTGATTTTGACAACATATTCGTAATTAGCGGCCTTGAACACCCCGAGTACAAAATTTCAATCCATCATTGAAATAGATATTGATTTACTTACATGAAGAAAATTATGTACAGGTGGGACACTGAGAGTCCCAGTATGCCTCAAGGGTTAAAGAGCGGTTTTCACACTTACAAATTTATGAGATGGCCATATTTTATTTCCGATGGTGTTAGAAAATTGTTTTGTTTTATTACAATAGCTTATTTTTTCGATGTATGACGATAGCCGACTTTTCCCCGCATATGGGGTAAAAATCGACGATGACAAAATAGTATATACCGTTAATTCTAAGAAGTAATTTTCTTTTCTATTACATAGATCTTAATACAGAGGAGTTAGAGATTACATATTAAAAATACCAATAATTATTTTCAGTTTTCTCATGAGGATTTAAACAAAAAACCATGAAAAATAGCAGACTTTACCACAATTTACGGGACATCTATGGCCTATCAACAACTTTGAGCATACCAAATTTGGGCCAGTTATTATTTAAATTAAAGACACAAAATAAAAAAAAATGAAAATTGAATCGTTGATTTTTCTAAATATACCGCACATGATCCCGAATAAAATATGAGAGAAATCCGTCACAACGTTGAGTTAATGTTACAGGAAGGTTACGACGTTAAAGCTTAAAACTAAACATTGTCATAACGTTAATGAATTGTTTCCAGAAATGTATCTTAATGTGTAGTGTTAATATTATATGCCACTAATTTTACAATTAAGTGTTATCTGTAACCGTTAATAATATAATATATACCGTATATAAATATATTAATATAACCGTTAATAATAATGGTATATTTCGTAACAAGTGCGGAAAATGAGATTTCCCACACGCGTAATAATCACACTGACACGAGTGCCTGGCGAAGCCAGACACGAGTGCTGTGTGAATCATACGAGTGGGGGAAACGTCCGCACGTGTAACGAACGATTTTTTTTGTAATAAGTGTGCGGAAAATGTGGCCACTACACGTAACATTTAAAATTTGTTATAGCATGCGTAAAGTACGTTCTTATGAATGATGGGGTTAAAAACGGGGGGGGGGGGAGTCGTGGCGCAAAAGGGGGGGGGGCGATATAAACATATTTATGATTTTACAGATACAAAAACTTTCGTATATTTTTTATAATATCATATCGTTTTCCTATATCAGTGTACAGTGTGATTTCCCAAACCGGGATGTGGAAAATTTAATTTTTATATTGTTTGGGAAATCGCATTTTCCACACTAAAATCTGTTCGGAAAACACACATTTTCCGAACCCGTATTACAAAAAATATATAACATGTAACCGTTAAGCTGAAACCGAACGGTATTAAACCGTACAAGTACAAAACATACATTACATCAAAAAGACGTCATATACGAATTTAGGTAGACCTTCGGAAAGACTCCGCCACCTGGAAAATATTTCATTTACATGTTTTCCGACGTATTTTGGGTCGCTGAACGCGAATCTGAAGTCAAAATTTGTCGCTCGAACATATGTTGGCCGCTATATTGAAAAAACATCGAAAAAACGTCATTTTTTTTAGTTTTTTGCATTCATCTGGAAAACTCGAAGTCGTACAAAAAAAAAGTTTCCAATAAAAAATGTAGAGCACAAAAGTCTCTACAAAAAAGGTCATATACATTTTCTTCGTAAAGTCAAAAATAACGCCGTAAATGGAGATTGAATATGAGAACAATTGACTTGGCGTGTCATGCCGCGTTTAAATTCAGCGGATTTAGACTCCGCTGGGATGTTTGTATAGCGGTACTGCAAGATGTCAAAAGTATCTTACATACTTTAAATGCGGTTCACCCAGACGGAGCTTAGGCAGACCAGGAAGGTTCAGTTTTTTTTAGCGGGGGCGGGGGGGGGGGGGGCAGGCCCTCTCAGTAGGGAGCCCAGTGTAGGCATTATGCTCAAAAGACGTCAAGTCAATTGTTCTCATATTCAACCTCAATTTACGGCGTTATTTTTGACTTTAGGGGCTGTCCATAAACCACGTAGCTCCAATTTGGCCTCTTCTGACCCCCCCCCCCCTCCCCCATGTGGCTCAGCGTAGCATTTTGCCAGACCCCCCCCCCCTCCCCTGAAAAGAACGTAGTTTTTGAAGTCACGTTAAATTCGTTTTTCCAGTGAATATATCAACTATAAAAGTAGTAGCTACCGTTTCTTTACACAGTTAAATGTATTCGTAACATAATTCTTATGTATATGGGTGCGCGCAATTAAAATACATAAATCAAATACATTGCAAAATTAACATATATTTTTATTTAAAATAAGTCAATATTTAATCTACAGTATCGACATTTTTGAATGGTGATGTCAGCCATTCGTGGATGGATTCTATAACTGGAAATGAATCCACTTCTTCATTGCTTACAGCTATATTAATGTGTGGTTCCAACGAATCCGCGTCTATTACATCATCGTATTCAAGCCACTCAACTATCGGGTTCAACGCATCAACTTCGCACAGAAGTTCTGATTCCCTCTTCGATATAACTTTTTTGATACGCTGTTTACCATTTATAGTATGGCCATGCATTGCTTTGGCATGCAAACATTTCTGCTTCTTTGTTGCAAAATATGCACCACATGAATTGCAGCTTCTCTCTGAAAAAGAAACAATGGTAAAGTGGTTATATACAAGACCAAGCATATATTCGTGTGCAGAAAATTATCGATAGTGCTGGAAAATTATTATAAATGTATTTAATATACCTTCAATCTGATCTTGCACTGAGGGACAGTACAAGTCGTATGGGATTGTCGAACCGATTGCAGTACTTGGTTTCAGCCCAATAGATTGCCTCGTACTCAAATCTAGAAAACTGTCAGTTTCTACAACGTCTTCTGGGGGCGGAATTGCGAGTAGCCCGTCAATTGTTCTGCGCAACGGGAATGGCGGTGGAAGAAAACCATTACTTGTAGGAAGTACGTCCTTTAAATTACTTCTCCAGTCGCCACAACAATATCTATCAGAGCATTTTACTATCTGTAGTCATAGTAATATAAAGTAAGGCATTTTTCTTTCATATTATTATGAAAATAACGTTTTTAAAAGAAACTTATATGATATCATATATTACTATTTACCTGGAGGAAATACTGGCTCTCCTGCACATGCAGATTGTACCATTCGGGCGACATGGATTCTGGCTCTTGAGCAATAGAACTAGGCTGGACATATTCGGCATGAACTGTAAAACCATCTATTACCATTTTGCTCCATATTTCTGCGAGGGTTTCGCCAGCAAATTTAAAATTGTTTAATTCGAGATCTTTGTCCACTGTTACAGCGGAACTATTAAGGTGGGAGCCAAAATGATCGTGAGGCAATACGACGCCAGCTAGTTCGCGACTCAGGGGTGCCATAAGCCTTTCCACGCGATTATAAGCGCTTCGTCCGGGAGCATTAGTGATCAAGAATAATGCATCAAGATTATAATGCTTGAAATGATCCACAGCATGAGCTATTATTACTTTTCGATAGCGCGGGTTTTCATCTGGTCCACCATCTGACATGATGACTAGTACTGGCTTAACTTGATCACCAGCTTTATCTGGAAGAAAAAAAGTTATTTAACATTACTTGAAACACAAATTACAATTTTTTAGTAATAGTAGTTTTAATTTCAATATTTAATTTATACCAGAAACTAAATCTTTGAAAGATTCCAAGCGAAATAGCCTTTGCAGATCAAAAGCATGCGACGCTGCAGTGCTAGAGCAATGCTTGGCGCTGCGTATGGCAATGTATGTTAGCCCTGAATAAGTCACTGATTTCGGGTCACCAATCTTACCATCCAGAACTTTGATACCAGCATATACGCTTGGTATCAATTTATGACTAGGTGCTACCACCCAATCATGATCTGGCAAAGTTACTTTGTAGTCCAGATGCATCAAAATGGGTGCTTGCTTATTTGCAGCGGTAATACCTAAAGGCACTCTACTTTTGTCATCTTGAGAGATGACGGCTACCTGGCTAGGCCCTAAAATTGACACCAATTTTTCTACGGACCTATAAGAAATAACATTTCATAATTTAAAAAAAATGTTTGTGGAAGTTGAACATAATATTTTCATAGTTCTCTGTTATGTATTATAAAGAGAACAGAAATATAAAAATATATATTACAATATCGATGCTGTACAAAATTTTCCATCGCAATGTTTTCTCTTAGCGTCAGTTTGAGCACGACAAAGCTTTACCGGCACAGTACTGACATGCTTTTTACCCTCAGCAGTGTGTGAGTTTCGAGGAAGAAGCCGGAGATACAATCCGCTCCGAGAGATCTCAAAACCTCTGGCTTGAATCTCAATGCGTAAATCGTCCAAGGTTTTAACGCTTCTCACTAGTTCTGTGCGTCTCCTACTGTCAGCAGCGCCACCAAACATTGCAATATCTCTTATTGTTTTCAGTAGTTCGGACTGATCCTCGTCAAGACGAGGCCGACCTGGTTGTTCACGAATCTATTGCATAAAAAGATTATTTTATGTACAACGAAGACAATGCTACTGATTAATATGATAATTGAAAATTATGGTTGTAATCGAATAATCAGCTTACATGCAAAGTCTTTGCTAGGACCGGATTATTTGTTTGAATTATCTTCAACGCTTGTTGCCTTTCATCCCTGTATTTTTTTTGTCATTTTGCTTTATTTTCTTTTGCAATCAAGGACTTTTTGAAATCATCTAGATCTTTCCTCATTTTATTAATTTTTTTTTGGATTAGAGGTTCAGCTAATCCCGAATCGCGGGCCTCAATAGCAGCGAGGAGTTCTTTTTCAAGTAAGCTGATCTTCGCTTTTAGCGTATCTTGAGCAGGGGTATTATAGTATTATAGTGACGAGTTACGATGTTGGTATTTGCTGAACTTCTTACATTGTCCTCCTCGTTCTCCTCGTCACTGCTTGTTACAATGCGTAACAATCTACTACGCTTAATTTCTGGACAAAATAATATTAACAGACGGGTAATTAGTGTATTTCGATAAAAAACGTTTAGAGGTGAATTCTAACAAGGTCATAGTGGCAAACAGCGAACCGGAAATAGTTACATTACATAAAATAAAATAAATAATTTTTATCATTATTTTAAATCCGGCTTTGTAAAAGTGAAAGTAATCGTTTCATGTGATTTCAGACGAAATTTCAGTGAAATCGTTTTCAGAAATGGCCGATATTTGTATGAAATAAGTTCAACTATAGAATCTCTTTAAAGTTAATAATGATACGACTGAAGCAAGTAACATTTTTACCTTTTACAGGACTACTGTCATCCTCTTCTACATTCTCAGTAATGACCGCGTCAGATGTACTCGGAATATTGGTAATATCACGCGCCGGCTTCTAAAAATGATAAATTCGTCAATAGGGATTACTAATTACATTGAAAAAAATGTATTTTCAAAGAAATATTTATTTTCATTGTAGAGAGTAAATATTTACTTAATCTGAGAAGAGACTGCCTTATATTTGGTGAATCTTATTCAATCTAGACAAATATTTTGTTAATTCAAGTAAATATTTACTTGAATATACGAATTTTCCTTCCGTGTACAAATTATGAGGAAATTCAAAAAATGGGAAATCAAACGCGTAATTAAATCGTTTTCTGTCTGTTGCACTCTGATATAAATTATATGTTAAATACATTTGCAAACAGAATTAACTTACAAATGTACTAAAAATATACATTTTTGTGGGCATTTACAAGCCTACTGGTTCGATTAAATAAAATAACAAGCCTTTACGTTTTCATTTGTCGCTGTTGCTGATTTCTGCTCAAATTTCGAAGATTATTTCGAAGTGAAGTAGATTGGTGATCGATATAAAAAATCGACACCTCCTATTCGAATAAGATTATCTCAGAAAGGACCTATTTCAACAAACTTTTTTGAAAGGAACTATTTCAGAATAAATGTTGGAAAGGTTTTATTTCGACACTTTCGAAAAATAAGTAGTATAAACTTTAACAAAGTTAGACGGCTTTTTAAATAATTTTATTATTATTAATGTTTTTGTAGTTTTTTTATTTAATATTCAAAAACTTTTCTGAGATAATCTTATTCGAATAGGAGGTGTCGAAATGAAAAATCCGGATATATTACAAAATAATTTTAAGAAATGGAAGAAAATGCCTCCATCTTTCTATAGAGATTCTTCTTATTTATTTATATTTATATTTACTACGCTACTTGACGCTTAGATGATGCGCCGTGGCACATGCTGTCCACTTTCCTTTGTTTGTTAGAAAAGTAAAAATTGTTCTAGTGCTGAAGCTGCTGCTACTTAATAGGCCTTACTTACAGAGTGAAGCAAAAATTGCCTGGAGCGTATTTTGCCGAAAATTTCCCTCCGTGAAAAAACCAAACTATTGCATATGTAACATAAAATGCCGTGTACATCTTGGGACATACGTCATTGTTTACCTAGGCGATTGCCGAGGACAATATTATGACACACCTATATCTCATGATGTATGATATTCTATTAAGCCGTTTTGTAAAACAAATGAGAAATGTTTCGAGAAAATTATCATATCTTTGTATATAGTGCACGATCTTGTAAAGGTTATGTATATTTAAAAAAAAAAATAAATGTATAAATATATATTTGACAATGATATTCTGACAAATGTGAAAAAGAATAGATTTACCTGTCGTGTGAAGAAACTCAGACGTTCTGCGTCTTTTTTTGTTTTTCTTTGCAACAATTCCGTTATTTTTTTTTCCACTTCCGCGCGTAACGTTTCTTTGTTGGTTTTTAATGTTTTCCACATTTCGTTCACATCATTTTGGATGGTTTGCTTCGAGAGTTCCCCACAAGAACACTTTTTGTAAGCTTGGAACAATTTTCAGTACAAATCCATGTTTTTAATTCATGCGTGTCCAAACTCCGAGCACACGTGCGCGCGGGTAACAAACAGACAATGACGTGAAATGTTAAGAACAAAAACATATCGATAGGTTTCGCGAAGTGACCGCTAGGAGCAGTAGAAGCCCTAATAGCCTACAGTTCCTCTATTCTAACTGAAGGGAGTCTATATATAGATATAACAATGAAAGTTGTGGCAACGTTGCGGCAACGTTTATTCAACGAAAGCGTCGATATAAACGTTGCGGCAACGTTCCCGCAACGTTTCTTTTAAAAAATGTTATGTGGGATATTAATGGTCGTTTTTCATTCTCACTATGGAATTGGATTTCTATTTCAGAAAGCGGTATATTCTAATACGAAATCACAAGTAGTATGACAAGAAGCAGGGCGATCCACTTCATCGAAGAAAACAATGTGAATCTGCATTATACACGGACAAAAAATTATCTGAAATAGCCGAAAAATCCGCAGATTTTATCGATTTTTCCGCTAAAGTAGCTGTTATACTTCCGTTTTGGGGATAGTCGATGATTTCCGCTAATTTAAGATATACAGAGAAAAGGGAAATAGTTAATTTAATCATTTTATAAAAATAAAACACGTAATTAAAAGAAGTAGTTACATTAACTACTTCTGTAATAAACTAGACAATGTTGTTCCATTTACTATATCCCGATACTTAAATATGTATCATCGCACATTCTCAAATATCAGGTACCGCAGTTTTAGAATAAAGTAATCACGTTAAATATTCTAGAGTAGAAAAATAGACTCTTTTCTTAGTAAAAATGGTACGTTTTACAATATTCTAAATTGTAAAAGTAACATTATACTATCTACTGCAACTTTTCACATTGTTAATTTTACAATTATAATTATAACTATTAAAAGTTCTATAAAAATATAAAACTACGTAGTCCGGTGTAGACCCCCCCCCCTCCCCCCACGTAGCCTACCGTAGCGTTTGACCAACCCCCCCCCCCCCTGCAAGGGCTACGTGGTTTATGGACAGCCCCTTACCGGGTAAATAATATTAACTAAAGTAAACATAGTAAAATTAACAACATCAACAAAGTTATACTATCAAAAAAAGTATTTCTTTTAACTACTCTCGACACAACTACTCAATGATAGTTGGATTTGTGAAATAAATTTTTTTTAGTGAACTTACAGGTTTCTTCGGTAGTGCCTGATACGTTTTAAGGATAGTTCTCAGGATTATCAATTTTTAAACAAATCTAGTTTCTTATATCTTGGATTTAATTCCAAACATTTTCCACGATTTTCAATTTTTAAACAATTCTTATTATTGTCAAAATTACTACATTCAGAAAATCATGACATGCTGACTATCTGAGAGAAAAAAGATAAAGCACTAATGAGCCGAAACTCTTAGTGAGTCGAGTTTTCGTCGCACTAATCAACCAAAACAGCTAATCACGTGTAACGCCGAAACGACTTCCCAGTGCAACTTGATTGACGTATACTTATTATACATTATTAAACTTAGAATGATTGTGCTGCCAAAGTAACGGTTATATGTTAACGACGGAACAGCGGGAGCGCATGTCGCATCAAAGAGGTTATGTGTTGTGCATGCAAACTGTCACTGCGTACACAAAATCAACGAATATGGACGCGTACATAGAAGCACAGAGCGGATAGGGCAGACGAGACGCATTTTGGGGAACCAGATTACATAGGCAGGCATAAGTCTGTCTCCCTCACTCTCATATGGGGAACTTCTCAAAGTGCGCATAGCCACTAAACACCGCTCGGCCTTCTAGTAGCGTCTATATTCTTTGACAAAATTCATGTTCGTACTCGCATCGACTTACTTTTTTCTTATACTTCTTTTAGATATATGTTAAAACTAAGTTTTTATGGTTAGCTTAGTTAAGATAAAATGTGAGGTTATGACAATGACATTTCGACAGCATCACGCCTTATACAGGGTGAGGCTGCTAGAAGTGAACATAGGGAAACCCATGTTAAGGCTACGCGCCTGGTGATTGGTCGATTCCGGTGGAACGTTGCTTGCTCGCTGATTGGCTGTGTCAGAGCCACAAGAATGTAAACAAAATACTGTCTGTATGTATCAAATATCTTGTGTGACATAACGGACATAACCACGTTTTGGGCTTATGTAAAATGTGTCAAATCCATGAAATGTGTAACACAAACTCAAATTCAAGACTCAGTTCGTGAATCTTCTACTTTTGTTACAACCGGATGCAGCCGATAAGTTGAAGGGTTTTCAACAAATCAATTGGCAAGAGTAAAATGTGCTATTCATCAATGATGCAGAGATATTCTACCGTATTCTACTCCAAAAATGCTATCAGATAAGTTTTTCGTTTTAATAAAATCATTTCAATTTACAGCAAATAATCTGGTACTTTGTGTCGTGTTATTACAGATACAACCGCTCAGATCATCATCGCTGAGTCTTAAATTTGAGTTTGTGTTACACATTAATAGACTTTATTTATATCATTAAAACGCACTAACAACCAAATGCGTTTAGTTGGGAGAACCAAATGTTGTTTTCAGTGTATATAGTAAAGTTGTGTAAAAATGTGTATTTTCAGTGTGTAATAACATTTTTCGTTTTAAAAATAAACATTGTACAACATTTTTTATATTTAAACAATTGAATTGCGATAACTTCTCAAATTTAAATAAGACCCCCCCTTTTATACTAACCTAACCTCCAACCACAGAGATGTCGGTGATTATCAAACCCACGTGCTACATTAGTACGTTATTTACTACAAACCTAATCTCTGACCATTCACATAGCACATGGTATTGATTCTCACCCGCAGCAGTGTGGTTGGAGGTTAGGTTAGTATAAAAGGGGGGTCTGGGGGGGGGGGGCCCAGCACGCAAGCACCCCCTAGATTCACAATCGGTTCGGGAATTATATCTACCTAGTACCCGGTAGAAACGCATCATGGGAACTTTCAACCCTTATTTACGGGCTTACTGTTGCAATTACAAAAAAAAAGGATAAAATCTTTTTTGTCGAGAATTTTGTGCTCTACAACTTTTATTTGAAATATTTTTCTGCCAGATGCGTATTTTTAAAAATAAATGCAAAAAACTAAAAAAAACGCGTTTTTTGGCTATTTTTTCGAAATAGCGGCTTTAATACGTCCGACCCGCAATTTTTCTTGTCATATTCGTAATCAGGAGGCAAAAATACGTCGAAATAGGGTACAAACAAATTTTTTTAGGTGGAGGTGCCTTTTCCGAAGGTTTACCGCTTCTTTTATTTCTTTCATAACCTATGCGTTTTAATGTATAAATTCACAGACGTGATTACTTTAATGCTAACATCGATGAACAAAATTGTGTGGCCGTTTTAGATGTCACAGATCAGCAAATAGTTCTCTACGTCAGTGACGGTAAAATAGCGTAACATTTGTGCAGCCAAAACTACTGGCGAGCCATACACCATTGCGACGTATCGCCTATTTACCCGAGTATGCCGCTAAATCGACGTTACTTTCCGGATAAAGTGACGTCTTTCTTCTTTCAGTATAGTATGTAAATAGTATATTACGCAACAAGTGCGCAAAGTTCCGCACCGAAGACGGTGACGAGTTGAGCTAAGAGCGCGCGAGTGCGGTGAAGTTGCGCACGAGTTGCTTACGGTATTTTATGCAATTCTGCATTGGGCAACGTGTTAATTTGCGCCCGAAAATTTTGCTGAAAATGTGCGAAAGCTGTGCGCAAAGTAATATTACCGCACGTGGTGCGGTAAAATTTACTTTGCGCACTGCTTAGGCGCGAGTGCGGTAAAATTTACTTTGCGCATCGAATTTTAGTGCGCAAAGTTACACTTTGCACACAGAATTGCATAAAGTTAGTTTTTTCTATGTGTCTTCAAATATTGTTTGGTTCATCCTGAACTTAATTCCGAAGAGTTTACACCATTTTCGAATTTTGAACAATTTTTATTATTATAACAATGACTAAAATCTGAAAATCATTACATACTGACTAGTATATAACAGTTCTACTTTCCTTATAGGTCTTAAAATATAGATTCCGAAAAACATTCCGAATAAGTATCCGAAATTCAAATTTTTATTGTTATAAACAATAATAGAAATCGTTTGAAAATTGAAAATCGTAGGAAATCTTTGGAATGAAATTCACGATGCAAAAAACAATAGTAAAGACACATAGGAAAAACATAACTCTTATAGACTAGTCAGTATGTAGCGATGTTCTGATTTTAGTAATCGTTAAGAACAACAAAAATTGTTTAAAATTGTAAAATGTGTAACGCGACGTTCGTACCGAATAGGGAGAGAAGGGTTACAATTAATTAGGCGGAAATCGCGAGAAATTAGAGGAAGACCGGCGCGGCCTAAAGTGACGACCATCGTGCCGCACGTGCGACAGGGGCCGACATGACTGTTTTTATTTCGGAAGAAGACGAACCGCGCAAGCGTAGATAGACGCTGATTGACGAAGCACGCTCCGATCAATTACGAGGCGTGCCGAAGGAATGCGAATGACGTAGCCAGTCGGAATTCGGGCGCGCACCAAATTTGAATCAGGTGGGCGGCCTGTCAATCAAATCGCACGAATGACGTTTAAAATTATGACAGTTCGGCCCGAATTCCGAGTAAAAAAGCTGAAAAGTGACAGGCATATTGGACGTCCCTTGAGGGTATAAATACGACGTGTTAACTGAAAAACTCTCTCTTGCACTTCCGCCAAACGACACCTCAGGAAGGCGACCCGGCACGTCGACAACGATCAATCCACATCGACTTCGAGGAGAGATCCAGTGCCGGGAAACGCTTGGTTTCTTCATTGACTTCGATCCACGGATCGAAGTCCAGGGTGAGCGCCTCTTACCATCTTCATTCAACTTAAATTTCGCTTTTCTCTTCCGTCAAATCTTGCCCCGTTCGTTACAGCGAAGGACCGGAACGCACAGGGCGGCAGGAATTAGGGTACCCGGCGAACGCGCTCACCGACCATCGAATTTTGGATCCGTGGAAATCGTCATACGAGGAAACCACCGGGAGAAGCCAGGGCCGGCCCAAGATGTTGAGGAGCCCCAGGACAAGGACCACGATCTACAGCTGCGTAAGCAAGACAACCTCCTCTCTCGAAAAAACGTGGTGTCGTCGAATAAACTCTATGTAAGTGTTGTGTAATAGAACTCCAATGTAATCAATTTTAAATGTAGATGATGTATTCCGCGTAAGTTATTGTGAATTACGGTCTGGTATGGAATTCTTATTTTTGTGTCTTTCGTGCGTAATGACTTTTTATATATAATATATGTCTGTATGACTTATGAGGCATAATTTTTACCCGCGTTATTTATATTCCTGTGACTTGCCTCATATTGGTAATTTTTATCCGCGTAAATTGTCCCGTTGCGTTGTAAATTTGTGACTTACCAGACGTGTTCTTATTTATTTCGCGTTATTTTTTTTTTGAGTATGACATGTACGATCCAATTGACGAGTGAAATAACCGAAATTTGAATGTAAAATTACCACATTCCAGTGCGTTCAATGTTGAAATGTTTATGCACTAAATAATAAAAGAAAAAATAATTAAAAGCAATAATATGCTCGTAAATTCCGTCTTCTCGAAATTTCTGTGTATATTTATATAAATAAAAAATTGTTACAAATGGCAGGAACTCTTCGAAATTAATTCATCATTCCGAAAACACGGAACTCCTACCTAATAGTCAGTATATCATGATTTTCAGATTTTATTCATTGTTAACAACAATAAGATTTGTTTAAAAATTGAAACTTCCGAAGACATTTGCAAATAGGTAGTGCTGTAATGTAAAACTGATATATCGAATGTTTTTATGTATATAAATGATCTGCCAACTTCCGCTAAGTTAGCAAATCATTTTTTTATTGCGATTTTTTCATTCCAACTCGCTAGAAAGTATCAAGAACTTCAAAACTCATCTTGCAAGAGACTAAAACTCCACTCATAAAGTGATCTAACTTCAACCACATGGATTTCTGTAATACTTTCTGTAATTCTTTCGGTGCCGATCGCGTACAGCGTTTAGAACCGCTAACTGTGATGTTATGTGTGCTTTATAATGAAAATGACTTTTTGTTGCACAGAAATTGAAGATTAAATGTAACCAAAGATTATTGTGCAAACTCAGAAATCGATGGATGGAGGAAGATTAACTAAATTTATCTCAACGATTATCACGAGGATGAAACGAAACCGCGTTGATTTCCGATAAAACTAAAGATCAACAGGGAGAGGAGTCTGCGAAGGTGATCCCAATCATTAGAGATCCTGTACAACAAGATTTCCAACTGATAGCAATAAAAGCCGACGGCAATTGTCTCTTTAGGAGTTTTTTCTACGGGGTGTACGGATTCGAAGATTTGCACTCTGATGTCCGCAATGACATAGTGCAATATGTTACTAGTAATTGGAAAAACCATAAAGACATTTTAGATGCAACATGCTAAAAGCGCATCTTCCGAAACGAAGCCGAATACAAGACATATATGGGAAAGGATGCGACGTACGGGACCGATTTCGAAATCGGAATATTCGTTAAATTATTTCATCAGTCGGTGCAAGTCTTTGAGAAAATAGGGACCAAATTTATTCGTATGGCATTAATTGCTGCCGATGAAAGTGAAAATAATGGGAAAATAATATTAAATTTATTGTTCAGTGAAGACGGAGGTTTTGAAAACTAGTTCACTGCAAAGAAATCAAGAGATCGTTGAATCGGAATTGTATGATACCAAACCTTATCTTGCACATAATAAAACCGAAAATCCAGAAGATCACGTACCAATTTACATTGGGGGTGACGAAGCCCCCCCAAGATGCAGTCTCAAGTTTCGACCCGGCATAGGTACGTTCGAAATCGGCTATGAAAAAAATAAGATAATCATTGATGAACCGTTAGAACATATGAAGGAAGGTAAGATTCCCACATCTGATTTAAATCGGTCAATGATAGCAAGTCATTCTCCATCAAGAAGGACAAACGAACGAAAAACAAACAAGTTACTAATGTCAAAGGAGACCACTGAGGAATCAACTTCGAACAGTAGCAGTGACATGTCCTTTAATAAGAGCACCAACGATATGAAGTTCGACGAATCAAAATATCTCGATGTAGTCAACGAAGAAAATGCATTAAAACATAAAAAATCAACAAGAAAGGAAGAAAATAAATATGCATTTTTGGTTGGCAAGGTATCAGTACTCTCCGACGATTTAGCCAACATGGATGGGTACATAGACGAAGCTGCCCTACGACATAAGATTGACGTCGTATTGAGGAAAGACTTCCAATGCTCAATGCCCCCTTTCATTTTATGGAGGATTCAGGGCAAACAATAATGGTTATGTGGGATATGCAAAGTGCATAATTCAAACCTACGGGGCCGCATTTCCTTTCAACATACACGAAATTGATGAAAATATCATCGAAATCCATGGGGCAAGCGATGTTGAAGTACCATACCCACATACAGACATTACAAAGATACCATTCAGACCAATTAGAGCCACAGAACGGAAAGAGATGAAAAATTTATTAAAATACTCATCGCAAGGGGCTTACATTTAAAGTTAATTACTGAATGTGATAAGGAACTGTTTGCAGATGGGCACGCTCAAAACGTGCCGCATTTACAGACCCTACATAAAATAAAATCGGAAAATATATGTGATAGAAGATTGCCACTGAAATCGCGGGATATTGCAGACATTACGCAAATGTACATCAACCAACACGTCCTGAAAGATCCATTCCTACGAGTACCATCGTTCCCCCTCCAACTTTGTATGCATACTGAAAGGCAGTTGAAAGTAATTGATCGATCCAAGCTTGTTATACTCCATATCGATGCAACAGGAGGATGTGTACGGATACCCCAGTTTCTGCAATGAAAAAAATTAAAATTTACTATGCAGCGCTGTACAGAGGGAAGCAAAGCACCATACCGATTTGCGAAATGTATACATCAGAGCACAACATGTCATCCATCCAAACGTTCTTGAAAACATACAAATCATTTGTAATGGAATCGGGAACGAAGTGGCCGTTCGCAAACACAATATAGTAGACTGTAGTTGGGTGTTCATTAATAGCGTAGTAGCGGAATGGAATGGAATGAGCATAAGTAAATATTTAAAGATAACGTACACATATTGCACAACAAATATTAAACCAAAACCTACGGTGTATCTCTTAAGTTGCTGTGCCCACATTCACCGTGTTGCCAAAACAATAAAAAAGGACTTCCCAGAACTGATGAAAATCAAATCTTTTTTGATGAGTTGTATGGCTTTAATAATACTTTGTAGGTCATTAGATGAACTTGGTGCTTTGTTTTCTGATATACTCGTTATAACATTGTCTAAGGATCAAGCGGCATATTAATTTTGACTGGCACAAAAGACAGAAAACATCGCGATGTAGACAATATAATGTCAGATGTTTGGCAACAATACAGCTGTGTATGCGAACTCTCCGTTCTTCGAGCGATTTTGGACGGAGGTGACTCTAGTTAAAAGTGAGATGTCTGAAGAAGAAAGCACTAATCCCTACTACGCCCAACATTTATCGACTACATAACAAAAACCTTTTTAGCGTACAGTCCAGTGTGTACCGGTATTTTGCTGAAGTTAGTGGACCCCAGCATCTCCCTAGTTTCGAACGCTTACGCTGAATCACATATGAATATATATAAGTCACAAGTTCTGAACGGGAAAAAAAATATAAGCATCGCGGAAGGTTGCAGGTTATTACAACAATATAATTTATGCCAAGTTGAAGAAAACGCTCTGGAAAATGCTAATACAAAAAATAAAATAAAAACTAGTGTTGGCATGGTGCCTCCCTCGCAAAATTGAAAATGATTAACAACTATGACCTATGGCCTGAGTCGACGTAAAATTGAAAATGAGCATTTTCAAAAGTTCGACCCCGACGACAGGCCAGCCGAAGTATTAATAAATAAAGGTTGGAAAAACCGGGGACGCACAATTCAGCGCCCCGGGTCAACCCCCCCCCCCCCCAACGAAGACCCCGGTGACGATGGTCGTCGTGACCCCGTCGAGCGCGTCGCCGCGATAAAGCACCCGAGTTGGGCCGACGGGCACCGATGCCGCGCTCCTCTGTTGCGCGAGTCGCGTTAGCACGCACGCGCGGGCTCGAAAACGCAACGTTGCGCCCTAGGGATGCAGCATCGGAATAAAATTATCAATATTTCGTGTCGATACGAATCGTTAACTGAAATATTGAACCAAAAACATCGATACCAGGAACATCGATATAATATATATACAGGGTGTCCCATTTTAAAAAAACCATCCGATTATTTCGAAAATTACGCGTTTTCGAAAAAAATGTTTCAGACAAAAGTTTCAGGATTTTACCCAGGCAATTCAATGGCTACCTTTATGTGACCTTGATGCTCATATCAAGGTCAAATTCAATTTTTTTAATGGGAACCCCTATTTTTTATTGCTGATTTAGAAAGTGCAGTGAATTTTACGTTCAAATATGACCTTGACCGTGTTCTTGATCATGACCTTCAAGGTCATTTCAAGGTCAAAGTTGTTTTTTCAATGGAAAACCCTACTTTTTTATTGCTGATTTAGAAAGAGCAGGGTATTTTATATTCAAATATGACCTTGACCGTGTCCTTGATCATGACCTTCAAGGTCATTTCAAGGTCAAAGTTGTTTTTTCAATGGGAACTTCTATTTTGTTTGCTGATTTAGAAAGAGCCGGAAGAAAATATTTCAGGCAAAACTTGCAGGGTTCGAAAGGGATCGATCAACGATGCCTCCTCTTTCAATCGGCAGTTAGTTATTTAAGTTTTCCTTACATTAATTTAATTCTGATAATAAACGCCGCCAGCATCAGCGTTACCCGATACTCACCGCGAGGAGGTTGACTGGTCGGACTTTGAGTATCATTTTTTTTTTTTTAAATTTTTTTATTCTTTTTTTTATTTTTTTATCCTTTTTGTAGTTTAGTTTCTATTTTTGTTTTAATTTTTAAAATAGCTTGTGGAAGATTTAATTTTATACTAGGTACTATTTTTTTAAATGAGGTGCTCAAAAGTTGCCCCATTCACCTCTTGGCATCTTGCAATTCGCGTTTGAAACTGGCGAACAGTATTTAATAATGTTTGACGCGGAATATTTTGGCAGGCGGTCGTAATTCTCTCTATCATATCGGCTCTTGTCGCTGGTCGATCGCGGTAAACCGTATCCTTGAGGAAACCCCACAAATAATGTGCGTTCCGTAAATATCTACTGGCAGTAGATCTTGGAATGCCCACGTTAAGCTCGAGTTCGCGTAAGCTGATATGGGGATTTAAATGTACCATAGCTACTGCAATAAAGCGAGGATTATTCTCGTAATCATGTTCGTTTGCTGCCATCCTTCTTCGAATGAATTGCAATTCGATTTAAGCAATGAAGGGTAGACAAAAAATAGTCACGTAAACGGAAAGTTGTTATTCTAAAAGCAAAGTGACCTCCGACCGAATTACTACCAATACAATGGACTTCAAAAACAGTCTTACACTGAGAGACCGTGAATACTAAATTTTAATATGGGGATTAGAAAGTCGCGATATCCATTTACTTCCCTTCAGGAAAGTAGAGAAAAATGTAGGTGAACTGGTTACGTGTGACTCAACTTATATATAAAATGATATGCTACTTTATTTTCGAGTTATGTCGCCCTCTAGCGTTATGTAACAGAACCGGCGCCGGTGATGGCCGAAATGCAAGCGATGTACATGTATGAAACCACGTGAGTTCTCTCGGGGTCCGGTAGATGGCGACGAAATCCCCAAATGAAGTAAGAGTTTCGTTTTATTTAATAGAAGCTGGTTTGACCGTCAATGCTCAGCTTATTTATTCTCATTTCGGAAAAAACATACAGAGAGAGAATGAATGAGCTGAGTGAAGGGACATGACGCGTTTTTTAATGGATTGCGTGATGTCCTCTTTTTGTTTATTAAATAATAAATTTAAAACCTAAAATGTAATTTTACTGAAGGTAGAAAACTTATTTATAAAATTGCTTCCATATTGTATGCACAATTTTATGTAATCAGTTTTGATTTTTAATATGAAGAATATCAATTATTCATAATCTTAATTTTTCGAATGGACATTATTAAAATTTCATATTCAGAATAATAATTTTCGCAATTGATATTGAGTCATTCCAGGTCAACTATATCAAAGTTGTGGTCGGTGTCGCGGAATTCAACGAAAATGAAATATTTGATAGGTATAGGTGTGGGAAATATTGTGGTAAAATATTTTTCGAAAATTTTCAAAATGGCGGCCGTGACGTCATATTAACTGAATTTCTTTAAATTACGATATCTACTTCTCAAAAAATCGGAATGAAATGGGACTAGGTGCATTTTGCTCATAAAAATGAGCACTTTTATTTAAAAATTAAACAATTTGACTTTTTGTTTTATTTGTCAAGATTTTTGGTCAAAATGTTTTTTAACTTCAATTTTGACTCAGAGCTCCTGTTTTTTTTTCGTTTTCTGCAATGACATCTTGTAGTAAAACATTTCAGCTTTCATTTAAAAAAAAAAATTGCCGGAGGGTTCTCGTTTGTGAGTTATGAATTTTGCCAGAGCGCAAACCACTGTGCTCAACTATCCGCCGCGCGGCCGCGGCACGCTATTTGCCGTGCGACTGTGACAGACTCGTCTCGTAGGATGTAATCTCGAAAAAAAGCAACAAATTTTTGCAAATTAAATTTAATAGTATATTACGTATCTAGGGCGGAAACGAAGGCATTGCAGCGAGGGAGATGAGGGGGGTCGAGGGGGTAAAAGCTGCTGATCGCCGAAGGCGAGCAGCAGATTCTGTACCGCCGAGAGTCCCCAACATCGCCCGAGTGTATGCATACGTTTCCGCCCGCGATATGTACACTATTTTTTGTCACACCTGTATGGAAATTCGCGGTCGTGCAAACAAAAAGCCCGGCGGGCGGCAAAAAATGCGCAATCGCCCTTTGCACATGCGCAGTAGCGAGTTGCGGTGCCGGGCGGCGATCGACGCCTTTCCGACTATTTTTCAGGCACGCAAAGAGCGCAAATTTGTGCAGGTGTGACAAAAAAACATTTGCATTAAAAAAATGTATTCTGCCCTAATTTATTAAAAACCGCATTTTATAAGAAAAATGCAATCAAACTTTTTTCATAATAATGATTTTACAAATCTACATTTGCGATCAATAGTAATAATTGAACTTTTTTTTTATTCAGAACAGAACTACTCTAGGTAGTGCATTATTATTTCTTAATAAAATATACATTAAACGTATAAAATTTATATTAAAATTAATGAAGTATGTGAAGTAGAACTCTTGGCGGTACTAATAGACAATAATCGCAAATTTCTCGATTTAACTATATTTCAGGTTTAAGATTAAATTTTTCACATAATTCATCGTAAAGTTTGCGTAACTGATTTTTGACAATTTTTATCGACTGTCCCTTTTTTATGAAGGGATTGCAGCAACGACTGTCAGGAGCCATGATAATTGAATATTACAACGTGAAAGTAGATCATTGCTTTAAAATTTAAAAAAACGTAAATTATATACAATATAAAAATGTTCATATTACACTACGAAACGACGACGTCAGAGCATGAACGTTTTTTAAAATTATAAGTATACTTAATGTCTACGATGCCTTCAACATATACAAACGCAATCACAATTCACTTGCGAGAAAAAGAATCGCAGCGAGGATATGCTGGAGAACCGTGGCGCGCGATTTCGCAGACCAAACGTTCTCTAGCATATCTTGGCGGTGTGATTCTTTTTCTCGCAAGTGAATTGTGATTGCGTTTGTATATGTTGAAGGCATCGTAGACATTACGTATACTTATAATTTTAAAAAACATTTATGCTCTTACGTCGTTTCGTAATGTAATACGAAAATTTTTATATTTTATATAATTTATTATAATTCTGCAAAGAAGTCTTTATTTTAAACCAAAAATCTGTTTCATTTTGTGATACTTTATTATCATGGCTCCTGTCAGTCGTTGTTGCAATCCCTTAAAGAAAAAGGGACATTCACTAAAAATTGGCAAATATCAGTTACGCAAAATTAACGATGAATTATGTAAAAAGTTTAATCTTAAACCTGAAATATGGTTAAATCGAGAAATTTGTGATTCCTGTCGATTAGTACCGCCAAGTACATGCTTTAAAAATCCCATTGATGCTATTTCTTCCAGTTCACAAACTTCATCGTCATACCAGAGCGCCGAAAATTTGCCGGCTTGTGAAAATTCAAATGAGTCTGATGACCCCATGAACGAAATCATAGAAATAAAAGGAGAGGAAGAAATAGACATGATCGATGCAAGTATTGCCGATGAAGCTGTTCTAAATAATTTAAATAAAATCCTTGAACTTTTAAATGTTTCCCCGATTTTAAGTTATAACGATCGCAGGTCAGAAGCTGCCGAAATTAAAAAAATTAATGAAATAAAAACGGCTCTTAACCGTGAATTAAAAAAAGTGTTTACGAAAGTACGGCATGATACGGACGAAATCCAAGACGTAATTAACGAATTGAAAGAAAAGATTTCTGTAACTCGTCAAAATTCAGAAAAAGTAACACTTTTAACTATGGCACCTAAATCGTGGAAAGCTCGACGTATTCAGCAGGAATTTAACATTCCATACAGTCTGGCCGTCAAAGCTGAACAGGTTCATAAAGAATTCGGAATCGGTTCATCTCCAAATTCAAAAACCGGAAAAAAATTACATGTTGAAACAAATGATATTGTTCATAATTTTTATTACAATTCAGAATATAGCAGGATAATGCCAGGAAAAAAAGATTTCGTAACAGTTAGAACGGATGGCTCAAAATTACACGTACAGAAGCGTTTACTTTTAATTAATTTAAAAGAACTATATGCCGCTTTTAAGATTGAAAATGTGCATATAAAAATCGGTTTCTCCACTTTTGCTACTTTGAGACCCAAAGAGTGCATCCTAGCCGGAAGTAATGGAACACATTCGGTCTGTGTATGTAAAATACACCAAAATTTTAAATTGATGATGATTGGGGGACGATTAAGAGAGCTCATACACAATGAAAGGGAACTGTCACTTTTTGAGTCTTTGGAGGAAGTAATTTCTGCGGTAGTATGTGATTCTCCTTCAGAAAGCTGCTATTTTCGAACTTGCTCGTCCTGTCCAAGTATTGAAAAAGTTCAACAGCTATTGTTTCTGATTTTTGAAAATAATTTCATTGACGAAGTTACTCACAAACGATGGACGTCAACGGATCGTTCAATGCTGGAAACTGTCATTTGTTCTGTGCAAGATTATATAGAAAAATTCGGCAGTGATTTAGTAATTCTATTAAAACATCATTTTATTTCTAAATCGCAAAGTAAATTCCTTCTTAGTTCTAAAGAAAAGTTAGAAGACGGCGAATTCATCGCATTAGGAGATTTTGCAGAAAACTACTCTTTCGTTATTCAAGATGTGGTTCAAGAATATCATTGGAGTAAAGATCAAGTGACAATTCATCCTTTTGTTGTCTACCACAAAGAGAATGATATAATCGGTCATGATTCTTTCGTGATAATTTCTGAAAGTCTGGAGCATAATTCCGCTGCTGTTCATTTGTATAATAAACTATTAATCGAAGAGTTACGAAAAGAATATGTAGTTAAAAAGATTAAGTATTTTACTGACGGTGCTTCTTCACAGTATAAAAATAAATATAATTTTATTAATCTTTCACATCAAAAACAGGATTTTGATGTAGATGCCGAATGGCATTTTTTTTCCACGTTCCATGGGTAAAGTCCTTGCGATGGTTTAGGAGGTACGGTAAAACGATTAGCAGCACGTGCGAGCCTTCAACGGCCGCTCGATTCTCAAATCGTCACTCCTCGTTCTTTATTTGAATGGGCTGAAGTAGCTATGCCAACTGTAAAGTTTATTTATTGTACAAAAATTGATTGTCAAGAACATTCTGAAAGTTTACAGGACAGGTTTGCGAAATCAATAACAATAAAGGGAACAAGAGACATTCATTCTTTTGTACCATTAAATATGAATAAGATTCGTTGTAAAAGGACCTCTTCTTCATCAGAATCTGTTATTGTAAATATCCAGCATTAAATTAATAGTAAATATTTTCAAATAAGAAAACTAAAAAACAAAAAAAATTAATAAAAAAAAATAAAAAAAAAATTTAATAAAAAAGTCAAAAGCAAAAAAAAAATAGGGGCCATATTTTCGGTACCTCCACGTGGTTGGCCCTGGGTCACGCGAAAACCGAATATTAGTTTTAATAATATAAATTTTATACGTTACTGTATATTTTATTAAGAAATAATAATGCACTACCTAGAGTAGTTCTGTTCTGAATAAAAAAAAAAGTTCAATTATTACTATTGATCGCAAATGTAGATTTGTAAAATCATTATTATGAAAAAAGTTTGATTGCATTTTTCTTATAAAATGCGGGTTTTAATAAATTAGTCCAGAATACATTTTTAATGCAAATGTTTTTAAATTTAATTTTCAAATATTTCTTGCCTTTTTTTCGAGATTACATCCTACGAGACGAGTCTGTCACAGTCGCACGTCAAATAGCGTGCCGCGGCCGCGCGGCGGATAGTTGAGCACAGTGGTTTGCGCTCTGGCAAAATTCATAACTCACAAACGAGAAGACCCTCCGGCAATTTTTTTTTTTTAAATGAAAGCTGAAATTTTTTACTACAAGATGTCATTGCAGAAAACGAAAAAAAAAACAGGAGCTCTGAGTCAAAATTGAAGTTAAAACATATTTTGACCCAAAATCTTGAGAAATTAAAAGAAAAGTCAAATTGTTTAATTCTTAAATAAAAGTGCTCATTTTTGTGAGCAAAATGCACCTAGTCCCATTTCATTCCGATTTTTTGAGAAGTAGATATCGTAATTTAAAGAAATTCAGTTAATATGACGTCACGGCCGCCATTTTGAAAATTTTCGAAAAATATTTTACCACAATATTTCCCACACCTATACCTATCAAATATTTCATTTTCGTTGAATTCCGCGACACCGACCACAACTTTGATATAGTTGACCTGGAATGACTCATTACTAAATTCTAATATTAAAAATTCTAATATTAGAATTTTTAATATTAAATTTTCATAAAGGGATCAAATTGTCCCTATTTGCCCCCTGGATGCCCCCCTTCGTGTCGAACAACTTTCATCCGACAACTTTTTTGATTCTGTGCATAGTTCTCGAGATATTTCGATGTCTTCAGATAAATCGGCCACCCTGTATATATATACTATAATTATATAACTTCCTCCTCTGATAGTTTTATTTAAAATGCACACTTAAGGGGGTAGTCTCCTTTAGAAACCGGAAAAACAACGTTTTTTTAGCAATTTTTTTGAAAGGGAAGGAAATGATTGCGGTAAACGGAGTTTGGTGATATATATATATATATATATACAGGGTCATCGAAAAGTATCGGACCCCCCTAATATCTTCAGTTAGAATGCACTTTGGAGAAAATGTCCAATAGCAAAGTTGTATAGTTTCAAGCGGGGAGTAAGATGATGACCTTGACTTTGACCTTGACCATGTCCTTCAAGGTCATTTCAAGGTCAATCTTATTTTTTTAAATAGAACCCCCTACATTTTATTGCATATTCTTATAGCTTATCTCGAGAGCTTTCCAAAACACTATATTAAAATATTTTTTTATTAAGTACTTTTTGAGTTATAAAGGTTTGAAGTTTTTCCAAAATGCATTCTTACTGAAAATATTAGGGGGATCCGATTAATGTATTTTCTTTAAACCAATTAATTGGTCTCATTATTCCGCGCACAAAAGTATTAAGGTTATGATTACTGAAAACTAAATAATATTTTACAAGATATTCTACATTTTGTGTCAAAAAATTGTTAACTTCAAACCTTTATAACTCAAAAAGTACTTAATAAAAAAATATTTTATTATAGTGTTTTGGAAAGCTCTCGAGATAAGCTATAAGAATATGCAATAAAATGTAGGGGGTTCTATTTAAAAAAATAAGATTGACCTTGAAATGACCTTGAAGGACATGGTCAAGGTCAAAGTCAAGGTCATCATCTTACTCCCCGCTTGAAACCATACAACTTTGCTATTGGACATTTTCTCCTAAGTGCATTCTAACTTAAGATATGAGGGGGGTCCGATACTTTTCGATGACCCTGTATATACGACTATTGTTTGGTAACGGAATATCGTTATCCAGTACGTATAAATATTTGATATCCGTTGAAAATTATAAGAACCAAAAAATTTGTTTCCCGACTGCTTTAATTTTAAATTAAATAATAATTAATAATTCTCGGTGTTACAGGTCAATTAATTAAAGATAATAATATAAAAATTTTAATTGACATATTTTTTGGTTTTTGATCGAAAACACGAAGATGGTACCCAGATGAACAAAGCCGGATTTTGTATGATAATCGCGACAAAAACCTTCAATTTGGAACATTCATATCTGTATCAAAAGTGAATTAATCATAAATGGGTTTTGTTTCCCTCTAGCGACTATCGTATAAACTAGTGCCTATTGTAAATAATTCCTTCAATATGTCTGTCCCATGTCATTTTGTAGTCAAAAATTGTCCCAAGATATTTACAGCTTTCCACTCTTTGCAGTTGTTCATTTTGAATTTCAAGTTGTAGGTACACTGTCGCAGTAATTACCAACAGTCATATAAACTGATTTATTTGCATTTAAGTATAGCTTATTTGAAGTCAACCAATTTGTGATACTATGCAAATACAAACTCATTTTATCCTGTGCTGCAGACCACGAGTCATCATCAGAGATGATTGCAGTGACATCAGCAAAGGATATTACATTTCCTTTTGGTATTACCTGTAACAATTCGTTAATATACAGGACAAACAATAGCGGTCCTAATAAGTTCCTTGCGGCACTCGCGCTTTCACTGTTTTTTCATTACTAATACAATCATTCAGTTTTACTTTTTGTTTTCGATTTAAAAGATAACTAGTCAGTAATTGTAAAGCCATTCCCCTTATTCCGTAACATTCTAGTTTTTGTAACATTAAACCATGATCGACCGTATCGAAAGCTTTGGCCAAATCCAAAAACGCTATTATTGTCGGTTTACATTCATCTCGATTACTATATATTTTGCTGTTTAAATAATTAAGTGCATCATCTGTGCCTCCATTTTTTACGAAACCAAATTGATAATCCGATATTATATGACTTGGTTCAAGAAATTTATATAATCTAACAAAGATAATCTTCTCGAAGATCTGTGCTAGATTTTATATGAGGGAAATGGGTTTGTAATTGGAGATACATGACTTAACTCCAGCTTTATAAATTGGGATTATTTCGGCATTCTTTAGTGCATTTGGCCAAACTGATGTTTCTATACAGATATTATAAATATGTGTTAGAGGAACTGTTATGTAATTAGCTAGTACCTTTAGAGTTTTAGCATTTATATCGTCTACTCCTCCTGATTTGTCTTTCAATTCAATAATAGTACCATATATTTCTTTCGATACAATAGGTTTAATAAATATTGATATGGGTTTAAACTAGACATTAGGTAATTTTTATTATTAATTTGCTTGACTTGATTGCTTAATTTAGTTCCAACTTCACAAAAATATTCATTCATTACATTAGCCACCTCTAAACCATTATCAATTGTTTTATTGTTTACAAATAGAAGGTAATGGTCAGTAAAAGGTTGTGTTATTTTATAAGCTTTAGAAATTAGATAATTCGATTTTACAAAAACATTATCAATACAGGAACCGGTCTGAATATTATTGAAAGGTCTAGTTGTTCCCAGGAAACAAGGGAAATATACTTTCTCTAAAAAGTTATCTAACAATTCCCGAGATACGGTGTCATTACTATACGAAGCGCTGTAGTTCTCAATATCAATATTAAAATCGCCTGCTATGATGTGATTTTTTATTTTGATGTTCCCTAAATATTTTTTTATACTGCAAACAAATTCTTGTTTCGGTATATCATGCGATCTTAGACAGTGGACAATCTAAGTGTAATATTACAGTTTTGTTACGTACCGCTTGAATTGCGAGATATAATATATTCGGTCCGTTTAAAAGTTAATGCTATCTTTGTGTATTTCTAGAGTAGCAAGCGAGCGTTGTATGAGTGTATGAGTTTAGGTTTAGTTGTATTGATACTGTATAATAATTTGATATTCGAACGAGCTGTCACCGTTGACATTTAGTAATATTTCGCCGAATGTCAAATTCGGTGGTATTCGCGAACGTTCTAAAAGTTGAGAAGACACAACGACCTTTTTCGTCAACTGGTCACTTGTGTCCAGGAAGCGACTTGAGCCGGAGCTCGTCACTGAGGATAGATCTACACAATAAAGTATTTTTTGATAGTGATAATAAAACAGAGTGTTTTTATTTCATAGTTTCAATTTAATAAACGAGTGAGCTGTTGGAATATAATGGTAAATATAGAATAGTGCATGTAATCTGATTTAAGAAAATTATTAATAATAAAGATAAAAAATGAATCGAAATCAATCCACGTAACAAAATTGGTGTCAGAAGTGGGATATAGATTTCGATTAATTGGAAATTAATTTAAATTAATTATTCCATTTTATGTTTTATTTTATATTAATTGTGTATTAAAAAAAAAGGAAAAAAGATAATTTTTGAGTTTGATTAAACTTTTGTAAACCTAAACGGAAAATTAGAAATTCAAAATTTATTTCAGTTTAAATATACGTACCTATGATTATTAGAAGTATTGTTAGATTAAGAATATATTTTATTTTTATGTGTACTAATTAAATTTTATTTCAGGTTTTTGTGTTAATAATTCATAAAATTAGTAACTAAATTTATAGAAATTTTATTATTAGAAAAGGAACGTGTTTAAACAATATATTATTATATGGCTATGTCCCATTGTTAAACCACATAACAGTTATATTTTGAATTTTTATGAATTTTTAAGAAAAGAAAACAAGTGAAGTGTTTTAGTTTGTTGATAGTGGTTTATTTAAAATAATCATTTAACTCAAATTTTATAAATTATTATATTGTAATTTTTCTCGAACACGTTATTCAGCAATATTTTATTATCTGGCTATGCCCCATTGCTGAATCACGTTAGTTTATAATTAAACAAAGATATTTTAAATTTACCAAGTCACATAAATCTTTAAGGTTTGTGTAAATTAATAAAACTTAATTCAATTAAAATTTTGAAAATTTGATAACAAAAATGTTAAATTATCGAATTGTTATTTCTAATTAATTTTAAATACAATTTATTTTATTTTATTTTTTTGTTTGTTTGTTTTAGTGAAATTTCTTTTAATTGATTTTATTGGTTATAATTAAACGTAGTTAAAAGTGATAAAATGCAAAATTGATTTTTAATTAAGAAAGTCTATTATAAATTATTATTATACCATTTAAAATTGTGGGAATCGAATGAAACGTTTAAAGGGACAAATAAATTATTATTTCAGTATTACTTTATTTAAGTGAATAAAATTAATTTTCGTTCTGAATCATAATTTGTAGTGTTATTGTATTAGATATTTGTTTTAAATTACAGTGCTAAAATATTAATAAAACATTACATTACTTACAAAAAAAAACACACAAATAGAGTAATAATTTCGTAATTTCATAAAATTAATTTGAAAGTATTTTATTTTTATATTACATTCAAACATTCAAAGGCTTACCGAATTATTTGTTTTGATTCTCAGAAAGGTCTTTGAACGCTATGCGTTTTCGTAGAATAAAATAATATAGTCGGTATTTAAATTTAATAATAAAGAATTTGATTTATTAAAGTAATTTATTTCATAATTTTTAATAGGAGATTATATTCTGTATAAATTGGAATATTTGATTTTACAATTTGCATTAGGTTAATATTAAATTTTGTTGCATTTGGTTGAAATTGAAAGTTATTTTGGTTTTAAATAATAGCCTGCTGTGTGAATCATATTGTGATTATTTATCCCGTAGTGTTATTATTTAAATTAATGCATTTACTTAAATGATTGATAACATTTAAAGATTTTTATTGTATATGAAGTTTGAACACCAATTAATTTTTATAAAATTCATGTTAATTATTATTTATCATCGTGTTCGGTTATAGTCCAATTATTTAAAGGCATTTTCAAATTATTTGTTTTGATTCTTGAAAAGGTTTTTGAATGTCATGTAATTTCATAGAAACGAATTACAATAATTCAACTTATAAATTATTTTTTTTTATTTTAATTTAACATTTCAGTTTTACACAAATAATTTACTATAAAATTATTAATAATAATTAATTATATTTTTATAATTTATAGTAGAATATTTTTGTTTGTGTTATTTATATATTTATTTTATTTTATTTTTATTTCTTTTTTTAAATCGCAAAATGGACGAAACGACTAAATTAATGACTACTATGTCAGAGTGCATGATTTTTCAAAATGCCATGTCAAGCATTCCTTATTTTGATGGGAAAAATATGCCCCTTAATAATTTTTTGTCAGATGTTCAAAATGCATCTGCGAACGTACCTGA
Source organism: Trichopria drosophilae (assembly GCA_030407085.1). NCBI lineage: Eukaryota > Metazoa > Arthropoda > Insecta > Hymenoptera > Diapriidae > Trichopria > Trichopria drosophilae. The sequence goes on along the minus strand of CM059582.1, from coordinate 10,648,403 downwards.
TGAATTTGAAAAATCTTTAATTAACAGCATTATTGGGAAATTACAAGGTACAGCTCGTGATAGTATTTTTGGAAAGACTTTTGTAAAAGTAGATGCTTTACTTAGGCATTTAAAGAATAGATTCGCGTCTGGAAAAAATTATCCATTTTATATACATGAAATACAACAAATTCAGATGAAACGAGGAGAGACAGTATCTGATTTTTATGATCGTTTAAATATGTTGCTGTCAGGAGCAACTTCTGTTTTAAAAGATACACATGGCGTTGGCGTCTCTGAAATGGTGAAGCCTCTAAACGATTGTGCGTTAGAGTCATTTTTAAGGGTCTACCAGACGAGATTTCGGGTTTAGTTGACGCGCGTGATCCTAAAAATCTAGATGAAGCTTTACGTTGTGCCGAAAGATTGGAACTGAGAATAAAACCCAAAAGTACAGGATTTCAATCTCTCTATCATGTGCAAAGTAATAATGAAAGTACAGAAGATGAAATTAGGCATAATTATCCTATTATGATAACTCCTAATAGTCCTGTATCTCATTCATGGTTAGGAGAGAGAAATGAACGAAAATCGGGAGATATAACATCGCGAAATGTAGAAAATTTCCCTGCACGATATAATGGGGTAATGGAACCTATGTGGCCATATTACCCTCCTTATTTACCTTATCCTCCCATGTATCCTTATCCTCCTTATCCTCCGTATTATGGAAACCCTCCATTCTCTGTACCATTATCGAATTATGGTCCACATGGATTTCCATATTATCCAACTGAACAGAATTTCGGTATGAGTAATTCACCTAGATGGTCAGGTAGAACGAGTCACTATAACAATTTTCAGAGACGTAATGAACAGGTTCAAATACAGGTTCCTAGATCTCCAACTGCTAATAATCCACATAAAACAATAAGTCCTTTAAACTGGAGGGAGACTCGTCTTACAGACGCGCCGACGAGTCTAAGCAGCGATATTCAGCGTCATCCGAAAGTCAAGTTTGTGGAGGAACCAGAAATATTAAAATAGTAAATATGGCTATGAATGCGTTGAAAGTAGCTGTTGAGAGTGTCGATTTTAGGAAAAATCCAGGAATCTTTTTAGTGGATACAGGAGCAGAAGTATCTGTTATTAAATTAAAATCATTAAATTTAGAATCAGAAATGAATATTGATGATAAAATATTTTTAAAGGGAATAACAGATTATAAAATTGAGACATTGAGTTCTATAAGAACAACAATTTTTGGAAATAGTAATATAAAGCTTTATGTAGTTCCATCAGCTATACCATTAGATTGCGATGCGATACTAGGTAAAGATTATTTAGATAAAGAATTAGCAATTATTTCATTATATTACAATACCTTAATATTAGCTTCTAATCCAATAACTCCGATTAAATTTTTGAAAAATCCAATAGGAAATAATCGTAATGGAGGAGTAACAAATTCTGTTGATAATCATGTACGAAATTATGTATTAAAAAAAAGAACTAAAACTATAGTTAGTATAAATGTACTGAATCGCGATCTAAATGAGGGATATTTGCCTAACTTAAAAACAATAGAAGGTATTTACATAGGGGAATCAGTAGTATCTGTAAATAACGGAACTTGTAAAGTTTTTGCAATTAACACCTTAGATAAAGACGTAGAAATAGAAATACCTAGTCAGGAATTAATTCCGTTTGAATATTACGATGTAGTTGGAGAACATGAATACTTTAGTGACGAATGTTATGATGAAGTAAATAGTAAACCAATTACATCTTTGGCGGATAAAGTAGAGTATTTAATAAGTAATCTAAGATTAAATCATTTAAATACTGAAGAAAGGAAACATATAAAGGATTTAGTCCGAGAATTTCCTGATGTATTTCATATACCAGATGAAGAATTAATGTGTACTCCGTATGTTCGTCATTCAATTTCATTAACCGATAAAGTACCTATTAATACTAAACAGTATAGATTTCCTCCGATCCATAAAAAGGAAATTGAAAAACAGATCGCGGATAAATTGGCTAAAGGAATTATTACACCGTCTAGCTCTCCATATAATTCGCCTATTTGGATAGTACCCAAAAAACCGGATAGTAAAGGTAATCCTAGATGGAGATTAGTAATAGACTTTAGAAAATTAAATGAAAAGACTGTTAATGATTCATATCCCAAATATAACAGACATGGATAAATTAGGTAATGCTGTTTATTTTAATATACTCGATTTAAATTCTGGATTTCAACAAATAGAATTATCGGAAGAAGATAGGTATAAGACAGCATTTACAACACCTAATGGACATTTTGAATATGTTCGTATGCCTGAGGGTCTTAAAAACGCACCCATGACATTTCAACGTTTAATGGATAATGTTTTAAGGGGACTAACTGGAGCGGAACTTTTTGTATATATGGATGATATTGTTGTTTTTGCCAAGGATTTAAAGGAACATCAAAGAAAAATGAAAAGATTATTTAAAAGACTTAGAGATGCTAATTTATCATTGCAAGTAGATAAATGTGAATTTTTACAAAAAGAAGTTAAATTTTTAGGTCATATTATTAGTAGTAATGGTTTAAAACCCAATCCAGAAAAATTAGAAGCAGTAAAATGTTTTCCAATACCTAAAAATCAAAAGAATATTAAAGAATTTTTGGGATTAACAGGATATTACAGGAAATTTATAAAAGATTATGCTAAGATTGCTAAACCTTTGACAGAACTTTTAAGGAAAAACGTTAGATTCAATTGGGGTAATGAAGAAACTATTAGTTTTGGAATTCTAAAAAAAAGATTATGTAATCCTCCTGTGTTGCAATATCCAGATTTTCATAAGTCTTTCAAGCTAACTACAGACGCTTCAAATTATGCTGTAGGTGCAGTATTAAGTCAAGATGTTAATGGAGTGGATCTCCCTGTATCGTATTTTTCAAAAAGTTTAACTAGGCCCGAGATAAATTATTCGACAACTGAAAAAGAATGTTTGGCTGTATTATATGCAGTTTTGCATTATCGGCCTTATTTATACGGGGTTAGATTTAAATTAGTTAGTGATCATCAACCTTTAAAATGGATTGATTCAGTCAAAGATCCTGGACAACGGTTAATAAGATGGAGATTAAAATTACAAGATTATGATTTTGAATTTGAATATAAACCTGGATCATTGAATACTAATGCGGATGCTTTGTCAAGAAACCCAGTTGAGAAAAGAGATAAAATTCTAGTGCCGTTGACTAAAGATTGTAAATCACCTCCAGACAGTCAAAATAAAGATGATAGTCATAACAAGGAATTAATTAAGAGAAAACCTGGTAGACCGTTAGGTTCAAAAACTAATAAGATCCCTGCTCCAATAGACGTTAATGCCATTGCTAGTAGAACAAGATCAAATGATAACAAAATTAGACAATCAATTCAGACAACATCAAATAATAATAAAATTGATTCAGATTCAGATATAGTAGAATCAGAATCAAATGATGAACTAGAGAAACCTCCAATTCTTCAGAAACGGAAAAGTGCTTTTCCTAATCTAGAATCAAATGCTCATCAAGAGGTTATGTGTAAAACCCCGATTCAAGAAGAAAATTGTACTACTGTTTTTGGGGAAATGTCAAGTGACATAGATATTGAGGAAAACTCGCCTATCTCTATTAATTTGACTAATAAAGAAAATGACAATGAAAGTGATTATTCCGATGACGATAAAACAGTCTCTAAAAATTCGGATTCAATTTCGTTAAATCTCCGAGAATTGCGAGAGTCTTTTGATCTTTTGGATGATTCGATTCGCGGTCGAGGATATGTCCCTATTTCGGACATAGAAAAGAATATTTTAAAATCTAGGGGAATGCAGTCATTACCCACAACTAAAAAAACAAGTGAAAACCAAAATTTTAAAATTATTCAAGGCAATGAAATTCTTTTAGAAGGAAAGAATACAGGAAAATCGATTCAATACCCCGAAACGAACTTTAATCCTGATTTAAACGTTATCGATGAAAATTGTGAAACGGAATTTTTAACTGGATACCGACCTTTGATAATAGATGATCGTATTTTAAACAACCCTATTCCATATACGTCCATAATGACGCCGGAACATACGCAAAAACTATAGCTTTATCTACTCCTTTAGATGAAAATAATTGCAGAACTATACAAGATGAGAAAAATCTTAAGAAGGGAGGAACTGAGGAGTTTAAAAACGTTATGCGTCCTAGGATTTTAATTCCTTCTAATTTTGTCGATAATTCTAGTAAGTTACAAATACATGAATGCATCAATAATGATCATAAGTTACTAAACGAAGGGGTAGATAGTATTAATAAAAATTTAAGCTATGTAAAAGAAAATCTTACTTTTAGTAAGGATAATTATGTACATTTTATCTCAGGAGACTGTGAATCGGTAACACCAATTTCGAAACTTTTATCAGATTTAGGTATTTTGAATGCAGATGAATTTAAAACATTAAAACCAAAAGTAGGTCAAGTATTAATTACTCCTTTTAGTCAATATAAAGTTTTTAGTGTAGTTATTAAAAGAAATCATTATGATAATATCTTAAAGGAAAATTTAAGAATAGGATTGCAAAATTTGAAAGAAGTATTCTGTAGATTAAACATACAATCGTTTATAATATCGGAAATTGGAGACTTTTTAGAAGTAAATTCAAATGGAAGTTTATTTAAATTATTATATGAATATTTTTATTCGATAAAAATTAAAATTATAATATGTAGAGGTAGTATACAAATTCCTCCTGAAAATATGCGAATGGAAATAATTTCAGAAAATCATGACAGTTTAATTGGAGGACATAAAGGGGTCACTAAAACATACCGGAGAATTAGAGAAAAATTTTATTGGCCCGGATTACGAAATGATGTCCAAAATTATATTAGAACATGTAAGAGTTGTCAAAATATGAAATTAGTTAGATCGAAAGTGAGAGAGCCCATGATTATTACAGACACTCCGATAAATGCGTTTGAAAAAATTTCATTAGATGCTGTCGGTCCCTTACCTATAACACCTACCGGGAACAAATATATCATAACAATTCAGGACAATCTGACCAAATATTGTGTTGCAGTACCGGTCCCTAATATAACAGCAGAGACAATTGCACATGCTTTAGTAACTAGATTTATACTTTTATATGGAGCTCCTAGAGTTACCCTAACAGATAGAGGTGCTAGTTTTATTGGAAAGTTGATGAAAGCCTTAATGCGAATTTTTAAAATAACTCCTCTTACGACATCAAGATATCGACCTCAAACCAACGGAAGTTTAGAAAGAAGTCATATTGTTTTAACTGAATATATTAGTCATTACCTTGATAAATATACGGACTGGGACATGCTTGTACCATTTGCTATGTTTTCTTATAATACATCAGTTCACGAAGCTACAAACTTTACACCGTTTGAGTTAGTATTCGGGAGAGTGGCCAGATGCGCAAGTTCATTCCCTGATAATGACGGATTTATAACTTATAATACTTATTTGTCTGATTTAATTTCACGATTGACCGAAATGCAGATTTTAGCAGGGAAAAACTTAATTTTAGCAAAAAACAAATCTAAAATGAGGTATGATCTCAAATGTAACAGTTTTAAAGGAAAAATAGGATATAATGTTCGAATTATGATAGAGCCTAAACCAGGGAAATTTCAGCCTAAATATAAAGGAAATTATAAGATTGTTGATATTTTAGCGAAAAATAATTTAATCTTACAAGACGAAAATGGAAAAAGATTTACTAAACATGTCGATAAGGTTAAATTAGCCAGTAATGACTAAATTAATGTGCTGAAGAATAACTTAATATTTTTTTTATTTATTTATTTACTTACCTTTTTTTTCTCTCTCTTTAATAGATGGATACGGCAAAATTAAATAGATTATTTGTGGCACGCTTGGCTCCATATACCACCAGCAAACATCTTGTCTCTCGTTTTAAGGATTTGGGGGCCGTGAGTGCCTACGTACATAAACGATCGAGCGGAAATATAGGTTTTGTAACCTTCGCTACTTCCGAGCAGGCTATTCGCGTGTTGAAAGGTGGTGACCTGTGCAAATACATCCTTCATAAGCGCGAATTGGTTATCCGACCTGCAGATTCTTGGAATCATCGTGGTTCTTCGGGAATTGCCCCGGCCCGCATCGAGAATGAGATGAGGGATAAGCGTACCGTTATTCTACCTATAGAATGCGTAGCGATGATTGCGTCCTTTCTCTCATTCCCGGAACGAGCCTGTATGGGGAGAGTATGTAGGATTTGGCGAGATGGAGTAATCGCGCCTTATAAATTATTAACGCGGTTATCAGATTCTTCGACGCTATGGGGCAGATCTTGGGACGATTCTCCATTGTCAATTGATGCGGTATATTGGGTGGTTCGGAGGACTGGGCGGTGTTTGCGGACTTTGCAACTTCGTAATAACCTTCCTCCTCAAATAGGTTCCATTATTGCCACACATTGTTTAAATATAGAGCATTTGGATCTTTCAGGAATAGTTCTTAGACCAACTACTTTTCTTATTTTGGGTGATAGAGCGCGAAAATTACGAAGCCTTACTTTGCGACAAGTTGTCGGTCATATTGATGATGATCTGCACCGAATATTCTGCGAGAACAAGCTGCTAAAGAATATTACTTTCTCGGGACGCAAATAATCGGAAAATGTCTAAAAGGATTAACAATCCAATTAACATGTTTGCAGGTCAATAGATGTGATCGATTGCTTTCCTCGGAGTTGGCATATTTTCTCGAGACCCAACAAATCCTAAAAGAACTTAATATCATTAAAGGAAAAGAAATAGATGCTTCCTGTATCTTAAGCGCCTTATCAATGTGCCCCAATCCCGAAGCTCTAATTTCTCTGAAATTATATGGAGTAGGAATGAAAAGTGAGGAGGAGGTTGGCGAGGAGGCGGATTTCGCTGATGTTGCCCCTTTTTTTGAACTTCCTGATGTCCATTTAGGGACAGAAGGACTGAGCATGACTTCTGCTTGCAGAAATCTGCAGATTTTGGAGCTCAGGTTCAGCCCTTTTGTGGAGGATTTATTCATTGACGGAATTGGCCAGAATCTGCACCGGCTTAAGATCTTAGACATCACAGGATGTACAAATATTCGTAGTGATTTTGCTTTGGAACCGCTCGCACAGTTAGAAAATTTGGAGACTTTGAGGATGTCAATGCTTCGTCCAAATATCGTCGCCACTTCCTTATATTCTCCCTTAACATTGCGCACTCTCGAAGCCCGTGATTGTTATGGAGTTAGTGGAGAAGAAATTTGTGGGTTGTTAAGATCATCACCTCATTTATGTCACCTGGATATTGAAGGGTGTATTAATGTTGGTAGGGAAGTTGTGAACTGCGCCTATGAATCGCTGCGTATGTTTGACAGAAGCACTCTCTTGTCCTTATATTTAGGAGGAACAGAAGCTCGCCATCGTAAGAAGGATAGAAAACATTTTCTTCTTGATATCCACTATGTTCGGAAATCTCCACGTATATAAGGTGAATACATTCGGACATATTTTGATTTTGTGAATTACCCCCGTCCTAATGTACATATTTTCCTACAGCTCAATATTTTTTGTATCATCATGGCATAACAATTATTATTCATGAAGATTTTCTACCATTCTAAAGTAAATATACTAGACATACTTCTGTTTTGTGAAATGTCCCCGTCTCAGTATATATACTTTCTGTAATCTTTATTTTATTTCAGATTTTCAAGAAGTAATCAAATATTAAGAATGACATGTACTTTTGTACTATGTTAGATACCCGTCATGTCTTAATGATCTTGGAACTTCTGCCAGAACGTCGATCGAATCGTTTTATTTTTATATATATATATAATAATTTTTGTTGTTGTTACAACGCATACAAAAATAAATAAATAAAATGAAATAAAAAAAAAAGGAGAAGAGAAGATGAAATTTTTAATCTTATTCGACGAGGACGTCGAGTTCTTAAGAAGGGAGGATTGTTACGTACCGCTTGAATTGCGAGATATAATATATTCGGTCCGTTTAAAAGTTAATGCTATCTTTGTGTATTTGTAGAGTAGCAAGCGAGCGTTGTATGAGTGTATGAGTTTAGGTTTAGTTGTATTGATACTGTATAATAATTTGATATTCGAACGAGCTGTCACCGTTGACATTTAGTAATATTTCGCGGAATGTCAAATTCGGTGGTATTCGCGAACGTTCTAAAAGTTGAGAAGACACAACGACCTTTTTCGTCAACTGGTCACTTGTGTCCAGGAAGCGACTTGAGCCGGAGCTCGTCACTGAGGATAGATCTACACAATAAAGTATTTTTTGATAGTGTTAATAAAACAGAGTGTTTTTATTTCATAGTTTCAATTTCATAAACGAGTGAGCTGTTGGAATATAATGGTAAATATAGAATAGTGCATATAATCTGATTTAAGAAAATTATTAATAATAAAGATAAAAAATGAATCGAAATCAATCCACGTAACAGTTTATCTGAATATCAGAATACTATATTGTTATTATATCTATTACTACAGAGTCCGTATATTCAACTAAATTTTCTTTCAGATATAAAACTACTCCATCCGCTTTATTTATCATACTATTATTGTAAAAAATGTTATAGCCCGGTATATTATAAAAACCGTAACATTGTAAAGTCGACGTTTCAACACATACAGTAATACTTGGCTGCATTTGCAGAGTCTTAAGGAAAGTTTTAATACTATATAAACTTCTTACATTTAGATATAAAATTAGAAATCGTTTGTTTTTTATTTCTTCATTGAGATTCTGTATATTATTACATTCAATTTCCGGGTTAAACAAAAATTCTGGAGCCGGTTCTTGATCCATTGTAAATTTGTGTTCTGTTTAGTCGATTGAAGTCAAATGACTTCTTTGATCAGCTGGGGTTTTACGTAGCACTTTAGTCGTCAATGATTTGGTATTGCAATTCCCTACGTTACCCACATATTTAGGTAGGATTTACTGGCTAATTAGTCATGTCTATAAATTTCTTTAATTTCTTTTTCAAGATTTCACAATTATCACTGTCTGTAGCACTATGATTTACTTCATACGTTGTTTTGTATTTATTGTTATTAAAGGAACAATTTACACACACTTTGTTTTCTTTCTTAACACATTTAGCAGTTTGATGACATTCAGCACAGTGTAAGCACCCTAAGTTATTAAGACATTTCAATCCCTTATGTCCAAATCTTGCACAGTTATAGCATGGTCGTACATTTATTACATCGTATACTCTACAACACTGATGACCTACGTAGACTTTGTTATTGTTTTCCCTAATAGTTTTATACATTTCAGCTGTGGTTTCTATTATTACTGTTTGAAGTCCATTCTTTTCTTTACAATATGCATGAACTATGTTATATTTTTTATCAAAATTGTCGTTTACCGTATAAATCATATAAATAGATAATAGAAATTTCGGAAAACAAAAGTCCCTTCAGAACAAAGACATAATCAATAATATCAGTTGCTGCATTCGAAGCGTCAACAAACCGATTATACGGAAAAATTACATGTATAATTCTAATTAAATATAATTAAACATAATTGGAAATTAGCCTATATTTCTAGCCAGATTCTGTGTTACTTGGAGCGTCCTTCGAATCACATGTTGAGCACTCTGATGGTTTTTCCAATGCCTTTTCTGATGACAAAATGAAAAATACAATAGAAGAATCGAACATTCGTTCATCGACGGAAGATGTTCATGCAGCTAATGGAGACAAAATAAAAGTACCCCCTAGATATTTATCTCCTATGTCTTTTAAGTTATCTAAAAACGAAGTGTCCGACAGTTTGTCAGATTCTTCTATTGATGTAATTGAAAAAATTGGTTTTAGTAAACACGATGCAGGGATATATACGATTTGTTCTGGGGATCCGGTAGACAGTAATACTTTATTTTTAACAAAATTAAACGTCTCGGTTCTTTAACCCTTCCATCCCACACTTCCTATTTCAATCATCCGTCCCCCATTGGGTCCGGTAGACCCATGCGATAAAAACGTGGATTCTCGCTACGCATTTAATTATATCGATTTAAAAAAAATTCATGGACATTCTCAGATGTATCAGAAAGTATATGTAAGGCATAACAAAATTAAAAAAAAAATTAATATTGTTTAAAAAAATAGAGAATGTGTGAAAGTGGAAAAAATGACTTTTTTCACTTAAAAAAGCATGACTTTTTTGTTTTTCAATTTTTTAGGTAAAATTATAACTGCATACTCTTGAAATATGCCCGAATAAAGAAAAAAATTGTGCAATAGCTTCCATCGCAAAAAAGGTATTTATTTTGAACATTGAAGTTGGCAGATTTACAAAAAACGTGCGTATAGAAAATAAACGAATACGGCAGAGGTCTAATTAAATTTTAGCTATATTAATAAATGAATTACAATTTTAATTGCTTATTTACACATACTTTTTAATAATGTAAAATGAAAAAATACTTTTACTCTTGCTGCAATACGCAATCGACGCACAAGTAGCACCTGTGTTCATCGCACATTAGACGCGCGCATTGAACACAGCGAATTTTTGTCATCCGATCGGACCGGATTGGGCAAAGTTGACACCCTTTTTTTACCAAATTATTTATTTCTACACTGAATACTTTTTTGTACCTCCTGACGCCAAAAAACGAAGAAAACAAAATGCACTTTTTTTGTTGCAAAAATTACGTCCGTCCCTTTTATGGGTCCGCTGGACCCAGTGAATTTCCCGACGCATTTCGGGCCACCTCCAGACGCGTTCTGAGCGTTAAACGGGTATGATTTTCATTGGATTTTATAGTACAGGTGTCGAATGAACGACAATTGGTGGCACAAGTCCCGATTTCAGTATTAAGGCAGTCAAATCGAAGCGCGACTGAGCCGTGGGTCCACTGGACCCACAGTGGGATGGAAGGGTTAATCAGGAATTATATGTTCTGGGCAGCATTCTTTTAAACTTTCTTGGAGGTTTTTTGAAGAATGGAAGGGCGGTAGTCACTTAAAGAGAGGAGGAGGAGGAGGAGGGGATGGACAAGTGATTTCTGTAAATATTTTGGAAGTTCACACAGCACTTGCGTATTGATATTCGGGTACCATAATTTATGTTACGGTACTAAAAAGCTGAAACAGAATTTTTTACGGCTACAGCGCACCGCACTGTTTAAGGTTGTCAACGATCTTTCAAGTTCATCATTAAAGATAGAATATGTTTGCATGAGGGCCCTGTCATGACAATTCATATCCATCAGACTTGCATAACGGCACAAGCAGACGATATATTACAAGGTATAATACATTTCATGGCAGGAAATTCAAAATCCTGAAAAAGGATTCCACCCATCACGATTCTGCACATTTGTTCGTCACATTTGATAAGCAGTGCTACCAAACGAATTAGGACTTACACTAAAGATAAAGGAATGAGACGATGGGTGGGGATTGTCGTAGCAATTATGTAGCACACAACCGAATTGGCTGAATTCGAAAATGTTGTTTGTGCGTTATTTTCGATTCAAAGGCTAAAACTGCAAAGTTTGATGAATATCATCAAATATTTTCTAATGTCATGTCAGAAATTATATTGGATGATGTGGAAGAAAATAGTACACCTTTTGATGAAAACGAACTTTCCTCGAAATTTTAACATTACTGCCTGACAACTACGTACCCATAAATACTTTTTCTCAAGAAACGACAGTAGAAGAGGAGCCGCTAATTTTTGCCGCCCATTTCTGGCCAAGTCTCTTGTGCCCAAATGACGGTCACGTAGGATTTTTGAGTTGGGCACGACAAGTTAAAGAACGTATAAGATTTGGTTGTTGCCATTGTATCAGAATGCGCAATGGACATTAATTGTGATATTCCCATATAGATGCATCATCTGCTTAGATTCGCTAAATGGTATACCCGAGCAAGATGTTTCTTTAAAATCGAAAAATTGCAGGTGTACAAGGACACTCCGAGATTCGACTGGTCTGAATGGTTGTAGGTGGAAATTGTGGAGTTCATTTTTGCATGTGGGCCTACATTATCTGCATTAAATCCCTCTAATTCCAAATTTCATTCTGTCCGAGTGTTTGTTTAATAAAATTGTAATAATTGTAACGAGACCGCGGTCGTAAGACTTGTTATGTCGAACCGCCAAGGCTAGCCCCTCTCGTACCTAAGGCGAGTACACCACGCGATACCGGTAAGGAAAAAATATTTTTGCGATTATAACAATATTGACTTACAAAGGCAAGTCAGTCGGCTGCAATGACTGAACAGTGAAGATCGAAGCATAAAACTACAAAAAAATGAATAACGCCTATGTGTGAAGTTTGTCGAGATCGGCTTTGAAAAATTTCTATTAAATTTTAATACTTTTTCCGAGATTTATATACTTATATACTTTGCTATGAGCAATATAATGTAAATTTAAATATATACGAGAATTGAATCATTAAACTTTATTTTTATTTTCATGTCTGAACAAATTTTTATTTCATTGAATGTTACATTTTGGTTTGAATGACAGTTCACATTATGTTCTGTAAGCATTCGAATCAAAGACTCATTACTTCTGAGGTTTCAATGGCAAACTGTTGGCCGCTTGATAATTGCGCGTCTATCCCCTGGATATAGAATTTTGGAACAACATTTATAACATATTGTTTTATATGGTGTAGTATTATAGGTAGAATTGCGTGTCGGATTTTATGTTTCCAGAATATCCATGAGTGGTCAGCGTTATCCGTACTGAATGTGAAACTATTGTTGACAAAACATATTGATTTCTTATTAACGTCAAAGCATTCAGTTAACAAATAGAAAATGGAAAACTACCATTTTCGACGTTGCACTGTCACATTTTAAAGAAAATTAATAAAAGAATAACATAAAAACAAAATATATTCGTAGAATTCAGCACTCGGTAAATTTCCAAATAAGGAAGAAATGTCTAGATCGATTATCCGTGTCAGGTACCTTTTTAATAAGAACAGCAGAATTAGGTCCGTTCGTGTAGTCGACAGCGTTGCTGTCATTATTAGGACAATTTAAAAAATTTTCTTTTAGGAAAAATGAATTCACATTTCCACAATGAGGAAGTTATTAGTAGTCTGTCGAAACATCGACTACACGAACGGACCTAATTCTGCTGCTCTTATTAAAAAATACCTGACTCCGATAATCGATCTGGCCATTTCTTTCTTATATAAAAACAAAATGTCTCAAAGTGTCGGTCCAAGAGAATAAATTGGAAATGAGATACTCTTTCTTCAAGTGGACAGTTTGCTTAGGGGCTGCACTTAAATTACGTACCCCCCCCCCCCCCGGCATTACATAATTTAAGTACAGCCCCTTATGAAATGGAACACTATGAGGCATTTTATTCTTACCTGTATAACGCAAGGCTCTGGAGATTGATTCTAGAAGCTTCCTGGGAGCTCGCACAATTGATCCATACAAGTTCTCTGGGAATTTTCCCAGAAATCTCATAAGAATTTGCACAATCCAAAGGCTCTGCAAAGTCCCAAAAAGCTCCTATGCCAACTCGTGTAGAACAAGGTTTTAGTTGTCGTAGAGCTTATATTGCTCTTAAAAAAAGCTTCATGGAAGAGAGCTTACGCGAGACTTCCGTGCGTACCAATGGATCTTTATAGGAGTTCGAAAAAGCGGACATGAAAGTTTCTAACGAACTCCATGTGACTTTAATGGTGATTGAAAATGAAGCTCCTATGGAACTCGAGAAGCTTTAGGCGAGCTCCGTAGAAGCTCAATGTTGTACGGATACATTGGACATTAATTATTACGGTAAAATTGTACAAGCAAACATTATACAATATAATAAGAAGCAGTTTATGGAGCGCTACTACTGTAAAGTGTCGAGTGATAAACATAACTTAGATCACATAGATATGTTCTCAAATATCGTTTACTTACTCGTATTTTGTTATTTTGAGTTTCGTGATCTTCAGATCAGGTTTTCCAGGAGAAAATTGAAACTCGATGGCAACTGTTATCTTATTCATTTCAACATTGATTGTTCTGCAGTCAGTATGCAATAAGATTCTCATACAATAACTTAAAGATCCCTAAAATTCAGAATTATAAATATTTTCTCACATCACCTTATAAGTATGTACATACTTACCTCGAGTTTCCCTATTGTAACCATTCCTTTCACAGCAACCTTATCATGAAAGTCATAAGCGTAGGCTCTGTTTACAACTATGTCAGTTGTCGAAAGTCCTTCCAGTATTCCACCGTATACCTCAGTTTTTATCAAATGCTGAACAAAAAATACAAAATTAATCATCACAAAAGATTTAAATGATAAAATACTACAACTTTAAATTTGAATAAGTGAAAGTTCAGTGAGAATTGCAATTGACAATAATTACGTGTGCACTAATGTGCATTTTACTGCGTAAATAATAATGCCTGCTATACAGAGAGTATAAGGTTTTTGGTGAAAGTGATACAGGTATCAGTCAGGGTAAAATTAGTTTTGACTTCAGAATCGAAAAGAGAAGAGTCAGTGTCTATAGAAACTATACAAAATGTGATATTTTTAGTTAGTCGTAATACAGCTTACAGTGAACCAAGAAATTTCAGGTTTTGGGCGTTAATAGGTCAATATTCGAACAGCCCTTATCCTCCGGAGCAAGACACTAGATAGTATCGAATAAATAATGAGCGAGGAGCGTGAAGATTCTGCTGTTCTGTGAACGGATATGACAAGGTCATTTGTTCCCAATCGTGGTAATCGATCTGTGATATTAGCAAAAGAAAACTATTGATTTCGCAGATACGATGAAGTCCCAGTGCGGAAAACGCAAAGACAAAACAAGAGGCCTATAAAATAATTCCGGCTTAATATATGTAATTGACTTAAATAATTATGTTTGCACTAATGTGTGTTTTATGCTGCATATAGTAATTCTTGACATCCAGTAAAGAACAGCTTTTTGATGACAGTGATAGGTAAGTTATCTTTACTTGTTGAACATTAAAATGCATTTGTATTATAGTTATCTTTTATGCTAAATTGTCTTGTTTAACTTTCCTTGCAATAAATGGGTTTCTTACAGCGGCATGTATCTTCTTTACTACTTTTGAGAAATCATAAACGGCCATCTATTTTTCTTGTGCAGGTACTTCGAGACGAGTTGTTTCCTAAAAAAACTTATTTAAAAGTTACTTACTGTCTGAGCCTCATGTGATGGAATAATTATAGGATCATTATTAAATTCCTTCAGAAATTCTTGAAAATATGGGATCCTATCACTTATTTTAGCCGTAACATCAATAACTCGTTTATGATGAGCTTTCACGATCCTATAATTTTAATATTAAGTGAATATTATTATGGACCTCATTCCAGCGATGCCGCGACGTTATATGAAATGACTAAAGTATAAGAATAACAGAAAACCTAAACTACATCATAAATGCAACCAATGGATACTGTTTATCAACGATTCGTTTAATTCGTGACACCTTTCAGTTGAATTGAAGTTTTATAATGCCACTTGACATATAAGTAATAATATGGTGCATAATAATGAACTCATTTGTTACAAACATTGAAAAATAATTAAAAAAATATAACAGTATGTTCAAATTTACCACAATTTTGACACTTTTTGAATTTTCACCAATATCCTTTCAAATACTTCAGAATCGTTCAGATGATAATCTGATTACAAAAGAAACTACTGGCTAACATTAAATAGTTTCATATTCCATTCTTGTTCATCGTAAACCACTAATCCGTGTTTGCTTAAACGGTCATGAATTTTACATTATTTTTTACTTTGGTCCAGTAGTTTTTTAATACATTAATTTTTTTTATTTTTAATATGACGGTTTGAAAACGAAAAGCACAGACAAAGCAAGATTCGGCCACTGAGTGCATGGCGGACAGTTTCTCGAAGACTGAAGACAAACTATCAACATACTGGTGGAGTCCGAAGATAGTACATATGAGGAGGAGCCTCTTGATGTCAAGAAGGATACGACAACATGCTGTAGGGGGAGCTGCACGAACTACGCGGGGTGGAGCACAAGACGGTCAGGAGGAAGTTCCGGAACGCCATCAGAGACAGTAAGGGTGAAATCAGGACGCTATTGAAAGCGGAAGCTGAAACCGACCTCTGGGGCCTTATAAGATTTTAATCACCTCGATGGGGTGCAGCGTCCGACCCAGCAGAAAGACCCGGAGTTTGTAGAGAGGGTTATTGGAATCATCTTTCTAAAGCGTGAGCCAGGAAAGGCTCACGGCAGAACATTAAGGGCAGGCAAAGCGCCGGGTCCTGACTAAATAGCCGCCGATTTCCTTAAAATCGTAACGGCGGCATCACCAGCGCTGCTGCTAGAAACGTACAATGGCTGCATCGACGCCGGGCTGTTCCCGTTCAGGTGCAGGTTGGTACTCATATCGAAGTCTGGAAAGCCCGCAGGAGAGACTACGCGTGGTCGTACAGACCGTTGTGCATGACAGATGCCGGAAGGAAGTGCCCGGAAATTCTATTTTTGAACTGGCTCCAGAAGGCATAGGAGTCGAGTGGCGGATTCCCCGAAACCCGTACGGTTTTCGGAAGGAAAGGTCTACCGTTGCTGCGGTAAGGTAAGACGCTAGCTTTATCGAGAAAACTGACGGAGGAAAAGGCGGGTACGCAGATATCCGCGTGTTTGTCACAGTGGACGTAAAAAAAGGCATTCCACACAGCAGGATGCGTGGACATTGCGGTGGCCTTGCAGAGATCACCGGAGATACCGAGTTATCTGCAGAGGATGGTACAGAGATATTTGACCGATAGACGGGTACTATATTCTGCAGGAGACGCGGAGGAGAAATGACACAACATCCCGACTGATATTCCTCAGGCATCAGTCCTGGGCCCATTCCTGTAAAATGAATCATACGACAGTATAGTACACGAGGAAACATCTGAAGGGTCGGAAATAGTGGCATACGCGGATGACATCTCGACAACGGCTACTGCGAATACTGTTCAATAGATGTGGATGATGTGGAGCACTGCATGTCTGTTGAGGTGCAATGCATGAATGAGGGAGAGAGGCAAGACAAACCAAATAGTAGGGGCCGGAGTGACAGCCGAAAATATTGATGTAGTGCTGCATAGCGAAGAGTTTATTTTTTATAGATTTTTTAAATGACTATACATGGAAAAAATAGAACGTCGCTCCAGCGAGATTGTCCAGCTAAAATAGCTTCCCACTGGCCAGCAGACGTAAAATGACAATTAAAATTCGCAATCCTCAAATTTTTTTTCTATAAATAGGTATACTTTTCTTATGTCTTTAAAAATATTTCTACATAATTTCTAGACGATGTGGTTATTTATATTATTACTTCGACCCAGACTAAGTCTGGACGAAGTATTGAATTTGGTCACTTCGGGCATAAAAATTACCATATAGTTTTTCATCAAATGTCGACGTTTCAGACCCTAAGGAACCCAAATCAACAATAAAAAAATTTGTGTCCGTGATCTTGTACATACGTACGTCCGTACGTCCCGTTTTTTTGTCTCGCGAACGGATAAGCTTATTGACATAAATTTTTTTTTAAAATACGCGTCTTGGCATAACTTAGATCTGATTAGATTTTGGGGGAGATCCACCCGTCCATTACTAAAAAAAATTAGCCCCAATTAAGTTTCTTCGTAGATTTTTGCGTTTATTTTGAAAAATACAAATTTTATTAAAAAATGTTTCCAACAAAAAAGATAGTGGAAGAAATTCTCTACAAAAAAAGGTTGTATGCATTTTCTTCCTAAAGTCAACGATAATGCCATAAAAATTGGTTTAAAATGTTTATGACTAGTGTCTGTAAAAGTATTGAATTTGGTCATCTCGGCAAAAAAATTACCCTATTGTTTTTCATCAAATTTCGACGTTTCGACCCCCTACCCCTAGGGGTAGTCTTTGCCAGCTCCTCGGGCGCGGTGACCACCTATGGGCGCATAAGTTCTTTTACGCCCTTGATACGAAAATAACTATTTCGATATATCTAACAGATGTCTTATAGATATGTATAAGATATCCGTCAGAGATCTTTTCGACACTTTCAAGATATCTTTGACGAATTATATGTATATATATTGTATATATAAGATCATAACAATACAGACAGCAATTAGTAAAACACAGTAAACATGTAATATGCATCGAATAGTCTATTAGAATACAAGTGCATGAAGTAAGTGTTTTGCAACTTTTATTTATTAATACTTCGGCAGGCCTGTTGTCGGGGTCGAAGTTTTGAAAATGCTCATTTTCAATTTTCATACATGTAAGAAACACATATTGTTGTAACATATCTATCGAAGCCACTTGGACCTAAATATGATTGGACCCCCAAATATTGATATAATTTTATAATATAATTGAAAGCGGTTAGTAAACAAACGAGTCTTAAGGAATAGCCGACTCCCCACTGGGTCGAAGTTTCTGAGCGAGCGAAGCGAGCGAGGCACCACGCCAACGCTAGTTTTTATATGATTTTTTAAAGTCGTTAATAGTGAAAAAATCACTACTTTTTTCATTTTAAGGCTTCCGTATTAATTATCCTATTAGATACGACAAAAATGCACTGAACATTTTTGGAGAGCACAAAATTTCCTACAAAAAAGTCAGTGAGAGCCATAGTCTAATTTTAACAGATACGTCACGAATAAGATAACTATCTCTGTTCTAAAATTTCATTGATTTTTTTCAATAACCGATGTTTTTCATGCCGTACATATTAACATTAGACTATGGCTCTCACTGACTTTTTTGTAGGAAATTTTGTGCTCTACAAAAAAGGATGAGTGCATTTTTGTCGTATCTAACACGGTAATCAATACGGAAGTCTTAAAATGAAAAAAGTAGGATTTTTTCACTATTAACGACTTTAAAAAATCATATAAAAATAATACAAATAACCACATCGTCTAGAAATATTCTTAAAGACATAAGAAAAGTATACCTATTTATAGAAAAAAAAAATTTGAGGATTGCGAATTTTATTTGTCATTTTACGTCTTTACTCGCGATCTGCTGGCCAGTGGGAAGCTATTTTAGCTGGACAATCTCGCTGGAGCGTTCTATTTTTTTCCGTGTATAACTAACATATAACAATATAATTGAATTAATTAATACATACGTAAAATTGAGAAGAATGGTAACAAACACGCGACACAAAATTGACGTATTCATTTGGACCTACAAGAGTATAAATAAAAAGATGAATATTGTATTGCAACCACGCTGTTTAATATTTTCAAAATATATTTAATAACAATAAAATTTGAGATACCATACACATCTTAATTGAGAAATGTAACCGGCATATCTTTGTATTACCATATTACAGAAAAATTATTGTAATTAATAATATATACTTACCATCTGATTGCGAAAGTGTACAATAAATACGCAATGCGGAGTACTACCATGTATCGAATGTTTTCATTTTTTCAGAACAGAAATATTTTGACACAATTTTTATTTCAATTAAAAAAAATATTTGCGGCTAATAAAATAAAAACTAACATAATTCTACAAGTTAAAATATTATAATAAAGTCGGTTGTTTTAAGTTTATGAAATCATAAAATACAGTATGATATACAATTTAAGTGCTTTTTTTACTACAAATATTTATTATTTTTAAGCGAATGTACTTGTACGTTATATCTAGAAAATGTTTTAGTATTTACAGATGCCGTTATATTTTAATTGAGTATTTGCGGTTTTACTAACTTTTATTGCGTCGTCGTCCAGTAGATCGAAGAATAGGAAACTCAGAACATAGGCTCAGAATTCTTATAATTTAGCGTATTTAATATGAAAACTGAGTCCTATTAAGGGTTTCTGGGATCGCTGTATTCAAATCCGGCATTAAAAATACAAAATTCTAAATAAAAGATCCATTATGGCGGACTTGAAAAGTAAATTGTCGTCAAATTTGAATGAAACATGTGATATAGAGGTTCGTGAGGCCCCTGAATTCAAATCCGATATTAAAAATGCGAAATTCAAAATGACAGATCCAATATGGCGGACATGAAATAGTATATTTCGTAACAAGTGCGGAAAGTGCGATTTCCCACACGCGCAATGATCACACTGACACTAGTGCCTGGCGATGCCGATATAAACATATTTATGATTTTACAGATACAAAAACTTTCTTATATTTTTTATAATATCATATCGTTTTCCTATATCAGTGTACAGTGTGATTTCTCAAACCTTTGAGAAATCTCATTTTCCACACTAAAATCTGTTGGGAAAACACACATTTTCCGAACCCGTATTACAAAAATTATAATGCCAAATTTAAATGAAACATGTGAAATAAGTGTTTGTGGGGTCACTGAATTCAAATCCGATATAAAAAATGCTAAATTCCTAATGGTGAACTCAATATGGCGGACTTGAAAATTAATATATCCTCAAAATATAAATGAAATTCTAATTGTAATGCATAAATTTACTTGGAAAACATTTTGCAGTTAGTACGCTGGATATTTGCTTGTATTCCCAACAACTCAGGATGTGCCACGTGGAGGCTACCGATTAATTTTTACATCCCGCTTTATTATTTTTTTTTTTGTAATTTTTTTTTTTTTTTTTTTTACTATTTTTTAGCTTTTACTCTTTTTTTTGGTATTTTTTGCTTTTATTGTTTATCGATTCTTTATCTGATGTAATTTTAATACATTTATTTTTCAAATAAATCTAAAGTGTTCGGAAAGTATTCTTTATTTTTAGAGCTAGACAAATTTGGTCTTATTGACGAAATTAATGAATCAGACATAATTAAAAAATATAGCATGTTGAAGTTTTGATCGATCATTGATCGAAAAATTTTTTTTTTTTTTTCATAGTGTTACGTCCAGCGTCGAACACAACGGAGTACAAATAATAAGAGAAAGAAGTTTTTAAAATTTATTATTCGTCCCTCTTACCTTGGGACGACCGGGATGGTGGAGAAATGGTGAAATAAAATATACAATTATTATTATCATTATTATAAATTATATTTTTGGTACATTACAAAATATTGGAAGATAGTATGATTTTTGGAAAGGATACTAGGGAATAATTGATTTGGGGTTCAATTAATTAACAAAAAAAACGTGGTTAGATTGATACTTTATAGTTGGTACCTTAACGAGGAAGCATCCAACTTCAAGCATTTGTTTCTAGTCCAAAAAAAAAAGGAATAAGAAAAGAAGATCCCTTTTGTTTCAATACCTCGAGGTTGGTACCTTGACGACGAAGCGTCCAACCTCAAGCCTTTAAAATAGGATTGGTTTAAAAATCGAATGAATTTAGCAACAAGTCTTTAACTCAATACCTCGAGGTTGGTACCTTGACGACGAAGCGTCCAACCTCAAGCCTTTGAATTTAGATGAAAGAATTTTGTTCAAATAATTAATTCAATACTCGAAGTTGGTACCTTAACTAGAAGCATCCAACCTCAAGTTTTTAAATTAATTTGGCTTGTTCTATGGAATAAGGAAAAGAGGAAAAGGAAAAAGGAATTATCCTGGAAATCAAAAAATGGTAAACAAAATTGTATAAATATAAGAAAAAGATAAAAAGAAACTTACAAATTGCTTACTAGTCAGAGATTATTTGGGTCCAACTTTAGCTTCGACTCTTCAAATTAACTTCAAACTGTCGACTCTCAGACTGTCGACTTTCGGACTAAACTTTTAACTAAACTTTTTAACTAAACCTTTTAACTGAAACTTTTGAACTGAAACCTTTGAACTGAAACCTTTGAACTGAAACCTTTGAACTAAAACTTTTGAACTGAACTTTCGGACTAAACTTTCGGACTGTCGACTCTCAGACTAAACTTTCGGACTAAACCTTCGAACTGAACTTTGAACTGAAACTTTTGAACTAAACTTTCGGACTGTCGACTCTCAGACTAAACTTTCGGACTAAACTTTCGGACTAAACTTTCGGACTGTCGACTCTCAGACTAAACTTTCGGACTAAACCTTCGAACTGAACTTTGAACTGAAACTTTTGAACTAAACTTTCGGACTGTCGACTCTCAGACTAAACTTTCGGACTAAACCTTCGAACTGAACTTTGAACTAAAACTTTTGAACTAAAATTTCGGACTGTCGACTCTCAGACTAAACTTTCGGACTAAACCTTCGAACTGAACTTTGAACTGAAACTTTTGAACTAACTTTTGAAAATAGGTTTTCCTAAATCGTCACCTCGGTTAGAGCTCTAGGACTTCTCCCTCTCTATGCTCATGAGATGAGAGTCAAAAATTGTCTATGTCAAGATTGGACGATAGAGAAAAAGGGGCAGGGATTATGCCCGGAAAAGTGGGGAAAAGTGGATATGATGTATACTATCTTCCCTTACAATATAATATTATAAACTTATATCTAAACGCAATAATAATAATTAGTAGTTAATATACAATAATAATATTACGTGGATTACATATTCGCAATTGATGATATATGCATCGCGCAATACTCCAATTACTTATTATTTATAATCATAATTGTTATTAAATTAATACTGTAAAAAAGGTATTAAATTGAATAAGATATACTTCTAAACTTATTGACATAAATCTAATTGTACACTGACAATGAATTTTATTAGTAACGCTTCTATAATTAATGGTTAATTGATTATAATAGTTGCAATGGTAATTGTTGGTATTACTAAAAGAAAAACAACGAGGACGTGACATCATTCGGGACAAAAATTATTCAGTCTTTTTAGTTTTCCACATGTATTCGATAACAGGAAGTGTTCTATCGGTATAAGATATTTTTAAGTTTATTATGGGATAATGCTCCGGCCGATGGCTACGGCGGATTGTGTGATCGAAAACTGATCTACGAACAATCATAAATTTACACGAAACTCGAGAGGGTTCGCGGCATTTCTACTACGATGATGCTCGACATGTATCTCTCGGCCACATGTTGCAAGAAGCTTATCTTCTGGTTGTCGAATGTTCGAAAATAGTACATTTCCTTTTTTTTTAATTTTATTAGTAACAGCTGTGCAGGCTAGAGAAAGATGAAACTCTGGGGAAACTAATTTTTGTTAGAACTAAAAACGTCCCACGTTACAATAGTACCCTAAATAGGTAGAAAATAACATCTAATCACGAATAAAGTCGTTCTGACGCGCAAAAAAATATTTACAAGCGATTAAATAGCGATAAAAGTGATTTAAGAATTATGAAAGAGAGGGTATATGGAGTGTATGAGAAAAATCGATACAGGTGATTTTAACACACTTTCTTTTTTCATGAGCTATTTATGTATCCCTAAGGAAGAGATCTGCACTTCAATCTAGTCCCCTGCATCCTCAGAAAAAATACTGGAGCGGTTCGAACATACGCATAAATCGATCAACGTTGTACGTATATGGGGCAAAATTTAAGACCCCATATCTCGGGCTATGGCAATTTCGCCCAACTTCTTTTTTCATGAGTTATTTATGTATCCCTAACGAAGACATTTGCACTTCGATCTAGTCCCCCGGACCCTCGGAAAAAATTCTGGAGAGGTTCGAACATACGCAAAAATCGATCAACGGGTTACGTATATGGGGCAAAATTCAAGACCCCATATCTCGGGCTATGGGAATTTCGCCCAACTTTTTTTTTCATGAGTTATTTATGTATCCATAACGAAGACATTTGCACTTCGATCTAGTCCCCTGCATCCTCGGAAAAAATTCTGGAGCGGTTCGAACATACGCAAAAATCGATCAACGTTGCACGTATATGGGGCAAAATTCAAGACCGCATATCTCGGGCTATGGGAATTTCGCCCAACTTTTTTTTCATGAGTTATTTATGTATCCCTAAGGAAGACATCTGCACTTCGATCTAGTCCCCCGGATCCCCCCATTAGAAATTAGAATTTGCGATGACGAAATAATGCTAGATTTTTTTGTCGTTAAGTCACTTACTACTTTCCACAAAGTTTTCGAGTCATTTTTATATCTAAGTACCTTGTCCGCATAATACTTTTGTTTCGTTTTTTTAAGAAGGGATGTTAATTGATTTCTGTATTTTTTGTATATTTGAACAGTTTCAGGAGTAGTATGATTTATCATTTCAATTTTTAGTAACTCTCTCGTGTGGATAGACTTAATCAGACCCGCTGTAATCCATGTTTTCTGTTTGCTTTCATTACATTTCACGGTTTCAGTAGACTCTATCTTTATTTTTTCTATTATGTCAAGAAGTGTTTGGCAGCAAATATCAGGATGCGAGTTTTATATATATATACATATATAGTAAATATTTATTGTTTGCAAAAATGATACGGAAAAAAAGGTATTTTATACAATTTTAGGTTAAGGAATGTACATGTAGGGAATACATAGAATTAGGAAATCTATTCAAGAAATCCTCTCAGAAGTTAAGAAATATTCTTGAAAAAAAAAACGATTATTCTCGATCTGAGAATATTATGCTCATTCTGAGAAGATTATTCTCAAAGCAAGAATAATGTGATATAGTAGTCCTTTTATTTCGATCCTCCTAAACTTAACCTAAATCATATTGTTTATATATATATATATATATATATATATATATGTGTGTATCATAAGCCGATGTTAAGGAATATGTTAATTTAACTTGTATATTACACTCGATTAGAAATAACATTCACAATTTCTTGAAAAGGATTACTAGGTTAGGTACACAATACACTTTCAAAACGAATGTTATTGAAGCGTGACAAATGCTTTATGCCGACAAATTTTGCAAAAAATGCTCATGATGGCATTTTATTGTGCATTAACATGTACTTACCGAAGTTATTTATACTGCCAATTGCTGCTACTGCTGTACAGGGATATTTGACTCCTCTTCATTTATTCACCGCACTATGCAGACGCGGTACAGATCGCGGGGCTGAAATGACACCAAGATGTGTTTCGCTGCGGTTCAAGAAGCTTCGTTTCATATCGGCACTCTTCGGGTTACGTTTAGGGATTTCACCTAGTGACATACTGCCGCACGTTCGTCAATTTCCTATTGGCTCCGAGCAAAGAGTGTCGAATCAACACAATTATTCTTTCCGTGGTGGTCGAGATCGCGCCGAACCAGGCGATCTTGATCCGCGCGGCGCCGAAACCCGCACGGGAGGCAGCCGCGATCACGCTACCCGGTGTGGCCGTAGCACCGTCAGTCCCAGCATCGGCCGCCCCAGGACCAATACGCGTCTCCGCTGCGGAACGCCGATGCTGGAACTGTGGCCTACGGGGCCACCCGGCGCACCGATGCAGCCAGCGACTGCTGGTGGGGAGGAGACCACGGGAGGATGAGAATAATGCGCGTCCGCATTAAGTGAGATGCACCCGGCTGGTACCCGCGAAGGTCATCTCGGTAGAACTTGCTGAAAATCGGTGTGTGGCCATCTTTTATATTTATAACACGTGGGTAAAGTTTAAGAATACAAAAAAAAAAAATATCCAAGCTTCTTTTCTTGCAGCAATGGTCTTCCACTAGGCGACAGCGCAGTTGTTAATTCCAACGTGAGCGGAGGCTTGAGCGACTCTCGAGTAGCAGCACTTGATTCGCTAGAATTCCGATTTATAATGCGTTTGTCACAAGAATATAAATAATCTAATCACTGCAAACTTTATATCATTAAACGAATAGAGGTTTCTTAAATTGTCAAGGATATAAATTGGGTTAAATTCAAGTAGGTGCAAAGAAAGAAGAACTTGGATTCGGGAGTCACACCACGATATAGCTTTCATTTTGGATTTTCGAAGTTAGATTAGGTTAATTGGCACTTTTGACGTAAGACCTGTCCAGTTTTAGTAAAGACGTTTTTGTTTGAGTTATTTTCAATGATTCGCTGTATATCGCGTTTACCTCCCACATCTGCCGTCTCTCGCTCCGCGAAGCGATGATGACGCGATGGTTACCACCCTCTTCTTCAACACGATTGTGTTTGGTTGCCCCTTGCGTTTAAGTTGTCCCTTCGGTACAAAAATCCAGATACGTGTGCGCACGGATGTATAATAGTAGAATCGACCTTACGCTCCTATAGTCGAGCATTTTTCACATGAAGTCGCTTCATTCAGTCGTACGGAACGTAACCGCGTTTTTCAATTTTCATTTGCGATTTGTGTCAGTCCATCGCGTTCAAATAGTACATATGGATAAAAATTTTGTTTTGTTGTTACGACTGTCGTCGTCAATCACGTTCCGATTGCTTCGGATAGCGATATTTCTGTGTTTCGATTTGCAACTTTTACCCGTAAATTAGCCGATCTAATAAAAAGTCCCCGACTATGGTACGTTACGATTTGATACACAGATTCTATAAACAATTTTTTTTTGTCATGGCTCGGTACCCGACAATACCGAGAGAGTTCCTGTTGCGTGCCCCAGTGGCCGCAGAGGATGTAAGAAAAGTTAGTTCAGCTGCGCTAAATCATATGGTCGAGTTTGATTTCGGGGAATCGCGACCATCCCTTAAAAATTTTTCTTTGGTGAATTAGCACCTACTCACTCTGAGTAGGCGAGTAACTTTGATTTGCGTAAACTTACGGTTCTGTTCAATAAGTCGAAAGTCACTAAGTCGTGACTAGTATTTAATTTATTCGGGACCTACGCTAACTCGCGTATGGAGCGAATTTAGAGTTTGGCTCACGCCTACTTGTGTAGATCCTTAATTAATATTTGTGTCTTTGCGATACGTTTTTGAAAAAAAAGTCGTCGTCCGGTGAGCCATCCGTAGCTCTAACGACCAGACTTTCAGTAGATTTATTCAATGCCCGATAGTGCTGAGATACGCTCATAGTAGTGGTAGTAGTGCATTGTGTCGAAAGCCGACTTGGAATTCGCGTAGTTTGAGTTATGCACTCGGTTTGCTTGACTTGGTATTACGTCTAGTCACGCCACCCATGCGTTACCTCCATATTGCACTAAATCGCGCATTTCGGTAACTTACGTTGGTTTTTACGCTAACCAGCGCGGCTTTATCAGCCAACGGGTACGTCTTAGGCGACGCACGCCGTTGATAACTTCGAGCTTAATTCGCGCTGATTTGCGCATACATGGTGCTAAGTCACGTTTTCGAGTACTTAAATTTCTGCGTCGCGATAAACCGCGGTCTTGTCGAGTCAATTTAATATCCATCGCGAGAAGAATACAGAATTCTGTATGGTTATTTTAGGTGTCTTACCTCCCTTTCGGGTTCAAAACACCCCCCCCCCCCCATGGGGAATGGGGCCAAATTTGAGTGATGCGCCAGCACCGCTGGTTGTGCACACTTAAAAAAGATATACAACAAATCAGCTCCCAAAATTATTAGCAACAAGCTGCCTGCCTTGATGCTTCTGTTGGTTCAGAGAACCTTTCTAACGTTACCACGGCACGCTAGAGGCCAACCCTCTTTGCGGTTACTGCCTAACGGACACGGCACGCCGTAGCGCTCCCCCGTGTGGAACCCGCCGGCAGGGGCTTGACACCGCACCCTAGCTCCCCAGTACGGTGGGTCTCTCGAGTCGTTTCACGATCAGGCATTCGTCGGAACAGACCAGCCGAACGATCGGGTCCGTGAGGTCGTCAATTCTCAAAACTTGCTAAGAGAAGCGGATCTTTCTAAAGCATTGCTCCTCTTCGAGCTCGGGCACTTCGACCCCTCACTCTTCCGAAAAAATTGCGGACGGAGATAACCCGCTCCGCTCTCTTCCACAAGTCCCCTGCGGGGCACGAGAAGAATACAGTCGAGGTATGTGCTGTCCCTTCGCGTTTTGTTGGCCCGGAACTTATCGTGCCGTTGTATAATATGCTATTGCAGGTGCGCTTCGCCGTTGCGTAATCTGCCTAGCAGGACACGATAGGACCCCCCCAAGTCTATCGTATGGTCGCCTAATGTGAGTCGAAACCTCGATAGCCCGACGTGACATCATCGCCTATGAATCCCCGAGTATAGAGTTTGCCCGGACATACTTCCAGACATGGCTAATGTTTCAATTTCAAGTAGACCCCCTAAGGTCATTCTCATTGCATCATACTCATAAATACACACCGCGTAGATTCGGTACTGTAGTGGAGGTCATTGTGGGGCACTCGTCGGAACTTAGTATTTTAGGAAATCCAGCGAGTTGACATTTCCTCGCCGCTGTCCCGTTGCGTTCAGTTGGCCCGACGGCGAAAATAGCCGCTACCCCATCGTGAGCATGTATCAACCGCATCAGCATCTGTCATCTCAAATCCTTTGTTGTCGTTGCATATCGTACTGTCCCTCTTTTCTTTTGTCACACGGATCCCTCTTCATTCCACCCTTCTCTCCATCCTCCACGACGTCGTAGCTGGTATGATGATTGTAAAGGTATGGAACTGGAAAGAGGCAAATCCCAATCGTGCGATAGAAATTAAGGCCTAGTTATAAGTCTCACTGTATCAGCCAGATGGCGATTTTGCTATCCCGGGTGAACAGGGAAGTAACCCGTAGAACCTGTCACATTTTTTTATGTATCGCCTAGTTGCGATATTTGATTTTTCTTGTATTTGCGACTCTTACCTTCGTAAAGAGTATGATTGCGATGTTTCGTTTTTTTTGGGTTATGAGTTGTGGCGATGGTATGTCTTTGCGATGCCGGGTTCTTGAGCTTATACTTGTGTGACATCTTTCTGTAGTATGGATTTGAGTGATGTGCAAACAGGATCATTGCCATGTGCGGGCATGGTCCTGAGTTGATGTGATTCAGCGTAGCGTTCGAACATGCGTCAGTGAATCTGCGCATTCACCATTTTAGTTTTTTTATCTCGTTGGGAACACCCCCCCCCCTTCCCCTTGCGACTTTGCGTTCGGTGCCTGTAATGGCCATTTAGCTACCTCACTGTATAGGCCTACGGGCAATTCGTTTCCAGTGGCGAAGGAGACGCCTCTGTTGGCTTTGTGAAGTGTTCTAGATTTATGTACAGTGCTCCCTAGTGACAGTTATCGAGATGGACCGGCCCCTTGAAGTGCTCCCCATTGAAGTGCTCCCCAGTGAAGTGCCTCCCAGGACGTTGAATATGACACTCATACACCCCTCTGTCGACGGTGTATTCGAGTCAGCCCAGGGGGTTTGTGACGTAGTCACATATCGAGCCGTTAACTCTAACCGGGGAGAGCGTTCCGGGGGAATCCTTCCCCCTATTCGCCGCTGTTCTCGCCCGCCGTACCGGGGATACGCTTCATGGAGGTTCATACCTCCCCGCTGTCGCTCCTCTCGTCAGTCGCTGTCGGGAGTTCCTTCCCCACAGACGGAGCCGAGTGACGCCGTAAATTGCTGAAGAAATAATTTTTCATCGATCAGGGCCATATATATTATATTACATGTGTGGTGTCTGTTGTCCACGGCTAAATTCTTCACAAACGCATCGTAAGGAGAAAATATGCACATGCTCACAAAGCTTTATTGTTCTTCTTCTGATCACTTTTTTATCCACTCTCATAAAGAGTAAGCCCCATGCAAAAAATGCCCGTTTTTCGTACCTCGAATATTGAAACTTTTTTTATGCCAATTGGTTACATATGATGACCCAATATTCCCTGCAAAATTTCAAAGTGAGCATATGCCCCGTTTCGGAAATATGAAGGGTCAAAGTTGACCATGTCCAATAAAAAGTGTATATCAATTTCACATTTATACTAGAATAATAATATTAAAAAACAATCAGACGATATGGTTCTTTACAGATTTTCGGCTGCTGATTACAAATCTGAAGTCAGATTTTAAAAATCCAAAATGGCGGACGACTTTTTTGAAAATCGATGTAATTTGCCTAAAAATTATTACTCGGGGGGGTTTTTGGGGTCGCTGATTACGAATCGGATGTTAGTTTTTCAAAATTGAAAACGGCAGGTCCAATATAACGGATGACTTTTGAAAAATTTAATGTAATTCGCTTGAAACTCGTCAGCTTAAGGTTTTTGTAGTCGATGAAGTCTAATCTAACGTTGAATTGATATTGAAAAGGCACTCAGCTTTCTTTGTCGCTGCATTACCCTGGTAAAAATTCCGATAGGATTCAGTTAGGAACCGATAAAATCTCTATCAGATTTCAACGGTCTTCTACCTGATTCTAACTGCAATCTGACGGTCCCGGCAAATACGGATAAAGGATGGAAAATTACGTACAAGGAACCCAATTGATCCTACCTGCATTTAATATGCATTTATAGTACACACGTATTTGCCCGTATTTACAGTCTACAAACCTAACAGCCTTTATCTGCATTCTGTATTCATTTTTACCTTAACCGTTTGATCTGGTTTTTACTGATTTGAGTCTTATCTGTTCCTGACTGCATTCCGTCGGCCGCGTACTCCAGCTGCATCTAACGGAAAATCCGTACGGCGATATCATAGGTCTCTGTCTGTATTCTGTATGCATTTTCACGTTTATGTATGTACTGGTATTTACTGATTTATGTGATATCCGTTCCTGACTGCACCCAGTCTGCTGCACACTATAACTGCTTCTATCGGAAATTCTATGCAACAATTTTGTACGGCACTGTCTGCATTCTATGTGCATTTTTACATTTACCGGGTGTGATGGTATTTACTGATTCATGTTTAATCCGTTCCTGACTGCAGTCTGCCTGTTGCGTGCTATAACGGCTTCTATCAGAAATTCCGTGCCACAATATTGTACGCCTCTATCTGCATTCTGTATGCATCTTAACGTTAATTGCATTTTTTGGTATTTACTGATTTGTGTCTTACCTGTTCCAGATTGCATTCCGTTGGCCGGCACTCCAACTGCATCTAACGGAAAATCCGTGCAAGGATATCAAAGGTCTCTATCTGTATTCTGTATGCATATTGACATTTACGTATGTAGTGGTATTTACTGATTCATGTTTTATACGTATCTGACTGCGCCCTGTCTGCTGCATGCTTAACTGCTTCTATCGGAAAATCCGTTCAACAATATTGTATGTCACTGTCTGCATTCTACATGCATTTTTACCTTATCCATATGTTCTGGTATTTGCTGATTTGTGTCTTATCCGTTCTTGACTGCACGCCGACGGCCACGTACCACAACTGCATCTAACAGAAATTATGTGCGACGGTATCACATGTCTTTGTCTGCATTCTGTTCGCATTTTTACATTTACAGGGCGTGGTGGTATTTACTGATTCATGTTTTATCCGTTCCTGACTGCAGTATATCTGTTGCGTACTATAACGGCTTCTATCGGATATTCCGTGCCACAATATGGTATGCCTCTATGTGCATTTTGTATACATCTTAACGTTAACCGCATTTTCTGGTATTTACTGATTTGTGTCTTATCTATTTCTGACTGCATTCCATCGGCCGCGAGAAAAAGGATTGTTTGCCGTAAAGAAATGTCATTCAATTCGAAAGTTAAGGTCGTTTTTAAATATAAAAATAAAGGTTTAATATGGTATTTACTGATTTATGTTTTAATCATCCCTGACTCCATTCCGACGGCTGCGTAGTATAACTGCTTGTTTGGAAATTTTGAGCCACAAAACTGTATATCTCTGTCCGTACTTTTTATGCAGATCCTAGTCAAATATTTGTACTGGAATTTTCTGTGCTCTTATCTGTCCGAAAATATATATTTATAACCGTTTTATGTGTATATATCCCAAAAAAGACCTAAATAACACCTAAATAACACCTAACACAATTGGTATATAATTCGTTCATTTCAAATATAAATAACAAGCTCACGATGGCTTATGCCACTGTTTTGTCCGTGTGTCGATTTGTATAACATTACGAGATCATTGCAAATGTTATACACTGCGGGAATGTGACAGGTGGGTAATTGCACCATGCACGGAAAAAAATAGAACGTCGCTCCAGCGAGATTGTCCAGCTAAAATAGCTTCCCACTGGCCAGCAGATCGCGAGTAAAGACGTAAAATGACAATAAAAATTCGAAATCCTCAAATTTTTTTTTTCTATAAATAGGTATACTTTTCTTATGTCTTTAAGAATGTTTCTACATAAATTCTAGACGATGTGGTTATTTATATTATTTTTATATGATTTTTTAAAGTCGTTAATAGTGAAAAAATTACTACTTTTTTCATTTTAAGGCTTCCGTGTTGATTACCGTGTTAGATACGACAAAAATGCACTGAACCTTTTTTGTAGAGCACAAAATTTCCTACAAAAAAGTCAGTGAGAGCCATAGTCTAATGTTAATAGATACGTCACGAATAAGATAACTATCTCTGTTCTAAAATTTCAATGATTTTTTTCAATAACTTCCGATGTTTTTCATGCCATACATATTAACATTAGACTATGGCTCTCATTGACTTTTTTGTAGGAAATTTTGTGCTCTACAAAGAAGGTTCAGTGCATATTTGTCGTATCTAACACGGTAATCAACACGGAAGCCTTAAAATGAAAAAAGTAGTAATTTTTTCACTATTAACGACTTTAAAAAATCATATAAAAATAATATAAAAAACCACCTCGTCTAGAAATTATGTAGAAATATTCTTAAAGACATAAGAAAAGTATACCTATATATAGAAAACAAAATTCGAGGATTTCGAATTTTAATTGTCATTTTACGTCTTTACGAATATTAGAGGCTTTACGGATATTAACCATCCTTCGTCATACGAAATTAGATAAGAGCGAGCGTAGTGTAGTGGTTAAGGCGTTAGCGTAGTAAGCGAAGGACCCGGGTTCGATTCCCCACCGGGGCGAGCGTTTTTCTTATTTGTTTTCGAGCGTTACTAACTTATTTGCGATCGTTGTTATTTCAGCACAAAAGTAGCAAAAGATAGCTAAACTTCATTTTCACATGAAATTACATATAAATCGTATAATACATATAACAGCGAATTTACATAATTTAAAAAATATGACGATAATCCTCAAAATTTGTTTCGTTTTTTTTTTAATTGATTATTTATTTAGATCACGAAGCTTCCCATGCCAGATCTGGGATACGGATGTCTAATATGCAATTACCGTACAAAACGGATAGAGCGCGTATATGCATTTTCAGTCGGAAGCGAACACAAGGCTTACATTTACAGCCAAATACGTTTACGGGTTTTTAATATGCATTTGTCGTCAGAAACTGATAGGGCGCGTATAGGTAATAGCAGTTAGAAACAGATAAGATCTACATTTGGTTCTGCAGTCACAAACAGGTAAGATATCTACATTTGGTTCTGCAGTCAGATGCAGGTAGAAGTCAAAATACGTCTTGGAACCAGCTACAGACAGATTAAACATCTACTCCGCTTTTACGTATAGAAATCGTCACAGTGCACAGCGGACTAGTAACTGCATCTATACGTAATTACGGGTAAAGAAACACACTATTGTGCAGTCAGAATCCGATAAGATGCAATTTTCTGACGGATTCTAACGGAATGTTTACCAGGGTAAATCTATTTGGACCCTGCATAGGAAACAAAAAAAAATCCAAGTTTTAATGCATCTTTTAAGACATCTTATTTGAATCGTGGGCTTGCGAATGTGATAAAATAAAAGTATCTTTAGTGTTGAAAATCTTGAATTTATAAAAGATTTCAGCCTATATTCAAAAACCCTAGAAACAAAAGACTATCAGCAGATTAGCATTTCATTTATTTCCATTCCATTGTACATCTTATTTGAATCGTTTGCTTGGGAATGTGATAAAATAAAAGTATCTGTAGTGTTGAAAATCTCGAATTTCTAAAAGATTTCAGCCTATATTCAAAAACCCTAAAAACAAAAAACGATCAGCAGATCATCATTTCATTTATTTCCATTCCAGTGTACATCTTATTTGAATCGTTTGCTTGCGAATGTGATAAAATAAGTTATTGCAGTTTTGAAAGTCTGAAGTTGAAGGATTTCAGCATAAAAACACCAAACCCTAAAAATAAAAGACGATCATCGAATCATTAATTCATTAATTTGCATTCCATCCTTCATCTTATTTGTATCGTTTGCTTGCAAAGGTAGTAAAAAAGTTTGATAATCTGAAAATATATGTTCATGATAGATGATAAGTATTTTTTGTGAATCTTGTATTTATGATAATGAAGAAAAGATCGGTTTAAACGTTTGTCATACTCGCTACTTAAGAGATTTTTGGTTTTTTTAAATAAAAATGCCTTTTATTAAATGCGTTAGCTGCGATAAGCAAAAGAGAAGTAAAGATGACAAGTTCTTTCCTGTTAACAATATTGAAAATCCATTAACCGTTATTAATTATATGAGACAATTTCGCAACTCAGAAAAACGTAAGCTTGATGACATAAGTGATATTTCATTAGATGCTAAATTCTGCACAGGTTGCTATCAATTACGGAAAAGTTCAAATGTTTCAGCTGATGTTATGGAACGAGATTTATCGATTTATAGAAGAGGTCTGAGTTCTCGCCGTCGGTGCACATTTTCATGTCAAAGTGTTAATAACCTAATTATGGTTCCACCATTAATTTGTCGTGATCTTCTTATGACTTATAAATTCTTTGTTCCATCGAGTGCTCGAATGTGTTCTGATCATGTGGGTATTGCGAATTACTGGCCTCCCGTCAAACAATCTGAAGAAGTACCGTCAGAAGATTAAGCTTTAATTACTGATAAACTGTTAGAGTATTATGAAGAGCTAAAATAAAAAAAGCAAATAGTTTTTGATATGAATAACATCGATTCTATTGATGATGATACATTTAAAGCCTGGTTTGCGTACAATAGAGAACAATTTAAACAAATCTGTACCTATACCGTAAAAAGTAACCCAGTACATGTAGGTGTCCTTCTATGTAAACTACGCACAGCTCTCTCAAATAAGCAGATTAGCTTCTTATTTGGAGTTTGCGAAAAAACAATTTGCAATTTTATTAAATTAGCAGTAGAAGACTTAGGGGAACACTTAGTTCCTAAATTCATTAATAGTAAGGACCGAACAGTACTTACTGCTCATGTTACTCCTATTGCAAAAACACTTTTCGACATACCGGAAAATAACGCTTGCTTAATATTTGATGCTACTTACCGTTTCGTGAAAACGTCTAAAAATTACTCAGGACAAAAGCAACTATGGAGTGAGCAAAAGAAAGTGCCCTTAATGAAACCCATGGTAGGATGTACCGCTGACGGTTGGGTACAATTCGTTCTTTGGCCCGAACGTAATCGCGAGAAGCTGCTCGAATGCGTGATTTCCGAAGGCGTTAGCGGGAATCTGACCGAAAGCGTTGGCGAATCTTTATTCTCTCACTCTCGCAGGCACCAATGTACGAGCTCTTGAGCAAACAATACGGATCACTGATTTGAAACTTTGATGCAGTGCTGTCTTCTTCTTAGCGAGCAGCAGTCACCTCGTGGACGAAAACGAACAGCCTCAAAAATTTTTTCTGTAACAAAAGAAACCATTGCGCTTCAATTGATTATCCCAAACATCTTCATTTTGTTTCCAATAGCCCAGAAATTTTTCGTAAATATTATTAATTGATCTATTAGATTTTCAGTTGCTCAACGAGCTTTTTGCTAGTGCTGGTTAAAATAAACAAATCGATAGTTGGACCAACACTTAATAATTAGTATTTTTCTCTACTTAATTATCTAGATCAATTTCCTATCACTTACCTGATTAATTCTTCTTCGCTCTAATTAAGAATGGCGGAGCTTTCTGAAAGAGATCGAATAACACTGTTAATGATGCGAGGATGGGGAGATCCAAAGAGGGTATAAAACAGTAACGCGATTATTTAATGAAAATTTTCGGAATGAAAATAATAGGATCTCCAAAAGTACTGTAATCCGTACTATTCAACGTTTCGAGGCCATTGGTAGCGTTAAAAGCCGCCCAAAATCTGGTAGACCTAAAACAGCAACAAATAATGATAAGGCATTAGATGGTTTACAGTCTTTCGTTGAAGATCCCCATATTTCCTACAATCGCGTTGCACAAGAACACGAAATCGGTCATGCATCTGTCAGTAAAATTCTGAAATTGAATAAATGGCATCCATACAAACTCCATTTGGTCCAAGAGTTGTCCGAAGACGATTTTGATAGACGCATCGAATTTTGTGATCTTATGATGGAGATGATTGTCGACGATCCTCTATTACTTGATAATATTGTTTTCTCTGATGAGGCAACATTTGAACTGACTGGAAATGTAAATAGACACAATTTTAGATACTGGAGTGACGTTAATCCTCACTGGAAAAGAGACAATCATACTCAATATCCACAAAAAGTTAACGTATGGGCTGGTATTCTTAATGGTAGACCAGTTGGCCCTTTCTTCATTGAAGGCAATTTGACAGCACAAGTATACCTAGTCATCCTTCGCGAACAAATTGTTCTAGCTATTCGAGACATAGTTGGTGGAAATATGGATGAAATTTATTTCCAACAGGATGGAGCTCCACCTCATTATGGTGTCATTGTCCGTCAATATTTGAATGAGGTCTTTCAGGACAGGTGGATAGGGCGAAGGGGTCATATTGAGTGGCCACCTCGGTCTCCGGACTTGACCCCACTTGACTTTTTTTTGTGGGGTTACTTGAAAAGTAAAGTTTATGCCACCAAGCCTCAAGATTTAGATGATTTAAGAGGGAGAATAACTCGAGAGATAGAACTAATACCGCCAGAAACGTACCGGAATGCGGTTTCGGCTGTTTATAACAGATTGGCACATTTCCAGGCTGTTGAAGGGCAACAATTTGAACATTTGTTGCGAATTGTTTGGTACAATTAAATATTTTGCCCAAGCTAACCAATTGGAATTAAATTTGCCTTAACTGGCCGGACTCACACACCACTCTTGCCTTAACTGGTCGGACTCGCACACCACTCTTGCCTTAACTGGTCGGACTCGCACACCACTTAACAAGTTGTTAACTTCAAACCTTTATAACTCAAAAAGTACTTAATAAAAAAATATTTTATTATAGTGTTTTGGAAAGCTCTCGAGATAAGCTATAAGAATATGCAATAAAATGTAGGGGGTTCTATTTAAAAAAATAAGATTGACCTTGAAATGACCTTGAAGGACATGGTCAAGGTCAAAGTCAAGGTCATCATCTTACTCACCGCTTGAAACCATACAACTTTGCTATTAGACATTTTCTCCTAAGTGCATTCTAACTGAAGATATTAGGGGGGTCCGATACTTTTCGATGACCCTATCTCTTTCTGCCGGCGGCGGTAAGCCATCCTCTCCAATAAAGACAACTGCTACTTCGTTACATGTTGATTCCTTAAAACGATGTTTATTCAGATTATCATTACGCGTTAGAATCATTTTTATGTCATCTGGTTTCTTACCAGATTTAAGTGAACGACTTATCTCTTCTAATTCAACGTTGTGCATCATTTTAAAAGCCTCTGCATATAGATTTATTTTTCGTAATAAAAGATCCAATTCTTGTAATAATTCAGAAGACAATTGAAATTTTTCATTTGTACTAGTCATTCGAATATTGTTGGCAATTTCATTATCGATAATATAAAGTTGTCCATATTTCCGATTTTCAGTACCATTTGGGTGCAGTGCATATGTATTATGATACGTTAGCCCACATATTCGCATAATTTGTGGTCCAGCATTATACAATGCATCAAATTTTGCGCCGAAACTTGCAAAAGATAAGGCATTATTATACTGATGAATATACTTTCGATAATTTATACATTCCGCACTATTGCCAATCATTAAATCTTCTAATCTTTTGGGATATTCAAAATTATCCAATAATATAACTTTCCCTTTATTACAGCATGTATTAAATTTCTTATCACGTGGTACTTCGACTGAAAAGTGTCTTACATTGCATGAAGTACATAATACATTCATTTTGCCCAACAAATAATTCTCAGTAATTATGTCTTGATCAAAAATTGTGTCATTCTGAGTTATTGCTGCTAATTTAGTTTTCTTCTTCTTCTTTTGCAATTTGTTATTAGTGGGTAATTTTCGTTGTTCAGTATATTTAATTACGTTCTGATTATGTATATGTTTTGCGCATTCTATCATTTTTTCGAATTCTTTTTTTTTTTATTAATTAATTAACGGGCGGAATCGCCCTTTTTACTGAATTGTTGGCTTATTATTATTTTACTAGGATTTTTCGAGAGCTGCAGATCGACTTAGACAGATGGCGCCATACTTCACATTTGTGTATGAAATGTAGGACTGCAGAAACCTACACCAAGTACAGCAGCGGTCATGAGCCGATTTCCGCCAGATAAACAATACTTTCGAAACGTAAACACAAACAACGTGGCTCGTCTTACCAACAGCGAGCTACTGCTTGGAAACGAAATCGAAAAATTGTTCACCGGACGGGGATCGAACTCACGACCTACGACTTCGTAGTCCGGTGCGTTAACCGCCTGAGCCACGAAGCCGATATGCAACCTCGGCTTCACCTCGGGTAAAAATTACACCCAGTCTGAGACATTCTTGTTTACTTCCCGAGGGAAGTATACGATTTTTCTTCATGACAGGGAGGAAAAGAAGTAACTTTCCTCCCGTTGCGGGAGGAAAGTTACTGCTTTCGTCCCAGTGGGATGAAAATATATATTACCGTCTACAGCAAATAGTATTGAATCTCTTAAGTACCTATTGTAAAAAGAAATGTCAGGGAAGGGGATGCCTTTGGAAAAAAGAAAACAGCATGGTTTCATTTTCCTTTTCCCAGGTAGCTGGTTCAGGGTAGGAGAAACTCCTACCAGCCTTTTCCAAGGTAGCTGCTCCGGGCCAAAATAGATTAATATTATAGAAGATGGTCTTAGCAGTTTTGTGTAAAGGGACTCAACGATTTCGTCACTATTGGAGATCATTGAGTTACGCTAACGGCTTGTCAAGACGACTGTCATATTGATGGATAGATTTCCCCGACGAGAGAAAACTCTGAAAGGTGAATTCGAACTTACAACATGGCAAGGGAGATGCCAACACCCTGATTGTGGGTTTTTAAAATTTGTGTGAGATTTAAAAAGTAGGTCGTCGATATACGAGATTGGGCCAGATACCTTCAAGCTGGTATTCAGACTAATGGAAATCTACGCTGTCAATTCATCAAAAAAGATATGTAACATCAGAATTAGGTCGGTAACGGTGTACGCACGAGGAAAAGGTCATTTTATTTTCACTCTCAATACGGTTCCTACCGAATACGATGTATTTCCATAAGCGACTATAATGATGCAATATCTGACCTTTAATGAAGGCGACTTTTGAAATTTGTTTTTCGACACATGGCAATACTAATGTGTAACGGTCAACACTTCAATCTCTCTGATTGAATTTTGTAAGATCACGCATTAGAAAGATGTCGTTTTCAAATGATAATGTAAAAACATTTTATTAATAACAATATCTAATGAAATAATAAATATTGGTTGACCTTTACCTTCTCTTTTCATTCGACAATGTAACGCATTAAATTACCTATATTTTTCGACCTTCACAGCTTTCGAAATTTGTAATAACAATACATGAAATTGTTTATAATAACCGCCTTTCACTCCTAACCTTCTTACGGCCCACTTGCGCAATTCTTCCATCACACTATCATCGATGGGAGGTAGGGTGGGGGGGGGGGGGGCAGAACGCTCCTAGCCCCACTACTTCTAATATTCTTAGAAATTACATGCATTTGGTGGTCGAAGTAACGGGTGTTTTCCCAAAGATGTAGGAAAACCCGACCTGCCAAGCCCCGAACGCCAGAGGGTCGAAGGTACACGTGTTTTCCCAAAGATGGGAATGACTAATGGATTTTAGACGCGTTCCAACTCGTATACCATCTTTACGAGATATAGGTCCCAACATATTATGTAATATTCTTAGAAATTACATGTGTTTTTCCAAGGGTGGTCGGCGCCGATGCCGACCTCCCCCGGCGCTATTCAAGCACTTATTGGGTCGCTGAACACGAATCTGAAGTCAAAATTTGTCGCTCGGACATTTCTTGGCCGCTATATTGAAAAAAACATCGAAAAAACGTCATTTTTTTAGTTTTTTGCATTTATCTTGAAAACTCGAAGTCTCACAAAAAAAAGTTTCAAATAGAAAATGTAGAGCACAAAATTCTTTACAAAAAAGGTCTACCGCCGGCTCAATTGTTCTCATATTCAACCTCAATTTACGGCGTTATTTTTGACTTTACGAAGAAAATGTATAAAATCTTTTTTGTAGAGAATTTTGTGCTCTACATCTTTTGTTTGAAACTTTTTTTTGTGTAACTTCCACTTTTCAAGATAAATGCAAAAAACTAAAAAAAAAATGACGTATTTTCACTGTTTTCTCAACATAGCGGCCAAGATATGGCCGAGCGACAAATTTTGACTTCAGATTCGTAATCAGCGACCCAAAATACGTCGGAAAACATGTAAATAACATTTTTTCCAGGTGACGGAGTCTTTCCGAAGGTTTACCACAGTTTATTTGACTCAAATTCATAGAGAAGTTTTAATAAAAACGTCGTTTATGAGTGACTGTATATTTAGCCTCTAAAGTATGTAGTCTAAAAAAAGCACTTGTAAATAATTGTTCAAATTTTTTTATGTAAAATTAAACTGTGTATCGCATAGCCTATATCTCTAAGCTAATTTACGATAAAAAATGACCTCAATAAGATCATTAGATATCGCAAAATATCGGCTTCTCTAAAAATGTAACATTTGTAGGGAAAAGTCGGCCATAGGGCGAATTTATAAAACAAAGGCGGATTCTTCTAGATTCTCGAAATATTCAACGGAACAATTACAGAATGCAATACGAGAAGCAGAGAAACGTGAGTACGGATCCGTAGTCAAATTTTCAAAATTAAAAATGGCTGAATCAGCATGTCGCCATATCGGGTCCGACATTTCGAATTTCGAAAATCTGAGAACGGATATATAAGCGGCATTGAAAACCCCCCAGTACCAATTTTCATGTAAATCTAATCAATTTTCAGATTTTGGCCCGGCCATATTTCATCCGCCATTTTGAATTACGAAAATCTGACGAAATATTCTTAATCAGCAGCCCCGAAACCCCCAAAGTACAGACTTTTATCGAAATCGAACTAAGCTTCTGATTTTCGTCTGCCATATTGGATCAGCTATTTTTAATTTTGTGATTTTGACAACATATTCGTAATTAGCGGCCTCGAAAACCCCCGAGTACAAAATTTCAATCCATCATTGAAATAGATATTGATTTACCTACATGAAGAAAATTATTTACAGGTGGGACACTGACAGTCCCACTATGCCTCAAAGGGTTAAAGAGCGGTTTTCACACTTAGAAATTTATGAGATGGCCATATTTTATTTCCGATGGTGTTAGAAAATTGTTTTGTTTAATTACAATAGCTTACTTTTTCGATATATCCCCGCACTTGAGGTAAAAATCGACGATGACAAAATAGTATATACCGTTAATTCTAAGAAGTAATTTTCTTTTCTATTACATAGATCTTAACACAGAGGAGTTAGAGATTACATATTAAAAATACCAATAATTTTTTTCAGTTTTCTCATGAGGATTTAAACAAAAAACCATGAAAAATAGCAGACTTTACGGGACATCTATGGCCTATCAACAACTTTGAGCATACCAAATTTGGGCCAGTTATTATTTAAATTAAAGACACTGTTACGTATGCAGGGTTCTGCCTAGATCCTGCATTCGTATTCTAATTTTATACGTAATCAGTCTATTAAAATACCTTCAATATCGGGTGAGCCATTAAATCGGCCACCGGAATTGAGTATTTTTGTTAATATACTCTCCGATGTGCGTCGATATTATTATAACCGAACGCTGCACATCCGGAGATTGTTTTAGATTAAGATGTAATTAGAAACGGTATTTCTTTCTGCCGGTAAAATGAAGCGAGAATATTTTGGCAAAAGCGTCCGGTCGAAATTTAAGATATTTTGCAATCTGCAAAATATCTAAAAAGAATTGACAACGATATTAGCGGGCAATAGCTCATGTAACCCGAGCGTCACCGATACCGAGCCGGCAAACTCGAAGCGGAACGGATGTTTTTACTAATAGGATCTGGTTCCTCGATTCACCATGTTATTAAAAAGTACAATAGCGAAATGCCGAATTGAGGAACACGCGCTTTGTACGAAATATCGAGTGAACAAGGAAGCGCAAATCACGTGAACCTTCCCTGATCGCGACGGCCTGGGGGTGTCGTTATCGCCACCCCCCCTCCTGCAGTTTTTAAGGAAACGGACCTGTCTTGCAAAGGGCAATTGGATTGTCCGGGTAGATTCGCCCCGAGCCTCGATCCAAAAAGATCTCGGATACGCGACCCCGGTTAAATAGGCGATTCTCCGCGAACGTCGACAAATTTAGGACTTAGTAGCAGCGCGATCGAGTTGTGTCGTACGGCCTCCCAGTTGGCATCTTAGGACTCTTAATAAAGTATTTTTATTAACATCTCTCGAGTTATCACTTGGGGTATCGAACCCCTTTACGCGTACCCCGAACCTGATTCCCCTCGCTACCGGAAATCAAATAAAATAATAATAAATTGTTACGACAAAAACGTAACAACACAAAATAAAAAAAATGAAAATTGAATCGTTGATTTTTCTAAATATACCGCACATGATCCCGAATAAAATATGAGAGAAATCCGTCACAACCTTGAGTTAATGTTACGACGTTAAAGCTTAAAACTAAACATTGTCATAACGTTAATAAAATGTTGCAAGAAATGTACCTCAATGTGTAGTGTTAATATTATATGCCACTAATTTTACAATTAAGTGTTATCTGTAACCGGTAATGATATAATATATACCGTATATAAATATATTAATATAACCGTTAATAATAATAATATATAATATGTATCCGTTAAGCTGAAACCGAACGGTATTAAACCGTACAACTACAAAACAGATACATTACATCAAAAAGACGTAATGTACGAAATTAAATGCAATAATTGCGATGGAGTCTATATAGGTGAAACGGGTAATCTCTCAAAAATAAATTAACAAAAATAATAAATAAACTCAAATTCAAGACTCAGTTCGTGAATCTTCTACTTTTGTTACAACCGGATGCAGCCGATAAGTTGAAGGGTTTTCAACAAATCAATTGTCAGGAGTAAAATGTGCTATTCATCAATGATGCAGAGATATTCTACTCCAAAAATGCTGTCAGATAAGTTTTTCATTTTAATAAAATCATTTCAATTCACAGCAAAGAATCTGGTACTTTGTGTCGTGTTATTGCAGATACAACCGCTCAGATCATCATCGCTGAGTCTTGAATTTGAGTTTGTGTTACACATTTCATGGATTTGACACATTTTACATAAGCCCAAAACGTGGTTATGTCCGTTATGTCACAAAAGATATTTGATACATACAGACAGTATTTTGTTTACATTCTTGTGGCTCTAACACAGCCAATCAGTGAGAAAGCAACGTTCCACCGGAATCGACGAATCATGAGGCGCGTAGCCTTAACATGGGTTTCCCTATGTTCACTTCTATCAGACTCACCCTGTATATACCTCTCTTTCAAGTTCAAAAGTAAAAACAATATATGTAAATAGAACGGTAACTGAATGTACTCAAAATATTATGTAATCTGAAAAACTTTTCAGCCTCCTTTTACATAACATCCAAATAGCAGTACGTGAATATTAAAAGAAAATGTCTTAAAATTATAGTTTTTTTCCATTTTTCTTGTTTTTCTGCATACCGAGTGAAAACTAAAAAAAAAATGTTTGTTTACAGAAAATTTCACTTACGAAAAGGTCAGAGAAGGAAAAAAGATTTATTTATATCTGTAACACTACTGAAATATCCACACTATATACTATTAAGTTTAATTTAATGCTGTTGCCAATCATTCGTCTTAGCAGCTATACAGACGAAAGCGCCAATTCCCAGTGAAAAATATACTACTCAAATAGGGAGAAAATCGAAATAACATACAGGATTTTTCAATAAATTGACATTTAGAAATTATTTTTCGATTTTTGAAAGTATCTTTATAATATAATAAATAATATAAAACAAATATAATAAATAATACAAATGAAAACTATATGTAAATATTAATTGAAGGGGATTCCAGTGGAATCAGCGGTGAAACCCAGCACTTGAGTTCCGGCCGCAGCCGCTAGGAGCGTGTCGCCGAACTGGGAACGAAGTAGCGCCCGCGTTCCTTTAAGTGTCCTGCTACACTACGCGATTTTGCCTTGCGACTTGCGTGTTGCACTATATCTATATACGTTGGCTTTCGAGTGTATATATATATATGGGGCATTCTTTGTGAAAAAAGCCACCCCACCTGTCTAAAAATCAGAAACACCTACTTAGGTCTATTTGGGCTCAAATTGTAGCTTAGAGTGTGTAGTTTCAAAAAATCACCGGTACTTTCCGAAAAACAAAATGGCATGTTGCAATATGGCGCCCGGAATGCGTGAAGCACGAACCGACATTATGTATTTCGGTAAAAATTCATTCACAAGAACAAAGAAAACATTTTTTTTTATGCATATCGTACATTATTGTGTGCACTTTGCATACGTATATTACACATTCAGAAATTCAATATGGCGGACGGAATTTAAAATTTATCATTTTAATTAGAAAAGATGCGGTAACAGTGAAATTGTATCTGTTCATAAATTATTGTCACGAGAAACATGCATAATTTCGAGAAATTGCAGTAGAGGTTTTCTTTTTCTAATTTAATTTACTATAAGACCGAGTATTTTTCTAATTAAAATGATAAATTTTAAATTCCGTCCGCCATATTGAATCGGACATATGTAATGCTACTAAATGTGGTTATTTTAGGGTGATTTTATATATATATTTTTTGTGAATATTGACCAACTTTTAG
Organism: Trichopria drosophilae; assembly: GCA_030407085.1. Lineage (NCBI taxonomy): Eukaryota > Metazoa > Arthropoda > Insecta > Hymenoptera > Diapriidae > Trichopria > Trichopria drosophilae. The sequence continues at coordinate 10,603,469 of CM059582.1, read as the reverse complement.
CGAAATCGTTTCAGAAAGGATCGACAATTCGCAAGAATAAATGTCGTCGTATCTATTACAGTTACCGTTGCTACCTACGACATTTATTTTTGTGATTTTTCCATTGCTACTATTTTAATCATTTTCTGGTTATATAAGGAATGTTATTTGTCAATACAAAGGTAAATAAAAATAATAATTATTTGTTAATTTCATCATCGACATATTCTTTTTTACGGTGTCGGTAAAAGTGAATTTGATACAAATGACGAGTAGATATTTGCGTAGATGGTGATAAATTCTTATTTTTAAAGCCCAGTTACGTCATTTGATACTTCCCAGTAAACAAAATGGAATTTAAGTAAATTGCAATAAGTTCTTTTTAATTTTTTTTCATCTCTTTCTTGTCAATTTTGAAAATTGCGCATTTTTTTCAATTCCTTTTTCATTTACTTGGATAATATTAAAATAGTAAAACATCATTTTCTGTTGCCTTATTTATATAAAAAGGTATTAAGTTTCAAGATTGTCGAGAAAGTCTAATTTTCAAGCAAACAAGATTTCATTTCGTCATACCTATGTCTTATTGGAAGACTTTTTTGTTTTCATAACTGTCATTAATGTTCTTTGCTCGTTTCACTGCTACAAGTAGGTCATTCAAGTTCTGTCACACCCATTTCGTTCTTGTCTACATACTACTGTGATACATGCAGAGTAAATCGTTGGGTCACTTAACGAAATATGAAAGAAAATCCTTCGCAGAAGCAACTCGCTCGCAGCACTCATAGAGATCCAGCTGAAAATTATTTACCATACTTCCGTAGATGATGGCGACGAAATATTACAATTACCCCTTGTATTATTGTGCATTATGTTGTTTTAATATTTTTAATAAAAACCAACAAACCTCGATGAGGCTGGGTTATCTAATCTGATCAGGCGAGGCTGAGTATAACCTAAGCAAGCTCTGACCGCGTCTCATCACAGCTCACTGATCAGGGGTTATAAGTGTAATATAAAGTTATTATAAATATAATTATTTATATCATTATTTTTGCTCTGTTATTCGTCCGGTTAACGAGGCTTACGTGTTCGTATTGATGGTAAACACACACGTATAAACATCCTTTGCGACTTCATACGTCAAAACATCCTCAAAAGTGTGTAAAATTCTTTAATAATATGACGATAAGAAAGTAATTGTGAGATAAGAAAAATACCTCAGCCTTTTCTTCCTTAATTCATACATTTCTTGTTCAACTTTAGTAAGTAAGTGATTTTTCATTGCTATTCACGAATACAAGTCTTACATATAAGGTTGTGTGAAAAATATTATAACGTTATTTCAAAAAGAGGATCCTCATAACAGAAATAATTTATCAAGAAATTGCTGTAGAAGAAACCCTAAAAACATACGAAAAAGAAGAATTTACTTTATTTGTTTTAATATTCGTAAAAAAGTAAGTGTTTTACGTGGTTTTCGCATCGTTAATTCATCTTTACACCTGACCACCGAATACCAATAGAGAGTCCTGCAATGAATCGGAGGCCTAGTTTGCAAACCACAGTTCAAGCAAGGAACTTGTTAGATCGAACGGTTTCGGTATCATGCAAGATTATAAATGGATGAAGAGTTAAGAATATCCATTATTTTCCAAATAAGCGACCCGTTGTCTTCATGAATGTTCAACGTTTATCGCACAATTCTATAACGATTCCGTAGCAGAAATGTCTTTACTTCATCTCTGACCGTCAGATGAGTAATTTCAGACCCCAAAGGAGTTGGAAGCTGCGATGGCATGCCGCAGATCAAGAAAGGAAAGTCACAAAATTCCATCATTACGATACGATCAGTTTCAAAACAAAAAATTTGTAACACATTGTTCATACTATGTATAAAATAACATTTTTTTTATAGTTTATTGTTATTATTATTATTATATTGGCATGGTAAATTATCCTTTAACGCTTTTTTTTCTGCGCAATCCCCTATTCCTATGTTTCCACGTTCCATCCGGACGTATCCGATTTTCTCGGCGCCTCTTCGCACTTCTATGTTTGTCTGTAACTGAAATATTGACAATTAATTATGTATTCATATATGGTTATTTTGTTGGAATTGTATGACAAGAAATAATCAAATGAAAAATAAAACAAACTCTATATCTTTTACATTAAAAAAGGTCGAAGTAATTTTTCAAATAAATTTTTGTATACACGCAAACCATAATTGCAATTACTTCAAAAAAATTGTTTTCGTTATTAATAATATTGGCGAGACGTACCAATTTATTATAATTTAGCGAATAATGTTCTAACTCAATATCTTCGATTATAGTTATATATATTAAAACCATAACGATGGTTCTTCTAAAATCTGACAATCGAATTAAAAAAAAAAAAATTAAAAATGTTCATAAAAATTGTAATTACTACGATTTTTTGAAGTCGCTTAATATGAAATTGAAATGATAATGTTCGATAATTCGAAAATTCGAAAAATGTTGCAGTTTAATATAAATTGGTTGGCATTACTGATTACTGATCTAATATGAATTGGGCAACTTTTACACATAAAAAAATTGAAGACCAAATCTAGTGCGATTTACATACTAATTGCTTCACAAACTATGTTTATCTTTGAGTGGCACCAAATTTACGTTAATGACAAAATACTCAGGAATGCTCATTTTTTCCACATCTCCGTAATGTACAACATCATTTGTTCAAAATTGGATTAAAATGAGTTGATGTTTAAACATTAATCAAAACATTTTTTCAAAATGTGTCTGTCACATTGAATCCAACATAATGAGTAGGGTAGGTGGGGGGTTGTACTTAGTAGCTAATTTCTATCACCCGTATTTCTCAAGATTCGTTAAGAACAAAATTGTGTTTTGCTTTATTTACAACAAAACTTCAGACCAATATATATTTTCAATAACAAATTGTAATTGTTTATTGCAAAAAGATATTTAAACGTAATTGGTATGTTTTGTAACGTAATCAAAATAAAAATTGTCCTTCACAATATTCAGTTTTTCACCTATTTAATTTGTTCACAATGGGGAAAATATGAAAATATGGGCAATACTTCTATTTATCAAAATGTACTGGGTGAACTATTCAAAATAATCTTCTTCAATGGTTATTCATTGTTCAATACGGTGCGTTTTTGAGTTATACCGCTCAGAAAGTGTATGTAATGTCGCTCGTTCTTTATGAATTATAAGCAATGTTTCCAATAATCTTCTTTTTCACAAACACATTTTAGATTATTGGCAACCGGGTGAGTGAATGTGGATAAATGCTGTCGTTAAGAAGTATTGACAAATAAATGCAGAAATAGTACCAATTAGAGCTACAGATTCTTTAACCTGCCATTCAATCAAAAAAAAATTTATTTATTTTTAAATACTTTTTAGGGGCAGAGTTTATCCACTATTATTTATCACATTAGTGATAAGATAAAAAAAAATTTGATGTTAAGTAAGATTAGCTTAAAATTTCTATTTTATTTCATGATTATCGATGAACGGTATTATAGTGAACCGAGACCGTCTCACCGATATTACCTAGAAAGACGAGAGATCCTGTTAGATGTTTGATATTTATTCAATTCTAACATTCAATATGCTTCATGGCAATAGTTGTACAAATATTACATTATGAGAATTATTTACGTACCCAGGCGAAAAGAAAGTCGTCGTATCGACGTCGTGAACTATGTCAGAACATGGGACTGTCGTAGTCAGTTTTCAAGCATTGGTTCGGGTAATTCTTTTTACAAAAGTACTTATTTTAGTAGCTTAGTTCAACTTATTTTGTAATAAATTCTGTTACTAGAAAGCAGTTGAAAATAAATACAAATATTACGATTTGAAAGACATTTCAAATGAGTTACTCTCTAACTTTTCAGTAATTTCATAAGTACCATATTTATTTTTCAACCATTTCTAGAGTAGAAGTTTCTGAAACACAATTCACAAGTGACAGCGAAAGCGGATAAACAAATTCCCAAAATCCGCTGCTGTTTTGACGTCGAGCCGAGTCTTTTTCTTACACTATGTCTAGATTCTTCTGGAAATTGAAGTGGAAGATTACCATTTGGTGAAGGCGCTGGCTGTGGTTGGTTATCGACGGTTGCTGTCGGTAAAACCGAACAAGCTATAGCGGCTCTACTGGAAGATTCTGTCCCATTTCTATGGAAGTTAACGAGGGATCGTAATTGCAAATAATCTCCTCGTGAAAATGATGTGGATCTGGTGTATTCGCCTCAGGTGACACCGTATGCGGCAGCACACCCACTTCATTGCTGACTAATAATTCGTCAGCCTGTTGTGCTAAAAATACGATTGACATAACTTATTCATTAATATTTCCGAATAGTAATGCAAAATATTAAGTAAATACCTGCAGCTGCATGCAATTGAATTTCGCCGGAATCATCGATAGGGAATCGTACTGGCCTGTCGATATTGCCCTTCAATTTAATAATAATATTAAGAAGCTGTCTAGCCGTCAGCTCATTATTTTTATATCCATCCCATGCTATAAATGATAAAAATTACGTTATTGATTTAATTTATATCATAACATTCCATAATGCATTTTTGCACACTTACCTCTCTTTAGCTCTTTTGCTTTGTATTTGGTTTGATTTTTTTGCTTTTTTGAAGTTTTTTTGCCTTTTTGAAGTTTTTTTGCCTTTTTGAAGTTTTTTTAAATCAGCTGCAGCATGCAACTGAAGATCCATCAGTTTTCCTGTTAAATTGTAAATATGAGTAAGCTACATATTCTTTCGAAGGGAACGGAATGGGCCAGTAGTTAGGACATTAACCTCGCAATGTAAACATTCTTTATGTCGTGAGTTCGAATGTCCGTTTGGGCCATTTTATTTTCTGGTTTCGCCTTCGGTTTGGAAAATTTATAGAATGAACAACGAACGTTCGAAGGCGTAAACCCGTGAATCCTACCAACAACGCTTTCTTTGGGCTCGCAATCTGGATAAACCGACTGTAAATCGACTGGTTAGTGTTTGACTCTGTTCCAACTATTACATTTGTACTTTTGACTATTAACTGACTATAATTATATTTTTTATTTGTGTTTTATGAGTGTTTTCAATTTTTTATTTTAATTGTTAATTTTATTAATAAAAAAATATACATTAGTCGGTTTATAGTCCAGTAATAGTCGATTTAGTAACTGAATAATTGAAGGTTTGCTGGGAATGAGATAATGTTTTCGATGCATGTCTACTGCATAATCTGCAGAATAATTGCAGGGAGCCCGCGATGCAAAATGTGAAGTGACTCGAGCGTCGCGTCGTGAGGACCTATTGGATTTAGAAGTATATATATTCTAAAAATGAAAAAATGTTTAAGTTACATTACTTCGAAAATGTAAAAAAAACAGTCAGAATTAAATACTTGAGCGCGTCAGATATTAATAGTAAAAGTTACGCCACGTTCTTCTGGTAGCAGAGGAATATTAATCTGACGGTTTGAGTGGTGGATAGTGGTTTTATGAAGGAATAAAAAATACCGAAAAAAAAATATTTACTCGAGGGCGTCAAATATTGACAAGGGATGTTAAGTAAGCCCTAAAGAAGCTTCCTTTCCTAAAAACTCAGGATCGTTAGTTATTGAAAATGCAACAAAATCGTGACATGGATATAGTCAGAATGCAAAAGACCGACGACAAAATTGATTCCATTTGTCAGAAGAGAGAGTTCATAATTGAAAAAAAAAAAAAAAAAATATTTCTTTATTTGTAAACGTAAACTTATTGTTACATCTAATTCCGCGTCTCGAACATTCGAAATAATAATTGCGTTACGAAATATCACATTGTATCGGTATTTGTCGGCCGTAATTGTATTGTATCCACATTACGTTGTGAACTTTCTACTACTTTGAGATACGTGTTAAGTGAAAGTGAGGAATATTTGAGTACTATTGATTAATTATAGAAAAGTGTTATTGTGTTCTAGCGGAAATAGTGTAGAATGTCGCTTAAATTTATGTATTGTGGGAAGTATTATGTTTGTTGTGATGTTTGATTATTCGCTATGATGTTTGTTAAATACAATGAAAAAAGGGTAGTATTGATTTATGTCGATTGTAATTGCGATTGGTATGAATATTTGAACGACGATTGATAGTGTGCGGGGGATCCTGCACAGGGGGGAGAAATGTTCAAAATATGTAGTTTGATATGATTAAATGTACCACTTGTTAATTATTGTATGCTGTACCGATGTGGGTTTTCTGCAGTTTTCCCACATTGTAACAAATGTGGGTACTTCTAACGAAGGCGGCTGCAGACGCGTCGAAAGAGAAGCTGGAAAGTCCTTTAGACTGGTAAAGCATCGTAAATGGCTTGTCGTGTCTTCGCGAAGAATTACTGGCCTCTTTGTGAGGAATATGGCCTCTTTGTGAGGAATATGGCCTCTTTGCGAGGAATATGGCCTCTTTGTGAGGAATATGGCCTCTTTGCGAGGAATATGGCCTCTTTATGAGGAATTTGGCCTCATTGTGAGGAAATGCATCATTCTACTTTGCCGATAAACCCGATTTAGGCGGGAAATTGAATATAGTCGAAAATCTACAGTCCTTTTATAAAAATAAAAGAAATGACAGTTGTTCGTTGGCAACGTTTGCTATTTACGCTTTTTCAGGATTCGGCAAAACGTCTTCAGACTGAGAACAGCTTCACTTTTGATCTCTAAATAAAGAAAGTTTATTTCAAAGTTTGAGTTCGATTCTTCTTTCGCCGCTGATATTTTAACAATCTGATCAAATAAATTAATGCATGTGCCCATCTGTATTTGTTAACATATGGCTAAAGAGATTTTAAGGTTTGAAGAGGATGTGCAATCATCCGGATGCAAGCAAATGTTGGGCTGATCTTTAACAATTTCAATTAACCTTGTTTTTTAAGAAAATATTTTTTAATTTATTAACCACCTAGGAAGAGGTGTTTAAATTCTGCTGCTAGGAAGTATAAAAAGAAATATGAGGCATTGGGGATCAAAAGCTGCCAAGTCCGTTTTATGCAGTTTTGAAAAAAATGCGGAAAACTGTTTGCCGTTAACATTAGAATGATAGTAGATTCATAAGTATAGAGTTCAATTTTAAAGGGTACACATTTTTTGCATATACATAATCTCTAAACATTCAAAATATGTAATATATATTTATATGATTATCTCAGTTTTTTATCTTTTTGGACTTGTCAGGTTTTGCACATCAACGCCTCATATAAAGAAATGATCAATTTAATGATTGGATACAGAATCTGTGTGATATATGAACTTTATTTCAATTACTTCCTCGCAGCAGAATGTAACTTAAATGGCGGTTTTCTTGTGGTTGATTTATATGCGGGAAGTAATTTTATTCCGAAGAAATTCGAATATTGTTGGTCGGTTACAATTATAATTTAAACTCATGTTCTGTACTGGCCCTTTGTACCTTGCCAACAATTTTAGGTAGGCTTCTCATAGGCGTATGAAAAGTATGAAAAATCGTCATATGAGAAATTGATGCAGGGATATGAGAATTTTATTAAAATTTCGTGCGACACTCGTGTATGCCCATACGGATCTGACAAAAATTTGACAAGAATCTTATATAAATCTTGCTGGCATCTTATAACAATTGTACATTAATGCTATTAATATAAAATTGGGATAAGACTCAGATTGTGATGATAATCTAATGAGATTCATACATGATTTAATAGTATAATTAATAATTATATATTAGGCGAGGCAATTGCGCGCACGTGGATCATATGATTTTTCAATAGTATTCATATATGATTCTCACGAGATTGGTATCGGATTTGAAGTTTTTTTGAAGAGTAGGGTTTTTCTCCTCTTTGACTGGCGACTTTTGTATCTGTTCTCCAGTTTACCTACATTAGTAACATTAAAATAAGTAAACTAGACATGCAGAAAAGTGCAACCAGTGCGGAAAGATATTTAAGAAGCTCTCGTCCGGTATGAGAACTGCAAGTTTGTCCATGGGGAGGGGCAAGGGGATTATTGTATACTCTAGCCTTTCAATGACAGCATCTTGTCGCGTGTCATAATGAATTAAGATTATTTGTAAAAGGCCGGTTGATACGACTATCAATTACTGGACCATATAAATCCTACGTATCATATAAACAACTGGCGGGTACTGTAGTGTTTGTTACTGCACTAAGGAACACCAAGTTTATCTCTATTCTTCTTTAACACGTAGAATTATTGATACACCCAAAAGCATCGATTGCTTCCCTTCCGGTTTGCATTCGATATGACAAGTGCGGACGCTTCTTCATAAAATTACATGATTCGAATGCTAACCGGAAGGGAAACAATCGATGCTTTTGGGTGTACACCCAGCTCGTTTAATTCTGTCCTTCCGGTTCTCGTTGTTTCTTTGTCTTCAAATGTATGACTGTATGTGAAAAACAAAGACGATAAAAACCGGAAGGGACAGTAAAAGAGTCGGACCTTCCAATAAATCTCCAAGCGGGATAGATGGAGCCACCGCCAAGTTTTAAGAATGTCCGTTTATAACTTTTAAAAATACGTCGCTTTAGATGAGTGTGCTAAAAGTATGCTGCATAAATTTTGTTCATCATTACATTCTCTACAACTATTATTGAAAACATTTTTCCTTAAAATTAATATTTTAAAACATCAGTAGTTAAACACTAAAAAATGCGTGTTTCTGACATTGTTTTTGCGAACTATCTCGCTCCGATGCCCTTTTTTTTAGTAAAAACATTTGTTTTCAAAGTTATACGGCACAAACTTTCGTAGTTGTGTAGTTTATTATGTAACTAGTGCATGAAATGCTATGTATCAACATTTTACATCCAAGTTACATACGACATTTTACGCACCTAATTGAATAAAGTACTATTTTCAAATTTGTACAAAATTTTATATTTTTCAACTTTCAATTAAATGTTTTAACAAGAGAAAGGCATTAAGGGGTCTGTCCAGTAGCTCGCGCCGAAAAAACGCGATTTTCGTGATTATTTCTAGGGATACTGGATAAAGGTAATGATATAAAAGTTATTAGGTTTAGTAAATGCACTCTTGAAATACATAAAAAAATTTTGTTCTTTTATTTTACACATGTATTATGACCAAAAACGTCAACCAAACGCAACACCTCGAAAAGTAGGTAGGTCCGCCTTGTTGATAAAATCTCGGAGCTGTGTTGTCTGAAACAAAAAAATCAAAGTGCTTTAGGTTTGGTATGACGATGGCAATGTCCCCTGTGAATTTTGTTCAATTATTTTAAAAAATAAAAAAATGGTGAAGAAAAAAAAAAATTTTCAAAAAACCGGTTTTTTTCGCCGACTTTTGAAAAAATAATATGGTTAAATTCAAAATTTTTGAAAAAAATTTATAGGGGACATAGCGATAGGTTTAAAGAATATGTGGTTCAAATTTCATGAGGATCGGTAGAGTAGTTTCGAAAATTTCATCAACAAGGCGAGTAAAAGCGTTGTTTCGAGAAAAACGCGTTTAAAGTTTTTTTTACATGAAATTCTTAAAAAAAAATTACTTACACCTAGTCAGCGATGCCTGGACCGTACAAAATTCCTTATCACACAATATTTCTTAATATATTTACTTTCGAAAAAAGTAAAAAACAAAAAACCGGTTTTTCAAAAGTGAGTTACTAGACAGGCCCCTTAAGACAAGAAAATTCACAAAAACAATCTCAGGAACAAGCATTTAATGCGGCGCCATCCATACCGCAAACTAATAGTTATGTTCAGTTATGAACTTCCTACAGGAAAATGAAAAAGAGTAATAAGAGTTTACTAGTACGGGCAGTACAAAACATAATTAGCCCCTGCGAAAAATTTTAGTTAGGATTCACATGAGAATCACATGAGAATTTGAAACAAGTACCTTGTAAATTTCATATAAATGTCATATAGATCGCGCACTATGTTACGGAAACACTATTCGATAATATTTGCAATTTGTATGAAAATTGACCTGGTTGTGATGAGATTTTTATGTAATTTCCATAAAATTTCAACTCAAAACATTCATGATTGTATGCTAATAAAACTACCTATGAAACTATTTTCTTTCGTGTAATAAAACTTTACATATTCCGTACGATACTTGTATGACTAATAGATGTATATAATGTACATATTATATGTTTTTACATATTTACAACTATAAGGCACTTGTTTCAATTTCTCATGAGATTCTCATAAGAATCCTACTTAAAACTTTTTGCAGGGGCAGATTAGCATCTTACACCAGATTCTATCTCTACTTATGCGCTATTTATTCATATCCTACACAAAACGCATGGTTGATATGTTGGTCAATTTATACTTGTACCGGATTTTGTATATTTATATTTTTATCAGACTGGTTTCAAATTTATTAATTTCACCAATCGGTAAGACAATTGTAAGTAAAAAATATGGTACTTTTAAGACTTGAAACCTTATACAACCGACAGTAGTCTGAAGTAAACTATTCATTCTCTGATAAGTTTGTCGAAACAGATGAAAAATTTATCCAGTCAAGTATTGTGAGCAATTTTAAAATGATGCAATTAAGACCAAATTTGTTTATTCTGTGAATTTCATTATATTTGGATTTATTTTTGTCAAATATATCTAATTTTTATTTTCCTTTATTGCAGAGTACTTATATTAATGATTTAGAAACTTATACTGTATATATACCAGTAAAAATAATTGGAGTAAACTACTATACATCCTATCTTTGTGAAAAGAAATTAACAATTGAATACAATTTATAAAGATGTAAAGATTCAATAAATTCAAATTACTGTCATGTCACTTACATCACTGTCATGTAAAAAATCCCATGAAATTAAAAAAATTAAAAAAGAAAATTGTAATCTCATATAACGAATTATAATTAACCAAATGGCAGATTCATACCGGTACGACGCAATTGCGAAAATCAGTAGTGTTAGTTAAAACTAAAAAACAGTTAGTTAAAAACAAATCAATTTACATTTTGGTGATTATGTGACTGGATTAGCGATGTTAACAATATTATTTTACACTTTTTGAAGTGGGTATTAACTGAGACAGTTACATAATCAATTGTCATAATTATTGCAGTTTAATGAAAAAATAAGTTAAAAACTAAACTACATAAGGCTTGCGTACAAATGCAGCTCAACTCTAGATGTACATTTTCCAATGTCAGACTTACTTCTTCAGTCAACGGCAACAATTATGGTGATTGATTTTGTAATTGTTTAAATTAATGTCAACTGGAAAAAGTATTCGATAATATTCTTCACGTAGTAAGTCCTCTCATACGTACACCAACATATAAATGACATTAAAAATGTATTTACTCGACTGGTAATTCCTAATTGCTTAAACACAGGCAATTCTTTAGTAATGCTTGTCATTGCCAACTATATTTACAATTAAATGTTTATGTACAACTCAATTCTACGCATTGGCCGAATGAATATTCACCACACAAGCCTGAATATCAGACTACAATTGACATATTGTTATGCCTTTTATACTATATTTATATTTATACTGTAATAGAAATCTATTTTCAAGAAATATAGCTTCATTTCATAAATTTAATTTCTTCTTTATTCAGCGACCATAACAGTCTTTTGGTCCTCATATAATTTCAGTCTTATAAACTGTTAGATTCAGAATTACAGTGCTTTTCTACATAATAAAGATTTATGGCTATTTTATATATCGCTAAGAATGTTTAATGAAAATAGATTTCTATTATAGCATAAATAGGAATATCATAAAAGGCAAAATGACTAGACTATAGGTCTTATATTTAGCCTTGTGTGGTAAATAATTAATTTGGTAAGAGTTGCTGTCTTTACATAATTGCAGTGGCATAAACAGTTTGGTTACAGAGTTAAGTTAATTTTGCCCTATTGGGAAAGTTTTTTTCAACTGTATATACCATTGTTCCTAAAAAGCCTCAATTTGCAACAAGTATACTGAATTACCTTACGACAAACTTTGTTTCAAGTGGGATGTATTTCCTAACTAGCAGTGGTTGCAGATTGACGAAATCCTCAAACTATTTGTACAAATCACCCTGGGAGTTTTATGAAGACGTGAGAAGAGAAAGAACAGACACCAATTGTTTTTAAAAAGCTCTATGGCAGTTTATAGGAAGCTTGAAGGCAGTTTTTTATAAACACTGTATCACATAAAAAGACAGAGTTCCTTTTTAAATTGTAATTTTTTAAAATCGGCCCGTTTTGAATGAAAAATTCAGTCACCGAAAAAGCGAAACACAAAAAGCAAATACAATTTGAAGGTACAACTTGGAACATTCAAGATTCAAGTAGCGCAGAGGAAGTTCCGAACTCGCGTTACATTGTTGCTATCAGCGACCAATGACGTAACACGTAAGTACAAATCAACCAATGGTCGTATTCAAGAAAAAAAATAGATTGCTTTGTCTTTTCTTCCAGAATTAAGATTCGATTTTCATTTTACGGCAATATTTTGTTAGCAGACAAAGCACTTATTAAGAAAAACTGCAGATGGGCTGTATATAAACTGCCATAGAGATTTGTTAAAACAATATAAATGTCGCAGAGTACTCCCACGGCTATTTGTACCACTACTTTGAGGATTTCGTCAATCTGCAACCACTGCTGGGTAAGAATACATCCCATTGAATTAAATTTATTTGATTCTTAATATTTAAAAAGTTAATTAATTATTTACCACACAATACTAAATCAGACCTACAGCGAACAGTTGTTTTGCCTTTTATTACTAAATTCCTATGTATGCTATAATAGAAATCTATTTTCATAAAATATTCTCAGCGATGTATAAAATAGCTATTAACCTTTATAATGGAGATAAGTACTCTAATTATGAACCTAAAAGTTTCTAAGACTGAAATTATACGAGGACCTAAAAGAAACTAAATTTAAGAAATGAAACTATATTTCATGAAAATATATTTCTATTACCGTATAAATATAAATATAGTATAAAAGATATAACAAAATGTCAAGTGTAATCTGAGATTTAGGCTTGTGAGGTGAACATTCATTCAGTATATGCGTAGAATTGAGTTGTAAGCAAAACATTTAATTCTAAATATAATTGCCAATAACAAGCACTACTAAAGAATTGTCTCTGTTTAAGTGGATTCCTTATGAAAGATTGACGTTGTCAAATATATTCATATTTATATATTTATATATTATATATTTATAAGATTTGAATTTATTGACATTTTTATAAATTGCATTTAATTTTTAATTTCTTTTCACACAGATAGGATATGTAGTAGTGTACTCCAATCGTTTACTTTTTACTACTGTATACGCATTATAAGCTTATAGGTCTTTAATATAAGTGTACAGGTCATTAAATCTTTAATTTATTTGAAATGACGAGTCGTGTAAATGCACTTCAAAATTAATTTACTTTGAAAAATGCATTTACTCAACTTGTAATTCTAAATAACTTAAAGAGAATCAATCCCTTACTAATGTTTGACATTGGAAAATGTACTCATCTACAGTTGAGCTGTATTTATACGCAAGCCTTATGTAGTTTAGTTTTTAACTTATATTTTCATTAAACTGCAATAATTATGACGATTGATTATCTAACTGTCTCAGTTAATACCCACTTCATAAAGTGTAAAATAATATTATTAACATAGCTAATCCAGTCACATAATCACCAAAATGTAAATTGATTTGTAATTCATTTACCGGACACGTAATATACAATTACGATAACTGTGAACTCCTTATTAAAGATTGACGTTGTCAAATATATTTATTATCAGTTGAGCTGTATGTGTCAGCAAGCAATCCAGAATTTAGTTTTAGTTAAAACAACTGATTTTTGCAATTGCGTCTTACCGGTATGAATCTCCCATTTGGTTAATTATAATTTCTTGTATGAGATTCAATTTTCTGTTTTAATTGTTTTTAATTTCATGGGATTTTTTTACATGACATTCATATAAGATTTGAATTTATTGACATCTTTATAAATAGCATTTCATTGTTGATTTCTTTGCACACAGATAGGATATATATAGTAGTATAATCCAATTATTTACATTTTACCACTCTATACGCATTATAAGTTTTTAGGTCTTTAATAAGTGTACAGGTCATTAAATCTGTAATTTTTTTGAAATGACGAGTCGTGTAAGTGCACTTTGAAATTAATTTACTTTGAAAAATGCATTTACTCGACTCGTAATTCTAAATAACTTAAAGAGAATTAATCCCTTACTAATGTTTGACATTGGAAAATGTACTCATCTACAGTTGAGCTGCATTTATAAGCAAACCTTATTGAGTTTAGTTTTTAACTTATTTTTTCATTCAACTGCAATAATTATGACGATTGATTATGTCACTGTCTCAGTTAATACGCACTTCTAAAAGTGTAAAGTAATATTATTAACATAGCTAATCCAGTCACATAATCACAAAAATGTAAATTGATTTGTAATACATTTACTGGACTTGTAATGTAGAATTACTGAAAGTGTGGACTCCCCAGCCATTGGAAATGTATTGAAATGTATTAAAAATGTTGAATACATTACAATACATTTGAATGCGCTATTTGAACTCCTAATTCACACATTTAATGAAAAAAAATATTGCGTTGATCGATAATCGAACCCTGGACTCCTACACATTCGCTGTTGTAAAATGGTGCAAAAGTAACGACTAGTTGAAACATTTATGCATTGTCTAAATAAACATAATGTCTTAAATTTATTACCATTTTCAACATGTATGTAATAATTACCTATTGACTTTTGAAAAGAACGAATGGATATAAACTGAGTACATATTTTTGTTGATAAATATTGTAGGTTTTTTTCTAAATTACGCAATATCCCTAAAACGTTAAGAGATACATGAAATTTGACTAAATTTTCATACAATTCCCAAAGCAGGGGTACCCTGATGCGATGATTCGAAGCCACTGTACATGATTCGAGAATTTAACAAATTTCCAATTTCTAAAATTATGAAATTTTTTATTTGTGCACGGCGGCTTTGAATCATTGCCTGCCACGTCAAAATTTCGCCACATTTCACGTATCTCATACCATTTACGAGATATTGCGTAATTTTGAAAATAATATATTTATTTCATCAACAAAAATATCGCATTGTACACTTACTAAAAAGTGAAAAAATTGTCAATTGGTCACAGATAAATGAACATTGTTATTACACTAAAAGTTTACCCGGACATCTGTCGGAAATTTTTATATTGATTTATTTTGATTCATTTGGATTAAACCTGGCATTTGAAATGAATTCATTAATTTTGGTACTTAACTGTTATTAATCATAGATTCGATTGGATTAAAAAATTATCATTTGAGTCTTCATTTGTATTCAGATGGATTCATGACTTTTCCTTTATCCGAGTCCATTATAAATGGATTCATATGTATGTATTAATACAACATATTTCCAATCACGATCATGCATTAAATTGTATTCGTATTTTTAGGAGTTTTGACTACTATTATTTATGTATTAATTTTGATTCATTTCGATTCAATTGAGTAATTTGTATTAAAATATTAGTAAAGTATTTTCGGATTCGATCGTATTGAAAAAGTTCAAATAGCGTATTCAAAAACGAAAAAATGACAATTTCGATTGATGGATCCTTACTACAGATTGACATTGTCAAATATACTTATTCTGAGTTGAGTTGTTAGTGTCATAAAGAATTACAGAGTTCATTTTTAATTAAAAAAAGGAATTATAAGAATCCATTTTTGCACTTCTATTGTATCAGTTTGAAACTGCCATTGGGCTAATTTTTATTGCAAATTTCATGTGATTTTTCACACAACTCTCGAATAAGATTTAGAGTTATTCAAATCTTTATAAATTGCATTCAGTTTTTCATCTGCTTTGACGAAGTTAGGGTATAATAGTGTACTTCAATTATTTACTTGTTAGTACTATATATGTATGCAGTATAAGTTTCTAAGACGTAATTAATAGTACCATGCAACAGACGAAATAGACATTTAAAATATTGAAATAAATTAAATCCCATATTGATGACATTCACAACGACTAAAGAAATTTTATCTTAATCACGACATTTTCAAATCGCTCACGACAGTTTACTCGAGAAATGTTTCATAAATTTAAAACCTGTCTCTAAAAATACAAAATCCAGGATATTTTACAAATCTTGTAATCAACATTTTAGCCATGCATAATTGCATATAGCGGTTGCCAACTAGTCCTGGTAAAAATGGAGACGTATACAAAATTTATACTACACAGAAAAACTGTTGGTGGAAAAACCCGCCCGGTTTGGGTGAGCAGCGCTCCCAAAGGTTTTTCCGTGTACGCGTGAAAAGAAATGTTCAGGAAGATTGAAATTCGAAACAAATAAATTATTGTCATCTTCCGCTTCAGATAATTACATTGCGCATTCTGTTACGTTAATATCACGTCAATGTGACTAAATGTTTAGTGGCAAATTTAGAAAGTTGTTTTTCATAGAAATGCCTTATAACATTGAACTGCGAATATCCCCTTTTATGAATCTCCAGGTCGCATTCAAGATACAGTTGGCAACCATAGTTTTGGATACATATGTAAATACATAGTTCACTAATGACTGCACTAGTGCACCCGGAGTGTAGCTCTTAAAAGCAGATATAAATGTTTCAATTATTGGTAATCTTCAGACAATGGTTAGAAAATAAATAACAATGAAAATATAAACATCGACTTTTCGAGTTTTTAATAACTCCAGAATTATTGGAATTATTTCAAACTCTTGCGATGTATTGCAACCCAACAGACCAACATAATTGAAAGAGCGTCCTACCAGTTCTTGCACAAGGTAACTGCCATTGAAAAAGAGTTGAAAATAGAGATGAAAAGGAAAAGATATAAGAACACCAATACGACAAATGTTTCAGTATATGTGGCATATACTTTAAATTTGTGTTTAGAATAATTTAGAAATGGTTGAAATTTTTTGAAACTCCCGCCTTGTGACCCATCCAATATCACAGTATCTGCAAAGCAGATATAAATGTTTTAATTACTTACAAGCGATAAAAGGGGAAAGACATAACAACACAAATATAATAAATCAAAAAATTAAATTTAAATTTATAACCAGCTGGTACCTCGGCTGAAGTACAATATTTGCCGATTTTTGCCATATTTTACCGATCAAAATGCTTTCATGCAAGAGACGTACCAAGAAATTAGTCGTATCTGCGGCAAATGATTGTGAATGATAAAAAATCTTAAAAAATCATCGACTATACCTATTCCTATTCCTTTACTGACATACAAATTCTGCCTGCATGGAATGCATAGCTGCAAACGATCTATTCTGGAACTAACTCGTATCAATAACAAAATTTTAGGTACAAAATACTTCTTCACAAGCTTCCCCAAGTGGAACGACCAGCAGACCCCGAACATAAATTTTCGAGTATTCTCTTCAGTTCTGAATAACGTGCAATTGGGCGTCGCATGGGTATCACGGTATTTGGTGAGTGTGGTCTTCCTTGATCTGCGGTTTGCAAAAATTGGCTCCACTTTTCTTCAGATTTGTTGGAGCCGAAATTTCAAATTGCTCTTCCGGGCCCGATGATCAAGTAAGGCAAATTAACGCTGCTAAGTACTCGTGGACTTGCGGGACAAACATTTTCACCTGAAACGATCAGCTGTTCCCAAACATATATTTTCGAGTATTCTCTTCCACTTTCAGTAACGTACAATTGTGCTCGCATGGGTATCGCGGTATTTGGCGAGTGTGTTCTTCTTTCATCTGCGGTTAGCAAAAATAGGCTCCGCTTTTCTTCAGATTTGTTGGAGCTGAAATTTCAAATTGCTCTTCGGGGCCCGATGATCAAGCAAAAAATGTGTTCAAAGTGTTTTACCTATATGAAATCGCACCGAATCTTCATGATGCAATGAATGTCCTTGCTTCAATGGCCGTTCGCTGCAATAGGCTCTAGCTTCCTCGGAGAATAAAAATTAAAACACCCGTTGCCGATGCTGATATGGTTGATGTTGCTAATGTATATAACTGGTTATAAATATAATACTTTTAATCTGAAGTATTGTGCATCTGCTCCCGTTTATTATCTATTGTAGGAATATGACCAGTTTTTTGGTACATTGAATAAAGTGAAAGCATATATTATACTGCCTATCTGTAAGAGTTACAAATGATCCTTCAGTAATGTTTTTCGATGAAAACGTATTTTACTTTTTGTAACTACCGTATAAGTAATATTGGGTAAAATCGCTACTTGGTAATTGAAAACAAACGAAGAGATGAATGAAAGTTTACAGATGCAAATTACACATCAGGCGCAGCTAAATATTTGTTCCCTAACGATCCATTAAGTTCGTGACTTCCGCATCTTTATTTGTTTGTATTTTTATATTGTATATTTGCCAACAGTCGAATTAACAATTTCGTTGGTAGGAGCACCGGGATTATTGTAATTATTCAAAATACATTGTTTTCGTAGATTCAAAAAATAACTTGTACTCAGGAAGGTTAAATTCGTCTTCGGGTGTATAGTTAGTTATTTTGTTACAAATTATCTTTTTTTTCTATTTAATTCATTAAGGAACAGAAATATGGAAAAGAAATTTGGCTCGTTGAGTTTTATAATCTTGCTTCTTACTTTGAAATCGTTACTTTGTAATCGTTATGCTTTTGTACGAATGTCATTCCAATTTTACTGCAAAGGGCATAGGGGGTTAACTATACAAAAAATGCCCCCACAGCTCTGTCACCCGAACTGGGTCCATATATTGCTACCCCGACGACTACAAATTTCTGAAAGTATGAACTCAAAATTCGCTTTTTCGAAAAAGTTATGGAGGGGGAAAGAAAAATAAAAAAACTAATTTTTCTCGAAAACTACTGGATCGATTTTAATGAACTTGAAATATGTTAGAAACGTAGGTAAGACAATTCGAGAGAAACAATATGAATTTTTTTTTTTTTAATAAGTAAGAAACTGATTTGAAATTTTCAAAATTTTTTTTTTGGCATAATTTTTGATGTGACCACTTTCATCTTTTTTCTTGAGGTACCTTACAATGTCCCCTTTTATATATATTTTTTTCAAATTTTTAAAAAATATAGTTTTTGAATAAAAAATCGTAAACCATGGTCGTCGTGCTTGACTTGCGCATTCGCACACAGCCGTGCACTCACGCACGCACGCACTGACTAAAAATATTATGTTATATACAGTTGAGACTCATGTGTAGCCAATATAAATATTCAAATGTGACGCGTTCTGAAGAAAGGGATCTAAGCGTCAGAACGGCAATTATGAGGAGAGGGAAAAGAAGAGGCGAGACTGCGGCGCAATGTTTCCGATATCTCTTACTCTCTTTCTGTACACTACTAACTCGAGTTAGGAAGATATGCTGAAAATTTCAGCGCAAAATATTGAAAATTGAGCCGTTGGTAGCATATCTTTTCCCTCTCCTGCACAATTATCGTTCGGACGCTTAGGTCCCTTTCTTCAGAACGCGTCACAAATGTTTTTTCGTGTTTAATGCACAGTGTTGAAATGTACGAAGTTAAATTGGGCCGAAACAAAAACCGGTGCTGAGTGTATATAGTATAGGTCGACCTTAACCGATGTCAATGAGATATTTTATTATCCGGTGTGATGTCGGCGTAATTGTTGACACGAGACTCCTATATAGAAGAACTGCGAGGCAATAGGTGACTACTTCTCCGGTAGGCATCGTTCCTTTTATTCGATAGGCATTTCATTCTCGTTATCGAAATCCATCCTTTTTTTAGTAGATTAGGAATCCGGACGGTGCGACCTGACACTTGTATATGATATTGTGCTTTGATTCATATAGTCTATGTAAATCGGTATAGCTGAGTGCAGGTTTATATTTAATATTTTTTTCGGAGTTATATCTCTGTGATTCTGGAGAATTTTACTTTTTACATTCTTTTGTTTACATCTGACATTCTTATTTCTTCATAATTTTCAAGATGAATAAGACCGTATTGCTAAGACAAAACTGCCCTGGTTGCAATACTTTTTTAATAAATACTACAGGCCGAAAAAAAATAGTAACAAATCAACAGGAAGCGAATATTTACTCCACTTCTTTGCAGCAAGCAATAAATGTAAATGACATTATTTGTCAAAAATGTAGAATGTCTGTTTATAGAAAAAATAAATCTGCAGAGAAATCTGAAGTAAATGTCGTAAATGATGTTGTGCCTGATTCGGTAGATAATGATCCCACGTTTGAAATAGTTGAATCAAAAGCATCGGTTTCTGAGGTTGAACGTATGGAAGTTTTTATTCGGAGAACTATTGCAACGCATAAATCATGTTGCTTTTGTGGCGGTACAAAACATTTACGTGTCAGTCCTGAGGAAACACGAATAAAAACTTATATCAAAACTCAAATCTACATTCCATCTGGGAATCGATGTTGTCGTATGCACTTGATAAACGATAGAATATACGAAGAAGATCTTATCCAACTGAAAGCCTATTCTAATACTACAAGCCTTACGGCATCTGAGTTATCAAAACTAATGGAAACTCTTTCTATTAGATGTGACTCGACATTGCTTGATAAAATAGGGGAATACAATATTTCTGAGAAACAACTCAAAATTTTTACAGGCCTAAAATGGGAACAATTAAATGAACTGAAAGACATGTTAACTTGTAATAATTGTTTTATATGCAATTATCGTAATTTTGTATTTTTCACATAAAAAATAAAAATAGACGTTCTAAAGATAAAAATTATGAAGTTTTTTCACTAAATTGAAAATTGATACATCGGATCATACTTGAAATAATCATACATCATACTTCATCTCTCACTTAAATTCAAATTAAATGAAATTAAAATGGGATCATCAAACAAAAAGAAAGTATCATTATCACTCATTCGAATCGCAATAATAAAATTGATTTTAAATATTAATTGTCACATAACAAAACATTATCTTAACTGTCCATATTATAGTAAAACTGAAGATCAATGTTTCTTCTGATTCGATGCGATGATCGCGAGAGAAAGAGAGACTAATTGATGTTTTCAAACAAAATCAGATCCGACTTTATGTTTTAAAAAGAAATGATAAAAATGAAACAGACTTACCGTTTCGACGTCATGGATGCGTGTCTCAGAGGGCTTCTCGAGTCAATCACAAAAAACTGGTCCATGAATCTCCAAAAACGTCTCATCGGATTTGTCCTTGACTTGGTGCTCATTTTTCAGTCGTCTTATTGACGAAGTGGCTTTTCTTTCCGATACACATCATGGGACCGTGGTGTGGTAAAAATGGCGGAATGGCGTCTCTTTGGTCCTGATAAGAACGGAGCGTCGCTTTTGAATGGGGAATGAAGCGAACGATTTCGACACCGACTGAATCTCCAACCATGAATGCCGACGCGATAAAAAGCCGTTACCAGAAAATTATATAGTACGAGCCAACAAGTCAAATTTGATTATTAAAGGAAATCCGAACGCGGAGACTAAACATCTAGACTCGAAGTGCTTCGATTGTCCAACTGTTATCGATGGGCCGTTCAAACGGGAGGCCCGGGCTTCTTCTCCAAACCCGAAAAGGGCCGAACCCTGCCGAACCTCACGAACACGCAGGACTCACACGCGTACTTGCAATTTCTGCGTTATTGTTATTTCGTAATTGCGTTTTCGCTCTCTTTCTCCCTCACTCTCTCTTCTCGTCTTCACTCTCTTTTTCTCTCTTTATTTCTTGTTTATTTCGTTCTTGCGTCCAGTGCCCGTATTCCGTAAGTCGTTATTACGAATAACGTCGACGTTACTGTCGATAACGACAATATCCTGGACCGTGGTTGGTTGGAATTGTCATAACGTCGACGTTATTCGTAATACCGACTTACAGAATACGGGCACAGGGACGGCACAATCGATTTACACATTACAAACTTCATTGCGAAATAGTCATTCCCGTTCCGTCATTCAAGCTATTGTTGTCTTTTTGTTCAAATTACGGTCGGGTAATTCGAATGCAATGATCGCGTCAATTTTGCAATTGCAAAATGAACACGATGTCTCGGACTATTCGGCCAGTGTAATGAAATCATTTGAAGATGATGTTTTGCCACTTCGTTTTGGAGTGAATGCTTGTAGTCGGAATGAACTCATTCTAAACCATACCACTAAAATGGCAAAACATTTATTCGATTCTAACGATAAACTTTTTTTGATATGCGACGGCACATACGCTAGACATAAAAAAAGTTCTAATAATGATTACCAAAGGAAATCGTACTCTGGCCAAAAGAAAGTTCCCCTTTGTGAACCGTTTACCATCTGCACAACTGACGGGTATGTTGTAGACATTGCTGGACCTTTTCTTGCGAATCAAAATGATGCCCAGATTTTGGAAACAATTCTCGAAAATCCTGAAGGTTTATCTAAGCTGGTTAATGAAGGTGATATTTTTGTTTTTGACCGTGGATTTCGTGACGTAAAAGAAAAGTTGGAAGAAAAAAAATTTCGAGTTTTGATGCCTGCCTTAAAAGGAAAAAGGAAACAATTAACTGCAGAAGAATCAAATAATTCTCGCTTTGTTACGAAAATTCGGTGGGCTGTAGAATCCGGTGTCATCAAGCAAAAATTTCTTCTTCTTAATCATAAAATCGATAATAAGTTATTACCAAAAAGTTGGATCATACTTCAGAATTGCATGTTTTCTTAATAATATTTTCGGAAAAAGAATACATTCTGTTGTAGATAACTTCGATCATATTCTTCAAAAGATGCAATCTCAGAAAAATGTGAAGTTTTCTGTGGCTGATAAAGTAGAAGAAGCAGGATGGCTACGTCGTAAACTTCCGTTTGGAACTATCTTCTCAGATGATCTTAATGATTTTCCGGAATTAACAACAAATGATTTGAAAATTTTATTCACTGGTACCTATCAACTTGCTCAGGCTGTTTCCTATTTAGCAGAAATGCTTGACAAAGATGGCAATCTAAAAATGGAATTTGTTAAAGATGATTCAACGACTTTAAAAATTAGAGTTCCGTCCCGTCACATTTCTCGTCAAACCTGTAGGTGTTTTATTAAATACGAACCTGACACTATTGGACATTCTGGAATTACAGAATACACATGTGAATGTGCCAATGGGAATAGAACTGTTGTCTGTTGTTCCCACATTGCGGCTGTTATATATTATTTATCACATGCGCGTTATTTATCAAGAATTTTCAAACCAGCTGAGATATTAACTGACATATTCACCTCAACTAAAATTGTACCAGTAATCTGATAGCGATGAAGACTGAACAATTGTAGCATCAGTGAGCGAGAGGCAAGATAATATATCTTGCTTTAATTGTATGGGTAACAACTCCATCTGCCTTAACTGGCTGGGTGACTCCTCCATCTTGCCTTAAATGGCTGGGTGACTCATCTAGCTTGCCTTAACTGGCTGGGTGACTCCTCCATCTTGCCTTAAATGGCTGGGTGACTCCTCTAGCTTGCCTTAAATGGCTGGGTGACTCCTCTAGCTTGCCTTAACTAGCTGGGTGACTCCTCCATCTTGCCTTAAATGGCTGGGTGACTCCTCCATCTTGCCTTAACTGGCTGGGTGATTCCTCCATCTTGCCTTAAATGGCTGGGTGACTCGTCTATCTTGCCTTAACTGGCTGGGTGACTCGTCTATCTTGCCTGAACTGGCTGGGTGACTCGTCTATCTTGCCTTAATTGGCTGGGTGCCCTCATTTGTCCACCTTCACGTGGTGGGGGTGTTACGGCTAACGATCCGCTCGGGCTATATCAGATCAGGTCCAACCATGCTGAATGCTGGCCGACGGGGAGGTCCAAACTAACGGACATAAAGAAAAAGAAGTTGTAACACAAAGTAGACGTCTGTCTACTTGCGTTCCCAACTAAAATAGTTACCTGAAGAAAGAAGAACGAAGATTGGTGCTCGTCCTTTCAACTCGTTGGTGCCATCGTCCCATCTCGTCTACCTGTCCATGAAGTTATACCGTCCATAGTGTCCAAAGAAGATATACCTGTAAACATGGAAATTATTAATTATAAGTGTTTAAATAAGGAATCTGTCATTGTCATAACTAAGTATTGTCATCGTCCAAGTAAGAGGAATGTATTAAAGAAATGTAAACACTATACTTACATGTGCACTCAGCTGTTCCGATGGTCTGCTTCCTCGTGTCGGAATCGCTGCTGGCTGACGTCCTGATCCTGAAACATAAATTTACCCATCCTTACACAAAGAAATAGTCCTTAATAATTAAAGTTTAAACTTACCGTAACTGCTGCTCCTTTTCGCATTTCTCCAAAACTCCCAAAACTCCTTTTCCCGTTGCCGTCGAGAGGATGACTCCGATTGCATCTTTCCTGTAGCCGATCCTTTGGCATTCGATCCCGGAGTGAACCACACAAGAAAACCCGCACAAACTTTAATTTTATCACTTCAAAACACTCGAAAATCCCGAAAACCGAGACGACCTGTCACTTCGTTCGTCGCACTCATGGCCCAATGTAAAATACTAATTCGTCATCAATATTGTTTGCGCTTGTAGCACTCGTTACATATATCATTACCCCTTCCAGTGCCGAGTAAATGTTCGTCGCACTCGTGCAGAAAACTCATTCAGTCGCCCACCCCTTTTTGAAAATTTAGACTTGCCCTACTATTCCCAGCATTGCCAAAATTATGTTCCCCATCTTTGTCCTTACGTTGTCTTAAATTTGTCCTTATTCGTAATTGTTTTTCCTTTTTGTTTGTTCCCTGAAAGTTAATATCCAGGACTGACGCTGTGGCGTGATGGTAACGTAGTAGTGATTATAAATATTGTAATTTTGTGTGTGCGAATCTCGATACTACAGATTAGCGTAAGTACTGTGCACAGTGCGCGGCAAATTATTTTTATTATATCTTATATTATAATTAGTAAAGTCCTCCCCCACAATTTTGTAATTTCCCCTTTTAAATATATATCGATACAAACATATCCCCTTTGATAATTTTTTTTTTTATTCCCTCCTGTTTCTAGAGTAAAAACCAGAGTCCCCGTGTCGTCGGGACTCAGTACGGTTGTAAAGTATAGAACCCCACCATGGGACCTGGGTCCTAAGACAAGATCGTATTCGGACGTAAATTCCGCTTTTTCCATTCCCGGAGTGAAAAAATAAGGGGTCTCATTAAAAAGAGGCTTCATACTGAAATGACCTTAAAGGTCAGCGTCAAGGTCACTATTGGATGTCCCCCTCGGAATCCAAAAACTTTTCTATTTAAACTCTTTTTTTCTAAACAGCATTCATTCTCAGATTTCCGGGTGGTAGTTTTAAATTGTGTACCCTGTATTATACTACTAATATATATATATTGTAACACAAAGTAGACAGTCCATCTACTTGCGTTCCCAACTAAGATACTTACCTCAAGAAAGAAGACTGAAGATTGGTGCATCGTCCCGTCAGAATCCACTTAACCATCCCCAGGAACCGTTCCCCAATGTTGGTACTCGTCCTGTCAACTCGTTGGTGTCATCGTCCCGTCTTGTCCAGCTGTCCAAGAACTCGATATACCTGTAAACATAGAAATTATTAATCATAATTGTTTTAAATAAAGAATCTGTCAGTGTCGTGAAGTAAAGTTATCGTCCAAGAAAGAGGCATATATGGAAGAGGAATATATTTAAACAAATGTAAACACTATACTTACATGTGCACTCAGCTGTTCCGATGGTCTGCTTCCTCGTGCCGGAATCGCTGCTGGCTGACGTCCTGTTCCTGAAACATAAATTTACCCATCCTTACACAATGAAATAGTCCTTATTTATTAAAGTTTAAACTTACCGTAATTGCTGCTCCTTTTTCGCCTTCCTCCAAAACTCCAAACTCCTTTTCCCGTTGCCGTCGAGAGGATGACTCCGATTGCATTCTCCTGTACCCGATCCTTTGGCACTCGATCCCGGAGTGAACCACACAAGAAAACCCGCACAAACTTTAATTTATTCACTTCAAAACACTCAAAAATCCCGAAAACCGAGACGACCT
Organism: Trichopria drosophilae; assembly: GCA_030407085.1. Classification (NCBI taxonomy): domain Eukaryota; kingdom Metazoa; phylum Arthropoda; class Insecta; order Hymenoptera; family Diapriidae; genus Trichopria; species Trichopria drosophilae. Next base: position 10,577,351 of record CM059582.1, on the reverse strand, counting down.
GTCACTTCAGTCGTCGTTCACCGTGGACTGGCTATCGCGCAGTTTTACGCGCAACTCGTCGGCCATCTTGATCAAACTCAGTCCCTATTGGTCAATTCATTGGTACAGCGTCTCTGTCTACCTTCCATATTCGCGTAGTCGACGTTCGTCGCACTCATGCATGGAATAGACTATTGCTGTCGCGCTCATCGAGTCGACGTTCGTCGCACTCATGGCCCAATGTACAATTACTAATTCGTCATCAATATTGTCTGCGCTTGTCGCACTCGTTACATATATCATTACCCCTTCCAGTGCCGAGTAAATGTTCGTCGCACTCGTGCAGAAACCTCATTCAGTCGCCCACCCCTTTTTGAAAACTTAGACTTGCCCTACTATTCCCAGCATTGCCAAAATTATGTTCTCCGTCTTTGTCCTTACGTTGTCTTAAATTCGTCCTTATTCGTAATTGTTTTTCCTTTTTGTTTGTCCCCTGAAAGTTAGTATCCAGGACTGACGCTGTGGCGTGATGGTAACGGGTCAGACCATCTTCACTTCACTTCTTTGTAAACCGTTAAGGCGAACAAACCGTGTTATATCTATTGCGAACGAAAATTAATTGTATTACGAAAATTATAATTATATTAGTGCGTATAAATATATAGATCATTTTTTGTGTGCGAATCTCGAGATAGCAGCGACGTAAGTACTGTGCACAGTGCGCGGCGTATTATTTTTGTTATATTTTTAAATTATAATTAATAAAGTCCTCCCCCACCATTTTGTAATTTCCCCTTTTAAAATATATATCAATACCAACATATCCCCTTTGATAATTGTTATTTTTTTTATTCCCCCCTTTTTTTAGAGTAAAAACCAGAGTCCCCGTGTCGTCGGGACTCTGTACGGTTGTAATATATATATATGTATGCATGCGTGCGCGCGAGCGCGTGTGCGAATGCGCAAGTCAAGCAGGACCACCATGGTTTACGATTTTTTATTCAAATACTATATTTTTTAAAAATTTAAAAAAAATATATATGAAAGGGGACATTGTAAGGTACCTCAAGAAAAAAGATGAAGGTGGTCACATAAAAAATTATGCAAAAAAAAAAATTTAGAAAATTTCAAACCAGTTTTTTACTTATTGAAAAAAAAAAAAAAAAATTCATATTGTTTCTCTCAAATTGTCTCACCTACGTTTCTAACATATTTCAAGTTCATTAAAATCGATCCAGTAGTTTTCGAGAAAAATTAGTTTTTTTTATTTTTCTTTCCCCCTCCATAACTTTTTCGAAAAAGCGAATTTTGAGTTCATACTTTCAGAAATTTGTAGTCACCGGGGTAGCAATATATAGACCCAGTTCGGGTGATAGAGCTGTGGGGGCATTTTTTGTATAGTTAACCCCCTATGCCCTTTAGTCTATAATCTCGGACTGTTTCTTAAAATTGGATACTTTCATACATTTTTATTAATAAACAATAATAATAATAATAATAAGCTAAAAGAGGGTCTTTTTAAAAATTTACAGTAAAAGTGGAACACCATTTCACGATTTTTGCCAGTGAAAGTCGTTAAACTAAAACCATTCATATCGTTTCGGAATAAATGAAGAAATAGTTTCATCATTTATTTAATATTATACATTACTATTTAAAAATGTTAATGCGTATTTTATCACTCCTACTTTCAGCATAACAGGCTGCCGAACCAATAAAGAATACTGAAACGGATTTGCTGCCACGTACGGTATCACCGGTCTTTTCGGAAATGGAGGTTCGCGGATTCGGGAAATAGTGGAAGTGATGGTACCAATGGAATTAGCAGAATCTTGACCCCAATGTTGACGCAGATATATCTAGTGAATAATCCAATCCATATCGCAATTCTTCGCCATCAACTGAATCAGTGTTTTATCAACTTCGTTACCAGGAATGGGTTTTTTTTACCGCAATTATGGGTTTTCCACACTCTCGCACATTCTCCGATACAGTACCTCTAAAAATGAAGGTGGCCTGTTAGATAATTTTATGTAAAGGCCCTTCAAATTGGTGATAATAAAAAAAAATTGGATTCTTATATTGATTGTACGTGCACGAACTGTAGACAAAAGTAACAAATGTTACAAAAATATCGAGAGTGAAATAGAAAAGAAGTGAAAAGCAAGTGAAACATGTCTCGAACTATGACCGGTTAAGTTTTGTTAATGATCGCTTTCAATAAATCGCGAAATCGGTCAATCGATTTCGTGAAACCGTTGTATATTTTATTTTGCTGGATTCCTCCCATCCTTAACAATGTCATATCATTTGTGTACTTGTAATGAATTAATAATTTTAGACAACTTGATAATTCTACGTAGGTTTCATGAATTGCCTAACAATGGGGAACGCCTATAAAAAAACGATATACGAAATGATGTAATCTTTGTATTCTGCATGCAATTAAAAACAGGGATCAAAGTGAAAATATAAAAAAATTAATTCACTTTTAAAAAGAGCAGGTACATACATCTCTCCCTAAATTAGCAACTTCTGATCATGCTTATGGATTCACTTACGATTCATTATTTTGTTGTAAAATGAATTTTAGTTCCATCATTAGTGTGCTCCATTCTTTCTATTACTAACAGAATTGATGTACAGTAAGACATCATTATAATGGCCCTGCAGGTTCTCAATTTTCCCCTGCAATCTCTTTACTGTGGCATGAGGAGGTATGTATGGTGCTTCCCCGACTCCGAAGGACGTGTTTACGTGTGACTGACGCATGTACAGACCACATGCAATCAAATACATATCTGACTTCATTTACAAAAATTGACTTCGGATCGGAATAAATTTTAAATTTTTGTTATAACCTTCCACCAATCTTTTACACTTTCATTCCATCCACGTTATAGGGAGTTGGCCTTCAGATATACTTTTTCTTGTCATAAACATCCTCCTTTTAAAATTGCGTTCAAATTTTCCATGAAACTATACGTAAGACTTGTATTCGTGAATAGTATAACGAACATTACTGCTGAAAAATCAGTCACTTACTAAAGTTGAACGAGAAATGTAGGGATTAAGGAGGAAAAGGTATTTTTCTTATTTCATAATAACTTCCTTATCGTCATATTATTAAAGGATTTCACTAGGTTTTTAGGATATTTTGATGAATGGAATCGTAATTTGCCCTGTTAATGATGTTTCTGTGAGTTCTAGCATACGACATGCCGTTGCGCGTGTCTTTACCCTCAATACAAACACGTAAGCATTGTTAAGCGTGTGAATAACAGAGCAAAAATAATTAAATAAATAATTGAATCAAAAAAATTCACAAGAAAGGGATAAAAAAAAGATTTAAAAAGAACTTACTGCAATTTTTTTCAATTCCTTTTCGTTTACTGGGACGTATCAAATGACGAATCTGGGCTTTAAAAAGAAGAATGTATCACCTTCTACGCAAATACCTTCTCGTCATTTGATTTAAATTCACTTTTACCGGTACCGTAGAAAAGAATATGTCTACGAGGAAATTGACAAATAATTATTATTTTACATTACTTTCGTAGTGTCAAATCAAACAGAAAGGAAAAGCGAGGAATTGAAAAATTATTTTCTTGTTAATTCCTGTTTATTCCACTCATGACGGGATTGAATGGAATTTAGCGGAATATAAAATATGTGTTTCCGACTCTTCCTAATTCCTAAGGTGTCCTAGAAAACTTGGAACTTGGAACCAATGGAATTGAAAAGAATACAAATTTTTTTATTCCCTCGAATCTTTCTGAATTTCAAAGTATACGGTTCTTTTGCTGGTTAGGTTAGATAATTGAAATAAAAATATACATGTACTTAGACACTCGGTGAGTAAAATGCGAATTAACTCATTTAATTTATTTTTGACAAATTTAAAATTTAAAAAAAATATTGTTCGGCATATGAACGAAAAATGCTTATTAAACGAATGTGCATGCGTAGAAAAAACTTTGACGCCCTTGCATCGAAAAGAACCATTTCATGTCAATGTATAACCAGCAATATAATGGAAGTTTATTCGCTTTGAAAGCTTGCAGCCATTTTGAGTAAAAAATTAAATAAAGCCATGTAATTATTAAATTGTTTAAGAAGTTATTATTAATAATACACAGACCATATTTTAGTTTGATGGTTTTTGGTCAAAACCTTTGTAGGCTGGATTTGATTTTTTGGACAAAATTTGACAGCATTAACACAATCGATTTGTGAATTCAGATATAGGAATTAAAAATTTCACGGAATAGAAATTCAAACCCGTTTTTCTTTCTGGAGATTAAAAGGAACTGAAATTACTGGATGGGGAATTTCAGTATGGGCAATATGGGCATTTAACAAAAAAATGATAACTTTACATTTCGTTGTGGGATTGAAAGGGATTAAAAAGGTTTTCTCGCCAATTTTGGATAAGGAATTAAAATATTATTATATAACCTTATTTCGTTCCTTTGGATCCGAAGTTATTGAAAGGAATTAAAATTGTTTGCTAGTCAATTTTGATCTAGGAATACAAAACACGACCCTAATCTTTTGACAAAATTTCAATTCCACATTGTCGTTAATGGGATTCGAGGCAATTTCTCTCTATTCCTTGCAATTGCTGGGCGGTAACTGTCATAGATACGACGACATTTATTCTTGCGAATTGTCGTTCCGAACTGATTTCGCTTAAAGTTGGTCAATGTTCACAAAAAATGTATAAAATCACCTTCAAATGATATTTTTCACTCAAAAAGCATTTAAGAGTAACGGAAGAGTGAATTTAGACGCAATTTAAAGACACCAGAGAGGTTAGGACGTGACGTTGACGACGGGGTTGGTTTATGTGCACCTTAACGATATCGGTCGATATCAGTGGTGTCAGACGACTAAATGATATCGATTGATGATATTTAATAAAACTAGACTAAACTCATATAATTGACAATTAACTAGTACGATTACAACCTCTACTTTCCGTTGCAATATCTGAATCTTTTTTGCAATAAGTGTTGGTTATGGAAATATTTCTTTAGCAGAGATTAAATTTATTTTATAATAACAAAAATTGAGGAGAGCGTGGAGGAATAAACAAGCTGCATATGAACATTTTGTCATTATGGGTTTTGCCGTGGAAACAAGGGCGTCCACAGGAAGGGGCAAGAGGGGTCAGTTGCCACCCCCTGGCCCGAGCGTGTATATTTATCGTCTATGTAACTCCATTATATCATATATGTAGTCTCATATTGAATTTTGCCTCCCCTGAAAATAATCCTGCGGACGCCCATGCGTCGAAACTATTGTCGACTACCATATCATTGCTGAACCTATATTACTATTCCAATAATCTATAATTTCGTTATTGTTGTTAATGTTTTAGCATATTGACCCTGGTGAAAATTTCCGTAAAATCATATGATAAATCATATCAGATTTTTATAATTTTTTTAATATCTTACAGGAATCCAGCTGATTGTAATTCATTTTCTGATATTATTATTATTTCTTATAATTACATGAGAAATCACATGAAAAGTTTCCCGGATCGACTGATATTTTAAAAATCTCATGATTTATCATATGATATTATGAACATTTTCAGTAGGGGATCGTCTCAGACAAGATCACTGTTTCATTCAATTTTCGCCTTTTTCGTGATTATGTATTTATACGCCGTGCGTCGAGTTGTATTTTGTACACATATGATGTACTTTTTAGTCCTACAGTAAAACCCCTCTTATTTTACTTCACCATCTTATTTAATGTTTCTTTCCCCTAATGCGTTCCCCCACTATCACCCATGATTGACATGGCGGAGATCAGACGGTTAGGGTTTGGGCATGCGCATAGACGCGGAAAAGGAAAGCTATATGCACTTTCTCTCTCTATTAAATGGCTAGCGGCATACTATGGTGGAGGTAAGGGGAATACGTAAAATAAGAGGGTGAGTCGCCATTAGCCCTGTCTCAAAATCTTAAAATAAGTGGAGTCTTACATACAGTAGACTCCCGCGTTAGTGGCGTGCTCGGTTCCGAGCCCTCCCCTCAATCCCCGTGTTAGTGGCGGAAGTAGGAGAAACATCGCTTCCCCCGCTAGACTGCAGTCCTGCAGTCACGTGACGTAAATCAAATCACACGCCTGGGGCCCGTACCTTATTAGGCCACGCCCCTCAGGCGGCTGGCGACATGGCGGGGATGGAAAGATTCCGAGAAGTGCCACTAACACGGGTTTCCATCGCGTCACTAACGCGGGAGTCTACTGTACTGTACTTTCTCTGAAAACTCCAAATTTAAATATGGAACGAACCACAAATCGCCGATTTTAATGGCAACCTCGTTCTTACCTGCGAGCGCTATCCTTACCTAGGCTCGCTATGTTTTGTGTAACACCTCTGGCGCCATCTTACAGTCGCCTTACGACTTTTTTCTATTAATCAGTATTCTATTCAACATTCGGGGTTTTGCCGTGCCCGGTAAAATACATTCGGGTTTTTTTTTCGTTCGTCGCTTTAGTATTCGGGGTTTTTTTTTCGGAGATTTAAGTATTCGGGTTTTTTTTTCATTCGGGTTTTCGAACCCCCCTCGTATGAAGACGAGGTTAATAATTAAATAAAATCAAAGGTTGAACTACACGGTCATAAAGAGCAGAGTCTAACGATTCTAATAGTGGTATCATAATTAAATTTTCATTAAAGAATTCAACAGTTACAATCGATCAAAGTGTGACAAATGCTTAACCGTCCATTCACTAGCATATTCACCCTTTTTAAGGAACAAGATATTGTTCCAATATATGTATAGAAACTACTCGAACCTAACGATGCTAGAACTACCCTCTGCCGCCTTCTTCCCTGGAAGTGTTAAAATGGGAATATTCCCGGACGCATCAGCCTTTCGTCAGGGAACTGCAATACGAATTTAGCCAAAATTGTAGGCACCCGGGTCGAAGGCATCTAGTTTTCTCATTGAAATTCATTGCAGAAATGATGCAATGAATGAATTTTAATTGGTATTCAATGAATTTGCTAGGATAGTATAATTCTTCTTCGTTGATTTACTACGAATGATACACATTGATATTGTATGATATTATACATGGGCATTTCCATTTCAAATCGAACAGCGAAAAATAGTTTGAAATTCAAAACTGTGTTTTATATAGTTTATATTGTTTTATTCCATAAATAAAGAGATACGTGTTTCCCCGTTTTGCGAAAAAAAATTTTTTCGCACAGTTACGAGCGATCGAAAATGTTTAGGGTTCGACCGGTTTTCGCGCGAAACAGGCACACAAATTTCTTGAAACCTCTCTCTTTTCCTCAAAAATCAATATTTTACCCATCCATTTTTTGCTCTTAATAGTCATTTAGATGCTCCTTCTTTTCGCGTTGGAAAATTTAAAAAATTTTGAAAATCAACAAAATGGCGGCCATTTTTTGATTACAAAAGAAACTCAATTTTCTCAAAAACATAAGTTTTTTTTTCAACGAATATTTTTTTAGGAGTAGATGACACAAAAAAGAACGTTTTCCAATAAGTTTGCTTTACGCCAAAACGCTGAAAGGGGCGAAACAAATTTTTTTTTGGATTAAATAAAAACTCTTTTTTTATTTTAGGTTTGTATTGCACCGTCTGTAAGTCAAAAAAATAAAAGAAAAATTGTGTTATATATGTTCTTTGGAAGCATAGAACTATACGCAACGTATACCTATAATTCTTTATTCCATAGTGAAGCACGGGATAATTTTCTAGTTGTTAACCTTATAAGGACGGAGACGTACTTTCTTAGATGGAAACACCTTTTTATTTTTTGATCTATTCATTTTAAAATGAGGATAACATCATCAATTAAGAGATGATGTAGGATTAAAATATCCGATTACAAAATACAAGATTTAATTATATTTATATAAAAATATAAATCTTATCTAAATTGGTAAAAATACCGTAGAGATGTAAGAATAAGCGCACAGCGTAAACACAAAAGAAAATTACTCATTCATAGGCAGGTTATGTAGCTAATTTTCTAGGCATTATTTCTCTAGTAAACTTATGTGTAGTCAGTCCATCTATCTGTAAAGATTTGAAATAATCGATTTAAACCAAACGAATTTTACAACAGAAACAGGAACTTTTTTTAGCCTCGAAATTCAAGTCTCTATTAAACTAATTGAAGTTGCATTTCTATAACAGGAGCAGTACTACACCTAGCGGCGGCAAATACAACTACATCACGACGCGAAAGTATACATTATGAAAGATAGTTCGATGTAATCAGAAAAATCGAGTTTTTATTTAATATAAAAATTTGTTGCGCCCCTCTCAGCGTTTTGGCGTAAAGCAAACTTATTGGAGAACGTTCTTTGTTGTGTCATCTACTCCTAAAAAAAAATTCGTTGAAAAAAAATTATGTTTTTGAGAAAATTGAGTTTCTTGTTTAATCAAAAAATGGCCGCCATTGTGTTAATTTTCAAAATTTTTTTAATTTTCCAACGCGAAAAGAAAGAGCGTCTAAATGACTATTAACCCATTAACGCCGAGGTGATCAGAATTTTTACTAACTATTCAACGTGTTTATTTATTATGTAATCGGACCAAAAAAATAATGCAATACCTTTACTCCTATGCAAAATTTGATGCTCTTTCAGAATCTGAGCTCAAAATTTTAATTAGACACTGAGAAAAAAAATATGGCCGTTTTAAACGTGAAAAACGTGAAATTTTTCGAAAAAAAAATTTTTTCGCATTTTTTTTCACAATGATACCGCAAAGTTATCGACTTTCTACTATGATCAGAGGTGATCATGGCACTCGAACATTAAGAGGAATTTTTTTCAGAAAAATTCATCTACGCGTTTTTGCAAAATGGCGGCGGGAATGAAAAAATTTTATAAAAATCTTAATCTATTGGTTTTTTTTTTAACTATAAAGTTTAGACAAAAATTTCTAAGAACAAAAATGTCTTAAAATTAGTCAAAGAACACTCTCAAATATTTTCAGAATTTTTTTAGATAATTTTTGATTTTCGAAAATTTGAAAAATCAAATTTTCGAAAAAATGTTTGAAAAAATTTGTGAGTGTTCCTTGACTAATTTTAAGATTTTTTTGTTCTCAAAAACTTTTTCGTAAAGTATAAAGAAAAATCTTTTTCTTGAATTGTACATAAATCTGATTCATACTCTGCATGCCATGAAGCAGAAGATTTTGAACGTTTTCGTGACATAACAAATGTATTGAAAAAGTGAAAACCAATATTTTTATTATATGCTTTATTTATAATTCATGTATAAATTGTATAGAACATATGAGGCAATACACAAGTGAAAGGATGTACGAGATTGTTCGTGAATTTTGTAGTGGAACACGGAGAGACCAAAGGTGTAATTATCGGACGATTTGTCATGGACTATATGCACGATATATACGCGCGCTTCGTACTTTTTTTGTCCCGTATTCACCGTGCTATAGTCAGACAACTTCGGACGATTTCGGTGCACACTTTGGTACGTTTCGGGTACAAACCCTCTAGTACCTTTATCAAATGTAGGGGGTGGTACGAACATTACACCTTGGGTCTCTCCGTGTAGATAGAAACAAAATTTTATGTACAATTCAAGAAAAAGGTTTTTTTTATACTTTACGAAAAAGTTTTTGAGAACAAAAAAATCTCAAAATTAGTCAAGGAACACTCACAAATTTTTTCAAACATTTTTTCGAAAATTTGATTTTTTCAAATTTTCGAAAATCAAAAATTATCTCAAAAAATTCTGAAAATATTTGAGAGTGTTCTTTGACTAATTTTAAGACATTTTTGTTCTTAGAAATTAGAAAAAGGGAATTAGAAGGAATTCAGGTAACACGATTAAAATTAACAAGAATTGAAAGGAATGTTATTCCAGCTTTTTGTTTAAGGGGCTGTACCTAAATTACGTAAGGCAATTTTTTGGTATTCTGGACCCCCCCGTAACGCTATTTGCCAATTTTCCAAACCCTGTAACGTGGCAAAACACGTTACAGTGCTATCTGCCACGAGACTCACAACGGGGATAACTTAAGGGGGGGGGGGCTGGTCTTCAAGAACCGCTAATATTTCGTATGGGTGCAATTTCCGAAATGATCTCATCACCTTATAGGGGGGACTGCTCCGAAGAAGCACTAGTATTTATTTTGGTGATGACGTGATTCGGCTCTTTTTGAATGATATTTGTTATGAATCTGCCGGGAGGCTTTTATCCAAGGGGAAATGTTGCCATTATAGGGGGGACTGCTCCGAAGTAGCGCTAATTTTTAATATGGCAACGCATTAGGATTCATATTTGTTATGAATCTGCCGGGAGGCTTTTATCCACGGGGAATGTTGTCATTATAGGGGGGACTGCTCCGAAGAAGCGCTAATTTTTAATATGACAACAATTAAGACATAGAATTCGTAGTTAGGAATTAATAATTGGTAATTATAAAGGTAGCTATAATTCGGGGTATTATTCAGTATTTAATTTTATTTTGATTATCTCCTGAAAATAGTGTATTGCATGCGATCATTATTTCAGGCGTAAACATGAGTATTCTATTTGCTTTGTTTTGGAAGTCGGCTCAAGGACGGCCTTGTTGTCGATTTCAAGAGGTACGAGACCTGAACATCCAGGGTATATCGTCAAGCACGCTGCTTATTGCGGCGTGCAGGGGGGAACAACGCGTGGAGATTCTGGAATGTTCGCGAAGGAGAGGGTACGCGAAGGCGAGGTGCCGAAACTTCGCGAACATTCGAGAAGGATGAGAAGAGAGTACCGGGAGGGGACGGCCAGTCGCGTGTGCCCGTACGGGCCGCGGGGCTCTCCCTACCATCACGATCGCGGTAGAGAGGTGGTAAGCGGCGACCGGCGCGGCGCGAGCGTCGCGATTCGAACCGACGCGTCGGATCCAGGTGATCTCCAGTTGGCTTGGCGAGCCGTTAACTAACATGGCCGACGTTTTAAATTTATAGAGTGGCTTCTTATGATCGAAAACGCAAGTTCGTTAATTTTACCTTGGTTCGCTGGATCGCTCTTGCGAGCGAACGTACCTTGAACTTCCTGGTTATCTTTTCACTCGGTTAGAGTGAACACTGTGGTTATCTGTTATCTTGCCCCTCTTGCGAGGTGGCGCTATCTTGTGAATTAACGAGCGGACTTTTTGTGCAATAAGAAGGTTTTTCTCGGGTAATAATACTCCAGCCGACCTGTCGGTAAGAAAAGGACCATGCGTGCGATGCTAACTGGACCGGGCCCTCCGCGCGGTTAAGTTACCTAGATTGCTGATTCACGAGCAATCTTGTGGGGCCAAGGCTATCTCGCCATGCCGGAAGGTAGTGCCGTGTTTTTTGTTATGTTTTTGTACGTGAGGATAACTGTCTCTACGGAGACACTAAAATTGTTGTGTATAAGTGTGAGTGCGTTAACTTAAATAGCAGTGTCCGCGGTAAACGATAGCGTCCGGGTAATCCGTTTCAATTTAGTAACGAAAGTGCAAACCGTTAAATTAGGGAATTCGGGAAGTAATCGGGTTGTTCATTCACGCGGTCAGTTGAGTGGGTTTCGGGTGACGTAATTTTGGTGATTTGTCCGGGTTTCGCAGATTTCCGAAAAGATCGCGTGCGAAAGTCCCGACCGAGTCCGTCGCAAGGCAGCGCGCTTCAGAAGTCCTTGTCGAGTTCGTCGGCGGGCACTCCGTATTTAGAAAGTCCTGGCAGAGATCGTCGCCAGGCACCGCGTGCGAGAAGTCCCTGTCGAGTTCGTCGCAGGGCATCGTGTTCGGAAGTCCCTGTCGAGCTCTCCGTCGGGGAATCGCGTGTCGTCCCGTATCGGGGAATCGTGGGTCGTCGCGTAGTTGGGAATCGCGAGTAGAATGTGGCGTCCGGGATTTGGGGCGCGAGAGAGGGCGCGATGAACGTGGTGAACCGTCCTCGTCGGCCGTGGTCGCGAAGTCTATAGTCTGCGCCAGAGAATACCGCTCTCTCCCTTGCCGAGCCGGGAACTCGGGGCTGAGCTAGCGGGCACACCAGCGCATGCGGCGCGCCCATAAATTTGTCGAGCTTCGGCTCGGCTGGCGCCCTCTCTTACCATCCGGCGCGCCGTGCGGATTTTTTGTGGCCCCCCGGAAAGTTCGGTTTTTTTGCAGGCGGCCACGAGCGACGACGACGGACGGGTGGAGGTGAAATTGTCGGGGGCGGGGGTCACAACCCTTAGCAATAGGTGTAACGCAGGCCTGGAGCCCCCCCCCCCCCTCGGCGTTACGTAATTTAAGTACAGCCCCTAAACCGAATACATATTTTGAAGCGTCAATTGCGATACTTATGAATTCTTGTAACGGTATTCGGTAGAATTTAAACGACTCTGATTCTACTCCTGTTAAGGAATTCAGCGTCATCTCAATTCCGTTTAATTTCATTTTGGATTACTTTGGAATTAAAATGTTTTATAATTAATTCCTACAATTCCTATAATTAATTCTTTTATATTGCATAAATATGCAGCTTGCGTATTGACAGTTTCAACTGTCAAATTAATTTTCTTCATTAATAAACATATTTCTATTATATTCTTCCTCGATAAAGAACATATTCAATATATTTACTGATAAGGAAAATGCTTAATAACTGAAAACATGACACGACCAGGTGAAACTGTCACTGCGATACCAAAATTCACATTTGTACAATTATCGACATTAACTTTCTCATACAGACTTCTTGCAGGTATATAATTATTTTGTTTTATATTTTGCTTTTGAATTTGTGTATTATATAATATTCCAATATGTTATTATAAAAAGAAAATAAATATATACCTAAAAGAAATATAGAATGTAGGCCAATTTCACTCATCTCTAATGTAGCCAAAATTTTTGAGAAATTATTGTCTACAGAATTTTAGATTTTTTACTTTGTAATGATATAATATCTTTATAAGACAATTTGGTTTGATTAAAGGCAGATCTGTCAATAATGCTTTAGATTTTTTAACTAATTATATATATATATATATAACAACTTAAATAAAAAAACCATTGCAACTTTTTTGGATTTATCGAAAGCTTTTGACACTGTGGACCATAGTATCATTCTTTCTAAATTAGAGTGTTGCAGTATCAGCGGTCAATCGTATGATTTATTACAAAGTTATCTGATATGTTGGAAAGAAGCAGCGAGAATAATAATGTGACCAGCTCAGAATTAATAGTAAACATGGGAGTACCACAAGGCACAATCCTAGGCCCACTTGTATGTTGTCTACATAAATGGCTTTTTCAATTTACCTTGTATCTCATATGCAGGTGATACGGACTTTCGTTCTTCTGATGACAGATTAGATTAGATTAGATTTATTCATTTACACCCTGGGACTGACCCAAAGGGTAGATATACAAAAGAAAATACATTGTGACTTATATCCTAAAAATTAAAACTAACAACTAAAACCGAAGACCTTAGCAAGTTGTATAAATATTTAAACTGCATTAATGACAAATAGCTAAATTCTCTATCAGTGTGCGTAATATGTATATATTTGAGTGTTTTACAATCTAGCGCGTGGTGAAAGCGTTGTCGCGGATATGTCATTGGAATACAGATAAGTGTATAATTTATTTCTAAAAATCGCTAGTGAAGTAGCAGAAGTTATCACATACGGCAAATTATTCCAAAAATACGCTGCAGAAACCGAAAATGAGTTTTTAAGTGCCATCGTCCGACATAGTGGAACAACGAATGTCTCTCGAGTTGTGCAACGAGCCGATCGACGTAATTCTAGCATGTCAGATATATACCGGGTGATTAACTCAAGGCGGGCCATAGGGAAACCCATGTATAGCCATCAGCCAATGAGAAGCGAGCCTTACCCATGTACCTTACATGAATCGACCAATGGCGTGAAAGCAATAGTACTGTCCTAGGGACGGCCGATACATGGATGTGAGTATCGATACATCAAAATATCGGATCGCGAAATATCGATATTTTCGCCTCAAAGTATCGATACAATATCGCCCATCCCCAGTGGACGGTCGATCGCGTTTGACATTTCTGTCATATTCGCTCGTTTTTATCGTTAGATTTTATCACCGGTTTGTAAATTGGTTCAATCCCGTTCTTCGGATAAAATTTACGTTCCGTTAAAAATAAATACTGCTTGGAAGAACGATTCGTCAAATAAGTTATAATAGACTTTTACTTAATATCTTATTTTAAAAAGCATGATTCTTTGGGGTTTGTTTTTCATTTGTTTCAGTGAATCTGAAAAAAGCCGTGAATGGCTTCGTCAACGTAAAAGTGCGTAATTAGATCGTTGTGGAAATTGTTTTGAAGGGGTACGAAAATAGACCTTACCCTATCTCGGATGTCGTTCCATGGAATCCAAATTTTCAACGCCTTGGCATTGGATCTGGCCTAGTTTAGAGCACAGTATTTTCCTTTTCTGCAGATTCTTGGTCTTGAGGCGATTGATAATCTTCTCTGCGTCAATCTTCAATTAACATTCCTGCGCATGACTTTTTACCGAGTGCAGTTTCCGAGTTCCTTTTTAAAAAAATTATTTTCGAGAAGGTTTTTTAGACTTCACCAAGAATGTTTGAGCAGATGCTGACTTAGTTTGGACGACTGTAGTTAGCGTTATGCACAGGAGAGATAATATGGTTTTTAATTCGATTGATAGAAACACTTTTGTCAACTAGGTGAAAAGCCTTACCATTTCGGCTAATAGTTTTAAAAGATACCATTTCGGTAGGATGTATTTTATTTCTATTTTAAGTTTGTATGACTAGCTAAAATAAGTAAGATTACCCATTATACATTTTTTATAATAGCATTTTCTAATGGGCGTACTACCTGGGTACTAACTGGGCGAGTGCAAGTCTCATTGGAAAGTGCGGTAAGAAAACAAAGAACATCCACATGAACACGTCTTTTTAAGAATGCGTGACCTTATTTATTTGCTATACGTATATAGCAACTTAAAAAAAAAATACAATTAACACTGCCCAATTTCTTACTCAAACAAAAAAACTTATTCTTTTATTTTTTTTTAAACTTTTAAACTTGCGTAAAATTAATAATTAAACCATGCAATGACATATAATTATCTAATAAACCAAACAAATAGACAAAAATTACACATCTTCTAAAAAAAAAAAACACATTTTTTTTTTTTTTAAATATATACATGAATAAATAAATAAATAAATAAATAATAAAAAATAACAAAAATAAAATCAAATTAAAATGATTATTTATATAATTTAATCAAGTCGATCACAATAAAAAAAACTTTCTATTAAAATGTTATTTTATAAAAACAAGCAATTTAATAATTTCTTACATCTGGTAAAATAAGTCCAATGATAAAATATCGTTAAAATACAATAAATAAATAAATAAATGTCAAAGAAAATCAATACGAAATACTGTTTACATAAACATTAAAAAAAATTCAAGTAATTTTCATAAATAATTTTCACAAGTTCACTTATTACAAATAACACATTTCACAATTAAATAATTTAAGTAAATAACAAAACAAACAATTTTCTTAATTGGGCAATGGAGACGAGCTTTGATTTTATTTGTTTCTTCTTTAATTTTCTATCTATATACCTCAATCAATTCGATATCTTTTTCTTTTATTTACGCTATTTTCGCAAATCTTATATATATATATATATATATATCCTTCTCTTTTTCAGTTTATCTATTTTCACCATTTTTGTTCCAATTAATTATTCTTTCTATATTTACCTTTATACATTAACAATCATACTTGAATAATTTATTTCATTTTTCCATTTAATTCCATAAACTTTTCCGACTATTAATTGTTTTATATTATTTTCATATTACTATTCAAATTCATATCTATACAATACTTTTGCTCGCCTCGCTTCGAATCGACCAACGTAAACAAAAACACCCGACTTTTAGCAAACTGCCTGTCTTTCAATAAATTTCGAACAACCACTTGATTTCAAATCATAACGATAAATTTTTCAAATAATTTTCCACACGTTTAGGGCGCCATGTAACTCTTTTTACTTATTGACACGTATGTGCAATTGGCCAATAAGTTGTGTATGAGCCAAAAATGGCCAGTATGCTAAATTGCATAAAATTATGTCCGACAACGGATATAGGTCATCCAGGTTTATTATAAATTACAAAATAGAATGATACGATCATAAAATATTATGTGCCGGTCAGCACCAGTTACGCGAATTCTCGCGACCGCGGAGGTGGCAGGGTTCTGATTAAAATGAAAACGTGGATAGAAAGATGTAGGACAGAAATGCTAAAAAACGCCGATATTATTATAATTGCATTTATTAAAAAAAAAAAGAATTAAATAAATAAAAAAATACAATAATTAGATGAATTACGTCGCGAAACTAAAACGTGTTCGACGATTGGAGCACGAGGCGAACTATAAACGTGGGAGAAATCTGGTGACATATAGCTGGTCTTTACATCTTTACGCTCGTGCTATTCCGCTCGTACTAGTCCTAATGAACACACACAAAAAAAGCACGCACAATAACGCCGAAAAGGGCACAAATCTGCCGAAACTTAAAATACCTACGACGACAATATTGAAACGCACGTTAGCTCGGGGCCTATATTAATCGATCGCGGTCAAAGCTCATCTGTCTATTAATTTGATAAGAAACCGCGAAGGGATCTATTCGCGGCTCACGTGACCTATCACGGCTATTGCCGAATTAGACTCTGTCTCCCTTAATCGCCGTGACGCTCTCTCGCTCCTAATACGCTGAAATCATACTTTCAATACATACATATTAATATTCAAATTCCAACATGTAATACATTATTATTGCCTGCTCGACGGAGGCCTGTAAAGTTCTCAGGAACGTTACAACCTTTCAAAAGGACGAAGAGGAGCGCATGACGAGTGGAATCCCGGTTGTTACTACGACGGCTCAGACGACAGCCTGTGTGTCCATGATGGCTACAGGTTATAGGAATGTGCAACCTGTGTGGACGACAGCACATTCAGTAATGACGTCACGCCCATTGGGACCAACCCTGTATCCCGCTCCAATCTGGGCTCCGTCTACGACGGCTTATTTCTTGCCGTTCTCATCCCCTAACATAACGGCATAAGGTTCTAAATACGGCCATACGTCGACCGGTTGCGCGGACTGGCCGGGAAAAGACGCAAGTTCCAGGAGAGCCCAGGAGCCGTTTGTTGACCCCAGAAGTCAAGACTGGTGCGTATCCGAAGACGCGCCCGCATCAAGAGGAAGGAGCGTGGGCACAGCCCGAAGAGGATAGCGAGGAGGAGGTAATAGCACCTCGACCTAAAGGTCGGAAGGACAAGGTGCCCAGAAGAGAACTTTTCACCGACGAGACCGAGGAGGAAATAAGCAGACAACTACCGAAAATGTTCGCGTCCACTGACGACCGAAGACGATGCGGCGCGAAAGTTAGGCCGCCAGTTCAACGTTCGTTAGCTCCAACGAAGACGAGACGATTAGAGCCGACGGTCGAAGTGACCAAGCCTCGCCAAGGCAGCAACACCCTGAAGCAGCTGCGCTCATGGGGTGTTAAGTTCGACGGAAGTCAAGTCGAGGACTTCCTAATCCTGACCAGCGAGTGCATCGACTGTCTCGAACTAGAGGAAGCCGATGTACTAAAAGTGCTTCCAGGAGTATTCGAGGGCAAGGCGAGACAATGGATCCGAGAAGACCCCGCCGCTCTCCGATGGTGGAGAATCTTCAGCCAGCGCGCCAAGGGAAGATTCGCCGAGGAAGTAGACGACGACGACATTCTGGTAACTATTTACGAGAAGTTCCAGAACTCCGGTGAGAAGATGCTAGAGTTCGTTGGAGGACGTCCAGCGCCAATACAAGAAAATGTGCAGACCACCACCGGAGGAATTACGAGTAAGACGAATCGTTCGTAACCTAAGACCCGGACTGTCGAAGGTATCGAAGTGTAAAAGAGTATACTACCTTCGCCGAGTTGAAGTCCCTGGGCAAGGACTACGACGATACCTCGCGGTGGGATAGTCGCTACCGCCAACAAGGCCCGGTCCGGAGGAAGGACCAAGGACCGTGGGCAAGCCTATACAAGGTTGCCGCGGGAGACGAACGGAAGAAGGTGTCTTCCTCGTCAGTAGAGAGCGACAACAGCTCTAAGGAAGAGAAGAAGGACCGGCGTAAGAAGAGACACCGGAACCACGCCGACGAGATGGATAAAAGAATATCCGGAAAAAGGAGCAGCCCGAAAGGAGACTCGGCCTTATCGAGGAGGACGAGTCAGGAAGAAAGATCGGCCTCGTCAAGAGATACGACGAGCCCCGAGTCTTCATCGAGGAGAGGACCTCGATATTACGTCCACGGGGAGAGACGACCTGTTAGGCCGTCGCCGGCTCAGACACCCGCGACCCTTCCGACCTCAACTCCAAGGAGGGGGAGGCGCTGGTAAGCCGGAGGGAGCGAACGTGCTACACTTGTGGCGGGACAGGCCACTTCGCGCGCGAGTGCCTGGAACCCCAATGTTACGGGTGTGGACGTCGAGGGACAATTCGCCGAGAGTGCGACCAGTGCCGTGATCTCGAAGCACAATGGTCGGGAAACGGACACCGCGGGTCAAGAACCAGGTCCTCCGAACCTGGCCCGCCCAATGCGAATTCCGACTGGAGGAGGAGACGGGTGACTCCTCGAAACGAATTCAGGAGGAAGTAAGGAGATTCGTCGAGATAAAGTGGGGTATCCCGAACCGCAATTCAAGACCACGAGGAGACGAAGAAGAAGTAGCGGCCGGTGGCGCTAAGAAAGACGGAAGATTCTACTTCACCTTGGTGGTGAACGGGACGCGATTACGAGGGCTATGCGATTCCGGAGCCACCAAGTCCTTTGTAGGACCAAAAATAGCTGCCCTGTGCAAAGACCACGTACGGTCATATCAAGGCACCATGAAAGGCGCCACAGGACACTCGGCCGGTATCATCGGACGGCTGCCGTTGACCATCGAGATAGGAGGTCGAACGGAGAAGATCTCCGTGAGGGTCACCCAGACGCTAGATTACGACGCCATCTTGGGAATGGACTTTCTAAAGTCATTCAGTGTCGTAATAGACTGCTAGTAGGCAAGATGGCGAAGCCACGAAGGTCCCTGGAAGAGCTTCGAAGTGGGCCAGGAGACCATCATTAGCGCAGAGTGCGCCGGCCTTGCCGAGGTATCGACGGTTCAGGAGAACCAGCTGAAGGACCTGTTAGACCAGCTGATTCCCCCACCCCCAGCCACATTAGGCACTACGTCTCTGGATCAGCACGCCATCGACGTCGGGGATGCCAAGCCGATAAAGCATCGCTACCGCCGAGTCTCCCCTGCCGTGTTGGGAGCCGCTCAGGCAGAAGTCGACTCGATGTTAGCAGAAGACATCATCGAGCCATCAAACAGCGCGTGGTCGAGTGCGCCGGTGATGATCCGAAAGCCCAACGGTAGTTACAGGTTCTGCGTTGACTACCGAGACGTCAACGCCGTCACGAGGAAAGACGCCTATCCGCCGCCTAATTTAGAAGGCATATTAGACAAGATACGCCGGGCCAAATTCATTAGTAAGTTGGACCTGAGTCAGGCCTACTTTCAGGTGCCATTGAATCCGGCCAGTAAGGAGATCACGGCGTTTGCAGTAGCCGGTCGAGGGTTATTCCAGTTCAAACGGATGCCCTACGGCCTAACGAATGCCCCAGCCACTTTTCAGAGGTTGATGGACTCTTTATTCGGTCCCGAATTCGAGCCCCATGTGTTCGTTTACCTGAATGACATTATTATCGTCAACGAGAGCTTCGAAGAACATGTCATCTGGGTACGGCGAGTTCTCGAGACGCTCGCCCGAGCTGAACTGCAAGTCAATAGGGATAAGTGCGAGTTTTGTTGTTCGAATGCAGTATATCTGGGTTACCGAGTAGACCGCGACGGATTGCGTCCCGATCCGGAGAAGACTCAACCCGTATTGGAGTACCCAGCACCTAAGAACCTAAAGCAGGTCAGACGTTTTCTGAGATTGGTCGGATGGTATGCCCGATTCATACCCAATCTGGCAGAGCGAAGACTGCCTCTTACCAAGCTGACGAAGAAAACGCAGACCTGGGAGTGGGGTGAAGAGCAGGAAGAGGCATTCCAAGACCTAAAGAGGCCTCTCACCGAAGCACCTGTGTTGGGACGGCCTGACTTTAAGAGACCGTTCGTCGTACAGACTGACGCGAGCGATTATGCTCTAGGCGATTATGGTCTTGACCCAAGAGCAAGACGACGGGGAGCACCCCATCGTCTACTTAAGCCGCACCCTCACTGCCGCCGAGCGTAATTATGCGACAACGGAGAAAGAGTGTCTCGCCGTAGTGTGGGGCGCGAAGAAATTGCGAGCGTATCTAGACGGGTACGAGTTCCAAGTAATTACGGATCACAGCAGTCTACAGTGGCTCCGTAATTTAAAAGACCCCAGCGGACGACTGGCCCGGTGGGCCTTGGAACTGCAAGGATGGACGTTTAAGGTCACGCATCGGAAGGGTGCCTTGCACCACGTACCTGACGCTCTATCACGACGAGTGGAAGACGAGATAGGAGCCGTGAAAGTGTCAAAGGAGTCAGACACTTGGTACCAGCGACGAAGAAAGTTGGTGGCCCAATTTCCAGAGCGATTCCCGGATTGGAGAGTCGAAGACGACCGACTGTACCATCATAGGAAGGATGCTCTGTTGGATCCCGTGACGGGAGGAGAAGATAGGTGGAAGCTTGTCCTACCAGTAGGGTTGCGCGAGGAGGCCATGAAAAACGCGCATCAAGAGACCCATGCTGGACACTACTGCGTGGACAAGACGTACAATCGTCTGGCCTTAGACTATTACTGGCCCGGACTAAGGTACGACGTCCGACAGTTCATCGCCGAGTGTCAGGAATGCCAGCTTCAGAAGACGCCTCAAGGAGCGCCCACAGGACTCATGAATGAGCGCATAGTTGAGAAGCCGTGGACAGTGGTATCCGCAGATATCATGGGACCCTTCCCACCAAGCCGTAGCCAGAACCGCTACGTGTTGGTGTTCACGGACCTATTTACTAGGTGGGTGGAACTCAAGCCATTGAGGAAAGCCGACGGCAAGAATATAGCCAAGGCCTTCGAAGACCTCATATTATTCAGATGGGAGACGCCTGAATACTTCCTGAGCGACAATGGGCCAGAGTTCCGTAACTCCCATTTAGACCGCGTATTGGAGGAATACGGAGTATTCGGAAGACGGTCAACAATGCCCTCGTATCATCCGCAAGCGAATCCGGTCGAAAGGACGAACCGGACTCTGAAGACGATGATACGAACATTCGTAGGCGCCGATCACCGGGATTGGGATCTTCATCTCCCAGAGTTCCGAAGCGCGCTAAACACGGCCGTGCACGCTAGCACTAAAGTGTCCCCGGCGTTTCTAAACTTTGGCCGGCAACCAAGACCCGCGAAGAGCCTGCGAAGGCAGTTGGAGGGGGAAGCCCCTATTCTACGGATGGATCCCGAAGACTGGCAAGATCGCCTGAAGAGACTCAGTGCCCTTCGAGATCTTGTGCGTAGGACTGTAGATAAGGCGAGCGAGCGACAGCGTAGGTACTACAATCGAGGTAGGAGCGACATTCGGTTTTCGGTCGACGACTTAGTTCTGCGACGAACCCATGTTTTGTCATCGGGAGCGGATCGTTTCGCCGCGATATGAAGGGCCATTCCGAATCGCGCGCGTTATCTCTCGCGTAGTTTACGAGCTCGAGTTGGACGGGAAGAGACCAGGACGGACGGTGGCTAAAGCCCAGGTATCCGACCTGAAACGTTACCTCGCACCTCGTAAGCGGACCAAGACCCAATAACGAGTATGGTTTTAGTTTTCACTTTAGGCGTGCCGCCACCAGGCCTCACGAGGAGATGGCCAACCAAGACGCCTCTAAAAAGAGTGGGTGCCTCCCGACCATGGGCCGTGGAGGGAAGCCCCAACCTATTAAGACCTGCGCCTCTTCAGGGGGGTCCGGAGCCGTCATCCTCGAAAGAGGATGTCATTCCAAGAGAGTGCAAAGAGCACCGAGGTACCGTAGGAGTTCTTTTAAAGATAGAGTACGAAGTACGACGGATCTCACGGGTGAGTTCCGGCTAAGGAGGGGGGTGTTGTAACACGGTTACAATACTCCTCTCGTAACCTCGGAGCTCTACACTAAGACGATAAAATACCGACTGAGTGGACGGTAATATACCGACAGAGTGGTCGGTAAGAAGCGACGAGCTTTAGAAAAGGCCCACGAGACGACTCGGCGCGACGGTCGCGGAGCGCGATAACGAGACGGCCAGAAGTCAGTCTGGTCTCGGACGTCAGTGCCGAGACACGTAATCAGCGAGCAGGAGTGCGACCGTTAAGAGTGGGTTAATCTGAGTTTTCGAGTGCGAGTTTATCCGAGCGAGTTGAGAGCTGTTATTTTTGTGAAACGATTGGGTCCAGCGCTAAGACGACCCCCAGGGCCTGCAGAAGCCGCCCTAGTTCTTTGCGAAGACCATACGAGAGGTAGAGAGAGACAATTGTAAGTGGCCTCGAGCCGATTATTTTTTGAGAATAATAAGTATTTTGTGTGCAATAAATAAAGAGATAAATTTCTGGCAACCACCCTCCCTTGCATGCACCTGTCCTCTCGCCGGTAAAAAGACGGATTGCAGTGCGTGGCAATCCCCGCGAATTTCGAGCACCTTTTCAGACGCGGAAGGAGGCGAGACATCGTCCCCCTCTGGGACGAGATCTCTTGTTCTCGTGAGTGCGAGTGTGGGTCGCGAAAAGACCCCGAGTTAGCCGGACTCGGGCAATAAATTGTCCGGACGGGCGAACGACGTCGTCGGGCCTCTACCTGGCGCAACGTCCACGAAGACGTGAAAGTCTCGCCTGAGATGGTAGCCGGCCCCGAGACGGCGGCGGTAAAACGCCGGATAAGTAATACCGAAAAAGGGCATTACAAACTACTTTTCAAGAAGGCTTCTTAATTGCTCCAGAGCAACCGTAGCTACCATATCTTGAATTTTCTTCTTTCTTGCATACGAAGTTAGGTTTAAATTGAAGAGCACATTTCGAAAGTCTGAGTTAAAATAGTTAGCCACCTTTGCTGCACAGTAAGAAAAGCATCTACGCCCTATGCTTTTCTTAAATCTAGGAAGTTGAATTTTCTTTTCGGTATAAAATCATGTTGTTATGTGGTTGTCCATTGGGTTTTCAATGGTCAGGATGTTTTCGTTTACACTGTGGTGCAAGGCTAGTATATAAAATTTTTGTCTTAAATTTAAGATGTTACAGTTGTTGTATAGTAGATAGTTTGAGTAGCGTCTATTTTTCCAAAAAATAACTTTTATTATTGTATTTTGTATTGTTTGTAAAGCATATAATACATTGTCTCTCACTCCACCCCATCCAACGATGCCATAAGAGAGAATTGAATCTACTAGTGCATAATATACCATTTGTAATTGGTTTACTTTTAAGACTGACCGCAGTTTATAAAATAAGCAAGGCATATATCTAAGTTTGTGTAGTAAATAATTAATGTGTAGATCCCATCGAAGGTTACTGTCAATATCAATTCCAAGATATTTAGCAGATTTGGTTATGTCCATTGTTGAGCATTTGCATGTGGCTTTGTTGGTGCAGTTTTTTTCGTGAATTTTAATGTTTTCTGCCAATGGTAGACTATCTTGATAGCACCCAAATGCCACAGCATGCGTTTTCCCCATATTTATTGTTAAGTGATTTTCACAGAACCACCCCTTTATTATTGGGAGGTCATCTTGAACAGCACCAATGACTTCTTCCCACGTGCGTCCTCTGAAGGTCATAACAGTGTCATCTGCGTGACTTATGATTTCACTTGAAGTTTTTATCTTGAAGATGTCATTAATATATATTATAAATAATATTGGGCCCAATATAGATCCCTGTGGGAGACCACAGCTTAGTTGGGCAGATTCACTGAGTTGATCTTGTACTTTAACTACCTGAGACCTCTCTGACAGATAACTTTCCATTAGACGGTATACGTTATCACGAACACCATAATTTTCAAGCTTTGCAAGTAGAGTCTTATGGTGCAAGGTATCAAAGGCTTTTGCCAGATCGATGAAAACCGCTAAAGTAGGAGTGCCATTATCTAGCGCTGTGTATATGTTTTCTATCAATTTTGAAATTGTTGAATCAGTAGATCTCCCTTTCTGAAATCCGTGTTATGAAGGATGGAGAAGTTTTATATATTTAAGATAACTTAATATTCGGGTTGTTAGACATTTCTCGAAGATTTTTGAAATGCTTGATAATGGTGCTATTGGCCTGTAGTTTTGTAGGACATCTTTATTTCCAGATTTGTAAATAGGCACAACAACAGCTTTTTTAAAAGAAGTTGGGCATATGCCGGAACCAAAAGCTAGATTGATTATGTATTTAAGAGGTTTCACAATGAAATTACAACATAATTTTATTATATTCGTTTGTATAACATCTATGGCGGGCGATTTCTTATTCTTGGACCTTTCAATGATTCTTTGAATTTCGCTTTCAGTCACTTCACTTAAGAACATGGAATTTACCTTACGATTTGTGTTCATTAAATTATACTTGCAATGTTGATTGAGTTGAGAATGCATATTTACTTGAGAAATAAGAGTAGAGCCGATGGTTGAAAAATAATTGTTAAATTCAGTTGCAATTTTATATCTGTCGGTAACAGTTTCACCATCTATCTGTATTTTAGTTATCGAAGTTCGTTTCGAATTTGTTTTTAGTATCTCGTTAACTACACCCCACATTTTTGCGGCGTCTTTATTTTCTACGTTAGAGGCATAGTAGGCAGCCTTCGTTTTATTAATTAGAGCTGTTAGCATATTTCTGTACTTAGTAAATTTGTTACGCAAGTATTCATTTGAGAGGTTGTTTTTTAGGCGCTGGTATAAAGAGTCTCTGGTTTTTATAGATTTTATAATTCCAGGCGTTATCCATGGCTTTTTTATGTTTGGAATTTTTCTTAATATCTTTGATGTGGCATTTTCTACATGTTGTTTTAACGTATCAATAAAGTTTATTGTTGCCGTGTAGACTGTGCAGTTGAAAACATTTATCCAATTTTCCGTTGCTACTGACTGAACTAATAGTTCGTGAACTAGATTGATATATTTTAAAATACAAAATTTTACAATGGTTATAAATAATAACGTATTGTTTTTAGGGCGATGACCACAAATTCCATTTGAGCATTTGTGCATATCACCTTATTGAAACATTTCACCCCTGAAATGTGACATTTTTCATAAACAAATTTTGTTTTTATTATTTTAAGATTATCAAATTTTACAATATAATTACACAATTAAACGAACCTTCTAGGTGAAGTTAGATTCTAATTGTATGAGCACCTCCTATGAATAGGTCAACTAGAAGTACCCCAACTTCATATATGAATACCTTTTTGTCACAATGTTTCAAAGTAAAAAATGAAAAAATCGGCCAACCTCCTTTCAATCCGTCATATTAACTGACATATTTTAAAGTACTGTCGTATATTCGGGAAAAATCGATGTGTAATAGATTATTGGGAATACGTAGCTTTAAGTGGTGGGTTTTTTATCTATTGATGAAGTTGGGGTACTACGAGTTGATCTAGAGGAGGAGGTGCGAAATACAATTTCCAATTAATAATAAGTTTTAGGAACATTTTAAAAAATGTTTAGTCATGAGAATCATGATATCCTGTCCTTTTTTACTTTCATTTACTTTTTTTTCATTGAGGTGTGTATCGTGTGCAGTTTTGAATGAGTATGTTGTATTATTAATGAATTCAACTTTAAATTCAAAATTAATGTAAAATATTTGTACAGAGAATTGAGAGTAAAAGATGATCTTGTTCTTTTTTCCTTTCATTTACTCTTTTGATTTCAGTGTATGCGTAATACATAAGTATTGTTGTGATATGTGCGACAGCATTGGCGACGCCAAGTGCTTCGAATCCGACATCGCGGCGTCATCTAAGAGATTCCGCCCGAACTTTTGATTTCAACATTGTACCGGATCGTAAGTGCGCGCTCCGGAATTTGACGCGGGCGGTCTTAATTATGAATTGTATTTCGGAGGAAAACGGTAAGAGGGCTGACTTCCGTTTTTGCGAAAATTTCGGAATAAGATTTCCGAGGAGTTAGTTGGCACGAGCCAACTTTCGCGTAAAACCACGTTTCCTTTTCACTTCTCGCACATTTTGCAGTATTCGCAAACTCTCTGCAAATTTAATTAAAATTAAAATTATTGTATGAAATTATTCGTGAAACGGAGTGGAGTTGTGTTGCAAAGAAGTCACGCCGCGATTCGAAGACGTGCCGATCGCGATACTCCGGGCTGTGTAAACTTCTTTGCAGTAATAAATCAAATTACTTCGAAACGCTTCCGCTCATTTAAGTGTTGTGCACCCTATTTCCCTTGTGAACCCGATTTGGACCACGCATCCCGCAATTACAGAGTCGCGGCATGATAATGCTGATTGCTCGACCCTGAAAAGAACAAGTATGACGTAATCCACAAGTAATGTATGAAAGTATGCTGATGAATAAATTTTATTTTGGAGTAAACGATGATCTGTTCCTTCCCAGATCTTTTTTTACTTCCGGCACTTGATAACAGCAGCATTAAATTGTAGACACGTGTAGAAGATCGCATAGGTTAATTTCGGTGCAATTGTTGCTAAAAGTATGAATGTGCCAAAGTTAGAATAAACGAGTCTCTGTTCCTGCCAGAGAGTCTTTTATTCTTCAAATCGTCGTAGTAATAAGTGGCTGTATATGAGAATGTGGGGCACAGAACAATAACTAATGTGGGGGTTATTTTAGCCGGTAAGAATCCGGCACTACCTAAGAGACCGGCTCTTAGGTGCCTATGAAGGTTTTCTCCGCCAAGGAAAAACAAAAAAAATAAAATATAAATGTATAATATTGTACAACAAAAATATAAAATTTTGTAAAGGATGTATGAATGCTCAAACTTGTACAAAAATGTATCAAGAAATAAATAATAAAAGAAGTTTGTTAATACAAGGAAACATTCTCTCATTTATTTATTAACCCTTCTGTTACATGTTTGGAAAACTTTTATTTGGAATAATGTTTTAAAATTTGTAAGCTGTTACATTGGTTGATTGTAAAACGTAGGTGAAAATATATAAAATAAAGTATATAATATCGTAGAATGTTTGCTCAACATTTTTCAGTAACTTAATAAATTTAACGCATTACATGTATTATTTAACTTGTAATATTTCACATTACATTTTCACTTTAAGCTAGTGTGTGGATTGTCAACGTAGCAAATTACATTTGTACAACCGCCGTTGCTGTGGGTGCGTGGTCCAGGATGGAGTAAACACAAGAAAAAAAATGCAAACTGTAATCTAGCACATTTATGTCAGTAACTCTAATCAGTACAACTAACTATTTCCGTAACCTTATTATAAAATGGCGTGCGTGCTACCTCGTGGGGAAAGCGATCCGAACTGACTCTCCGATTTTTCCGGAAATCGTTCTCGATATTCGCGACTTTACGCGTCAGTATAATAACTGGTGCAACGGAGAAACATAAAGGGCGCGATATTTAATATTGATACGCGAACATTACCGCCCGCCTTGCGGTATGTAATATCGTAATAACACTTCATGATCGCAACAAACAAATCATGTATGTACCTAAATTACAATAATATTATAATATAATATTGACTTAAACTATCATCTACGAGTCGTCGAGAGACGCTGGCTGCGGCGCATCCTCGAGATCAATCGGAAGTAAGGCCAGTTTGGTTATGGGCCTTTTTAATGTTGTTGAAGCGGTGCGGATTGTAACCACACGAACACGACCGTCGTGTCCTGGATGACACTCGAGAATGCGAGCCAGGTCCCACTGAGCTGGAGGCAGGTGATCGTTGCGCAGCAATACGATCTGCCCTGGAGAGACCGACCTTGAAGGGGTCAACCACTTGGAGCGATGTTGACAGGACGTGACATAGTCGCGGGACCATTGTGTCCAGAATCGCTCCAAGAGTTGTTGATAATGTCGCCAGCGTGTAACTCGGTTACTCGAATAATCTACGGTAAGTGGTGTTGCATTCGACACTAACGGTCCGCCGATCAAGAAGTGCGCTGGAGTCAAAGTATCGAGACTTTCCACGTCATCGTTGAGAGGGGCTATCGGTCGCGAATTTAAGCACGCCTCCGCCCGACATAGAAGCGTGACGAGTTCTTCGAATGTCGGAGTGTGTGGATCTAATACACGTTTCAAGTGACGTTTCATGGAGCGCACCCCTGCCTCCCACAACCCACCGAAGTGGGGAGCAGCTGGAGGGATGAACTTCCAATCCACGCCGTTTGATGCAACCCGAGCCCGAAGATCGTCGGATGCGATTGCTGCTCGATACGCGGCGCGCAATTCTCGATCGGCACCATCAAAGTTGGTACCACAGTCGCTGTATATCACGCTTGGTAATCCGCGACGAGAATAGAAGCGTTGAAACGCAGCTAAGAATGTCTGCGTTGTGTAATCCGAGACTAATTCTAAATGGACTGCACGCGTGGCCATACAAATGAATAATGCGATATACGCTGACTGCGAACGGTGTCCACGACCGCCCGCCAAGCGAACCTTGACGGGTCCGGCATAATCGACCCCACATTCTGAGAAGGCGCGAGGGGGTGGATTGATCCGGGCCGATGGCAAGGAACCCATTAGTTGAGACGGGACCTCGGCTCTTTGTCGAGCACAAGAGATGCATCGCGTAATAACCGATCTCACTATTTTCCGAGCTTGTAGTACCCACACTTCTTGGCGCATAGTACCAAGTGTGAGGGTTATGCCTCCATGCAGGCATTGATCATGAGCGTAAGAGGCTAATAATTGGGCGATGTATCCAGCGGGTAATATAATAGGGTGTTTAGTGTTGTATGGGAGATGAGCCAAGTCAAGGCGACCACCAACCCTGAGTAGACCTGCCTTATCTAAAAATGGGTTAAGACGACGCAAGTGGCTATCTCTGGGTAGCGCTTGACCGGTTTTCAAATGGCGTGACCCATCTAGGGACGGCTCATTCCCTTTGAGTAATCTCAATTCTCTATCGAAAGCTCTTGACTGTAGTAGAGTGTACACCTGATGAGCAACCTTAGCAAGGGTCGTGGTACAGAACACCAATGGTGTCTTTTGTTCGTTCTTAGCTCGCCATTGTTTTGACAGGTTGAGGATATATGCTAACGTGCGGCATAACCGAAGCCAAGACGAGAATCTGCGAAAGATGGCCTCCGTATGGTCAGGTTCAGCTGCACCATGGTGAATGGTTGACTTGCGCTCTAGAGTGACTGGCTCAACCCCTTGAGGTTTTAGCTCGGGCCATTCGGTTGAAGGTTTGCATAGCCATTCCGGGCCATGCCACCAAAGGGACGAGTGGATGAGGTCAGAGGCTGCGACGCCTCGAGATGCCAGATCGGCGGTATTTTCTGTTCCTGGCACGTGACTCCATAATACATTGGGTAGCAGAGTATGGATTTCAGCGACGCGATTCGCTACAAAGATTTTCCATTGTGATGACTCCGCGTTCAACCACGCCTCAACAATGGTTGAGTCCGTCCATGGTTTCACCGTACATTGAGAAAGGGCAGGGACTCGGAGGACATGAACGAGGAGGCGAGCCAGAAGTACTGCTGCACATAGCTCTAAGCGTGGTATGGTCACTTGTTTCAGAGGGGCAACACGTGTTTTAGACGTGAGCAACAACGTGTGACACTTACCTGATGCGTCAGTAATGCGTAAATATACGACTGCTGCGTAAGCTTTCGCGGATGCGTCTGAGAAGCCATGAATTTCGATAGTCGCTGATGGCGAGGTGCCTAGCCATCGCGGAATTTTGAGTTGCGTGAGCGTGGGGAGCGCTTCATAAAACGTGCACCATGATGATGCGAGTTCAGCGGGGAGATGGTCGTCCCAGTCTACCGCGCACTGCCATAATTGCTGCATTAATATTTTTGCAGTAATAACAACCGGTGATATCCAACCTAAAGGGTCGAATATTCTTGCAATGTGTGAAAGAATCACACGTTTGGTAGGTTCAAATTTTAAACTAGGTTCGTTAAATCGGAACTGATACGAATCCGTCGACGGGTGCCACGCGAGCCCTAATATCTTCACGCTATCATCTGCTTGAAGCGTTTTATCGCAGGCGATGCCAACATTCCGCTCGTCAATGTCGGATAGCAATTCCGTGGAATTGCTAACCCACTTGCGTAGCGAAAATTGTCCTCGAGCGAGTAATTGTATAAGCTCATTGCGAATCGCTTTCGCTCCTTCGATCGTATTAGATCCAATCATGCCATCATCCACAAAAAAAGCCCATAAAAGAGCTTCTTTCCCTAATGGAAAGTCATCTCCTTCGTCTTCGGCTAGCTGGCGTAGGACGCGATGAGCTAAATATGGGGCACTTTTAGTCCCATACGTGACTGTGAGTAAATTAAACAGTATAATGGGTTTTAATGGGTGATCTCGCCACACAATGCACTGGTAGATTACATCGCGTTCATCAACCCGAATCTGCCTGAACATTTTCTCAATATCGGCAACATATACGTAGCGGAATAAACGCCACTGCATGTGCAGTGTGGGAAGATCTGATTGGAGGCTGGGACCAATATACTGAAGGTCATTCAATGATTTACCATTGGTAGATACTGCGGAGGCGTTAAATACAACGCGTGTTTTGGTAGTCGAACTACTAACTTTGGTAACTGCATGGTGAGGTAAATATACCGGTTCCATGTCAGTAATTGTAGAGGCGACGCGCATATGTCCTAAATCTTCATATTCGCGCATGAATTGCGAATACGCTTCGCGTTCAAGAGGGCGCGTTGCGAGACGACGCTCCATTGAATGCAGACACTGGATTGCACGAGGCTTAGTTTCCCCGATATCTAATGGGGGAGGTTCCTTGAAGGGTATGCGGACTACATACCGACCGTCCGAATCTCGAGAGTGCGTCTCGAGAAAGTGTTTCTCACACTGGATGTCCGTTTCGGATTGAGCACAAGAGATTGGGATTTCTTCGATCTCCCAGAATCGTGAGAGAGAGGAATGCAGATCCTCGGCTGCATGGGAATGATGCAAATGCACCGTAGGATTAGGCGATGAATCGCGAGTTGAATCTGTACGACCCGAGAGGACCCACCCAAAAATGGTGTTGATTGCCACCGGCTCGTCAGGTTTGCCGCGAATAATCCCGTCGCGAAGAACATAAGCGTATAGATCAGCACCTATTATCAAGTGTATGGGCGCGTCATCTGTCGGATACCGATCCGAAAATTCAATATTTCGCAAATGTGGCCAATACGAAATTGGGTGCCGAAAATTAGGAACATAATTAGTTAATGAATCCATTATTAATGCGTCAGTTGCGACCGCTACCGACATATCAGACGTTGAGCTGACTGAAATAGGAATGACCTGTTTAACCTTGCCTGTTGCGCCCGATACAATTCCACTAACGACAGTTGATGTGGGGTATAATTTTGTTCGCAAATCGTTCGCTATTTGCCGCGTAATATATGTATGCGTAGACCCGTGGTCTAAGAGACAACGTAGTTTTATTACCCGTTTAGAGGGAGCAGTAACAAGCACCCACGCCGTTGCGAGTACCACGTGAGACGGTACCTGCGGTGTGCTTAAATGTGATTGCACGTAACTGGCTTCTATGTTTGGAGAGGCGGTACTGGAAGTACTCGCAGCGACGTTCGCAATGCCTGTTTCAGTACTCGATTTACTGCTGTCGGAGTGCAAAAGT
This sequence comes from Trichopria drosophilae, assembly GCA_030407085.1. Lineage (NCBI taxonomy): Eukaryota > Metazoa > Arthropoda > Insecta > Hymenoptera > Diapriidae > Trichopria > Trichopria drosophilae. The sequence goes on along the minus strand of CM059582.1, from coordinate 10,545,479 downwards.
GAATGGTGACGTTTACCACATTGTATACAATTTCGCAAACTTTTGCAATTAGATGCCTTATGATACGCTGAAAGGCAGTTCTGACAGACATTTTTCATTTTCACAATATCCCATCGTTGAGAAACTGTTTTGCCATTGAAGATGGCGCATTTAAATAAAGAATGTGTGTCAGAACATAGAACGCATTTTGTTTGTTTATGTGAATCGTCCCGACAAGCTTGAGCAGGGAAAGCGGAAACGGTTTTATTTCGAGCTTGAGCATTTGATGCGCGAGATATCTTTTGTATACTAGCCGTTTGAAAACAAGCGGAAGCTTCGTACGACCGAATTTTAGCAGACAAAAATTTCGTTAATTGCTCGAATGTGGCATATTCGTCACCTTCCAACGAAAATTCCCATGATTCCCGCGTCCCGTTGTCAAGCTTGGAGGTCACTAGATACACAAGAATGTCGTCTTGCACCGGACGATCTAGTTTCTTTAGTGCATCTGCAGAAGATTGCACTTCATCAAGTAATTTTCTAAGTTCTTGCGGCGACCCGTCATGCAAGACAGCCTTTACAGAAAATAAACGTGACAAATAGATTTGTAAGAGGCGACGACGATTTTCGTACCGATCTGTCAAAATCTTCCACCCAATTTCAAAGTTTTCAGCCGTTACAGTTAAATTCGCTAATAATTTTGCCGCGTCGCCTTGCAAACACGATTTTAAATAGAACAATCGCGAAAATGGATCGATGGACGCGTCATTAATAATTAACGCGCTGAAATGATCGCGAAACCCGATCCAATTTAAAAATTCGCCATTAAATCGCGGTAGATCGATTGACGGTACCTTTGTCTGTCGCGGTATGACGGGAGCAGTAGCTGCTGGACCGCTGATTCTTGTCGATGCCGATGATGCAGGCGCAGACAAACGGATGACGGATGACAGGCCGGCACTTGTATCGGAATACAAATCTTCGGCGGTTCCAATGAAATCCTTAGAAAAATACTCCTCCGTGGAGCAGGATGGCAGTTGGTTATATAGCAGCATTTGCTCATGACGAGCTGTCATTTGCTGCCACTTAGTTTCTACAATTGAGCGGCGCGAGACAGCTTGATCATACGTGATCTGCGAGGAACTGAGTAATTCAGCAGCCCGTTTAAGAGAGCCAAATTCATAATTTTGTAGCGCCACCAATTGCATAAATTCATGGTACGCATCCGTGGGATCTCCTTGAGTACGAGTCTTGACCATATTGATAATAATTCTATGTTCAGTTTGATAGAATTACGAGTTACAAGTGCGACTGCGTGCACTTGATTATATCGTACAACACGATGTGTATGCTGCAAGTGCGTATGGCGCACTGGAAGTGCTTTTACCACCACTCCCGGTATGACCACCAGTAGCAGGGGTACTGAGGCGGAGAGTTCGCCCTAATCGCCTATCAGAGGCTCGCACTAGGAGGATCGAGAGTTGAGCAAGAGAGAGGTGCGTGAGACTTATGCTGCGTATAGCGGCTGTCTCCTTGCTGACGTCACGCTGGTGACGTAGCGAAATAGAGGAATCGTGTGATTCCGAAGCGGACCGAAAGTGGCCGAAAGTGCGGAATTCGAATTTCGAATGTTTCGAATTCAGGTTCAAATGGCGGAGCCGAGAATCGGCGGAAAGTTCCGACCGCGCACGAAGGCTTTATGTATGCACTTTGCACTGCACTAAATTGCACTAATGAGACACTGCATTCCAATGGTGCAATTTTGCGGATGTCCAAATTGATGAAGCACTCGCGTGTATGAGACTGTCCTTATAATTTGCACAAAAGTCCAAGTTCGTACGAAATGCAAGTTTTTCGCAAAATTGTTCAACGCGTCGTACAAATCCAAATTTGTGCTAGATTATTTGAAATACTCGCGTACTCCGATCCTGGCAGGATCGCCAAATGTTAGCGTGTGGATTGTCAACGTAGCAAATTACATTTGTACAACCGCCGTTGCTGTGGGTGCGTGGTCCAGGATGGAGTAAACACAAGAAAAAAAATGCAAACTGTAATCTAGCACATTTATGTCAGTAACTCTAATCAGTACAACTAACTATTTCCGTAACCTTATTATAAAATGGCGTGCGTGCTACCTCGTGGGGAAAGCGATCCGAACTGACTCTCCGATTTTTCCGGAAATCGTTCTCGATATTCGCGACTTTACGCGTCAGTATAATAACTGGTGAAACGGAGAAACATAAAGGGCGCGATATTTAATATTGATACGCGAACAAAGCTTGTTCAAATGGTGTTTATATTATTAAAAAGATTTTTCAAACAATTGTTTCTGTGGCGGATACCGCCCCTTTAAAAAATACGCACGGAAGCCGACAACTAGTACTATAATATATCGGGAAAATATAAGTCATATAAGTGGCAGGAATTTGTCACTCGAAATCATTTTTCAATTCCGAATTATTATAATCCACTAGTATCCGGAAAACATAGTAAATTAAAGTGGCAGAAATATTACACATTTTATAATTTAAATTTGAACTAGAAAAATAAATATTTAAATGCCCTTCCGAGTATTTTCCAAAAATAAAGAGAATCCGATTATTTAAATGTTTCGAATTAATTTTTCGTTACTAGAACATTTAAGAAATTAATTTGATATTTTTTAGCGAGATCGGTGAGATAAGAACCGAGTTCAATTGAGTGCAACCGGCACACCATAATTATGCTATGGAACCTCGTAAAATTTATTCCAGAGCAATATAAGCACGAAACTACTCGATAAATTACGAATACTCTTTCTACAAGATATTAAATTAAAATTTAATTTTTTTGGCCTGAAACAGAAGCACGAGAAACTATGCATCTTTAGTACGATGAATTTTTATAGAATCTATAGGAGATATCGTAAAAATTCATATATTAGGAGATCTCAACTGTAATATAATAGAACCTATTTTTTATCGTTAAAAATTAATTATCTTAATTCTATAAGGTTTTATCCTTCTAATATGAAGAGATAAGAAAGCATTTTATAAGCTAAAAAAGTCGAATTCTGTTATTTTTAGTAAATTAAGGTATGAGGCATGTTAACCCCTCTTCCGAACTTTTGGCCAATCAAATAGGCCCAAAATAAGTACTATACGGATAGTACAGGGTATAAATAAGCGACCTTTCCAATGGATAGTCACCGTCTAAAGTTCTTTACGATCAGCGCTATATATTCGACGACATAAACCAGGAGACTTAGGCTTCATCAGAGGACAACATAGCTTGCAGTGGAAAACACATAAGGATCGGCCAGTTCTACAGCATCCTTTGGACCAATAGGTTTTGGCTCTCCAGCAGCATCATTTGGAGCTGGAATTCAAGGCACCTACAAATAGTTGGGGAATAACTCATTCACCTTTTTCCAGTCCTTTTCAGGGCTATCTAATATTTTTCCACAGCTTCCGACGCATCTCATCAGGTCCAGCCTCTTCAGCCATCTCTGCACTTCCACCAATTGCTACAGCCGCATTACATACCGCCTGATAGGCGTTGTTACAGGGCAACACACTTCAGAGGAGGTCTACTAATCGGTGATTGCCACCCGTGTGGTAGGCAACCGGTTAAACAGGTCCTGCATACTGTTGCCGCCTGTTGGCTGGCTCGCACCATTACAACTTAAGCCGCCTGCTGGGCAAGGCTTATTAAAATCAGTGTTTGCATCTAACTAAATTCATTTCTGTTGTTTTTTTTATGATTAACTTTTATTAAATATATTTTTTGTTAATTCAAACTATCCTTCGTTTCGAAGTTAATTGCCCGTAGACGAGCATCGCAACAGGGTAGCGGCATTGCAACGAGCCGTCTTAATTCATTGTCAAAGTTCGTTAATTCCGCATTGTAATCTTCTATTACAATTCAAATTTCCGCTTGGGATATTTCTTTAACTTTACTAATTTTTTGGCTCTTCATAAGAATGCGGCTATGAAGGTTCAATATCGTTAAAAACATTATCATTGTAACGATATAGTTATATTGTGTATTAATTAACACGCATAATCAAATTTCTTTCATTAAAATATCGCTGATTTTCACATGCCATTTCGTCCAAGTATTACATTAACTTTAATTGTATCTAAAACTCCCCAGAAACTTGAAGGAATTCACAAACCCATCGCTTCAAATTATCATGTTCAATAATGTAAAACAAAATAATAAGAAATTCACCGTCTCGCTCTACTTTTAACACATGGAAGCAAAAAGTTCAAATCAGATTCAATGGTGTTCATTTGCAATGAGTTCGTATTTAAACATACACTTTAAAATTAAATTGCAACAGCTAAACACGGTTTGAAAAAGTAGGAATTTGGCCTTACAATTCGAACATTTTTGACGACTTCTATTTTGCAGCATCCACCTCCTTTTGTACAAATAGCAATATAAATTAAAGTCAAGAGGCAACACTGAACAAGCGAACAGCAAATTTCGCAAAAGACAAAAGGCCACCGAAAACTGAAGCCGCTAAATCTTCTAAAGAACCCAACACATTCCAAGTAAAATGCGTAAAGTCTGAAGTAACTTTAACTTTATAAGTGCAGTAGAGTTTAACCCATCTCGTAGACGAATGCTTAGATCTTGATTTACCTATTATTAATGCAAGTAGCACGCATAGTGATGGTATAATAGTTTTAAGCAATGTTTGATATGTTTTGACAGCAAACGGCTATGGAAAAATAGATAAGGAACAATTGACCAAAAAAAAGGAGCATAATGTTTTTTATGCTACCGTTCCAATCTAAAATAATGTGGTTGTCGAAATTCCATTGCAATTTGCTAATTATCTGCAACCATTGCAATCGATAACTAATATACCCTCACAAGTAACACTTGAAAATTCTACAAACTTACCAAGAGCAGCAATACAAACATTTTTAGAAGCATCAACGACAATAGGTGTCACACAAACTCCACTACAAATACAGATAGCAAAAGCTTCCTACACAGGCTACCCTCCGTCACAGATGTCCACTATTTTCACTATTACTTCATTAAATTTGAAAAACAGCAAGTGTGCAGGGAATCTCAAAACTCAATGATTTACACATGTTTTAAAACGTTCTAAAAACAAAAGTTTAAAAAGTATTAGTTTTAGGTAGCGGCCGACGGCCAACGCGTCATGTGTGCCACGGCGATGCGCGCAAGGCCACGACCAACATTAAACATTCATTACTTTTAAACTATTAATGCAATGGAGATGAAACTTTCCTGAAAATTTGTTCATACCTTAATGAACAACTTTCTCGCTGAAAAGTTTCGGATGCTTGAAATTCGCTCGATAAACGAAGCGCCTGAACGTATAAAAACACAAATTTCGCAGTTCTGCATTAAAAAATTAATAACTTTTTTATTTATTAAGATATATCACTTTTTCTTAGTGCACTAGATCTGGGAAACTGTAATGAACAATTTCATTTTTTATTCGTTTCAAAATTCTCAAAATTGACCGCGTTATAGCGAGTTGAAATAAAAAGTATTTGCGAACCGGCCACGCAATAACCAGTGCTGCGTAGACAGGACTCGGTCATGTTTCTTTCTTTCCGTGTTCTACCAGAGAGAAAACTACAGAATTCAACTTTATATTCAATGCATACAACACGTGCTTTATATCGTCCGCGACGGAAGGCTTCGCATATAACGTAAGTGAAAACCCACTTCCATAGCAGAAGAGACATAAGCGATATTTTTGCCCCTAGCGGAGGTAAAGTTAACAACATTGGATATCAGAGACATTGCGCGCATTTAAGGTAACCGTTAGTTCATAAATAATATGAAACTACATTACAGCTTTAAAACCACAAGTACCAGTAAGAGTTATAAACATAGTTTCACCAAAATTATGTTACAAACTTTCAGAATATGCATCACTTAAACACAAATTAAAAAAAAAGGTTATCCACCGCTAAACACAGCATATCATTACGTGCCCAGTGCGGTGTAGGACGCGGGCGTCCGAGTTTCACCCGTGCGTTCAACTTTAAAAATTCATAACTCGTAAACTAATAAAGACACCACGAATATCCAAAATGGATAGTATTCTGTATAAAATTTTCTATTATATAAAAATATTTGTAAAAAAATAAAAAGGGTGCACGGTGGTCAAAAATGGCTTTGAAAAAGAAAAAAAATTTTTTTATGCATTTATTATTATAATTTTTATATGTAATTATTTATTTCTGAAACTTCAGACTCTTATATTATAGTGTAACAAATTTCACAAAATTCCGATAAAATGCCTACAAGCTAGAATATTTTAAAAAATACGTTTTTTTTTAAGTTAAGAATTGACATGTCCGCCATTTTGAAAATTTTCGGAATATCGAAAAATCATTTTACCACATGTCATACACTGAGAGAACTTTGGTGTAGCAGCTACACTATCGGAAACATCAGCTGCACTAACCAAGGGAAACGTGTCGCCCGTAGCCTTCGGGCAGACGCTTTCCGAATTTAGTGCAATAGTTGCCCTAAGCTTAGTGTAACCCGTGTCCGAACGGTAAGGTGCGCGAGAATCCCTTAATTTCATTACCGGTTTTGATACATAAAAATAATATAAAAACAACATGTATTTACATTCTTGTCTACTCTGCGTTCTTTATTTATATATCCTGTACAGGAAATGTAATTATAAACAAATAATGTAAATAAACAACGAGTTCTCGATGCGGCATTTATAGGGCAGCAGATGTCAAATCTCTTAGGGTACCAGTTGCCCTAAATTTGGCGCAGCATATGTTGTAAACTATCGGACTACTAACTTGCACCCTTCTTCTTTCCACTGGATTGGATCCAATAACTCGCAACACCGCCACCGATATAATAATTGGTTCTCTACCCATCCGGAACATGATGCCAGGCCCCCTTACGGTGTTTGGTTTGTCAGTTCCACTGCTGTAATTCTAATGCCCACCTTGCTTGCTGGCGGGTCGGTTCTGACAGAGTTTGCAACCAGGTGAGAGCGCTGTGGGCTGAAATCACCGAGACCGTATATACCTCCACGTAGGGACACAGCTTCTTTATTGCCCACAACACGGCTAGGCACTCTCTTTCGGAGCACTGAGTACTTTGCTAGCATACAGGATGGGATGCTCCCCATCCTCGTGTTCCTCGGTTAGCACCGCTCCTATTGCAAAACCACTCGAATCGCATTGGATCGTGAATGGTTTGCTAAAATCTGGTCGAGCTAACAGGGGGCCGATGCGCATTGTGTCTTTGTAGGCGCCTCTGGTATTACGTAGTCTATGCACGAATAAGGCAACATATGGGTTTCGGAACCGCGTGGAACTAGCCAGTCTAACTGGCAACTCCGAATCGGGTGCATCGTGCCATATGTTGTTGTAACCATCAATAGTGTGTACAAGCTACTAATAAATGACTGCTAACCGTGTGTGTGGATCTTCTTGCACCTGACCTCAGCAAGAAATAGGCTTGCTTAAACATCCGCTTGTGAAGCTGCATCAACCCCTACATCTTGAGGACTTGAAACGCCTCCTCTTGCTCACCTCCCTAAGCCCAAGGCTGTCCTTTTCGTAATAGTCTTACGAGCGGTATTTTACTCTCAGCATCTTGCTTAAGAAACCTAGAGTACCATCCAACTATCCCCAAGAACCTCCGTAACTGTTTTACGGTTTGAGGGGCCGGATACTCTAAGATTCGCTTCACTTTCTCGACATCTGGTCGCCATCCTTCGCTATCTAAGACAAACCTCAAATACGTCACTCGCGAACACCCAAACTCACACTTTCTCTCATTAATCGCCAACCCCGCCTGGACCAACTTCCTTACTACCAGCTATAACCACCGCAGGTACTCTTCGAAATCTTCTGTCGACACACACACAATGATATCATTCAAATAGCTGAAGACCTATGGTTTTTATATTTGTCTACCACCCGGGGGCCTACAATGCATACCATTGCCCCACTATCATGCATGGCCACAAAGGGAACCCCACCTATCGCGACCTCCATGAAACATCGACTTCTGGGACATTCCGAACCCCAGTGTCCGTGCTATTGGCATATGAAATATAGTCGTTTTGAACAGTCTGCTGCCCGATGTCCTAAAAACTGATAGTTGAAATACGCCCCAATCCAACCCAAGTTCCCTGGGGTCGTCACGAGAAAGCTTGCTTCATTCCTCCGAAGGGTCCCTTTTCCATATTTTCTTTTTCTGGTTTGTTGATAACTGGCCCCGTGTCGGACTCCGATTCGATATTCCGACTCTCGCTACTGGTCACCTTCCTTTCCTCCTCCTCCTCCACCGTCGAAACCCCCATCGTATGCGCCACCCGTACATACACGATCCCCGATATTCTAGTCCTCTCCTTAATCGGGGGTTCGTGGTACCGACGCGACGGTCTATCTCTTTTAATCGCTCGTACTTCTGCCCCCACTTTTCCAGACTTGCGAAGTTGTCCACTTCCTTTTCCGCCAATTATCTGCGATATTCCGGGTTTAAATTCCGGAAAGCGATCCGCAATTGCTTCTCTATGGACGGTGGTATTTTGAAATAACTCACAATATGGCGGAAACAGGAAATGAATTGTCCAATTGACTCTCTTTTTTCCTGAGTTCGGTCCTTCGACTCCTCCTCTAAATCCTCCTCGTTTATCTCGCCAATGAAGAACTGCCTAAAAGCCTTCCCGAAAATCTCGCCATGTTCTAAAATCCTGATGGGTCGTCTTGTACCATCGACTATTCACCCGGTACAAAATGGAAGGGATCACTCGGAATAGAGGACCGTCTTCGAATCCAGATTTTCCCGGCAATCCTCTAACCTCGAGAAGAATTCTTCTACCGATTCTTTTTCATCTCCCGAAAACTTGAATCCCCACTCCCGTAACGCCTTCGTGCAGCGTGAGTCACGGCCGATCTCCGCGTTGCGATGGCGCTGCCGGACTTCCTGTTACCTTTCCTATACCTCGATATCACTGGAATATCCCACAATCCATCATGCGCATTATACGTATGATACTTCCCGTCAACCCCCACTAGTCGCCCCGGTAAGCAAAATTATTGTGCAACTTTTCATACCACTTTGAAACTTTGCATACTTTTAGAGGGTATCTAGAGTAAGAATTTCCGAAGGGGAGCCATCTTGAATTTTGCTACAGAACCAAGATGACGGCCTTTTCGAAAAATCACTATTTATTTTTTTACGACTTTATTTTTAGTTATTTCAAATTGTTGTTTGGTACAAATATGAAAGTTATTTATTATAATATCACAAGTATTTTTATCTTCATGAATTTCGATCAAATTTCAAAATGGCGGCCACTTTACTACATTATTGAGTTATTACTGAACACATAGTATTCTTATATTGTAAAGTAGTAGTATAATGTACTTTTCAATGAAATAATATTGTATTTTGATGCTGATTACGATCCTGAATACTCAAGCTGGCGGATCCAATATGGCGGGCATAGAAACAAAAACAGGCATTATCTATTCTATTTTGTGATTTCTTTTAACATGGATATTACATGGTGCAAATGGATACCGCTCTTAGCGAAACCAGAGTCGCGACGGGCACGCGGCGGTTAACAACTTCTTTTTTTTTTTTCTATTGTTGTATTTTATTTATCTGTTTCATTTTTTTCATTAATATTTTGACACTTACCTTGGCATTTTCTACACAGTAGTGTACATGCAACCTTTTGGCGTTTACAAGAGCAACGTGCAGAACATCCATTATAACAAGAACATTTCGTTAAATGAGCTTTACAAGCTTATCGTTATAGAAAAGAATTATCGTTAAAAACAGGGCTACTGACTGGTGCATGTATGTACTAAGCCGAGAGCTACATTTCTATCGGACTTGATAGCCGCCTAGCGGTTAAACCTCGAACTATTTTGTGTTTATGTCTTATTATTGATGATGTTTTTAAAGCTAATTACTCGCAATTTGGTATATGGTAATGTTTTTGGAGACATCGATTACAAATCCTATGCTAGATTTACCAAATACAAAATAGCGGATCCAGTATGGCAGACAAAAATTTTAGAAATGTTTCCATTTGCCCAATAATTGTTACTCGGAGGTTAAATCAATCTGACGTTCGATTCCTAACCAGCGACCACGAAACCCCCGAGTAACGATTTTCAACTGAATTGCTTGAATAGAAAAATGTGTGACTCTAAGTGTTAATAATTTATTAAATTATCCGCCATTTTGAAATTTGACCGAAATTCATGAAGACAATAATAGTCGTGATGTTATAATAAATAACTTTCACATTTGAACCAAAAAATAATTGGAACTAACTAAAAATAAAGTGGTAAAAAATAAATTGGTGAATTTACGAAAAAGGCCGCCATCTTGCTTCTGAAGCAAAATTCAAGATGGCTCCCCTTCGGAAATTATTACTCCAGATACCCTCTAAACGTATGCGAAGTTTCAAAGTGATATGGAGATGTGCACAATTTTGGCACTTTTAGCGAGTTACCGGGGCGACTACACTAATCACTATACTCCGCCTCTCTAATAGATCGTCACGATCCCTGATGCATTCCCTGTCTGCCTCACCGTACTCCAGTCGGCGCCCCTAGAGTTCTCGGTTCGGCTCTACCAATGGCCCGCGCCGGCATGGTACTTTATCCCTTCCCTTCCGTCCAGCATTTTGCGAGATTTCCCTGTCCCGGCTCGCTCCTCCTCTCGTTGATATCCGACATTATCTACCCAGGAGGTAGACCGTCGGTCCCGCTCTAAATTATTCAGTTTCCCCCACTCTATTCCTAATTTCGAATATGCGAAATACACGGATTTTTCTCGGTTCCTCGGGGTTTCACTTGTCTAATAGCTACTAAGGGCGGCCCCTTCTCGTGTCCTAGCGTCCACTCACCCGTCCCCCACCCGAACTTGGCTGCACCTGACTGCTGAGTCGGGGCAGTACACCTCATCCAGCCTCAGCTGACATATGGCTGGTAGTGGTTATCGCATAAATGGTAACCAGAGTGGTCGTAGAGATCGTGTTTCCGGCTGAACGACCGCGTTTTTAAGGTAAATAATTGATCTAAAATTCTGTTAACCGCGGGTTCTATATCAATCCAACGTGTATCGGCCACTTTAAGAAATTTTAGAGGCAATTCATTTGAGTCGACTCGGCTATATATCTGAACATAAGCTGCCTGTCGAGCACACAAGAGTCTGCAAACCATTTGTACGTTTCACTGATTAAAAATTGCAAATTTCTTGGAAGAGTGAACAGTGTGGCTTTCGAAACTGCTAATTGTAGCACATTTGATTAGCATCAGGGTTTTTATGTCTTCTTTTAATAATGTGTATACAGCCTGCATGTACACCAACCACAGCAAACGCATTGTAAGTTACGATTCCCCTTAATTTTTCTGATTTTAAGTTTTTTATTTTAGGGGGATTTTATAATTCTGCAACCATGCATTCAGCTATTCCAGTCTCGATATTTAAAATATCGAGAATAGTTATTTTTGTAATAAATGCGTAAAAACTTACGCCCGTGTTGCAAACAAAATTTTTCGTATTATACTGCGCATAAAATGGGTCAGAAAAGACGCATCGATGTGTTCAGAGTAAACGGGGGGAGGCGGTGGGGGGTTCGGGGGCGAAGACCCCGATATAAACAAATGTTTACCATTAAGAATAAGAAGAAACTTTAAGCACGTATGTGATAATCTTTATTTATTGTAAGTTTTTAGTTACAAATGGTGTAATGTAATTCATTCAATATTATCTACTGTGAAATAACAATTTCTAATAGTCATATAACTGTGAAGATAATTTGGATTATATTAAACATTTGTATTTTGAATTGAATTGTTAACATGAAATGTAAATAGAAAATATATAAAGTGGACTTTTTATAGCCGTTTCAGCAGCTAGTAGAAGTTCTGGTGTAATATTGTTTTCGTCATTAATATCTGCGTTCTCGGAATTTATTTCGGGCACTTTTCTACACTTTGAAATTCAATATGTAAGAAGCCCCGATATGCAATTAACAGTGAGGTTAATGTGTTGACGTATTGGGTTATGTGACGAAAACGCTCTGCATAATTCGTAATTGTAAATAGTATATTATGCAACTAGTGCGTAAAGTGTACTTTCTTCACGAGAGCGACACGTGCAAACAAGGCTCCGGCGAAGCCGGCGACGAGTGGGGGACTGTCGCTCGAGTGAAAAAATGTTACGCACCAGATGCATACGATATTTTATGCCCGGTGCGTGCGTTAAAGTGCGTGCGTAAGGTCATTTTTTGTCCAATGCGTAAAGTGATTTTTTTTCACTCGTGCGTAAAGTGTCTCACTCGGCGTCTGCAGCTCCTCGTGAGACTTTATGCACGGGTGAAAAAAAATCACTTTACGCACTAACTTTACCCACGCCCGGGCATAAAAGTATTTACAAATCGAAGCTGCATTCGACTGTAGTATCGTATAATTACACCTAACATTTTATACATTGTTATGTCTGTGGATTCATCGAGTAACAAACTAAACGAGCTGTCAGCAATATCTAATATTAATGAATTTTCGAAATGTGGTCCCAAGATATTCTTTATAACATTTGTACATTCTAGGGGAAGGGCGCCCACTCAACCCAATATTTACCAATGTTCTCTCTGTTCTTCTGAAAGAAACTTGATTTGTCATCATGAATGAAAATAGGTCACCTTTAATTAAATCAAAAAAAAAATGATGGAGGCTCTTCCCGTTCTCCAGTCATTATTTTTTTAAGAGCATATCTCCCGGTCTGCACGCTCGCACTGAGCCGCGCGGCGTGGATTCGAAAAGTGCGTTCGTTAGGCGTCGCAAAGTAGAAATTAGAAATTAAACGTTCTCGTAAATGGAATTCGCTTCTGGATATATAAAGGCGCCAAGGCGGAGTGTAAAATTATAAATATGAGTCATTACGAAATGTATCAACGTTTTCCCTATTTAATCGATGCTATCGATTTGAGTTATTCCGTTCCCCTGTATTGACGTATTGTACATTTTGAAGTTTTCATTTTGAATCATGCCTCCTGTCAATCGATACTGCAATCCTTTTAAAAGGAAGAGGCATGGGGATATTAATATAAAGAATACATTACGTAAAATAACCGGCGAATTTTGTAAAAAATGTAATCTTGATCCTAATTATGCTTAAACAAGAAAGTCATCGAAAGATACAAAGGGTTCCCGGACTTTATTCCCCCGGAGATAATTCCCCGGAAAAAATTTCACCGGAAAAAATTTCACCGGAAAAAATTTCACCGGAAAAAATTTCCCCTAGAAAAAATTTCCCCTGGAAAAAATTTCCCCGGAATAAATTCCCCTGGATTGGGCATTTCGCGGACCTTAGGTAATGCATGGATAATTGATGCGTGCAGTGTTTATTTACGTACCCCCCCCCCTCCCCGAAAAACTATCCTAACCTAACCTCTAACCTAACCTCACCCCCCCCCCCTAACCTGCCTAAAAAGTGTTAATGCGTGGATGATTGATGAGTGCAATGGGGGGGGGGGCTTCGCCCCCCCCAAACTATCCTAACCTAACCTGTAAGGAACCTCGCCCCCCCTAACCTGCCTTTTTTTTTATTACTCCTTTGGGCCTAGGAGATGATATTTTTTATGGAGGTGGGAAAAAGAATTAGTAATATATAGGGAGAAAAGGGGGAGCCATTTAGTAAATATATGTATATTTTTGGTATATTATAGTTTATTTTGTTATATGTTTTGTGGCTACTTCGCGGAATTTATAAAAATCGCTATAAATGAACCCAAAATAAACCATTTTTAACAATAAATTTTGAAATGCATCCTCTTTGTAAGACCCTTCGATATGCGGGGAAATTTATTCCGGGGAAATTTTTTCCGGGGGAATTTTGACGGGGAAATTAATTCCGGGGAATTTTTTCCAGGGAAATAAATTCCGGTCACCATACAAAGATACTTGTGTCTTAGTGGAAAATATAAACCACGAAAATCCATCGTGCTCTCTAGATATCTCCGACACTGAGGGAACAGATGAAAAATTCGCTGAAGAAGAAAAGGTCTTCAGTGAAGAACTTAAGAAACAATGTAGAGGTCATTGATGCAATGATGAATTTAAACAAAATTCGCGAGAATTTTAAGAGTACGTCCTATTCGATCGTGAGAGGATCGTAGGATAGAAGCTGCTAAAAATCGAAAGATTACCGAAATAAAAACTGATCGTGAATTGCAGAAAGTTTTTGAAACGGAACATTTTTACATTCAAATTATTTTTATTTTAATTTAAATAAAAACGGGTTATTGTTATTATTTCATTATTTGTACCTTCCTCTTTGGATAATGAAGTATATTCGATACTCTTCATGTTGAAATGACACGTCTCAAAAATTCAGTGCCAAAAAATCCAAACAATGATGAAATGTTAAAGGGTTTTGATGCAAATAAAGTCGATATATTGTATTGAAGAGTACATGTTAACTGCTAAGAAAGAGCAGATATTTTTATGATTATAATAATAATGTTATATTAAGTGATTTAGTTATTTATATATAAGCTATATATAAGTTATATAATATAAATACAAATATAATTCAAAAGAGGACAGAAAAAGAAGCAAAGTACGAAAATCAATTTAATAGTGAAAACAATTGAGTACAACGAACCAACTTCGAATCATTATCATTATGAAATGATCATTAAAATAAGTATAGATTTTTATATTGTATATAACTTGCAGATTTATAGTTTTAGCCCATGCAAATCTGTCATTTTTGTGTGAAGACAATTTCCATAATATTTCTCAAGTACTTAATAAGAGAGTTGATGTTATTAATGGTTCGAGGTAATTTCCTGTTTGATAGCAGCTTTCGTCTCCCGTGATCATATAAACTTGTAACAGTATTTTGAACCTTTTGTGCTATTTGGGGGATTATTTCAGCAACTGCTGATTCGAAGATCGGTTTTTCCACCAACCATGAGAGGTCCGCGTTATCCGAACTGAAGTCCAAGCTGTTGTGGACAAAGATATTATAATGCAGAGTTATTTAGTTAACAGTTACCTTATCAAATTATCAAATAGTATTTTTTAACATTCCGTGTGTAAAACACGATTTTACGTACTAGGGCGAAATTTTCATGTACGTAAAATTGCGCTCTACTCACGTCGCATTAAAAAATATCGTATTGAACAAGGGCGAAATATCGATCTCCGTCGATTGTGATTGTCACCCTCGCTCCGCTCGAGCGGCAAACTTCACACTCGTCGAAGATCGAAAATTGCGCTCTTGTTGCATAAAATACTATTTCGATACTAGTGCGTAAAATACGATTTTACGCACCGTTTTTAACATGCGATTAGATAGGGCAGTGCGTAAAATCGAATTCTTACGCACGCGTGCCGAACGATATTTTTCGATATACTATGCGTAAAATTTGTGCGCCGTTTTTTGTGGGTCAAATACACGAGTGCGCCGCGGTCATCACACGTGCGTAACATCGTATTTTACGCACTAAAAACGGTGCGTAAAATCAAATTTTACGCATAGTATATCGAAAAAGATTATACAATATCTGTGTTTAGAATAAGAAGCAGTTAATGCGGGGAGATATTATTAAACATGTAAATTTCAAGTAACTTAGACCTGGTTAACACGTTTTCACACATCGTTTACTTACTTGTAGTTTACAATTTTGAATCTTGTAATCTTCATAATCAATCTTTCGTTATGAAATCGAAACCCGAAGGCGAATTTTGTATTATCGAGTTCAACATTTACTGTTTTACACTGGTCAACAAATAATATTCTTTTACAATAACGGAATTTTCCCTGAAATTAAGAATTATAAAAGTTGCTTTGAATATTATTGAAGCATATCTGCACTTCTTGGATTAAACGTTTAAATATGTATAACAAAATTAAAAAGTAATAACTTGGTTTTTCAACCCTAAACCTATTATATTGTTGATGTTACAAGGAATTATTTTGGAATTGAAGTTGATATGTTAATCGTATAAGTGAATATTGAGTTATCAAATTGATCAACCATATTTTTTAATTTATAAAAAAAAAAGAAAAAAAATGTACAAATCCTTTTGGATTTCAAAGTAAGGAGAATCTTTTATTTCATATAAACTTATAAAAATATGCTGCAAAGTTATTTGTACTTAAAATTTTAAATCTTTCTTTTATAATATATGATTTTAGTAAAATTTGACAATTTTCTGATGAGCACCTTAATAAATTAAGTTGAGACGTCAATCTATTGTATATATCACTTTATAAGAAATATTTTCATTTAACAAATAACATTGAAGAATAATGATATACGATAGGTTGTAGTGCACAAGGAATATTTTATTCACTCTGATTTTGCAGATCGTACAATAGTTCGATTTTCGCGTATCGACATTTTCTCGCACACACAAGTCGCACCTTTGTCTCCAACGGCTAGGGAGAGTCTGGCCCCTTCCTACATTCGCACAGATTCCCCGCTTGTAAACTACTAGCGCACTCGCGGGTGTCGGTAAGGTAAAGTACATTGTTATCAAGAGATATCGTACAAACATACGGAAAAGAAGACAGAATTTGCTTTATTTATATATGATTTATGCACTAACCTTGAGTTTCCCTATTCGCACTAATCCTTTTACTCTGCTCTCAAAGCCATCGTTAGAATAGAGGGCTTTTTCTACAACTATGTCAGTAGTCGAAAGTCCTTCCATGCGTCCACCTAGTACCTGAATTTGTACAAACCCCTGAAAAAAATGAAAACGGTAATCGCAGAATGAGATAAATATGGTGACAGGAGTGCCGTGCAGAAAGAGGGTCAGGGATGGGTGTCCCGACGACGCGACGCGGAAGGCAGCATCGGCAGGACAGGCTTGTCTCCTATGTCTTCATTCGCCCGAGATATACACGATATTTTTTATCACACCTGTATATAACAAACTGCGACTTTATAATGCCGGTGAAGTACAGATCAGGTACTGATGATGAGAAGCGCGCGCGAAAAAGTGAACATCGACAGGAGAAGCGAGCGCGAAACCGCAAAAAGCGCCCGTCGGACCCTAAAAGGCTACTATTTTGGCCTTTTCTCGGTTTCTATCGATTATATGTACGTAAATAATGTATTTGAACAAATTTTTAGCTTATTAAATTTCCTACAAAATTGCCCTTCAAAAAACCTATTTATGACCATTAGTGGCTCACCAGGAGCTTGTGATATTTATATCTCGTGTTGCATGAGTAACTTAAGTGGTTAAATTGATCAACTTACATTTTTTTAGAGAACATGAATTTAGGAGGTCATTGTGTAGCCTTTACGCTTTCGTTTACCGTTTCGATCATATTTCTAAGATGAGTAGTGTGTAAGTTACAATCCCGAATGTCAGTGCGGTGCTGACCTATTTATGTGAAAATATCATGCTAGAACCAGTAACTACAATGGATCCACATGCATCTCAATCTCTATTGAAAGTTATATCCTGCAATTGTAAAAAGCAATGTTCAACTGTTTGCGGGTGCAACAAAGCGGGACTTGTATCGTCATCTGTGGGCATTGCCAGGAGACCGGTAGGTTGAACATGCACGCGTAAAAAATCCACATTAACGCGTCATATTTCGGTCAATTTGCAAGTAAGAGAATTTCTAAGAAATACAAATTGTTTAAAAATTAGTAAGCTACAATGTTCCCCTATATAATAAATGTCAAAAAGCTGTAGTTTGAGTTCTAAGCATAAAAACGTGCGGAAAATAAACATGTCTCATAACCTAAAAAAATAGCGTGTGAAGTGCGCATTCTTAGTTTGCACTCGGCTTTTTCCTCCAACATGGAAAGTAAAGGCTCAGAAAAACAACGTCTCCCTTGTTTCAGATTTGCAGGTGATAATTGTGTATGTATGGCCAAACGTTCCCTCTTTCAGAAGTATAACCACCTTCAAATTCGGCTACTTTTGTGTCCCGTTTTTCTTACAGTCTAAACATTAGGGAAGATTGATGTAATTGTGTGCATTTACGAATAAAATTATATTGATCTTGACCCGACAGAAATTATATTCTACTTTTTTAAGCCTTTATCACTATAAAAGCGTTTTTTATATAGGCCCTCTCTCTGACGTCTTAAAGTACATACGGCCATTTATTTTTCAGGTACAGATACAACAAGATGAGCTGTAGAGAAAAAAAATACTTATTAAAAAGTTACTTACTATTTCAGTCTGAAACGGTGGAATGATTAGAGGATCACCGTGAATTTTCTTCACAAATTTTTTAAGGTCTGGGATCTTAGCACTTATTTCAGCTTTAACATCAATTACTCTTCCATGACGAGCTTTCACGATCCTATTATTTTAATATTCGGTAAATATTTTTTTTTCGAAGTGAATAAAGCATAATAATTTAAGAAAACCACAACTACATCACAAATACAATAAAAAAATACTGGTAATCAACGATTAATTTAAGTTGTGACATGTCTCTTGACTAATCAGTAATATGGCGCATTGTGATGAATGAAGATGAAATGTGCAACTCTGATTTGTTTTAAAAATTGAAAAATGATTCAAAAAGGCCAAAAAAACGTCCAACATTAACCCCATTTTGACACGTTTCGGAATTTTTGCAAATACTTCATAATCGTGGAGACGAGTTTCGGATTACACAATAAACTATTGGACAATGTTAAATAGTCGCATGCTCCATTTTTGTTCATCGTAAACAGTAATATGATTATAATGTTTCGTCAGCTTAATGTAATTTACTTTAAAAAAATACTGAATGAAATATATTTATTATTCAAACAAACTTTTTGATCATTTTTATTTCATATGCTTCACAAAGAAAAATTTTCTTGGAAGTATTGCCATTCTAGATTATAATTTTGGAACGGACTTGTAGAATGGAAAAAATTCCCATTATTTCTCATAAAAGTTACTACATTTTTGTAATTTTTATTGCCTAAATAGTAAAAGTTCCAAGAACTTTTGGTCATTTTTATCAGAATGAACGACAATTTTTTTCATTCTGGAAAAATATCCCACCGTTATCATCTCGAATGATAAAATTTCCAAGAAAGTTTGTCTCTGCTTAAATAAATTAAATGATGTCGCAGCAACAATTCAACTCAACCGAATATTTCAAAACATAAACAATTCATCACTCAACATTTTGACAGATACCCATCAGTTATTGACATATTGCATGATACTGCGTAGAGTAGGTTAGGTTTCGTTAAGATTCTGCTTTTGTTGAATTTATTGTTTGTCTTATTTTGTTTATTTTAGTAATTGAAAGTTTGTTGTGCATTGAATTTTTCTTGTGATGAATAATCATGGAAATAGATAAATGAGTACATAACTAATATATAAAAATTTAATTTAATTAAGATACATACATCAAATTGAGAAGAATGGTAATAAACACACAATATAAAATTGACGCATTCATTTGGACCTTTAAGAGAACAAACAAGGAGATTATTATAGTGCATTGCAACAATGTTATTTAATATTTTGAATATATTTAGAATTAATAGCATTCGAGATTAATCACACTGATCTTAATTTTGTACTATGACCAGAATTTCTACGTAATTCAACGTTACAGAAAAATTATTGTAATTCATAATGCATATATTTACCATCTTTCGAAAATATACGATAAATTCAAGACGGAGTGCGACCGTGTAGATGATTATTTTTGGAACAGAAATGTTTCGACACAATTTTTATTGCAATTGACATAAATATTGTAGCCTAATAAAATAAAAACGAACATGAGTCTGCAAGTTAAAATATTCATTTAGTTGTTTTAAGTTTATGAAATAATAAAACACATGATATACAATTTAAGTGCCATTTTTATTACTAATATTTATTATTTTCAAGCAAACACGTCTACATTATATCCGAAAAACGTTTTGTTCGTTATAGATGACCTTATCTTTAAATTAAGTATTTACGCTTTTAGTAAATCTAATTGCTCCGTTACCTGGAAAGATTAAGCAGAAATTATAAATTCGGTATAACTGCAGAATAACTACAGCACCTCGAAAAAAAAATTTATAAAGCTATTTTGACGTATTTTTGCCTCCTGATTACGAATATGATAATAAAATTTGGCGGTCGGACATATTGAAACCGCTATCTTGAAAAAACTGTCAAAAAACACGATATTTTCCAGTTTTTTACATTTATTTCGAAAAATACGCAACTTACGAAAAAATGTTTCGCATAAAAAACGTAGAGAATGAAATTCTGTACAAAAAAGGTTCAATGCATTTTCTTCGTATTACCAACGATAACCTCGCAAAAAAAGGCAAAACAGAACTCATTATGCCGCTTATTCTGAGGTTTATCCTTTTTTTGCGAGGTTATCGTTGGGAATACGAAGCAAATGCATAAAACCTTTTTCGTACAGAATTTCATTCTCTACATTTTTTATTTGAAACATTTTTTTGTAAGTTGCGTATTTTTCGAAATAAATGCAAAAAACTGGAAAAAATCGTGTTTTTTGACAGTTTTTTCAAGATAGCGGTTTTAATATGTCCGACCGCCAAATTTTATTATCATATTCGTAATCAGGAGGCAAAAATACGTCAAAATAACTTAAAAAAATTTTTTTTGAGGTACTGTAGTTATTCTGCAGTTTTATCAGAATACGGGTCTAGGTAGTGCGCTCCGTAGCTTTTTATGTTATTAGCTCAAATGCGTGCATCAGGTGTTCAAGGTCGGCGATTACGGTGTCTAGGAATCGCGCTCCGTAGTTTTTCATCTTTTCAACTAAAAAATATGCACCAGGAGTTTGGGGTGGACGATCAAGTGGTCTAGGTATAGACTTCGAGTTAACCAACGATGACCTTGAGGTCAAAGTTGAAGGTCATTTCAAGGTCAAATTAATTTTGCTTATTTTTCTTCAAATTTGAACATATTTTGATTTGACCTTGAAATGACCTTCAAATTTTTTCAAATTTGGCCCAAGGTCAAGGACAATGTTATCGTTGTTTATTAGATAAAATTGATTTGACCTTGAAATGACCTTCAACTTTGACCTCAAGGTCATCGTTGGTTAACACCAAGTGGATACCTAGACTACATGATCGGCAACCCCAAACACCGGGGGCACGTTTTTTAGTTATAAAAATAAAAATCTACGGAACGCGACACCTCGACCCCGTAATCGACGACCCTAAAAACCGGGTGTTCAGAGTCACCGATTACGGGATCTAGGTAGTGCGCTCCGTACCTTTTTATGTTATTAGCTCAAATACGTGCACCAGGTGTTCAGGATCACCGATTACGGGGTCTAGGTGGTGCGCTCTGTAGCTTTTTATGTTATTAGTTATTCTATATAATTTCCCGGAAAAAATTTCCCCATAGGGAACGGATCCACCGTTGTCCCTATGTCATGGGGGGGCTCCGCCCTCCATACCCCCTTCTTATACTAACTAAACGTAACTAACCCCCTCAGGGTGTTGTAAGGTTTGCGAACCCACGTGCGACTCGGAGAGCTTGGATCCACCGTTGTGCCTATGTCCTGGGGGGCTCCGCCCCCAGACCCCCCTTTTTATAATGCTCTAAACCTCCAACCAATAGATGTGAGTAAACCAACGTGAAAAATGCATCCCTCCGGATATACCATGAAATGGTTAATTGATTGTATGTACAATTTTTTTTTCCAATGGAGGGCAATAAGTAGAGGAGGGTGGCCCAATGCCGACCGTGATGGGAGATATAGAGCAGGGGGTAGTAGGTACAACCCGGTTGGGTTTGGTCGACTTTCCCTACTTATTGCACTACAAGCTGCCCGAGTCGCACGTGGCGTCGCAAACTTTACAATACCCTGAGGGGGTTAGTTAGGTTCAATTAGTACAAGATGGGGCTCTAGGGGGCAGAGTTTCCCCATGACATAGGGACAACGGTGGATTCAAGCTCTACGAGTCCATATATACCTGCGATTCCCTGGTGCACGTATTTGCGCTAATAACATAAAAAGCTACGGAGCGCACTACCTAGATCCCGTAATCGGCGACCCCGAACACCTGGTGCTCGTATTTGAGCTAATAACATAAAAAGCTACGTAGCGCACTACCTAGAACCCGTAATCGGCGACTCAGAACACCTGATGCACGTATCTGAGCTAATAACATAAAAAGCTATGGAGCGCACTACCTAGACCACGTAATCGGCAACTCTATACACCCAGTACACGCAGAATAGCTAATAACATAAAATTCTACGGATCCCACCACCTAGCCCGTAATCGGCGGCCCTGAAGACCTGGTGCACGTAGAATAGCTAATAACATAAGAAACTATGAAGTGTCCCCGATGACGATGAGCCCCGGACGAAACAGTGTCCCGGACGATGAAATGTCCCAGACGATGAAGTGTCCCAGACGTTGAAGTGTCCAAGACGATGATGTGTCCAGACGATGAAGTGTCGTAGACGATGAAGTGTCCAGACGATGAAACGGAAGGCTATGAAGTGGGGTACGATGAAATAGAATACGATTAAGTGTACTGGTACCTTTCCAATGCAACTTTGTGCGGTGGAAGAGTCACTGACGTTTGCCGAGTTACACTGGAACGAATTACTTTATGTTCTGTACATATTCCAAATACTTCTTCTACATGAACTACATGTCCTACAGCCAAATTTTTTCCCTTTTCTATACTTACTTGATTAAAGTTTGTTGAGTTTGTGCGTCTGTGCCTTAGCGAGTACGACGCGGGGCTTATCCCATCTTTATCCGAGATAAGACCCACGACGTACCGACCGCGGATAAGACGCTGACGGTACCGATAACTGCCGACGGGGGTCGGCAGCGGTCCTAAATTCGTACCTTCGACCAGCAAAGTTCCCCAGTTATTCCACACTGGACATAAGCACAGAAAATTGCACGGACGGGGATTCGAACTCGGGACCTTCGAGACGTTCAGTTCGGGCGGACTAAGACTGACGCCTTAGCCCGCACGACCATCACGCCGACTCTTTATTCGATAAGTATATTACTAGCATTGTTTTCTTTTAAGTAACATGGACATTTATTCTGTTTGTTATTATTTCCGTGAGTTTGTTTGTATTTAATAAAGTAAACTTTACGCACCGAAAACCGTTGCGTAAGTAATATTTCGATACTTGTAAAGTACTTTACGCACACGCACTTGTATCTAAAACGTAAAATATTGTACAAAGTATATATATAAACATAATTTGTCGTACACCTTGTGTAGACATTTCTTCGTTAGTTACAAAATAAATAATTTTGTTATACTGCTAGACGTTGCATTATAAAGACACGAAAATTATACGCCGAGTACCAGGATGCTGACAAGTTAGAACAGGGGTTCCCAACCTTTTCAGCTCGTTGTTCTCTTGGTAATTCCTGTGGCTCCCCATTGAAAATAATGTTATCTTTCTCGTCGTCGCCTTCGTCCTTGTCATCCTCGACGACGACAACGACTTGCATACTTTATTTTGTTTTCTCAATTTTTGTTTGCACAGCTTTTTGATGAAATATTCGGAAAGGAACCATGGGTTTCACTTTATGTCTGCAGTAATCAGTTATTTACGTGGTATTAAATTGAAAATAATATCGAATTTTATTCAAATTATGTTTGCTGATGACAGCTCATACAAGTACATCTCTCCTGCTGCAATTAACTGGCTTCTGTCATTGTTTCCAAATTAAAATTAAAAAAAAAAAAAAAAAAAATGTCTGTTTACTTATGCTTCTGTACATTTTATATATGCAATTAATTTATTAGTTTACCTTCAGATGTTATGTATGTAGAATTATGTTACAAATCATTATTATATAACCAACCCTTTTTCAGATTTATTAAGTTATATTTTTTTTTTAGAAAGTATACTTGACAAATTCAGTCCAAAATTCAAATCCATATTCATATTTATGTATGTGATAAACAAAGACAACAAAAGTAGAGACGAGAACAAATTATTGCCGGTGGGTGTACTCCTGCTCGTTATGGGTTAACCTGCTCTGAAATATCTCAGATTTTCCCGGAGTGATGGCGCGACAGATAATATAACAAGGTATTTACGGATTAGCAATCGCCGTAGTGGATTTTCCGAGTTTGACAAGTGCCTACCTGATAACGAATGGGTATTTTTCTTGTCAGACAAACGCTAGATATACATATAAAGAAAGAAAGAATTGTTAATCACTTTAAAAATACTTGCGTCACTGAATTCCCCATCGCTTTCTTGTTCAACGGCTGTTTATATAAATACACAGGTTTAAAGAAGAACAAAATTATTAGCTGGTGGTTTATTTAAATGTGTTGGTGTTACTCGCTAATAAAAAATAATGCTTCGAATTGGCAACCAGATCGGGATCTTTTGCTTTTTACATTTAGACTACCTATGTTTGACTGCAAATTATCATTATGCATGCAGAACATTTCTTTGAATATCGGTGATTCCGCGGAAACTGTGATATTTTTTACTCGATATTATCAAATCAACAAATGAAATAAAAAATGTATGTTCTCCATTTTTTATTTTTTTGTGGCATATATATATATACAGGGTGTCCGAAAAGTATGGAAACACTCAAATATCTCGGAAAATCGACATCGAATCGAAAAAGTAAAAATACACGTATTCAATGGTTTCAAGAGAGCTATCCAGTGACACCTAACACAACCCCCCACCCCCACCCGCTGGGGGTGATAGAGGGGGTAACTTAAAAATTTTAAATGGGAACCCCCAATTTTTATTGCAGATTTTGCTTCCTCAGAAAAAGTTACGTAAATTTTGCCTACCATTATAATTGTTTTTGTTGACAGATGGCGCTGTAATCAACGAAATTAAAAAATTATTCTAAAAAGTTTTAAAAATCTCGCGAAAAACACAACGGATCAAAAAAGTAAAAACACACGTATTCAATGGTTTCAAGAGAGCTATCCAGTGACACCTAACACAACCCCCCACCCCCACCCGCTGGGGGTGATAGAGGGGGTAACTTCAAAATTTTAAATGGGAACCCCCAATTTTTATTGCAGATTTTGCTTCCTCAGAAAAAGTTACGTAAATTTTGCCTACCATTATAATTGTTTTTGTTGACAGATGGCGCTGTAATCAACGAAATTAAAAAATTATTCTAAAAAGTTTTAAAAATCTCGCGAAAAACACAACGGATCAAAAAAGTAAAAACACACGTATTTAATGGTTTCAAGAGAGCTATCCAGTGACACCTAACACGACCCCCCACCCCCACAGGCTGGGGGTGATGGAGGGGGAAACTTAAAAATTTTAAATGGGAACTCCCAAATTTTATTGCAGATTTCTCTTCTTCAGAAAAAGTTACGTAAATTTTACCTATTATAATTATTTTTGTTAACAGATGGAGCTGCAATCTGCGAAATTAAAAAATTACTAAAAAATATTTAACTTGACGTACATGGAATAGCATACCACGTTTTCAGAATTTTAAATAACGTCTTTTGCCTTTAAATATTTCTAGTTTACCGATTCTCACCGCGAGGAGGTAGACGATTTTGAGAATCTTCTGTTTTACTTTTTTTTTTATTTGATTTCTGTTTTTTACCTTTTTTTTATTCTTCACTATTAAATTTTTTTATGTTTTTTTTTAATGTATTTGCTTACCTTTTCTTCCAGATATTAAAATTCTTTATTCGCTCCCCCCTTGTAATTGTGCATACAAAGTTTTTGACAGAAAAATGAAGAATCGACATCCTTATTCTACGAGGAAGTGAATGTCGTGTATCCGAATAGCGTAAATGGTGACCAAATCCGCATATGGTGTTATGGCTTTCTTGCATGACTGTGATTTTGTATACTTGTGTGAAAGTACTGTAGGTATCGCTTGCGGAAACCCATTGCATACACTCGGTCGATTTTTTCAACTGCCAGTGTTACAGAGAAAGTAGTCAATAATCGAACATCGTCAGCGTCCAAATCAAAACAGCACGTCTTAGTATTAGTTAAGCTCTATTGTTTGAACGAGTCAAGGTCTCGGTTATTTTTCAGCTTTGTGAAAATTACACATGCGAGCGTCACTCTTGTCGAAAACTTGGTCAAATTCGTACCGCAAAAAATCGCAATTCTCTTCGTTCTCGCTATTTGATACTTAATGTAATGTTTCTCTAACATTTGAATTTCTTCTAATTTTTTATATTTCTTTTATTTCTTCATTCTTTGCTTCATATTTCTTCCATTTCGATACATTCTGTATTCTGCCTCCTGTTGTAATTTGGCATACTATGTCTTTGACACAAAAAGAAAGGATCGAAATCCTTATTCTGCGAGGATGCGGCGATAAAAAAAGAACATACGAACAAGTCGTCCGCCAATTTAATGATACCCATCCTGATCGTCTACCTATTTGCAAATCAACTGTTTGTAAGACTGTTTCTCGGTTTCAAGATACTGGCTCTGTCAATGATCGACCAAAATCAGGAAGACCAAAAACGTCCACGAACGAAGACAACAGTTTAGCGGTCTGTGCAAGTGTCGTTGAGGACGTCCATACTTCGGTAAGAAAGATTGCGCAAGCCACTGGTATCGGCAAATCGTCTGTCCATGAAATATTAAAAGCAAATAAGTTCCATCCATATAAAATAAAATATGTACAAGAACTTTCGGAAGATGACTTCGATCGGAGATTAGAATTTTGTGAGGAAATGATGAGACGTTGTGACGAAAATGAATTATTTCCTTTCTGGATATGCTTCTCTGATGAAGCTACGTTTCAGTTGAGTGGAGAAGTTAATAGGCACAACCTACGATATTGGTCGGACGAAAATCCTCATTGGATGAGAGATACTCACACACAACATCCACAGAAAATCAATGTTTGGGCTGGCATTTTGTGCAATCAAATTGTTGGGCCTTTCTTCGTTGAAGAGAATTTCACGGCTGAAAGGTACTGTAATTTGTTAAATAACCAGATTATACCGGCAATACGAAATATTGCTGGTATAGCGTTTGATAATGTCTGGTTTCAACAGGATGGAGCTCCTTGTCATTTTGGTTTGATTGTACGCAATCTATTAAATAATATTTTCCCCCGACGTTGGATTGGTAGGAGGGGTTCGATCGAGTGGCCACCGAGGTCACCTGATCTAACTCCTCTGGACTATTTTTACTGGGGTTTCTTGAAGAACAAGGTCTACGAAACGAAACCAAAAGACATTGATGAGTTGAAAGAAAAAATAATTCAAGGTTCTAATACAGTATCAAGCAAGAAATGCTGCAAAAAGTTTATGATAACTTCTATGCACGATTGGGATATTGTCAAGTTGCTGAAGGACTTCAATTCGAACATCTTATAAATTAGTGGGCATAGACATGTTAAAAATCCAGTAAAGAAAATAGAAGCGAAGGAAAATTTAAACTTTAAAATAGAAAAAAAATTAAAAAATAAAAAAAAAACAAATAAAAGGTAAAAACAAAAAAAAAATATACAAAAATAAAAAAAAAAGATTCTCAAAATCGTCTACCTCCTCGCGGTAAGAATCGGTGAACTTTGAAATATTTAAAGGCAAAAGACGTCATTTAAAATTTTGGAAACGTGGTCCGCTATTCCAGGTACGTGGTTCGCTGATTGCAGCTCCATCTGTTAACAAAAATAATTATAATAGGTAAAATTTACGTAACTTTTTCTGAAGAAGAGAAATCTGCAATAAAATTTGGGAGTTCCCATTTAAAATTTTTAAGTTTCCCCCTCCATCACCCCCAGCCTGTGGGGGTGGGGGGTCGTGTTAGGTGTCACTGGATAGCTCTCTTGAAACCATTAAATACGTGTGTTTTTACTTTTTTGATCCGTTGTGTTTTTCGCGAGATTTTTAAAACTTTTTAGAATAATTTTTTAATTTCGTTGATTACAGCGCCATCTGTCAACAAAAACAATTATAATGGTAGGCAAAATTTACGTAACTTTTTCTGAGGAAGCAAAATCTGCAATAAAAATT
Source organism: Trichopria drosophilae (assembly GCA_030407085.1). Classification (NCBI taxonomy): domain Eukaryota; kingdom Metazoa; phylum Arthropoda; class Insecta; order Hymenoptera; family Diapriidae; genus Trichopria; species Trichopria drosophilae. Next base: position 10,517,554 of record CM059582.1, on the reverse strand, counting down.
GGGGGTTCCCATTTAAAATTTTGAAGTTACCCCCTCTATCACCCCCAGCGGGTGGGGGTGGGGGGTTGTGTTAGGTGTCACTGGATAGCTCTCTTGAAACCATTGAATACGTGTATTTTTACTTTTACGATTCGATGTCGATTTTCCGAGATATTTGAGTGTTTCCATACTTTTCGGACACCCTGTATATATATATACAGGGTGATCCAAAAGTCCCGGAACAGCAAAATATCTCAGCGGGAGTGCATTTTCGAGGAAAATGTTTCAGACAAAAGTTTCAGGATTTTTCCCTGGTTATTTAATGGCGATATTGAATTTGACCTTGAACATGACCTTGAAGGTTATTTCAAGATCAAGTTAATTTTTTTAAATGGGAACCCCTATTTTTTTTTCATGGATTCTGAAAGAGCGGGAAATTCTACGTCCGAGTATGATATGATCGATTTTTCCGGCAAGGTCATTTCAAGGTGAAACTTAAAACTCCCGTAACGGCGAAATATCTCAGAGGGTGTGCATTTCTTTGGAAATTGTTTCAAACAAAAGTTTAAGGATTTTTCCTGGGATATTTAATGGTAGCACAGAATTTGACCTTGAACATGACCTTGAAGGTTATTTCAAGGTCAAGTTTTTTTTTTTAATGGATTCGCTGTTCCGGGAGTTTTAAGTTTGGCCTTGAAATGACCTTGCCGAAAAAAACGGCCATAGTATAGTCGGACGTAAAATTTTGTGCTCTTTCCGAATCCGTGAAAAAAAATAGCAGTTTCCATTAAAAAAAAACAAACTTGACCTTGAAATAACCTTGAAGGTTATGTTCAAGGTCAAATTCTGTGCTACCATTAAATAGCCCGGGAAAAATCCTTAAACTTTTGTCTGAAACAATTTCCAAAGAAATGCACACCCTCTGAGATATTTCGCCGTCACGGGAGTTTTAAGTTTCACCTTGAAATGACTTTACCGGAAAAAACGGCCATAGCATATTCGGACGTAAAATTTTGTGCTCTTTCCGAATCCGTGAAAAAAAATAGGGGTTCCCATTTAAAAAAATTAACTTGACCTTGAAATAACCTTCAAGGTCAAATTCAATATCGCCATTAAATAGCCAGGGAAAAATCCTTAAACTTTTGTCTAAAACATTTTCCCCGAAAATGCACTCCCGCTGAGATATTTTGCTGTTCCGGGACTTTTGGATCACCCTGTATATATATATATATATATGGTGTGTTATGTGTATGTAATGTACGTCAACTCCAATTTTTTAACTTTTTTAACTCACATTTTTTAACTTATTAAATACAACTTTACGGCGGTAATGACTTCGGCGGTACTGACAAACTATGTTTGAGGTTGTTTTATGGAGCAATTACTGTGTACATAACTTTTTCCGCATTCATTCTTGAAGTAACCAGTAATTAACATATGTACGCTTCGAGAAATACACCTAAACAATTTGTCACTTAAGCACTTTTTACAAGTGGTACTGACCACAATTTTCTGAATCGCAGTTGCTTGAAAATTAACTATCCGTGTGTGCGACGAAATATTCAGTGAGCACTTGGTGCAATGCTTGTTTGTTTATCGATATTAACCTTTCAATGGGCACTGACGAATTATAAATAAAGTCATAGAAATATATCATAAATATTGGAAAACTTAGAGATTGTTAGAATTGTGCATAAAATCGTAGACAAATTTCAAATTGTTCTACTCAAGATAATTAAAGAAAGAGAAGTAGAATGTGAATGATAATCATTTACCTATCTATAGACAAATATTTTAAGACCAATAACGTTTATTTAGAAACTATATTCTGCACTCATTTCATAATTAAACGAAAAAAATCGGAGAAAGACACACTGGTGGTGCTGACATTTTACTTATATTTCAGTCTGCAGAACGATGATAATAATTTTTTTATTCGTCGTTTTCACGTGTACAGGTTAAAGTGATTGCCTTTTAATACGTAACATGAGAATACATTTATTCTACATACGTATTATTCTATTTTTTTACACAAGACCTGAAGTATCACAGTTTCCGCGGAATCACCCATATAAGAAAATATTTGAATACGAACATTAACAAATAATTTATCGACATAATGAAGAACGTCATAGGATTGTTTAGTGATCTCGGTAAAAATTTCAACGCAATTTTTGTTCGCATAAATGTTTACATTGCATGGGACTTTCATTTCAGAGTCACAAATAGTTATTTTTGCATCTAGGGCATAAAATACGGTTGAGATTCAAACATTATTTTTTGATGCAATATGCTACAATGTTTTGTCACTTCGAATGCGGGTCTAGTAAAGCACTACATTACTGCGCAGCCTTTATTTTATTTTATGAAAACTGCTTCAATTTTATGGTGTGGTACTAAACACAGATCTGTTTCATGTAACATTATTCCTCTTTTAGCTTATGTGGAATTCAAATGTATGCGCATCAAAATACATAGACTTGTTCATAAAGCCCACACTACTTTCTATGCTAAGCGCTTAAGAAATGGTAATTTTCCTAAGATCCTTTGGTCGGAACTTAGAAACCTCGGATTAGTTAAAGAAGACAGAAAACAATTGTCAATCGCCTGTCACATAGAAAATTTAAACAACTACTTCACGGGTGTCTCTAATAAGTCGAGAAATGGATACCAATCATTGTCAACTGACCTCTTTGACCTACCAATAATTGGCGAGCGCAAGATAATTCATTTTCGACCGACGGATAATTTTGAAGTCACGAAACTTATTAAAAATATCAAATATAATTCATCTGGATGTGAAGACTTTAATCTTCATCGTCTCACGCACTCTTTGCCTACGATAATAATCCATCTTATTGTTGACATCTTTAATACGAGTCTTGCCACTGCTGCTTTCCCAGATGAGTGGAAAAAGGCTCTACTCAGACCAATAAATAAAGTACCTGTTCCTTCATCTGGATTTCGGAAGGGGTATAGCACACAAACAGCATTAATTTCTGTGCTGGTTACGTTCGGTTGGGTATCGAGAATCGCAAAGTATCGATACTGATGCAATTCGATTTTTCAAAAGCGTTCGACACTATCGACATTTCAATTCTTTTACTTAAACTGAAACATCTCGGCGTTGTTAGGCATGAACTACGTTGTTTCGCTTCATGCCTTATTGGTCAAGCAGTCGGTATTTGTCGGAGGTTCCACTAATCCAAGATGGAACAAACTATTCGCAGGAGTTCCCCAAGGATCCGCCCTAAGTCCACTTTTATTTTCCATCTTCATTAATGACTTATTTTTAGTACTTAAGTTTTCCTCCCATATGTTTTATGTAGATGACCTCCAAATCATGGGCCAATTTTGACCCGTTGAATATTGCAACTACCATTGAAGATTTCAACAAAGATATTTTAGCACACTCGCAATATGCTGAACAAATGAAGCTTACTCTCAGCCCAAGCAAATCCCAGCAATGATATTAGGCTCGTCATTTTTTTATTAATAAAATTGATTTATCAACCCTACCGCGTTTAGTACTAGATGGAATCAGAATTTCATATTCCAAAGAAGTACGCTGTTATTTTCACTTTCGAAATACAACACAATTAAGATCCACAAGAAGTCCTGTTCGTTCCGTATGTAAGGATGACAGACTACCAGAACTCATTTGCAGTTAAAACGTCTAGACTATAGAACATGTTGTCCGTCGAAATTCGCAATGTCGAGTCCATCACTGTTTTCAATAGCCGTCTTCAATAATATTTCTTCTCATTTGAAAATACCTTCCCAGATCGCTACACGAAGAAAAATAATCAGCACAATGAGTCGAAAAATCCGCAGATTCTACCAATTTTATCCTATAGGGACTGCTGTTGGAATTCCGTTAGGGATAGCCGATAATTTCAGCTAAATTTCTGAAAAAATCCGCAAATTTAACGGAACAAATCTGCTAATGTAGCGGAAATTTAGAGCTAAGCGCGAATTGAGTAGGGTTAAGGCTACATTAGCGGAATCAAGACAGCTAAAATTGCATATATTTTCGGCAATTCCAGCCGAAAATTTTATCTGATATGAATCAGCTAATCCAGCGGAGTTATTTTTCTCCGTGTATCAACTTCATGTAACAACGTATCTACGTACTCTTGATTCAATTACGTATTATTCTTTTCCATTTAATACTTTTCCATTCTTCACAACAATATCTCATATATATACCGAAAGTCGCATTTGGTTGTACCGTTGAAATAGATCCAATCAAACTTCCAACTCAATCGAATAACGGTTCAAAAACATAAAATCTCTATTTAGATCGAAAAATATTAGTCATTATTAAGTTAGACTATTAATTAATAAACCATTGCAATGGAAAAATGTACTAGGACTTCCCCCTAAACTGTAGAGATTGAGACTTGTATTACCCTTCCTGAAAGAAAATTTATTTTAATATTCCCCATTTTCTCTTGCTAATATTAAGTACATGATTATTAATGCAAGACTTTTCTGAACAACATTTATTAGTGGCGAGATGGAATAGAGCAGAAATAAAGTGGCATTTCATATCTGGAAACCTACCAAATAACGTCACTGAATTGAGCATGCGGAGTATAATAAGAAAAGCTCTGAAAAGACGGTCATTAACCTCGAGCCATACATTCCGCGAAGTTTCTTCGGTATGTATGCAGTTAAGAATTTGTGTATAAATGTAAACTTTTTTCCAGGGGGTATTATATACGGCTCAGTATCTTATTTTTTCTTCACATATCTCAAAGTTAATCTTAAACTATTATAAATGATGGTGCATTAATAAAGTATGGTGTTGAATCGTAAATTATTAATAATTAATAAATTATTTGCAGATAATGGATGCAGATTTACGGGTTAGTTTTAAAAAACCGATTCATAAAGTCAAATCAGAAAAATACTACTATTCACTTCACGATAGAATGGTAGCGCATGGCTTTGCAATATATGGAAATTCCTTCAAAGGTTACCTCGAAATCAACAGCGAGAAGACATTTTCAACAAGTGGAGAACCAGGAACATACGATTTATTTCAAGTGGTTTCGCATGAACTCGAAAATATGCTTGGAAAGGATTCCAAATTAAATAATATCGTAATAACTATCATGGACGATACGGACGAATCGGAAGTTTTAAATATTACAGCACGACCACACCGTCACAAATAACGTTAGTGCTACAATGTTTATATAATGCGGTATCAAATTGTTGTTTTCATAGTTTCCCGTTCGTTATTTGTTAAAAATGTACTATTAATTAAATATTAAAAACGTAATATTACTGGCTTCGAAAGAATCGTAGGCCATGGGTTTGATCCCGGTTCGGTGACCAATTCTTCGATTTTTTTTCCAAGCAGCAGCTGGCTGTTGGTAAGATGAGCTACGTTCTTTGTTTACGTTTCAAACATATTGTTAGTCCGGCGGAAATAGACTCAAGATCGCTGCAGTAATGTAATGTCGAAAATTCTTGTAAACATCTGTCTCAAGAAAAAGTACCGGCTGTGACGAGATATCTGGTGAATTTCATCGGGTGTCGAACCTGCACTGGCTTAACTTTATTCAATAAAGTGCTCTTTACTGAGAAAGTGCGTAAAGACTGAACTAAAGTATTATTGATCATGGTGTATAGAAAAGAACAGATGGAAAACCCATGATGGACCAACTAAGTTCGTGGGCCAGCCTCAGTAACGTTAGGCCCAAAGCACAAACAGTCTTCCATAAAGCTTGCGGTATACTAGGTAATATTTTTGCATTGTATGCGATTGTACAGGTTAATTTGAGCCATAAAGAAGGGAAGAGAAGTTAGTCGATATTATTCATTGATTGTAGTAGTCTATTCAACTCGATACCCTATAAACTGTTCCAATATACTTACGCTAAGGGCGCTATGATTGTGAAAATGTGCCCACCACGATGAATCGTGGCAGAAATATAAAAACTAGACGCGGTCCTTCCATCGAAGTTGATATAACAGAGGTCATCCTCTAAGGCGACATCCTTTGTACTTTACTGGCCAGGAAGTTTGCTTTTGACATAGTAATCTTCTTTCTAAATCATGGATTTAGAGAACTAGAAATCGCCCCTGTACAATAAGCCGATGCTACTGTATGCTGAAGACTTTATCATGCTCTCATTCATCGGTAGATCTTCTCCTTAACCTTTCATAGCTCTCGTTCAAGAGGACGTACCATGCACAGGTCGATTAATGTGTTACGTCCTGCGTAATGGTAATACTTCAGCACTTCTTAATGTCGCTTACTAAAACCAGCTGCAATGCTTCTTTTTTTTTAAATATATTTATAAAATTGACCATCCTATATTTTAATAGCTCACGTTTCTTGCATGACGCAATATAAACTATTAAGTTTTCGGATACAGCTGTTCATTAAATTTATAATATTTTCGTTGTATATGACTAATTGTAAGTCATCTTTGTTTCTTAGTACTCGTTCAAGGCAACATTAATTCTCTATATTTCGACGCACAACTTATTGAGCCACGTAATCATTTGTATTTGCGTTTCAATTATTTTTACAATTCATAAAACAGGTATTCTGCGCGAATAATAAAGTATATTTCCAAAGAATGAGAGAAATGAAAATCAATAAGCAATACTACTACGAACAATAATTTTGTTTATAAACAATGAATTTATGTTAATTAATAAATATTAAATATAATTATCTACAACATGTTTGATGTCCGATTATTTTATGATGGAATTTATATTAATTTTTGTTATTAAACTCGAAATTTGTACTATTATAGACAATGTTACACAGAATGTTACAGACAAAGCGCTTTTATTTGATGTTAGCCATAATATCTAAATTATTGATTTTCACGCCCATTCACGAAATCGGTATCAGAAATGTAAACACAGCGAAGATAATTAATCGTCCAATAACGGATATTCGTTATACTACAGCACTTCTACTATTTCTTCTCAATCGAAAAAATTAAATTATCGTTGACACAGTATAGATGACGTATACCAGCGGGATGAGCACATTTTCATCTGTCACACAGTACATCTTCGTCTGCCACATGTGCCTTTTCGTCGGCCTGCAAGAAAACAATTCGAGTCTTCATTTCCTCGAAAGAAGTCCTAATTTTCATATCAACAAAGATAGTTAAGTTTACACTTCATCAATAAGACTGCCGTTTTCAATCCTTCGGGAAACAATTCGTTTCGTACCTAAAACGAGGATATTATCGGCTATACTGGGCCGTGACAAAACATCAACGTAAACAACCACCGTGGAAAGAAAGTGAGTAACTCAATATTTTGTTGTCATCTTTTTCTTTTCTTTTCTTATGTCCCTTCTAAGCTTCATCTCTTAAGGGTATCACATCTTTTTGCGCGTATGTTATTCAAACCATTAACGGTCTCATTTCTTTATAATTCTAGGAAGACGACTCCAAGCCGCTGCCGAGTTCGACTTCACTAAGAACCAAAAAAGAATACTGATACCTTTTCTTTCTTCCGTATCTCCTTAATTAATTCCGTTTAGAAAATCATCACTAAATAAATGTATTGCTATTCAAAAGATTGTTTTTTATACTATTTTCGTGTCTTTCCTTCTTTTGCATTAGCAGCAACCCTCGCACTTTTTAGAACTCAAGATGCACTCGTGTAGTTGATCCAGTGTAATGAAACCCACAGGATCCTCCTACCATTTCAACAGAATTATCGTTCAGTGTATCATGAAGGCTTGTTTAAACATTTTACCGGGACTATCTGGTCTGCATTAAATACCAAGGGCAACTATAATTCCATGAAAATGTAATAACCTAGAAATGCTAAAGCCCAAGTTGTTTAGATTTATAGGGTGGGGAGCTAGGGTCACAAAATATGCAACGGCAATCATTAAAAAGTTGTTGACAATTCTTTTAAAAAATCTAGTCGAATAGACGCGCGCGAGAAGTTCGAAAATGAACACGAGTAAATTAAAATGGCTTTATAGCAACCTTCATCCATAAACCAAGTTTCTTAAGAGGTTATTATATCAAACCATTGGAATTATTTATAAAATCCCGAGAATTCAATAAATTAGACAATAAAATCACTTGCGTGAGTTAACGGATGAGATGATGTGGTTTGCTATAGCCGACAATGGGAAGTCTACAAGTTTGACTGATTGCCTACAACTAACGAAAACGACGTATTCTTCCAATTTAGTCAATTCAATTTTGAGAACCTATCGATGCAATTTTTCTTCAATCAAAAACAAATTAAGTGTACTGAATTTTATATACAAAATTCGTAAATATGTAAACCCATGTATAATGATTCTGTCGTTTATGACAGATCATCTATACTTTTTTTTAACGTAAAGTATATACTGTAAAACAAAGATGAAAGATCAGTGAAAAACGACAGAATCATTGTACACGGGTGTACCCTTCAGTACAACAATTTGCTGAATATAACAGCATTTCGATGAGATACCGTTATGTATAAATATTATGTATTAAATGTCATATCCGTCAAGTTGTAACAAAAACGATATTCTACCCACTTTTAGCTCGTTTAACTCATTTCAGATGGTTAACCGAGGCTAAAAGTTTAAAGCTACATTTTCTAGCCCTTATTTTTTGCCCAAAAACAGTTTAATTATCGACTACACTAATGGGTAGACTAAATTTAACAATATATCGTGGAATTATCTCAGTTACCCTTCTTTCTAATTTACTCACTTCATTTGCAATTCAAGACTTAAAAAAATTAATACTTATCTGTCCAAACTGAGATAAAGGATATAAAAATAAAAATCAATTTGTACAGTACTCTGTCGTCTTATAGAACTCAATATCACGTTCTTAATAAAAATTGTCACTGATAAAATACGCTTCGAATCTATTATCAAATAATATATTTTAATATACTGTAATTCTGTATACAACAAATAAACGCATTTAAATTTGCATAATTACATTAGATTTTAATTCATTATCTTGAATTACTCTTTTTATATTCTGCAAAAAATGAGTCATTTCGTGTCGCATCTCACGTTAACGCAGTTAACTTCAGCTGAGAAATCTTATCTTTATTGAAAGTTTAAAGTTATTTGGAATTTCTTAATCTCACATTCAGAGAAGAAAGTCTGTTACATTGAAATTTGCAAACACTGTTTTCGGTATAACCTTTTTCTGGCAGTTAATTATGGATCTACTATATGAATATAAACTGAAGAAAATCTCAAAAAGTTCAGTTTCTACTTACAGTCGCAACGCATCAGGTAACTTACGGATTTATTCAATAATCGGCTAAAAAGTGTTATTAATTGTAAAAATTATAATTTAATCTAATTGTTATTCAAAGTCGTATTGTTTAATGTCAACTGTGAAAGTATTTAATTGAAACTCATACTAGATGATACTTCCTCAAAAGTATTGAATTTAAAATTCGATATGGAATTATTTTTTTAATTAAATAACATTTGAATCGCGGAAAAATTTTTACTTTCAAAGACTCTTAACACTAATACATGATACTAAATAAGAATATTAGACTTTAGACAAAGAAAATAAAATATAAATGAATTAATTTGTATAAAATATTATACTGACAATATATATTTTTGCAGCTGAAAATGAAGCTATCGATATTTTTGGGAGTGTTGGTTGCCATACTCGGCGCTTTGACGTAAATATCTATTCAATTAATTACTATTTACCTTATCACCGAGATAACGATATTCTATAACGATTACCCGAATGTTAATTTAAATATAATTTATTAATTATATTGCTTCTATTCCTGTAATGATGCAGTAATATGTTATAAAATTAAACCTAAACAAAAAATAGCGATAAATTAAGAAAATTGATGGTCAACGCCAGTTTTTGTCTCGGTTACTTATGTAATAAAATTCTTTAATTTTTGTATTAATAAGAGATTATTTAACATTGTGATTACAGAGTCACAGAAGCTAGTCAAGTTTATCCGTATAGGGGAACTTATGGCGGTGTCCAAGGCCGCCAACCAAGAGATATTACGGCCGAAATAAGAGCCATGATCCCTAAACTTCAAGCTTATGTCAAGAGAATAAACAAAGATCCGCTGAACATGCCACAATTTAGTACTTCACTCGTAAGTGACTTTTATGGACTTTAAAAATCGTGATTTGTGATCGTAATGCCTTTAAGAGTTATTATTTATATATTTTGGTCATGATCATTTTCAGTTGAATTTAGCACAAGTCGTGGTATCCAGCGGAAGGGTAAAAGGTCTTTCCACAACTGATGCGAATGTAGAATATGCTCAATTTTATAACGAAAATGGTGCAACTTATGTGAAAGGTCGTGCACATCTCGGGAAACTTAGTGTAAGTCCTCACTTTTGTTTTATTCGAATTACATTTTTTACACGGTGATACAAATTTATACATTAAATTACCGACTTTTAGGGTAAATTCAACTACCAGTTAAGTTTATTTGGTGCTAATAAAAGTGGAACACTAGGTGGTAAGTCTGCTGGAGGTACATTTGACTTCGGATTTCGCCTTGATCACAAAACACATCGTTTCAGCACCACCCACTTGCGCATTATAAAATACCAGTAAGTAAAATAGCTATTAGACAATGTTTGTATAGCAATCATGATGAATCCTGCAAAACGTGTTGCTTATTTTAAAATAGAAGTCCTGTCTTATTTCGCGCAACTCACGTTTAAAACGTCTAGCTAATACAAACAATGATTGATTAATTTAAAATGCCTCTAACGTTAAGTGTGGTAGTATTTTTTCAAATTTTTTGTTTGTTTGTTTAACCATTTACGTCTTCTATATTCCAATCTCCATACAGGACTTCTGCCGGTTTCTCTTCAAGTTGTACGATTCGGCATTAATACATACATACATGTCGGCTTCCATTTGTCCTCACAGATATGACGTATATAATATAGAAAAACTTTTGGATAACTAATAAAATATATGTATAAACAGAGACATCAAACTGCGCTTGGATAATCTCGACCTGTCGTGGTTGGTGACGAACGAGAATATGAAACCAGTTTTTGACCAGGTCATACGACAGATCGAACAAGTCATTACATCTATTACCAATGACGTGTACAATCAAGGGACAAATATTCTTTCTTCGTACGGAGTTAAGCCTGGAAACGTGGAAGATGTCAACTCCGTCATCGAATACCTGTGGAATGTTCTGGAACAAGCCGCACAATATTATTGATGAATAATTTATTACTTCAGTTCAATACTGACCAAAACTGACGAATTTTATTATGTAAACCTATTTCGTAATAAAATGATTAATTTATTTTTCGTAACAAGTTCGTATATTTATTTTATCAATGTACTCATTGCAATTAATTTACCGTTTTATTAATGGGAAGTACATCTATATCGTGTTATTTGTTTCGACGATGTGAAGGTGAAAGAGGTTACTACAAAATTTGAATAAAAAACTGGGAGAGCTCCTACTCACTATCGGTAATTAATTCGTTAGGCGTGCAATTAATAGGACGAGATTTGACTTTTAAATTTATGACGCCCATAAGACGCAGCTGCAGTTTTATTTTGACAATGTTGTTGTAGATAAACAAGAGCGGTAGTTTTTTATGCGACTTTATTGTCTTTGATGATGATTGTTGATCATGGGGAAGACCTCAAAACCCAGAATTTAAAAAATCCGAAACATTGATAAATCGACATTTGAAAAGCTAAGATTGTTTTCATGAATATTGCTTTATGACTCATTGGCGTTTTGACAGTCATCGTTTTTTGAGCGTCAGATATCTAAATGACGATTTATCAATGTTTCGGATTTTTTAAATTCAGGTTTTTGAGGTGTTCCCGATTATGGGAGCAACTATATGGTCATGGAGCGAATCGATGTTTTGGCTAAAAGTTTTGAAATATCATTAGCATTTTCATAAAAGCCGGAAAGTAGCTTGTGAATTTACTATACAGGGTGGCCGATTTATCTGAAGACATCGAAATATCTCGAGAACTATGCACAGAATCAAAAAAGTTGTCGGATGAAAGTTGTTCGACACGAAGGGGGGCCTCCAGTGATAATTAAATTTACCCCCTCCCCCATCCCCTGGGGGTGGATTGGGGGCAAAAACAATAAAACTTAAATAGGAACCCCCAGTTTTTATTGCAGATTTGGATTCTCCGGAAAAAAGTACACCAATTTGACCTAGGAGCTATTGCATTTTGGTTCACAGGTGGCGCTGTAATCGATAAAAATCCAAATTTATCTGAAGACATTGAAATACCTCGAGAACTATGCACAGAATCAAAAAAGTTGTCGGATGAAAGTTGTTCGACACGAAGGGGGGCATCCAGGGGGCAAATAGGGACAATTTGATCCCTTTATGAAAATTTAATATTAAAAATTCTAATATTAGAATTTTTAATATTAGAATTTAGTAATATCAATTGCGAAAATTATTATTCTGAATATGAAATTTTAATAATGTCCATTCGAAAAATTAAGATTATGAATAATTGATATTCTTCATATTAAAAATCAAAACTGATTACATAAAATTGTGCATACAATATGGAAGCAATTTTATAAATAAGTTTTCTACCTTCAATAAAATTACATTTTAGGTTTTAAATTTATTATTTAATAAACAAAAAGAGGACATCACGCAATCCATTAAAAAACGCGTCATGTCCCTTCACTCAGCTCATTCATTCTCTCTCTGTATGTTTTTTCCGAAATGAGAATAAATAAGCTGAGCATTGACGGTCAAACCAGCTTCTATTAAACAAAACGAAACTCTTACTTCATTTGGGGATTTCGTCGCCATCTACCGGACCCCGAGAGAACTCACGTGGTTTCATACATGTACATCGCTTGCATTTCGGCCATCACCGTAAGTTGAGTCACACGTAACCAGTTCACCTACATTTTTCTCTACTTTCCTGAAGGGAAGTAAATGGATATCGCGACTTTCTAATCCCCATATTAAAATTTAGTATTCACGGTCTCTCAGTGTAAGACTGTTTTTGAAGTCCATTGTATTGGTAGTAATTCGGTCGGAGGTCACTTTGCTTTTAGAATAACAACTTTCCGTTTACGTGACTATTTTTTGTCTACCCTTCATTGCTTAAATCGAATTGCAAGTTAAAAATGAATCCTGCTACAGTTCCCGAAAAAATCGAAATGATTCTTATTTATGGTGAATGTAAGAGGAATATTGACGATGCTGTTGCGTTGTATGCTGAGCGTTTTCCAGATAATGCTCGCTCGCGTTCTTTTTTTTACAAAGTTGTGAATGCCTTTCACTCTGATGGCAGCGTACAAATGAAAAAAAGGGAGCGAAGATTAACAGTTACAGGAGAAGCTAACGAAGTAGCTGTACTAGCAGCTATTCACCAAAATCCACATGTAAGCACACGACAATTACATCGCGATTCCGGCATTTCCAGAAACAGTATTCAAAGAATATTGCATCGTCATAAGTTTCACCCATATCACATTTCACTGCACCAGGAACTAGATGGCGATGATTTTCATAACCGCGTGGTGTTTTGTGAATGGGCATTTCAAAAAATGCAAACGAACCACAATTTCTTTGCTAATGTATTATTTTCAGATGAATCTACATTCACGAACCATGGTGGCGTCAATAGGCATAATATGCATTATTGGAGCGTAGAAAATCCTCATTGGTTACGACAAGTTAATCATCAACGTCCTTGGTCGGTGAACGTTTGGTGTGGAATCATAGGAAATAAACTCATTGGTCCTTATTTCATTGAAGGTAATTTGAATGGAACAAAATATCGAGATTTCCTAGAACAAGAAGTACCATTACTACTTGAGGATGTTGCTATGGACGTCCGACGGACAATGTGGTTTCAGCATGATGGTTGCCCAGCACATTTTTCAAGAGTAGCAAGGGAAATACTAGACCGTGATTACAATGGTAGGTGGATTGGTAGAGGTGGCCCCATTAATTGGCCTGCGAGGTCACCTGATCTAACATCTCTGGATTTCTTCCTATGGGGTTACCTAAAAGGTTTATGAACAAGTACCAACGACTCGTGAAAACATGGTGGAACGCATAAGAACTGCTTGCGCAGAAATTTCTGCAGATATGATTCTATCATATATAAAGTCATTTGAAGAAAGAATAAATAAATGCATTGAAGTGGAAGGTCAACATTTCGAACACTTACTCAAGTAAGTGAACAGTGAGACAGTGAGAGGCAAGGGGATTCACGTAAAACAAGCACCCCAAAGGGAACAGAAAAATACTACGTCCACGACGTTGTTCCTGGGTAACGCTAAATGTATTTTTTCCCCGCTTTGTTAGAATGACCGTATTCCATATCCGCTACGCGGGCGAAAATTGTCAATATTAGAGAATCCAAATCTACCCTCATTTTCCTTAACTCTTTAAAATTTTGTGGAAATTCATCCGGTTGCGTGTAAAGAAAGTGAATCTTCAGAGAAAGTGAAAACTGCGGAGAGTACTTAAAACCGAATTTTGCAGACAGAATTGCAAACAGATTTTTTGCTCAAAATGCTTATTTTGCGCACCGTTTTGGATGCATAAAATGGAATTTTAGCCCCTCAAATAGAGGCGCAGCAAATAGGTCCTTTAAGCAGGCCGACCACTTAGGGCCGAATCGAACCAAACTAGTAGAAATAATTGTTGCTCCATTCCCGTATTTGTTGCCCTCATTTAATAAAAAAACAGCACGTTCGGCTAGCTTGCATAAGAGCCAGCCGAACATAGCTCAAAAAGTGGGAAAAACAAATGGTATCGTAAAAATGAGTATGCAGCTATTTGTTGCTCATTTATTGGTCAAAGATTACCGCTGTAATATAGAATTCCACAGTACCGGTTCTGATATTAAAAAAATATAAGTAGGTTCATCTGGCTTGCATTAGAACCAGCCGAACATAGCTTAAAATTTAGGAAAAACAAATGCTATCGTAAAAAGGAGTATGCAGCTAATTGTTGCTCATTTATTGCTAAAAAGTGATGCTATAATATACAACTAATACGGTCCGACATGACTGACAAACTAAAAAATACACATTTTTTTTCACCAGGTTTACATTAAGACAAGTATAATGCAGCAACAATTAGCCGACATTTGTTGCTCGATTCCTATGTGTTTTAGGGACATAAATAAAGGGTACTATCATGGTCCGGACCAGTTCGGCTAGTAAAATAAAAAATTACACGCGTTTAAAAGTGACTCAAAAAGTGCCGTAATCTGTCAACACTAATCACCCAATCTTAAGGCAGCAACAATTAAAGACCGGTAAAGCTGTGTGTCCTGATGGGATCCCAGCTGAGATTTGGAAACCGCTTTCGGGTAAATGATTTGCTTTCACACTTGATTTATTTAACTTGATTTTTTCAATGAAACAGCTCCTGAGAGTTGGATGCATGCCATCTATTCATACTCTTCAAAAAGGGAAAGTGTTCCGATCCCTTGAACTGATAGTCAATAGTTGTCATATATGCGATGACTAAAACTTTTAAGCAAATTGTTACCACGAGACTGGAGACTTGGATTAACACCAGAAATTTAATTCCATAAGCACATGCAGGTTTTAGAAGGGGTCGCTTTTCAGAAGATATAATACGTTCACTATGAACGTGGTTGTCCCAGGTACGCAGGAAAGCTTCGAAATGCTATGTCCTTTTTGTAGACTTCTGTAGGGCCCTATGAAAGTCTACAAAATTACAAGTTATGGCTAAAACTTTTAAGTCTCGAAATGAGTACAAAAATGATGAGGTTTATGAAGTGTTTTGATGACTCAGCAAGGTCATTCGTGATTTGCTCATCCTTCTCTACCCAATCTGTCAGGGTTACCGGAGGTGTCTTACACGGTAAAATTTTCAGTCCGTTGCTCCTTCTTATTTACATTTTCGGAATCGTTGCTTTTTTTCCTGATAAAGGCACGAGGAGTGTAGATTACACGTTGACCTGATGTTACTCTACGCCGACGATCTGGCATTTTTGGCCTATTCTCCGGTTGACCCAAGTGCTAAACTAATCTAACTAAAACACAAATTGTTATTTTCAAAAGATGGGATCCTTTAGAATCTTCCTCTAGGAATTTTTATTTTGAAAATATCGGCCGGTATTGGTGGTGACGTCTTACCTATATTTAGGAACTATATTGTCTCTTTAACGGCGAGTGGGCTGCAGGTAACGGTACAGCTAAGACCCGGCAAGCAACCTCTTCATTAGACTGAGACTTCCGACGTATTTTTTCATGCTGAAAACGATGGCAGTCACAGAAGTTTGCTATTATGTCACATTTCCGAGAATAACGAGGTTAAATGTGAAAAAACAGCGTTTTTGGCCGTATTACGGTTTACTTTGGAAGAGAATAGAACTTGTTTTTTACAGGCAATGTATAATTTCCGACTTATTTTTTCCTGCTGAAAACGATGGCGCTAGCGGAATTCAGCTATCACGTCACACTTTTAAATGTGGTTAAAAAACGAGATTAAATTTCACCACGTTTTTCTCCAAAATGTTACGTCATAGCAAAATTCTACTATCGCCACCGTTTTCAGCACGAAAAAATACTTCAGAAATAAAACTGAGCTTGTCAAAGGCAAAATCCGTGTCGGACAGTGTTATTGGCTGTATAATGCCTTTTGTGAAAGGTGATTCGTTGGCTGCTGGCTTGAAATTATATCGCTCGTCTATTCTCTCCACCTTGTTATATGCAGCCCCCTGCTCAGAGCTGTCCTCTGAGAACTGTAAGATTGAAAAAAATATTGAAGAAAATGGGTCTCGGGAAGCGATTCTACACATCTTTCTGAAGATTTTCCCGCAAACCGCATGAGTACAGTGGCTCGGTTATGTTATTTTTATATATTTTAACAAAGTAATGAGAAAAAGGATTGTGGGAAGCGATTCTACACATTTTTTCGACATTTGTCTCATAAATCGCATGCATGCAAGTGCTCGGTACACTGAAAAAAGTTGTCTACTAAATTTTGGTTGATAAGTGTACCACTTTCAGACGGGACCAATATCTTCCAAAATCTGTAGAACAAATCATACATTAAATAAAAGATGGTCTACTCATAATTAGTACTTGAGCAACAAATTTTAGTGAACAGTTTACCAATTTTCAGAACACGGAGTATGTTGAAATTTGTAGCACTATTTTATCGAAATTTGGAGGCCCGAAATACTATTTTTTTATTAGAGTAACGAAAAACTATTTTTTTTTTGTCATTACTACCGAAATAAAAATTTATATTGGTTTCGCACACATATATCAGAGAAAATATATATTTTATGCCGGTACCGGAACTTAACATCTTATAGGGTTTCCTAAACCATCTATTTTGGAACGGGTTAGTTAGTGGGCAGAGAAAAAGCATTAATTTGGCCAAAAAACCTAAAGTTATATCCAAAAATTATCATGGCGAAATGTTCAAGGGAAACGCTTTGTCGTAAACTATTGCGAAAAGCTCATAAGTTGCAATATTATGAAATGTATAGAGACTTCGGAAAATTTCGATTACAACCTATTGTCGTCGCATTTAAAGCGATGGATAACATTGTAGAGTGTTGTTTTTTTAAACGAACCGGTGAATATTGAATCGCTTGTATGTATATGTATATTGAGACTTGAGACAAAGTTTCATTGCTACTCTTTCTGAAACTTCAAAAATACATATATGTTGATTATCTATATTGAGGAATGTATGACACATATGAGTTGTTCAAGTCTCGGTTTATGATCTGAACAGACTGGAGCAGTGATACCTCGCGAATTAAACAAATTCTGGAACCCCTACAAAATAAATTTAAGTGTAGAATCTAGCAGAACGATTAAGAGACTTAGTGGTCGATTTTTCATCAAAACATCTTTAATATATTAAAGTATCATTATGTTTTTTAAATAAATGGTACTTCAAAATATTTTTCGGAAGTTTTATTCGTTATTTCACTACATTTTCCTTCAAGTTTCTCATAATTAATTATATACCGAGCACCTCTATGCATGCTATTAAAAATGTGTAGAATCGCTTCTCGCAATCCATTTTCTCACTATTGTTTTCGTTCTTAAAATCGTCAGAAGGTAGATGTGATCTATTCAATTATTGAGGCCAAAAACGAAATTTGCTCATAACAGTACTTTCCGGTCCTAGACTGTAAAATCTTATGGCCGAGAACCGAACTCTATTTTTTGATACACTGTTCGCAAAATACCACATTACCGACTAAAATCATGCTTTACGGACTAAAAAGGGTACGTAGTCTCTTTATGGACATGTGTATTAAAGTCCTCAGAGCACTGCTGATGTATATTTGAAGTATTTCAGGTGTACTATATCAAAAAGGAATCCTGAATTTTAAAGTAGGTTCAAAATTATAAACTTTACAGGTCACACTCTTGTACCTACAATAAGATTTAAAATTAATAATGCTATTAAGAGCTCAAACCTTAAAAGAACAATTAATAGTAAAAAAGAGTTATCGATAATATCCATATAAAAATTAATATAATTGCTTCTTCGTTCTTCAT
This sequence comes from Trichopria drosophilae, assembly GCA_030407085.1. Classification (NCBI taxonomy): domain Eukaryota; kingdom Metazoa; phylum Arthropoda; class Insecta; order Hymenoptera; family Diapriidae; genus Trichopria; species Trichopria drosophilae. The sequence continues at coordinate 10,499,054 of CM059582.1, read as the reverse complement.
AAAAATATGATTGATAAGACTAGCACTCGGATCTTATTTTAATTACGTTATAATTCTATAAATCTGTTTACGTAAAGCAATGCGTTTAAATAGTTATAATTATATTATTTTGTACTTTATTATCTTGAATTGTTCTTTTTCCTGCAGTAAAAAAGTATGAAATTTCGTGTCGCATCTCACGTTACCACGCATTGTCGAGTACATCTAACCAGTTCTTATCTAGAATAAAAATTGAAAATTATTTGGAATTAGTTAATTCACAGTAGAATATCTCTTATATTGAAATTTGGCCAAGCGATTGATGGATAACCTTTTTATGGCTATTATTTATGAACTTAAAGATTGAATATATATAAGCTGCAGGAAATTTAGTAAAGGTCAGTTTCTACACAGAAAAAAATAGTACGTCGCTCCAGCCATATTGCCCAGCTAAAACAGCTTCCCACTGCCCAGCAGGTCGATGTAAGTCGCGAGTGAAGACGTAAAATGACAATTAAAATTGGAAATCCTTAAAATTTTTTTTTCTATAAATAGGTATACTTTTCTTATGTCTTGAGGAATATTTCTACATAATTTCTAGACGATGTGGTTATTTATATTATTTTTATATGATTTTTTAAAGTCGTTAATAGTGAAAAAATCACTACTTTTTTCATTTTAAGGCTTCCGTATTGATTACCGCGTTAGATACGACAAAAATGCACTGAACCTTTTTTGTAGAGCACAAAATTTCCTACAAAAAAGTCAGTGAGAGCCATAGTCTAATGTTAATATGTACGGCATGAAAAACATCGCAATTTATTGAATAAATCATTGAAATTTTAGAACAGAGATAGTTATCTTATTCGTGACGTATCTATTAACATTAGACTATGGCTCTCACTGACTTTTTTGTAGGAAATTTTGTGCTCTACAAAAAAGGTTCAGTGCATTTTTGTCGTATCTAACACGGTAATCAATACGGAAGCCTTAAAATGAAAAAAGTAGTGATTTTTTCACTATTAACGACTTTTAAAAAATCATATAAAAATAATATAAATAACCACATCGTCTAGAAATTATGTAGAAATATTCTTAAAGACATAAGAAAAGTATACCTATTTATAGAAAAAAAAATTTTAAGGATTTCGAATTTTATTTGACATTTTACGTCTTCACACGCGACTTACATCGCGACCTGCTGGGCAGTGGGAAGCTGTTTTAGCTGGGCAATCTGGCTGGAGCGACGTACTATTTTTTTCCGTGTATTCGCTCTAGCATCGCATCAGGTAATTATTAGTCACCTAGGTACTTATTTATGTTACACATAATATTATTCGCTGAAAGCAGCACAATTAAATATCATTACAAAAATATTTGATGGATAGCTTGAAAAATGATTGGCATCAGTATTAGTTATCTTAAAAAAATTGTACATAGTCTATTATGAAGCGTAATATTTGTAATTTGATCTAATTTTTACTTTACAATGTACTGTTTACTCACAAATTCAACAGATTTTACTGTAATAGACCTATTAGTATACAATAATATATATCATCAATTTGAACGGCCCCATAAAAAGAACGAAGACTTCGAACGATGTCAATTAACTAATAAGAAAAGTGAAAGAATTTGTTCCATTTTAATAGTAATAACATTGCTATTTATGATTTAGAAACATATTGACATTGAATTTTCAAATTTTAAATTGTTATGAAGCTTAGAAAGCGTATTAGGTACTCACACCAGTCCTTAACTTCCGGAAAGTTTGATAAAAATGACGACAAGAAGTGGCAATGGCATTTCATTCGTAATCACAAAATTCACTGAAATGAAAATCGGTGGAGCAAGGAGACTCGTTTTTTTCATAATTTGTATTAGTCAATCATTAAAAATTAATAAAAGAATTATAGAGGATAAGTAGTTCTTAAACTTGGGTTATTTTAAACATAATCCTTTATTTGATTTTCACATTTTGTAACATAGAACACCGGTTATAAAACTAAAAACAAAAAATTACTATATAATTAAATATGTAAAGATGAAAGCTCAACAACTATATTTTTTAGTCTCTGAGGGTAAGCATCTGTTGTAATATTTATTTTGTATTTCTTGCAATATTTAAGGAACTCTTTATGGACCGATTCACCAGCCGCCTTAGACCATGGCTCAACAACATTAACGGAAAAACAGAAATCTTTTAAATGTCCCATCAGAACTTGGATTTTCATTCTTACAGATAATTCAGCTGCTTCAAAACTCTTTTTTAAATGTACAATTAATGCAGCTATACTGTCTTTTTGTTGTGTCATTGAAAAGCAGGATTGTATTATTTCATTCGTGGCTTTAAGGGCATTCACAAAACGCAATAGAGCTAGTTTCCCAATAATTGTATTACAAATTGTATTACAACAAACTTTTCAAATTGTTTTAGCATTTTTCAACATAAGTTGCCCTCTAATATTTCGCTGGATATGTTAATCATATTTTCAGACAGGGATTAGCACCTTTGTTAGGATGTGAAAAAGCTCTTATTGGCCTGAAAAATTGAATGTAATTCCGAAAAGTTATCACGGCGGAATATTTGAGAAGGTCCATGGTCGTGATAGAGCATTTGGAACAGGCTGGACAATCGGTCCATAAGCAGTTCCTTAAATACTGGAATACATACGAAATAAATATACCAAATGATTCATCATATTCTCTAAAACTGAAAAAGGTAGTTGTTGAGGTTTACATCTCTACGTATTCTCTTTTTTGATATTGCAACTAGTGCCCTATATTTAAAAGAGATTATTGTAAAATGTGAAAATAAAATAAAAGATTATGTCCAAGATATCCTCAGCTTAACAGTTATCACGGCGGAATATTTGAGAAAGTCCATGGTCGTGATAGAGCATTTGGAACAGGTTGGACAATCGGTCCATAAGCAGTTCCTTAAATACTGGAATATATACGAAATGTGCCCTATGTAATGTATACCATGAGTAATTATTTGCTGAATTTAATACTGGCTGATACTTTGACTAATACAAATTACGTAAAAAAACAATTAACCTTACTCAGGAGAGTTTTTTTATTTCAGTGAATTTCAGTATAAGTATATTTTGTAATTACAAATAAAACTCCTTTTCTACTTTTTGTCGTCATTTTTGTCAAACTTTCCGGAAGTTGAGGACAGTTATGTACCATGTTTTGTATTAAGTGCAAATTATAATTTAATCTAATTGTTATTTAAAGTCGAAATGCTTAATGACAAATATAAAAGTATTTACTTGAAACTCGTACTAGATACTTTGATGATACTTCGTCAAAAGTATTAAATTTAAAATTCGATGTGGAATTATTTTTTTTAATTAAATAACGTTTGAATCACGGAAAAACTTTTACTTTCAAAGACTCTTAATACTAATACATGATACTAAATAAGAACAGTAGACTTTAGACACAGAAAACAAAATATAAAATAATTAATTTGTATAAAATACAACACTGATAATATATATTCTTGCAGCTGAAAATGAAGCTATCAATCTTTTTGGGAGTGTTGGTTGCCATACTCGGCGCTTTGACGTAAATATCTATTCAATTAATTACTATTTACGTTATCACCGAGATAACGTTATTCTATAACGATTGTGCGAATGTTAATTTAAATATAATTTATTAATTATATTGCTTCTATTCCTGTAATCATGCAGTAATATGTTCTAAAATTAAACGTAAACAAAAAGTAGCCATCAATTAAGCAAATTGATGGTCAACAACAGTTTTTGTCTCTGTTACTTATTTAACGAAAATCTTTAATTTTTGTATTAATACGAGATTATGTAACATTATGATTACAGAGTCACAGAAGCTAGTCAAGTTTATCCTTATAGGGGAACTTATGGCGGTGTCCAAAGCAGCCAACCAAGAGATATTACGGCCGAAATAAGAGCCATGATCCCTAAACTCCAAGCTTATGTCAAGAGAATAAACAAAGATCCGCTGAACATGCCACAATTTAGTACCTCACTCGTAAATGACTTTTATGAACTTTAAAAATCGTGATTTGTGATCGTAATGCCTTTAAGAGTTATTATTTATATATTTTGGTCATGATCATTTTCAGTTGAATTTAGCACAAGTCGTGGTATCCAGCGGAAGGGTAAAAGGTCTTTCCACAACTGATGCGAATGTAGAATATGCTCAATTTTATCACGAAAACGGTGCAACTTATGTGAAAGGTCGGGCACATCTCGGGAAACTCAGTGTAAGTCCACACTTTTGTTTTATTCATATTATGTTTGTCTACATGTTGATACAAATTTATACATTAAATTACCGAATTTTAGGGTAAATTCAACTACCAGTTGAGTTTATTTGGTGCTAATAAAAGTGGAACACTAGGTGGTAAGTCCGCTGGAGGTACATTTGACTTCGGATTTCGCCTTGATCACAACACACACCGTTTCAGCACCACCCACTTGCGCATTGTAAAATACCAGTAAGTAAAATAGCTATTAGACAATGTTTGTATAGCAGACATGATGAATCCTGCAAAACGCCTTTCTTATTGTAAAACAGAAGTCCTTGCTTACTTCTCTCAAATAATGATTATTAGCCATAATGATATCATGACGTTTAGCTAATAAAAACTATGATTGATGAAATTAAAAATCTTCTAACGTTAAATTTAGCGTTATTGCTTCAAAATGTTTTAGTTTAACATTTAGTCTTGAAATCGTTCGATTCGATATTAATATATGCATATCGGCTTCCATTTGCCCACACAGATATGAAGTGAATAATACACAAAAGCTTTTAGATAACTAATAAAATATATGTTCAAACAGAGACATCAAACTGCGCTTGGATAATCTCGACCTGTCGTGGTTGGTGACGAACGAGAATATGAAACCAGTTTTTGACCAGGTCATACGACAAATCGAACAAGTCATTACATCTATTACCAATGATGTCTACAATCAAGGGACAAATATTCTTTCTTCGTACGGAGTTAAGCCTGGAAACGTTGAAGATGTCAATTCCGTCATCGAATACCTGTGGAATGTTCTGGAACAAGCCGCGCAATATTATTGATAAATAATTTATTATTTCAGTGCAATACTGACCTAAACTGACGATTTTTATTATGTAAACCTATTTGGTAATAAAATGATTAATTTATTTTTCGTACAAAGATGTATATTTATTTTATCAATCTAATAATTTAAGTTAATTTAAGCTTTTATTAATTGGTAAATAATACATTTTATAATATCATTTAATTCGCTGATATAACGGTGAACGATGTTAGTACTGTAAGATCCCTTTTATTTATTATATATAATCTATCATGTGTATAAGATATTTAGCAATGTTTCCGTCTGACGAATATGAACTTGAAAGGAATGCATCCAGTGAGGTATTTAGCTTAATTTGGTGTCTAGCACGCTGGGCGCGTATGTATACGTCGACGTTTGAAAATTCATATCTTTTTTTGGGATCGAGAGCACAGAAATATTTTTGCACGATCGATTAGTGAATACTTTAAGGAATATTTAAAAAAAAAATTTTCGTCGCTAATAGTCATTTTTTTATTGCAAAATTAATTTGTTATTAATAAATTACATTTTTTTCCTGCAAACGATATGGTTTTCTATTATACTACTAATTATGAACATATTATTCAATTGTCATTAATTTTTATCAATTAGTTGCTGAGAAATTGATTTTGAAAAATAATCGCCTTAAAATTTAATTGTTGATAACTTTTGAAAAAATTTTTTTTTAAAATATTTAGGGATATTTTGGGTGTACTTCCGAAAACGCCCCCCAACCGATTTTAATGTACATTGGTATACTTACGTATTTCGGGGTGCTGATTACGAAAATGATAATGAAAATTGACGCAAATTTTATTTTTATGGTGAAAACCTTAAAAAACCACCATAATTTATGGTTTTTTGCAATTATCTCATAAAATTCTCAAAATTTCAAAAAATCCTTTCAATAAAAATAGATTTGATCGAAATACACATTTTATGTTGCATGCATTTTCCCGCCAAAATCGATAGTTTTTGAGAAAAATTGAAAAAACGACAAAACACCATGAAAACGTTTAATTATAACATGAATTCCACGTAGCGATACGCATATGCTTTTGGGCATTGTTAGGGATAGGTAGAGTTCTGACTGGTTTAGGTTAATTTTAGGGCACGCATACGCTTTTAGGCATTGCGTGGAAATCATGTTGTAATTGGTCGTTTTCATGGTGTTTTGTATTTTTTTCGATTTTTCTCAAAAACTATCGATTTTGGCGGGAATATGCATCCAACATAAAATGCGTATTTCGATCAAATCTACAACTTTTATTTATTTATTTATTTATTAATTAGCGGGTTAAAAACCCAATAACAAAAAAAGGAATACAGTATAGTATAAATGCAAATTAACATAAAATATGTATATAATGCCATATTTAAAGCGCCAACAAGAACAAAAACACAGCCAATACTAATGTTTAAATGAAATATAATGAACTTATATAATAATCACATTTAATTAAATTTATATAACGTAGATTTAATTCTTGAAACCACACTATTTAAACTAACGTTAAATAATAAATCAAAACCAGTTGAATTTCCATCAAAATTTTCATTGAAGAGATTGCACATTCGGTTCACTGGAGCATTACTGATGTAATTCCTTGTCGCAACAGGTGGATAGAATATGTAGTTCGAGCGAAATGCATACGTTGGGTTTGCAAATGGAATCATATTAAACAGTTGTTCACAGTTCATAGTTTTCCGCACCACTTTTACTAGATAGATGATATCGTTGGCTTTACGAATCGAAGAGTTGGTAGCATGAATTTTGTAGCGATTGCGGTAAATTCGTGTTCACGAATCAACATAGGCTCTCCAGATTTATATGCCAAATAACGTAAAAACTTGTGTTGAATCATTTCGATGCTATTCGCATCGACATTGTATTGTGGTGCCCAAACACAAGAAGCATACATCAAGCCAGGACGAATAAGCGCATTGTACAAATACCGTATAACAGATGAGCTTATTCGTGAAAGAGACAACGCGACGCAACAGCATTACAACTTTCAATTGTTACTTGAAAACTACAAGTCAGATTAGTCTATAACTTTACAAAAAACTTCTTTGAACCTTCCTCGAATTTTCGGTGTGAAGGAAATTTCGCTTTATTGAAATTTCATTGGCTCCCGAAGTGTTTGTAGCTTTCAATGTCAATTTTGTGCAGTATAACAAAAACCAATTTTTAAAAAATTTCCGTAATAACTAACCATAATTTGGAAAAATATATTGTAGATAGAATAGTGCATATTCCCAAACAATTTCATTAAAAAATTCCAATTATTGTAAAAGATATGACGAGTTAAAGACAAAATAATTAAGTTATTTTATATTTCAAATAATTTCGTTTTTTGCGATTATATTAAAAACGTAGAAGGATAGAAATTGTTGATTTTAACAAAAAATTCGCGTAATTCATTTTCCTATTAAGATATCTAATGAAAACTTTAAAATTCGAAAGTCAAAAAATTACGAGCCGTGGGGCCAACAAATTCTCCGGCGTTTCGGGCTTATCTCCTTTTGATCGCCAGGGGTTCAGTTCTAAGATCCTTTTCACCTTTCTCAACCCTATTGTTCACCCTTGCATTTTTCTCTTTTCTCAGGATCGACCGCAGGCTTGTTACAAGAATAGCAAGTTACTGCCTTCGGAGGCATAATTAAAACTTTGTTGAACAAGCAGACTCCAAACGGAGTATAATGATAACAGCTTTTAGGTTATGTAGATCATAAAATCTTGAAACTCGATAAATCAAACACTTTCTGAGAAAAAAAAACACTTGCATCCCAGCACAAACTTAAATTGTAAGCACCACACTTGTTTAGAACGTATATCAGTTCGTTTAATATAAAAATCTTTAATCAGCAAGCACAGCTAATATTGACACGTGTTTTCATAAGGTCGGCCATATTGCACTCATTGCATTTTTTATTGGAAGAATTTTTCGAAATTTTGAGAATTTTATGAGATAATTGCAAAAAATCATAAATTATGATGGTTTTTTAAGGTTTTCACCATGAAAATAAAATTTGCGCCAATTTTCATTATCATTTTCGTAATCAACATCCCGAAATACGTAAGTATACCAATGTCCATTAAAATCGGTTGGGGGGCGTTTTCGGAAGTTTATCCGATATTTCTTATAACATATGGATCTTCAAAAATCGTCAATAAAATATAAGAAATTCGATGGCTCGATTTTTGGTGGCCAACTTCAGAAAGTTTGACTGATTAGGAGGGCAGAAGCTGAGATTCGTGAAAATTTCCAAACACCAGGTTGTGATCTTGGATAGTAAATGGAATCATAAACTAAGATGGAGAGACTACCTCAAGGCTGGGTGCATCGAGGTCACGGGTGCATGTGGCAGTTGAGACGGGCCATAAACAGCAAGTGGGTCGTAAAGCCAGCCACGATACACTGAATCTTTGAGGCTATCCTGAAACCCAGACATATGCGTCATTAGTCTGTTGGAAAAGATCCTCAACCGTCACGTCGATCAAAGAGTTAGAAAGGTTGAGAGGACTCATAGGCAGGAGCATCATGGGCGCCGTGAGATGCGCTCCCACTGCTGCTCAAGGTGCTAGACGTTGAGCCTTTCCATATTACCTTGAAAACCAAGGCCGCGAAGGCATGGCTGAAAATCAAGGGTGTTAGCAATTTCAGAGGTTCTGATAACAGATGCGACCTCTAGAAGCCTTGTATCAAGGTACGGAACTGAAGAAGATTGCGAATCGCCCTGCACCTTGCTACTTATTCGAGAAAAGATATAGAATCAGCCTCGCAAATAGGGAGAACAGACGAAAGAATCAATCCTCCCTCGTCTGTGACAACAACTAGTTCACAGATGGATCAGTTGGACTAAGAAGAGGGGGCGGGGGTTTTAAGAAGACCCACTGTCAGAGGCTTTACCTATCCTACTAGGAACCGAAAGCACTGCGTTACAAGCAGAGTTAATGGCTATCATCCACTCCACTCATAGAGCACGGGAGGAGAATCATGAACAAAGTATTGCTATCTTTTTTGATAATAGAGGCGCTATCAAGGCTTTGAATAGCTACACTACAAGATCGGATCTAGCCTGAAACTGTCATCAGTTCTTAAATAAACTAGCCGATAATAAACGCGTCACATTTTGCTGGATCCCAGGATATATATAATAAGGGCAATGATATTGCAGACAAGCTAGCCAAGCCAGCTACTAACAGCAAGTTTGTTGGCCCAGAGCCGGTGGTGGCAGTATGCCAAAGACTCGCGCGCGTGACCTGCAGGTCAGGGGGAGCATCCCTAAACCGACGCATTTGCGAAACCACACCAGGTTGCAAATACGGCAAAACCATTATTGGCGGAAAGCCAAGCACTCGGGTCTCTGCCTATGCGGCAAACTGGCCATTAGCGTTCCTCATGTGGAACCCGCAGACCGGGGCTTGATACCGGACCCTGACTCCTCAGTACGGTGCGTGTCTCGAATCGTTTAACGAACAGGCATTCGATGGTAACAGACCAACCATACAATCGGGTACGTGAGGTCGTCCATTCTCAAAGTCCATGAGAGGGTGGAATATTCAAAAAAATTGCTCCTCTTCGAATTCGGACTCGCCGAACCATCGCTCGTCCTTCGGACGGTAATACCCAACCACCCCTCTAGATAATCTTATATAGATGGCACTATTCGAAAATTAAATTAAATTAAATTTCAACACTTTTTCTACTAGTACTGTAATTTTGACCACTTGCCAATACATTTCAATGCAGCGAAGATGTCTGGGAAGATTATAAGGTCACTAATTATAAATAACGTTATATTTTTAAAAACTGCAATATCTCGGATCCAACATGGTAAAGGAAAGTAGGAAGACCGTTATAAATAAAATATATTTTTCAAAAAATCGTTCCACATATTGGATATTTTTTTAAACTAAAACCTTATTGGTAATCTTAGTGACATCTTCGGCTGATTGAAATCTATTGGTGATTAGTAAGAATGACAGTAAGTGTTAAAATTCAATTTACTTTGATTTGCGCATATCGTCAACTGTGTAGCCCATTCAAGTGGCAAGTTGTATTTGCTTAGTCCCTTTGAATCGTACAACATTGCACTGAAAAATGTAAAATTCCTCAATAACGGAGAATAAAGTCTGTTACAGCGTTTACCTTCCAAGTAGATATAATAAGTCGAATCAGCTTTCGGAGTCCAGGCAGTTTTGACTTGGAAGCCGTTATGTAAACTCGACTTTGCTATATGGGTGATTCTCCAAAAACAGGGCATTTTCAAGAATGAAATTTTTTTTGTTTAAGTTACTGTAAATTCGTTTTTTTTAATGGATTCTTGCTTATTAGCACCAAGTTAAGTTATTGTTAAAGTAGTCACGCTACAAAATTATTTTAAAGGAAAGGGGAAGACTTTTACTATGACGCATTTTCATACGGCTATATAAACCAACAATTGCTTATTAAAAACTTGAAAAAAAATAACTCTAAAGAGTCAAAAACGTAATATACATATCTGATTTAGTGCATTTTTGTGAATAAATGAAAATTATTTATTAAGTAATAATTAAAAAATTAAGAAAAACACATGAATTTTTGAAGAAGTTTTAGACAAAATAAATTTATTAAAGTTAATGTGTCGTTGGTTAGTAACTACAATGATAATATTATATTCATAATTTTAATAAATAATATTATTTCATAATAAACTTGATTCATAACTTTGTAACAAATATAAAGTTTAATTTTGTGGTTTTTTAAATTATATTTAAATAAATGTCTAAGAGGAAGAGAAATATAAATGTTATTTATGATTTGAAAAATATTTTCTGCTACGGGTTACACTTTGTTCTCGTTTCGTACCTGATACGCCAAATGTTTGGTAACGACAATGAAGGTGACGACAATGAAAATTTGTAAAAAAAATCTAAGTTTACATATTTTAAACAATAATAAATTAAAAAACAAATTGCCAGTAACGTTTATTCCTTTAATCTTTAAGTTTTCATCGTTTTTTAATTGCTGTTTGTATCAAAATACCAAAATTAGGACGAGTCACAACAATTAATTTAATAAAAATACGTGGTATTTTTATACAGTTTTTACTTGTTCATGAGGTAAATATGTTCTCTTTTCAATTTTCTATGGAGGATTAGTAAAGTGTAGTGTTTTTTCTTTGATTTTCTCATAAGTTTTAGTAAAAAAGTTAATTATTTCCAGTTCATTTATACCAGTTTACGCATTGTCGTTACCTCATAGAAATTTCTTAAGACATTAATATTTCAATAATTATAAGTATATATATTGATTTAATTAAATATTATACAGAGAGAAATTGTACAGTTTGAGCTGTACTATAGAAATATTATTTGAATAAATTAAAATAATTCGGTTTCTTAATACATGGTGACCTCTTTTTTCCGAGAAAAAAATTCCCTGACTTTTCCCTAACTTTTCCCTGACCAATTTATAAATTTTCCCTGACTTATATTTTAATGATTGCTATTAATAAATGAATAGTAATGCTTTAAAAAATAAAAGAGGGAACGGTATTTGACATGCTTCTCAATGAACAACGAATAAACTATATTTAAAAATATATTTTGTAATTTTAGTTTACAAATGTTAGATCTTTGATAACAATCTTTGGATTTCTTAAGCTTAATATAAAATATAAAACAATATAACATTTTTATACTTTCTTCTTAAGTTCTTCGATTTTTTCAGACAAAAGAGCTTCCTTTTCTTTCGAACTTTTAACTAATTCACGCTTTTGATGTTCAAGTTCTTTTAATTCTAGTGCTAGCGCCCGTTTTTCAGCATGTGTCGTTTCTTCGATTGCGATCTGCCTTTTCTTCTGTTCCATGCTCTCCATGTATCGAGCATGGGAATTTCATGCGGCGTGAATTATTGATTTGGTGATGGTTATGTTTTCCACACCTCCTGCTACGTTAATATCATCATAGATTTGTCTTTGAACAACAAGGGACTCTTCCAATTGATTTTCGAATAAACATTCTCGATTTACCGAGAATCCTCTTTCGAGATCAGCATTACCATGCGACAAAATCAACATTTTTTTCAAAAACGAACGCAGTTCGTGGCACTCCTCTTGAGTCTCCTGGATAACAGATATCCACAAGTCATCAAGTCTGCCATCTTGTCTTGAAAAAACATTCATCGCATCCACAAATTTCGGTCTTGCACATACTTTTTTGAAATCCTTTTCGATTTTATCAGCAACGGTGCCTGAAATCTGAAGTTTTTTGACTAAATCGTTTAAAGCAATGCGAAGACTAGCATCGCGATTGGCTGGATTCACAGCAACTGTTGGATCTAAGCAAGAAATGCCTTTTACAAGGAGAAACGTTTTGCAAGCCTGTACGACATTGATGACGGAATTCAAGAATATCTCGATCATTAACTATTGATCTTACTTTGCTGATAGCTTCACGAGTTGCGTAGCCCAGATCAATTTTTTTTAGATCTACAAGATTCTTTTTTTCGTAGACATCAATGGAATGGAGATTTTTCGCTGAACTTGGAACTTCCGTTTTGACGAATCGGTTCAGAAGGCTTCTTATGACATCTGTCAACGTTTCATAAAGAAACGGTGCCATTGGCTTATCGGTCTGAAACTCTCTCAGAAAAGGTTCTACTTCAGCCGCAATAGATCCAAAAAAAGTGTCAATTTGCTGATCAGTAGACGGTCCTTCAGAGCAGATTGAACAATCTTAAAACTTTTACTTGTTGGTAAAACTTTTTTATCGTTGATGAGTCCCCCGACATACAATACATACATACATACAACTCCATTTTCGAGCCATCGTATGGTGCAGAACTTTTTCGGAAATATCTTTGAGCCAGAATAGAAAGTATAATTTCCACGGCGAGCTGGAGTGTCCTTTAAAATAAAGTACAATGCACAAAGAAATTCTGAGATTTCCCAGAGAGTGGCTTTCATCCCCGTTTTAAATGCACCCTTTACGCAATGAAGACCACAAGAACCGATGTCAAAAATCCAATAAATGCTCCAATCTTCGTACTCCTTCTGTCGCTGATTGTTCGAAACTTCCAATGTCTCAACTGATGCAAGCAATAAGCCGCCGAATTTCACGATCTCACAGGTATAAACAATTAGAGGTGACCGCGTGACTGCGAATCCGCGAGACAAACGAATGACTCTCGCGCATGTCGATACAGGTAAAGACAAGAAACAACGCTCGAAAAATGAATGTCAACAAAAGACTATCACTAATTCAATGTTTTTTAGTCAAAAATATTGAGTTTTTAGGTATTTCGTTTTTTTCAGCGACCCAGCAATAATTTTCCCTGACCAATTTTGAAATTCCCTGACTTTTCCCTGATTCCCTGACTAGTTTTTGAAATTCCCTGACTTTTCCCGGTTTTCCCGGTTTTCCCTGATAGCGGCCACCATGTAATAGCGCTAATATTTTAAAGTTTTGAACTTAGAGGTTTGGACATATCAAAAATGCTACTTTTAGTCTTTAAATGTCATTTTACACCAGTTTTTTTGTAACAAAAGTATTATTTTTTCAAATTAACATGGACCAGGGATATTTATTTAACATTTCTATCGAAATTTAATAATTTATTGTCAAAGTTATTGTAAGATATAACGTAAAGACACGAAAATGCCCTGTTTCCGGAGAATCACACATATATTATACGGAAGGTAAAGTCGATCACTCTAGCTTAAGCGGTTTTGTCAAGGTGGTGTATATTCGTTATTGACACTTCGATAACTTCCCTTCTAAAACCACGACAAACACAAATAGAGGTTGAACTCTAACTCGGTATCACAAGATAAAATAAATGGGACTTACGTACGCAGACGATCACGGACAAACAAATTTGTATTGCATTTTTCAGTGATTTTGAATCTGAAACATTGGCATTTGATGAAAAACTCTAGGGTATTTTTTTTGCCGTGATCAAATTCAATACTTCGTCCAAGCTCTTGGTCTGAGTCGAAATTGTATGAAGTATTACACTAAGAACTACTGGAGTATAAATGGAGTCTTTTCATTTTCCCAATAATTTCATATCCGAGAACTGTATATACCTAGTGATAATTAAACAGAATCATTACTGTAGAGTGCAACTTTTCCTACAAAAAATGTTGAATTTCTTGTCGGCCATATGGAAACCTCCATTTTGGATCGTATTCAGCGATCGCAAAAAAACCCACAATACAGAAATATGTGATGATTTTCAAAATTTCTTGCCTGGGTAATGGAAATTCATTGTTGTGAACATCTCTGTAGTAAGCAATGTTTATCGATAATAACAATTATACCTAAACCTTTATGCTGACCACCGTTCATGACAGTTATGATTGGATCATATATAGGTATTTCCAGATATGTTTACTTAACAATTATCGGGTTTCTTGTTCGACGAACTTCAATTTTGATGACGGATTCTTGAAGAATATATCCAAAAACATTTTCCCCAGTTTAAAGGGCATAACTGAGTTACATTTTACAGGATATCTATTTATTATAAGTAAACGCATGTGCAACGATTCTGCCGTTTTGTCTGATCTTTTACTTTTTCTTATCGTACAAATTTATTGTAAGAAAAAGAATAAAATATTAGATTAGACTAAAATAGCAGAGTCCTTGTCCAATATTTTAAAAATTTTAAATAAATTGATAACTAGATTAATAAAAAAATACACAAATTTCAAATATTTCATTTATAACTAGTTTAATGTTCATACGATACTGTAGAACGCGAAAGTCACAAGGGTTGCATATCAGTAAAATTGATTGAAAATTAATAATACATTACATTATTTCTCAATATTTCTTATTCTAATTTTTCTACATACGTATTCAATTTAAAAATTTTAACTTGTTAATAACTCATTAAGCTTAGAAAGCTCACTTCTAAGTTTTGTACCATTTTAATATGCAGAAAACACATATAAACTGCATATAAACTTATATTTGATGTAGTTTTTCGTATACTTCAGATTTATCACATCAAAAAGAAATCCTGAATTTTACAATAGGTTCAAAATTATCAACTTTACAGATGACTTTGTACCTAGAATAAGATAATATCAAGCTGCAATATAATATTTATAGTTATTAATATTATTAAGAGCTCAAACCTTAAAGGACAATTAACAATAAAAAAGCGGTTGTATACAATTTTTGGTATAAATTTACCGATAATGACCGTATAAAAATTAATATAATTGCTTCTGCGTTCTTGGTAAATATGTGATTGATAAGACTAGCACTCGAATCTTATTATTAATTAGGTTATAATTCTATTATTTTGTTTACGTAAAGCAATGCATTTAAATGGTTATAATTGCATTATTTTTTACTTTATTATCTTGAATTACTCTTTTTCCTACAGTAAAAAAGTATCAACTTTCGTGTCGAATCTCACGTTACCACGCACTATCCAGTACACTAACTCTTATCGGGACAAAATTAAAAATTATTTGGAATTAGTTAATTCACAGTAGAATATCTCTTATATTGAAATTTGGCCAAGCGATTGATGGATAACTTTTTTATGGCTATTATTTATGAACTTAAAGATTTATATATAAACTGCAGGAAATTTCGTAAAGGTCAGTTTCTATTCGCTCTAGCATCGCATCAGGTAATTATTAGTCACCTAGGCAGTTATTTACGTTACATATAATATTATTCACTGAAAGAATTATAATTAACTATCATTAGACTATCTAATCACATACTACATTATTAAGGGCAATATTTGTAATTTGATCTAATTCTACCTATTATTTCTACGATAATATATCATCGACTGTTTTAAATTTAAACATCAACTACGGCTGATTTTTGTTAAAGAATTCTTTTATTTGAATTATAATAACATTGATATTAATGATTTAGAAACACTGACATTCAATTTTCAAAATTTAAATTATTACACTTAGAAATCACTACTAGGTTTTGTATCATTCTCATATACATCAAGTTTTCTGGCTATAATTGCTTGATAATGGCTTGAATGCGGAATCGAAATCAAATTTTAAGATTTTAGGCGTTAGAGTATTAAAGGTGCATTTCATTAAGAAAGTTAAGTTAGCAAATATAAAATGAAATATTTTAAAGGAAATTGTAATGAATAATCAAAATAATAATTTTACTAAAACATTAATTTCTTCATTCGTATTATTGCAGATGAAAATGAAGCTATCAATCTTTTTGGGAGTGTTGGTTGCCATACTGGGCGCTTTGACGTAAATATTTATTGAATTAATTTATAATTTTCTTTCACGGAGATAACGTTATGCCATAAGGATTATTCCAAAGTTAATTTAAATGTCAAAACTATTCAGTACTACTTAATCTTTTAATTATGAATTCTACATCGAAAAAATAGTTATAAATTGAAAAAATTGATGGGCAACAACAGTCTTTCTCTGATTTTACTTAATATATAATACCCTTCTATTTTAACAGCGAATATAGTTATTTTAGGTGTCTTACCTCCCTTGCGGGTGCAAAACACCCCCCCCCCCCCCACGGGGCACGGTTGTGCACACTTGAAAAAGATATACAACAATACAGCTCCCAAAATTATTAGCAACAAGCTGCCTGTCTTCTGTTGGTTCAGAGAACCTTTCTAACCTTGCCACGGCCCGCCAGAATCCAACCCTATTTGCGGATGACTACCAGGTGGACACGGCACGCCGAAGCGCTCCCCCGTGTGGAACCCACCTGGTAGGGGCTTGACACCGCACCCCAGCTCCCCAGTACGGTGGGTATATCGAGTCGTTTTACGATCAGACATTCGACGGCACAGACCAGCCGCACGATCGGGTCCGTGAGGTCGTCAATTCTCAAAACATGCTAAGAGAAGCGGATCTTTCAAAAGCATTGCTCCTCTTCGAGTTCGGGCACTTCGACCCCTCCCTCTTCCATTGCGGACGGAGTTACCCGCTCCGCTCTCTTCCACAAGTCCCCTGCGGGGCCTTCTATTTTAACAATGAGTATTAAAAATTTTCATTACAGAGTCACAGAAGCTAGTCAAGTTTATCCTCATGGGGGAACTTATGGTGGTATCCAAGGCAGCCAGCCAAGAGATATTACGGCCGAAATAAGAGCCATGATCCCTAAACTTCAAGCTTATGTAAAGAAAATTAACAAAGATCCGCTGAACATGCCACAATTTAGTACCTCACTCGTAAGTGACTTTTATGAACTTTGAAAATCGTGATTTGTGATTGTAATGCGATTATGAGTTATTATTTGTATACTTTGGTCATGATCATTTTCAGTTAAATTTAGCACAAGTGGTGGTATCCAGCGGAAGGGTGAAAGGTCTTTCAACAACGGATGCTAATGTAGAATATGCTCAATTTTATCACGAAAATGGTGCAACTTATGTGAAAGGTCGTGCACATCTCGGGGAACTTAGTGTAAGTCCTCACTTTTGTTTTATTCGAATTACATTTTCTACACGGTGATACAAATTTATACATTAAATTACCGACTTTTAGGGTAAATTCAACTACCAGTTAAGTTTATTTGGTGCTAATAAAAGTGGAACACTAGGTGGTAAGTCCGCTGGAGGTACATTTGACTTCGGATTTCGCCTTGATCACAAAACACACCGTTTCAGCACCACCCACTTGCACATTGTAAAATACCAGTAAGTAAAATACTTATTAGACAATGTTTGTATAGCAGACACGATAACCGATTAATTTAAAATGCTGTTGACGTTAAATTTAGTGGTATTTCTTCAAAATGTTTTAGTTTTAACATTGACTTCTTTTAGGGATATCAAACTACGCTTGGATAATCTTGACCTGTCATGGTTAGTTACGAACGAGAATATGAAACCAGTTTTTGACCAGGTCATACGACAAATAGAACAAGTCATTACATCTATTACCAATGATGTGTACAATCAAGGTACAAATATTCTTTCATCGTACGGAATTAAGCCTGGAAATGTTGAAGATGTCAATTCCGTCATCGAATACCTGTGGAATGTTCTAGAACAAGCCGCGCAGTATTACTGATTGAATAATTTATTTCTTTAGTGCAATACTAAACAAAACTGACGAATTTTATTATGTAAACCTATTTTATAATAAAATGATTAATTTATTTTTCGTACAACAATTCTCTTGTAGATCTTTCTTTATTATTTATTTTGTTATGTCATTTTGTGAACATATTTTTTCTGTAACAATAATAATTTTTCGTTCTATTTCTACTATATGTAACTATCACTCCAAAATTAAATCACCACGAACTTTTGTGGTGAGGACAAGTTTTTTCATGTTAAGAAAACATTTTATTACTATTATTAGCTCCGCGGTCTACTTCAAAGCCTGAATCCATATTGTAATTTCATTACAATGGGTTTGAAGAAGAGGTAGTTAAATCATTTTTGTTTTTTATCAAAAAGCACTACATGTGGAGGGATTTGATGCAAATAACCTTCATTCGATATTCGTACGGCCTTCTATTTATATACTTGACACATCATGTGAATCTTTAGATATGCTTTTGTTCTTAACGCAAGCTTCTATAGTACAAACGTATCTCGTGACAAAATGTCTCATGTACTCTCATTTTTTGAGTTTATTTGGGTTTGCTGCCATCAAATGAGGTGCTTACCAAATCAAACTTGTTTTGTTGGAATGCCTGATGCACTGAAAAAAGTTCCGAAATATGATGTACCTATTACTGTAGAATCGTGCCAGATTTAATTAATGGTTGCCTTAAACGAAAGTGAATCGTCTATATTAAACTTAAAAACAAGTTGCTGTCGCATTCATAGTTGTTGCGCTCTACCATAATAAAATAGATTGAATGTATGTTCAGGATGATCGAGGATTCATTCGAATTGAAATCTAATATCCACGGATTAAAAGGTTTTGTTAAACGGATTCATGCTGTGATATGAATTGGAAAGGGTTAAAAATTCCGTGTGGAATAATTCGTATTAGATAGGCGGCGAATTCCATGTTTACTCGGATTACCATGCCTTCCATTGGATTACATTTTTATTCGAGACTTTCGCCTGGACATACTACTTAAATATTAAAAAAAAAAGAGTAGGAAAGGGATGCCGAAATTTTGAAAAGCAAGTGAAAGATTGAGGGATAAGAATATTGTGCATATTTTAGTACGCTTAATTGAGAAAGTCGATAATAAAATTCAGACGTACAACGAATAAGCAATTAGGGGAAGTCGGGGTAAAGTGGGACACGGGGCAAAGTGGGATTTTCACTTCAATCGGAGAGTACCAGTCGGAGTACGTGTAATATTTTTGCAGGCGCTTCTGTTCTGAAGCATTTTTTATTTAAATAATTGCTTAACTAATCTTTATCATCAACGTCCGGTAGACAGACACTACTAAAAGCTTGAGTTTCGCAAACTGTTTTATTAACACCAGTAGGGAAATCTTGATCAAATAATTCGAGAAAATCCTTTTATTTTCTTTGATGCACTCAAATTCGAATAATTTTAAATTAAATAAAGTCGTGACCCAAGATAGGTTTAAAAATTGGTATAGATGATAACACAACTGAAGTTGTTGTACAAGCACAAGCATTAGATAGAATCTCAGATCTTGTTCCTCTTTTTTGGGTAGATGATCCCGAACTTTGGTTTTCTCATCTTGGAGAACAATTCAACTTAGCTGCAATAACCAATGAAAATACCAGGTAGACTGAAGTGTCGCATATCATTAAAGAACCTCCGCAAGAAGAACGGTACATCAATTAAAAAATTACGTTAATAAAACGTTTAGCCTCTTCTAGAGAAAGTCAGCTAAAGACTGCTCGAAAAGGAAGAATTAGGTGGTCGGACATCATCAGCATTTTTTAGAAGATTAATCGCATTTGCTGATATACCAACACCAAAAGAGTTTATGAAAAATCTCTGGATTAACAGACTTCCTACACAATTTCTGTATTAAAGATGTAGCAAGTCCTCAAATACACAGTATTGATTTACCCTCTACGTGAAACCCATCAGAAGTGAGCCAATTAGCAGGAGATATCGACGCACTCAATCAGAAGATGGAACAATTGTTAAACAATCCGGGAGAAGGATTACGAAGGAATAGTCGACGAGACAATTTGCAGCAAGGACATCGACATTTTCTTTCACAAGCAACCTTATAGAAATCGCAGTTTTAGTCAGCGCAGACAACCCAGTCAGGATAGATCTAACGGAATATGTTGGTATTACAGTCGTTTTATAGCAAATGAGCGTCGATGCTCACAAGCATGCAGCTGGAAATTGAAAAACGAGATAACCGCGTTGGACAAGCGGCAGTTACTAATTTTCGGTTACTAATTTTCGTCGCATTTTCGTATCAGATATTCGAACAAAGATGCAATATTTGATAGATACAGAAGTGAAACTTTGGGTTTATCCTCGGAAATATTTTATATATCGTCAAAGCGATTCATACGTTCTAGAAGCTGCGAACGGTACTCCATTTAAAACTTACGGGACTAATAACTTAGCGCTAAATTTAGGTTTAAGGAGAAATTTTGTATGGCGTTTTGTCATTGCTGATGTTATACACCCAATTGTAGGGCTAGATTTTTATCATATTATGGATTATTGATAGATGCAGCAAATAAAGTTTTAATTGATAACGTTACAAATAAAGGAGTCTCAGGAAGCAGGGTACTAAATTAAATTCAGGAGATAATAATTCCCAAAGGCGAATCAGTATATCATAAATTACTCGACAAATACCCGATAACTGCAAGCCTACAGGTCTGCTGAAGAAGTGAAACACGGAACAGTTCGTGTCATTAAAACTACTGCAGGACCTACAATTAAATCAAAAGTTAGACTCCTGGCTCCTGATCGTTTAAAAACAGCACATGAGAAATTCGAGATCATGGGACAATTTGGCATAATTCGCCGGTCTCAAAGCAATTATGGCGATTGGCGACCTTGTGGTTATTTCAGAGCACTTAATCAAAAAACAGTACCAGATTGTTATCCAATCGCAAGATTAGAAGATTTCCCTGCTCAATTATCAGGCAAGACAATCTTCAGTAAGCTTGATCTTGTGAGAGCATATAATGAAATTCCCGCAAACGAGCAAGACCTCCGAAAAACAGCAATCATCTCTCCATTGGGACTATTTGAGTTTTTGAGGATGTCTTTCGGCCTTAGAAATTCCGCGGAAACCTTTTAAAAGTTTATTGATGAGTGTCTTCAGGGACTCGATTTTATATATGCGTATCTTGATGATATATTAATCGCTCTACATACGAACAAGACCATTTAGATCATTTAAACATTTTGTTTAATAGATTAAATAAATTTGGAATAACTACTAATCCAGGCAAATGCGTTTTCGGTCAAACCCACATTACTTTTTTTAGGACATGTAATAAATAGGTTAGATACCACTCCGACCAATGCACGAGTCGTAGTATAAAAGACCTGAAACCGCAAAACAATTACGCAGATTTCTTGGGATGATAAATTTTTATAGATTTATTCCCAAAGCGGCGAAAACATAAATCCCTATAAATGATGCTTTAAAAGTAAAAAATATGAAGGGAAGGCAATCATTTGGACCGAAAAACGCGAAGAATCATTTAACTAAATTAAAGAAAAGTTAATCTCAGCAACTCTTTATTTCAGATCCAATACCAATCACAGAGCCAGCTAACATGTAAATGAGTCAAATTACGTAGTCGAAGTAAGTTTTGAACAAAGAATACAAAATTAATGGCAACCATTAGCATTCTTTTCTCGCAGATTTAACCCTGCATAATGCAAATGTAGTACTTATGATCGCGAGTTGTTAGCAGCATATTTTGCGATCAAACACTTATGTTACCTAGCAGAAGGAAGACATTTTTCTATATATACAGATCATAAGCCACTTGTATTTGCGTTCCAGGGAAACTTAGATAGATGCTCGCCCAGATAATTCCGACACCTCTATTATATCTCGCAGTTTTCTACAGACGTTCGGCATTTGTCGGGTAAATTATACTTTTCGATTCAAGTGCGCATGCACAAAGAACTTTACACATGCACATGTGTGCCGAAATATTGTTTTTGTTACAGCGTGGGCAAAATGCTATTTTTCACACTTTTGACATTTTTTTTCGCATTTTACCCACACTTCGGTACATGTGCAAAAATGTTTTTTGGGCGAAAGTGCTTGCGGCATTCGCCTTCGGCTCGTACCACAACCCTCACGTTCGTTTGAAAACACTTTTTTCCACTTGTATCGAAAACTACTATTACATATGGCTTTTCCGTGCGTAAAGTGTAATCGAATGCGTAAAGTTTACTTTACGCACCGAAAATACGTACATATAATAATTTAGTCGAGGATGCTCTGTCGAGAGTGGAGTCTATAACAAACTCAATCACTATAGAAGAATTAATCAAATCGCAAAAATTGAATGTGGAACTAAAAGATTTTTTGCAAAAGGAAAATACAGCTTTACAGTTAATTTGTCAAGTTTGCACTCATTATCGCATCCCGGAATTAAAGCCTCTATTAGGTTAGTCTCTGAGCGTTATGTGTGTCCGGGGACGAACATGGGTGTCAATTTGTGGACAAAAACTTGCCTTCCTTGCCAGCGTTCAAAAGTACACAGGCATACGCTCGCTAAATTAGGAACATTTAAAACACCTACACAGAAATTTACACATGGGCATATTTTTATAGTATGGTCCACTACCACTACCGCAAGTTTTACAAGATGGGTTGAAGCAATACCATTACAAGACATAACAGCAGAAATGATTGCTTCAAATTTTTTCTTATAATGGATAGCTAGATATGGTATTCCAGTCAAGGTTCACAATTCGAGTCGAATTTATTCAAAGAAATCAATAAATTACTAGATACAAAACATTTCAGAACAACCGCTTATCATCCAATTAAATGTCACGAGGACAGTTCATGGTTAGGAGCTTTGCCAATTGTACTTACGGGAATGCGTTCTAGTTTTCAAGAAGACAGCAAGTTAAAGGGAGCAGAGATGGTTTCTGGCGAAACAATCAGATTCCCTGGAGATTTTTTCTCTTTCAAGAAACTGCAAAATCTCGATCTTCTATCTTATACAGATAGATTAAGGAAAATAATGTACGATTTAAAGCAGCGACTCGACACGGTAAACAAATGGATTTCGTGCATACAGAGCTAAAAACGGGTTCACATATATTCCTCAGGCGTGACGCGGCAGATAGTACTTTACAGCAACCGTTCGAACGACCGTACCAAGTGTGAGAGAGAAAAGAAAGACCTCTCATTTTGCTAATTAAAGGTAAAAAGGAATCCCCAATACAAATTTTGAAAAATATGAAAATTAAAAAATAAAATACGTAAAAAATGAAAGATATTTCAATGTTATTGACGTTGTTACCATGTTAAATTTACTGCAATAATTAGAATGATAAAATAACTATACAGTCTTTCTGTGAAAAATAAATAAATCATTTTATTACGAAATAGGTTTACATAATAAAATTCGTCAGTCTTGGTCAGTGAAGCACTGACGTAATAAATTATTTATCAGTAATATTGCGCGGCTTGTTCCAAAACATTCCACAGGTATTCAATGACAGAATTGACGTCTTCAACGTTTCCAGGCTTAACTCCGTAGGAAGAAAGAATATTTGTACCTTGATTGTATACATCATTAGTAATAGATGTGATTACTTGTTCGATTTGTCGTATGACCTGGTCAAAAACTGGTTTCATATTTTCGTTCGTAACCAACCAAGAGAGGTCAAGATTATCCAAGCGTAGTTTGATGTCCCTGTTGAAATTTGTTCAGTTATAGTTTTTACACAGTATTTCATTCAAACATTCCAAAAAACTGGGCATTTTTTAGTGAACAAATTTTTTATAATTATTTGAACGAAGTAAGCAAGGAATTTTGATTAAAACTTAGAAAAACGCTTTGGAGCATTCATGATCGGTTATCGTGTCTGCTATACAAACATTGTCTAATAGTCAGTTTACTTACTGGTAATTTACTATTCGTAAATGTGTGGTGCTCAAACGGTGTGTGTTGTGATCAAGGCGAAATCCGAAGTCAAATGTGCCTCCAGCAGACTTACCACCTAGTGTTCCACTTTTGTTAGCACCAAATAAGCTCAATTGGTAATTGAATTTACCCTAAAATTTGTAATTTAATTTTTAAATTTGTATTTATAGTGCAGTGCTGATTTTAATACCGCCATGTAGACAAACATAATATGAATAAAACTAAAGTGTGGACTTACACTGAGTTTCCCGAGGTGTGCCCGACCTTTCACATAAGTTGCACCATTTTCGTGATAAAATTGAGCATATTCTACATTCGCATCAGTTGTGGAAAGACCTTTCACCCTTCCGCTGGATACCACCACTTGTGCCAAATTTAACTGAAAATGATCATGACCAAAATATATAAATAATAACTCTTAAAGGCATTACGATCAAAAATAACGATTTTTAAAGTTCATAAACATCACTTACGAGTGAGGTACTAAATTGTGGCATGTTCAGCGGATCTTTGTTAATTCTCTTGACATAAGCTTGAAGTTTAGGGATCATGGCTCTTATTTCGGCCGTAATATCTCTTGGTTGGCTGCCATAAGTTCCCCGATAAGGATAAACTTGACTAGCATCTATGACTCTGTTATAACAAGTGGAAACTATCATTATTAAACTTCCGTGGTTATAGTAATAAAAACAGATGTCTTATGAACTGAGCATTAGAAAAAACTGAATTAATAACTCTTTTTTTGTAATTTGGAACACGTATTTACTTAATTACAGGAGCAAAGTCATTGTTATTGATTAATAAATGGATTTCATATCTAAAATCGCAATTTTATAATCCTTATTGCATAACGTTATCTCATTGATAACATAATAAGCAATTATTAAATTAATAGATATTTACGTCAAAGTGCCGAGTATGGCAACCAGCAATCCCACAACAATTGATAGCTGCATAATGTAAAAATTCTGTAAAAATACAAATAATCATTAATATTTTCATCAAATTTATTATTTTTTATTTTATTTTCTTTGTCTGCTCTTTAATATTGTCATGTAGCAGCGCGCTTAGTGAGAAAAGTTTAGTATTTGAAAGTTTTATGATTGGAATAACATTTGGTTTTATAAAAGGAAAATAATTGCATAGCGAATTTTAAGTTTAATATCTTAGTAATAATTTGAAGATACTTCATACTTGTGATTAAACCGTTAGCAATTATGCAATTACGTATTTAAACAACAAGTACATTTCTAATTTTGTTATTTAATGCTTGAATAAAGAAATATAGATATCAAATAAACTTGCAGTTTTTATATTAATAATATTTTATATCCGATTACATAAATACGTAACAATTACCTGATGCGTTGCGACAGCAAGTAGAAACTGAACTCTTTGGTACTTTCTTCGGTTTATATTCGTCTAGTGGATCCATAATTAACAGCCAGAAAAAGGTTATCTCGAATTCAATGTTTGCAAATTTCTATGTAACAGACTTTCTACGGTGAATGTGAGATTAAGAAATTCCAAATAACTTTAAAGTTTTAATACAGATAAGATGCCTCAACTGAAGTTAACTGCGTTAACGTGAGATGCGACACGAAATGACTCATTTTTTGCTGAATGTAAAAAGAGAAATTCATGATAATGAATTAAAATCTAATGTAATTATGCAAATTTAAATGCATTTCTTTATTGTAAACAGAATTATAAATTTTGATAACAGATTCGGGTCGTATTTTATCAGAGACTATTTTAACAAGAATACAGCGATGGTTAACTATCTCAGCTGATTTTATCATTGATGAAATAAAATCCGTTTCTTTTAGAGCTGAGAATAGCGTTTCCTTCACTTAAAAGATTTGAACACCTAAAATAATCCGCCAAAATGTTATTGCAGTCGGTAAATTGTTCCAGCAAAAAGTACTGGATACTATTGCAGATAACATTCAATACACTTGATTTTTTTCGGATTGATGTAAAAGCACATTTTAGTTTCAAACCGTTAGAGCACGGAAGATATATTGAGTTCTCGCGATTTTACCGGGAATGTCAATGTAATACTTCCAATGATTTCTGATAATAATTTGTTAAAACATTTGATTTATGGATGATAGAAGGTCGCTCGAAGACATCAAATCGAGCTAATTTTCGAACTCGCGTGCATTTCTTTCACCTTCTCATGGTCTTCTTGTAGGATCTTTCTGTACTGTTCAATCAGGACTTCTATTTAATCTTTTATCTCTTTTAGCAAACTGGATTTTTTGTATTGTCAATTCCTCCTGTTCACGTCGGAAACCAAATCTAGGGAAACGATGCGATTATCGCGGCTTCCGAAAAAGAGAACAACAGGCAATCTTCAATGATGTGACAAAACAAGAAGTTGTACTCATAATCGCTTACGGACTCGCCGCCATCTTAGCTTAAAATCAGCTCTTTACGTTTAATTTTCAATTAGTTAATAAATCTCCGATATCTGATTAATAAATAAGGTCTTCACTGTGATTTCGCCATCTGGCTACTTTCCTGATAGTGATTCGGGTCGGTAATCACGACGGAGGCCACTCACGTTGGAACACCATCAGAGCTCCACGTCTATTTTAAATTATTTGGACGATTTCTTTTCTAGGTCCAAATTAAATACTTGCATTTCCTCCAAATCTCGGTTCGCGGTATATTTCTACAAATTCGGATTGGTCTTTTAGACCCACTGAAACACTAATTTCTTGGTAAAATCTTTATTGATGGTCTCAATGCTAGACGAAAGCTCTCATGTGGAATTTTTCTGGAAAACTAACATGTCACGTCCCGCAGTAAGTCACACGATGTCCAGTGTTCCAACAATAAATTCTAAGTTACGCGACTTCATCCCTTTCTACAAGTGACAAGTGATACATTTTGTGACAAATCAAATGGCATATTTTACATATTTGAGTCCAGAGGCTTAAGTACGGCGGATTGAGGGAGTGTTGTCGCATGCCTTCCACGCGTCAACATTTGATGGTGGAAGATGACTTTCTACAATATCCTAGACATTTTTGCCTCTTTTCCAGGAAAGAAAACCGGTATGGATCGCGAGAACGTTAATTGCAAATTTAGATGTCACGACAGAATTGAGAGAATGTACAGGCAAATTATTTATTACAATTAAGAAGCCACATACCGCTAATATAACCCACATACTGCTAAACCAAATATCCTTTTTTTTCTCTTATTCTTTTTTCGCGCATATATTAATTACTCTGAGGATCTACAAAATTTGAGGAATAGATCGTCCAAATAAAGACAGCAGGAGTGGAAGGACCGAATGTAATAATGTTTGGTTAAAGTCGTTAGAAGATAGGTACTACAATTAAACTTATTTATGATAATCTTGAACAAGACTCTCATATAATTATAATAAAAACTTCATTTACAGGTAAGTTCGTTTGATTTTTATGTATATCGGCCACGCAGTTAGTTTTAACCGATTGTTTGTCAATAACAAATACGTCGATGCCGATTTCCTCGAAGAGATGAAAAGTTATTTTAGATTTACAATTAAAAATTTGTCAAGTTCGGAAAATGTGTTAAACAAGATCGAATCGGAGCAACGAAACGATTATTTCTGTAATGCAATGTGATAAACTATTATATGGAAGAATGGCCTAATAAAGACAATTTATGTGACGGGCTAGGGCCTTATTTTGCGCTTAAAGACAGTATTTCTTATACTGGGAAAAGAAACATTTTAGCGGCGACGACTGCGATACCTATATGGTTTTTGGGTCGCTGAGTCAAAATGCCAGATTTGCTGAACCTTAATACATCAGGGACAAGGTCATTTCAGGATCAAATAGGAAAAAGAATCTTTGTAGCCGCGGAAGTTACTTCATCTATGTTTTTTGGGTGGCTAAATACAAATTTTTGATTTCGTTAACCCCACCACGCAGGGGTCATATGTAATATCTAGTGTGGGTTCGTTTTTTTAGAATATTGTCTCCAGTGTGTCTGAACTCAGGGCGCCTACAAGTCGTGATGACGGGCGACGGAATGATAGTCGGCTACCTGACAAAATCCCTAGATTTTGAAGTTGTTACGGTTATTTCAGACACAGGTAAATTACCTATTACTATGCAGAAAATCAGAACTCCAGTATACTGCTGGTTGCCAGTAGTGCCAAGCGACCGCAGCTACATGGTGAACTCATAATATTGTCAGTCATAATTATTCCCGTGACAGAAATGTTTTGCTTTGCTTGCCAGTAATATGCGATACGGAAATAGCGTATAGTAATGTATTTATTTTTTTATATGTAAATACCCAATAACATTCATATTTAGTTAATAGATGTAAATATAAAAGTATATAAAAGTTCTTACTTTAAAAAGCAATAATATGTAGATAGTATTAATTAGATACATAAGCTCGGTCTAATAAACGTAGTATACAGGTTTGCATATATATTTTTAAAATTAAAAGTTTTATAAATCTAAAAAGTTTGTTTGAGCTTTGTTCTTTATGTCATCAATATGAGGCTTAAATAAAAGCTTACTATTAAACATAACACCAAGATCTTTTACTGTGTGCACTCGTTTTAGAATTTGTCCGGTAATGTAGTAGTGAAAATGGTTATGGGAATTTCATTAAAGAAATATTACACAGTACTTTTTCCGAGTTCAAATATAAGCCATTCAACTCACTCCATTAGATTATTGATGTCAGATTGTGAATAGGCAAAAGTCTTACGAATTTTCTGTTTCATAAATAACTTTTAGTTCATCTGCTTAATTTAAGGTTAAGTAGTAGTGTAGCATGGTGACTTGCATCACTAAGGTCATTTATGAAAATATTACAATGAACAAAATCTAAATGGGATCCTTGCGGAACGTTATATAAATTAGACGTCAGATGTTCATCTTCTATCTCATCAGCTGTGTTCTGACAGTAATGTAGGATTTCCACCATCGATGCATAATATCATCAACAACGATGTTGTTTTAATCTAAAAAGTAAATGATTGCAATGTTACTTGTTCGTAAAGAACAAGGTTTGTTATCGCTGATCGATCTTGCAAGAATCGCCTTGTTGAGGCGTTACATCTGTGACGGACATGAATATGAATGATGGCAATTTTGGTAATTTTACAATATTATCACCAAAATGGTCTGTTGTCGAAAGATGATGCTCGTTGTGCGACGAGCTTTTTCAAAGGGATCTGCGAATAGGTTTACTATAATACCAGGGTCAGTAAAATATTTCTTTGCCAAGAATATTTCCTTCTGCAATCTCGATTCTTTCTTACGAGAGTAACGTGAAGAAAAGTTTTTTCTCAATTGTAAAATTGTTCGCTAATCTTCTGTAATATCTTATGAAGAGTAGTCACAGTCTCATTTGTGGGCAAATTACAAAACACGGTATACCTTCGGAATGACTGGGTCACCTGGAAAAAATTTTATTGACATGTTTTCCGACGTAGTTTGGGTCGCTGAACACGAATCTGAAGTAAAAAATTGTCGCTCGGACATATCTTGTCCGCCGTATTGAAAAAACATCGAAAAAATGTCATTTTAAAAAATATTTTGCATTTATCTTGAAAACTCGAAGTCGCACGAAAAAGAGTTACAATCAAAAAATTTAGAGCACGAAATTCTCTACAAAAAAGGTCCTACATATTTTCTTCGTAAAGTCAAAAATAACGCCGTAAATGGAGGTTGAATATGAGAACAATTTACGTGTTTTTAGCATAATGCCCACACTCGGCTGTCTACTGGGAGGGCCTGCATCCAATAATAAATTGGGTATGCGTAAATTACATCTTTGCTGTATATTGCTGTGACTAACAAGCAGCCTAATCAACGAAACAGTAACCCATTATTGAGACGAGAACGCCTATCGACCGCGGAATCGCAATTCGCCATCTAGCGGAGTTTGAATCCAGCTAGTTCCTATCCTTCTGAAATTCACTGACTACATTCTCATATTCAACCTTCATTTACGACGTTACTTTTAATTTTAGGAAGATATCGTATTCAATCTTTTTTGTAGACAAATTCAAGCTCTACATTTTTTGTTTGAAACTTTTTTTCGTGCGTGTTCGAGTTTTTACGATAAATGAAAAAACTAAAAAAAATGGACGTTTTTTTCGATATTTTTTCAATATAGCGGCCAAGATATGGCCGAGCGGCAAATTTTGACTTCAGATTCGTGTTCAGCGACCCAACATATGTCGGAAAACATGTCAATAAAATTTTTTCCAGGTGACCAAGTCTTTCCGAAGGTCTACCAAAAACACTAAGGACCAACCAATCGCAGCAAGATTTTTCTTAATTGATTTGTAGTCTGCATCTTTGAAGTTGAGTTGATCGTTGAAAAAGTCTTGCTTAGAGTAGTTTGTGGACGTTATATTAGAACTGAATTCACCAAGAGAAACATCTAATTTCCAATATGTTATTCATCTTATTAGCGTTAAGATTATGTTGGTAAAGATTTAATGATGCCAATGAGTTACATAAAAACATAACCGATCCCTTGGTCATAGATGCGCACCCTACTTTACGATTTATCGATGCTGATAATCATCATTGCGCCATGCGGTGTTCGGTACATTATATTCACCTAAAAGAAATAATTGGTAGGATTGATGCTGAAGCTTTAAAATTTCCACAAGTAAGGCATGCTCCAAGTATACATTAGTCGACGAATGGGGTGGAATAAATATTGCACATTGTAATGATTAATTTACCTGCAGTAAACAAGTGCTCAATCGTGATGTCAATTTTATTTCGGAGCTGCGGTGAGTACACCACTGAATGATAATATGGAATTCACGGACAGTAGCATATAGGTTATTAACAAAACAAGATATTTTATTTCTCAGACTATCTACATGTTGTTAATACATTAAAAAGTTGCATAAGTTCATAACTAGTTTTTTCATTTTCTCTCTTTAATAATATTCGTCATTATCTTAACATATAGAGGTATTCTTTTCGCCGCTGGAAATTCGGTTTATTAATTCCGTTCTAAATCCTTGAAGATATCTCCGCTGTTTTGGAGACATCAGCAACCCTAATGCCTGTCGCGGTTAGGATTTTCTCAATTTTAAGGGCCTCCGGCTGACCTAATGACATTCCCATGATGTGAAAATTTCAGGTTTGCTTTTTTCGACTACTAAACAACAAATCTTTACAAAAATATTTCACCCAGAAGACCTTGTAATGCGGAATTCATTTCTGCAAAAAAAAATCGGAAAGAGTTGCAAACGAATAAATCTTAATCACGCAAAGTTTTCTCGCTTTTTGGACAGCCCCCTTACCAGACCTAGGGTCGCTAAAGGGACCTTAAATACCCACTTGGCATTCTCTTTACAGTAAAATAAACTACGCTCTTTATTCCGTATAACTCGGCTGATATTTATTTCTTACAACGCTTGCATTTCACCTTATTTTTGTTGTTGTACAGGTTTATTGCAACAATAACAAATTAATTCCTTAGTAGCCATTATGAGCGATTTGTTGTGCAAAGCCGCTCCAAAATTAAATAAAAACCAGCTCCGGAAATTTGTTGGTTATTTGGAAAAATATGACAAATAAAAACAATTGAGGAAAATACAAAAAAAAATGTACACAAAATTTGAAAAATATATAAAATATACGTAAAAGATGAAAACTATTTCCATGTTATAGACATTTTTACAATGTTAAATTTACTGCAATGATTAGAATGATAAAATAACTATACAGTCTTTCTGTGAAAAATAAATAAATCATTTTATTACGAAATAGGTTTACATAATAAAATTCGTCAGTCTTGGTCAGTATTGCACTGATGTAATAAATTATTTATCAGTAATATTGCGCGGCTTGTTCCAAAACATTCCACAGGTATTCAATGACAGAATTGACGTCTTCAACGTTCCCAGGCTTAACTCCGTAGGAAGAAAGAATATTTGTACCTTGATTGTATACATCATTAGTAATAGATGTGATTACTTGTTCGATTTGTCGTATGACCTGGTCAAAAACTGGTTTCATATTTTCGTTCGTAACCAACCAAGAGAGGTCAAGATTATCCAAGCGTAGTTTGATGTCCCTGTTGAAATTTGTTCAGTTATAGTTTTACGCAGTATTTAATTCGAACATTCCAAGGAAATGGAAATTTGACATAAACTCCAATCTTAAAATTTTAAGGCCAACCGAAGAAGTAGGCGTTAAAACAAAAACAGTTTGCAAAATAATCCCACTTAATTTAACTTCAAATGCATGTTTTAGTGCTTTTTAATTTCAAAAGAAATTTTTTATAATTATTTGAACGAAGTAAGCAAGGAATTCTGTTTTAAAATGAGAAAAACGCTTTGGAGGTTTCATGATGTACATGAGATAAACATAGTCTAATAGTTAGTTTACTTACTGGTAATTTACTATACGTAAATGTGTGGTGCTCAAACGGTGTGTGTTGTGATCAAGGCGAAATCCGAAGTCAAATGTGCCTCCAGCGGACTTACCACCCAGTGTTCCACTTTTGTTAGCACCAAATAAACTCAATTGGTAATTGAATTTACCCTAAAATTTGTAATTTAATGTGTAAATTTGTATTTATCGTGCAGTACTGATTTTAAAACCGCCATGTAGACAAACATAATATGAATAAAACAAAACTGTGGACTTACACTGAGTTTCCCGAGGTGTGCCCGACCTTTCACATAAGTTGCACCATTTTCGTTATAAAATTGAGCATATTCTACATTCGCATCAGTTGTGGAAAGACCTTTCACCTTTCCGCTGGATACCACGACTTGTGCTAAATTTAACTGAAAATGGTCATGACCAAAGTATATAAATAATAACTCTTAACGGCATTACGATCACAAATCACGATTTTTAAAGTTCACAAACGTCACTTACGAGTGAGGTACTAAATTGTGGCATGTTAAGCGGATCTTTGTTAATTCTCTTGACATAAGCTTGAAGTTTAGGGATCATGGCTCTTATTTCGGCCGTAATATCTCTTGGTTGGCTGCCTTGGATACCGCCATAATTTCCCCGATAAGGATAAACTTGACTAGCATCTATGACTCTGATATAACAAAGGGAAACTATCATTATTAAACTTCTGTAGTTATAGTAATAGGAAAATATGTTTTATTAACTGACCATTAGAAAAAAAAACTAAATTAATAACTCTTTTTTTGCAATTTGGAACACGTATTTTTGTAATTACAGAAGCAAAGTCATTCTTATTGATTAATTAACGGCTTTCATATGTAAAATAGCAATTTTATAATCCTTATTGCATAGCATTATCTCAGTGCTAACATAATTAAGTAATAATTAAATTAATAGATATTTACGTCAAAGCGCCGAGTATGGCAACCAACAATCCCACAACAATTGACAGCTGCATAATGTAATAATTCTGTAAAAATAAAAATAATCATTACTGTTTTAATCAAACTTATTATTTTTGTCTGCTCTCTAAGGTTGTTATGTAGCAGTACGTCTATAATAAAAGTTTTTGACAGCTTTACGATTGAAATAACATTTGGTTTTATAAAAGAAAAATAATTTCATAACGAATTTTAAGTTTAATATCTTAGTAATAATTTAAAGTTACTTCATATTTGTAATTAAACCGAATGACATTAAATAACAATTATATATTTAATTTACATTTGTGATTTTGATAACGTTCATTACTGCTTGAATAAAAAAAGTCTTGATATCGAATCAACATATAACTTTTTAAATTACTGATGTTTTATATCCGATTGCATAAATCCGTAACAATTACCTGATGCGTTGCGACAGCAAGTAGAAACTGAACTCTTTGGTACTTTCTTCGGTTTATATTCGTCAAGTGGATCCATAATTAACAGCCAGAAAAAGGTTATCCCGAATTCAATGTTTGCAAATTTCAATGTAACAGACTTTCTACGGTGAATGTGAGATTAAGAAATTCTAAATAACTTTAAACTTTTAATAAAGATAAGATTTCTCAGCCGAAGCTAACTGCGTTAACGTGAGATGCGACACGAAATGACTCATTTTTTGCTGAATGTAAAAAGAGAAATTCAAGATAATGAATTAAAATCTAATACAATTATGCAAATTTAAATGCATTTCTTTATTTTAAACAGAATTTCGGTATTAAAATATAATCTTTCATAATCGATTCAACATATATTATCATTGACAATTTTTATCAAGAACCTCATACTGACTTCAATAAGATGTCAATGTACTGTGCAAACTGTTATTTATGTTTATATGTCCATTATCTGAGTTTGGGTATACAAGTTTTGACATGTAGAAGTTCAGAATTACAAATTGAGTGAGAGACTCAGAATGTCGGGTAATTGACACTGATACATTGATAAATTATAGTACATAAAACAATTATACACTTCCTTTTGATGGAATAAGTAAATAATTTTATTATAGCATGAATATAGTAAAATCTGTCGAGCACAATCAATAAATAAAACGGTATTAAACTATTTCTTGAGCGAAAAATTCGAGCTGCAAAATGTGGCTTAAACGCTTAGTCGTGGTTAACTATCTGATGACTTAAGTTTACCACTCATGAAATAAAATGCGATATTTTACACCTAAAAATTGCGAGAATTCTGTTTCTTTCATGTTACAACTTAAAGGATTTAAATACCTAAAATATTATTACCGTCAGCAAATTCTTCCACCGAAAAGTACATAAAATTTTTATGTATAACATTCAATACATTTTTTTCTGATTCATTAAAAATTACTGTCGTGGGCACTGAACTGAATTGTTACCTCATCTTCACTGATTTTAGAAAATCAGTCTTGTAGCTGATTCCCATTCTCGGCTATAATACACCAGATTATCTTATCCATGAGGATACAGAAGATTTATTGAGAATTCGACATTTTAATGAGAATGTTAATTTAATTCTTCCAGTGATTTCAAATCTATTCATAAATTTGGTATATGGTCGCCATGAAGACATCTATCCCAGCTCATTTTCGAACTTCTCTCAAGGGTCCCTCTCGTTTTGTCATGGTCTTCCTGTGGTGATTTTTCTCTACTCATCAATCAGGACTTTTATCGCTTTTACTAAACTGTTTTTTTTTGTATAGTGTCAATTTCCTCCATTTCCTCCAAATCTCGGTTCACGGTATATTTCTTCTAATTCGTGATCATCATTTTTAATGATTTCCAAATTCTCTTAAACATCAATTTCTTGATGGAATCTTTATCGTCGGGTTATTTCAATAAGAAAGTCTCAGTGGTAGACGGAAGCTCTTGTATGGAATTTTTTTAGGAAAGTTAATGGGTCATATCCCGCAGGAAGACACTCGATATCCTGAGTCCCAATCACAAATTCTATGTTACACGACAACTTTACGCTACTACAATCATGTTAAGAGATAACGTGGCATATTTTATATATTCAAGTCCAGAGGCTTGAGTACGGTGGTCTGTGGAAGATTTGAAGGTGGAAGATGACATCCTACCAACATCCTACTCCAGATTTACTGCAATTTTTAAAGTTGTGCGCAACAACGCTAGAGAATAAAACATTAAAATCGGGTAGCATGAAAAAAATCTCCAGGTACCGATTAACATTCTCGGTAAGCTTCGATTGAGTTCAACTCAAAAATTCTTGCACCGCGGTTTTTTGGCCTATTTTCAGATTTGTCTCGTGACAATATCTTTATTTTTCGCATTTTTTGTAAGGTAAATATTTTCATCAAACTAAAGTATATCAAATTGTCTGTAAAACTAAAAAGAAACATTGCATCTCATTTCGTTCCAAATTTAGAGCCTTTCGAACACACGTTTTAAAGAAAATATCTGGTACAATTTGTTTCAACTTTCATATATTGTTGATTATGGGTCAGTCTGCAAAGCAGCTTCGTAAAAGCTGTGACTCGCCCCTTGGCATTGTAAAGGAATAATGTACTCTCTTTACGTGACCAATAAAGACGTTTATTATTATTATTATTATTATTATATTGTTTTACAAATGTCGATGGAAAAATCTGAGAAAACAAGTTCCAGTAGACGAATTTCCGCACAATTTAAGAAAAGGAATCTTTCTATCTATTGTATTTACAGAGTTATAATGGTTTGAAGTATATAGGTTTTACGTGTGTTTATTCGACGTTGATAGCATGTTGCACTCCTTGGAAGAATACAATTTTCTTGTTGTGGAAATCAATTGGAATTCGTTACTCGGGGGTTTTAGGGGTCGCTGATTCCGAATCTAATGTTAGATTTTGAAAATTCAAAATAGCGAGTTCAAAATGGCTGAACCAAAATATATAAAGTTACTTTATCGAGATGAAATTAAGTATTTGGGGGTTTTCGGGGTTGTGCATTCTTACAACTCATGACAAAACTGGAGTTTCTTGATGTGTCTTAATCTAGGAAATGTTCTTTAAATTAAAATATTAAAAATCAAAAATTGATTCTGAAATATTACTTTACTTAAAAAAATAAGTGACTTTGAAATAAAAAAATATTTTAATTGACATTTGAAATCTTTGCAATGTGAATTAATTTAATTTTAGTTGCTTTATTTTATATGTGTCAATTTAAAAATATTATCTATGCATAGTACAGATGGAAATATTCTATATGCTTATTTATTTCTACCGTGTACCGACACGACATATCACATTGTCCGTGCAATCGTCATTTTACAAAAGTTGTATCCATGGTAACGCAAGTTATATTTTTCTTCGTGGTTATGTATGTAAATTTCTCTCGCTTCTCATTTTGATGTCATTGAAAATCGCGATTTACTATTATAACTATATATGTTAATTTAAATGCCGAAAGCTGGGAATCATAAAAAAAATCGTCTAAAAACTTGTTTGTTATCTTTTGGTTAAAAAAAGTGATGATACGTGTGAAAGAGAAGTAAAAAAAGATATAGTCGAGACAATATTTGAGTATGATGCTTTAGGCGAAAAATCGCCTCTTGTTTTGTGTAGCAGTTGTAAACGAGATGTACAGTAGTCTCTGTCCTATTTTAATATTTGGTTTTAAGAAAATGGCGGCGCGCTGTCCTATTCTAAGTGGCTACCGTGCCCCACTAAAGACGCATTTTGCTCTTCCCCTACATTTTCGCGCATGCGCATGCTGCGTTATACGCACGTAACGCAAGAGGATTGTATACATACGTCATACAGTCAGAAACTCAGCGTCAGCTGTATGCCGCAGTCCTCTTGACACTCTTGACTTGAATTGATTTCTCAATTTGAAGTATACGTACATAGTGTGACAAAAATAAAGAAAATGGAAAATTTGGAACATAGTATATTTGGTGACATTGATGGGAATGCATCTTCCACGAGTGGATTGACAGGTGCATTGATATCTTCATCTGCATCGACGTCAGAATTGACATCACCATCACCTTCATCCACATCTGCAGCTACACCTTCATCGACTGGAAGACGTCCATCAATAATTAAGGTAAATTTCGTATTAAATTTGGCTAGAGCATAATAAACTCTTTCATTCATGACACATTACATTAAAATAACCTATTTTATTTCAGAAAAGAAATAAAGCTACGGAGCAAAAAAGATTGACTTTTACTGAAAAAGTAAAAATTTTAGAACTCATTGACTCGGGAATGCTGCAAAATGATATTGCTGCTAAATTTAACTGTCAGCCACCGTCAATAAGTTACCTAAAAGCAAATAAAGAAAACATTTTGAAACAAAAAGAAATTCTTCAAAATGAAAACATGGATCTAAGTCGAAGAAGATTTTCAAACGTAATAGAATCAAACTTTGAAAAGAAATTATATTCATGGTTTGTTCAGGCAAGGGCAGAAGGTGTACCTGTGACTGGTATTCTGCTCAACGAGACTGCTGCTGTTTACAACGAAATGTTAGGAGGACCTTCGAATTTTGTGGCTAGCAATGGATGGCTCCAGTCGTTTCAAAAGCGCCATGGCATGAGATCACTAAGTCTCCAGGGAGAAACACTGTCAGCGGATAGCGATGGAGCTGCTGAGTTCAAAGAAATATTTTGCAGATACGTCAATGACTTTGGATACGATAAGAGCCAAATATACAATGCTGATGAAACGGGCTTATTGTGGAAGGTGCTACCTGGGAACACGCTGGTGGAAAGAGGAAGCAAAAAAGCTCCAGGATGGAAATTGGCAAAATATAGAGTAACCGTAATGGTATGTGCCAATGCCTCTGGAACCCATAAGTTCCCGTTACTGATAATTGGTAAAGCCAAGATGCTTTAATGGTCTGAACATTGAAACATTACCAATTGTATATATGAACCAGAAAAATGCTTGGATGGATACCACATTGTTCGTAAAGTGGTACAGCGAAGTTTTTATTCCAGCTATTAAAGAAGAACATAAAAATACTGGAAAAAAGTGCATTCTTATTTTGGATAACGCACCAACACATCCTTCAGCACAGCTTTTAGATAATATCAGCGATATGTGTTCAGTAATATATTTACTAGCAAATGTAACTTCACTTATACAACCGATGGACCAGGATATTATTGAAAAAATGAAGAGGCTCTATAGAAAAAATCTATTAAGATCCCTGTTGTTGGCAGATTCTGCAAATGTGCAAAATATTATGCGCACTATAGATTTGTACAAGTGCATAATATTTATCTCCGATGCCTGGAAAAATGCTACCCAAAGTAATGTGGAGAATTCCTGGAAGAAAGTTATGGGTACTCCAAGAAATGAAGTCGATTCTCAAAACACAGATGAATTGCTTTCAATTGCAACTAGGATCCCGGAGTTGAAACATATAAATGCGGAATTAGTCGAAGAGTGGATCCAATATGACAATACATATATACAGGATGGGAAGTTCAATCTCACCAGCAAATTTTATTCGGTTCGCAAAGTAATGAAGAGGAACAAGAACAAGAGGAGGAGGAGGAGGAAAGTGAAAATATGGCAGAACCATTAATTCCTGAAACCATAGATGTAACGAAAGCTGGTGAGCTGTTCCAAAAATGGGTATATAGCAGATGGGACTTCACTCCACAACAACTTCGGGGATTGGAGGAGATGACGAGTGTGGCACTCAATGTTGCACTCCAAAATGAAATGTACAAACAGTAATATTTTAGCTTTTAAATAACAAATGTGCAGTGC
Organism: Trichopria drosophilae; assembly: GCA_030407085.1. Classification (NCBI taxonomy): domain Eukaryota; kingdom Metazoa; phylum Arthropoda; class Insecta; order Hymenoptera; family Diapriidae; genus Trichopria; species Trichopria drosophilae. The sequence continues at coordinate 10,459,841 of CM059582.1, read as the reverse complement.
GCAATAACATATATTTTTATGTTAACAATAAAATTTTTATTTTTTATAACAATGAACCGTGTTTCCTTTAAATCTTTCCAGCACACCTTATTATATCTATTTTATTTTCTTTTATATTTTTTTTTTTTATATTATTTATATTATTATTTATTATTATATTCCAGGGTAGGGTAAGTTACTTCTTTTTTTAACTTAGTTAAGTTAAGTTAAAAGTTAATGCGTTATAATTGTATTTGAGATAAAAGTTAAATTCAACTTTAATTAAAGTTAAAAGTCAAAAATTAAGAAGCTAAAAATTAAAAAATTAAAAAGTAAAAAAGTTAAAACGTTAAAAGTTGAAACAGAATAATTAATTAAGTTAAGTTAAAATTTACCATTTTAAAAAGTAAGTAAGTTAAGTTACAATTATTTAAGTTTTTAACTTCGTAGTACCCAACCCTGTTACAATCATACGATTATGATATGTAGTAATGTTCTTTATGTAATATATTTCGCATCTCTTCTAGCTTTACACACAGAGAAAAATAATCAGCAAAATCAGCCGCAAAATCCGCAGATTCTACCAATTTTATCCTATAGGGACAGCCGTTGGAATTCCGTAGGGATAGCCGATAACTTCAGCTAAATTTACTGAAAAAGTCCGCAAATTTAACGGAACAATTCTGCTAATGTAGCGGAAATTTAGAGCTAAGCGCGAATTGAGTAGGGTTAAGGCTACATTAGCGGAATCAAAACAGCTAAAATTGCATATATTTTCGGCAATTCCAGCCGAAAATTTTAGCTGATATGAATCAGCTAATCCAGCGGAGTCATTTTTCTCCGTGCAAGCTTTGTCGACAATACTTTTATAAACATTTACAAGCTTGTAAGGCTAACATTTAAAGAAAAACTGATTGCTTCACAAATTCTGGATATCCTTGTTTTGCTCATCAATTCAACCTGTGCAGAAAAAATAAGAAAACTACAAAAAAGGTATAAGATTTCAGTGGACGATTGCAGTATTAATACAAAATTCATACCATACGCTGAGACTGTATGAAGCATGTTTGAAATGGTCTAAATAATATTAATAAAATAAAAATATTTAAAATTTAAAATGCAACTTATCTGACAATAGACGTCTTGAACAGTTGAACTGATCGTAGTTTCGTAGATTTACTCTACGTTGAGAATGCATAATCTGAAGTTTTCCCAAATCAAACAACATCCCTATGTATGTATGCGACGTAAATACACTCTAAAAAAGCCGCTAAATTTTACAACTGTGATTGTAAAAGAAATATAATGATAATGTTGTAATATTACTATGTACTTTGAAAGTTGTAGGTTTTGCTACTCGAAGTTGGAGATATGTTTGAGGTTACGTAACTTTACCGCGATGTATATATAATCAGGGTTTCTCCCTGGAGACTTAGTGATCTCATGCCATGGCGCTTTTGAAACGACTGGAGCCATCCATTGCTAGCCACAAAATTCGAAGGTCCTCCTAACATTTCGTTGTAAACAGCAGCAGTCTCTCTGAGCAGAATACCAGTCACAGGTACACCTTCTGCCCTTGCCTGAACAAACCATGAATATAATTTCTTTTCAAAGTTTGATTCTATTACGTTTGAAAATCTTCTTCGACTTAGATCCATGTTTTCATTTTGAAGAATTTCTTTTTGTTTCAAAATGTTTTCTTTATTTGCTTTTAGGTAACTTATTGACGGTGGCTGACAGTTAAATTTAGCTGCAATATCATTTTGCAGCATTCCCGAGTCAATGAGTTCTAAAATTTTTACTTTTTCAGTAAAAGTCAATCTTTTTTGCTCCGTAGCTTTATTTCTTTTCTGAAATAAAATAGGTTATTTTAATGTAATGTGTCATGAATGAAAGAGTTTATTATGCTCTAGCCAAATTTAATACGAAATTTACCTTAATTATTGATGGACGTCTTCCAGTCGATGAAGGTGTAGCTGCAGATGTGGATGAAGGTGATGGTGATGTCAATTCTGACGTCGATGCAGATGAAGATATCAATGCACCTGTCAATCCACTCGTGGAAGATGCATTCCCATCAATGTCACCAAATATACTATGTTCCAAATTTTCCATTTTCTTTATTATTGTCACACTATGTACGTATACTTCAAATTGAGAAATCAATTCAAGTCAAGAGTGTCAAGAGGACTGCGGCATACAGCTGACGCTGAGTTTCTGACTGTATGACGTATGTATACAATCCTCTTGCGTTACGTGCGTATAACGCAGCATGCGCATGCGCGAAAATGTAGGGGAAGAGCAAAATGCGTCTTTAGTGGGGCACGGTAGCCATGTGCACAAAGCCATCTATGTGTATATGTAAACACACGCATATTCCGCATGCACTTTGGTGGGGAGATAGAAACAAGGGGAAAGTTAGAATAGGGCAGCAAATTCCAGTTAGAATAGGACAGCGATTAGAATTGGACAGGTTAGATTAGGACAGAGACTACTGTATGTAGAGCCAATAATGATTCAAACGTTAAACTGAAGTTACGTTACACGGCAATTCGTGTAAGACCTTAAAAAACTGGATGTTTTGATTTCTAGGTGCACAAATGTCGGGTGTTATTTAAAAACGTTGTAGATGTTTCAGCAATTTCAGCATGTTTCAGCAATAACCTCGATCCAACTTTTGAAAGTATATAATTGCAGAATTTAAAAGTACATACCTAGATTTAGGTATATCTGTCACACCGAAAAGCAAAGCAGTTTTTTTTCACGTGCTTAATTTTTGTAAGGCTGCACGACGTGGTCTACGATTCTATAGCGAACAAGCTATGGAATTCGTTCATTCTGACTTTAAATCTATACGGACGAAATATAAGGTGTCCAACATTCAGACTATCCTGCAAGATTGAAACGAGCTATATGTGAATACAATAGTCTTCATTCTTTTTAAGTGTTACATAAAGCTGTTAAACTGCTAAAAAAAACTTCATTCTATTATTAGTTTTATTTAAAAAACCCCGTATTTAATTTCATCTCAATCAACTAAGGTATATCTGTTACACAGAAACTTCAGTTTTTTTCATGTGCACGGTATTTGTAAGAGTGCACAACACCGAAAACCCCAAATACATAATTTCATAAAGATCAAGTAACTTTATATATTCTGGTTCGGCCATTTTGAACTCGCTATTTTGAGTTTTCAAAATCTAACTTGAGATTCGTAATCAGCGACCCCAAAAACCTCCGAGTAACAAATTTCAGTTGATTTCCGCGACAAGAAAATTGTATTCTTCTAAGGAGTGCAACATGCGATGAACGTCGAATAAACATACGTAAAATCTGTATACTTCAAACCTTTATAACTTTGTAAATACAATAGATAGAAAGATTTCTTCTTTTAAGAATTGTGCGGAAATTCGTCTACTCGAACCCTTTTTCTCAGATTTTTCCATCGACATTTGTAGAACAATATAATCAGCAATATGTGAAAGTTTAAACAAATTGTACTAGATATTTTCTTTAAAACGTGTGTTCGAAAGGCTCTAACTTTGGAACGAAATGAGATAAACCATTGTTTCTTATTTAGTTTTACAGATAATTTTTTGTACTTTAATTTATTCTTGAGCTGTTTTGTTGCAGGATGCCTGGGACAAATTATATTTACAGAAAACCCCCAAAAAAACGCTTTTTGCGTATTTTTGTAAATATTTTGAGTTTTAACATATAAAATTAATAAAAACATTTCGGGATTATCTCTCTAAAGTCAAAATCTAATCATGTAATAAAACTATTGAAACGGGTTCAAAAAAACGACTAAAGAATAGCCGGAACAGCTGGAATTTCATGCAGGTTATACAACAATAAATATAAATTTAAACTTGGCGGCTTATATTCTGCTATAGCAATTTTATTGTAACTGGTTGGCACTATAAATTATGTGTAACGCTTCTGTGAATCTGTAATAGATTTGATAAGATAAATAATTGAAAAAAAAACTGATGGTAATTGCTTTATTCAAATATTTGATTATGGCTGAAATGTTTCCAGCGCCTTCTGTTGAAAATACCTGCTCAAAATTTTAATAGGATTTTTTAAAGTACGTAAAAACTAGCAGAAAGCTATTTTTTAAATTATATCTGATTCTAGAAAGAAAATTGTAATAATTATTTGCACGAAATAACGAAATCTTTCGTTTTTATTCCAGATAAAAGTTTGACAGGTGCAGGTACTTGACATTGTGTGGTAACGTGAGATGCGACACGAAAGTTCAGACTTTTTTACTGCAAGAAAAAGAGCGTTTCAAGATAATCAAGTAAAAAAAAGGTGTAATTATAAACATTTAAATGTATTGCTTTATGTAAACAGATTTATAGAATTATGAGGTAATTAATAATAAGATTCCGGTGTCAGTCTTATCGACCATATGTTTATCCAAAAGGCAGAAGTAATTCTATTAATACAGTCATTATCGATAAATTCATACAATAAATTATGTGCGATAAGTTGTACATAAATTGTTTTTTATTGTTAATTGTTCATTCAAGGGTTTAACTCCTTAGAGTATTTATGACTAAATCTTATTGTAGGTGATCTGTAGAAATGATAATATAGAAACTACTTCACGGTCTTACTATTTTTTATATCAAAGTAGTTTTAAAAGCAAATCGTAACTGTCATAAAAGATGATCAGAATAGTTAAAGGTTTTATTGTGATTAAAAGGTATAATTGTTATTCCCAATGAAAATTAATATTGTTACATTTTAATCGATCAATTTTTTGTTACACCCTAGAAGACGCGAAATTGCACTTGACGTCTGTAAAATGGTACGTAAAGTGAGCATTTGATGCCTACTGAATCAAAATAGTACATTTTTATACATGCGCGTGAAATATAATTTTTAATCTTTCGGAATTGAATTCAAACTTAAGTCAGAAATCTACATGTACTACCATTACTTCTCACGAATTTTCGCATAAAATGAATACTATCGAATCAACTTTAATTTTTTTACTGGAATATGTTTAATGGATTGATTGATAATAACGCTGATTTTGTTGATAGACATTGTGATACATTAAGTAATATGCTATTTTTCAATTTGATTAAATTGCTAAAACTCCTTTGCTGAATACCTTTTCGCTAAAAAATCGACCTGCTCTATGTATTTCAAGTTTCCTACAATACAGGTTGAGCAATAAATTCATATACGCCTTTTTTAAGTACATGCAAACGACGGGAGCAAATATAATACATCGCTTTTTGAACATTTCCGTGACTAATTGTAAGTGTTTTGAACGCCTAATGAAAATGACATCTAGCATAATAAGAATCAACAAATTTAAAATACTATCACGACTATAATTCCAAAAAATGGTCTGAAAATGAAGAAAACCTTTATTTCAATTAGGATACAAATTGTAATTTCTTATAACCTAGGACACAAATGCAATTAGAAGAATGGGCACCTAATAATGTTGGCCTCCTTTCATTCTGCGTTTTTATGTTGATATATGGACAAATCTAAAAAATCTTTACAGTTCGTGTCACTGCATATTTTTCCTATCTGAAGGTTATTTTACGTTTTTAAAATCATCAGAGTGATTAAATATACTGCAGATATATATATGAATATACATCATGTATCGGTTATGAAACGTAAGTATAAAATGTGTACCTTTGAAATTCAAAATTTATGCAGTTAATAACAAACTAAAAAAGAAAGAAAATGCGCCGTAATAGTACTATGTACCCCTTTTGGAAGAACTGAAGTGCTACAACCGATATCATTTTTTAAACCAGTTTTGACGTCACTTTCAAAATTAAAATTAATATTTTACCATCTTCTTTTCTGAAAAACCTAAAAGAAGTCGGTTCGTGGGATGAGGCAGTTATGTTATCTAGGCCCACAATTAGCAATTTTTAAGGAAATATGCATTTTAAATCATTATATTGTGTTCATGATTTTAAACTACCACATTCAAATTCCTGATTTATAATCAGAGGACTCAAAGACCTACAAGTGACCATTTTTATTTAAATGGAAGCTTTTTTTTCTGTTTAAATATGACATATTGGATCTATCATTTTGATTTTCTTAATTCTGGGCTCAGATTCATAATCAGCTAGCCCTAAAACCCCGATTAATGGAAATAATTAAAAAAATTTTACGCATTACTCAAAAAATGAAGCACATATCGCCAGCTAGTTCATATTAATCTATATAATAACATATAAACATTTCAAGAATATGCTAAGCAAGGAAGAATTTGTAACTGTTGTGACCTAAAATTTTAAAGTTTATGAGATTGACCATATTTGAACAGAAGAGGAATGGAAAATTTTGGAGATGTAAATAATTTGTAAAAAACTAATATTATTTATTTCGAATCAATTCGCGTTGCGTTGCTTTTTTCTGATCAGTGCTTCAGTAGTTATGTGGACGTTTCGTTCGTTTGATACGAAAAAAATACCCACCAATTCCATATCCGCGCAATAATAGATTGAGCAATTTAGAAAATATACGACTGTAAGGTCACATGGGTCATCGCGATATCTACAGGCGAGAGTTGACTTCTTCTGCAGTAGGATACTGAATATACCAATGTGCAGTTCTGGTGAAGGTGGCTTACTCAAAATTTCCAGCAATAAATCTCCCAAAACGAAAATTCCTCTAGAAATAAACTGTTGATGATGCACGTGAAGCAACTTAATAAAAATGTATTTATGTGATTGAAATGTGGAATGTGATAAATTGATTCAATGGTAGATCAATAATTTTATTCTAGAAGAAGCGGTCGCTTCTTGTGCCAGGTTCTTAACCCAGCGCGGCGACCGCTTATCCTTCATAGCTCACCTACCTTTATAGCACTACCCGAGAACGCATAATTCGTTCCTGCCTAATATACAGTGACCTTTATCGTTTATGTTATCGGGTCGAAAATTACCGAGGTTTGCCCATGAGAAAGTGAATCGACAGCAAATCAGCTGCCAAAATATTTTACTACATACACCTACCATGGATGTCATTCATACATCATATATACATCATATACACCTACCCAGGTTGGAATTTCCAAGCACGTTCTAAAAAGTGAGGGGTGGTTCAGGATGGAAGTTACTAATGTTCTTTTATTACAATAAAGATCGCTTTTCTGACATTTATTCAGAATAATATTAAAACTCTGAATCTACTATAGGAAACAATAGTTTGATTCTAGATGTAAGTTATTCCAATCAAAATTTATAACTTTTCTATTTTTATTATTATTATTTAGCGGACGCAATCGCCCTTTTAGTAGTACACATATTATAATGATTATAATTAATAAGACATGTCGTAGGTCGTCAGTTCGATCCCCGTCCGGTGAACAATTTTTCGACTTCGTTTGCAAGTAGCAGCTCGCTGTTGGTGAGACAAACCACGTTCTTTGTTTATGTGTCGAAAATATTGTTTGTTCAGTGGAAATTGGCTAATGGCCGCTGCTGTACTTCGTGTAGGTTTTCGGCTTACAAGTATGGCGCCATCTATGAAGTCGGCCTGCAGCTCTTGCAAATCTTACAAATCATAATAATGTTTAAAAATTAGTAAAAGGGTGATTCCGCCCTTAAATAACGATAAAAAAAAAAGATGCGCGAGTGCTGCAGGACGTCTTCGTAGATGGCGCCATACCTCATACATATCGACAATGTATGAAACTGAAGAAACCTGCATTAAAGTACAGCATGCGATCATGAGTCGATTTCGGATGGACTAACAATATGTTCGAAACTTAACCGAAGGACGTGTCTGGTCTTAGTAACAGCCAGCTAATGCTTGAAAACGAAATCGAACAATTGTTCCCCCGACCGGGATCAAACTCATGGCCTCCACTTCATACGAAACCAGTAATATTATGCTCTTAATTAATAGAACATTTTTTTGAAATAACGACCGGAAAACTATTAAAACAATAATTTGATACCATGTCATGTTATGTCATGATCATAGCGCTAACGTTTTTATTGTCAGTATGCTCTTGTAATTTAATATTTAAAAACTCCAATGCTTGCGTATCATCCAAGACCGTTCTTATAATCTTCTCTGGTTTATAATCATCCTGTCCTATCAGTTTTTCGAGTTCATTCGAAAGCACTTTAAATAAATCGTATGTTCCAGGTTCTCCAGTTGTTGAAAATTTTGTTTTGCTGTTGATGTGAATATGACCTTTGAAGGTGCTGCCAGAAAATGCGAAACCCTGCGTCACCATAGTTTCGTCAAATGCGTTGTAATATTTGGCTTTAGGAATCGGTTTTTTAAAACTGATCGTTAAATCTGCGTCCTCCAGCTATAAACAATTAATAATTTACGATTAACCCTTTGAGACCCACATTTCAAGGAATATACTAATTATTTCAAAATGTATGGTATTTTTGGGGTCGCCGATTACGAATCCGATGTCAGTTTTTCGAAATTCAAAATGGCGGATCCAATATGGCGGACATTTCTCGCCATTTTCAATTTCGAAAAACTAACATCGACGAACACGAACTTTTCTCAAATTTTTATAATTTTGCCCGCCATATTGGATCCGCCATTTTGAATGTCGAAAAATTTATTTCGGATTCGGAATCAGCTACCCTAAAAACATAAGTGACAATAATTAAAAGTACACGTTAACTTTCGAATGCTTCGGAATTGAATTAATCGTAAAAAAGTGACATTTTTAAGCGTGAATTTGTTTATAAAAAACAAAAACAATAAAATTACTAAATATACTGTAATATTGACAAATATAAACCCTTATCATATTAAAAATGACAAAAAATTGAATGTTAAGTATGCATAGGAAAATATGACCAAAATAAGAAGGCTCTGAAAATGACGCCACTATAGTGCCGTCTGGGACACACAGGGTTAAATATAATACCTTTGTTAATACCCTAACATATAATAGTTTAAAATTAACTTTCACATATGTGTTTCATTATTTCGTTTAAGAAACATTTTTAAAAGAAAAAAATAGACGCTGCAGCAGTATAAAATACTCTTGTTACATCCTAACGAAAATCGTAACTAGGTCATGCCATGAAACGCCGGGTTTTCTCCATCGATAAAAATAGAAGAGATAAGAAGGAAACAAAGACGTTTTCTACAAGAAAAATATTAGTGCACAAAACTAAAAAGAACATTATTAATGAACATTAAGTGAACCTAGTGATTAGTGAATAGTGTTAAGAACTAGATCATAAACTTAAGTTAAGAATAAAAATGAAATATGATTAAATAATACTCAAAAACAATAATTAATTTTTTTTTCAAATTAAACCAAACTATTAAGTGTTTGGACTTTTTTTAACGATAATTTAAAACCTAATCAAATGAAGTTAATTAAATTTCATTTTTTTATTTATACAATAAATTAGAAATTAGTTTTTAGATGCCTTTGGTCGAACAGAGAAGCCGCCCAATGCACACACGATACTTGAGAGTTTTATGGCCTACCCAATAAAACTACTGCACTCGGCGGAAATTCATTTTTAACGAATAGGAAAATTTAAAAGATAGACTTCCGCTAGAAAACTCTTGCCGCCAAAAGTTTTTAACCAATAAGATATGTATTTCCTATCTCATCTTCTCTTTTCGTCCAACGCATGCAAGTATATGTAAAAATTCTGTATAAATTCAGCCTCCTCGATCCAGATCTTCACTGCACTTTGAACGCTACTCAGCGGTTGAGGGGCAGTACACGACTTTGAACGCTACTCAGCGGTTGAGGTCGTTCCCAAACAAACCCTAAAATATTCCTTTTCCCGTAAACAAGTAAGTGAAAAAAAGGGAATAAAATATATATACAGTTATAAAATGATTTATTCATAATCTTCCTTTCCTTCCACTCATGATCATAGGCCAGCTCCCAGGTAAAGGGCTTAAGTGCCTTGACCAAAAAAATGGCCAACTAAATATGTTCCAGATCTGCTTCTCAGATTTGGGATATAACACTCTCTTTGAAAATGTTTGCATATACACGTAAATTCTTAGCTGCGTACTCACCGAAGAAACTTCGTGGAACGTATGGGTTGGGATAAATGTCCCATTTTTCAGAGCTTCTTTTATTAGACTCCTCATACTCATTTCAGTGACGTTATTGGGTAGGTTTCCAGGTTTAAAGTACCATCTTATTTCTCCCCTATCCCTGTATACCGGCGCTAGTTATAAATATATAAAATATTATCACGTTAATAATAAAACTTACAAGAATCATTAGGTATTTCTTTATATTACCAAGAGAAACTGGGATATTTGACATTTTTTTCAGGAACTGCGCAATACTATGAGTACTAGAAGAGTACATAATTTCTACAGTTTACGGGGACGCCTTAGTATATTTTTCTACTGGGGTGATTTATTAATTCATAGCACGACTTAATAATTACTAATGTTTTTTAATCTAAATAAAGATTTTATGATTTGAAGCCGTTTTCCGCAAAAGAAAATAAAGGCCCCAGTATGCATGTCTTTCTTGAAAGTTACGTCCACCACATATGCTTCTATTTTTACGTAAAATGGCGATAACTGATAACATAAAGAAGGAAATATATAAAAAAATATAAATGATATATTTGTGTGTGTGCGTGTATCTGAAAAATATAATATACGATACGAGTCCAGATAAGTGCAAACTAACTCCTACGAAATTAAATCACTCAGCCATATTCGTTCAGTTATAAATATAATTTACTAATTTACCGCACAATGTATGATAAACTCCATAACTGCTGCACGGAGAATCACGGAAATAAAGTCGTAAACAGTGTAAAAATGCATGCCAACAAAAATTGGGTCCAGCTGTGTAGTAGGAGTAATATCAATAAACAATATTGTAGTTTTCTTCCTTATGTCGAGAAAATATTTATTGATGTTGGAAATGAAACATTTTGTTATATTTATGTTAATAAAAAAGCTTACCGTCTTCAATGTACCAGCAATGTCTAAGGAAGACTCCTTGGCCTCGGCCTAGTGGCGGGCATCTTGTTGTGGGGTAGGGTATTCTAAGAGTTGCTACATCATCTTTACCATTTATTGGACCTTGTACAAGAAATCCCAAATTGTCTCTTAGTATATGAAAATCATGTGATATATAATAAAGGTATATAAAACTTGGGAGAAAATAGAAGCAATTAAAATACAACCAACAAAGAAAATAAAATCAACATTTCCAATAACTAGGTGTTTTGCAGGAATACGGAAACCCCAGACCTAAAGGTTTATTTTCTGAAAGTAGCATAATAAAAAATAGAAAATGTATGCAACTCACTACAAGTTCCAAAAATGATACCACTAAAGACCCCAATAAAGCAAAAGACCCCAATATGGGCAGCAACTCGAAGCATCGCTTTTTATTCGCGAACGACACCAACACGGTTAGATAAACCACCACCTAATACTGTTGGTCTCCTTTGAATCTGCGTTTTTATATAAACGGACGGAGCTGGAGAAAGATCGGTGACGCAAGTATTTCTAAAGTGATTAATTTTCTTGTTTATTCACTGTTATTAGATTTGTGTCGAATAGGGCGTGGCTTAGTATATGGTCGCTTCGTTTGCCCGACAAGAAAATACCCATACGGTCACCAGTAGGGGATACTTGTCCATCTCGGAAAATCCACTATGGTGATTGCGGATCCGTAAATACCTAGTTATATTATTTGCCACGCTATCTCTCCGGCAATGATGGAACATCCGAGATTACACACCAGGTTAACACATAACGACCAGGATGACGCACAACTTTACAGCTCTCTTTTCAAAAGACTACAAAGTTTAAACGCTTTTTAACAATTATTTTTGCCACAAAAATTAGCTCTCTTTCATATTTTAAAACTTAAAATTTGATTATTGTCACCTCAAGCGAAGTTAAGGTATATTTTACGAGAGAAATCCGCAAAATTAAAAAAAAATTGTTTTGACTATTTTTATATAGAAACCGAATTGAATTTACCATGAAAATAAAAAATATCGAGTTCTCGTATGATCAGCTAACAAAATCAAAAATCAAAAGGATGTTTATAGCTCTTGGGCATTCAAACGTTGAATTATTTTCATGAAACTGGGTACACAGATATTTTCGAGGATGCTGAACACAAACGAATTAAAAAAATACCCCTGCGACTTTTAATTCTCCAAAACCAACATGAGATTCTCCAAATTTATATAAAGGTTTTAGAACGGTCTATTTTGTTATTGTGTGCATGAATCATTGTTTACGTTTAAAACAGAATTACTATTTCTACACTTCATATTTAGAGAATGTATTAGTCGATTAACGCTCCCACGATGGGATTTTTTAAAAGATTGTATCAAAACTTAATACCTAACGATAGTGTAAACGACTGGTGGAAGGGCTTGTAAATAAAACACGCGATTTGATCGGCCACACGAAAATCTCAATTATTTATTCCGATCAATCGGTGACGATCCGATCGCGGCACGGACTTCCTAACCCGACAACGTTCCGGAACGTTCTGAAAAAACCCGATTGTCAATTTTTTACATCTTAGATCGACTTTTCCATTTCTCGAACATTTAAATAGACTACAACGTCAAATAATGCATCGATGTTATCATTCGAATTACAAATAATTGTATTGAGATCGTCACCATTTAGAAGATCCTTTTACATAATTTACCTAACAGGCCGGCTTCATTTTGAGAGGTACCCCCATTCGGGTGTGCAATTGCGTAGGAAAACCACCTCTGTGGGAAAAAACCTACGCCGGGTACCGCAGTTGATAAAACATCGATTCCGTCCGTAACAGATAGTGTTTATTAAAATCGAAGGGACCAGAACGAAATTCAAGATAATATAAATATAACTAGTAGAAGACAGAAAAAATGTTAAGATATATTTATCATAAACTGAAAGTACACGGCAATTCGTAAAACGTCCGAAAAATGTTTAAGAATATCTTTGAAAGGTTTCTTGATACCGATCAAAGATCCTGTTTATAATTAAAAAATATCATTATAACTAAGTACGTTCTTATAAGTAGCAGATAATGATGATATTGTTTAGCATTAGGTTAGATCTGATATTTAGATTAGCCATATTGAGTCGTCATTTTTAATTTCGAAAATCTGATACTAAATTCATACCAAAAAAAGACCCAAATAATTTTATCGGGAAACAACCAACCAATTGCCGATCTTGCAGTGTATAGTGTCCCGTACCTGGATACAACTGGATTAAATTTGTGTGTTAAAAACTGTAGAGATCTTTGGAACACGATGAAAGGGGTTTATAACTATTCTCAGAACAGAATTTCCACCAGAATTTTAATCTGACTGTGATGTCTATCTGACTATGAATCTAAAGTAATGTCTATCGTTGATTCCGGGTCATTTTTTCTTGTAAAGACTGGTCTGATACTCTCCTTACAAGCAGGGTAAGAGTCTTCCATAGTGGATGATAAAGTAACGTACAAGGGGAGTTTAACAAATCTAATAAGATTTAAATATTGTAGGATCATTTATTAATAGAGATTTCAGTATTGGGTATCAGGGCTGCGCAGGCTAATCTGGAAAAACTGTCAGTACACCTACAGTCTTATCGAATTTAATTTTTCTCAGTACCTGCATCAATCATAAATAAGTCAGGGTATTTATGCCATGAACGAAATCTAGTGCATTTGAGTAGCGTATAAATCAATACTAAGTCATCCAAATTTTTTAACAATTTGATTGAAAGCCTGATTATTTAATTCCCACTCTGAAACAACATTACTTTTATACGATTCTCGATCTGCATTTATATTCTTTTTTTATGGAATATATGATGCTTATTTCCAAACATTTAATAGTGTTAAACATTTTTTAGCGTTTCGCACCATATCCATAGTTCTGGGGCATCAACATTGCAGTTGCCAGAACGCGAATATTTATTTAATAATTCGTCAAGCAATTCTTTCATTACACCTAAGGATGTCCAGCTTTCCCATCTTTGAGCCAAGTCATAAGCCAAGTCAAATTCATAGTTCTCAAATTGCTTCTTCGTTGAATCGTCGCCTAGGATTTTTAATGTTTCTGCATCCAAGGAAAGTTGTGAAGAAAAATCTGCATTTTCTATTGTGTCCAATAAATGGAACCACAGAGGAACTTTTAAGACTTCCTTGTAGTTATTCAAAGAATTTGCTGCTGGAAAAGATACAAACAGAATTAAGTCTGGTTGTCTCATACTTTTTCAAGCCCTAAATAAAAGAACATGACACTTGAGCTTTGTACAAGTCATGCCATCTCGTATTAAATTATTAATTTATGCTCACGGATATCTACTATTTTATAGTATCTCTATTCTGTTTTCCAGTGTCTTCTGTTATTGCGGAAACCTTACTCCGCGTACAATCTACGAATTTGTTTGGTTATATATACGAGATCATCCTTTTTATTACCCTTAGAATGCGATCGTTTCTTCGATTTTCTCATTTCAATATTTTTATTAAATTCCCACGCTAATTCTGTGAACATGATGCCAACGAATATAGACGTATATAGAGAAGAACAGTTCTTGAGTGTCGAATAAGAAACAAAAGAGGAAACAAAATCGAACAGGTGGAGCTTAAGTTTCCCTTTCCTACCTACGTTTGGGCATTCTTTCCATCTGCCCCTTCTCACTTTGTGGACATTATTACAAGTGGACATTTTTCTCGTCTCCTCATCTCGCAATGCATCTAACCTTTTGACCCGATCTACCTATACTGGCGGGTCTAATCGCAACTTCGATCGGGACCCCACTATCTCTCGGCGCAAACTTTTAAACGGTCGCGGATGTCGCCCGAAATTAAGTAACACCGGGGACACCTCTGTGGACGACTGGGTAGACGTATTAAAGGCGTGCCGGAACTCGTGCAAATGTTTATCTCAGTTCCGATGGTCCTACGTACGTCCCGATCATGGTTTTCAAGACGAGATTACTCCTCTCCAACGGGTTAGCCTGAGGATGATATGGGAGCGTGGTGACATATCTAACCCCATACTCTTCTAATGTCGTTTTCACTGTATTGTTATCGAACTCCTCTCCGTTATCGTTGAGGAGAAAATCGGGGGTCCACCACCGAAATACAATTAACTCCTCCAATTCCCTCGCCACTGCTTTACCGTCCGCTACCAGGAGAGGTTTTACTTCGATCCATCGCGTGAACAAATCCTGGAACACCAATAAGTAATTGTTTTGGGCTTTACTCGGCGGGAATGCCATCATGTCAGCAGCGACAACCGATCACGGTCGCTCCACAATTCGCTTGCCCATCAGTCCCAGGGGGAGTTAACTGAATAGGAAAAAAAGGTTCCCGTTACAATGTAGTTCGAAAGGATGCGAATTAGGTTGATGTCGCTGCGTTGATGGAATTTTGACACATACAGACGGACGTACGTATGTACGCACATGATCATACACACAAATTTTTTGTTTGTTTTTGTTTGGGCTGTATAGGACCTGAAACTTCGATAAAAAGGCGAGGGATATAGTCGTCTTTGGTGCAGTAAGTTAAGATTTTTTTCTCATAACTTCTAGCGGATGAACGAAACTTTCATTTTCTTTACACGATTTTAGTAAAAAAGATTTCTTCATATAAAATGCCTTAATTGGTAAGAAAATGATCATTTTTAACTCAACCGGTGGTGATTTTAAGCGGAAAACTACAAGGAATTCAAAATTCTATGACACATAATTTTAAAATACAATCCAACAGAGACATAGTACATTAATCGAAATAGTTTAGCATCTTCACGCTTTTGAACTGAAAAATGATCAGAGGTCGATCATTTTTCATAATGGAATAACTCGACAGGAAATTTATCGTTTTGGATCAGACTACGCACATTCGATTTGGAAATCATCCAAGAAAAGATATCTCACTTTATAGATTTAGATTATGTTCGTCAAAAATTCCAATAAAAAAATTTTTTTTCTTATGCCAAAACAATGTCAATTTTCAAGGCTGTACAGGGTGAGTCAGAAGTAAAAATAAAAATCTGAAATTTTCAAGATAGGTTTTTTTATTTTTTTTAGTGGATTTTTGTGATGGTCGTGTCAAAATTCGTTCAGACCCAAAATAAGTGGCACCCTACTATATATATATTTTTGGTTTTTGTTTTCATGGTTATATTTTTTTATATATTATATACTTTTTTCTTTCTTGCTTAGATTTGTTATAATTGCATGCTAACAAATCATATTCATATACCAGTCCGTTCCCAGTAACTGACAAATCGAAATTGTATTAACGATGTATATTTATGAATATAAATTTTTCTTTTTTTTCTTAAACCTTTTTCGTTGTTAATTTCATTACTAGTTGAGATTATAAATGTTTCGACAAGGCCTAGCGTTTTGAAATGTTTTGAAATTTTCATACTATGGCATTTTAACATCTAATGAAATTTGTAGATATAAGCCGTTAACTATATTTATTTTGAAATGCACCTACGTAAAAATTTAGTTTCTAACGTAATATAATCAGAGGCAAGTTTGGACTGTTTCCATGTCCAATACTGAGTATTATTTGATAAAATAAAGTTAAGTAGTTCCTGAGAGTGTCAACGAGGCCTTATATTTCTACGAAAAGCTGTTCTCGAAACGAAGTTATCCATACAATAATAAATGTCATTATAAAAATCATTAACATTAGCTTCTAAGTCATTAGTATTCAAGATATTAGTATTAGTCTATTGCACTATACTAAGGTATTCATTTAAAATCTTAAAATTAGAGTTATAAACATCATTAACTACATCAAAATGTTCTAAAAATGAACAATCCTTGATTCAACAGATTTCAAGTCCTTACATAATTTAGAAAATTTCTTAGAAAAGTGGTTTAAGGAATCTTTAATAACCTTGTTGCATTATTTTAACATATCGGTCTTCTCGGTTAAATTAGATGACATCTGAAATAATTTTATATATAAGTTGTCAATATACATACACGGTGATGTAGGAGTACTTGTTGCAAACGCGCTTTCAAGACATCATATTTCCTAGATTGTACTTTATTCGGAGATTTACCTTAAGTCTGGCAGCACAATGATCCATCCGATCAAGTGGTTACTAAAGCGCTCCAATTCGAAATGCGAATATCCACATTTTTAGGGGCATACGATTGCTTTTAATAGATCAGAATTTTGCGGTTTATTTGTATCGGATACAACGCAGTAAATAAACTTAACTTTTTGTCTTAGATTTCGCCTCTTTTCCATCACTGGAAGGTATCATAATGTTATAAAAAATCCGGTGAAATTGTAGCGGCCCCTACCCGACCGCAAGCGCGCGACGCAGCCCCTACCTAACCGCAACTGCGCCACGCGGCAAGTATTTGCATAAAGCATATTTCAGGGGCTCAAAGCCAAAACCTATGTTTGCCCGGATAAGAAAAATGTCGTGCCAATCATTCTTTTACAAGGTAATAACCCTTAATCCCGAATCCAGGGTCGTGTTTGACCCATAGAAAATTAAAATTGTACTTTATAAATTGCACATCTGTAAGCATTTTCATGCGGCAGGACATATTTGACCCCAGTAATGGGAGGAAAAGGCTTTAAAATAGGCGTCGGAACTAAAGGTTAAAATAGTATATATTACGATGCAAGTGCGGGAAGTAGGTGATTTGCGCACGTGATTTGTAACGAGCGCAGCACGCAAATGGGTCACTTCGCGCACTAAAAATAGTGCGCCAGATTCAATTTCGCGCACGGAGTTAAAAAAAAATAATTTTATGTTACAGTGTGCGTAAACTGCTATTTTACACATTTTTCACTTTTTTCTGGCGAATTTTACACGCACTAGCAACATAAAATATTGTTCGACACATGTGTGAAACAATAGTTTTTTGTACTAATGTGAATGCGAACCTCGCTTTCAGCTCGGCCCGCGACCCGCGCATTCATATAAATGCGGTAGCAAAATAGCACATTCTCTCTCTAGGGAGCAAAATAAATATATCCGGATGCAAAATAAGTTTCTCGCATTCTGAGCGCAAAAGACTATTCACTCCCTATATCGCGAGAGCAAAATTGCACGCCCGCGTATGAGAAAATAATATGTGCACCAAGGGAGAATAGGTATTTGTAGACTTGTGCAAGTTACCGTCCTCGCTTCGCTCGGGCGTCAAACACGCATTCATCGGCAAACACCTATTTTGCTTCCTAGTTGCACAATATTCTAGTACGCGTTGGTATCGAAAACTACTATTTCAATGCATAGACACTGAAACAAATGATAATAATTCATTAAAATTGATTTAATATATTGGAAAAACACCTAGTATCTTAAATTTCTAGTAAATTATAGTTATTCTAGGAAATTCTGTACGACCTTTATTGTGCAATGATTAATAAAGCATGTAAAAGGCCAAAATTTATACATTCTAACATTTACTATCATTACCCATTTGGAAGATCTTTCATTATTATAATTCACTCGCAACAATATTATAAAAATATCAGATATCTTTGCTTTTAATACCTACTTCTTGCTACATTGATTCAACCCTTTCTCTTTTAATCGTAAGGATATAAAATATTAGTTCATTGACATGGATAACAAATTTTATTTACACTTTTACATATTGAAATACAGAATGGCAACATCTTTCAGAACTACTTGCAAAGATGAGAAAGATAAAGTTTGTAATATTTGTGGAATTTTCGAAACATTATTTAATTTAAACAAAATATTTCGAATGTTATAAAACACCCATGAAAACTTTCGATAAGCCATGGGTACCTACGTATATTTGCAACGCTTGCCGATGTACTTTGGCCAAATGGGATGGAATTGAATATGACATAATATTTGAACCAGTAATTTGGCGGGAACCACCGGAACCATTTTTCATTAATTTGTTAAATTGCTATCGATAACTGAAAATATTTCGTTTGTCACTTTCTTTCCTATAGCGTTGTCCTTGCTTATTAATTAGATTAAGTATATGTAATTTTTATTTGAGTTGAAGACTTCTGCCGATGTTTTCGTGTTGTCTTCGTCCCTTGGATATATCGGTCCCAGTCGCCCTCGTTGTGGACGTCTCAAGTTACATGCATTTAGTGTACTGGGGCCGCATACATATAAGGTGTAGTGGTGTGCGCAGAGTGGGAGAGGAATGCCTCTTTTCCCGCACAAGGGATTCGTGCTTTTTGTTGCCTGGAGTTGATGCTTATTGCACTCATGTGGGTTGCCATTCGACTCCTCTATCCCTCGCTCTGCCGCACAACCGTTTCGTAGTCATATTATCTGTATTGTTTCTCCCATTGCGATATCCCTTTTGTAAATGCCTCTCCTCTCTGTCACCAACACCCCCCCCCCCTCCTCCACCTTCCCCGACTTATCGAAACCAACCGACATATTAAAAAATTAATTGTACTAGAGAAGGGGTAAATTTTGGATCCAAAGTACGGACGTCAACAAATTAATGACACTCCAATGTTGCGTTTCATTCCTTCCCATGGCGCGGCGGTGCGTTGCGTTTCCTTTGCGTGCTTTTTCTTTCAACTTGTGTTTGCGATTATTAATTTAGTAAATTATTTCAGTTTCTTTTTTAGTATATTTGTGTTTTTCGGGTAGTGTATTTTATGGTAAAAATTTAGTGCGTACCCTTTAAATGTTTCTGAATTTATTTTATAATTACGTAAGTAGATTTAAGTTGCGTTGCCTATAATTTCCCTTTTCTTTTTCATCTATGTTTTTCATGTGTGTTACTTCGGTCATTTTATTTAAAGAAATTTCACCTTCGAGTCGAATCGCGAACCCCAATTATATTGATCCCTTTTTGAGTGCCCCATTTTTTTATTCATTGTTATTTCTTTTGATTGTTATTTTGTTCATAATTTTATTGTATTTTTCATTTCCTTTTTATTGTAAATATATTCTTAATTTTATTAATTTGTTTAAAAATTTTATTTATTAACCCGACCTCAAAATCGCGGTAAAAAACAACGTAGTGGCTGTGATTATGATCATGGTAGCGGTGATTGTGATAATACTCGCACGCATTAACTATAACGATAGTGGCAGTGATTATGAAGATAGCTCCATCAAACCTGAATTTTTTTATTAGTAATATTTAGATGATCTTCTTCGTGGCCCTAATTTCACTAAGAATCCAGCTGGAACAAAAATGACGGTCTGTAGAAATAGAGAATAAGGGTATCTGGACAAAAAGTCCAAACCGAAAAGTCCACAACAATAAAAGTCCACAGTATTTAAAATCCAAAGTCCAAAAAAAAGTTCTACACAATACAGATACTTCATTTGTCTTTCTATCTAATTGAAATTATCGCTGACAGAACTTCGTCAACCTCAAAATTTTGTGTAATTTAATTTTTCGTATTTTTCTTTACACTTTTTTGCTACTATGGCTTTGATGCAACTCGAGATTATAACTAAAGGTCGTTCTACATACGGTCACATCGGCGGATTTTTGTACGTTAGGTCATATTGTCGGGGTGACGTTTCATATTGGAAATGCCGAAATACACCCGTTTGTTCGGCACGATTAACAACTGTCAGCAATGGGAGAAATGTTCTCATTCGAAGAGGTGGTTCTGCTGATTCCCATATAGGGCACGGATCTAACCCTGCAGAGGTCGAAGCTTTACGTGTTATGTCGTCTATCAAGGTAACCTAACTTTTACCCAACGTCTACAAGGTCACCTAAACTGTTCACGCATATTAATCTTTCTCTGTAGCGTGCAGCGCGTGAACACCCTGAACGTCCACCTTCCGCAGTTATACGAGAGGTGCAAAGCGTTGACGACGCTGTGCAGGCTAGGTTACCTGACCTTGGCAACATACGAAAGGTTGTTCAACGAGAGCGATTACGGAATATGCCTTCCAATCCTACGAGCATTCGTGAGCTGCGATCGATACCGGATAAATTTACAAAAAACCTCGTCGGAGAGCGATTTTTGATATACGACTCTTACGATGACGAAGATTACAATTTGAACTGTGAGCGAATTTTAGTATTTTCTACGCTACAAAATTTAAGAGTACTTTTCAAATCAGAAATTTGGTTCGTAGACGGTACTTTTCAAACTGTTCCGTCAATTTTTTTTCAATTGTTTACCATTCTGGGGTCAGTAGTGCAACGTTATCAGGGTTCGGAGCGTAAGGTTGCTCTTCCTTTTGTATACGCGCTACTAGAAACGAAAAAAGAAGAGGCTTACTCAAAAGTTTTCGAGGTTACAATGTCAAATGCTAAAAATTCCAATATTCCAGTGATACATCCCACGACAATTATGTCGGATTTTGAGATGGCGATTATAAACGCGATAAAATGTCATTGTAACGCCGATATAATACGGCTATGTCTTTTTCATCTATGCCAAAGCGTTTATAGAAAAATTCAAGCTGAGGGTCTTCAACAACGGTATGGAGACGAAACCGACTCCAGCATTCGCCAAACTGCACACAGCATGTGCGCGTTAGCATTTGTGCTTCCGGAAGATGTGCCCGATGTGTTCGACCTTTTGTATAATGAAATTCCAGAAGATTTTATACCCATTGCCAATTATTTTGAGATCAATTACGTTCGCGGTATACGAGCTGTCGGAAGAAGGAGGGCAGTTAAGGTCCGTTATGATCCCAATATTTGGAATCACCATAATTCTGTTCTGCAAGGGCAAGCGCGAACGAATAATGCTTCTGAAGGTTGGCATAACCGCTTTCAAATTTTATTCGGTCGACATCATCCAAGCTTTTACAGCTTTCTCACAGAACTCCAAAAAGAGCAAGCTGATGTTGAATATAAGCTCCGAGAACTTACTTTGGGGAAAAAGATTACAAATTTGCCGAAAAGCAATCTCTTACACGTTGAGGATCGCATTGCCAGCATCGTTAAAAGTTATCAAGAGTATGCAGACAATGAAGATGAATTGGACTACATAAAAACACTTGGCTTCAATCTTCATATGTAAAATTGCGTGTAATAAATATATTCCTGTCCTATATACATTAAATACATAATTTGAAATCTTGGACTTTTTTTTTTGACATTTTGGATCGTGGACTTTATTCATTGGACTTTTCGGTGTGGACTTTTCGGTTTGGACCTTTTGACCAGTAATCGAGAACAAGAAATTGTCGATTTTTTTTCTAAAGATGATTTACTATACTACCATAACATCGAAGTACATCAAAGTGCATACAAGGAGGTTTATACAATACAAATGATTGGAGGCTTTCTATAGACTCTTCATCGGAAAGTCTTAAAGCAGTTTTGATCCACAATGGAAATAAATATGCTGTAGTTCCTGTTGGTCACTCTACTGTTATTAAAGAGTCTTATGAAAGTTTTCAAAATCTGTTCATCCATTCCCTTCCTCACATAGTCACAGGCTGGTGTTAAAGTATTTTGGGTAATTTGAAATTTTCTGAAGCCTGATTGAAATGGATTTAAGAGATCTCTGGATACTAGATCGTCCATGAGCTGTTCGTATAATAAACGTTCTAATATTTTACATAATACTGACAGAATGGCAATCGAACGATAGTCAGACAAACACTGGCGTGAAGGTATTTTATTAAAAGGCACATTAGAGCTTTCTTTCATGCATCGGGAAATATGCCCTGTTGCAAAGAGTCGTTAATAATGACCTATAGATAATCACTTATAACATCAGTACCCTTGGCGTTTGTTTTGATTCTTTATACTTTCAAGTAACTTAGCTTTATCAATGGGGCGAAAAATGAAAAAGTCCGAAACGTGAGATCTGAAGTAATTTTAACAGATGAATATTGTGGAGTATTAGATATAGAAGTAAAAAATATATTGAGTTTATTTACTGTGCATGGAAGAGGTGGTAAGTTTTACTTGCCCTTAACGACGTCCAATATGCGTAGTTCTGGCCAAATTGCCAAAGGTTCCGTAATATTTTGTGGCCGTTCAGAGAAGTAGGTTGTATGTGCATTAACTACGAGATGATGTGCCTCTTTTCTGTGCTCTTTATAGTCCACCCAAGCAACAAGATCCCTATATTTCTTATAAAGTTTATAGCTTTTGTCCCAAATTTCATCAATTGAATAATTTAATTTGTTGTCCACGGAAAATATTTTTTCCGTGCTGTAAACGTTATATTTGGTGCACATTTATCGTACGATGATAGTAGCTTCGTTGTTAACGTTTCTACTTTATCATTGATATTGCTATTTGTAGAATTACAAAAGGCGGACCTAGCTCATCATTGAAAATCTCACGGGAATAATTTCGATAGTTCCGACATGTAATGTTGTCTTGATGGGTGACTGAAACTTATGAAATAAGTAAGATAAACTAGATAATGATAAGATAAGTCAGGGCCATTAGTCTGGCAATAGACTAAATTAATAACCGTTGTCATATCGTCCTCCAAGCAATAAGTCCCGGACTTATTTGTACGTTGTGTTGAAGAAAATTGTAAAATTCCAAATTGTATGTGTAAACCAAGTTATGTAGATGATTGGAATTGGATAAACTGTTAGTTATATCAATATCCAGGTCTCCGAGACATATAATGTTTTTAGTTCAACTTCCTGTTCATTGAATAGAGAAGTATTTGGAAGACGATAGATGGAGACTAGTAAAAGCGGATATGCAGATGGTTAGATTGCGTATAGGTTTACCCTCATCGAATGATAATCAAAATATTATATATTTTAAGAAAACCAAATTATATTGAGCGTAACAGCTTACATACCGTGTAAAATATAGGCAACTTGACAGCAAACAAAGACGTACATTATATTTCCAAGTCATCTAGAAATTTAAAATAGCGTGTTGAAGTTGGTGGTTTCTTTTTCTTTAAATCTTTGTACAACGCCTGTAATAATTAATTAAACGTTAATTTCAAATCAACAAAAATGCATATTCAACATGGCGGGTCCAATATGGCCGCCAAACATTTTCAAAATATTACAATTACAACGATATTTCATGAAACTTGTTATCAATGGGCTTTTCGGGTTGTCAAGTATAAATCTAATCAGATTTTCGAAATTAAAAATAGCGGATCTAAAATATTGCAATAAGTTATTATACTTATGAATTTCTGAATTGCTATATGAAAATTGAAATCGATCTCGACTTTTATATCCTTGCATCAGTTTTGTTTATGGGAATCATAAAGTATTTACGGCCCCCGAATCTCTACGTGGATGTTTACGGTAAGATTTAGGACGATTACAATGATTATTTTTCGCGACTGGATTTCAGCCAATCAGAGCGCGATATTCAAAGGGTTCTATGGTAATTTGTTTAAAATTATACTGGAAATTCCACGGCAGCTCCTGGAAATTGCATTCGAAAATGCCATGCTCGCTACTCATTTGTTTCGAATAACCAGTTCGACATTTCAATAGGTTAAAAGTATATATTCGTCTCTCCTCTCTGCTCAGCTGTAACCTCAAATACCGCACTCTGTTTTAACAAAGTAAAACAATACTTTGTATTAAATAAATAAAAAATAATCCGCCGAATACCCCTCGACCTTCAAAATTAATCGCAATATTTCCGAAAATTTTGAAGGTCTCCGGATATTACAACGGAAAATACAGCAAGTATGAAGAGCGTAAAATCAGTAATACTGGGACGGAACAATTATGTCGCATTGCAATGTCGTGAACAGCCCGTACTTTTGCTAGAATTTAATTGGTACTGCTAAAATGTACGGTCAGCGACATAGATAGAACTTATTATTTTAAAATTCGGGAATCTAATATCACACCCGTATTTTGTAACCCAAACACACCATAGCACCAATTTCGTAAAAAATCTATACACGAGATTCTTCTCATCACTGACCTCTTGTCACTATGATCTTTACACTAACCTGTATTCCGTCGATATCGTCCTGTTGCAATTTGTAATTAGGATGGCCCCGTTGATAAATACTCCACATAGCTGGTAATGTATTCGAAGCAGATTCGGAATGACTCAATCCAAGTGCATGTCCTAGCTCATGCAAAACCGTTTGAAATAAATCGTGTGCATATAAATCGGTACCTATTGTAAAGGTCTTTGCAATGTTAATGTGTAGTTGGCCTTTGAAGACAGTATCATAAGGAGCAAAAGCATGTGCTACGGCACTCTCTGTAAATCGTTTGCATTCCTCCGATTTTACTTTATGAATCTGTTTTTCAAAACTAATCTGCAAATCAGCATCCCAGTTCTAAAAATAACAAATAATTTGCGAAATATAATACTTTTGCTAAGTCACGGAAATTTATAATAATTTAAAATAAGTTTATTTAGAATATCACATTCATGACATAAAAATTATTTTATAGAAGCCTAATAAACATTTTAGTAAACGTTTCTACAATTTAAGTTCACTCGCTGTTGGAACAATCATTTCTATGCTCGTAAAATACGTTTTTTTTACATGTTAGGTATTACTAAATAAAATTCGATTATTATAATAGGTGAGCTTGAAAACAAATCAAGGTGATAAAAATGAGTTCTGTGGATTTGTCCATACATTTATATATCCTTGCTTACATACCGAGGAAATCTCGTGGAACTTGAGACCTGACGCTGTTGACCACATATTCAGAGCGTTTTTTATTATGCTCCTTATACTCCTTTCCGGAATGTATTTTGGTAGATTTTTGGGTTTGAAGGTCCACGTTAAATCTGCTTTATCCCATTTCGGCTCTAATTATGCATTTTTAAAATATTTTCATGTTATTAATAATGCAATTTCTCATAAGCTTTCCATGCATTAATTTCCAAAAAATATGTTCAAGTTTGAGCATAATTTCTTCTGGAAATGCCTTAAAGTCTTACTTTCAGAAGTTTAATTTTAATCAGGATTTATGCTTAAAGAAACATTTTTCGAGCTTGTTAGAGAATTCTTATTTCGAACCGGAATATTGACTAAAAGTAAGTTTCCAAAATTAAAAACAAGATTTCAAGTGAAATATTGATTTAATTTAAGAACATTAGCTCAATTTTAGACTGAAATTAAGCAGTTTACACTTTACAGTGCTTAATATCAGAAGTAACAATTTTAAGACTTTTTTTTGTGTAGCCTTGCGTTGCCCGAAAACCACGTGTGTGCTTTGATACTTTGATACGACCCTCTATGGACTCGCCGAAAACTAAGCACGGAGCCGCAGCAGCTCCATGTACAGTACATATTCTGATTTTACTTTCATATAGCCATTATGGTATTTCGACGATAATCCGTTCGAACGGTAGAGGTACTGTATACTGCACAGGTACAGCTACAGTCCCTGTAACGGCTATTAGAGGCTCGCTTTCATGGAATTTCTTTTTTTCGTATCAGGTGACAAGAAATATATTATGACATGAGTATATAATAATAATCATAATAGAAAAACGTACTATCTTCGTAGTGAGCGTATCTCGTTTGTCTAGTGTGATCTTGGAAACCAGTTTCGCTATATCCGGGTTCACCCATACACTTGGCTACGTCTTTGCCTATTGGACCTTGCACACAAAATCATAAATTAGCTTTTAATGGATCACGTACTTATATAAACAAAGACAACAAATAAAAACAAACAATTTAGCCACGCAAAAATAATATTTATAGACAAACAATAAAGTGTCAAAGCTATTTTGTATGCGTTTTGTAATCTATTTTACTTCGACCCAGACCATAGGTCTCGCGAAGTATTGAATTTGGTCAGTTCCCGCCAAAAAATTACCCTATAGTTTTTCATCAAATGTCGACGTTTCAGGCCCTAAGGAACCCAAAGCAACAATACAAAAATTGGTGTCCGTTAGGTTATACGTCCGTCCGTCCGTCCGTCCGTCCGTGGGCAAAATTTTGTATACGCGATATCTCGCGACTGGCAGGACGAATTTAAAAAGTACAAACGGATTTGGGTTTCTCTTGGCCAAACTTAGATCTGATTAGTTTTTGGAGACAATGCATACTAGATTATGGGGAGGTTTAACAAAAAAACACGTTTTTTCCATTTTTTAACATAAAATACAAATCGTACAAAAAAATGTTTCCAACAAAAAATATAGAACATCGAATTCTCTACAAAAAAGGTTTTATTCATTTCTTCGTAAAATCAACGATAATGCCGTAAAAAACGGAAACCGAAGGATCCCACATATAACAAAATTTATTTCCTGCAACCCGACCTGTCAAAAAGTCGACTAAACCGCGTTTTTTTAAGCATCAGTGTGAACAAGACGTGCTTATTTATCAGTGCATCGACTGACCTGAGGTCGGGGTCGAAGTTTTGAAAATGCTCATTTTCAATTTTAATATAGGGTGAATATGCCAATTAATGGACGACTACCAATGAATGGACGATTTTCTACATATTTCTATTTATTATGAATGTATGATGCACAACATGCAAGAAAATACATATTTTTATGTTCTTTGAACATTCAAAACAATATTTACAGTACTATTGATCTTCCAGTGTTTATTATTTTGTAAAATCAAAGCAAAGTTTTAAAGCCATCCAAAACTGGTACTGAAAACGTCCCATTTCATTTAACCCGTCTATTCATTGGGGTTTAGCGGATTTTTTTACAAACGTATGAAGACGAGGTTAATAATTAAATAAAATCAAAGGTTGAACTACACGGTCATACAGAGTAGAGTCTAACGATTCTAATGGTGCTATCATAATTAAATTTTCATAAAAGAATTCAAAAGTTACAATCGATCAAAGTGTGAAAAATGCTTAACCGTTCATTCATTGGCATATTCACCCTATTTAAGGAACAAGATATTGTTACAATATATGTATAGAAACTACTCGAACCTAACGGATGCTACCCTCTGCCGCCTTCTTTCCTGGCAGTGTTAAAATGAGAATATTCCCGGAAGCATCAGCCTTTCGTCAGGGAACTGCAATACGAATTTAGCCAAAATTGTAGGCACCCGTCTGGACGAAGTATTGAATTTGGTCACTTCGGGCATAAAAATTTATAGTTTTTCATCAAATGTCGACGTTTCAGACCCTAAGGAACCCAAATCAACAATAAAAAAATTTTTGTCCGCGATCTTGTACGTACGTACGTCCCGTTTTTTTGTCTCGCGATAACTCGCGAACGGATAAGCGTATTGACATAATTTTTTTTTAAAATACGCGTCTTGGCATGACTTAGATCTGATTAGATTTTGGCGTAGATCCTTCCGTCCATTACTAAAAAAAATTTGCCCCAATTAAGTTTCTTCGTAGTTTTTTGCATTTATCTTGAAAAATACAAATTTTATTAAAAAATGTTTCAAACAAAAAAGATAGAGGATGAAATTCTCTACAAAAAAGGTTGTATGCATTTTCTTTCTAAAGTCAACGATAATGCCATAAAAACTGGTTTAAAATGCTTATGACTATTGTATGAAAAAGTATTGAATTTGGTCACCTCGGAAAAAAAATTACCCTATAGTTTTGCATAAAATTTTGACGTTTCGACCCCCTACCCCCAGGGGTAGTCTTCGCCAGCCCCTCGGGCGCGGTGATCCCCTATGGGCGCATAAGTTCTTTTATGCCCTTGATACGAAAATAACTATTTCGATATATATCTAAAAGATGTCTTATAGTATCTAAAAGATATCCGTCAGAGGCCTTTCCGACACTTTCAAGATATCTTTGACGAATTATATGTATATATATTGTAGATATATATAAGATCATAATGATACAGACTGTAATTAGTAAAACACTGTAAACATGTAATATGCATCGAATAGTCTATTACAATGAAAGTGCTTGAAGTAATTGTTTTGCAACTTTTATTTATTAATACTTCGGCTGTGCCCGTATTCTGTAAGTCGGTATTAACAATAACGTTAACGTTACTGTCGATAACGACAATATCCTGGACCGTGGTTGGTTGGAATTGTCATAACGTCGACGTTATTCGTAATAACGAGTTAAGAATACGGGCACTGGCCTGTTGTCGGGGTCGAAGTTTTGAAAATGCTCATTTTCAATTTTCATACATATAAGAAACACTATATTGTTGTAACATATCTATCGAAGCCACTTTGACCCAAATATGATTGGACCCCCAAATATTAATATAATTTTATAATATAATTGAAAGCTGTTAGTAAACAAACGAGTATTAAGGAATAGCCGACTCTCTACTAGGTCGAAGTTTCTGAGCGAGCGAGGCACCAAGTCAACACTAGTTTTTTATTTCAAATATTAGACTTATGTGAGTGAAAATATTTACAGAAGTTAAAGACATTATGTCAAATAGTACTTTTTAATTTATATCGGGACGAAATATTAACCAAACGGCTGTGCATTCTTATCTTTTAATATATATGCATTCTGGATAAAAGGAATGAGGCTTGAAGTTATAAATAAACAGGTTGATTTTCAGATTTTAATTGGACTAATGACCCAGCAACTCCAGTGCGTTCCCACTACGACCTTGGTGCGCAGCACGTTACTTGTAAGGAAACCTTCATCAGCACATTCTATGTCACTTTTGGCAAATGATCTTTTCATTCAAGGGGCGTAAAATTGCCATTTTACGAAAAGTACTATTTCGTCATACTGAGTTGTAAAATCAGATTTTATGCCTGCATTTGGATAGAATCTCATTTTACTCCTTCGCAAATTACACTAGAAAACAAGTTCTCAGCTTTTACGAGTTTTATGACGGCATAAACGCGAATTGCAAACCCGTTATGACGGAAAATTTTGAAAGCTTTTACATCCCAAAGTCGATCACCTGATTCCGTCTTGACGGCTTCGCCGATCCTCGGAGTCGCTGATCGCCTGCAGACGTATAAACTTATTTTGCATCCTCATAACAAGAATAACTATTAAACTTAATTTCAATTTTACAAATATTGGGACAGAAGCTAGAGTATAATAAAAAACAGCAATTCCAAAGAACTCACCACAAATTACAAAAATCGACCCACTAATGACACTACAGAAGACTACGATATGGATGCTGATTCGAAGCATTGTTTTTTATCACCAACGACACAAACCCGGTTAAACGAACAACGACCTAATAATATTGATCTCCTTCGACTTTGTGCTTTTATGTGAATGTCTGGTGAGCTGGAGAGATATAGTGTTGGGGAAATATATATTTTTAAAGCGATTGTTTTTTTTGCTAAGAACGTCGGTAATTACGTAGACGCCTTGGTGGTTTGATACGAAAAAATATCTATAGGGTAACCGCGCAATGATACGGCAGAGATGCGATTGTGTAAGGGTCACATGGGTCGTTGTGATACCTACAGACACGGGATACTTCTTAATCGTCATGAAATAACTATCTCCAAATGAAAATTCGATTACAAAAATTGGTCAACTAATGTTAATGCTGTGAACAAAAAATTAATTAAAATATATCCATAGATCAACAATTTTATTCCCATTCTAAATAGCATTAACTGAACGAAAATATTATAAAAATCGGTTGAATAGAAGTGCATACATACCGATATTCCACATATTGGGAAAAAATGGAATGCTTCTTTTAGTGAGGTCTAATGATTGTTTTTATCATTTTATACGTTTCTTCAAATTTTAGACTTGAAGCCAGAGAAAAAAGACGCCGAGTTTTCGTCGCACTGATCAACCAAAGCACCTAATCACGTCTAACGCCGAAACAACCGCCCAGTGCAACTTGATTGGCGTTACTTATTACATTATTTCCGCGGAACGATTGTGCTGCCAAATTAACGGTTATATGTTAACGATGGAACAGCGGGAGCGGGAGCGCATGTCGTATCAAAGAGGTTGTGTATTGTGGATGCAAACGGTCACGTCGTACACAAAATCAACGAATATAGACGCGTACACCCAACTCGTTTAATTCTGTCCCTTCCGGTATCTGTTGTCGTCGTTTATCACATAAAGTAAGGTATAGGTAAGACAAAGAAAACGAGTGACCGGAAGGGACAGAATTAAACGAGCTGGGTGTACATACACGGAGAAAAATAATCAGCAAAATCAGCCGAAAAATCCGCAGATTCTACCAATTTTATCATATAGGGACAGCTGTTGGAATTCCGTAGTGATAGCCAATAATTTCAGCTAAATTTACTGAAAAAGTCCGCAAATTTAACGGAACAAATCTGCTAATGTAGCGGAAATTTAGAGCTAAGCGCGAATTGAGTAGGGTTAAGGCTACATTAGCGGAATCAAAACAGCTAAAATTGCATATATTTTCGGCAATTCCAGCCGAAAATTTTAGCTGATATGAATCAGCTAATCCAGCGGAGTCATTTTTCTCCGTGTAGAAGCACAGAGCGGATAGGGCAGACGAGAAGCATTTTGGGGAACCAGATTACATAGGCAAGCATAAGTCTGTCTCCCTCACTCTCATATAGGGAACCTCTCAAAGTGCGCATAGCCACTAAACACCGCTCGGGCCTTCTAGTGCTGTTTATATTCGTTGACAAAATTCATGTTCGTACTCGCATCGACTAACTTTTTTCTTATACTTCTTTTAGATATATGTTAAAACTGTCTTTTTATGGTTACCTTACACTGGAAAAAACTTGTCCATAAAATTACTGTCGAGCAGTATTATGGCAGGCCAAATCACTACGATACATGTTGTTAATTACTGTCGCTCTGTAAATGTTCTTTTCGTGGCGTGTGTATACTACGTTCATCGATCCATATTGTACATTTACAAGCAATCTGTTCTTTTCAGTTTGGCATGTCATTGTGTATGTCAGTTGTTTATTTACCTGACAGCTAGTGAAATTTTACATTCCCAATTTTTTTTACTGCGTTACACGTAAATCGATTTATTTCCAACGTGATACGTAGTAAAAATACATCGACATTTCGACAGCACCACGCCTTATGTAGCGTCTACACTAGTACACAAATCTAATAAGCTTATGGACTTTATTCATATCATTAAAACGTACTAACAATTGCAAATGCGTTTAGTTGGGAGAACCAAATGTTTTTTTCAGTGTATGTAATAAAGCCTTATAACATTTTCCGTTTTAAATATGAACATTGTACAACATTTTTTATATTTAAACATTTGAATTCAGATAACTTCTTAAATTTAAATAAGATTTTGAATGCTTCTTTTATTTCTTCCATAACCTAGGCGCTGTAATGTATAAATTCACAGACGTGATTACTTTAATGCTAAAATATCGTTGAACAGAATTGCGTGGCCGTTTTATATGTCACAGATCAGCAAATAGTTCTTTACGGCGATACAGCGTAACATTTGTGCAGCCAAAACTACTGGCGAGCCATGCACCATTGCGACGTATCGCCTATTTACCCGAGTATGCCGCTAAATCGACGTTTCTTTCCGGATAAAGTGGCGTCTTTTTTCTTTTAGTGAAGATGACTGACTGGCAAATGAATACGAAACGTTGGTATCCGATACTTTCGTGCACCATGTAATCATACTTTCTTTATATACATTAAAACATACACAAACTGTCTACAAATTATGTAATATATTATATGTATATTAAAACGCATGTATAAGTTTTTATAGAAAATATTTTTTTACCTAAGGTATATCCTTGGTTTTGATCTTGCCGATGATCTTCGAGGTTATTTCAAGGTCACCCTCATTTTTTTTAAACGGGAAAACTCTTTTCTGACCTCGGCAATCGAAACCGCGGAGATTTTCAGAGGAAACATATTTTATGAAATATTGTTTTTGAGACTTTGACAAAATAAAAAATATGAAAAAAAGTCGCTTTTCTCTATAAGAGGCAAGGACTCCTCTTTCTTGAAGCTTCCATTCAGCATCTTCTACCCCGCTGAAATGGAGCAGACTTCAAGTTTATGCCGTGACTTCCCTTGATTTTTGTTTGCCAAAATTGAATTTTCAGTCTTTCATTGATTGCCAGAATCCGACTATTGAAGTTGAAGAGGTAAGGTAGCATTGCTTAATTCCGGTATGGCGGAAATCTACCATACCGACAGTGGCGGATAATGCAGACCACTGCACTGAAAAAACTGTGCTCGAGCGGAGTTGGTGCCATAGACGCGAGTGCGGGGATCACCTACGCTCACGAGTATCGTATACTATTTTTTTTAACGTGTGAGCTAAGTGAGCACTTAGCGCACGGAGTTAAAAAAATTTTGTTTACTTGTCCAAATACCGGTTCTTCTTCCTCAAAATCGATTAAGAAAACCGTACCCATGGTGTATTTTTTATTCATGATCTCCAAATATTTATAACTTTTTCCATGGAATCGTCTGTTATTAAGTATTTGTTGAATTTCTGTGTCATTTTGTACAGTTCCGAGATTATAGTCCATCAATTTATTTGGGGCGCAAGAATGTAAATAGCACAACTCTAATTGATTATTAATCGCTACTGTTTTTGGAATATTCTTTGAACAATGTGTTTTTACTGCTACTTCTTTTAGTTGTTTATTTTTACGCTCAAATGGCATACCAAAATGGATAAGAGGACCATTTTGTTGCAGTATTCTGGGATAGTGCGTCATAAAGTGCATTTTGGGTTTCAAGTGTCCAAATAAAGCAATATACATTGAATTATGTTTATACTTCACTTTCAACGATTCTTGGAAATGTAATAATGGCAATTAATTTTCTAAGAGTCAAATACAACTTCCAATATTCATTAGTTGGTGGAACTAAGTACCCTATTATTAATCCTAAGTATCGGCTTAAACAACTCATTTCTGATGCTGATTGTTTTAATCTAATTTTCAAAGTTTTTCCTTTACATTTCAAATCCTTACATCGCTCAACTAATACTTTGCGAGGTTTATTCTTTATTTCCATTTCACCATAAGGGAAAATATTAATTAGATGACTCTACATTTCTAATGTAAAAAACTTTTCTTTATAAATTAACACATATAAAATATTGCCGATTGTATAATTTGCAACCCCTTCGAAAATGTGCATCAAATCGTTTGACTGATTTATTGCAATATGAAAATTAATTAATTGATTAAAAATACATGATTCTTTTATTCCTGTCAGAGATTGGTTGTTTAGTTCGACATCAGCTTCATAAGATACCTTTGTTCGTATAAGGTTATCCAATTCTTTGGTCAAATATTTACATTGAGCTGATGATGCAGAACAATTCCTGCAGTAAAAGTTAGCAGTGAAGGATTGTGCAAAACCGCATATACAATTAAGGCCAAGATTGTCGCCTAAATTCAGTACGCATTGAAATCGTAGCACATTCTTTTTTTCGTCTACAGTTACCGCTAAACCATCAGAAAATAAGTTATTCAGATCTGATATTGCACGTTTAAAAACCTCTTGATTGCCAAATTTTTCTCTGTGTTTAGAGTGAAATACAGTAACGATAAAAATATTATTGAGTTTTGATACTGCATGAGGTGGAAGGAATGGAAGCGAAATATATACTCCTGCTAATTTTTGTTCTCCTGCGTGTGACGCCAAAGTGTTACCAGTTTCAAAGTCATCGAAGAAAAGAAATAACGGAAAGAATGAAAATGGATCAAAACCATCAGATAATCGTTCCCAAAGTTTGCCTTGGATGAAGTTAGACACAATTCGTTTTTCTTTTTTTAAATATGTGATATAAGCAACAATATCATTGTACATATTTGGTAATTCAAAGAGCGTTTTTAAAGAATGAGAAATAGGTATATGTGCAGCAAAAACAGGTTTAGGTACAACTGTAACATCTGTATTATTATTCAGTTTTTGAACTACTTTTTCTTTCCCTATTTCAAACTCTACTGGATCAATAAAAATGCTTTCCTCTCTGTACATTTGAAATCGTCGGTGCTCAGTCAAAAAATTTTTAAATGGTAATTTATTTTCCTGAAGGATACAATCAACTATATCACATGACACTTTATCTGTAATATTTTTATTGATTTTTTTACTAAGAAGAGGACTGAATACGTTAGCAATGAAGTTGTCTACTTTATCAATGAAATCATCTACAACATTACGTACTGAGTAAGTATTATATAAAGATAATGTGAATTTAATTTTCTCATCCTAAAACAATTTGTGGGATATATCACTGAAATGATGATACATATTTAACATTTTCCATTTTCGTATACAAGCACTTTAAACGTTTAGCCTCACAAAAATTTAAATTTTACTTAATTCTAATAACAAATTGTTTACGCATTTGTGTACACATTTAACATTTATCTCAAACACAAAGAGCTCTAAAAATTGCCATACCGATGAACAAACAGGTGAAAATTGTTTCTTCAGTATCTTTTGAGCTTTGTAGCATATGTCCAGAGCATGAATTGGAGAAGTCGTTGTGTAAAACTGGTCTCCAATGAAAACGTAAGAGCCAGTAACGTTTTGTATGTCACCACAAATGGCTACTACTGAATCCAGTGCTAAGTTATTCGATGCTAGTGTAACTTTCAGTGTCTTTCGCTCCTCTTGAATGTCTTCAAAAGTCTAAGGAGAAATGACATTTCACCTTGTCAAAATAATAAATACAATCAATATAAATTGTAACTGTAGATTTACAAACCTTTGCACTCAAAATTAAATACGCATTGTGATCATCAAAGGATGGCTTCCATTTGGTACCTGGTACATTTGATCTTGATCGAGTCAATATATATAGTAATGCTGGCAGAAATACTAATGCCAGGTTTTGTTGGTCAGCTGTAAATATAGGTAATTAATTGAAACGTACAGTATCTGATAATAAATGATTATATGTAAAAAATCTCATATAATAAAGCTACGGACAATATAAAAATATTTGTATCATTCGACTATTTTTATTTTATTTTGTAATTTAATGAAAACGTCAATAACAAAATGACTCCCAAAAATATTCCATATGCTAACCTATTCCAATATTCTCTGGTAAAAGAGCAGCAATAAATTTATTATTTGCTTTTTTCTTCGCAATATTAATTATTTTTTGTGATAATTCAGGCCACTTCAAAAATAACTTATCGCTTTCCTTGGGATATTGAATCTGAAAATCCTTTTGAAACTAAAAATAGGAGAACTTTTTGGTAAATGGTTCATAAATTTTCGTTACGTGATGTATACATTGAAAACTGAACAAATATTTACCAATTTCTGACCGTCATTTAATGACAATGCAGGAAATATTTCAAAAACTTTAGTTATCGATGAATTACTGTAAACTTCTTTCCTACGGTCATATGTATCGGCCCACTGGTCTATATAGCCGTCACTGATATTATTTTCTGCAAATCCAGTAACGTCAACTTGTTTGTTTTGTAAATCTGAAATCAATAGAAGTTTTTGCTGTTTAGAGTGTCAATAAATTTATAATAATTAACTCATTTCATAGGCATGGTGTTTAATTGATATAACTTGTATCGCAGCTGGAAGATCTTCTTCGTTTCTGTCGTCTTACATTCCTACCTATTTTGTCACCTTCTACTCTTAATAATTTGTATTTTTCATACGATATGCCTTTTGCACTTTTTTGGTCCTCGCTCATCCTTGGTACTTCGTGAGTACCATACAGATGCAATTTCATTTGGAAAGATATCTTGTATACATTTTACAAAAAATTCAAACCTCTCAGGAGTGACACTGCAAAGGAATTTTATTGGAACTAGTGGTACTTGTGAAAAGTAAGTAAACATTTGACAATTTAATTTTGATGTGTGCCGTCAGATAAATAATGTTAAGTGAAAAAAGAAGCTTAAACTTTCACGAAGCTGAAACTAGCATCGAATTTGGGAAAGCAAAGGTTTTCAACCACATAATTATTTTGTTATAAGAAGGAACGATTCGAAGACGGCAACCCGGTTATAAATAATGATATTTTAGTTGAAACAACAATTGGTACTCCATTACCGAATCTGCTGCTAGTTTAAGCTTCATTAAACTTTCACTGTCATTCACAGTACGGATAATTAATTAAATCAAGTTTTTAACAATATTTAAATATCGACTACAATCTTGTATTAAATGTACTTACTTGTAGGAATTACTTTCATGAAATTCATTTTTTCTCATCCCCTAGCGTAAAGTTCGTGCTTTCTTCCCGCTGAAAAGGGGAATAAGTGGGTTGTTTATTCCTTGTTTTAACTTTATTCCCTGTACTACGTGCATAAGTGACTGTCTAATGTTTATGATATTGACAGATCATAACCAAGTGTCTTATGTGTGTTTTGTGTAAGAAACTGCAAGAATCAGATTTGTAAAGTGAATTTTTAATTATAAATATCGTGAGCTGGCGCAAAAAAAGTTGAGGTAATATATTCTACATATTTTTCTCTGGTGTAAAATTCTCCTAGCCTAAAAAATCCCGTATGTACATTAGAGCAGAATGTCTTCATCAGAAGTGTCGGAAGACGAAAATTTTGATCCGGATGAAATTACGGAAAGAGATTTTGAGGCCGAAAAAAAAGTTAATTATAAATAATTTACTACCATCAAAGTCAAGAGCTAGCTACGAGATGGCTTATGATAAATATCATTCTTCAGAAAAGAAAGACGATGAAAACTTAAATAATTGACGCGCCTTTGTAATATATTAAGATATATGTTTCACGTATTGTATTAAATAGTATGATCTATTAATTTCTTATCTACATATTGGATACACATATAAGCTAGTACTGAATAAATAAATTTCAATTTTTAGTTCATCTTTTTTATCAATATTTACATTTTATTCGACATAATGGTGAATTTGTGACGAACTCGATTCTGCTGATGCTCCAGATCAACATTTTTCAGTTTTTCTTCTTTCTTAAGTACCAGAACGAGTTTTTTTATCGGGGGGGCTTCGCCCCCCAACCCCCCCCCCCTTTCTCGCCACAACCCAGCATCCTCCTCATTACATCCTAGAATACTTTGTTAACGATTATCATGTATGATATGATATGATATTGCGTGGTTCGTGGCTCGGATGAAGAAAAATTTGGTTCAGTGTAAACGAACTTTCCGCTGGGGATGAAAAAAAAATGTATATTGCACTCGAGGAAGAAAATAAGCTGTGCACTCTGGCGTTCTTGCCGCCCTCGCTTCGCTCGGGTGACAACCAAACGCCGGGAGCGAACAGCCCACTTTCTTCCCTAGGTGCATAATATAGTATTCTAAAATAATCGTAGCTAAATCAGATCTATGGAAAGTTTCTTTGTACTCAGTGGTTGATTTTTGTTCTTTCAGCGTTCTTAGTACATTGGTATCTACCGTGTATGCGTCTAATAAAAACTGACCTCTGTATGATTTTTGAAGTAATTGATGTAGAACATTCTTCTGAACATTCTCTTTTTGTGTAGAAGTATGGCCTGTTCACGAAATATTAAAAATCACATTCAAGAGCATAATGTATAATTTTAACTACTTTATGCGTGAAAAGGTTGCAATTGAACTCTTCATTGGTAATGAAATATGTAATCTAACGTTACAATATTTTATAAACTGCAAATTCATAACGAAACAATTTTTATATACATATACCTTCTACGACTTCAGTGATATCTGTATTCAATAAGGCATTGGTATCATCCGAAATGTGGACTTCATTTGAATTTTCTACTTTAGAGGTACTCGGTAAAATACAAAAAATAGGATTAATTTCTTGAAGTGTGTTAGGAAAATTAAAGTTTCCATTAGTACCGACGATTTGGGAGTTCATCATTTTGCACTTATTTATAAAGACATTCTTTATACTTCTGCAGAAAAAAGAAATTACAAAATCGATTTCTGATGTAAATTGTCAAATATTATTGCCCTAGTTACAATGAAATGCAATATTGTGAAAGTTAGACTAGTGGTTTTTTAATAAGTGGGTCTAAGTTGCAAATTGGTAAAATAGTAATCTATGTAGGAGAATGTGAATTCAAGAATTATTAAAGCTATTTATTGAAACTAGGCTTTGGTACTGCAAATCTACATAACTGATATGACATGTAAAAATACCACTGCGAACATCACTATAGTATGTAAGTACGACTAACTGTAAAAGAATTTTCATGAGCAGGATTTTAATTCGCATCGTTATGATTTTCTTGCAGTGTGGTTAGAATTCAACTTGATTTTAGTAGCAGTGACAAAATGTAACTTTTCTGGGTTAAACATAAATTCCATATAAGTGTTACGTCCCACGTAACGGCAATACCATCCATTTATTTAACTCCATCTTTTAAGAAATCCACAAAACATAATCGGAGCTACGTTGCTTAGTTATACCGATAACAGTTTTTAGTTAAAAGAACACTACCCTACCGATCTCGAAGGGTACAAATAAGGAAACTCTAACCGCCCAAACTCGAGCTTCTCTCAAGATAATCCGATCCCACTAAAAAAATGTAAAAGTCGGAAAAGCAGGTTTTCCCCATTCCCAGTGAATAAGCAGGATTCCGCCATTACCAACAAACTTCAAACTATCAAGAAAATCTAAAAATTATACAATAAAATTATTTTTATTATTTTTATTATTTTTATTCTTAATACATTTTTATTAAAATAATATTTTTCTGAACAATCTTCATAATATTTTTTTGAATAAAACTTTTCCTTTTTCTAAATTCTACAAGAAACTCTGAAAATGTGCACATGGCCCACGATAGTCCGACCCTAGTCATAAAAATATATAAAAAGATTAGATTGTGAAAAATAAACATCCGCTTATACACGGTGGTACTGGAAAAAACCCAACCGACTACCATATGCTTTTCATTATTTTACATTACAAATTCGATAAATAATATTAAGTTTTACCAAGTTGATAAATAAAGTTACAAACAATAATTTTCTCCTTCACCTTTCCCTTTACAACTACTAAAAAAAAACTGTCAAATATTGGTATAACAAAGCACAATGCTATTTTTATAAATTATTAAATTGTTTAAAAAGAATGACATTTCAATAAAATTAAAATACACTCAACTGTCTTCCTGTAAAATTAGTACAACACTTGAATGAATATTTATAGAAACAAATAATTAAAACTAATAATTAACATTAAAAAGAACAATTAAAAATGTTCATATAAATTAGGAATATATTTTAATAACTTAAAATATATTTCTAACGTCTATACCTAGTATTTTTCACTCGGATAAAACATTTAAGAAAAATTAATATAAATAGTTGATACAAAATTCCTTTTTTTATTAATAACTTTTGTTAAACTCATGCTACAACTTCCGTTCAAGTTTGTACTAATTATTGTCATCGTATTATAACACATTTTGCGTCAACATAAAAACCATACATGTCGTAACAATAGTTTATAAGTTTCTTACAAAAATTGTACAATTTTCACGCCATAAAAAAAATGTCACCCCACTTTTCCGACTCGACTGCACTTTTATGACCAAGGCATCGAGTATAAAAAGAGCTCCTTCCAGCACCGCGATCACTCCGCCTGAAACCTCTGAAACCAACCTTCTAAAAAACTCTTCTTAGCGATTGCAAGCGGTTCGTCCAGCTTCTCGCTTATACCGAACCATCCCTTGTCCTTAAAAAAAGCTATTCGGTCTGAACGTCCGAATAACTTTTCTTTTTTTCCAAATTTTCCACACTTCGTGACGAGAGCGACTTGTTCAGCTCCGCACGATTCCTTTTTTTTTGATATTTCCGTCTGAACGTCGGAATATCTTCCTCCTCATCTCTTCTCCTCTTCGGTCTGAACGTCCGAAGTTTTCCTCAACCAAAAAAACCCAAATCAAAGGTAGCGGCGAGCAGCTTTCGATTCCCAATTCGTGTTGGGAACCTTGAGTTTAACGTCGGGTCGCCGCGTAAACCCCGAATTCTAAGTCTCACGTCGGGTCGCCGCGTAAACCCTGAACCTTGAGTTTAACGTCGGGTTGTCGCGTAAGTTCTTAACCCTAATTCTAACGTCGGGTCGCCGCGTACGCTGTTCTCGTTGGGATCACGGTGCCGATTCGAGGAAACAATCAAAATATCCCTCACGAGGAGTCAATTATATCCACGGCCTACCTTGGAGGAGTTCCCCCAGCTGCCACAATCTACAGCTAAGGACATCCCATTCTAAGAACTGAGGATCACAACCCGACAACAAAAAGTGAGTTAATTTTATTAAATCCAAATTAACATATCCTTCCCTGTTTTTTTATTGCCCGAAAGGAGACGAGTTGCTACGGCAACAAATTAAAGAATTAATATTTTTTTATATTTTTTTTCTTTTAATGAGACGAACGTGTAAATCTCTTTTAATATTTTTTTTTACACCAAACAAGAGATTAACACCTTAGGGATAATTTTTTTTTATTAGGGATACTAGCGACTTGAATCGAGATCATTCTTTGGATGAAAACTCGATCAAGCCACGAGCATCAGTAGGGCTGTTAGGAATTAAAATCAACCCTCAATTATTATTTGTTTTTATATATAAAATAGTCATTTTTGATTAGGTCGGTATTCATTAATATAAGTATAGTTTTTTTATCCTTATCTTTTCCTCATCCTTACCCCCTACTAACAATAACATTTAGGGTCACTATTTTTATGTGGTGTTCTCGTTTTCAGTTTTCTGGTGTCGACTGACCAGGGATCACAACCAGCCGCCGTTGCCGCCCCTCTGATTTTCCTTCATGTACTTCCTTACTT
The DNA here is from genome assembly GCA_030407085.1 of Trichopria drosophilae. Taxonomy (NCBI): domain Eukaryota; kingdom Metazoa; phylum Arthropoda; class Insecta; order Hymenoptera; family Diapriidae; genus Trichopria; species Trichopria drosophilae. The sequence continues at coordinate 10,418,382 of CM059582.1, read as the reverse complement.
CCTCAAAATAAATAAAATCAGTATGACAATATATTAAAAGTTGTTTGTTTCATTTCTCAGACCCTCTTTCCTTAGCGCAGCCGCCTCCGTTCACCAGAACCCAGAGTCGACCCTTAAGGTCGACCGCCCTTTCGCGTAAGTATCCAGAGTACTCGTAAAAGTACCCCGGGTTCGAGCGTAACATAAGAATGGAATTTCAAATATATACACCTAACCTACAATACACTGTTCATTTTAAAAGGAAAAATTTAGTTATTTTAACTAAATGGGTAGTTTCCCAGTGGGAACTAAATATTTAGCAGTTCTAATTACATTTAGTTAAAATAACTAAAATTTACTTAATCCGACTCGAAGATAGCTAACTGAACTAAATATAGCGTAAAAACTAATTTTTTTTTCTTTTTTTTTTTTAAGTGTACTTATTACTTATCTGATGATAATGTATACACATATTCATGGTCAATAAAGTTTATAAATTGAATAACACAAAGAATACTCGCCTCAGTTTTTAATAATTTTTTATTCTCCGATGCAATGACGACAACCATACGCTAAAAAAGAACTTACAGGTGTACCATGTATGAGTATATAGCAATGAACATGCGCGCCACAGTGAGGGCAAAGTTACACCACAACATTTCTCGTGGGGGGTATTACCTGCCACAGGTAGAGAACAGAAGGTACCATTTGACTGGTAGATAGTATATGGCAATATGGCTCATGCTTCTCGCCATCTGTGAAGGAAAGTCACCACCGCATTTTCGTGCACGGATATACTAAAGGCGCGATTCCCGTACTACCCTCTCGAAACAGTTAACGTGCGGAAGAGGGGAGACCCAAAACGCGCCACGTTCGACCGAAAACGGCCGAAGTTGTAAGATCGCGGTACCGAGGTCTCCGGACGGAAAAAGAGAGAGGGCGCGCGTGTAATTCGTGCATACTCTATGCCGAAATCGTACAAGTGCGGAACAACGATAGTCTCCACTCCGCCGCCCTAAATTCGTGCAAGACTAAGACGATTTTGGTACCAGGCTCGGACGATTTCAGTGTATACACATGTTGAATACGTCTTACTTGCATGAAAACAAACAGGGTAGTAGGGTACCGGTATTCTCGGCAGCTCGGTCAAGTGTCAAACGGGTGTGTTATGTTTTGTGAGTACTGAAAAAGTACACACATACAATGTGCTTTTCATGAATGTCGCAAAATAAAAATTTTGCGGAATTCATTATACGTATGTGAAACGATGAAAAATAAAATAAAATGTGAATCTCCCCAATTTTTTATCCGCTTTAACAGGTTAAAGAGGTTAGGTTTCTTATGTCAGTAAGTGCTGACATTTTCATAATTCGCATAAAGCAACAACAGTTTTATGCAATTATACTAAAGTATAAACAACTGATCCACTACTCTACTAAAAAAAATTTCGGGGGAGAGGTCACATGACATTCCATACGGTTGTAAGTATCATTTATTGTAAGAATTAATATTCTCATCTTATATCACATCCAGTATTTTGTAACTCATAGGATAAACACAATAAGATTTATAATATTTTACGTACTTCTTTGCTTTATGAATGATTTTAGATGCGTTAAATACCAGAGTATTAATTCTTAAAGTAATTGATAATTATAATCGTATTAAATGTCATGTGACCTATAATATGATATTGATTTCAGTAGCATAGGGGATCAGTTTTTTGTACTTTATGATAATTGTATAAAACTGTCATTGCTTTATGCGAGCTGAGAAAATAGAAGTTGACCGACAGCTAGGGCGCATTGTGTTAATGTCGCTGTTGTCAGTGAAAATTGTTCAGCTATATTCTAAAACCAAAAACGTAATTCTCGATTTAAATTAATTTATTATTGTATTTCTAGATACGTTTTGCTCTCACAAACTTGGAGAAATTTGGTTCAAACTGATTAGTTAAAGCTATCATACTTAAAAAGTTGAAACAAAATTTTATGAAATTTAAGCATCACTCGATTTTTTAAAACTTTGATCAGAAAATGGAAACCTGATTCAGTTACTATAATTCACCAGTGTTCTTTTCAGGGTCGAGCAATCAGCATTATCATGCCGCGACTCTGTAATTGCGGGATGCGTGGTCCAAATCAGGTTCACAAGGGAAATAGGGTGCACAACACTTAAATGAGCGGAAGCGTTTCGAAGTAATTTGATTTATTACTGCAAAGAAGTTTACACAGCCCGGAATATCGCGATCGGCACGTCTTCGAATCGCGGCGTGACTTCTTTGCGACACAACTCCACTCCGTTTCACGAATAATTTCATACAATAATTTTAATTTTAATTAAATTTGCAGAGAGTTTGCGAATACTGCAAAATGTGCGAGAAGCGAAAAGGAAACGTGGTTTTACGCGAAAGATGCGTTTGACAGCGTCCGTATGATAGCGAGAGCTCGTGCCAACTAACTCCTCGGAAGTCTTATTCCGAAATTTTCGCAAAAACGGAAGTCAGCCCTCTTACCGTTTTCCTCCGAAATACAATTCATAATTAAGACCGCGAGCGTCAAATTCCGGAGCGCGCACTTACGATCCGGTACAATGTTGAAATCAAAAGTTCGGGCGGAATCTCTTAGATGACGCCGCGATGTCGGATTCGAAGCACTTGGCGTCGCCAATGCTGTCGCACATATCACAACAACCAGCAATATGTGTTTCGACACATATTTATAAAAACCAAATTTGTTGCAAAACATCACAAATGAATCAGATTGATCATAACTGTCACTTCATTTCGCTATTATCGCTTAATGTTTGATGCAATACTAAGACCAAAAATATAATTCTTCACTTAAATTAATCCATAACCATATTTTTGGATACGTTTTGCTCTCACAAACTTGGAGAAATTTGGTTCAAACTGATTGGTTAAAGTTATCATACTCAAAAAGTTGAAACAAATTTATAAGAAATTTAAGCACGACACTGCTTTACGCGTATTTGGTCAAAGATTGTCAATTTAAGGTAGTTGTTCCCCGGAATATAATGTATTTGGAAGAAGTATTTTTCAACATATCAAAAGAATATAGTTTTTATTATTAATGATATTGTAAAAGAGAGAAAGTATTACTCTTCTTCAAATTGAAAAATCTCAGCTCCTCCACTCTCGATTATTTTTCTATTTATTAATACTCTACTATTTATCACCGCATGACTTTCACATTTCTTGTTATTTTGACTTTTTTTTATTATTCGCGCGAGTATTCTCAACCTGCTTATTTTTTATCATATCTTGAGATCTTTTAAATTGCATGTTTTTTACTAATTTTTCCAAATCTGCATGTTTAACCAAATTCATTTTTATATTTTCATCCAGATTCTTCGAGGCTCAAAGACCTCGAGGCTTTCCCTGAGAATCTTCCCCTATTTCATCCGTATTCCTTAAGATAGCTAAGCCTTTCACGCAAACTACCGCAAGTTTATCTAAACAATCATCAGCGCAAAGGTTTCAAATATCCGCAACAATCATATCCTCTAATGAAATTGACACTATTTTTTCTCAACCAGTCGTATCCTAACATGACGTTGCACGAACCTTAGCTTAAGAACCACAAGGAACAGCGAATCTACCCTTTTATATTTTACCTCAACGTCAATTTGAATTTCTTTTTTAACAATAGTCGTCCTTTTCCCAATCGCAGTAGTTACACAGACATTAGAGACTGGTAACTCAAGGAGATTACAATCATTTTTATATCTTCATAAACCGAGTCTGAGATGCATGTAATTGTGCTGCCCGTATCGACAAGGCCCCACAAAAACTTTGTTTACTATTCTTATTGAGCTTACGGTGTAGTCTTCAACCTTTCTGATCTCGTCTATTCCTTGTCGACCCGTGCAAGTTACATCCCACAATAGGTCCTGCTCTAAGTCAAAATTAATCCAACCAGACAACGGACCTCTTCTAATCGAGTTGAATCCTAATTAAAATTGATTGGATCACAGTTTCAACTCGGGTTAAATGAATTAGAATATTACAATATATTTGATTAGACCTGCTAGACATAACCGAATTAACGTTCGCTGGATTAAAAATGGGAGGTGGTTGCTTTACAGCTGGCATTCCAACATATTTACCTCTATTTTACCTTGGCCATGGTACAATCAGAAAGATATAGCAATTAGGAGGATGCGCAGTGAACAGCCAATCACAACAGATTAAGTTTTCTCGATTCCGAGAATTCACAAACAATAGAGTAACCTGAAAAATCTTACAGAATTGTGGTTGGCAGCTCGATTTTTCTCCCTTCTCTAGCATGCGCGTTGCTATACCTTTCTTATTATATCATGACCTCGACCTTTCCACGAATTGCCATCATAGCGAAAAGGGGATTCCGAATTTCAGTAAGAATGATTTTGCCTTCCATTATGCGAATCAAAATTTGAAAAATTGCCACCATTTCCATCATTCATCGGCTCCCGTTTCCGAAGGATTCTCATCCGGTGAATACCACCAAGATTCAGAATTCCACGATTAGGCGCATTCTGTGAAACATCTGGTCTTTCCCGATTATAACCATTGCTATTATTACCGTATTCTAACAGAGACGGGGCATCTGCAACTTCCTCATTCCCTGAGAAATCTGTAATGACCAATGCATATCGAATCGTATCCGAAAACAATCTCCTCATTAATTAATTTTCGAGGTGCATCTGGGAACACATAACCCGCCTCCTGTACTTGTTTTAAATAATATTTTAAACCATCCCCCAATTGGGATTAAACTTTTGCAAGCTCCAAGTAACCATGATTACGGTCTGCAGACATTCATTTGATACGGAGGAGGTCGTTACCGGACCTTTATATGCATTAATAGTTTTTACTTCGACCCAGACCTTAAGTCTGGACGAAGTATTGAATTTGGTCACCTCGGGCAAAAAAATTACCCTATAGTTTTTCATCAAATGTCCACGTTTCAGACCCTAAGGAAGCCAAAAAACGAAAAAAAAAATTTGTGTCCGTGATCTTGTACGTACGTACGTCCCGTTTTTATGTCTCGCGATAACTCGCGAACGGATAACCGTATTGATATAAATTTTTTTTTAAAATACGCGTCTTGGCATAACTTAGATCTGATTAGATTTTGGGGCAGATCCACCCGTCCGTTGCTAAAAAAAATTAGCCCCAATTAAGTTTCTTTGTAGTTGTTTGCATTTATTTTGAAAAATACAAATTTTATTAAAAAATGTTTCAAACAAAAAAGGTAGAGCATGAAATTCTCTACAAAAAAGGTTGTATGCATTTTCTTCCTAAAGTCAACGATAATGCCATAAAAACTGGTATAAAATGTTTATGACTATTATCTGAAAAAGTATTGAATTTGGTCATCGCGGCAAAAAAATTACCCTATTGTTTTTCATCAAATTTCGACGTTTCGACCCCCTACCCCCCAGGGGTAGTCTTTGCCAGCCCCTCGGGCGCGGTGACCACCTACGGGCGCATAAGTCCTTTTACGCCCTTGATACGAAAATAACTATTTCGATATATCTAAAAGATGTCTTATAGATATCTATAAGATATCCGTCATAGATCTTTTCGACACTTTCAAGATATCTTTGACGAATTATATGTATATATATTGTATATATAATATCATAATAATACAGACAGTAATTAGTAAAACACAGTAAACATGTAATATGCATCGAATAGTCTATTAGAATACAAGTGCATGAAGTAAGTGTTTTGCAACGTTTATTTATCAATACTTCGGCTGGCCTGTTGTCGGGGTCGAAGTTTTGAAAATGCTCATTTTCAATTTTCATAAATATAAGAAACACTATATTGTTGTAACATATCTATCGAAGCCACTTGGACCTAAATATGATTGGACCCCCAAATATCAATATAATTTTATAATATAATTGAAAGCTGTTAGTAAACAAACTAGTCTTAAGGAATAGCCGACTCTCCACTGGGTAGAAGTTTCTGAGCGAGCGAGGCACCACGCCAACGCTAGTTTCTGTTTCCATTTTACTTTTCTTAACAAATGTAAGCAGAACTTTACTACCAACCCTTCTCAAGACAGTCGGAGAATATTCAACTCGCTCCATCTTTCGCAACCTTGTTGGTTGACTAGTGTCCATATCATCCATCAAATTATATTAAATTATGTGCGAACGAACCTCCTCAATAACCCTAAAAACATTTAAACATTGAACAGAGTTCCAGGTTCACGATTTTTGCATAAAATGGAGTCTACGACCGGAGACCATTATTGTAATAAATTGGTGTTTGGGATTGCACTTTCTACTTTAATTTTAATTATTTTATCTCAATTATCCCCTATTCATCCAAATAATAAAAAATGGCAATTTATACACGTTTTGTATCCATGAATCAAATAAGAACAAAATCAGTTTGTATTCAAACTGTATTCAAAAGTCAAATTTCTAACCTTTCGAGCTGGAAGTACTTAAAAACTTGCTGACTGCCTACAGATTATTGTATCATAATAAGAAAATTTTCCTTCACACTTTACACAGGCTTAGGACTGTCAGTGTTTGATATTTATTTATAATTATTCATAAATAAATATAAAACACAGGCGTGTTTAAAAATATTGTTTTTAACACTTCGGGAGTAGCAATCGATTTTGCGCCCTGCAGTGAAATATTCGGGATCAAATTATCGAGCTCCACACCCGTCGTATTAAAAATGTCGATTCAGGAGAAATATCGACATCTGACGAGTATGATCGTCATCCTCGCTTCGCTCGCACGAAAAACTTTGCACTCGTCGAATATATCGGTGATTTTGCCCTTCGTACATAATACGCAAATTTATTTAGAGTCTTCTGTTCGCTGATTCTTTTTGTTTTCTCATTGTCCGATGTTAGAATTCGATGATTATTCATCGCATTGCTCGAGGTCCTTCAATACCCTCAATAGAATGTCACCTGGAGTTTCTCCTTTGACATTTTTTACATCATCTGAGCAGCCATTCTCAAGAAGTAACTTCCCTGCCTCCTTGTTCTGCAATATTACCGCCAAGTGTAATGGGGTATTCCCATCTTCATCAGCTGCATCAAGGTCCGCACAGAACTCTATCAATAACTCCAAAATGGCGATCCCGGAATTATAGAGGGCTGCGTGGATTGGCGTTGATTGGTCATGTCTCCTTGCGTTCACATCGGCTCCGTGTAAAAGTAAATATTTCACATGGGCGAAATCTTCTCTAAAAACGGCGTCGTATAAGTGATACATTGAAATGTAATGTCAGTCTTCTTCGGCTGTCGACAAGTAACTAAATTGTCTTGAGGCAACGAAGTCTCTGGCTATGACGTTTTCAAAACAATAATAGTGAATGGAGGGGAAAATTTGGTTTCTGACGCTACCTGACCCTTTTATTGTTCTGGTCCGCTGATAAGCTTAACTACCTTCTCGGAACTTTCTTTACAGAAACACCTTCTATATCTCTTTATGTATTTGGTTTTCTTTACTAAATGGTTTACAAGTTATTACTGAACACGTGTGTGTCTAAAATTGCCTGCACTTTCCAAATGTCTTAATCCGATTACTAGTTTTGCAGTAAATGGTTTTTCCAAATGACTGTCGACAAGTCCGAGATATCATAAGAAAATGTTGAAGGTATTTCATGAGTTATTTTCAACAAATTGTCAATTTTTTAATACACACAATTCAATTGTTAAACATTTATTTTGTATTTAATATTTTGGTTGTTTATGGTAAGCACTAAGTGTATGAAACAAGAAGTAGCTCCAAACGCACTACTTACACCCGTACTAAGTAAATGTCTAACATTAGAGAAAACATTTGTAATGACCCTAATATTATGTACTATTAACGTAACTAAAATTATACAAAACATAAGTAAGAAAGATTGAAATCAGAGGATGCAATATATTAAGAATTACATAGCCGAAGAGAGTTTACGCTTTTTAGGTTAGTGTATATGATACTCTTCTTAATATTTAATAATTTTTTTGTACAGTCGGTGACCATAAAAAACGGATAACTTTGAGCTTTATAATACTATTTTAAACGTATATACAATATCAGTTAAAAATACATTGACATTAAAATAAATTAGTAGACATATCGATGATATTTAAATAAAAGGCTTTATATTTCGACCTTTTCGAGACTTTTTAAAACAAAAAACAGAACAAATCTCTTGGCGTGATTGGTTATTTACCAAGAAGAAAGTTATTTTTCAACGCATCCGGCCATGCAACTCTTTTTAATACTCAGCGAATGCTCCTTTTATGAAGAATTTCTATTCATATTAAATATTTTACACATTACCGGTATAGTTTCGTTTTATTTATGACCTGGCTTATAAAATGTATTCAATAATCTAAAAACAGTACTTTCCTAGACTTTGTGATTATTCTTGGAACGTATCACATGTTTTTTCAGACTGTTCTAATGTTACTTATTACAGTTTCAATTCATATTCCTGATAAGTATGTTAGTAAATAAATATAAAATTAAATTAATACTAAGTACTTATTTTAAATAGGATTTCGATTCAGTTTAATTTTCTTGCACATTATCAGGAAGTTTTATTGAAGTTTATTATACACTAAGTAACATCTACACACGAATAATTCGTAATAAACGTATCATTACGTATACTAACTTTGTTATTTGTCTGTAAACTACTCTTCTTATAATAATCTATTTCTAAAATGTAAAATTCATAAATACAATTCATAATTAAAAAAAGCAAAATCTAATAATGATCACAACATTATTCATTAAAAGACCAAAGATTTCTAAAAATACCAAAATCCAAATATCGCGAATAAAAATCGGCACTAATTATTTACAGTACACAACAAAATTACAAATAAAAACGTAATTGTAATAAAACAACAAAAAAGGTTGTTAGTTTTAAATGTTATAATAATCGCTTCAATCATGTGGTAATTTTATTATATCAATATCTAATTAATAGAGTAGAATAGGTACAGAATTATATTAAAATTAATTGCTTAGCAAATCACCAAACGAACATGATAAAGCATCCTCAACACATATAAGTTACATCCCGCATGGAAAAAATATTCGATGAAAATATATGCGAGAATATATGTGGCATATATTTCATATATTGCATTTTTCGCCGAAAATACAAAATACATTTATTTACCATAATTGTCGCATATATTTATTTTCCGTGTGGGATGTCCCTGTAAATATCATGATATTCTCTAATGCTATCAGATATAATGTATATGTATATATATATATATGTATATATACATATATATACATATATATTGAAAAATAACTTTCTTCTTGGTAAATAACCAACCACGCCAAGAGATTTGTTCTGTTTTTTGTTTTAAAAAGTCTCGAAAAGGTCGAAATATAAAGCCTTTTATTTAAATATCATCGATATGTCTACTAATTTATTTTAATGTCAATGTATTTTTAACTGATATTGTATATACGTTTAAAATAGTATTATAAAGCTCAAAGTTATCCGTTTTTTATGGTCATCGACTGTACAAAAAAATTATTAAATATTAAGAAGAGTATCATATACACTAACCTAAAAAGCGTAAACTCTCTTCGGCTATGTAATTCTTAATATATTGCATCCTCTGATTTCAATCTTTCTTACTTATGTTTTGTATAATTTTAGTTACGTTAATAGTACATAATATTAGGGTCATTACAAATGTTTTCTCTAATGTTAGACATTTACTTAGTACGGGTGTAAGTAGTGCGTTTGGAGCTACTTCTTGTTTCATACACTTAGTGCTTACCATAAACAACCAAAATATTAAATACAAAATAAATGTTTAACAATTGAATTGTGTGTATTAAAAAATTGACAATTTGTTGAAAATAACTCATGAAATACCTTCAACATTTTCTTATGATATCTCGGACTTGTCGACAGTCATTTGGAAAAACCATTTACTGCAAACCTAGTAATCGGATTAAGACATTTGGAAAGTGCAGGCAATTTTAGACACACACGTGTTCAGTAATAACTTGTAAACCATTTAGTAAAGAAAACCAAATACATAAAGAGATATAGAAGGTGTTTCTGTAAAGAAAGTTCCGAGAAGGTAGTTAAGCTTATCAGCGGACCAGAACAATAAAAGGGTCAGGTAGCGTCAGAAACCAAATTTTCCCCTCCATTCACTATTATTGTTTTGAAAACGTCATAGCCAGAGACTTCGTTGCCTCAAGACAATTTAGTTACTTGTCGACAGCCGAAGAAGACTGACATTACATTTCAATGTATCACTTATACGACGCCGTTTTTAGAGAAGATTTCGCCCATGTGAAATATTTACTTTTACACGGAGCCGATGTGAACGCAAGGAGACATGACCAATCAACGCCAATCCACGCAGCCCTCTATAATTCCGGGATCGCCATTTTGGAGTTATTGATAGAGTTCTGTGCGGACCTTGATGCAGCTGATGAAGATGGGAATACCCCATTACACTTGGCGGTAATATTGCAGAACAAGGAGGCAGGGAAGTTACTTCTTGAGAATGGCTGCTCAGATGATGTAAAAAATGTCAAAGGAGAAACTCCAGGTGACATTCTATTGAGGGTATTGAAGGACCTCGAGCAATGCGATGAATAATCATCGAATTCTAACATCGGACAATGAGAAAACAAAAAGAATCAGCGAACAGAAGACTCTAAATAAATTTGCCTATTATGTACGAAGGGCAAAATCACCGATATATTCGACGAGTGCAAAGTTTTTCGTGCGAGCGAAGCGAGGATGACGATCATACTCGTCAGATGTCGATATTTCTCCTGAATCGACATTTTTAATACGACGGGTGTGGAGCTCGATAATTTGTTCCCGAATATTTCACTGCAGGGCGCAAAATCGATTGCTACTCCCGAAGTGTTAAAAACAATATTTTTAAACACGCCTGTGTTTTATATTTATTTATGAATAATTATAAATAAATATCAAACACTGACAGTCCTAAGCCTGTGTAAAGTGTGAAGGAACATTTTCTTATTATGATACAATAATCTGTAGGCAGTCAGCAAGTTTTTAAGTACTTCCAGCTCGAAAGGTTAGAAATTTGACTTTTGAATACAGTTTGAATACAAACTGATTTTGTTCTTATTTGATTCATGGATACAAAACGTGTATAAATTGCCATTTTTTTATTATTTGGATGAATAGGGGATAATTGAGATAAAATAATTAAAATTAAAGTAGAAAGTGCAATCCCAAACACCAATTTATTACAATAATGGTCTCCGGTCGTAGACTCGATTTTATGCAAAAATCGTGAACCTGGAACTCTGTTCAATGTTTAAATGTTTTTAGGGTTATTGAGGAGGTTCGTTCGCACATAATTTAATATAATTTGATGGATGATATGGACACTAGTCAACCAACAAGGTTGCGAAAGATGGAGCGAGTTGAATATTCTCCGACTGTCTTGAGAAGGGTTGGTAGTAAAGTTCTGCTTACATTTGTTAAGAAAAGTAAAATGGAAACAGAAAAAACTATTAATGCATATAAAGGTCCGGTAAAAACCTCCTCCGTATCAAATGAATGTCTGCAGACCGTAATCATGGTTACTTGGAGCTTGCAAAAGTTTAATCCCAATTGGGGGATGGTTTAAAATATTATTTAAAACAAGTACAGGAGGCGGGTTATGTGTTCCCAGATGCACCTCGAAAATTAATTAATGAGGAGATTGTTTTCGGATACGATTCGATATGCATTGGTCATTACAGATTTCTCACGGAATGAGGAAGTTGCAGATGCCCTGTCTCTTTTAGAATACGGTAATAATAGCAATGGTTATAATCGGGAAAGACCAGATGTTTCACAGAATGCGCCTAATCGTGGAATTCTGAATCTTGGTGGTATTCACCGGATGAGAATCCATCGGAAACGGGAGCCGATGAATGATGGAAATGGTGGCAATTTTTCAAATTTTGATTCGCATAATGGAAGGCAAAATCATTCTTACTGAAATTCGGAATCCCCTTTTCGCTATGATGGCAATTCGTGGAAAGGTCGAGGTCATGATATAATAAGAAAGGTATAGCAACGCGCATGCTAGAGAAGGGAGAAAAATCGAGCTGCCAACCACAATTCTGTAAGATTTTTCAGGTTACTCTATTGTTTGTGAATTCTCGGAATCGAGAAAACTTAATCTGTTGTGATTGGCTGTTCACTGCGCATCCTCCTAATTGCTATATCTTTCTGATTGTACCATGGCCAAGGTAAAATAGAGGTAAATATGTTGGAATGCCAGCTGTAAAGCAACCACCTCCCATTTTTAATCCAGCGAACGTTAATTCGGTTATGTCTAGCAGGTCTAATCAAATATATTGTAATATTCTAATTCATTTAACCCGAGTTGAAACTGTGATCCAATCAATTTTAATTAGGATTCAACTCGATTAGAAGAGGTCCGTTATCTGGTTGGATTAATTTTGACTTAGAGCAGGACCTATTGTGGGATGTAACTTGCACGGGTCGACAAGGAATAGACGAGATCAGAAAGGTTGAAGACTACACCGTAAGCTCAATAAGAATAGTAAACAAAGTTTTTGTGGGGCCTTGTCGATACGGGCAGCACAATTACATGCATCTCAGACTCGGTTTATGAAGATATAAAAATGATTGTAATCTCCTTGAGTTACCAGTCTCTAATGTCTGTGTAACTACTGCGATTGGGAAAAGGACGACTATTGTTAAAAAAGAAATTCAAATTGACGTTGAGGTAAAATATAAAAGGGTAGATTCGCTGTTCCTTGTGGTTCTTAAGCTAAGGTTCGTGCAACGTCATGTTAGGATACGACTGGTTGAGAAAAAATAGTGTCAATTTCATTAGAGGATATGATTGTTGCGGATATTTGAAACCTTTGCGCTGATGATTGTTTAGATAAACTTGCGGTAGTTTGCGTGAAAGGCTTAGCTATCTTAAGGAATACGGATGAAATGGGGGAAGATTCTCAGGGAAAGCCTCGAGGTCTTTGAGCCTCGAAGAATCTGGATGAAAATATAAAAATGAATTTGGTTAAACATGCAGATTTGGAAAAATTCGTAAAAAACATGCAATTTAAAAGATCTCAAGATATGATAAAAAATAAGCAGGTTGAGAATACTCGCGCGAATAATAAAAAAAAGTCAAAATAACAAGAAATGTGAAAGTCATGCGGTGATAAATAGTAGAGTATTAATAAATAGAAAAATAATCGAAAGTGGAGGAGCTGAGATTTTTCAATTTGAAGAAGAGTAATACTTTCTCTCTTTTACAATATCATTAATAATAAAAACTATATTCTTTTGATATGTTGAAAAATACTTCTTCCAAATACATTATATTCCGGGGAACAACTACCTTAAATTGACAATCTTTGACCAAATACGCGTAAAGCAGTGTCGTGCTTAAATTTCTTATAAATTTGTTTCAACTTTTTGAGTATGATAACTTTAACCAATCAGTTTGAACCAAATTTCTCCAAGTTTGTGAGAGCAAAACGTATCCAAAAATATGGTTATGGATTAATTTAAGTGAAGAATTATATTTTTGGTCTTAGTATTGCATCAAACATTAAGCGATAATAGCGAAATGAAGTGACAGTTATGATCAATCTGATTCATTTGTGATGTTTTGCAACAAATTTGGTTTTTATAAATATGTGTCGAAACACATATTGCTGGTTGTTGTGATATGTGCGACAGCATTGGCGACGCCAAGTGCTTTGAATCCGACATCGCGGCGTCATCTAAGAGATTCCTCCCGAACTTTTGATTTCAACATTGTACCGGATCGTAAGTGCGCGCTCCGGAATTTGACGCTCGCGGTCTTAATTATGAATTGTATTTCGGAGGAAAACGGTAAGAGGGCTGACTTCCGTTTTTGCGAAAATTTCGGAATAAGACTTCCGAGGAGTTAGTTGGCACGAGCTCTCGCTATCATACGGACGCTGTCAAACGCATCTTTCGCGTAAAACCACGTTTCCTTTTCGCTTCTCGCACATTTTGCAGTATTCGCAAACTCTCTGCAAATTTAATTAAAATTAAAATTATTGTATGAAATTATTCGTGAAACGGAGTGGAGTTGTGTCGCAAAGAAATCACGCCGCGATTCGAAGACGTGCCGATCGCGATACTCCGGGCTGTGTAAACTTCTTTGCAGTAATAAATCAAATTACTTCGAAACGCTTCCGCTCATTTAAGTGTTGTGCACCCTATTTCCCTTGTGAACCTGATTTGGACCACGCATCCCGCAATTACAGAGTCGCGGCATGATAATGCTGATTGCTCGACCCTGAAAAGAACACTGGTGAATTATAGTAACTGAATCAGGTTTCCATTTTCTGATCAAAGTTTTAAAAAATCGAGTGATGCTTAAATTTCATAAAATTTTGTTTCAACTTTTTAAGTATGATAGCTTTAACTAATCAGTTTGAACCAAATTTCTCCAAGTTTGTGAGAGCAAAACGTATCCAAAAATATGGTTATGGATTAATTTAAGTGAAGAATTATATTTTTGGTCTTAGTATTGCATCAAACATTAAGCGATAATAGCGAAATGAAGTGACAGTTATGATCAATCTGATTCATTTGTGATGTTTTGCAACAAATTTGGTTTTTATAAATATATGTCGAAACACAGATTGCTGGTGAATTATAGTAACTGAATCAGGTTTCCATTTTCTGATCAAAGTTTCAAAAAATCGAGTGATGCTTAAATTTCATAAAATTTTGTTTCAACTTTTTAAGTGTGATAGCTTTAACTAATCAGTTTGAACCAAATTTCTCCTAGTTTGTGAGAGCAAAACGTATCTAGAAATATAATAATAAATTAATTTAAATCGAGAATTACGTTTTTGGTTTTAGAATATAGCTGAACAATTTTCACTGACAACAGCGACATTAACACAATGCGCCCTAGCTGTCGGTCAACTTCTATTTTCTCAGCTCGCATAAAGCAATGACAGTTTTATACAATTATCATAAAGTACAAAAAACTGATCCCCTATGCTACTGAAATCAATATCATATTATAGGTCACATGACATTTAATACGATTATAATTATCAATTACTTTAAGAATTAATACTCTGGTATTTAACGCATCTAAAATCATTCATAAAGCAAAGAAGTACGTAAAATATTATAAATCTTATTGTGTTTATCCTATGAGTTACAAAATACTGGATGTGATATAAGATGAGAATATTAATTCTTACAATAAATGATACTTACAATCGTATGGAATGTCATGTGACCTCTCACCCGAAATTTTTTTAGTAGAGTAGTGGATCAGTTGTTTATACTTTAGTATAATTGCATAAAACTGTTGTTGCTTTATGCGAATTATGAAAATGTCAGCACTTACTGACATAAGAAACCTAACCTCTTTAACCTGTTAAAGCGGATAAAAAATTGGGGAGATTCACATTTTATTTTATTTTTCATCGTTTCACATACGTATAATGAATTCCGCAAAATTTTTATTTTGCGACATTCATGAAAAGCACATTGTATGTGTGTACTTTTTCAGTACTCACAAAACATAACACACCCGTTTGACACTTGACCGAGCTGCCGAGAATACCGGTACCCTACTACCCTGTTTGTTTTCATGCAAGTAAGACGTATTCAACATGTGTATACACTGACTGAATCGTCCGAGCCTAGTACCAAAATCGTCTTAGTCTTGCACGAATTTTGAACATGTAAAATTTTGGATCAAGAGCACAGTAAAAATTCCTGTGCCACAATACTGCAAAAATTCCTGTGCCACAATACAGTAGAAATTCCTGGGTCACAGCATAGTAAACATTTTTGGCTCACAGTTCATTCCAAAATGGAAACAAATCGAATGCAAACAGAAAATAAGTGAAAATTTTGCACACAATCTCGTTTATTGGGTAAAAATGAAACAAATTGCAAGCCTACAAGTAATAATAATAATAATAATAATTGACTTTATTGGCAATACCATACACAAGGATACAAATATAGTAACAAAAAAGATTCATATAATGCCAATGGGCGAGTCACAGCATCAAAATATTACTGTTTTACAGACTGACCCGCTAAAGCTATGAAACATAAACAATGATACAAACAAATGGCGAATTCGATCAAGATAAAGTAAAAAAATACAAAAACATACATTAAAAATATAGAAGAGTCGCAGTAAAATATCGTTAAAAAATAGTAAAATAAGAACGAGGACTATGTAGTCAGATCGCAAAAGTATCACATAAAATTACAAAACAATAAAATCACAAAGAAGATTAAACATTAATTAAAATTCAGATTATTCTAGTCATCGCAAATTTGTAATACGTTTTTAATATTTAGGAGCCATTAATAGAGAATGACCGACAACGATAATATTCTTTAACACTGTCGATAAAACGCAACGGAGCAGACACGATCTTTCTAAGATTGAGAGGAAGCGCATTAAAAATTTTGGCTACTGCAAACGAGAAGGCACCATTGAATTTGGCTGTCTTGCTTCTTGGGACTCTGAGAGTGGAAGAAACCACACTTCTGTGTGATATATCATCTCTGCCCAACCAATTCAGTCGCGCATTGAGGTATTCCGGTACCTTGTTCCCAAGAATCCCAGCCGTCAACGATAACAAACGGATTTCCATGCGTTCACGCATTCTGAGCCACTTAGAACGCTCATAGGCAAAAGATATATGGTCATATTTCCGAATCCCAAAAGCAAATCGTAGACAGGCATTCTGCACTGCCTGCACTCTCGTCCACTCCCTAACCGTAATGCACGGTCCAAAAACCGAAATGCAATACAGGAGATGCGGAAGTACAAGAGACTCACACAATTTAATTTTGATATTAAGGTTAAGTTCATTCCTGAAAGGGTACAATCTACGAAGGTTGGCATAAGAGATAGACGATTTTTTTGAAATGTGTTGAGAAAAGCTTCAAAAGTTATCAATATACAATCCAAGATTCTTTGCCTCGTTTACCAACGGTATAGGATTGCCTCTGATTGCTATTATGAAGTTGTCTATGTCTATCCTGGAACGGAGACTTTTGCTACCAATTACTAGGGCTTTTGATTTAGTAGGGTTTAAAATAAGCGCGTTATCATCAGCCCACTTTTCAATCAGGAGCAAATCCGAATTGAACATCTCAAGGGCCTCAGAAGTATTGTTAGGATGAAAAGGCATAAGAATCTGAGTGTCATCTGCATAAGTTTTAATACTAACATGGTTACAACACTCATAAATATCAGCAGTAAAAATAATAAATAACAGAGCGCTTAATTTGGCACCTTGCGGTACTCCACGGTTAAGCATCTTCGGAGCAGAAGAGACACATAAATTTCCCGATTTGACTGTAACAGATTGGAATCTGTTCTTTAAATAGGACTCCAATAAGTTACAAGAGCCGTCAGATATTCCATAGTATGCAAGCTTAGCAATTAATAAATCATGGTTAATAGTGTCAAAGGCTCTAGAGAAATCAAGCAATCCGACAATGCTTAAGAGTTTATTATCCCAATTAGTTAAAACATCCTCTGAGATATCCATAAGCGCTGTTTCACAGCCAAAATAACGTCTGAAACCGGACTGAAAGGTTGGAAAGAGGTTAAAGTCGTTAAAATAACCCAGTAATTGATTAAAACAAACTTCCTCAAAAATCTTAGAGAATATCGGTAAGCGACTAATCGGACGTAAGTCATGTGGCTGAGTTGGATTCGGTTTCTTAGGAACAGGTCGAACGTCAGCTATTTTCCAGCAGTCCGGAAACTCATTCGTGGATAAGATGAAGTTAATAATATGGAGAATCTCTGATGAGCAAAAATCGAACACTCTGAGAAACATCTCTCCTGAGATGTTATCAGCTCCTGCACTTTTAAAATTAATTTTAGTCATGATTTTAAAGAGATCTGATAGAGATATTTCAGAAAAAGAAAAACCGGTTGTGCTTGAAACTTTATCTGAGAGTGAATTTTTAAAATAATTAATTACTTGTAAATTTGGAGTTATTTGGGGGCAGTTAATAAAAAAATTATTGATATCATCTGGATCGTTGAAAATGGGTGGTAGTTCAGGATTGTTAGGTTTCGAAAGTCCAAGGAAATTTACCGTTTTCCACAATTTCTTCTGTGGCATCCTGTTTAAATATTTTAGGTAAGCCGCTCTTTCCCTCTTAATTGCCAAAGTCGTGTAGTTGCGCAGACTCTTATAGTAACTGATATCACTTTGTCGCTTAGTTTTAATCTTTTTTGTTTGAGCGATATTCCTTTTCTTGATAAGCACTTTAATCGTATCAGTTATCCATGGTGCCTTAGGTTTAGTCACTCGAATAGTATTTGCTGGCGCAAACGCATCAAAAAGTTCGATAATAGAATTGTTAATAAAACGAAGTTTAGCATTTACATCATCAAGATCATTAACAAGGGACCATGGAACACTCATCGCAGCTAACCTAAATTGATCAGAGTCAAAATTCTTAAAGTTACGCAAGGTTAAAAATTTCAAGTTATGAGGCCTAGGGCAGTCAATAGTACATCCTACAATATTATGATCAGCAATTTTAAAATGACTGTTAGAAAAAGACTGGAGTACTTTCACATCAGCCGAAACCATTATGATGTCGATTAATGATGATGAGTAAGGTGTAATTCTAGTTGCATCTTTTATCAGCTGTCTAAGATTGCACTGGCTCATGAAACTCGATAGTTTTAAAGTATCCGGATTGTCGCAATGGAGTAAGTTAACATTAAAGTCACCTAGTATTATCATTTGGTTATAAATGGAATACAAAGAGTTCACAAATAATTGTAAATTATCCAGACAGACTAAAGGTATATAAGATGGACGATAAAAAACCCCAACTAAGAATTTGTTATTGTGGTAGTTAAACGAGCAAAATAAATGCTCTAAACCATACTCATCATTAAAATTATCGACCTTAATGCAAGTGAAATAAGATTTGTAATATATGGCTACTCCTCCTCCACGCCTCCTAGCCCTATCTGATCTTAAAAGCGCATAGTTCTCTATAGCAATATCAGCGTCCAAAATACGGTCACTTAACCAAGTTTCAGAAATACAAATAAAATCATATTCATAGGTTAATAATAAATCTTTAATAATAGGTAAGTGAGACGTAAGTGAACGCACATTGACATGAACAATTTTTAACTTATTACTAATAGACGGGTCCGGGGAAGATCGATGAGACGAAGGCACTTTTGCAGATGAAGACGATATTGGAGAAATCGCAGCACTAGTAGTGGCATCCTGCATGGGTTCAGGCTGTTCAGGCTCATTATTGACAGCGACGGTAGAGGTACTGGAAGCATAACGTCATGCTCTAATTATTGCAAGATCTTCATCGGACGTTATCTCCACTGGGTTGGAGTCTTTTTGAGCTTTGTACCATAGAATTCCTCTGTAGATGTATACTGATTTCTCTTTATTATCCTTGATTAATTCTCGAGCCTGATTCTTAAGGCTTAAAAGATCAGGTGTGAATGACTTATTCAAGTAAATGGATGTATTTGGAAAATCTACATTTATTTCCTTGGCCGTCAGAGATTTTCTTTTACGTATTGCGCGCAATATTTCATTACGCAGTTGGAAATTTGAAAATTTCGCGACTATAATACGAGGGCGACTTGAACTTGCCAATGACGTGGAAGCTAATTGCTCAACCCCGCTTGATTTTTTTTTTGAGTTTAGGCGAAAAGCAGCTAAAAGATCTCTATCATCCATTGCCACACCAATTAGATGACTAATTTTACTAATTATATCTCGCAGATTTTCGCCCTCCTGTTCGGGCATTCCCATAACGAGTAGATCGCAGTTACGTATTTCATTATGTAATACAGCTCTGTCAGTTGTAGCTTTTTTTATTTGATTCTGCATCACATTTAGCGAGGTCTTTAATTCCTTGACAGTCGCATCAAGTTCCAGTACTTTGTCCATTTTCTTATGAAGCGCAGCAAACTGAGCCTCCTGCATCATGCAAAATTTCTCGTGCCTCTGTAAAAATTCGGAAAAATTAGATGCAGGTGCATCAATTATTTCCATTGCACTAGCAGTCTCCAGGTTCTCCGCATCTGAGGATTCCTTCGAGGATGCACTTTTAGAACGCATGAATCTCTTTGACTGGAACAATGGAACACCACCCCGTTTTTGACCTCTCTTGAGCGTCAAGCAGCATATGAGTTTATTCTCAGCTGTGAAGTTGCATGAAGTTGGAATGCAATCATTATGGTACACGGCTAAGCAAACAACACATTTATTCCCAATTTCTGCACTATCTTCAACAAGTTTCAAACATGTCTTGCATATGTTCATTATGGTGTCCGAAAATACGAGATGTCAAAAAAAACAGAAATGTGATTTGAATAAATAAAGAATTGTAAAAAAAAAAAAAAACAGTCTTGAACAATATTAAAGAGCGCTTGTTGTGATCCTCTTGAAAAGCATCAATTGATTAGAAGTAAGAGTATATGTGCGTAAAAAAATTAATTCGTGCTTATTTATTCGGCATAAGTTAGATGATAGGAGAAGTTTAAATGTTCTTCTATATCGTATGTAAACAATTGGCGACACGTGTAGTTGAAACGTAAACAAATACCAAGCAGCTGAGCACTAATTAATTTCGAATTTAAATGTATCTGTAATTCGAAGTTAAATGATACAATAATTCAAACCAAAGTACGAATCTAGCACTTCTTGGAATATATAACAGCTAAACTTGGCAATCAGACACTTATAAGAAGAGATGAGCACAAAAATTATAGCGTTGGTCCAAATCAATGTACACTGCAGTAGCAATAAAGATGATCCTTCACTACTCGGTGATAAATAATTGCAGAGTTGCACGTCATACCAATTATTCACACTGCATCGCCTTATAAATACTTTGATAAAATAATTTCTATTGTCACACAATAAATGTTGCTGCCCAGATCAGAGTGGTCACAGTTATAAAATAAAATTATAAATACACTGAACTTTAATTTTCATTGTCAAGAAACAACAAAACTAATTGCAAAGCTGATTGTCGGATAATAACACGTCCGTTCTCGGCAAGGTAACAACTACGACTCAGTAATAGCAATAGTTCTTAAAATCGTAGAAGCCTTATAGACATTTACTTTCAGCTGACAAGATATATGAATGTTTATTGTATATTATTTGTATGCACGAAAAAAAAAATTTCTATTTTATTTTCAGCTTGAAAAAGTAATGTTTATATTTTATTAAAATTTAAAGCAATAGGAAAAGGACTATTAATAACTGATTCACATAGTCATATCACCCTGTATAAATTGGCCAAACTTGTTCAAAAGAAATTACTGCAACGAGAACAAAACAGTTCATCACCAAACTACTCGGTTTGGACCAGTTCAGCTTCGGACCCGTACGTCGGACTACTGGGCCGCCATATTGGTGTTCTTTTGTTTTTACCGCAGTTAGACTCGGTAGCATTCGAATATGTTCGGAAACTTTCGCTTCCACTTCGAGAAGTGGTACATATAGTAAAAATAATGAAGCAACATATTTTAAATTCTTCAAATATTGGGGATTATTTGACTTGCACTAACTTAAAAACGGCTCGACATTATTGCAAATATTAGTGCCAGAAAAGCAATATTTCTTGTCTGTTGCTATAAATATTTCCGAAACATCAAGTTGCACCCGTTTTTAGGTGACTAGCACGGTAATTTTTCAGGAAATTTTTTCTCCGTGTAAAGATAAGGATTCGTCGCTTCACCCCGATATCGCCGCTTCGCCCCGTGTTTTAATTTTCTAAGTTTTTTAAATTGGCCATAGCTGGTCATCTGTAAAAACATATACTGTAAGTAACATGCATGTCAATATTGACTGTAAAATTACCTATCAAATGACACTTTGCATCATCTTAAATACGAAATGCAAGGAGAGAAATTATACACGGAAAAAATCCTCCCCACTTCACTTTGCCTTCCCCTACATGATTGTAGATTCGTAATTTTAATTGTGTTAAAATTAATCGTAAAAATATTTTATTCTTATAGACGTAATATATAAATATGGTATAAGTATTATTTTTTATAAATGAACATTTAATTTTTTAATTATGTATTAATTTAAATTTTTTAATTATTTATTAATAAAAAAATATAAATACCAAAATTGATAACAATATATACGTAAAATGAAAAATAATTATATAAATCAGACATGCTTCGCTTTGCAATAAAATAATAATGCAGTAGTCGCTAAGAAAATTTGAAATATCCTATTCTTCGTGTCAAAATAATGAAATATCCTGTTTTTCGCGCCGAGAAAATGAAATAATCTCCTTTTCCAGTAGAGAAAGTGGAATATAGTCTTCGTATCAGATTTGAAATATCCTAGTCTTCAAATCGAGCGTCAATATGCTCCGTTATTTTAGAATATCGTCGCGTTCGTTCGCATTTGAACAGCGCATTGTTTACATTTTAATGTTTACGTTCCGTTATATAACAAAAATATTAAATTATTTTATAAGCGGCAAAGAAGTTTTATTGTCTTATTCTTTCAATGTGAGAATTATATTTATACCGTGTATAATAGCTAAAGAAAAATAGAAAAGTTTAAAAGTAATAGTATATTGTGTACCTAGGGCGGAAAGAGAGGCATTACGGCGCGGGCGATACTGCAGCTCGAGTCGTAGGCGAGGGATTAGGCGTCGCCAGAGCGTGCTTTACATTTCCGCCCGTGGTACACGCGATACTTTTTGTCTCACCTGACTACAAAAATGCCACTTTAGCGCCCGGCGGTAACATAGCGTTGCGTTGTCGCTAGTATGGCTCACTTTCTGTTCGCTTAACCTGCGCGGAAAAGTGGTGTGCAGGTGTGACAAAAATTATGTTGAATCGTCGAAAATATTCATGAAATTAAAAAAGTAACTGCAGAGACATAATAGTGAAAGAAATGCAGTACGACCTGGATCGTTGTTAGGTCCAATCTAATGAATCTTCAAATACTAATATTCAAATAAATAACCCTCCTTGTGATGAGCCTGCAGGTAATTATTATGCAGAATAATATAATAATTTTATTATAATAATTGTAATTTATGGAATAATTTTTTGTTAATTCCTAAGAACTAGAAAGTAATTCAAGTATCGAAACTGCTGATTTCCATGATGCTGAACCTTTTTTTTTATTCCGACAAAATCGACTCAGCTAATGAGGTTGATGGCTGTAGTGAGAGCATCGATTCCATGCACACAGATGATAATTACATCGACGATTGTATAATTGATGATACTTCTTCGGTACATAATCAAGAGAATAATTTTGTACCAGACACTGAAAACCGAGAATAATAATTTTTAATATATAGACATTTTAATATAACCCATACGAAAAGAAAGAAAAATGTGAGCCTGTACTAAACATTAGTATAGTGCATATTAAAACGATTCTGCTTATAACTTTATCAATTTTTGGTATTTATATTATATTATTTGAGAATATACTTTTAATATTTATAATATCTAATAAGAAAATACTGAGTGGACGTTTACATTTTTAAATATGTCCGAGTGGGGACACTCGGCGTTGAAGTTAAAAATTATATGTATAGCAGAATTTTGAAAAAAAAGGGATATCAGGAAATACGATTAAAAAAAATCGCGAGGTCCCTTTATCTCTCTTCAATGTAAAAGAAAAATATCTAAATGATCAGATTCCGCGTCACTCAAATCCTATTTAAATAAAAAGGTGCACTACTTTGTACTCGAGTTTTTACCACGTTCTGACGCTCGGTGAGGGATGTGAGAGATAAATAACACACATGCACGCGTATGCATCTAGAAGGTTCTCCCTGCGGGCGCTAGGTGGCGACGTAATCCTTGAACGAAGTCGCCCACGATTTCGTATAATAGAGACAGATCACGCGTTACTTATCCAAGCTTATTTATTCTCTTATATAGCAATAAATATTACGCTGATAAAATAAGTACAAATGAATGATATCACTGCGAATCAAAATTTTCATGGAATTCAAGACATCAAGTCCAATTTTTAGTATAAATAATTTTGATAATTAAATGTGTGAGGTGAATAATTGCCACAAACGGGGTTCCATTAATTGATTATTTATTGGGTTACGTTCCCGTAACTAAATAAATAATTAATAAAAAACAGTTCTAAAAAGTATAACTACATTCATAGTAATTGAACATTGCTTAGTAATTCTATTCGACAAATAAACTGCTTTGCATGAATCGTACTGGGCCGAAGGCATTCACTGGGCAACAGCAATTTCATCGTTGTCTAAAAACTTCGCCATTATTCACGAAAAAGAAGAATCAAAACCGGTATGCCGAAAAATTGTGTAAAATAAGTAATTCACGTGGTATTACGTCAGCCGAACATCGCACTTAGATTTGTCCTCCAAAGAAAAAACCTTTGCTATTTCTAAGAAAACAAGTACCCAATAGAATATACCGAATTGGAATATTATATGTAAAAATCTTAAATTAGATGCCTTCGACCCGGGTGCCTACAATTTTGGCTAAATTGGTATTGCAGTTCCCGGACGAAAGGCTGATGCTTCCGGGAATATTCCCATTTTAGCACTACCAGGAAAGAAGGCGGCTAGTTCTAGCAACGTTAGATTCGAGTAGTTTCTATACATATATTGTAACAACATCTTGTTCCTTAAATAGGGTGAATATGCCAATTAATGGACGGTTAAGCATTTTTCACACTTTGATCGATTGTAGCTTATGAATTCTTTAATGAAAATTTAATTATGATACCACCATTAGAATCGTTAGACTCTGCTATTTATGACCGTGTAGTTCAACCTTTGATTTTATTTAATTATTAACCTCGTCTTCATACGTTTGTAAAAAAATCCGCTAAACCCCAATGAATAGACGGGTTAAATGAAATGGGACGTTTTCAGTACCAGTTTTGGATGGCTCTAAAACTTTGCTTTCATTTTACAAAATAATAAACACTGGAAGATCAATAGTACTGTAAATATTGTTTTGAATGTTCAAAGAACATAAAAATATGTATTTTGTTCCATGTTGTGCATCATACATTCATAAGAAATAGAAATATGTAGAAAATCGTCCATTCATTGGTAGTCGTCCATTGATTGCTATATTCACCCTATATTAAAATCGAAAATGAGCATTTTCAAAACTTCGACCCCGACCACAGATCAGCCGAAGCACTGATAAATGAGCACGTCTTGTTCACACTGATGCTTAAAAAAACAAAAATTAATGAAATTTTTATACTAAAATAAAATTTAATCAAATTTTTAAAGTTAGCCCCACCCCCTGATACCCGCCTCACTCCCCTGCTTCCTCTGTGTCTCTGTTTTTCAGGTAATGCATTGTATATGTGTATGTACAATTTATGTTAATTTGCTTTTTACGGCATTATCGTTAATTTTACGAAGAAATGAATGGAACCTTTTTTGTAGAGAATTCAATGTTCTATATTTTTTGTTTGAAACATTTTTTTGTACGATTTGTATTTTTTGTTAAAAAATTGAAAAACGTGTTTTTTGATCGTTTTTTTGTTAAACCCCCCCATAATCTAGTATGCATTGTCTCCAAAAACTAATCAGATCTAAGTTTGGCCAAGAGAAACCCAAATCCGTTTGTACTTTTTAAATTCGTCATTCCATTCGCGAGATATCGCGTATACAAAATTTTGCCCACGGACGGACGGACGTACAACCTAACGGACACCAATTTTTTTATTGTTGCTTTGGGTTCCTTGGGGTCTGAAACGTCGACATTTGATGAAAAACTATAGGGTCATTTTTTTTGCCCGAAGTGACCAAATTCAATACTTCGTCCAGACTTAGTCTGGGTCGAAGTAATAAATACTCTATAATTTAATAAACATTCAATTGCGACAATATTTTCAATAGATTTTTCAAAGGCGACAATATCCATCATCGATCATTTTTATACGTTTCTTTGCGACAATATGTTTAATTCCAATTTAATGCGACATTCGAATATTTTTGTAATTTCAAATATGGCTGCATATAATTGCACCAACAATTGTAAATTCCATTCCCACAATATGTTCAATTCGATTTAAGTACGACAATACTTTCAACGACACATTTTTGTAAATTTAATTACTACTGTTAATCGCTACCATTAAAATTGTGAATTTAATTGCGATAACGTTCAATTACTACAGCATTAGTATCCGAATAGTTTAACAATTCCAAACATTTTTATATTATGTCAACGTACGTCGACAAGAATGCTTGTTATTTTATAGATTGAAAGTTGCAAATGGCATAGCGCAGTATCCAAGATTCGCATGGACCTCATTCAAATTTATATTTGCCACATTATACCTAATTAATATTGAAATTAAAATATTGTTAAAAACATGTAGAGAATGATGGAAAAACCAGAATCCAGCATCTTTCCAAGAATTTCTTTCACTTTTCCTACTCCCAAAATTTTATGATTCGCGACCATGGGCCATCTTCATTATAAAAAAGGCGTGCGATAACAAACACTCGGTGGGTGTGAGCGAGTAGCGAGTGTGAGTAGTGAGTAGCAAGTGACTGAGCAGTGAATGAGTAGAGAGTCATTCAGTATCACTCCGAGTCGGACAGTGTCGGCCAGAGTCATCCAGTATCACCCAGAGAAGAGAGTCAATGACTGAGGGAGTGGAAGCAAACCAGTTAAGGACGATCAGTGGATAGTTGCAGCCGCTCAGCCACACTTCGCATTTAGTCGACACCAGTACAAACGTATGGTAAGAATAATTTCTTAATTTTTCCTAATTAACTAGCCTTCCTCCATGTCTGAGACGAAGTGCCAAAAGCAGCACTAAAAGGAAGCGGTTCGGTTCCTTCTCCGAGTGGTGGACGAGAGTCTTTTTGGATTCCGTTGACCTTCTCCGGCAAGTGGATCCATCTCAATCCCAAGGTTGGTTTAATAAATCCATAGGGACTTCATATTATTTTTCGAGATATCCATATTATAATTTTTATTTGTTTTTTTTTTTCTATTAATTAGTGGACTCCCCCCCCCCTTTGACTAATACTTTAAATAGAAATTCCGTTTTCATTAACACTTTATTCCTTTCTTTGTTCTCAGTGCCAGATGCTTGGGAAGGAATAACAAACCAGCTCCTCCGAACTATTAAGAAGGTCGCTTCATCGCTCCCTATCATTCCTACCTTATACCTTTCTTATTCTCTCCAACACCATGTTTTGAAAACTGAAATGAAATAAATTAAATTTTTCCTCAAAACATTTGTACTTCTTTATTTTACCTTCACCTTTATTCATTTCTTTTGCATTAGCAGTAGCCCCCACAAATTTTCGAACTCAGGATTGCCTCTTCCAGTCGATCCAGTATTTTCGCGGTTGTGTCGAGGAAACTGTATTAGCAACCAAAAATCCTTGCAAAACGCCTTCCCTCCGACCGTAACAATTGCCTACGTTTTGACACATATTTTGATCTCGGTGAAGTTAGCCAGCCGAAATGGATAAAAAATGGCGCAAATCGTTTGCGATTGATTGCGATTACCGATTTTTCGTTTGCGACTTCGTTGTTTAAAAGTTATTTACGAAAAACGAAATGGGCGGCCTAGTTTACGTTCGCATTTTTGAAAAAGCGTTTACTCAGCAACCAATCGATCAATTTCAACAAAATTAGGCTCAATTGTTTGCGATTCGTTTGCGAATTATCAATTAAAAGTGCTTTTTCCGCTAAATTATAAAATAAAAAAAAAATAAATTGTCCTACATATCCTTTATATACAAAATCCTTTAAAAGACCGGTCTCAAACGTTTGCGATTCGTTTGGGAATTGAGAAAATATGCGAACATTTCGAATATAATCAGAAACTAGTGTTGGCGTGGTGCCTCGCTCGCTCAGAAACTTCGACCCAGTGGAGATAAGTCGGCTATTCCTTAATACTCGTTCGTTTACTAACAGCTTTCAATTATATTAAACACAACAGGCCAGCCGAAATATTAGTAAATAAAAATTGCATAACACTTACTTCGTGCACTTGTATTGTAATAGCCAGCCCATCGGGCGAGGTGATTACCTACGGGCGCATAAGTACTTGGTACGAAAATAACTATTTCGATGTATCTAAAAGATGTCTTATAGATATCTACAAGATATCCGTCGGAGATCTTTTCCACAATTTCAAGATATCTTTGACGAATTATATGTATATATATTGTATATATAAGATCATAATGATACAGACGTAAACATGTAATATGCATCGAATAGTCTATTAGAATACAAGTGCATGAAGTAAGTGTTTTGCAACTTTTATTTATTAATACTTCGGCTGGCCTGCTGTCGGGGTCGAAGTTTTGAAAATGCTCATTTTCAATTTTCATACATATAAGAATCACTATTGTTCAGGTCGATCTCGAGCCGATATCCGCGGGCGAGAGATGCGTTCGGCAGCCGCGCGCTCGGCAAGCGCGCGCTCTGATTGGTTACGGGAGTCGACATCCGCCCTAGAAGGAAGGACGGGTTCGCAGTGCCGCGGCGCGTTAGTCAGTTTTCGTGTGTTCGTTCGAGAGATCGCATCGTGCGGCTCGCGCTGTTATTGTGGTGTGGCTTCCTTCCCGTGTGAACAAGGATGTTTTGACGGGCTGCATTGTGCGCGATTGCTTGATTAGAGTGAGAAACTTGGGTACCTCGCAGGAGTCTTCCGAGTGCCATCTCCAAGGGCTGCATCTACACGCGGCGGACTACGTGTACCGCTCGTTGTCCGGGTGTCGGTCCCCTCGAGACGTCGAGGCGAACCCGCGACGTTGGACTTCAGGTGCACCCGCCCATGCGCGGCAAGGACCGGTTGCGTCAGAAAAGGACAAGTTGCTTGGTGATTGCGTCAGAGTGTGGTAAGAGAGCTCTCTTCGGTGTGTATGGGTATGAGATTTGTTGCGTTGTTAACGATTTTCCAATTCTATTAAGTCTCTTTGCTCTGTATAATTTCCAATTTTCAATAAAGTATCCGCTTGCCCGGGCTTTTCTCTTTGTTCCGTAAGAGTTTTTATGCCTAGACAAGTGTGTAATTTTACCGCGAGACAAATTGGGTTGTGTTGATTTATTTGACCACCCAATCCTCGTTCACCCTGGTGTTTTACGATATATCGAACTTAATTTTAGTTTACTGTTTCAAATCTGTTCAACTATACTGTTGTAACACATCTGTTACGGCCGGAGGGAAAGGCGTTTTGCAAGGGTTTTTGGTTGCAAATACCGTTTCCTCGACACAACCGCGAAAAGACTGGATCGACTGGAAGAGGCAATCCTGAGTTCGAAAATTTGTGGGGGCTACTGCTAATGCAAAAGAAATGAATAAAGGTGAAGGTAAAATAAAGAAGTACAAATGTTTTGAGAAAAAATTTCATTTATTTCATTTAAGTTTCAAAACATGGTGTTAGACAGAATGAGAAAGGTATAAGGTAGGAATGATAGGGAGCGATGAAGCGACCTTCTGAACAATTTGGAGGAGCCGTCTAATATTTCTTTCCCAAGCATCTGGCACTGAAGACAAAAAAGGGAATAAGGTGTTAATGAAATACGGAATTTCTATTTAAAGTATTAGTCAAAAGGGGGGGGGAGTCTACTAATTAATAGAAAACAAAAATAAAAATTATAATATATAACGATATGACAATATGAAGTCCCTATGGATTTATCCTGGTCGACGTGCTGCCATCGATTACAGGATAAACCAACGTTGGGATTGATATGGATCCACTTACCGGAGAAGGTTAACAGAGTCCAAAAGGAACTTCGTCCACCGCTCGGGAAAGAGGAAAGAATCAATCCTTAGCTAATAAAAAAAAACAATAAATAAATATGATTTTTCCTAAATTGAATTGGTTCGGATCCAATCATCGGAGAAGGTTAACGGAATCCAAAAGGACTCTTGTCCACCGCTCGGAGAAGGGACCGAACCGCTTCCTTTTAGTGCTCCTTTTGGCACTTCGTCTCAGACATAGAGGAAGGGTAGTTAATTGGGAAAAATGAAGAAATTATTCTTACCATAGGTTCCTTCTGGTGTCACCTACGACCGAAGTGTGGCTGAGCGGCTAGAACTTATCCACTCATCATCTTCAACTGCCTGACTGACTGACTGACTGACTGACTGACTGACTGACTGACTGACTGACTGACTGACTGACTGACTGACTGACTGACTGACTGACTGACTGACTGACAGACTGACTGACTGACTGACTGACTGACTGACTTACTGACTAACTGACTGACTGACTGACTGACTGACTGACTGACTGACTGACTGACTGACTGACTGACTGACTGACTGACTGACTGACTGACTGACTGACTGACTGACTGACTGACTGACTGACTGACTGACTGACTGACTGACTGACTGACTGACTGACTGACTGACTGACTGACTGACTGACTGACTGACTGACTGACTGACTGACTGACTGACTGACTGACTGACTGACTGACTGATTTACTGACTGACTGACTGACTGACTGACTGACTGAGTGACTGACTGACTGACTGACTGACTGACTGACTGACTGACTGACTGACTGACTGACTGACTGACTGACTGACTGACTGACTGACTGACTGACTGACTGACTGACTGACTGACTGACTGACTGACTGACTGACTGACTGACTGACTGACTGACTGACTGACTGACTGACTGACTGACTGACTGACTGACTGACTGACTGACTGACTGACTGACTGACTGACTGACTGACTGACTGACTGACTGACTGACTGACTGACTGACTGACTGACTGACTGACTGACTGACTGACTGACTGACTGACTGACTGACTGACTGACTGACTTACTGACTGACTGACTGACTGACTGACTGACTGACTGACTGACTGACTGACTGACTGACTGACTGACTGACTGACTGACTGACTGACTGACTAACGCTGGTTGACACTCTAGCTAACTGACTGGAACTTACTGACTGACCGGCTGGAACTGTTTGGTTGTTTGCGCACGCCCTTTTTATAATGAAGATGGCCCATGGTCGCGAATCATAAAATTTTGGGAGTAGGAAAAGTGAAAGGAATTCTTGGAAAGATGCTGGATTCTGGTTGTTCCGTCATATCTCTACATGTTTTTAACAATATTTGAATTTCAATATGAATTATGTATAATGTGGCAAATATAATGAGATCCATGCGAATCTTGGACTCTGTGCTATGCCATTTGCAACTTTCAATATATAGAATAACAAACATTCTCGTCGACGTTGGCAGAATATAAAAAATGTTTGGAATTGTTAAACTGAAAATATCGTGAAACTATTCGGATACTAATGCTGTTGTAATTAAACGTTATCGCAATTAAATTGGCAATTTTGATCGTCGTGATTAACAGTAGTAATTAAATTTACAAAAATGTATGGTTGAAAGTATTGTCGTACTTAAATCGAATTAAACATATTGTCGGAATAGAATTTACAATTGTTGGCGCACTTAAATATAGCCATATTTGAAATTACAAAAATATTCGAATGTCGCATTAAATTGGAATTAAACATATTGTCGCAAAGAAACGTATAAAAATGATCGATGATGGATATTGTCGCGTTTGAAAAATCTACTGAGAATGTTGTCGCAATTGAATGTTTATTAAATTATAGAATATTTATTTAAGATTTTGAAATGCTGCAACGAAGATTACGACATCGTGTTTTTGGAAATTTACGTGTAATATTCTTATTCGGTATACTGTATTATGTACTTGTTTTTTTAGATATAGCGAAGGTTTTTCTTTGGAGGACAAATCTAAGTGCGATGTTCGGCTGACGTAATATCACGTGAATTACTTATTTTACAGAATTTTCGGCATACCGGTTTTGATTCTTCTTTTTCGTGAATAATGGCAAAATTTTTAGAAAACGATGAAATTGCTGTTGCCCAGTGATTGCCTTCGGTTCAGTATGATTCATGCAAAGCAGTTTATTTGTGGAATTGAATTATTAAGCAATGCTCAGTTACTATGAATGTGGTTATACTTCTCAGAACTGTTTTTTAGTAATTATTTATTTAGTTACGGGGACGTAACACATCTATAAAGGTTTGAAGTTAACAATTTGTTAAGTGGTGTGCGAGTCCGACCAGTTAAGGCAAGAGTGGTGTGCGCACAAAAGTATTAAGGTTATGATTACTGAAAACTAAATAATATTTTACAAGATATTCTACATTTTGTGTCAAAAAATTATTAACTTCAAACCTTTATAACTCAAAAAGTACTTAATAAAAAAATATTTTATTATAGTGTTTTGGAAAGCTCTCGAGATAAGCTATAAGAATATGCAATAAAATGTAGGGGGTTCTATTTAAAAAAATAAGATTGACCTTGAAATGACCTTGAAGGACATGGTCAAGGTCAAAGTCAAGGTCATCATCTTACTCCCCGCTTGAAACCATACAACTTTGCTATTGGACATTTTCTCCTAAGTGCATTCTAACTGAAGATATTAGGGGGGTCCGATACTTTTCGATGACCCTGTATGTACAATTTCACATTGTCATTGCATGTGGAGTTGTAATACATATTGAGTATTAACAATCGCTTTTTTGCTTTAATTAAAGTTAATTGTTTTGAGATAGAGCAAAAATATCACAGGAAAGTTACAGTGATTGTTTTCATGTAACATTCATGAAAGTAAAATGTAAAATTTATACTTCTTTAACTACTTTTAAAATATATATATAACATGTAAAGGCTGAATATGCAGTTGAATATAACATAAATTTGGATAAAATTACAATTTGAATTTGTAACTGTGATAAAGAGCATTTGTTATTGTAAAGTGTAACGAATAGATTTTTTATTTTTTTAGGTTCATTTTGATATTTTCGATATCAACATAACATTTCCTGACAAGTTTTCGGAAGGACTGAGTGGGCTGCTTTCAGGAATTGTTTAGAAAATGAAATTAAAGAAAAATGTTTCAAATTCAAATTAAAATATTCTTCACAAATTATATATGAATAATGTAGCGTGAAAAATATAATAAAATTAATTTGAAAAAAATTGCCGGCAGTAATCACAGTACCTGTACTAATACCCTTCAGTAGCTTACTTACCTTACCACTTTATTGGTTATCGTTTGTACATAAATTGTTATCATTTTTTAAAACTGGAAAAGTGTAGTAATGAAATTTTGGAATAAAATTATACATAACTAACACAAATGTTTTATAAGAAAAACTACCGTGAAATGATACTATTACTGTTACTATTATTATACAATTATTACTAGACTGCGGAAGTTTATGCACTAAAGATTTTTCGATAATAAATATAGTGTACAAATAAATGTAGTATCATCTGGTGAGTTACAGAGATGTCAATTTTTGATCAGACTATGCAAAATATGCAACATTTATGATTCGTATACCAGATCATGGGAGATCCGCAAAATTTGGAAAATAGCTATTTTGCATAAACGTCCGCAATCTATAATTATTACAGTAGTCCTCTCCTTATTCTAATTTCCCATATTCTAATTCCTTCCCTTATTCTAGTTTTTTTCTCGTATTCTAATATTTTCCCTCACGCGCTCTCCCCACCACGCCTACACAGTATGCCTTACGATTGAATACACACATAACTGCGCATGCGTCATGAAAGATGAAGAGAAAAAGTGATACGGCAAATGTGAGTAGTGGGGTATTGGAGAAAATTAGAATAAGAGAAGGAGGCCACCATCTTGCCTGATTTGAGAAATTAGAATAAGAGAAGGACTAGTATATTGGCAAAGGTGGCATAACGGGGATGGGAGATATAACATGTGATTCACAGTTGTCAATAAATGTATATTATTTAATTTTACATTACGTACTTATTACTATTTGTAAATAACAAATATCATTTTACTACTTTAAGAAAATGTAACGCATTATAAAACTTATATCTACACAGCTTTTTACATAATACTAAGTGCAATGTTCAGATCCATCTTTTCGGTATGTATTGTGATCCATGTGTCATTTGTACAATTCGAGAAACATGACAATATTCCAGTTCTTTCCTGCTAAATAGTTGCCATGAGGAAGAGTCAAAGGAAACATTCTGATGGATTTCATAAGCTTGAAAATGTTGGACATAATTAATATATTCGGATATTTCAATGACGATAACATAAATATTTTGTGAACCATCTTCAATTATTGCATGCACTATAAAGAAGCGATTGCGTACATATTCTGGAACCATTAGGACTGTTCCTTTCTGCACAGTGTGATTCCTTAGTACGATGTCTTTAAGTATAAAAAGTTCATCGGTTGACTGGAATGGTAAAATAGAAGAATATAAATGCAGCGAAGGAAGATCGGAAAGAATGATTTTTTCAAAATCTCCTCTATCATATAATTTGTCAATGACAGGCTCTTGTTGCAATATTCGATGAACGAACCTTAATTGATTTTTAATAGCTAAGGTTTTGCAAATATCACGACGACTAAGAGAGACATGAGATGTCATTTTTAAAACTCTGTTTTTACTTTCACACCTCATGGTGTTTAGATTCCATAATGGTCCTTTACGTCTCATAATCAGACAGTAGTGAAGTAAAAAATGGTGTTTCGGTCTAATATACTTAGGTGCAAGGTCTTTCAGTATGGTCAAATATTGTGTAACGAGATTCTCTAGATGGTATGATAATTTTTCATGTACGATTGGTGCTAGTAAAATGTCCAGAATCTCTTTTAAGTAAATTATAGCCTTCCAATGAAGATTATCCTCTGGAATAACATCACCGATTATGAGGCCGACATTTCGCAAAAAGCATAAAGATTCGCTTGCAGACATTTTTACGTATTCTGCCTTAATATTGTGTTCAGCAAAGCCACACGGCTTATTATTGGCTTCATCTTTACCGTAGTCAAAACTTTTAATTCTTTCATTTAATTCTCTTAAAGTTAGAAATGTTTCTTTAAATATAAAATTCTTCAATACGAGTCCAAAGTCATACAGACAAATACCTTCCAAGACATCATGCATAACGTCGACCGTCATCAAATTCACAAGCGAAATAGATGGAAAATCACTGAAAATTGAGGAGGTGGTAATTCCACTTGAAGAAGACTCCTGTAAAGCAGCGTGTAATACATAATCTTCATCCGTTCGCAAATTGCAAGCTTTTGATTCAAATACTTTATGGAAGTCTGTACTACGTGTGAGACAAAATCGGCACGTATTTACTGCTGAAAAACTTCTCACTAACCCAAACATTGAATGGACAGCAAGGTTGTCTCCAATAACACCAGCCAATGAAAAATATATCCGAACCGAACCAGACGTTGTTGATACACAAATGCCTTCACTCTCTAAAATTTTCAATTCGATAAGAGCATTTTTAAAAAAGTTTTTCAGAGAAACGATTTTTTCATCCGAGGATTTATACAAACCAAACAGCAATATATTTTCTGTTTTCGACTGTAAGTAAGGAGGCAAAAATGGCATCACTACATAAATGGCTCCTACTTTGCCAATGCCTTTATGAGTACCTAACGGATTGTTCGTCTCAAAATCATCCTGGTATAACAACAATGGCAATAATATTTTGTCTCCAAATGTTTCTTTTTCCAGTCAGTTCCATGCATAATATTGTACATGAGTTTATTGTCTTGTTCCAAGGTGTCGATATAGTTCAGCGTAGTGTCGAGCATTTGCGGTAGCTCAAAAAATTTCGGTAATACCAGTGTCAGAGGAATGAACTGCATTGTCACAGTTTGTGTTACATTTATTTGTACTTCTGTAGGTGGTATGTACACTCCGATCTTTGTTAAATATGCAAGAGACTTAGGTTCCGTGTCAAAATTATCAAAAGTACCTTGTAAGGTGGATAGCATCGCTTTGTATGCCAGTACATTATTCGGGTGTTCACTGAGGTTGGCTAATCTATGTGACATTTGGTTGAATAATGTCGTTATGGCTTTACTCTTTAAAAATGTTTGGAAAAAATGAATAAATTGAAAAACATGGTTCCTCGGCAGATCCTTAAAATCTAATAGATTTCCAAGAATCTGTAATGCAGATTTTGTAACGGAATCACTGAATGTTTTGGGATCCATTCTTATTCAATTTAATCAAATCTAAATTATCGCTTTACTTCCAGTAACTTAGTTATCAATAATTATAATAAAATAGTCTTTATTATCTTCGAAATATTAACTTACTTAAAAACTAACCGATTAAAACATTTGATTTTTATAACATCTGATAATTGAATTTGCAAACGTTAAATATCACGAGATAAATGAAAAGTAATGGGCTTCAGAGACCTTACTCTATTGTGACTTTCAAAAACGTTTCCACGAAAGTAATCGCTTTGTTGATTGTGATATTCATTTTGTCTCCTCGTAGAGACATTCGGAAAAGCGCTCTTTGAAGAAACATCCACACATTGTGGGCTGTTTTGGAATAACCGAAATTGTATGTCTGTATTAATTTGAAACAAATATGTAACGAGTCGATAACTGACGGCTGAGCAAATTTCGTACTTTTAGCAATCGCATAAAATTCTTCGGGTGCATCTAAAGGTCCAACAACGAGTAAATAGGCGTGGACGGTATCTGCGTCAAAATCTGAACTCCTCTTTGCGATGACTGAATCTAAATCTTCTTTATTCTATTCGGATAAATTGAAAATATTATAAATACATTTCATCAAACCATCCAAAATTGTAATTATGTATTTGCAATTAATGGTTGTTAAGCCTCGCTTATAACATTTACCTCTATGTGTACAATGAACTGCTCACGTTCAGCTGTCGATTTTGCCTCCGCAGTTGCATCTGTTTTCCTTTT
Source organism: Trichopria drosophilae (assembly GCA_030407085.1). Classification (NCBI taxonomy): domain Eukaryota; kingdom Metazoa; phylum Arthropoda; class Insecta; order Hymenoptera; family Diapriidae; genus Trichopria; species Trichopria drosophilae. The sequence goes on along the minus strand of CM059582.1, from coordinate 10,381,548 downwards.
TTTATTTAAATGTTGTCTCGGGTTGAATTCAGGTGCCTTTATAGCACTCGACAGCAACATGAGAATTACTACATCCTTTTGATCTAGAAGAAGAGTTATGTAGTAGTAAGAAACATCGATTTAATTTTCTGATAAATATATGAGTGATTTCGCAATACTCTTAATATTTATGAAACTATACACAAAAACGACGAATTCAATTTCATTGATAAATACCTCAAATTTTGTGCGATGAAGGAAATGTACGGAAATACCGCACAATGTGACCCGGTTGACAGATAATAATTACTTTTGCAGGAAAAAAAAATCAAAATACATTATTTCTCCAGACTGTAGAAACGGACCAATATTTATCCTGTTTCTTGAAAAAGAACGTGTGTTTTTTTAAAAAGGGATGCAAAAATTGTTGTATATTATAAATTAATATTGTACTTTTAAAACGTATCACTTTCAAGAGGGTCGTATTCTGAAATAAAATATAACAATGAAATGTCCGAAATGGAGTAATCTGAATTTTAATAGAAATGAATTTTCTTAAAATTATTGGAAGAAAACAATGCGTGGATGTTTTCAGAAACGATTCAAACTAAATCTGTGAAATTACTGCCATTTAACCAGAAAAAATTATGACTTTTTAAAAATCGTTACTCTTTACGCCCCCATATCAAAAAATTATTTTTCTTACTGGCACGACATTGATACACTACAGAAACCTACAAAACCTACCGTTTTTTTGTTTGCTTATTATATGTTTCAGTACATGTCTCCATTCTCAAGTAATTACATTTGTACCGATCTGATATAAAGAGAACAAAAAATAATTTTAATTCTTCCGTATTCCATATTTCTTTTTCATACAAAAAAGCTTTTTTAAAAGAATAAGTGGCGAATAAATATTACTGTTTCCATCACTTACAACAATAAAAACAAATTTATAGCTGGATGCAAGTAATAACCAATAATATTTGTTTCTGCACGGCAAATATTAAAAGTATCGCGGAATCACACATGTTTAAAAGTAATATTACCGTTTGACAGATTCGGTAATATTGAGAGAAAATGTTCCCCTTCTTCGCTCCGGATAAGTTTCGTTTTTATGTAATTTTCTAGGCAATTACTGAAAGCAGGCCAGATACTCTGTATTTCTGAACAATTGTACGGAAATTTTCTGTTGAAATCTAAACTTATCTGAAAGACTATATAACATCAATTTGTTACTTCTTATAACAATAACTGTTAAGAAGTTTTATAACTATTAATTTATAAGTATTATAAGAAGATATTTTATAACTAACCACCCAGGTAGAAAATCGGTCGGGCAAAACTAGATTGCTACTACATTAAGCTAGTTACCGGCCAGTGATTTCTGGTAAAAACTCGTCAAGTAATTCCTGTCTAGTTTTTAGACAGTAACTAACATGGCGCACTAGAATTTAATGAATACAAAAACTATCCAGAAACTAGCCAGTTACTAGAAAAGGCCCGATTTTCCCGACAGAAACTAGACAGTTATGTTTGGTTATTGTCGTACATGTATGTTTTATACTGAAATCGATATTCAAGATATACTTTTGGATATTATATTTCGATTATGGATTATAACTCAACGAAAAAAAGGTATATAAAAAGAAAACATTACGCGAAAAAAAGATTGACCGAAAAATTTCGAAATATCAGTGACAACAGCAGTAGCGACGAACATTGTGACGTGCAAGTAAAGATTAGTCGTGAAAATGTACCTCCTGTAAAAATTAAATACGGACAAATAAAGAATATTTTACAAGATGTTGAGAAGGGCAATGAAAATGATTTAGATGGTAAGGACAAACATGATGATGAAATAATCGGTGAAGATTGCAGTGAAGAAATCAGTCAAGTTATTGAACAAGGTTATGAAGAGTCTGTTAAGGAAGAAAAAAGTGAATATGATAATCTTAGTGAAGAGGAAATAGATAATAATGATTCAAATAAACTGTTTAAAGTAGAGGAAGAAGAAATCACTGAAATAAGAATCTGGGTGACAGAATGTAATATTCCGCATGCCCATGTTGACAAACTATTAAAAAACTTAAGACCCAGTGTATTGCCAAGTCTTCCAAAAAGTGCAAAAACATTTTTGGGCACTACTTCGGCCAAATATATTGTGGAACCAATGGAAGATTCAGTACAAGGTTCAATTGGAGAGTTTGTTTATTTCGGAATTGAACCTGGATTGCAACAGTGTATAGATCCGAATGTTCATACTTCAAATGAAATTCAGTTATTATTTCATATTGATGGTGTTCAGATATTTACTGCTAGTTTTTTAGAATTTTGGCCTATCCTATGTAAAGTGTTTTTTGAACCAATGATTTATCATCCATTTGCTGTTGCACTTGACTCTGGAAGGACAAAACCAAAGTCATTGGCTGAATATTTAGATAAATTTATTGCTGAATTAAACAAACTTCAAAGAGATGGCTTGTGGATTGATAACAAATTGTATAATGTAATCGTAAAAGATTTTATCGCTGATACTCCAGCTAGAGCCTATATCAAAGGTACTCAAGGCCATTCCGGCTTTCATTGTTGTGAAAGATGCCTTGTTACAGGTAGAAAAATCAATGGCACAACTGTATTTACAGAATTTAACTGTGAAAAACGGACTGATGAATCATTCCGTACTTTTGCACACCCACAGCATCATGTTTCTGCTACGCCACTAGTGTGTATTTATGTTATTTAGGTGTGATGAAAAGATTGATGGAATATTGGACATCGAAGAAAGGAGTTAAATTAAGCCAAAGGTCAAAAGATGAACTGTCACGAAGATTGCTTCATATAAAATCATATGTACCATCTGATTTCCAAAGAAAACCACGAAGCATACAATTTTTAGCCAAATGGAAAGCAACGGAGTTCATGTTTGTACTTTTGTATGCTGGTCCAATAATTTTTAAGCATCTTTTGCCAACTGAGCACTACAATCATTTTCTACTTTTATGTACTGCATGTCGATTAATTTGTAGGGCTAATAACTTAGTACTCATAAAGATCGTGCAAAAGAGTACTTAGAAAAATTTGTAGTTTCAGCAATTAATTCAAGTATGTATGGTCAGGAATTTGCAACCATAAATGTCCATAACCTCACGCATTTAACCGACGATGTAGAAAATATGGATTGTAATTTACTTGATTTAAGTGCGTTTTCGTTCGAGAACGAGTTAGGCCATATTAAGAAAATGTTACATGGAAAACATCGTCCCTTGGCACAATATTACAGACGAATTCACGAAAAGAAATTCTCCAAATGTGACAAAACTCAACTAACACCTTCAGTTCAATTTGCTAATAAAAATGGAGTTATTTCTAGTGTTAAATATAAAGGAATAGCTGTATCTACAATTTCACCGGATAATACGTTTATGCTTCAAAATCAGCGAATCATTCAAATCACCCAATTTCTTTTATACAACGGTATTTTGCATATTCAAGGAAAGGAAGTGAAAGTTATTAGTGATGTTTATATATCCCGTACTAATTCATCAATAACTGGCATTTGGGAAATTTCATCTCAACCATCAAATGCAGAAGTTATAGTCCCTATACAAAGTGTTTTCTGTAAAATGGTGAACTTGAAATTAAACTTCGATCCACAATCTTCAGAAAGATCTTTCGCAATTTGTTACTTACATCAAATATAAAGTGGCAAATAGATTAATCAAATATTTATTCTAATGTATTTATTATAATGTAAATCTATATTTGTGAAATAAATTATTATTTTTATTTATTGTTCAATACATATTATATATCGTTTGCATACATGTCTTTAGAAATAAATAATGAGAATATATTATTATCGATTTATGAACAACTTTTATAATAATTTTAAGAAGTGCGTGGTCTTTTTGGTCGATGGCCATTCCAGTCCTTAGCATTTGATAAAGCTACACCCAAAGCTCCCAATATCTCTTTCTCGGTGATCTTCACTTCTACTTTTTGATGAGATTTTAAAATTACGTCTGAAAATTATAAATTAACAATTAATTGCAGAAACCAAGTCAAACAACTAGTGAAAGAAAAAGAAAATCGAGATTTTTCTTTACTTGTGACTATCCTCGTAAAAGTTGTGTCTTTAATCACATGTTTTTCAGCAGTTTGTTTTTGAGCTGTGCATCTAAGAGCTAAGTCTCGTGAAATATATCTTTTAATTATATTTATCGTTGTCATAGAATAGTTCCTTGTCTGGTCAAATAAAAAATACAAACTCTCTGTCTAAAATACAAAAAAATTGCATAAAACTAGGTGGCGATATAAATAAACAAACAAATAAATAAATAAGTTAATAAATAAATACATAAATAAATATGTATATATAGGTTATTCCACGTCATATATTATTCCATCACATATTCAAAATTCGAATTTTGTTTTCAAGAGCATATTTTTTGTCTTATTCTCAGCAAAAGAAATAAAAAACATGTGTTTTTTTATTTTAATATGATATTTGAAATTTTCGAGTTCTGATTTTTCAAAGTTTTGAATAAAAGAACAAAGTACATTTTTTGAACGCCTACAACTCTAAACCCGTTCATTGTATAAAAAAAAAATATTAGAGGGATGAATGTTTGCTATTTACTTAAATTTTATATATAACTAGCAGAAAATAAATAAATTTTTATTCTAACCCAAAAATTTGTTAAATTTCACACAAAAAATCGATTATTTTCAAAAAGGTATGTTTTCTTTTCACCCTTTCTTTTCTAATAATGCATATTTTCTCATTTTTGGCTGGTTATGTGTAAAGTGTAAGTATATAGCAAACTTTTATCTCTATAATATTTTTTTGTACAATGAACGGTTTTCTAGTTGTAGGCGTTCGAAAAATGTACTTTTTTCTTTCATTCAAAACTTAAAAAATCATCATTTTAAAATTTCAAATATCATATTAAAATAAAAAACATGTATATATTTTTTTGTCTGAAATGCAAAAAATATGCCATTGAAAAAAAAAATTGAGTTTAAAATGTGACGTGGAATGACTATGTATATTATTTTTTTTAACTTACGAAATCTCTTTGACAATTTGTATCCTTAGTCAATTTTTCATCAAATTCCGTGAACTCCTCAAAAGTTTTCAATGGGAAGATCAATTCATATTTTTCATCAAACAACAAATCAGTTGCGCCGATTCCTTGTTTAATTACACCTGAGGTTTCCAAAAGATGAATGAGTTTCATCTGATTTTCTTCAACTCGCTGTAGAGACGTACCCATGGTGCTTAAGCTTTCAATAATTACTGAAATTCACATAATAAAATGGATTTTAAAAATGCTTCATGTATTTGGATTAAATCAAACGAACAAAATTTTTTTATTTGAAAGCTTTCTCACTATCCTCTTTCGTTGTAGCTTTAGTTTTTTTAATTGATCGTAATGGTTCAATTTTTGACTGCGTATTCATGTTTCGGTTTAACGGTGTAGCATCTTGTACAACATTCAGTGTTGGCTCATTTGAAGTCTGTAGAGTTGAAGTGTGATTACTTCCACGATTATCTACAATTAATATAAGAATTCAACTTTTTATAAATATAAAAATCATCATTTTATTTTTATTATATGATAAAGCATGTTTCAACAAACATTTTATTATTAAAGAATTTAAAAACAAAATTGTATTAATCCTCAAGGTCCGAGTGTGAGTGTTAAAAATATCATATATTTTTTTTAATGTTTAAATTTATCTATTTTATGCCTCAGAGCAATTATTACAGTTAAAAAAACGTTAAAATCACAGTTTTTTTTTGTTATTAGACTGAAGGAGGTTCATATGGTTAAGAATTAACAGATTTTGACAAAAATATTACAAAACATTAATATATAAATAAAATGAATTCACTGAAAATTTCGAGTAATTTGGATACCTCAGTATTGAGAAATCATGAAAAACATTTTGTATTCATTAACATGGTGTCTTATGTAAAATGACATTTTTCAAGCCTTTCTGTGCGATATTTGCATAGAATTAACAAAGAGATTTACTCAAAATTAATATCGATAAAAGAAAAATATATAATAATCTTTCGAGAGAAGGAATTAGATCGATTGGATACATGAGACAAGAGAAATTAATTGAAACCGCTGTCAAAAGTTCATTTTCGTATAGGTTAGTAGCCATTATTTGACGTCTGAAGGGTACTGAACTAGTCAAAATCGAGTGAAAAGTACAATTGACTCACTACGTACCATATGAACCTCCTTAAAATAAAAAGTAAAAAAAAGCTGTATAAAATAAATCAGAACATCTGTTAATATGCACAATTGTACTTCAAATTTTTTTTTTTACTTTTTTTTTTAAATTATCGAGTAAATGACAAACACAGTACTTAACCCTACACTACACGCGTCCATTCACTCGGACCTATATAGAGGATTAACGATATCACCTACTATTAAAGTAGTTGCAGATTCCTGCGGAGATGGTAAACTGTAATCTTCGAAAGCCCCTGTAAATAATAAATTCTAAAATGTAACTTATCTAATTGTAATTTACCTTATGTAATTGCATACGTGTAGAAAAAAGAGAGAGCAAGAAAATGAAAAAGAGAAAGAGAGAAAACAATTTACCAGTTTTATTTTCAAAATAAAGAATGGGAAGATCAATATCTATATGCTCCTCGAAGTCAGTATCATTTCCTAAAAAATCCGTTACTGTAGAATCACCTGCATAATAATACAACGAAGTTAAACACTCATAATATGCGCAATGTATTATATATAGTTATTTAATTTGTAATTTCTTTTATGTACTTCCAAGTGCCTTGATACATATGTTATTAATTTCCACACTAAAATTATTGGAGTCAAATTTCACTCCAAAGGAGTCGAAAATGGGGTAGGCCGGGTTCGACTACATTTGAGTTCTTTGGAGTGAAAATGTACTCCAATGGTGTCAATAAATACGGAAAAAGAGAAAGGCGGCTGAATGCCGTATAGACAGGACTAGTTACTACGCGGTCGCCTTTTTTTTTCAACTCGCTATAACATAGCCAATTTTGAAGGTTTTGAAACGAATAAAAAAAGAAATTGTTCGTTAGAGATTTCCGCATCTAATGGTGAAATAATAAATTATATATCTCAATAAACAATAAAGTTATTAATTTTTTTCTTTGCAACTGCAATATATACCTTCTGGCTCTTCGTTTATCGAACAAATTTCGAGTATCCGAAAAGTGTCAGCGAGAAAGTTGTTCATAAAGGTATGAACAAATTTTCTGGAAAGTTTTATTTTTATTGGTCTAATAGTCAAAAAGTAATGAATGTTTAAAGTTGGTGGCAGCCGATCACCAACGCGTCATGTGCTTCGAGGCCCTGAAAAACTTCATTGTTTATTCAGATATATAATTTGTTCATTCTTCATTAGATGCATAAAACTCTAACGAACAATTTCTTTTTTTATTCGTTTCAAAATTCTCAGAATTAAATAAGTTATAGCGAGTTGACACAAAACATGTTTGTCGGCCGGCCACGTAGTAACCAGTCATCCTTGCAGAATATAACTACACCGGTAAAGGAGTCAAACCTAGCATGAAATACTCTAAAGGAGCGAATGTGACTCCGAGAGAGTGAAATTTACCGATTACTCTCTCTCGGACTCCGCAATTGACTCCAATCATTTTAGAGTGTCTGGTGGAACAATTTTGTCCGGATTTTTATTGGCATGTAAACCTAAAATACAATTAATAAGAATCAATTAAAATTTGTATGTACATTTATATTTGATACATAAATATAATATTTCGAACCCGTTTTATAGCGAATTTAGGATTTGCACCGTTTCTGCACTTCTGCACTAAGTGCAACAGTGCACGTGTTCTCCCCTACAACGCTGGCTATTTCACACATGTAGGCCGAATAGGGTCTTCTTTGCAAAAATTAAAATGTGTAAAAAAATTGTAATTAAATAGTTTGTAACTATGTTATTAACTTAAAAGTAATTTGAAGCGATATTAATAATTGGATTTTTCATTAAAAATGATTAAAAACGTTTATGTAATGGGAGCGGAGTGAACGCAATATGATTGACCGTGACGTCACGATTCAGCAAAATCCATCACGTGATTGGCTGCGTGTGACGACAGAACGAAAAAAGGAAACGTGAGTGGTTGTGCGTGACGTCACGGTTCAGCAGGAGGCGGCGCGAATATCTGAGCGTTTGAAACGGATGTAAATTTTAAGGCCTAAATATCAGCGAAATTTTCAGCGAAAATTTCAGGAAAATACTCTGCCAGGGAAGGTTTTTTGGATCTAAAATCTTTTGTCGATGGTAAAACTCTTGTCGACAGAAGGTTTTTTGATCTAAAATTTCTTGTCGACATTGTAGATCTAAAATCTTTTGTCGGTGGTGAATCTCTTTGCTGAGTAATTTCTTCTTATAAAGGCGTACTGAGCTTTATTTAGCACATGGGAATGCATCAATTAATTCCCAATAAGCGATGTACACTTATATACGATAAACTTGTTGCAAACAGCTCTAATCAAACATTTAACGATACGTCCTTTTAATTCTATTTAAGTCCTACATTTCAAAATGTTCAATTAATATATTTGAATATATAAATATAACCTTTACATATATTTGCGGCGTGTATGCGCCACCTATGACCATGAAAACTTTGCTATTCGCCCTGTTAACACCGACACATGCGACCCCTACCGACGAAAAAGTGAAATAAAATAATAAAGTCAGAATCAGAAAATAACACGGTCAAGATGAACGACTCCAGATATTTTATTACTTTCATCAATATTCTTAATTATATTGGACCTAAATTCGCGATTTTTTAAACTTATTACTATGTAGTATCAAGAACCAGGTCCAGTATAATTAAGAATATCGTTAAAATTAATTAAATATCTGGCTTCGCTCATCTTGCCCGTGCTATTTTCTGATTCTGGCCCAATTATTTTAGTTCACTTTATCGCCCTTAGAGGCCGTGTGTGTCTTCGTCAATCTTTTTATACATAAATTACATCTTCATAACTACCAATTTTTAGAATAAAAACCCGACTTGTCTAAGGGTTAACCTCTTTCTGTATCAGAGCGACTTGCACTAGGGCGGTGTTCATTTACATTTTTCAGTGCAAGAGTGCAGAAACGGTCCAAATCCTGAATTCGCTATTAAATCTCAACTCACCTTGTTGCCTACTTCTTTTGGAAGTGTTTCCTGCATCTAAAAATATATTGTTGAAAAATTATAAATTAGTTTGTGGTGATTAACAGTAATTTTTATGTTTGTAAATATTTCTTATATTTTATAATTGTTGATGTTTCATATTTGTAGGGTACACGGGAAAAACGAGGTTTGTCCATTTTTTTTAATTTTAAGATCGGTACAGCAATTAACAGTTTTTGACGTGTTTTTTACCCTAGACTTACATTTGGGCTAAAAAAGCAGATGTTTTTTAAAAAAATGTGTTAAAAATAATAATTTCAAGTAACACTTAAAAAATTAATAACAATTGAAAAAATTAAGTATACACACACTAAAATTGTTGGAGTAAACTGCACAGTTCTAGAGAGAGTAAGTCTTTAACTTCGCTCCTTTAGACTTACATTTCGCTCCGTTGGAGTCAATTGGTTACTTTGAATCCCCCTACTGGAGTAGTTATATGCTCCGTTGGTAAGTGTAATCACAAATTACTCGTAGAGGAACTCGCCCTAACTTTTATGGAGTAACTGAGTGAGTATTTGTTTTTCAAGTAACAGTGACATTTTGAGATTCCATCCCTTATTACTGACAATGAGTAAAAGAAATGAAATATATTCTTCTTTGTGTGAGTGCGTATTTGTCTATTTTATTTGGTTTTGATAAGTTAACGTCAAATGAACTTTGAGGTTAACTTGTCAAATACTACATTTTCAATCCTCTACTCTCTTACTTGAAAGTAATCCTATGGCTCCATTTCCTAAATACAATTTATGTAAACAGTTATAATATATTTTTGATTTTATGCAAATAAAAGAAATTATTAAGTTCAAATTATATAACTCCGTCATTATATTATAATATGGATAATGAGCTTTTTACAACATTGCATATAACAAAATATTTCATTTCGCTGAAACACCCAATTCTCGCAAATCATAAACGCAAAGAGAGAGAGAGAACGTCATACAACTAATAATTCTAAATTAATTAACCCTATAGGTTTAATTGGTCTTTCAATGTATCACTATGGAACTCAAAAACTCACGTTCGACGTCAAACACTTTTTCTTCCTGGGTAGTTCGGATTTAGGGAAATCGGTACCTCAATATACAGGATGGTCATCATAAACGTCAATGAACTGGGCGGCGCAAGATGATGGTTCAAAAAGTCCAGCGTCTATTTGGAGCACGTGGTGATTGCGATGAACCCCTGCATCCAGTTTTCAGATCGTCCTGCGAAGTCTCGGAAATCGTTCGAAGTCTCCAGGATTAACGACCAAATCTCGACAACCACTTCGACCTTGAATTAAACGGATGATAAGGCACCCATTTTCCGGTGAACACCTCACTTGTACCAAACGAAACTAACCTCGAATCAGCGGCGGTTGAGATTCGCTTCATCCAAGATGGCTTCGAAGTTTCCCTCGAGAACAAATTTTCGGAAGAAAGGAAATTTCGGGGCGTGCTTATCATTTATATTCTTTCCCCCAATAGCGGAATATTCCCCTTCCACACGCGCACTATATTATGTCTTACTTATCCTTATGCGTTTTCTCTCTCCTTCACACTTTACAATTATTGTTCACTTTCTTTGTTTCGTACCGATATACTACCTAAACTGTCGTTCTGTTCCTTTCGCCTCGCTCCCTCTCTCTCTCTCTCTCTCTCTCTCTCTCTCTCTCTCTCGATACCGCGTCATCATACGCCTTCCTACGCTTACCGACATTGCACGTTATCGACAGAGCACGTGATTCGTGTTACACAGTGAATACAATATTTGTGTTCATTGTTCACTTCCACTTTTTATGTTAGAGCGGATTTATTTCAACGCTCCATGCGTTTTAAAATTTTACTCGTTAAATAACATATTAATAGATAGCAAAAGTTGTGATATTTTACCACATATTTAGTATTAACATATGTGTTTAAATATAAATTAATTGTAAATAAACACTACTAAATCAGATTAAAACTTTATGCTGATATTAGTGAAAAGTTGAGTCGGCGTTAAAATTGTTATTATCCTGTTTTACCTGTTTGAGCATGATAATTTAAACCTTTAGGTATGAGACAAATTTCCTCAAGTTTCTAATACCTTTTGTTCTCAGAAACTTGAAGGAATTTGTCTCAAACCCAGAGGTTGAAATTATCATCCTCAAAAGGGTAAAACAAGATAATAACAAATTTAACGTCGACTCGACTTTTCACCCATATAAGCAAAAAGTTTTAATCTAGTTCAGTAGTGTTCAGTTACAATCAATTTATATTTAAACACATATTTTAAAACTGAATTTGTGGTAAAAGATCACAGCTTTTTGCTTAAATATAAATTGATTGTAAATGAACACTAATGAACTAGATTAAAACTTTTTGCTTATATGGGTGAAAAGTCGAGTCGACATTAAATTTGTTATTATCTTCTTTTACCTTTTTGAGCATGAAAATTTCAACGGTTTGGTTTCAGCCAAATTCCTTCAAGTTTCTGAGAGCAAATGGTATCAGAAACTTGAAGGAATTCGCCTCAAACCCTTCGGTTTAAATTATCATGTTAAAAAAGGTAAAACAAGATAATAATAATTTTAACGCCGACTCGACTTTTCACTAATGTCAGCAGAAAGTTTTAATCTGATTTAGTAGTGTTTATTTACAATTAATTTGTATTTAAACACATATGTTAATACTAAATATGTGGTAAAATATTACAACTTTTGCTATCTATTAATATGTTATTTAACGAGTAAAATTTTAAAACGCATGAAGCGTCGAAATAAATCCACTCTAACATAAAAAGTGGAAGTGAACAATGAACACAAATATTGTATTCACTGTTTACATAAATTGTATTTAGGAAATGGAGCCATAGGATTACTTTCAAGTAAGGGAGTACAGGATTGGAAATTTAGTATTTGACAAGTTAACCTCAAAGTTTATTTGACGTTAGCTCATCAAAACCAAATAAAATAGAAAATCACGCACTCACACTAAGAAGAATATATTTCATTTTGGTAAACCTTTACAAAACGGGCATCCTCACAAAAAAAAATTTATTTATACTATTTCGATGTATTTTTGCCCGCTGATTACGAATATGATCATAAAAATTGGGGGTCGGACGCATTGAAGCCGCTATCTTGAAAAAACAGCCAAAAAATGGGTATTTTTTTAGTTTTTTGGATTTATTTCGAAAATTAGGCATCATACGAAAAAATGTTTCCAGCAAAAAATGTAGAGCGTAAAATTTTGTATAAAAATGGTCCAATAAATTTTTTTCGTAATCGCAAAGGGCAGCACGTAAAACAGCGATGAATGTGACGGTAATGTTTGTTTACGTCTTTAGCCGAGTTTCCCGATAGTGAAATGACTTTCAGCGTTGTATATATGCGAGCGCCTGGTCGCATCGAAACAAAACTGTTGTATGTTGTTTTCACAATGTCAGCTTCTACAAGCAGTGAACCAATTATGAAAAATGTTGATATCACTCATAGCAACTTTGTCCACCTTGCTTTTAATAAGAGATGGTGCATAGAGTACCTGATAAAAAATGGAATTTTTAAAGAATCCATGCAATGTCCTAAGTGTTGTTCTGCAGAACTTTCCTTGAATTATGATTCGCTGTTATTCAGGTGTTAAAAAATATTGGCTGTTGAGAAAACGAAAAAAAAGAAGCAAAAAGTTCAGTGTTTTTTTAAGCAGTCAGTAACAGTTGGAACTTGGTTCCACAATGTGCATTTACCACTTAACACCGCGTGTATATTTATAGCACATTTTGGATACCAATTCCAAGATGGAATTATATTAAGAGCGATTTGAATTTATCGTCGAAAACCATCGTCGACTGGAGTTCCTATTGCCGTGAAGTTTGTATTTTTTGGGCGAAAAAGAATTCCACGAAATTAGGAGGCCTAAATATCATTGTTGAAATCGATGAGGCAAAATTCGGAAAGCGTAAATACAATCGCGGTCGCTTAATTAAAGGAAAGTGGGTATTTGGAGGGTATGAGCGAGGTACCAAAAAAGTTTTTGTGGAACCCGTAGAAGAGCGCACAGCTACAACACTACTGGAATGTATTAAGAAATGGATTCTTCCCGGTACGACGATTATGTCAGACAAATGGAAAGGATATAATTGTTTGTCTGATGAAGAATTCGTACATTTCAGTGTGAACCACAGCGTAAATTTTGTTGATCCCGAAACTGGAGCTCACAATCAGGCTATCGAACGTACGTGGCGAGAAGTGCGTTCAAATATTTCCAAATACGGAGCCAAAGAGGAACATTTGTACTCATATTTAGCTGAGTATTTATTTAAGCGAGCCCATACTCCTGTTCAGGGTATTCATGCCTTCTTTCATGCAATGAGTGAATTCCAATTCAGTAATGTTGACGGGGATGCTGAGGATGTCGAAAATGCTGAGAATATTGAGGATGTCGAGAATGATGAGAATGTTGAGGATGTCGTGGGTAATGAGGAGCGGCTGGACGAAAGTTACTATGAGTAATTACCAAAAACAGCAAAACACACACACATACCCCCCCACACACACACACACGCACACACGCACAGACGCACACACGCACGCGCACACACACACACACACACACACACGCACACAAAAGTAATCGGCCCTTTTCAGGGCCATATGATGTGCCAAATCCGACCGTGCTTCCTCCCCGTGGTGCACATCGGGTAATGCTATTGCCGGCGGTACACATGCGTGATAGACACGTATAACACGCAAGCATTCCCTAGGCCCACGCAGTCGTCATTATAAGGACACACACATTTCATGGGTTTGATTATTACAAACATCTGATGGTTAGAGGTTAGGCTAGTATAAAAAAGAGGGGTCTGGGGGGCGGAGCCCCCCAGAATGCAAGCGCTCCAGAGGCCCAAGCAATAGTAATTACAGGGTCATATACTTCACACATTAGCGTAACCTCTATCCAACAGATGTTTGTAACAATTGAACCCATGGGAAGTGCGTGTCCCTATAATTACCAATGCGTGAGCCTAAGACGCGCTTGCGTGCTGGGGGGCTCCGCCCCCCAGACCCCCAGTTTTTATACTAGCCTAACCTCTAACCAACAGATGTTTGTAACAATCGAACCCATGTGAAATACATGTCTCTGTAATTACCACTGCGTGAACCTAGGAAGTGCTTACGTACTGTGGGGCTCCACCCCCCAGACCCCACTTTTTTCTACTGACCTGATATCTAATCATCCAGATGTAGGTAACGATCGAACCTAAGGAAGCATTCAATGTCCCTGTAACCATCGCACTACATAAGACTATACGATATATAATGAAAATGCCCAGAACCTCGTTTTGAGCACGTTCAATACTCATTTGCGAGCTTATCGTTAGTATTTCAAAAAAAATGTATTTTTATCTTTTCTGCAGAGAATTTTTTGCTCTACATTTTTTGTTTGAAACATTTTTTTGTCAGATTAGTATTTTTTAAAATAAATGTAAAAAACTACAAAAATACCCGTTTTTTGGATGTTTTTTCAAGATAGCGGCTTCAGTACGTCCGACCCCCAATTTTTATGATCATATTCGTAATCAGCGGGCAAAATTACATGAAAATACTGTACTTAAATTTTTTTTTGCGAGGATGCCCATTTTGTAAAGGTTTACCTTCATTTTTTTTACTCATTGTCAGTAATAAGGGATAGAAGCTTAAAATGTCACGGTTTGTTTTCCGTTCGTTTCAGATTTTTGTACGCTGTATTGACTTTGCATTGGCAGTTTATATTGGAGTGAGAAAATAGCTCTGTTATAGAGTAGATTATGTTCAATCCGTCGTTAGAGTGCATACTTTGTACTCCAAAGGACTTGAAATGTAGTCGAACCCAACCTACTCCATTTGCTACCCCTATGGGTAGAAATTTCACTCCAACAATTTTAGTGTGCATATGAATAGTATGATTTTGTTACGGTCCCAAGGCGATATCAATAATAAAAGCCAGTCTGAATTGACAATTTTGGTCTTATATAATATAATGCTTCAATTAATACATGTAATTAATGTCATTAATTGATTAGTTAAAAAATGAAATTGATGTAATCAATAAATTACATTTATTAACTGAGTCACCATATAAAACAAAAATAGACAGTGCGGAATGTCTTACATCACTGATATCATCTTTGGACTCTAAAAGAATCTATTTACACTTCATTTATGTCATCAATACTTGAAACCATAAACTTGAAATCATAAAAAAACTATTTAACAATATGAATATAATAAATCTGTGAATGAAAATGTTTTTAGAAGTTATATCATAAAAAGACTGTAAAACTCTTCTCAGATGGAAAATTAATAAACTTGATTAACCAAGAGACAATATGAGATAAAAATTGACAATGCGCAGGCTTTGTTACTGATTTTACATTTCGACTCGAAGAAAACCTTTTTTATGCTAAATTCTTTCCAGCAGTTTGATATCATCATAACAGTTTTCTGCGCAGTAAATATAATCACTCGAGAAATAAAAAAGTTTTTGGAACTTATTTCATAACATGAAGTATGTCAAGCTATACTCAAATACAAAATTAATGAAATTGATGAACCGCGACACAATATAAGACTAAAATTGCCAATGCAGATAGGTTTTTATTAATGATTTTATATTTACAGTCGAATAAAAATATACTTTTATTAAATTCTTATATATATATATATAGGGTGGCCGATTTATCCGAAGACATTGAACTACCTCGAGAACTATGCACAGAATCAAAAAAGTTGTCGGATGAAAGTTGTTCGACACGACGGGGGGCATCCAGTAATAATGAAATTTACCCCCTCCCCCATCCCCTGGGGGTGGAGTGGGGGCAAAAACAATAAAACTTAAATAGGAACCCCCAGTTTTTATTGCAGATTTGGATTCTCCAATATTGACAATTTTCGCCCGCGTAGCGGATATGGAATACGGTCATTCTAACAAAGCCGGGAAAAAATACATTTAGCGTTACCCAGAAACAACGACGTGGACGTAGTATTTTTCTGTTCCCTTTGGGGTGCTTGTTTTACGTGAGTCCCCTTGCCTCTCACTGTCTCACTGTTCACTTACTTGAGTAAGTGTTCGAAATGTTGACCTTCCACTTCAATGCATTTATTTATTCTTTCTTCAAATGACTTTATACATGATAGAATCATATCTGCAGAAATTTCTGCGCAAGCAGTTCTTATGCGTTCCACCATGTTTTCACGAGTCGTTGGTACTTGTTCATAAACCTTACATTTTAGGTAACCCCATAGGAAGAAATCCAGAGATGTTAGATCAGGTGACCTCGCAGGCCAATTAATGGGGCCACCACTACCAATCCACCTACCATTGTAATCACGGTCTAGTATTTCCCCTTGCTACTCTTGAAAAATGTGCTGGGCAACCATCATGCTGAAACCACATTGTCCGTCGGACGTCCATAGCAACATCCTCAAGTAGTAATGGTACTTCTTGTTCTAGGAAATCTCGATATTTTGTTCCATTCAAATTACCTTCAATGAAATAAGGACCAATGAGTTTATTTCCTATGATTCCACACCAAACGTTCACCGACCAAGGACGTTGATGATTAACTTGTCGTAACCAATGGGGATTTTCTACGCTCCAATAATGCATATTATGCCTATTGACGCCACCATGGTTCGTGAATGTAGATTCATCTGAAAATAATACATTAGCAAAGAAATTGTGGTTCGTTTGCATTTTTTGAAATGCCCATTCACAAAACACCACGCGGTTATGAAAATCATCTCCATCTAGTTCCTGGTGCAGTGAAATGTGATATGGGTGAAACTTATGACGATGCAATATTCTTTGAATACTGTCTCTGGAAATGCCGGAATCGCGATGTAATTGTCGTGTGCTTACATGTGGATTTTGGTGAATAGCTGCTAGTACAGCTACTTCGTTAGCTTCTCCTGTAACTGTTAATCTTCGCTTCCTTTTTTTCATTTGTACGCTGCCATCAGAGTGAAAGGCATTCACAACTTTGTAAAAAAAAGACCGCGAGCGAGCATTATCTGGAAAACGCTCAGCATACACGGAAAAACTTTTGGGAGCGCTGCTCACCCAAACCGGGCGGGTAGCGCTCCCGTGGCACTTTTAACTTTTCAAATGATGATTAAAAATATAAGAGCGTAAAAATAAATCTTTTTCTGAATAAATATGGATTCATACAGTCATTAAGAAAGTTCATGCTCTATTTTTAGACCATCAAATTACTTATATGGTTTATAAAGATCGTTAAACGCGTAAAAATCAGCACTTTTTCCATTTTAACGCTTACGTATCAAAAACAGAGCAAAATAGAGTAAAATTGCACTAAGCTTTTCTGTAGAGCATGAAATTTCCTACAAAAAAGTCAGTGGCAGCCCTAGTCTAATATTAATAGTTTAGCCAGAAATAACACTGGAACTTCAACTTGCAGTTTGATCGATACCCAATGTAAAATATTCGGAATATTCTGTTTAAATTCGTGTTTTCTTTCTGGCCAAACTATTAATGTTACACTATCGCTGCCGGTGACTTTTTTGTAGGAAATTTCACGCTCTACAGAAAAGCTTTAGTGCAATTTTACTCTTTTTTGCTCTGTTTTTGATACGGAAGCGTTAAAATGGGAAAAGTGCCGGTTTTTACGCTTTTAACGATCTTTATAAACTATATAAGTAATTTGATAGTCTAAAAATATCGCATAAACTTTCTTAATAATAGTATGAATCGATATCTATTCAAAAAAAAATTTATCTTTACGCCCTTATATTTTTAATCATTATTTGAAAAATTAAAAGTGCTGCGGGAGGGCTGCCCGCCCGGTTTGGGTGAGCAGCGTTCCCAAAGGTTTTTCCGTGTACAACGCAACAGCATCGTCAATATTCCTCTAACATTCACCATAAATAAGAATCATTTCGATTTTTACGGGAACTGTAGCAGGATTCATTTTTAACTTGCAATTCGATTTAAGCAATGAAGGGTAGACAAAAAATAGTCACGTAAACGGAAAGTTGTTATTCTAAAAGCAAAGTGACCTCCGACCGAATTACTACCAATACAATGGACTTCAAAAACAGTCTTACACTGAGAGACCGTGAATACTAAATTTTAATATGGGGATTAGAAAGTCGCGATATCCATTTACTTCCCTTCAGGAAAGTAGAGAAAAATGTAGGTGACCTGGTTACGTGTGACTCAACTTATGTATAAAATGATATGCTACTTTATTTTCGAGTTATGTCGCCCTCTAGCGTTATGTAACAGAACCGGCGCCGGTGATGGCCGAAATGCAAGCTATTTACATGTATGAAACCACGTGAGTTCTCTCGGGGTCCGGTAGATGGCGACGAAATCCCCAAATGAAGTAAGAGTTTCGTTTTGTTTAATAGAAGCTGGTTTGACCGTCAATGCTCAGCTTATTTATTCTCATTTCGGAAAAAACATACAGAGAGAGAACGAATGAGCTGAGTGAAGGGACATGACGCGTTTTTTAATGGATTGCGTGATGTCCTCTTTTTGTTTATTAAATAATAAATTTAAAACCTAAAATGTAATTTTATTGAAGGTAGAAAACTTATTTATAAAATTGCTTCCATATTGTATGCACAATTTTTATGTAATCAGTTTTGATTTTTAATATGAAGAATATCAATTATTCATAATCTTAATTTTTCGAATGGACATTATTAAAATTTCATATTCAGAATAACAATTTTCGCAATTGATATTACTAAATTCTAATATTAAAAATTCTAATATTAGAACTTTTAATATTAAATTTTCATAAAGGGATCAAATTGTCCCTATTTGCCCCCTGGATGCCCCCTTCGTGTCGAACAACTTTCATCCGACAACTTTTTTGATTCTGTGCATAGTTCTCGAGGTATTTCAATGTCTTCAGATAAATTTGGATTTTTATCGATTACAGCGCCACCTGTGAACCAAAATGCAATAGCTCCTAGGTCAAATTGGTGTACTTTTTTCCGGAGAATCCAAATCTGCAATAAAAACTGGGGGTTCCTATTTAAGTTTTATTGTTTTTGCCCCCACTCCACCCCCAGGGGATGGGGGAGGGGGCAAATTTAATTATCACTGGATGCCCCCCTTCGTGTCGAACAACTTTCATCCGACAACTTTTTTGATTCTGTGCATAGTTCTCGAGATATTTCGATGTCTTCAGATAAATCGGCCACCCTGTATATATTATGTTAGCCACTTTTCCATTTCTTGAGTGATTATATTTACTTTGTAGAAAACTCTTATGATGATATCAAGTACCACTGAAAAGAATATAGTATAAAAAAGTTTTCTGCGAGTTAGAAATATAAAATCAGTAACAAAGCCTGCGCATTGCCAATTTTAATCTCACATTGTATCTGGGTTAATCACCTTTATTAATTCTGCATTCGAGAAGAGTTTTACAGTCTTCTTATGATATAAGTTCTAAAAACTTTTTGATTCACAGACTAATTATATTCACATAGTAGAACAGTTTATGTTTTGGTGATTTCAAGTACCGCTGACAAAAATGGATTGTAAATATATTTTATTCGTGTCCAAAGGTGATGTCAGTAATGATAGACATTCTGCATTGGCAGAATTGGTCTTATATTGTGTCCCGACTAATAAATGTAATTGATTGTTTACATTAATTACACTTTTAACCGATTAATTAATTACATTAACTACATGAATTACATTAATTTCACCAGTTGCACATATTAACCGAAGCACAATATAAGACTAAAATTGCCAATTTGGGCTGGCTTTCGTTATTGATATCATCTTTGGACTCGAACTGAATCTATTTACACTTTATTTTTGTCAGCGGTACTTGAAATCACCGAAAAAAAACTATTCAACAATGTGAATATAATCCATCTCTGAATGAAAATGTTTTTTGAAGTTATATCATAAAAAGACTGTAAAACTCTTCTCGGATGGAAAATTAATAAACTTGATTAACCGAGAGAGAATATGAGATTAAAATTGTTAATGTGTATACGTTTTCATTAACGATTTGATATTTATAGTCGAATAAAAACATACTTATATTAAATTCTTATGTATATAAGAATTTAATAATATATTTTTATTCAACTATAAATATAAAATCACTAATAAAAGCCTGTATACATTGGCAATTTTAGTCTTATATTGTGTCCCGATTAATCAATTTCATTAATTTTGTATTTGAGAATATCTTCATGTACTTCATGTTATGAAATAAGTTGGAAAAACTTTTTTATTTCTCAAGTGATTATATGTATTTCGTAGAAAACTCTTATGATGATATCAAGCACCGCTGATAAGAATTTAGCATAAAAAAGAGTTTTCTTCGAGTCGAAGTATAAAATCGGTAACAAAGCAAGTATAAAACATGTGTCAAAATAACATAAGCATCCTATTCTTTTTAAATTAAATTATATGTGAATTTGTATTAGTAAATACAACAATAAATTTAAGTTTTCTCTAAATCACCTGAAATTAATAAACCTCGTTTTTCGTTTTTCCCGCGTACCCTTTATTTATCAATATTTGTTTTACTTTATAATCACTGATGTATCTAATACCTGTTGTATTGCAGTTAGTTGGCTTTACATGAAACAGATCCTTACGTAGCGTTACATCATTTTTCTTCGTGGTTTCTGTTGGTCGAATTTTCATTTTCTCAGCCATTATTTTTAGATTATTATTCAGCTCTTTGGTTTTAAGCTGTTGCTGTAATGCAGCTGATATTTCTTCAGGCTCTTGTTCTGAGTCGGTAGTGAAGCAGTAACGTTGAGTTTGAGTCACCTTTAGTTTTTTCAGCGCTTCTACATATGTTTCTAAAAAAGTTTATTATAAGGAAAAAGTGAACTACACTTATCAAATTTTTTATTTCATTAATATTGACTTACTAGCACGAGCTATCACTTTTACAGTATAGAGCAGCCATTGTAAAGGAGGATCAGATTCTTCTTCAGCAAGTTGCTGAATTAAATCATAATCAGCTTCAGTGTATGGTGGATCCTTGTAAGCAACTTTTGCTTTTCCACTTTTCCCATCATAAGACATCCAATTTGTTGGAACAATGTCAATTTCTCTTAAACCTGGCCGACCTCGTTTCACGAATTCAACGATGTAAAATTTATACTCCTCCATACTTTTCTTGTTTAGTTTTTTAATATTGGTAAAGAAAGAGTGGTAATAACAAATATCGAAGTAAGACGGATTTAACGATGCTTATTTTATAAGTTGCACAAAGAACGCCACAAATAAAAGTCTTAAATCGCCTTTTTAAGGCTATGTTCATCACAAAGTTAAAACAACATAACTACATATGCGCATTAAAAAAAACGGATAAAAAGAAGAAATATGATTTTTCTTCACACCGGGAGGAAAGCACCAACTTTCCTCCCGCAAGCGGAAGGAAAGATGCCGCTTATCCTCCCGGCCATAAAGAAAAATCGTATACTTCCCTCGTGACTGATTGACCAATCAGAATTTTTTCTGGCGCCCGCTCTGACTTGACGCTCGCTCATAGGCTGCGCCCCTTCACATATACATATTTCTATTGCAAACTAGACAGTTACTGGCTAATTTTTGGACAGAAATATATCGAGGCACTAGACGAATTTGGTATCCCACGGCTGGCAAGGAATTGGCCAGTTTCACTGGCCAGCGCCCGGTTATTGTCACGGAAAACTGGCCAGTGCCTGGTTTTTGCCCGGATTGAATTTCTACTTGGGCAATTGCGGTGCAAAATTCTTTGTTAACAGCGGTGTTCTGTTAAACAGTTCTGCTTTCGTATTTTTTTTATATGGCACAGCTCTTGCCGAACGAGAAAGGTTTCTTTCCATGACTTTTCAATGTCTTCCGTAAGTTCGTTGTGATCACCATCAATTACTGACATATGATCTTGTACTTCTAAAATAAATAAATAAATAATTTGCATTTACAAATAAGAATTATCTTTAGTACTAAAAACGTTGCACAAGTAAGTAACAGAGTTATAAGACAAGAGAAACACACTGCTTCACTGTAATATTACATAAAAATGTTACATTCTTTTAAAAAATACTCGTTATATGTATACCTGTAGTATTTGCAATTGCGTTCAAAGGGATACTCTTAGGCTTGGGAATCGCAATTCCTGCATCTTGCGCCAATTTTCTTGAATAATTAAGCTGTGTTAAAAATTTTCCAGTTGATGTCGTTCGTTTCCCATTTTCACTTTCACCCTTAGTTGTGTAAATCCCTGGCCTTATTTTGAATAAGGATTTGATTTCCTCTGCTAAAGCTTCAAGTATTGTAACTGGTATTCTGAAAAGATTGTCCATGACGTTATGTACATTACACATCTATATTGCATTCCACAAAATTTGTAGCTCATCCTATTTAATACAAAATGTTAGCCTTACTCTATTTTCCTGAATGGATTTTGCAAGGATACGTTATCTTTTCTCATGGAAATGAATAACTCTCGACTCACAAGTAACTGGGCCAATTGATTTTGCATATTGGAAGTCAAATTTTCATGCTTTTCGTAATGAGACAATATTAACGATCCCTCAAATGAAGATTGCAGAAGAGATTTTAAATCTAGTCTTTGTGGGATAAAAATTGTCGAATCAATACTTGTTCGTTCATTGCAGTTTGAACAAACTACATCGAATGCCACATTATCAGTGGGGTCAATTACACTGGAAATCGCATTCTGATTACCACTAACATTGCCATCAACAGGTGATGGCTGTGAATTCGATATCATAATTACTGCAAAAAAAAGAGATACATGTATATCGCGTACTTCATATTTACATATACTTTTTACTCAAATAAAATTTAATTAGCAATTACATTATAGCACGTCAACATTGATAAGATATCTGAAAATATACAAAAAAATTTTCAAAAAAATCAATACAAAAATGTGTCAAAATTTTACCAAAAAAATCCTAAAAAATTGCAGTATAATCTTTGATGAATTGTAAGCATTTTTTATTGTGTGCATGTCTTTCTAAAAGTTTACAGTTTTGGAGGAAAGAAATTGAACACATATATGATGGATTTCACGTCTAATGTCCAGACAAAAAAAAAATTTTCTCCAACCCAGCCCCAATTTTTTTTATGAGTTGTACTATAGGTTAGTAATTATTCAGGAAAATATTTTTTAATTTTATTAAAAATTGGAGGAGTGGGAGGGGGTGAAAGTTTTGAACTTTTTTATGTCACGCGCTACTTTGTGTATTTATTCCACTTAAACAAATAAATACAAAATTTATTTCAGATATGATTTTGATAGGATTTTTCATGAACTTTCGATTGGTGTTGTCCATTTTGAATTTATTTTTTATTTTGACCAAAATTGTTGAAAATCAAAAATATAATTCAAGTTTTTTCGACTTTGGGCACTTTTTTTTTTTTATATATATTTTTAACAGAAAGCTGAGGGTTTTTCCTATAAAATACTTGAATTTCAAAACATAGTTTTTTTTTTGTTTTCGAGAAATTGAATTATAAAGATTGCGCGTCACGGCAACTCGAAGCACCAATGCACTGCGCTGCTACGCTAACGACTTTGGATTATTGCCGACAGGTGGCTGAACTCGTGGCATGTTTTCTCATACATGAAACGTTATAATACAGAAATATGGTAGGAAATATGATATTTACTAAATCCCTTTATCACTCATATTGCACTGTGTCTTTGATCACGCGTTAAACTGTAATTATCCATTTATTTGATCTGAAAAGATAATTGTAAGTAACTGCACTTTTATTGACATTCGCAAGATATTTTTTGTTTTAGATATATCTTCTTTTTTTTCTTGGGTTTAATTTTTTCATTTATTTTTGTTTTATTAAAAAATGAATGTTAAGGCAAGAAACGTGTGGAGAAGCAGGTGGATCAACCCACTAAAAAAAAAACTATTAAAATAACAGGTTTGATTAGTGTTTCTGAGAGTTTACGAGAGAAATATCCTGAACTTCCAGAAGGTTCAAAAATTTGTACAACGTGAAAGTTTGCACTTAATAACTCTGGAGAACTCAAAATTCAATCTACATATTTCTGTATTATAATGTTTCATGTATGAGAAAACATGCCACGAGTTCAGCCACCTGTCGGCAATAATCCAAAGTCGTTAGCGTAGCAGCGCAGTGCATTGGTGCTTCGAGTTGCCGTGACGCGCAATCTTTATAATTCAATTTCTCGAAAACAAAAAAAAAACGATGTTTTGAAATTCAAGTATTTTGTAGGAAAAACCCTCAGCTTTCTGTTAAAAATATATATAAAAAAAAAAAACGTGCCCAAAGTCGAAAAAACTTGAATTATATTTTTTATTTTCAAAAATTTTGGTCAAAATAAAAAATAAATCCAAAATGGACTACACCAATCGAAAGTTCATGAAAAATCCTATCAAAATCATATCTGAAACAAATTTTGTATTTATTTGTTTAAATGGAATAAACACAATGTAGCGCGTGATATAAAAAAGTTCAAAACTTTCACCCCCTCCCACTCCTCCAATTTTTAATAAAATTAAAAAATATTTTCCTGAATAATTACTAACCTATAGGACAACTCATAAAAAAAATTGGGGCTCGATTGGAGAAAATTTTTTTTTTGTCTGGACATTTGACGTGAAATCCATCATATATAAATACGCAATATGCAACGCCTTGGTGGCACGGTTTAGCGTTGATTAAAACATCTGAAAAAAATTTGGAATTATTTTTTAATCAAACTAAACACTTTTAAAGGGGGTCCTGTTAGAGTTTTAAAAATCTATAAATTAAGGGCCATGCTAATATATAATATATAAACAACTCCGGAGTGGATATCATCCCACATGTGACACTTAAACAAAATGCATCTTTTAAGAAATTAAAATATTGGTTATATATTAATTAAATATTGAATGTTATTTTCAGTCGAATAATTTCCATATTGTAGTAAACATATTGGAAAAGTGTTATATATTGATTATAATGTTGTAATATTTGCTAATGTAATGTTCAAAAGATCAAAACTTATTTCACATTATCCATTTAAAACTACCATATGAATTTCAACAGCCTTGATTTATAATGCAAAAAGTATGAATTATCATATCTGCATTCCTCGCATCAAGGCCAGTCGAACCCCAATTTTGCCAACATTTTGTATTAACTTGTGCCCTGATTACGAATAAACTATATGCATGAGCTTTAGAACACCAAAATCTACCTAGGAACATGTTTATGTTAGAATTTTTGGCTGAATATGCATTTTTATGTGAGTACCAACCCGTACGGCAGAATATATTGCAGCAATATTGCAGGAAAATTTTAATATTGCAGAATATTTCTGCGATGCTGAAATGTTATAGAAATATTATAGCAATGTTATATTATGGAATATCGTAATGCAATATTGCAGGAATATTGCATTATGATATATCGTTAGGAAATATTGCAGCAATATTACAGCAATATTGTATTATGATGTGTTGTAATACAATATTGCAGAAATCTTACAGCAATATTTTATTATGATATATCGAAATGCAATATTGCAGCAATATTGTATTATGACGTATCGTAATGCAATATTGTAGGAATATTGCAGCAATATTGTATTGTGAAGTAGCGTAATATAATATTGCTGCAATATTTACGTAATATTGTATAATTATATATCTGATAAACAAATATTGTTGCAATATGGCAGAAATACTCCATTATATTATATTGCAATGTAAGAGTTATAGTAATATTGCAGGAACAACATTCCTGAGATATTGCAGACATGTTAAACCAACATATATCATGAATCAATATTTTTGCAATATACACCGGAAAAATGATTCAACACTAGAACCACGTTGAAATAATAATCGTGCACAATAATCTTAATTACGTGTCTCAACTCGTACGGCAGGAAATATTGCAGCAATATTGCAATATGATGTAGTACAAATATCATTTTACGTGTCAACTAAGTATTGACAGTAGTAGACCATTGGTCGACGTCGCGCGCGGTAATTCACCCAAGTTAAGCATCATAGGTGGGGAACATTACTTGGATAGTGACCGACAGAGAACGGATCGATTTTTTAAAGATTTTCAAATTTAAAAAACAGTTTAAAATAATATTAAATTATATCAAAAGTTAAAGAATATATTAAAAATAAAACAAAAAATATTTTTTTTTTTTTACACGTTATGGCCTATCATTGAAACACTTCTGCAATATTGCATGATATTGCAGCAATATTACTGAAATGGCCATGCAATATTGCTGCGATAAAAAAAAGGCGGACATTTCGCATTGCAGCAATATTTCCGCAGTATTACTGCAATATATTTCCGAAATATTGCTACAATATTGAAATTTTCCTGCAATATTGCTGCAATATATTCTGCCGTACGGGAAACAAATATGTTTTCTTGGATTTTTTACAAAAAACCGATGCATTTCAACACTTTTCAAGAATAAAGAGCAGAATACAAAAACATAAGCAGCCATGAATGTTATTTTTTATGTTTGTATACTGAAATTGGTTAAAATTAGTTATTCGGTGTCTGAGCCAAAAATGCCATTTTTGTTAAAAATAGTAATATAAACATGGTACTAACTGCAATTTGCACCTTTTAACACAATACAATTAGTATGGGATCCATTGGATACTTTCTACGATAAAAAAAATCATTTTTAACACTCCGGGCGTAGAACTCGATTTTGCGCCCTTCAGCGAAATCTTCGGGCGTAAATTATCGAGCCCCACGACCGTCGTATTAAAAAATAACTTATGGAACACGGGCGAAATGTCGATCTCCGACAATTGTGATTGTCACCCTCGCTTCGCTCGGGCGACAAACTTCACACTCGTCGAAAATCGATAATTACGCCCTTGTTGCATAATATACTATTGTTTCTTCGCACCAAGCCTTCAGTCGAAGCCCAATTTCACCAATATTTTCTATGAGCTATATCATTGTCTCAGAAGTATTGGATTGATTCCAAACTATTTGCATTAGTTTCAGGTGACCACACTCTAGCTAATATATATATGATCGTATGAAAAATTTTAGCTCTGCACTGTCAAAAATGTCATAAAATTTAAAAAAAATGTAGGAAGCATATTTCATAAATGTTACTGAAAATTAAGAATTGTATCATGGAAATTAAGAATTTTGTTCCTTAAAACAATTTAATGAACGTAAAACTTAATATGTATTCGCCCTGTTCAGTCGACATTGTGCACTCCAACCTGAGAGTATATTCATATATGCAAATCCAAGTATATTTAATATTTTATTCACACACTACACTAGGTATGAGTGAAAATAAACAGATATGAAAGAGACCGAATATTTCCAAAAAAGTTGCAGGCCAAGAACATGAATAAAAAAATTTAATAATCATAAAAAAGACCCATTTATAGAAATTCAATGACTGCGTAATATGATAAAATGTATAGATCAGTCTGAAGGAAATTTGTCCAAGTTTCTAACAACAGAAAGTACTCAGAAATATGGTTGTAAGTGAATGTAAGGCTAAAATTACGTTTTTGGTCTTGTACAGACTCAAACAATTTAGACGGGTAGCAGCGTAATGAATTCACAGATTTATGATTTATTTAATTAATTTGTGGCATTTTATTACAAATTGAGTTTTACAATATCTACTTGAACATAAATTAATGATAAAATATCACAAATGTATTACATTATTACTTTTTGCCCAACGGTGCAAAAAGTCGAGTCGGCCTTAAACTTATTATTATTTTGATTTACTTTTTTGAACATGATAAACCTAACCGATCGGTCTGAAGTAAATTTCTTCATGTTTCTAAGTACAAAAAGTACCAAGAAATATGATTGTATATTTTCTTAAAATTCAGAAAATACTTTTTACAGTGTGTCTACATTTTTATGTGATATAACAAGCAATTATCTTTCATCCAGTTTAGCACATTACAGTACAAGACTATATGTATTTATATACCCCTTTCGGATGAGATTTTGGTGTGTAATTTGTAATGAGAATGTTAAATTGTACACTGAGAAGCAAAGATTCTGTCCTCGTTTGTCTCTATTTTCGCATGTTAAATGCTATCTTCTGTCACCTAAATTGGGACAGATTCTTTGCTCCTCGGTGTACATGTGTTAAAGAGCAGGACTCTGAAACATACGCAAGCATGCATGTAACTTTTCACACTTGTACAATGAAATTGATTAAATTTTGTTATTCGGTGTTTCAGGCAAACATGCAAATTTGGCTGCAAATTGTAAAGTAGACATGTTACTAACTACATTTTGCACTCTTCAACCTGATACGATTAGTTTGCTATTCATCGGTTGCTGTTACAATAAAAAATTCATTATCGGTGTCTTCACCCAAATTTCTGATGACGGTAAAGCTGGCAGACGATTGGCAACAGCAGATTCGAAAAAATTTACGTTCTGTTTATTCTACCAATTCCAATAGACATTTTCATTCATATTTTGTGTTATATTTAAGCTTAGCTTTATAATTTACAAGATAACACAACCTAGAATCCCACATTTTGTATCGACAAACTCCAATGTTATGGTAACCTGATGTCACTTTTGTATTGTCTTAGAAGCAATGGTTTGATCCCAAATTACTCGCATTATTTGCAGGAGTGCAGAATTTAGCTACCATCCTACAAATTGTGTACATGTCACATAAAAATGTAATTTTTACAACTGATCTGAATTAAACAACTGGTCTGAATGCAAGTGTAAATGTGTACGAGCATTAAAAATCCAAAATTGGTAATTTAGTACAAGTAATTTAGGGAAATTTAGTTGCATTCTTATAGAGAGGCTTATAAACAGTACAAAAATATAGCTATAATAAACTGTCACATGCAGCAAACAGAACAACACTACATATCATTTTCTAACATTTTGAGGTTATATTCCTCAAATCATGCGAATATCATTTTTCAGTTCATAATAGTCTATATAGACTATACTATAGACTATATTATATACTATAGTATATAATAAATATATTTAATAAAACATTACTATACCTCACAAGATACAAATATTGGCACTTCACACTGCTTGACACCAGCACAAGTATTCACAAGTATCAATCGCATCTGAAATTTGTCCTGTTCGAGGCAGAAACACTAATGGTCGCATTCAGCGAAAAAAACCGGTGAGTAACACTTTCTTCTGGTTGGTCTCTCCGGTCAGTTTTCGTAACATGTTGGACTAACGAACCAATGGGAAGAAAGTGTTACTCAACATTTTTGTTTGCTGAATGCAACCACTGTTTAGACAGGAGAGAGTCCTGCGCACGCAGGACTACTTCCTGTCGGCAGCGTTCGTGTTTAGACAGTAAAGAGTGCTGTCTGGAAAACCGAGAGCTCCTGCCGAGACATGATTGGCTCACGACTAAACCCGAAAGACGGCTGAATTTGTGTTCAGATTCGGCCGAACAGCAGACAGTCATGTCGGAAACAGTAAAAGTTGCTTTTTCGATCTTTCCGTGTTGCCAATACTCCCTACTCTCTCTGTCGCAATTCCCTCCCACCACCTCTTCTACCCCTTTGGACATCACCACTAATCCAGTCGATGCTCGGGACGGGTAGTCGTCCCAAACGTCAAATTTTGTTTGTATACTCCTTATTATTTTGTTTTGATTCTT
This sequence comes from Trichopria drosophilae, assembly GCA_030407085.1. Lineage (NCBI taxonomy): Eukaryota > Metazoa > Arthropoda > Insecta > Hymenoptera > Diapriidae > Trichopria > Trichopria drosophilae. The sequence continues at coordinate 10,351,691 of CM059582.1, read as the reverse complement.
AACTACTATTTTTATATAATAAGCTTAATTTGTTCCTTTTTTTTGTTATTTATTTTACCTCTTGTGACTACGTCAGTAGTATTTGTTAATAACAGTATTTGTTAATTTCTTTATTAGGGTCTTTTAGGTTAATAAAATCCTTGTTTTATTGACGTCATTTCTTAGATCATAAAGTTACATAAAATATAAAGCTGTTTTTTAAATTAAATGACGTAAATAAATATCAAAATAACAAAAACTTATTTATCTTATTCTTTTATTTCTATTTTTTACGATTCAAATTTATTTAAATATTCGATGTCCGGAAATACCCCACTGTCCCCAATTTCCCCCGTTACCCCTACTGCCCCCCCCCCCCCCCATTAAAAAAATTAGTCACGTAATTCAAGAATGGCCCCTTATTTCTAGATGTTTATTAACTTAAAACAGAAGCAAAAACTCCCTCGTTGAGATGTCATGTTTTTCCACCAAACCGACCAAATTACGTGATCGGCAAATTTACAATATTGCAGCCTAAAAAAAACATAAAATTCTTTTTATGGAACCTTCTAAAACCATCTGGTAAATTATATGCGAACAGCGCTGTATTACACTCGGCGTATGATGATCCGGTGTGGTACGAATGTATAAGAGCGCTTCGCTATGATGCTTGTTGCCAGTTCATATGACGGAATTCGAAGGTCTGCCGTGTGGACGTTCATGACTCTGAGCCGTGAAGCCATGGGGCATGCCTTCGAACGCCATCCCATGTGAGGGCTATAGGATTCTGTAATCTGTAAGGCGTACGACGTGACTCTGCTCATGCCGACGCGTTAAGACGTATCGTCACAGCGTTCACACAGGATTTTTCTATCAGTATACCTGAAATACGTAAAAAATTCACTACAAAAAGGTGTCGATCTGGATCGATACCGTGCTTGTAAGGGTTAAGCTTTTGGCATACGCAAAATTAAATAAAAAGAAGTTAACCATTTCTGAACAATGAATTTCCGTAAGCCATTTACCCATCTTCTGTTTGTTGCTATGAAAATCACGAAAAAGACCTTTGCACAGTAGCGTGCAGATACGCTTGTGGTGATTTTTGAAACTGCAAAATTTTTTTAATAACTTGGAATAATTAATTAATGTATGCCATTTTCACTGACTTGTCAGATATAACATATCTGCGAGGAAAAAGTTGCATATATTTTGAAAATGTTTAAGTCGTTGAAATACGCAAAATTAAATAAAAAAAAATACCCATTTCTGAACAATCAATTCCTGTATGCCACTTCCTTTGATTTGATTTGATATCTTTATTACGCATTGGTCCAATCCCGACAGACCGTGTGCGAGCAGTAATAACATTATACAGGGTACTTGCGAGGAATCTGAACATAGGGCACGCTATGTTAAAGCTAGAACGCTCCTGATTGGTCAGTTCGAGCGCCAACGCCTCTCCTCATTGGCAGCGAAGATACACGTCCAAATGCGATTACGAGTGCATGCGTATAAAGCACGCTCGTTTGTAAAAGATGCAATATCGATATTTTGTATCGATATTTCAGGCCATTTGAAATACCGATATTTAAAGGCTATAGCGGGATAAGAAGGTAAAAACTGCCCCCGCCTGGATTTTTATTTTGAATTGGCCATTCGAAAGGACATATTTAAGAACCCCTTCAGCCAAATTTTCAGCCCCCTAGGTGGTAGAAGGTCGCTCCTATCGTAAAAAACGTGTTTTTTAGAAAAAAAATTCTCTTGCTCCACTGTTTGGTCTAAATAATTTTAAAAAATTCATGAACGTGTGTTTTTGAGTGAGAAAACACCCTGATTTTTTTCAGATTTTTCGGGTCTAAACCGGAGCTGCAAAAAATTCTTGAATTTTTCAATGATATTTTAGGTTATGAAGGTCATATTTGGCCAACTTCTAAATAACAATTTTTTGTGTACTTTTTCTCGTACTTTCGAATGCCGATGTTAGAATTACCATTTTCAAACCGGAACATGCCCAAAATGTGAAAAAACCGATTTTTTTCGCATTTTTCCCACTTTATTGGTACATAACCTTAAAATTATATAGTTCAATAGATATTAGAACACCCAAAATTACTCTAGGACTTTCTTTCACGTCTAAACAGTTTTTAGAATCACGTATTACTTTGCTGTCGCTGCAAAAGTCCTTATTCAACCAGTTTTGAGGTGTAGGAAAACTTCATATTATTGGAAAGATATTAATCATTATAATTAATGCTATAAATAAGTAAGTATTTCTGATAGAAATTAAGATAACGTTTATCAAAATGTTATAAATATGCTCCTTTTTTCATGAAAATAGTAAAATAATGATTTATTACGTGACAAAATTATATCAGTTAGCAATTACAAGATTTTTTTAACAATTTAACATTTAACTAGAAAATTATTAATCTTCGTCGCTATCGTTGTCTATTACTGGATCAATGTCTTTGCGAGAAAATAAATCCGTAAGAATTTTCGCTGGTCTAATAATTTTTGATTTGTATCTAGCATTACTAAGATAATATATGACTGCTGCAATGTGAGAACAGGAACCTACAGTTCGTAATCCATTGGCACAATCGCATGCATGTCGTAGAATACCGCTGCATCCTATTGAATTAGGTTTGTACTCGACATATAATTTATAGGTCTTACTATTCATATGCCTGGACCTTATTAATACTTTAATAATGTTTGGTTTCATCTGAATATACTCCAAATTGATGTTATCACTCTCGTCCATTAACTCTGCTAGATAACAGACGGCTTGGCCTAATTGATAGGTACCTGAAAAAAATATTTTGAGATCCCTTTCAGTCATCTCCGGAAAGTCCGTGATTTCTTCAGATGTTAGCTTGGTGGTAGTAGTGGGTCGTCTAGACCATCTGGCTGCCTCAGCTTCTGAAGCCAAAGTATTTTCAGTTTGATTTGAATTTAACATCCTTTCGATGATTATATCTTGCAACCCATCGTCATCTTTATCGCTATTTAAACGCTTTCCAAAAAGGTTAACATAACCACTTTAAGTGTACATATTTACAAACGTTCTGATTTCCACAGATCATTCTCCACAGAGTATTCATGACTTCTATTTATGTTACACTTTTTGTAACGATGTTCCTATTAAACATTATTTCACATATACGCGAGCATGAAAAATATTACTTACCTTTCTGTAATGAAATCATTTCATCAATGACGAAAAAGTAATAAAGTACACTCAATTACCAAGCATACTTTGACCAACTGAGAACAAACTCAACGATTAATTTTTTACTATAGTCAGTTCATGGAACAGTACACGGAGAAACATTTATCGAAAAATCTATAGTGAAGAATTTTGTTTGGTTATGGTATCGCAAGAAATGAAAGAATAGCAAGGCGAAACCCAACGCGTGAGATAGTTCGTGCTTGATTCTGAAGTTATAACGGGTCAAATAGAGCATGAACAAACGAAAATTCCTTAGAAAGATTCTCCTTTGTGGGATTTTCCCAAAGAGGTCGCCCATCTGCGTACATGTACATGTATTAGAAACTTGTGACAAAAAGCGCTTTCTCCTTTTGCACTGGGTTTGCACTTTTGCACTCGATCAGTTTTCAGAGCAAAACTAGGTTTGTGCACTAATTTGTAAGCAGACCACGGACTGCACTGCATTTGCACCCGATCTGCGTATCTAACCTACAAAGATTGTTCAAAATATTTTAAACCAACAAAATTTTCCAGAATTTTCGAAACCAGAATGCTTTGAAAATCACGTGCAAAGTTTAATGTGATTTGTGGTGTCTTCAAGAATGCTCAATGTTTCTTGTAGATGAAGAAATCATCAATCTGGTTTCAAAGTTTGGTGACATCAGCTGATTTCTTGAGCACTGAACCAGCACTGAAGTGATGCAAATTAATAACACGGAATTCTAAGCAGAACACGCAGACACTGACTCAGTGCAAATCGAGTGCAAAAAGTGCAAAACCAGTGCAAAAGAAGAAAGCGCTAAGAATCTCGCTCCGACGATTCTTACCTTTACCTTCCGGTCGACATGTTGTCTTTGTTTTCACCTATACAGTGCGACCTGTCCTAACGCATCCCGTCCTAACGCATCATCCTGTCCTAACCGAGGATTCCCTAGGACCTTGCTCAGTTTAACTGAATACATATTGAACTGAACTTACAGACAACGATAGTGACGAAGATTAATCATTTTCTAGTTAAATGTTAAATTGTTAAAAAAAATCGTGTAATTGTTAATTGATGTTTTGTCACGTAATAAATCATTATTTTACTATTTTCATGAAAAAAGGAACAAATTTATACCTTTTTGATAAACGTTATCTTAATTTCTATCAGAAATACTTACTCATTTTTATCATTAATTATAATGATTAATATCTTTCCAATAATATGAAGTTTTCCTACACCTCAAAACTGGTTGAATAAGGAGTTTTGCAGCGACAGCAAAGTAATACTTGATTCTAAAAACTGTTTAGACGTGAAAGAAAGTCCTAGAGTAATTTTGGATGTTCTAATATCTATTGAACTATATAATTTTAAGGTTATGTACCAATAAAGTGGGAAAAATGCGAAAAAAATCGTTTGTTTCACATTTTGAGCATGTTCCGGTTTGAAAATGGTACTTCTAACATCGGCATTCGAAAGTAAAGTACTTTTTCCCAAAAGTACACAAAAAATTGTTATTTAGAAGTTGGCCAAATATGACCTTCATAACCTAAAATATCATTGAAAAATTCAAGAATTTTTTGCTGCTCCGGTTTAGACCCGAAAAATCTGAAAAAAATCAGGGTGTTTTCTCACTCAAAAACACACGTTCATGAATTTTTTAAAATTATTTAAACCAAACAGTGGAGCAAGAGAATTTTTTTTCTAAAAAACACGTTTTTTACGATAGGAGCAACCTACTACCACCTAGGGGGCTGAAAATTTGGCTGAAGGGGTTCTTAAATATGTCCTTTCGAATGGCCAATTCAAAATAAAAATCCAGGCGGGGGCAGTTTTTACCTTCTTATCCCGCTATAGCCTTTAGCGCCTTTACATATGATTGGTCATAAAATATCTATGCAAACTTGCGCCATCTGTAATATTAACATTTAAATATCGCGGCTTTAAATTTTCAATGTATGTATCAAATTTATCGTACATTTTCTACATTTTTAAACTTTAATTTCTTAGTGAACTTAATAAATTTTAAAATCTTAGTAGTAAAATTACGCTTTATAGAATTATGTACTCAATATCAGAAATGGTTCAAGTAATTAAGTGGTACTATGGTGGAAATAGTATGCGTCAAGTTCGGGATTATTTTTCTGTACAATTTGAGCATAGTCCAATCCCTTCCATTTCAGGCATAAAAACAATCATCGACAGGTTTGAAGCGACTGGAAATGTTGGTTTAAGCCCCACTGAAAAAAATTATCCAACAAGGGCTATTTCAGAGGAACAAGAGTTGATGATTTGTGCAGAGGTTCATGATGATCCCCACATTTCAACTCGACGAATTGCCCAAATAGTGGGATTAAGCGAGAAGACAGTTCGGAAAGTCTTGAAAAAAAAATGGATACTTTCCATACAAACCACACAAACATCAACAATTAATTAGAGGCGATGAGGAGCAGCGAATGGAATTTTGCGAAAAAATAACTGACCTCGTAAACAGAGATGCAAACATCACTAAAAACATTTGTTTTAGTGATGAGTGCACTTTTTTTGCAAGAGCGGCACCAAATCGACAAAATTATAGATATTGGGCTCAAGAGAACCCAAGAGAATTGTTGGAAATAAGAACCCAATACCCAATAAAAGTAAATGTCTGGGTTGGAATTGTTGGGTCGACAATAGTTGGACCAGTTTTCATTGTGGACAATCTGAATGGAGATATGCATCTGCAAATGCTGCAAGAAGTTGTGACTCCAACCCTTAAGCAATTGGAACAAGTGAGAACTGTAGCAAATTTTGTCTATTCAGATGTACAAAGGTCCGTTTAGTATTGTAAGTAAAACACAAATTTCTAGGAAGGCCAGCAAATATGGTTTCAACAGGACGGTGCCCCTCCGCATGGGATTAGACTGGTAACTCAGCACCTTAATAAAAATTTCCCACAGCGTTGGATAGGTCGTCACGGACCAGTGCAGTGGCCACCACGATCCCTAGATCTCACACCACTCGACTTTTTCCTATGGGGCTATGTCAAAGACGAGCTGTATAAGAAACCGCCTGTAAATACAGCAGAAGATTTACAAAATTGCATAATTAATATTCTGCAAACAATAACTGAAGAAATGTTGCTTAAAGTGCAAGAAGAATTTTGTAACCGCCTTGCATACTGCACAGCTGCCGCTGGTGGCCATTTCGAACATTTATTAAATTAATTTGACATTTACGTTGTTTTTTAATTCAATTTTAATGTTTAAAATAATCGTAAAATACAGTCAGGTTACAGTTGGTACCGAATATGGGGTGAATTACAAAAAAAACAGCTAACTGATTTGTGTCTACTTACACCGTAAGTAGCATCAGCTAATTCTGGTAAAATAAGCTTTCCAAATCTGTACTTGAAATTTTCCGGCCACAAAAATTGAAGACGTGAAAAGTAAAATATGAATCGCTTCCAGTTCGGTCATTTCTGATAGGTCGACAAAACTGTATTGTACTCTTCACGTCTTCAGTTTTTATAATAGGAAAATGACAAGTACATACTTGGAAAGCTTATTTTACTAAAATTAAGGGATGCTACTTACTTTGAAGTAAAATTTGTTCAGTTCCGGAAAAAGGAGCAGAGCACCTTTAAACACAAGAGCAACGCGTCTTAAACAAATCGTTTTACGTATCTACGCGTACGCATCTACCTATTGGGATGCAAAGTGGCGAACAAAGTTTGCTGCCATCTTGCATCCTTCAAAAAATCACAACACAGCATAAACACTTTTAACTTCCTCGAAGAGTGGTCATTTTCCAACGGATCAGTCTAGTGCGTACTTCTTAAAATTGTAGATAAAACAGCTGGCTAGTGACGAATCCGCACTAAGAAACATTTCTCTCATTGACACGCACTCTGTTGTACTCGAACATCCAACTCTCAAACATTTCCAGAATCTAAGATCCGCTGATTTGATCTGGGAAAATAAAGCACAAAGTATCAGATCGTTTAAAACTATTTTTAAAATAGACACTTAATAAATCATTGCTACGATACTTATCTAATGTCTAGTAGCGAATGATGCACTATTTCTGTGGAATTGTGGAATGACAAATTTTAATTGAAACCATCAGAAAGCTGCAGAAATGACGAGAATAAAACTATGTATTTCTTAACCTTCAAAAGTCTGAAGTGAAAGTTTGACGTTTGACGTGAAATATCGATACAAAATATCGATATTGCATCTTTTACAAACGAGCGTGCTTAATACGCATGCACTCGTAATGGCATTTGGACGTGTATCTTCGCTGCCAATGAGGAGAGGCTTTGGCGCTCGAACTGACCAATCAGGAGCGTTCTAGCTTTAACATAGCGTGCCCTATGTTCAGACTCCTCGCACGCACCCTGTATAGTTACATTTATTAATGAGTAATTTACGCTAATACATTAAAACCTTATGCTCTATCATCTTAATCTAACTAACTTACTATACTAAGCTTCGTCGGAACATCATACTAATAAACGCTATAAACAATTGTATATAATACGCAATAACAAAAATCCAATACATGCTTGATACCGCGTTGCATACGAATACGTTTTAAGAAGTAAACCATAATAACGAATTACAATTAAAAACTTATAATAATTAGAAAACATACATAAATAGATATAAAAGAAAAAAAACATGTTTACTGTTTCAATAGTGTGCACTTTATACACTGTATGAAAACGAACTAACTACTTGTCTGCGATACCACGATGCTGATTACTGGTTACCTCGCAAGTGTGCTATAAGCGCAGCTTTGAAAGCTGGAAGCGAAACGGAAACCGTAACTACCTGCGGAAGCGTGTTCCAATATGCAATTGCCGATATCCAGATAGAATGTATAAAGTATTCGGTACGACAAATCGGTTGGTAGAAGAAAGACTGAGATAGACGTGATGATGTTGGCACTGATGGTGATACTGCAGTAATGTTTGTATAAAGATAGGTTGGTTGAGAAGTTGTGAGAATTTGGTATGTAAGGGTCCCAAGAAAGTAGTTTTGTCGATTTTCTGGTGACAACCAGTTGGCTTTGATCCAATAAGGTGACAGATTTTCATCACGACGGAGCTGGAAAATGTATCTCAGGGCTGAATTAGTCTCTAGAATAGTCTGCGTATTTTTATGAGCAGGTGGTCTGACGCATCTGTACCTAATACAGGCAAAGTCTACGTGGGGTACAGCTAACGCGTTAACCAATAGGAGTTTTAAGTGCGACGGCAACGTTGACCCTCGAAAAATCAGTCGGTGCAGAACATAATGAACTTTGGAACTGATCGATGAACCTCATCAACGTATGGTACTACAAATCCATTTACTAGTACAGGTGGGACAGCAGTACTGTTCAGGATAGACAGATTTTGCCTAGTACCGAAAATAATTGCTTTTGTCTTTTTGATGTTAAGTGTGAGGCCGCACTCCTGTGTCCAATTAACAAAAGAGTCTACATCACTATTAACATTATTTACAGGTTCATGAATGCGACATGGTGGCGTTGACAAGTAAAACAGATGATAATCTGCAAATATAATTGGATGTTTCACGGCAATGACGAATTCTACTGAAAACTGTATTGAACACTATACTGAATAACATCGGGCCCAAACTTGAACCCTGTGGGAGTAGATAACTCTATTGATGGAGAGCCGTCAGCGCCTTGAATAATTTGCGATCTACCTGTCAGATATGAATGAATATAATTAACCGCACTATCATCAAAACCAATTTTACGCAATTATTGCAAAATTACATTATGATTTAGTGAGTCAAACGCTTTGGAAATATCAAACAATACTAAGATCGTAACAAATCCCCTTTCGATTCCATACCGCATATCGTCTAAAATTTTGATAAGCGCTGTCTGTGATGCAATAAATTATTTGATTCCAAATAATGTACAATCGATCTGGTGATCAAGGTTGTAAGGATACTATTTTTGAATTTCGCGCGCACGGAATACTTTGAATCTCGCGCGCTCCGGCGGAGCTCCGCGTGTGAGCCGCTGGCGCTGTCGCTGTTGATGGACTTTGTCGACCTCGTGGAATGTGGGGATTCGAATTTCGCGCGTTCCCCCATACAGCGTGGATGGTCGTGATGGAAAACAATGTTGTTGCGTGTGTGAGATGTTTAGGACTTGTAAGTCTGCTGGTAAGACGTATCGCGACGAGCCGTGAGTTTGTGTGTGGATATTGTTATAAAAGGGCCACACCGGTCGTCCTTTTCCTCTTTTCCGGCCATAAATCGAAGGAAGCTTCAGCGGATGCAGTTGAGCCCCGGGACGAAACGGACTTGCAAAGTGCAAGGGAAAACGTGCGAATTTGTGCCGATTGGGTGAGTCTGAGGTTTGTGTATTGGTGAACTCCGTTTTATTCGTGTCGGTATATTATAGGACAAATTTTGAAGATTTTCTCCAAAAAGGGCAATTAGTAACTTCCTCGTGCTTTCGACGAAGCCAGTGTATCGAAGTTGCCAACCAGTTCCGTGTTCTCGTTTGTTGGGCAAACGACGCATTCTACGGACATCTCAAGGCCACGTGGCGAGGAGAAATAGTGAATCGTGCACTGGATGACCATCGAGGAAATTGGAGTGTCGACAGTTTCTGGTGCCAATTTTGCCAACAATCGCCAGGAGACGTATACGGAGCCACGTTTTTCTAACCTCACTTTGGATTTATTGCGCCGGAGAAGACCCATTTAATTGTCCTCAGCTGGCCGTGGAAGAAACGAACGGGTAGCAATTGCTCGTGTCCTCCTGAACGATATCGTCGTAGGATACATCCACCGGAAAAGGGTATTGTCCTGTACTTTTTCCTTTTTAGAGCAATTTTGCTCCAGTCGAGTCAGTGACGTGGGGGTGGCACGTGTTGGAGTATTCCCTCATCGTATCAGGGTATTAATTTAAGCAACACAGTCGTGTTTTATTTAATGAATCTCCCCCGTTTGCTTAGTGTAGTGTGATAACGTTGATTAGTCGCGTGGTGAATCACCGGTGATCATGACTTATACGTATCCGTGGATATAACGGTGAAATGCATGAGCGCTGTGATAACGAGTCTTAGGACAATAAGTTAAAGTTAAGATATGACCAATGATTGTAATCACGATCATCGAATGAATGAATGCCGTGAAATTATTGTGCGAATATGACAGCTAAGGTTAGGTTCTCCTGCGAATGTGTCGAATGTGCGAGGTTTAGTGTGTGAATGAATGATATTTTGCGACCAGAGCTATAGAACGACAATTGTAATCATAGGTCTCTGATTTTGGAGTGTAGTTTATTACTGACAGATAAATTGTAAGGTGTCCAAGATCTTGGCGATGTGAGATGGATTCACAATAGGCCGTGTATCGGTTGGAGTTTGCGGATGTGATATTTTATTAAGAGGAATGATATACGACAATTTCCATGCTGAGAGATACACACCACAAGAGAATGACAAGTTGAAAATCAAAGTTAACGGTACAACTGCAGCTGATAAAATATTCAAGACATGACGTAATTGGAGTCCATCAGGGCTGGGTTCTTTAGACTTGGAAGCAGAAGCTTTAATTGTTATTAGCACTTCATCAGCATGTAGTGTTGGAAAACTATATACTGGTGAGTCAGGATCAATGGGCTGTCCTAGAATTAGTTGAAGCTGTAAATAACTGCATGGACGAAACACAGAAGCGACTTTGCTTTAATGAGTGTTCAGTTCATCAGGGGAAAAGTTGCTTAATGCCGTCTGTGAAGCTGCCTTAGCAAGGCCAAATTTCTTAAGTATCGCCCAGACTTTGTTAGGTTGAGTTACTTGTGTAAACGCTTCACTGATGTATTTGTCTTTAGCTCCTCGCAGTGACAACTTAATAGTCTTACGCAGATCACATAATTGGGCCATAAGAATACCATTTTGTGAACGCTTCACTCTGTTATATAGTGAGTTACGCTGTTTAATTTGCCGCTTGATGTTGGGTGTTATCCATGGTGCATGAGGTCGCTTGGATAGCCTAGTTGTCATTGGAGCATACTTATCAAGCATAATCCCACAGGTTGTATAAAAAGGTGTCAGAATACCAGAGAAATCAGTGGAGATAACGGGTGACAGCTCGTGGTGGAATAACTCTGGTACAGAATCTCGTAGCGCTGAATTGAGTTCCTCTACCAAGACATCATAATTACAATCCCGGAAATTTCTGTAGGTGACGATTTTCTCTTCATGAGTGTAATTCGCTATGTTATAACGAATACTGATAAGATCATGGTCAGCAGCAAATGGTTGAGATGACTGTGAGAAACTTGTGACTTTAATGCTTGAGTCCACTATAAAGACGTCAAGATGTGTGTGCGAGTTATTATGCAGGGAATGATACGTGGGACCAAATGGTACTGAGTACAAAGAGTGTTCAGAAATAAATTGCCTTAAATATGTTGCGTGGAAAGTAGCAGATTGTAGGTCGCAATCAAAGTCTCCAGTGATGATAACATTTTTGAACGTTAGCATGTACTGAGCAAGTTTCGACTTGAAATCCGCAAACACGCTACCTTCTGGTCTCCGATAAACTATTGTTAGTGGCAAATTACTATTTGGTGGTATAGATATATTTAAAAAAATGAATTCAGGCTCATTTATCGTGGCATAACTTGACCTATCTAGACCTACATATGTTATAGATTCATGGATGTAGCAAGCAACACCACCACCTAGTACATATCGGTTTCTCCCTGCTGATTTTATGGCTCGATCATTTCGTACCAAATTGTTCCCGGGAATATCAACTGACTGGGTTGGAATATCAGGAGTCAACCAAGTTTCGCTAATAGCCAAAAGTTAAATGTCGGACGTTCTGAGTAGATATTCAATAAAATGCTGTTGACTCCTTTTTCTTAAAATATACGATTAAATAATAATGATTTGACAATTTGCATGCGAATTAAGTGTGTAGCTTTATACAAAAATTAAGACATGATAAAAAAATTATATTTTTGAAAGACCAATTCGCGTGTGCCATATTTGATATTAATATATTATATGATAATATGACAGATCCTTAATTTGCATACTTTTAGCAGATGTAGTGCGCTCAGAATCAATTGTTAAAATCTACAAACACATAAATATCCTTGGCATCTATACCGTCAAGAGCTAACAGTCAATTTGCATATGCTTATTCAGAAAGTTTATGTTAAATATAATATTGATTTGCTAACTTGCGTACATATTCAGCATGCACAAGATTTTCTACAACATTGCAAAAATATATCACACTTTTGATGTAAAGTAGTGTTTCATATAAATTTGATCTAACCGGTTATAAAATATTTCTTATGTGAAATGATGAATGATGTTCTGGTTTCGGAATTAGGATGCGTAATTATGGTATTCAGTATGAATCTAATAGAGGTGGCTCAAAGTAAAAGGTGTACGTTAAACCAAAAATAAACGAACGTCTTAATATGTAAAGTTTGTTAAAGATCGAAACTAAAAATAAAAAATAAAAAACTAACTTAAACTAAGAAAGTAATAAAACAAACAAAAAAATAAATTACAAAATATCATTCTTGTTACTAAATTCTTCAAAATATTCGTCTTTACTATAATTCGTAAAAAAAAATAAAAATCTTCTTATCAGAGGTCAGATGTGCTTTGAAAACTGTTTATTTTACCTGTAGAAATAATTATTTCCCTTACCTGATAAAAATTCTTATTGTAGAGTAGAAAATGCGAATAAATAGTTAAATCTAAAAAAAAAAATAAGAGTCCATCTATAAAAATATTTATAAAAAGTTATTAGTTTAAAAAACTAATTAAGGAAAAAACTTTAATGTATAATAATGTATTCCACACCACGCCCTTTATCACGGTTTCGCGTACCAACACCACTGATCTATACACATGGATGGGGCACGCATATGTTCGGCGGCCGTATGCGTGATATAAGACAGGCAATTATCCAATATGGCGGAGACGGACCGAGGGCGCACGAATAAATCCGAAGCCCGCCAAGCCCGAAGTCCTCACTGGAATGATGGCGCGCTATTCAAAATGATCTTGAAGAGTTTCGTGTACAAAACTTAATAGAAATTGAAAACAATTGATTAATGTATATAATTGATTTCTCGCTTCACGAAATCAATTTTTATTATATAAAAAAAAAATTATTAAGACATTTAATAATTGTTTTCTCAAGTTTAAAAAAAAGCCCTTTTAGAAAATAATTGTAGAAGTCGTAATTTGACGTTAATGGGTTAAGGGGAGGCACCACCGAAATTTTAACTGCATTAAGTAATAATTAAAAAAATTTTAAATATTTTTATTTTGACACTACATCCCGCACAGAAAACAGAATATATCCGATGATATATCCAGACATATAAATTGGAAATTTGTAAGATATATGTAACATATAGCCGGTTATATCCAAGATATACCTAAATTCCAGATATTTACAGCGGATATATCTGGCATATATCTTGGATAGTGTACTTTTTGCCGAAATATATCCTCACTGAATTAGGATATATACGGCATCTATATTTTTCCGTACGGGATTCGGTGTGTAATAACGTAAAAATAAAAAAAAAATTTTTCAGCATTTTTGATATTGTAATTATTCGCAGAATTCAAATTTTGCAAAATCCATACACTTATTCCTTGGATAGAGTGTCAGAATCAAAACAAAAAAAGAATTATCGAAAAATATTAAAATTTGTAGAAGAAGAGGCATTTTTGTACTATTTAAAAACATATTTTCTCTAATCTAGATACTCCAATTTTTCAAAATGTTAAAATTTCGCGAAATCCATACCCTTCATACTTAAAGACAGTCTGTGAAACAAAGCAAACAAAAAATTATCAAGAAGTGTTGACATTTGTGGGACAAGAAACATTTTTTTTTCTTTAAAAAATATTTTTTTCTTTTGAAAATATCGGGAAAAAAAACATTGAAAAAATTCTTAATTTTCTTTTTTACGATTATGTACATATGTACTTATATACATATAAGGTAAAAAAACTTAGCTTGATTATAAAGTTACATTACTTTATAATATACGTATTGTAAAATACAACCAGTTTTTTAAAACATTTAACTGTATACAATACTTCCCTGTGAGTTTTATTTCCATACTTACCTTTTTTCACTATCATTTACGTTGATATATGACTCAAATTGTCCACTTTTTTTGAAACGAATTCAAATTTACCGCCATGCCTATTCATTTGGGGACAGGTCTCCGATTGGCTTTCACCGTTCATACCCCCCCCCCCCTCCCCCCACAGAGCTGCCGCCGAAAGCGCAGCACTACACCTTGGATACTTACACCACGCATACTCGCGACTGTTCGGCACTCTTCGGGTGTTTCCGGCTTGATAATAAACTGCTTTCGGTGCTTTCTAATCGTATCACGTTTTCGACGCTATGCCCTATCCATGTGTATAGATCAGTGACCAACACAGACTGAGACCTGTTTGACTTTACAAGATGGAGGTCGTAACGAAGTAAACAAAGTCAAGTATATAAATAAGAATAAAAACGATCGAATTTGAAAAGATATTTGTTTCAAATAAAATCGTTTAAATTTTACATAATCGTAAAATAGTTATCTGGTAATAATGATTTTTCTAAACGAATGTTTACAGTATTGTTGTTCGCTTTTATAAAATAATTTTCAATGTGTTTTCGTTTATTTGTATTATGTTCGGTGGCTAAAATCTTAATATTCTCATTGTGACGTAGTCATTAATCGAGCCGTTAACTCTAACCGGGGAGAGCGTTTCGGGGGAATCCTTCCCCCTATTCGCCGCTGTTCTCTCCCGCCGTACCGGGGATACGCGCTATGGAGGCTCAGACCTCCCCGCCGTCGCTCCTCTAGTCAGTCGCCGTCGGGAGTTCCTTCCCCACAGTGGAGCCGGGGCGTCTCTCTCTTTCCTTCCAACGATAGTAGCCGAGAGCCGATTTGCGCATCTATGTATCTCTCTCTCTCTCTCTCTCTCTTCGAAGGAGAAGCCGGTACGCGCGGGCCGCGCGACCGTCACGCTGCTCCCCCCTTCCACGGATCACCCCCCAGCATCGGGCCCCGAGGTGGCGCCTTCACGGACGACGAGAACGACGAAAAAGAAGCCATTCTGTCGCGGACCGCGAAATAGTACAGTAGTCAGTTGAGAAAAGCCCTTCGAACAGTCGAGTGAAGCTCTTTACGGAGTGGAGTACAGCCCTTTGCTGAGTCGAGGATAAACTTTTCGAGGAGATACACCGCGCACACGCAAGTAGTGAACCCGTGAGTGCATCGTTTGTGGTCCGACCTTTTGTGTGAAGTGCCGCCGCAGCGTCTCCAGGAGGACCCGTTCTGGACCCGTTGCTGGACCCGTTGCTGGACCCGTTCTGGACCCGTTGCTGGACCCGTTTCTGGACCCGTTGCTGGACCCGTTTCTGGACTCATTTTACTGGTCATCGTCTGGCGAGTTAACCAACCACCGTGAGTACCAGTGCTCCGGGAATTGTAATAACGCCCCCCCCCCTCCTTTATTTTGGTGTTCCGCTTCGCCCGTTTGGCCATTCTCGCGCCTCCGCGATACGTTCCTCCTGCAATTTTTTTTGGTAACAACCCCACTCGCGAGATTAGGGCCCGCGCCGTAGGCGACATTTAAGATACCATATTGTAAAATAGAATATTCGGAAAATATATCGATTATTTCAATTTATCTGTGTCAAGAATTCAATTTGCGTTCACCCTTGCAAGGAGGGGTCACATCATAATCAAAATCATGTCCAGTATTAATTCTATGTATGGTTAAACCTGTATAATTAGTTTCTTTACCGTAAATATTTTTTTTATGTTCATAAATTCGTTTTTTTAATAATCTACCAGTTTGTCCTATATATATATACAGTTACAATGTTTGCATTTAATTTCATAAACGACGTCATTTAATTCAAATTTGTTTAATTTATCTTTGAAAGGTTTAATTCCTCCAATATTAACATTAAAAGGCTTGTGTACAATTCTAATGTTGTATTTTTTAAGAATATTTTTGATATTTTCAGAAATACCTTTGATGTAAGGAAGGCTTACAGTTCTTACGTAATTAATATCATTTTGGATTTTGTCTAAGATGTTGTAAGATTTATGTACTCTTTTTTTAATACAATCATTAATGATATAGTCTGGATAACCATTATCATGAAGTATTTGTTTAGCCAATTTGATATTCTTTTTTCTGAATTTAATATCACAGAGTAAAATAGCCCTATCAATAATTCCATATGCAGTTCCTAATTTGTAACATAGAGGGTGGTAAGAAATGAAATTTAGATATCTACCCGAGAAAGTTTTTTTGTGGTACCAATCAGTTATAATTTTATTGTTATTTCTAATCACTAAAATGTCCAAAAAACTTAATTTATTATCATTCTCTAATTCAAAAGTGAAAGAAATACGGTTATTCAACCCTTTAATTTTTTTTAAAGAGTTAAAAACACTTAAAATATTATCTAAAAAGTTTGTAGGTATTGAAATAAAAATATCATCAACATATCTATAATAAAATGGTAATTTAAAAGGAAGCTTATTTATAAGTATATTTTCTATGAAATCCATGGTAATATTTGAGACAATGGGAGATAAAGGTGAACCCATTGGAACTCCATATACCTGTTTATATATATTATTTTGGAATTTAAAATAAGTTGAATTTAAAATCAAATTTAAACCTTCGAAAAATTCTTCCTTGGGTAGATTAGTAAAGTTCATAATCTCGATCCATTTCGATTTTAAAATGAAATTAATTAGATTAATAGAAACATTAGTAAATAGAGAAACTACATCTAACGAAATTAGAATGTGATTATCCGGTAAAACAACATTTTTGATCTTATTTTTTAAATCCCAGCTGTCTTTAATAAATCTGGATGGATTAGTATTAATTGAAGATAAAATATTACTGTAATAAGCGGCTAATTTGTAAGTTGGGGAATTAATAGTGGAAACAATAATTCTAAGTGGAGTTCCTGGTTTGTGGATTTTGGGCAAACCATAAGCTCTAGGGATCAAAGAATTGTATTTACATCAGAGATCGTAGATTTCTGACAAAATAGTATAATTATCACATTCAATTTTTAATCGAAATTATTTCATTTATGTACTAATCTTTGTGTTCAATTTTCAGGCAGCACCAGTTGAAGTGGCAGAAGTGCAACTCAACTCGACAACTGTACCCGTGCCATTGATACAGCCTGCGGATGAACAATTTTCTACCAGTATAGAGAATGTATCAACAACCATTAATGCTGAAGCATTGTTGGCAGAAAATGATTGTCCCATATCTATTCTAACTTTTCTTGAAACATGTTACATAACCAGGTGTTGAGTTACATTTGACTTTCAAGAACGCAAACAAAATGGTTTGGATCAACTCGTATTCAGCGTCACTGTAGAGACATAAATGCATAAAATAAGAAAATAAGTCGACATGTTAAAAAAAGTGCCAAATTCTACAGTACTTAATCGGGTAGCGGGTAACTCGTCAACTTGTAGAGAGTGTTGTTTTTTTACAATACAGTCCAACAGTATTGTCTAAACATTGCAACTTTCTCAACGAAAGACATTTTTCTCGCTACCCGAAAAGCTTAAGAATATGAAAATCATACAAATGTATATATGTCCAATGTATCGCAGAAAGTGAGAATTAATTAACATTTATTCAAATTTACGAATAATGAAATACATAAAATAGTTGAAGTATCAATCAATTTCAATAAAAAAAAAAGTTTAAAGATATTACTTTTACAAAATTAAAGAAATTTGGATTAATTTTAATCAAATTTCCGGTTGCTGGAATTGCATACCTTAAAAGTATAAGTGTTATTGTTATTGCCACTTGTATATTTGTAATGGCTTAATAAATAGGAGTTAATAGTACATTACGATACAAGTGTGCTAAGTAGGTGTTCGCGCACGAGCGGAGTTGGCGCCCGAGCGTAGCTATTTTTTTTAACGCGTGAGCTAAGTGCCCAGTTAGCACACTGTTTTCCGTGCAATTTAGAACATTCGTGCACCGTGCGCTAAGTAGTTACGCTATTGGGGGGGGGGGGCAAGGGTCACGTGACGCGAGCCCCCCCATATCTTAAAAAAAAAACAAAAGCACGCAAAATGTCGCAAATATTTTGTACAATATTGAACAAGAAGAATTTGCGTCCTACATTGTAAAACAACCATAATAATACCCCTCAAATAAAAAAAAATATACAAAAAATTGAAGTATAATAACTTCCATCGACTTTCTCCGCTGTTTTTGAAAAAACAATTATGAAAGAATTTTGTACAATATTTGTACATTTTTGTACAATACAAACCAATTTTTGTACGAGCAAAGCGACAAAGATATAGGGAACGCTAGTGAGGGGGCTAGGGTCACATGACACCAGCCCCACCATATCATTAAAAAAAAAAAACAGCCAAAATGTCGTAAATATTTTGTACAATCTTGGACAAGAAGAATTTTAGACCACGATTGCAAAAATACTATAATAACACCCCTAAAATAATATAAAATATACTAAAAATAGAATACTTTTAGAATAGAAATACTTTCCATGGATTCTCTCCGTTGTACAAAATATATCAATACGTGGTATATGCTGAAAAAGGCATTATTCAAAAGCAAAAACTTTTTTAACAATCAATAACCGAAAACAACCCCCTTTCCCCGACAAAAATCGATTGTCCATGTTACATAATTTTATCTGATGCCTCCTCTCCTTGTACAAAATTCAACCATACGTGTTATACGTTAATAAAGCTATCAGTTACAAAGCAGAATTTTTTTAACCCCTAATAACCGGAAACAACCCCCTCCCCCCCCCCAAAATCTACTGTCTGTGATATATAATTTTATCTGATTCCTCCTCTACTTGTACAAGATTCGACAATACGTGGTATACGTTAAAAAAGGTATCAGTTACAAGGCAGAATTTTTCAACCCCTAATAACCAGAAACAACCCCCTTTCTACACAAAAAATCTACTATCTGTGATATATAATTTCACCTGATGCCCCCTCTCCTTGTACAAAATTCAATAATACGTGTTCGTTACGAAAGGTATCAGTTTCAAGGCAGAATTTTTTCTACCGCTGATATCCGGAAACAACCCCATATCCACGAATAAAATATACTGACCATGATGTATCATGTTATCTTCGGCCTACTCCCTTCGTACAAAATTCAACAATAGGTTTTGCACGTTACAAAAGACATCAGTTACAAGGTAGAATTTTTTCAACCCCTAATAACCACAAACAATCCCCTTTCCCCACAAAAAATCTACTGTATGTGATACATAATTTTATCTTCGGCATCATCTCCTTGTACGAAATTCCGCAATACCTATTATGCATTACAAAACGTATAACATGATACATCACGGTCAACATATTTTATTCGGGGTAAGGGGGTTGTTTCCGGATATCAGGGGTAGAAAACATTCGGCCTTGCAACTGATACCTTTCGTAAGGTATAACACGAATTGTTGAATTTTGTACAAGGAGAGTAGGCCGAAGATAACATGATACATAACAGACAATATATTTTATTCGGGGAAGGGGGTTGTTTCCGGTTATTAAGGGCTGAAAAAATTCTGCCTTGTAACTGATACCTTTCGTAACGTATAGCACATATTGTTGAATTTTCTACAAGGAGAGGAGGCATCAGATAAAATTATATAACTCAGACAGTAGATTTTTGTGTAGAAAGGGGGTTGTTCCCGGTTCTTATGGGTTGAAAAAAATTCTACCTTGTAACTGATGTCTTTTGTAACGTGCAACACGTATTGTTGAATTTTGTACGAAGGGCGTAGGCCGAAGATAATATGTTACATCACGGTCAGTATATTTATGGATATGGGGTTGTTTCCGGATATCAGGGGTAGAAAAAATTCTGCCTTGAAACTGATACCTTTCGTAACGAACACGTATTATTGAATTTTGTACAAGGACAGGAGGCATCAGGTAAAATTATATATCACAGACAGTCGATTTTTTTAGGGAAAGGGAGTAATTTCCAGTTATTACGGGTTGGCCGAAGATAACATGATACTTAGGGGTTGAAAAAATTGTGTCTTGTAAATGATACCTTGTGTAACGTATAACACCTATACTGCCGAATTTTGTACAAGGAGAGGAGGCATCAGATAAAATTATGTAGCATGGACAATCGATTTTTGTCGGGGAAAGGGGGTTGTTTTCGGTTATTGATTGTTAAAAAAGTTTTTGCCTTTGAATAATGCCTTTTTCAGCATATACCACGTATTGATATATTTTGTACAACGGAGAGAATCCATGAAAAGTATTTCTATTCTAAAAGTATTCTATTTTTAGTATATTTTATATTATTTTAGGGGTGTTATTATAGTATTTTTGCAATCGTGGTCTAAAATTCTTCTTGTCCAAAATTGTACAAAATATTTTCGAGATTTTCGCTGTTTTTGTTTTTTTTTAATGATATGGTGGGGGTGGTGTCATGTGACCCTAGCCCCCTCACTAGCGTTCCCTATATCTTTGTCGCTTTGCTCGCACAAAAATTGGTTTCTATTGTACAAAAATCAATGAAAGGTAAAATAAGTAAAATCTTAAACATTGACATTTGATGAAAAACTATTGTGTGGTTTTTTTTACGCAGTGACCAAATTCAAAACATTGTCCAATCTCACGGTCAAGAGAAATAATCTATCTCCTTTCGAATTTTAATGATTTTAGCACATTTCTATAGTTGTTTTTCTAATTTTCTACAATTTTCTTATAATTTTGTTCTAAAAATGGGTATTATCATATATTGTGACTTCCACGCTCAATTACTTTATGACACACCGAATTAGGCAAACAATTTCGAGTACGTCAGATGGATTGCAGATTGTTTAATGCTTTTATCATCAGGCATTTTCACGAATAAAAAATTCGTGACTGTATAAGTAAAAATACGCGTCATATAACATCGAACTACTTTTGGCTCATTATGCATGTCGTAGATGCTTGCTCGTTGAGGCCGCAATAAGATGATGTTGAAGAAAATCTACTCGTGAACATACCGCGCTACATTCCACGTGATTGAAACGGGAGAAGGGCGCGTCTCAGTTTGAGTCACGCGCTCTTACACGCTTTTTACCTTCTGCACACGTGGCCATAATATGTGTGGCGTATCGGTACGAATGGAAGGAAGTTTTTGTTGTTTAATCGTTCGACCGAAAAATGACCCGAATCTTTCACTTTGATAGCTTTTTATGTATTTATCATAAATAATTAGTACCTCTAAAAGTTGCACTATGATCTTTATCCGGATTTCTTGTAAAAAGTCATCTTCACATACAAAAATCAAAATTTAACCGATTCATACACTGGTATAGTACCTAATAGCGACGTTTATGTCCAAAGAGCGAGCTTCGACATATTCATTTAATTCGGGCCACTGTATTGTAATCTTTCAGGGTAAACTTGTATCAACAAAGGATTGAAAGATTATAGAAAGGTACGATTTTATACTGCGATAAAAATGTAGACGTAACTAAAATCAGATTGGAAAAAATAAATAAAAAATGGAAACGTTAATGAATGTAATAGTAAAATACTGTATTAAATCAAAAATAAATACAGGGTCATCGAAAAGTATCGGACCCCCCTAATATCTTCAGTTAGAATGCACTTAGAAGAAAATGTCCAATAGCAAAGTTGTATGGTTTCAAGCGGGGAGTAAGATGATGACCTTGACTTTGACCTTGACCATGTCCTTCAAGGTCATTTCAAGGTCAATCTTATTTTTTTAAATAGAACCCCCTACATTTTATTGCATATTCTTATAGCTCATCTCGAGAGCTTTCCAAAACACTATAATAAAATATTTTTTGATTGAGTACTTTTTGAGTTATAAAGGTTTGAAGTTAACAATTTGTTAAGTGGTGTGCGAGTCCGACCAGTTAAGGCAAGAGTGGTATTTTCTTTAAACCAATTAATTGGTCTCATTATTCCGCGCACAAAAGTATTAAGGTTATGATTACTGAAAACTAAATAATATTTTACAAGATATTCTACATTTTGTGTCAAAAAATTGTTAACTTCAAACCTTTATAACTCAAAAAGTACTTAATAAAAAAATATTTTATTATAGTGTTTTGGAAAGCTCTCGAGATAAGCTATAAGAATATGCAATAAAATGTAGGGGGTTCTATTTAAAAAAATAAGATTGACCTTGAAATGACCTTGAAGGACATGGTCAAGGTCAAAGTCAAGGTCATCATCTTACTCCCCGCTTGAAACCATACAACTTTGCTATTGGACATTTTCTCCTAAGTGCATTCTAACTGAAGCTATTAGGGAGGTCCGATACTTTTCGATGACACTGTGTAACGTACATGTTTGACTTTTTATTATTTGAATTTGTGAATTGCGCTTTTATGCTAACCTAAAATTGATTATTTTGTATACTACTTATACCTTTCATTTTGTTAAAAATTATTCGTGTATCTGATTAAGTAATAATGAATTAGCATAATTTAACAATCTCTATATTATGAGAGAAATGTATGTTTGTCAGTAATATAATAATTTTATCAAAAAGCTCCAGAATGAAGATTTTTGCTTTAATGCTACGTATGTTCACCACAAATATACCGAATTCTTAATTAGCATTCCCAACATGCCGTAAGTTTTTCACAAACATATAGATATGTCTGGTAAATTTTTGAATAGTCAGAATGTAGATAGTGACGATGTCTAGAGTTAGGCGATGACAAGTTTGCCGCTTATGACGACGTCGACAACGGCGAGAATGATTAGTATAAACGGAGCAATGTAAGAATTATATGAAGGACGTCAATGGCGAAGAGGTGATGTCAACGAATTAAATAATAATAATCTCTCTATCTTTCATATTTTAGGATTAATTATCAATTCTTAAAAAGACATGCGGTAGAAAATGGGAGAACGTATTCTGTCACCATCTCCTGGTCTACAGCGTCTGTAAAGTGTGGTTCATTTTGGTTCTTCGTTTGAAGAAAAATACATACGAAACAAATGCAAATACGTGGATGCCGGTCCCCTCGTAATCACGCTGGTTACGCAGCGAAAGCAAGCTGCGCGCGCAACTTATAATTAGTTAAAACTTCCGATGTTTGTGTTGAATATATGGAATTTGACCGTAAAGATTTAAGATTAACTGCAAATGTAACACATATTTCACGCAAAATGTAATCTTATTCACAATAAAAATACGTAATGCTATTTCAAATTTCGTATGTTAATATTTAAAATAGCACGTTTATTCCAAATACTCAATATAGTATAGCGTGGTATAGTAGACACAAACATGCTGTTCCCTCAGTTTAGTAACATTCGTATATTTGATACCAATTTAAATGTGGTATAATATAATTGCTACATTTTATTCTAAATTTAATTACACATTTATGTATATATCTTATTTAGATTGATCTTGTTTATTTCTCTGTTCAAGTTCCACAATTCGCCTTGCATGTTCGATTTCCTTTCTTTTAAAGTGCAATTATACGAGTTTAATTTCTTTCCTTTCGTTGTAAATATTTTTCAAATCACTTTCTAGGGTCAATGTCTTTAACCTGATGGGACACGTTTTACATTTGAACCGATTTTCGATATACGATTCTGTAGATAAAATCTCACAATATGACTCTTATAATGTACATTCTACTTCATGATATTAGGGTACTGTAAATATTAATTATGAAATACTAATTTTTGAAATAATAAAAAATACAACACGAATTAGAAATGTACAAATTACAACACTAATAACCTTGAGGCGAATCGAAATCAGACCAACTTTGGGCTTCCTGAAATTCCATCTTGTGTAAAATCAATTTGTGTAATCAACCCTGAATTGACAACGTTACTTCACACATTTAAAAATGTGCTTCGAATTATAAATAGAAAGCGCGGCTTTGTCTATTAATATTTTGGCAGTTATCAGTAGCGTAACATTGGATGGCTATATCTTACCGTAAACCGGATATTTCAATTAATTGAGTGTCAATTTCGCGAATAATATGCATAAAATAGTTCATTCTTCAACCCTGTCCAGGGAGATTTTTCTGCTTCATGTTTATACCTTCATTCCGTAAAATATTCTTCGCAACTCGGGATGGAGACTTAAAACAATGTGAGGAATTCTCTCCCAACTTGAGGAGTTACTCCTCCCCCTTGGTACATAATATGCTAGTTTCGGCCATGAGAAATGATTTGATCGAATAGAAAACCACCAATTACCCATTCACAAACAAGTTATCACATGGCCGTAATTAACAATTTCAGGTTCGTTACACATGCATCTTTTAGTGCCATTGCATAAATAAATATTCTTATTAAATGTCAATACATCAAAAAATGTGTTTCATACTTGAATCTTTACGTTTCTTAGTACACAAAACTATTAAGTAATAAACTGAATATTTTCAAATGCAAATTGTGTTCATGCATGGGTATCGTAAATGTCTGTTGTTTTGATCTGCATAAGCACCAATCCAATACTGGTCTATCCTGCGGCAATTTCAAAATGTGAATAAACAAGGCCGCGCTTTCCTTCATCAACGCAGCAACATCTACGTAACTCGGAACCTTTGGAACTACGTTGTAACGGGAACCTTTTGACTTCGACCCAGACTAAGTCTGGACGAAGTATTGAATTTGGTCACTTCGGGCATAAAAATTACCCTATAGTTTTTCATCAAATGTCGACGTTTCAGACCCTAAGGAACCCAAATCAACAATAAAAAATATGTGTCCGTGATCTTGTACGTACGTACGTCCCGTTTTTTGGTCTCGCGATAACTCGCGAACGGATAAGCGTATTGACATAATTTTTTTTTTAAAATACGCGTCTTGGCATAACTTAGATCTGATTAGATTTTGGCGCAGATCCATCCGCCCATTACTAAAAAAAATTAGCCCCAATTAAGTTACTTCGTAGTTTTTTGCATTTATTTTGAAAATTACAACTTTTATTGAAAAATGTTTCAAACAAAAAAGATAGAGCATGTAATTCTCTACAAAAAAGGTTGTATGCATTTTCTTCTTAAAGTAAACGATAATGCCATAAAAACTGGTTTAAAATGTTTGCAGGTACTCGATTTAACCCATGGTTCTCGCTTAGCCCCAGTTTACAGTATATCTTTAGTTTCATAAAAACTCGATTCATGCAAATTAAATTAATTTTAGATTAAAAAAAATTCAATAATTTAATCCTATTTTACGCACATGTATCGAAATGTACTATTCTATCTGTATATAGGTACTAGTGACGTAATTAATAATCAAATTTGTTAGCATGTTGAAAATTCATAAGCTATTATTGTGTGTCGAGAAGGAACGGAAAAAGGAGGTCAGTAAACAAATGAGCGACCAAAAGTAACCAAGATTGAAGATGATAAGTCAAAAACTGAAGATGTTCGAAAATATGATGATAGAAAAGGCCAAGGTTGAAACAAAAAGGGAAAAACCATGAATAGAAAAAGAAATACACCAATCCAGAAAAACTGAATATGACAGAACCTATAAAGCCTGATGACATTAATTCAGAAATGTATGGCCAATTTTAGAGAAGAATTCTAACGTCGTTCACAACAGCATGGTCAAGTGGTGTTTGTCGAAGGTTGGTACTTCTCGAAGAATCGCCAATAGAGCAAGAAAATTACAAGAAATGTTATGATATGTTCGGTAAGGAGTCGACTGTTAGAAGTTTTCGAACTGTGTTTAACTAGAAATTTCGTCAGATATAATGAAATAATCCCTTTCACAATTCTCTTTTCTGAAGGCTGAACATTTTTAAAATATTGCCATGTTGGATGTCATTTTGAATTTTGTTATTGTTCGTAACTTACTGGTTTTATTCTAACATCAATGTCGTAATCAGAGATCCCAAAAATTCAAATAAAGATTTCTATGACAGCCCGAATAGAAAATAGTCTCAACTTCTGTGATATCATGTGTCAGCATTTTGAAGCGAAGCATGCTACCTGAAGGATTACGTTGGTTGACTGAAGGAAAATGAGAGACACGTTTATTACATTATCACGGAAACTTTTAGCAGATAGCTATTTCATTTTATTAATATATAATAGCATTTTTACAAAACGTCAAATATCAATAAAAAATAATGTAATAATAAAATATTGATGTGAAAATAGTACATTACGATACAAGTTTTTTTAACAAGCTGTGCGAAATTTTTTGATAAATTGAAACTACGTTATTTTGTTTTGAATGTTTGTGCGGGAGCTGTGCCCCCCCCCCCCCCCCGATAATGAATAGTAGTTTTCGATACAAGTGCGTATGCGAGTTTACTTTACGCACCAAAAAGAGGTACATAAAAGTATTTTTCATAAAGAATAACAATTTTTTCGCGACAACAATTTTATTTCATATAACAAATGTCATGAATGAAAATTAACGTATGAATAAATTAATTGAACAAACGAACAAATAAAATATAAGTTTAGCTTATTTTGAACTAAATGGAGAGAGTGAATGATACGGAATTTTTGTTTTCTTCGCTTCTAGGAGAAATTGCTATAAAACAAAACAAAAGAATTATATTTATTTACCTGATATTGTGTTTACATTTTCCAATTTCTGGGAAACATTCATTAATTATCCCTTCATTGGCTTTGTTTATTTTTCGAAAATAAATAATACTTTTAAATTCCACATTGGCGCACTGCTTTTACCGTGCGCAAATCATTCTCGCACTGTTTTTATCATGCGCCAATAACATTGGCACACGGTTTATTATTGTGCGCGAATCGGGCACTTCCCACACTATTTTCAGTGCTGAGAAGTGCAATTTCGCACACGCAGTTGAAAATAATTTTTTACATTTTTATAACACTTTTAATTAAACTTCATCATTTTAGTTCTTGTTATTCGTAACAGTCTGTAATCATCGAGTTGTGGCGAAATAAACAATCTCAAAATATTAAGTTTAATATTGATTTAATCTTTATAATAAGCACATGTCTACATGTGCGTTTTAACCACGCAACAATTCTTTTACATTAAATTGAGAAATGATGTTCAGGAATGACCCAGAATAATTTAACATCGTGTGTTAACCATGCATTGACATCATACGCGACATAACGTATGAATATCACTCTTTTCATACTTGGTCAATAATCAAAAATCCCGAGGTTTTTAATCTGTTTATAACTCGTCGCAATTCCGATCTCGACATAATTTAGACCTCTCGAGAATTAAATGTATCGCATTAATCGCAGTGATTCCTCTTTCTCGAGCGTTTTAATTTTTGAAGAAAATTAAAGGCTTTTCCCGAACAACAAAAATATAAAAACGAAACATAACTACAAAATGATCCGCGCGGAGTGAGACCCGCCAAAAGGAAGTGATAACTTAGCTTTAATCAGAGTTCGTTGTTCCTAAACGACGCCACGCCGTCCCTTGAACCTGGCCAGGATTTTTAGCGGGAACCTCAGCAATCTGGTGGAATCTAGATTCTTCGAAATGTCCGGGAACTGAGCCTCGTTGATTGCTTCGAAGATTTCTCAAGCGATGATGCTCGTTCCGAGAAAAATATGGAGATTAGTCCGGTCCCAAGAAATTTCATTTTAATGATTAACATGGAAAAAATGGCTCACCATAAGTCGTGTCGAGGAAAAACTGCTTCACTGTCCCTCGCACGGCGGGAATTCCTCGGCATGTGATTTTCGACGTCCGTTGAACATGAATTCGCGTCGTTTTTCAGAAATTGATGGTGATCACCTTCCTCCAGCGTTCACGGAGACGAATTAACCTCTGGGATGGCGGATCCTTGTCAATAATTGCCCAGAAAAACTCCTTTTCTTCGAGTCTCGAACTTTGCAGAGTCCGCGTTCAGATCATCCCGTACATTGATCATTACTTTTCAAAATTCAGGACCGAACTAATTCCTTCTTCGTTGCAAAATCGACTCCCCTTCTCCCGGCGTCGTTACCAAAATCCGATCCACGACGGGCGTTCCTTCCGCCGACCATCGCTGCACACCTATCACTCTCCTTTCGCGATCTCTTTCTCTCCCGATCCCTACCTACAGGTTTCACTCTCTAAATAACAAATTACCCACACCTTCAAGTAATACAATATTCGCGATTCACACATACCCGCTACAATGGATCGGTACACTCTGTACGTTACAAGTCTGTGTTTCTAACCTTTCTTACACGTGGCCAAGATTCAACATAATTGGTACTTCGGCATCCCATCGCGAAGAATACCATTTATATAACTTATCAACGCAATGTAATGCTTCCCTGCATGTTGGAACAGTCTCTTCGACACAGCGATTTTCTTCATCTGGCTCATCGTCAACCTCATTATTTTCTTCATGGTCATATTCAAAATTATGGTCCGGGTGTAACGTGGAATCAATAATTTCTTCCAACGTTCTTTGGCGCCATCCATATTTGGTACTATCACTGTCCAACCAGTTACTTATGTCCTCTGCGTTAACCGATCTAAAAGCTTGCACAGACTTGTAATCTTGTCATCAATGTTATCGTCTCTCCGTAGGATGGGTATGTTTTTGAGGACATTGTTCCATGCATTTATTAACGTATTTTGAGTTATGTTATCTCATGCAATTGCTAACTTCTGGAAACACTTCACTAGATTCCATGATTTGAAGAAATCATCAATTTTCTCTGGACTCCCTTCTTGGCCTTCAGAGTCGGCAAGCAAAAGTTGACGAAGGAAAGATTTTCGGTATAAACGCTTCAATGCTGCGATTACTCCTTGATCCATAGGCTGTAAAAGTGACGTAACATTTGGAGAGATATATTTCACCCTACAGCAAGGATCTAAAGCGTTCAGATGTTCCTCTGATGGATGTGAAGGTGCATTATCCAAAATTAGTAAAAATCTGTCTGAGTCATGTACCTTCTTAGATAAGACTGATGGGATAAATACAGTTTTATACCACTCCATGAAAAGATTTGTGTCCATCCATGCATTTTTTTTTATGCGCATACACTACAGGGAGGGTGCTTACGTTATTAAAACACCTAGGTGTCTTCGCTTTGCCTATTAGAAAGAGTAGAGTTTTATGGTTCTACGCAGCGTTGGCACAGGTGATGACAGTGATCCTCTCTTTCGCCAATTTTCTCCCTTGAGCTCTCTTTTCATGGAGTGATGCCAGTGTCTTACCCGGCAAACCTTTCCAGATTAAGTCGGTTATTGAAATATGGTATCGCAGAACTCATTGCTAGAGCTTGCATTTGCAGACAGTTGCTCGTCTTGAATGCTGAGTTGTCTGATACCATGTCTTAACTTAAATTTTTGCAACCATCCAGTGCTCGCTTTGAATTCAGATGGTCCATTTAACTTTTTGTTTATAATAAGTGCCACTTCCTGAATAATGGTGCCTGACACTGGTGTGTGGCGGACGTGCCACGCGTTAAAAAAATGGGCGCAGAAACGAGAACGCGTAAGTTCGACTCACAGGAGAATATAAGAGTGAAAAATTAGAACACACAAATTACAATATACAAATTAAAACTATTCCGCGCCAAAAACGGAATTATACTTACGCAAGTATTAACATCGGAGTCACACACACTTGAGGTAACAGGAGTCAATAAACAAACAAAGTGGCACGAAAATTTAAAAGTAAATATTCAAATACAAGAGTTAGCAGAGCATTTAAATGTAATTCCGAGAATTACGAGTATTTCGGAATTAAAATTTAAATTTAAATTGTTCAGTTATACATTCGAAAATAGAAATGATTTTTTTACGAAGATGTGCACTAAACTAAGTTCCAGGGTATTTTTTCAAGACACTGGACCATAGACATCATAACTCGTATAGCGGAATACAGATATTTTTACTTAAGACAAATCTGAACGATTTTTTTATGATTATTTTTTAAGTTCTGTTCACGTATTTATATAGCCCAGGAGAAATGACATAAAAAATGTTTATGTGGAACAGACTAAAAAACGCAGCATTAGAAACTAATAAGCATTCAATACAGAAGAATCGTTAAACATGAAACACGTTAAATTAAATGTATAAAGAGAGTACCATGAATTTTTTAGTAGTTAAAAATTCACAAGTTTAGAAGCAAAAAAAGGGTTAAAATGTAGGAATCAGTCTGAATCCTGATTATTATTAGAAACTAGCAAACTTAGCATGTCTGAATAGGAAAAGCTAATTTTCACACAAAAAATAGAACATTTTATTATAGACTATTTAATAAATCTTAAAACAACGAAAGTCAGGAAACAGGAACTCATATTAATTTATTAAAAAAACGTAAATTCATTTTTTACCTATATTATTAACCCCCCACCGTATAGCCGCGAGCCAATCAGTGTAAACTCTGTGCTCGGTCAGGGTATAAATTACGGGCGTTTCCAATGGAAAAATATTCAAAGTTCAACCTTCAACTTTGGCATTTATAACAGTCGGCAATTCTAGAATATCCGAACGTCCAGGAGGTTATTGGTACTAGCAGCATCCGGAAGACTTAGCACCGTCACTATTTACGCTTCACAGGATCGAATTCGGCACTTGGACCCAATATACCGAAATCTACGTGACATACCCAGCATCCAATCAGTGGTCCATGACCGCAATCTAGTTAACCACTAGAAACTAACTATATTCGATCAGTCCTTTTCAGGACTTTAACTATACTCTTTCAGTACCTGGACCACATTAACCGTATATACCATTCAAGGTCGTAAATACTGTCAAGGACGGCGACGACACAAAAAGTATCTCTCGAGATTTCATCTGGGCTGCCTGTAAGGTCGGCCACTTATACAATATCATCGAGAGGAGGACCATACCTCATAACTTCTGTTCAACCGGGCGAACAGGCATCTGAGGAGCATCCTTACGTCCGTGCCACCAGCTTGGTAGGCACCCGTAAGTCTCCGCGTGTCTCCTACAACCCTAATCCGTCTGCAAGACAGGATTGACATCCGTAAGTGACCTTATACAGCCTGCTGCTAGCGTGGCTCTATTTTTTTAGTACGATTATCAATTAGAGTCAGTGCGCGATTTATGTCATCGCCGGTCCAAAAAACAGAAGACACAATACGCGAAAACGTCCGTCGTCGCGCAGTGTGTAAGCGAAATCTCGACGAACTTTTCGAATGTGACGCGATAGATCCCAACTCTGTACGAGATTACGCTCGTCCACCAAATGAGACTTATCAGATCAAATCAGACAAAGAGCCAAATTGTATAAAAATTATCTTGAATAAATTCTTTTAGTATTTCCTTTTTTTATTAACTACGAGTATTAGTTAATAAATATTCCCTACGTGCATAACATTGAATACTTGTCGTAGAGAGCATCGCAACAGGAAGAGTAGTTTTTTTCCCTTCTGCAATCGTTAAAATCCTCAAGGGCGTATTTACTTTTTCACATCATCGACAATATGAAATACTTCCTTTTATTTATATATTCCGCATTGGATCAACAGCAGAACTGCTTCATAAATGTGTATTTCTTGAGGTGAATTAAAAGTGGCCATGCCCTTATAACAACACAAAAATCTAGACTAAAAAATAAAAAAAAACTACCAAAACCACAGGTGTACCTTGAGGTCGTTTTTCCAGGAACCATGAAAAACCAATTTTCTCAACGGACGATTCTTCAATTCCTGTATAGTTTTTCTTTTCGCTGATCCTTGTTCAGCTTTTAGATATTCAGTATGTTGAAGAATTTGCTGGCGAACAGCTGGTTGACAAATAGCTGAAACAGTTTGTTTCGCAATTGCATATGCAGGCAGCTGCGACTGTGCTTTGTTTTTCGCCATTGTCCAAACGCTTGCCACGCAGGGGACTTGTGAAAGAGAGCGGAGCGGGTAACTCCGTCCGCAAGGAAGAGGGAGGGGTCGAAGTGCCCGAACTCGAAGAGGAGCAATGCTTTTGAAAGATCCGCTTCTCTTAGCAAGTTTTGAGAATTGACGACCTCACGGACCCGATCGTTCGGCTGGTCTGTGCCGTCGAATGCCTGATCGTAAAACGACTCGAGATACTCACCGTACTGGGGAGCTGGGGTGCGGTGTCAAGCCCCTACCAGGTGGGTCCCACACGGGGGAGCGCTACGGCGCGGCGTGCCGTGTCCGTCCGGTAGTAACCGCAAAGAGGGTTGGCCTCTAGCGGGTCGTGGCAACGTTAGAAAGGGTTCTCTGAACCAACAGAAGTCTCAAGGCAGGCAGCTTGTTACTACTAATTTTGGTAGCTGACTTGTAGATTTTTGAATTTGCACAACCAGCGGTGCCGGCGCTTCACTCAAATTTGGCCCCAACCTCGTGGGAGGAGGCGCCCGAATGGCGGTAAGCTCTGGGCGCCATATAAATATCTACAGTATGTCCAAACGCTTGATAATTTCCAGGCTTTGCCCAATTGTCAAACATGTCCTTTTTTTCTTTCTATACAAAATTTTAAAAAATGTAGTTAATACTGAAATTAAGAAATAATAAATACTAAAATAAACAATAAGGGGTAAACCTTCGGAAAGACTACGTCACCCGGAAAAAATGTTAGTAACATATTTTCCGACGTATTTTTGATCACTGAACACGAATCTGAAGACAAACTTTGTCGCTCGCCTGAATCTTAGCTGCTGTATCGAAAAATTATCGAAAAATCGTCATTTTTTTCAGGCGTTTGTATTTACCATGAAAACATGAACTCGCACAATAGAAAGTTTCAAATGTAGAGCTCGAAATTCTCCACAAAAAAGGTTGTATACATTTTCTTCGTAAAATCACAAGTAAAAAGCATACAAATGCAAGAGGATTTTTGTACATGCATTACCTTACAAATCGCAGTCGTGGAAACGAGTTCGGTCTAATCGACGTAAATTCTATTCGTACTCATTCATCAGGTGAAATTGTCTTATACATGTCTTCTATATTGAACGTGAATTTTGTAAAACGTTTCATTATATTTTCGTTAATTTCTTCAGCATCAGGTACTTTGGACATTGAATCCAAATTGAAATTGAAAATTTGAACGTTATAAATGAAGAGTCAATTGCAATGTGGATACAATTTTTATCTGCTATAAAACAATTTACTAAAATATTGCGCATAGATGACATAATTGAACAGATACCAATATTAAAGTCACCATCAGGACACATTTTGGTAAAAATTGTCATATGTATTTTATATAGTATACACTGTTTGGTCGAAATTTTCTGTTACGATTAAATAAAAGAAACGAGACCAGCATGCAATACCTTCGGATTGCATTAGAATATAAAACACAGTTCATATTGAAAATCTTTAATACATGTTGTAACGGGGCGTTACACCGGCGGACCTATTACGTTCGCCGTCGTGGAAGTGCGGACGTTTCGCATCGTCGTGCATATTCGTGACGGTCTAGTATTGCAGGAACGGCCCCGAACCAGCCCGAGCGCCGCCGATTGGGGGCGCTCGGTGGACTCCGGAAGCGAGCGGAGCGGCCGGTCGAGTCCAGACTCCAGACCAGGGTACAGAAACTGGCATAGGCGTCGCGCTTGTCGTTAAATTAGTTCCGGGCTCCCGAATACATTTTAGGTGGCGCTGTAACTGCGCATAATCGCACAGATATCCTTGCGCCGCGCAGATAATCTGTACGTTTGAATTTGGCGGCGTATATTTTGACCAAAATTGAAATGTGAAAACGTAGCATCGTTAGTAACGTTGAAAAAGTGCATTAATTTGTAGCAATTGCGTTAATTAAGTGCATTAAATTAAGTGCATTAAGTTGACACAGTTAAAAAAACTTTGATCGTGATATTGTGGGAAGTTTTGTCGCAGAAGGTGCCCGGATTTGCAGTAGAAACTTGCAGTAGAATTTGCAGCAACCGATTTTTCTGAAGAAAATCAACGTAAGTTTTACACACTTTTATTCCAGTCAAATATATGGGCGTATCTCCAGAGTTTTTAAACTTTAGGTTGTCGTACATTATGATACGTTAAAGATTGTCAATAAATTTTTGAAACAAATTTTACAATAAGTTCTTGCATAACGTAACTATTGAAATTCGGATATTATGAGATAGATGCGTCCAAATTTAAAATCAGCCCAAACTCACGAAAAGTTTTCCAAATTATTTGGAGTTCATAAAATTTAGATACTCTTTTTTTCAAATCGCCTTTCATGCAATGATTCAAAATGCTTCACAAGTCCTCCGTATAAGCATTTTGCAATGTCGACAAAAGGTTGGAATTTTAGCGTGAAAGAAAATGTGCCAGGAAAAAGAAAAAAAATAGAAATAAAAAAACATAATATACTGCAATAAAAAAAAAACAAAGCATTATATTTGCGTTTTTATTTTATATTCGCATGTTTGTACTTTTCGAATAAAATTAATTACAATGATTTTAACAATAGTCAAATGATTGAACATCAGCTTCATTATTAGCAATCTCAAAATGCCCAAATATAAATTTTTATGAAAAATAATCTGCCATATTGGATACGCCATTTTTAATTTGAAATTTTAACATTCAATTCGTTATCAGTGACCCCTGAAACCTTAATATACCAATAACTTATACTAATATCTAGCCATCAAAAAAGTGTATGCATTTAGTAACCACTTTTACGGTAAGAAACTAGCGCGCATGTTGGTTAAACGAGGTACAAAAATTAGTTACAAAAGGTATTTCCTATTACCTGGACAATACCGAAGACAATAACACGAGTTACAACAATGTGCCTTAAAAACAAAATGTAGTTTTACAATACCTCCAAATTTAAAAGTTCTAGAGATATGCCCATATAGCATAGATATATTACAAATGTTTGGGGATTTAAATGTTGTAAATGTATGTCCTTTAAATAATTTTTACATTTTTAATTATAATCTATTATCATAATTTATTTAGTAGCCAATAAACGGGTATTATAATTTACTGTCGTCTTTATTGGCAATTACAAATAAGGATACAAACTTAAAAATAGTACAAAAATGTCAAAGGGCGAGTCTAGGCGACATTGGACTGCGTATGGACTTAATTCTCCATTTAGAAAATTAATAAACTTTGCTAATGGATAAAATTGTCTATTATTGTATGATACAACTTTCAGTCGGTTCACAAAGGTTTTTTTTTATATTGTTTATATCACAAAGACCGACACAACGACATAAAAAAATACAGTATAATATTGGTATTCGATATGATTTCATTTACCATTAATAATTTATTTACTTAATTGATACAAATATATGGGTTAAAGGCCATTTACATGTAAAAAAAGATAAAAATGGAATGGTTTTATATATAATAAGTTATACTTGGAAAGTAATTACTTTATAGAAGTGCAGTAGAATTAATGATAATGACGTTAATATTGATATTGTTATTAAAATTCACACCTGACTTTTTGTATAATTATGAATCGTAAAAAGATAGTATATGATTAACGTTTTGAATAAAAACATTTTTCATTAAACCATTAACTTATGTACATCAAGTAAATTGAAATTCTGACAGAATACTTTTATAAATAAACACATAAGTGTCATTTTTATAAAAACTCAAGTTTTTAATGCGAAATTATTGAATAAAATATGATGCATCAAACTGGGCTGTCCAAAATTTAAAAGTCGTATTCTTTATTGTAAAAAATTGTTTTAAACAGATCAAGTTTGTGTCCATGACCTTGTCCGTAATTGGTGATTTAAAATCCATCCCCATTCAAAATGAATTTAGGAAAGATTTAATATATAATTTATAATACATTGTATATAGCCGTAATTCTATATTAATGTATATTTCATTTCATTACAGCATGAGTCGTGTGTGTGTTGTCCCAGGGTGTACTTCAAACAGTAGTGCCCCGTG
The DNA here is from genome assembly GCA_030407085.1 of Trichopria drosophilae. Taxonomy (NCBI): domain Eukaryota; kingdom Metazoa; phylum Arthropoda; class Insecta; order Hymenoptera; family Diapriidae; genus Trichopria; species Trichopria drosophilae. The sequence goes on along the minus strand of CM059582.1, from coordinate 10,315,652 downwards.
TCATTTTTTTCCAAAAACTGAGCAAGCATCCCTTGAGTGGCAAAGGAGAGTACAATCTCCCAAGTTACTCGGGAAATCAGTCTTGGAAGTATCCAAGTACTGTTTGTGCTATCGACATTTTGGCGATGAATGCTACACGCCTGGGACGCGTATACGTAGATTACGTAATGGAGCTGTACCGACATTACATCTCCCGCAGGAAGAAATATTAGTTCAAGACGTTGGCAATTTTTCCGTTTTGCAAGAAACAGGAGGACCTGAAACTGATAACCATCAACCTACCTGCACTCTCGAAGAAGACGTGACCGATGCTATTGAGAGAGAAATGTCTCAATGTGTCGTGTCAGAAGAAAGCAATTTAATGAACATAGATGAACCCAGCTCGCCAATTCATCACGAAGAGGTTTTCTTTCCAATGGACGACGTTAATAATACCATCGAAACTGCAGGAATACAAAGACCACCATCAACTGGACATCAGGAAGAGAATGCAGAAACCGAAGAAGATCTCAGAGAAAGTGATGCGGTGTTACGTAAGTTACAATCAATTTATTAATTCACTAGTTAATTTAATAGAAGGGAATATATAAAATAAATTGAAGACACTATTGTATTTAAGAAAATCGTAAATTGAAACTTTTGAAAATCACTTATCTATATAACTAAATATTTCATTCTTTTAATGTTTTAGCATATATGTAACGTTTATGTTAGGTATGACATATTACACCCATTTACTCATGATTTACACCACACATATTCAACCCATTTACACATGATTAATATAACTCAATATTGCTTATTCTTTATAAATGTAAATATAACGTGTTGTTTCTATAAATACTATGAGCACAAATGCACAAATATAAGAGAAGGTATGTCACTTACTAGAGGGACTCTATATGTCACAATATAATGTCGCCATCTGGCTACCTATAATCACCAAATTCGCGCCAATATTTAAATACACACAAAATAATATATGCATGTTACAATTATAATTAGAAAATATAGTTTATACAGATATTATAATCATGTACAAAAGATAAATAACTAATTTCCACTTAACATTTTCGATATATCTACATTGTGTCACTTACATATAGTTTTTGTTCACTGTGTCAACTTAAAATAATAACTACAGAACATAATTAATATTTTGCATAATTATAAAAACATTGTAGTAGTAGTAGTAGTATAGTTTATTGACCCATAAGTGAATATACATAAATTCTTTTGGGTGGAGTACACAATAGAGAGGAAAAAAAATTTACAAAAATAAAAATACAAACAGTAGATTACATTACACGACCGACAGGCTTGCCTTTCATACAAGTAAAATAACAATAACGCACACGCAATTACCGTACAGTACACTAGACGGTCTGGGGGAGAAGAACTAAAAATACAAATAAAACTATAAAAATAAAAATAAAACTACGCAAGGTAACCTACATTTCCAAAAGAAATTTTCTTCTTTTGAAGCACGAGCAAACAAAACCAAAGAGGGCTTTTATAATACGCGGATCGGAAGAATGGATCAGAAAGGCCAACACACTCTCAATCGCACAATCAGGGACCAAGCCACTCCTGTAGAGTCTAGATCTTGACGGGCTGGAATGAGGACACTCACACAAAATATGCATCAGTGTCTCCATTCTGCCCGTGTTACAAACCGAACACGGCTCAGTCGGATTGTACATGTACAAGGTGGAGCCAATACGAAATGAACGTGAGAATGCGGTGGCCGTTCGTAACTGAACTTTAAGGCGTAAATGAGAAAACTGGCAGCGTACAGGAACAAGAGAGGCCAGACCGTCAGAAAATTGCCTATATATAGGAATCTGACACGATTCAGACTCGAAATAGCGGCGCAGGTCAAGATTACGCAGGGAAGTGGCAAAAGTCTCGCAGGTTGACTTTAAATTAGATTCCCAATTTTCTGGCTTAAAGTGAGCCCATAAATTAGGGTAGTAGGATGTAGGGAGGACTGCCTTCAGCTGAGAAATCCAATTTATCCAAGATACATCCGAGTTACCCATATTAAGCTCAAGGAGCCTAAATAGGCCGAGGCGCGCCAAACTGGTGGGGGCTTGGCGCATATATTTGGTGACTAAAATTAAAGCACGGACGTATAATTTCAACCGAAATTGGATAAAGTCCCAGCTCAAGGCGTAACAGGTATGCCGGGGTCGATTTTGGAAGCTTGAACCATTTCTTAAAAAATTCGACCTGCACTGATTCCAATAGATGCAGGTGGCCGAGGGCCCAACAGGGAGCAGCATAAAGGAGAGTTGATATTATAGCGGCTCCATACAATTTAAGGGCGGCACTGCTAGAGTCACATCTTGCTGAGGCCATTATAGACAAGATAGACGCCGTTGCTTGGCGGGTCTTGGCGATAGCGTTCTCAGTTGCCTTCAGCCCGCTCGCTGATGACGAAACAATTGTACCCAGGTAAGGGTACGTAGACGCCACCTCGACCTGCTGATTGCCGTAGAAGAAGCTTCTAGAAGAAGCGTCCAAAGGGCCGCCCCTTCTGAAAACTAGTATTTTCGTTTTGTCAAGATTAACATCCAGGCCATTCAAACTACAATAGGACTCAAGCACCTTTAATTGGCCTTTAATTTAATTGGCTCTTAGATCAGCAGGAGAGTAGGCGAATATCGCCAGGTCATCAGCGAAAAGGAGCATCATAAGGTCATAAATGGATGTAAAATCAATGCCCCTCAAGCCTTGTTCACGGAAATAAGACACAATATCGGAAATATAAAAAATGAAAAGCAGAGGGCTCAAAATTTCTCCCTGTAGAACACCCGCAGTCACCCTAACAGGCTCAGTTGTACCGGCATCACAGACAACAGCCGATTTAGCTGACTCGTAAAAGGCCTTAAGCAACCTGACCATTTTGGCACTAACCCCCAATTTATATAGCTTGAGCCAGAGTTTGTTGTGAGGAATAGAATCGAACGCCCTGCGGAAGTCGACAAAAAGGACATAGCACTTCGAGGCTTTTTTCCTAAGTTGTATCTGGACTGCTGCATTTAGCGTAAAAATGTTGTCTTCAGCAGAGCATTCTCTTCTAAAACCGGCTTGCTCATCCGGGAGTATATCTCGATGTTGGAGCCAGTTCTCCAATCTCGCCGCAAGCACCTGCGTAAAGAGCTTCGTTAAGGCGTTGGTAATGGCTATCGCACGGTAGTTTTCGGGAAGAGTTCGATCACCCTTTTTAAAGAGCATGAAGAGATTAGCCCGCATCAGCCCCTCTGGAGGCAGCTCAGTTGACAGGATCAAATTAAAAAGGTCTAGGACATCAGAGAACCACTCTCCGGAGAGAAGCTTCCAAGTTTCAGCCGGAATACCGTCCGGACCAACTGCTTTGCCAGACTTTAGTCTCTTCATGCTCTCCATCAACTCTCGCGGCAAAACTAAGCCATCAAGATCCCTGTCAAAAGTCCCATAGAAGGTCAAATGCAATGATGGCTTCGGAGGATAGAGGGCCTCAAGAGACACAGCCGAACTACACGAAGTAGACCGCCTATGCCTCCGAACCGTGGACCAGAAACCCTTGGAGTCCCTCACTCTCGCGAAGGCGTCAGCCAGTCGTGAGGAGTGAAGCCTTTTTGCAACAACTGTTGCCTGTTTAAATTCCTTCCTTGCGGCAAGATAGGAAACTTCGAAGGGCCTCCCATGACCGTTCAACCGCAGGAGATGACGGGCCCCGTTCATAGCTTTTCTGGCAGACCTACAGGACGAATCATACCACTGCGGTACAGCACGTATTAAGCTACTTTTCTTCTCAGACGAAGTGGCCAAGGTTACTAAACCCTCTTGCATGAGAATGCCAAGTAAACCGGAGCAGAAGGCATCAAATGACGGGCTTTGCGCAACATGGTCATAAAATAATTCATACGGGTTGCGTTCACTCATGCGCTTAACAAGACGAGACTCACCCTCAAGGGACCACGACGCTTTAAATCTGTACGGTGCAGTGCTTGACGAACACGAAAAAGAGGGCGAATTACATAGTGTTAAGGAAAGCGAAACGACTGCCGGAAAGTGATCCGAGCCTCCACCATCATGATCTATAAAAAAATCTCTAACAATGTACAAGTGGGCGGCAGAGACCCAGACCAAATCGACAATGCTTCGTCCCTTACAATCCAAAAAGGTAAACTGAGCGGGTGAGTCGCTGAGCGAACGACCATTTAAAAGAACATAGTTATTTTCAAACATAAAATCGTATAAATATTTACCCCGAGAATTAATTCTTTCATCACATGTTTTTCTAATAATCTCGAGTTGAGTCTCCTCAAACAAATTCGGAAAATCGCGTTCAAGGTCAAGGTCACCAGTCCATGAATAAACCCCCTAAAATAAACATACTGTCCGGAAATTTAATTAAAAGTGAGTCAAGGACTGACTGAAGAGAATTTAACAACAATGGAAGATCTGAATTAGGTTGAAAATAAAACGAACCTTGAATTAATGGAAACGGGTGAGAATTAACTAGTATAAAAATCCAATGGGGGGAGGATTCAATCAGCACTGGTGAACCCGACAATGGTACAAATGTTGACAAACCGCCGGAATATCTGCCTCTTGAACCTTCCCGTGTAGCTGGAACGAAGAAGTTCACTGAACCATAAATCTCAGGTGGAGTAGTTGGCTCAGTACACCAGGTCTCAGAAAAATTCATGATCCGATCAGGCTGGATCTTGGTTGCCATTGAAAAATTATGCGGGCCATGAATATTCCAAAACGCTAGAGACAACGTTGAATCTTGCTGAGAAAGAGAAGCATCGTTGGGTAGAGAGCGCTGCGATTTAGTGTCCATGAAGAGCGAGCGAGGTCCCAAGCGATGGCTAATGGCGTGTTGGAGTGGCTTGCAGCCCCTGAAGCTGGACGACGGGGCTGGGTCTATGCGTTTTTTTGGTGCACAGAAGTATTGCGAGGAAGTGGCAGACTGGAAGCTGATGCGATCGGTAGGGAAGAAGACGGACCCACCTCCATTCCATTGGTTGTTAATGGCACTTCCGGTACGAAGGAATTCTCGTCATCCGATCAGCCATACCAAACCCCCTCAATACGCACCCTATGCAGCTTCCTTTCAGCAGATTTGCCATCAGCTTAGCTTTTTTTAACAATTGTCTGGCGTGGAAGTCGATGCGGCGGTCCCTGGCCGTTTGATCAGCGTCAATATAGATATTTTTACCAGCAAGACGCTGCTTCTTGAGAGACATAATGTGCTGCTTCGAACGGAAAGTAAGCAATTCTACAATAAGAATAGGAGGCTCTTTCCGTATTTGAAATGCTGTGTCTACGACATTCGAGATATCGAAAACAGCCTCCAAGAATTTTTCTACACACGCTGTTGGGTCGCCAGAGACTTTTAGCTCTCTAATCTTAACATTTTTCTTTTTGAGGAGCTTATTTTGCTTTTCCAATTCCGATTTTAAGTGGAGAATCTCGGAGTCTTTTTCAGCCAGTTTGTTTTTTAGGGAGGCGACTTCACTTAAAACCTCTACCCTGAGATCCGAAATAGCCTCCAAATTTGTTTTTGTGGCTGTATCAACTTTGTCGTCGATTTTCTTAGACAAGGCTTGGATAATCGAGTCGTGCAGCTCTTTAAATTGCTTGTCCATATCGGATAAAAACAATGTACATGACCTTTTTGGCATGTATGTAAAAAACGGTATTCACCTAGTTTTTACATTTAATATTTTAAAATATGAAAACTCAAAAACTTACATTTGTTATTGGAAACAGAAAAAATAACAACTTAATGGGTATTGAATTTAACATTTAATCCCCAGTAAGCATAAGCCAATAAGCGCAAGTGAATAAAAATATTCGTTTATGCTGAAGCACGGAATAAAAATAATCTTTAACATATATTTTTATTTAAATTGTTTTATTTTAATTACTTAAGTGTAAATTCGCATTTAATTGTTCTTATAAAGTCTTAGAATTTAACCTATCCAGCGTGCCTATTGTTCATAAGTGTTCTCATGACGAATTGTTAGATATGAAAGTAATTTAATTCTTAGAATAGATTTCAGTTAAAAAGTGCTCTCCTGATAAGGTAGGAATTTACGCTAAAAATGCGAAAATTAAAAATATCTGAATCGATTTATTAAAATTCTGGTTCTGTAACAGTAATTCTAATTATTATATAGATCAATTAAAGAATTCCAACAATATTAATTTAGAATTGAACGAGAACTACTAGAAATGGGTGGTTTTTTAATTATTTCCATTAAGGGGGGTCGTAAATTGGTCTGCTGATAAAGTAGGAATGGACTTTAGAAATAGTAAGTTAACCTCTTAAGGTGACGAAACTTAAAAAAAAAATTATAACAATTGCTGTTTGCAGTATTTTAAATCTTCTGTTTTAAACAATAAAAATTGATAACAGCTTGTGATTTAATCTACGAATGATTTACGTATATATAATGAACATATACAAAAATCGTCTTCAGTACAACGGCAATCGATATTAAAAAATAATATTTTCCACCTGGGCAAAAATCGATTAGGGGACGTTCATAGGTGGCTTAAATCGCTTGAAGTTTTATCTATAGAATTACGCTACGAAAAAAATCGAACCAGTGTTCATTTTAAAGCTAAAGAAGTTCTGAACTACCCTTAATTTATTGGATGTTTACAATATCATTTAGGCGAAACAGGGCCTACAGACCGACTATTTAAATATTCAATAATAATATGAACAATTTTTACATTCAAACCCTACAGCTTCCTTACATAAAATTGCAGTCATTTTCTAAAAATAATGTTAAATTAAAATGGTGACCAGTTGCGACGTCTACATCGATTCACGGTGGTTCAAATACAACTTTTTTATATTCTGATACTATATAACATGCGGCATACTGTGCTTAGAAATCATTTGTTGTGACTATTCAGTTTTAGAAAAATGTTGATTTATATTGAATGTGGATTGAAATAATAAAATTATATTTTACTTCCAATAATAATCAGATGCAGCGACCACCTCTGCAGCTAGTGCCGGACCAAAGAATTGCCCACGATTCAGCCTGAAGCGGTTCTCCGCAGATGCGTTAGATCCGAATGGGCAGCAATTATTGGAAATAGCGACTGCTATCCAGAAGAAGGCAAGGCAAAGTGCTCAAAAGATTAGGAGCCTAAAACATGAGCTAAATAAGGTGCGAGTTATTGCCCAACAAAAAAGTCTTCTCTCCGCATTAGAATCCGTAACACCGTCTCAACGAATACTTATTGAGATGCAGCTGCGATGTTCGCAGCAACACCCTCAAGTGGGTATATAAAGCAGTATAATAACAAAAAAAAGATCATTTTTAGACAGTGTGCTTATTTCATTGACATATAATAATTATTAATTATTACAGAGCTGAGTACACTGTGAGTTTTTATAAGGTTATCCGAAAATCAGAGAGTTTATTTTATATAATCTTTAATTTTTTTAACTTCTTTCAGAATTTTGTAAAATTAACTCTTGGGATTTCCGGTTTCCTGAGGTAGGAGATTGTTCGTCAAGAACATGGAATAAATAACATTAAATGATAAGCATTTATTATGATGATAATGATCCTCTTTTTAGCGACGTCGGTATAGTAGGGAAGAGAAGGTTTTGGCCCTGTCTATCTACAAACATTCACCTGTTTGTTACAGATTTTTGGCATCAATACTTACTCTCCCCTCGTCCAGGTCCCTAACAAACCTCCTTCGTGAAATTCAACTGAAGGCGGGTTTGGGTAAACTTATATCGGACCTGTTAGCAGAAAAAGTGCCATCTATGCCAGAGAAAGGCAAGCATTGTGTCCTTCTGTGGGATGAGATAGCTCTTACTGCAAATATCCGGTATAATAAATCCAGAGATGAAATCGTGGGATTCGAAGACACAGGTGGGGTCCGCACATATCGTTTTGCAGACCACGCTATGGTTTTCATGATCACGGGACTCTTCTCAGATTGGAAGCTGCCCATAATGTACACGTTTTGTGACAGCCAGACTAAGGGTGACCTTTTGGTAGTCCTCATCATGGAAGCCATTAAGGTTCTGGCGGATGCTGGATTGTCCATAGAGTCAACTGTCTGTGACCAGGGGAGCTCCAATGAAAATGCCATCAAGCAGCTGGAGGCAGAAACAAAGAAGGCTTCTATCCGGACAATGTGCCTTACGGTATGTTCACACGCCAGTACTTTATTATAAAATTCTATTATTTTGTTTTAGCAATTTTACATCACTGATTGTATTTTTTCTTTTCAGATGCAAACTTCATTAAAATATGTGGTCAGTCATTCGTTCACATATTTGATCCGTGCCATTTGCTAAAGGGGATAAGAAACAATTTATTAACGAAAGATTTAGAATTTCAGATTCCAGCAAACGGTATAAAGTCCATAGCTAAATGGACAGTTATACAACTTGCATATGATCTAAATTCTGGTTTCGTTAATAAATTGACAGACGTACACGTCATCCCCAGCAGAATTAAAAAGATGAAGGTGAAGTTTGCTGCTGAGGTATTCAGCAGAACAGTTGCGCATTTCCTTCGATTTCTGTCAACAGCATCAGGCTCTTTTACGACTCCCTCGGCTACGATCACAATGCCACCTGAAACTGGAGCTACGGCTGAAATATTGTAGTTTTTCAATGACCTTTTTGATGCCATGAATGGAGATACTAGAAGGACCGTTAATGGCTTACGATGCGCTATAACACCTGACAGTCACCATCATGAGTTTTGGACCGAGGCTATTGAAAAACTACAAAATATGAGATTCGTAATTCCAGGTACCAATGTGACGGCTTCAGGAGTAAAGAGCCTGAAAAACTGGATAAAGACCATCAAATCCATGCAGGCTTTATGGCAGAATATAATGAGCATCGGATTTCTCAAACTGGGAGGAGAGAGATCCATAAACCAGGATCCCTTAGAAAATTTCTTTGGGCAGGTAAGATGCTTAAGGGACGCGACATAAAACCGACGTGCGTTAATTTTGAAACTAATTTTAAAACGTTGTTAATAAATAATATGAGTAGTAGCAAAACAATCGGCGCTAACTGTGAATCCGATAATTTATACAGCTTATTCGCGGTTGATAAATGCCACTCTGATTCAACCATTTCCAGCAGTTTAGCTGAGCATATTACTTTGCCAATTGATCTACTGCTGGAATGTGGCGATAACATCGATGAATCAATTGTTGAATCCAGTCACACGACTTTCATAAAACATATTTTGAAAACACTTTTGCGCGATAAGGATGTTAAAAATTGCGCTGATTGTTTGTCGCTCGTAAGAAACACAAATACTCACAAAATTGACAATTTATTATGCAATGATATTCGGGAAGTAATTAGAATTATTGACCAAAGTCTGTATCAAATTTGTCATTTTCAAAAACTTAATTTCGAGTTAGTCAAATTAGTGCAGGATATCCTCCCGAAAATCATCAAACCTTGCGGAAAACATGACGTCGTGTCGAAATTAGTTGATGTTATCGTGGACGCGAAAATAGATTCATTTTGCTCGGTTACCAATGCATTGTTATCCGGAAAAATCGCGAAACCCACAGACGAACCGTTTAATATTATATACCAATTAGCCGCGAAAAAAGCCGAGCGAATTCGCAAAATGCCGAAAAATATGAAGTGAATATTTGAGTTTCGGGTTAAACACTATATTTGCCTAACTTAATTTTTGTATATATATTTTCATATTTCTCAATAACTGCTCTTATTTTTCTATAATTTTATATTTCTTTATGCCAATAAGGCTCGAGGGGGCAAGTACGGTACGAATCCGTTTAGAATGCATGGGAAATAATGTTAAGCAAAAAGTAAACGAATTTATACCTCCCAGAAATTCGTTTACTCTTTCTGGTGTTAAATGCGATCATTTGTGCGGATATTTAACTTTATATGTATAAGCGAAGTAATATTGTTCAAGCGAACGTATTGTGTGTGTGTGTGTGTGTGTGTGTGTGTGTGTGTGTGTGTGTGTGTGTGTGTGTGTGTGCGTGCGTGCGTGTGTGATGCGTGCGTGCGTCCCACTGATTTGAATGCGCGGCTTTTGTAGAATGTACCGATATAGCAACGAAAGATATAATGTAAGTGCGAAAGATAAATTGCTTTTCGTGAAAGTTTGAAATAGACATAAATGTTGTAATTACATGTTGAAATTAGAATAAACGATTTTCCGTTCCTGCGGGAAAATCTTTTATTCTTCGAGTGTGTATTTCTCGTGGTGTGCGGGGGTTCTTTTAGCCGGTAAAAATCCGGCACTACCTAAGAGACCGGCTCTTAGGCGCCTATGAAGGTTTTCTCCTCCAACGAAAAAAAAAAGAAAAAAAAATATAAATCTTGTATAATTGTGTAAATAAATTTACAAAATTTAAAAATGCGGTTTAAATTAACATAATTGTAATGAATAATAATATTGTGTTAATATAATAAAGTATGCTATTATATTAGAAAAGTGTCGACTGACTTATTCTATATATTTATTAACCTTCTCATTCCTATTTTGTCAAATTGAAGGTGTTCAAAAGGTTGCACGCGGCGTTTTTAACCCTTTGCATCACAGTTGTTCTCTCAGAGACCCACCTTTTATTCGCTACTTTTTTTACAATTAAAAATCAGTTTCTTATATTTTTTTACGTTGTGATTGATTTTCTACATATCTAAGGCATTTATTAATTGAATGAACGATATCACACATATAAAAATACTATAGTTTGATTAATTATAAACAAAAATATAAAAATGACCATTCTTCTTTTTTAAATCGTTTGTGACAAATAATTCCCTACAAACATATACAGGAAACTTATTATTTATACGTTTTTAGGGTCCCTGAATACGAATCTGATGTCGGTATTCAAAAATGCAGAAAGGCAGATCCAATATAACGGATAAAAAATTGAAAATCGACTGAATACCCCTGAACAAAAAGCTACTCGGGGGTTTACGAGGTCATACGAAAATGACAATAGATTTTGATCATTTGAAAACCATCGAGTAACATTTTTCAAGCGAATTCAGTAGACTTTCAATTTTTTGTCCGCCATATTGGATCCGCCATTTTAAATTTCTAAAATCTGACATCAGATTCATATTCAGTGACCACGAAAATCCCCCGAGTAACGAGTTTCAACCAAATTCAGTAAAAAAGGAAATGGGTGACTGAAAGGGTTAAGGGAATTCTAAAACGGACTGCTGATAAGGTATGAATTTTCAGTAAAAGCCGTGCATAAAAAATGACTGATCGATTTTTCAAAATTCGGGCTTTGTAAGGTTGATTCTAATTACTACAGAAGGTAACCTGGAAAATTCTAAAGAAATTAACTGAAAACTGGCAGAGAATTTTTGAAGCTAATTGATTTTTTCTATTTCCGAAAATTCTTCAGTAGTTCTCATTTATTGCCTTCGGATTTTGCTAGTAAACCGTTTACAATAATTAGAATTACCTGTGCAGAGCTCAAATTTTGACAATTTTATTCAGACTTTTTTAATTTACGTTTTTTAGGGAAATTTCCTACCTTACCAACCGATTATTTTACAACAATTTGTGATTGTTTTCTATCAAGTAATGGTTGTTAGAAACAATTTATTCGTATTAACCATTTTGGTGTATAATCAATGTGTTATGTGCTTTCGTAAAATATTCAGAACATTTAAAGTAAAATATGCTTCTTTGCCCCTTTATTGTTTTTGTAACGGTAATTTATTTTACCATAGTTTATGTGAACGAAACTCTACTTTATTAAAGCAAGATTGAAACAAATAAAGCAATGGCAACCATCTTTATACAAATTACAATTATATTACATTAACCATTGCTAGTATATGTACCTAGAATCCTTTAACTGTTAATAATCATAATCCATTGAATGGATGTATAACAAAATATTTAAGAAAGTATATAATAAATTAAGAAAATATATCAAATAACAACAAATATATAAAAAATTAAGAAAGTATATAATAAAAATTTTATTTTTATCATCGTATTCTAAATATGTAAAACTATGGTAGGTATTATATTACAGTTGTATAATTATCTACAGGAGAATACACTAAACTTAATAAAAATTATAAGTACTATCAGCGAATGCGTCTGTATGCGTAGGTAGTATTAATAATAAGGCTAAGAAATGACTTTAAAATTCATGTAACTTCCAATATTGCTCAGAGTGGAAATAATATTAAGTGATGAAAATCTATCAAAATACTTCAATCGAATGAAAACTATTTTCTTTCAATACAATATATTGCAAATAGCGCTATTTCAAATGCATTTGAAGTTGTGTAGTAGTATTGAATTTACGGTCATATTTGCAGTTCAAAATCTGTAATGTTAAATTAGTTACTCTTTATTTATTTATTCAGAATTTGTAGTCATTAAAAAATGTTATTAAAATATTTCTAACAAAAATTCATCTACATTTAAAAAAGGTATAGTTGTCTTAATCTGTGATAGCTTGATATCACCAAGTAAGATGCTAAATACGAGTATATCACTATCTACCAGTTAATAAAAATGGTTTGCTCTTTAAAACAACTATGGATATTAGATTCTAAGAATAAATATAATTTTTTTAAAAATATAATGAATTGTATATGAAAGTATTATAAAAATTTTACTCAAACCCTAACTGAAAAATACGAATTATATTGCACTTCTTGAAAGTTATGAAACGCATGGAGGAATGGAAATGTAGCACAAGTAGACTTCCAAATGACTTCAATTCAACCCTAACATCTTCAATTTGCTTTGTATCGTCATACACTGAATTTACAAAAAAAATCGAAATTTCAGCAATATTTTGTATGTTAATTATCCACAGAATGATGCAATCCAAGAAAATATTATTGACATTATACAACCGCAACGTAACCTTAGCATGCATATATATTAATATTTTCTTCGACATATTTTACATGAAATTTAAATGTTTAACTTTTACACGTAAACAAACCTTACATTTTATTTTATATTTTGTATTATATTACATTTATATGCATTTAATTGTTTCTAAATGCATGTACTATTAAGAAAGTCGATTCCCGATTTATTTTTAACAACGGTAAGGGGAATGATTGTTAATCAAACATATCAATTAGAAAAACAAATAATCACATACATGCCTTCTAAGCGACGTAATTATTCAATACGAATTTGAATTCACAAAAACATATAGGTAAAAAAATAGGCTTTTATACATACATATTTACATACATGCGTGTAAAATATATGTATAAATATCTATCCGTCTATCTATGCTCAGATAATAATTTCAAACATTGTATTCACTTTCGTTTTAATAAATTTCATCTTTTCAGAATAAGTGCAGAAGTTTTCCATGAAATTGCTAAAGAATTAGCAATCTTCTTTCCAGTCCCTAACCGAACTTTCGAAGAACATGCCAAGTTATTTTATTTTTCATTTTTAAACGCCACAAAACAAAGAAAATGTGTGAACGCTGAAAAGTATATTATATGAAAAATATACGACAAACACTTATTGGATTGAAAGTGATTCCGAGATTAAACAAGAGTGGCAAGAATGATGATATATTATTTTTATATTATTATATTTATATATTTATATTTAAAATTGTTGTTTTAAATACTTGTTCCAATGCGTTACCTATTTTATTTTTTATTCTTACTTTGTAAAAGGCTGTAGAAAATAAAATAAATGAATAAATAAAGAGTTATTTAGAAGGTTTGTGAATGACGGATTTCGTTCTTGTATTTTTTAATTGTCACACCATTTTTAAATTCTTTCAGAATTTTTTTTCTGTGAATTTGTTGGAATTATTTAATAATTATTATTATCATTTCAGTTGAGTTGCTTCCCGTTATAATGGATAACACTATCGAATGGTTATGGCAAAATAATGAACCAGCCCTACCGAAAAAATTTATAGAAAACTATTGAAACAGCTATCCATGTCTTACATTAATTAATAAGTTTTAATAGGGTTAATGCTGCAATGCCAGCTCTATGTATGCATATTCTACGATTTAGAATATGGCTGAATATATTTTATTTTGTATGTTATTTTAACTATACATAACCTATACAATGCAATGGTGAATTTAAATGTTAATGTGTACGTAGAAGTAATTCTCAATATAAAATGTATATATTTTAATAATGTATGATCGTTAGTCAGTTTCCACCATGATTTTACCATATGAATTAAATATGTTTGAATGTGTATTTTACGCATCACTTAAGTCAATAATTATATTGTGGGTAATTCATATATCTATACATTTTTAAGTTTATCGAATGATCCTTATTGCCAATTATTGGATTTGAATATGGCAGTCTGTATAAAAACTTATTGACTTTAGCGATATGTTAACTTCAGAATTGTACCATACGAATTAAATAAGTTTGGATATGTTTTTACTCGTCTCTACAATCAGTAAGTATTTGTACGCATTAACACATTAGAATCAAATAATTAGCAATATGGGTAATTCAGGTAACTATACATTTTAAAATTCATCAAATGATCCACATTTCCACTTGTTGGGTTTGAATATGACATTTTACATAAATGCTTATTGACTTTAGCAATATGTAACCTTCACGATTGCACCATAAGAATTAAATACATTTGAATATATTTTTTTACATATCACTACACTTAATTTAATAATTACTACTGCTTTAATAATTAATTTCATTACAACTTTTTCAACTTTTGACGTCGTGTGACGTATGGGGGTAGCCATATTGAATTTTAATTCCTCTACAGCGTACAGAACTCAGATGGCGCCAGTTGCTGCGAATTAAGCGTTGGCAAATTTAACATTTGTGTTTCAGTACACTGGTCCAGACCGGCAGTTGGGCTAGTACCGTCGAAGCGTAGAGTCGAGTCGTTGGAGTAGCGTAGTCGCGCATAGTCGTCGAGGCCGTAATAAACGCGCGAGAAGTGTCCCAGAACGAGTAGCGAGCCCTGTGACGAGGCCACACGAGGACGAGCCCGAGGATCTATACCGGGAGCTGTCGTTCTAGCGAGCCCGGATTTCCCGGAGGACGGAGACGAGGCAAGAGGTGCCACGCGAATCGAGCGAGCGAGCGAGGCGGCGAAGAGAGACGCCGACAGCGGATAAATGTAAGTCGGCCCTGAGCCCAAAATCTAAGTTTGTACCGGGCCCTGAGCCCATTATATCCTTTTTTTGATATTTATCAATAACTATATCATTATTTCATATTACAAAAAATTGTGTCCCGCGTGTTCCTTGCCCCTCAATTTCCGTAGTTGTGCGAGGCGGAGTGCGGGAGCCGCCATTAGGGTTTCGCGATTTCAGACGCTGAAGGAGGCAAGGACGACCCCCTCTGGGTCGAGATCTTGCTAACCGGGAATCCTGAGCCAGCCGAGTAAGGCCGCTTACATGGCGCGGCGTTTCCCCCCTGGGAAGCGCCAAAGTCCGTCATTCGGACGGTAAACGGTCGAAAATAAAATTACAAATCCGGCACCAAGCCGTTTATTGTGCGTACTCATAGTCACAATGTGTAACGTACATCCATTATAAAAAATGTTATAATTTTATTCAAACCTTTTTCATTCAACAATTGTCTTAAACCCTGTTCAAATATTCCGTAATTTATATTATTTGCAGCTGACACAGAATTTTAACGTTCATTTTAAAGCTAATAAAAATTATTTTGTTAACAAGTGGCCACAATTGAGCACAAATATGATTGACATTGGTGAAAAAAAGCGAAGGACAAGGAGATTAAAACGCTGCTTAATAAATATAAAGAGGAAAAAAACTCTCGTTATGAATTTTCTTTGCATTACATTAAAAACATTTCTATAGTACGTCCCAATTTTTTAAAATTATATTACCATTTTTTTAGTCCAGGTGACCGTAGCATTGTTGCTCCCTGTTTTATTTAATGGTTCCAAACTTCCAAGTCGAAAAATAAAAGAAACGGCAATGAGCAAATATTTCGTGGAATATATACAGGTAATTTATTGATTCTTATTAACGCCATGTTTCAGCAAAACAAAATAT
Organism: Trichopria drosophilae; assembly: GCA_030407085.1. NCBI lineage: Eukaryota > Metazoa > Arthropoda > Insecta > Hymenoptera > Diapriidae > Trichopria > Trichopria drosophilae. The sequence continues at coordinate 10,299,598 of CM059582.1, read as the reverse complement.
TGTATTTATTCCTGCTGATTAAAATGTAATCAATTTTAATCGATCCGAATCTGTCCTTTAAATAAATAACTTTCAAGTGAAATTGATAAGCGACAAATTTTTTTCGCAAAAATGTGTTCTATCATGCGCGTTTGTTATTGGTGAAGATGGTTCGGCTTTATTCTAAGATCAAAAATGTAATTCATGCCTTACATCAATTTATAACTTTATTTCTGTGTACGTTTTGCTCTTACTACCATGAAAAAATTTCTTTCAAACCGATTGGTTAAAATTATCGCGTTCAAAAAGGTAAAATAAAATAATAGGCAATTTAACTTTGACTGGACCTTTTGCACTTTTAAACAAAAAGTGGTAATCTGATTCAGTTGTGATGAATTACCATCAATTTTTGGTAAAATATCACAAATGAATTATATTGCCAATTTTTTTCCCCAAATGTGCAAAAAACCGTGTAGTGCTTTAATTTCTAATTATTTTGTTTCAACTTTTTGAACATGATAACTTCAACCAATCGGTTTGAACCAAATTTCTTCAAATTTGTAAGAGCAAAACGTATCCAGAAATATAGTTATAGATTAATTGAAGGCAAGAATTACATTTTTGGTCTTCGTGCAGAGCCGAGCAATTTTTGTTGTTTGAATTGAAAGTTCTTAGATGTAATATTTTTCAAATATTTTTACCCATTTTTACCCAAAAAATCATGTTAAATTGTTAAATTTGATTGTACTGTTTGCATTCCGAAACGAAAAATTGAAATACATTGATTATTTTCAGGCACTCCCTATTTGCAGTCGATTTTTAAAATTTCATATTGTCGATTTTTAGGTGGAGCACGAAGAAGAAATTTCAAGGCAATTGGACGAATCGCAAAGACTTGTAGTGGCGGAATCGACCGTCCATAACTGGCCTGTGCTGCCTCGAGTGGTGATCATTGGGACGTCGCCCAATAGTTGCCGCTCATTTGTAGTACTAACTACATCGGCAATATATCCTACAGAAAATGTGATGGCAGCTGTCGACACTTGTTACAAATGTCTCAAAGGATTATCAAATTACAACGATTTCGGTAAACAGAGTGGCCACATCTGGCAGCTCCTGGAAGAATTTATTTACGAAATTGCTGGAGAGCATAGTAAATATGCCGTCGTCACGGAATTAATTAAGGATCTTTGTGTAACACAAAAAAAAACGTTTACTACCTGATACTTAGTTTGTTTTTTAAGTTTGTAACTTTTCAAGGTCATGTTTCATTATATTTATACGTAATATAATAATTAGATTAATCTACCGGTATAATTATTAATAAAGTGTATATCCTTCTGTTCCTATCATGATTTCTGAGCAAGATTTTCACAGAAAATTCATGAGTTTTACACTAAATTTATATAATATACCGTCAATCCCTCGTTATGCGGTGCAGGATGTGCTACAAGAAGTGGAAGCATTATTACGATACATTTGTCCCATTTTTGAGCGAGCGAGTTCACAACGTTATAAAACACAGTTGCTCTGCTTATGTTTGTGGACTTGTTAACGTAATTATGACAAAATACCGTCGTCCATTGGAAAAACTAGTTTATAGTGGTTTTTCAAGACATGTTCACCAAATACGTAGAAGTGAAACCCCTTCGGCTGCCACCGGAGCAGCCATCATGGCCGCCTTCGATAGTCTAATTATCAATCGATTGGGTTGTCCAAGGTATTTTTTGTCAGAGAATGCGAAGCAATATGATAACTCACACGTGCAGTCCCATCTGAATCAGTTAGGTATAATCCCCGCTCGTACTCCCCCCTACCACGCCCAGACGAACCCAGTCGAGAGGGTGAATAGAAGCCTCAAACCGATAATGTGTACCTTCGCTTCACACGATCATCGCGACTGGGATGCGCACCTAGCGGAACTTACGTTCGCCCTGAATACGGCTGTCCAGTCGTCCACCAAAATGACCCCTGCGTTTCTGAACTACGGCCGCAATCCAGTAGCTATTAGAAATTTGCGTACTGACCTTCCCCCTCCTCCGCTCACACTACCTAAGGACCCGGAGTTCTGACGTCATCGGATGAGGAGGCTATCTCTCATTCACGACTAGGTACATCGCAACCTTGAGCGCGCCGAGACGCGCCAAGCCGAGTATTATAACCGCTCCCATCGTGAGGTCGAGTATAAGGTGGGTGATTTAGTGCTACGGCGCATACGATTCCTGTCGTCGGGAGTCCAAAATTTTGCGGCCAAACTCGCGCCTAAATTTAGTGGCCCGCATCATATAGTCCGAGTAATCTCCACCGTCGTTTTTGAACTTAACGATCCAGGTAGTCGTCGGAACCCTAGGGCCCATATTAAAGACTTGAAGCCATATCGTGCCCCCGACGTCGGAGATCAGTAGCAACAACACCACCCACAACAGTACCACAACCTCACATACAACCGATAGTACGAACACCTCAGATACAACCAATGGTACCTCCACCAAACGATCATACCTTCGGGTTCCCAGTCGAAAGTTATGATTCGGATCTCGGTCGGCGTGGGACCGTTGCCGCGTCGTCGCGGTCGACCCTCCGAAACCGCTCCGACACCCAATGTCCGAACGAGGTCACCAGCATGCCACGCCGTAGCGAGATACCCCGAGCGGTAAGACCTATAGGCGCCCGCGCTAAACGTCAACGCCGCAAGTCCCCCTTTCGCCGGCGCACTCATACGAAAGACCTGCCGGCCTACGGCCCCGTAGACCCTAGCTGCTGCACTGGTACCTCTATCTTTGAGGGACCCTACTGAAGATGTCGAGATATTTTGAGTAGTTTACATCACTTTGGTGAAGGACTATTACTGTCTGTTACAGGTACCAGCCAGGTCCAGGGAGAGAATTGTGAAAAGGAGGTCGAAGGTTATCCTCACACGGCCCGGGAGAACCCCGCTCAACCACCGCCGACCAGCGCCAGCATCGACGCCCCCGCCGCCCCTTACTCTAGCGGACTTCCCGCCCCTCCCTGCGGTCAGTTCCCTGCCCCAGCAGGTTGAATTAGGGCCGATCAGATTCGTCCAGTCCACCGGGACAACCCGATCCCGCCGCACCACACCTGTCTGCGACCTCTGCAGCTGGGCACCGTCCCCGGAGGCGACCACCGATGCGGCGCTACCTCCCGCTGCATCTCGCGCAGCTCCAGTGGAGGCGTTCGAACCGTCCGACACCCCCGGCGAATGTGGTGTGTAGCCTGGATCCTCTCCCCGTGGAGGAGGCGATTCCGCTGAGTGACGAACCCCGCTTATCGCGGGGGAACGCGAAGGGGGAACCGCACCCGGCCACTCCACGGGGTGTCACCCCCCCCCCCCCCTTGTCACCACGGGGTCAGCCAGCCTCAGCGTCCGGCCTCTCCGTTGGCGATCGAAATCGCCCCCGACCGGGTGGTATTGATTCGCGCGGCACCAGTCCCCCCCCCCTCCCGGGAGGGCTACCGCCGTGACGCTGCCTCCTCCTCTAAGGACACTACCGCTCCCCCCATGGCTCCGCTAGTTCCAGGAGCGGCTGTAGGTCTGGACGAAGTATTGAATTTGGTCACTTCGAGCATAAAAATTACTCTATAGTTTTTCATCAAATGTCGACGTTTCAAACCCTAAGGAACCCAAATCAACAATAAAAAAATTTGTGTCCGTGATCTTGTACGTACGTACGTCTGTACGTCCGTACGTCCGTACATCCATACGTCCCGTTTTTTTTGTCTCGCGATAACTCGCGAACGGATAAGCGTAATGACATAAATTTTTGTTTAAAATACGTGTCTTGGCATAAAATAGATCTGATTAGATTTTGGGGCAGATCCATCCGTCCATTACTAAAAAAAATTAGCCCCAATTAAGTTTCTTCGTAGTTTTTTTGCATTTATTTTGAAAAATACAAATTTTATTAAAAAATGTTTCAAACAAAAAAGATGGAGCATGAAATTCTCTACAAAAAAGGTTGTATGCATTTTCTTCCTAAATTCAACGATAATGCCATAAAAACTGGTTTAAAATGTTTATGACTATTTATTTTCTAGTTTTCTCCCCCAAAACTCGAAACTATTAATACATCTATAAAATTACAAATAAATTAAATGATAGCGTCCAGGGTACGGCTGCTGGATCCCTGCTCGAAGAGCACAACCAGCGGCCAAGTGCGAAACGCTTTTTTTTAACATAATAATTTTGCAATATAAACAACAGGTGGGGTTTTGTTTTCTCTTATACAATAGTAAAATACATTTTTCTGGCCATGTATATGCTTCCGTTATAAATGTAATCTATACCAAAATGCCGTCTAATCCAAGAAATTTTATTGTTTGTGTTTATTTAACAAGCGGCAAAGAAATTTTATAAGGTTCTCTATATGAGAACTTATGTATATATATATTATGTTTATGACTATTGTCTGAAAAAGTATTGAATTTGGTCACCTCGGCATAAAAATTACCCAATAGTTTTTCATCAAATTTCGACGTTTCGACCTCCTACCCCCCAGGGGTAGTCTTCGCCAGCTTCTCGGGCGCGGTTATCACCTACGGGCGTATAAGTTCTTTTACGCTCTTGATACGAAAATAACTATATCTATAAGATATCCGTCAGAGATCTTTTCGACACTTTCAAGATATCTTTGAGGAATTATATGTATATATATTGTATATATAATATCATAATGATACAGACAGCAATTAGTAAAACACTGTAAACAAGTAATATGCATCGAATAGTCTATTACAATACAAGTGCTTGAAGTAAGTATTTTGCAACTTTTATTTATTAATACTTCGGCTGTGCCCGTATTCTGTAACTCGTTATTACGAATAACGTCGACGTTATGACAATTCCAACCAACCACGGTCCAGGATATTGTCGTTATCGACAGTAACGTCGACGTTATTCGTAATAACGAGTTACAGAATACGGGCACTGGCCTGTTGTCGGGGTCGAAGTTTTGAAAATGCTCATTTTCAATTTTCATACATATAACAAACACTATACTGTTGTAACGTATCTACCGAAGCCAGTTGGACCTAAATATGATTGGACCCCCAAATATCAATATAATTTTATGATATAATTGAAAGCTGTTAGTAAACAAACGAGTATTAAGGAATAGCCGACTCTCCATTGGGTCGAAGTTTCTGAGCGAGCGAGGCACCACGCCAACACTAGTATTATATTGCGTTTACCTACAGGAACTATAGTCTCTCGTTTGGCGACTTAACGGCTTCGATGAGACTATTATCCCCTACCTGTATAAGGTTATACTTTTTTTGTGTAACCATAGTAAGGTAAGAACGTTGCGTTATACACGTTTAATATTAAAATTTGATATTTTTAAATAAATCTAGCACAGGAGGAAAATTGCTCTAATTCATAGAAGGGCCATAAAATGTATAATATTAACAATAACTTTTGCTGAACTTCGGATTCTAACTTTCTAATGTATACTTAACATAATTCACAAATAAAAATATTTGATATCAACAAAAAATATTTTCTTAAAAATTTACCGAAAACGGGTGTCTTTTAGAAAAATCACCCTTTTATATCTCTTTCAGTGTAGAAGTCTACGCTCATCATTCACTCGAATTGATCAAATAATACTCATTCCATTGAAGATATTAAAGTGTTCAATTAATATTTATAGTATAATTAAACGAGTGGAGTCTCGAATGCGATGTACCCTCCATTTTTATTGTTAATACGTATTCCTCTGTAATTTTGGATGCTGATTACGAAAATGTGAAAAAACGCAGTTTTTGCGGTTTTTAACATTTATCTCAAAAAATACAAATCTGTCAAAAAAATTATACAGTACCCTTCCAGAGGCATACTGTCCTAACGCATATATATTCCTCTGCGTTCCTCTCCCCACAACACGGATCCTCAGTTGATAGGGTTGCTAGTTAGACATTTATGGGCATGATCAGTGTGATCAATGCAAAGAGACTTTTGCCACAGCGGGGGTTGAGGTAGAATATCCGTTTGGACGGGGCTGCCATTTTTGATGGAACAAAAAATATGCGTTAATACGGGGACCACTGTATTCGTTTTTTTTTCGTAATACCAACTGTAAGCCCAGAAATGAAGGCTGAACATTGATCTGTAGTTTTTTACCAGTCTTTTTTGGGTCTCATTTAGGTTTTAAATATTAAGATGTAAAAACAAAATAAAATATAAAACATTTCTTTTTTGTTTACTTTTAACCTTGAAGGTGACCAACCTTCGTTTATGGCCCTGACGTTGGTATTACGACAAAAATATACGCACTACATTGTTTGTTAAAAACATTTTTTCGGCAGATTTGTATTTTTCAAGATAAATGCAAAAGACCGCAAAAATATTGTTTTCTTAATTTTTCCCTTGAAGATGACCTTATGGCCAATTTTCAATACGATATTTGTAATTAGCGTCCAAAATTACGTAGGAATACGTATTTAGAATAAAAATTAGGGGTACACTTAAATATAAAAATATAACCAAGAAGTTTATTTTTAAATGAACTTTTATTATAACACAGCCCAACAAAATTTCGTTGCCCTATAAGTAAGAGTCGATTTCTGCTCCAGGATTAAAATATAATGGCCAAAACAGCCAATTGGCTCTAACTTTTTAGCCATTGAAGGTCAAAGGGGTCAACAATTTATTCTGAGAATTTTTTAGAATGTATTGACAGCCCAGAAAAATACTAATGTTAAAAATATGTCAGCTAAAATATTGAATTATACCTACCTTTTGCCCGAATTGAAGATTATAGTGGTAAAAAATTGGCTTTTAGGGATTTTCTTCCCATTTTCTAGAAAAATAACCAACTAGTTTGAAGTGATTCGAATATTAACAAGTTTGTTGGATTTATAGGATCTGCCAATTTGAATTTCTCGACTTTTGGCATCGTATTCTATAGTATGTTGTGAAACATGTCCAAATACACGACTTTTTAACCCTTTGACGTTCAAATTGATCAAGAACTAGGGCAACATCAATATTTTGGCGAACATATTTGGATTCTACGAAAAGACACGAGTCATTATTATAACGCTAGAAATCGGATTCTTTCTCCGTTTGACCTTAAATTTGGTAAGATACTGGAACTAATAAAATATTTTGGCGGTCATATTTGGATTCTGAAGAAAAAATTCGATCAGAATCGACTCTTCCCAGACAACACACAACTCTTGAAGAGGACTTCCAGAGCTCTTGCTCTGGATGTCTTTTAAAAAGAAGACTTGAAGAGCAATTGGTTAAAATGATCTGTAAAAAGAGCTCTTAAAGAGGTCATATTTTGGAGGTCTTAAAATTATCTTTGAGATCTCTTCAAAAGATCTTGTTTATGATTTTCAGAAAAAAAACCGCTCAAAGAGGTCATATTTTGGAAATCTTAAAATTATCTAATTTCCGATCACTTTAGAATATGATCTATCTAACAAATATCAGTGCCAACTGTCGGAAAAATCTGAACTAAAACCATAATTATCGCGCATTATTTGAATCGTCAATTTATTTCCGAGAATTATTCGAATCAAAATGACAAAATAACGAAAGCTATGCAATTCTAACGTACGAAATTTCTTTAAACCATACATTTTTTTATTATTTTCTTGTAATCATTTTGATTCGAATAATTCTCATAAAATATTTACGATTCAAACAATACGCGCTGATACAGTAGTACCCCTCCTAAGTTATCCCCGCCTAAGTTGTACTCCCCGCCTAAGTTATACGCCTTCCCCACCCAAAGTTATACCAGACGCTTCCCCTCCATCCCCATCATATCGTTTTCGTTTCTGCACCGTCACAGTGCACGTGTTCGGGCGGTAAACAACTCACACTCAAACGCTACATATATGTTTAGCATTATTCCGTGGAGTCTCCCCAAGCGGTGCAAAAACGGTGCAGGCGGTGCAGTCCGCCCGAATACGCTTACAGAAGCATGACACATACACTCGCGCTTCCATGGATGACTCGATTTGCAGGTTATGTTGAATTTTGACATATGTGTACAACGTCAATTATGTATGTATGTATGTACATATACGTATGAGTTGCATTATTTATTTCATTTTATTTCATTTCATTTATTTATCCCAGTTTACAATAAAGTATATAAAATGTTGTGTTTACAGTATTCTTTCCTGTTCATTTTTTCTATGATGTAACCTGAATTATTGCAAACAGATTTCTCACGTAAGTTCTAAGTGAACTTGTCTGTGAGTGCGATAGAAAAAGATGTTAAGTCGGTAAATAGATGTAACATTAAATATAAATATTTCATAAATTTGAATTAGAATAAAATACGATATTATAAATTAAGATATAATTTTAACAAATAAATAAAATTTGACTTGATAGGTGTTTCCTAGACTCAAGGTTATTTATAAAGTTTACTAAGAAAGATTGAAATTTGGCTGTTAAATCTGTAGAAAGGGCTCCGACTCTCGATGATCTTCTTTCGTAGATCCATTGGTAGTTGGTTGAAGGCAAGAGGTCCTTGATAGTGTAATTCTCTTTGTGCTGTCTTCTTCTTTATACGAGGTATGTACTGGTATTATGTATAAGAGATCAGGTCTTGTCGATCTTTGTCTTGATGTAGGCACTAGTAACTTGTGCGATTGATAATACGCTATTGCTCTTAAGCGATGAGTTTTACGAACATCAAGAGTTCCACATAGTTGATAAAGTTCTTCAGTAGGAAATGTTGGTTGTTTCTTATACATTATTTTCAAATGACAGTGAACCCAGACGACAGTTGAATATGGGAGTCATCCGTGCTGTTCGACATGAAAGTCCAAGACATCCTATTGTCTATTCGCACTATCATCCTCGCTCTCATTGACTGATTCATTTTTATTAACCGCATATTTGTTTTTTCTTCACTCTTAATCATATGTACTCGCTTATTCGGTTCACACTTTTCAGACATTTATGCACTTAATTTAGTTTGTATTACATACTTGTGTTGTCAGATCGTTAACTGATAATTGAATTAAGTTTACTTTTGATTTTTAAATTTCTATTTTTAACTTTGTAACTTTATAGCTTTTATCTTTATTCTTTATTCATTTGATAGAAAATTGATAGAAATTTTTTTTTTTTATCAAAAAAAGGGAACATAATTCGCAATTTGTAAATGCAAGAGAAAAAGGATTTCTGAATGGGAAATTAGTTACACATAAAAAACACATAAATCCTTCAAAATTTAGTACAATGAAGTGTTCTATTATGACATTTAGTAATATTTACTACGAAGTGAACCTTTAACAAAAAACTTTAAGTATTCTATTATGTTCGCAACTTTAAAATACATAGAGTTAAACGGAAGAATAATTATTTTCAACAACAATCGGATTTAAAATTTGAATTGCAAATTTTTTATATTGCCAACTTTTTAAATCCACAAAAGAAAAGTTTATATTAATTTTAACAACTGGTAGAAATTTGTCGGGACGTTGACATATAGCCTTGTAATGGCTTCGGAGTAGGTTCGTCAAAAATTCTATCAGCGAATTAATTTTGAAACTAGCACTCTTACGCAGGAAACCGCATTATGCTGATCGCAAAACTTCAAATTTACACTGAACTTGCATTAAAACAATGTAAATAAACTTTAGAACAGATAACTCAACCCACATTACTGAAACAATTCGAAGCAAAAATTGTAACAAATACATTATTTCGATGAATATATCACACGCAAAGAAAAATTTGATTACTGCAGCTAAACTGTTTGGTCGTTATTGACCTGATCGAATGCGTTCGGCTATGAGGACCAAACTGTATAGTTCTTCCAACCGAACTCTAGTACATGACCAAACTTGTTTATAGAAAATTTTTTTTTTATCAAAAAAAGGGAACTTTTTAAAATTTTAATAGCTTTTTTCAAAAAAAATTTCTTTTTTTCGCTTCAGAAGGTCTAATTTTGCTATATTTCTTCCAAATTCGTGAAGCAAATACTATTTCCTAATTTTTTATGATATTTTATTTGTGTTAAAATGATTTTTAAGAATTAAAAAAAAAATATTCTACTTTCGCATTAAAAAAATTCACAAAATTAATTTAAAAATTCAAAAAAAATTTGATGAGTAGGAAAACACATTTTCCAAATAATTATTTATGGATTTTAAAAAATTCCATTTTTTTGGTAAAAAAAAATTTGTTTTTCTCGTCAAATAAATTTTTTTAGAATTTTTAGCGTATTACCATTGAATTCCTCGTCAAACATTAGTAAAGAAATATTTTTTAATGAGTAAATAAATTTTACTTTAAAGTTTTCTTTCTTACATTCTCATCATTGCTCTCATTTACTGAACCAAATACTATTTCTTAATTTTTTCAAGCTTTTTATTTATATATATCATTTATATTATGCGACAATTTAAAAATTCCAAAAAAATTTTGTGAGTAGGAAAACACATTTTCTAAATTAACTTAATTTCATTTTTAGCTGTTCGAAATTGAAATTAGTGGTGATGTTCGACTGCGAAGAAACCTGCAATGATACTGAAGAGATTGAAGGACAAGGGACAAATATGATTAAAAATATAGTCGAATAGTGCTAAAAAACATGTATTTAAAGAATTCAGTTAAATAAAAGAACAAGTTGTGTACACGACATGTAAATAAATTAAATAATTTTTCTTTTATCACAGGAAATTGAGAGTCTCACTTGTTGCAACATCTTCAACTAAACTATGCAATTCTTACAACGATTGTAGCTGTTGGTCGGTTATATCCCATCTGCCTAGCGCCCATCTATAAAATTGTTCAAAATGGTCATGGGCTGACAAATTAGATGTCACTTCTTCTTCGGCGTTATCCATTTCTGTCTCCTCCTGGTCATCTTCGGGTTCCTCTTCTTCGATTTGCTTTCCGAAAGCAATCTCCCGGTGAGTCAAAAACTCCCAACCTGGATCGGTGTTGTCGTGTCTCAACCAGTTTTCAGCAAGCTCCGGTGTAACTGCCTGCAATTCAGGAATGTGACGCATAAGACTTGTTATGTCACCTTCGTTGTCTTCGACAAGATTGACATCATCGGTTTGAGGGAAGAGTTTATTCCAAGCGTTTCGGAGATTACTTTCGGTGACATTATTCCAGGCTTTGGACAGGAACATAATGCACTTGTACAAGTCCATCTCTTTAATGTACTGCTGTATATTTGTCCTATGCTGTGAACGCAGAAGGTCTCTCAACAGATTTTGCCGATACAATCTGCAAATAATAAATATTTAATGATAACTAATTTCGATCTTATAATATTGTATTTTCCATAAAAGAGCCGGTTTTACCAACTCCGATTAATAATGAATCCATGATTAAAGCCTTAACCGAACAATCATGAGCGGTTAAATTGACATTAATCACTGATTAATTTTTAACTATAGTTGGTAAAACCGGCTCTTAATATTTTATTCGTTTCATTTCTTTTTTCAATTTCTGATTAAGCAATTTAAATGAATTCTTACCTTTTCAATTTTTCGATGACCCCTTGGTCCATCGGTTGGATGAGTGACGTCACATTCGGTGGCAAGTATATAACCGAACACATGTCACTTATTTCGTTCAGTTCTTGCGCTGGTGGATGAGTCGGAGCGTTGTCCAATAACAAAATACATTTTTTTCCTTGGTGCTTCCTAAATATATGATCCAGGAATACATCAACGTACCACTTCCTAAAAATCACCTTGTCCATCCACGCACTTCTTTGGTTGTCATAAATGACAGGTCAAGATGCCAAATTGATATTTTTAAAACACCTCGGTGTTTTTGACTTCCCTATCATGAGAAGTGGAAGACGCTCAGTGCCACTTGCATTCCCACAAGTCATTATGGTCACTCTATCTTTTATCAGCTTCCATCCAGAAGCTCTCGTCACTCCCTTTTCTACGAGTGTGGTACTCGGAAGCACCTTCCACATTAGACCCGACTCATCAGCATTGTAAATGCAGTCTCTGCTGTACTCGAAATCGCCAACAAAAGAAAAAAAATGTTCTTTAAATTCAGCAGCACCATCAGCATCTGCCGACAAACTTTCACCTTGCGTCGTTATACTTCCTATGCTGTGTCGTTTCTGGAACCTATGCAGATATCCGTTGCTGGCTACAAATGTAGAGGGACCTCCACACAATTCGTTAAACGAGACAGCAGATTCTTGGAGGAGTTTGCCCGAGATAGGCACACCCCCTGCTCTCGTTTGTACAAACCACTCGTACAGATTCTTCTCCACTTGCGATTCGATGACGTCTGAGAATCTTTTCCGCTCCAAACTCATATTACGTTCGGTCAGCACAGACCGTTCATGTAATATTTTATCCTTGTTGGCTTTAATTTTGGAAATGGCAACTTGCGACCGGTTAAACATGTGGGCGATCTGCTTCTGCGTTACACCAGAATCCAAAAGTTCAATTATTTTGACCTTTTCTGCAAAGGTAAGTCTTTTTACTTCCGTTTCTCGATTTCTCTTCTAAAAAATATACAAAGAATATTAATAATTAAACATTTAAAGAAAACGAAAAAAAAATTCTATAAAAAATTAGGTTGGGTTATGTTGACTTACTTTGCTTTTTTGGTTGGATGCGGTCGATGCAGACGAACTAAGTCCTGCTTCCTCATTTTCATTATTTTCATCCATATCTCTCTCGTTGTACATGTATTCCATTTTTTTTTTAAATTTTTGTTCACTCTCGTTCGATACAGCATACACATAACCACAATATATATATGTAAGGTTATGTATGTTTAAAACATGTGGACATATAGAGTAATCGGCAAAGATCGGCAAACCTCGGAACGCTTCGGTTACACACACACTCGCAACGTACGTAACAGAAAATACGGAAGTGGGAGAAGGCAGGGGGTATAAGTTTGGCGGAGGCGCGGCCATTTTGAAAGAACCGACTGTACAACTTAGGAGGGGTACTACTGTACTGGTTTTAGTTAAAATTTGTCTCAGAGTTGGCAATTTTGATCCATACTTAACATCTCATATTGGAAAAGTACTGATAAGAAGTCTCAAAATTTTGAAGACGACTTAAAGAGATCTTTTTGATGTTCTTATAAGAGTTCTTGAAATTCTATATTTGAGAAGTATTGTAGACCGACGCATAAGTCTTCTTAAAGACCACTTTAAGAGCTCTTTCTTAGCAGTATATAAGAAGTCTTAAAATTTTTAAGACCACTTAAAGAGCTCTTTAAGAGGTCTTTTTGATGTTTGGGTTATTTCAAGGGTAACGTGGAATTCTCAATTTTTGGTTGGGCTGTGTAATTATTGTTATTTTTAATTAATCATAAGAATTTTTCGCTTTTCCTTATTTCAAGGATAATACAAAACGTAACAAGAGGACATTCGACTAACAGTTCATGCAATACACGTTTATTTAGATGATTGATTTTTGAACAGGTCGAACGATCAATAAAATATGACAAATATAAACTATAGGTCGTATTAAGACATTTCAACAAAAAATCGTAACAAGTTATTCATGTTTTTTTTTTATAATATAAGATTTGAAACTTCCGGTATGCAGTTATGTCACTTCACAAAACTGCATTTATCGAATGAAAATTCTTTTATACGTTGGGTATGCAAAACGAAAAAGATTACACGTAAGGAGAAAGTTAGGAAAGGCACTTCATAGACGAAGTGGAGAGAGAACTAGGACGATGTCCGCTCAAAGGAAAAGAAGGAATGAACGGAGTAAATGCAACGCGAATGAGGCGTGGAGTTTGAATTAAGCAAGCAAGAGTTACAAAGCGAAGGATCGAGCGCGTGACTAGACACGTGACCGAGAGCACACGGTACTCTCGTGACTGGCCGCGTGACGTCACGCGCACGTGTCGCATAGCATGGTGGTAAGTGGTATCTCATCTTGCCTCCTTCCCCACCACAGAACTTTTCAATACCGTCGTAAGTCAGTTTCAACGCGAATACATTTTCGTTGTTTCCCACTGCAAATTCCATTACCTCAATATTATTTCCCGTAAATTCCTTCAATCTCGTATAGCAAATATAACACATGACTAATTCCGCAGTACTTTTAATATTTTATGTATAAAAACAAAATGTGTTGTTTATTGGGATATACTTCTGAAAAGGACGTTCTAGCAATCTTTAGTGGACGTATGTTTTTTGATGTATTTTGACCAGCTGAATTTGAATATCTCGATGAAAATTGACGCAGGTGCGATTAACACGGTGATAAGCAAGAAAAACCCCGTAAAAAATGCTATTTAAAAAATTTTTTTTTTCATTTATTTTAAAATACAGATTTACAAATCTGACAGAAAAATGTTTCAACAAAAAATGTAGAGCATGAAATTCTTTACAAAAAAGGTTTTATGCATTTTCTCCGTATTTTCAAGGGTAACCTCGTTAATTACAGCTTAACCCATTAGCGCATACGGCATGCCAGTGGTGCGATTTTGGACACACGCGATTTTAACCGTTAAAATGAAACATTTTCTTTCTAGAAACTATGTACCCTATGGTTGTAAGGGTTGCTGATCACGAATCCGAAATCAAAATTGTAAAATTTAAAACAGTTGATCCAATATGGCGATTCAAATATAGAAATAATGTTTTTCAACGAACCAGTTGAACAGATCAATCTTCCGAACGTTCGATATAAACGACGATTACATATATGCCATAATATTATGGCAAAAAATATTATTGTGAATAATATTATGGTAAAAAATATTTTTGTAAAGAGTATTTAAATTCTCGCATACATTAGTTTGGAGACATTAAAAATGGATATTGTAAGATTAGAAATAGTTTATTGAAAATACATTTCATATTGTACATATCATTTTACATTATGAGCAATATTACAGTAATATTTTTCACAATAATATTTAAAAAAATAATATTATGGCATGATACCATAAACGACAGTTGGTTTCGTACGTTTTTGGTGTCGCTGAATATGAATTCGATGTCAGAATTACAAAATTCAAAATGGCTGACTCAAAATAGCGGACATCAAGAAGCTAACTGTTACATCGACAATCGGAATTTCACAAATATCGATGAATCAGCCATTTTGAATTTTGCAATTCCGACTTCAGATTCGTAATCAGCGACCTCGAAAACGTATGTGCATTGATTTTTGTGAAATTCCAATTGTCGGTGTAACAGTTAGCTTTTGTGAGTCAACCATTTTGAATTTTGCAATTCTGAAATCAAATGCGTATTCAGCGATCCCAAAAATATACGGAAACCAACTGCCGTTTATATCGAACGTTCGAAAGATTGATTTATCCAACTGGTTCGTTAAAAAATATTATTTCTATGTTTGAATCGCCATACTGGATCAGCTGTTTTAAATTTTGCAATTCTGACTTCGGATTCGTGATCAGCAACCCTTAAAACCATAGGGTATATAGTTTCCACAAAGTTTGATTCTAGCGGTTAAAATCGCACCACTGTTATGCCGTAGGCGCAAATGGGTTAATACAAGATGTTGGGAAAGAAGTCTGCATATGACCAATCCATAACCGCACTATTCTGGCGGGAACAGAGAAACGGCGAGAGACTTAATGTGGACAACGCTGGAACTAATGCGGTAAACCTTCGGAAAAGCTACGACATCGCAAAAAAAAATTTCGTCAGACTATTTTTATGTATTTTTGCCGCTTAATTACGAATACGATAAGAAAAATCTGCCCTCGGTCATATTGGAGTCGCATTTTTGAAAAAACACTGAAAAAATGCGATATTTTTTGGGGTTTTCGAATTTATTGTAAAAAATACTAATTTTACGAAAAAATGTTTCCAATAAGAAATATAGAGCGTGGAATTTTCTACAAAAAGGTTGTATTTGTTCCCCGTAAAATCAACGACACAGCTGTAAATAAAGGTCCAACATGAGACATCCGGAATAGGATGCAAACCGTAGACAGCTTAAAACGGCAAGGTTAGATTTGATGTCTCATGTTGGACCTTTTTTTACGGCTGTGTCTTTGAATTTACGAGGAAAAGTTATAAAATTTTTTTTGTAGAAAATTTCACGCTCTACATTTCTTATTGGAAACATTTTTTCGTCAAATTAGTATTTTTCAAAATCAATTTAGAAAAACTAAAAAAAAATCACATTTTCGGTGTTTCTTCAAAATTATTTTTATCGAATTCTTATTTAGGAGGCAAAAATGTATAAAAATAGTCTGGCGAAATTTTATTTGCAATGTCGTAGTCTTTCCAAAGTTTTACCCTACTATCGACGTATAGGTACTGGGATTCCATTCAAAATAAGAAATACAGAAAATTTAGCAGCTATACTAAATGCGGATCGTAACGTACAACCTCTATTCACGTCAATGCTACTTATACAGTGAGACAAATTTTGTAGCAAAATATATCTTAAAAAACTAGGTAAAATTACTATTCTTCTATAGGGATTTGAGGACTTGTAGAATAGAATAGCAATGTTTCATAATTGAATAATAATTTGTACTATCAGAGATAGTATATATAGTTAGAATAGTTTAGAAGTATATACTTCCTCATTTTTCTCATTACACGAAAATCCCAGATATGGAAAATATTGGCAAATAGAATAATAAAAAATGTAATATTTTTACCATAATAAAGTGGTATTGCTTATTTTATTATTTGTTTTATAGCTTATTGCATTTTTTCCTATATTTGCTATATTTTTTTCTTTATCTAAGTTCGATTCATCGTTGGATTGTTTAAACTCCAAGCAGTAAAAAAAAATATTATGCTATGACATTACACGAGAACAAGTACCATCGATATACAGCGTGGACCTCGGCTGGCGGGTCATAGGCATCTGTTAAAGAAGTAACTAGATCATGAATCCATTAATCCCGTGGTAATTAGGGTTTGTTACAGGATTTTAATTCCTCACAATGCATAACAAAACAGAATTAAGAATTGTAGCAAAGCCGACAAGCTCTAAATACCGCGTGATTAGTCGGCTGATCTAGTTACTTCTTTAACATCGAATGCCTATAACCCGCAAGCCGAGGTCCACCCTGTATATTAAATCGTCGGCGGTCCAAACATGGCATTCTATTTACATTCTTTAAGCTTGTCTATTGAGCTGCTTTTGAAGCAATGAAAATACATTTCTATAATGGGAGCCACCATGCCTCCTGACGGCGACAAACGCAACTACATTATAAGAAGGTTTTGATACAGCCGCGTAAACGTTTATCAAATTTACAATACTCTTGTAGACAATTAGTCAGAATACTAAGAAAGTTCGTGATAACTACATATATACATGTTTGTGTGTACCATATGATTCACTTTGCATTGTACATCACGAACGTTTTTACTATTTTCACTAGTAAGTTTTCTACGAAAGCATTGTGCATATCATGAGCGTGTATATTTTACTACTCTGGTTTACGAAATTCTATTACAGAACAATATCAAAATATATTTAACTAATAATTTGTATTCCGATTACTTCACGCGTGTCCTGATATCTCTAGCGAGAATAGTAATTTTTCCATTATTTTTGTACATCTTCAAATACAATTTCTCTCAATGTAGAATTGAAGCTGACAGATATGTTGAGAAATAATTGAAAATTGATAATTACTTTCAGATTAATCATTTATTTTACTAGCCTTCTCCGAAGCTACACAGTATTATAACACGTATTGATTTGTTTATTTTGTTCATTTTGTTAGTAAATAGTCGTGATTTTTAATAGGAAAATAATATCGTGTTTATATTCGATATTTTATTAATAGTATATTATGCTACTATTGCGCACACTATGCACGTACCATTTTCTCATACGAGAACGTATTAGTTACCTCTCGAATATACATACGTATTTTGCTCCCTCGGAAGATAAAGTGTTATTTTTCTTCCGAGATATGGGGAGCAAAATAGCCTTTCGCGCCCATATTAAAAGAAAACGACGACTTGGTATCCGTTGTCTTCTATGTTTTTATCGAATGTTGTAAGTCGTTGTCTGAACTTGTATTTTGGTATTTTTTTCACCATTCTAAACGAAACGCCATGTGCACGTATCTTTTTAAATTCTTTAATTTTTATTTATTTGTATATTTTTTGCATGTCTATATATATATTGTTTTTACATGTCTATATTTACATTATTTCGCATGTCTATATATATTGTTTTTACATGTCTATATGTACATTATTTCGCATGTCTATATACAGGGTCATCGAAAAGTATCGGACCCCCCTAATATCTTCAGTTAGAACGCACTTAGGAGAAAATGTCCAATAGCAAAGTTGTATGGTTTCAAGCGGGGAGTAAGATGATGACCTTGACTTTGACCTTGACCATGTCCTTCAAGGTCATTTCAAGGTCAATCTTATTTTTTTAAATAGAACCCCCTACATTTTATTGCATATTCTTATAGCTTATCTCGAGAGCTTTCCAAAACACTATAATAAAATATTTTTTTATTAAGTACTTTTTGAGTTATAAAGGTTTGAAGTTAACAATTTTTTGACACAAAATGTAGAATATCTTGTAAAATATTATTTAGTTTTCAGTAATCATAACCTTAACACTTTTGTGCGCGGAATAATGAGACCAATTAATTGGTTTAATGAAAATACATTAATCGGATCCCCCTAATATTTTCAGTAAGAATGCATTTTGGAAAAATGTCCATGAACAATTGTTAACTTCAAACCTTTATAACTCAAAAAGTACTTCATAAAAAAATATTTTATTATAGTGTTTTGGAAAGCTCTCGAGATAAGCTATAAGAATATGCAATAAAATGTAGGGGGTTCTATTTAAAAAAATAAGATTGACCTTGAAATGACCTTGAAGGACATGGTCAAGGTCAAAGTCAAGGTCATCGTCTTACTCCCCGCTTGAAACCATACAACTTTGCTATTGGACATTTTCTCCTAAGTGCATTCTAACTGAAGATATTAGGGGGGTCCGATACTTTTCGATGACCCTGTATATATTTTTGTGCATGTCTATATAAAAAAATTTTTTTGTTTTTTGTTTTCACATTATATTTTGTTATATTAGCCTTTATTTATTCATTTATTTAGATTTATTATAATTGCATGCTACCAAATCAAAATCATATACCAGTCTATTCCAAGTAACTGTCAAAGCGGAATTGTATCAACTTTGTAGTTATTGAATATAATTTTTATCTTTTTTCTATTACCTTTTTTCATTGTTAACTTCATTACTAGTTGAGATTATAAATGTTTCGACAAGGCTTATATACGTTTAAGAATCCGAGGGATTACGATGGAAGGTGTTCGAAATGTTTAGAAATTTCCAAACTATGGCATTTTAACATCTAATGCAATTGGTAGGTTCAAGCCGTTAATTATTTTATTTTAATTTTTAAATGCACCTACGTTAAATCTATATTGTTTTTGACCATACCTTTTTTTTTAGATTTCGCAATTAAATTATTTTTAAGATATAGTTATTCTGAAAATGATTTACTTATTCGTCAATATTATTTACAACTTCTCGTTATGCTGTACGCTTTTGCTAATGTTTTTTTTTTTTTTTATATTATTTTACGTCGACTTTTGTGAACCCAAATGGGACTAAATCGCGACGGGACCTACCGTTTATGAAGGTGGAATCCGAACCACCCGAGCTTTGGCGTTATTAGACACTTATAAACAAATATAGAGGTGTCCCGATGACAGATTGCAGAGGCCGGGATCGAACCAGGGTTTTCTGATTACGAAGCCGATACTCTACCAACTGAGCCACCGCCGCTCTTTTTTGCTAATGTTTTTGTTCTTTATTTAAAATTCTTCACAAAACTGTAGAATATTTTTGCATTCCCTGCATGGTAAAGAATTGCGTCATTCAATTTTGGGACTGAAGAACATTTGTTTAACCAATTAACGCCCAAAGGACACTTTTTTTTGCATAATTTGAATCAAGTTGGAAAAAATTGGCAGGTACATATCCTACTATTTTCAAGGTCGCTCTGATTTGAGCCAACAGGAATTCCTATATGGCACCAAATTTGAAACAAATTTCCAAAAAATTGGGAAATATTTATACTTCTTAACTTTTTTCGAGCTACTAAAATGTCGGGATTCTATTTGAATTTTAAGAAATAATGTTGGTTGTATACCCCCCATCCTTGTAATAACTTTAAAATGGAGCCTTCATAAGCTTTTTTAAAAATGCGAAAAATGCTCTAAAGCGTCCCGAAATTTTCAAAGAAATGTTCATTGTGAACGCCATTTTGAGATTGTTACAATGATGTGAGGTATACAAATTAAATTGTTTCTTAAAATTGAGATATTTTGACGACTTGTGTAGAGTTTCAATAGAATCCCAATATTCTAACAGTTCGAAACAAATTGAGAACAATAAATATTTCCCGATTGTTTGGCAATTTTCTTTAACCCTTATTTGCCCAAAATGAGAGAAGCAGGTACACTGTAAAAAATGTAAATGAAATTTACAATTTTGTTGTGATTTTCCTGCCTAAAAATATGGTGATATTCTCACGTTAAAAGTTGTAAATTTCCCGCGGGAGGTTAGGAATTTCAGAACGATTTGTAAATTCCCTACACTGAAGATGGTAAATTTACAACGCAACGCGTTTTTCCGACGCTATAAGTGGGTAAAAATCGAGCCCATTCTGGACATGGTAAATTTACAATATGAGGGGAAAAACCATTGGTGTAGTAAAATTAATTTTTACATTAAAATTCCACATATTTTAGTTTTATTTTGTTTTTAAATGTAAAACAGAGGAATATATTGTAAAATTTATTATAAGATGTATTTTAATATTTTAGAGGTTTCTAGAGCTATAATCTTTTGTCGAAAGAAAACATTAAATCTAAAATCTTTTGTTGATAGTAAAACTTTGATCGAAAGCTAATTTTAGAGCTATAATCTTTTTTTTGTCAATAGTAAAACTTTTGTTGAAAGAAAACATTAAATCATAAAATCTAAATTCATAAATTATTAAAATAACAAATTATTATTACAAGCCACTACAATTGGTTCAGGAGTACGTGCATAAATTTTACCACGTAATGTAGAGTTCAAATCACCTGCCCGCATAAGGCTATGGCGTTTTAGTACATAACCTAAAATTTTTCCTATATGTATGTTGTTGTAAATTTACTATTCTCTTGGAGAATTTAAACTTCTCTACGGTGTAATATTACCGTAACCTGTAAAATCCACTTTCAATTGTAAATTTACAATTACAAGTTGACATTTACAAAGGTAAAAAAGTAATATTCACAGTGCCTATGTAAATTTACAATAATATTGCGTAAAAGTCCTACTTGCAGCATGGGCAATATTGTGTCCAACTCTACAAGTTGTAAATTTACATTTCCATTTTTTACAGTGTACGTTAACATCAGCTCAGTTTCTACAGTAGAATGAATTTTTTTTATTTTTAGAAAATACATTTCCGACTATTTTGAGGTGTGCTCTATCGATTCCCGTCGAGCAAATGGAAAAAAAACGACAATGTCTGTAAATATTTTCAAAATAAAGTTTGGTAGGTCGTTTTTTTTTTAATTTTTCACGTTTTTCTCCATCGAAACGGATTTTAATGAATGAAACATTTATGTTGCACATAAATAATATGCTAATAGAATATTTTTTAGAAGCAATGACCGATTCAAATGGCTGCTAAACGAAGCACGTTTCATCAAAATTATTATTTCCTTGAACTAGAGAGCATAGAAAATTTTTTTTTTTGTAATATAATTAAGATATAAATATTGACTGGTTATGGACGAAAACTATAATAATTTTGAGTTGATTAATATAAAATAGCGGATCCATAATGGCCGCTTTATGTAAATTGTAGCTCTTATATGAATCGTTGTTCCATAAATGTGTTTCAAAGTTGAACAGATATGTTAGATAATTACGAATATCGTACATATAGACCTTACAAGATCAAAATTGGGGATTCAATATATTATTTATGTTCAACAATCGGGATCACTTTTTATATATACATTTCATTTATTATAATCCGTTTCTATGAAGAAAATCGTGAAAAAAATGACCTAAAAAACATGACAATTTCTTTTTATTTTGCAAAATTGTTGTAGAAACAGTCGTTTTTTTTGCCATTTTCTCGGCGGGAATCGATAAAGGACACTTCAAAATAGTCGGAAATGTATTTTCCAAAAGTTTTCTAAAATTATTTCTACTGCAGAAACTGAGCTCGTGTTGACGTCTTCTCTCATTTTGGGCAAAAAAGGGTTAAGGTTGGCGGAATATTGGATTTCTAAAAATGCTGACACTCAATTTTGACTTCGGAACCTTCAATAGCGACCTTGAAATTAGAGTAGTCCTAAGGTATAAGGTCTGTTCTTTAACAATGGCGGAAGTTTGTCCAAAGTTATAGATCCTGACTATCCCCACTTGGGTATTTTTGTTTGTATCTGGCGCTATAGGTACTTCTGTGTGTGAATGTCTCGAAGCGAGAGTATGGCTCAGCGAAACGATGTGGTGGGGGAAGAAGAGGAAGAGATATCTTATATGTTAGGAAGAATATACGACTTGACGACATAACTTAGGACAGGTGCTGCTGCAGTAGGATTTTTGTCAACTTCGATTGCGATACGAAATACAATAGAGTCTCGGTATATTTACCCATTCGGTTCCGCGCCTTCCGCTTCAGTCTCGCTATATTTACCACGTTATGTTCGTGACGTCACATCAGGCCTGTCCCAACAGACCCAGCCCGCAAGGTGGGGGAAAGAGAGCGCGGCGATAGGTAAATATAAGGAGACGGAACCGGGCAAATATGCCGGGACTGTACTTGAATCAAATTCAAGCAAAAAGGTGTCCTTTGGGCGTTAACGGGTTAATATTGCTCTGATTGTACTCTTTTAATTGTACAGATAATATAGTCTATATGTATCGTATTTATCAATTTTAGCTGAACGTGATAAATTTTATAGCCGATTCCTATAACGTTATCATATCACATTTAGAATGTTTTAATTCCGGTCTTTACGTGAAGTCTTATTATGAGTGGAAAAAAGCAATAAGATGCGAGGCTGTACCTTGGTCCTCTTTCTTACTCACGATAAATTAAATTTATTTATATGAAAGGAAAGAGAGGGAAGAGCTAAAAAGAGAATGAGAGATGGGAGTGCGAGAGAGAGAGGGAGCGGGAGAGTGCGCTCGCGCTGGAACGATAAAGAGGGAGAGGGGAGCGTAGATAGGTGGGAAAAGAGTCGCGACAACAGAATACGTCCAAAGTAAGTTACGATATTCAGTTAATTCGAAGGCGTAGGCTACTGCATAGCCCGCTTCTGTGCCTCGTGTGGCATTAAAAATTTTGCGACTAATCTTACAGTTGTGACGGCATTATCGCTAATTTCATTGTCAGCTCCATCAACGTAACCCAGAAGTGATCGGTTAAAGCTGTGAACACGGCTTGCTGAATATCAACTTGGTGTTGGAAAATATATTTAATGAAGAAGAACTAAAAGTATTTAAATTAATTGAGGAATATGTAGAAATAAAAAAAGTGCTTTAATATTTTAAATTGTGTCTTCCCGTTTGACCGATGTGGCCTAAAGTAAATTTGATGAATTGTTCGATCACACAACTGTCACTAAAAGTGAACTTTTTTCTAATGTTTTTCAGGTTTGTAAAGATTTTGAAAGAACGCAACTGCAGATAATAAGTTTTCAACATTGTATTGAGGAAAGTGTGAAAAGGCAATAAAAATATTTAATTACCTTTTCCAGCGATCAGAGCCATAGAAATAAATTGTGCGCTAAGACGAGACAGTGTTTGTTCATTTTTGTTTGTGTTACGTTTTAAGAAATCTTGGATCAAATATTATTCTATGCTTGAAGATGATGGAAACACAGAATTACTGGGAGGAAAACTCCGCTCATTCTATGCAGGTGAAATACGAAAGGTAGGTTCAAACTTATTTTCAATTGCTTCAAAATTGTATTCCACAAATGTCACGTTCTGGTAAAGAGAATTCAAATTCACTATCTCAGAATATGTTGCAGTTACCAATAATAGATACATTTATAAAATCTTTCTACAAAAACTTATTTCGGGTTTACCATACTTTGCATAAGCATTAATTATATTTATCATTGAAATGCGCATATTTTAAACATAAAAATTTAGTCTGATAGAATATGATTGCCCAGTCTTTTCTAAAAAGATTAGTCATTATGCAATGACTTGGTTAGGTTTAAATTCATTTCGACGAATGAGTACTCATTTTAAAGGCTTTTTGAAACCTGCCAATTTATCTTTATGACATTTTGACCTATGATGAATATTTTTCTATATACAGCCACAAAAAGGAAAAAAATACCGGGTTTTGCGCATTTTTAAATCTATCTCATTTAGCTAAATAGCTAACGAAATATCACCCAGATTTGAATGACTTAGGAAGAGATTTAACGATCAATTTCCTCGTCTCTTTAAGCCTTTTAATGTTTTTTTGCACTGTATTTGGCTCTAGGTACAGAACCATTCATTGAAAGTAAAAACGTCACAGATATGAATTGTAGGGCTTAAAAAACTCTGTATAATAAGCACTCACTCATCGAAATAACTTTATATCTAATGAGTTATTGCAAAAAAGTTGGCTATTCAAGTATCACACAGTATCTAAATCTCGAATATTAATGCTCACTTTTTGGACGCCCTGTATAAGATCCATGCATTATATGTAATTCTGAGCTGTATTTTTTATCTCTCTAACTTTAATGATAACGAA
Organism: Trichopria drosophilae; assembly: GCA_030407085.1. Classification (NCBI taxonomy): domain Eukaryota; kingdom Metazoa; phylum Arthropoda; class Insecta; order Hymenoptera; family Diapriidae; genus Trichopria; species Trichopria drosophilae. The sequence continues at coordinate 10,274,892 of CM059582.1, read as the reverse complement.
AAATTCCATCGTCAATGAGAATGTCGATGATGCGTTATCAATTAAATTGGAATTGTGTATATACATTCATTCAATGCAGTATTGAAGTAGCGTATAATTATATAATCTTTCACAATTTACATTATTGAGTATATTTTTAGTGTATGGAATATTTTTATTTTTGTTTCTATGGTATATAATATCAGTTATGAATATATTTTACAGTTAAGAATATCTGCATCATTTTTGTATAAAAAACATAATATAAATGGCCTAATAATATAAAATAATGGATTCGAATGTTAAACGAATCATTTTATTGACATTGAAAATTAATTAATAGAATGTTCATTAAATCTGCGAGCATGTAATTTATAATAATAGGTTGGGCGTATTTCTCATTTAAACTCATTCATTGATATTGTTTAATACTTAGGAACGGTACGATGAGTTTGCGCGTGTGTAATGGCATGTATGCCCCAGGGGTGGGGATACCCAATGAGGCAAAGATATTCATTCTTGACAGTCATTTTTAAGTATACATGTATCTACAAGTATTTAAGATTGGGGAGGTATAGGAAACATTACGGGCATTAGTATAAATATCCAAATAAAGTTGTTTGATGTTTAAATTAGTGAATTACATTTAAATTGAAAGATAAATATTTATTGTTTTTTAGGTTAGAACAATCGAATGCTATTATGAATTTAAAGAAATACTTTTATTTTTTTAAATAAAAGTACGTAAACAAATTATAATAAATTATACTTCCTGACCTTTTTTGTTATTAACTTTTGATTAACTATCAATAAAACGAGCTTATGCTTGTTTTCATAAAAACATATAAAAATTTAAAGAAATTAATTTAAGAAACAAAAGAATAAATAAATATTACAGTTTGTTACGAAAAAAGTTCGTATTAACAATGATTGAACTTACTATAAATGGAGAATTGGTAAGGAAGAAGGTGTCCGTTTTTACAAATAATTTGTTGTCTTCTTTTAACGTCAGTATTCTGTACTTTGCATGGCATATGCAAGAAATAGTATTAAAAATTGTGTTGGATTTTATGAAATTTAAAATAAAACTAAAAATAATGTTTCTTCTTCAGAAATAGAAAAATGCCAAATGAAATTTGTATGAAAAGTTATGATTATCTAAAAATCCTAATAATTTGGAGAATTTTTTTTTTTTTTAATGGAATTAATGTTATTGTTAATGGACATTTTCCTTTTTTCGAGACATATTTGTTTTTGGCAAAATACCCACTCATTCCTAACAATTTGAAAAAGTGTCTTTTACACCTTTGTTTATATGAAACACCTTTATTTTTTAGGTAGAATAATCTAATTCAACATCAAGTTAATTGTTAACATGCCATAGGTCTACATTCATGATTTGAAACGGATTCTGCCTGAAGTAGAATTAATATAGTATATATTTACAATTACAATTTAGAAATATAATGTCTGTAATTATAATACGACACCTGTAAACCGATACGTTCTAATTTTCATTACAATTATAAATTAATGTATATTGTGTAATTGATTCTGAGACTCCTTATCGGGCCGGAGGTTACGTCGTCGACCACTTGACACACGTTTTTTTTATATTGTTTCATGAGCAAACCTTGGGGAAAAGGTAATGTGAATGTTTTAATAACAAGCGTAGGATAGAAAACAGGTAGTTTACTTAATCAAAATTAAAAACTTATAAAACCTACTAAGGAGAATGTTGGAAATGAATTAAAATGCCAAACACTGGCATGCAATATTTAGATACAGGGTGTCCCACAACTTCCATACGAAAATTCAATCCGATGGATAGAATTTGAAAGGGAAGCCTTTTAAATTTGATAAGAGAAAAGTTTTTTTTAGAGGCTCATTTCAAAGAATTTTACACGTCCTACAATTGATACCTGAGTCATATTGATCTAAGATGAATACTTTTCTTGTTATATCACAAAAAAGTGGAAAAAATGCCGATTTATACAGTTTCATTTCTTTCGCTAGATAGTTACTCAAAAACCACGTGGAAAGAAGTTGTTGAGCTTGAAAAAACAAAGAATTTGACCACTTATATGCTGCTTTTAGATGAAAATTAAGCACACAGGGAGCCTTCTAAGGTTTTTCGGCAATTCTGTGATATTAAAGGTCACCCAATTTGTGCGGTCAATTTTCATCTAAACGTGACGGGTAAAAGTCTTTGTATTTTCAAGCACATCAACTTTTAATGTGGTTTTTGCGTAACTATTTAGGGAAATGAGTTAGACGGGAAAAACCAAGTAAAACTGGATTTTTTCCACTTTTTTAGGGATATAACAAGAGAAATGTTCATCGTATGTCAAAAGAGACCAAAGATTAATTGTAGGGCTTGCAAAAATCTTTTAAATGAGCCTATATTCTTTGAAATAACTTTAAAAATAGCCGAGTTATTTAAAAAAACAGATTTTTGTTCTCAAATTCAAAGGACATTCAAATACTATATTTCGGATCAAATTTTGGTATTAAACTTTTTTGCTCCAAATTTGTTCAAGATTCATATGTATCTGGCAGTATAATCTCTTGATATATAATTCGATAGTGTGAATATCAAAATGGCCAGTGATCTTTAATGTTGAAAAGCAACATTCAAGACGAATGTATGTATTATCAAGAGATTGCCTTTAAGACAGTACGTTCTGAACTATTGTAGAGATCACGCGATGCAAGTCACGCCGCCTGCGGTTGAATGATTTAACGTCGCGCCGCTCATCCGTGCATGTGTGTGTTATTGCGCGTGCGCGGGTGCGTCTGCGTACGTGTATGCGTGCGCATGCGAGTGTGTGGGTGGGTGTTTGTGTGCGCGCACGCACGTCACGTTCGAGTCTCGTGACGTTCGAAAAACATTCTGACGTTTTCCTCTTACTCATCACTATTACCATGTCTTTAAAATATTTCAAAAACATTCCTCGCAATAAAAAAAAATTATACTCGGTAACTAGAAGGTAAGTGTACCTAAAATTAGGAGTAAACCTTTTAGTTAAATTAATTAACTTGTACTATACATTAATTTTTAATCATTCCTATAAAAATGTCGCAAATAATACAAATTACACGAACATCTTAATTAATTATACAATTAATAATAATAACTAGTGTTTGTGTCGTGCCGCGCTCGCTTCGCTCGCTCATAAACTTTGACCCTGTAGAGCGTCGGATATTCCTTAATACTCGTTCGTTTACTAACAGCTTTCAGTTATATTATAACATTATAACGATATTTAGGGGGTCCAAACATATTTAGGTACAAGTGGCTTCAATAGATATATTACAACAATATAGTGTTTTATATATATATATAAAAATTGAAAATGCGCATTTTCAAAACTTCGATTTTGTTACACGGGCGCAAAATGAAGATTTTCGCCTCGATTATAGAGCGCGGGGAACGGTAGAACCGATCCGAGATAGACGAACATAAAATCCCAATATCGCGCCGGCATATATGGGCGCAAAATAAGCATTTTATGCCTACTGCCATCAAGAATATATAAAGAATATATAAAGTTATTCAAAGGATGTATTACTAATTTTAACATACTCGGAGATGAAACAAAATATTTATGGTTATACATAAATATTTTATATGATCCGTGCACATTTATGAACAATTCTCAGATACCTGAAAAATTTTGATGACATATATTTGCAAATACAGTTACAACCATTTACTTCCGTTTATGTGCAATGCGAGCATTTCTACATAGTGATATTTGCAATACTTTTGTAGTAACTAGCATTTCCATTATGTCGTCTACCTACTTAATTTTACAGCAATTGTAACCATAACTCCATCGCAGTATGTTTTTCATTGTCTAGATGCGTCTTATTATGCGATTTCAGGATGTTGTTTATATCATAATCTATTATTGCTAAGCAATATTCCCTTATATTCTTTGTTTCACGCAATCAATTTTGGAACTTAAAAATATCGAATTCACCATTAACAGTTAATAATAAGGATATGGTTAAAACATGACAGAACATCATGAAGAAGCATGTAACCCAGTTTTTCGAATAAAATACTATTTCAATATCATTTTGGCATTTTTGGGGTCTCGTGCAAATGTACAGGTGTATTCCCGAAAACGCCCCCCAAACGATTTTGATGTAGGTATACTTACGCATTTTGGGGTGCTGATTATGAAAATGATAATGAAAATTGGCGCAAATTTTATTTTCATGGTGAAAACGGTAAAAAAAACCACTATACTTTACGGGTTTTCGCAAGTATCGCGTAGAATTCTTCAAATAAAAGTTGTAGATATGATCAAAATACACTTTTTACATTTTACATTTATATTCCCGCCGAAATCGATAGTTTTTGAGAAATATCGAAAACACTACAAAATAACGATCAGTTATAACATGAATTGCACGTAGCGGAACGCATATGCTTTTGGGTATTGTTAGGGCTAAGCACAATTGTGACTGGTTAGGTTAGGTTAGTTTTAAGGCACCCATATGCTTTGATGCATTATTAGGGCTATGCAGAGTTCTGACTGGTTAGGTTAGGTTAATTTTAGGGTACGTATATTCTTTTATCCACTATTCTACCACTCTATTATTATTAATACGCTGGTCAATGTATTAAACCATGCGAATAACATGAATAACAAACAAGTTACGTGGAATTCATGTCGTAATTGACCGTTTCTTTGTATTTTGTAGTGCTTTCGATTTTTCTAAACTACTATCGATTTTTGAGGAAAAATGCATAGAACATAAAATGTATATTTTGATCACATCTACAACTTTTATTAAAAGTATTTTTCGAAATGTTGAGTATTTTATGAGATAATTGCAAAAAAACCATAAATTATGGTGTTTTTTTAAGGTTTTCACCATGAAAATAAAACTTGCGCCAATATTCATGCACGCCGAAATAAGTAAATATACCAATGTACATTAAAATAGGTTGGGGGGTATTTTCAGAAGTTTATCCAAAAGTACACATATGAACCAGAAGCAATTCTTTGCAAAGATTCGTTATTTAAATAACAATTTAAATAAATTTCAAATAAATCAATAAAAATATACACAAAACGTAGCCACACATTCGTAAACGAATTCTCAAACTCTTCTCGTGCTTACAACATCGCCATCAATTACGCGTTCTCAATATTCTAATTTTATCCCATAGTTACGCAAAAATAATGCAGAATTGGGCGAACGTCGCTCGAATTCGGGTCGTCTGTGCATCACGCAAAACGTTAGCATACTCGCGCATAACTGAGTTATTCTTGGTAATGGCAATTATTCTTAGCCACAGCGCAAGACATTATGGCGTCTATGCATATAATTTTAGCGATTCACACGTATAGATCGTTTGTTCTTATTTGTCGTTCTTAGCCACGAATAATTTTTTGGTTATATTTTTGATCTTTAGAAAATTGAAGTTTATGTTTTATAGGATTCAACACCGCGTGCGTAGTTTGCATATATACAATAAATAATATGCACTTGATATGTTATGTGTCTGTACCTAATATTTTGCTCTTATACGTTAAAGAAGTTCGCATTATTTCCATGATATATCCATGAAAAGAATTCCAGTTGAGTTTTCAGTTCCTACAGGGGCGTCTGTAGTTACAATTTGCTATATTTGTATTGTTACAAGGTTTATTTTCTACTCGAGACCGACAGTACCTATACATATTTTATAATTACATTATTGAATTCCTCTGGAAATTTCCTACAAGATATTTTTCCAAAATGTGATTTAAAAGGTTCTATATCAAATAAATTAATGTTCGACATCGGATTGCGCTCCGTATTGCTTGGCGCTTTGATGAGACAAGTAGCGCGTACGTTTTCGTAATAAAAACAAAAAATTGCTACAACCATTACTTGTAGTATCATTAGTAATAAAATTAATCATAATGTAATTATTATAATAATAAGAAAAATAGATTATTTTTTATCGCTAATGTATTTTTAAAAATTTCATTAAACAACTCTGAAAAACATAAACATCAACAGTGTTGTGATGTAAACATTCAGAAATAACTACTACATTCTTTGTTTTTATTTTATCCTGAGTCTCGTCCCGATCATATATTACAAATGGATAGATCGTTGCCTGGTCATTATTTCCTGAACGCAATTTTGAAGAATAAAGATATAGGCTTATGCAAAACTGCAGATGATGATGGATGTTTAGTGAAAAATTTGTTTTTTTAACACTCAATAATTCATTTATTTTAACAAGAAATACATGTCGCAACAATTTTCTTAAGCGTCTTTTCAGAACTGTCAAATGTTCTTCAATCCCGCGAAAAAAAAATCAAGATCAAGCGATATCTTTTCAGATCCGATTGGATCTAACGAGATCATATTTGATCTGGGTTATGACCACATCTGCAGAGATCTGTAATTTTTATATCAAATTAGATCTAATCAGATATAGCAAGATCTCATGTTAGATATTGTCTGATCTTGTCAATGATCTGATGAGATCTGAAGAAGATCTGATGACATCTGAAAAAGATCTGATGAGATCTGAACAAGATCCTATTTGATCCAGTAATATCTGTGCAAATGTGGCCATAACTCAGATCTGATTTGATCTGAACTTTTTTTTCTCGGGATGGGAGATATAATAGGCTGAAAAGTCGTTCTATCAGATTGCGCGCATTGTTTATAATGTACTGAATCAATGAAAGGCTCGTCAAAACATTTACCATTTTCTTTTCTACAATTCCCGGACATTGGGGACATTCTGCAAAATAACTATTTGTAATGGACAATTGCATACCATTCGATTGAAATAGTCTTTGTAGTCTTCTATTGGTTGCGTCATCCATTCGCAAGCCGTTTAATTTTTGGGTAATTGATTACTAAACAAACATTTTCATGAATTTTACACCGAAAGAGTACCACTCGAACCTATTGAAGTACGATTGTTAGGCTTCAAAGATGTAAATCTACAAAGCTTCATTTCAGATCCGGATATTTGGTTTCAAACTTATTGTGCAATTTTTTAAAATTATTCAAAATGAACCATATTTTTTATAATGTTTTTTGCATTGCGGTTCATCGGAAATCGACTTTAACAAACACCTGTTCTCCCTTATTGCACATATTATTTTCTCATACGAGAGTGTTACAAATTTAGTTTATTTTCTGATTGATTTGTTTTGCTACCTGGGGAGAGAATGCACTATTTCATCACACTGGGACGAAAGCAGCGGGAGGAAAGTTACTTCTTTTCCTCCCTGTCATGAAGAAAAATCGTATACTTCCCTCGGGAAGTAAAAAAGAATGCCTCAGACTACCTGTTTTTCACCCTCGTCTTCACCTCGGGTAAAAATTGCACGCAGTCTGAGACATTCTTTATTTTACCTCCCTCGTTGAGTAATATACTATTTCTTCATACCGGGAGTAAAGCAGCAATTTTCCTCCCGCAAGCGGGTGGAAAGATGCCGCTTATCCTCCCGACCATAAACAAAAATCGTATACGTCCCTCGGGAAGCAAACAAGAATACCTCCCTCGTTGAGTAATTACTATTTTGCTCCCGGGATATAGGGCAAAAGAGCGTTTTGCGCTTAGTGGGAGAAAATATTTAATACTGTTTGCAAGAAATTAATTTTCATTTTTAATGATATTGAAGACGAGGAAAAGCATTGCTGTTCTTAAACAAAATTAAAACTTGCAAATATGAATATTTCAACAACTTTTATTAATCACTCAAATTATCGTCTTTTCACCTATTAAGAATTTAAAAAAAATCAATTAATTTTATGGAGGGACGGATTATTATTTCCATAAAAAGCTTTACAACTTTACCGTACTCAGGTAGATCAAGTAAAAAATTTGGAAAAATTCATTGTGTACAGTTGTAGAGAATATTTTTCTAAAAATATAAGCCGTAATTTGTTAAAATCCATTCATATATAAACTGCCGATAAGAAGAAAGCTTGAGTCATTAACAAAAGTTTAACAAATCGTTTTTGCATGTATCATTTTTTTTTCAAGAACTATAACACTCTATACTCCCTTCAATTATGTCATTACTAGTAATAATTAAATGCTTAGAAACATTAGTATAGTATATTTCGTAACAAGTGCGGAAAATGCGATTTCCCGCACGCGTAATGATCACACTGGCACGAGTGCTGTGTGAATCATACGAGGGGGGAAACGTCTGCACGTGTAACGAACGATTTTTTTTTGTAATAAGTGTGCGGAAAATGTGGCCACTACACGTAACATATAAAATTTGTTATAGCATGCGTAAAGTACGTTCTTATGAATGATGGGGAGATAAAAGGGGGGGAGTCGTGGCGCGAAAGGGGGGGTTCGGAGGGCCTAATAATCGGGGGCCCCCCCGATATAAACATATTTATGATTTTACAGATACAAAAACTTTCTTATATTTTTTATAATATCATATCGTTTTCCTATATCAGTGTACAGTGTGATTTCCCAACCGATAAAAATTAAATTTTCCACATCCCGGTTTGGGAAATCGCATTTTCCACACTATAATCTGTTCGGAAAACACACATTTTCCGAACCCGTGTTACAAAAATAATTTTTTCCAAACACAGTATATCCCGGAGTCTAACTACCTTGATTTATTCGATACATAGCTTGAAATCAGCATTCTGAAAAATATATATCTTGTAGGGCACGTTTAATTGTTTATAACAATCTCATTTTCAGAAATTTTTAAATGACGATTTCAAGAATAATGAGAATTTCAGAATGAGCCCAGGCTGAAGTCATTTCGATGAATAGAACATAAGTTATGACCATTCAAATGCAGATAATTGCATTGGCAGGTATTACAAAAGCTATATTTTCTGTATGTGAATGAAACCCGTACAAATATTTAGAAGCAAATTAAATATGATAACCACTTAGAGTGTTAAAAAATGGCTAATTTGTGATATTTTACGAAGTGGCGTTTTGGAAACTTACTTACAAATAGTTAAATCATTTGTAAATCCAATTAATACATTTATCAAATTCTGAAAATCTTAATGAAAATTCAATTAAATTAAATTTTCCTATGCTACATATTAAGTAGAATGCCTTGCGTATATTTATATCCTGCAAGCTAATATCCGTAATAGGAGTAACTATTTTCTTAAAGAATGACTATATTAAACCATTCTCCGTTACATGCAATTCGTTGTCAATCAGTTAATTCTTCAAGTTATGTATATTGCTATTCGATATCGGTTTGTTCTCATCTCCTTCCAACAATATTTATTCTTCGAAATATTTGTTTTGTTTATAATGAATTGGTATATAATAGCACAAACATTATTTATTACAAATAAAAGACATACACAACATTTGCTATGCAAAAAGCTTTCGATTTCGGATTGTTTGAACCATTTTACAAATCTACGACTACGTAAATGCTAACTAAAAATTTAGGCAAATATATAAGATGCGTATGGAATCCATTACAGCAGTAGACATTATTATTTTATTTATTGGATATTATCTTAAACGGATTAATATAAAAAATTCTTTATATTATTACTAGTATAATGTCAATACGGATGCGCAGTTCATAAACAAAATTGATATCAGAATCCGGATTTGTCTGGTTTACAGCCTGAAATGAAGCTGTAGGAGGAGATAACGCCGAACGGTCAAGTTACAACGAAATTTTATTCCAGAGTCGAATTTTTCTAATTCTCAAGTGTTTAAAAAGTGTTAATGAAAAAAAGTAAATTCGGTGCTGAGGTCCGCAATACAGAGATATAATCTGCTCGTTATCAGATCAATTTCATAAAAAAATATGTTTGTAAAAAATTAAAATAATAATTTTAAAGTAAAATTTTATTTTATAAAAGTCAGTTTCATAGATTTGATTAGATTTTAATAAATATTTAGAGTAGTCTATTCGATATTCAGTCAGGTCAACTAAGTATTTGATTATTTTAGTGATATACAATTTATTTATATATAAAAAGTATTTGTCTAACAAAATAGTGACAAGGCTAATGTACATTTGACGTTTGTATCTGGTTTATCTTATAACTACGTCTTGTAACATTGTTTTCCCACAGACAACGAATTGATTCTCACGTGTCGAAAACGCAGAACAGAAAGACAATTTCATGCCCATTTTTTGGTGTTGATCTATTTATTTTTTAAAAACACTTGTACGAGATCTAAGTGTTCTCTATTTCTAGTTAAATTTTGCAACATGAGTAAGCACTCATTTTTAAATAATTGTGCAACTACTGACGTATGTTTTCAAAAGTAATAAATTTTTTTGCAAATATTATGAAAATACCGTCGAAAATATGATAAAATAATCGTTTTAAATTCCATGACCTAAAGAGTTAGACCGAATTTATCTATAAATGTATATACATGTGTATGTGTGTGTGTGAAATGAAAACACGTGACCAGATTCACAGTATGAATTAAGAAAATCTGAGGAATTCGAGTGCATGAAAGGCAAACATTATAAAAAACTTCACAAATGCAGTTGGTAAAAAATTGCAGTCCGCCGCGTGGCAATGCACGCGTATGCAACCAGAGACTGGCTGCGGGAAATTACGAATGTCTCGAGTCACGTTGCAAGCCACGCGTTTACTCTCGATATGTAGGTTAGTATTTATATAGCGACAGGAATATTCAAATACGGTACAGCGTATATGATCTGTTAAACAACGAAGTTCAAAACGAGAAACGCCTCACGAACATACTGCAAATAAATATTTGAAACACTAGTGATTTAATATGTGTGATTGTATGTGTATGCGTGTACGTGTGCACACTTTTAAGTTTAATGTCACGAGTGTAATAATGGATATAAGGCGCGAGACGATCCAACGAGAGAAAGTGAGGGCACTTACACGGATACGTATATATACTGTATCTATATTTCTCCACTACAAATTTATATAAAGGAATACAATAAACAAAAAATTAAGTATTTGAAATTTGAAATTTTAGTATTTATTAATCATTAATTCAAGAGTATATTCTTGTTTTAAAAATAAATTTTCGACTAACATTGAGCCGTAAATTTCTCCTGTACTGATGACTTAACTCTCCGTTACTACCGGGTTCACCTCAAAAACCCGATAAATAAGAAAACAGACATTCAAAAATCAGACATTTCAAAAACAGGCATTCAAAAAACAGACATTAAAAAAACCCGACATTTCAAAATTTTGATGCGTTCCCTACATAAAATAATTATCTCGGTCACCGCCTTTGTGGTCTCACTGGAAAATCATTTCAAGGTAAAAAATGTTATATTTTCATTATTTCCGTATTTTGAAATGTTTGTTTTTTTATTAAATGTCTGGTTTTTTGATTTGTCAGGTTTTTGAGGTGCACCCCATATACTGAAACTCTAATTAATGATTGAGTTCAAAATGTCCTTCATAATCCAGTGGGCCAATTTATTTGTCCTTCAAGTGTCTTACAAAATGAATCTCTTGGTCAAACATTTTTGACCTTGAAATGATCCAGTGTGACCTCAAAGATAATTTTTTATGTTTTGAACGCACCAATCGGAGGTATCGAATTGAATTTCTGCTTGTTGAAATGTATTATTTTTGAATGTCTGTATTTTGAGTGTCTGTTTTTTGAAATGTATGGGATTTGAATGTCTGTATTTTGAAATATCTGGTTGTTGAATTTCTGTTCTTTGAAGTGTCTATTTTTCGGGATTTTGAGGGGCACCCTGACTACCGTCTCGCAAACAGTGACTCTCAGTAATTATATTCTCGACGTACATATATTAAGAACTTCTGTAAGCCTGTATTATAACACTTCTTAGTATAAACTACATTTCTATAAGCTGAAATGGGCTGTACAGCCTGAAGTAATAAATTGAAAAAAAAAATTAATTAAATTGCTGTTTTTAACGATACTACATTTTCTAGACGTTTTTGGGTGTGAGCTTACAATGCAACCATTAAAAAATTCGAAGAATTCAACTTATACGGTTTTCTGTCAAATTGGCATAGAAAATCACTACTTTTACACTATTATTTTCTAGAAAAGGACCCATTCTGAATAGGAAAATGGTTTCTATAAGCAATAAACTGCTCAAAACTGCAAAATATGTGGGTCATTTACTTTCCACATTTTTCTCTTGTAAATAGCATTACAACACCAGTTACATCGGTAATTTACGTATCTTACTTACATTATTTGAATTTTATTATCACAATTCCTTATTTTTTTACGGGTTGTAATTGTATCGTCTTTTGCCATGTACAATGTTGCCCGATTCTCAATACGAAAAAGTTTGACTGCACGTCGGATACGGTATTCTGAATTGTCCAACTCTAATGCCACAATAGTCTCTTAGACTTTGAAAACTTCTGATCGGACATTTTCAACTGGAAGTAGTTAAAATTTGAACAATTTCAATATATGGATCCGCCATTTTGAATATTCGAATTCTGACATCACATTCATAATCGGAGACTCCAAAATATCTCCGAGTTTTTAAACGAAAATTATTTGTAAAGAAAGATCCATCTATAACAGTTTGATAAATATCAATTTACCAGATTTTTTAAATTTTGCATGACAAAATTGAAAGGGAATTCTTTCAACAATTAGAATATATAAAAAATGTATTGAGAAAAATAGTAGAGTTTGGTAGAACTACGTTTTCTAGTCGGATTTACTGTTTACATATAGTAGAGTTCCGGTATATTTACCCTCTCGGTTCCTCGTATTCCTCTCCCATTTCTTTACATTTACCAAAAGAAGGGGAGCGCTGCTTCTCCCACTCCCCTTAGTTGCATTATGTTCATGATGTCACAGCAGATCCTTCTTGAGTCCCCAGCCCACAAGGTGGCGAAAAAAGATAACGACGACAGGTAAATATAACGAGATGCAATAGGGCAAATATACTGACACGTAAATACAGCAAGGCGCAATTATACCGGGACTATACTGTAGTAGGCTTGGGTAGCTAATTTGCCGTAATCATTTTGGCAGTAAAATTGACTAAATTTGTTTAAATCACATTTAAATTATATATAATTCGGGTGTACTTCCGAAAACGCCCCCCAACCGATTTTAATGTACATTGGTATACTTACGTATTTCGGGATGCTGATTACGGAAATGATAATGAAAATTGGCGCAAATTTTATTTTCATGGTGAAAACCTTAAAAAAACCACTATAATTTATGGTTTTTTTTAATTATCTCCTAAAATTTTTAAAATTTCGAAAAATTCTTCCAATAAAAGTTGTAGATTTGATCGAAATACACATTTTATATTGTATGCATATTCCCGCCAAAATCGATAGTTTTTGAGAAAAATCGAAAAAACGGCAAAACACCATGAAAACAATCAATTATAACATGAATTCCACGTAGCGATACGCATATTCTTTTTGGCATTGCTAGGGATAGGTGGAGTTCAGACTGGTTAGGTTAGGTTAGTTTTAGGGCACGCATATGCTTTTAGGCATTGTTAGGGCTAGGCATGGTGTTTTGTAGTTTTTTCGATTTTTCTCAAAAACTATCGATTTTGGCGGGAATATGCATAGAATATAAAATGTGTATTTCGATCAAATCTACAACTTTTATTGGAAGAATTTTTCGAAATTTTGAGAATTTGATGAGATAATTGCAAAAAAAACATAAATTATGGTGGTTTTTTAAGGTTTTCACAATGAAAATAAATTTTGCGCCAATTTTCATTATCATTTCCGTAATCAGCACCCCGAAATACGTAAGTATACCAATGTACATTAAAATCGGTTGAGGGGCGTTTTCGGAAGTTTATCCTATAATTCATCTATCAATAATGTTTTATTATATTTTGAACATTTCATTTACCTAAATTAGCAGATTTTGTTATTCATGCGAAACAAAAATGTCTTGCAGATTTGGAATGAATGTGTTGAAATTAACGAATATCATTGTTTATTATCATATACACAATTTTTACATTCCTTGGTTTTCATGCTATTGACGACGAATGTGTCGCGCTATAATTTTTCTTACAATAAAAAGTTACAAATAAAAGTAAGTCCCGTAAATTTCCCAATATAGTTATGCAGTGCGTAAAGACTAGGGATCCATAGTCCGATCTGGGAAGACAAATTTTTTTATTTCTTGCGGGCACCTGTAATCGATTGGCATATTATTATACATAATTTGATACCATTTTTACACAGGTTTAGTTCATTATATAAACGTTACGTTTGTTTATATAATCGTGATTACAAATACGCAACCACACGTAATGTTCAGTTTCTGCAGATCTATTTTGGTTCATATTATGCAATTTCTACAGTGTAGGTTGGAAAAATTATTTAATTGCTGTCGATTTATGTATTGAACTTACTAAAAAATATCATCTATTATGAAGAGATTCTACCGTTGAACGGCGTAATCGATTAAACGAAAACATATTTATTTTTCTGTTACTAACCTATTCTTACAATGCAGGTAACAATTTAGAAGGTATTTTCTCCATGTGAATAATTTTCTGCGCAGAGTACATATTATATAAATAAACTTAGAATAGGTAAAAAATAACTGTAAAAACATTAATCGACCAAAAGATTTCTAACTGATGAGCACCACTTCTCGATTAAATATCTGTTGTTTGAATGTACCGCTCAATCATTAAGTAAGAAAACCCAGTAACAGTAATGCCGTCAAATTGTGAATTCTGTCCTGTTCCAATTTCCCCCTGACGATAGACATAGAGTCGTTGCTCCAATTTCTACTTCCAATTGCTCCAAGTCCTACGCAGGCAACGGACCATCTCTTTCTTCTTGTACTTTACTTCAATCTTCAATTGAGATTATGTACTCGGTTGTCTTTTTCTCTTCGGAATGTGAAGAAGTTTTCTTTCTGCATTATCGTCAATAAATCAAGTAATTACGTTTTAAATACAAACAGCGTTTGTCTATCCAGGTGATAATGAGACATGTATCCTTAGGGATAAAATAATGAAGGAAGTAGATTAGATAATATTAGTGTACTCTTACTATTGGTTTGATAAATGTACTCTCTTGGTACACATTAGTTTGTATATTTTCTTCGATCAAGTTACTCCTATTATATCACTAGCATAGATTTTACATTAATTGACCGCAGACTTAAATTACTTTCACTCGGAATTCGATAGTTCTCTTACTTTTCAATGTGACGGTATGATATTCGCCAAAACAAAAGGTTCATTTGACGTAAGTAAAGGTGGTTAAATAATCATTATGAATTATCTGATAGATCTCGCAGTGTTAAAAATTTGGTTATAAACCTTTGTAATTATTGCATAATAAAATCGCATGTTTTACCGGACCTATCAAATCAATCCCTGGTTGAAGGAAGATTCAATTCGTGGGAGCCGGTGGTTGCGCTCCCAATGACATTTAGCCGACCGTTTGTGATTAATTTCAAATTTGAATATCGCTTGAAGGGGTTCTAAAGTGGTCCGCCGATAAGTTAGGAAATAAGTAATTGTTACTTATTCACGAAAATTTTCGGTCCATTTTCCCTAAGCTTCTTTAGTATTTTCTAGAATACACTCTGTAGTAATTAGAATCACCCTTACAGAGCCCGAATTTGAAAAATCGATTCATTATTTTTTTATTTATGGTTTTCAGTTAAAATGCCTAACTTATTGGCGGAGCAAATCCTTAATGTAATATTATCCAATCGACTGGTACATCGCGTGGTTTTATTCTACGACGGTAATTCAGGAACTCCTTCGGACGGTGTAGAATTGTTCTGTTGGTGACATATACTGTTAGATTTTTAAGAACGACACCAGCTTAATGAAAAACTGGAAGAGTGTAGGTAAACGTGCAGTTTTCGAGACTTATACAGGGCCAGAAAAAATAAATGTAAGAATAGGAAAATAAACTCTCCTGGTGACGAGGACTGGCCTCCAGCTATACATAAAAATAAACAATATTTTGAAATAAATACAGAGAATTAATATCTACGATCTTTGTTGAAATTTATATCTTAATAATAAGGAATCTTACTTCATTATCATATAGATCGGAAAATTGTAACTGGTTACATTGATTTAATCTGTTACAATCGTCACGTAATAACACAGGACCATAAAAAAAATTTGTTTCCAGATAACTTGAATCAAGAATAGTGGATCTTATAGATTTTTAGCCGCTGAAAACGAATCCGTTATTCCATTTGGCCCATGACTTCAGGATTTTAAGATGTGTGATCCGAAAAATACTCAAAAATATACTTTTTGGCAATTTGCGGTTAGGATATGTGTAAACTCTGATACGATGAGTTAACTCGGACAAAGAATTCGTTTTCAGCGACCAAAAATCTATAAGATCCTCCACTTCTGATTCAAGTTGTGTCAAACTAGAAAAAAATTTGCAGTCTTGTTTTATTTACGTTGAGAAGTACCTTTAGCGATTAATTACACAGGACAGCAAAACAAGTTTTTACAAATCGAATAACGGATTCGTTTTCAGCGGCTAAAAATCTATAAGATTCACTATTCCTGATTCAAGTTATCTTGAAACAAAATTTTTTGTGGTCCTGTGTAATTAGCTGGTGTTCTCTCTGAAATATACCATAATGTTAGCACCGAAGCCCATAACATAATATAAGACAAAATAATGATGGCGTTGTTAGACTACTTATATATAGTCCAATCAACAGGGAAAATGTCAATTTTATAATAAATGCAACTAGAAAACAAAAAATATCCTTTTATAAGAAACAAAATTCGATGAAACATAACGTTTTCCTACGGCCAAATTAACCCAACAAAATCGTAAAATCCGAAAAAACTTCTTTTTCAATAAAAGAAAAAATATAGCTCCTAGCGCAAAATGTTAAATGAGAAAATTTAGGTGCGAAAAAGATCTTTTTTACAAATTTTGATTAGTTAATAACTTGTTGAGATAGGTCGGAAAACTGGTAAAATGGAATTTTAATTCTAAGGACCGTGAAATAACCTTACACAAATAGTATTTTCTAGCTGGCGTTTTAGTTCACTATTTATTTCAATTTCAATTTTGCGACCACAATGGGTGTCGGTCGAACTAATTACTTACAATTTTTCACATATTAAAAAAGATTTCCTCCATTAGGAGCCCGGATAGTTTTTTTTTTTATTTCTTAGCGCGTACTTTTTGGCCTAAAGCTCCACTTTCTAGAATAATACAGGTAAGTATTTATATTTTTAATCAGTGGAAAGTAGTATACGAGCTGATGTATGGGCTGCACTTGACGGCAGCCGCGGTGGAGTGGCGGGGAGCTGTTCTCGAGCGCTTCTTAATGTAGATTCGGTCGTTTAAAATCACTCGCGCTTTTAAAATTATTCATATTTTGACTGTTACATTTGGTACGATCACTCGCGCTTTTAAAATTATTCATATTTTGACTGTTACATTTGGTATGTAAATTACACGAAATCACTATGAATAGAAAAATTAAGTAAAAATAATATAGAACGAAGCAAAAAGTTTTACGCACTTGTATTGAAAATTACTTTATGTACGTCTTTTCGGTGCGTAAAGTAAACTTGTGCGTAAAGTAAACTTTACGCACTCGATTATACTTTACGCACGAAAAAGCCGTACGTAAACAATATTTCGGCACACGTGTGTGTGTAGAGTTCTTTACGCATACGCCCTTGTATCGAAAACTACTATTTATAAGACGTACCTCCAAATTTCAGTCAAATATATTTGTTGAAATTAAAAATAAACTTTCTATCCTATCGCCGTCTGTCAGCAACCAGGAGGAAACAGAAGAAATTATGCAATATAAGAAACGAACTGTGAATAAGGAATAATCTAATATTTTGTAATTGGAAAAAATAAAATAAATAATTTATCGATGTCAGATATCTTTATTGTTGTATTTTCTCTAATTTTCCTAAAACCCTCATTTAGAGTTAACTCGAATAAAAACCGAGTTCTAGATGGAATCCATATGGATTAGCCCAACCTATTCGGATTCCGAATGTAAGGTAAGGGTAATCTGGTACGATTCTGACCACAGCCGGCTGGTATTTAAAATATGACCGGGCTTTATTCAAGGAAGCGTGACAAGTTCGGTGGTTACCAGACACAACTAGAATCACCCAAGCTGGATTGCGGTTAGAGCCCGGTTAACCATTCTACTTGGGATAGCACGAATGAAAGGACCAATCAGGACATATAAATAAACGAAAAGAAAACGCTTTTTTTTAATATCTGAAATTTTGTTATGTTTCTAGCTATAGTTATCTTTTATTTAAAAAAACGCGTTTATTTATGTTAACTTTGCCGCTGGGGCGCTGGCCAAATAAGCTATTTTGCGTACAATTTTTTGTTAGAATGTTTTTCTTATTCAACCATATATTTTGTTTCCTAATTGCATTTCTTGGGAGCACTCACATCTATTGATTGGACTATCAAGGATAACACGTTTATCCTGTGCAATAACAATTTTAATTGAATATTTTCTTGACCTAGAAATTGGAGATAATGCGTTTCCGTTTAAATAATTAAGGTGAGATGTTTTCTATATTTTACTGTTGCGACAGTCTTTACTCGTACGAAAACTATATGGATTCATTATCAAACACATTGAACAGAATAACGTAGGCTAATGATATTTCAAATATGATATTCATCCGTGAAAAATCACCTGAAAGATCCCGGCTCTTTCTTTAGTTGGTTCAGAATCTTCCTTAATTTAAGAATCTACGTACAGTACAGAAGTTTTGGAAAGATTCCATTATTGTCGTTTTTTGTCTTCCTAATCTAAGTAATTCTCAAAACCTACCTTACCTTTAAATATATGATGTTTTTTATATAAAATTATTTTTTACTCAGTAAAATAGATGTAATATCGCAATACCGTTGAATGCTAAAATTATGACAGAATATCGCGAATAGTTTGGTATCGATGAGTGATGACTGTTGCAGAAAAGTTTGACAAGACCACACCGGGGCGTCCCAGTAATGCAACTGGCTCTCTAGCTATTATTATTTTCACTTTGCACCATAATCACACACGAACTCGAGTGCTCGAGACTAAAAGACACGTTGCGACACTTGACACAAATGTCGTTGGAAAAGTAAGAAACCGAATAAACAGTTTACGTTAATTATAGTAGTTTTACTACATCCGCTTAATCGTTCACACGTGTGATGTGTCTCGAGACTCATAATTCCTGGATATGTAATACGCACGCTAATTCATTGCTTATAAATAGAGCAAATATAAGAGATCACTAAATTTACTGATATCGTGAGTCACATTTTGATTATTGACCACGTATGGTATGGATTCTTTAATATGTGCTAAGTCACGCACAGACGCATTTACACAATTATATTACGACATTTGAGATAATGTAAATGAATTGCAAATATATTATCAGAATTTAGATATTTTGTGGATTGTAAAAGAACAGTCAAAAACTTTTTGAAAGAATGAAACTCGATTACTTTAATTGGAGAATGATGGTAGATGGAGTTTTCTGTGATTGTTGAGGTTTTTGAAGATACAACGACTGCACATTTGTCCTCAAGAGATTCGAAACTGGGACTTTCGATGACCGATTAAACTAAAAATAGGAGTTCAAAATGCCGATAACAATTCAAAACTTATATTCTTTATGAGCAATAATTTTTTTTTAATCCCCGATAAAGCTATCTCGTTTGATATTTCAATGACTCATACGTTTAATTTCATGGATTACATGGAAAGAGTTGCACAACATGGGCTTTCCTTCGATCATAATTTTACGCATGTTTCGAGTACATGACGCTCACGTACGTCGTACCTGATCCATCGATCGGCTACTGTCTATTGCATGGGCAACTCAACACAATTCCTCGTTTTGCAGACTGCTATATCTGTCCATGCGACGCGCCAAAGCGACGGTCGTGATACTCGTGACTGTTACGCACTGTATTTGCAATACGCAATATACGGACTCTTGATTATTCTCGGCGTGAAGCATGCGTGGAATTGCGATGCTCGAGGATTTCCAGTTTTCTCTTTTGAGATATATACGGCTGGTGCATAGTATTAGCTCCCACTTGGAAACAAGAATGTGAGCTAGGGAACAGCCCAGCTTCATGTGGTTATTAATGTCCATCCGAAGCGATCCAGTATCTTTTAATGTTTCATCACTTGTTCTTTTATACCGGGTGGGTTTTTCGAGGTGAGACATAGGGAAATCCGTGTTATATCCAATGAGAAGCCAGCTTTTGCCGAGCACTTACAGGAATCGACCAATGGTCTAAAAGTTAAGGAGCGATATAGATTTTACACAAAAATATTACTTCATAACTTTCACCTACTTTTGAGTGGCTACTTTTTAGTAGCAAATAAGAAGCGATCTTTAGCCGAGTACTTACATGAATCGACCAATGGCTTGAAAGTTATGGACTGATATTTTTATGTAAATTCGATATCACTCCTTAACTTTTAGGCCATTGGTCGATTCGTGTAAATACACGGCTACAGCTCGCTTCTCATTGGTTAATGGCTATAACATGGGTTTCCCTATGTATCACCTCGAAAAACTCATCCGGTATGTAAGCGTACATAATGTTCGCGTTCATGTACCGGTTCTTACAAAACAGCTTGTTAATTTATAAATGCAAGTAAGGTTTTGGGTAAAGAAGACGACCCATAACACATTAAAAGTTATGGTTACTATTTCCTACACGATTTTTATCAGTGTCTCATTAAATAAATTCAGTATTTCGAGAACTATATAGCTGACAATGCCGCACAGTTACAAATATGCTACTTTTTTTCTCATTGTGGACTGGTAAGCGGCGCATCGTTACAATGACAGTACAATGAAGGTATGTCGAGATCGAGCGTAAACATTCGTACGCACATGTACTGGTGCGTGCCGCACTGTAAAGGCGACGGACAGATAGTAATTGCGAAAGTGAATGTACTCGACTTCTCAAGAAACATTGGGTGTAGACATCAGTGGCGTGCGTGCAGGAGGTAGTAAGGTCGTCGAAGGACGTTGAGTTGAACATCGCATATGCACGCATTGCGGAATCTGACTAGCGATCCTTCGCACGCTTGGGATCCGATTCGATTCGTTCCGACCCGGTGCAAGTCACTCGCCTCGTCACGCGGTACATGGCACACCTTTGACTGAGCTAGATTCGCGCCTCCATATGTTCCCCGATGAAACTCGGTCATGTCCTTTTTTGCGCGGCTTTCCAGCACTTTAACAGAGCGGCAGTAGAGCTGACTGCGTTTCAATGCCGAACTCGTCTCAGGCGTCTGAAGTAAGCAAATCGAAAAAAGAGAAGTGCTAGAAAAAATGTAGAAATATGCATGAAAATTCGAGTAACTCTATTTTTTTGTGTCTTTTTTAGAGTCCATTTGACAAATGGGGATTTAGAAAGAACAATGTTCATAATTTTCGAATGTTGAGGACTGTTTAGGTCTGTCAGATAATTGCCGAAATCCTTGATATCGAAAATGGAAATGGGTACAATCGACCATCAAGTAATCCACTGTACCAATTATTCGCGTACATGTCTAAATAACTGAGTATTTATGTATTCAAATGCATCAAATAATGTATATTAAAATAAGTTATCCCCGCATAAGTACAGTAGTCCCCGCCCTAAGTTATACCGTCCAAAGTTATATTATATATTTGTCTTGTTCAAAGTTATACCAGCCTCTTCCTCTCCTTCCACCACATAGTCTCGCTGAGCCACACTCGCTTCGTGACACTTACACACAGAAGCACCCACTGCACGGATATAAAGAAAGTTACGGAAGAGGGGATAGTGAGGGGCTATAACTTTGGATAAACTTCCGCCATCTTGAAAGAACCGAGCGTATAACTTGGGATGGGGCCTACTGTACTTGCTACTCACCCATTTTCAAAATTTAGGGATAACTGGGGTTTTATCATCTGTCTTTTGTACCTTTGCTATTGCAGTTCGTAAATTTGCATATATGTTTGGTTGTAAATTTTACAAAACCCAATAGCAAAATGTATAAAAACAGGACGATAAACCCCCCGTTATCTCTAAATTGAAAATACTTTTGGTATTTTTGTAAAAGAAAGTCTCTCCGGGTAACCTTCTTAAGATATTTAGCAGATTTTTTTATATTTCTACCAATTTGGTTCAATGGTAATAGTTCATAAAAAAGTGAAATATCAGACCATATTACTTGTATGTACTTTGGGTCGCTGCATCCGAATCTGGTGTCCGTTTGACCTTATTAGGTGGTCAAAAGCAACTCAAGGTCAATTGTATACAAATTGTATAATATAAATGTAAACCATTGTAATTGTACGTTTCAGGGGTCGCTTAAAACAAATTCAGTGTCCGTTATCCTTATACAGTATAGGTCAAGGACAATTGAAGGTCAAATGTAGAAAATTAATTTAATATCAAAGTGAACCAGATTATTTATATGCGTTTGAAGTCGCTGAATCCGAATCCTGCGTCCGTTGTTCCTCATCAGGTCCAGGTCAAGGGCAACTGAAAGTCAAATATAGAGAAGTAATATTACATCAAATTAAAACACTATATCTATCCGTTCTTGGGGTCTCTGAATCCGAATTCGACGTCCGTTAGACCATTTAAACCAGTATATACGTATATTTTATCGCTGAATCCAAATACAGTCAACTTTAAACCAAATATGCCTTACATCACTATACCTACATACCTACTTAATACAGGAATACTACTATTTTTTTCGGACTACTTTATTAACTAAATATCTGCGTAGCGGATTTCTTACTATCGATCGTAAATCTCATTTTAAAGATCAGCTGTAATCGACTAACATATTTACATTCTATCTGCCTTGACACCGACACTGCTTTGTGCTTTAATGTATTGCTATAAGTGAAATTTTTCCCCTGTTCTTCGCTGTAATCCCCTAAATTTTCTGTGAAGTAATCTCCATCAGAAGAGCTTTTATACTTAATATAGATTAAATTAGATAAGGAGAAAGATAAATTAGATAAGGAGTTCCGTAAATATTTCTCGAATAATGAAACATTTTCAATAGTTTATTGTACACATTTAGGGATAGAATATTTTGCGACAATAGTATTTGGTTAGTTTAGCGAAATATCATTGCCAAATTTTCTTTTGTTTTGCAAATATTGTTTTACTGAAATAGTCATGATATTTTTTCCACCTATCGTTGAACTAATGAATGAGTGGGAGTTTGTTGAAGAGTAACCTGTAAGCTATTGAAAGAAGAATACTTTTACACGCAGTTAGTATCAGATAGTATTAAATATAAAGAACATTAATGGCTAACTGCTGCTGATCTTAAGATCATTTCAAGAATGCTGGTACAACAATTCACAAAGACGGCGTGCTTTTTTTCTGAATACGATTGTCGGGACCGAAAAAATCATTACATGGACTTCCTAGAGAAGCCTTCGATCCTGGATCGAAAAATATAATACGTTATCTACTTGCTAATTCCTAAAAAATCCTTATTTCATGTCTGCATACAAAATTAGGTCTTATGATGCAATGGGTGAACTCTCTAAACAAAGATGGTGAAGTTAAGTTTCATCATTTAAGTGATGTGAAACTGCGAGAAGTGACTTTTTAAAATCATCAGATCCTTAAGCTTGTAAAAGATGCGTTCGTAAGAAAACTGAACGAAAGCCAAAGTATAGCATGGTTTTGTTGGAAGAATCCAAGCTATAAAAAAATACACACAAACTTGGTGAAAAGCTTTAAAAAACTCGGCTGCTTAATGAATTTTAAAGTACATTTTTAATCTTACAAAACATGATTTATTTTTGCTCACTCTTAATAATAAAATAATTCCATACCATACCAAAGATTAGTAATCCTGCACAAAGTAAGAAGGCATCGTGTTTTAAAACATATTTGGTTTAAAGTTTACCTTATTATACAAATACATTTAGATATACTGGTTTAAATTGATATCATACTGATTTCTTATATTTGGCCCTTGACTGACCTTGACTGCTTAAAACTGACATCTAATTCGGATTTAGCTATCCCAAAAATATATAAATATAGCGTTTTCAATTCATAGTAAATTGATTCTCTACATTTGACCTTCAATTGCCCATGACCTAGATGGTGCGGGCAAACGAACAACGTATTCGGATTCAACGGCCCCAGAAACATATAAATATATTAGTTTAATTTGATAATAAAGTGATTCTCTTCAATTGTCAGTGGCTTAAACCTGACGAGGTGGAACGGACACCAGATTCAGATTCGCGACCTAAAATACACACAGATAATACGGTCTGGTCTTTCGGACCTACCATTTTTTTGCGATGCTGTGTAATCTATGTATGCAAATAGAACGATTAGTGCCCATAATATGCATAATACGAACACATACTTCATAAACTTCATCTGCAAGATATACTTACTCAAAGAAGGTAGCAAGCGAATCGAAAATATTTGTCAAGAAGACAATATTTATAAGACATAGACTACTGTTTTCAGCCTTTATAAACAACAGAAATTATAAAGATTAATGGGACTTAGCTAATCACGTGCTTAACCATTCTGTTCCACATTTTGCATTTATTGAAAAGATTTGGAAGCAACGCATCACATTTTACGAAACATGAGTCCATCCTCATCTCTGGTATTCAGAGTAATGTCGGCTGTTTTCGTCTAAACTATTTATAAACGATGGAGTGATTCTTTCCTTGCTTTCTATGTTTCACGTTGATGTCAACGCTATTCCGAAGCGTCGAATAGTAAAATTCATATTAAAAGGGATGGAAGTGTAAGTAAAAAATTATTTTGCTGGATCTTCAATATTATACTTAACTCATCAGACGTAATGATCCGTTATTCATACTTGTGCCAAACAGGTGTAAACGTTCTCGCTTAATTCGCACAAGACCTGTTCCTACATATCGTGTTCTAAAAGTTACTGCATACTCACATGCTGCTCGTCGTTGTCGATTACTTATTGGAAGTATATCGATTATGTACCGGTGATTTTAACAAGCTCTAGCTCTCTTTTAGCGATTTTTGATCCTGCTCTGGATATAGTACACGTGGGAATTTTAACATATGATTATTAACAGATCATTGATCACATTACAGAACCAGGGTTCACATTGCTTCCTTAGTCCTTCTGATCCTAGTATGGAAATATAATTCGTAATACAATGGGATGATAAGATGTCTTATTTTTACTTTCTCAGTCAGGAGGCACTGCATGGAAGTTATGCCAAATCCTTAAAATGGAATGTTTCCGCCCACTTTACACTAACCAATATTAAACGTACTAAATTAATATCATAAGTATACTTTGGTGTATTTTAAATCAGTGTTTTTAAATTAATTTTACGATATATGATAATGAAGTTACGACGCTTATCACTTCGAATGAAGAAAATGTTGAGTTCATAATTTTGAGGCGCCGTAAAAGGCTCGAATGTAGCAGACCTTATTCTATTTAAGTACATGATAAAAGTTAAATAATGAAACTGTAATACACTTTTATAAAAATGTATAATAACTATTTAGAAATACGATAACCCCTACATATACATATTCGATAGATGTACATCATATAATAATAATAATATGGACTATATAGAACAACAAAAATACATTGACCCGGCATGCGACTTATATAATATGTCAAATATTTACTTACGATTGTACTATTATAACTGAATAATTAATGTATGCCCAATATGTGTGTATGTTCATGTGATATAATATTATTTATTGTACTGGTCCATATTAATTCTCTTTTTCTGGTTGCAGTCTCGACAGTCGGTCATGTAAAGATGACATCTACAGAATGGGTATTGGCGCTGGTTACTGTGAAGGAAATTTGAACTTTGCAACGGCGTCTGAAGATGATGAAGTTTATCCAAAGAAAAAAGTTTCACGGGTAAGTCTATTTTTCGTCCTCTCGTTCCCTTTACAAATAGAACATTTTTAAGTTCTGTTTCTTTAAGACACTTACAAACGAGTGGTGAAATAATTCCTGCTTTCCACAAAGGTGACGCTAGCCTGACCTTACTTTCGTGTTATACCAGGAAGGGGAGGAGGGTTTCGTTCGTAAATTTCTCATTTTGTCCATCGAGATTTTTATCATTAGCGCACAGAATTTTTCCTGATTACGGACTCCGCAGTTTTTCATTGAATTACGAGGATGCATTGGGACCAAGTTGTTTCACCCTGAAGAGGCTAATCGTAGACACTTAATTCGCACTTAGAAATATAATTGCATTTCAATACAATAATTGAATTACAGTTTGATTCTTTCGATAGTGACTCGCAAGACCAAAATCGTCGAAAAATAATTTCTCTCAAAAAATAAACGAAAACTCACCTCCGAATAGTGCGATGTCCAAATGCGGGTTATCATTAAAGATTAGGTAAAACGCAAGGTGATTAACTTAAAATCTAAAAATTAAATGTACACTCCGCTTTCAACTTCATAACAAAATAGCTAAATTAATGCCGCAATATGCAATGTAGTTCCGTGGATCGTCTACAGGACGTAGAGGCACTTCTCTCACGCATTAATATTCAGACGATTTCTCGCTCTAGGTCGGTTGGAAAGCATCTTCGTTGAAACAAAAATTAGGAAGTGCAATCTAATTCTTCGCCGATTGGGAAATCGTAATTAGTGGCAACCAACGATTTTTCTGTGAAAAATGGTTGATTAATGAGGCGAATACTCCCTCACAACTTAAGGAATAATTCTTAAATAAAATTGAATTATTACGATAGGTTTTTTTTTGGAAATAAACAAAATTAAATTGGCTTTAAACCGGGCTTCTGACCTACCACGATTTCTCTAGAATAAACAATTCTTAAACCCGAGTTTGAACTGAACTTCATTTCAATAATTTCTCTTGCTTACTATACGATTATATAACATATTCCTTAGCAGTAACCGAATTATGAGGTTACTATGAGTTATAATTTCCTTGTGCGTATTCTTGAACCTACTAGAGCCGACTACTTACTTTGTCTGCTATAGAAAACTAAGATAAGTAACAAAAAATTATTCATTTTGAGGCTCCAAAATTTCCCATCATAACATAAAGGGGGTTCGAGAGCATTCCGAATTAAATTTGATTAAAACATTTGAAAAAAAAATGAAGAGAAATATTGTTTTAATATTATTTATGTCCATAAAACTTTCTATAAAAAGTCAATGAGGGCCTTAATCTAAAATTAACAGATTTGATGCAATTATCGTTGGCATTTCTTGTTATAAGATGACTCCGACCTTTCTAAAACCTTTATGATATTTTCCATACTTCCATTGTTAATCGGTAAACTATTAAATTTCGTTTAGGGCTCCAGTTGACTTATGTGTAGAAAATTTTATGCTGTACAAAAGTTTTAGTTCAACTTTATCTTGCAGTGTTTTCATTGTGGAAGCAGTAATTGGAAAAATGTAACGATTTTTAGATATTTATTTACGTAACTTAACCATGTAGAAATTATATAATCATTTATTAATGCTACAATAAACGGCAAGTAAAAGAAACAAAAAATGTTTTTCAGTTCGATTCATGTGTAATTAAGATTTATTTCCAACGAATGCATTTCGTATATCCGGTGCCCTGTCTTGGTGCATTTTCTGATCCTAATTTCCTTAAACAATACGAGATATGTAGGAGTTTATGTACTTTTATCGATTGCAGAAGTATAAATCTGATACATTCATTCCAACATCCTAGCTGCAATCCTTCCGAAACTTCAGACAAACTGACTTTACACTAGGAGCAATAAACAATTTGGTTATATATACAAATCATTTGACATGTTATGTTAAGATAGGTTTTGTATTGCATAAGCGACGTTCATCAATCCTGAAAGTGTCATAGAGTTCTCCATTCTACCCTACTACCGGTCAGGCAGCATAATTGGTGTACCTATCTATTTATGTCGTAATACTCACTCATACAGGTAGCTGGCCGAAACGTCATGCGCTTGTTTCGCAGCTATAGCCATGTCTCATATTAGATAATATGTGATTCTCGGTGAAAAATGCGCAAATTTCATTTTTTTAGTTTCAATTTTGCACAAATGCACATGTTCATTATTTACATTCATGAAGTTATGATTAACACAACATGGATTTGTGGATTATTGTAAAGTAATAACTGACCAATAGACATAAAAAGATATCGCAAAAAATGGAGAAAATTTGAAAATAATCGAAAGAGATTGAAAAGGATCGAGAATGACCAAGACAGATAGAAAAAGATCAAGAATAGTAGAAAAAGATAAAAAATGTTGCTTCCTTGCAAAGAAGCGGTCATATTATTAATTTAATATTTTATAAAGCAGTTGAAATATTTCATTTCTTTAAATAAAATTTGATTGAATTTTCCTGAATTCTATGTTTTTATTTTATGATTGTTATGCGATGAATTAATTTCATTGGCTCAATGAAAATTTCATTGTCTTTATGAATGTTTCTTCTGAGTATATGCAATGCCATATTTTTACACAAATTTATCAAATTCTTTAAAGTCTCTATTGTTATTCATTATTATAAGAATCTGTAACAAAATAGAAGAAATAGCTTTTCGTGCTTTCAATAGAAATATTAATAGGCTTTCTTACATAATTAATTTCTCAAAAAAATATGCTTTTGGACATCATAATCAATTGGAAAAGTGCTAATTTCCTTAATGAATATTCATAAGATATTATGTTTGTCGATCTTTCATGATGAATTCGACAAGCGTACGAATCCGGTGATGCCCGGTTATCGTTTTGAAAACAGTGCCCCTATAATAAGTCAAGATGCTGCGATAAACTCGTCAACATCACTTATTTCTTTGCAAACACCGGGGGCACGATCAGTCTGTCCGGTTCAATCTGGACTTGTGATAACACGACCTGCTTCTTCCTTTTGCAGACTGTCTTTGACTATTTATTATCCGTACGGAATTAATATATGCAACAATCAAGTGAACAATATCGTGCAATCGTAATAATTTGATGAATGTCTGAATCTCTTTTCGTTGCAACATATTTATACTCCTTACACATTCTTCACTTTATTCTAGTCTTTTATGAAGATATTTGGTGAAAATTTTCTATGCAAAATGTGTGCTAATACGTACAAATTAATTTTCCGGCACTACAGCCGTAAAATCCTCCTACTTTTAGTCCGTAAAATGATATTTCACGGATCACGTGAAACATAATCCTACGCTGTCAAAAATATTACCTATACGGACTAAAGGCAGTCCTCGAAATCGAATTTTTACAGCTATCAGTACCGAAAAATAATGTTCGACATACGGCCGCAAGATTTTACGGCCTCATGCGATCCATTCGGGCCGTGAAATCTGGTTTTACGGCCATGTATCGAAAAATACTATTCCACTACTTCTAGTCATTAAACGGGCCATTAATAGATTTTTTCTTCCGTTTATTCAAGATTAAAATATTCTAAAATACATACAGTTCATTAAAATTCAATCAATTACTCTTATTTCAACTAAAATATTCTTTGTTGTATTGAATCTGTTTGGATTATACACCTCGTGTTTGTATTCATCTTTGATGAAATATTAATTGCCTACGCAGTTCATTATCCTAGTATATTTATTACTAAATTTATGATTACATGTAAGAAAGAGCGATTTGAGTGTATACTATGACGAAAACATTAGAAATGTTGCAGAGACAGTTTGTCGTCACTATTAATAATCGGGCTTCTACCCCTAAACCAAGAGGAACTACTTTTCAAAACCGAATTATTTATCTCCATAACACCTACATGGAAAATCTCATTAATTTTCTTACAAAATTTATATTTTTATCTTTGAGATAATAAAATACCGCAGGAAAAGTCTGGCCATGATATTAATGGTGTATCAAACTATTTACTTGATCATTTATTTACCACGGAAGGAGATCTTTTTTAAGAAATTGTTTTGGAAGAAACTTGTTAATGCTTGAGAAATAATGTGTATTGTAAAGCCTCCATTGTGCAATTTCACGGTTTTCTTAAATTTAATATAATGTAAAAATCTGACACTGTACAATACCCGCGTGCCATCTATCTTAATTATTGTCATTTATCGTCCGTCGAATTAATCACTGTAATCGTTCGATGAGTGCAGTCAGAAACTTAGTTCTAATTACACTAATATCATAATAATAGTAGATTTTAAAATTGATTGAAATCGTAAATCGAAATTAAAACTATCAAAAACAATTTTCCTTAAATATTAGTGTTTGCATTGTATTTTTTAAAAATTTAATATTTCTGCTACCACCTCTTTGGTTGATCATTGTAAGTAATAGCGATATTATTTTTTCGTCATATCCAAGATTGGAGTTTCCCACTTTTACTAGTTTTAAATTGTTGAGATGTTTCCCGACGTATTTTGGATCGCTGAACTCGAATCTGAAGTCGAAATCAGTTGCTCCTCCACATTTTGACCGATGTGTTGAAAAAAGATCAAAGCAAAACTAGCAACCTGTACGGTTATGAACATTACCGATAGTTTTGGACCGATCTAGTTGTCAGACTAACTTATTATTAATCTACACTACCGGCCAAAAGTTCGTGAACGCTATGAATTTTCCAGCTCGTCAAAAAATGTGTCGGATCTCCGAATCCTTTAACGATATTGAAAAAACTCATAGGACATCTTTTGAAGTACATAAATAAAGCATCTAAGTGGTGCATTCGGTTTTACTTTAGACATTATTGTTTCTTAGCTGTCAAACACGGAAAATGATGAATTTTTTAACTTTTTTCTTCCGAATTGTAACTCTGACAGCAAGTGTAACAAATTTCTCTGGCAATTGACAATTTTTTTATAAATTCTACATTTCAAGACCTTTAAAATCCATTTTGGAAAAAGTCGCTACGATTTTTTGTTCCAGAGTTATGATTTTTTGAAATTTTTTTATTTTACTCATTGAGACAGAAATCATTGAAAAAAGGCCAAAAGTTCGTGAACATGCAGTTTATTCATGTTTCGCGGATCGCAGTGATTCGTACCTTTTAAAGATGATGCAAAATACTAAATTTAATCGAAAAATACACTTTTTCAATGTTAACTATAATTCAAAACTCCAAGCTAAGATGGTATAAATAACAGAAGTAAATATTAACCCTTTATTGCTACAATTATAGTTTTCCAGTATTCTAAGTTCAGTATGGGTTCAATTAACTAAAACTGGGGAAAAACTTACATTAAGTCCATATTCAACGATTGTAGGTATTCTCTTTTGATTGGCGCATGTTAAAATATCGTAAAACCACAAAAATATGATCATTTTTTTCGATTAAGTTTAAAAAACACGTTTTTTTCGGTGATGAATAAACTGCATGTTCACGAACTTTTGGCCTTTTTTCAATGATTTCTGTCTCAATGAGTAAAATAAAAAAATTTCAAAAAATCATAACTCTGGAACAAAAAATCGTAGCGACTTTTTCCAAAATGGATTTTAAAGGTCTTGAAATGTAGAATTTATAAAAAAATTGTCAATTGCCAGAGAAATTTGTTACACTTGCTGTCAGAGTTACAATTCGGAAGAAAAAAGTTAAAAAATTCATCATTTTCCGTGTTTGACAGCTAAGAAACAATAATGTCTAAAGTAAAACCGAATGCACCACTTAGATGCTTTATTTATGTACTTCAAAAGATGTCCTATGAGTTTTTTCAATATCGTTAAAGGATTCGGAGATCCGACACATTTTTTGACGAGCTGGAAAATTCATAGCGTTCACGAACTTTTGGCCGGTAGTGTATATAGTTGCCATTTAATTGCTACGGAATGCAATATACGTGTAACATTCCCGCGATTTTTGGCGAATTACACAGTTTAGGATTAATAGCAACGTGTGGTATCTAAAAACAATTGAGTTCGTGGAAGGATCTCATGTTAATAATCATTGCATATAAAGGGCAAAACGATTACAATATTTTTTGTCCTACTATCTTGAAATTTGCGATATTGTAAAGCTTGCGAAATTGCCGATAATCATTAATTTCGGTCATGTAAAAATTTTTCTATTTCAGAAGGTTACCTAAAACGTTGATTGTCATTTGGCATGATTTTATGTCCGGAAAAATGATTGACAGTGTAGAACACTGCCCGCTCCTATAACAAATTTTCTCGGACCTGCATGTTCGAGAGGATGAAATATCGCAATTTTCAAGGGGGTACGACAATTTTATTTTTTGTCGTAAAATTAGAATAATATTAATAATAATAACAATGATATAAACACTGATGCGTGTACTGACAATGAACAACTGACTTCATGTTTCAGCAAGATCCAATGTCACATAGGATTATAGAGAAACGTAGAAGAGATCGAATGAATAACTGTCTTGCTGATCTCAGCAGGTTGATTCCTGCTGAATATTTAAAGAAGGGTCGAGGACGAGTTGAAAAAACCGAAATCATCGAAATGGCCATCCGTCATATGAAGCACCTTCAAGGTCTTCGTCCAGGTATTGTACGAGTATAAAATTTTGGCATATTTTGCATGCTTGTTCAGATGTATCGTTTTATATAGTATAGGTTTATATTATAATATGAGACGTCGCTAGATAACCAACGCAAGTCGGTTTAAGACGATTGTAGAGATTGAACTGTTGTCGTTTTCTTTTTCGTTTGAGCAACAAGTATATCCAGTTTCAAATATATCCATACCCATTAACTGTTGTAAAACTGTATTTTCCAGCAGCTCACCTTTTCGGAAATGCATCCCAAAAACTCAGTTGAAAAACATATCCAAAATTTGTTACAACCGTTTCCAGGAATTTGCCGAATTCCTGACTTTATAAACAAATGCAATTTTCTCGACAAGTGAAACATCAATTTCGGCTCGTTAAAAGGTGTTGCTTCATCATAAATGTGCAATATAGAGGCTTGCAAGAATTCGAGACCATATATGTATATCTTTGCCTGATGAATTTGAATGCCTAGATGATCTAACACCCGAGTACTGCCTAATTGTGTGCCCTCTCAGACCTATTTTCATTGATCGTCGACTGTTTCATTATATTTCTGTTTCGTTGAAAATTATATAATCAGCTTCGGAGACGTTTTGGTATATATTTATTATGAAATCATATAATATCTTGTCAGCATCGTTCTAGAGGGTTGATGCAGTCGGTTTCCCTAGAGCTCTAACCAATGTTGTGGAATATTGCCGCCAGTTGCTGTCGGCCAAATAGGCTCTGTCTTGCATGGTCGAATATCATCATTCAAGCTTTGACAATTTGGTCTATATGGTTTCTACAGCTATTTCAGTCCTTAAACACCTACTACGAAGTTATGTCAAAACCAGTTTTCCCTAGTTCTAACATACATTCTTAAGTCCACATACTATTGCAGTATCTTGATCACAATGCCGTACAATTCAATACATGTAGTGGTAAATTTATACGCGTTTTGGGTACTCAAAATGGTTTCAGTTAAAAACTAATCGACGATAATGAATCGGACAAAGTGGCAATTATGTTACGAATACAGTGAACATACCCGAAATATATTCAAAGTATTTTGAGAAATTGTTCACTATAAAATGTGTGAAAGAAAGAAATGACCGGTAGTTATTTCATTAGAATTAATCAATTAGTAGAATTATAGAAACATTAGCACAGCCCTTATTATCAATTGCATTGGCAATATTTGTTGTATCTGTTTGTGAGGAGGTGTTAATTTCAGTCTATCTATCCAACGAATTTCTATTATGGGCTACAATATTATTTTCGGTACATTTACATTATTATAATCAATCTTAAGTTTTGCTGAAATGTATATTAATGCAGTGATTCATAAATAGAAAACTTGGATATATAAAAAAGGTGACAATTGTTTTCAGACACAAAACATGCAAATGTGCCTCCTGTTCACACACACCTCGAAGATAGTATAGATAGTATTACCCATACTACACCAGGATCATCTCCAGCAGAACATTACAGGCTTGGATATCAGGAATGCCTCAGTGAAACCATGCATTTTCTTGTCGAAGTAGAAGGATATTTTGCAAGGGATTCGCTTTGCGTTCAGCTCATTAATCACCTTCAGCAGCACTGCGACAAAATCATTGCCACTAGTAAGATATATTTTTCATCAGCTATAGCTTATATTATAATAACAATAGTATTTTGCGTATCTGGGCGGAAACGAATTCATGCCACGAGGATGATGAGCGGATCAAAGGGGTATAAACTGCTAATCACCAAGGCAAGTAGCAGATTTTTACCGCCGAGATTCACCAATAATGACCGAGTGTATGCAAAACGTTTCCGCCAGCGATATGTACACTATTTTTTGTCACACCTGTATGGAAATTCGCGGACGCGTAATGTAAAAGCCCTTTAAACATGCGCAGAGGCGCAGTTGTGGTGCCCGGCATCAATCGTCTTCTTTCCGACTACTTCACCGGGACATAATGACCGCGAATTTGTGAAGGTGTGACAAAAAATAATTTGATAACGGTGATTATGAAACATACTAACTGTAAATATACCTATGTAGTATATGATGCATAATTAATTGTATTCGACTGCAAAGACATATAATAAAAACGTCAATGAAAACTGTTTAGTTGATTTTTACGTAATTTGATATACTGAAAAAGTGATTTTTATCAGACCTGTACAAAAACCGCGCCTTTACGTGTCGGTGAAGGATGCGACATGAAACATATTCAGCGCGAAAGTTCGTTGGGAGCTTTTCACTATTTTGCGCCCGCTTCTCGTTTTTCATGATTTCGTACCCGCTGTGTACTTCATTGTAATTATAAAGGCGCAGTTTTTTATGTACAGAGGTTTGACAAAAAATATCGTGTATACAAAGGACGAGAAAGAAGGAATCGGAGACAAGCCTACCGTTGCAGTCATTGGGGTGGGGACTCCGTACGGCACCTACCTTAAATCTTTTCCTTCCCGCCCTTGATACACTATATATTATTCTTAGACATCTTTCCATTTAAATGTTGTACATTTGATAATTGTCGAACACTAACTAGTATAATATTTTAACTTTATTTATTGTAACTGGTTTTCTTATGTGAACTTCAGGTGACAGACTGGGTTTTCCCCATACAGAAATGCCACCATTAAATGGATCAACTTGCGCTAATAGTTTTAACCATTCGAGCATTTCCAACATCTGTCCATCGAGCAAC
Source organism: Trichopria drosophilae (assembly GCA_030407085.1). Classification (NCBI taxonomy): domain Eukaryota; kingdom Metazoa; phylum Arthropoda; class Insecta; order Hymenoptera; family Diapriidae; genus Trichopria; species Trichopria drosophilae. The sequence continues at coordinate 10,239,773 of CM059582.1, read as the reverse complement.
AATAATAGCATTTCCGATCGATGCTCCAGTTCAGGCGTCAGCTCTTTCAGTGATCAAGAGCGCCCAAGACCGAGTATTCCACCTCCGGCAATCGGAAGCGACGATAGCAATCACAGCACTAATTCTCACAGTGCTCCACCATCTTCACAACGACCACCTAATTACAAATTCAAAAGTTCCATCAAACAACGATTTTCTGCCGATCAGAGGGTGAAATCCACTTCACCCTCAGGGTCAGACTGTTCGAAGAGTATGGGCATCCCCATCTTCGCACTGCACGATGGTGGTGCATTCTATATCCCGCTAACGATAGAAGCATCTCTTCTTAGGCCGCATTTAACATTCATGCCTGATGCAGGACCGGATACCGTTCTGCATCCCATTACAATATCGGTCAACTTCAATCACTCGTCGCCGCCAACGTGGTCGCAACACAGCCCGCCTCATCAACTGCATTGAAAATATTGGTTACAGCTGTTCTTTAGATGCCATTTTCAATCTCTATCTATCGAAGAATCGAACAGCGCCATTAACTCGAGACGTTGTGTACACAAGAATGGAGGGTGTCCTAGTCTGAAAAACGCGCTCATAAACATGGCACAGATTCATTCGAAATAAATTGTCGAGTATTCAACTTTTCCGAACGTCTGTTATAAAAATATCACCTTTATGTAATATTTGGGTATAAATTTATACTGAAATATTTACAATACGTATTTTTGTACATATCTTGCTAATACGTATATCAATTCAGAGCATGTCCTTCTTTCGGATACCGATATGTGTTGTATATATTAGTAAAATGTGTAAGGATAGATATGTACATACAAAAAGGCGGTGTATCAGAATTTGTAGATTCCGAACATGGATATGAAAAATACTTAACGTAGCTCATTCTTGATGTTTATCATAGTTTCGAACCTACATTGATGCAAACGATATACCATACCTGATTGAAAAATACATAACGGAAATAAGTCTCAAAGTTCTGATGATACCTGACCAAATGACACCTTTCTAATAAGCGAAAAATGCTATTCGTGGCCACACCTTCCAGTACAAGATTGGTATTACTTAGTTTTAACTCTTTCACCACAAAAAAAAATAGATACTACTATCTCAATGTGACATAAAAATATTTTATATGTCATCGTTTTATAACTCATTACTTATATTAAATGACCTTACATTGAGAAAAACGTTAAACGACGTCGACCAAGAAAAACAGCCAATGTTGATTTGTCTCTCAGAAATGTACAATAGGACGTAATAATTTATACGCCATGACTATTTTGACTTTGCAGTAATAAGCAGCATTTACTCATACAAATGCACCATGCCTACCTATAATGGCCAAACTTTTTTCTCAATGTAGTTATTGCAAATCAAGAGTCTGGAGTAGACCATAGACATATTTAATATTGCCATTATAAAATTAGAAAATGTGTTCGCGAGGGCTAATACGCGGTCCGCGTATAATCTGCCCCGAAAGTAAAGCTAAGTAGTCGTCAAATACTGACTGAGGGACTTTAGGATTTATTTTGAAATTGTGTTTTTAAATAATATTTTAATACACTAAGAGAAATTGTTAAAAAGTTTATTATTGTGTATATGCCTACGAGGATAGATTTGAATGTGATCTATATTGTTATGATATTATTATTTAATTGAATTATTCTTTCTAAAAAGATGTCTGGTTACTAATACAGTAATATAATACTGATATAATTGCGGGTCCTTGTCCCACATTTTGTACAGAATAATAAAGCCTTCTAGACAATTTCTCTTATTATATATATATATAGCTATCTCTCCATCAGATTGACACGTAGGCATTACGTGGTTACTTTGGCAAATTTCAGTATTCAGCCGTCACACTACCATGTACGACTAAGAATGTGAAGTCGTCCGCGCCTTAATCATGGGCCTTTTTCATATTTTTAAGTGTTATTCGATGAATGCGAATAATAAAGAACCTGAACCTTTTAATTAACGCATTTGACCATGTTCGAATTTGTGAATCGTAAAATTCGAGTTCTGAGGCTTTCACAGAACTTTGTGCATCGCTGATAAGAATGTAAGTAGCTCTACGTAGGGTTAGTTCGGTATATTTGTAACTAGTATTTTTGTAAATCTACGAAGAATTCCAGATTGTGATCGCGTGTGCCTGAAGGCTAGTGGAAGACTTATTTTAATGAATTTATGCTCGAAATGAAAGGATATTAGTGAATATATATATCGCTGCGAAGAAGGTGTGGATAGCCTTGACACTTGAAAATATTTCCATTGTCTCAAAACTGGGTATAAGGTTTGATGATAATTTTATAAGTTACCAAGGAACTTTTGCTGTATAAATCTCGTTTTATCCACTTAATTTTTTCATTTTATTTAGATAATGTGTACCTCGTACTCCATACTAATTTTTTATTGTGATACAAGTTAAATAAGATCTTGTACAAAGTATCATTTTGCGTTAAAGTTCATGATTAAAAGTTAGGTGATTCATAAACAAACGACTGACTGAAACCCACATTACATAAAATGTCGCTAAGATCAGACCATATCATGAATTTATTCATATCATGAATTGTACATATGGATGCTTAGTTTTTACTGATTAACGTGGAATTTAAGCGAAAGAATAAATTATGTTTACCATATGTGTTCATTGGTTTCTTAATAATATCCTTAAGTTGAATAATTAATAGAAACTCATTTTAAGGTATAAGATTTTATTTTATTATATCAACTGAATGCTTTGGGTCAACTTAATACGCAAGTTGCGCTCACATGATGATAGGGATCGTACATTGAGAATTATCTCGATTTCGAATGATCTTCCACGGTGACGACAATACCAACAGCGAAATCAATTTTGTTACGCGTACGTTCTATATACTAATTTCTACGTGTTGATTAACTCCTTCACGTTAATCATATAAAGATACTACATTTCAAAAAACAGATTTTGGAAAGTAGATTTGATTGAATTCTATTAATAGACGGGAAAAAATGGCTAAGAAGTTGAACTATTTATGTTTGTTATGAAATGCGCCTTCGCATAAAATAAAACATTTGGGTACAATACGCATCACGGGAAATAAGTAAATTAAACAGGAATAAACTAATTTGTCGAACGCGAACTGCTGTTATTAAGATTAAATATTGTACCCATTTTGAAGAAAAAGATGAACTACCTGATGTACTAATTCTGCCATTAATTGGGATTAAAAGTTTTGAATATTTTTTCATAGCAAATGTAGCGAACCATTTTTTCCCGTCTACCTAAAGAATCAATAAAAACCATAAGAAAAAGAATAAACGAAATGTAGTCATCGAAGACGCGAGGCAGTGTTTGATGAAGTCGTGGAAAAAATGATCAATGTTCGATTCACCGCAAACAAAAGACATCGGCGATTGTCTTTCCGTACTACCATTTTCAAATCGAAGTAATCGTTTCATCAACCACCTGCCCCGTTCCTCGTTTCGCTCTGACGATCGTTTGTTGATTTTGCATTGACTATCGGTTTCTTGAAACCAAGGTACAGTGGAACCCGAGATGACGAAGAGAGTTTAGTTATTCGCTGATCTTGATGTCGAAACATGTCATTATCGAGTACCTTACATGAAGACGCGTTATCCAGTCAGAAGTGCTGGGACGCTACTGAAAATAATCGACGTCATCTAGCTTCGATTATAGAACTGACGTTTCGGAAACTTGAAGTTGCACATTGTCGATCGACAAGACGGTCGACCGAACCGTACGCAGTGAAAACATAGTAAATATATGTTACCTAGCATATGTGTGGTGTACGAGGAGCGTGCGTAAATTGAATGTGGAGGTTCGGGTAAATGCGTGGGTTTAACACTACCGGATAATGTAATGGAGGTAATAGAAAGCACACCTTTCTGTTTATTTTCGCAATAGTAATAATAGTCGGACTATCGTTTGGATTAAGATAAACTGTTGGCGCTATGAGAGATCTTCGTACGCGGATTGGGGATTTTCTTGATTGAATGATCTTTGGCGTTAGATGCCATACGTCTCCTGATTGCTGCTGACTACTTCCGAGGAAGCTTGATGGTTACTTTTTCTTCTGCGCTTTTTCTGCTGCTTTTGTAACCTTTCCTTGGGTATCTTTGAAATTAACGCTCTGTAATAAACATTCAATTTAATTGTTGTTGCAAGTTATGTTAGAAATATAAATAAATTAGATAAATAACATTCGTAGTTTCGAATACCAATAAAAAAAATACAAACTATTAATAATCCTATGGATTTATCACTTGTTTATACAAATGGAAAAAACTATAATTCTCTGTTAATCAGCTTTCTGAAATGTGAGTATGATTTAATTAAATTATTTGAGTATGATATATGAAAATAATATACATAATTGTTTAAAAATGGACCGTTACTAGTTCTAACTCCTATTTTATTTGTGTGCTTAGTAATTTGTATTAAGAATGAATTAAGTACTTTATTGGTATTAAAGTACAACAATGGCAATTCAATAAACAGCTAAATGACGGTAGAGAATGCAGAATTACTGCATTGTCAAACTTCTCTCAATACCGAAAAGGTTAAAGAAAACGATTTTAAAGACATCAAAATAATAAATATATAACCTTTATTACTCCTACAGCAACTGTTTGCCTCATGTCTCTCACTGCGAATCTCCCTAACGGAGGGAATTCCTGGAATGATTCAACGCACATCGGCTTTGTTGGTTGTAGAGTAACGATAGCAGCGTCGCCACTCTTAACGCTTTTTGGATTTTCCTCTGTAGTTTTGCCGGTTCGACGATCACATTTCTCTTTAATCTCTGCAAATTTGCATGCAATGTGAGCAGTATGGCAATCTAAGACTGGTGTGTACCCATTACTAATTTGTCCAGGATGATTGAGTACGATTACTTGAGCAGTGAAATCAGAGGCTCCTCTTGGTGGCTGATTTTTGGAATCACCTGCTACATAACCTCTTCGCAGCTCTTTAACTGAGATGTTCTTAACATTGAAACCAACATTATCACCTGGAACGGCTTGTGATAGAGCTTCATGATGCATTTCAACAGACTTTACTTCAGTAGTAAGTGCAGCTGGTGCAAAGGTCACCAGCATACCAGGTTTCAAAATCCCTGTTTCTACTCTGCCTACTGGCACAGTACCAATTCCACCGATTTTATAGACGTCTTGAAGAGGAAGGCGCAATGGCTTATCGGTTGGTCGGGATGGCGGGAGGATGGCGTCTAATGCCTCTATCAGCGTCTTTCCGTCCGCATTTCCATCTTTGCGCACAATTTTCCAACCTTTGTACCAAGCAGTCTTTGGTGATGGTTCTAGCATGTTGTCTCCATGCCATCCGGAGATTGGAACGAAAGCTACCGATTGAGTATTATAACCGATTTTTTTTATATATGTTGAAACTTCTTTTTTTATCTCATCAAAACGGACTTCTGAATATGGCGGTTCAGTCATATCCATCTTATTTACTCCCACAATTAATTGCTTCACTCCCAAAGTAAAAGCCAATAGAGCGTGTTCGCGAGTTTGGCCATTTTTCGATATACCTGCTTCAAATTCGCCAATTCCAGCAGCAACAATCAGAACCGCGCAATCGGCCTGACTGGTACCAGTAATCATGTTCTTAATAAAGTCTCGATGTCCAGGAGCATCGATAATAGTTACATAGTACTTAGCCGTCTCAAACTTCCATAGTGCAATATCAATTGTAATACCACGTTCACGCTCGGCTTTCAGTTTATCAAGTACCCATGCGTATTTGAAAGAACCTTTGCCCATTTCTTGAGCTTCTTTTTCAAATTTCTCGATTGCACGTTTGTCAATTCCGCCACATTTGTATATTAGGTGACCAGTTGTTGTAGATTTGCCAGAATCTACATGGCCGATCACCACGATATTTATATGTATTTTCTCCTTCACCATCTTAATGCCTTATTTATGCAGTACCACCTGAAATAATACAATCATGTTTTTAAGTAATTTCTAAAAGGATTACAATAGAACAATAATATATAGTGACTGTAATAGTAAAACATAATTAATCTTTATCAAATTTCCACACTTGGAATTCAATTAGATTCATGTTGGTCTGAAAATGGCCATATCACGAATGTTTATGTATGTACAATGGACGTCTATATTAGTACTGCATTGAATGTCTGTCACTTTCACAAAGGTGCATTTATTCAGATCAGTAGACATTTTCTTTTACATTTATAATTATTGAAATTAGAGTCAAGCCCAAAGCTACAGGACCATTTGTGTTGTGAACATGATCTGCGCATTAATGAGTATATCAGGAGAAGTTTAAGTAAGGGTGCAAGGAAAAAAGTAGAACGATCTACATCTCGGAAGATACTACTTTTGGATGAATATGTATGGTGGAATTAATTACAAAAAAAGTGCTTCCTATGAACTATAGTTGGGTAAATGTTTCTTCACACGAAATTCAGCAACACTAGAAGAAAATTGCATAGTTCCACCTATCGACCTCAATTACAACACACGGGTCTCATGTAGACTCAGCGGTTATCGCGAATATCGATTTAACATTCAATCCTGACATGGTCCCAGCATTCTTCATAGAAATAATTCTTCTCATAGCCACACAAATTTTAAAAAGAATTTAAAATTAAGTTGAAAAGCTATGATTAAATTGAACAGGTACCTATTACTATGGACCACGAGATGCGTGAACTTAGGTATAACATGACATGCAACGTTGAAATGAAAATTTATGAAGACTAAGCATATTTTAAAGCTGTTTCATATAACATGCAGAAAATTAAGGGATAAATGTCGATGTGAATCTTTCATATCCAGACTCAATGAATATACCGAGCAGTCGCACTCCAAATACTTTCGACTTTTTACGAAAACTGCATGTACTATTTCCACCCCATATTGTTGAGTAGTTTGTGATCTCTTGAAATAATGCTACTTATGATATATCCGTAAATGTTGGAGTTAAGTCGCAGAGCCAGTCTCCGGGTCACTAATTGACCGGTGATTATAGAATACTGAAGAGGGATTCTGGAAATCCGTACAGAAACACGTTTATGTTCATGTGAAATCGAAGAATTAAAAGTATATTTGAAATTTCCAATCTGACGTATGTTGTGTAAAAATATCTTGTACCTCCATCCTTCCATCACCACCTTTACACCCCCTTCAATTCTGCCCGTGATCCCTCACCCTTCCATTCCATTCCATCGTTCCAGCTCATTGATCTGTAGTGTAATCATCGATTTTATTGAGCAGTTTTTGAACCTTTAGAGCAAGATTGTGTCAGCCTTACCATTTGGTGAATCCAAAATACGTTGGCAGTACTCTGTGCAATAACATCGATTTCGTGCCCGAGTACGTAAACCTTCGGGCACGAATTGGCGAGTCCCACGCTGTATTAACAAATATCGTATGCATAACTCTTTGAAGCATACATTTTTCCTTACATTAGAAAAGCTAACATTTGGTACACCAAAGTTTTCAGGATCGCTATGACGAATCCAACCTCAGATTTTTCAAATGGCGGATCCAATATTGCGTACATAACAATGAAAATTGATCAGATTTGATTGAAACTTATTAACCGTAGGTTTTTAGGATTGCGAATCCGTTTTAGATTTTCACAATTCAAAATACCTGAAAGTACCTAACCCACATTCGGGGTAGTATTCAACACACGTAAAATTATGAATCCAGATAATGAATATATCAATAAACGCAGTGGTCAATGTTCTGAAATTAATTCTTTAAATTCTCAGCATAACAATTGAGTGGCTATATTACAAGAATGACGGTTTCACTTCTACAAGATTTAAATATAACTTCGTACCAGTGAATGGAAACAATTTCACTACCTCAAAGAACAATAAACTTTTAGAAGAGTGAAACGTTCAGTCATCATGAGAGAGACGCGCAGATTCTACTTCTTCAACTTTAGAGGGAATACCGCCGACAGTATTGTTATCCAACATAAAATACGTGAAGGTTGTATGGTTGGATTTATATCCCGAGTGTACAAGATATTCAATATCTGAATATAAAATTTCACATTTGTATTTCGAGCTTCTACGACCTTCAGGAATACAAATTTAATAATAGTAATTTCGGAACGTGAAATCTTCTACTCTTGTATTCGGAATAAAAAATATTGCGTTCCGTAAAAAATAACCCTTTAGCTTCAAAAACCTTGAAGGTCACATTCCAGGTTATACTAGAGGTCGCCATCGAATTGCCCTATCAATCTTTCGCGATCTTCTTCGACCTTTCTCGATCTATTTTAAGCATTCTGGATCATTTTATTTTAATCTCTATCTATCTTTCGATATTTTTTATTTTTAATTGTTTCTATCTTTCTACATCTTTGTCGATCATTTCCGATTGTTCTTTTGCGATTCCCCGATCCCTCTCCATATTTCATGACTTTCTTGATGAAATTGATATCCAAATTAAAATATTAAAAATGGTGCACAGGATTTGCAAACATTCGATATCGCAAATGTATTTGCGAGAATAAAAATAAAGTGTAGTACTGTATACGTAAAAAGGTATAAATTGCTGAACAGCAGATGTTAATTATCTACTGAATTATAGTATATTATGTAACATGGAACTAAAACTGTAATTCTGGTCCGGGCATGGTGTTGCTGGTTCGAGGCGCAGACGAGTACGAGGAACGCATGCGAGGACCAGAATTGTTTTAGTTCAACGTTACATACGATATTTTATGTATCAGGAGTGTGGTTTCCGAGGTTATGTGCGTGTAACGTGTTTTGAGTGCTTTATGGTAGACGGACGATAAAGTAAGGTTAAATGCCTATGCGCATGCGCATAGATTCATAATGTGTACATTATCGTCCTCGGACTATAAAGTAGCCGCCCCTCTATAATAACTAATTTCAGGCCCTTAAAACATGCACATAACGTTGATGAAACTGTACTCCTGTTACATAAAATTTTTACATTCTGGTATTACATATTATGGTATTACATAGAACTATATATTCGGGTGTTTCAAAAAATAAAAATGTATAAGATATAGTGGGAAGCTAAAGAAAAAAAAGAAGAAAAGCTTTTGTCTCTTGGTAAATATCGATTAAAATCGATTTAGAGGTCGCGCTAAGGGCCTGAAGTTTTGCATTTGATAAAACATGGAAAACATGATGTTTCGATTATGATTTTTCATCTCTCTAAGTATGCAGCAACAAAAATAGAGACAATGCTCAATCCAAAAGTGACTTGTTTCTGAATCATCCTGCATTTTTTGAATTTATTATGCAGTGTCACTGAAACGCAATATAGCATAAAATTCGGTAATTTATCCTTTTCACACGTAGATGCGCTGATTTGCTATATGAATTTCACTCTATCCATTTTACACTATTTTGTGGGTCATTATTGCGAATGGCGTGGTCGAAATTGCAAAAAATATCATTTAACACGGTTTTTTGCAAAATACAAAAAAAAAGATTTTCAAAGCTTTCTTTATTAATAAGATACCAACGTCTCGTAGTCACTGTATCACGTAAGGTTTAAGAAACATGTTTCTGCTTTAAAAATATTCATTGTACTTTTCCACATTTTTTATTCCAAAATGGCGTCTATAAGCTAAAAATTACCGAATACTGGACAGTATTGCACTTCAACGACACAGAATAAATAAAAAAAATGCAATGTTGTTCAGAATTTAGTTCGCTTTTGATTGAGAATAGTCTGTATTTTTTTGTCATATACTGAGAGAGATAAAAAATCACAACCGAAACATCAATTTTTTCCCATGATATAGTCCCACATAGATCGTTTAACTTGCAATAGCGATGAGCACCGCGTCGACCAATCGGGTTATATTGTTCTTAGTAAGTTAAAAATTAAATGGAAACAGTATTCATGCTTCTATAACGTTTTTCTTAAAATAGAAAATAACTGACTCAATGTGGAATATTCTAAAGGAGATTTGGCAATGATTCGAGGTAAAGCGCGTATACTATAATCAATGCTTTGAAGACTAAAGAGCCGACGATTCAAGATTAGTTCCGAATGCATCTTTATACCGTCTTCTGTACTTGAAATTTATCACGGAATACATTAAAAACAAGCAGCAGCGAATTATATATGACGAAAACAACAAAAATGACCAACAAACCTTGTGATTCAGCGAATAATATCAGAGGTGATTTTCGGAAAGTTTTGCCAAACATAGAAATATTTTCTGTTTCTTGCTATATTATTGACATGCATATATGATTTTAAAAGTAGATAAGTGTTTTAGATTTAAAAATCTTGCTGTAAACTTTCAGTATTGAACTCTGCCTATTTATTTACAGATTTGACCACAGCAACTTGGATTCACTTTCTTATTATTACATTAAATATCTTTATTTCATTTTTTTGTATATTATAATATTCAACTTACATAGGAGAAAAGTTTTTTAAGTAGACGCACGTTTTCATAATGGCAAAAACGGGACGAGCCCATAGTGATTTAAAAAATGTTTGTACTCAAAACGTATCATTGTCTATAACTGAGACTATGAAGGACATATTAATAATACGCAACTGTTAATTACAAGTTTTTCTGAAAACTACATTTATTCAGATGTTTCAAAAGTAGCAATTTGTAGGTATAAAAAGGTCAGATGATGCAAGCAATCCCGACCGAATCTAGTGAGTTGTATTTCGTACTTCACACTTGTGATTGGGACGCTAGATGTCTAAAGTGCGGTTGTGATATTTTCGTAACCAACGAAACTCATAGCACTCCGTATATAAGACATAGAACATTAACATCTAATGTATACAAGGTAGGTCTGGGCCGCAAAGCCTTGCTGTTGATTCCAGCGGGTACAGACCAGGATGAAACGTCACAATTTCTATCTGTTTTCAATAGATACAATTTCATTAATCGTCTGACGATAAATTAATTTTTCTAAATATAGACTTCTGTATATTAATTAAGGTTAAGGTCCACAACCAACACCAAATCCGATAACAAACGAGGACCAACAAATTAATTAATGGAACCAAACTTGTCCAAATAAAAAACATCTTTTGTATACAGGGTGATCCAAAAGTCCCGGAACAGCAAAATATCTCAGCGGGAGTGCATTTTCGGGGAAAATGTTTTAGACAAAAGTTTAAGGATTTTTCCCTGGCTATTTAATGGCGATATTGAATTTGACCTTGAACATGACCTTGAAGGTTATTTCAAGGTCAAGTTAATTTTTTTAAATGGGAACCCCTATTTTTTTTCACGGATTCGGAAAGAGCACAAAATTTTACGTCCGAATATGCTATGGCCGTTTTTTTCGGCAAGGTCATTTCAAGGTGAAACTTAAAACTCCCGTGACGGCGAAATATCTCAGAGGGTGTGCATTTCTTTGGAAATTGTTTTAGACAAAAGTTTAAGGATTTTTCCCGGGCTATTTAATGGTAGCACAGAATTTGACCTTGAACATAACCTTCAAGGTTATTTCAAGGTCAAGTTTGTTTTTTTTTAATGGAAACTGCTATTTTTTTTCACGGATTCGGAGAGAGCACAAAATTTTACGTCCAAATATGCTATGGCCGTTTTTTTCGGCAATGTCATTTCAAGGCCAAACTTAAAACTCCCGGAACAGCGAATTAACTCAGCAAGAGGTCATTTTCGGGTAAAATGTTTCAGACAAAAGTTTCAGGATTTTTTCCGGGATATTTAATGCTAGCATAAAATTTGACCTTGAAAATTACCTTGAAGATTATTCTCAGGTCAAGATTATTTTTTTTTTTTAATTGGAACCCCGTTTCATTTTCTTAACGAAGTTATGAGGATCTTCCGGTATTGAGAGTGGTTAAATTCATTTTGTTCAGTCGATGCTATTACTGGACGATCTGCTCTAGGGAGATCCTTTACAGTGCCGTAAACTTCGAAACAATTTATTGTTCTGCCAAAAGTCGATTTAGGAATCAGTTCCTGTCCCTCGCTTGTCCTCTAATTTTGTAAATAGAATAATAAACTGTTTAAAAAAAGTGTATACATACATCTTACGCAACACTTGTGCAAAGTGAACTTGGGCGCGCGAACAGCGACAGAGAGCACGAGTCACCAGCGAAGTAAATAAACAACATACATTCACATTGAATTTATACATACGTGTACAGTCTTATAAGGTTACATTTTGGTCTTAACTTTATCGTTTTGTGAGATACATGGATTTCCTATCTAAACGCCTTTCCTATCTAAACGTATTAAGCATCATTTCAGTAACAAAATACATACGTATATTTCGTACAAAGAGCAATGGCTGCGCTAAGTGAACGAGAAAGAATAACCATTCTCATGATGAGAGGCTGGGGTGATAACCAGCGATCTTTAGAGAATGTGCGAACCTTATTTAACGCATCATTTAGAGAGGGACGAGAACCGATTTCTAAATCTACTGTTAGCAGAACAATAAATCGTTCTGAAGTTCACGGTACTGTGAAGGATCTCCCAAGAGCAGGTCGTCCAGTAACAGCATCAACTGAAGAAAATGAGTTGAATGTCGCGCTGTCAATAACGGAAGATCCTCATACTTCCATCAGGAAAGTTAAACAGCAGCACGACTTATGTTACGGTACAGTACAACGGATCTTAACTAAAAACTTAAAATTTCACCCATACAAAGTTAGACTCGTACAACAATTGAATGAAGACGATCCTGATAGACGCCTACAGTTTGCGGAATTAATGATGAATCGAATAGATGCTGATGCCGGTTTCTTGAATCGCATCGTATTTTCTGATGAAGCTACATTCTTCTTAAATGGGGCAATCAATAGACATAACATGTCTTATTGGAGTGAAACCAATCCTAATTGGATGGTCGACAGTCGTTCTACTCAATATCCTGAAAAAGTAAACGTATGGGCAGGTATTATAAACAATGCGGTAGTTGGGCCCTTCTTCATCGAGGGTACCTTTACTGGTCAAAAATACCACGATATGTTGAGGGACGACATCATCCCTGCTATTCAGGTTATTGTAGGCGAGGATTTCGATCAGACTTGGTTTCAGCAAGATGGCGCAGCACCCCATTATGCAACAGATGTTCGCAATTATTTGAGTGATGTATTCGCAGAACGGTGGATAGGTCGAAGGGGTGTAATAGAATGGCCACCAAGATCTCCGGATCTTACGCCCCTTGACTATTTTCTATGGGGTTATCTCAAAGATAGAGTGTATCGAACGAAACCGGTGAATATTGAGGAAGTAAAACAACGAATACGGGATGAGATCGCGGCTATAGAACCAGATATGATTAAAAAAGTCGTATCGACTTTTTATAATCGCTTGGGATATTGCCAAGTTCATGGCAATCACTTTGAGCATAAGCTTTAGTAAGATACATAATTTCATCAAAATCTTAGTATCCCATCTTGCCTTAACTGTCTGGGGACACCCACTCACACACACACGCACACGCACACGCACACGCACACGCACACGCACACGCACACGCACAGGTGACGGCGAGGGGAACCACCTGAACAAAGCACCCCAAAGAGGTGTAAACCCGACCGTGCTACCTCCACGCGGTACATCTTGGGTAATGCTAAAGCCGGCGGTAGCATTGGAAACAATGTAAAAATGTTACCCATACATACGGTATTTATAAACGTATCGGATGTAAAAAAAAAATGTATATTTTTATCCGGGAACAATGATAATGCATTGCATTCTGAAAACTCTGGAAACATTACGAAAATAAAACGGGGTTCCAATTAAAAAAAAATAGTCTTGAGCTTAGAATAAGCCTCAAGGTAATTTTCAAGGTTAAATTCAATGGTGCCTCTTGCTGAGTTAATTCGCTGTTAAGTTAAGATCCGTTGTACTGTACCGTAACATAAGTCGTGCTGCTGTTTAACTTTCCTGATGGAAGTATGAGGATCTTCCGTTATTGACAGCGCGACATTCAACTCATTTTCTTCAGTTGATGCTGTTACTGGACGACCTGCTCTTGGGAGATCCTTCACAGTACCGTGAACTTCAAAACGATTTATTGTTCTGCTAACAGTAGATTTAGAAATCGGTTCTCGTCCCTCTCTAAATGATGCGTTAAATAAGGTTCGCACATTCTCTAAAGATCGCTGGTTATCACCCCAGCCTCTCATCATGAGAATGGTTATTCTTTCTCGTTCACTTAGCGCAGCCATTGCTCTTTGTACGAAATATACGTATGTATTTTGTTACTGAAATGATGCTTAATACGTTTAGATAGGAAAGGCGTTTAGATAGGAAATCCATGTATCTCACAAAACGATAAAGTTAAGACCAAAATGTAACCTTATAAGACTGTACACGTATGTATAAATTCAATGTGAATGTATGTTGTTTATTTACTTCGCTGGTGACTCGTGCTCTCTGTCGCTGTTCGCGCGCCCAAGTTCACTTTGCACAAGTGTTGCGTAAGATGTATGTATACACTTTTTTTAAACAGTTTATTATTCTATTTACAAAATTAGAGGACAAGCGAGGGACAGGAACTGATTCCTAAATCGACTTTTGGCAGAACAATAAATTGTTTCGAAGTTTACGGCACTGTAAAGGATCTCCCTAGAGCAGATCGTCCAGTAATAGCATCGACTGAACAAAATGAATTTAACCACTCTCAATACCGGAAGATCCTCATAACTTCGTTAAGAAAATGAAACGGGGTTCCAATTAAAAAAAAAAATAATCTTGACCTGAGAATAATCTTCAAGGTAATTTTCAAGGTCAAATTTTATGCTAGCATTAAATATCCCGGAAAAAATCCTGAAACTTTTGTCTGAAACATTTTACCCGAAAATGACCTCTTGCTGAGTTAATTCGCTGTTCCGGGAGTTTTAAGTTTGGCTTTGAAATGACATTGCCGAAAAAAACGGCCATAGCATATTTGGACGTAAAATTTTGTGCTCTCTCCGAATCCGTGAAAAAAAATAGCAGTTTCCATTAAAAAAAACAAACTTGACCTTGAAATAACCTTCAAGGTCATGTTCAAGGTCAAATTCTGTGCTACCATTAAATATCCCAGGAAAAATCCTTAAACTTTTGTCTGAAACAATTTCCAAAAAATGCACACCGTCTGAGATATTTCGCCGTTACGGGAGTTTTAAGTTTCACCTTGAAATGACCTTGCCGGAAAAATCGATCATATCATACTCGGACGTAGAATTTCCCGCTCTTTCAGAATCCATGAAAAAAAATAGGGGTTCCCATTTAAAAAAATTAACTTGACCTTGAAATAACCTTCAAGGTCATGTTCAAGGTCAAATTCAATATCGCCATTAAATAGCCAGGGAAAAATCTTGAAACTTTTGTCTGAAACATTTTCCTCGAAAATGCACTCCCGCTGAGATATTTTGCTGTTCCGGGACTTTTGGATCACCCTGTATAGTACATAACTATACAAGCATGCGATATAGGTCATTTGCGCACGAGTGGAGTTGTCGCCCGAGCGTAGCGAGGGTGACATAGACACTCGGTCGCGTATAACTTATCGAGCACATAAATCACATCTTTTTTAACACGAAAAATAGTGCACAAATTTCAGGTTTCGCGCATGGAGCGGAAAAATAGTGCATTACGATACAAGCGTGCAAAGTAAGCGATTTACGCAGGAGTGAAACAAGTGTATTGTTCGCTATTTTGTTTTCCAGTGCGGTAGAAAAATTTTGCGCGCACTGTGTTCAATCTCCGAGGAACAGTGCGGAAATATGGTACTTTGCACCCAATAGTGGGCGAAATAAAATTTAGTGCACGGTGATAAAAAAAATAGTAAACGTAACATAAGTTCATGGATTAATTTTCACGTTTTAAATAAAAATCACGACATGAAAATAGTATCGTCAATTTTACCAATCGAATGTCGTAATAGTGAATAACGACCGTTAAATATGCGTAATTTTCGATGAAGTTCACGCTGTGATCGTTTTTTTCTTCTTTATCGGTAAATATGCTCTACGAGACCAGAATTAATATTTTTTAGCGGTTAGGGTAATTTTAGACAGAAAACAAAATTCTCCTTTGATTGAAACCCGGAATTATTTGCAATAAATTTTTAATATGAAAAGTATTCATTAAAAAAAAAGTTCAAATTCTCAGCGTTTTTTTGATTAAATGACGCCATTTTGAATTTATCAGTCATTAAAATAAACGCAATTTCAACTACGCAAGTAGAACTTTCCAGTTAAAAATGAGTGCACATTATCTAGACAAAAATAAACCCATTTTTTTCGACAAATTATAATATTGATTTATGTATTGAAGTATTTAGTTACTATTACTTTGTATGTTACAAAAACAAAATTGTTAATGGAGAAACGAAAATGACATAAGTAAAGATAGTTGACAAGGTAAAAAAATATAATATAAATATATTTTAATGAATACTGAATTAATGTACTTGGTAGAAATTATTGTTATAGTACAGCGAAAACGTCGGAAAAAAAGATTATATCTTTTAAATTATCATCCCGTCCATTTGCTTGCATTTTTCGGTTGGAGGTCGATAACCGGGTCTATGTTTGAGGGATAGATGGAGCCTCCGAAGTTATTGACAGTTAAACAACGTCTATTTGTGTTATCTTTTTAATATCTGAATTCAAATGAATTCTTCGTTAAAAATAGTTCGGATCAAGTTTGACGAAACTTATAAAATTCGTTTACAGTCTCAATTCTTTGCACATGAGCGCTGTACCTAGATCAGAAGACAGCTCATTTTTTATTTTTGGGTTAAGTCACTAGCTCATGCGGTACCATTTCTATATGCCACAAGCGTATATAATTATATTAGCTCTTTTTGAGACTGTCTTTAAAATTTTATTTGCAATCGTATAATTAATTTATTAGTTTTAATTCCTAAAGGACATGAGTATGTCGATAATTTATAACAGTAAATTATTCAACAGCTATTTACTAACATTTTTAATTCAATGTTGTAGTAAATATAAAACGGATATAAATAAATATTATATAAATAAATAAAGAAAGAATAATTATTGACACATAATATATGGATGCTACTAAATTTTACAATGCATCAAATAAAAATCTATGACAACTACGCAGTAGTTTTTGAAAGAAAATACAGTATAATATCAATAACAAAACAAAATGATGAAAATTATAAATTTCAATAGTACCACAAAAAAATATAATACAATTCTTAAGACTTATAATATGAAGATAATCGAAAGCAAGATTTTTTAGAGCCATGGGACATATTTTTTCGTTTACAATAGTACTCAATTCAATTCGCAAATATCATATCAAGGGTTCAACCAATACCTTTTGTTCGGTAATATGAACTTTTGTAAACCATATATTTCTGATTTTTTCCGTATAGAAATTCACTTTAAACCTTGCCTCAGGAAATGGCAACTGCGTAGCAGCGCAATCCCGGAAAGTATAACGATTGGACCGGTTATTCCACAACAGGAGAATTAAAACAAAGCTATGTTATCTTCTTATAAAGTTATAATCAGAACGGACTGGACACTATATACTAGTGAGAAGAGAAAAGATAAAATGTTAAAGGGCGTTATTCCTAGATAACTTTTCCGAATTGTCTGTCCAACGTACATACATAAAACGTAATCCGGGATACGAACCAATCGCGTAGCAAATGTAAAATTGCACAGTATGTATACCGAAAACTACTCAATTTTAATTTATTTACGAAATAATGTGGTGAAAAGTCAAGGCCATTCAATGCTAATAAAAGTAACTGCTCTAATCCGGCGCGCCCAAGCTTTAACATATTGGTATTGATTCTTTCTTAATGCGCTACTTGAATATTTGAAACACATGAAAATAAAATACTGAATGTGCAACCTGATCAAATAACGCGAGATTTCTTGGGTAGGTTTACTAACAAAGGGTATTAAGAACCGATGCGCTAAAATGGTAGGGTGGCGGAAGGGGTTCACCTGAAGTAAGTTGCGCCGGGGATCGATACAAGGTGCCGGTACATTTCCGCTACGATATATTCTTAATTTGGCCACTCAAATTTGACGTTCGTAAACTTACCGTTTTGAAGGCGACAGGCTGCTTGGGGTTCCGTGAAGTACTCCTGTCACTTTTCTCGGTCGAGGTCACGAGACGTAGGTAGAAAACAACACGGAGTACCAGACAGTGACGTCCCGTAAACTGTCCGTCGCAACGACGGATAGTTTAGCCAAGCTTGCGCAAGCGCAACCAAAATGGCGTACTTTTCCCTCTTTTCACTCTCAATAAGTCTCCCTTGTAAAGCTTTAGGATGTTGAAACGAACGAACTTTTCACAGACACGCGTGAGCTTTCGCGAGGGTAGCTTTCGATTATAACCAAGCAGAATTACGTACCTACTTTTATTGTAGAATCTTTTCGAATTCTCCGTTTCTCAGTTTGTTCATACGACATTGTTGATTTTTCGCATTTTTATGAAGTTCAAGAATAAATATCTCATTGATTATCAGTCTTTCAAACTCAAGTTTCTAAAAAGTGCTTTCCTAGTGTTCAAATGTCATACATAATTAGTCCTAATAGTTCAGTATTTTTATAAATTATTTTCTATTTCATTTTGTTAATGCATATAGTACTTTTCATCATACTGGGACGAAAGCAGCAACTTTCCTCCCGCAAGCGGGAGGAAAGTTTCTTCTTTTCCTCCCTGTTATGAAGAAAAATCGTATACTTCCCTCGGGAAGTAAAAAAGAATGCCTCAGACTACATGTTTTTCACCCTCGGCTTCACCTCGGGTAAAAATTACACGCAGCCTGAGACATTCTTTATTTTACATCCCTCGTTGAGTAATATACTATTTCGTCATAGTGCGCGTAAAATTCGATTTTACTCCCGAATTTGCGGGAGTAAAATATCTGTCACATTTCCTAACCTTTCGAGTTGCAAATTCGAAGTGTAAACTCGAATTTTATACCCACTATGACGAAAAATTTTGTTCGTTACATGTGCGTAAACTATTTTTGCACCCGTAGGCAATCACCGATAGGCAAGCACACGTATGCGCAAAATTTTTACTAGGCTAATTTCTGAAGTAGACCTGGAAATCGTTAACAAATAAATATTTATCAATATTTCAATTATCTTACATGTTCTTTTATCCATATCATGTACATAGACTACATTACAATCGCGGTCACTGAACTTACGTTGTATAAACAAACAACAAATCAAGAAATGTTTACTTCTAATTCGTATTTGGGTTGTTTATTTACATTTCCGGAACATTGAACGGTCTATTAATGATTTCCAACATCTATAAAAATACAATCAATTCCTTTCGCGTCATCGAGTGCTAAAGGTGTATAGAGTGGATTTAAAAATTCTGAAAATGAGTGATACGGATACGATATCAGATAATATTCCTCCGAAATTGGCCTCGCCGGCCATCGTGCGCGCAATATGCACTCGGTGCGTAAAACTCCATTTTACGCACATGTTACGAAAAGTACTATTAAATTGGCCGTAGCTGGCCCTCTGTAAAACATATACTGTAACAAGCATGTAAATATTGACTATGAAATTACCTATCAAATGATTCTTTGCATCATCCTAAATACGAAATTCAAGGAGAGATATGATACACGGAAAAAATCGTCGCTGCTTCGCTCTGCCTTCCCCTATAAATAAATTAATAATAAATGAATGCAGTAAACAAAATTTATTTTACTCATTCTTGATGGAGCATTTTTTGTAAAGTACAAATTAGATAACATGAAATTACTTCAATATAATATATTCAGAACATGTTTAGTATACGTACATGCAGTGATGGATTAATGCATAAACTGAAGAAGATATAGCTAAAGGGCCTCCGGCTGCAAGAGGCCCCATAACAAGGTCAAAAATTTCCAATGTTTGCAAAGGAAGGGCAGTATATAATACCCTTCTTTTAAGATGCGTTAAAACACTCATTTACGAATTGCTGGATTGGAACAACAACCACCAGAACGTAAACGTTGTCAAACTTGACACATCAAGAACTGTACAATGTTACAGTTGAAATGTTCAGGCTGTTTATTGGACGTTTATTATACATATAGTGTTCTTAGGTAATTCCAGGTCGTTTATTGGAAGTTTTGTTAGAATAGTAAAACGTAGGTGGAAATACACAAAATACAACATTTTTCTACGTTTTGGGGATCTTGGACACGTAATATTACATTTTTTTCTGGCACATGTTACACACACTGGCAACATAAAATATTGTTCGACGCATGTGTGAAAATATTTTTTGTACTAATGTGAATGCGAACCTCGCTTTCAGCTCGGCCCGCAACCCTTACATTCGTAGAAAAAACTTTTACGCTCCTTTTATACTTATATATCGAAAATTATTAAATATTTAGATTCCCACTTACCTAGACATTGTGTGCCGACAGACACGCACAGGTCATATTAATATACAGGGTGTCCCAAAAGTTTCGAAACGGTCTTGTAACTTTTGAAAGATACAAATTTTTTAAATTGCTTAAACACATGAAACGATTTTTCAAAAAAGCTATCGTTTTTTAGGGGTTCCAACGCCTAGGGGCCACGAGGGGGATGAGTATCTTAAATAGCAACATGGGCCGAATAGGGACTCATTTGAAAGGTCTCTTCGAGACGAATACAAAACACTGGTCATAGATGGCGCTGCGATCACTTATAGCGGAATTATTCAACTTTTAACATTTTTAATCTAGTTACTTCTGAACAAATAAAGATTTCGAAAATCGCTGAAGTACGTGAAACTATTTTTGAGAAAAGCTGTCATCTCTGAGGGTTTCCCACCCCACCCCATGGGGGGACGTGGGGCACGAGGGGGGATGAATAGCTTAAATCGCAATGTGCGTTGATTGGGGGCTCATTTGAAAGTCTCTTCGAGACGAATACAAAACACTGGTCATAGATGGCGTTATAATCATTTATCGCCGAATTATTAATTGTTTGAAATTTCTAATCTAAGAAACCAATATTCGGATCCAACATACCACACAATCTTGGTAGCGATTAAAAATGCCTAAGCAGCCTCCTCTTTTACACGGGCTTGGGACCGTCATAGGTAGAGTTTTGCTACTTTTTTTTAATTTTCTTTTTTTAATTTTCTTTCGTTTTTTGTGTTTCATTTTCTATAGTTTTGATCGCCGTTTAAAAAGTGTCTTTCAAAATAATTTATTTCGTGTGGCCAAATTGAGCACCTGCAACTTCCTGACACTGCCCCAGTCTTAAATAGAATTCGCCCAATACTTTCGGCCTCATATCTCTTGAAATAAGATGTACTTCCTGGATTATTCGTCCTCGTAGTTCTTGCAAGTTGGCGGGTTTTTTCGTGTATACCCTGTCTTTGAGGTATCCCCACAAAAAAATTACTCGCTTTGTAGTTCCTCATTTCGCCGCTAGTCACATGCGTGACTTTGAGCACACAAAAACAACATATATAAAAATCCTGACCAACATACAGGTTTAACAAAACATAGAATAGAAACGTGTCATAATTTCGATTTTGAAAATGTAAAAATTCTTGCTTCCGAATCTAATCTATTAAAAAGACAACATTTAGAAAACTTGTTTATTAAACAAAAAAACAATAAAACAGTGAACATCAGATTTGAAAATTCCACATTACCAGATATTTATACTCCGCTAATTTATTTAAATAAGGAAAAATAATAACAGTTCCCAAATAATTATATTCGGAAAACAGAATTTACCAAGAAATGATTACTAAATTAAGTATTTTTGAAAATTACCTTCTTGAACTTATACGTTGTTAATAATGTACAGTATTGTCTAAGTCATCGACACGTCGACTACTATTGAAAAATTGAAAAATGAAAAATCAACTAAAGTTTTCTTTTATTTTAATTTTTTAATTAGTGACTAGTGTTAAGGGCTGGATGTAAGTTTTATATTTATTTTTACCTAAAAAAGTTGTTTATACAAATTTCTTAAAAAATACTTTTTGTTTTTAGATACTTAACACTATGTCAGTACATGTCATATTGTTAAATTCAAATGAAATTAAGATATATGGCTTATGGAATTGGCACAGTGCATAATTCTAACAAGAATATTTATAATAAGGTAATTAATTTTTGCTAGTGTCTTCTGATCCCTACATAACTAGTATCAGAAAAAAAACGTCCAAAATAGACATGTTATTGTTTGCCGAAGCTGTCGAATTACTGTCAGAACATGAAAGAATTGAGTACAGAATGAGTATTATTCAATCACAAGATTAAAGTCCAGTTAAAGAACTTGGATAAAATGTGAAACATGTAAAAAAATAATTTTTTTAGCAGAAAATAAGGAAAGCATAAAAAATTGAAAAATACCAAAAAAAAGATATACAAATTTTAGAAAAAAAAAAAATTCAAAAAAGAAAAAAAAATAAAATGTAAAAAAAAGTAAAAGACTCTCCATTATCGTCAACCTCCTCGTTCGGTGACGAGTCGGGCAACGTATGTTATGCGGCAAATGGACGATCAAATGACACGCTGAGAATAAAAATGGGTCAGAAATATAACGCGGGCAAAAGTGAACTTTGTCAATGCGGAAAAATGAATTAAATAATCTCCGCGGGCAAAAATGGATTAAAATTATAATTTACTTTTGCTCTTATGGAAAATTTATCCCACTTTTCCTCGCATCTTAAAAAGTAAACCATTTTTACCCGTTAGCTGAAATTAAGTCACTATTGCCAATTTCCAAATGTTAACCCGTTATTGTATTAATTCGAATAATATCTACACAAAGTGACTCTTATTGTTTTGTTTATGGGAAACGGGACTTACGAGTACATCATGTGTAAACACGATTCTATTTATTTAGGAATGTTGTTAAAATATGACAATGTTATAATTGAAATCGAAAAACAACTCAATTATGAAAATAACAAAGTTTTATTTATTTCTTAGATTTGACTTTGAATTCAGCGATCTGAAAGTATTCGCATCAGTTATTCATATTCTGAAAGGATACCTGTGATCCCTAAATTGAATTTATATATAATTCTTAAACATTCAATTTGCTTTAAATTCACATTTAAAAAATAGTAGTTTTCGATACAAGTGCGTATGCGTAAAGAACTTTACACATACACACGTGTGCCGAAATATTGTTTACGTACGGCTTTTCCGTGTGTAAAGTATAATCGAGTGCGTAAAGTTTACTTTACGCACCGAAAAGACGTACATAATAGTACATTTCGATACATGTGCGTAAAATAGGATTTTACGAACCGTTTTTTAACATGGGATTAGATAGGCCGGTGCGTAAAATCGAATTTTTACGCACGCGTGTCGAACGGTATTTTTTGACATACTATGCGGAAAATTTGTGCGGCGTTTTTTGTGTGTCAAATACGAGATTGCACACGAGTGATGACCGCGGCGCACGACTGCCCGGCGATGCCGGGAAGCAGGAGTGCGCCCCGGCAGCACGAGTGCGTAAAATCAAATTTTTCGCATACGTATGTCAAAAATACACTTAATGAGAGAGTATGTAGATATTTAGTGTATATGTGCATGTATCTGCGTGCATATACGTATCCACTTGAGGGAACTATTTTTGTATGTACACTAGCGTGCAGAGATTCTGTCATCTTTTATCTCTTACTCGTAAACTTAGAAAGTTTCAATCTTTTGAGACTAGCTTGCCAAGCTTAGCAATGAGAAGGCCATATTATAAGGATGGCCTGAACTCAAAGTAATTGCAAAGTTGATGACAATTGATAAAATAAAGTCATATATTAAAACGATTATTAAGCACGACCGTTCAAGTTCAATAATATAAAATAATAGCGCGAGCAAAAACGAATTATAATTTCAGCGCCAGCAAAAATGATATACATTTTTAATTCGGTTTTGCCCAAAAGAATATTTTATATATGTAATTTTTATCTTCATAATATTTTTATACATTTTTGCTTGTAGCGTCTAATCTCGAAAATGTGACGTAACAGAAAATTCTGCTAGCGTCATGACAAAAAACACGTCGGATATGATACTTCGCTTGTAAAAGATCTCTTGTGCCCTAAAATTAATCCAAACATGGAAGAAAACGCTAATTTCGATACATTTCACCTCACTTTTCTCAAAAAATGCGACGGAATAGGAAAATGCGAGTGTTTTCAGCACCAAAAAACAGTTCGGATATGATACTTTGCTTGTCAAAGGTAAAATCAGCGTCGAACAGTGATAAGGGGGCGTATATTCTGCAAATAATATGCCTCTCAATACATAATTGTGCCACTGCAATAAAAAATTGATGAAAACAATAAGTCAATGACAATGAATATCAATTGTACACGTCTCTTTCAAAAATTCCGAGAATTAAGCAATGTAGAAGCATACCAAATTCAATACTTTTATTATAGAATTAACATAAGAAGTATAATAATGTAATCAGGGAATTAACGCAAATAATGATTAAAATTTTAAATCATTTGTATATTTTTAAAAGAATCCCAAAAGTTTAAAAATTGCGATATCAAAGCGAACAAGTTTCAATACAAAATTACAGCACGAGCAAAAATAAGTTAAAATTTCTTTGCGGGTAAATGTGACTTATAATTTCCGAGCGGGCAAGAATTACTTAAATTTCTAATTCGCTTTTGTCCTGAAGAATATTTTAAGTCATTTTTGCTCTCACAATCGTGCAAGTCACTTTTGCCCACAGCCTGTAATTTGTTTCGTTTTTGCTCGCGAACAGAATAATAACCCATTTTTTCTCGCGACGTATGTTTAGCCCGTTTTTGCTATCAGCGTGTCAAATATGCTTATGTTGATCTTCAAAGTTAATAAACATTTGAAAAAACATTAAGAGGACGAAATGTCATTTTTAAACAGACATTTAATGCAAGAAATTCTAATTATCAGCGTTGGGTAGAGCAAAAACATAAGGGACAAAAATTCCCAACATTTCTTTCATCGCGGCCACAATTGTGAATTATAACTTAGTTACCAATAATGTACAAACGATATTAAAAATACAGTTACCTTAAACTCACTAGATTCCATGAATTTAAATTTTTGTAGCGCAAAGAATTTCTGAAATACTAGTGGATATACGTTATCATGGAGGTGACAAATAATTCATTTTATGGTTAATGACTGGCATAATTCATATTACTCGATTACGTCTAATTTCGTTCATTCAAACATAGGTTTTAAACACATGAAAAACGATAAGAGAACGAAATACCATTTTTAAACAGACATTCAATACAAGAAATCACTTGAAATCACGTGAAAAACATAAAAGTCCAATATTTCAAATATTTCTTTCTTCGTGGCCACAATTCAAACTTAAATGCCGAAATTTCGACCTGTTAGCGTTAAAGGGTTAATTTTTCAAGAATCGTTCACCATGTTGGATCCGCCATTTTTGATTTTTAAAATCTGATTTCAGATTTGTAATCACCGACCCAAAAAACACCAAGGTAACGAGTTTCAGGCGAATTCGTTTAATTTGTCTCAAATTCTCCGCCATATTGGATACGCCATTTTTAATTTTCAAATTTTGATTTCATATTGGTAATCACCGACCCCAAAATCTATAAATAATGATGTCGCATTAATAAAATCAAATTAAAAAATGTGAAACTTACGATTCAGTTAATAAAATTGTTTATAACTACTACTTCTCCCACCTAAATCGCAAAACATCCTGTGGATTCGGATTCAAAGTGCAATAAATAACCTGGGTTTTCATATTTTTAATAGTGTAAAAACTAACTAATTAACTAACTAATATCTCAACAAATTCAAATTGCATTGATTCATTGACTTCTAAGAATTTTTATAAACAAAATGATTCTTTTAAATTTTCGTCTACCATGTTGGACCTGGCATTTTCACTGTATAATATTTAACAATCGATTACTTATCAGTGACCTCGGAAAATCTTATTGACCGAATATCAGACAAAAATATAGATTTTCAATATTTTAGTCGGCCATATTGAATCCTCCATTTTCAATTTTAGAAATTTGACAGCGAATTCGGATTCAGCTACCTCAAAAGTTCTCGGATACCAAATATTAGACAAAATTAATATTTCTTTGTGTTCTATTTTGATCGGTCATATTGGATCCGCCATTTTGAGTTTTGAAATTTTATTAGCAGATTCGTAATCAGCGACCTCAAAAACCCCAAGGTGCCAAATATCGGGTAAAATTGAGATTTTCCAATATTTTGATAGGCCATATTTGATCCGCCATTTTGGATTTTTGAAAACTAACACCATATTCGTACTCATCGACCCCAAAAACCCCCGAGTAACTTTTTCCAGGCGAATTCAGTCGATTTTCAATTTTCATGTCAGCCATATTGAATCCGCCATTTTGAATTTTTGAAAACCGGCCTCCTACATGCGTTACCTATGTAGCAAAGCAATTATGACTCAAAAAACATGAGATCCGGATGTTTAAACGTGATAAAACGAACGGATAAAAGGTAGGCATGTAGGAAACACACTGTGAGGCCAAGGGTTAATGACTTCTAAGAAATTTCAGAAACAAAAGAAACAGATATTCAAAAATCTAGCACGACAACTTTTTCAGAAATTTCATTAGCTTCAATTTAAAAAAAAAAATTATTGAAATCTGTCGAGTGGTTCCTTCGGAAAGTTGACTTTCCTATAAAAAATGGGCGCCGTACCTGTGTGTCGCGGTCATTAGGCGTGGCATTTGGTAGATACAGAGAGACAGACCAACCTCATTCCTCACGTCTGTCTTTCTCTCTGTGTCTCTTTTTTATTGTTTTTTAGTTTCTAAAGGAAAGGATAACTTTTATTTGATTGTCTCTGATTTGTCGTGTCAGAGAGCACTTGTGTTTAGCAAGCGTTTTACGTAAAAAGCTAATGATAGAAGTCGATCGCGTCCGCGTATCTTCTCTCTGATTGGCTGTCAGAGATTGGTTCTGTTTTACGTGAAAAGCTCATGATGGAACTAATTCTGCTGTAAGGATTTCTTGACAGCAATATGCTCAGTTGAAATAAGAAGTTGATGTTCGTGCCAGTTCCCATTAGATGACGCCAAAGCGTTTCTCACGTAACTTAGCTTCCCATGTAGGAAATGATTTATGGCAAATTACGTACGCGGTGGAGTACTAGGCGTATTTTTACTTTGGTATGTATTATCATACGTGCTTATTTATAGATATTTTAACTTTATAAGAGACCTAATACTGCTCTTCCCGAGAATATTTGCCCTGCCTGCAATTTGATTAAAGCGTTTTTATAAAAAATGCGACTAACCGAGGAGAAAATTGCTGCCATTGCAGAATTTTCTCCATACTTTACGTCCGCGAATAATTTTCGTTCGTTGAGATTTAAATATGTGTATTGGGTACGATTTAGCACGGCACATGTCGCAATTTGTTTGTCGGAAGTGCGTACTGAAATTTTCAAAACGTTTGTACAGCTTTTTCAAATATAATGCTACCAAAATCTGCGATATTTTTTCAGTCTCGATTAATAAGGATGCTAGGCTATTAGAGAATTCTGTTGTAGCTGTAGGCTTCAAAGTTGTCGAAAATCAAGAATCTTCAGAATCAAATGATGATTTTAAGTCCTGCAACCTGCAAAGATTAGTAAACTTGATGGACCACCTGAAGATATTTTCAGCATCGTAGATTATGATGATTTGACGATTTCAAATGAACCATCAGAAATTGAAAATTCGCTAGCCATTTTATCTACAGACAGTTTTTAAACGAACACGGATGAAGATAATCCAATTTCTAGCCTACATTCTCCTAATGATATCGATGCTGGAAATGGTACTGAAATGAAAGCGTCCAAACATCCTTTCAAATTGATTTGTGAGATCCAAATTCCATATGATTTGTGGAAAAAATTGTATAAATGCGGCAAATTAATACGTGGATGGACTGATGAGTTCAACGAATATTTTAGCGATAAAT
This sequence comes from Trichopria drosophilae, assembly GCA_030407085.1. NCBI lineage: Eukaryota > Metazoa > Arthropoda > Insecta > Hymenoptera > Diapriidae > Trichopria > Trichopria drosophilae. The sequence goes on along the minus strand of CM059582.1, from coordinate 10,211,841 downwards.
TTCCGCATTGTGTCATAGTAATAAGGGCCGGGGAAAAAAGTTACGAAAATCAAAACCCCGAAAGGCTTGCTTTCTTTTTGACAAATTTTCAAAGACGAAGTGAAGAAAATCACACTGGAGCCATGCTATATCTAAATTTTGCCCTTTCGGTGTGTTGATTTTCGGAACTTTGTTCCCCGCCCGTAATAAGCTGGAAGAAAATGTACCTGACGCCAGTCTTCAAGAAGAGAAAAAATGTATACCTTCTAGTTATAGTGAGAGGTCATTGTAAAAATTCTGCATGCACCAATTTTTAGTTCACGGTACACAAATCAATAGTCTTTCCAAAACAACATCACTTTCTCTGTATCCGCTAATAGCGAAATCGTGCACTATGGTGATGAAGTTCATCGTCGATTTTACCGTGGAAAAAATCGGGAAAATCTAGCCAAAATCCTGGAATGTGAAACACCCAGTGCTATTAAACTGGACATGATAACGGCCGCTTCCGAAAGTGTTCTTTCAGCTGGAAATAGAAATAATAGCTCTGAAATTTTGCACAAAATATCCCACGAAAATAGGTTGAAAAAGGACAATGATAAAGACTTTTATGGTAAAATTGAATGATCAATTTCAAGAGACCTGGAAAGGAAAAGTATGCTCATTCAAGTATATAGTGTTAAACCCTTCGGCGTCATCCTCTTTTCTGAGCGGCAAATCAGATATTTGCTTTAAATAGGAAGCTTCATTTTTTGTTACTTGGACGCAACGGGTTCCATAATTGCTTGTCCTGGAGGCATACATGGATCAATATTCTATTACGCCGTAGTACTCCCAGGATCAGATGAATACGGTGCACTTCCAGTTGCTCAATTTATCTCCAGCGAACACAAAACTGTCAATATTGCTCACTTTTTAATGGTGTTCCATGATATTGCCAGTCGAATGACAACCAAAAGGCCTTTTATTCATAAAATCGAGACAGATTTTAGCTTAGCGCTTATTCAAGCTGCTGTTCAGATTTTTCAACGGAATATACGCTTTCGCATTATTTAGAGATTGTCAACGACTGGCATGTAAAAAACGAGTATGCATAGCCTCTCGCGCTTACAGTTGTACACATATGTTCAACCCATACCCTTAGGACGGTAATGCGAAAAGCGAAATAAGTTTTAAAAAGTGTTGATGGTCGACGCATGGCTGCAAACACCATATCGAAATTGATTCACTGCGATAATTTGAACAGCGCAGAAAAAGTATTCTCAGAATTTGTGACAGTTTTTGGTCGCAAAATTTCGATGAAGTTCTGCAGTCATTAGACGATGTCGTTCTGGACAATGTTAACGATGATGATGAATTATTTAATGTACAAGATTCTGTCAAATATGATTCACTTCCACAGGCCAATGGTAAACGTCACGATTCGCCTTATTTCATTTTTTTAAATAAAATTCAGGAAACGATCGTTGCACGCTCAAAGACAACAACCGAACAAAATGAGTATTACTCAGAAGAGTTCAGCCACTACCTGCTTGAGTATATAATGCCCTATTTTGCGGTCTGGTCTGCTGTATCGTTGCGGCAATTCAACTTAACCCGCGATTCTAATGCACCGGTCGAAAACTGGTTTAAAATTGTGAAACTCAATGTTTTCGAAACAAGACTCCATATACCGGCAACGACATTCATCCAAAAGATGGAATCATATTTGTCGGGCCGTCTTCTGGATCAAAAATACTCGTTAAAAACTGCTCGGCGAAGACAAAATAAAAAAAGCAGACAGTATATGGAACAAAATGCATAAGAATCGTGGGCTAAAAAAAGAATGAAATAGATATTTCAAATTCCCAAAACGTTTGCAAGCCACAACTACTAGAAACTACATTAACAGCACAGCAGATTACGTAGATGATAAAAAACCAAGTTCCACCAACAATACAGTGAACAGTGATAAAGAAATTGTCGAAGTATCAGAAATACTAGATCTTGACAATGACAGTAGAAAAATGAATGTTGATACATCTAAAACATTCGTTAACGAATTTGGGAGATTCGATAGCAGAACGCAGTATCCCAGTAATTTCCCATTTCTGCAAAAAGGTACTCCTGGTATTGTCATGAATAAACAATCATGCGAAACGCAATTCCCTAATGAGTGGTTGGATGATAACGTTATCGATGCCTTTTTTGCGGTAGCACGGGCTATTGCTTCTCAATCGAACTTCAGAGTTGTACCCATCGACACTTTTCTGGTCCACAAAATTATGATAGGTGAGGGAGGGAACGGCTACTAAATAGTACATTATGTGCCAAGGGCGTAATTATCGATCTTCCACGATTGTGAAGTTTGTCGCCCGAGCGGAGATCGGTATTTCGCCCGTGTCCCATAACGTATTTCTTGATCCGATTCTTGTAGGACTCGATAATTCGCGGCCGAAGGTTTCGCCCTAGGCCGAGAAATCGAGTTCTACGGCCGGAGAATGAAAAAATGGATTAATGCCACCCAAATATGGAACCAAGATTTGTGGCTAGTGCCAGACCACACGCCAGGTCATTGGACACTGTTAATATTAATCCTGAAGCATCGCCGATTTTTGAACCTAGATTCCATGCATGGCGATCCTCCACACCAACTGATTACTTGCGTATATTTGTTCATGGAAAAACACCGTGAAGCAAGGCTTCATAAACTAACAATATGGAGAGAGTAGACTCTAACAATTCCCGGGATATACCTTCACAACTGAAATTGGTGTTCAATTCATCAGAAAACTGTGGAGTCCATGTTTGCGTGTGGGCGTGTGGGCGTACCCGATTGTTTCATCCAGCACAGTAGTTTCATTCACTGAAGCAGATATGAACATAGCACGAAAATCTATATCAAATCTCTTGGTCCTGCCCAATGTGGAGACCACCAACGTTTACACCCAAAGAGGGTTAATACTCGAAGATATGTTTATAACGGACATGCGAAAGTAAAAAATTATAACATTCAAATAGACAGAGAACTACCTAAAGGATTTGATAGCACTGTTGAATACTGCGCATCCATAAGAGTACTACTATAGGCTGAACATTAATACAGTACTTGTACCATCAATAAAAATGAATACATTATTAAAAAAACGATAAAATTTAAAAACAAAAAAAAACGATAAAATTTAGAAACAAAAAAAAGCAAAAAAAAGATAAATAAAAAAAACAAAAAAAAAATAACAGGAGCACTCGGTAGGTTACCTCCACGTGGTGTGCTCCGGGCAACGCATTTTGCGGCAAATATCTACTACAAATACACCCACATGAAAATTATTTTTTTTCAACTAAGTGCGCGAAGTTAAATTTCGCGCACTGACTTGAGTGCGCGAAGCAATTATATGTATATATGTATGTTTGTCCTTCTTTCTTTCGTTTCGATACATGCCCAGGCGCATTCAAAACAATCTGCGGTTCCCGAAAAACGTAAACAACGGTTACAATAACAAAACGGATTCATTATTGTATACACAATAAAAACTGAATTGTTTTCGTTCATTTTGTAGGCAATCTTATACTGATAATTATTTATCCAATAACTGTAATAAGTGTAGTAAATTACAACCATAAAATTTCCTTATTAAATAATTTAAATTAATCATAAATATATACTTAATAATAATGTTACTTAATAATAAGTGTATACTTTTCATATGAATTTGATACGTTCCTGAAATATATTATTTCATTTCATAATGTTTATTTATTCTATTGGGAGGCCTCCGCCCCCCAACCCCCCTTTCCCGCCCCTGCCACCAATTTCTCCTCTTATAATGCTTTGCGCACACGTTATAAAAAATAGTATACGATATACGTGCGCTCATGGGATTTCCTCACTCGCGCTCCTGTCACCATACTTCGCGCACTCGTATCGTAATGTACTATACTGATACAGCAAAATGGAATTAACTTTACTTGATTTGCTAAAACAGTAGATTTTTTGCCTGATATCGACAAATTTCCATATCGCTAAATGTCGTTGACCCAAATTCTAGCTTCAGCCCGATATCGAGCCGCCGATCTAGTATCGTCTGAAGACGGTTACATACGGTTCGTCCTACGCACCTTACCTCGCGATTCGAACTCTCGGACAAATGGCCGTCACCCGGAAAGACGTATACGCTCTCGGTCCAAGTGCCTTTAGTAACAAATGTACGTGGATAACGTTTTGTCTGACGCTGATACCTTGTCTGGCGCTATCTCGATTCGTCAGCAGCTCATCGACCTGCTCCATTCCTACGGGATAGCAAATGGAGCACGAACCGTCCGGAGCTCCTTCCCGAGAGCGATCGAGGAGCTGTCGGTCCCGTCAGGGAGATTATAGAAGACGATTCGATCAACGTGCTAGTATTGCTGTAGAACACGGTGTCCGAATATATCGGTTTGCGATTACCAGTCTTCGATCCCGCGCGACCTGTGACCACAAAGCGTACAATCCTCTCAGACATGTCCCTGGCCTTGGAACCCCTCGGGTGGTTCTCGCCGGTTTTCGTCAGCGCCAAGATATTCCTCCAGGACTTGTGGATCCTGACTGGTTGGGACGACCCCCCCCCCTGCCTCCCCCAAGACATTATAGAGCGTTGGACAAAATACCGCGATCAGCTGTGGAAGCTGGCCAACGTCAGCGTCGATCGATGGACCGTGACCACGCCGAACACCTCGTCCGAGATTCACGGGTTCCAGATTCGGCACCGTGGTTGTCTTGACAGGATTCACCTTGGATTCAGCCATAATTGGCCTCCATCACTCGTAGATAGATGACGGCGACGGTGTAAGACTGCGTCTACATTGTGACGCTGCCGCGCCGCCCGCGCGTCGCAGTCGAGCTGTTTATGTACCGCAAAGCCAAGGATCATGCGCTGATTCCTTTGCAAAGATCGTATCTTCGAACATGTGATATTGCAAAGCCATCAGCGCATGACTTCTGCGTCTGTGGAACATGAGCAGCACCACTGTGACGCGCGGGCGGCGCGTCAGCGTCGCAATGTAGACGCAGCCTTTCACCGTCGCCGTCGTCTATCTACGAGTGATGGAGGCTGATGGGTCCGTTCACATTTCATTGATTATGGATCAAGTCAAAACAACCACGGTGCCGAATCTGGAACTCTGCGGAGGTCCACTCCTCGTTCGGCCGCTCATGCACATTCGACGCACCAAGTCCTTGTAAGCTCAACCGGTGTACGCGTGATTCGACAGTCGGATCGTTCTCGACTAGTTGAGGCAGCACCCGAGCCGTTGGAAGACGTATGTCGCCAATCGGGTGTCCTACATACAGACGGAACTTCCGTCTGCCATTTGGCGGCACGTTCCCACAGCGGATAACCCCGCGGATTAGGCGACGAGCGGCACGAACCTCTCAGTTGGCAAATTTTTGGCTTTGGTGGAGGAGGTCGCGCTGGCTGCGCCTGAGCTCCAAGGAATAACCCGCTTCGGACACCCAAGTATATTTACCGGTACTCGTGGCTGCAGTGTTCTCAGTAGTCCCGAATCGAACTCCTCCCCCCCCCCCCCCGAGAAGGACTCCTTACTCCATCGTTTTTTATGCCTGATTCGGCTTACTCGTGTGACGGCACATCTCCTCAAATTCAGGGAAGATTGTCATAGGAAATAGATGGGACATCCAGCAGTCCCGCACATTACCTTCGCCGAGGTCACACGGGCGCGATCTGCGTTGTTGCGTTTAGCCTAGAGCTCCACGTTCCGCTCCGAGCTCGCGATCCTGTGCACCAGACGGAAACTACCTCGCAACAACTCATTTATCAACCTTCACCCGTTCGTAGACGGTCAGGGCATTCTGCGCGTCAGAGGACGCCTCGAGGATGTCCGATTATCTCCGACAATGAAACATCCTGCGATACTTTCGAAAAGTTGCCCTCTAGGCAGATTGTCCATTCGCGATGCCCACTTGCGCTCTATGCACGGCGGTCCATCGCTTATCCTGAGTGTACTCCATTCACAAGTGTGGGTGCTCGGAGGTTCAGGGTTGGTGAAACGGCACGTTCACGAGTGCATGCGGTGTCGAAGAGCTCAGCCTCAATTAGGAACGCAACTCATGGGTAATTTACCTGCAGCCAGAATAACCCCAGCTAGCCCTTTTACTACCGCTGATGTGGATTACGCCGGACTCATCCAACTCCGCACCTCCAAGGGCAGAGGTTATCGATCCCGTGAAGGTTACATCGTGCTCTTTATCTGCTTCGCGTCTAAGGCTGTACATCTCGAGGGGTCAGCGATATGACCAGTAACGCCTTCATTACCGCGTATCGGCGATTTGTGGGTCGGCGCGGGATGTGCAGCCAATTGTACAGCGACAACGGAACCACGTTTACGGGTGCCGTTCAACAGCTCATATCGATGTTCACCGCAGCCTCCAATTTCTACGCTCAAGTTAACACGGTTCTCGCGAGCGACGGAACGAGTTGATCATTTATACCCCCCAGCTTTGGGAAGCTGGTGTAAGATCAACCGAACGGCACCTCATACGGGTTGTTGGTGCCCATACGTTAATCTTCGAGGTGCTAAGCACCGAGCTTATTCAAATCGAGGCATGCATTAATAATTCCTGCCCCCTTGTCCCTTGTACGGACGATCCAGAAGATTTACAGGCATTAACCCCATCGCGGCGCAATCCGCCCTCGTGCTGGATGTTGAATCCCCCAACATTTCTACACTGAAAGCCCAGTGGCGCTATTTCCGTATGGGCTCTATCGGGCATAAAACGTACAAAGTCGGTAACACGTTATGTATAGCATGCGCCCTATCGGAATTGCCGTAAGTTGCACATGTTTTCGTGTGGGGAATGTCCGTAGGAAAAAAGACTGAAGGCAGGTCGATATTTGTTCCAATCCCATGCCGGAATCGTATAGGTAGCCCGATACTCCCCACACAATCCCCACTCTTTCGTCCGAAATTCATTCCAGTGGCCATCCCATTTTCGCGGTTGTTTGGAACGATTTTATGCGATAGTGCAGTCCTTGGTGTTTCGATAAACGAAAATAAATAGTGGAATTGAATAAGTGACAATGTACGAGTTTCTATTGTAAAGTAAGTTTTCATCTTCAATATTATTAATACGACAATTGTATTATTATTTAGTATAAAATTATTTCATACATATTCGTGAAAAAAGTGCGGTATTTTTTACTAATGGAACGTACACTTGATAATGATTCGAATTGGTCAAATTAATAATGTAATTATTTAGTATAATCATTATTTTCCATTAAAATGGAGAAAACCTCTCTCTGGCGTTTCATCCCGGTCTGTATCAACTGGAATCATCAGCAGGGCTTTGTGATACAGACCTGCCCTGTACGCCGTTGTTATATCTATTAGATCCAAAGTCATTTTTACGAAGTAAACTGAATTTCGCTTACTGCGAAAATCCAGTACCCGTAATTGGGTCATCCATCATAGAACTCACCAAGTACGAAGTACAAAGTACAACTCACTCGATAAGATAGATGGAGGTTTTATCGTCTGATGACAAATTTTTCAGATGTTATGTTTTTCGAAATAGATGACAGGCTAAGCCATAATGGAAAATATCTTTCTCGCTTGTTTGATGACAAAAATTATTTTTCTAAAAAACCTTCCATCTGCTTATGACATATAATCTTTGGGTGAATTTCGCAACTCTTCTGATGTGGCAGACAAGTTTCTGACTTCAGAGGGCAAAGAACCGAATGATTTAAAAAATAGGCTGAGTCTATATCCACGCATGGAACGACCCCCACCCTGCCTCCCGGCCCCCCTGCGGGGGGCTGCGCCCGATACTACCCGCTAACCTAACCGCGAGAGGGGAATCACGGAGTACGCGCGGTGGGAGGCATTTCGTCCGTGGAAATAGACATTCCGTAAAAAATATGTTGCAAGCATTCCATCATATTTGTTCATTATATGGCCTTTAATATCTTAGTATATTTTATAGTCAAAAGTGAACATAAACCCCCATTTATGAATGTAATTATTTCCTTTTGTAGTTACTTTAGCTATATTGCAAAAATAGTTATTAACAAAGTAGGAATTATTATGATTATGCTCTATTTGTTTTTATTAGTAGATATTACTTATGTCTATTTTTTGTTTTAATGAATATATCTGCCATACATCTTTATAGGCATGTCACGATTACTGAATTTGTCAGTATCTAAATTGATTTCTGAAAAAGAGAATGTAATGGTGATAGACGTAACAGAAGATAAGACGACCTCGTCATCACATTTGCCAGTTACACCTGCAGGTAATCATTTATGATTTGCATAAATTAATTAAAAAATGTATTGACATTGTTTAAACCAAAATGGGCCAAATTGATTACAAAAACAATCTAATTTGCTAGATGAAATCAATTGTAAAATATATGGTAGTACTTACACTATATGTTCGGTCTTGAAAAACTCACCCGGTACAGGAGAAACTATACAGGAAGAATATATAGGTTCGCCGTGACCCTAAATTTCGAGGTTCGAGCTGAATCAAACTATTTCTTTCCGTAAAAGATATTTACATAAAAGAATGGACATAAAAACGATTGAAACTGCATAAATCATACTACTAATTTACTTTGTTCGTATGATGATTCAATTTCAGAAGTAAAAGAATTGAAATACATTCTCATTCCACATTTTTTCAGTTTGATACATGTCAAAATATTTGTAATTTTCATTTATCACTGACGAGGAATCGAAACAAGATTTGAAACGTTTCATATGTTTAAAAAAAAAGCATGCAATATAAACTGTTACAGTGCATATAATATATATTTGAAATAAATATGATGTAACGGGGCGTTCGCGCCGGCGGACCAGGTACGTTCGCCGTCGTTGGAATGTTGCCATAGATACCGTTTTTCGTTCGTTTCCGTGATGGGATCGGGTTTTAGGAACGGCCCCGAATCAGCCCGTGTTCCGCCGATTTCGCCGGTCGACAAAATCGGAGTCAGATGGCCTAGGATCGTTGAGTCAGGAGACTAGTCAGTTGAGAGCAGGGTACGGAAACGGGCATAGGGGCCGAGCTTGCCGTTAAATTAGTTCCGACATTTCGGGACTGTGTGTACATGGCGTTGGAATCGAACTTATGCAGGATGGGGGCAGGAGATTTCAGGCTGCAAAATACGTACCGTGCTTGTGGTAGCCGATCTTGGGGACCGGGGGTTAGGTAGCTCGTCCCACATTTTCGTTTTAATTATCTTTCACAATACGTACTGTAGGTGCTTGGGGTCGCCGATTATGCGGCGTATGTAGTGCGTGCTACAGTTTTTCAACTTACCACGTAAAATACTTACTGTAGATACGTTGGGTCGCTGATTACGGCGAAAAAAAAATTAACCTTGAAAAATGATTTGACCTTGAATTGACCTTGAAGTTTGACCTCAAGGACGATGGTCCTGTACATTTAGGGTAGGGTTTTGAAATAATATAGCAAAAAAAATACTGAGCGCATTACTTACATTCCGTAAATGGCGACCTAAAAGATTTTTTGTTTTGTGTCCCGCGTGTTCTTTGCCCTCCCTTAAGAAAATTCCGTAGCTGTGCGAGGCGGAGTGCGGGAACCGCCACCTAGGTTTAGTATTAACAATCTAACAATAACGGAAAGAAAATTACATTACAGTAGACTGCAATTAATGTTTATTTCGATTAACCATATTTTGTAACGTGAATCTGTTTGAATAACCTTTCTGTAAGTATATATCAACTCGTCCAGACACTCAAATTATGTATTTCAACTTTTAATGGAATCATATGAAGGTGAATTCCAGATTATCTCATATGATTATGGGAATTATGAACGTTTAATAGAAACCAAGAAAAGAACATACTTTTCGAAAAGCAAAGTTTTCACAAATAATCATTGGGCACGAATTTCAACGTACAAATTGTTTTACGTAAGTTGTTTAAATATTAATTCCATATATGAAATTTACTAAAAAACTATTTTTTGAATATTAATTATTAATTTAACATTTTTATGAGCAGCTTGACAGTTTTATAAGGTATTAAAAAATTACTTTATTTATATAAAAGAAAAGAAACACTCAATATTAAAAATAATAAAAATTCTATATGTTTCGAAAACTGATACAAATAGTTTATATTAGTCTTATGATGGTTTAATTTAAAAAATAGAAAAATTATTCTCATTTAACTTTTATTTTATTACAAATTTGTAGTTGGTGCAATTTGTTATAAATTGATTCTTAATGTATCATATATTGCCTAACTTTTCGTTCATTAAAGTAAAAAAAACAAATGTCTTTTGTATTTTCGAACAATAGTTCAAAAATTCTTGTCAAATTTTTAAAAAAATTGCATTTAAAGTACCATAAAAATATAAATAACTTTTTAAAATGATTTAAATAAAACTGTGCCCATTATAATGTAAAAGGTGAATTACAGGTCAATTTTTTTATTTTTTTAAGTACTCTCCGGAGTTTCAAATTTTTGACAATATTAAAATGCATACAACATACTAATAATAAATGTGACTATCGTGGAACTTTGGTATTCATTAGTCCTAAAAATATATTAGAAGGGATTTTGTTCATATCCTTATGTAGAAGTATTTTACACAGTGTCGGAATTTATAACTATCAAGAGTACAAGATGGCGACCGTTGAAACACTCGCACATGGCGGGTTATTTAAATTGAAAACAGCGAGGAATTTTATGAACTAAAAATAAAAAATATATTTGCATACGCACATCAATTTATAATTATTACATAATAGTCGACAGACGAATTGACTCTAATACATCCAAAGATGGATGGCAACGGATTCAACTACCGACATGTTGTCCTTGTTCCGAAATTTGTCCCACAATTGCACTGAGACGGAAAGAAACTTCGAATCGCACATATATGCTCCGACTTGAGCCTCGCTTATCATCTACTATCGCACGACAAAACAAAAAACACCTCTTCTCACCGAGTGCTACTACCGAAGTGCCCAAATTTGCAAATGGCACTTCCGCATGGGCATTCCTCCCGGAAATTGTGATTTCATAGCGGTGAAGCTTTGCATATCACACGTACTCTGCCTGTAAGGGAGAAATCATACAAATTTTCTTACAGCTCCACCCCTAATTAATTAAATTCGTCCTCGAATTGATTTTTTTTTAACTAAGAACTAATAACTTAATCTAGAAATTAATTCAACCTTCGTTATGCTCGTTATCTTTGGAATCCGGATCTCTAATCTCACGTATCCATCTTTTTAATTTATCCGACGATAAAATCGTATTCAAGAGTTTTTGAGTTCTATTAAAACCGGGGATATCCTTGATAACATAGCGATTGTTGTTTAGAACCTTATCTACCAAATAGGGTCCTTTATACTTATCAGTTAATTTCCTATTTGTCCCTATCTTAAATTGTAATTTTCGAATCAAAACATAGTCGCCTTTCTGATACATCGTAGGGCTTTTATGCTTTTTATTGTAATACGCCTTATTATAAGTTTTAATTGTTTCATTTGCTATTTACGCACTTTTCCTAACTTCTTCGCGATCTTGACAAAAATCCTTATCAATATCTTTCAACTGCTGGACTAATTCTTGGACTAATCTATCGTTATGACTCCGTTGATCGTAACCCAAGAGTAAACGGCTTGGTGTAGCATTGATCGATTTATGTAGAGTATATTGTTCATCACGTATTGTATATGTGGAAGCTCTTTTTTCCATTTTCATTTACGTTTCCTGCTGTTTTCGTCAATGACGATTTCAAAAACCGATTCACCCGCTCAACCATGCCATTTGCCCAAGGGGAGGCAACTGCTACTTCGCGATGTTTAATATTTAAATCAGCAAGGTATTTATTAAATTCGTCCGCAGTGAACGAGGTTCCTCGCTCACAATAATTGCTGGTAAACCAAAAATTTTGAAAACATATTTCAAATATTTAATCGATTTTTTCGCTGTTGTACCTTGCGTTGGAAATAACCATGTAAAGCGCGTAAACGAATCAATTACAACTAATATGTGTCGAAAACCATCAGATGTACTCTGTACTGTAGATTCGAGGGGTCCAAAATGATCAATATGGATCGTTTGAAATGAAGCAGTGGATGGGATCTCATTTTGCATTTCTCCTTCTTTATTATTTGTTGACGCAGAAGACATCAAACACGTAATGCAATTATCTATATATTCCTTTACTTTTGCCTTCAACGAAGGAAACCAATATGTCCGCTCCACACCAAAGATCGTTTTATTAATACCACAATGGCACATTTCGTCATGGTACGTGTTCAATAAAGTTTCCCGCATTTCCCCTTCCATCGCATCGATTGCAAATTCATGGGCGAATAATTTTGTATGAGCCAGTTGGCTCGAAAACACGCGTTTGTTTAGATGTACAAGGCAATATATGTGCAATAAATTCGTCATAGAGTGAATTCGTGACTTTATTCATAACCCCGGACAAAGTTAAAAAGTAATTTAATTGAGAAAATTAATAAAATAAAATAAGATCGAAAATCTGCGGTAAGATCGGTGATCGTCGTGTTCGATTTCGAAGCAAGCCCTTGTCTCAGGTCGTCACGAGTAAGAAGTTCACATGTGTACGCGATAATATTTCGTTATCCTTTTTTTTTTGGAATATGAATTTCGGTTTTTTACAGTACGTATGAATAACATTTGCCACCATTAGTTCAGGAACCACGAATAAGGAGCCTTTTTCCGTTTTCCTATATGGGCATTGTTCTAGAATTTTTAAACTTTATGTTGTCGCTCATTATGATCCCTTAAAAATTTTAAATATAACTTTGCAACACTACAGATCAACAAATTTTTGTTCGTTTTACGTGTAATAAGTGTTTATTACTAATTACCGATATGTAGAAAACAATGAGAGTAAATAAAAGTAGTGAATTTGCCTGTTTTTGGTGCGCGACACTCACTACATTTTTTCAGTTTTAACACTGAAACTTTTTGAACCTTTTTTTTTATGGTCTGTGGTTTTTTGTGGAAGTATTTGGGGATGTAAACAAATGAAAAATCCTTAACTTAATGATGTGCCTCACTGAGAAATAAAATTATATACCTTCAAACTTGCGAGATAACTTTTTTTTTATAGTTGACAATTTAGCAATCAACCTTAGATAATTTTTTTCACATTGGTTTTTAAGAAACCACACAACAGGGGTACATTACCTATATGATAAGAAGTAATTTGAGCCTTTGCCCGAATGTGTGCCACCTATACATAAAAAATGCGACCACGTCAAACTTTAAATTTCCAAGCGAGACTCACTTTGAAAAATCAAATTATTTAATGGCACATCTACAATTCAGCTTCTAAGTACTTTGGAATCATTGTGATCTTTTCTCCTATGTTATTAAAGTATTTATAACTTTTGTGTTTTTTTTAATACAACAAAAACACACTTTTTGACAATAATAAAATGATTATTCTTTACAAATCGTTTTAATTTTTTGGTATCCTTAATGTTAAATCATGTATTTGGATTGCAAATTTTATTGAAAACTGACTTTGGATTTGTAATCAGTGGCCTCAAAAACCCTAACATATCAAATTTTATAAAAATCAAAGAAATTTTGTAAAAATAGTCCGCCATATACAATCCATTATTTTAAATTTGAATAACTATTAACTAGACGTTTAATTTTATATACTAGCTTCTAAAAATTAGGCCATAAGCAAAAGAACTGAATTTTTTATGTATATTAAACGTTACAAAACTAAAAACTAATTTTACGAGTAACGTAATATGTTACATTAAAAAAAAATACATCCCATGTGCGAAATTCGTAACGGCCCAGCCCTGGTCCAGTCCTGGCAACGGCGGTGCCGAGGCTCGGCTGCGACATTGGGCCAACACTGGCATGAGTCTTGGTGCGACACTACGGCCTAGACTCGGCAACCGGTCTTGGTCCAGTAATGGCTGCCAGCACTGTCACGGCATCGACAGACAGCACTGGCCCGGCATCAAAGCCAGTATTGGCGCGGCATTGACTGTCGGCAATGGCCCAGAGTCTGTTACGACACTACGGCCTAGACTCGGCATCCGGTATTGGACCATTAGTGGCTGCCAGCACTGTCGCAGCGTCGTCAGCCAGTACCGGCCCGGCATCAAAGCCAGTATTGGCGCGGCGTTGATCGTCGGCGATGGCACAGAGCCTATTGCTGCTAAATTTTACAGGCATTATTGTCTTTACAACGTCGCAGTAGCAGCACGACAAAAAAAGAAAAACAAAGGTTGAAACGAATTTATTGTTATTGGAAGAAACCTGGAAGATGTATATACATCGATGGGTATATGCATATATCCCTCCTTATTGACGAGTCTTTTGACGTTGTAAGCCCCTGGGCGGGGCCAAATTTGGAACTCCAACGAGTTGGATTAGTAAGTTCGTAAAACGTCGTACTAGTTCCATCGTATTCCTGTAAATAAAAATATTAATTTCTAATTCGTCGTTTATCACGACGAGTTAGTTCTTAGTCGGAGGGAAAGTCCCCCCGACACCAAAAAAGGTAAAAGTGGCGAGATCGCCCTCCGGCCAGAGTTGCCGCGTCGGTGCCCACACTTCAAGGAACGCGGGCGCTACTTCATATGCGGTTCGGCGACGCGTTCCTAGCGGCTATGGCCGGAACTTAACTGCTGGGTTTCCCTGGGGATTCGAACGTCACCACTGGCTATGGACCGAGTCTCCAGAGATCGGAGGGCTCGTATACGGAGAGAACTGTGCAAGTATGTAACTGTAGGGAATCCTTCGCCACTGTACTAAGATTTCGGGGCAGCTTATGCACCTTATGCCGCGAGATATCAATCTAAGAAAGTCACAGTCTCAGACTGTGAAAACGCTCACGGATGAGACAGCAAAACTACGATGCTTTCTTCGAGGCTTGCTCCCGCCTAAGTTATACTTTTTAGACTAGAGCTCTCCCGGACTTTTTTGAAGGAAATTTCCTCCTCAACCAAAAAGGTTTAGTAAATTTTTGCTCTATCTTGCATCGTTTTCGATACGGTCGATATTCGATCGGCAATATTCTGTTTGAAATAAATTTGCTAGGCTTGGACCGATGTTCGGTCCCGAATGTTTCCATCGCTGGGCCGAGATTTGGCACTATCACTTTGCCAGGCTTGGCCCGATGCGTTGGCCAGTTTTCAGCCGAAGTTTGGCAATTTGTGATAGCCAGTATCGGCTACCAATGCTGGCTCGATTCTGGCACAGTGAAGTTGCCAACGTTGGGCCAGCATCGGTAGCCGAAAGTCGGCTGTCAATGCTGGGCCGAGATTTGGCACTATTAATTCGACGCGGTAGGTTCGATGCTCGGGTCGGTTTTGGACCAACTGTGGGCCAACGATCGGCAGTACCTTGTATGAAATAAATTTGCTATAATTGGCCCGATGTTCGGTCCTGAATGTTTCCATCGCTGGGTAGAGATTTGGCACTATCACTTTGCCAGACTTGGTCCGATACTCGGGCCTAATATTGGGCCGACGCTGGGACGACCATCGGGAGAAATACCTATGAGATCAATTTGCCAGGCTTGGCCCGATGCGTTGGCCAGTTTTCAGCCGAAGTTTGGCAATTTGTGATAGCCAGTATCGGCTACCAATGCTGGCTCGATTCTGGCACAGTGAAGTTGCCAACGTTGGGCCAGCATCGGTAGCCGAAAGTCGGCTGTCAACGCTAGGCCGAGATTTGGAAATATTAGTTCGACGGGGTTGGTCCAATGTTCGGGTCGGTTTTGGACCAACTGTGGGCCAACGATCGGCAGTACCTTGTATGAAATATATTTGCTAGAATTGGTCCGATGTTCGGTCCTAAATGCTTCCATCGCTGGGCCGTGATTTGGCACTATCACTTTGCCAGACTTGGTCCGATACTCGGGCCCAATATTGGGCCGACCCTGGGACGACGATCGGGAGAAATACCTATGAGATCAATTTGCCAGGCCTGGCCCGATGCGTTGGCCAGTTTTCAGCCGAAGTTTGGCAATTTGTTATAGCCAGTATCGGCTACCAATGCTGGCCCGATTCTGGCACAGTGAAGTTGCCGACGTTGGGCTAGCATCGGCAGCCGAAAGTCGGCTGCCAACGCTGGGCCAATACTGGGCCGTATGGTCAGCATCGGCATTTCGCACATGGGATTGTGTATAAATGAGTCACGCAAGGTTTTTCCTGTCATTGGATCAATTCTAAAGCCAATAAAATTAATTTCATGAATGTGCCTAAAAAAAATGCAATTTTCTTTAACCTCAAAGTTTAAAAGTTCTAGAATAATGCCCATATACAACACCATTCACGAGTTCAAACTTATCGTTTTCTTCAAACTCCAATGTCTCGGCCAACTTTTTTAAGTATGCGTCTGTCTGTTGTCTATAAATGAGCTGGTCTTCTAAGGATAATGACTCTATTAAATAGACTACTCTACTTAATGCATCCACGTGTCTCATCTTATCACCTTTACGATGAATCAACTGAAAATCATAGCTTCGTAGGGTCATCGTCCAACGTGCTATTCGCGGATTTATATTTACTTTTTTGTAACCTAATGCCAATGAATTGCAGTCTGTAATTACTTTAAATTGCAATCCGTACAGATATGCGTGGAATCTTTCAATCGCACGGACAACAGCTAAAGTTTCAAGCTCGAAACTATGATAGTTGGTCTCCGCTTGATTTGTTTTCTGAGAAAAGTATGCAATTGGCGCGAATTTTCCGTCTGCTTGTCGTTGTAATAAAATAGCACCTAACCCCACAGAGCTAGCATCAGGGTGCAACTCAGTTTCCGCTTTGGGATCATAAATCCTTAATACTGGGTACTTTATCAGCTCATTTTTTATCAACAGAAACGCATCTTTACATTTATCGTCAAAATTAAATTTAGTACCTGATTATAATAACATTTGCAACGGGGCTACCTTCAAAGAAAACTCGGGGATAAATTTTCGAAAGTACCCAGTCAAACCAAGAAAACTCTGCAATTGCTTTACGTTCTTCGGTTGAGGAAAACTTTCGATTGCTTCGACATGACGCGTACTGAGTGTTATTTTATTCTTAGAAATAATAAAAACCAAGATATTCAATTTGATATTTTAAAAATTCACATTTTCTTAGTTTTAACTCAAATCCATACCTCTTAAAAATAACGCGTTCACGTAACAGACATGCCGGACTGCCTGTGTCTATTAAAGCCAATAACTCGCATGATTCATTCGCAATTTTTTTAATAATAATAATAATAACATTTATTCTCCGACATGTCATTACAGTGTTTTGTATAACAATACTAAGAAATAATATTACAAAATATAGTAAGTCTTCATCGCAAGGCAAAGCCCGAACGCGACGGAGTCAGAAGTCCTGTGAATACAGAACCTCCGACGTTTGGAGAAAATTAATAGCCTAACTTACACACTAATATAATATTGCACGGATTAATCCTTATTATAAATTATAAATTATTTACATAGAGTTTACACAAGGAAAAAGGGATAATTCAGGGGGGGGGGGGTTTGTTTATTTTTATGTTGCTTAGTTTTGTTTTTTCTTTTTTTTTTTTTTTTTTTTTAGAGAGTTCCATTTACTAATTTATGACTGCTAATGCGCCGATAACATATTACGATATTTTTTATTTTTTTCCTAATATTTTTACCAAAGTTGTGATTGTATATCATTAATAAATTGTAGCACCGGGCAGCCACGAAATCAAAACACTGTCTCGCTACCTCTTTTTTCCTATTAGGGATGATTGCAACTCTTTTCCTCTTTCTTCTTGTGTCAGCTGTATGATTGGTGAATTGTAGTAGGTTATTACCTATAGAAAAAGTTAACGCCGCTACTAGAAAGTTTTGTCGGATATCTAGTATTTGGGTATCTGAGAATATGCGGTTGGACGAATATTCCATACTTTTGCCTAAGATAATCTTTAGCATGCGCTTCTGCAAGACTTCAAGAGACTTTATATGCCTCGAGTAGGCACCTCCCCAAGCTATGATTCCATAATTTAGTATAGATGAAAACAAGGCATAGTAAATTTTAAACAAATGTCTCGTCTCAAGAAGTTTTTTAAGTCTCACAAAAACGCAGGCGAGGTACCTTAATTTTCCTACGACACTTTTAGTGTGGTAATCCCATTTAAGATGAGAATCTATCACAACTCCTAAGTATCTAGTATGACTAGCACGCATGATATCATGACAGCTACAATTTGTGTTATTAGAGTTACAAGTGTGTATCTTAATATTTAAATCTTGTGGAATGCTGTCTTTGTAGCAGCCAAATGGCACAAATACCGTTTTTTTGTAATTGATTGTTAGGTAATTAGCTGTAAAATAATTTTGAATGGTGCTCATCTTTTCAGTGGCTGTATTAGCCAGCATATCCCACGTTTTTCCCTTAACCACAAGGACGGTATCATCTGCGAACGCTAGAATTTCTCCCTCTTTGTACATTTGCAACATGTCATTTACATAAATTATGAATAGAAGTGGACCTAATATTGATCCCTGAGGTACTCCGTATGTTACATTATGACTACAACTAAAATAATTCCCTATTTTGATACATTGCGAACGATCTTGTAGATAATTTGTTAGTAAATTTAGCACTTTACCCCTTAGTCCGATAGATTCTAATTTAGTTATTAGGATTTCATGGTTAAGAGTGTCAAATGCCTTGGCTAAATCAATAAATATTGCTAGGCAGGGTTGACCATCCTCCAAAGCCATATAAATTTTATGAGTTAGTTCCGTAATAGCCATTTCAGTCGACATATTATTTCTAAATCCGTACTGATGATTGTGAAGGATATGTCTCGTAAGGAGAAAACTAGAGATTCTTTGCTTTAAGCATTTTTCGAAAATTTTTGAAATAATTGGTAGTAGGGCAATTGGCCTATAATTAGATACATTTAGTTTATCCCCTGATTTGAAGATTGGAATGACTACTGCATGTTTAAAATGCTTAGGACATATTCCTGACTCAAATGAGATGTTAATAATAAAGGAGATTGGAGGTGCCAGCCATCTGGCAAATTTTTTATATACTGTGGTCGGAATATTATCGTGGCCAGATGCTTTTTTATCCTTTAGTGAAGAAAGTATGGACTCTATTTCTGAGGATGTGGTATTAAATAAGGCCATAGAGTCACATAGACGCCTGGAATGAGCAGGTATTGTCGACGGTTTTTGGATTTTTCCGCTAGTTTACTTCCCAACGTGGAGAAGAAGCTGTTGAAGATATTCGAGACCATACGCCTATCATCAACAACAATTCCATTGTCACCTCGCAGTTTAACGGGATGGATTCTTCCGGCTTCTGCACCATTCTTGACAATTCCGTTAATTACACTCCAAAGTTTAGTTGGATTTTCTCCAGCATGTTGAACTTGTGACATCTGGTAGTTGAGCTTGGCGTTTCTGATGCGCGTTTTAAGGGTGTTCCTGAATGATGTATACTTGTTTCTGCGACGTTTAGATTCTATTCTGTTATTTGTATGAAGGGAATCCTTCCATTTTTGATACATCATGTCACGGGTTTCCATGTCTTTTATTAATTGGTATGTGATCCATGGTTTTCTGTTACGAAGATTTTTATTTGGAGAGCATGAAATAGCTAAATCTATATAATTTTGAAGTTTTTTTATAAAAACTTCTGTAGCCGCGTCAGGGTTGCTTGCAATATATATGTCACTCCACATTTCGTTCACTATCAGTTTGTGCAAATGTTCCATATTTATCTTACGCTTGGTCTCTGTCGTTAAGTTTCTATTTATGTCATGTTTAAGCGTGTTAGAAATAGTTAGCATAACAGGATAGTGATCCGTCACTTCCACTTGTATAATTCCAGATGTTAAGTTATTTAGAGGATCTTTAGTTTTCACAAATATATGGTCCAGATAAGTGCCATACATACCAGATGGTCTAGTTACGTCATTTATGGTGGAAATAAAACCAAACGAGCTCATGGTAGATTTAAAATATTCACTATCCACATTATTCGACAGTAGATCAATATTTAGGTCGCCAATTACTATGATGTTTTCTAGGTAGTCCTGTAAGTTAGCGATGAAAGTTTGTGTGTTGACGGCGTGCAATTTATACATAGCAATTATAGTTACTTTCCGCTCTTCTTTAGTGTTGGATACTTGGAGTTTAATTGCTTTTGTAATCCCTATGTGCACAATTTCATAAGTGTAGCACAGTGAAGATTTGATGTACAATATTACCCCATCATTCTGGTTAGCATTATCCTCGTTATAAATGGCTTCGTATCCATTTAAAGTGAATAAATTTATGTTTCCAATTTTCCACGTTTCCGTGCAAACTAAAATATCGAGTTTTCCTAGGTATGCGTTATGTAATGCCTCCAGTTGGTCAAAATTTTGGTTTAAGCTTCTAATATTACAATGGAGAATAGATAAATTGTTACCAGATGCTAATAGCTCTGAGCATTCCTCGAAAGTATTTAGTTTCACAGCCTTGAAGTTATCTTCGATGCGGTCTAGTAGTTGATAGGTTCCAATATTACTCGCTTCCCTCATTTTGTTATCCATAGTTAGTCGTTCGTGTAACAAACTGCTTCAATGCTTTATAACTTTCGCACTTGTCAATATCGACGGCTGCATGATTTGTTGAAAACTCACTCTTCCTCTGATTGTTTGAGGTAACACAATTTATGCACTTCCTAATTTCTATGTTATCTCTATCAGGGCAATCTCTATCAACGTGACCTTCTTTTGCGCAGATTGCACACATTAATTTATCATTCGGGCAGTTTTTTGCACTGTGTCGATATCCACAGCACTTGTAGCATCTGGTAATATTTAGGTCCTCATAGACCGGACATCTTTGCCACCCTAGATAGATTTTTTTCATCTCTATGAGCATTTTAAATGCTATTGGGGAACACTCGAGGTAAGCAGTCGATTTACTCTGTTGCTGTAGGGGTTTGACATAAACCACATTAATATCATTAGTAGTTAAGTCAGGCAAATTTTGATCTATTACCATTTGTGTCAATTCTTCCGGAGAGTAATTCTCTAATAAGCCCACTACTTTAATTCTTGGTTTCCGTAGCTCATTACGCTTGATTTCATACCTCTTGTCAGCAACTTTTTTTAAGGAACCCTCTAGTTTCTCAAGATCCTCTTGGCGGTTGCATTTGACAATTATATCTCCATTATCACGTTCTTTTATGTAATTTATGCCAATTTTTAGTTGGTCTGGTCTGACCATAGTGAAGATGTCACTTCTCGTCATTTTTGATTTTTGTTTTTCATAAGGTTTGATGACTAGGCTTGGCGTATTGGATGGCTTGTCTGATGAGTTCAAATTTCGTTTGCTTATTGCAGCATAAGAAGCACCAGTTACGGAAGGTATTTGGAGAGCTTTAATTTTATCTTCTAAGAGTGAAATTTTGTCTTTTAAAAGATTGTTTTTGTCTAAGATTTCAATATTTAGTGATTCCAGCAACTGATTTTTTTCTTTAATATGGTTAAATTTGTCCATGTTTACATTTATTAAGGTCTTCATTAACTTGTATTTGTTGTTTAAGTATAGTTATTTCCAATATTAGTTTATCATTTTCTTCTTGCAGTTTATTTGTTTTTGTCTCAAAGATTTCTTTCGGAGTAACTTTTATGCTTTCATCTAGTTGATTTTCAGTCAGCCTAAGTCTTCGCACCATTTTTCCATTCTCTATTCTCAGTTGCTCTACCTCGGAGTCTCGTAGCTCGAGTTCATTTTTTAATTTAGTGATACTAGAATTATGTGTGTCCTTTAGTAATTCCATATCCCTCTTTAAGACTGCTATAATACTACTTAGTATATTTACGTCATCGGTTTTGTTCTCGTCCAAAGATAAATTTAGATTTTCCACACAACAACATACATGGATACCATCAATCGGCAGTAAGGTCTTACGCCTCTCAGCGCAGCTTGTATGGTAGAGTGAACTACAAATTATGCATATCAAAATTTTTGCTCTGTTTTTTTCCCTGCAACATTCAAACCTTGCACCAAACTTCCACTTTTCTTTGACACGGCTTATGTGGTCATCAGCCATCTCGTCCTATTTGACAGTTTATTTGAAATTGGCGCGCCTATTTCAGACGCATGCGGATCACTCCTACTTCGTGCGCATGCGCGAATTTCAGTTCGCCAAGTTGAGAGCCTCTATAGATGTGGATTTGCTTTGTAGGTTATGTTATTTGCACTTCATAAAACCCAATAAAAGACGGTTAATGTGAGTGGGAGGCCTCTTCTTTTTTTTAAGAAGGAGAAGCCATTATTCGCCTGGCCAGTAAACTGTAAGAACAATTGCCCCAAAGGGCAGTATGATGACAGAAAAGTTTCTAATCAGGGAGCACTATGAATTTCAGACATGAGCTTACTCACCCCACCACTTGATGGTTGAATTTCGCATACACATGTAACTGCCACATTGGGTTTCGCACTATGTACAAAATTTTCACACAGCTGCCCCGAAGCAATTCTCTGGGGTGACTTTTCGATGATCGATGATCTGGACCCTTCTTCATTTGAATTCCGTTTAGGGCACTGCGTCTTCACGTGTCCTACTTGATGACAATGGTAGCACCTGACGACCTGGACTCTGCAGTCTTTCGCCATATGCCCCATTTTATGGCAATTTCTGCACCGAAAGTTTGATTCGACACCTGATGTCCTAGAACTGCCACTTCGAAACCTTATTTCATTTTTCGGAATTAAGTCGACAGAGCCATTAGCCACTCTTCGCATTCGGTCAATGTATTCTACCAACGATTCATCCTTCACACCCAAAGCCTGTGCTCGTAGGGTGGGTATCATGATTCCTGCTGACACTAAGTTAATTACGTAATAGTCAGAGAGAGATGACCTTTGTAGTATGTCCAATTTAGCATTTACGTAAGAGTCAAAAGTCTCTTTGGTGTGATCCCATTTACGTATCTCAGCTTTCTTCATTACCGTTGAGAAAGAAATAGTGCGCTGAAAGTAACTTGTCGGACTATCCCTCACTGCTGTCCATGATTTTGACACTGAATTTGATTGACGAGCATACCAGCTCTCTGCGTCCTTCGTCAACTTACTAACCGCAGCCAAAAGAATTATACTGGGCGTAGCCTGGTACGTTTCAGCGACCCACTCAACACGAGAAATCCATTTTATGACACATTCCTCCTCTGATCCACTGAATACTGGAATCAACGCTGCTAAATGTCTGACAGGATTATCACCAGAAACTGGATCACTGGCACTTGAACCTTGTCGGGGTAGCTCATTGCCTACGTTTAGGTCAACCGAACCTGAATGTTCCACATTGACATGATCATTGGACACTGGATTGGGAACTGTCGGAGTACTCTGAAAAATGACATTATCTATTAGACGTTGTATGAGAGATTGCTGTTCCCTTCGAAACTCTAGATCTCTCTGTTGCTGTTTTTCAAGAAACTGGGCAAAAACTTGCACGAATGAATTCATATCCCCCTTCATAGCATTTAATAAAGGTGTCCTACCTTGCAGAGATACTTCCGAAGCATCACCTTGCCTCGTTGCTATCGAATCACTTTGACTGTGTAAAACCAACCCTGGTTCAATCGGATGTGTTAAATTACCGTTTTCGAGGTTATGTTCTCCCGACTGCAAATCCATCGACCGCGTGCCCTGCATGTGCTGCTCGACCTCGCTGACTACCTCGTCGTCGATGCTCGTTTGCGGCGTTCCTCTACCGAACTGATAACCATCTATTAACCGGTCCAATATTCGATCGCTACCGCCTTCGGTACTAAGTCCCAATCTAGCTGCTTCTCGAACTAATTCTTCCGGCGACTTACGGCGAAGTTCGTCAAAAAGTGTTTCCAAAGTCGTTCTATGTAGTTCCTCTTCCTGCATCACTTCTACTTGAATCACTAAATTAACTGGTCTATCTTTTGCCGGTTTCTCGGCCACGTGTTTATTGCACTTCTTTGAGATTACAAGTTTTATCCCACTTCTGAGGTTGTAGAAGTATTTTATATAGTGTCGGAATTTATACCTGTCAAGAGTACAAGATGTTGACCGTTGAAACACGCGCACATGGCGGGTTATTCAAATTGAAAACAGCGAGGAATTTTATGAACTAAAAATAAAAAATATATTTGCATACGCACATCAATTTATAATTATTACATAATAGTCGACAGACGAATTGACTCGAATACATCCAAAGATGGATGGCATCGGATTCAACCACCGACATGTGGTCCTTGTTCCGAAATTTGTCCCTCAATTGCACCGAGACGGAAAAAAACTTCGAATCGCACATATATGCTCCGACTTGAGCCACGTTCACTTTCAAGGCTCTGATTGAGCCTCGCTTATCATCTACTATCGCACGACAAAACAAAAAACACCTCTTCTCACCGAGTGCTACTACCGAAGTGCCCAAATTTGCAAATCGCACTTCCGCATGGGCATTCCTCCCGGAAATTGCGATTTCATAGCGGTGAAGCTTTGCATTTCACACTTACTCTGTCGGTAAGGGAGAAATTATACAAATTTTCTTACACTTCCGTTATTTCATAACAGTTAATAATATGTCGATTTGTGATCGCCGAAGCCTTTTTATAGAATATTTATTAAAATTGTATAAGTAGATCAGATTCGTTCGAGACTTCCTTATCAGGGGTTTTTAAGGTCACAGATTCCAAATGGTTAATCCAATACGTCAACCAAAAATTGTACAAATGTCAATTGAGATACGAACATGCTTTCATTTTGTTTATTTTACACTGTTAGAAAAAAAAAAAAAAAAAGAAGAAGGCACCCATGTGAGGTTTCTGAAGGAAACCATACGCCACCGTCCACCGCCTTTCAGCACACCAGTGATATTGCATATCTTACATTATTTCTATTTGTACAATTATTGCAAACTTACTTGTTTGGTTTTTTGTTTTTAATTTGCCCAATTTTGAGTTGGGACATGTGTATATGCAGGCCCTACAGTTTAGAGTGCATTCCGAACCACTTTTACTTCTAAAACATAATATTAAAGAAAAATTTTTGATTTTTATATCTTTTAGAGAATTAATTGATTTATTTCTAGTTTCTAGTTTCTTATTTCTATGTGTACATTGCGATTTATATATTTTCAATTTCCAGTTTTAAAATTACAATTCTGCATTTCATTTCGTAGTTAGGAGAAGTGAATGGTACAACCAATAGCTTCTTCGCGAAACGGGAGAAAGTCTTGCACTTTTCTCTATCCTTGAGGATATTGGAGAGACTGATTTCTGTTACGTTTATTTCTTGTAGTTTTTATATATATTATCTCTTCTAATTTCTATATAGTTTTGGCATTCTGTTAGTATATGTTTCGAGGTTTCAGGTTGTCCACATGAGCATAGCTCTGTGGTTTGATCTATACCTATATGGAATTTCCAGTGTTTGAAATTACGATGTCCCGTGAGGAACTGGTTTAGCCATTTATTTGGTTGGATTCATTTATATTTCAGTCTCTCCCTCACTCTTGGTAGATACTCATACGTAACCCTCCCTGTGTCCGTCGCATCCCAATCCTCTTGCCATTGGTCAATGAGTGCTTCAAGCACTCTACTTCTCGCAGTACGTTGATGCTCCTTTTTGACTGCTTCATCTTCATTGTCTACTGGTGCGTATGTGTAGTTGTTTATGGTGAATTCAATTCCTTTTCTTATTTTGTAGTTGGCGGCTCTTTTATGGATTTCTGCATTGATTGGCAATACTCCGGCAATGACCGGAGCTGCCATTCCTGATATTGTTTTATACGCTCCAGTGACTCTGATGAGAGCAAATCTATGGGTCATCATGAGTTTTTTCTTGTCGTCTGCTAAAAGTCTGTCTTGCCAACCAGATGCCGTATAGGCAGCAATCGGCACGAACAGCCCTCCGTAAATCCTGCTCAGAGCCCCAAACCTGAGGCCCCAATCGCTTTTAGCTACCTGGCCCAGGGAGTTGAATAGTTGTCTTGTTTTTATTGCTATATTGCTCACATGAGTATGCATTTTCAAGTTAGTCTGAAAGGCTACTCCTAAGTATTTGTATTCTTTCACTATTTTGAGGACCTTATTGCCCAATTTAACCGTGGGACCTCTTACGAGGTGCGGTCCCATGAGTATCAGTACCTCACATTTCTTGGTTGCTAATTGTAGTTTGTTTATTTGTGTCCATTTTTCTATTTCATCTATTGCAGTTTTGGCTTTTCCTTCCAGATCTAACTTGCTTTTACCTTCGATCAATATGACTTGGTCATCGGCGTAAGCAATAGTTTTGATGTTCAACTCCTCTAGTCTTTTCAGGTTCGGGTCAAAGATCAGATTCCAGAGGGTCGGTCCAAGGACCGAGCCCTGCGGGCATCCCTTGTTGATCATTTTACTGACTTGGCTTGAGTTGTTCTGCAACATGACCTTTCGTTTGCTCAGGTAACTTTGTATGATTCTGTATATCTCGCCTGGGGATTCGTGTTTCTTTAGTCTGTTAAGAGCCATAGGCCACCAGACGTTGTCGAAAGCTTTCTGAATATCGAGGAATATTGCCATTACGTATTTTTCTTTGGAGTTTGCAACGGTTTTTCTAAAGTCAATAATTGCGTCTTCAGTGGAGCGTTTTTTCCGAAACCCGTACTGAGTATCACTCAGCACAGGCTCGATAATCTCGTTTAACTTGAGGAGGATTACTCCCTCAAGAAGCTTTCCCAGGATTCACAGGAGACATATCGGTCTGTATGATAGTGGATCAGAGGGATCCCTATCTGTTCCTTTCTTTATCGTCACGACTCGAGCGATTTTGTAATCATTGGGGAAGATACCTAGTTTTAGACAGGCGTTGAAAATTCTTAGTAGATCCTTTTTAATTATAGGCATAGCTTGTTTGATTATTTCAGGATTCAGGTTATCTGGTCCTGGTGCTTTTCTTAGTTTCGTGCGGTTGACCACATGTTCTAGTTCTTTCATTTCTATTGTAATATTTCTGTTTCTGGGTGTTGTTTTGATATCTTCCCTGATTTGTCTCTGCTCCGTCGTTTCGTTTTCCTCCGTGTTATCCGGGAAAAGTCTGTTTAGGACTTCTCCAGCCGTAGTTTCCCAGTCCAAGGTATGGCGGTCTTCCATCCTTATGTTACTGGCCACTTCTTTGACTTTGATTTTTTCCGTTTGCATTTTATATATTATACTCCATGGGTTTTCATTCCCTTTATGCGTTGCGAAATTCTTCCAGCTCTCAACTTTCGTCCGGCCCACCAGCCTAGAGTACTTGCGTCTCTGCTCTTGGTAGGCGCGCTGAAACTCCTGCCTAAGGTCTTGGTCTCTCTCAGCTATGTACTTACGACGAGCTCTATATGTGAATTTCTTTTCATTTGTTTATTCGTCGTTCCACCACGGTGCCCGTTTTTGATATTTTTGCCTTTTGGGTGCAGCAAGGTTCATAGCCTTAGTTACGCTTCTGTTTAATGAACGAATAGTTCCAATCAGTTCGGCTTTTGTATCCATTTTGATCTTTTGTTTGCTCCATTCCATAATCAATGCATTTGAGAATGCTTTCCAGTCAGCTCTTGTTAGTGAGTATCCAGGATGCGGACCTTCATGTTTTTCGTCTTCGGGCCATATCTTCTTCTTGGATTTATCTCTTAGACTTCTTATTTCATATGTTATTGGAAGGTGGTCGCTAGAGATGCCTCTATCTTTCACCCTCCAGTTTACTATACCTCTCACCTCCCTCGTAGTGAGAGTTACATCTACATTGCCAATGCCCGCTTCGTTTCGTACAGTAGGACCACTGTCGATTGTATTGCATACATTCAGGTTCCACTGTCCTATCAACTCCTCCAGCAGTCTGCCTTTCTGGTCGGTTTCTCTTGATCCCCATAATGGAGATTTTGCATTCGCATCTATGCCGATTATTACCTTTTTTCCTTCAAGTTCACATAGAACTTTTTCGAGGTGAACAAGGTGCCCCTCAATGGTTTAGTTCCACTGAAAGTACCCACTCCCAAGATAGAAGGTTTCTTGGTTATATTTTATTTCTGCTAAGACAAAGTGCGAATTACAGAGGTGATTCAGTCTCATTACATCAACTTCTGGATTGGTGACAGCTATTGCTGCCCATGGATATTCATTATGCGCTTTAACGATCTTGGTATTAGAGCCAAGACCGCGTATCTGGAGACTATTCTGGTTTGCATTCGGTTCTTGTAGTAGGACTATGCCCGTTTTGTTGTCTGCGCAGAAGTTTTTAACTTCAGGCATAACCCTTGTGCACTTTCTACAGTTGATTTGCAGAATCTTTAGATTACGGCTATTGAATGCCGTAGTCTGTGGCGTTTTTCAGCCTTTCATAGGCTGTAATGTACGACGGGCAAGCCTTGTCATTGACATTGTGGTTGCTCTGTCTTTTTGTTTTAGTGCAATTAATGCACTTTTTAATAGGTGGATCACCCTTCTTTGGGCAATCCTGTTTTTTATGTCCTTTTTCTGCGCAGTGAGCGCAGATTTCGTCACTGGTACAATGCTTCGAGATATGACCATACGGACAACATTCAGCTGTATTTAAAAAAAAAATCAGTGAGATTAATGGTTGGGTAAAGGCGTGAGTTTGTGGACAAATTACTTCCAGTCTGCGGGTTCCAAAGTGGCCGATGAAGGCGCCACTTCTGATGTCCGGATCACACATACATACATACATACATACATATTTTAGTGTTTAGTCCAGGCGTATGCAACTCCGTACACCTATACTTGGCAGATAGTGTCTCCCTTCGCGCCCACCTAGCGGTGCATGAGGGCGCCACTGACAATGGTGGATGAGCCCCCTCCGACGCATCGTTCCACCATTCCTTGGAAACTGCTCAGCGCGCGCAGCACGAAGGACGATTTAAATTTGAGTTTTCGCCGTTTTCATATTCCCGCCGCTTTTATTATTTCAAATCGAGAGTAACAACGTGCAGTGGAAAAGTGAAAAAGAAACAGCACAAACGAAGTTTTCAGATTTTTAGTAATTATATATGAACAGATTTCAATTAGTGTCTCGTGTGCAGTAATCTTGCAGTGATTTATAAGTTTTTAAATGTACATAGAACTCTTTGCACAGAAAATATATTTTGTATTGTTTTTATATTCTTCACGTACCAACTTCATTACTTTATGAAAATTACTTACGAAAATTTGTTTTTTTTTTTAATGGATGGATTTGTTGATTGCTTTTATACATATGTAATGTAATTATTATAATGATATAACATGTATTTTTTGTATTTCAGTTTTTTAAATACAAATCATTTCAGCCTTTATGTTTATAAATTATACATATATTACGTTTAGATTGAACAAGAACAGAAATTAAATATTGACCTACTGCCTGCAGTTGTTGACACTGCAAAACTTCCTTTTATTACATATACATACCCTTACAATAATACATACAGGGTCATCGAAAAGTATCGGACCCCCCTAATATCTTCAGTTAGAATGCACTTAGGAGAAAATGTCCAATAGCAAAGTTGTATGGTTTCAAGCGGGGAGTAAGATAATGACCTTGACATTGACCTTGACCATGTCCTTCAAGGTCATTTCAAGGTCAATCTTATTTTTTTAAATAGAACCCCCTACATTTTATTGCATATCCTTATAGCTTATCTCGAGAGCTTTCCAAAACACTATAATAAAATATTTTTTTATTAAGTACTTTTTGAGTTATAAAGGTTTGAAGTTAACAATTTGTTAAAATGCATTCTTACTGAAAATATTAGGGGGATCCGATTAATGTTTTTTCTTTAAACCAATTAATTGGTCTCATTATTCCGCGCACAAAAGTATTAAGGTTATGATTACTGAAAACTAAATAATATTTTACAAGATATTCTACATTTTGTGTCAAAAAATTGTTAACTTCAAACCTTTATAACTCAAAAAGTACTTAATAAAAAAATATTTTATTATAGTGTTTTGGAAAGCTCTCCAGATAAGCTATAAGAATATGCAATAAAATGTAGGGGTTCTATTTAAAAAAATAAGATTGACCTTGAAATGACCTTGAAGTACATGGTCTAGGTCAAAGTCAAGGTCATCATCTTACTCCCCGCTTGAAACCATACAACTTTGCTATTGGACATTTTCTCCTAAGTGCATTCTAACTGAAGATATTAGGGGGGTCCGATACTTTTCGATGACCCTGTATATCTAACATATATGTCACATATAGCATTTTTCGCCGAAAATACATGTGCATTTATTTACCATATATGTCGCATATATTTATTTTCCGTGTGGGATGTCCCTGTAAATATCATGATATTCTCTAATGCTATCAGATATAATGTATATGTATATATTTACAGGGACATCCCACACGGAAAATAAATATATGCGACCCCTACTAATCGAGTTGAATCATAGTTAAAATTTGTTGGATCGAAGTTTCAACTCGTCGGGTTAAAAGAATTAGAATATTATAATATATATGATTAGACCTGCCAGACATAACCGGATTAACATTCGCTGGATTAAAATTGGAAGGGGGTTGCCTTACATCTGACATTCCAACATTTTTACCTCTATTATAACCTTGACATTCCACGAATTGCCACAATAGCGAAAAGGGGATTCCGAACTTCAGTAAGAGTGATTTCGACTTCCATTATGCGAATCAAAATTTGAAAAGTTGCCACGATTTCCATCATTTATCCGCTCCCATTCCCGAAAGGCTCTCATCCGGTGAATACCACCACGATTCATAATTCCATGATTAGGTGCATTCTGTGAAACATCTAGTCTTTCCCGATTATAATCATTACTATTATTCCCGTATTCTAAAAGGGACAGGGCAGCTGCAACTTCCTCATTGCTTGAGAAATCTGCAATGACCAATGCATTTCGAATCGTATCCGAAAACTATTTCCTCATTAATTACTTTTAGAGGTATACATCTGAGAACGCATAACCAACCTCCTGTACTTGCTATAAATAATACTTCAAAGCATCGCAAAATTTCGGATTAAACTTTTGCAAGCTCCAAGTAACCGGAACTTTCATGTGGTACGAAGGCAAATCATATTTCTCCAAAATACCTGCTTAAAATCCGTATATGATTCTATTTTCCGACCTGACGTTTGGTACCGTAACTTGGCTATGCTCCTTAAAGAATTTCCTGCGAATTGAAGTCGAGAAGCTTCTTTCGAATACCCCGCATTTCGAAAAATCGCTTAAATTCCGATAATATGTCCCTTGGGATTTTCTGAATTAAAAGCATTGAAAACCAGGCACTTGCTTTTGGTTTGAAATTGTTGCAAACCATTTGCAAAACAATCAACTATTGAGAAAGCTGAACAATTTGCTCTTTCTGAGTTTGATTTTCTTTACGCAAGTTAATAATATCCATATTGCATTCGTTAACTTTGTTACGAAGCTCAATAATACAATTTGCAACTCCCTCAAAATTCGACTAGTTTCCTTTTGAGAGATTATAGTACCGCCTCCATTTTTAATTTTTAATTTATTTTCGTTGCCGGACCTTTATCTGCAATAATAGTTTTTCCTGTTTCAGCTTTACTTTTCTTAACAGACGTACGCAGAACTTTACTACCAACCCTTATCAAGGCTGTCCGAGAATATTCAACTCGCTCCATCTTTCGCAACCTTGTTGGTTGACTAGTGTCCATTTCATCCATCAAATCGTACTAAACTATGTGCGAAAAAGGACCTCCTCGATAACCTTAAAAACATTTAAACATGCAACAGAGTTCCAGGTTCACGATTTTTGCATAAAATCCAGTCTACGACCGGACACCATTTGTAATAAACTGGTGTTGGGGATTGCACTTTCTACTTTAATTTTAATTATTTTATCTCAATTATCCCCTATTCATCCAAATAATAAAAAAAAGGCAATTTATACACGTTTTGTATCCATGAATCAAATAAGAACAAAATCAGTTTGCATTCAAACTGTATTCAAAAGTCAAATTTCTAACCTTTTGAGCTGGATCTACTTAAAAACTTTCTGACTGCCTACAGATTATTGTATCATAATAAGAAAATTTTCCTTAACACTTTACACAGGCTTAGGACTGTCAGTGTTTGATATTTATTTATAATTATCCATAAATAAATATAAAACACAGGCGTGTTTAAAAATATTGTTTTTAACACTTCGGGGGTAGCAATCGATTTTGCGCCCTGCAGTGAAATATTCGGGAGCAAATTATCGAGCTCCACACCCGTCGTATTAAAAATGTCGATTCAGGAGAAATATCGACATCTGACGAGTATGATCGTCATCCTCGCTTCGCTCGCACGAAAAACTTTGCACTCGTCGAATATATCGGTGATTTTGCCCTTCGTACATAATACGCAAATTTATTTAGAGTCTTCTGTTCGCTGATTCTTTTTGTTTTCTCATTGTCCGATGTTAGAATTCGATTATTATTCATCGCTTTGCTCGAGGTCCTTCAATACCCTCAATAGAATGTCACCTGGAGTTTCTCCTTTGACATTTTTTACATCATCTGAGCAGCCATTCTCAAGAAGTAACTTCCCTGCCTCCTTGTTCTGCAATATTACCGCCAAGTGTAATGGGGTATTCCCATCTTCATCGGCTGCATCAAGGTCCGCACAGAACTCTATCAATAACTCCAAAATGGCGATCCCGGAATTATAGAGGGCTGCGTGGATTGGCGTTGATTGGTCATGTCTCCTTGCGTTCACATCGGCTCCGTGTAAAAGTAAATATTTCACATGGGCGAAATCTTCTCTAAAAACGGCGTCGTATAAGTGATACATTGTAATGTAATGTCAGTCTTCTTCGGCTGTCGACAAGTAACTAAATTGTCTTGAGGCAACGAAGTCTCTGGCTATGACGTTTTCAAAACAATAATAGTGGATGGAGGGGAAAATTTGGTTTCTGACGCTACCTGACCCTTTTATTGTTCTGGTCCGCTGATAAGCTTAACTACCTTCTCGGAACTTTCTTTACAGAAACACTTTCTATATCTCTATATGTATTTGGTTTTCTTTACTAAATGGTTTACAAGCTATTACTGAACACGTGTGTGTCTAAAATTGCCTGCACTTTCCAAATGTCTTAATCCGATTACTAGTTTTGCAGTAAATGGTTTTTCCTAATGACTGTCGACAAGTCCGAGATATCATAAGAAAATGTTGAAGGTATTTCATGAGTAATTTTCAACAAATTGTCAATTTTTTAATACACACAATTCAATTGTTAAACATTTATTTTGTATTTAATATTTTGGTTGTTTATGGTAAGCACTAAGTGTATGAAACAAGAAGTAGCTCCAAACGCACTACTTACACCCGTACTAAGTAAATGTCTAACATTAGAGAAAACATTTGTAATGACCCTAATATTATGTACTATTAACGTAACTAAAATTATACAAAACATAAGTAAGAAAGATTGAAATCAGAGGATGCAATATATTAAGAATTACATAGCCGAAGAGAGTTTACGCTTTTTAGGGTAGTGAATATGATACTCTTCTTAATATTTAATAATGTTTTTGTACAGTCGGTGACCATAAAAAACGGATAACTTTGAGCTTTATAATACTATTTTAAACGTATATACAATATCAGTTAAAAAGACATTGACATTAAAATAAATTAGTAGACATATCGATGACATTTAAATAAAAGGCTTTATATTTCGACCTTTTCGAGACTTTTTAAAACAAAAAACAGAACAAATCTCTTGGCGTGGTTGGTTATTTACCAAGAAGAAAGTTATTTTTCAACGCATCCGTCCATGCAACTCTTTTTAATACTCAGCGAATGCTCCTTTTATGAAGAATTTCTATTCATATTAAATATTTTACACATTACCGGTATAGTTTCGTTTTATTTATGACATGGCTTATAAAATGTATTCAATAATCTAAAAAGAGTACTTTCCTAGACTTTGTGATTATTCTTGGAACGTATCACATGTTTTTTCAGACTGTTCTAATGTTACTTATTACAGTTTCAATTCATATTCCTGATAAGTATGTTAGTAAATAAATATAAAATTAAATTAATAATAAGTACTTATTTTAAATAGGATTTCGATTCAGTTTAATTTTCTTGCACATTATCAGGAAGTTTTATTGAAGTTTATTATACACTAAGTAACATCTACACACGAATAATTCGTAATAAACGTATCATTACGTATACTAACTTTGTTATTTGTCTGTAAACTACTCTTCTTATAATAATCTATTTCTAAAATGTATAATTTATAAATACAATTCATAATTAAAAAAAGCAAAATCTAATAATGAGCACACCATTATTCATTAAAAGACCAAAGATTTCTAAAAATACCAAAATCCAAATATCGCGAATAAAAATCGGCACTAATTATTTACAGTACACAACAAAAATACAAATAAAAACGTAATTGTAATAAAACAACAAAAAAGGATGTTAGTTTTAAATGTTATAATAATCGCTTCAATCATGTGGTAATTTTATTATATCAATATCTAATTAATAGAGTAGAATAGGTACAGAATTATATTAAAATTAATTGCTTAGCAAATCACCAAACGAACATGATAAAGCATCCTCAACACATATAAGTTACATCCCGCATGAAAAAAATATTCGATGAAAATATATGCGAGAATATATGTGGCATATATTTCATATATTGCATTTTTCGCCGAAAATACATGTGCATTTATTTACCATATAGGTCGCATATATTTCTTTTCCGTGTGGGATGTCCCTGTAAATATCATGATATTCTCTAATGCTATCAGATATATTGTATATGTATATATATATATGTATATATACATATATATACATATATATTGAAAAATAACTTTCTTTTTGGTAAATAACCAACCACGCCAAGAGATTTGTTCTGTTTTTTGTTTTAAAAAGTCCCGAAAAGGTCGAAATATAAAGCCTTTTATTTAAATATCATCGATATGTCTACTAATTTATTTTAATGTCAATGTCTTTTTAACTGATATTGTATATACGTTTAAAATAGTATTATAACGCTCAAAGTTATCCGTTTTTTATGGTCACCGACTGTACAAAAAAATTATTAAATATTAAGAAGAGTATCATATACACTAACCTAAATAGCGTAAACTCTCATATTCATAATAGTGCCGGTGAGTAGAGCAGTCACGTTCTCTTTGCTCCGTATAATTGTCCAAATTATTTTTACTTAATCCATCTGTGGGAGTCTGTATTTGCAGTGACGTATCCCCGGAGCGACTCGGCCGCTGCTCGTTGAGTATCAGTACCCTCCGAGTCTTAGTTCCGGAAAAAATCGCCTTGGAAATTTTACTGTGAAAATTGCCTCAACTGACAAATACAACATTTCACCGGTCGTTTCCACGTTCTTTGTTTTTCGTGACGTCAGCCTTACACGGTCATCGCTAAACAGGTGTGTAGTAGTGCTCATCGATACGCTTTGTTTACAAGCAGCCGTTCAACACTTCGCCGGAACAGTGTGTGCGTTATGCACTATATTTAACCGAGTCGTAACTGACACATATACTTGGACGAAGACATATCTATCGCTAGCGGAACGCTACTGAGCCTGCAGCATCTCTGGAAAGACTCGGATTCTACTCATGTATGACTAGTGTCTGTCCGAGTCAATTATCAGGTGTAAAAAGTGCAGATACCTGTATTCATTTGTGAGCTGTCAACCTATTCGGATTTGCAACTAATACTCAGAATATCTTCAAGATTATTATTCATCTGCCTGCTTGCTTGTAGCGAAGTGTGATGAGGGAATATTTTTATGTGAATTTGAATATTAGATATTAGATATATTTTAAGTGTATCGGGAATTGAAACTGACAACTTTACGCACATTAACTCGTCGCCTGTTGGTGTGTACGCTCACAGGCCCTTATCGGTGAGTCTATATCCTCTTTAGTTCTCATCGCGCAATCATAATTGCCTTGAGCGCGACACTTTCCCCTCTTGCCACTACAAGTTTTCTGTAATTCGCGTGTACGGTCACTCGTATCAGCTGTCGTTAGTCCGCTTCGACTCGAAATTATAAGTGTAATTTATTAATTTGTCTAATTATTGGGCTGATCGTAGTAATTATTTTAATTTAATTATTTAATTTCTCTTATCGATATCATGAAAGTATCGTGCGCAACTTGTAAAATTGACGTCGACGAAAAAGATCGTGTTGTATGTGTAGTTTGTAAAGCTACATATCATTCACATTGTATTCCTGGTAGTAGTGCACATACCAAAGATGATGCGCTTGTTTGTTGCTTAGCTAAACGTAAATATCAGAAACGTACCGGCGAACCTCTAGTCGCCCCAGCGCGTATACTCCGTTCGAATAGTATGTCATCGGCTGAATCCAATGAGACTACGGAATCGCTTGCCGACGCTCCCACTTGGTTCAAAAATTATATTGAAATTCAAGAGAAACAAAATAAAATTCATGAAAAACAAAATCAAATGACTAACGAGAAACTTGATAAACTTCTAAGTATGCAAGGCAAAATGTCAGAAATGGAAAAGGCTATTAATAATTTACAATTATCGTCACGTTGTCAATTACTAGACCGATTTAAAAGTGGATATGAAAATCGAAATTGTGATCTTGTAATCTCTAATTTTCCTGAACATTCTAGTGAAAATTTGCGAAATACAATCTCAAAAATTGCTGAGGTCCTAAAAATAGTGCTGGAAGATCGTGATGTGTTGTCAATTACTAGATTAGATCCGCGAGCAGTAACAAGACCAAGTACATCTCAAAACAATGAACTGAATCAGCCGGCACGTCCACCCACTATCTTAGCTCGTTTCTCAAATCCCCAAATACGGACTAAATTTATTCAAGGAATGCGTCAACGGAAACTGATCAATGTCTCTGACATTGACAACTCCTTACCAGAGTCACGGTTTTATATCAATGAACATTTGCCTGCTGAAACCTTAGACCTCTTGAAACGTGCTCGCTCGCTCATAAAGGGTGACAAAAACAAAATGGTGTACGTGTTCCGCGGAGTAGTATGCTATCGTCCATCTAAAGGTGCTCCTGTTGTTGAGATTGCAACTACGGAAGATCTTGAACAAATAAAAAAATGACGCCAACTGTCGCCATCGGGCCTCAATCCTCAATCGTCTGACTTCGGACCTTCTACTTCCACGATGTCAACTCTCTCGAATTATTCTGCGTTTAACACGAATTACACTACAAATTTAAATAATCTTTCAGTCTGTCATATTAATGTGTATTATATTAAAATTAATTGCTTAGCAAATCACCAAACGAACATGATAAAGCATCCTCAACACATATAAGTTACATCCCGCATGGAAAAAATATTCGATGAAAATATATGCGAGAATATATGTGGCATATATTTCATATATTGCATTTTTCGCCGAAAATACATGACATATGTAGGTTGAATATATGCCAGATATAAGTTTAAAACTATATGTGCATTAATATATCTAATATTTTTCGCCGAAAATACATGTGCATTTATTTACCATATAGGTCGCATATATTTCTTTTCCGTGTGGGATGTCCCTGTAAATATCATGATATTCTCTAATGCTATCAGATATAATGTATATGTATATATATATGTATATATACATATATATACATATATATTGAAAAATAACTTTCTTCTTGGTAAATAACCAACCACGCCAAGAGATTTGTTCTGTTTTTTGTTTTAAAAAGTCCCGAAAAGGTCGAAATATAAAGCCTTTTATTTAAATATCATCGATATGTCTACTAATTTATTTTAATGTCAATGTCTTTTTAACTGATATTGTATATACGTTTAAAATAGTATTATAACGCTCAAAGTTATCCGTTTTTTATGGTCACCGACTGTACAAAAAAATTATTAAATATTAAGAAGAGTATCATATACACTAACCTAAAAAGCGTAAACTCTCTTCGGCTATGTAATTCTTAATATATTGCATCCTCTGATTTCAATCTTTCTTACTTATGTTTTGTATAATTTTAGTTACGTTAATAGTACATAATATTAGGGTCATTACAAATGTTTTCTCTAATGTTAGACATTTTACTTAGTACGGGTGTAAGTAGTGCGTTTGGAGCTACTTCTTGTTTCATACACTTAGTGCTTACCATAAACAACCAAAATATTAAATACAAAATAAATGTTTAACAATTGAATTGTGTGTATTAAAAAATTGACAATTTGTTGAAAATTACTCATGAAATACCTTCAACATTTTCTTATGATATCTCGGACTTGTCGACAGTCATTAGGAAAAACCATTTACTGCAAAACTAGTAATCGGATTAAGACATTTGGAAAGTGCAGGCAATTTTAGACACACACGTGTTCAGTAATAGCTTGTAAACCATTTAGTAAAGAAAACCAAATACATATAGAGATATAGAAAGTGTTTCTGTAAAGAAAGTTCCGAGAAGGTAGTTAAGCTTATCAGCGGACCAGAACAATAAAAGGGTCAGGTAGCGTCAGAAACCAAATTTTCCCCTCCATCCACTATTATTGTTTTGAAAACGTCATAGCCAGAGACTTCGTTGCCTCAAGACAATTTAGTTACTTGTCGACAGCCGAAGAAGACTGACATTACATTACAATGTATCACTTATACGACGCCGTTTTTAGAGAAGATTTCGCCCATGTGAAATATTTACTTTTACACGGAGCCGATGTGAACGCAAGGAGACATGACCAATCAACGCCAATCCACGCAGCCCTCTATAATTCCGGGATCGCCATTTTGGAGTTATTGATAGAGTTCTGTGCGGACCTTGATGCAGCCGATGAAGATGGGAATACCCCATTACACTTGGCGGTAATATTGCAGAACAAGGAGGCAGGGAAGTTACTTCTTGAGAATGGCTGCTCAGATGATGTAAAAAATGTCAAAGGAGAAACTCCAGGTGACATTCTATTGAGGGTATTGAAGGACCTCGAGCAATGCGATGAATAATCATCGAATTTTAACATCGGACAATGAGAAAACAAAAAGAATCAGCGAACAGAAAACTCTAAATAAATTTGCGTATTATGTACGAAGGGCAAAATCACCGATATATTCGACGAGTGCAAAGTTTTTCGTGCGAGCGAAGCGAGGATGACGATCATACTCGTCAGATGTCGATATTTCTCCTGAATCGACATTTTTAATACGACGGGTGTGGAGCTCGATAATTTGCTCCCGAATATTTCACTGCAGGGCGCAAAATCGAATGCTACTCCCGAAGTGTTAAAAACAATATTTTTAAACACGCCTGTGTTTTATATTTATTTATGAATAATTATAAATAAATATCAAACACTGACAGTCCTAAGCCTGTGTAAAGTGTGAAGGAAAATTTTCTTATTATGATATAATAATCTGTAGGCAGTCAGCATGTTTTTAAGTACTTCCAGCTCAAAAGGTTAGAAATTTGACTTTTGAATACAGTTTGAATACAAACTGATTTTGTTCTTATTTGATTCATGGATACAAAACGTGTATAAATTGCCTTTTTTTTATTATTTGGATGAATAGGGGATAATTGAGATAAAATAATTAAAATTAAAGTAGAAAGTGCAATCCCCAACACCAGTTTATTACAATAATGGTCTCCGGTCGTAGACTCGATTTTATGCAAAAATCGTGAACCTGGAACTCTGTTCAATGTTTAAATGCTTTTAGGGTTATTGAGGAGGTTCGTTCGCACATAATTTAATATAATTTGATGGATGATATGGACACTAGTCAACCAACAAGGTTGCGAAAGATTGAGCGAGTTGAATATTCTCCGACTGTCTTGAGAAGGGTTGGTAGTAAAGTTCTGCTTACATTTGTTAAGAAAAGTAAAATGGAAACAGAAAAAACTATTAATGCATATAAAGGTCCGGTAACGAAAATAAATTAAAAATTAAAAATGGAGGCGGTACTATAATCTCTCAAAAGGAAACTAATCGAATTTGAGGAGATTGCAAATTGTATTATTGAGCTTCGGATGTTATTAACTTGCGTAAAGAAAATGAAACTCGGAAAGAGAAAATTGTTCAACTTCCTCAAAGTAGGACCATGGACGGAGCTAGTGTGTTGTGAAGCATAGTTGATAGTTTTGCAAATAGTTTTCAACAATTTCAAACCAAAAACCAGTGCCTTGTTTTCAATGCTTTTGATTCAGAAAATCCCAGGGAACATGTATAGAAATTGGAGCGATTTTTCGAAATAC
Source organism: Trichopria drosophilae (assembly GCA_030407085.1). Classification (NCBI taxonomy): domain Eukaryota; kingdom Metazoa; phylum Arthropoda; class Insecta; order Hymenoptera; family Diapriidae; genus Trichopria; species Trichopria drosophilae. The sequence continues at coordinate 10,171,644 of CM059582.1, read as the reverse complement.
CAGGTATTCGTGAAGCTTCCCGACTTTAATTTGCAGAAAATTCTTTAAGGAACATAACCAAGTTGTGGTATCCAACCTCGGGTCGGAATATTGAATCGTATACGGAATTTAAGCAGGTATTTTTGAAGAAATATGATTCGCCTTCGTATCAAATGAATGTCTGCAGACCGTAATCATGGTTACTTGGAGCTTGCAAAAGTTTAATCCCAATTGGGGGATGGTTTAAAATATTATTTAAAACAAGTACAGGAGGCGGGTTATGTGTTCCCAGATGCACCTCGAAAATTAATTAATGAGGAGATTGTTTTCGGATACGATTCGATATGCATTGGTCATTGCAGATTTCTCACGGAATGAGGAAGTTGCAGATGCCCTGTCTCTTTTTGAATACGGTAATAATAGCAATGGTTATAATCGGGAAAGACAAGATGTTTCACAGAATGCGCGTAATCGTGGAATTCTGAATCTTGGTGGTATTCACCGGATGAGAATCCTTCGGAAACGGGAGCGGATGAATGATGGAAATGGTGGCAATTTTTCAAATTTTGATTCGCATAATGGAAGGCAAAATCATTCTTACTGAAATTCGGAATCCCCTTTTCGCTATGATGGCAATTCGTGGAAAGGTCAAGGTCATGATATAATAAGAAAGGTATAGCAACGCGCATGCTAGAGAAGGGAGAAAAATCGAGCTGCCAACCACAATTCTGTAAGATTTTTCAGGTTACTCTTTGTGAATTCTCGGAATCGAGAAAACTTAATCTGTTGTGATTGGCTGTTCACTGCGCATCCTCCTAATTGCTATAGCTTTCTGATTGTACCATGGCCAAGGTAAAATAGAGGTAAATATGTTGGAATGCCAGCGAACGTTAATTCGGTTATGTCTAGCAGGTCTAATCAAATATATTGTAATATTCTAATTCATTTAACCCGAGTTGAAAATGTGATCCAATCAATTTTAATTAGGATTCAACTCGATTGGAAGAGGCCCGTTATCTGGTTGGATTAATTTTGACTTAGAGCAGGACCTATTGTGGGATGTAACTTGCACGGGTCGACAAAGAATAGACGAGATCAGAAAGGTTGAAGACTACACCGTAATCTCAATAAGAATAGTAAACAAAGTTTTTGTGGGGCCTTGTCGATACGGGCAGCACAATTACATGCATCTCAGACTCGGTTTATGAAGATATAAAAAATGATTGTAATCTCCTTGAGTTACCAGTCTCTAATGTCTGTGTAACTACTGCGATTGGGAAAAGGACGACTATTGTTAAAAAACAAATTCAAATTGACGTTGAGGTAAAATAGAAAAGGGTAGATTCGCTGTTCCTTGTGGTTCTTAAGCTAAGGTTCGTGCAACGTCATGTTAGGATACGACTGGTTGAGAAAAAATAGTGTCAATTTTATTAGAGGATATGATTGTTGCGGATATTTGAACCCTTTGCGCTGATGATTGTTTAGATAAACTTGCGGTAGTTTGCGTGAAAGGCTTAGCTATCTTAAGGAATACGGATGAAATAGGGGAAGATTCTCAGGGAAAGCCTCGAGGTCTTTGAGCCTCGAAGAATCTGGATGAAAATATAAAAATGAATTTGGTTAAACATGCAGATTTGGAAAAATTAGTAAAAAACATGCAATTTAAAAGATCTCAAGATATGATAAAAAATAAGCAGGTTGAGAATACTCGCGCGAATAATAAAAAAAGTCAAAATAACAAGAAATGTGAAAGTCATGCGGTGATAAATAGTAGAGTATTAATAAATAGAAAAATAATCGAGAGTGGAGGAGCTGAGATTTTTCAATTTGAAGAAGAGTAATACTTTCTCTCTTTTACAATATCATTAATAATAAAAACTATATTCTTTTGATATGTTGAAAAATACTTCTTCCAAATACATTATATTCCGGGGAACAACTACCTTAAATTGACAATCTTTGACCAAATACGCGTAAAGCAGTGTCGTGCTTAAATTTCTTATAAATTTGTTTCAACTTTTTGAGTATGATAACTTTAACCCATCAGTTTGAACCAAATTTCTCCAAGTTTGTGAGAGCAAAACGTATCCAAAAATATGGTTATGGATTAATTTAAGTGAAGAATTATATTTTTGGTCTTAGTATTGCATCAAACATTAAGCGATAATAGCGAAATGAAGTGACAGTTATGATCAATCTGATTCATTTGTGATGTTTTGCAACAAATTTGGTTTTTTTAAATATGTGTCGAAACACAGATTGCTGGTGAATTATAGTAACTGAATCAGGTTTCCATTTTCTGATCAAAGTTTCAAAAAATCGAGTGATGCTTAAATTTCATAAAATTTTGTTTCAACTTTTTAAGTATGATAGCTTTAACTAATCAGTTTGAACCAAATTTCTCCAAGTTTGTGAGAACAAAACGTATCTAGAAATATAATAATAAATTAATTTAAATCGAGAATTACGTTTTTGGTTTTAGAATATAGCTGAACAATTTTCACTGACAACAGCGACATTAACACAATGCGCCCTAGCTGTCGGTCAACTTCTATTTTCTTAGCTCGCATAAAGCAATGACAGTTTTATACAATTATCATAAAGTACAAAAAACTGATCCCCTATGCTACTGAAATCAATATCATATTATAGGTCACATGACATTTAATACGATTATAATTATCAATTATTTTAAGAATCAATACTCTGGTATTTAACACCAAGAACAAATTTGAAACTATAAAATGAAAAATTTTAACCTAATAAAACAAATGTAATAAAACGGCGTAAACATGTGTATTGTGTACCGGAGCCCCGGCCCGGCGCGGCGGCCGGTACATGTACGTGTGGTACATAGACGGGGCAGACCATTATCACTAGCGCCACCACGGCGAATCAAGTGGGCATTAAGGAGTCGTTCCGTTTGCGTTAGTTGCACAGGCCTGGTTTAGTCCGTCTCCGTCACAGCTGATGGGACGCGATGCTGCATGGTGGATCGTCGATTTCGCACGTGATTACTTTTGCAATATTTTTTACAAATATACAAGGGTTATAAAACGACTTATCTACCAATAAATAAAGTGTTTACAGGACGTACGAAGAAAGGTTTGTGGAATTAAAAAAATAATTTGATTTTAGAATCAGTTTAATATTAAAATTAATAAAATAAAACAAGAAACGTTAATGATTTTATGACTCTTTATAGCCTTTGTAGCAGTTTTATTATTTTAAGCATTTATAGTGTCACTAGGAATTTCTATATTGGAAAACAAATTGTCTGTAAGACCAGTAAAAGCAGCTGTGGCTAATTTAAATACTTCGGTGTCGAATGACTTGCTTCGTCTTTTGCTATTCGGTCCTCTCTTGTTACCTACTGGAGGATTAATTTGTAAGAATATTCTGAAAAAAAGTGATCGGCATTTAATTAGAAAAATACAATAATACAATCTCCTTGTAATAAATAAGAATTTCTAAATACATTACCTTTGAATAAATTTTAGAGTTTTTTCTATTTCTTTCGGATAGCAGAAACCGAATACAAAATATGAAATGACTGTTTTTAAAATTCCTTGCAATACGTCATCGCGAAACATGGTAAATCTTCGGAAAGACTGCTTCACCTGGAAAAAATATTTTTTATATGGTTTCCGACGTATTTTGGGTCGCTGATGACGAATCTGATGATGGTCATACGTATCTTGGCCGCTATCTCGAAAAAATACCAAAAAAATGTCATTTTTTTCATTTTTTTTTGCATTTCTTTCAAAAATTGAACTCGCACGAAAAAAAGTTTCAAACAAAAGTTGTAGAGCGGGAAATTCCCTATAAAAAAGGTTATATGCATTTTTGTCGTATCTTCTATAAAAAACGCGAAATAAACCTGAGATTCAGTAAGACTTGTTCCGTTCAACCGATAATACGGTACGTAGATTCGTCGGTGCGACCGGCGCGGCTCAATGCTAGTTGATGTCCTCTCCGGTAGATGGTATAATGTCAGTTTCATGACTGGGTTTTATTGCGCAACAAGATTGCACTTCAGTTTCGTACTAAAGGACGGCAGCCGACCGTTCGAATATATGTATATACATGCGTTTACCATGGAGTTTACTCATACACAGTTTGTTGTAAAATGTGCTGATGAGCAATGGTGTGTAAATCTTCTTATAGAATACGGTATTTGGCAACGTGACATAAATTGTCCAAAATGTGGCAATCAAATGGCACTTAATTATGGCAAACAATGCTTTCGATGCGTTCGACGAAGGGCCGTAAACAAAAACAAGAAAAAAAAATTAATCGTCCAGTGCAATACATATGTTTCGGCAAAGACGAATTCTTGGTTTAAATGTTGCCATATTTCCTTGCCGAATGCTTTTACTTTTATTGCGCACTTTTTATGGCTGCCGATTCCGCGTTTCGCATTTATCTCGGAAGATTTAAGTTTATCATCAGAAACAATTTCGAATTGGAACAGCTATTGCCGCGAAATATGTGTTTATTGGGTTGAAACACGTTCTGAAGTATTAGGCGGCCCCGGGGTAGTTATCGAAATAGATGAAGCCAAGTTTGGGAAAAGAAAATACAACCGAGGTCGCTTAATAGATGGGAAATGGGTTTTCGGTGGCTATGAACGAGGGAGCAAAAAGATTTTTTTAGTACCTGTTCCGGATCGATCAGCTGAAACATTATTAAATTGTTTACAAAAATGGGTTCTTCAGGAACAACAGTTTATTCTGACTGCTAGAAAGCTTATAATTGTTTGTCGACTGAAGGATTCCAACATTTAACAGTGAATCATTCTATGAACTTTGTTGATCCTGATACTGGGGCCCATACCCAAGGCATTGAAAGGACATGGAGGGAGGTGCGCGCGAATATCTCGCGATATGGAGTGCGACAAGATCAATTATATTCCCACCTTGCGGAATATCTATTCAGACGCGCTCATCCCCCCAAAAAACGCATCTCTGCCTTCTTTAGTTTAATAGCTGAGTTTCAAACAAAAATGATGGGCGTTGATTCGCTACAATCCGAGATGATCGACGAAGCTGAATAGTTTCCTGATGTAATTGTGTGTGTGTGCACGCATGCACGCACGCACGCACTCACACATACAAGTAATCGGCCATTTTCAGGGCCAAATGATGTGCAAAATCCGACCGTGCTTCCTCCCCGTGGTGCACATCGGGTAATGCTAATGCCGGCGGTACGCATGCGAGATATACACGCATATCACGCAAGCATTCAAGCACCTCTGAGGTTCATGCATCCCTTTTATAACGAATGAATCACTATTTCCTACAGTTTCTAAGGCAATAAGGAACCTCGGAGGTGCGCGCGTACTGGGGGGCTTCGCCCCCAGACCCCCCTTTTATACTAACCTACCCTCCAACCACATAGGTATGTCTGACAATCTAGCCACATGTCATATGGGTTCGATTATATCACTCATAACTGTGTGGTTAGAGGTTAGGTTAGTATAAAAAGGGGGTCTGGGGGCGGAGCCCCCCAGCACGCAAGCACCACTTAGGTCACGCAAGGGCATCCAGGACGTAGACCTAAGTAGTGTGTGCGTGCTGGGGGGCTCCGCCCCCCAGACCCCCCTTTTTATACTAGCCTAACCTCCAACCAACAGATTTTAGTGATAATCGAACCTACATGTAGTATGTGTCGCTCTGAATAGCAATGTGTAGACCGAAGGATAGTATAAATGAGGAGGGGGTGGTCTGGGGGGCGAAGCCCAAGCACACAAATGGCCTTAGGTATACTTTAGTTTTACGTAGGTTCGGCAGTAGTTACGTTGGGTTAGTATAAATTGGATGTTTAGACACATATGGAACATTCTTGTACAAATCGAACGGGTTTTGTAAAAAATATTGGTCGACATTTTTGATTTGCTTCTAAATTTTTTTATGCGTTCCTTATACAAAAAAAGTCGATACGTGTTTCTGGATTTTTTTTTTAATCAATATTTTCGAAAATATGGCGGTTTGAAATTTGTAATACTCTCCAATTCTGCACTGTTTGAAATTGCCATAACTCCGGTTCTATTTATCCGATTGACTTCAGCTGGGGCTCATTTTAAAGGTAATGCAATTGTCTTTATTTTTATATGCGTAGTTTTTAAAATTGTTGCTAAAAAGCGATTGTTATAATCAATTGAATATTAGAAAGTCCATTTACTGCTCGAGGCCGACAGTATACAAATTTTATTATTGCACCATTGAATTCCTCGGGAAATTTCCTACAAGAAACATATTTTTCCAGAATGGCGATTTTACATCTACTATGTCAAATAAATTAATTTCCGACGGCAGATTACGCTCCGTAGCGCGTGGCGCTATGGCAAGACGAGAGAACACGCGCGCGTGAGAGAGAGAACCGGAGTTATGGCAATTTCAAACAGTGCAGAATTGGAGAGTATTACAAATTTCAAACCGCCATATTTTCGAAAATATTGATTAAAAAAAAAATCCAGAAACACGTATCGACTTTTTTTGTATAAGGAACGCATAAAAAAATTTAGAAGCAAATTAAAAATGGTACCCAATATGGAGTGTTCGATTTGTAAAAGAATGTCCCATTTGGCCATTTCTAGGTCAGTAATCTCGCTTTTATCATTTTTCTCATATTTAGGGCTTTATTTAAGGGGTTTCTTTGCAATTTTTGAAAAAAATTTATACAACCTTTGTAGAGAATTTTGTGCTCTACAACTTTTGTTTGAAACTTTTTTCGTACGAGTTCAATTTTTCGAAATAAATGCAAGAAACTGAAAAAAATGAAGTTTTTTGATGTTTTTTCAAGATTTTAGCCAAAAATAATGCCGACCGCCAATTTTTATTGTCAGATTCATGATCAGCGACCCAAAATACGTCGGAAACCATATAAGAAATATTTTTTCCAGGTGAAGCAGTCTTTCCGAAGATTTACCAAGACATGTTTATGTTGAACATACAAATAACAAAATACGATATTATGCTTTAGGCGAATGCAAACAAGATTTTTTATCCTTCAGCATGAATAAAATAGAAATTGCATAAATGAAAGTTATTCGATCATTGAAAATAATTGAAACCATGATAGTTCAATTCCGATTTCTGAATAGTGGTCGAAATATATAAAAAAAATGTATATATTTCTTAAGGATAGACTTAAAATCGGAATCCTTTTCAAACAAGTTTAGAAATCTTTTTTCGCGTATCAGGTGTTAAATTTTTGACTATGAATTGCAAAATAGAAATATACCTCTAACGATCAGTACCGGGTAATGGGATTCTGCTCTTTTCTATTATGTCAGCATCGGAGCAATCAACCTGTAATACAAATGTAAAACTTAATGCATTATCTAAGATGAAATTTATAATATTTCTTTTAACATATATTTTACCTCAATTACTTTATATAAAAATTTATCTGCTTCATTGAAGTATTTCAGGAGCAACTGAAAAATCATTTTGGAAATTTTATCCCTTCTTACTTCAATGGCATCTATGCATTTCTCACTAATATCCGTAGGATTCTAATTTTTTCCTCGTTTATAAATTTTTAAATTCTGACGGAGAGGTTTTCCTTTTGTAGTGAGAGTATTAATCCACACATTATTTATATTTTTCCCAGCAATCTAGAAGCATGTTGCAAAAGATATTCTGGGTCTTTTAGAAATGGCCATTCTAATGAAATCGTCATAATATTTCTGTTTGGAGCATTGATTATGGCCCTTTGAGTATAATACGTATCCATCATTAAATTTGTAATCTCCTGTGTATTTCGCTCACTTAGATTATGAAATAAATCATTTAATCGACGACTTTTTGCCTCTTGAGTAGTTACATTTTCAGTAAGTGGAAACTTTGGAGCATGCACAATGCAACCATACTCATCCTGATGACGCATAATTACAGTTTCACGCTTTCGAGCTTCCTCTTCAGCATCATCACTGTCAGGTGTCTGTGGCCTTTTTCGAGTTAGCTGTGGTTTTTTTGTATAGCGCAGGATAATGACATACGTAATGGTGCTTTGGTCTTAATAAAATAGCTGGAAACAACTTTTGTCTCATAAATAGATATTCTAAAATTATTTGATGTAGGTATGGTAAACACGACTTGTGAATAACAGGTTAACACACTATTTCAACAAGTTCCGTCAACAGAAGAACACAGTACCATACCTCATCATGTATATCTGCAATTACATCGTCAATCAAAAGCGGGAAAATTCTTAAAAAGTTCCAGATTTAGCAAGCACCACCATCTTTAGAATACTGAAATTTATCTATTCGTCCATTTAAATCATTCAGAGTGAACCATTTTTTTTAATGAAGTAATCAATGAAAATTTTCAAATCAAAGGCAACTATGCCTTCAAAAAGATCATGTCCTATACATGGTGGTAGACCTGGTGCACACACGTGAAAGTGATCTAAACTATTAAAAATAGACAAACGGCTGCAGTTGTGACATCAACATCTACTGCATCAGTGTATTTTTTATGTATTTTTGATACATGACTCGTAAATGATGATACGACATCAAATTTATTTTTGCATTTTGTATAAGGACAAACGATTTGATCTTTCTTTTTAATGTGCCACTTTAAATGGGATATTAGTTCAAGTAAAGTATCGTGTTCTTTTTTGCAGATATTAATGGTACATATATATTTGCCGTGTTCGTTACAACATGTGGTCGAAACATGAATGTTTTTGTAAACCTTTAATTGAACATCATGAGTGCGAAGTAGGTGTTTTGAAAAGTAAGAACTAGATTGAAAATATTTAGCACAATTATTAAAACCACAATAATAAAATTTTGTAATGTTGCGATGCAGTTGGTGATGCTTCATATGTGCCTCATACGATTCATTTTGAAATGTACAAAATCGACAGTAAACCATTTTAATCTGAAAAATTTCCTTTAGGTATTATTTATAAGATAAACGCTTTATATTAATTTATGACTTTATGTTATAAAAATATTAACCATTTTAAAAACACTTTATTTAGACATTACTTTACTATAGCATTGAAAAATATTTGTTGCTCTTTCACATTAAATTTGTTATGAATACAAATATTTATTATGACATTATGTTTTATATAATATACGTACCGAGATTTATGATGAACTATAAATATATAATTTATTAGCGATCTATGCGCATAAATATAGTGCAGACATCCAAAGTATATTCGCCTATAAATGTAAGAAATTAATTTTTCTTTTTAAAAGCGTCCGCGACAGTTATTTGCAATTTCTTGGAATCCGTTCTCTTTTGCTGTTGACTGTCGATGGATCAATGAGGAATCATCTTATTTTATAACATCTTCAAAACGGCAAGTATCCATTAAGTTTGCACTAAGTTTGCACTGTAGTTAAAAAAAATGCAATTCTACAATTAATAACCCAATAAAAAAGGATCAAAATTAATGTATCCCAAGCGTATGACATAAATTTGTACATAACTACTTTACCGACTGAACACTGTAGAACCGTGGACTGTCGGACTAGGCTTTCTGTACCCTCGAAGGTATCACATATATATTAATAACAAAATACTTAAAATTCATTACTGCGTACATGAATAACTGCACTAATATCAGAAAACTAAAATTTCATGATCATGTACATTAAAATTACTTTCATCGATAATGTCATTAAATTTAATATACCGATGTACCTTAAAAGTTAATTAAATTTAAGAATATTTCTAACAGTGTATAACTTATATATTTTTAAATCATAAATAATGATGAATGAATAAAAATTTATCAAAAATTAAATAAGAAATTAAATTATAAAAACTGTATTTCATGAATTATAAATTCACTGTAAAATGTAGATCAAAAATTAAAATTTAAGAAAATTTACAATATCTATCATGAATTTTGCGCAACGTTGAATTATCACTTCAAAATATACCTCGAACATGTGTAAAAAAATTCAAACTCAAATCGCAATAAAAATTGGCGGTCGGGTGTATTACAGCCGCTATCTTGACAAAATAGCAAAAAAACATGTTTTTTTTTTAGTTTTTTGCATTTATGTCGAAAAATACGCATCGGACAAAAAAATATTTTCAACAAAAGTTGTAAAGCACAAAATTGTCGATAGAAAAGGTTGTATACATTTTGTTCGTAATTGCGACAGCAAGCCCGTAAATGAACATTGACATGATGGGTTTCTACCTGGTACTAGATAGAAATAATTTCCTAATCGATTAAAACTAACCTCCAACGATTCATATAGCACATGGGTTTAATTATTAGTCATACCTCTGTAGCTGGAGGTTAGTGTTACGTCCTCGTAACTAGCAGAATTAACTAATTTTCTGTGTACATTTTAACATCAAAAAAATATCGTATGTCGACACCGGACAAACGAGTCCGTTTCTTACAAATGTAACCTCATAAACGAAGCGTATTGGAATGTACCCGGTTCAAATAACATTTTCTCTAAACCTTTATCAGCCATAAATCAGAAGACGGCTCACATCGCTTAACTTTCCTAAAACGTCACCGTACAGACACAATCAATTTTACAACGACCTTCCGTAGCATTTTTATATTTTATACATTAGAACAATCATTTTACATTACCGTAATTCCCGTCTCTTCCGATATTTACGGTAATTGAGGACTTAACTCTCAAGCTACCTGTTTTTAACTTTTCTAAAAAAACATAAAAAGAGAAATCGGGTAAATTCTAACGGGCTCTCTATATCAATAAATTTTAGTTAATGTATTTTTCCTCCTTGGCCCATTTCCAATAAACCTGTCCAATATACAAATCCACCACCTTAAAAATAGAGGGGGAGTACTCCAAGCGGGGATAAGAAAAGCATGAACCACCATAAATACAGGTGAGGCACACCGAGACCAAGCCAGTCCAATTTTTTATTTTCTCGCGTCATACAAAAAGAGAAGCACAACTCGTCAATAACCAGCGAGATCGCCGCAGTTGAATTTTTTAAAGTCGCGAGTTATCCGACCAAGGGGAAGCCTGACTCCAAGTTTCGACTCAACAAAAGAAAAGGTAACTTCACGACCGGACCCAAAAAGGGGAGACAGCACCATCAGCCCAACCCTATCACATCCAGTCCAAAGAGAGCTTCACCAAAAACTTAAAGTGAGTATAAGTTTCCCTTACCTAATTTTTTTACCTAACCACCTCCCTTCCTTCCTACTTTTCCTTCGTGACATAGCGGGTCGCCCTGCAAAATCATGCCAACTCCTTTCCTTGCAACATAGCGGGTCGGCCTGCGAAATCGCTCCAATTCCCTTCCTCTTTCCTTGCGACATAGCGGGTCGGCCTGCGAAATCGCTCCAATTCCCTTCTTCTTTCCTTGCGACATAGCGGGTCGGCCTGCGAAATCGCATCCTCCTTTCCTTTCGTGGCATAGCGGGTAGGCCTGCGAAACCACAACCCTCTTCCCTACTGCATAAAAAGACACAGAGACGAAGTCGCCCCTCTCACGCGACTACAAATCGTATTTATTCAAAACATTTTTCTCCCTTTTATTTTATTTTCTTTCCTTAGACTTCGCGTTTTTACTCCCACTTCCATAATTCTTTCCATTTTTATTCATCACCTTCTCAAATAAATAGTCATAATTTTCTTTATAGTGAAACGCCGCCGAGGAGGACAAAGGGTCCAACGCCAAAAATTGGCAAAGGCTCTCCACCTCGCCCGAGAGGAGATAGAAACACGGACTGCCAACCAACTATCCCCCAGGAAAACTTCTCTTCCCTTCCCTTTTCCCCCTCGGCCGACCATTCCACTACCGTCTCCCCAGGAATTATTTCCCAACCTATTCATCCCTTTCCCCCCTCTTCCAACAACTCCCCTACCTTCACCGGAACAATTATTTGGGAAAATAAATTAATCAAACAAATAAACTGTTTCCTCATTTTTACCCTTATTTCTGACTTTTCCTGTGCTATCAGTAGCCCTCACTCACCTAAAGGACCCAGCAATTCTGCTGAGTTACACGCCCGTGTTACTGTTCGGTTTATATCTCGTTCGAGATATTCACTGGGTCGTAACATTAGGTTAGTATAAAAATGGGGGTCTGGGGAGCGGAGCCCCCCAGCACGCAAGCATCCCTAGGTCCAGGCATTGTCATCGCCATTTGCAGTTGATTCTTTCCTTTAGTCAAATGACCTTTGCCTCAAACAATACGTGGATTAAGGGATGCTTGCGTGTTGGGGGGCTTCGCCCCCAGACCCTCCTTTTTATATTAACCTAACCTCCAACCACAGAGGTATGGATGATAAATAATTAAACCCATGTGTTATCTGAATGGTTCGAGGTTAGACTATATACTCTGCCTCCCAGACCCCCACTTTACTACAAACATAAGACACCCAGACGAATAATTATTCACATTCATGACTATTTTTTGGGCTTCCTCTTGTGATTAGGACACAAATGTATTAAACCTTTTTTGTACAGAATTTCATGCTCTACATTTTTTTGCAAGGTTCGTACATTTTATGATATACGCAAAAAACTAAAAAAAAACGGTTTTTGAATGTTTTTTCGAAACAGCGGGCAAAATACGGCAGAGCGCCAAATTTTGATATGATATTTAGATATTATTATATTTAATTAGGATTAAAAGAGTGAAATTTTCTAATCCAACAAGCGATTCCAAAGTGATATATAATCCTATTGCAATTATATTTTCTGCCGTCGCCAGTTATTTGGAAGGCTAATCGTTTTGATAAAGCATCGTTTATAATCCATTAACGATGGGTGATAAAAAAAAACCTGGTCAGTCTGTAAAACAGCTATTGCTGTGGCTCGCCCTTTGGCATTTTTGTATTATTTATATCCTGTATTGTTTTTCTAATTGCCAATAAAGACGTGATTATTATTATTATTATTACATTCGTTTTCAGGAGGCCAAAATACATTAAATGCACCTTCCCTTATGCGAAATGAGTAAAGGCACCGTCGCTGCCGGGGCTCGGCTGCAACATCGGGCCAACACGGGCTAGAGATGGGCGATATATATTGATATTTTGAAATATCGATATTTATGAACTAAAATATCGATATATTTTATCGATATTTTACCATCCGATATATGGGGATATCGATATTACGTAGCACAATATCGGCGATCGATATTTCGAGTGCTGCCGCGCGCGGCGATGGTCGTCATTACATACGGGAAGTTTTCACACTACTACTCTAGTGCACGCTGAGTGAGTTGCATTATCACAGCATATTGCTGCAACACTCTTGCTTATACCGACTGCCCCTGAAATGTTGTCAGCAACTGAGTTAAATCTTATTAAAGAATGTATGACATTACTGAAGCCTTTTGCAGCAACAACGAATATCATTAGTAGTGCAAATTATGTTACTGGCAGCAAAATTATCCCAGTAGTAAAAACTTTAAAAAACGAATTTGATTCACTTACAGTTCAGACTGAAACGGGTATTTATTTAAGTTTGATCCTTCGGCAAGAATTTTTGAAACGATTTGAAAAAATTGAAGAAAATAAATTTTTCGCAATTGCTACAGTTTTGGATCCGCGGTATAAACGTTTATATTTTCACAATAAAATAGCATGAGCAGCTGCAATAAATAAAATTACCAAATTAATCAATGAAAAAAAAATGCCATGACAGAAATCGAAAAGTCTAATAACAACTGCAAAACTGCAGAACCAACAGAAGACAACAATTTTTGGTCCTACCACGAATTTTTACTTAAATAACAAAAGACATCATAAACAATAGAGACAAATGAAATGCCGATAGAGCTAAAATATTATTTACACGAGTCTCCTATTGATAAAGACAAATGTGCGCTGCAATTTTGGAATAATCATCCATGCAAAGAGTTGTCGAATATTGCTAAACGATATTTAACTATAATTGGAACATCCGTACCGTCTGAAAGATTGTTTTCGCAAGCAGCATTAATAATGACGGAAAAAAGAAATCGGTTGACGCCAAAACATTTTCAAATGCTATCATTCTTAGGCTCATTAGGAATCACTGATTGGCATTTATCATAAGTATTTTGTATGAAAATAATGTTTCTTTTTCTGTGTATCAAGTATGCTATATTAAATAAAATTTAAATTTGTTAAAATTGCAATAAAAATAGATATCCTCTATAATAAAGATAAATACTAAATGGACTTTCTTATTATTTTATACTTATAGTTATTTTACCCAAATGGAGGTAACGAATTAAAGGGCATCTTAAATCTTTCTAATTATATTGTATAAGAATTTGGAAATTAAAAATCATTACATGCTTTCCATTGAACTCCACTAGGATTTTCACAACTGGGCCGTATATATTTCTTAAATAAATAAATAAATAAATAAATGGATGCATGAATAATCTGTGGGCGTCAGTAGTAGAGGGGATATGACAGTTCTACGCCACTCGCGGTTTCGGTGGATCGCGAGGGGTACCTCGCGAATCAAGATTGCGAATTAAGACCGCGAATTAAAACCGCGAATTGATATCGCGATATGATTGTGCGAATAATTATTGTCATGCTACCTCTCCCCCCTCGAAACACATGGATGGTATACGAGTTGAGACGCGCCTCAAATCCATTAATCATTCCCATCTTTCGAAAAACACGTGTACCTTCGACATCTGGTGCTCGGGGCCTGGCGGTTGGTTTTCCCACCACTCATTCGAAGCGTGCTTGAATAGCGCCGAGCAGGTCGGCATCGGCGTCGACCACCCTTGGAAAAACACATGTAATTTCTAAGAATATTACATAATATGTTGGGACCTATATCTCGTAAAGATGGTATACGAGTTGGAACCCGTCTAAAATCCATTTATCATTCCATTTTTGGGAAACACATGCAATTTCTAAGAATATTAGATAATAGTTGGGACCTATATCTCGTAAAGATGGTATACAGGTCCAGACGCGTCTAAAATTCATTAATCATTACGTTAATCATCGACTCCTTTGTTAAATATGACCATTTACCTAACCCATTTTCTTTTTTGTACAATATCATGCAGGAAGGAAGATGAAGAAAATACAGAAGATGTTTTTAATAAATGTTATTTATTCTTTTATTTCTCATATTCATACATAACAATATACAATAGCAATCATATGAAATTCATATTTTCATTATCATCAACTCATGCATCGCTTTTAACTTGACAATTGATGCAGTCTTTAATCATAGGTGGTGGACCATCTATCGTATAGTTACGGCCGGAGGGAAAGGCGTTTTGCAAGGGTTTTTGGTTGCAAATACCGTTTCCTCGACACAACCGCGAAAAGACTGGATCGACTGGAAGAGTCAATCCTGAGTTCGAAAATTTGTGGGGGCTGCTGCTAATGCAAAAGAAATGAATAAAGGTGAAGGTAAAATAAAGAAGTACAAATGTTTTCAGGAAAAATTTAATTTATTTCATTTAAGTTTCAAAACATGGTGTTAGACAGAATGAGAAAGGTATAAGGTATGAATGATAGGGAGCGATGAAGCGACCTTCTGAACAATTTGGAGGAGCCGTCTAATATTGTTTTCCCAAGCATCTGGCACTGAAAACAAAAAAGGGAATAAGGTGTTAATGAAATACGGAATTTCTATTTAAAGTATTAGTCAAAAGGGGGGGGGGAGTCTACTAATTAATAGAAAACAAAAATAAAAATTATAGAAATCTCTGTGCCCCCGGTGGTTGGCCTGCCAAGTTAGTAGGCGGTTAGGATTGAAAAGTGAAGGGAAAAGTGTGAGGGTACCTATGGGTTGATTCCGGGGCGGAGCGCCTGCATCCGACCTCGGGATCTTCCGAGGATGGGTCGGTCTAATTCCCAGGTGAGGGAGGGCGGTTAACTTAGGCTTATGGCCTCTGTCCACTACCCGTTCACCGAGTTTTAGAACGACCCCTAATGTTCGGAAAAATAATAAAAAAAAACGCGACTGTCCCTACGAGTGCCTATGCACCAGGTGGACCAAGCCAGTCCCTTTGCACCGGGGAAAATAACTGAGGCTGTTAACCTCTGTACTTCTCCCGGGTACCAGAAACCGCAGGGTCCCTATAGCTAGTTTATGTTAGGGGTTAGTGACGTTGATACTTACTTTTCGAGATGGACGTCCTGGATGAGCCTCGACGGGAGTGGGTGGATCCGCGCACGATGTTCTCGACCTGGAGATGCTGCCCTGGATCTAGCTCGTGCTGGGTGGCTCTGGAGAAGCTACCCTCGGTCTGGCTCTGTGTCCGGGTGGTGCTGGCTGCTTCCGATGATCTTCCTTTTTTCTTACGGGAGTCTTGCTGGTGACTGACTGGAACTTACTGACTGACCGGCTGGAACTGGTTGACTGACTGATTGACTGACTGATGACTGACCGGCTGGAACTGGTTGACTGACTGATTGACTGATTGACTGGAACTGATTGACTGACTGATTGACTGACTGACTGACTGACGCTGGTTGACACTCTAGCTAACTGACTGGAACTTACTGACTGACCGGCTGGAACTGTTTGGTTGTTTGCGCACGCCCTTTTTATAATGCAGATGGCCCATGGTCGCGAATCATAAAATTTTGGGAGTAGGAAAAGTGAAAGGAATTCTTGGAAAGATGCTGGATTCTGGTTATTCCGTCATATCTCTACATGTTTTTAACAATATTTGAATTTCAATATGAATTATGTATAATGTGGCAAATATAATGAGATCCATGTGAATCTTGGACTCTGTGCTATGCCATTTGCAACTTTCAATATATAGAATAACAAGCATTCTCGTCGACGTTGGCAGAATATAAAAATGTTTGGAATTGTTAAACTGAAAATATCGTGAAACTATTCGGATACTAATGCTGTTGTAATTAAACGTTATGGCAATTAAATTGGCAATTTTGATCGTCGTGATTAACAGTAGTAATTAAATTTACAAAAATGTATGGTTGAAAGTATTGTCGTACTTAAATCGAATTAAACATATTGTCAGAATAGAATTTACAATTGTTGGCGCACTTAAATATAGCCATATTTGAAATTACAAAAATATTCGAATGTTGCATTAAATTGGAATTAAACATATTGTCGCAAAGAAACGTATAAAAATGATCGATGATGGATATTGTCGCGTTTGAAAAATCTACTGAAAATGTTGTCGCAATTGAATGTTTATTAAATTATAGAATATTTATTTAAGATTTTGAAATGCTGTAACGAAGATTATGACATCGTGTTTTCGGAAATTTACGTGTAATATTCTTATTCGGTATACTGTATTATGTACTTGTTTTCTTAGATATAGCGAAGGTTTTTCTTTGGAGGACAAATCTAAGTGCGATGTTCGGCTGACGTAATATCACGTGAATTACTTATTTTACAGAATTTTCGGCATACCGGTTTTGATTCTTCTTTTTCGTGAATAATGGCAAAGTTTTTAGAAAACGATGAAATTGCTGTTGCCCAGTGATTGCCTTCGGTCCAGTATGATTCATGCAAAGCAGTTTATTTGTCGAATTGAATTATTAAGCAATGCTCAGTTACTATGAATGTGGTTATACTTCTCAGAACTGTTTTTTAGTAATTATTTATTTAGTTACGGGGACGTAACAGTATCATAGCTTGATTCGAAATGTTTATAACATCGACGACATTCACGTATATCAGGATGCATTTGCATAGCAGGTGGTAAGCAAGCCCATGCTTCTTCAATTTGCCGATCAGCAAACATGCAAATGAAATCAATCGGCAAACATTCGATATCTTTTGTTTCCATCAATGCGAGATGTTTTACTTCGTAATAAATCCCTAATGAACGTTGTGGAGATGCAGGTTGTTCACATAGATTTTCCAATACCCAATTCTTAAGTATTTTTACATTTTCTTTAGCGCATGTTCCATTAATCGTATGATTTTCACACTTCTCCGACAATTGATATTGCTGCTGCTGCTTCAGTTTTGCTAGAGATGGGCAGTCCAAAATGTCGAGATTGATAACATTTTCTGCGTTTAATATTTCCTCCAACCAACATTTTTTATCGACTCCTTTTACATAAATTTTGCTAGCACATTTAACGATATCCTCCAAAGTTTCGTTTATAGCGTCAAATGGTACGTCGCCAGATTGCCATGGTAAACCGTGATAATTATTCATCAACCAGTTATTGACTCTCTGATAGTGTATAGGTAACCACACCCATTGATATGGTGGTTTAAACACATAAGTCACAATTTCACTGTCGATAATATTTATTATAGACATTTCCTTCGGTATGAACCGATTACCAGGCCCGCGGAATCCCTGCACGTCTACAATGTATTCCATTTCGTATGAAACTGATTCACTAGTGAGTAAAGTATAACCGCGTTTTATTCATTAATTGACGCATGCGCAATAATGGTTACCCTCCTCTCAAACCAATTTCTTTACATTTCCACTTATGGTATTATATTCTACAATGCGATCATGTAAAATTAAACAATAAGCAGAAGTGTTTGCAGGAAAATTTTCCTTTGATTCAAATTCGAGTCGAACATCGACAGGTGCATGTTTTAAAGCTTCATTCTGCTTAGAGCAATCAATAATCATTAATGGAGCTTTCTCTAAAAATATTGATTTATTCAATATAGGTTTACCAGTAACATTTTTATTATAGTAACTGGTTTGAAAATTGATGTACATATCATATAATAAAGAAAATTGATTATTTGCAATATCAGGGTTTAAATTACCATACGGATAATATTTTGAATTACTAATGTTGCAGTGATCAAACAGACTTGCATTTCTCGCCTTGTCATTTTTTCTAGCCGTTTGGAATCCAATAATAATATATCGTGGCTTTTCTAGTTGTGTCGCTGTTTTCACAGACCACACGTGGGATGATGCTACCGGCAATAGAGGATATTCATAAAGTTCCCATGTACGGAAACTTAAAGATATGCAAGGATCTTTTTCAATGAAACGCAGCAGATGTATCTTTTCCCTATCAGCCAACGTGACATATGGAACTAACCATTCTATTTTATTCATCTCAATTTTATAATTTTCGTCCACGTTTTGTATAACTGCATTATCATCATGTTTAGATCTTGTTAAAACAAGTTCATGCTTTGCGTTTACAATTATCTTACGATAATCTTCAGCAAATCCGAGAATCATACTCAGAGGCATGATCACGTCAAAATAACCATTATCATTTATCTTTAGATTTGAACTAGATATCCAACCTGCATTGATTAAAACGGGTTCATGATTTGGTGTGTAAGAAGGATACCCCTTCATCAAGCTAGTAATACCAACGTTTCTATTTCGATCAATTTCAACTCCATTCAACTCATACCGCGCCTCATCAAATAAATGACAGATTGCGTTAGATGTTAGATTAGTATTATTTGCTTTAGTTCCATCGGTTTTGGTCAACCTTCCACTAACATGTATCAAACTTTTACATGGTAAAATACATAAATCTTGATGTTGCACAACAATACGAATTTCATCATTTTTGCCAAATGAGCTTGTATTGTAAGATTGATGTGCATGCAGCTCGTAATGAGCGACAGATTCGTCGAAAACGACTGGGTTTTGAATGCTGAGTATTGGATCCTCCATTATTGTTATTGTGATAACGTGCGATAAGCAAGCAAATACAACAACGGCAATGACAGTTTTTATTATTCACTGTCTGATATTGTGGTGATGATGCAACTTGAGTCCCAAGCTTTTCAGAAATAGAACGTTTCGACGTGTTAACGCCTTGCGAATTTGATGACGACTGATATGTTTTGCCCATGATGGTGTATTATTATAGTAACTATTAAGGGTCTGACCATTGTACATAATACCCATTGTTACGTAGATTTAAGATGTAGTCGTATTGTAATTGTTTCACCACGAAAATTCACCAATTCACCATTCTGATCAACAATACGCAATTGAATATGATCTATTAATCTGACGACAACAGGTAAGTAAATGACATGATTCGGCACTTCCACAATCTTATACCGGGCGCCACGGTAGGAAAAAATTCATGAATCGTATGCGCTCTACTGTTATTAATGTAAACGCCTGCAGTTATATTGCACTCTACGCGAAGTGCATTAACTTTAATTATGGTTACTGGCAAATCTGAAATGTGCACCTTGTTTGCTTCCAAAATTCGTCTATTGAAACCCAATGATTTTCGATGCAGGATTTGCACTAATATTAAATCACTACACGCGGTTGCGGGTCCAGGATTATCGCCGTAGCGTTTATTAGATCAGGAAAATTGCATAAATGAAGTAAAACGGAGTTCTTAGCACTCACAAACAGTTTTAATGATTAAAAATTCACTGAAAATTATAAAATTAGCGCGTAACAAAGTGTCTGATTTTGGCGTAAAGGCGGAAAGATTCGCACGTGGCGATGAGAAAATTGTTCCCTTTTTGTACGCAGCTCACTTTTTCAACAAAAAAAAGGATCGAATGCGGATAGTGAGGCGACTCACTCGATCATTGTCGATCACTTCAAAACGCGATGGAGTTTTGAAGTGCGGGCGAATATCTTCAAATTTTCGGAGCGACACATTCGCGAAGCGCACGGATGAACGGTCGCTAGACTTCTATTTTTTGAAAAGATTTCCGGCGGAAATCTTCTCGGGCACTTTCCAGGAAGTGAGAGTTTAACGGCGGATAATAGAAATCAGCGCCTTCACTTCTTGGAAAACGCCCGCGGATCTCAAATTTGATCCTCGCCGTGGCGAGGTCGCTAACGTATCGGGTACAAAGTCGTACTAGGTACGGGCGCTGACGCACAGATGGCGCGTGGAGTACGAATTGCGCTGTTATAGCGCAACACCCAATGTTCGCCCAATCGAATCGATTGGTGTAAAATCAATGTCTTGATTAGACCTGATTTCACTGCGTAAGGTATTATTATTGGGTTTTATATCTAGTGTAATATCACTATACTCTGATAGCTTGCTTTTAATATATTCTGCTATATCCTCAATTTCATAGCTCCCGATCGGCACAGTAATTTGATGGTTACCAATGTGAAATTTATTATTAACGTCAACATTTGGGATTGAATTAAACGTTAAAAGTTCAATTAAGCCCAATGCATAATTCTTCTGCGGTGAAAGTTCAATAGGTGGAAAGTATTGCGCTTCCAATACTGAAGACTGTCCCAAGAGCGTCAACGTAAAAGTATCATTCATACTGATTGTTCAAATTACACTGATTATCATAACATTTTATGCAATATATTTATACAACTGATACTTGTTTGGACAAAACAGCTGATTGCATAAAAATTTGAGACATAAATGCCCACAGTCAAAAGTGGTATAGTCTTGAAATTTTTCACGGTTATACATAATGCTACCTACACCGAGATATTTTCCCAACTCAGCAGGTGGGGTGAGGTTTCCAAAGCTGTCAAAATAAACGACTTTAGAGCCACGTTTCCGATATGCTACCGAATGTGTCCCTGGACCGCTTGCATCGTCTAAATTTATGACTGCACATTCATTAACTTGGGGATTCTTTGGTAAATTATTACGCATAAAGACACCTCTAAAATTCGGAATTCCAGCTTCTTTCGAATATTTTGATATATCTGCATCGGTGAGTGCTCGATGCGGTAGCTTTACAAGTTTTTTCGATTTTTTCTACATTTAACACCTAATCCCGTTTTATATGGTTTTAATTTTAAACTTAGACCATTTTTATAAGGTTTAAGATATAACCCTTTACCTATAGCTATTGTCTCCATAGCACGATTATGCTTTTCACTTTCAAGGAACTGCTTTTGAGCAGTTTTGCATCATTAACAGCCTTGGTTATACCTGCTGTGCCACCGGCTAATGCACCTGCAGCACTTAATCCAACAAATATAGGTGCTAGGAATGGTAAGAATCCTCCGACCTTTGCAGGTATCGATAGCTGTCGAGTCTTTTGTTTGAATTGCTTACCACCTGCTTCTTTTACGGCTTTACGTGCCCCTTTCAAAGCGCTCGATATAACATTTTAAACATTATTACTTGGTGACATTGACATTTTAGCAGCCGCAATAATGTTGTTCAATGATGCTGTTTTCTTTTTTGGCGCTTTTTTTTCCTTTTAAGTCCCATGCCTAATTTACTTTTTAGTTTCATTGTGTTTGCAACACCCCAAGCTGCCGCCTTTTCTGCAATGCTTGTGTCTTTTGCTAAAACTCGCTTCCAAGCCTGCTCCGCTAATATTCGATCGGCCTCACTTCTACCGGTGGGATTTTCACGAGTTTTGGAATAAGCAATGTCGTGTTCCTTGCAAGCCTTATCTAACGGATTTATCCCCGGATCACCCCTTGCTAACCGCTGCTTTAATTTTGTACCAGGTCCACAGTACTGATAACCGGGTATATGAAGTTCTACCGGTAATTTATTAATTAAAGAATTGACCAATCCTGTCCCACTCTTTACCCGGTTTTGTTTCTTGTTTCTACTTACATATGTAATCATTTTAAGATGTGCATCATTCAAATATCAAACAGTTAATGACTGACATTACATATAAAGACGCTACTTATACTTTTATGTTCAGTTATTATCAAAATGCGATTTCATACACAACCAACAAAAATCCCAATCATCAATTTTGATGATTTAACATCGACTGTACAAAATAATGCAACTAATCATAAACGACATGGGGAGTTGCTGCCAAATAGTATACGTGCACTTTTCTGTGGCCCGTCTAATTGCGGAAAAACAAATACATTACTCAGTCTAATCATCGATCACAATGGATTAAAGTTTGAAAATATATATGTATATTCGAAATCGTTAAATCAGCCGAAATATGAATTTTTACAAAACTTACTCGACTCTGTGGAGGGTATAGGATACATTCCTTTTCACGATAATGAACAGGTAGTCCCACCCGCCGAGGCTAGGCCGAACTCTATTATTATATTTGATGATGTTGCATGCGAGAAGCAAGATAACATTAGATCTTTCTTTTGTATGGGTAGACATAATTGTGTCGATTGCTTTTATCTCAGTCAAACCTATGCTCGTGTTCCCAAGCATCTTATTCGAGATAACGTAAACTTTCTGGTTCTCTTTAGGCAGGATGAAATGAATCTTAAGCATGTGTATAATGATCATGTCAATACGGATATGACATTTAACACTTTCAAATATATATGTGCGCAATGTTGGACAGATAAGCATGGCTTTATAGTAATAGATAAAGACAGTGAATTAGAAGAGGGAAGATATAGAAAAGGTTTGGATTGTTTTATAAGCATAAATGATTTTAAGAACAAACAAAAAATGTTGCAACAAGTCAGTGCAGAGTGAGACTTGCATGCATTAACATGTCCTCCTCACTTCAACAGCAGCAAGACTATTACGTCAAATTGTCAAAGCTAGCGAATCTATTCGCCGGAAACATCGATTATTAAAAATTGGTAAAGAAACGCATGACTTTGCGATAAGTGAAACCCTCAAACCTTTAATAAGTCCATTGGAAAAAATAGCCGACGCTTCAACAATGTCGACCAGTAAACATGCAATTGATGATACACAGGATAAAGTAGCGGATAGTATGGAAATTAATGATGTTAACGATTATGATGATGATGATGATATGCGTGATGGATATAATACCCCTTTAGATCAGACATTTAGCAGTGATATTAAAACACCTACATATCATACTGAAGAAAGGTTATCAAATAAGTTTCTGACTTTACTGGTGAGGAATATTCACGAGAGAAGTGATATCATTGATACAATTTATGGTGTTCGCATAGAAGATGGTACTACAAGAATCGGCGATTCGACAATAAAATTTAAGAATAAAAATGTAATTGTTAAGGATCACAAATTTGCTATTAGTGAAGGTTTGCTAGAGTTATTATTTAAGAAAAAAGCTGATATAGCTATGATCGAACAATCTGATTTAAGCAATTACAAAATTATACTTACCTTAACTAATGCCCATAGGGAAGATTGGAATCAGGAAAAACCTATTTGATATAATGCTTCCCACAAGTATCGAAACTATATCAAAGATATGTTCAAAGATGTTCCAAAAAAGGGTGGTAATTTGCCTGAATACATGATTGCTGGACAAAACCGTAAAATTGATTACGTGCATTGGGATGATCCAAATGAACTTGTCGATCGTTTGTGCCTTCTAATAGCATCGCAAGCTGCGGGTAATTCGAGTCTTTCGAATGAAATTTTATCGATCATTGAGGAGTTGCGCGAAGCTAATATAATCTATTAATTTAGCGATAATTACGTCAGTATCATAATGAGCATCGATGTGTTTGGACGTTCGTCTCAACGAGCACGGAAGCAAGTATTTCAAAGTGTTGAAATTTCTACAGACGGTTCTTATGATTTTAAGAAAAGAAAGTTATGCAATATCGGAAATCCGACGGATTCGGATGATGCCATTACTTTGAGAATGTTCCACACATCTATTCGCGATATTAAACAGCAACTAGATGTGGTGTGTAAAGGTGTAATTAAAAATAATGAGAAGATTGAATATTTTGAAAAAAGTATAAATAAAATGCAACAAGATATAAATAAAAATTACAATGAAATAGAAAAGAGGCGGATTATATCTTCAGATATCGGAAATTATACTATTGAATTACATCAGGAAATAATTAAACATACCAATAATTTAAATAGAAATAATTATACTCTTAGCAATCTTACGTATAATATCACTGTCTTAGAGCGGGAAGTAAAGAAAAATAAAGATGATTTGAATAAAAATAATGGTTTGATTGATAGTCTTACGGTAGATATTGCTAATATAGAAGGAGACTTGAAAAAACACACCTATGACATAAGGGAGAGTAGTACTGTAGCTCACGATGCTGAGAAATTAATTTTTCTCCAAGAACAAAATGTCAATAAAAACAGTGAAGCCATAAAGAAGATTAATGGAATAACTGATGTTGTTTACGGGAGAATTAATTAGTTAGTCTGAAACATGTGAATAAATTAACTATCTGCAACAATCTACCCTACAGTTTTAATCAAGACGTTGTCTTATCTGTTTAACAACAATGACTTCTAAAGAGAAGAGAGAAGTCGTGAAGAAGCTTCATAAACCAGCAAGAAAAAATTATACAAGGCGGCGAGAAGATATTCGCGGATTAGATGAAACTTGGCAAGCTGATCTTGTAGAAATGATTCCATATGCAGATGAAAATAAGGGTTACAAATACTTGTTAACTGTCATCGATGTATTCTCTAAGTATGCATGGGCCCGCCCAGTAAAAAGAAAGACTGGCGATGACGTCACAGCTGCCATGAAATCGATATTTGAAATGGGTCGAATTCCAAAGAATCTACATACCGACCATGGAAAAGAATTTTATAATTCAAAATTTTCAAATTTAATGAAAACACATGATATCAATTTATATTCTACATACAGTAATCTAAAAGCATCAATTTGCGAACGCTTTAATCGTACTTTGAAAAATAAAATGTGGCCACAGTTTATCCTTCATGGTAATTATCAATGGCTCCGTATCTTACCAGACTTGGTTAATGATTATAACAATAGCACACATCGTACTATTAAAATGAAGCCGCAAGATGTGAATAAAGACAATGAAAAAGAACTATTGGAACGTGTGTCTAATGTAATTGTGAACGAAAAGATTCATCCAAAGTTTAAACTAGGTCAACAAGTTCGTATTAGTAAATTTAAACATATATTTGAAAAGGGGTATACACCAAATTGGACGACTGAAGTGTTTAAAATAATGCAAGTTAAGAAAACGAGTCCAGTAACATATTTACTAGAAGACAGGGATAGAAATCGAATATCAGGCGGATTTTATGAATATGAACTGCAACGTACTAAAAATCCAGATGTTTACCTGATTGAAAAAATTCTACGCCAAAAAGGTTCTAAAGCGTTTGTTAAATGGTTGGGCTTTCAACATAAGTACAACTCATGGATCGACAAGAAACATTTATTACTTTAAGACTACAAGAAAAATGTATTACTTTAAGACTAATATAGTGGAACGAATGATGGTTGAATAGTTGGAAGGAAGATTTTTGCTGCAACGTACTAAGAAAAAAATCCAGATGTTTACCAGAATGAAAAAATTCTACGTCAAAAAGGTTCTAAATGTTGCATTCCTTAGCATATTTTTTGGTATATATACGAGTTCGAGTTGAAGAGATTTCAAAGTCTACTTCTTGCTTCTCGCGGGCAACATTGTATTAAAAAAAAACCCGAGTTACGTGTTTAAGTTAAGTGTTTGTTTTAAAAATGTCGCGAGTACTTGAGTATAGGCGAAAAAGCAACGCCTTCATTAGTCGGATTGCGTGGGCAATTATCAATGTTGCGTTGTTCTGAAATTCCTCACCACTTGACAGTGGTGAGGAAATCAATGGAGCATCGCCATGCTGAAGAGGAGATGAAGGAGAATTCCTTTTGGGAATCCATCTATGCCTCGGAGCACCTAATAAAAAATAAGTGTGACGAGGTTAATATCGCGCTTCAAGACGCTGTGCGCAAATTGAAGCGCGATTTTAGACAAAAAATCGCCCGAATCGAGTACTGGAGTACTCAACAGTGGCGAAGAAGGGACTTTAAATATGTCCTGGATAACGGAACGTGCGAATGTCGTCGCGTTATTCGCGATTATAAGATGCGAAAGCATCATGAGAAGGAGGTGTTAAGAAGAGGGATAACGGCGTTGGAGGAAGAAGCCGCAGAGTTGCGTCAATACCTCAATGCGTTCAAACGGGAGATACATCAGAGGGAAAAAAGGAGAATGGAGGAGATTGTCGACCTTCAAACCGTATATGAACAATACGGTTTACCATGGCAATCTGGCGACGATGCTGAGCCTGAAGATATCGACTCGAACGCAACCTATTTTGAATCCGGTCCGGACGAGGATTAGGATTGGGGAATGGTAAGAATGTACTTATATATTTAATTAATTAATTTATTAATAATTTTTGTTTGCATAGCGCACACACACACACACTACTCATCTATTTCCATAATGTCCTTATGTCCCCACGGTAGAGTATCTGTACTACCAGCGATCAAGTATTGCTTATCATCGTGGGGATTTAATTTTATTATGGGTATTTTTGATAATTTTAGTCGATTCGCGTAAACTATTTTGTCTTCGTTTTTTATTCTTATTTTTATATTTCCGTTATCAAATAGTTCGAGTACTTCGAAGGGGCCTTGATATTCGTCATCGAATTTGCTAGTTTTATGATTTTTTGAAGAAAAACAGGGTCTCCTATATTAAATGTTATTGGGTTAATATGTTTGTCGTAGTAATGTTTTGATTTTAGTTTAGCGGTTGTTAGATTTTGTCTTGCGAATTTCTGTGTGTCGTAAAGTTTTGAGGCTAAGTTTTGTACATAGTCACTGTATGTTTTCTGGGTTTCGTTTTTGATAAGTTTTGATGATGGTAATTTTGCCATTCTACCAAACATTTGTAACACGCCGGTTACAATACTCCACCTGGAACCTCAGCGCTCGTAACTCAGACGGTAAGACACCGACAGAGCGGTCGGTAATCCGAAGCGATGTGGTTTCAGGAAAGCCCACGAGACGCCACGGCGCGACGGTCGCGGAGCGCGGTTACGAGACGACCAGTAGTCAGTCTGGTCTCGGACCTTGAAACCGAGGCATCGCGCGCAAGGGAAAGTGCGGCCGTTTGATTATTCAGCGTAACGAGTTCTCCGAGTGTTGAGAGTTTTGGTGGAGGGTAGTTGTTGGAGTGGGATCGAGAGGGTCGAGATTAAGACGATCTTTTCAGGCGCGGAAGGAGGCGAGAAATCGTCCCCCTCTGGGACGAGATCTCTTGCTCTCGTGAGTGCGAGTGCGGGTCGCGAAAAGACCCCGAGTCAGCCGGGCTCGGGCAATTAATTGTCCGGACGGGCGAACGACATCGTCGGGCCTCTACCTGGCGCAACGTCCACGAAGACGTTAAAGTCTCTACCTGAGACGGTAGCCGCCCCCAAACGGCCATTTTCTGACCCCGTGGACGGCGAAGCCGCCATATTGAAACGTGCTCAGAATAGTAAACGGCCATATTGGCTGTGATATTGGAGTTCAAATCGGTTAAAATTAAATTTAAAAGTATAACGGAAAGAATTACCGGGAACACGTGTCGAATTTTGAGACGTATTGCACTTGAGAAAAAGATAGATAAGTAAATATCTGAATTAAAAGGGTGTTGTGAAGTCACTATTAATAAATAGTAATTATGAGTAAAAAATTAGTGAATTTAGTAAATAATATTCGAGTTCGAGATTTGAGAAATTATAGAATATATTATTAAGACTAGTAATAAGACTACGTAGTAAAATTTTGTAAGTTGGTTTTGAGGATCGGGATTATTGGAGAAAGAATTTATCGTGTATGAAATTAAAAGAGTAAATTTCGAATAATAGACGGAAATAAAATTCCTTTTCGAGGTTTCTTCGAGTGAATAATGATCACTGGAGTGAACTTCAATATTTGGAGTGAAGTTCACTACGATTAAGTCATATTTAAAATATGGGTCGATAGTAATGTCGTTTCGAGAGTGTTCGAATGAATCTCGAACATAGGAATGAACTTCAGTATTGATTAAGACAAATCAGCAGTTTTCGGATTTTTGGAGTGAATCCCAAGTACTGAAGTGAAGTTCACTAGAAGTAAGCTAAAAGTTAATAAGGGTTAGAATTTAGTTTGATTAGGAAGAGATAATAGTACTACGAGTGAAGTTCCATTA
Source organism: Trichopria drosophilae (assembly GCA_030407085.1). NCBI lineage: Eukaryota > Metazoa > Arthropoda > Insecta > Hymenoptera > Diapriidae > Trichopria > Trichopria drosophilae. The sequence goes on along the minus strand of CM059582.1, from coordinate 10,142,935 downwards.
TTAAGGTGACCTTCACTTTTTTAGGAAGACTGGTGATTAGTCACTAAGGATTTTGCGAGTGAATCCTCATTATCAAGGTCGAGTGTCGAGCTTATTGAATAAAGTCAACATTTTTGTCTTGAGTTTCGAGAGTGAACTATACCCCCATTCTACATCGAGACGGGCTAGGAAGTAAAGTTCACGTCTAATAAGACATTCAAGTAGTTCGAGAAGTAATAAAAATAAGCGAGAATTTTCAGAGTGAATCTCGACATTTAGAGTGACCTTCACAAGTCGGAGTAAATTCGGGTCCCTTTTTGGAGATTCAGTGCTCGATTTTTCCCTTAAAATCCTTAGATTAAGTATCCTTAGGTTAAGAAAACTAGTAGAGTTAAGTTAGGTTAAGAATATTAGAATAAGACTTAATATTAAGTATTCAAAGCTTGCAAGATAGTCAAGCCGGGACTATCTGCGCGATCGAGGTGCGAGGGTCCGATAATTAGGAAAGTCATACTTGGGAGTTATCGCGTAGATTTGAGCCGCGAACTATGGGTGAGACGACGCTTTTGGATAGCTAGTTCGTGGACCAGCCGTCGAGGTCATCTTATCGCTAAGGAAAATAGGGGTACAGCTGTAGGGAATTGGATGCATGCGAGTTGTGAGTGTAGGAGAGTTACAATTAATAAGAGAGTAGTGATTTAAGAGTGGGAAGTCAGTGCATCAAATCAAGACGTGTGAGTGATATTTGTCAGTACAGCCGTACAATAGTAAAGCCGCGACAACAATAAAGATGATGGACGGAAGCGATCCAAATGTTTGGGACGTAAGACGGGAAGTAAGTCAGATCGTCGAGGAAATAACCAACTTATCGTTATCCGAGGTTCAGGAAAACCTGATTAAAGAAGGGCTAAACTGATCGGGATCGGAGGAAACTGTCCGCGGCCGTCTGATTCGCTTTCGCGCGAGGAAACGTTTTCCGACAGGTCCTTTCGCCTGGGACTAAGGTAAGGACGAGGTCAGTGTGATGACCGACATGAGTGAGTCCGATGATGTAAACGCACGGGTCACGGGGGGGACGAACTTTCGCCGCGACCTTTCAAGAGGACGAAGAGGAGCGCAGCTCAGAACGAGTGGAATCCCGGTTGTTACTGCGACGGCTCAGACGACAGCCTGTGTGACCACGATGGCTACAGGTTATGGGAATGTGCAGCCTGTGTGGACGACAGCACATTCCGTGATGACGTCACGCCCATTGGGACCAACCCTGTATCCCGCTCCAATCTGGGCTCCGTCTACGACGGCTTATTTCTTGCCATTCTCATCCCCTAACATAACGGCACAAGGTTCGAGAGTGTCGTTGGGAGCGCCAACGGGTCTAAATACGGCCATACGTCGACCGGTTGCGCAGACCGGCCAGGAAAAGACGCAAGTTCCAGGAGAGCCCAGGAGCCGTGTGTTGACCCCAGGAGTCAAGACTGGCGCGTATCCGAAGACGCGCCCGCATTAAGAGGAAGGAGCATGGACACTGCCCGAAGAGGATAGCGAGGATGAGGTAATAGCACCTCGACCTAAAAGTCGGAAGGACAGGGTGCCCAGAAGGGAACTCTTCACAGACGAGACCGAGGAGGAAATAAGCGGACAACCACCGAGAATGTTCGTGTCCACTGACGACCGAAGACGACGCGGCGCGAAAGTTAGGCCGCCAGTTCAACGTCCGTTAGCTCCAACGAAGACGAGACGATTTGAGCCGACGGTCGAAGTGACCAAGCCTCGCCAAGGCAGCAACACCCTGGAGCAGCTGCGCTCATGGGGTGTTAAGTTCGACGGAAGTCAAGTCGAGGACTTCCTAACCCTGACCAGCGAGTGCATCGACTGTCTTGAACTAGAGGAAGCCGACGTACTAAAAGTGCTTCCAGGAGTATTCGAGGGCAAGGCGAGACAATGGATCCGAGAAGACCCCGCCGCTCTCCGATCGTGGAGAATCTTCAGCCAGCGAGCTAAGGGAAGATTCACCGAGGAAGTAGACGACGACGACATTCTCGTGACCATCTATGAGAAGTTCCAGAACACCGGTGAGAAGATGCTAGAGTTCGTGGAGGACGTCCAGCGCCAATACAGAAAAATGTGCAGGCCACCACCGGAAGAATTACGAGTAAGACGAGTCGTTCGTAATCTAAGACCGGAGCGTCAAAGAGTTCACTACCTTCGCCGAGTTGAAGTCTCTAGGCGAGGACTACGACGATACCACCCGGTGGGATAGTCTCTACCGCCAACAAGGCCCGGTCCGGAGAAAGGACCAAGGACCGAGGGCAAGCCTATACAAGGTTGCCGCGGGAGACGAACGGAAGAAGTTGTCTTCCTCGTCAGTAGAGAGCGACAACAGCTCTATAGAAGCGAAGAAGGACCGGCGTAAGAAGAGACACCGGAAGCACGCCGACCAAACGGATAAACGAATATCCGGGAAAAGGGGCAGACCGAAGAGAGACTCGGCCTTATCGAGGAGGACGATTCAGGAAAAAAGATCGGCCTCGTCGAGAGACCCGAGGAGCCCCGAGTCATCATCGAGGAGAGGACCTCGATATTACGTCCACGAGAAGAGACGACCCGTTATGCCGCCGCCGGCTCAGACACCCGCGACCCCTCCGACCTGAAGTCCAAGGAGGGGGGAGGCGCTGGTAAGCTGGAGAGAGCGAACGTGCTACACTTGTGGCGGGACAGACCACTTCGCGCGCGAGTGCCTGGAACCCCGGCAATGTTACGGGTGTGAACGTCAAGGGACAATTCGCCGAGAGTGCGACCAGTGCCGTGATCTAGAGGCACAATGGTCGGGAAACGGACACCGCGGGTCAAGAACCAGGTCCTCCGAACCTGGCCCGCCCAATGCGGATTCCGACTGGAGGACGAGACGGTTGACTCCTCGAAACGAATTCAGGAGGAAGTAAGGAAATTCGTCGAGACAAAGTGGGGTATCCCAAACTCCAATTCAAGACCACCAGGAGACGAGGAAGAAGTAGCGGCCGGTGGCGCTAAGAAAGACGGAAGGTTCTACTTCACCTTTGTGGTGAACGGGACGCGAGTACGAGGGCTATGCGATTCCGGAGCCACCAAGTCCTTTGTAGGACCAAAAATAGCTGCCCTGTGCAAAGACCGCGTACGGTCATATCAAGGCACCATGGAAGGTGCCACAGGACATTCGGCAGGTATCATCGGACGGCTGCCGTTGACCATCGAGATAGGAGGTCGGACCGAAAAGATCTCCGTGAGGGTCACCCAGACGCTAGATTACGACGCCATCTTGGGAATGGACTTTTTAAAGTCATTCGGCGTCGTAATAGACTGCCACGAGGCAAGATGGCGAAGCCACGAAGGTCCCTGGAGGAGCTTCGAAGTGGGCCAGGAGACCGTCATTACCGCAGAGTGCGCCGGCTTCGCCGAGGTATCGACGGTTCAGGAGAACCAGCTGAAGGACCTGTTAGACCAGCTGATCCCCCCACCCCCAGTCACATTAGGCACTACGTCTCTGGTTCAGCACACCATCGACGTCGGGGATGCCAAGCCGATGAAGCATCGCTACTGCCGAGTCTCCCCATTCGTGTTGGGAGCCGCTCAGGCAGAAGTCGACTCGATGTTAACCCAAGACATCATCGAGCCGTCAAACAGCGCCTGGTCGAGTGCGCCGGTGATGATCCGGAGGCCCAACGGTAGCTACAGGTTCTGCGTTGGTTACCGAGACGTCAACGCCGTCACGAGAAAAGACGCCTATCCGCCGCCTAACCTAGAAGGCATATTAGACAAGATACGCCGGGCCAGATTTATCAGTAAGTTGGACCTGAGTCAGGCCTACTTTCAGGTGCCATTAGATCCGGCCAGTAAGGAGATCACGGCGTTTGCGGTAGCCGGTCGAGGGTTATTCCATTTCAAGCGGATGCCCTACGGCCTAACGAATGCCCCAGCCACTTTTCAGAGGTTGATGGACTCGTTATTCGGTCCCGAATTCGAGCCCCATCTATTCGTTTACCTGGATGACATTATTATCGTCAACGCGAGCTTCGAAGAGCATGTCATCTGGGTACGGCGAGTTCTCGAGACGCTCGCCCGAACTGCAAGCCAACAGGGATAAGTGCGAGTTTTGTAGTTCGAGTGCAGTATATCCGGGTTACCGAGTAGACCGCGAAGGATTGCGTCCCGATCCAGAGAAGACTCAACCCGTATTGGAGTAGCCTGCACCTAAGAACCTGAAGCAGGTCAGACGTTTTCTGGGAATGGTCGAATGGTATGCCCGATTCATACCCAACCTGGCAGAGCGAAGACTGCCTCTTACCAAGCTGGCGAAGAAAACGCAGACCTGGGAGTGGGGTGAAGAGCAGAAAGAGGCATTTCAAGACCTAAAGATGGCTCTCACCGAAGCACCTGTGTTGGGACGGCCTGACTTTAAGAGACCGTTCATCGTACAGACCGACGCGAGCGATTATGCTCTAGGCGTGGTCTTGACCCAAGAGCAAGACGACGGGGAGCACCCCATCGTCTAGTTTAGCCGCACCCTCACTGCCGCCGAGCGTAATTATGCGACAACGGAGAAAGAGTGTCTCGCGGTAGTGTGGGGCGTGAAGAAACTGCGGGCGTATCTAGAGGGGTACGAGTTCCAAGCGATGACGGACCACAGCAGTCTGCAGTGGCTCCGTAATTTAAAAGACCCCAGCGGCCGACTGGCCCGGTGAGCCTTGGAACTGCAAGGATGGACGTTCAAGGTCACGCATCGGAAGGGTGCCTTGCACCACGTACCTGACGCCCTATCACGACGAGTGGAAGACAAGATAGGAGCCCTGAAAGTGTCAACGGAGTCGGACACTTGATACCAACGACGGAGAAAGTTGGTGGCTCAATTTCCGGAGCGTTTCCCGGATTGGAGAGTCGAAGACGAACGACGGTACCACCATCGGAAAGATCCTCTGTTGGATCCCGTGATGGGAGGAGAAGATAGGTGGAAGCTCGTCCTACCAGTAGGGTTGCGCGAGAAGGCCATGAAAAACGCGCATCAAGACAACCATGCTGGACACTACGGCGTGGACAAGACGTACAATCGTCTGGCCTTAGAGTATTACTGGCCCGGACTAAGGTACGACGTCCGACAGTTCATCGCCGAGAGCCAGGAATGCCAGCTTCAGAAGACGCCTCAGGGAGCTCCCACAGGACTTATGAATGAGCGCATAGTTGAGAAGCCGTGGACAGTGGTATCCGCAGATATCATGGGACCCTTCCACCAAGCCGTAGCCAGAACCCGCTACGTGTTGATGTTCACGGACCTATTTACTAGGTGGGTGGAACTCAAGCCATTGAGGAGGTTTAGGGGTTTTATCCGATGCAGCTTTGGGACTTCCCCTCGCAACAGTCTGCCACACCGATGCGTCCCGCCCTATACTCCGATCTCTATTGTGCGTTCATCCCCCTCTTTACCGACCTTACTGTTCACTGCTCCGTTGTTTTCGAGCTGCTCGCGTCGTTTGTCCCTTGCACTTGCCACCTCGCCCCTGATTTTTTTCCCGAGCTGCAACTCTGGCGGTGAAAGCACCTTCCGTTTCGCCGTCGTTGTTGTCGCTGGCCCCGTTGTTCCAGGTACATCGCTTCTCGTCCCCCCGCATATCGTTCACGGGTCAGTTTGCGTCCCCGTAGTCACTGGTGTCGTCTTCAGGCTGCTCCGCATGGAAACTAAGGTCGTTTTCCGCGCCCTTTCATCCGCTATTTGTTTCCTGGCATCCATCAACCGCTTCATCCCTACTTTTATCAGGACCATTGCCGCCTTGATTTCTTTGTGCACGTTGTATGTGCCACGGATGGTCTCGTTTATCTTATTAACCTGGTCGATCACCAGGCTCAATGCTGTCTCCTCGTCTATCTCAGCTTGCGAGTCACAAGTGCTCTTAATTCACCATGAGTCAATTTAAAAGAAATTACCGATCGAGACAGCCGATATTTGACGCATCTGTAGTTCACGAGGCTGATCCGGCTCTCGCTCTTGAGAACGTCCGTCAATAGATCGTATCGAGTCAATCAGACCGCAGAGGCAAACAGCCATACTCCCGAGGAGGGAATCGTCCTAGTAGGAAGAATTATAATGTAGCCAGATTTGAAACGCATAGATCTATTAAAAGTACTGAAACAGCTAATCTACTGGCCTATAAACACCTAACCTAACTTAACCTAACCAAACCTAACGTAACCTAACCTATCCAGTCAGAATTCTGCCTACCCCTAATAACGCCTAAAAACATATACGTGTTCTAAAACTAACCTAACCTACCAGTCAGAACTCTGCCTACCCCTAATAACGCCTAAAAACATATATAGCCGCTTAACATTTCCAAATGGACGATTCACTACCTGAAGTATTGAAATACTTCGCGCTTCGGTCGAGCGCGGTCGCGTTTACAATCGCTCGCGTAATTACGCTATGATTACGCTATAATTGAATATATAGTATCAATTTCTACGACTAACTTTGACACGCTCGATACGAGGAATTCCATGAATGAATCACTCATAAGGCAGATTAGACAGGAAGTTTGTACTAGACCGTGAGAAAAGGAAAAACACCAGATCATAGAAGGATCGTGTGGAGAGTCGTCGCACCGAAGAAATGCTGCGGCTCACCAGATTCAAGAGTGGCAATAACTTGCATCAAGAGAGGATGTTCTGCTCTGATGTTAAAAGTGATTTCTTTGGAAAATTTCAACCGTTGAAGTAACAGTATTCCATTACCAGTCTTGACATCACGTGACTAGTGTTATCGGCATACGTCATCAAATCAACGTCAACGTCATAAAGCGCCACGACACGTCAAACTGTCTTTAATTTGTCTCGTGATATTTCTACTGTCAGCAAGTATTTAATTGTACAACTTTTATTTTTATTTTTGTTTATTCGTATAAATGTAAGCACGAAGTTCGTGCCGGCTTATGTCTAAACTAATTCATCGACGTCGCTCAGCGTTGACATTTTGCGCCCGGTGTAAAAAGCCAGTGTTTAGTTGCTACACTTGTAAATTTTGCGATTCGTCATATCATCGTTCATGTGCTAAGTTACACATTTCACGTAAAGTGAGAAACAATTGTTGTGTTCGTTCCCTCTCGCACTTAGTTTCTTCGACTACGTTATCCCCTCCTTCCCCTATTCCCGATCCTCTACCTTCGCTGCATATACAGTCCCTCTCTCCGTTTCGTAAATCTACGCTAGATCCTCAGCCTATCGTTTCCCCCCTTGCTCCTGTCTCTTCTTGTTCCATCGTGTCAGCTGTCCCTACTCTTGCATCTATTAGGAACGTCGAAATGTCATCGCAAGCTAATTCGCTCCCGGCGGATTGGAATTCCTTAAATTTATCACAGCAACTACAACGCATTATGTCTGCTGTCGTGAATAACACACAAGAATCCCGTGTTATTAAAAATGAAGTAACTAGCATTAAAGAAGAACTTCGATCGCTTTCTACGCTAGTTCAGAATAATACGGCAGAATTGCGTACGCTTTCGACTGCCGTGGAATAAAATACATCCGTTTGCACTGCTGTGGCATCTGACATTGCTGAGCTTAAAAAACGGTGGTCTTATGCAGTTCCTACCCCGGAGTTGATTATAAATGGTATACCTGTATGTTGTCAATTGTCCCCGGAAGATATCGTCTCGCGGATTTTTAAACGTCTTTCTGTTGAGTCATTAACGTCTGATGTGATGGATATTCGGCGTATTAACAGTAAGGTAGCCATGCAACTCCCGACTTCATCTAGCGTTGCACGTACATCAGCCTATTTTTCATTAATAGTGCGACTGAAATCATGTGATATCCGAAATTTTATTATTGAAAAGAAAAGGAAGATAGGTAGAATTACTATTACTGAAGTCTTTCCGGAACTTTCTACAAATGAATCGCCTGATAGAACCATTTTTGTCAATGAGTTTCTACCAAATTGTTTATACACTTTACTAAATAAAGCTAAAATAGCTGCAAAAACTGCTGGTTTTCAGTTTGTGTGGCATCGAAACGGTTGTGTATTTGTGCGTAAAAATAATATCTCTGAAATCCCGATTGTTACTGAGTCGGATTTAAACCAAATCGCATGACTGCGCGATGTCGCCGAAAATGCCATTGAAGATGGTTCATTTCATCAATCCTCATCCACACAATATTCAAATGTTTCTCATGTAAATGTTAATTCACTACGTGCCTATTTGTGCGAAGTCGAAGATTATTTAGCTGATCGTCAGACCCATATTTTTGCTATTTCCGAATCGTGGCTTACTCCGGATATTTCTTCTATCTGTGTATATATTCCTGGCTATAACTTAGTACGTCATGATCGCGGCATGTTTTCAGACGAAAATTCTCGGTATACGCAAGGAGGCGGAGTGGCATGCTACTTACACGAATCTCTTTCATATGTAGTATTAGATTGCTCATCTAATATTACATTAAACAGTCCTGACACAGTCAAACTTTTGTTAATTGTGATTTATCGTCGTCCTCAAGAACACTTGTTTGCAGAATTTTTAAGTAAATTTTCGCAGTACCACACCTGCTATAAGAATATTATTATAACCGGAGATTTAAATTGCAATTTATTGAGTAATAATTTCGAATCAAATTACGTCCGTAATTTAATCTCAGATTTATCCCTTTTTCTAGTTCCTTTTGGAGCTACACATCATACGTCTCACTCTAATACTCAACTGGATGTTTTTATTGTTGATTCTAGTGATAAGTTACTTTTCTTTGATAAATCCACTTCACCTTTTGCAGCTGGTCATGATCTTATCACCGTTAAATATGATATCTGTTCATTTCACTACCTACCGAGATGCGTGACATATCGTGATTTTCGTAACTGTAACATAGAGCTCATGAATAATCAATTGCAAAGTACCTTAAATTTCTCGTTGACACCCAGGATAGAAACTTTGCGTTCGGTCGTGAATGGAAATTGTACGTCTAGTGATTTATCTTGTATTGTACGCGAATTTTATGATATTGTAAATAACGTGCTAGATTATAATGCTCCGCTTATCACGCGTACTCCGAAAAAACCGCTTGCGCCCTGGGTTACTCCTGAAATTCGTCGTCAAGTACATATACGTAATTTAACTTATAAGCAGGCGAAACGTAGTCACTCGGTAGACTTAATGTCGCGTTATAGATCTCTACGCAGCGAAGTTAAGCGTAACCTAAAAGCAGCGAAGGATAGCTATAGATTATCACTGATAGAAAGTCAAACTTCACCAAATGGTTTATGGACCGTTTTGAATAAGATGGGTCTAGTTCGTGAAGTTTCTAGAACTGCGATTCACCATTTTACGGCAACTGAATTGAATTCATATTATAGTAGTATTGCCTCCTGCCATCCAAATTGTTCAATTAGTCAGTTGGAAAGTATATTGAGCCAGCCTTTAGATATAAATCAGCCTTCATTTAACTTCGCGATATTACATTCCAATGAAACCTATGCAGTATTGAAATTAGCCCTACCAAAATCTAAAGGACGCAGCCCTGATGGAGTACAGTTAGCTTAATTACATGATTCTCTTCGAAATATTAGTGGGCCTCTTACAGATATATTTAACTTCTCACTTTCCACTACACAAACAGCTTTGCTCAAGGTTTTAGATGATGTCCGTTTTGGAGTTGAAAATGGTTTTATAACCATTTTAATTCTATTCGACTTCACTAAAGCCTTTGACTCATTATCTCATGCCGTTATTCTCCAATGCTTGCGTGACATTGGGTTCCAGGATATGGCTATTCGATGGATTTACTCATATCTCTCAGGACGCTCTCAATCTATTGTAGATAAGAATGGAAAAGTATCGGAGCCTCTTGCCACGTCATCTGGGGTCCCGCAAGGCTCAAGTCTTGGTCCAATCTTATTCATCATCGTTATCAATACCCTTTTCCAGAGGCTTAACTTTTGTAAAAACACTACTATTATTTTTGCGGATGATGTCCAATTTTATTTGCAAACGCCTTTGGATGGTATGGAGCGAACTATACAAAATTTAAATTCTGAAATATCAACCTTAGTTACCTGGGCTCAAGAATTTGGATTAATGTTGAATGGCCAAAAGACTCAAGCGATTATGCTGGGATCAAAACATCACCTGTCAGTAGCAAGATCAATGAAGCTCCCATCTTTATCACTCAATGGTAAAGCTATAGAATTCTCTGATGTAGTTAAAGACCTAGGAGTTTATATTTTATCGGACTTATCTTGAAATCGTCATATTGCTGCAATATCCTCAAAAGTTCACTACACCTTGTATCGTTTACGGTATCGTAGCGCACAACTATCTTCCAAAATAAAATTACTACTCGTGAATGCCTTAGTCATTCCACACTTTGATTATGCGTGCATAGTATTTTCAGATCTTTCTGGCTATTTAAATCTAAAGCTGCAGCGTTTATTAAATAGTGCTCTTCGTTTCGTTTATAATTTACGACGAGATCAAAATTTCTCGTCCTTTTATTTATCTGCGCGTTGGTTAAAGAGTTCTGATCGTCGCAAATACCTTTCGGGTACCATGATGTATCAGATATTAGCTACGTCCAAACCATCTTATCTACGGTCTAGATTTATCAACCTAACAGGCTTACGTAGATCAATGCGAAATGCCACATCTACTTTTATGATTCCTTATTGTCGCACAGATCGATATAGGAATTCTTTTTGGATATCTGCGATTTATTTCTGGAACACCCTTCCAGATGCTTTAAAACAGTCAGCATCTATAGCTATTTTTCGTGCAGGGTTATTTAGTTTACTTGCTAATGAATCGCAAGTGTCTTCTGCTAGGCTAATGTGATGTGTTAATTATTGTATATATAATTGATGTCCTTAGATCTTAATTATTATTTCGCGAGTTTAAAATTGTTATTATATAAATTAAAATAGATTTCTAGAATATTTCACTCGGTAGCGAAGCAAGTTGAACAGCGTTCCACTTATATTTATATGATTTTTATATCTGTAATTTTTGTAATTTCTTAAAATGTTTATTCGTTTATTTATTATTGTACAAATTGTATTTCTTTATATGTCTAGGGGCTAGTTGCCCAAGACATTAATAAATATTATACATACAATGTTATTATATCTGCACAGGGACATTTAATTTTAATTATTTTAATTTCCATGGCTGTTTTTTCAGTAACTTTTTTTTCCGTGGGCTTTTTTTATGGGTCTTTTTTTCCACGGCTCTTTTTTCCCTCGGCTTTTTATTCCGCCTACCTTCCCAGACAGCCAGATTTGCTGCATATTACCGCATATAAGGGAAAAGTCAGGCGGCGAATATGTCGGCAGAAATACGGATTATGCGTCGTCACACAGACAGTAAATTTGCGCGGAATTCTCCCCTGCCGACTAGTCCGCGGCGATTCTGATGCATTTATGCCGAAGAGATTAAATCCGTGTTCGCGTGTCTTTAATCCCTTCGCCGACCCTTTTAATCTCTTCGGCAGAAATGCGTCAGAATCGCCGCAGACTTATAGTCGGCAGGGGAGAATTTCCAGGAAATTTGCTGTCTGTGTGATGGCGCATAATCCGTATTTCTGCAGACATATTCGCCGTCTGACTGCCCTTATATGCGGCAACATGCAGCTAGCTGGTTGTCTGGGTTGAAACGTTGAGTGATTACACTCGGTTTAGGTTGATGCCCGTTCATAACTTGAATTAACTCTTCGAACGTTTTTTCCTTAGGAATTTGCGGAGCACTTAAACTGCAAAAGTCGTAACCTTCAGCTCCCAAAACACTTAAAAATAATTCTTTATATCGATCAGCGGTCACTGCATTTGTCAACGTGTAATTTTCGAATCGCTGTAACCACTGCGACTAATACGTTCATATGCCTCTATAAACCCTAATGCTGCGATCTCCTGTGTGTTTGTATTTGTCAACTTCTCCTGAAATTCTTGAACTTGCTTTTGCACTTAATTCTCAAGATCACTAATGAGTTTATCTCTCGCAGTTATTTCCGATCTTGCCTTTGTTTTACAATTGTCCAAATCTACCCGTAATTTTTCAACTTCCACTTACAACTGTGAATTCCATTTTTCCGGTTACCTTACTCACCTCAAAATAACGCGCGTTATGTACTTTACTTTTATTCTTGTACTTTTTTTGTGGCAGAAATTCCACTAAATATAAAAAACAAATTTCTCTTCGTCACCAATTGTAATATATTTCCTATTGAATTGCGTAAGGGTCGGCGTGATGGTCGTGCGGGCTAAGGCGTCCATGCAATTTTCTCTGCTTATGTCCAGTGTGGAATAACCGGGGAACCCTGCTGGGCGAAGGTACGAATGTGGGACCGCTGCCGACCCCCGTCGGCAGTTATCGGTACCGTCAGCGTCTTATCTGCGGACGGTACGACGTGGGGCTTATCTCGGTCAAACGTGGGATAAGCCCCGTGTCGTACTCGCTATGGCACAGACCGCCGAATCTGCTGGTGGTACCGATATTGGGGTAGGGGGACTGGCTCTGGATGGTTGTTGTGTGTGTATCTGCCTAGTTAGACCCGCAAATAGACATATTCGTCATTAACGCGGAGGAAAATTACCTGTCCTTTGTCCTTGTGCATTTCCATTTCAAATCCAACAGCGAAAAATAGTTTGAAATTCGAAACTGTGTTTTATATAGTTTATATTGTTTTATTCCATTAATAAACAGAGACGTGTTTTGCCGTTTTGCTACAACAATTTTTTTCGCACAGTTACGAGCGATCGAAAATTTTTAGGGTTCGACCGGTTTTTGCGCGAAACAGGCACACAAATTTCTTGAAACCTCTCTCTTTTCCTCAAAAATCAATATTTTACCCATCTATTTTTTGCTCTTAATAGTCATTTGGACGCTCTTTCTTTTCGCGTTGGAAAATTTAAAAAATTTTGAAAATTAATAAAATGGCGGCCATTTTTTGATTAAAAACGAAACTCAATTTTCTCAAAAACATAATTTTTTTTTCAACGAATATTTTTTCAGGAGTAGATGACACAAAAAAGAACGTTTTCCAATAAATTTGCTTTACGCAAAAACGCTGAAAGGGGCGAAACAAATTTTTGTTTGGATTAAATAAAAACTCTTTTTTTCGTCTGTCAGTCAAAAAAATAAAAGAAAAATTGTTTTATATATGTTCTTTGGAAGCATAGAACTATACGCAACGTATACCTATAATTCATTATTCCATAGTGAAACACGGAATAATTTTCTAGTTGTTAACCTTTTAAGGACGGAGATTTTTACGTTGAAATTCGACTTTTTTTTGACACAATATTTATGCATAAAATGAAAAAATTTGGCACGTTGAGTGCCTGACAGTATTGGTGGTCGATATATCGACCAGTCCCGTTTGCAGCATAAACTCCAATGTTAAACATTTTATTCGTCAAGTTAGGAGTGTTTTTCTACGTATTTAAATGCGCTAAATATGAAATACATGCAAAAAAATGTTCAGGAGACATCCTTGACCTTGAAAATTGCATTTCAACGTGAAATTCATTATTTGTACTATTTTAGCCTGAAAGATAGTTCGATGTAATCAGAAAAATCGAGTATTTATTTAATCAAAATAAAATTTGTTGCGCCCCTCTCAGCGTTTTGGCGTAAAGCAAACTTGTTGGAAAACGTTCTTTTTTGTGTCATCTACTACTAAAAAAAAATTCGTTGAAAAAAAAAATTATGTTTTTGAGAAAATTGAGTCTCTTTTTTAATAAAAAAATGGCCGCCATTTTGTTAAAATTTGTTTTAACATTGTTCAAAATTTTTAAAATTTTCCAACGCGAAAAGAAAGAGCGTCTAAATGACTATTAAGAGCAAAAAATAGATAGGTAAAATATTGATTTTTAAGGAAAAGAGAGAGGTTTCAAGAAATTTGTGTGCCTGTTTCGTGCGAAAACCGGTCGAACCTTAAAAATTTTCGATCGCTCGTAACTGTGCGAAAACATTTTTTCTCGCAAATTGGAAAAATACATATTTCGATATTTATGGAATAAAACAATATAAACTTTATAAAACACAGTTTTGAATTTCAAACTATTTTTCGCTGTTCGATTTGAAATGGAAATGCCCCCTTGTCCAATTGAATTGTAAGGAGGATCACAGAATAAATGATTCCGATTGTTGGATATTATCTGATTATATATTTCACAAAGCACGTGCCTTTCTTTACAACAAACTAGAGAATAAGGGTTGAGTGGCGAAGTGCTTATACGCTATACATAAATCCTATAGATGTCGCTACTATGTATATTGTACATGCTCTAAGAAAACAAACACAAAGTATTAGACTTTTTACATCTATTTTTAAAATATTCAATAATCGATTATTTCAATACTTATCTGACGAAATAGTAATGCCATTAGGGAATGGAACATGCATTCGCACTAGCATTTTCTCGACCAATGAGGAGAGATCTCCAACTTGAAATTGACGAATCAGAAACGCTCTATCTTTAACATAGGATGCCCTATGTTTTGAACCCAGGCACGCACTCGGTATGTATATGAATACATTTCAGGTATCATAATAACGAAATTTCTTTTTTTTGAAATTACAATGTTACAAGAGTTATGCTGTTTTTCGATTATTGGATACATTTTAGGAACCTCAATATTTCATCGGTGGATTGAAACGATGCTAGCAATATGCAAAAGAAATAATGTGAATGAAAATTCTTTATAAAATGAGCCTTCGTTGAATATTAACATAAGTAACATACACGTAATAATCTTAAAAGCGTTAAACTCCATTCAGTTATCTAATTTTTGTTAAGACCTAACTTTAAATAATAATTTAAATGAAGGATCATATTTTTCATAACGATAAATGTTATACATCAAATAATTTCAAATTCAAATCTAAAGTGTAAAATATGTTCATGTCCATGAAACTTAATAATGCCCTTTATTAATTTAATATTTGTTATTATATGATATTTATATAGTATTGTCTAATTTTGATTTAGGAAGTCGTGTAATTATTCTTATGCTGCAACATTTTTTATGCGACACTCCTTCTAGGAAACACACTTGAAGTAAGCAGGTCTTCGTGCGACTGGTACAGTCGAAGATAATATAATAAATGTAGAAAACGACATTGCAAAGAATGCGCCTAGAAGAACATGCTGTTCAAAATGATAAAAATAGCGGAATGAACTTTACAACCGTGAAATATTCGAAGACCGAGCCAATTTTATCAACTGCGACAGGTGTGCCTCCACTTACTTCTGTAAAACGCTACAGTAAAGCGACAAAAGAAAAGACCGACATTCCTTTTCCAAATTCATTTAACATGTATAATTATAATCTCATGCTTGGTGTGGACATTCATGACCAATACTGCAGCTGAGAGTAATGCCAATTCTGAGGTCACAAGACTTAGGTTATATTCGAAAGAATAATACAATTTGCTTTAACAAATGCAGTCGTTTTATGGAATACAGCCAAGACAGAGTCGCAAGGAATTGGAAATCAAGAATTTGCCATTGTTATCTAAAAAGTTATTTACAAACTAAAAAGTCGAAAATGCACTTTTCCAAAGAACAGCTACTCAAAAAACATGGTTTAGTGTTAAATGTTCGATAAGGACACGCAGGAAATGCAAATCTTATGAGAAATACTTCTGTAACAGTTAATTTAAAATTATTCATAAATAAAACACGCATTACAATATAAAAAACATATGTATAAAATGTAATTAAATTGAAGGTATCAAAATTTAGGAAAAATTCTTTCAAAAAGGCCGACATTTTGCTAACACTGTTATAAATTATCATATATAAATGTAACTTCTAAGTACAGTTATCGAGTGCATTCTTCAAATATAATTTGTCTTGGATAAGATTTTTTAACAATATTTCTCGCAACGAAGCAATCGGGAAAATATTTTATAATTTCCAAGGATTTGGAGTGTTACACCTGAATATATTGCTTTGCATGATACAAAAAACGCGTATATTTTTCATATGTTGAAAAACTTATTTCGATCCGGGTTATTTCTTGAAATGTCATCGATCGGTTTGCATGATGAGATATGCACTCAGTGTTCAAAAAAATTCGAAAATTAAAAATGATTGGAGCATTTTTATAACATCATTGTATAGAAAATATTCTAAAATTTAAGAAAATGTAAAAAGCATATTTTACAGATGTTACTAGAAATGAATCATTTATCCTGGAAAATAAGCCACAAAATTTTTCAGTTTTTTACACCGCTCGCATCGTCTCTTATTCCCAGAGAAAGCTGTGTGCTGTAGAGTTACAGATTTTTATCAGCTAAATTTTGGAAAATAATCATTATTCGCACAAATAGCAACAGTTTATTGTGATGCCCTGTTTCAGTGGGCTTAAATATTAATTTAGTTTTTTACAACTGACAAGAATGCAATATTTTAAAAGGTATTTGAATAAAGAAAAAAACTACCAACAGAAGGGTCTCTTAATAATACAATAATTTTTGGTCAATGTGATCTCAGCAAGAATGACGAAGTGCTTTTATTCTTAGTTGATCGCTGAAAATAGTTGGCTGAGACGTGTAAACGTGTCGACGTTTCACAAATCGCGTCCGCGTGCAAATATTTCCTCCGTGTAGTATAGATTTGTCTCATTTCTTCAGCTTATGACTTCCCTCTCCAGGTATATATTTCCACAAACCGCACGTGGACCTTGACGTGGCAAAGATATTTTTGGCAACGTTCCGTCGAAAAGCATCGCTTTTCCGGTCCGTTTAATGGAGGCAGCCATATCGTTCATTTCCATTTTAGCGATTTACATGTATTTATGTGGTCATCCAAAAGTTGGCGATATATATGTTGTCTTATAAATGCATTCATCGAACCAAGCTTTTGCTATTAGGTGAACTCACTTGCATTTTCACGGAAAAAAATCAGCAAATTACTACATAATAGATATAAATGATTCTAGAAAAGAGGACTAATTTTTTTTTGTAAGAAATATTTTAATATTTACTCATTACTCCGGCAATATGTAAATGCTTATTTTTAACATTTTTAGAACAAATAATACTGGTAAATAAAGTATTTATACATTTAGAATATGTGACTAAGGGTCATTGTTATCTAAAAGATTTCTGGATAAATTTTATCCATAATTTTATATTATAATATTAGATCCCCCACATATTGAATATTGTTTAAGAAATATTGTTTATTAAAATATTTTTCAAAATAATTCTATGTGTTGTTAAACTACGCATCTTCTATCAGCTTCTCACCTGTGCTACAGAAGCTTCAAAGAACTAGAATAGGTTTATTTGTATTACGTATAATTTGTTCAATTCCGCAATCAGTAATTTTTGAAGAATTCTGTCATCTCTCATTTTGAAGCTATTGTTTAAACTTACATTTTGAACATTTTCTCTGTAAACAATTGAAATTTCGTCATTCACAATATATTTGTTAAAAGATGTTTATTGTTTTGAAAATTATTATATAAACAAGAAATATTTCTAGCGTGCCGTTTATTATGTTTCCGTGAGGTTATATTGAGCTACTGTGTATGCTCATTATGATGTTGTTAGATGGAATTACTTTTTAATAAATGCCGTCAGTGTGTTTCGATGTCATTGCCCCAAAAATTTGCCTTTAATTTTGCGACTTTACTTATTTTTTGCAATGTTTACGTAACTTTCGTTCAAGGGGCTGAAGTTTAAGTCCAACAGGTATAGAATGGACAACGTAATTTAATCAATACAATTTATTGGAAAGCTAATGGCACTGTCCACATAACTTACGAATTCGTATCTTTGCATTCGTCAATATTATCTTCTGATAATGTAATATTTAGTGAAATATAGACAGAAATATAAGAGAGTATGAAAGAATTGAAAACCTTACAACATTACTGTCTGCATCTCGAATCAAATGTAAAATATCGGTTAAGAAAATAACGTACACACATCATCGAAATGATAATTGGATTCACCTGCTGATATTCTACGGAATATGCCATTTTTTATGGCAAAAAAATTGAAATTATCCTGCACAAAAGACAAGCACAACAAACAAGTCCTGCAAAAAAAAGTTTAACAAAAATGTATGTAAGAATTTTTTAAATTATTTTTTTTCCTGTAGTTTCTTGTTATCGGATTGCTAACAATTTATATAGAAATAACCTTCCAAAGATTCTACTCATGCGTAATATTCAGTAATATTTATCAACTCTACTATATCTGCGTGAAATTAAAAATGTTGTAGTTAAACGTAGGATGTAACCGAAAAGCAACCTGTGGGCCAATAATTCTTGCTGAGAAAGCTTCAAATCTAAAATATATTTTGTTCGGAGATTAGACTCAAGAAAACAAATATGATACCCATTGATATGTTTTTAATACAATATTTACTGAAAATTGGCTAACATAATGCTGTCATAATATTAATTGTAAAATCGCATAAAATTATTACATTTCTTAACTCTCTAAAATAACCTATAAAAATAATATAACAGGGCGAACAAAGCTCAATGTCGCACTTTTCTCTAAAAGTCAACGACACTGAGACAAATTTGTTTTTGACTTTTCTAGTAGTCGTGTGGTGGATTTTTGGCACGAATCCGAGAATGTCTGCTCGTGGCCGCGAAACGGACGGCAGCACCGGTTATTATCTATCGACTTATTCCTTTACTCGACTCGCACCAAGAGTGACGGAATTAAGATAATAAAATTCGTTGTTATTCACTTGTTTAAAAAGTTCTCGGGTTTTTTTCTTTTATCTCAAAAATACAAATAGACAAAACATCCGCAATGGCAGAGTCTGTCCCTAATGAGGTAAAAGTGTGTTTTCGTAACGTAATAACATCTCGATGACATAACGAATTTATTTTAAATTCACTTCCTGTCTCATATAGCGGGGTGATGTAAAATCGTTCTTCAATGAATTGAAATTGCAGCTTTCACTAACTTAATTAACTACAATTTATTTTCCTTCCGCTTTGACATTGGCATTTTCAACTTTAATAAAACTACCGAAAAATCCTAATTATCCTATGCATGTAAGAAAAAACAAATAGTTAAATAAATAAATTGATCTGCAATATTCTACAATATTTGAATATAAAGTTATATTATGAATATTACGATTTCATTATCACTTCTGCATACCACTTTTTGGCATCACGCAGCTGTTCCTCATTTTGCATATTTTGTTGTATAGAGCAAAATATCACAGAATTGACCTTAATGCTTGAATCGTTGTTTTGGCTGCCTCCAATGTTGAGTAATACATGTTTTTTTCGAAAGCGTGGGAAATTGGTCTTTACGCTGCGTGTACAATTTTCCTTTGTTGTGGATTATGAGAGATTTTGCCTTAGGTTAGGTGCAAGTTAATATTGATAAATCAGATTATAGGACAATTTATCTCATTAATGAGATTAGAAGTTAGGTAGCAATTAGGCAGAAATGGATGCCGAAAAGTGCTGTATTTTAATGTTAAATAATATTCGCGTGTTTAAAATGAGATGCAGAACTTTAATTTGATTCTTACTTGAGGAGAAGTTGATCCATACGAGTTATCTCAACAGAGCATTATTCTAGGACACCGTACTTTTTTGAGCCTAACAGCAAAAACGCTTAGGGACTTGAAAACAATCCGATTAAAGAATTAACTAGATTTGGCATGAAGTAAAACCAGGTTCTGACTGGAGTCCAGTTCTGCTGGACCGAATCATTCACGGCTGGATTCCGGTCAGATCCCGCTTGAAAATTCTTCTCGAGTTCGATTCGATTTGATTTAATTTAGAAGATCTATATATTTTTCATCAAATGTGACTATTAGAGTCTCCGTATGATCTGGGTGTGATTTTAATTTTCATGAAATTATATTTCTTTCTCTTTTTATATTATAGCATTTATCGATACGCTTTACGCGCTATTGTAACATGAGAGAAAAAGTATTTTAGAAGTCCGGTTTCTCATAAATATGATGTATATGTTGGACACGAGTAAATTACGAAATATATTGGTTAAATCAAGATGCCAGAATCCTAATAAATTATATCGACCGTAAATAGCAATTTCGTAAAGTTGAGAGAAGTTGTCGAAATTAGATGAAGCATTACGTCTCTTAAATGGATTGTATTATTGCGGAATTTGATTATTTATGAGAATACCAGATTGTTCAGCTAAAAGATATGTACAGTTTATATTTATAGCACGGTTGCTCGAGTCCAATGAATCAATGTTCACCTTTGCATAGTCTGCTAACACTAAATTATTTTGTTAATTATCTTCAAATTCCTTTTCGTTTGCCAAATTATGAACGGAGTTGCTCACACTTTTTCGAAGTAATTGTTGATGTCATTTACACTCCATATCATCTGTAAAATTACAAGCAAGTAAAAAATATAGAATCTACAATTTTCTGATTGCACATATTAATTGTAATCAAAGCTGTCTCTTCAAAATAAACTTCTGTTGTTCTACTTTTTGATTAATAAGTATTAGTAAGTTAGTTGCATATTTAGGATCATGTTCAGCATGGTAAAGTCTTAAATATGTTTAATACTGCCAGGTCCTCTACAATATATTTATTACTGAAAATTCTTGACTTTTGCAAGGATTCTGTAGGAAATTATGCGGACCTAATCGTGCGTAAATTCACTGCTTAAATGCACAGAATTCACAATTTTTTATATTTTTATAAACGGATCATTATTCTAAATGAGTTAAAATAATAATAACAAAATAATTAAGCATGAATAAATACCATTAAAGAGCTAACACTTTTATAAACCCATCCACCTTTGCAAAAGTGGTAGTCTTTCCGGAATACAAATGTGTATTCATTCAAAAAGTAAAATTAGTCTCCATGGGCCTTAAAGCATGAATCGTCTGAGGGGAATAGTCTCTAGTTGATTATTCGAAACTGGTGATTCGTCGTTGAAGAATGCCGAAGTTACTACGCATTCGCACGCCAGTGTCGCTCGTTGACGTTTTCGATGACGTACAGATTCATTCAGGCACGTTTGGCAACGTACTCTGATCTAATTTGGTACTTCCGGAATTAGCAGCTAATCTCGCGCCTTCTATGGACTCATTGGAACGAGAATCGACTGTTAAAATTACCACATTCTGCAATATTTTACGTCCTTGTCTACATTAAATAATATAAACATGAATGGATGACGGTATAGCTTAGAACGTTACGTGAACATTTCTTGCTCGTCGGTATAGGCTGTTGTACAATGGCGGTTTCTATTACATGTCACGTAACGCCATGGCACGGGTCTGTTCAACATGTCAAGGCTCACACATTTTAAAATTTGATTAGTACACGGATTCAACTTTCGTTACGTTTAAGTATGACTGTAGAATAACCCATAAGGAATTTGGTAAACCCCTCCAAACTGACTTATATTTAGGTATGTGATTAGCACCTAATATTAGATAGGAATTCTTTCTGCGTCCTCGTAACTATACGTCATCGTTTTAAATGGCCATTGTCTATTTTGAATATAAAATTCTTTCAATATATTAATAAGTAGTGCTGTACACAAATTTGCATTCCTAAATTTGTCTCTTTTCTGCAGGCTATAAACCATATTTAGTTTCGGATGCATATCTACCTAGAAAAATATCTTATACAAATGTATACAGGTCTACATGGATTTTTCTCTACAGAATTATATGAAGGAATATAAAGTTTAATACGATATTGAATAAAGGCGAATTTTCGGTAAAATTTAATTTGTATGCAGTAATATACGTGCAGTACAGTAAATCTCTAATTTTTTTTTGGGTTGAAAAATACCTTGCGCGAGATTATTTCATAAATCGTTAGTGGCCTATGTGACTATCTTAAAACCAGAAAATTAGAATCTCTACATTTCTTTGGATCCGACTTTACGCGAAAAGTCGTACCGAATAATTTCTTAAACAAAGCTTGTAGAGAATATGGACAATTATAATCATAAAAGTAAAATACATACATTTGTTAGAATTAAGCAGATAACTTTAAAAAAATGACAATAATACTTAAATTCATTACAACATCTATTCAACAATAATACATACGGTACATATGTAGACGGCTAAAACTGTCGTATTCGGATTCATTGTTGCATTTTTGCAAACGTTTCTATTTAATAAGTATATAATAACTTATATACTTAATTCTATAAAAAAAAGTATAAAATATAAGTAAATAATAACAAATTTTAACATTTTCGTATATATATACGAAAATGTTAAAATTTGTTATTATTTACTTATATTTTATACTTTATATATATATATATATATATATATATATATATATATATATATATATACTGTATATACAGGGTGTCCGAAAAGTATGGAAACACTCAAATATCTCGGAAAATCGACATCGAATCGTAAAAGTAAAAATACACGTATTCAATGGTTTCAAGAGAGCTATCCAGTGACACCTAACACAACCCCCCACCCCCACCCGCTGGGGGTGATAGAGGGGGTAACTTAAAAATTTTAAATGGGAACCCCCAATTTTTATTGCAGATTTTGCTTCCTCAGAAAAAGTTACGTAAATTTTGCCTACCATTATAATTGTTTTTGTTGACAGATGGCGCTGTAATCAACGAAATTAAAAAATTATTCTAAAAAGTTTTAAAAATCTCGCGAAAAACACAACGGATCAAAAAAGTAAAAACACACGTATTTAATGGTTTCAAGAGAGCTATCCAGTGACACCTAACACGACCCCCCACCCCCACAGGCTGGGGGTGATGGAGGGGAAACTTAAAAATTTTAAATGGGAACTCCCAAATTTTATTGCAGATTTCTCTTCTTCAGAAAAAGTTACGTAAATTTTACCTATTATAATTATTTTTGTTAACAGATGGAGCTGCAATCAGCGAACCACGTACCTGGAATAGCGGACCACGTTTCCAAAATTTTAAATGACGTCTTTTGCCTTTAAATATTTCAAAGTTCACCGATTCTTACCGCGAGGAGGTAGACGATTTTGAGAATCTTTTTTTTTTATTTTTGTATATTTTTTTTTTGTTTTTACCTTTTATTTGTTTTTTTTTTATTTTTTTAATTTTTTTTCTATTTTAAAGTTTAAATTTTCCTTCGCTTCTATTTTCTTTACTGGATTTTTAACATGTCTATGCCCACTAATTTATAAGATGTTCGAATTGAAGTCCTTCAGCAACTTGACAATATCCCAATCGTGCATAGAAGTTATCATAAACTTTTTGCAGCATTTCTTGAGATACTGTATTAGAACCTTGAATTATTTTTTCTTTCAACTCATCAATGTCTTTTGGTTTCGTTTCGTAGACCTTGTTCTTCAAGAAACCCCAGTAAAAATAGTCCAGAGGAGTTAGATCAGGTGACCTCGGTGGCCACTCGATCGAACCCCTCCTACCAATCCAACGTCGGGGGAAAATATTATTTAATAGATTGCGTACAATCAAACCAAAATGACAAGGAGCTCCATCCTGTTGAAACCAGACATTATCAAACGCTATACCAGCAATATTTCGTATTGCCGGTATAATCTGGTTATTTAACAAATTACAGTACCTTTCAGCCGTGAAATTCTCTTCAACGAAGAAAGGCCCAACAATTTGATTGCACAAAATGCCAGCCCAAACATTGATTTTCTGTGGATGTTGTGTGTGAGTATCTCTCATCCAATGAGGATTTTCGTCCGACCAATATCGTAGGTTGTGCCTATTAACTTCTCCACTCAACTGAAACGTAGCTTCATCAGAGAAGCATATCCAGAAAGGAAATAATTCATTTTCGTCACAACGTCTCATCATTTCCTCACAAAATTCTAATCTCCGATCGAAGTCATCTTCCGAAAGTTCTTGTACATATTTTATTTTATATGGATGGAACTTATTTGCTTTTAATATTTCATGGACAGACGATTTGCCGATACCAGTGGCTTGCGCAATCTTTCTTACCGAAGTATGGACGTCCTCAACGACACTTGCACAGACCGCTAAACTGTTGTCTTCGTTCGTGGACGTTTTTGGTCTTCCTGATTTTGGTCGATCATTGACAGAGCCAGTATCTTGAAACCGAGAAACAGTCTTACAAACAGTTGATTTGCAAATAGGTAGACGATCAGGATGGGTATCATTAAATTGGCGGACGACTTGTTCGTATGTTCTTTTTTTATCGCCGCATCCTCGCAGAATAAGGATTTCGATCCTTTCTTTTTGTGTCAAAGACATAGTATGCCAAATTACAACAGGAGGCAGAATACAGAATGTATCGAAATGGAAGAAATATGAAGCAAAGAATGAAGAAATAAAAGAAATATAAAAAATTAGAAGAAATTCAAATGTTAGAGAAACATTACATTAAGTATCAAATAGCGAGAACGAAGAGAATTGCGATTTTTTGCGGTACGAATTTGACCAAGTTTTCGACAAGAGTGACGCTCGCATGTGTAATTTTCACAAAGCTGAAAAATAACCGAGACCTTGACTCATTCAAACAATAGAGCTTAACTAATACTAAGACGTGCTGTTTTGATTTGGACGCTGACGATGTTCGATTATTGACTACTTTCTCTGTAACACTGGCAGTTGAAAAAATCGACCGAGTGTATGCAATGGGTTTCCGCAAGCGATACCTACAGTACTTTCACACAAGTATACAAAATCACAGTCATGCAAGAAAGCCATAACACCATATGCGGATTTGGTCACCATTTACGCTATTCGGATACACGACATTCACTTCCTCGTAGAATAAGGATGTCGATTCTTCATTTTTCTGTCAAAAACTTTGTATGCACAATTACAAGGGGGGAGCGAATAAAGAATTTTAATATCTGGAAGAAAAGGTAAGCAAATACATTAAAAAAAAACATAAAAAAATTTAATAGTGAAGAATAAAAAAAAGGTAAAAAACAGAAATCAAATAAAAAAAAAAGTAAAACAGAAGATTCTCAAAATCGTCTACCTCCTCGCGGTGAGAATCGGTAAACTAGAAATATTTAAAGGCAAAAGACGTTATTTAAAATTCTGAAAACGTGGTATGCTATTCCATGTACGTCAAGTTAAATATTTTTTAGTAATTTTTTAATTTCGCAGATTGCAGCTCCATCTGTTAACAAAAATAATTATAATAGGTAAAATTTACGTAACTTTTTCTGAAGAAGAGAAATCTGCAATAAAATTTGGGAGTTCCCATTTAAAATTTTTAAGTTTCCCCCTCCATCACCCCCAGCCTGTGGGGGTGGGGGGTCGTGTTAGGTGTCACTGGATAGCTCTCTTGAAACCATTAAATACGTGTGTTTTTACTTTTTTGATCCGTTGTGTTTTTCGCGAGATTTTTAAAACTTTTTAGAATAATTTTTTAATTTCGTTGATTACAGCGCCATCTGTCAACAAAAACAATTATAATGGTAGGCAAAATTTACGTAACTTTTTCTGAGGAAGCAAAATCTGCAATAAAAATTGGGGGTTCCCATTTAAAATTTTTAAGTTACCCCCTCTATCACCCCCAGCGGGTGGGGGTGGGGGGTTGTGTTAGGTGTCACTGGATAGCTCTCTTGAAACCATTGAATACGTGTGTTTTTACTTTTTTGATCCGTTGTGTTTTTCGCGAGATTTTTAAAACTTTTTAGAATAATTTTTTAATTTCGTTGATTACAGCGCCATCTGTCAACAAAAACAATTATAATGGTAGGCAAAATTTACGTAACTTTTTCTGAGGAAGCAAAATCTGCAATAAAAATTGGGGGTTCCCATTTAAAATTTTTAAGTTACCCCCTCTATCACCCCCAGCGGGTGGGGGTGGGGGGTTGTGTTAGGTGTCACTGGATAGCTCTCTTGAAACCATTGAATACGTGTATTTTTACTTTTTCGATTCGATGTCGATTTTCCGAGATATTTGAGTGT
The DNA here is from genome assembly GCA_030407085.1 of Trichopria drosophilae. Taxonomy (NCBI): domain Eukaryota; kingdom Metazoa; phylum Arthropoda; class Insecta; order Hymenoptera; family Diapriidae; genus Trichopria; species Trichopria drosophilae. Next base: position 10,117,064 of record CM059582.1, on the reverse strand, counting down.
TTCCATACTTTTCGGACACCCTGTATATATAATTTGTTTATTGTACTAGTTTTCAACTTCTTTATGAAATTACTATTATTTTACCTTATTTTTATAAACGTTTATGAATAAATTAATGACAAAAGCAGATAATTATAATTTTTTAGGAAACTGTGAATTTCTGACAATGAACTATAATTAGTAGATATTCAAATTATATTATTACCATTAATTGATATAGTAATTTTTGAAAGAGGGGATATTAAAACCACTTCTTCAACAACAGAAACTAATTTATTGTTATATTTTTCAATTAAGGGGCTGAAAGTGTCTTTTTTACTTGCGTTCGAATACTTTGGTCCATGTGCACAGCCGTTTCACACGACTTTTACGACCGTGTACCACTACCTCACTACCTTATGACCGCACAGGACCATCTTACGACCGCTACGACCAACTTGTAAACGCATGACCTCTTATGACCACCTGGCAATTGCTTACGATTGGCGAACAATCACTTGATAACTGGATTATTATCAGCTCGCGTATTGGAATAGAGTAAATTGTTTCAAGAGACTATCTTTAATACACTAAAATAGTATATTATGTAACAAGGGCGAAATTAGCGATCTCCGGGGAATGCGAAGTTTGTCGCACGAGCGAAGCGAGTATCACAGTCACAATCATCGAGGATCGATATTTCGCACGTGTTGCAGACGATATTTTTTAAAATGACAGGCGTGGGGCTCGATAATTTGCGCCCGATGATTTCACGGCAGGGCGCAAAATCGAGTTCTACTCACGTAGTGTTCACAAAATGTTAAGGGTAATGGTGCGCCCAAACTGGAAGATTATACGCCCGGAACATTTTTCAATGTATGATTAAAAATATAAGAACGTAAAAAAGAATTTTTTTCCATAGATACAATTTTATAGTACTCTTCAGAAAGTGTGTTAATTATGAATAGTAAATTAATTTATTTAGGTGGTCTATAAAAATTGCCAAAGCAGGTACAGTTCCAGCTATGTAAGGTCGAATTCACAGTCTTATTGAGTCAATTACAAGACAGGATATAAGAAGCAGGTGGAACAAATGTTTTTTAAATGTGTAAAAGAGAGGCGATAGGTGCCGTGAATGAGTGGAGGTTTAATATATTTTTATATAAATTATAAAGATTTTAAGATAAGACTAGCAAGTACTATTTTTATAGAACAAACTAGAGTATATTGCTATTCAACCAAAGTAAAAAGTAAAATCATATATTAAGGCTAAATTTTTTTTAATGGAAGAAGTTATAAAGTGGTTATAATATAGAGCAGAACATTAAATTTGATGAAAAACTTGTTTGAATCTAACGTATCGACGATTAGTCGAAAAGTATAATTCAATAGAAAAAAATCAAACTAATATATCAGTCCAATAAAATTGACAATAAAAAAATCTAGATCCTAATTTAAAATATCTCTTCATTGGTTTTTCAAAAATATGTGGCTGCCCTTTTACAAACTTTTTACGAGAATCTCTGGGCAAAAAAATATGGCATTCGTACGGACGTACAAGATTACGGACAAAAATATTTTTATTCGTTTTTGAGTTCGTTGTGGTCTGAAACGTGGACAGTTGATGGGGACTATGGAGTACTTTTCTTTGCCGAGAGGTGACCAAATTCAAAACTTCGTCCAGACTTTTGGTCTGGGTTGAAGTAATTAAATAATGAATAAATAAACGTAATTAAATAGTAAAACTTACCCTCTTAGAAAATAATATAATTATTATCAAAAATACACAAGAAATATTTCCAACAAAAAAGGACATAGAAAAGTTCATATTTCATAATTTTGCCGTCCGTTCTAAGGAGAAAAGTCTTAAGCGGTAAAGAAGAAATTAAGCTGTTACTAATTATAAATATTAGGACGAAACAAAAAATCAATAATAATAATACTTATTATTATATCCACTATGTTACCCCTGCTGACATGAGCGGGGTCGAAGTTTTGAAAATAATTTGCAGTTTTCTGCTATAGTGCATTAAATAGCTATGGCTACCAAACCCCAAGGCCAAAGCCACAAGTTTCATTTGAGAATAACTATACTGTTCTGCAAATGTGGAATATCGATGTAGTACACGGAAAGAATTATTTTGTAGATTCTACTGAATTCAGTCAAGAAGAATCTACAGATTCTAAACTCGGTAATATTTGCCGAGTTTATCTGTAGGCATTATTGAACCAGTTTTATAAATTTTTCATAATGAAAAATGTTTACTGGAGTTATTAAGTAAATTAGCTAGATTTTATTCAGTAAATATTACTGAAGCAATTATGTAAATTTTGATATAATATTAGTTACTCAACTTCTTTGGTAAATTTTACTTAAGATTTCGGTAGAATCTACGAAAGAATTCTTTCCGTGTAGATTTTTGCAAAACATTATTAGGTTATTACTGTTATTAATTTCTCCAAAAAAGCCTTTTTAAACCAAGCTAATCGCTCTTAATAAAGAATGTTAAGATGGTATTTTATAATCAAACTAATAATAAAGCAATATACAGGGCTTATAAATTAACGATTATAGCAATATCGATACTGTCATAAAAATTCCTTGACAATTCTAATACGTTGTACTCGTTATCAAGCGGTTACCGATTATAACATTAATATTGTGTATGTTAACGTGCATTATCGTATAAGTTTTACAATATATATTTTTCTTTGTATACTTACTTGCTTAAATACTTTAGCTTTCCTATATCTGCTCAAACAACAAAAAGACATCTTGAAGAGCTCTTTAAAAAGTCTTAAAAATTGTAAGATGTCTTAAATCCTTATCAGAAAGAGCTCTTAAACCGATCTTTAAGAAGATGCGTCGATTTAAAGAGCTCTCAGAAAAAAGGTCTTATTTAAGAGCTTTGACATATAAAAAGAATAATATAAATGAGAAGCAAATTTCGGAAAATTATAGATTCTATTCTGGTACCTTAAATATTAATTTATATAATTTTTACCTAAGTTCCTTCTTACTGTTTGTATAGTTATATTTTGGATGGTGGTTTCATTCAATGGGGATCATACAATAATAATACAAAATTGTGATAACACTCGTAACTATCGTACTCATAAATATCGTAAAATCACTTATTTTGTCATTGTAGCTTATAATCTATCGGTCACCATATGAAGGAAATATCTTGCTACTCATTTTTGGATTCAATCGTCAGATAGTGTCTCTGGAAATACACAGATCTCAACAATGGGAATCCTTTACTAAAAGAGAGATGGTCCAGAAAGAGAAAGATTTAAGACCTCAAACATAAGACCACGTCGAGATTACGATTTTAAGAAGTCCTAATTAAGACATCTATAAGACCTCTTCAGGAGGCCTTTTTGGAGATATCTTTGGGCTGAGCTTTGGACGACCTCTTAAAGAGGTATGCGTGGGAAAGCAAAGGTGTCAAAAATATTGTTCTACTAGAAAATAATCATTGTTTTATATTAAAACAAATTTTTTGCTAGAATAGAATCAAATGATCATAGATTTAAATGATTAACAGCAGAATATAGTAGGTACATTTAAGATGTGAATATTTTGCGTTTATTTTAGAATACAAATAAATTTCTATTTTTATCAAAGAGATACGAGTTTGTTTGTTTTATTTTCTTTTAAAATACAATTTGCTCAGGGGAAGAGTGTCCAACATGGAAATGATGAATCACGAAGTCAAAATGATGAATGACTCGATGTGTTATTGAAGATGGAATCAGAAATTAGAGAATTCGGAAACGATCGGCATTTCCGCTGGCGATTGATCAAAAGTATTCCGGAATTCGAAAATTGGCTCGGATTGCCAAGATTCGAACCAGCTACTGACGACGTTCGATTCGAAATCTTGAAATGGTGGGGCATTCAGTTTGACGTTGGTCACGGTTCGCGATCGTCTTATATATAACGACGTACAGCGTCGGGATGCCTAATAGTCACGAAACGGACACCGGGTAGACGCGAAATAAATACGCGTTTTTGACTCCGAAAATACGATTTCAAGGACTGAGTGAATACAGTCTATTCGCGAGTATTTTACTTGTGAATAAAAATCTTTGAAAGCAATTTCGTTAAGTGTTGTGTTGGATATCTGTGTATTTATAGGCTACAGAAAACAATGTCTTCAGTCATGTGTGTAAGTGTCAATTGAAAGGAATTTGTGAAATAAGTGAAAAAATTTATTTTTTAAGGTTATATTCGTGTTATCAAACTATTTTTTATTGACTGTCAAAGCCAGGTGTTAATATTGGAACCTTCTTAAAGATTAGGATTGTATACTTTTTTAGCGGTTATAATATTGCTATAAGAATGTATGTAACGCTTGAAAAATACAATGGGAGGGTTTTTAGTTCTATTATTATTATTTTTTTTTTTGCCAGAGTGCACTGAATATTTTGTACAATAGGGCAAGCTCAGAATATAGTTATATTTACAAAGAAGAGCTTTTTCGTTAAAAAACCCAACTCCAGTTGATTAGCAAAAAATTATCTTCTTTCTAATGATTGTAATGCACATCCCTTGTCATATTTAAAGAATGTACACATCAGGTCACTATTATATATGTTAATTTGTATAATTCCACATTTTATTAATATCAGTGATATAACTAAGAACAATTTTGAGTTAATTTCTAAAACTTAATGTTCCATTGAAAATCGATTCTTCACATCGCCTATTTGTAATCTGCAGATAGCACGCTAAAAGCTTCGACAAAGTCAAAGAAACTACATCGTTTAGTTTTTGGTTATGTTGAATAAGAGACGTGATATTCAACGTTTAGATATGAGGATAGTGTTGAGCAATTTCTCGTATATCAATTAAGAAATGTAATTTAAATTAAAATCGAGAAACTTATGATTACCCATAATGCTTACTTGCTTTCGAAGACAAAGTGAATATGGAATATAATATTTGTTTAAGTAATGAAGTGAACAGAAGAAAAATAACAATGGGCCATAGACGAAAACACTGAATATAGTACACTATTCTTAATTTATAAAAAAACGCGGTTTATCCGTCAATTACTTAAAAACATCACAGGAGACACTTTTTTAAAAGATGTTATTCTCCACAAGAACCTCCCACATAAACAGCTGTACGAAATTTTTATTTAAGAACACTTTGTCGCGTTTTCTTTGTTAATTGTCATCACTTTTTAAGCGTTTAATATTGTTTATTATTTTATTTAGAAGTTGATTGACTGTTGTTAATGTTTTGTTCTTCATTTAGATTTTTTATGTATTCATCATTCAATTAGAATATTTGCTTTCCCGTCCTGTACATCAAAGGTGAACACGCTTAAAGATTTCTGCAAGAGCTTTCGATAACATTGACTGACAACATTTTATTTTTCGGTTGCCTTTATCACATTCCATTGTCGACAAAATTGAGGTTAAATGTGTAAAAATGTCATTGGCCATATTTCGATTTATTTCATAATAAAAAATTTAACCTGAATTTTTCGAAAAAGGGGCGTAGTAGGAAAATTCTTCTAGTGCCATCGTTTCGATGATGCAAAATCCATTCGGAAATGATACTCCGTTTATCAAAAGTAAATTCTCTTTCGCTACAAAAACATTCGAAATGTAGCCAAAAAAGTCACATTTTGAAACATTTAACCTTACATTTCTCGGCAATGCGACGTGATAGGAAACTTCCGCTAGCGCCATCCTTTTCAGCATGAAAATTCTATTTGGAAATGATATTTGCGATTGTCATAGGAAACATCAGTCTTGGACTGTGTAATTGGCTATTTATTAAGTGAAATATATAGATATCACTTTGGAGTTTATCTGGTATTTTTGTGTTTATACCTATTGAAAATCTTCACACTACTATTCAACTTCTACTATAGACATGTCAAGTGCGAATAGTGAAAAAGTGTATAAAATTAGAAACGAAGGAATTATGAAATGAAATTTATTTTTCTTGGCAATAATGCGACCATAACAGATTTGGCTTTGCATACTAAAATTTAATTAAGCTGCCACCAGAGAAAGTTTCGGTGCGAGTGGGTGGATTCGACTAAAGATAGACGCATAGTAGTTTTCGGATGAGGGTCAAATAATAATAACGTTGATATAGCTATTGATGTGCGTTGAAACAACGATAATGTTAGTCAACATCGCCAAAGTTGTTGCCATGTAATATACAAATTACTCTCTTTTTTAATGCTGTTTATTCGTATATTTCTAAATGAAAATGTTTTGGAAATCCTATCATTTAATAACCTCACTTAGCGTGTACGTTCTTACAAATTACTTATCAAAAAACATATTTGGCATATGCCGTTTGGTATTTCATTCCCCAAATCTAGAAAAATTAGTATCTATTCTTCATATTTTATTATTTTGTAATTCCAATTGTTTTTTTAACATGGACTCGGGTAATTCTCGTTATCTAACTTGATACATCTAGTACTTTATTATACCTAGTACCGACTTCTTTATCGATTCCTCTAGTATTTTTCAAATTTATAATATTCTGTGAAATGATAAATAAAGAAGAAAAATTAATTTTTACTAGACATTACAACTGCTGTTTTTTATATAACCAACATGAAAAATTCGGGTATGATATACGTTTTTATTATTATAAACATTATTTTCTGATGAGTAATTTCTCCACTTTCTAAAACAAATGCAAGTTCAAATATTTTCCTTTTATTTTCCATTGAAGGGAAGTTGGTTACAGTGCCAAAACGTGAATAATGACATATCACTTTCGGTAGCGCGTTCAAAAGAATATGTTTTTCGTCATTCAAATTTACAGTAAATAATGGCCAACAAAATTGTCATAGATACTGATCAAGTTTAAAATTATTACGTAAAATAGGCATAGAGGCCTTTATTGGAAATTTCTCAAAAAAATTGGAAAAGTATATACTGTAATTTATTTAAAAGTAATATGTACCAGACGAATAAAATTACTGGAATGAAAAAGGTACCATTTTGAATTGAATAAATTTAATGACGATATGATATGCAATGAAGTAGTTTCTCATGACAAATTTAAATCCTAAATTTCTCAAAAAATATGTTTTTATTGTAAAAAATTTGTAATTAAAAGATTCGATGTAAAATATTTCTATAAATATTCTATTCTAAAGGAATATATATTTTTAAATGTTAGAATCATAAGATGTTTAAAAAACTCATTTGTTTTGCAGGAATCACTGAACGATAAAGTGGCGATGTTCAATCAACATGCTCACAAACACGTTGATAGTCAACGAAAAAATCCATTTACGTCGGGATTGAATTTACCGAGGCCAACATTTTCTAAAGAAGAATATGGACGGTAAACCTAACCTTAGTTTTATATTATAATCTCTTCATACAGTTGTAAATGTCGATGTGTAGTTATATTTTGGATGCTCAATTGAAGTAATTCTACCTTATGCATTATTTGATATTATGCGAAAATCAATAATAAATATCATACAAAAAATTCAGTCAGAAATCTAACCTAGAGTTGTAAGTACCGAACTGTATGAAGCTACAAATTGAAAAAGTTAAAAAGTAGAATTATTTATGAAGACAGTCGGTCAAATATTAATAAATATCTTTGTTAAAATTAATGACATCATCCGTAATTAAATACAAAATCTTTTCTTAAAGACCTGCTGCTGGATCTTTATCCGACATTCGAGGCCGAAAAGCATCGGCACATATCCACAAAGAGATTCTTGAACTCTGTGAGGTGATCCATCAGAATGGAACCCCATGTCGTGATCAGCCTGAAGTAATTGGCATCAGCTTTGGCGATCTCTTCAATATTTATGTACACATCAGCGACAAATGCGTTGGATTGTTGCTGAGGGCGAGAAAACAAAAAGTCATTCATTTCGAAGGCGAATGTCTCTTCCAGGTTAGATTTTATTTTATACCAAGACGTTACAATTTATTTTATACATATAAAATACGTTTATTAAACGAGCATTTTTCTTTTCAGCGAAGGGACGATGACGTTCCTATCTTCCTTGTAAAGCCAATAACTCAAATCCGAGAAGATTTCCGCCAAAAATTGGAAGAAATGGCCAGAAATACTCCGAAAACGCCATAACATGGCAAATGACCAAATTGTCATAGAATTATATCATGATACATCTGTAAAAAGTCATCACCAGAATTTATACGGTTAATTCATTGTACTACACAATCATCGATCATATCATGTGTATTTGTATAGTGTGCATTATAATTATGAATCTGAGAAAAGTCATCCATTTCGTGTGTCTGCAAATATGACAATTAATTGGCATAGTTCGAATATTAGGTCAATATTTTAAGGTTTCAACAAACAAATTATACTTTTATAGACAACAATCTATGTGGACGACTTTTCAAATTGAGAGTGAAACTTGTAAATATTAATGCGATGCGTATGTATTAAAAAAAAACGTCGAGATTGTAACATGTGAAATGTGATATGCCGATAGCGTAAATTACGAATAAATTTGTCTTATTTGTATACTTTTTGCAATGATTTTGCCTTCCGAATTATGTTAATATAATCTTAGCTGGTATTATTTGTCGATTTACTTTTTGAGCAGTCTTTATAAATAAATTCAATTGCATTGTAGGTGTGGCTAAGTCAAATTTTAGCTTATAACCTACAAATGCATATGGTTTTCTCAGTTTTAAAAGAAAAATTCAAATTTTGATGTTGACCTCTACGTTTCGTATGGCTTAGACCGGTATTTACGAGGTTTCTCTAACAATACAAATCATTAGTTTTAACTAATCCTTTTGTAGGTTATAAGTCCTGTAGATCAAATTTTCATAAAATCATCATTCCATGAACTTTTGACGATAACAAATTTCAAAACACTTTCAATGGTTGTTAAATAATTCTCATAGATACCCAGATAGCAACGTGAGTTAATATAGGGTGCATAATGACAATCATAAATGAGACTAAAGCGCACGTTTGCGATCCATGTGAGTGCTATATGTGTCCTTAAATCGCCTGACAATTGTCACTCACGTATGAGTTTTGCTTTATGAAGGAATTCGCGCATGCGCAAACCGTTAACGTTCTGTCGCATAAGCGTTCCACCCGACGGCTATTGGTTACCGACTTATACCGTTAGCCAATCATTAGAAGTATCAAAATGTTTTCATTTAAGCGTGAAAGCGGAGACTTTTCGCACTTGCGCAATACATTAATCTCACACCTGAAGTCTCGTGTTAACTCATATACTTCCTCACAAATGAGATCTCAAATGTGAGGACATAGTGAGACTCACGCCTTGCTATCTGGGTAATAGGTGTATTTTCCTGCAAGCTACTGCAGTAAGCAAAGTGCACTTGCTGCTTGATGTATGCAGTGATGCAAGACTTGAAGTACCTAAATATTAATCAAATAATGATATAAAGCGGGAAGTAACAAATGAATGATCCAACAATTTGTTTATATCGCATATAATTTGTATTTCATATATACAATTACTTTACATTGCGCTTGTTAAGTTACACAGTGTTAGCTCGCTTGGTTAGATTTTCGAACAGTTTTTTTTCCTTAATAGCATTTCAAGTAACGGCATGTGTACCTAATCTTAAGGTAAAAAACTCGCCTTTGTTGCTCGTAGTGAGAAGCTTGTTTCTCAATACCTTCGCTCATTATTTATTCTCTTTTTATTACATTCTCCCTATGATTTTTATGATGGTCAAGTATAGCGGACTGACTTGGAATATGGACTAAGGATAACAATTGATATTTAAAATAACGGTACACGGAAGAAATACTTTTTTAAAGGAAGAGATTTCTAATAGGTGGGCAAATGTTCTATTTTGTTCTTATAAAAATGGAAAGTCCGAAAATGCTAACTTATCCCACACTTAACAAAAGTATATTATACATCTGAGATATTTTCGTTATTCGTAGGTGATTTGAGGGGAAGGTTGAGGTACAAATTCAGTTACATGAAATATTCGTTATAAAAATACCAAAAAATTACCCCCACAGTCATTCCTTACGCGAAATTCAATGCAACATATTTCTGTATTCACCAAAATTTTGTTGAATATTTTCATAATTTAATGAATTTTAATGTTTTGATATATTCCCACTGAATTCCTCGTTAGAAATTAATAATGAAATAAGTTTTTGAATTTTTTTGTAAGAATACGTTATATAGATGATTTTGAACCTAAACCGTCTCAGCTTGAGCCTTAAAACATTTATATGAGGCCCTTACCTCAAGTTTCAATGCAGCCTTTACAGTAACTTTTCCCGCATATGAAATCATATCGATAGAAGACTGACACTGAATCCAAGATTCAGCCTATCGCTACTATAGTATGACAAAGCCCGAAAGACGGACTATGTAGTCCATACCATATCATTCAAAACAGGACGCAAAATCGATATAAAAAAGACCCGCCAAATTTCGTAGAATTACACGAATGATTCTTATGTTACTCTGGAAGGATTGACCCGAATTCGTTTAGTAAATTTATACGTTCCGACGAATTATAATGAGGTTTGTCTGGCTCAAACCTGTTGAAAATTAATAAGCAGTTTATGTCGATAACAATTTAGTGACCTATCGCAATTGGTTACTGATGTCTGATCTACGTCGTAAACTGCAATTAACGTTCAAAAGAACGACTTTGAGTTAATCGCGCTAAAGTTTATCAGTTTTATACGAAACAATTTCCTGGAGGAAGTTCCCACCTTAAGAGTAAAACTTAATACCGAATATGTAAATGATATGTAAAAGATGTACTTTAGGTGATTTGTCAACGTCGCAGTTCTTTTTCGTAATACATCCCTCGGTACAATTATTAGTGGATGTATTGTAAATTTTACACTGCCTTGTGTATCTTCAGTCAAGGAAGACATTTGCGAAAAAATTAATTTCATCGATAGATGATATGCAAATTAATCACCTCTTTTTTTGAACGATTGAATTTTTATTTGACAATTCGACTTCTAACGATAAAACTTTTCAGTTTATTTAATGTCACCTCTTCATAACCTTAGTTTATTACCAGCATGAACGTAAATTTCCTAAATATACAAATTAAAAATAATTAACTTCTGCGTGTCTTCCAGATATTTTCGTGTATAATAGGTCCAACTTCGGTCGTTTGTCTGATCAAGTGACTTCACGGGTTGTGAAATACTAATGAGCTTAACTTAAACTAAGATGTGTAGAAAGTTGAAGAAACGGAGATTGGCAAAGTCATGTAAATAGTAAAATCCCGTTTATTTATCGTTACTTCCGTTGAACATAATCAAGGTCGATTTAGAATTTCTATTTTATAGATTTTAAATTAAAAGAATTAATTTTTGGATATCGGCAAAAGTTGCCATTTTGTATTGTCAGGTATTAAATATAATCTGAATTGCTTTATAATATATAACGTTTCTGAAAACTCGCTAAGGTAAAACGCAGTAACTATTTTGATAAAATGTCTATTAAAAAAGATGTTATGAAATCACTTTCTTAGTCCACGAACGTTGTACAGAAAAACTTGTGTACAGAACAAAAACAATATTTAGTGGACACAGCCATACGTACGATTGATTCATTTACATATCTGGGCGAATAAACTATAAATATCGGTATATCAGCGATACATAGCAGCGTGTCCACTAAATATTTATTTCGAATAAGCATATAAATATATCTACTATACATGTTTATCACTTAGAAGGACATGAAATGTCACTTCGTCGAGGTTACAAATATATGTTACATATTCTACGTTATTTATAGTCAACTATGGCGTATCATATTCACGATTAACAGTTTATGATACACGTACCGTTTACACTATATAAATTTTAATCTACTAAAAGATAATAATCTATGCAATATACATTTCGAATATGCAGTACACTTGTAGAAAGTGATACATACATATGACGTATCTATGATGCATGTACGATTACAATTCAGCGGAACCAGTAAAACTAGTCAGGTCATATATAACATTATACACGTAAAATTCGTGTACATTTTTCGAAAGTGGTTTCTTAGGCGACTTTGTAAATATACATAAATTTCAAATTTGTTTAAAAAGTTAACACTGCCTATACAGATGATTTTAATAACATCAGTGGTATCGAAAACTATTGCTTGAATATAATTGAATGTCATAAGTCAAAATCCCAACTGGCGCACAAATGTGAACTAAAACCATTATAGAAACGTACCATTTCAAATACCGAGGTTTTCCATAACGATTTTACTTGTTCGGAATTATATCCAAATACAGTAGAGTCCCGGTATTTTTACTCGCTCGGTTCCACGGCTTCCCCTCACGTTTCGTTATATTTTCCAAAGAAAGGGGTGCGCCGCATCTCCCACTCCCCTTAGTCCCGTCATGTTCGTGTCGTCACAGCATGCCTATCCTGAGGCCCCAGCCCGCACGGTGGGGGAAACAGAGAGCGGCGACAGGTAAACACAACGAGACGGAACCGAGCAAATGTCTTGTATACCGGGACTCATATTTAACAAAAAAAGGCTCTATTGGTAAAACTAACTATAAAGGTCTAAATCGTATGTTTACATTGAGTTTAGTTCATATTTGTTCGCTAGGAGGAGCTAATCTTTCATTGAATCCCTTTTACGGGACTCAGGTTCATATAACATTGTATTGACCTTCATGGTATTTTATTTGACAGTAAAATATTAAAATATGGCAATTATACGGAAATTAATCAATCCGGATCACAGAAATAAATTCAGCCTACTGTTTAAAACACCAATCTCATCCAAATTTTGTTGAAGAAAAATAGTTCAATTCCATTTCTCAAAATTAAATTTACGAAAAGGGATAATCAATCATGTTTTTTTCACGAATGTCATTAATTATGAACATTTGCTAGAATAACATAAGCGTTGTTGTTTCATCTTATAATTGAACTAAAAGAGTTTATAAATATCGATTTTAATTATTTTTAAGGTGGATGAGATCGATTTAATTATTGGTTACTTAATTTTAAGTTATATATCAGTAATGGCTGGTAGACTGTACGGCCTTTTCACTATTCGAATATTTTTATTATCGTTTGAGAAACACCTTCATATTCATTAATTTCACACCAAAAGCTGCCAATAGTAATTGATAAGTTCCAACGAATAATAAATGATTCAATTTGAAAATAATGATGATTTAAAATTTGACAGTTGTACTGGACGTATATAATGGAGTGTTATCCACAAATTCTGAAATTTATGAGTTTTGATACGTATAAAGGTTGAAAAATTTCGTTTGTTCGAAGACTCGAAAGACGCGAGCAACTAAATATTGATATATTTTTCGTACAAATAGGTTATTCGTATCTTTTTACGCAGTATCTACGGATAGTACACGCAATAGGCATTTTACTCATGATAGAATTCGGTATACGTGCACTTCCATTCCGTTTCTAGGTTCATCCATAATACTTCTATAAGTAGTGTTCACGTAGAGTTCTTAAAAATAAGATACAAGTCGTAACAAAAAATACTAGAAATCATAATGCTTTCCTTAACAACGAAACATATTCTAAGTAACGGCTTAATACCTAGATTACGTTTCCTTTTCTTAGCCGAAACAAATTAGGACGTAGGCAATCCTACATTCATTAGACGATTAGCTATGGTACATAACAAAAAGTTACGGATTTAAACGTCGCTGATAAAATGTGCTTTCATAATATTTTTCGATATAATAAAAACCGGGTTTCCGAACTTTATTATTAGCAGTCTGCATTCGATTATTACGTCCCCATAATTTTGTTCAAGAAACCTTCAGGGCAAACATGAAAATATTATAATTGCTTTTTAAAATTATGCAAAGTCAAATATTTATACTGACATCGTTGGAAAATACTTGTCTCAGTTAGGCATCAGTAGCTACCAGTTATTAATACCTTTCGTAATGATACGAGGAGTGTAGGACGTCAGTACAGTTAGTGCACTTTTAAAGCAGTATTAAAATGCAGGTTTAAGGTAAGTTCGAGGAATGTAATTTCATTGACGTTTAAATCGGTATTTCTCTGAATAACTAAACTGTTCGTTTAAATTTACGTAAATAACTTAGTATAAGGAAATCTGAAGTGTGTATTTTTACCATGACCACATTACAAAACGGACATTTTCTGGACGAATGAACTATTTACTTTAATCTTTCTACTGTAGACAGTAGGTATATATGGAAAAGCCTCTGTCTCATCATTCGTATTTTAAATAACACGAATCATTTTGTGACTGCGTAGTAGTAAATTTATGGTTTCATACGTTGCTTCTCCTTTAACACACAGCATCCCTATATTTTATTATCTAGACTAATATATCCACAACGTTAAATTTCTCTACCGAACACTCAAACATAACACCGATTAACGCTCCACTGCGTTGTCAGTTTTTACGTCGTAGTAATCAGTCTTGGCATCGCGGATGTATTTTATACCCATTTTAGTACACCGACTGTTCAAGGGTTGTTAGCTAATAGGTCATTTCTATTATGCCCTTGCAATTCCGGGATTGGAACCCTTTTTCGAAGACATCATTTCCATCAACGATGGATAATGTATTTTATGTTACAGAGTGCGTAAAATGCTATTTTACAGGTTTTTCTTTCGCATTTTACACACACTTGCAACATAAAATAACGTTCGATACATGTGCTAAAATGTTTTTAATGCGAATGTGAATACTACCTTCCCTTTCGCAGGAAATACTTTTACGCACGTGTATCGAAAACTACTATAGTAATGTATTTATTACTTTAGCGTAATTGCAGATTAATTCAATAGTATGACGTGAGCCGGAAAATGATGTTTATGGGAATATCGTATAATACACTATAGTGTCCGCTATCTTCACGCTCGTTATTATAACTAGTTATAATATAAATTTAATGTTTTCGCCAATTACGAGTGGAAAGAGCAAGTTTACTTTTGGGTGAAAATTTGTGGAGTGGTCATCGAATTTTCCAAGAGTTGGAATTTTGTAACTTCATAAAAATAAAGGATTATTATATATAATGTTCAAGTTTTGTTCAAAATAATTTAACGATTTATTTTTTATAAAGTTATCTTAGTAAGGGCCAATTTTTGGTTTCTATATTATATTCTTCGAAAGGTCAAATATTCATTGAGTATTTGTAAAAAATGCAAGATCTGACAATCCATTACTGAGAAATAAAACTCTGAAAAATTCAAATTACATTGTTTAAAAAGTGATTGTTTGTTTCTATATAGATATCTTTATAGATCTTTATTTATATGAAGTTGAGTTAAATAATTAGGTAATAAACCCTTGGAAAATTTGAGGTTCATGTCACAAACATTCACCCTTTTTCAAATGCAAAAATCACTTTACTTGATCATATTGATCTGAAACAACAGAACAAACATAAACAGAGAAGTTTCTTCGGACAGTTATCGCAATGCAATGCTATACTCTCGTTCAAATAGGTAACATATAACACGCTTAATATAAATATTGAATTTTCTGCAATATCACGCAATTGTACTATAAATCCATCGTCGATATTAAAAACGATTTTGTTCCTGCTCGCGAAAAGAGCGAAGTTGCTTATTTTGCGTATACGCAATCGATTCTTAAATATATTTTAGTTTATAATTAAATGTTTATTTATATATTTATATTTCGCGGGACCGTGGGCATCAGCGCCCTTAAAAATATATTATTGTCCTTCGATGAGAACGTAGCACTTGAACTTTGTTATAACACTCCTTTATTCGATGGTAGACATTCCTTCAGGATGAGCTTTTCCTTCATTGTTTTATGACTTTTCATTTCGTCCATTAACTCGTCCATAGCTCGCTTGGTGCAGTGAGCGTTTCAACTACTATCATACATCGTTGTCGTGGCAAAATTCGATTTTACGTCTTGTTAATTGTATGCGACGTTTTCCAGCGACGAAATTCGTAAGGCAGGCTTTGATACCTTGATGACCAGGCTTGCCACCAATGAAGAGTTTTCCATTTGTCGTAAGCACACTGCTCTCAATGTTCATCTTAACAGGTTGATGTTCGTCCACCTGAATGATTGTTGTGCGTCGCCGTCGCGATGCTTTGATGTGGTGGTAAACGCCGTCATCCACTCTTTCCTGAAACAGATTAAAAATAAATATTAGGATCCTTTTACTGATGAGTAAGTTTAATTGACTTAATTATAATTGTAAAATAAAAAGCTAAGTCTAATTCTGATTGTAGATGGATGTTTAAAGCGACATTTGAAAAGTCTTTGGATAAGAGGCCCTAGGTTATGTTTATGTAGTTTACGTATTTTATTTAGTAAAAGACGGATCTGATTACGAATATTTAATTCTAACTTTAGGCTTACCCTGCTCTTAATCGAAAACTGGTCGTTCTTGCTCTTATAGGAAAGTACAACATGTCCATCTTGTAGATAAAGCATCAGGTGTTCAAGTTTTCCCTTGCCAATCCATGCAATAAGACCTTCTGAGTGAAGGGTTCTTAGTCTTAGTTCAAATTTATTCGATTGATGTCCTCTTCGTCTAAAAATCACATAAAGAGTTAAATATCTGAATAAAAATTGTATTATTTCGTATAAATTCAAAATTCATAATGACTATGAGCGTAAACAATTTCTGGAAATATTCCAAACGCACTTGCACAGAAAATCAAGGCTCGTATACCAAAATTTAAGTAGAATTTACGAAGCATACAATAATCGTGCAATTGACGCCATCATAACGCATATGGTGAGAAAAATTGATAACACAAAATTTGCATAAATATGTAAGCATTTAATGGAGTCAAATTAAAATAAATTTCGAAAGCTTTATGCTATACGTTTGAAACGTACAATGTCGGATGACAGAAAAATATCTATCAATTGTTATATTATTGCATTCAGTACTCTGATGCAGAAAAATGAACGCTTTCGCTGTCAAAAAGTGTTCCACTGTATATTATTACACATTTTTCTTCTGCGTATAACCGTTATGAACAGCATAGGTAAGTCAAATGATGATTTAAGGGACTTATTTCTTAATATAAATAAGAATATGTTGTTTAATACAGTGAAAAACATTGTATAGTGCTGTAATAAAATATTTATGTGAAACCGTAAAAAAAAACGCTTCAAAATTATATATAATTAAAAGTCATCCACTCAGTGAAATTGGTGAGGTTATGATGACAAAAAGGACAAATATACAGTAATGACAAAAAGATCAGACTCGGTCAAATATTTAAAAAAAAACTCGTGAAACGAATGCCAAATTTATACTTTAATACTGTTTCCATACAAAAATACAGAAAAATTGGGAAATAATTCCCTCCTCAGATAATATACAATTATTATTTCAGACAAGTTTGCGTGTCGCTCGACGCAACAAGGTAATATTTCGGAGCGTTGTTTAAACATTTAAATGTTCTGGGTATTAATTTTCCATTGGCATTTTCGGTTGTTTATTTAAGTACTTTTATTAAATAAATTTATAATTGCGGTTATTTAACTCTGGTTAAATAAACATCGAAAAATTCTAAGAGAAAACGTCGATTGTATGTCTATCGCTTAGTAGGGACAACAATATAAACGACCTTCGAAGCAACTCAATAATATTGACATTGTAACTATGAGAATCTTGCGCGGAAAGACTTGGATGAACGAAAGCGATAATGCGGTTATTAAGAACAGCTTAAAATTGCTTTGGGAGTATCGTTCCGTATAAACAAAACCCCGTAAAAGATAGATGCCTTAATTACTTTGTCAGTCAACCAAAACCGAAAAAAACTTACATTTTCCCAGATTATAAGTTCTCAATAATTTACGCAACTTTCCAAAATCACTAGTGGTCAATCACATCAAGATACATAGAGCCTTTCAGGAACTGCCGTAATTTAATGTATTTCTTAATATTTTGTTGTATGTCTTTCTAACAAACGACAGACATAAAACCGACATTTCCTTTTAATATCGTCCAATGTTTATTTAACCATAATTAAATAATCGTAAATATAGATATAGTGAATAAAAGTATCTAAATAAACAATGCAAAATGCCAAAGCAAAATTAATACTGAGAACGAGCTACAAAATGAGCCGTGTTGCCTTCTCTGCGGCGCAAAAACTTGTCTCGAAAAAATTCCATATCTAAGAGAATTATTTACAATTAGTCTGTAACCTTATAGAAACCTTTATTAAAATGTAAAGAACAATTTTGTCACAGTAAGTTGCTCGAACCTTAAAATTCCTCATAGACTCTCTGTCGTTTAATGTAAACAGTCATGATATCGCTAATTAGCATTTATGATTTTTTTATAATTAAACGAGTAGCTTTTTTAAACAATTTTGTAATTTGGCTATCATCGGTATGCAGAGTACGTGTCTAAAATTTCACGTTTTGTCGGGTAGTTACGGCAATTTATGTTTCAAAGCAAAATTTCATGAGGAAAACAAGGAAACCGAAAAGTAAATACAATGTCAATCGCATTGAAAATCAAACCATTGCATAAATTAAATTCCCAACAGCGTGATTTAGAAATTCTTAAATTCAGATAATTCTGATCCGATTATAATAACAAGGCAAACCAAAAGTAATTAAAACTCGAAAATTGCAAAAATGTTCTAATTGCAATGGAAATGTTATGAAACAAGAATTAATAATTTTAAAATTTCCGAAAATAAAAATCAACAACTAGAGCGTGCGTGCATGAGGCGATGGCGAAAGTTTACGTACAGACTGTATAGAGTTTCGGTAATTCGGAAAAAAGTAAAGTATTCCTGAATTTCTGTAATTCACAAATTATGCATATTGGTATAAAATATTTTACTAAACCAACGATTCAAAATTATGAAACGCAACTCCAGTTAAAAATTTGGACATTTGAGTGGATTTCTGAGAATAGCGTCGATTGTGGAAATACGACGAATAAAATAAAATAATATAAATTAAGGAATTAGCAAATTCAGAACTTCCAAAATTGTTTAAAATATCAATTGATATTATTATTAAAATTAATAATTAGGAAATTAAGTAAGAGCCGAGTTGAAATTAAGACAACCCACTGAACGACTTTTGACTTTAAAATTGAAAATATTTTGAAACGGAATTAGTTGTTGTTTTTGCAGCTATTTATAAAAAAGAAAAAAAATAATTATGATTGTGCATTTTACGTAGAATAAATTTTATTCAAGATTTCATTGCGTTGTATTCTTCGTCGCTAACCATATTACAACATCAATTCAATAGAAAACCTGAAGAATTATTAATGTGAAATAACTTTTCTTTTATTTTATTTTCTTTAATATATTTCGGTAAATTCAAAAATGGAAAACATTCTATTTTCTTTATATTGTATAAACTGCTACAAATTAAATATCTGCAATGGTAACATTATTTGTTTGCTGCTCCCTCCAGTAAAACGTATTGTCAAATTAAACTTGTAAATAACCGGTATGCAACAAACATTGCACTTCAGTTTACAAAGTGAGTATAAGCCGGCAAGTTCAAGATCACGAGCAAGTACGTCTGCTGGACGATCGAATTAAACAGAATCGAATAGTTTGGTGGAGGGCATGGGAAAAGAATAGTTTGAGAGAACATTGCAATTACAGCGGAGAAATCTACAATAACAAATTGTTAAAATGATCTATTTAAAAATTCCTTTCTTTGAGTTCGGACTGAGAAGTGAATCTACCAATTCGAAGATGAAGATATATATTAAGCTTTAGAAGAACTTGGTCTAAGACGAAAAGGCTGAAAAACTGTACCAATAGACCGGTTATCTTGCAACCGATTGTATGCCGAGTAAACAAGAAGAATATAATCTTCTCAAAACCAGAAACGAAGTTTCAAAAATTTTTCTTAAAAAAATAATTCCGGTATTATTAAAAAAGTAATGTCCATGGGACATGTGGATTTAGCCGATGAGATGCGCAACGATTGTGCTCAGAAGCTAATGGCATATTGGGTGCCTAATGACCCTTTTGGTCCTATACTCGGAACCTTTGCGGATAGTGCAACATTTAGATTTCCTTTATCAAAATATGAAACCGGCTCTCTAGTGGTGTGTCATGATATAATCCAGATCTTATAAGAATATATGGTATAAACTCCAGCCACCACTCTCGGAAGAAACCACGGTTTCGGAAATAGTTTTCAGTAAACACAAGAAGCTACGAAAAGCTACTTAAAGTCGCCACAGTGATTTATCCACAAAAGATTGAGCTGTGTGAGTCAAATCATAGAAGACGCTGGAAGCAAATCACCAGGCCAAGGGGTAAATCAGAAATCATAGCCAAAATGGTTCGTAGCATCCAGACTACCAGATCTAGAGTCTGAACGGAGACGTCTGGAGAATGCTGGCTCGGGTGGAAGATCACGGGTGTTAAAAGGTCACCTGCAACTAGAAGGGTGTCTCGTTCAGGGAACTCACCCCTGGAGTGGACGGCTACTTCGATTGCCATGTCATCAGGAAAAGTCTTAATACGCCGACAACCGGATATCGCAGAAGGAGCGATGCATGAAAATTCACCACTGGTAAATAAACGCAACCTGGTAAACTCATGATGCGTAGGTATTATAAGATATCCAGGTAAATTGAAGAGAAGATAAACCGGTAAGTGGATGAAAAGCTGCAGGAAATCGTAATCGAACCATCGACAAGTGGATCGTCGAGTCCGGTAATAATGGTCCGGAAATCAATCGAAACTAAATGGAGTGGCCAAATCCGAATGAAGAGAGAAGCTGACCCGTTGACGGTTTTTACGGTACTTGGAAAAGGTCTTCTCCAGTTCATAAGAATACCGTATGTATTTACCGAAGTGCTGGTAATATTTCGAAGAAACGTTAGACAGTCATTTGTAATGTTTGAACCAATGCCTCATAGTTTTAAAATGTTGTCATTCGAATGGGGAACCGAAATTTTTAGATTATTTCCAATTAAATAGAACACCAGGTAAGTTATTTCTGGGCATTCGCTATTTTCTTATAAATTCCAGCAGTTTGAGCTGAGTAACAATTTGAAAAAATATCTTAACATAAGATCGTGGATTTCGGTAAACTGCCTTTCTGAAAGATAAAATACGTAATGCAAATATGCTTAAAAATATATAATTTAAAGCTTGGATATAAAGCGGATAACATCGATAGTATAAAAAACTTAATGGTAAAACTACGTCATAGGTGTACGAACATATACATGGAAAAGCAATACTTTGTGCTACACAGACTTTTGTTAAAGTACGACGATACGAAAAGCGGACGACACAAACATTGAGAGAGGGGAAGAAAAGCAGGACTTTGGGTATTAACTTACTCATTATAGTCGTAATTCTCATATTCATAGGACATGTCGTCCTCCCAGTCGTAGTCGGAGTAGGATACATCGTCGTACTCAGAGGTTGTGTTAGTATCGTTAGGACTAGGAAAAGTTAGCTTCTATCAGCACGTTAAATCATTATAATCAATTTACATGACTGTCCAACTACTTTGCACAGTTTAATCAGGTAAAAAAATTATACTAATATCTTCTGTGATATTGATCAATTTGGTGCTGCGTTATAAAAAAAAATATTTTATATAAAAAAAAGTAATAAATAGAAAGAAAGCATTCAGGAAAGTATTTAGTCGAATTCTCTATATTGCACATTATTTAAAATATGCATGCACAGATAATTATTTGTGAACCCTTTATTTCAACAATAGTTAAGTGTATATTTCGCATTACTTTAATAACTTGCAAAGTGGGGGTTTTCTCGATATTTACTCCGAAAAATATTTCTCTAATAGTCTAGCTAAAACAATTCCTTTTATGTGAATCGTTCTTTAAAAAGTTTGGAAACTGGAAAATACACTTTTCTTGGCAACTAACGTTCTTTCAATTTAATGCGTTCGTGAAACTTTCAATGATATTATAATGCAAACCTTCTTCCGTATCGGTATTTGAACTGCAGGAAGTTATCTCCGCTAAATCGGACCGCTCTTTCTTGAACTTCACCGCCGGAGCCATCGAATCCCAGAACTGCGAATAATAAGAAGATTTTCCACATTTAAAATAAATACAGGAATCAATATTTAATTTTCTGGTTATATCTCGGAATATCTGCCGAGTGTATTAGCTTAAATGTATAGCGAATATATTTCAAGGCTCTAATTTGTGTTCGAACGATATACGTTTTGCATTTGTACATCAAACTAATAAGAGATAATCTATTGATAATTATTTAAATATTATAAGTGATAGTTTGGATTTATTTTGAAGCAAATATTAATTGAATTTCAAATCGAGAAAGAATATATAATTAGGTATGTAAACTTCAAAATGAGTATAACTTAATAAAGATTTCGGAAGTATGTTCTAATATGGAATATTTTGAGAATTAGATAACTTACAGAATTCACAATTAACGCCACTGTAACCGGCAACACATTTGCAGAGGTAATTGTTTAAAAGCGGCAAACACATTCCTCCGTTCAGGCATGGATGGCCGATGTTTGGACACGGTGCTCCATCGTAAATTTGCGTATGATACTGAGTCACGTTAACAGCGAGATTTTGATAAATTTTTCCATTGACCATTAGTCGCTGAACGGCTCCATATAGTCCAGTCCTAGCACCGGCTAACCGATGAACTTCTCCATAATGTCTGTAACAATTTTATTTTATAGAATGTGTACGTGTACTAATCGGTGAGTCATCTAGACACCACAAGTTTATAAAATAAGTTATCTACACCGAATAAATATAAGTCAAAGCATTAGTCGTTAGTATAAATAATCTAATAATGTAAATGATTCTTTGAGTAATTCAGAGTTATTAAATTTTAATTGTAATTTTAAATTATCACACTTTTACAAAGTATCGTTAAAATAGAGCAAATATAATTTAATGAAGCCCCTTTGATCCCTAGTATCCATCAAAATCTCAAAATCGACTATCCTTGTCACTACGATTTTCGAGTCGAAGGACACTTACTTTACACCTCCAATGTAAAGTGGCATCTCGAGATTCAGTTCCGTTAAAGAACTTCCGGAAAGGCCCCTGGCCACTGTTCCATCATCCAAACGCAGAAGACCTTCGCGTCCGAGGCGACTTATCCGTACGCTGTGCCAAGTATCCAATGAGACTACATCTGGGGAAGTGATGTTAGCGATTCCACTTCCCAAATTGAATCGAAATTCCAATCGACTTTGAACCATGCTTAGGCTAATAAAATCGCCACGTCCGTTATTCAGCTGCCCATTGTAAAGCAGGAGACCGTCATTAGCACGAGCCAAGAACCACAACTCGATGGAAAATGAACGCGCTACGCCTTCTAAACATGGTAACTCCAAGTAACCATCGCCCATCAATTCGGGGATAATGAATTCCGTTAGCTCTGAATCCACTAGAAAAGTAAGCATTAAAATTGACCATTTCGCCTAAGAGTTGTTCATCAACATGGTAGTTTACTAAACAATTTTTTACCTGTTTCACAATGTTCTCCCGTTCTACCTGGTGGACATTTACACACATATCCACCCTCTGGTAATATGTCGCAAGTGGCACTATGATGACAAGGTTCGCTCATACAGGGATCTACCGATTCTTCACAATTACTCCCAGTGAACCTCGGAGGACATATGCATTTGTACTCAACATCCAGTGGATGGTAGTTGTCGTGTTCATAACTGCTATCATAATCAAAGTCGTACTCATAATCACAGTTCGAACCAATGCACAATTTTCTTGGAATTTTTCTCGTTTTTCGTCGAACCGAAGTGCAATGTGATCCCTTACATCTGACTATGTCAAAATCTCCAGAATTTCTCGAATGTCCTTTGCGTTTTATCCTTGGGCACTCACGACCATTGCAGAAATCTTCCTGAAAGATAGGCTGGCACGTTGCACCATTCTGACACGGAAGATTCGCACAAGCATTGTCAGTGCATTCCTTTACTCGGAAACCTTCAAGCACATCCTTGTTATAACCTACATGAAGGTCGACGGGGATTCTGTTAATGTGCACTTTTCTCATGCAGCCCAAAAAGCCATGACTTGTTCCAATATTTTCAAATACTCTGCAATCAAGTGCAGTTTATGTAAACATTTAATATTTAGATATTTTATACTAGACGTAATATACAAAGATTTATTAAATTGTTCAGATGCACAAATTCAAACCTTATTAGATAAAAACTATTAAAAACTTTATATAAGATATTATTATTAATATTGTATAAATGAATTTATTTACTTGGTCACATTAGTCGGTATGTTTCCAATAAACGTATCTTGATTCAAATCCAGGGACTTCAACATTCCTTGGCTCTGACCCGTAATTTCAACTTCATTGAATATCAATACTCCATCTTTGTGATATCTTTTCGCTGCTACCCTATGGAATTTTTTCATTGATACTCGTTCAGGAGAAGTCAATACCACTGGACCATTTCCTAAATTATATCTGAATTGCATGAACCTGAAATTGGAATAAATATCATTCAACAATATAGTTTAAAAAAGACATATAATATTTAAATTTTAATTCTTCAATGTAACAATTTGTAGCAAAATATAAGTAAGCTACATAATAAGAAAGTTCCTTGCAAGACGTGATTTAAGTAGTTTCATTAGTGCTTGTTAACTGAAAGTCTCTTTAGCAGAATTAAATTTAATATGATTACCCATCGACAATGGCTAAAGCGACAAAATCTCCGCTTCCGTCGCTCTTTTGCTGATTGTAGATGATGATACCATTATCAGCGTAAGTCTGGAACTCGAGCTCGATGCTGAACTTATAATAAGCATTAAGACGGGTCATTCTGATGTAACTTTTACCGTCGAAGGAAGGAACTTCGTAGTCCCTTTTGTTTATCTCCTCATCGCAGTGGATCCCAGTATAATTTTCGCGGCACTGACAAGTATAAGTCGCCCCAGGCAAATCGATGCAAGTTGCTGACACGTGGCAAGGGTAGGAGAGGCAGGCGCGAAATTCCTCTGTCGGCGTTACTGGCAGATAGTTAGCTAAATGTTGTCAATATTAATAATATTAGTCTTTATATGACAACATAGAAAGGATATATTTGATTAATTTTTAATCCAGTCTATGTCGAATTCCACATATGAAAATTAAAATATTTTTCTTCACATGACTTATTATTAAGCTGCAATATTTTTTACTACCAGAAAGATTCCGATTTACGGATTAATGTTTTATTATTAAACCAAATGTAAACATAATTACATACGTAATTTATTTTGCGAAAAACCCTTATTCAACCGTTATTCAAAGTCGTATATGGAAGATTTATAGTACACTCCTAAAACAGTCCTCTTGTCCCAAGCGAAATCTACTACGGCAAACGGAATAATTCTCTTGGTCATATAACAAGAAGATTTCCATTTGCGGCAAGAGGAGTCCGCTTGCGTCAAGATGACGTTTAAGGGTGTACATTACGATACGAGGGCGCAAAATAGGAAATTCATGCTTAAGCGAAGTTGACGCCTGAGCATTGACTACTTGTCGGCAGCAAAGTGTGCAAAGTAAGGTAAACAAAACGGAAAGTTTGATCCTTCATTGTATAAATTTAGTTCTTGATGCTTTATACGAATAATTTAACAGCTTAACAAAATTTAAATGTCATTTTTGCAACTAAAATATACCTAAACTAGAACACTCCTGCCGGTCACTGGTTTCGGCAAACCCATCAGTGCAAATACAACCACCATTTTTGCAAATACTGTTAGAAATTGGACAGTCAATGTCATCGGTGCAAAAGTCCCCTAATAATGGAGCTATCACTCTTATTGTGGCTGGCGTAGGACGAGATCCGCTACCTAAAAAAGCAGTTTAGAATTATATTAATTTCATAAGCTCTCTCTAGTCATTTTATCTACTTATTTTTATCTAGCTAATGATTCAATTGAATATTTAAAGAATATAATGACTGTGCAATCATTTGCGCAGAAAAATTGGAGTCTGTAGCTATTGGTGAACATTGACCTGTGAACCACGCTATTTTCCGAATAAACCAGTAAATGATTGGATAAGTTTAGGTCATACGAGAGAATTATATTTTGATTTGATGTAATCAGTAAAAGGGATATTATATATATACATTTATAATTTCACATAACTTTGTTGAGTTTATGTTTTAAATAAATTCAAATAACAGAAATGTAAGTGTTTTTTTAAATTCAATTTTTTTATTTGAAAACTTGATATAAATACCGTTTTTCAAATTCTTGCGATCAACGGTGATTGTATCTGGATGTGCTCCATGAGTATAAAAATATTTTGCATCGGGTTCGGGAACCATCAAATGTCTGGTCGATTTTGATAAAGGTGATATTGCTGCAGCTGGTTGAGTATAATGCACGGCAGTGTATCTTTTTACAGGAAAATCCGTATTGACAGCAGGATCATCTGCAAAAAGCGATACAATTGATCTTTTCCTGATTTTAGCACCATCATGAGGATTTCAATATAATATAAAAGAATTGAAATTTTGTATGCCTTCAAAATCCGCCTCGATACAATATAAATTATTCAGCGATTCTCGTATTTTGAAATAGTATAAAATATTTCAAACTTTAAATCATAACGTGATTCTGCCAATAACCATTGAAATATGCGACATGCGCGTTTAAATGAATGATACAGAATAAATAGTAGAAACTGTTTGCCGCAAATGTGACGTATACGAAACATTGAGGTTAGAATCGATACATTTGCAGGACTGATTATAATTAGATTCTAAATAGTAATAATAAATTTATATTAGCGCAGTTGTGTAATGTACCCCCTTACCTACTGATAATGTAGGATATTTCTCAAGACAACGTTTTACGTCGGTTGACACGCTTCCTGAAAAATTGTAGCCATCAAACTCATGTTCAACATAGTTTCAGGATACATATGTGTGTTAAGTACGGGATCCGACCTGGCTAGAATTATAAATTGATTTCATCGCGAATTCACAAAAACCGAACAAATTTGGGAAATTTAACTGGATTGTTTTTTTCCGCGCACAATAAAAAACCGGTCAAAGTATGAGCTGTAGTCCCCACCTAGGCTACTGAACTTTTAGAACAATAATTTCACATAAAACTTACTAGGATATAGCTATATAATATTATGTATTACGAATGGCAATGTCTACAATTGCAAGAGCATTTAAATATTTATTTAAACATAAATAAGACTATGACTAAAAATAAGTTAATTATATGGATACTTGTTTGCCATGCAGAAATCTGTTTGCTTGAAGGTTTATCGATCTTCAGTACTGCGAAGTAAATAGCGAAGTAAGCGAATTGACAGGAGCTAAATAAAAGATCTAAGGATACAACTGAATTATATCGTATTTGATGAAAACTGTCATTATACTTCTGAAGGGCGAATAGCGTTCATACATAATAGTTTTCAGCGGGAGATATTGTCTTTATATGTTAAATACAAGAATCTCCACTTTCGTCAGTCAATAAACTTTAGAACCTCAGGTAATCTTCTTAAATATGTATAAGAAATCTAGATTTCTACTTTAGAATACAAAATACAAGAAAAACAAATAAAAGAATTAGCAATTTAAGCATAGCTCGTATTCAGTTCAGGCTCGACGACTCATGACTCTTCCATTTCGGACGAAGATATCCGACCTCACAACATACCACAGGCTCCTTGTGTAGGTAGTTGGGCTTAAGTAGTAAAATACAGACCAGACGTTACCACTTTAATGGTTGGTCTTATTATCTAAGTAGTAAGAACAACTACGAAAGATGACTGATCCGTATTTTGCTACTTAAGTAGTAAACCTACCTATTTTTGTCCGCGAGAATAAAGAAGTTAATTCATTTTGTGTGAATCGTTATTATTGAAAAGTTCAATAAGCGGAGCCGTTTTGTTACAAAATTTATTTGATTAAAAAATTCTCTTATGTGTTCTCTATAAATACGTAATTTTATATGGTTAATGGCATACCAGAAATGTATTGCCTTCACTCTACAGGCCGTTCTTTTGTTGCTGTTTGGTCCTGTCAGCTAATTTCTACCAATTGCTTCATTACTTCATGTGTATATGTCACTTCTGTGTATAAACACAAAAATAATAGTCTGATTAAAATTCTTGAATTTTTCGAATATTGAGGATTTGAGAAAAATTCGACGAAAAATCTTATGATGGTTCCCACATAATTCTTGAACCCATCTTACAAATCTTTTGCCGATATAAGTTCGGGAAGAATACCGCACAAGAAGACATGAAAATTCCCGAACGGTTACACGACTTAATGTCCGCGGACAAAATATCCGCAACAAAATATTCGCGACAAAATATTCGCGAACAAAATATCGGCGAGAATACATCAATCGTTATTTCCTCTCACTTAATCTAACGTATCCTAACCTAACCTATCCCAAAAGAAAAGCGAATCATTGAATACCTCCAATACCTTCTCGGGTTATGACATACAAAAATTTGGTATATTTACGGAAATATATTTAAAAAACCCGTCAATTTTACTTTTAAGTCTCATTAAAATAGGAAATGGGGATGGATTTTCAAAACTTCAATTTTGTCGCGGATATTTTGTCTACGGATATTAAGTCGTGTCACCTCCCGAACTCTTCTAGAAAGTCGGCTGTTCTGCCAATATACGTAAAAGAAGCCAACCTTTTTCACCACTGTCACAATAACGAGACATAGGCAGAGCGTGATAAATGCATGGACTACGAACAAGCGTACTCGTGATTAAATCTCGGTCATTATCAGTATTTTTCAAAGGTATGAAATTTCACGTCAATTTATATGGCAGTTTTCTTTCTATATAATGTACAATTTTTGAAATTGAACTTCAAGGAGAACTTCATGAGGACTGCTTTTCTTGAAACATATGTCGCTTTTCTTTTTTCCATTTTATATTGTCCCACTGTACAATTGGTTTGGTCGATATCTTTTTCTTTTTTCCCTAGCATTGTTTTTCAAACTGCAGTTTGGGACAAGACAAGTTGTTGAAATTGATTCTGTATGAGTATGTCATCGCTGCGACGCGACGATACTTTCTAGTACTCTCTGAGATTAGTGCATCAGTAAACCATATTACAAATTGGTGTGGACAGAGTAAACTGGACCTTTCATCAGATCAATCTGATATACTGCAATCAAAAGATCCAGTTTTCACCAAACCAAAACTAAGATTTAAGATAAACGGCATTCAGATAAGTTCAAATATCTCAGAGTAACCTTCGAACGAAACCTAACAGTAATGAAAACCGTCATAAGTGGCAAACAAGACTAAATACTACTGAATTCGCTGAGCAATATGTCTAGGAGGAAATAGGAGCTTAATGTTCAGAAAACTGTCGATGACGCACAAAACTTCGTTTCTTCAGTTATTCAACTTCATGGCCTCCGACTGTAAAGACAAAATTGATGAAAACATGATGAAATCAAATAAGCTAATCAGCATATAATATGTTTTTGCAGGAGCTTACAAAACGACATCAGCAATGTTGTACTCTGTTCTTATCGACAAACCGTAGGATCAAGAAGAAAACATGCTTCCATACGGTTTATCAAACTTAACAGACGTTAACAAAATAATCGACTATGAAACGGAATCCCCTTTCAACAATTAGACATCTGGTTAGTTCAGTGTAACGTGACAGAATTAAGTAACAAAATATGCAAATGATCAAGACTTTAAAGCCCGCTTGAAACAAAACTACATTTTTTAATCCTTAGATCAGTAATCGATAGATACCATTAAATGCGCTACTTTCGGATCAAACTTTAGGAGCGCTAATGCAAACAATGTAATATCTTCTCCGGATTGGTAAGTAGTTATCGATTTGAAATATCGACAAGTATAGAAAAGAAAAATTTAACTTCAAATTTAAAATAGTTCCAAACATTTAGGATTATTTATTAGTGGTCCAGATAGCATGAATTTGTAAGGGAGGAAGGTAATAGGATCTTTCATCACCAAACCTTTCATTATCTGAGCCCTTTATGATATGCGCATTGATACTCATTAATATATTATGATGCTAATGAATCTAAATAATCGCATTTACGCTCATCGTATATATAACAACTAATATTAGTCCTCCGGTGCATTAGGACGACTGTACTTGTCCAAACCACATTATTTATGTAAAAAATAACTCGTGCTCATGGGTTCATTAATAAATTCGCCTTATGTTGACAAAAGATGGAAATTCCATTTTTTTCCAACATTTGTACCCTGAAATCAGGGACATCGAATCTCTAAAAAGTTCGTCCTTCATTTTTTTCATAAATCTGAAATGATCCGAAAATTTAGGTAATAGCCAAAAAAATGTTTACAACTAAAATTTGTATAAATCTCTGAAGTGTGCAGACGAATCTCTAAATTCAGGGTACGAATAAAAATAAAGCAATTTCCATGTTTTGTTCAGCATACGGCGAAATTATTAATTAATATTACGAAGCTTTCAAGTATTATTCCATTTTTCAGTTTATTCTCACAATAAATATTTAATAAGTGAAGTATAAAATAAAAGACCAAATAAATTGGTGTTTTATAATGCTTCACTTTTTTTTTAAGTTATTGGTTCACAAATCGTTTGTAACTGTTCAAAAATGTTTAAGAAATATTCTAAAAACTTCTCTCAGTACTAAAAACAATACTTTGTTGAAAAGATTACGAATTAAAGTGATTGCACGACCATCTATGACTAGTCTTTGTTTCGAAAAAACATTTCGGATCGTAAAGACAATTGTAACAATTTTTAAATAAGTCGGTAACGTACTCAACTACGAAGTCCTAGGCCATAAGTTCGAGCAACTCGCTGTTAGTAAGACGATCCACGTTGTTTGGTTACGTGTCGAAATATTGTTTCTCTGGCGGACTTCGACTCATGGCTACTTTGATATAAGTTTCTGCAGTTTTCTACATTTTCAACAAATGTAACGTATGAATAAAACAGCGTAATACGGTCGATTCCGCTCGTTGAACAATAAAATAAAAAAAATAATAATTTTCATACCTTCCTGCCCCTCGGGCTGCATTTTAAGAGCAATTTTCTCGAAACTGAAGCAAAATACAACTCTAAGATTTATTTGCATCATTTAGTAAGATTCAAAGTTTATGAAAATCCTTTTTTCAAATTCTTCCACTATTTGGCTGATAACTTCCGGTTATAAATTTCCCTTAAAATGCGGGTGCGGGTCAAAAAACCGACAAATTAAAAAGCCGACAGGTCACAAAACCGACAGTCAAAATACCGACAATCGAAAAGCCGACAGTCAAAAAGCCGACACATAGAAAAATAGACGCATCGACATACGGACTCATCATTTTTTGAAGTGTCGGGTTTTTGACTGTCGGCTTTTCGATTGTCGGCTTTATGAATGTCGGTTTTTTGACCTGTCGGCTTTTTGATTTGTCAGTTTTTTGACCCGCACCCTAAAATGCAATATACGAACAGCTACAAAATTGGTAAATTGACCTTAAATTCAATTGTTTATAACGTGAAGAATTATGCATAAAAAAATACTTAGCACAACATTGTATAACGTTATTTTTTTGACAGATGACACGCTCTTCACGTGGAACTTGTCTACAGAAAGACAGCATCTTTTGTTCGACAATTGGAAAGACAATAGAAGTAAAACTAAGAAAAAAATTTCTTCAAATTTGTATAAAAAAAAATTAATTTACTCAAAAAAAAGAGACTGCGCCCCTCTAATGATTGGGCACTAACACTAACAAACTTCCAGTCGCCTAAATATTTAAATAATAAATGTTTAAATAAAGTATTAGATACAAAGCAAATTCTATAAAGATCTGTTTCAAATTTGTTGATGAAAACCTCGAATCAAACAATATTCCCGCTACGTAATGGCAAAGTGAAACTGTACAGAAATCGTGTCCAGTATCTATAAATTAAAAGAAGTATTGCGAAATCTCACTATATCATACTAATGTATATTGTGCATCTTGATTATATTTGTAATCGTAATATTGTGAAGTATACGTTTCAACACTATTGTCGTAATAAAATTATACTGCAGAGGAAACTGGGACGAACTCAAAATATCTCTGAAATTAATCTTATAAACTACAAAACTCATATTACCTTAGTTGCATCTGACTATCCTTCATATTTGGTGGTATAGCATTTCAGCGCATAATGAATGTATTCGCGCACTCCAGTGATTAATGCATCTTTTGTCATAGTAGGCCGCAAAATTCTCACATAAATATATTTCTTTTTCATGTAATAATTTGACTATAATTTGAAGCAATGAAATATTTTCTGAAGTTAAATAAATATTTATTTAATACCAAGTTTGAGGAAGTAATTATTTAGTACCGTGAAGTAAGTATCTATTTCTTTGAAGTAAATTTTTACTAAATCTGAAATGTGCACTGGTAAAACTAAGAATTGATTTTTTTAAATGAATGAAATATTGTAAAATAAAATTGCATTATGGGCATACTTAGCATTTCCTACGACTCATAAAATTTCCAACTGAATGACAAAGATGTGTGGAATTTAAAGTAAAACTGCCATTTCCCCCATGTATTTTAAACAAATGTAGCTGTTTTTGTCGAAGTTTTGACATATATGTGGGTCTATTGAAAGAAGAGACGAATATCAAAAGCCGTTCGACAATTTGTTTAAAATCATTAAAAAGATTATCCTAATTTTTATTGCTAAAAATAAAAAATTTTTGGAGTTATTAATATTTTAAGAAATAATTTCTTATTATAACAGCTCTTTTGAACATGAAAATATGTTCTAGACTGTGTTAGCATATGTAATTGTGTATGCGAATGTATGCAGATAGGCTTGGCGAATTTCGCGTACGATTGTCCTTTGAGACGTTAGAAGATGCTTTTCAGGAAATTGTTTATATTAATTTATAATAATTGTAACGTTGTACATACGAGTCCAATAAATTTCGTATATGACAATATTCTTGTACAGAACAACATTTTGGAGTCCTGGACAGCAAAAATATCGCAACAGTTTCATATTGAATTTAAATAATGTATACTCGCGAGATTGCATATACCTCAAATAACAAAAAATCATCCGTGTTTTCGAAAAATTTATGTTTTAACATCTAATATGACTTCTAACACCCCGTGGAGAGTTTAAATTAAATAATATACCAAATAAAACTTATTAGAATTCCTGGTAGGTGAACCTGAATTTGTACTAAGGAATTATCATCAATTCGTTTTAAGATTGTTGGCCATAGAGGTGAACTCCTCAAGCTAAAGTGAATAAATAAATAAGATTTCCTTTGTTTTAATTTGTATTTTGTTATGAATTAATTGATTGAAATTGAAGTAAAAAATGGAATTTCAGGCGTTAACGAGTTGACTTCAAGATGAGTCATGTTACTGCAAAATATGGATGATGTGTCATAGAAAACTTTATGTTTTGGTTTGAAAGAACATATGGATAATTTTTATGAGCAAGTAGTAAAATAGACGGCATACTTTATACGTAATTAACACATTTTTCAGTTTAAATTGACCAATCCAGCTAAAACAAAGAAACGATTTCGTCAAAAGTTTACTTCTTTATCATTCTCAATAAACATATATTTTTGATATTCGGAGATCATTCACAGCTGCAGGAGACATTTGCCCCACTTGTAAAAAATTCATAAATATGAAACTTGCAAACCGCGAATACGATAGATTTTTCTTGAAACAAAAAATAGAAATAGGCACTCAACAGCCAGTCGGCATAAAAAAATTTGGAGAAATGCCCAAACTGATTGCAAATTTTATAGAATTACCCGAATATATAGAATTATTAGATACATCTCTTACTGAGGCTGGAGACGATATAACTGCTTTAAATAGACAAAAAAAATATACAATATACTACTCTAACAGCAACAAAATATCAGTGATTTCAAATTTTAAATATTTTATTATTTTATTATATTATCAAATTAAATATAAAAAAAAATATCAAAATTCTAATTGTGATCGTAAAGGGCGATATTTTACATTTAAAAAAATTAGAATACCAAGAAGAATTATTTTAATATAAAATACAATAAAATTGGAATTCCAGCATTAAATATTTACAGAAATAAATGAATATAAAAAACATAAAGAATAGTGAAATTCCAGAATTACAGACAATTTTTCTCCAAGGCAAGAAACAGCAGTCACAGTGGAATTCCAGCATTACGATAAATCGGAAAAACATTGACAAACATTTAAATTGTGTATGAGTTAATAATTATTTCATATAACAGAAAATATTGGACTTAAATTTCACTTAAAAAATAATACATTTTCTGAAAACTGAAATCTGATTATTTTGTGAAATAAATTTCTATCATACTAAAGAATGTAATTTAAAGATGTGTAATTTAACAGTGAAATTAGTTTAGCATTGATTGCAATATTCAGATCTCAAGAAAATATCACATGACTCATTAAAAATTGGTCAAATTACAACTGAAATTAATTATATTTATCTGTTTGGATTATATTAGTGATAACGACTAGGATTGCTACACGACCTTTAAAAAGTGAGATAAAAGCTTTTTGGAAAAATTCAAAGAAAAAGTTGAAAGAAAATAATATCAATACTATTGTAGTGTAGCATAATTACTTATTATTATTCATTAGTTTCAGAAAAAAAACAATGGAGTGAAACGCATGGATTATTTCAAGATATATTTAAAAATGAAAAGGTTAGAATTCTTTTGTATGAATAATAATCCCATTCCGCCTCTTGATTAACGATACAGAATTATCAAAGAATTTCATTGTGCAACTTTAGCTGGGCATAAGGGTATTATAAAAAAGTACTTGAAAATAAGCAAAAGGTATTAGAGGATTATGAATGCAGAAACACAATCGAAACCGAAATAGTAGACCAGAAATGGGAAATAACGTTTTTTAAAGTTTTTCCTGAATACTTAGGGGTTTATAGAATTACCAGTACGAAATGGAAACTATATCATATGCTCTCACCTAATGTCATTCAGTTTTTTTTTTAAACAACAAACTCTTTAAATAATACACGAGAGGAACATGAGCATATTACATACACATATAAAAGATTCAGTGAATAAATTAAGTACACAATTGCAATAAGTAAGAACTAAGTACGAAACAGAAATTTCTGAAATAAATAAATCATTTGTATTGTTGGAAATAATAAACGAATTAAATTGGTTAATGAACGTTGTGGAAAATGAAGTAGAAATATATGAATTGGAAACAAACTTGATAATTACAGGCATTTTATTTGAAAAGAATGAATAAGTACACCCAAAATTATTATCGCCTTCACACATATCACAAAGTATAAAAAATATATCGAATACTGAACCACCTTGCGATTTACTGCTGAACATTATTTTAGGGTAACCGCCATAACTTCTATTAAATAATGGACAGTTTTCTTATTCACTAAAACCACAACAGAAGCCAGTAAACAAGGGAAGTGCATTTGCAAGATTATTTTTTCTGCATTTTTCATGCGAAACCCATGGAATTGTTGAATCGAAAGCACCTCAAGTGCGAATGTAAATATTATTCTGTTGATTCCTTAAGCAGATGAATTTTGACGTGGTGTGAAAGAGGAAGTAATATTTTGAAATTTAAATGTTGCTGTCTGCTGTCCAATATCATTTTTAGATAGCTACTAAATGAAATTCCACTTAGAATTCCGCTTCGGAAAAGTTAATTTCATGCGACATTTACGAATGAAAGGACACGCGACCGGTATATTTCAGTACATTCTATTTCCAGACTTCGGCGGCCCTGCATCTTTGTTTTTAAATTTTTTAGTTTTATACATTCTGGTTGTAAAGCTAAGTGATTTGTATTTCTGATCAAGCCTCGAAAAAGATGTTGAGTTCGCTCTATATAGATATGACAACCGATCATCTATTAAATTGTTTCGAGCCATTTGAAAATCCAAATCATAAAAATCAAAATATATGAATGTAAGTTTCTAGTTTTTGTTCTTAGAGAACACGTGTCTGATAAGATAATAGTGAAATGATAACAAATGAAAATTGCATTCTAAAACATATTGTACCTTAAAAAATCGGAGAATTTAAACATTTAGTTTCGGAGTATTTAAGTATTTAAAAAAAATGTGTTAAAAGTCATTTTTCAAAAATTTGATCACTGCCATTCGAAACAGCGACCTCAAAACTTGTCGGATATGGACAAGGGGCTGGCACCCCCCATATATCGCTGTAAGATTGCGTGTAGCCTTATTGAGACCAAAAAGTGGGGATGAACTAATCCCCTTGGTTGCGCTAGGGTCGTCTGGTTACCTCCCACTACCCCATAAAAGTCCCCAATGGCAACGAAAATTTACGATTACTACCGACTGTTGAAAGTTACTTTTCTCCTGTTCCCGGCATGGTTAAATAATATTTATGAAGAATAATGCATTGTACAACATACATTTTTACATTTAAGAAATATTATTAAATCCAGTTGTAATGGGTACTCTCAATATAATTCTATATTATCATGTGTGCTTATGTTTAACACATTGCCAGCCACAATGAGATATATACAAATAACTTAATAAATAATTCAAAAACTTCATTTTTACTTTATTTCATTACAATCAAGTAAGTGTTTTATAAACTTATAAAAAAATATTGTAAAACGTATTTAAAACATGTAATAATAATTTAAACCTTTCATCACAAAAGAGAAACAGAAACCTGTCCATGAGAGTTTCAGCATTATTAGAAGATTTTAGATCCAAATACTTTTTTCGATGTGAATTTCACTATCGATAGATGATTTCAGATGCAAATCCTTCTTTCGATGTGGATTTCCTCATCGACAGTAGATTTTAGATCGAAATCCTTCTTCCGATGTAAATTTCATCATCGACAGTAGATGTTACATTCAAACATTTCTTCTGATGAAAATTTTACGATGCTTCTCCTACTTCAGTCAATACATCCAGATTCTACTGTATAAGGCATATAACGAAATGTGCGATTTGAATTTACTGCTGTCCGCTATCTGCATAGGAAGCGAGAAAAGTTAACAAGGGAGGAGCAAACAGTACGAGGAGTAGGGAGCTACTAGACGATACTAGAGTCACTGAGCGGATTAGTTTATTGGCTTCAATAAGGTTACACGAAAATTTCGCCAGTGCCAGCCCCATGGATATGGGAAAAAATTCTGTATAAATAAAATGATGCTGAAATCCATGTGCAAATTGTACACGTTTGGTCACTGTAGGTACACAAAGGGTCATCTTCGATCTGTAGGTGCATTTAATTTGCAAAATAGAATTTTCGTGAATAGTTTGAAATAATTTCACAGAATATGTTTTCTAACCTTGTTCTTTAGATTAAAATTTCAAATATTTTTAAATTTTGCAACCGAATTTTATTATATACTTCCATTCATATTTGTATTATTCTTGCCTGTAAGTTTCAAGATGATATGGAAACTACTTTACACATAAAATGTATTAGCTAAATACATTTTTTTACATCTATATAAGAAATGAAGTAACTGAATAGCCTTAATAAAAACGAAAACTAATAAAACTTTAGAATAGAATTGTTTGTATATTTCCCAATGTCTACGTAATTGAGAATCAGGTTACTGCAGAATGAAAAATAAACATGAATTCAAAACTCAAAATTCTAACACATTCATGAAGAATTTTGTATACGAATATGGGGACAAATGTTTAGGTAATGTATATATGACCATATTATCAAAAACATTGAAATCAAATTATTGAACTATTCTTTAAATTCAACAACTTTTCATGAGAATTCGATGCAATTTAATATATTAAGTAGCGGATTGTTAAATTCATCATGCTTCTAATTATTAACACATATTTATAACCCAATATTACTGAAATGAATAATATAAGATAATTCTGATTTCTAATGCTTTCAATATAAGGTATAGAGTAGTACTAAAAAGAGTGAATGTAATCGGTAAAAACTTAATACTTTATTTCCTATACATAATACAAATTCGTAGCTAGATCTAAAGTGTTAAAAATAAAATTGATGATATATATATTCTCTTTCATTATTTTCGTTGCATCTAACTACGACAGCTACAGTTTTTCGCAATATTAAGAACATTCTGATTTTCGAAATCCTCATTAACATTGTACAGTTGGTAATATGAACAGTTGTCTAATTTGTGTAATAATGATGTTTTGTATCACTCGTATTATCTTTCAGTAAACGCGAAAAAAGAATCTTAAAACTTATGGAAATTACCACAAAAAACCGACCGGGTAATGAAGATGAAAAATGTGAACATAACCACACCTCATAAAACTTCGGAATGACCACTGTCATCTTCACGGTGATAGTGTGAATCACATTTGATGTATAGTACCAGCCTTAGAAGTCTTTCAACACGGAAAAAATGAGTTAGCTAATATTGCTTACTTCCGTTCGCTGCAGCTAATTTGTCCCCAGTAAAATGTTAGCGTAGAACAAAGTTGCCTTATGTACAGCTAAAGGTAATTGTTGTCAGTCTTTAGGTGTTATTCTTCAGCTGTAGCTGCTAATATTTAGGCGCTGCAGCTAACTTTTTTTCGGTGAAGTTTCTCAACTTAAAATTATTTATAAGACGCGTCATGTGTAAGCAATATTTTATTACTAATGTTAATAGTCAGTTATTGGCAGATTTTACGTCATCATTATTGTAATGTTCGCATATTTTAAAAATGTCCATAACATATGCATTGTATTCTTATCTCAAGTATTCGCTAGTGGAAATCGCAGTAATTATCACGGTGTGGTCTGAATAACATATACATATAAGAGATTTACTTGTAAATCGTATTAAAAAAGTTTACTCAAAATATAGCTATAGTCGGCATAAGACAATAGTAGATGTCCGGAAGTAGTGATCCTCGCCTTATGTTACTCGATCGAGGACGGATAGCGTATTCAGTATTAGTAATGGATAAATAGCCTATTTGTTTATAGGGTTATTTGTGAAAAATCTTAAGCGGCTTGTAGGGTATGCGCTGATCATTTTCATTGAACCCACCTCTGCAGTGGCCAAAGGCCTGCGTCACTATATCAGCCTGATGATCGCAGGCGTACAGCCGCAACTCGCATTCGTGGTCGTAGGTTTGACCATCGCTGCCACATACCGACACGGAAGATATGTCCTTTGTGCACGAAGTCGGACATACGCATCGTGGACCATTCATATCTACGCAAAATCCTCCTGAATAACATTCGAGCTCGCTGCAGGAAGTCGGTACTGGCATTACTGCGTCGACTGTCAGCAAATGTTGGTAGTTATTCATTTTTGAAATTTTGTAGAATTATTGATTACTCATTTTAATACAGTTTCAAAACAAAAATTATATTAAAGTAGAAACTTGAATGAATATGACTGAAACTTCTAATATATCTAACATATATACACTTAGAATATCCGCTTTCATCTAGATTTATTAAGATCTAAGTTTTAACACGGAAATCGAAAGAATCTGTCAGATATTATTGATTAGTACTTTTTTAGTTCTATTAATAAATATATCCGATTTGGGTATAACAATGTCTTACTATTTTTAACTCTAAGATGTAAAATATCTGTGGTTCAAAACCAGTCGAAATTGCATGCAAAATATATCTTGATTACTTCTAAAACTGGAAATTTGATCAATACCATAAAGAAATTTTTTTTTAATTAATAAAATATCCTGTACGTATTGAAACCGTCCATGATGGGAACGAATGAAATTGCATAAGTTACATAATTGTACCACACATCAACAAAAAATATTATCATAAAAATATGAAATATTACCTGGTTGACATCCATTGGAAGTCAATATTTTATTGTGGTCAGTACAGATCGTGCATTTCATCCCTTGTATTTTAGGCTTGCAAACACAAAAACCTGTCATCTGCTCACAATCTTCACGAGTTGATCCAAATAATGAACATCCGCATGCTAGAACAAGTAATTTTTAAAATGTTTTTTCCAATGATTCGTTTCGATTCGGATTGCAGGGACCCCAATATTCTAGAGGGAAGTGAATTGATCCCACCATGACTGAAGTGACTACTGCAATCGGAACGTTATTTACTTTTCAAAGAAATAGGTGAGGGGAGGCTAAATTGTTAAAAATAATATGTTATTTATGAATTTTTTCCAGAATAATTTTTTTTACAGGACAATTTCAGAATAGGACTCGCAAATTAAACAAAAAAAAATATGTGATTACTAAGAAAATAGTAGCATTATTTAATCCAATATTAAATGAGAGATTTGGGCAAAATGGTACTTCTCTCGGCATAGGTGCATTACTTGCATCTCGTGGCAACGTCTACAATGAATGTACATTTAAACGAGTAGTGTGATACAAATATATCCCTTACGAATGCATCCCTGATGTCCTTTGTCGATTTTCGAGAGCCCCCAATATCCAGGCATACATCGATCGCACTTCAAACCGCCAACGCCGGGTCTGCATTCACATTGCCCGCTTTCCGGATGGCAAGTGTCGGACAAAGTACCCAATCTATTGCAGTTGCACAAGTTCGGACAGCCTGCACCGTCTGGTCCCAAAGCAGCAGTTTTTCCATCCGCACAGCAGCCGTACCAGGAGTCCTCACATTTTACGGTTTGGACGACTTTATATAAGAGTAATTTATTTATTATTCAATACATAAAAAAGAAAAGTCACATTAATGCGCAACATTACACAAATTAATTTATTCTTTACTTATTTAAGAATAACGTACCAACGCCATTATTTATTAGCCTCCTACTGATTGTGACAACTGATCAGTTAAAGGCTCGGAAAATAAATTTTTGCTCTACCAATCATGTTTCATTGAGACATTAAGTCTCCTATTTGCTATTGAAATTAAAAAAGGTAATTTTTTTGCAGTGAAAAGGTCAAGATAGGTTTGTTTTCGGCGTGCTACCTGAGTGACAAATCTTGTCATAAGATGACGCTTGATATGATATATAATGCAAGGAATATTGCTTATAATAGTAGATTAACTTATATTAAAATTGATTTAATCAACTTCTATGTATTAATTCTTCATGTCTTTGGATTCTACCGGCTAATGATTATGGTAAAATCTAATTCAGTCCACGAAAAATGGGGGTGTATCTTTATTACCGACGGTACACTCTAAATTTCTTAAAGTGAAAGTTGAGCCACTTTCTGATAAAAGTGACTTTTTCACTATTTTTAAAGTGGAAATTTTACTTTACTAATAGTGGTTGGAAATCTGCAACTCTAATATAGTGAAATTTCCACTTTAGAATAGTGAAAAGTCACCTTTAGCAGAGAGTGG
This sequence comes from Trichopria drosophilae, assembly GCA_030407085.1. Taxonomy (NCBI): domain Eukaryota; kingdom Metazoa; phylum Arthropoda; class Insecta; order Hymenoptera; family Diapriidae; genus Trichopria; species Trichopria drosophilae. The sequence continues at coordinate 10,075,792 of CM059582.1, read as the reverse complement.
CTCAACTTTCACTTTAAAAAATAGTGTAGTCATCAAGTTTACAAGAAGAAATAACACTGATTTTTGAAGGCTCAGAGTTGCTGTGATAAAATTAACAATCTATTTAAAGCGGCACCGCAAAATCCGCTATTCGGAAATCCACGAATTGTGCTTTTCGCTAAACGAACAGACACGTGTGCATTTTGGAGAAACCTTGATAATCAACTTTCGTGCTTTGAACACCATTACTAGTTATAATCCTAAATTACTGACAATTCGAATAATTATTACATCAGTCTGATATATCAAGGAAGTTTATGTGCTATCAAAACTATATGAAGGGTTAATGTGTATTTAAATATTTATAAAATTATCTTTATAATACTTAATTGTATGAAACATTCTTGTACAGAATTCAAACGAATACAGATATATTGAATTACAAGAGAAAACTAAGAAAGAATATAATCACCAGAACTTATCAGTAGTTGCATTTATAATGAACTCCTTTTCATTTTATTCAACTCAATGAACAGAAGCATGTGTGAAATGTTTTAATAGAAATAAATAAACATTTCTATATTATTTAAATCGTAACAGCTTTTTTTGTCAACACAGCTCATGTAGGTAACGCGTGCTCTTTCATCATTGAGTTGTCATCCTTCATTTTCAAGTAAAATTCAATACCATCAATAAATAAATAAATAAATAAAAAAATTAAGATACATTTAGAAATTAGATAAATAATATCTATCGTTGATTAGGGGTATAAATAACACATAGCTAATTTTAGAAAGAAGAAACTCAAAATTTAAGATACCCTTAAATCTATTCACCAGCTAATTTTGATTAACTTAAGGCTATCTCTGTTTCAAACCGGAGATGAGAGTCATAGATACAGTAAAACTATCAGGTAAAGAAGATATAAGAAGACGAAATTATTATTTGTAAATGAAATTTATCCAGAGATCCCAGATGGTTGAATAGTGACACGCAAAAAGTGTCAATAGAAAGAGATTGTTGGATTAGTACGGAAAGGGAGTTCCAATCTTGAATGGCTTTCATCCAGAAGGAATTAACATACTAATTAGTTCGATATCGTAGTTGATATGAGTTGGTGACGTTTCTCACTGATTTATGAAAGGATGGATTGTTTATGAAGCAATAGCGAAAATAGTATTTGATAATTGAGAGATCATAAGAAGTACAATCGACGATTTTTCGCTATTAGCTAGTCTATTTTTCTATAATATTCTAACAGGCTGTCATCACAATGAATATTAAAGTTGTAACACAGTACCTATTGAAAAAACTTTGCAATTTAGTATTTAAATAATCAAAGACATCTGCTGTAAAATTTTCGCATTAATGTTGGATGATAAGCTAACACCACGATAACGATATAGTGTTCAATAGACTTGTTGAGATCGAGGTAATGTGACGATCCCAAGTTAAGTTGGATGATATGACGACTCCTAATACTTTAACATGTTCTGAGAACGTAACAATGGTATTATTTATCATTGAAAGCGATATAGTTATGTTATTCACAATGCTTAGGTTTGGCTTGCGTTTTGATCGAATTAGGCCGTAATCTCGAGACCAAGAAAGCTGCTATGACTTGATTAATTTTGATGTATTATTTCATTCAGTTTATTGATAGGGGCACGAAGATAAAATTGAACATCATTCACAAAAGTTATTGTTGTATTATGGTAATATTGCAGTTATGAAAAAAGTGTATTTTTGACAAAGAAAAATTAGTTTGGCATGAGACGGGAGCTCTGTGCAACACCAGAAGTAGTATTACTGGATCAAAGGATACTCCATCCTAGCCAACTATTTATTGCTAATTAATGATCGGTCAAGAAGGAATATGCCCATTTGAGTGTCGCATCAACAAACCAATCTGTCGCAGGGAACATATGATTGTATGATCGAGTAAGTCAAAGGCTGTGGTAAAGTCGAACAAAAACAAAACAGTAAAGCATATCTGTAGACCATAGATATTATTTGTTTCCAGAAAGATATTAATTTCCAAGTAAATAATTCGCGGTTTGGTTACACTGGACTGCAAACTTGCGAGCACATCACGCCGGTGCAATGTTAAAATTGAAATGGTAGGCATATGCGGTGGACAAGCTATTTCGATTATTTTTCGGAGATCCTAACAGGAGTAGGAAAAGTGTGATGAATATAATATGCAGGCATAATACGAGTTGAGTTCTAACGGAGAGAAGTTTTGAGTGCTATTCCACTGTGTACGTTACTAAATATAAAAGTTTGCGAAGGCGTACCTAAATAATGGAAAGATTCGTCTGACACTGAAACTGACTGCTAATTAAATTATTTTTAGCTGGTGTTATATTCTGTTTCAATTGTTTTCATACTAAACGGCATTACGACATAAGTATATCTCAAAGTCGTTATTTGGCTTGTTTGAATAAGCGATCACGATGTCGCTTCTTTTGACTAATTTCAGATGATACTCGTGTAGTCATTAGTCGTTTTTTAATACGAATCACTGTAGGAGCGTATTCATCTAAAACTGCCTTAATTTTTGTATGGAAAGCCTCAACAATTTCTGACGCACTATGTCCTGGAGCATGATTCGCTAAGTTACGTATACTCAGGTTTGAGACTTCGCGCTATTATCGAGGTGGTGATCGACAATTTATAATTAATTGATATTAAGTCAATTCCAGCCGTAAAGGGAGCTGGTGACTTATAATAAGCTATTAATTTATCTGACGAATCGATGACTATATCGTGGTATGAATCAGAACGAAGAGAGTGATGAGTCGGACTAAATGGTACAGAAATTTATGAACTTTTTATGCATAAATTGTTTAAATATAATGTCATATTTCACGACGAAGGTTTTCAAACAATCGTGAAAACTACCATCTTCAAGGACTTTTTGTTTTGACACAGCAATTATGAAAATGGGCAACATCATCATATTCAGGACTCTCTAGAAATGGATTTAATTTTAATTTTAATTTTCCTAAATTCCAGGATTTGATAGTCTAATTTGTATCATAATGATGATGTACGTTTTTCCCGAAGCCTGACAAAAATTCGATATGACGAAGAGCTTTGTCATCCGTAGTCAAGGGGTCGATAGTACATTCAAAAACAATAGTCACAATAAATCGCGGTTAGTTAGAATGCCAACAAATATTGACTGCAGACGAAAAGATGATTTGCTATAGCAGGTTTAAAGGATGTTGAAATAAAATGTTCATCTACCTTTTTTGCAGCATCGTGCAAAACGCGGCGTTTGATGACAATAGGACATGCTGGGGCAGTCTCGTCTATCAGGACCATTTCCGCAATCGTATTCTTTACCTTCGCTATCAAGAAGAGGCTGATCACCATTGCATGGCTTTGCTTCTAGGCCTGAACAGAAAACATTCATTCATTATATCAATGTACTATATAGTTTTTCATGGAAGATAACTCAAAAGGATGTAACATATATAGTTAGGGATCAATGCTTTTTCGAATTTGTGTCATAACATAATAATATTGCATAACTTGGACTCGAACGATTTGATAAGTCTAAGTATTACTAAGGCGAATAAAAATAAATAATAATTTAAAAGAATATCGGCCTCGTGGCTCAGGCGGTAATGTACTGAACTACGAAGTCGTAAGTCATGAGCTCAATCAGTGTCTAGGGAACAACGTTTCAAAAACGATTCTCAAGTAGCAGCATAATGTGGGTCGTGTTGTTTGTTTACGTTTGGCAATTTTGTTTATCTAACGGAAATCGACTCATGGTCATTGCTGTACTTGGTGTAGGTGTCTGCAGTTCCTCTATATGCAGCTCTCCTAACTTTAAATATCAAGTATATGAAACTCAGTACAAAGGACGATATATCCCCGTTAAAAGAAAATAGAAGCAAACAAAAATTAAACTTTATAAACCTACAACCAAAATGTTTCATTTTGTATACAAAACTTGGCGCTTTGATCACACTGGAGTTGGCTCAAGAATCGTTTTAGTTTAAAATAATATCATAAATATTACTGTCCGGATCGGCACTTGCGAGGACCGCCCACGTTACTATTGCATTTCGTATTTGACGCCACTGTTTTTTTTAAACTGACTCTGCTCACTAATTCGTATGTCTGCCGAGGGAGGATCTGCAAGATCAGAGTGCCTACTAATCCGCACAAGTATCATTTGTTTATTATTTTTTAAACACTTATGGAAAGTTTCAAATTTTCGCCACATCCGAGCAGTAATTTTCAGTCCCTCACAGATTTCGATGCAGAAAACGAGAACTTTTCTCACAGTGTTTGAAAAAATGAAGTTTTGAACAACTGACATCACGGATAAGCTACATAAAGAAATGACAAATAATAAATGAGTACGCAGAAATTTCTAAATATCGGATGATCACAATAAATACTATGTACTATAATAACAAGCGAAAATCAACCGAAATTAAAAAAATGTAAAAACGTTAATCTAAAATGACATTACTTTAGAAACCTCTACTATTTATGTATATTTGAATATTGACAACTATAAAAATAAGTTAGAGATATAACTCAATGCTAAAATACATAAGGCCTTTACAAAAGATTGGATACAAAATGTAAAGCTGATGATAGTAACTAGTCGAGATAAATATGATCAAGTACAAAGTTTACAGTCGAGAACATCTCGCAAAATATATAAGCATGGGATTGCGATATATCTGCAAGGTTCAGTTTTAGGGTCAAACCTTCACAGAGGTCGAGTGGCCTAAGCCTTAACTCTTGCTGTCGTTGGCAAGCTTCCATTTTCATAGCACAGCGCGAGGAGTAAATTCGGTGATCGCTACCGCAAACCGCTTCCCTGTTTTCCTCTGCAACTGCAGCGCAATCGAATTTGCAACTGCACCTCGGATATTTATCCGGACCTAGTTCGCAAGTCGCGTCAAAGTTGCAATGAATGTCTCTGCAAGCTTCTCGCTCCGGTGTACTCGATACTTCCGTGACGGAGATGATGTTAGTAATCGCAGAAGTTGACATTGTAGCTGCAGGGTACAAGTTAGTGCAGGGTTAGTATTAATTAGCAGTGCATTAGAATATCAATTCACTATTTATTACTTGTTAGGATTACATTTACTACCACAGACCACTATCTAACAATACAGTTTAAGGACTCCATGTGTAAGTGCAGGTTGAAACTAACGGAAATCACGAGAGATGTGTTTAGTGAAGCTGTCATTGCTACTGTGGGATACAAAAATAAATTAGTATTACGAGATTGTCTTTAAGCTTAGCGATTATTCTATTAAAGGTATACAACACCATTTATCACAGAGTTCAAGGTTAAATTTACATTGGAAGTTATACTCTACACCAACAATCATTCATGATAAAATTAAAAAGGCAGTTCTGCAGGTATTTAAAGCTTAACTACATGGTATGGTTGTGCATGAAGATTCTCACAAATCGGAGCGTTTTCACGACCGCAGCATCAGCGGTTACTAAAATTATGAATTAAAAATAGCACACAAAACTAAAATATGTTCAAGTAGATATAAAAATTCATCGAATTATTATATAGTTTATTTATAAATGTCATATTTTTCGCCAAAAGCGGTTACAAACGCTCTAGACCATGAGACCTTTAAGCCGCTCTCGACATGCTATTAGGGTTTTGGTCTACTGTAACATACGACGTCAAAAGCTGTGTTTAAATCCCACAAAACAATCAGAATTGCAAAATATAAAAATTTCACGAACAATTCACCCGGCTCCAAAGAAAATTTGCTACCTATTTTGAGGATCTTATGCCACGTATGTAGTGTGTCGTATGTGGTTAGTCATGCAGGCAAAATAAATGATGAGGTATGTATGCTTAACAAGCAATACAAGCAACTAGTCCTGATTTATGTTATGCTGATTGTCAAATCTTAGTCACGAGTTTTTTATTGTATAAGATACTTAGCTAATAAAATTGCATGATCATAAATAATAACACCATCACGTTAGGTTCAGAAATATAATTGAAATTTTGTTTAGGTCTACAGTTATATAAATAATTTTTCTTCATTTAATTAATGTACAATATAAAAAAATATTTGCTGGAGAAACTATCACTCTATACAAATATTTTATTAAAATGAATTTCGGATCTCTTAGTTCATCTGAAAACTACGAACCTCCTAGAAACCTACATAATTCTTAATAAATTTAAATGAAATATGTGTTATTAAAACATAATTAGAAATCATTATCTGATGAAAATCATAAAAATATAACATTCTCTTTAAATGCAGGAAGAGATCAATCTCAATTTGTTGCATTCTCGCAATAACTGCATGCGTTCAATACGTTCACAAAATTAATCAAACGTGAATAAAGTGGAACACATACTCAGTGCAGCAACGGCGAATCGTTCTCCACATTCGCCGTTCAAAATAACACTAAGAATAGGAAGTTTTCGGTCCCTCTCACAAGCCGCTTTTTGCAGAAGACATTCGGATTCATAAGTATTCATGTCGCTTCCGCAAACCGATTGGCCATTGGGTTCTGGACAGTTTTCGGGACATATACATACGCCCCCTATGCAACGAGCACCGTTTTCGCATTTCACTTCAGTGCATAATTCTGCGATTAAGAAAAATGTATCATTCCAGATGGAATACCGTCCCAAACATACAATATCATGTGATAAATTTTAAGTACAAAAATAATGTTTATTATAAATAATTTTGGAGCGTGCGTTAGCGATCTTAAGGTGATGATCCATAATATTTTTATTTATTATAATAACTATTAAATTTTATTATGAGGTTCATTTCACTCTATCTAGGTCTTGTATCACTTAATGATAAATTGTACATAATCGATATGGTAGCAAATTAAATATTTTATTTTTATGGTCGCATCGAATATAGCACCTAATATCCGTTTCACCAAATTTGATGGTTAAAAATTAAAATGATGTATTGTACTGTTTTTTTATTTGATCTATACATGTACTTTAGATATTATTATATTGAACAGTAGCTAATAACCATGCTAATGGAATTAATTCTTAAATACCGGAAAGCGCACGCTGAACTATATTTTAAAGTTGTGCAGACAGTGAATTTTGAACCGTCAACAATGTCTCTTTCTTTAGTGACTCTAAATGATGCACAATGAAGCACAATCTTTCACAATTTTTTCAGTTTCTTTTGTAAATTATAGAAAGTTTTAAAAAATGTTAAGTTGTTTATCAATCTAATGCTACTGAGAATGTTTAACTTCTCATAAAATAAATCAATGCAATTGGAGATGTCATTATTTGAGAACGAAAATTTTCTAACCTCAAAGTGTGTAATGTGACTTAAGTAAATAATAAATACTACAATGTTATAGTCCCGCTTAACACCGAAAACTTTCTACTGCGCAGCAAGTAAAGTTCAACGTCTTAATTATCGGTCTGTTTGCGCAAGCGGATATTTTTTTACTTAAAAGTACTTAAAATGTGCATTTTTATTAATTCTTGTATCTTTAGAAAATATGGACGAGGATCAGTTATCAATTTCCGCAAAAAAAGGAATATCTGAATAACGTGAGAAATAAATATGGTTTAGCATTTCCAAAAAATCAATTATCAGTTTTCCTGTGGCGGTAAATGAGCGGAAAATAAAATATTTAACATCTAAACAAACAGAATAATCTAAACAAAAAGAATAACTGAAAAAATTATTAATGATATTCGATTGTTAGTGCCGCCGTACTCCGAATATTAGAGTTGCGTCGCTTTGCCCCGTCCTGCCCTATTGTTTTCAAGTAATCATTCAAAATTAACACGATAAAAACTTAACATAAAAGCATAAGTTACTTTTATTTTCTGATGTATGAATATAACATAATCTTGTAAAAGAAAATATCCTTAAATTATATTTATCTTTATGAGGGAATTGCGAATCTGACTAAAACGACTGTTACTACTGCGCGTGGCAATATCTCAATGCGCTCAGTAGTAACAGCGGGTCGATTTCAGGCAATATTTTGTTATCGACTCTTACAAAAATGATTTGCTCTAAAAGTAGAAATTACAATCTTTAATTAACGTTTCCCTTGAAATCCTCATTTCAAGTGATATGTCAATGGATATTTTTGTACATATTTCGAAATTGTCAATTAAAAATCAACAGAGATTTGTTTATTCTTTTTCCGAAATATTTCTGAACAGTTTTTGTTCAATCCTTTTAATCCTTTTATTCACATATCTATAATAATAAAAGCACTTTTAAGATCGGTCCATATGATATACTGCATTTCATTTTATTTTGTCATATTAATGGGCAAATAATGGTCAAATTTCTTTAATAAAATAATGTCAACATTAACTAAGCAATTACAGCAAGAATTATAATACAATTATATATCTTACGACTCTATTCCAAAGGATATTAAATAATGGCTCTATATATTCAACCTTTCGGCACCTTAGCATGTTTAAAATTGAAAATAACAAAAAAAAAAGAGTTATTGTGTAACAGATAAACTATTTCTTATGTCGAAGGATGCAAAGGACTACTACAATATCAAGCTTTTAGTCACATCCTTCAATATTCTTCGTTTATATTCAAAATTTCAGTTACCCACAAAGTAAAAATTATGTTTTAAACTATCGCATTGTACCCACTTTCACCTTATGTAACACGATATAGAAAGGGATCTTTAAAGTGTGAAAATTATATCAGTGATAAACAGATAATAAATGACCGGGTGGTGAATTGGATACATTGTTAGACATTGATTTTCGACAAGTAGACATTAAGGGAATCACACGCTTCATTAATTTTTGTTTAAAGTAATAATTCACAATAATGGGAAAAAAATATATAACGTATTTTTTATGTACTCACCACAACTTCCTCTGTATTTGACAGTAATATGAGTTCGTGAAGTACAGGATGCGTTTCTCAACTCACATTCATTATTGTATGTAATGCCGTCCGACCCACATACCTTACTATCACTCGGATTTTGTACCTGCAAATATTATTTCAGACAAAATTACTCTTAATACTTTTGAATTGATTACAAGAAATGGTCCGGTAAATTGGAATAAATTGTACATAAAGTTACAATTATCAAAGTAAACAAATGTGACAATGGAATCAAGCTGTCAAAATTGTTGACCCAACATTTGAAATATTCTATAGCTGTATCAGACATATAGCTGAGTCACGTAGGAAATGAAGATAGACGGACTGATATAAAGAAATTGATATTTATATGATAGTACCTATCAGACTTGTTCATATTATTGAAATAAATGGTAATTTAAATAATGATCTCTTATTAAAACTCTTCAAACAAGTTATTATCATTTTATTATAATTATCGGAAATTGTAGAATGATATTTTTCGGGGCAAAGATTCCATCTTGGAGGTACAGATGAAATCTTAGTCTCTTATAAAATTTATAATTTCCGTTCCTTTATCGATTTTGTTAATTCTTGATTTATCGAGTTTCTATACATGCGCACTTAAGAACATGGCAAATACGGGAATTAAAATCTAATTTCAGGTTTCATTTAAAACTTTAGATCTCGTTTCGGCAGTAAACACCTCGAAGGAATCAATGACTTACCTCTACTTCGCAATTTCTCGGGCAGACGCACTTGGCTTCGCCTGCACTGTCGCTCTCGCATTCCGCGTAATGATCGCATTTCTTGTTTTCGCAGCTATCTGCAAATACGAAAAACAAACAAATGATCAGTTCGGTAAATAACTCATTCTTGAGCGATCCATGTCCCGGTTTAACACGCGCTCTAAGCAATCTACTTCATTTCTGGACAGCTGCGCAATTAACGCCGAATGTAATTCGATCTAGATTGGGAACAGTTTAATTAGTTCTCTATCGAAGATATTTATTCAGTAGTGAATAGATCTGATTTCATTTTCACATTGTAGAGGAATCAAAAACAAATGTTTCAAAATATTGTCTGGATAACGCACATTTATTTAATTAAATTTTATGTTGAACTCAATCACGTTTTCAATGAAAAGAATCCAAAATTGCAAAATGCCACAAATGCAGATAAATACACGACAAGTAAGGAGAGTAAGAAAAGGAGTCGGTGGAAGTTATCTTTGGAATTCATTGAAATCTGCCTGAAATTTCAAGAGAGATGCTATGGTATTAGAGAAAGAATGCTCGACCACGTGTGTTCTGGATTTGAGAGTTCGGGCTGCATACATATGCAGCGTGCATGTCGTAGGGTAACTATTCATGAGTTGTAGGTTACGGGACCGGTGCATCGTGATATGCATAACGTTGCATTTTAATTTTGCAAAACTCTCTTCTTGGGTATCCTACCAAAACGATGCAAGGAGGAAGTTATCCTGAAATAACGAAAGCAAGGACGTGATGACTTACAGCACGAGATCTACAATGTAGTGTTTCCAACAAATGATCTTCTAAATTTGGAAGTAACAACTCTGAATTGTTATTTAATTCTTTTGGAACAAAGAGATGTTTTATATCAATTATATAGTTAACAATTCACTGCCTCATTCGTAAAACATTACATAATTTACTAATAATTGTTTGTCGGCACTTTATATATATGCATCTTGCAAATAAACACTCCCTATTTAAGCAGCTATGTAAATTGTAATTATTTTACGGATGAATACAGAAGAATAAATTACGATGGAAGTGCGCAAAGTATGGGATTCACTTTCATCTTAAGATATTTTTTTAAACCAGTATGCTAAGTAAGCAGTTAAAACAAATGCTGTTTAAAATAAATGTTTAGTAATTGATATAAATAAATTTTTTGGCCGTCTGTACCATTTGCATCTTTTATTACTGCCCTTACTCTTCAAAATAAGCTTTTATTCCAACCTACCAATTTTTCTTACAAAGTTGCAGACTTTGAGGCAGATATTTTTTACTGGTTATTTTCATTTGAAAATTTGTACTGGGAATGTTTGGCGATGCTGAATACAAGTCAAGTCAAGAAATTACAATTTCTTAATTCAAGAAGGCAGATTCAAAATAGCTAAATAAACAATACGGAATAAAATAAATCACAATATTGAAACGTATTTTTAGTTATAAATATCCAAATTTAATATAGGTGTTTATATTTATATACGCTTCATGACATTGAATTTGACCTTGAGCTTATTTCCCAAGGGCATTTCCAGGTAAAGGAGGATGCCCACAAGCATACGTGATTTCCGCCCCCTAGTTGGACCTTCCGAAACTGATTCGGTTAAATAATTATTATACTAACCGAATTTATCAGTTTCGGAGGTTCCATCTCTAGGTCGGAAAACATCTATGCTCGTGGACATCTTCCTATTTTTACATGCATATTGTAATTTCAAATTGGCGTATCTTGGCGAAGAAAAGTCGTAATAGAACTCTGCACCTCTTATATTGAAGAGAAAGAGAAGTATTCTACGATTCAACGAGAGGAAAAACTTCTAAAGATGTGGTGTCTTCTCTACATAAACTCAGAAATAGCAAATAAAGCGTTTTTCGAATACGTAGCTCCAAATATCTCAAAATATGATGGGCTACTTCTGATTTCGGATTCCCATTCTAAGCCAAAAATTACATCGCAAATGATCTACAGCTTCCCAACAACAAAACCATTACAAAACTGAGAACATGGCCAAAACGATAGACTGGTGAAATTTAGACTACAGATTACGTAGCAGGCGATTTCTTAAGATCATGTTAATTAAACAACAAAAACCTAATAAAATAAACATAATTTTCTTAAATAAGGGAAGTAAAGATTAAAAATATTGATCGCTGTTTTTATTATGATCGAGAGAGTTCAATGTTTATATTATGTGTCACTTACTGCAAAGTTCGTTGTATTTCACTCGAATTTTGCGGTGATGCTGGCAAGCTTCAAGACGCAGCTTACACTCGTTTCCGTAACTGATGCCGTCGTTACCGCACACGGGTTGAAATTCTGCCGGGCAAGTTGGACATTCACAGGTGGCCACACCTCCTATTTCAGCACATTCAGCACCCCATTGGCATACCTAAATAGAAAATAGTTTCAAAAAGTTATAAATACTTGCTCGCGCTAATATTACCCGGGAGTTTCTCTATATTCATTCACGATCTTTATATTTTGTTTCGTGTGCATGCATTTTGATTCGCGGAATTCCTTGTCGCGATTTCGAATTGAAGTGCCACGCTGAGGCACTTCCAGTTGTAATTACCGACGATACGTTTGGAGTTCTCCAGAATTATTATAAAAAATCTTTTTACCGACGAGACCGCAATTGAGCATATGCACCAGCCTATTTTTAGGGCTTTCGAATCTCATTCTCGATATTCAAGGCCCGCGAAGATGACATTTTCACGCACAGATGTGACAATTAATGTCTCGTACACAACAACCGGAAATGTATAACTACTCTAAATATGCAATATGTTACTTTTACTTTCAGATTGTTGAAAGAAAATTACCGACATTTTTTGTGTTCTTTGTACAAAATGCGTCACAAGGAATAAATAAATCGAATAACACTTGTTGCTTATAATTGCTATTTGGTTCCGACGACTGAACGATAAATTAAAAAAGCTTCGGAGGACACGGCCATTATCCCCAGAACCTTCTCATAACGGCTCAAACTTTCGATGGTAAAAAGAAAGTAAATGTGTTCGAAGATCTTATTTTCATAGTTAACTTACTGCTTAACAAAAAATAGTAAGCTTACTGCTGCCGTTTTGAACCTCAACATTTCTTAACATTTGCAAATTGCCTATATAAATAAGGTCAAGAAGTTCAGGTGCTAATATAACAGTTGCTTGCAGGACTAGACATCTGCGTATATGTGTAATCGGGACGATTTAACGTCACTATACGAACTTATTCCGATATCTAAGATGAGGGATTTAACAGCTTCTGTAAGTATCCACGTTAAAATCTGTCCTGGATTAGGGTTTTGAGGCACTCGATTCGAATCGAATGAACAACCATACCCCGAATTTGTTGTTATCTTCTACTAGTGAAGTTTGTGGCGTAAAGTATTCATAGGTACACACACTGCAATAGAAATGGCATAGAATGTACCGCAGAACATGTTATTTTGTTAGGTGGGAAACGGAAAGAATTCGAATCGTTATAAATCCACAGATTGTGCAGGATCGTCTAAAAAAAAGGATTTCGACGTAGTAGATCAACCGAAGATACATCAAGGATCCCCCGTGCAAAAATTATAAATCCGGATCCTTGATGGACCTCGGTGGATCTTCTCCGTCAAAAGTCTTTTTGGAGACGATCCTGCACTATCCATGGATTTATTATGAACCCAATTTCCGCATGCTTTGTGTTTGGAAAATGGTTGCGTATTTCTAAAAAATTCATTAATATTCGGCATTGTCTTAAAAGCCAGACTTTCGACGGAGAAGATCCACCACAGATACATCATAGATCCGTCACGGATTTAAAATTTTTGCACGCGGTAGGACCCGTTGACCGGAATCATAGTCGCGAGGTTGGTTTCTTTATAACTCTTTTGATTTAAGGTCGACTTGACGTTAATTGGATAGTGTCCAAAATATCCGAAGTGGTTCCTCTTCGGCAAATCGGGCATTGTAGATCCACTTTATCAACTTAACATTATATTACGGCGTCGTTATTCCCATTTTTCATTTTATCTCAATGCATTAATGATAACCCGACGATGTCATTATCGCAGACGATGAAGCGCTCTTATTCTTGTCCCTCTCATCCATTTTGATTAAAAATGGTTATAGATCGAAATTATTTTTACAGCAGAATATATATTTAATATTATATATCTCTATTAGTACATGCACTGATGTTATTTTTATGTTTCGGCGTATGTATGATGGTCTCAAGGTTATAAAATTCTATTATTTAGTATTACGATATTAAACACTTTTAATTAAGAAAATACCAAACTGAACGATAGTATTTAATCACCGATCACTGTGGCTATACCGGATATTAGGTTGTAGAATTTAATTAATCCAGCTTAACGACAGTTGTTGATTAGGTGTTATTTAAAATTTGGTCATACTATACCTTTTCGGAGCAAGGACTCTGGGATCCACAAATTCCTGAATAGGCGACCTCCATGACGGTTTTGGAGAGACACGCCTGTCTCTTTAGTTCACAGAGGGAAGTAAAGGTAGTTCCACCTTTGGCACAAACTGGCCTCATTACAGGCTCGCATTCCGGACCACACTCGCATTTGGCGATGCCGTAACGATCGATCGCACATTGCTCGTATGAATTGCACTTCGCACCGTCGCACGGATTAACGCCTGCGTAATTACAAACACATTCCAGTACAATTAAATTGTTGACATGGAAGTAGAAGACTTAATAGTATACACAATTATGAATGCATTAAAATAACATAATTAAGATGCAACGTAAATAAAATATTTTCGAAGCAATGTATTGATTTTCCTTGAGAATGAATCTATCACTACTTTAGAAAGATTTGAACAAAAAGGCGCAGTAGTTGGAGTTATAAGTTCTTGTAACGTTTACATTTATATTTAAAAATATCGGATAACAATGATGCCCAAGAATATAGTTGCTTAAAGTTTATTCATCGTTAATTAGAAAAATCGAAATAAAGCTTTCTGATATGTTATAAGAAAAGAATCTTGATAATAATTTGATTTCCACCCGGGTAGAATTGGCCTGATTTAACCTCAATAGAAACAGGGTATGCGATGCAGCCTAAATAACCCGATTAAAAATTTGTACCGGTTTTTGGCTTGAATCTTCGGATTCCGAATACAAATGGGGTACCCTGGATGGATTTCGATCAAAGTCTGATCCAATCTTCAATCTGACCGGGTTACAAGGAAGTGTGACAATTCCGGCCAGATCAGAGATACAATTAGGGTAACCCTACTGGATTCTGGTCAGACCCAGTTTGAAAATTGTACTTGGGCATTCATTTGAAATGATGATATATTAATCTTAAGCAGTATAATTGAATATGACCTGAGTTTCATCCTAAGATTACGAACTATGAATATCAGTTCCATACCATCCAAATAAATAAATCAATTAGTTATTAATTTAATGCTGAAATAATATATTTAGCGCAATTTGATATATGCAATCTCTGATCTGCTTAAATTTTTTTAAATATTACTGATGTTAAAAGATAACATTCTAATATAAAAATTGCTATTTTACCAGAATTACAGGGGCCAGTGTAGATCTGCCGGAGTTGAAGTCTGGATCTGCAAGATTCTTGACGTAAGCTGCACTCGTTGGAGTAAGTTTTGCCGTCGCTACCACAAACAGGTGCAAATTCTAGTCCGCACTGTTCAGAGCAATGACAAGCGGGTTGCCTTAATTCGTCTAACTGGCAAACTTCCGGCTCCATGCATTGAATACCCGAGCAAGGATCTGCAAGTACAAATTATCTCTTGCTCATTCCGACTCTACGTGGATCCATCAGACATATTTTAAATAAAATGTGAAAAATGCATTAATTAATAAAACATGTAATACTGGCTTCGTATAATTTAATACAAGTTTTCATACAAGTTAGATTGATGGATCGTTTGTACATATATTATGATATTTTTTAGACAAACCTAGAAGTAGTGTTATGCTAACAAGAGCAGGTGCCAACGCGGGGTATTTTAAACCCCACTGTGTCAACAAAGCTTAATTTATTGTGTTTATCTTATTAACTCATAACTGAATAATTTCTTGATTATTTTGGTAAAATAAATATCTGAAATATTGTACAATACATAAATTTTCAGTGAAGTTTGTATTATGTATAGTACGAATATGTTTTGCAGTAATTCAAATATTATTTATATTACATTAAAACGTTCGAAATTAATACAGAAAAAACTTATATTCAATGTGTCCTACATTTTACGTATCGTGACAGTTATTTTCAAAATAAACTTTCATATTATAGGAATTTCGTACACGCATAATTTTAGTATTTTTACCGAATATTTAAAAAAGTGGAATGCATTTTTAACACATTACATTTTATTGCCAAAGAATAAATTTACAATAAAACTCATAAATAAACATATTATAAAGTATAAAGATTGCCGAAAGGGAAATACACGGGATTACTAATTAAATAATAACAATTCATTCATAATGGCTTGCCGAATGCTGTTCTCTCAACATTTTGTTTACCAAGAATGACAACTCAACTAAACGTTTAACAAAATATATTCGGTTAAAAGAGTGAATTTAGTTTCTTCAGTGGTATTTAATTAAGGCTGAAGCTTTCCATACATACGAAAATGCCTGCATACTATATCTACTTAGACAACAGCTATAACCTACAAATAAAAGGGTGTACGCAACCAAACCTCTTCCCCTCAAAGAGGCCTCAATGCGAGAGTCGGAAAAAACGTCTCAATGACAAAAATAAACACTCTCCAAAATGTTCGAAAAGGAGAGTTAATGTAAGGAGGAAGGATCGAATGATGGATCTCCTCCTCCGAAAGATTTTCAGAATGCAACAAATATCCAAAATCCGAAAAATGTGATATTTATCTTATTCTAATCGACGCCGGTAAGTTAATTTGTGTTTTTCGTGAAACAATTTAGAAAATTAATTGCATGGTGTTGCTTTGGCGCTTGAAGACAGTGGAAGCGAATATTTTTGTTATGCAGGTTTATAAACTTCTCGTTTAGGCAAACCAAGGGTCAGGTGTTTCCAGGTATTACAGTTTTAAAGTTAATGTACCCTTTTGGATTGCAAGCGATATTTAATCTCACTGTTGCAAATATTATAAGATTAATTTTTATGATATTACTCAATATCATATGTTTACAATTTTTAATTTTTTGCATTATATTTATGGAACATATCGGGCGCTGCAATTTGAACATACATAATTACTGTATTTGGCGCAAATAACGGAAAACGTGACAAAGATTAATCTTCGATAGTAGTATGGGAGTTGGGTTCTATTTCCCTTTAGGATGTGGCTAAGGCAAACTGCACTTGGCTGATGAGGCTTCGAGTTCCGAGATAGTGTTTCTTAGGATAGTTTAAGTTACAGTCCAGTAGAGCGACTAAAATTCTTAAGTCTTTCCATGCCTTTTTTTCGTTTATGTTTATCACTTGTGAGGCAGGATCCTAACTTTGTGCCTAACTCCGTTGCAACACTACTGATTTCATTATGATCATCACGATGATAATAATGTTGATAATTTCACATTTTTATCCAATTTTTGTTCACCATAAATTGTTACCATTGGTATGGCCCTTCCATCAATCATTTTTTAAATACCTTTTATTGTTTCGCTTGTATTTATATATAATTACTTGTTCAACGCAGCAGATATAATAGTACTTTTCGATACAAGTGCGTATGCGTAAAGAACTTTACACATACGCACGTGTGCCGAAATATTCTTTACGTATGGCTTTTTGGTTCGTAAAGTTTAATCGAGTGCGTAAAGTTTACTTTACGCACGAGTTTACTTTACGCACCGAAAATACGTACATAAACTAATTTTCTCAATTTATTTCACTTCTTGAAAGGTATAATTCTTTGGCGAGTGTTTTTTATTCTTTTCAAATTACTCTTAAGAAGAGGCGAAGCGAGGCTTTAAGTCCCAAGGTCACAGTCCTTCTCAGAAAATAAACCATTTGATAACAGACGAGTGATAAGAAGAGGGGACATAATATGGCAGAACCTACGATTAAAGTGCATCTTCTGAATACCTGAGTAAAAGTGCCTTTGTTCGGTTAAAATCGTCGTTGCTTTCATATCTAGAAAGTTTCTACAGCTTACCGACTTATTACATACGACGGAATATCGTTATCTTCGTTTTCTTTTTACCTGGTCTTAATTTAAGTTTCCCCTTTCTCGAATTACAGATATACCTAGCAATGCGATTCAAGGGAGATAAAAACCACGGCGCGTTAGGGTAATGACGCGTGAGGCAATTGTTGGTTCAGTTTTGTACGCTGAATATCTCCGGCGTCGGCAATGTAAATGAAGTACCGTAAGACAAGTCAGACAAAGAGGAAATGGTAATATAAATATACGGATAAATGGCATATTAACGATATGTATGGAAGCTATTGCAAAATTTGAGGTAAATCTTTAGATTTTTATTTGTTCCGGGAACGTCCTTAAATATCTTAAGATTAGTAGTTCCACTTGACAATGTTGGTTAAATAATTTTTACTATCCTCTTAATTATGATGGGCTTTTTTCTTGCAGCAGTCGTTCCCTACAAGAGTATATATATTTTCTGATCAGGAAGATTCACTGATCAAATTATATTACAGACTTTGACAGAATCAAAGGATACATAAATATTGAGCTATTCACCCGCGATTCCATATTTTGAACTTTCAATTTCATCGTACTAAAATGTTCGGGATAAGTTATGCAGTTCAACAAGTTAAGCGATGATTTCGGACACAAACTCTCGAGGCAACTTAACTACAAAGGCTCATGGTTGAGTAAGACCATGAACGATAAAAGCGCGTTTAAAATTTCTACGTTGCCGCGAGGCCATTGTTTTTTATACCCTCAGCTGAGCGACACTCCCGCCTTCTCTATCACCATCTCTCAGTACTTCTTCACTCTTTTGCAACCTTTCCTCCCCTCTTCACTTCCTCCACAAAAAGCTTCTTGCAACCGCCCTCTAATCTTGAAAGTTTCACTCAACTTTCAGCGGCTTTTCTCCTTTTTCCGTTTTTTTACCCGTTTCCCCTAACACTGCGTGCTGCATAATGTACCATTCAAGCATATTATGCATCACGGCGAAATTACGACGGCAATGGGAAATGTAATAATGTTTAATGATCTTCAGATGATTGAATAAGCCGTCCTCATAGAAACATGTTTTATAATTTTTAAAAATTGAAAGATTTCAGATGATCAACCAATGGTGTTTTGGAGGATATTTTCAATTCATCAACGTAATAACTGAAATAACAATAATATTTTAATGCTTGACTTTTTACGTTGATAAAACTAATATTCATGTTGCTCTAAGAAATTCATATATTATGCTGAGGGATGAATTTAAAAAAGTCAAACCTTTAAAACTTTAATTGTAACGTGCACAATACTGACACAATCTGGAACAATGAATTAACACAAGAAATTCCAGTAATGACATCGAACATGAATTCAAGGATAACCATAATATCGATGGCTGGCACGAAGAAGTGAGGCGAAAAACCGACCAACTCGGGTTCGCGACCAAGAACCAGCCATTGAGTAGTTCCCACGGAAAACCGGACGCTTTAAAAGTTTACGACGAAAAACCGGCCATTTCGTGGTGTGCGACGAAGAACTGAACACTTCACAATTGTGCGACGAAGAAACGTATATTTCAAAATTTGCTACGAGATCATAAAATGCTATTACAAATCTAGAATTATCCGATCTTTCGCGGCAGAATTCTCAAAAGGCTGGATCTTTGTCGCAAATTCTGAAATGTCCGATTCTTCGCCGCAAATTCTGAAATGCGATGAAGGACCAGAAAAAACAAATTTAAAGCTACATGGAGAAGGAATATAGATTAATGCTAGATTTGTGATGGTTCGAAATGGAATAAAGATACTAAAAACTACGAAACGACACATTTACTCGAAGAAAATCTCACTGGGGAAAAACCTAATCATCCGAAACTATGAAGTGTAACACCTGTGTAATGAAAAACTATGGTGCAACTCTCTTTTGATACCAAAAACTATGTGGCGGTTTACCAGAAAGACAAATAACTGTGGAGTTGGCTCCCTTGAAACAGAGAACTAAGGAAGGGTATTTCTGGAAGACAACAACCAAACATTAAGGATCGGTAGACCTGGATGATGAAAAATTAAGGTGCCGCATACCTAGACAAAGGAAGCTGTTGAGCGGTATACCTGGACACCGGAAACTACGAGTACTATGGCAGTAAGGAAACAGTATAATAACAGTACCACGGCACCTTATCATTAGGTACTGCGCCCGTACCGACAAGCCAGGCTATTTACTGGTTCTGTACCCTGCCAATTGTGCGTTTCCACTTGGGCATGTACGTACGTATTGCTTTCGGGATGGGTTATACTAGAAACGTATTTCCAAAGGCGACGCGTCCTATCAGTATTCGCTCCAACACCATCGAATCAATACGCTTCGAACAATTGTACTGTTAATTTATCATTGTCTAACTACGTATAGAGGGAAACGACGCACTACCTGCTAATTTCGAGTGGTGGCGCGTTTCTATCTGAATCACCGTTATTCTATCGCTATTCGGCAGCAATTCCATATATTGTACTGACATGTTTTGCGACCCATTCAGTTTGTTGTGTCGTTTTTCGCATTTGGGGTTTTTTGAATTCACGCAGTTACGTTTTAGATTGTGTGTAATGGAATTTATTTTATTACCAGATCAAAGGTGTTTTGTGATTTTAAAAAATGTCAATATTAAATGGTTCATATCATCGACAATTGTGAAGACCTTCATAACATTAACCAGTTCTGTTAATGCATCCATTTTAATGATAGTGCTAGGTTATTTATCAAATGGTAGGTTATTCATTAAACATAACTAGCTTAAAGTGTTTATAAAATTTGTTTGAAACCCAAATACAGGGAAAATTCGGGTGATTTGAATACCTGAAATAATTTTAACGAAGTCAGAAAGACTGGACTTACCACATTTGCCTCGAAAAACAACTGAGATATTAAGTCCCCCCGTGCAAGCAACTCGATTCAGCTCGCAGAGATTCGGGTAATCAACACCATCGGAGCCACAAACCGGAGACGATCCCTCGTGATCACCCAGCCTCGGACATGATTCTTGACACTCACACTTAGCCGTTCCTCCATCTTTGGATCGTACACAATATGAGCCAAGCGTACAATTGAGTTTATCGCAAGGGTCCTTGATTTCTACAACAGAAAATCATATAATATTATATCATATCATCGTAGTAAAAATTGGATTTTAGTAAATGGATTAAATTATATTACTAAAATGATATATACACTAGGATTTTAAAATTTGTCAATGTAAAATACAAATTCATCATAAAAAATCATATTTAAATATAACTAATTAGTTTAAATTTTAAAATATTAATATACAACATTAATTAAACAAAGTATGAATCACGTTAACTTCGATAGATATCGAACCTTTGGGAAAAATGTAGCAGCTCTGAACGAAGCTTGTAAATATGAAAATAATCGTTAAATAACATGATTTCACTATCTTCGTCATAGTATATTTCTCGTTATACAGTCAACTTGAGGAGCTCCAAACGTCCCTTTGTAGTAAATTACACTGTAATAAAAATGAATTAGAGGTCAACATAAGGAAACACTTGTAAATCTTTTTTTGTCACAGATGCACAATTCGCGGTCTTTACATGCCGTTAAAGTGGTCGGCGTCGATTGCCGCTGAGCACCACAGCTGCGCTTCTGCGCATGTGCACAGGGCGATCGCGCATGTTTTTCCGCCCGTCGCGTTCTTTCTTTGCACGACCGCGAATATCCAAACAGGTGTGACAAAAATAGTGCACTTATTGCACTCAGGCGATATTGGTGACTCTCAGCAGTAAAAAAATATGCTAATCGCCTTAAGCGATCAGCAGTTTAACAAATAAAGTAGATATGGCGTCCTTTGTTTCCTTATCTTTGTCAATTTTGTCCGGCAGAACTTTTCGATCAGTATTACGAACGCAACTGCTGTATTTCACGCATTCTCTACGTTGATTGTAACTTTACAGGTCTTGTTAAGTAATTAGTAAGGCAAAGTTCGAAACAAGCCACTAGAAAATAGTGAACTTCATCTCAACAACTGAATAAATTTGGTAATTTCCAGAAATATTTTTCCGCTGTATGCATTTTGTAAGTAACTCAATACGAAGATAACAATTTTTTAGTACAGCTTTCGGAAAAATTAATTCAAACGGACAACATGTAATTACACCTAGAACTTGTATTATTTCATAGGGGCTCAACTAGGCTGTAACTACTTTCTACTTCCTCTGTGTCACTGGGACACTTAATGGTTAGGTCTAACCGCTAATCTACCTTGACACGCGCTCCGGGTCTTCAGAGATGGTTAGCCCCAACATTCTACCTGTGTCCTGCCAGTGACTAATTATTCTTTCGTCTTACGTTTACATTTGAACACAAAACGTTTGTCTGGAAACTTTCTCCAACTCTAACTGTGAATTAAAGCTTATGTGGTTTAGGATTTTAGCATAAAGCCAGTCTACGAATATTTAATTAATACGTATACGAAATATATTCCACCAATTTATTTAAATTAGTAACGAATTAAATCTAAATTCGATAAAGTAATTTCCATTATATTATTCTTCACAAGTGACTCAATATAATTTGGTCTATCAGTTATCAGTTATTGACAACGACTTGGGTACTGACTATCTGTACTTGGTCAGTACTTTGACGGTATTATTGATACTGCTGATTCATTATCGCGAACAGTGCTGGCTACTTAACTATTACGGGTACCAGTAGTGTATCAGTTCCTCTCCAGTTTATTGTGGAGTACTGGCTCATTTCTATTAATCCGTACTAACTGCGAGTACCGGGTTAGTATCTTGCGGAGGTTTTACACCGCTCATTTCTACCTGGGTAGTTTATAATATAAACGAGACATTAAGGCCCATTTACGAGAAAATGATGATGGAAATGAATGCGTTTTATTTTTAACCATCTATTCATTTAATATCAGAAACTTCTGTTTGTCAAAAACAAATAACAGTCCACAAAAAGGCAAAATTTTGGAGATTCTGTGTGCATTTATTTCCATTACCCACCGCTATAAGACCTGAATACTGCATTTATATTATATTAACAGTGTGCGATACTTAGGTAAATGCACCACTCCATTTAACCTATTACTGCGAACATAACCTCACAGAAAATACTATTCTTCGCCAATACTAAAGTACATATTGCTCAGCAACAGGTTAGATCATGGTGTTCTTATTACACCATGGGTTCGAAGGCTCTACTCAGCAATTGTTAATTATTCTATTATTAGGTTTTAGTTAGTCTTTACATTAAATTTCACTGTGCGACGGATGAAGAGACAAAGTATATCGTAGCGTTTGTTTACTTCGAACGTTGCATCTTCTAAGAAATTTAATACGGCCATATTAATACAAAACTTACCGTTTCTTAACTATTAAGAAATGCATTTTTATAATTTACACGGAAATTTTTAACGCAAATAAATATTTCAATCACTGAAGTTAATAAAACTATTTAATTGCATGAAAAAAGTACCTGCGTCAAAAAAGACTGTTCGACGCATGTGCGAAAATATGCGATACTGCACTATTTTATATTCGTATGCAACAAAAATCTCATCCTCAACACCATTAACTGCCTCAGTAAAATCAAAGGCTTGGCAAACAATTGTTTTCACAAAAGAAATTGAAGATAACAACAAAATCCATTTTCTAGATATGCTCATCTTTGGAGAAAACAATGTATTTATTGACATACTGCACTCATAAAGAGACGTCTGGACGGTATCTTCATTTCGCGTCTGATCACCCACTCCAACATAAAAAGTGTTTGGTTGTTTTTCTTCTTATTGATATCCTAAGGAACTTTATTAGAAAATAGGTATCCCGTACAACTTATTAATTAGAGCATTTCCAAGAAAATTACCGAATTTTATAACTGCTTCGGTAGGATGCGGGTCGGAAAACCTACAAATCAAAAAGCCGACAGGGCGAAAAACCAACTTTCAAAATATCTATATTCGAAAGACCGACAGGTAAAAGGTCGACAGGCAAAATCCGACGCCTCAAAAAACCAACAATTGAAAAACTCAATTGACATGACACCGTCATTCAAATAGCGGACACTTGGAAGAAGCGACTGCCAAAAAGCCGGCGGTAAAAAAACCGACACTTCAGAAAATAACTGCCTGCTTGTCGGTGTGTCTATTTTTTTGTGTCGGCTTTTTGGCAGTCGATTCTTCGAAGTGTCGGTTATTTGACTGTTGGTATTACGACAATTTGATTTTGTCTACTGTCGCCTTTTTACGTGTTGGTTTTTTGTTTGCCGGCTTTTTGACATGTCGGCGGTTTGCTTGCGGGCTTTTTGAAAGTTAGTATTTTGACTGTCGTTTTTTCCGTCCACACCCCTTCTGTATACAAAAAAAGGTTAAAAGTCTTCTTCCATTTAATTTCAATAACAAAAACTCATCACAAAATTATTTGGGGCAACAATTCCCTTCATAAATTAGGTACTGCAACCGAAAAATACAAAAAAATTTAACCTGTTTGAATAAATCCATTCGTATTTTTGTTTTAAATCGTGAAAAAATTGTTGGATACGATTCATTCAAAATTGGAGAAGGAGATACCTTTTTTATGTAATTTGTGATTGTTATTTACTCAAATCAACTACTTTTTGGTGATAATAACTATATATTGATAAAGCAAATCATGTTCCTTGAAAGTTAAGAAGTAAATTTATCTGATATACATATAAAAACAGAGTAGAAAAATTTATGGTTGAAGAAAATACTAGTTTACTGAACAGAAAAATTAAACAACTAAAAAATTACTAACTTGTTTTTGGTACTTTTTTCACTATTAGACCGGTAACTTGACCGTTATTTGATATCTTTGAACGTATTTTTGGTAGTATTACTCGTAAAAAAATTGGTGGTATCATTCGTCAAAAAATGTCCTAGTTCATTACCCACTACTAATATATAAACGGATTTTGAATATATCGTTCCGAGTCATACAGCAATGCAAGCCGAGACATTACGCGAAGTCTCTCGCGTTTATACCACCCCGTGTTGTTGGAGTACAAGGGTGGTTTTCCTCCTCCTTTACTTACTTCCGAGTTCCGTTGGAAGTTATCATGTACTTGCTAAATTTCCGGGCGGAAATAATGAGCAAATACTTGGAAAATGTAAGACGTTTTACTGATTATATATTATTGAATACTACGAAAATGCGGATAATAAAAACGTAATATAAAATCCATTTTTCTGACTTAATTGATTCTCGTTTCATCTGCATATACGAGTATGTGTGTGTTTAACAGGATTTGTAAACGAAATATGCCCTTAAGAAAGAAAAACTTCCTGCTAAGACCAGCTACCCTACGGACACGTTAAAAAATTGTTCATAAGTTCCAAGTTAAATAACGCATTATTGTAATTTAATGAATAGATTATTACGAATAAACAAAAAGTATAATGTTAACGTAAGTACATTATTTTTCACAAAATTTTATTTCATTATGAAACAAGAATTTTCCCCCTACGAAAAAAAAGAGCTATTTGGATCACATTTGCTATGTGAATACTCTAATTCAGATTTATGGCGCACTCGAGAATATAAAAATAGTCGTAATACAGACATAAAGATGGAATCAACAGAAATACATTCAAAAGGAGTAAAATAAGACAACAGCCGGTCGACGCGGAATTAGAGATGGAGGGCTGGGACACGTAACGTTCATAACAGCTTTAGGGATTTATATCAGCCGTAAATATAATTTATACAGCGTCATAATGAGCAAGGGTTATTACGTCATTAAGTCGTAGGTAATAACAACGTCACGGAAGTGAAGGTAAATCGATAGATGGTCTTATAACGATGGATTGATGCAAATTCTAAGAAATTGAGAATTATTGGCCAGCTTCTTATAGACACAGATTTTACAGTGAATATCTCGAAGATATCGATCATTACAGAACCACAATGAAAACCAGTTTAGCCGATCAAAAAATAATTTATTACTATTAGTAGCTTAGATTTAAGGCGCTTTATTTTGTAAAATAAGCTTTTACTACTTAAAATATAATATATATTACACTAGAATGCATATTATATTTTAAGCAAATGACACAATTTCAATGTATTTTGATTTATAAACAATTACACTCCAGAACTTTGTGTAATCTACCAAAATAAAAAAAATAATAACGTTAGTAAACAAAATTACAATAGATAGAAAGATATGACATAAATTGGAATATTTAATACGTTATTTTCACTTATACAAAAGGATAGGCAATTGGAGTGTAGACATTATTATTCTCTGCTTTAAGGCTTTGTTAACAATGTACAATATGCACCTGCCTATGAACAATATTTAAATTGGCTGCAAAAAAATTCAGCTTCATTGCAAAATATAGAAAAGGTCTTCACTCACGCAGTGTAACTTCATACGTTTCAGCGTACTGCCAAAATGAAATAGAAATTCATGCGTAAATTTTACTTGTGTTATGTAACATAATTTTCTATAATATATTTACAACAGGCACGATTATGATTTATATTTTCTCCAATTCTAATTTAAATATATTGTTTATATATTTTATTATTAAATTATAAGTAATTAATAACTTTTACTTGGAATTAGTTCGTGTTTTGTTAAATCATTTATCTTGTTCGAATATTATTATTATTTTTTTTAATTGAGCTGTTTGTATCCTTTCACGGGATTATATAGCTATGAATATAATGGAGAGTGTACAATGAAATGTTTTTCCTGTCTTATTCCCGCATAACACACGAATATTATAGATCGCGGTATTCCTAACAGTTATTTCAAGAAAATAATGAATTGAAATTTGGGAACAATATAACCAACCATGCAAACAATGCAGTGGAAATTATGGAAATAAATAGAATGATAATAGAGAGATAATTAATAGAATCAATCGGAATACTATCCGACTGTCTATGGGATTGGACTGGATTTTGATCATACATTTGATCGGATCTGAAATTTAGCAATGTTAGGAACTCGAAACCGCAACGGACAATTAATGAATGAATTAGTCGTTTTGTCCCTGCATTCTGAGTTTTGTTCGAATATTTAAATTATGGATCGGGTGCTACATTATTCGATGGGAAAAAGATGAACAGAAAACAATACGCAGGACGAATCGTACCATTCCCAACTGGCGTGATATCATAATTAATAATCAATTTCGCTTGTTTTCATCCGAGCACCTGACCGTCCCGACGCTCGAACACTATAATTTATCCCAGTCCGAACAAAGCAACCGAACCATATTACAAAATTCCCATGGCATTTTTATTTTCCTTTCGTAATCCCAACTAAAACCTAGCGGAACTGTAACGTGTCGACTATTTTTTACTTTATGTTATTACCCGCGTTTTATCCGATGTAAAAATGAAAGCTTTTTTCAATACAATCGAGAATTAAGCTAAAACGAATAACACGGAAAATACAACAAGCAATCAAGAGATTTCTGAAGTTAAATCGGATTCAGCTATCTCGGGATCCTTTTTTACGGAGTGTAACTTTTGTTCGGCTGTTATGTGGCGTGAGACTTCCTTGTATTTTTCTTGTTTTATCATAAAAGGAGATAAACATTGATAAATATTACTATAGTAAAATGAAGTTCAGAATATTGACATAAATATGACGTAGAATAGTGATCGTTAGTAAATAACAACATTTATAAGAACTGCAGGATCGTTAATGTGAACATTTGTGATAGGAATTCATCTACACATAATAAAGATTTAACACAGAAAACACTTTCGAAAATTTCAACAGAACTTAAGTATACTAAAATTTGAATCAATTTCCTTTTGGTCGAGACTAACTCCATCAAACAATATTTGCAGATATGTGGAATGCAGATTATATTTGAGTCATTGTGATTACAGGGGTTTGAATCTAGGGGCTATCTTTGTTCTGAGGACTTCAACCACCGATTCCCCTCCCTCATACTAACATAACTTATCTAACTCACTTTTTAGGTGTGGTATGATTTGAATCCATAACAACAATAATCTCGTGGACAACAAAATCCACGCACGATACTATAAAAAGCTTTTTTATAAATTTGTATCACTCACTCAATCCAGAATATTCAATCATATTTAGATAACTCGAAATGCTGATCATACAGAACGAACCTCGTTAGTAGTGACAGCCTGAAAGACATATTTCGCATTCGAAAACTGACGACGGTCAGTATCATCTCTTTGTTCGATGTCGACGCCCGATAAGATGAGGGAGTCTTCTATCTGGGTATAGGGAGGAAGCCTTGTGATGTTCCCTGTTAGTTCTTAATTGAAATGTTGGCTGTCGTCATCGAAAGTTGTAGATTATATGTTCGCTTCCACATGCTTGTATTATACAGAAATTGTGACATCCATAGTCAAGAAGAACTAGAGTATATTCCTATAATAATGCCCCATCGACCCTTTGTCCGAACCCGGTCTCACGATTAACGACATTCGCCCCAGAATCATCGATTCTGCTTTGTCGGGACTTTACTGCGCGGTCGTTTTAACAAGCGAGGAAATCTCGTTTAATTAGAGACCGATTAGCTTTCCACCTCGGTTTCGGCGATTCTCGGATTGAGTACGCCGATACCTTAAACACGGATTACCATCAAGTAGGATCGACTTAATGCCCTATTTCGAAATTCAGTAATCTGGATTTTGATCGAAATTTCACCAAGTTGGATTAATATTACGATTCACAAATTCATTATAGAATAGCGCTACCTTTTCGATAAACAATAGTTAACAATTTTCAATTATGCGCTTTCAACTTGCCACAACAACTTTCATGTCATCCTAAATTCTGAATTTGCGGGACACTGTGATAGTAGAAAATTATAATTTTCGTCGGGAAGCCTAAAATCAATATTTAGCAATGCGCACATGATTTATTTACATGTTTTATTGCAAAGTTAAAACTGAAAAAAATTACCAATCAAATATTTAAATACACATTTTTTTGCATAGTTAAAAACATTCAAACATTTGGTTAAATTTACTAAATATTATGTTTTATCTACCTAATATTTGATTGGCATATTCTTTTACTCCGCGAAGTTAAAATAGTCAACTTGTAATATTTTTAAAATGTCCAACATTAAATCTTTCCGATCCTTAATATAATTTATTGTATAAACAATCAAAGAGAATAAAAACTGTAAAGTGTATATAGATTTTGTATATTTTTCCCATGACCCGAGCACTGAATTGAATTCTATTGTAAACATGAATTCATTTCCAATTTTTGCGCCACTGTTTCATTTATTTCTGAATTGTAGAACCATTTTGTTTTACCACCAGGTGGCTAAGCATTGAGGCACTTCTCTTCGCGAGCAGTTAGATCCGGTTTCAGATATATTGTTTTAAAGAATTAAGTTTTAATGGAAAGTAAAATAACGAACTGACGTTAAAATTGTGTGAGTGGATTAATTTACAAACAAATACTTATGTATTCTTTCTTCTCTCCCCCACCCTTCCTTCCCTCTCTCTCTCTCTCTTTCTCTCTCTCTCTCTCTCTTTCTCTCTCTTTCTATCTTTGAAGTAAAAGGAACATCGTAAATTTAATAATTCTAAATTAAATTATTACAAATAATAATTACAAAATAAATTATTACCATTCTCAGTTTTAGATCCTTACTGGAAATCAAGTATTGGGGAGTATGAAGCAATAAAATAATCAGAAATTTTAATGAATGATATTGAGGATATACTAAATCATTTGATCAAATAATTAAAATGATTGGTTACGTTATATGAAGCCGTTCCATTTATTTAAGTGAATGTGGTTCTACTGATTTAACTAAATTATTTAACCATTTCAATTAAACATGATTTCTGAATATGTGTTTCGAATATTTCATTTCTAGTCCGGAGATACCTAAATTACTATTCATATAATGAATTTTCACACAAAGTTAGATCTAGTCGACAAAGTGGTTATATTGCCCTATTCAAATTCTAGAAATAAGAACATCCGGTTAATTAACCAGATTAAAAAAAAAATAACTACTACCCCACTGCAATCATTGATCAAACAAACAACAAGACATCTACTAACAATAATTAATTCTAACACTACAAAAACGTTTGAAAGGGATCATCTAATGAGATCGTTGACTCTACCATACATCCAAGGTTTGTCCACAAAAATCTGATGAAGACTTCTCATCATAGAAATTTACTTAAAAAATGAAAACAACCTTTCCCCAATTTTCACCAAAATTAAAGAAAGAGGCGAAGTTGTAGTTGAATTTAATTGTGTATACAAACTTCCATTTCAAATGTGTAACGGATTTTATGTCGGATAAATAAAAAGACTAAAAAGTAGAATATATGGATACAAAAATGCATCAGACAAGGAACGAATAACTCAGGCTTATCGCAACACGCCTAAAATACCCAAAGATTATGATTTGGATTTTGAAAAAATAGTAGTCCTCGCCAAAGAGGCTAAATGTGGCAAAAGGTTAAACTTAGAGTCAATTTCGATTCTTCTTCAATAAATACATTGAAAAAAACTCAGCTATAGATTCAATTTACGAATCACTGTTTTAAATTCACCCATATATGTTTTTTTTGTAACTTGTTTTTGAAAAATTGACATCTGCAGAATCATGGTCATAAGTTAATGTGTTTTAACTTTTCGTTACCTCTTTAATTCAATTTCCATTTAAGTTTTTGAAGGAGGAAACTGATCAGAGTTTTTACAGAGTGAGAAAGAAAGATTTATCCCGGGTTCTCCTTTTTGGTGTTTTTTTCTTCTTTGCGATCATATAAATAGATGCTTATAATCAAATCGTTATTAGTCCTGAAGAAGACTGACAAGAGGTCGAAATGTAATGAATTAAACGATATGCAAAAATCGGATTTCTATTATAGCATCCTTCAATAAATGACCGACGAAGTGCATCACGGTAAAAAGAAAATTTTCAATTTATTATTTAACAGAAAAATAATAAAACAACCATAAAATACGCTGGTAAGGTTTCCATGTACCTTTCGTATCTTCTTAAATTCCACATCACATAGTTTAACGAGTTACTGATTGCACCGGTGAAGTTTACTATTCATTAATATTTGAATTACAATTTAAAACCTAACGATGTTTTTCAGAATGCTTGTAACAAATTATCTTTAATATGTCGTAAACAAAGATAGGTTTATTTCACGTGAAGCACCTTAAGCGGAGATAAATGGACGAGATGCCGTGTTAAATCAGTCATTTACCTTGAATACACAACCTAAAACACGATGTATCGATTTTTCATGTCCCCGGGTAACTCGCCAAGTTAGATGAGAACTGCGTGAAAAAAGCTGCGCGTATAGCCTTACACGTTTACAGGAATGGCGACTATGTTTGTTGTAATTTAAATAATCATGCCGTAATCAATAAACACAAATTCATCAAATTTATTTTACTATTAAATGTATTATAAACAATTTCAAGGATAAAATTTTTTATCAAAACATCAAAAGATGCAACGATCAATGGAACGTGATTTAAGTATCTTGCTTTTTTCATTTTGTATTGCAGAATAGTCGAATTATGATCGCGTCAGTGGAAACAAACGACTCCACTTGTAATTGTTCGTTCATGATATCAAGTTGAAATATACGTAGTTTAACATTGTGCAAACTGGACTATGATAGGACAATATATGCAGGAAATATATTGTATCACCTATGCGTACTGAAACTACTGAAAATCGTCCCACGTGGCTGGAATGTAACTACTTACGTTACAGTATACTGGGAACTTTCTAAATTCTGTTGTATATTTTTGTCACTGAACAATTTCACTTTAATTCTGAAGTGAATGAATTATAATGACACAATAATTGTATTGTTAAACTACGTAACTAAGCATACTCCAATTATATTAAAGCAGATACTACATATATGGTATACAGGACTATTAATATTTTACAGGTTTTATTGTTTCTATTGAAAACATTGTTGAGATTATTATGTAGTGAAATATATAATTGAGCAACATATAATACTTTTGTAAATGTAGAGAAGGAAGTAGATTTGTTAAATACGTTTGAGTAAATTCAATGACACTGCAAAAGTTGTCATTGACTGCAGCCCCTAAGGAACTGTAGCAAGAAGCAAAGCAACGAACACCTGCGACGATGCTTCACGCGAACCGCAGAGCTCGAATATCAAAATTCAATTTAGGAATCTAATAATCAATTGAAGAGATTTTATGGTGATTGATCTTGCATCTGGAAAAATCTGTTACAGCTTTCCGGACATTTTCAGAAGAAAAAATCGTTGATACGAAATTTTGGGTACATGTTATTAAATACAAAACAATTTCATCGAAAATTTTAAATTGAAATAGTGACCAAAGTAATGGCAACTAAAATAGAAATTTTTATCGTAATTTGTCTTATTCGCACATATTAATAAATCTGATTAAAATATGAGAAAAGAATAATTTTTAAAATAACCAAAAGATATTTATTAATGGAAAATCGAAAGCATGCCTGTAATGTGGAAAGAAATATGGAAGAAAACCTAATTTGACGGAAAGTAAAAATAAATTTTTCTTGTTGTTACGAAGTAATGTATGCACTCCCCCTATTGCCTTCCGTTCTTTGCGCTTCTCTTGTTTGTCGTCGTTTGGTATAAGGTGGTGAGTTTTGAAGAAGGTCTGACAAGTACCAATTATATTAAGCTTCAGTGCTTGAGCTGCTCGAGCGTAACGTTCGCCTCCATCACTTGATGCATTCTACGTTCACTATATAGTGCGTACGACTTAAGAGAAATTAAATTTAATAAAAATCAGAAACATAAAATAAAATATGTTATATCAGAAAATAATATCCGGTCAAACAAAAGTCAAATTAATAATTTTATTAGAAGCAGAATAATTTTCTATTCCATAATTCCGAAACACTAGGTGAATTGTTTTTCAAAGGTTAGCGTAATATTTATTCAATTTTATCTAATTTAGTCAGGCAGGAAATAATTGTACGCAGAAACTACAGCAAAGCACTTATTGATGTAAGACAGCTAAAACTTGTCATAGTCTCCACGAATCAAAGTAGCGAATCAATCGAAAAAATGAATATAATGCACTTCAAGTGAGGGCTCATAATATTATACTTAATAGTTACAAACTATGAACGTTTTCACAAGCAGTCTTGCAGACATTGATTCTTTGAAGTGGTACTGTTGTTTCAGTCCCATTATACTCACCGAACTTTGTTTCATGAAACGCATGTTGAAATTTCTTTCAACGTTCTGAAGTTCTAAGATATTTTCGAGGTCCCTAACTTCCGACGTATCCCTTCGGGGCGTCGCCTATCTCAGGCTGTAGAACTACGCTGTATACACTGTATATGTACAAGGAAATTCGAGTCCCGTTATCCTTTAGTCACGATTAATTATGTATGCTATATATGACACGATGAGAGCAAAACTATGTTAAAAAAGCAGAGGTCAAAAATGAGTTAACATATATATTTATCAGAATTAGAATGTTTACATTTAAATTAGAAAGATTCATCACTCCTCACGTTTTGACGTGTCCATAATACGTCTGAATAACATAAATGTCTCTTAAGATTCCCAGGCATACCAGACCGTATTTTCCTAAAAACCGTTTATTTCCCTGTTTTCGAAAAATCATGTTTCTAATAGTTTTAGAACGTTTTTCTCTGCAAATTACTCTAACTATTGTTAAATATCCGAAACGGAGAACACCATACGTTTTGAAGCGTGATATTTGTTTGTCATACTTTTGGTGTAATTATATTCTTGTGACTTTACACTTGAGAGGTTGTATTTTGTTGGTATTTTTATAAATTTAGCACTTTAATCATATGCAGCGAGATTCCTAATTGCTTCTATTTTACATCAAGGCATCAAGATCCATAATTCTGTCGATGCTACCAACTTACATTACAAAAGAAACAACACGAATAAGCCAACTTTTCTAACCGAATTTCTAAGTTGGCATCTTTTTAGGAAAAATTTTCGAAGACAGCTATCATAATAACAGCTATTATGAATTGGGGTCTTCTATCAATAATTCTGCAAAATATTAATAAAATCGTTATAACAATATATCCACTTTTACTAACCTGTAAAAGTGCGTTCATTTTGTGTCAGAACAAAGATGGTTTAAGTTTTTATAAGGTTAAAACTAAGTGAGGAATTTAAACCATTTTTGCTCTGGACAAAGTAATTCATTTCTATTCGTAGCGTCATTTAATAATAATCAAAAGTTTGTCATTTTTTTTTAAATCTTATTAACTGGCGAGATCGCCTATTTTGCAAAATTTTAATTTTAATTTCGATGCCTTAAATTTGCGCGAGCTACGGATCG
Source organism: Trichopria drosophilae (assembly GCA_030407085.1). Classification (NCBI taxonomy): domain Eukaryota; kingdom Metazoa; phylum Arthropoda; class Insecta; order Hymenoptera; family Diapriidae; genus Trichopria; species Trichopria drosophilae. The sequence continues at coordinate 10,041,696 of CM059582.1, read as the reverse complement.
TCTTTCAAAGATTGTTTTTTAAATATTTAATTTGCATTTCGGTTCAAGTGCAAATATGTCGCAGCCACATGTTTAAGCTCGAACCGCACAAAAACTGCGCACGATAATGGATCACTAACAGAATTCTGAAAGTAGATCCGATGTCTTGGCAGACGCTAGTGTTTTAAGGTGACATTGAAAGTTTTGTCGTTTTCCACCATCTAGAGGGTGAATATTGATTATCGATGATAATGTTATTATTATTGTTATAATATTTGTTCACCCATCAGAAAGACTTCGCCACTAAAAAAAAATAAAATATGGGTATAAAAATTATAAATTAAAGTAATAAAAATTTGCGGACAGGCAAATTGAAACCGCTATTATGAAAATAAACTATAAAAAATGCGATTTTTTTTCAAAATTTTTACATTTATGTCGAAAAATATAAGTTTTCTAAAAATATTTTTCAAACAAAAATGTTTTAATGAGTTTTGTTCGCAATACCAACGGTTATGTCGTAATATAAGGATGAAAATGAGAATAATCGGCTTTCCCATTTCAGCCAGTAATATGTCAGCAGAAGGCACAAATACATAAGAAAGCATATTTTATTTTTGATTTCTGGGAGGCCCATATTTATTTGCGGGCGTAGTAGCCTTCGACGTACATAAAAATCCATACAATTATTTACAAATTATACCTTAAAACCATAATTAAAATGCAATATAACAAATATTCGCACCGAAATTAAAAAAATGATAAAAAAAGTGTAAGAAATATACAGAACTGCATTCTTAGCTCATTCGATCATCAGATAATTACATTGAATTCAGTTAGACACAGTATTGACATTATTAATATAAAAGTACAATGTGAATACAGAAGTATGATTGTGAGAAAGGGTTTATAGTAAATTACAATACTGAAAATCAAATACTGCGTACCTACTTCTGCCGCAAAATAAAAATCCGTAAACTATTCGTTGAAAGGTAAGCCCTGGAGAAACGCAGATAAAAAAGTGTAATTCATGAAGTCGGGGTTTCATATAAAACCTTCCTACACAAAGTGCATACAAAACTTCGTTTAAAAGAACATACTCGAAATCTTTCAATCACCGTTTGAAAACCGTAAGGTTGTATCTATTTATCCCCACTTTTCTTTTTTAGTACCTTTTGTAGTATTCAGGGTGCCACATATTTCTATTTGATTGGCTGTGATCTGTGTACATATTTCAAATGTATCCATGATTTTTTAGTATTAGTATTCCTAGTTTGAACCAAACGAAAAATGTGTTACCATATTTCAATGGAGAAACAGAGAACACAATATTGAATACAAGTATGATAACTCATAAAATAGTTATTTATTCATTGTTATGGCCATTACGATTCAAATCCCGATAACGAAATCTGATGTCTTCCGGGCCCAACATTTCGACCATATGTAGGTCCTCATCAGGGGCATCAATTCGGAGCAATGAGATTGATTGATTTCGAAGTCTTCGAAGCGTTGTGCTAGGAAGAACCTCAATTTTGATATCAGGATCCGAACCGTTATGGCCATAATAATGAAGAAATAATTATGGAAATAACACGGTTCATGAATAATCATTTAATACGTTCAACTCATAAAATAGATTGCAATATTCCCATGCAGAAAATGTAACGATAGTCTGGTCAGAATTCTGCCAGTTTTCCCTATGTCTGACCAGGAAATCACATGAATTGTAACGCTCTGTCGACCCGATTCTGACCAGTATAATCCTACCAGATTCCAATCAGAATCCTGCTTCTCCGACCAGATTCCGATCGGATTCCTGCGTTGTCCGACCACACACATACTGCAAAATTGATGAACCTAACCTAAATATACCTCGGTAGATTCAGTCAGAATCTTGTCAGATTCTGATTACAATCCGTAAGTAGGGTAAATCTGGCCAGAATTACGGAAAATCTGAGGGAATTTCCTCATGGGACTACATTAGTAATGCATATATGTGATTATTGCGTTACGTGTACAAAGTATGAGAACAATAAGAAAACAGGCCCATAAGAATTGTAACATTTGATACTTCAATAAAAAAGCGTCATAAAATTTTTTTTTTGACGTCCATTTTGGTTATATGGCTGGTGAACATGGCGGAGCCTAGTAATATCGGTCTCCGACTATATGTGCTTGTATTTGGAAGAATAAAGTTAAAAGCCACGATAGTATCCAGATGAAAATGTTAGGCCATGGAAAGAACGGACTATCTTGCTTAGGTGGTTTCTAACTCATTGCACAATAGCGTTGTAACGCAATGGTTGATGTGAACTGTGCACGTGCGCATAGCACAAAACCGACGCAATGTTCTCTGGGCATAATACGCAGCCATGTAGACGTGTACAATGCGTAAAGCTAGAGCGGCATGAGCTCGGAAACGTCATAAATAAACGAGCGCACCCCGTATGAGCTCGGCAACGTTTATAGCGACTGCATAACACGAGGTGTAGCCTTTATGCGTTTGCCTCATACACGACGAAGAGCTAATATCTTTCAACACTTTTCGGCAGTAGAGAAAGATTGAAAGTCAAAGAAAACGCATCGCTCCTTTTTCCTTCATCCCGCCTTTAATTCACAATAAACTTCTGTGATAAAATTGAGATAATTGTCTTTTCAAGAAATAAACTGCACAACATTGGATGCGAGTCCCCAAAAAAATGTTCGGGAATTGTAAAAATGAAAATTTTGATTCAAACGGATGTTTTAAAAATTTAGTCCTTTTAAAGAATAATTTTGTATATTTTCCTGTAGGCGATAACCAGAAATGGTATCTTTTAACACTATTCGAATGTATCCTATAAAATAGGCGTATCTTGTCTTTTCGGCAGTGTACAAAGATTGAAAGTCAAAGAAAACGCATCGCTCCTTTTTCGTTCATCCCGACTTTAATTCATAATAAACTTCTCCGATAAAATTTGACACAATTGTCTTTTCAATAAACTGCACATCAATTTAATATATATTTATTTAACAATTGTTTCAAGAAATTATTTAACTTAACCCATTCACTGGGCGAATTTTATAAAGAAATTGGATTAGTTTCAACTGCGCAATCTTTTTTAATATCAAATTTTCATCCCTCTGAGAGGCGCAAGTATGTGCAGCCGAACCGCGCGGGTTTACGATAAAGAATAATTATTTCTTGCCAGTGTAATCACGTATATGGAACACGTACGGTGTACGTGCACTGGCTACATATTATCATTGCCTTGCCCCCAGAAGCAACACGAACGGATTATCGTATCGGATCTTGACGGTAATGCTAAGGAAATAACCCAAGTCGGAGAAATAAAAATATAATAATTAAAAGGATCTGACAAAGAAGTGTTTGCTTTCAGATTAGTACATATTTCACATGGAACGCATTGAATGTTATTCTATTGGCTCAGTTTTTTTCAGAATTTTGTTTTAATATTGAGACTAATCAAATACGTAAGGTTTAGCATCGTACGTCACTTTAAAATTGTACCAGTGAGCAAAAATGTTAACCCTTTAAGACACCTTTTGAATGCACCGTTCAGCGCTGTATTGGATAATGCTATGGCCAAGAAAAAAAATCTGCAACATAATGTTTTTTACGCTTAAAACTCTGCTCTTTCAGATTCTGCTAAATGAAATGGTACAAAACTCGTTCATAAAAAGATACATCTGGTTTTATCTGAAAAATTTGGGAATGTTTTTATTTCTTAAATCTGCAATTTACATCCGGAAACACCAGCGCCTAGTACATGTAAACGCAAAAATATTGCATTCAAAACGTTTTTGCTTGAACATACTGAATTGAAATGAAATAGTCACATTTCAAAATTTCAAAACGGTTACTTGTAAATAGCGCTCAAAGAGCTGGTTTTGTATATTATTTCTTCGTTAGCCAACGGATAGAAGTTTCTAAATCGAAAATTGCTCCATAACTGCTTTATGGTTTTGGGATCTCTGATTACAGATCACATTTTCGAAATTTAAAATGGACGATGACATTTTAAAATATTTACGGATATTTATCGCTATAAAACGCGTAGACTACATTTTCGACATAAATGTTAGTTGAAATATTTTTATCAAATTGAGACGGGGAAAATGATAGATTTCACTTTTCCAAATTTTCCCTGCGATAAATACTATAATAGGATAAGTAGGTTTTCACCGGTTTTTATGATTATTGCATTTGTTGTATAGTAATGGTAATGTAGCTTTTAGCAACGACTATATTTTTGATGGCTAAAAACGTTCAATAATCAAAAAGTATAAAAATAATCCACCATTTTAAATTATTAATTATTTATTTCAGTTCATATTTGTGATCAGCAAGCCCAAAGTTTAGTTACCATTTGGAAGAAAATCTGTTAATATGTCATTCACCATATTAAATCCGTCATCTTGAATTTTAAAAATGTAACTCCATGTTTTGAATCAGCCACTCCATGTTTGGAATCAACGACTCCAAAATATATCAATTTGGAGTTATGGAGCATTTGCCGATTTACAAAGATCTATCGATTAGCTGACAGAGAATAACATAGAAAATCAGCTCTTTGAGTACTATTTACAAGTCGTCATTGTGAAACATTGAAACGTGGCAGGTACCAATTTGAAGCTGAAACATTTTGAACGTAATCTTGCATTTCTTGATTTAAGAAAAAACTACTTCGCCATTTTTAGAAAAAACCAGCTGTATCTTTTTTGGAACGAGTTTTGGAATACAAAAATTGGCAGAATCTGAAAAAGCACACTTTTTCACGTAAGAAACATTATTTGTTGATTTTTTTCTTGGCCATCCAATAGAACACTAAAGTTTACGTTTAAAAAAACATCTCGTCCTTTTAAGATCCGATAAATAATCGAAACATCCTGATATGAATGTAACTATTTAATAGTAGCAAATTTGTAATGTGTGGGAATTACATTATAAATATGTTCTAAACATAAAATAGGATGACCAGATTTAAAAGAAATCTAAGTGCTCTTCTTTGAACCCTCTCTAGTATCATAATGTCCCTTTGGGTAAATACTGATCAGATCGAGGCGGTATACACTAAATGCGGATTGACTAATTAGCATAGGAAATATGATAGAATATGAGGTCATTACATTCCTCATTTGTAAAATGATTTAATGATGGATTCAATAAAAAGATTTTGAAAAATTTAAGTATATCTTACGTACTACCAGTAAATTAATTACTAAGATATTTGCGACAAAATCTAAAAATAATATTAGATTTGTAACCATCGGTTTTAAATGATATTTAATTTGTTGTAAATATAATATATAAAAATTGTCATATAATTTACTTTTTCGACTATATTTTCTGATCCTTTATTTAACTGTTTATTATTATTAGGAGCGCATTAGACGACCGAGAAATGGTGTCTGTTCTATGTAATAATCATAGCGGTTACATACTTGAGGGGGTTCTAAAGTTCCTGGCGGATAAGCTAGGAATTTTCACAAAAAAATCGTAAATAAAAAATGGCTGCTAAAGATTTTTCTATATTCGGGCTCTTTAAGGGAAATTTTAACTATAAACAATATCCTAGACAAGTCCAAGGAAATTAATTGTTAATTCACTGAGAATTTTCGGAAATAAATAAAAACTACTTATTTCCGAAAATTCTTAGTTTTCTATTAATATCGTTAGCATTTTCTAGGAAACTGTTTATAGTGCTTTCAATTGCCCTTACAAAGCCAGAATGTTACAAATGTTATTGAGCCATTTTTTATTTACGTAACTTTTATTTTGTAACTAATTTTAAAATATTAGTAATATTAAATATTTATATACAATAGCGACATTAAACGAATTCTATCAAAAGGAATTACTATTATATTATTTTCATTTATCTCAACTATTTGTAGAAAAAACATAGTGTATAAAACGATATTAAAGGGAGTCTAAACAGAGTTATGGAAAAATGTCGATTAGCGTTATTTATACTGGACTTTAGTTAGTTTAGCATTAACGGGACACGAATAAATCATGCTTTACCCTATACAAACATTCGGCATATGTATGCTCAGTACCCGAATCCGCCATGAACTTAAATATGCGCAGCTTGCGACACGGAATTGATAAATTATATATCGTCTTGTACGTCAGTATGTCCATAGACGAGTCTGCGTGTATGCAGGATGGAATCGTATGTCTTTCCCAAGGCAATGCGGAGGTAAATAATCCTTTTAGGCAGAAAACAAATTTATAGGCACATAATTCACTTCGTGTATCAATACAGGAAACCCATTTGTGCAATGTTTTTCCTTCCGTACGTTTTCGACTGCGCTTTGTACGTCCCATGTATTATCATTTATTGGTAAAAATGTTTCCCGTCGTTTTTATTCAACCCAGAATTTTTCTTTGATATGTATTTTAAAACTTATGTGGTTCTAGGAATTTATGTATAAAATTTATTATTATACTGTGCAGAACTGAATTAGGTTGAGCAATTTAATTAGTTGAAATGTAATAAATGAAAATCTGATAAAAGAATCTTCCTTTCATGAATGTGTACTAACATTGTTGTAATCTAATGAATTATCTTAGTTTCTTGTCGGAAATTAGTTCAATTAGAATTATAATACATGGAGATATCGAAAAAAGTTTTGAACTCTTTTTGAGAATGACGCGGATACTTAGATTGAAGCTCAAGATATCTTGAGATATTTGACAAGCGGTGATACGTAGGAATGTCAATAAACCATAGTATATTTTGAAATTATATAAAGCTTAGGTCAAAATAAACATTCCCAAAGTCTATTTTATTTTAGTAGAATTTAATACATAGTTTACCTCCATCTACGATCGTTTAAACAAGAAAAAGATTTATTCAAATTCCGTCAAGTTTTAATATCATTTCATCTTTATTAAAAAATTTAAGTTGATTTTACAAATTTTGGAAATTATGACATAATAATTTTATAGTGCATTAAAAAAATTGGCACTGTATTTGACGTCTACAAACATGTGAATGTTCGATATTTTGTATGCACAGTAGGAACGTAATTATCATTAACTTAATTAGTGACAGAAAAAAATGACACAGAAGAACTTTTATGAACGAACCGTAAAGGGCAGAGGAAAAAGCAATTTACTGAAATTTATGGCTATGATTTCTTTACGACCGATTAACCTTTTTGAAAGAAATTCAAAATTCTGATAGTTGGAGATATTTTCAACCTACTGCCCTTTTACGCGATTTTGGAGAGCCCTGCAGTAACTCGTGGAAATACCAGAAGTGTTATTTGAATATTTAAAAAGCATAGAAGTTCTATTATTATTCATTATCCCAAAAATCGCTATAATTATTATATTAGCAATTTCTTAACAAATTTGTTTCTATTTATAAACAGTAGATTATATTGAAATCCCTGCACATTTTGTTTATAAAAGAATGTAATTTGTATTGTAACCTAATTTTACGCGTATAGTTGTTAATTTTTTTAGTCATTTATTTAACCTTCTATTATTGCTACGTTCCGAACAAGTGAACGACAAAATGAACGAACAAAAATGAAACATTTTTTAATGCATCTCTTGCATCGAATTATTATGAACGGGATCATATTTATGCAAAACTACAATAATGTCAAATATGTATTTTTTATGAAATCGTCTGAAATCGTTAACAAATGTATCTATAAGTTCAATATGAATATTATCAATGTTAATAAAAAATATCCGACCTACTCGCACAGAAAACTAATGAAGAATTACAGACTTTAATAAATTCGGCGCAGTATAAATAACTTTCGACAGTTTCAGAAAAATGAGAAATTCGATGAAGGAATTGAGAAACTGACACTGGTTATATTCTTCTGAGATATGATAATTAATATAAAAGATACTGATTTCTTAACTTAATTTAAAGCTATTGATTTGAAAATGTATATTCCAACAACTGTTCATGTACTTAATACAGAAATTTCAGAGTTATCCGTCGTACTAACATCGTTAATTAGGCGTGATAACCATTAGCTGCCTGGCTAACGTCGGACTTAAACGTTAAAGCATATTGCATAAACACCACAAAAATTGAAGATCATTTCAATTACACCTATTGCTATATTATACAACCTATATTGTTTAGATTATTCACTCTATAATTTGCTTGAAATGTTACACCAAATAAATGACACGTGATAGTTCAACATCAAGTAAATCATTCGAGATTTTGATGAATTACATGATTTTAAGGATAGATTAGGTTAGGATAGGTCAGGTTAGGATAGGTTCAGTTATCGTCAACCAAATTTGATAATATCAATTGAGCAAACTGCATCTAATAACAATAGAAAGAAATGATAAAAGATGAGCCAGATATTGATGTTGTTGAATAACCTGAGTTCATTTTAATTGTCTGTATTTCATTTCAAGTGTACGAATAACCTGATATTGTTTCTTTTTTTCTTGCTTCCAACATTTATAATTACCAAGAGTTATTTTATCACATAATTGCAATGAGTTCACAAGATATTGTGAATTTCACTGCAGCTTGTCTATTAAAAAAAAATGGTCAGTTTATAACATTAAAAATCAAATTCTGTACATGGACAAAAATTTTCTTTAAAATTTTACCATTTCAGGTCGTAATTTTGGGAAAGACTTATTTCTGGAATTTCCCATATTATGCTGTGCGAGCTAAATAAAGCCGAAAAATGAAGAATTTTCTACATTTTAATGAAATGACTCGAATATCTGCTCAAAAATTTTTTAAACAGTATGGGACTTTGTCCAAAGAAACAGTTTTCCAGTTCGCATTTCATCATAGTTCATCATAAAGTAATTCATTTATTATTGTTTCTTTTACTAGTACAATGAACCAAAAAGATAACTGATTTAGAAGGTAAGAAAAATGTACAAAAAAATCGGTGTCCATTATTTTTCACGAAAATAAATTCTCATTTGTCATAGTAACTTGTATCTCTGCTTAATGAAATTGATCAATGGTTCCATAATTGAACTAAAAGGTTAGCATTAGAATATATTAAACAGTACTGCGCCGTACATGGCATAGATGAAATCAATAAATTTAGCAATTTTCTCATTGTAATTTCCTTTATTTTTTAGATGCTCGGATGATCTCGTTTCAGACCCGACAACAACCAAATTTCTCTGTATTATTATGTATTTAAATGTATTATTATGCTTCTAAGTTTAAGCATTATTTTAAAATAAAAATGTAAATTAATCACTCAAAACTTAAAATGTCCTTTAAGATATTTATAACGGTGAAGTTGAAGTTCTCTATGATGATAGGCAAGGAAAAATATTGATAACTATGAATTTAGGATGTTCTATTGCTTGTATTTTCGTGTTTTTTTGTTCCTTCAATATTTTTATAATGTCTAGCACAATACTAAATCGCATAAGCTATAAAAATGCTTCATATTATTTTTATTATTCATCTGGAGAAATATTCTGTGCCATATTAATATAAAAAAGCTAGGCTACCAGAGAGAGATACAACACAAAACAACTAACTTACTCTTAATATGTGTAGTTTTCACTCCAAAGATAATTTTCACTTTGTGACCCCTTTCTTTTACGTGAAAATGATTTATAAACCCTTTGTGGCTATATTATTCTTAAAATTTAGCGCTTTTACCTACAATATTGTCATAAACAAAACAAAAGCATTATGGCTTTACTAATATGACCACATGGCTTACGTAGATTTTTCTACACGTAACTAAAAAATTCCTTCTATCCATCTGCAAGAATTGTTAAAATATCCATGCATTGCTATAAAAAAATGGAAATCGATTGCTCCAGTCAATTTTCGTAAGTAACTTTATATAAAAATGATATTAATTGAAATTAACACGGATGCTTTGACATTTTAACCGACATTTTCCAACATATTGAGTGATGAACATTTACATTTCTATATTAACTATTCCTGGACGGGACACAATTTTTAACACAATTTTCAACCTTGTATTTATTTATGATTAAGTTATCAAACAAATTGATAAGAGCAATGTTTTCATGGTATCAATCTTGCTTATTCAAATTCTGAAATTAGAATTGCAAAAAAAAAATAAAAATCCAAAATATACGGTAATTTTTTGGTTTTTTCAATTTTGTCTGGAACCGTACTTTTTTCGACAGGATTGAGTATTGATAAATTGAAAAAAATACCTGAAATCTTAAAATATGGCTTTCACTAGGTCTAAGCTATCCGCATGCTTTTTAAAAAGTCAAAATGTCGGACCGATCTAAAAAAAACAACGTAGCAAGTGTCGTAAAAATTGACAACTTTTTCGGTCCCCTAAACTTGACTTTTTAAAAAGTATGGAGACTTCAAAACTTTGACCTTGTGGACGCGATATTTTAAGCGTTCAGGTATTTATCGATGTTTATTCTTGAAAAAAATTACCGTATCTTTTAGGATTAATATTTTTGGTAATTCTAATTTCGGCTGAAAATCTGAAAAGGCGAGCTTGGTACCAGAAGAATTGGTTCCACCATTTTTTTTGCTTTAAAAATTAAGAGATACGGCTTTGAAAATTGAGTTAAAGGTGTGTCTCTCTCGTCCATAGAAAGTTAAAACGGTATTCCAATTGCTTAAATAGAAATCCTTGTTATTCTAGTCAGGTCACATTTAATAATGGGAAATGATTGTCCCGATTCCATTTATTTTTGTCACTATATTAACATAAAATTGTACACCTTACCATATTAGTAAGAGTTTAATATTACTTAAAGCATCACCACTCATAGTCTGAAAATTTGGTAATAGTTTTATGATATTTTATCGTATTTGTTTTTTTTTGTCTTAGGTAAATTAATAATAACGCAACATTAATATGTAACGTGCGAGCCATACGTGCGTTTCTTTTTCCATAAGTAAATTAAAGTTTTTAGAAGCTAGCCGAAAAAGTACAACATGCGGTTTCCTTGTACAGCTGCATATCATAAATTTTAGATAAGCCTAACCAAGCCTGGGAACTAGAAAATGGAACCGCCGATCACACACGCGTTTTCTTTCATGTATTGAAACAGATGTACTTTTATGTATCTTAAGACGGAAAACCGTCATAAAGTTATCTAATTTAAGATACGTCTCGAGTCTGAAACCCTTGAACATTTCCAAGCTTCTAGAAACTTCATATTTAGAATATTCTAGAAAATAATATTTTGTTTAAATTACAAAAGAACCATCCGATTATTTTTACGAAATGATTGAAAGTATCTTCTTTAATTATTGAATCTCAAGTGAAAACGATTCACATAAACCCATATTAAAAACGATGGTTCTTTCGTAATTCATTATTGTTAGTTACAATAATATCGTATGTTAGTATTGTTATTTATACTTTTTAGAAATATTAATGTATAATTAGAATTAATATTAATTATTAATAGAATTTTTATTGTAAATCGCTTGTCTCATCGACAAGTTTGCTCAAGCCACACCCCTCGACGCTTTTCCGCGCGTCTCACTCCCTTCTACCTCAAAAAAAGGCCCTCCACTAACTCCCACTTACAAATCCAAATTTCCACTGAAAAACTCTCTTCAGCCACTATAAAAGGGGGCGCACATTCTGACCAATTGGTCAGTTAGTCTCCACCAGCCACCAAGTCAGAGGATCCATCCGACAAACAACTCCCGAAAAAGTAAGAACTCGCCCCTGTTTGAATACTTTCTTGTTCCCAAAGAAGTATTTAAACCTTAAAAATCGCCCTAGTATTAAACTATTTCCCTTAGAGTCTATGCGAGTGCTAGACTGTTTCCCTAAACTATTTCCAACATTCCCTTAGAGTCTATGCGAGTGCTAGACTGTTTTCCTAAACTATTTCCAACATTCCCTTAGAGTCTATGCGAGTGCTAGACTGTTTCCCTAAACTATTTCCAACATATCCTTAGAGTCTATGCGAGTGCTAGACTGTTTCCCTAAACTATTTCCAACATTCCTTTAGAGTCTATGCGAGTGCTAGACTGTTTTCCTAAACTATTTCCAACATTCCTTTAGAGTCTATGCGAGTGCTAGACTGTTTTCCTAAACTATTTCCAACATTCCTTTAGAGTCTATGCGAGTGCTAGACTGTTTTCCTAAACTATTTCCAACATTCCTTTAGAGTCTATGCGAGTGCTAGACTGTTTTCCTAAACTATTTCCAACATTCCCTTAGAGTCTATGCGAGTGCTAGACTGTTTTCCTAAACTATTTCCAACATTCCTTTAGAGTCTATGCGAGTGCTAGACTGTTTTCCTAAACTATTTCCAACATTCCCTTAGAGTCTATGCGAGTGCTAGACTGTTTTCCTAACCTATTTCCAACATTCCCTTAGAGTCTATGCGAGTGCTAGACTGTTTTCCTAAACTATTTCCAACATTCCCTTAGAGTCTATGCGAATGCTAGACTGTTTTCCTTGAACTTTCCAATATTTCCTTTAGATTCTATGCGAGTGCTAGACAATCTAAACCCTTATAAACAACAGTCCACCTCGACCCATTATAAAAATTGACCTTACCTTTTTTTTGTTCTACGAAATATTCTAAGGAACATTTCGTAGCCCCATTCTTTTAGTAATTCTGCTTAATATTGTTACAGTGGAATTAACAAGAAATGAAATCCTTGCTAAAATTGCGAAGAAACGTAAGGTTCTCGCAATTTTAAAATATGTGTATGCTCAAAACCCCCGACCCCGGATCTTGAAAAATACACAAAGGATAGAAAAGTATATAAATATACTGAAGTCACAATTAACGAAAGATATCTCAAATTCTACGGAATTTGAAATCAATCGTACCCCTGAAAAACCAATTGAAGAAATAGACCCCGAAGCTATTTGGACCCGACTCTTTAATTTAGGGAATAAGTTTTTAAACTATAAGAACGGTGCGGAATTTAATGTAACTTAATAATAATTTTTGAAATAAATAAATTTTTACCTATTAATTTTCTAATAATAATTTCTTTTCCTAGCCTTCGAGCGTCCTAAGTTAAGAAGGACGATTCCTTTTAATTTATTTTTTTTTTATGCATGTGTTAAGTCTCTATTTTATTATTCGGACGTAACATATGTAATAATTTTTGGCGCAGTCGGTAGGACTCGAGGGTGAAAAGAGATTATTAAATGTCATGACCTTTTTATGTCAAACTTCAATTAGAATTATCATGTTTTGATTTCTTTTATCTGAAAAAAAAAATATATATATACACAATATTCTGAACAAAAATATGACTTTCGACAAATTAAATGTATTGGAAATTGAATTACAAAACATACATGAAAATATCTGAAATCCTTAACTTCCGATAAACCTTATCTTTTATTTTTTTTTTCTCTACCAACGATATTATACTTTCAAAAATTGAAACCTAAAAACATCACTTTAAAATTGAGATTGAATTTTTCATACAGGTCTATTCTTTTTTTTTTGTAATTAATTCTTTTCGGAAGCATTCCAGTCATAATGACTACAACTTTTCTTATTTCGAATTTTTAAACAAAATATCTACAACTAAATGAAAAATCTGTTGAAGTGACATATAATTACTCATGGTAAAGAACTATATCCCTTGTGAAAATACCACACATACATATATATGCAGACGTGCAATATATTTATGTCAGTTTATAGAAATAATTAATTTTCATACACTGTTAAAAGTTTCTAGCCCGAAAAATTCGTCAAATTTCACGAGACTTATTCTATTTCGGCTATAAACGATTCTTAGAAAATTTTTGACATTTTAGAAATACTATAGAATACTTTTAGAATTTTAGTTACATATATGTGCACATAAAATTGTCTTTTTAGGATAGCCAGAATAGCTGATCCTAAAATATTAAGGCCCAAAAAGAGGTCAATTTTATAAAGCCTAAAGAGGTTAAAAAAATTTATAAGGCCCAAAAGAGGTCAATTTTATAAAGCCCAAAGAGGTTAAAAATTTATAAGGCCCAAAAGAGGTTAATTTTATAAGGCCCAAAAGAGGTCAATCTTATAAAGCCCTAAGAGGCTAACTCATCGAACAGATAAATCGATAGAGTATTATTTTGAAAATTTTTATTCAAAGTCGCGCAAAATAATCCTTTTTTTTATATATTCTTTTTTTGGATTTACCTTTCTCGAAACCCATTGGAAGACAGATTTTTAGCGAAAGACCCTTCAACGCGGGCAGGTCCATAAGAGAACTTCGCTACTATGAAACTTCAGGTTCGACATTAAGCTTATTAAATGATAAATTCCCACGGACGTGATTAATGAATTCTCTCCTCTATTATCACATTGGACATTGAAACGTTATAGAACAATTTTTTAATTTTGAGAAAATTATTAAGTTCTTCTTTATTATGTGTTAAATGTCTAATGAAGATAAGGTATTAACTCGTAGTAAGATAAAAGAAAAAACGGACGGAGAAAATTTATTAAATCCTGGTCTACCTGCGGTAAAGCATCGTAACCCATCAAATCTGGACGATAAAATCGACCCATTTAAAAGCAATAATCAATTGACCCACTCGCCAAATATAAAAATTACTAGTCCTAAAGAAATCCCACTGCTTTTCAAAAATCCCCGGTCCCTTTCTGACGAAGCTCACATTGACGAAAATAACGATAGTAACATCTCCTCAAGTTCTATCTATTCCACTGAAACAGTACGACCTTCGATCTGTCAATTCAACACCCTCCCAATACATGCAATGGCTCATTTAAGCCTTCGAGATGCTGCGGACATGGTTCCACTCTTCTTTGGAACCAAGGACGGTACTACCTTTCTGGAATTTGCAACTGCTTGTAAAAGGGCGAAATCTATGATTCCTGAAGAATCCGAAAAAGCATTGACAAAAATAATCCTGACACGTTTACGGGACGAAGCTGGTCGCACCGTGCTCGGGAAAGATCCCGATTCCATTAACGAATTATTGAAACTCCTTCAAGGAATCCACGGTACACGCGCTACCGTCATAGATCTCTACGGAGAACTATCACGTTTATGCCAATATCCTAAAGAAACAGCCGCAAGTTACTTCAATCGAGCACGAACCATCGGTTATTCTCTGATAGAAGCACGAAAGGCACAAACAACGGATGATCACTTAACAGTTACACAAAAGGGTGAACTTGAGGACGCCTGCTGTCGAGCTTTCGTTCGTGGTTTAAAAACTGAAATCCATGCCTTGATGACTCAACGCACAGATTTCAATTTAGCCGGTCCCGAAGCTATAGAAATAGAATCCCGCCTTGAAGAACGCCAGCATCTTTTCCCCTCAAGTCTCGACAACCGCGAATGTTCAATTTGCAAACGTGATTGTCATAACGCTTCTAATTGTCCTTTACTAAAAGCTCATAAACCTTCTTGCCAAATTTGTGATCAGCCCAACCACGACGCAAAGAATTGTCCTGATCGCGTCATTAAACCTCATTGCCAATTATGCGATCGTAAAGGTCATGCAGCTAAAGATTGCTCTAAGAACAATAATGAATCATCACGTTGCAGTCTTTGCCGACGCCCCGGACATGATGCAAAATTTTGTAAAAGCAGGAACGATAATGTTTACTGTCGCATATGCAAAAAAACCGGCCATTCCACAAATAACTGTAGATTTCTGACTTCAGTTAGAATAACCCAAACCTCTGGTCCCTGTACAGATTGCGGTCAACAAGGACACACCAGTGGAATGTGCACCCTATGTCAACTTTGTAAACGATTCGGACATATAGCCACTGTTTGTCCTCAAACGCATGACAGATTTTCGACCTCCCCACAATGCCAATTATGCAATAAAATGGGTCACGTTGCAAGTAAATGTTACCAAAGGGACAGGAATAAACAATCACAGAAATATTGCACTTTTTGCAAGGGAACAAATCATACTATAGATAATTGTTTCGCCCGTAATAGACAAACAAACGAGGTGAATAGGAATCATCGTGGCTCGGGAAACTCTGCGAGCCTCCCTACGAGGGAGGCCAATCGAATCAGTTGGTCCAATCCATCCAACCACGCCCATCAAAACCCACGATTCAATCAGACCAATCAATCCAATCGAGCCAACGTTCGAGCAATAGAATGGATAGAAGAAGATTCGTACATGTCAAATTAACCCTAGAAAAAGATTCTCCTACGATTCAATTGCCAATCCCCGAACCAATATCCCTACTGTTAGATTCTGGAGCCGGCCCTTGTTTAATTAAAGAAAAATTTATCAACGATCGCCCTGTTGATAAAACGTCCATTTTACATTTGTTAGGAATCTCTCCACAACTTGTACCCACTTTAGGAAGAATCTCTCTTTCCATCTTAGGATGCGAAACTGATTTTCACATTGTTCCTAATTCCTTTCCAATTTATCAAGATGGAATTATCGGCACTTCCTTCTTGTCTCGATATAAAGCCACTCTGAATTGGACAAAGAATTGTTTAACGGTAAATAATACCGAAATTCCCTTTTTAGTAAATTCAAGAACATTTCATGTAGCTCCTCGCACCCGCCAAATTGTCAGCATATCTATCGAAACTACACATCTGACTGAATGCTATCTCCCCTTGATTCCATTGAAGGATGGCGTATTTATGGGAAACGCCGTCGTGCGTGTAATTTCAAATAGAATCACTTTACCTATCATAAATACCACCACTGAAGTTGCATTCATCAAATCCCCCAATGTACAGTTATATGAAATAGAAAAGGTACAGGAAATCGCCTCTCCTGCCAAACGAACCCGTACAGCCGGCCGCAGGAAACGAAAAATTCTAAAACTAAACCCCTCGCGAATCATGTCCACCCAAGCTGACTCTAGATGTTCTCGCATCAAGGAATTATTGAGACTCGATCACCTTAATACGGAAGAACAGACGGAAGTCGAGTTTCTTCTCGCCGAAAGTGCTGATCGTTTTTACATTCCAGGTGACAAACTAGGATCCACGAATGTGATGGAACATGAAATTCACACAACTGACGACGTACCTATACATACTCGTCAGTATCGTTTCCCAAAGAATCTAAAAGGAGAAATTAACCGTCAAGTTGAGGAACTCCTTGAAAAAGACATAATTCAACCATCCCATTCCCCATATAATACTCCCCTTTGGATAGTCCCCAAAAAGGAAGATAGTTCAGGCAATAAAAGATGGCGATTAGTTCTCGATTTTCGCGCACTAAATGAAAAAACCATAGGTAACGCCTACCCTTTACCAAATATAACAGAAATACTTGACCAACTCGGTGGAGCCCGTTATTTTTCTATTTTTGATTTAGCCTCCGGGTTTCATCAAATAAAAATGAAAGAAAGAGATCGCCATAAAACAGCTTTTTCCACCGAACACGGACATTGGGAATTCATACGTATGCCGTTTGGATTGTGCAACGCCCCTGCTACATTCATGAATTTAATGAACATTGTACTCACCGGATTACACGGTATAGAACTTTTCGTTTATCTAGATGACATTGTCATTTATGCAAAGACCTTATCAGAACACCGCGGAAAGTTTCTGAAGTTGATTGATCGGCTTCGTTCAGCCAATCTACAACTTCAAGCAGATAAATGTGAATTCTTACGTCATGAAGTTACTTATTTAGGACACCTCATTACGCAAGAAGGTCTAAAACCCGATCCTAAGAAACTAGAAGCAGTTGATAAATTTCCTCGCCCGAAAACTGTTAAGGCTATCCGCGAATTTCTAGGTCTCACCGGTTACTATCGTCGTTTCATCAATAAATACGCCAAGATATCTAAACCCCTCACTAAACTCCTGCAACAAGATCAACCCTTCGAATGGAACTTCGAGCAACAAAACGCTTTCGATATCCTCAAACAGAAATTGTGTGAAGAACCTGTCTTACAGTACCCCGATTTTGAAAAACCCTTTATCGTCACCACGGATGCTAGCGGTTATGCTATAGGCGGCATCTTAAGTCAAGGCTCTATAGGTTCCGACAGACCTTGTGCTTATGTTTCTCGCTTACTTAACCCAGCAGAACGAAATTATTCAACGTATGAAAAGGAAGCTTTAGCCATACTTTTCTGCGTTAACCATTTTAGACCATATCTTTATGGCCGGAAATTCACGATTGTTACTGATCACAAACCTTTAATATGGATGCGTACATCTAAGGACCCTACCTCGCGTCTTACGCGTTGGAGATTAACTCTAGAAGAGTACGAGTTCGATATTCAATACAAAGACGGGAAACGTAACGTAAATGCTGATGCGTTGTCCAGAAATCCAGTTGGATGTGATGACGATACATCTTTCATTGGCAAGATATTCGAAAAATCCGACAATATTAATCCCCGGCGATCCACGCGATCTCCCAAACCTACAGTCAAAGGATCACAATACAGAAATTCAATTTTGAAACAGAAACAAAATTGCGACCGTAAGGTTAAATTCCGTAATGAAACTCAGATATTTAGTGGCAATTTTCCCAACAAACCATTTGAAGATACCCTCCATGACGAAAATTATCAAAATCAGTTATCCATTCCAAGTAATAGTAATCAGGACAAAATATCAGTCCCCAACGCTTCAGAATCCGAGAGTTCTGATTTAGATGACTCATCAATTGATGATGAACCAGATTCTCCTAGAATTAATAAAGATCAAATTACCATGCCCAAAGTATCAACCCAACACTCGATTAACGAATCTCAGTCTGAATCAGACTCTGATTGCGATTCCGATTTCAGCGAAGGTGCCCTAATAACTCCAAGAAAACCTGATATCCCGCAAAATGTCGACGAAGACCCTTCGTTAGAGAGAATTCTTAACAAAAATATTATTGAAACTAGAGACAAACTATACATGCGAAAAGGTAATTGTGTACTTTTCCTGGATAGTAGAGGTCGCCCTGTAGATTCCGAATCTAAAACTCTCTCTAAGCGCCGTGATATGTCTATTTTTAGTGCCTCGGACGTTGGGACTATAAAGGTGTTTAAGAAAGGTAACAGACAATATTTTGGCCTTTATATTGTCCCTTCCAGTACAGACGTTGATTCTGTCACCGTATTACCAGAAATAAAATATACATTAAAGAAATTACGTAACGTTCTCGATTCCTTGAAACTTCATGATATTAACCTTCCATATATTGATAACATCAGAAAAGATCTTTGGTCAAAGGTACTGGAAGATCTTTACGAAGTTTTCCAAAACTCTGACGTGAAAATCTTTATATGTCTCGGAATAGTCCAGAGTCCCGCAATATCCCAAAGGTACACATTAATTAAGGATGCTCATGACTCTTTAATAGGCGGACATAGAGGAGTAACTAAAACTTATCACCGCCTTAGATCATCCTATTATTGGGAAGATATGAAAGAAGAAATTCAACTTTATATCCAACAATGCCTGCAATGTAAATTAAAAAAATTAGTACGAACCAAGGTCAGGCAACCCATGGTCATTACCGATACCCCCGGTAGCGCCTTCGAAAAAGTTTCTCTCGATTTAGTAGGACCATTTCCTGCTACAGAAAACGGGAATAAATGGATTCTTTCAATGCAGTGTTTATTAACTAAATATTTCATTGGAGTCCCTCTTCGCGATGCCACTGCCCCTACAGTTGCCCATGCTTTTCTAACCCGACTCATGTGTATTCATGGAGCCCCAAAAATCGTATTAACCGACCAAGGCCAAAATTTCTTATCGAAATTAATAATAATTCTAACAAAGAAATTGAGAATCCGGAAATTAAAAACCACAGCTTTCCATCCACAAACAAATGGATCTCTTGAAAGATCACATGTAATGTTAGTCGAATACTTACGGCAATTCATTAGTAAGGATCACGATTGGGATGAGTGGTTAGAATTAGCTATGTTCTCTTATAATAGCAGTGTTCACGAAGGAACACGAAAAACGCCCTTTGAATTAGTATACGGAAAGGTTCCCTTATTGCCGTCCAGCCGACCACTATCAAATTACGATCGGTTAGAAACTTATGACGATTATCTTATTAAATTGTTGGCGCGTTTAGACGCCCTACAATCTGAAGCTCGTGAAAACCTTCAAACCGCGAAAGAAAGATCCAAATTTTATTACGATAAACGCGTTAATCCTATGGAATTTTTAGCAGGAAACTATGTTTTCCTCCGAAAAGGAATTAAATATGGAAAACTTAGCGACCTTCACGAAGGTCCCTACAAAATACTAGAAGTTCACAACGATAAAAATGTCCTATTAAAGATCGGACGGAAAGAAAAAATTGTTTCAACCGACCGTCTCATCCCAACCGTTATTCAAGACCCCCTCCAAGTTTATTAGAAGAAAACGAAATTAACAATTTGTATCTCCCTATTTTACATTGTTTCAGAGTGTTCCATCAACGAATCTCAGACCATTCTTGACATCATCAAATTCTCCATAACATTTCAACATGTCCAGCACGAGTGCAGTGATTTATGCCGCAGGAGATGAACCACCCGCGTCCAAACTCGATCAGAAGTTAGCCCGGTGGAACCTTACTCATCTCAAGGGTCAACCCCGCAGTGTGCAAAAAGCTGCCATTCGAGAAGCTTGCCGGGCCGATCAGGAAGAAAGAATAAAGAAACAAGATCTCTATATCGAAAAAAGAGAACAGGATGTCAAAATAAACGGCCCTACTATGCGTTCAGTGATAACAGCAAAACCAGAAACGATAATGAAGACTTCGTCCCCACTGTTATCCTGTCGTTATCCAGTATATAATGATATGATAGAAGATCCCAATCTTCCAACCAGGGGCGATCTCCGCAAAACTCAGGTTGCTACAAAAAACATCGATCTCAATAATATTCAAGACATAATTTCGGCCCCCAATAAGCATATTTATGCAAAAAAATCATCGATTACAAACGAGAATTGGGATGCAGACTCTCTTATGTCTATAGACGTGAGTTCTATAACTTCTGAAGAAAATCAATCTGAAAATATCGTACCAACTCGTGCTACATCCGAACTTTCTACGAGAGAAATATCAGAAGAGCTAAGCCAAGAAATCCCAACATTAACCCGCACAAAAAGGCGAAGTCATAACGCTAACCGACAAGGAGATTTGAGGAAGCTCCTTCGTCAATCCAAAGAACCCTCTATGGCCTATCGACATACAGCCACAACGAAAGGACCCAGATGTTCCGGCAACACTCGGCACCCTTACCGAACACTCCCTAAACCCCTCATGGATGCAACTAACAGAATATTTAGTTTCTGTCCTGATTGTGCACACCCCCTGATACCCATCTTACGGGTATCCATATGCAATTTTTGCCCGAAATGTGGCAGCAAATTGAAAGCATAAAAAAAAAAAAAAAAAAAAAAAAAAAGGGAAAGAGACTCGCCGCATCATAATCATTGTTAAAATTTGTATAATACAATTATATTGTGACTATCATTTTTTTTTTTTTTTTTTTTTTTTTTGTTGCGAAATAGTAATGTAGAATCCTCTTGCGAAAATATGTATATTATAATATAATCATAATTCTTTAATGTATGCGCATTATTTCCTATTTTCAGTGTTAAAAGTATCGATCTAGAAAATGCATTTTCTTAAAACATTCTTCATATTTTAGATTTTTTATTTTTTCCTTCTCACCATTTTTATATGTGCTATGTATATACGTAGAAATGTTTTATTCTTAGGAGAAGATGATTTCCGCCAAGATTTGCAAGATTTTCATCGGTCTAACATGGTTGACGGTCGCAAGCAACAGTCTAATTGCATATGACTGTGGTACCCCTAATGCAAATATAACCACTATATCTTTAAACAGCATAGGAGATTGTAACATACCTGAACCTCGAGTCGAAAAAAGTGCAGTCTACATCCAATTACTGCAAATTTTAAATTATGGTTCTCTCCATGTCCGAACATGTAAAGTGGAAATATTTCGTGAAATTACCCATTGTGGAATGCATTCACACTCATCAGCCGTTGCTAATGGTATCGCAGAATACATAAAGGATATTCCCCGTTAACAATGCAATCTATTACACGAAGAAGGAAGATACACCATTGGCAATTCTGTAATAGAAGAAGTTAAGAAAAATGGAACCACAGGTTTCAGCATCGTACTTGCTGGTAAAGTCACCTCTGATGCAAGTTGCAAAGGAACCCAATATGCCGACCCTTACGGATCATGGGAAGATGTGATCGTTCAAGCCCGTGTCAAAATCACGCTTAGTGATTATGAAGCCGCCACACATCTACAAAACAATCAAATTCAGTTGTTATCTGGAACTCGTTGTCCTATTAATACAGGAAAATGCATAGATTCCCTCGGAAACTATGTTTATTGGAATAGCATGCCTGTAGATTCCTGCAAATTCAATCAGTATGGCGTATTATATCAAGGTCATGCCACCAAGATGGTAGACAGTTCTCAAACATTTGCTGAAACTATCTACACCGTTATATCTCAAGATATAACATTTGCCCTGACCGTAGGTGGTTCTAGGAATTTATGCGGCTATCAATTGATCAAAACAGAACATCCCAAATTATTCATTCTAGAAGGTAAAAGAGACAAATTCTTTAACTCCCCTAATCCCACTAAGACTCAAGACCTAGATCTTTTTGCATATATCAATAGCAAATTTATCTACGTCGAGAAACACGTCAAAACTCAAGTTACCCATTTGTATAGAGATATCCTCCAACACAGATGCCAAATGGAACAAAAACTCCTTCGTAACGCTCAAGCATTGGCCATAATTAAACCGGAAGAATTTGCGTATACATATAAAAAGGGTCCGGGTTACACTGCAATTGTCACCGGTGAAGTAATTCGCCTCATTAAGTGTGTTCCCGTCGAAGTGAAAAGAGCCCATGTAAAACCTTGCTATCATGAACTTGCCGTGATGAAAGGAGATACCCTTATGTTCCGCACCCCCAGAACCCACATTCTTCAAAATGTTGGTTATGAAATTCCCTGCAATTCTGTAGTCCCACAAATGTTCGAATTCGAAGGAATTTGGTACAAGGTGTTCCCGCAACTTGTGGAAAGTAAACCTCCCCATATTTTAACTCCCCAAGCCAACATTTCTTGGCGGTACGAAAGCCCTGGTAATCTTGCTCGACAAGGTATCTACACGTTCGAAGACCTAGAACGCCTTCGTGATTTCATTATGGCCCCTTTTGAACAACCGGCTTTAGTTAACCATATGATAAAGGTCGCTTCTGGAGAAAGAGAGAATGGAGGAAGTTTCTCTATCAGCGGTTTCTTAGATCCTAAAACACTAGAAGCCATCGCTAAATCCACTTGGTCTAGAATATGGGCAGGCTTCAACAACTTCGGCACCTTTAGTGCCGGAATTTTTGGAATTATACTTTTGGCAAAACTAACCAAATTCGTAATAGACACCGCCATTCATTTCTTCGCCCTCCAACGTGCTTTTGGTTGGTCATTTTATTTACTAGGCGCAATAATGGATTCACTCACGAACGCTTTACTTCATTTGCGCCCTCGTACAACAGATCTAGTAAATGAACCCCCCAGGAACCCTGTGACATCCAACGAAGACAATATTACTGCCCCAACTCTCTACCCAAATGACCAATTGCGAAACGTCGAAACCATTGCTTTAACCAACACGCCTAACAAGGAAGATAGAAGACCATACGGATTCAAGTGAATAAAGGTGTAACGAACTATAAGTGCAAATAATATAAGCTTCGATTACGTATAAGTATAAACTACTGTAAGATTTTTTTTTTTCTGATTAAGCATTTACGAACATGTTTAAGATGAAATTACCCCGTAATGTCATCTAAAAGTAGGGAGGTGTAACGTGCGAGCCATACGTGCGTTTCTTTTTCCATAAGTAAATTAAAGTTTTTAGAAGCTAGCCGAAAAAGTACAACATGCGGTTTCCTTGTACAGCTGCATATCATAAATTTTAGATAAGCCTAACCAAGCCTGGGAACTAGAAAATGGAACCGCCGATCACACACGCGTTTTCTTTCATGTATTGAAACAGATGTACTTTTATGTATCTTAAGACGGAAAACCGTCATAAAGTTATCTAATTTAAGATACGTCTCGAGTCTGAAACCCTTGAACATTTCCAAGCTTCTAGAAACTTCATATTTAGAATATTCTAGAAAATAATATTTTGTTTAAATTACAAAAGAACCATCCGATTATTTTTACGAAATGATTGAAAGTATCTTCTTTAATTATTGAATCTCAAGTGAAAACGATTCACATAAACCCATATTAAAAACGATGGTTCTTTCGTAATTCATTATTGTTAGTTACAATAATATCGTATGTTAGTATTGTTATTTATACTTTTTAGAAATATTAATGTATAATTAGAATTAATATTAATTATTAATAGAATTTTTATTGTAAATCGCTTGTCTCATCGACAAGTTTGCTCAAGCCACACCCCTCGACGCTTTTCCGCGCGTCTCACTCCCTTCTACCTCAAAAAAAGGCCCTCCACTAACTCCCACTTACAAATCCAAATTTCCACTGAAAAACTCTCTTCAGCCACTATAAAAGGGGGCGCACATTCTGACCAATTGGTCAGTTAGTCTCCACCAGCCACCAAGTCAGAGGATCCATCCGACAAACAACTCCCGAAAAAGTAAGAACTCGCCCCTGTTTGAATACTTTCTTGTTCCCAAAGAAGTATTTAAACCTTAAAAATCGCCCTAGTATTAAACTATTTCCCTTAGAGTCTATGCGAGTGCTAGACTGTTTCCCTAAACTATTTCCAACATTCCCTTAGAGTCTATGCGAGTGCTAGACTGTTTTCCTAAACTATTTCCAACATTCCCTTAGAGTCTATGCGAGTGCTAGACTGTTTCCCTAAACTATTTCCAACATATCCTTAGAGTCTATGCGAGTGCTAGACTGTTTCCCTAAACTATTTCCAACATTCCTTTAGAGTCTATGCGAGTGCTAGACTGTTTTCCTAAACTATTTCCAACATTCCTTTAGAGTCTATGCGAGTGCTAGACTGTTTTCCTAAACTATTTCCAACATTCCTTTAGAGTCTATGCGAGTGCTAGACTGTTTTCCTAAACTATTTCCAACATTCCTTTAGAGTCTATGCGAGTGCTAGACTGTTTTCCTAAACTATTTCCAACATTCCCTTAGAGTCTATGCGAGTGCTAGACTGTTTTCCTAAACTATTTCCAACATTCCTTTAGAGTCTATGCGAGTGCTAGACTGTTTTCCTAAACTATTTCCAACATTCCCTTAGAGTCTATGCGAGTGCTAGACTGTTTTCCTAACCTATTTCCAACATTCCCTTAGAGTCTATGCGAGTGCTAGACTGTTTTCCTAAACTATTTCCAACATTCCCTTAGAGTCTATGCGAATGCTAGACTGTTTTCCTTGAACTTTCCAATATTTCCTTTAGATTCTATGCGAGTGCTAGACAATCTAAACCCTTATAAACAACAGTCCACCTCGACCCATTATAAAAATTGACCTTACCTTTTTTTTGTTCTACGAAATATTCTAAGGAACATTTCGTAGCCCCATTCTTTTAGTAATTCTGCTTAATATTGTTACAGTGGAATTAACAAGAAATGAAATCCTTGCTAAAATTGCGAAGAAACGTAAGGTTCTCGCAATTTTAAAATATGTGTATGCTCAAAACCCCCGACCCCGGATCTTGAAAAATACACAAAGGATAGAAAAGTATATAAATATACTGAAGTCACAATTAACGAAAGATATCTCAAATTCTACGGAATTTGAAATCAATCGTACCCCTGAAAAACCAATTGAAGAAATAGACCCCGAAGCTATTTGGACCCGACTCTTTAATTTAGGGAATAAGTTTTTAAACTATAAGAACGGTGCGGAATTTAATGTAACTTAATAATAATTTTTGAAATAAATAAATTTTTACCTATTAATTTTCTAATAATAATTTCTTTTCCTAGCCTTCGAGCGTCCTAAGTTAAGAAGGACGATTCCTTTTAATTTATTTTTTTTTTATGCATGTGTTAAGTCTCTATTTTATTATTCGGACGTAACAAATATATAGATACAGGAATAGTGAAATATATTTAAAAATTGTTATTTGTTTTAAGAGATTTCTGAGAAAAATTGCCTACTCATATCTAGCGTAGCTTCTATCAACTTTTATTGTAAAAAATTCATACCGCAATAATAATAATAATAATGAATCAAATATTACAATTGTATTAAACTAAACCGTTAGCGATTTCGACTGAGCACAGCACGATACATGACAATGGAATGTAAATTGGGTGAATTAAGATGGAAACTGCTGGAGAAATTCGAGCAAAACTCATTAAACATCGTTATAATGAACTGTAACTAAAAATTTAATATAGTATAGTTACTGACGCTATGCTTTTGAATCATTAACACATAATTGAATGATTGAAAAAAATAAGACCATTGTATCCGTTATCACAAAGAAACCAATTAGTATTCAACACTAAAACATTCCCTGATGCGAATGAACTGAGGAAAGCAATACATAAACGAGATGGCCTTTTCCCTTGATTTTCTGTGCAACGTCATGTCAAAAATGTATCGGTTTCCGTACAAACTTCTACCATAGTTTTTGAGAGGGCTGTTTTGAATAACCATATTCTATATTTATGATACTTGAAACCGATATAATATCTACAAATAAAACTTTTCCGATTGGATCGATCAAGTAAAGTGCAACCCCATCCGAGAAGGATCGATCAGCTGTTGATTAAAGTCGTAAAGTATTTATCCCGAGTGTCTGCTTATGTCAGAAAATTTGAGAATTACAATTTCTTTGACATTGATAAGAAAACAAAAGGACTAGCAGTGTCTATAGGAAAAGATTCAATTGCTTCGGCAATTGACCACGTGAGACAGGGTGTCAGTAGTTCGCACGAGGCTGCGCTCTGGCCTTTCAAAAATGGCGTTCTTCTCCAAACCTCCACGGAGCGACAGCCTCCCAGCTCTGATGTTCCCAACCAAATCTGAGCCTGCAGCAACACGAGACACGGGATCGTAACTTTTCGCGGATTCACTGAATCGGGAAATGCCTTCTAGGATCGTGGTGTTCGTAACAAACTGTGGATCCCCTCTCGAGCGATATCATGCTGCAAACCGCACGTATATTCTAGAAACTGAGATCCCCTGCTGCTCCTCAGTCATATCTTCTTCTACCGCTGCTATTTCTTTCTTTTATCTCTCTCGTTTCATTCTAGTTTGTACAATGCGCGTTCCACGAGAGGCGCTGCTGCTCTCGATATTGATTTTGTCGAGAAAACAAACTGCTAGCACTCTCAGAGCACGGTTTACCCACAGGGGTTCCGTTGCACGTAAATGAAGTGCGACTGTGTCTCCTGGTCTCCGTGTTTGTGACCGAGCAATGGCAGCCCCGTTCAGCGCGAATGAGCTGCGCATACGTTTGCGAACTGCACCATGTCGGCAGCAATAGATCCCTGGACAATACTTCTATCTATAATGTGTATAGGTATTTCATTATGTTTCTATGAATTGCTGTAAGATTAATTTACCATAGGTCAGATGTATGCTTGTATTGGCAAAAGTAACCGAAACACCCCCAATTAATGATTCTGAACAACTACCAAGAAAATTGTATGGAAACTATATTCGTGAAGGGTATCACTACTAAAATCTATATCTAAGTAAGATTTAGATGTGTGGTGGGTAAGAGGATCTTAGAGAACTGAATCTACTTGGTCCCTACAATTTCATGTGAGAAAATATTATATGTATTCAATTACTGCTGCTGCAGGCAGTACAAGAGGCCACAATGTGGTCGAAAAATTCTTATGGACAGATATTTGAAGGGATAGAATAATACTTCTGATTGGAAACCTGCATTTTCGCAACCAAAGCTCCTACAGACTAGTAATTACTGTGATTCAACAAAAAAAGTGGACTTCAAGCCAGTAGTAGTTTGTTGGCATAGGACAATTTTAACTCTACTACGAACTGCAAGTTTTTAGGTGTCCAAATATGATATTCAGCAGTTCATTATCATGTTTTGTTAAAAGATGTAAAACTGCGGAGATACTCCAGAAATGAGTCATATCGACCCTGAATACCTGTTGTATGAGTTGTACATCGTTTCTCGAACTTGCTCGTGAAAAAGTTTACACATTACTACTCTTACAGCTCTTCGGTCAAAATAACATGGACGTTTACAAACTTCTGGGTCTGGACAATTCTTCAACGTGTTATCCATCGACTATTTGGCAATGCCTTAATCGAATATAAAAATTCACAATAGCACTGAACACAATTTCAGGCATTTGTATGCAAACATCTGCAATTCACTGTCTCAATTCTTTTTAGTCACGAGGTTTGGGTTATGTAAACTTTACTTTTACGTAACTCCAAAGAAAAAAGTCAGGTGGAGACAGATCAGGGAATGTTGTAGGCCATTCGAATGTTCCTCTTCAACCTATCCACCAATTGGTTAATGTAACATTCAAGTAATCTCTTACAATATTTCTATAATGCGGTGGTGCACCGTCGTGTTGGAACCAAACCTGATTACTTCTTGTGCAGCTGGAACGATGTCGTTTATGAACTTCATTCTGATATTTTTCTCCATCCAAATTGCCTTTTTTGAAAAAAAGACCTAATTATTCGACCCTCATTAAGCCTGCCTATACATTCAACTTTTGTGGTATTTGTATATGAGCTTCAAGTAGCCAATGAGGATTTTCATGACTCCAATACCTGATATTATGACGATTAACTTCCCATTCAATTAAAATGTGAATTCATCAAGGTCATAGTCAAGGTCATATACGGATGTAAAATTTTCCTCTCATTCTGAACCTTCGATGAAAAGTTAGGGTTTCTATTTAAAAAAAGGACTTGACCTTCATATGATCTTCATGGTCACAGTCAAGGTCAAATTCAAAATCATCAATGAAAAGTCAGAGAAATTTTCTAAAACATTTTTAGGTTCAAAGCCAGTTCTATCTCTCATTGCATGTATATCTGCAATATTGAAAATTGCAGATTGTGGTAACGGAATGTTTAAATGTTTCCTTCTTTTTTTGACGTTGGCCGGTCATTCTTAACAATTATTTTTCATGATCCCCTACCAAGATTTCAATATTTCTATAGGGAATATATAATCTTTATGTAAGAACTGGTTGAAAAGTGCAAAATAGGAAATATGAAATAACTCAGAAGTTAGACACGAGAAATGTATATTTTAAACAAAATAATATTGTTACTTCAGAATTTCAGCCAACATCTTAGAACATGTAGAATCGTAGAATCATTACAGTTTCGATAAAATAAATATCTTTGTTATGCAATATTTCAAAATTTTCGAAACAGTGTGAATAAATAAAAAATAATTGTATCAAGCGCTCGTACCCTACACGGAGAGAAATGTATTCCTGTTAAATATAATGTTACTAAAAACTTAAATCTATTATAATACATTTACCTTATAAGGTAATAAAAAAGTAACATAATGTTATAGTTGGATCTCTTTTCAAACCGTAGTACGTGCGCTAGGAAAACAAAAGGTGAGATTCGCATATAGGTCACATTTCGTAATGTTAGATATCTGCATGTTTTTCTTGGCATTCGTCTCTTGTACTTACTTGTAACAATCATTGCAGTAAGTTATATGAGTTTATCAATAAAAATACTGTTTTAATTATATAATATATAGTATCCGATTATACAGAGTGCTGTACTTATGTGTAGAAAACGGTGTTGTATCTCTTTAAATAATTATGTTACTCTGTATAATATATTTCTCTCCGCTTAGTTAATGTTCAGATTATGAGGGGTGTATGCTAACTACTTAATCGTGACGTTCTCAAGATCTGTATACTCAGATCCATATCAGCTTTCTTAACCCTCTAAGGATGGGAAAGTAATTCTTTTATGTCAACTGTCAATGCCGTATCTTTCAATGTAACTGGCATAGAAAAAATATTGCATATGGCAATTTCCAAAGTTTGAAACCTCCTTTTTCAGATTCCGTCGTTTAAATTGACCTTTGAAGCGGTGTAAGAATATTCCATTCCTGAAGATCGCAAAAATTTTCTGAACTTGTGTCGAAATTTAATTTTTTTTACTAGATTATTGTATCCATGATAGAAGGTGGCATATGGATATCCGCTCTAACAAACCCCCTTGGGCGTTTACAAAAATTCAATAGGGAGGCTTCAATATCTTGGCTTAAATAAGGAGAAACGATATTTTTCCCATTGTTGCCATTCTAGTCTTGTTATGTATCTTCTTCCTTATCTGTATAAATACATGAATTCTACACTTAATATAAATAATCACTTCCGGCACTTTAAGTACTTGTATAAAGTTAAGCAACTTGTATAAAAAACAACTTATCTGTGAGTTGTGCTTATATCCTAATACTGCATAAACGTTAATTATCTTTCTTAGTAGTACTGAAGAGTATGTGTACTTAACACATAGCGTTTTCGTTGAAAATAATTAGAATTTGACGCTGAATGCGGCATTCATGAGGGCAATGCGCGGGTTATTTTAAAACCAAGTGAACTGATTTTCGACTGTTTTGATGTATTTTCATTTTGTGTATTTAATACGTAAAGTTCATTATTACGGACATAGTGGAGATTGTGCGACCGAGGACCGGCGAACTCACACGATGAGCAGTAATGGAGTAGTAATATTTTACGGCCTACCAGCGAACATTCTTTTTTGATGCAATGTTTCTAAAGCAGGCACTTTACAGACCCGCGTATCCAAAATAGTATTTTTCGATACAAGGCCGTAAAATCTTACAGCCCTGTGTCGAACATTATTTATCGATACTGAAAGCTGTAAAAATTCTATTTCGCGGACTACATTTATTCCGTATCGGTTCTGTTTTTGACAGCGCAGATTCGTGTTTCACGTGATCCGTGAAATTTCATTTTACGGATTAAAAGTATGCCGTAAAATCGGATTTCACGGCTATAGTACCGAAATAGTAGTTTTCGATACAAGGGCGTAAAAAAATTGTTTACTCCCATGCGCCAAACAATATTTTTGTTGCATTTATGATTTTAAAATCGATAAAATTATACTTTATGGCCGCTATAACATACCTCCCGTTGAAAACCAGCTTAGTTTTGAAACTCTGTTTACGGCAGTTGTTTATACACGTCTGTATGTGATGAGTGTTCACAGAAATCTAAGAGAGTGTTCCGGTAACCACTGTTATTTCAATGGGAAATCCAACGGAAAACCTGTTCACCGTGGAAATTGCTACCAAAGCCGTATATCTAACGCGTTTACATTCTTATTGACTTGGTTCCTCCTGGCATCTAGTAGAGTCGTGCTCTATTGAGGTAGTCGGTTTCTATAATTATCATCGGAGATAATAAGATGAAAAGACAGGAAGGCACGTTTACAGCAACTCGCACTAACGAGAAAGCAGTGAACCTGAGCTTCACGCCACCTGAGGAGTCCTCACCCCGTATCAATATTCGAGTATTTTCCAGGCACGATTTTGTACGGTTGAGATAGACAGTACTGGACCACCCATATCCTAGAAGGAGTAAAAATCGTAGTCTGACGAAGGAAAAGGCTTTATCCTCCTTTCCAACTGTTCGACGGTCATCTCGGACGCGCAGCGAACCAAGCACCAACCGTACCCTCAGGACACTGACACTGATCGTCCCTCCCCTGCGACGGGTAAGAGCAGAATCATGGTCCCCTTCTGTCCGGGGAGACGATTTTGAAAACCAAACTTTAAAACCTAAGAAACGGTTTTGAAAATTGGAAAAAGGAAAATTCGACCATGCGCCGCGCTTCGAACACCAATCACACCCAAACGTTAGTTAATCCACAGCCGTGCGGGACGAACACAATGGTAGGTCGTGACGCGCCATCAAGACCGCACGTTCCAAAATTTCTATTTTGTGTATGAAGACAGTTTTATGTCCAAGTTATGTTGGAATGTTTGTTCAACTTTCCAGCAATTAAAGACCGCTCTGTAGGAAATCCGAGGGCATCAACTGGATTCCACTTTATACTACCACGTTTCGAATGCGAAAACTATTTTCTCAAGACTCTGGCATCCCCACGGCGCGCGGCGGTTGGCCCGAGATGAGAAATTCAATATACAATCGAAATGGTCAGTATGAGAAGCCACGTTTACAGTAACCCTCGCTTGCAAGAAGCCAGTGAACCTAGTCTTTTCGTTGTCTGGAAAGACCTTACTCCGGATCAACGATGGAATATTTCCCAGGCACGATATTTTTCGACTGGACCATAGGTACTCTGATGAGAGAAGACATCGTCTTACTATAAGGAGATAGTTTATCCATCAGCAGCCAAGCAGACGCTACCAGTCCAACGACATTCCGTGTAGAAAAGAAAGCCGACTCGCCCCACACTGATCAACCCTCCCCTACTACACTGTCCCATTTTAAGTCTTGTCAAAAATCGTGGGAAATCGAGAATGATAGAAAGATTGAGAAAGACCAAGAGAAATCGACCACCCTCCTTCTGTCTTAACTCAATTCATTTATAGTGCATTTCCAATTCCCATTCGAAAGCTAGCTTTCAAAAGAAAAAAAAAATTATCTAAAACAAGTTTCTCGTTAAAAAATCGCTAACCCCTTCTCTCTTCCTTCACCCTCTCTCATACCAAACTCTAACCATTCACTCTCTATCAATTATAAATTGTAATATTTGGATGCGAGATTTGAACTGAGCCTTAGGATCTTTTGTGAACGTACATTTCAATCTCCCGAATTTAGGAAACCCATAGAAAACAGGTTACAACTTGTAAATATGATGTATTTCTGTTATATAAAGGTCTCTATATTTAATGAATTTATCCCCATGGAACTTAAGAAATGAAATATCTGAGTTAATGGAGAAATAAGACTGGTTTCAATCTAGTGTGTTCATTCTATTCATTACGAGTATATTGATATAAAAAATATAGCCATGCAGCCCACGAGAAGGCAAAAAGAACTCGAGGTTGATTTTGAAAATCCATCGAGTAGATTAGTATAGAAAACATCGAAAATCAATAAAACGCGTGAAACCAGTTTCCAAAAAGCATCTATAAACCCCATAAAATATAGCTTTTTTGAAAACTTGTTTCACGTGTTTCATACGTTTTCGAAATCTTGCTAAAGTTACTAAATTAAAATTGTAATAGTCGAATAATTCCTCGAAAAGTGATCGCAGCTCCATATATGACTAGTGTTTTGTATTTAAAAAAAGATAGATAAAAAAAAATAATGTATCGTGTTTCAGGGTTTTCTTTTAAATATTGATGGTTTTCAATATATTTGACCTGTCCTGGATTTTTCGCCATCACTGTACGAGAGCATATCGATAGATAAATATCGAACTAGTGCTATTTAAAAGACAACAAGGAGTTATTAAAATATTTTAAGATTCGTATAAAACAAGCTGATAACTTTGCGACGTAAATTAACACTACATTCTTGAAAGTTGTTTTCCATATATGCTTTAAATTGTTAATTTAAATAATAGCGATATTGGCAGTTGCTCATAAAATATACAAAACAGTTTCAAAATCATTTTGAAAAATGATATTGTCTTACCAGCATTTTGACGAATTGATTTTCTTGAAGTAATTATTATTAGCATTCCGATGCATAATTGATTGATATTAACTTCAGTCCACTGGTTCTAAAATCTAAATACATTCTGGATGTATTAAATCAATACTGTGTCGAACACGCTCGCATTACTCGCCGTCCTATACAGAACCATTTCTATAGAATAATGAAAATTAGCCTGTGAATTACTTTATCTCATTTACGCCAATCGTAGAATCAGATTCCAGTGAGTTGATCTATCATAAATGAAGTCTGCTGAAACGCCGTCGCCTACCTAACGACATCCGATGAATTTAGCACGCCGTGGAGCCAACGACACTTCCATTATCGGTGCAGCACGTTCGCAAACTTCGTTAGAAATAGCTACGCTCGTGAATTTTGCATATTAGGAAATTTTTAAATCAATGAAAACGTCGTTCCTGGAGTATTCGCTACTGCACAGAATATCGTCGTATAGAATAATAAAATCATCGTCCACCGACACTTAGTCTTTTAGCAAGGCATTACCCCTTAAATGCAACGTTTTATATTTACAATATTTTCAATTACATTTATGTAATGTATATTACAATAGATTATAAATTGTACGTATAACAACTACTATACCTACAATTTATCTTTCCGGAAATTATGAAATAAGATTCAAATCGATTACCTAAACATAGTCAGAATATTTTGGTTATAGTAGGAATAAAGTAAGCTTTTGCTCCCCTTTTTCAGATGTATAGTAGAATTCTCAGCTAACTTCGTGTAAGGTTTTAGGTGTAAGGTGAATAGTTTACACCGTCCACCTACTAGGACAAAAAACAATGTTGACGACGTTTAGTTGATCAAACGATACCTTCGATTCGGCTTCGGGCCTGTCAATACAACGGGGCGTAGAGTGATACTTTAGGAAAGTAGCCCACAGTACGAAATAGTGCTTTAGGTAACAAAAGGGCATCATTACCGATAGTCAACG
Organism: Trichopria drosophilae; assembly: GCA_030407085.1. Taxonomy (NCBI): domain Eukaryota; kingdom Metazoa; phylum Arthropoda; class Insecta; order Hymenoptera; family Diapriidae; genus Trichopria; species Trichopria drosophilae. The sequence goes on along the minus strand of CM059582.1, from coordinate 10,007,228 downwards.
AGTGCGACAATCACACTTGTTGGATATCGATACTTCACCAATGTCTCGCAAAATCGAGTTCTGATCCCGGAGTGTTGAAATAGTATATTGACTGCCTTCCCACATCAGTAATTTTGAGAATTTGTAGAATATGCAATATCATAAAAAAATAATAATATTAGAAGAAACATTTCTAACACGAATCTAAAATTAGTATATCCCGCGTTATCCAGATAGTATTGGAATTTAAACCAGATAATTCCTCTCAGTATACCTGTCCATCCGAAGTCTCATTGTTTGTAGCTGTTATGCGTGGCATCGTAGCATACGATTCTCGCCTGGTCCACGATCGCATTATCATCCAGAGACGATTGTCGCGCTGAAGATACAACACCTAGTTTCCCCTTCTTAATGTAGTGTGAATACGTATTACTCTCGTGTGCAACGTAAGATATAAGCTACTTCTCTCATGAATCCTTCAGATTAATTTTGTGCTCGTATAATTGGTAACTTTTGTCTTTTTCATTGCGCATTATTAATTTACTTATACTTACTTTAAATTTGTAGCGAACAAGGGAGCTCCAAAATACATAAATATTTAAGACCCTAAAAAAATCGAGTAATTGGTTTCGTGTACAGTTCAAATCAGTGTTCGTATAGTCTAAATATGATTATGCAACCCAAACTGATTGAAAATAATCGTTTAAAAGTCCATAGTTATATTAGTTTTGTTATGAGTTTTAATCAAGTTGGTTAAACATCCAATACAAAGATCATACCTGCGTCATTCAACGCACGTTATGGAATCTTGTGTAGTAGGAGTTGGTAATTAACAAATCAAACGGGTACTATTCATTCTTTTAACGTATTTTTTCATTTCTTTTTCTGTTAAAGCAAAATATCAATGTATTAGCACCAGAATTTTTGGGGATTCTTTGTTTAAATATTTATTATTCCCAGCATCTTAAGATTGAGTTTGACGATATTTCTGTTTTCATCGTACTCACAAACAAATTTTAAACATTTGCTTCTTTAATAGGGAACATTACTTATAAAAGAGTATTTATTGTGTAATAGAAATGTAATTATAAATGTGCCACGTAAGTACTGAGTCAGCCGAGCTCGCATTTTTGTATATAAACTACATTGATACGAAATACCAGAACTTTTCAATCTAAAAGTGCTCTATGTACCTTAACCCAAAGTCCATAATCCCTGAGAATTACGAAATGTAAAGGTTTTATCTGCTCCTCTGTCGGTTTATTATTTCATCGAATTTCATTTGTCGATTTTGTCGATTACCAAGTTTCTGTTATTTTAGCAAAGGTTACTTCGTTACTGGCTTCTATGGGTACTTTCATGTACAGAATTTAATGGAGTTGAAATACACTTCTGCTCAATGGACGCTTAACTCTGCAGAGACGATTTATAAAAGGAGTTACAATATGTTGAAATAAATGAAATCTAATGGAGTTACATCAAATAAAGTCGAATATTAACTACGCATAAAACATAGTAGGTTAAGATCATATTTGTTATTTACTTTATATCCTCAGCTGATTGTGGACTCGAGTTCACAATTCTATTTCCAATCATACGAACTTATTCTACAATAATACGTAAATGGGTGTCCGTCAACGTAAGCTAATGGGTTAGTTAAGCTATATTCTAATCAAATGTTAAGAATGAGATGCGAGATTGCATATGAGCAAATGTAAACGTAATATTACGGTACGTGGCAATATCTAGAACGTTATGTGCTGTTGTAGAATATCCCTAAATAATTATAATTAATAATAAGCATTTCACTATAGAATATTTAATATAATGTGAGAGAGAATTGTCCTATAATGACCGCCCAGGTAGAAATGTCTATGAGGATGCTAAAAATCGATCATGCTTGCATTGATCATGTTTAAAATTTTGCATTATGCAAAGAACACTTGTTTATAGAGGAGTAGTCCATATCCATCTTATTTTTGTACAACGAAAAGCAATAATTAGTAAAATTCGTTCATGGTAATTTGAAAAAGTGCTTATGGTCTTTAGTCACTACACATAAAAACTTTTCTTGTACGTCTATATCACAACTGATGTTCTTTAACGTTTTTTTATGACAAATAATCATTTTTTAATAAAACAAATGCAGAAGCCAAGAAATAAATTTTTCTGATTTCATGTGCAAAGTTTTTAGAAAATCTAACTGGAAAATCTTTTTCCAAATTTTATGAGTTTTATTTAAAAAAAATACGTTAGAATTGGTCGAGTAGTTTCTTTTTAATCGTAATTTGAACCATGATGTATATATTCCCCACAGTGCGGTAGCGTCCTGTGCGAAAAACATGGGAAAATCGGTATGGTACGTCCTATCAACATATGGAACCACTTTTCCCTGTATTATAAATGTAATAACGTTTACCATCAATTTCCGAGATTAATCGATTAATCGATCTTTTAATATAACTGTGAAGTCTGGATAATTTTATATGGAATTCAAATATGTAGATGGTCATTACGGAATAGTTTTGCCATGAAGTCTGCGGATCTGATACTTTCCGCATATTCCGAAGAACTCCTGACGAAACGACACGAAACAACTTTTGGAGTAGTACTACGTACCATTTCCACTATTATTAAATAGCCGTAGAAGGAGTAGTTAGGTATAGTTTAACTATAATTAAAATCCGCACCGCGTTTGCTCGAAAGTAGGGAACTTGGTGCTATAAACCGGGGCGTGGCGCGAATTCCCGGTGATTAAGCCCAAGCTTAATCATACGCACGCGAGAGCAGAGTCTCGACTAGCAAATCGATAATTCTACAAATAGACGCTGAGATCGTACTGCAGTCGTATCGGATTAACGTCGATTCTCTGAAGGAATCCTCGTTTCGGGAAGGTAGAAGGGATCAAAGGAAACCAGCAGGAAAAGAAACATAGAAGGAATGGAGAAACGTGATCACGGGAATGTACTCCGATTCGAAATATCGATTTCACAACATCTTTACTAATGATCCTATTAACGTTTTTAATGTCGTTCGCTTCAAATATTCTAATTTTGATTGAATTCTAACTGATTGGTTACTACCATAGCTATAAACTTTTCATTTTTAAAACCTCGTTAAAATAATATGCCTTAATTGAACATGCATTATATTTTCTAAATAGGCGCTTTGTAAGAAAAAAGAAAGAATCTCTCCAATTGGATATACTAACTTACAAGAACACGTCGTACATAGAGACAAATTTGGAAATTTTCCCATTTCAACTGGTAATTTTGGGACATACTTGCAGAGTGTGAAAAATTGCCATTTTTATGTTAACAATATCAATAAGTTAAGAGAAGATTGTAATGTGTAATATGAATTAATTCCTTGAAATCTTCTTTAATTTTCCGGATAGTTCTCGTTCGTTAATGCGCACTTGGTAAGCAGAAAGGTCATCACTTTGGCTTAGCTACGTAAAATCGGCTTCGTGGCTCAGGCGGTTAACGCACTGGACTACGAGGTCGTAGGTCGTGAGTTCGATCCCCGTCCGGTAAACAATTTTTCGATTTCGTTTTCAAGCAGCAGCTCGCTGTTGGTAAGACGAGCCACGTTGTTTGTTTACGTTTCGAAAATATTGTTTATCTGGCGGAAATCGACTCATGACCGTTGCTGCACTTGGTGTAGGTTTCTGCAGTTTCCTACATTTCATACACAACTGTGAAGTATGGCGCCATCTTCATAAGTCGATCTGCAGCACTCGCAAAATCTTACGAATAATCAACATATAGCAAAAATTAAGTAAAAGGGCGATTCCGCCCGTTAATCAATAATTAAAAAAAAAAAAAAAATGTACTAATCGCTTTTGTATAGTGATTTAAATTGAATTATTATTTATATTTCCAGAAAATGTACAACTACTATTACACACTCCATACATAGTAGCGACGAATTCCCCATATACTTACACTACCACATTAACCGGATTCTGTTGAGCATGTCCGATGAGCGTCAGTCGCTGGGTTATGGTGTATGGACGCATTGTGAATTCCGACCTCGTAACGCATGATCGTGAAGTTTCGTAGTTTCATGAATGGCCAGCCTATCCCCGCGAACAACTCTGATATTCTCTAGTGGCTTCCGGCCCTGCGGGATTCGCCAACGCTAGAAGGCATGGCCGAATCACGCCGGAAGTTCCGGTTCGGTTCAAAATCGCCGCGCAGTTTCGAGAGCCCAAAATTCTCGATGCGGACAAATGGTACGGTTCACCCTTCGTCCTGTAGTTGGCCTTCGGTTAGTACCATGAGAAAATCAGATTGCGGGTAATAGTATAGAACGAATTTAGGTATGGCACAGAGGCAAGATTCACAGATCAGTCGAATCTTAATAAAGAAATGTACAGTGGTTATTTTTAGACCGCAGAATTTGAAGAAACTGATTTAAAATGGAAGAAACAGTCGAAAGGCTATAGGCGATTAAGATATTGACCAGGGCCTCAGATCGTTTTATGAAAATAAGGATGAAACCTTGTTTACAAATGCCTTTTTTCCATTTCACCAATTTTTTAACTCAAAAGATACTCTTCTGGATAAATAACTAACGAAATTCCATTTCATTAACCTTTTGGACTATAGCCACGCAGCTATTTAATCCTTTTTTATTGTTTTTTTTTTTAAATTTATTCCTGAGAAGTTTGTAAAATAGATACTTATTTTTGCACCAGGTCTCCGAAGCTGTGATCATGTTACAACGATTTTTCTTAAGACTCAAATGCACAGAAAAACGTTGTTCCTAGTTTATTTAAGCTCCACCTACACCTGCAAAATACCAAAATTAACCCAGAAACCCCTAAATCCAAGAGCGGCGGTGGTTCAGTTGGTAGAGTATCGGCTTCGTAATCAGAAAACCCTGGTTCGATCCCGACCTCTGCTACCTGCCATCGAGACACCTCTGTATTTGTTTATAAGTGTCTAATAACGCCAAAGCTCAGGTGGTTCGGATTCCACCTTCATAAACTGTAGGTCCCGTCGCGATTTAGTCCCATATGGGTTCAGAAAAGTCGACTTAAAATAATATTAAAAAAAACCCTAAATCTATTAACCCATAAAACCCGAAATACTTAAAACTCCAACCCATAAACCTCAAAACTCACAGACCATAAAACCCGTAATTCCCAAAATCCCTAAAGTCCCAACAATCTATTAACCCATAAAACCCGAAATACTTAAAACTCCAACCCATAAACCTCAAAACTCACAGACCATAAAACCCGTAATTCCCAAAATCCCTAAAGTCCCAAAACAAACCAAGTAAATTCAATTTTTACAAACAACCTCAATCCATCGATTGAATACTGTATTGAATGTAAAATGTTGTGCTCTTTATGATTCCGGAGCGAAAAATAGGGGTTCCTATTTGAAATTTCAATATCGACCTTCAAATGACCTTATCATGTAAGAGGTCAAAGTGAACGTCTCCGATCGAAATTATAAAACTGGTCTGAGACATTTTTTACGAAAATTGATATTTTCATTAATAAGTGGGAGGGGGAGGGTGGGGGCGATATTATTATAACACCTCCCCCTTTCAAGCGGGCGATTCGAGCGCATGGGCCCTTTTTGTATGCGGGCATTCAATTGCACACAAGCTTCCTTGAATATAACAATTCCACTCACATTTCGCATTGATCTTTATCAAGAAGATATAATCTTCGAAAACCTTCTCACTTTTTTTTTTGCTGATCATAATGTCTCTATCACACCGTTCCCTTATTGCAATTGTAAAAAACAGATAAATGAACGGTCTTTGTTACCATGACTTGCGTGACTGTCAAATGTCATTGTTGTGTCTACAGAGTTGAGTTACGTAGCGGAAGGCGCAAAGCCTTGAGGGTGCTACAGTAATCGAGCTACATCATGTATCTGTTGCTGCGCACGCAGACAGGTAGCCTTTCAGGACATTAAACGCATCTAGTTTGATTAAATATCGGTATAGATACGCCAGGAAAGGGACCAGAATAGTGGCAGTCTCTCTCTCTCTCTCTCTCTCTTCCATTAAACGCAAACCTGGCGCCGAAATTCTATTTGTTCACGGCGGCCGAACGGACTCGCACTGGTTGTCTGGGCTCTTGCCTGAGCCCTCGTAAGGCACTACGTCCATTTAATTATGCATTCGCGTAGTTACGTTCACCTGTCTGTCGCTAGCGACGTGAATTTAGCCGCGATTGTCGAGAATCGAGCAGAACGCATGTTCATACTCCCGAACCGTTTGAAATCGGAGCTTGTAAGCAAACGGCGGCAATGAGAATTGCTCTATTATGTTAATTTTATGGCTATACTGGTCAATTCAATTTCCGACTAACAAGATTTTAATAATTAACACCAATTTAGTCGAAAAAGAGTGTGATACGTTATATTGTACAGACATACATACTGTAGATGGCATTATGCGATATTTGTATGTAGCGATACGGTTCTTTTTATAGCGTGCGAGTGACATATCAACATTGCCTTGTGGAAATACACGTTAAAATTGTGTCATTGAATGGAGCGCTTACGTGGTTATAAAGTCGATTGACAAATCACATTGGGTGTTTCCTGAATCCCATCGCTGACAACATTTCAGCTATATCTGCTCAGAAATGGCAGAGATATGTTGGAAAGGGTCTATGCATAATTGAAACTATGGAATAGAATCGGCGAAGTTGGACTCCGTCTCTCTATTCCTACAAATGCATTCGATGTGCGGTACACATCATGGATCTTTCCATTTTTTACAGATGAAGTTAGGTAATTAGGGAAACTTTTAAAATTATTTCAGTTTTCGGAAATTTTTTTGTTTTGTATTCTAAGCGATTCGTGTTTATTTTACTTGTCTGTTTTTAATTGCATTCAGTGGCGTGGGTCGAGAACAATGTTCTGAATTTTCAAGAGCCATTAATGTGACCGACAAGAACGCGTGTGTGTTATCAAGCGACAATACCCCTGTAGCCTGTCAATTATTTCCATCCATTTTCATAAAGATTTAAATAGGCTATATGAAAAGGGATTGATTTATGTGAAGTTGATGCAAGGTCCCAAATATCGCATGTCGATAGCTCCAAAATCGTGGTAAACAAAATAATCCTCCGAATAAACCTCGGCGGTCTAAATTAATTGCATATTTCCATCAGGTTTCTCTGCGTAATGACGATGGGGATAACATTTTTTAAATTATCCCTCAGTTGCGTACATATTAAGTGGTAAACTATTGCATCAATGCGCGGCCACGGAGACAGTAATAATAACTTATCAGCCTATACACATATGGTTACTAATTTATGCCTGTTTCAGCATATATTTTGAACGTGCTTGCGAAACGATACTCTTATTTCACCCAAACAGTATGGTTGATCTTTGGTGACAAATATTTCCAACAAATCCTAGTCAATTCAACGTTACGCAATCTGGCACTGACCAGAAAAGAATTGTCTGCAATTACTTTAGGGGTTGCATGGCTGATTTACCCATATGCGATAGATGACTTACTATTACAGTACCTCTCTAACGCTTCAAACCTTCCGTTGCTATATGGAATGCGGAATGAATATAGTTGTCTATATACTCGTTGGTATGAGTGATCGTATCTCCGTAGCTGCAAAATGAGCGCAAATTCACTCATCCCACAATACTGCAAGAAATCGTTTATGCTCGACACAAACTCAAGCATAGATCCTGGTACAAATCCGCAATTTGTGGAGAGCACAAACTGCTTTGCTAGTGCTGTGCCGGTTTGTGCAAATTCTAAACCCGCACTAGCCTCCCTTTATCGCATTAATTTTATGTTACGTCTCTAGTGACACCTTACCAGCGGCCGTTCTGGGAACACTCAATGAGTGTCAAAAGGTACATACATACAAACGTACATATACATATATGTATGCATTTTCATTTATATTTAAGATCCGTTGCTATTGTGTTCCCAAAATGGCCGTTAGGTATGGCGCCATAAAATATATATTTCAATTAAAAAATTAAATAAAATATAAAATGTGGTACAATGTCAATGTAGTTCAATTTTATATTTAGAGGTTAACCCAACACATTCATGGTTAACTTGTCAAATTGACATCCTGTTTCACAAATCTTAGTTATTTCTTATATTTCCAATATTTTTTATATATTGACATATACAATGTGCTAGCTTAATTGTATACATGCTTACAAAGAATAAAATCTCGATAGAAACTGTAAGTCTTGTTGGAACTTGACAATGCTCCCAATCTTTACCAATTTAATTTGGCATTTATTTACTGTAGCACACTTCCCAGAGCGTGTATCAAAACCATAAATAAATATAATTACCATAGTTTGACTGCATAATATTTATCTTTATATTCAGGCGTAAAGTAGGGTTTTATGCCCCGACGACAAAACAGGAGGGTCGAGATTCAAACATTATTTTTCTCCCGACCGCGTCGGAATGTCTGTATTCCATGCTTGAAATGCGGGTTGAAAGTTGCCGATTCCGCCCTGGCCAGTGCGCATGCTCACTTCGTTCTCATTACTCCTTAGGGACGGAAAGTGTAGCCAGCGGGAGTAACGTATGGGGTCGGGAGAAAAATAGCGTATGCCACATGGGAGGCAAGCGCGCGCATAATATACTATTTTGATGCTGTAGGCGCAATAGTATTTTTCGCTCTGCCAGGTGTTCGGAGGCCCGAGGTGCGGCAAACGGGCCGTAAAATCGCATTTTGTGGCCTACTGTGATAAAAAATATTTTTGCGCCTCAATATGCGGGAATGAAATGCCAATTTCACGCCTTCATGGGCGTATTATTATTAAAAATCGTTTCACGTGTTTCAACGTTTTTTTTTAATATCGATGGTTCATGAAATATTTCACTGTCCCAGAACTTTTTTCCAGCGTTGTATAAAGGATCACACACATGATGGTGATGAATGTAAAACACATAGGTATTGAAATCTAATAAAGCGCAAACTCGATTCACGTCAACGAAACTAAACAATGTGCTCGCATTTAATATTTGTTATTGAAGTTTAGAACGGTTTTATTGTGTATATATTTACATGAATTTACAAGATATTTTTACGAAATTTAAAAATCAGGGCATTATCAGGTTATATTTGTTATATTTACAATGTTATATTTATACGTAGAACAGCTTGATATTCTATTCCTATAAGTACTGTCAGTTTGTACTCTTTTATTATATGTGTACATTATTTTATTTGTACATTAATAACAAAAAAGCAACTAGTTCGCCTAATCAATGACTTGCAGAAAAGCTTATATTCCTTAATTGACAGTTGAACGAATAGCTGCTTTAACTATTTTCGCTTATTGGTCATCTAGCGATACATATGTTTATCTTCAGATTAGGCATCTCATTCTCTCTTAGGAAGTATATAGTATAATTATAACTAATTTAGTTTAATGAAACTTTCCGCATGGAGCATTGATATATCTACTGCAACAATCCTGAAACACCTACACTAGTAGGTTTTCAATGCAAACACACCTGACCATTTTCCGATAATTATGACGCGATTGAACTGATAATTTAAGAATGCTTGGTTCTTCTTTTTTAATCTGAAGCTATACTTCCCCATCTTTATCCACAATATAAGTTAAAGAAGATATTTCTTGTGATAGTTGACTAGTCCCGATGAGAATAATCTTCAAACCTTTTTCTGTAACTTTAGGAAAAGCTAATAGATAATCATTTATTCCATAGATTTTATAGTTTATTGAATAAATATTTTATAAATAATTAGACGGTGTATGTTATTTCAGCAATATTGAAGTAAATCAATTTGGTAACAATATCTCTTTATATTGTTATGTCTACTTCTGTTATTACAGTGTTTTTTTCATAAGGTTTGTTTTTTATAGTTACAAATAATTTCGTCTGCAAGAAAATAATTATTTTCCTAATATGCGGTGATCAAGACGCCCAATTGTTTCAAAAGTGGTATTTTTCAACGCGATTTAGGACAAAATATGGAAGTTCAGACGCAGTAACGAGTCTACGAAGCTCAACCAGAAGTGTGGGGGTAGGGGGTCGTTTTCATTCTGGTATGAGAGCGCGATGGATATTAAAAGTTTCTCGGTCCCGGACGTTGTGGTTCGCGGTTGAATTTCAAGCGATTAATAATTCGCATCGTGACCGTCGCATTTCCTCCCCATCGTGACACCCTCTGTCCGTCGTACAGTCCCCTACCCATTTTCAGCCGACGTGTTATTCTGAACGTTATATTCCCGAGGTATAACGCTCGTAATTCCTGCGTCGTTGTAAATTTTACATTGTTGGTTCCGAATTTTTAAAAAGTAGTTAACGACCTTTCTTTGCGATCGAATAAAAAATATAAATTGCACAAGAATCCATGCATGTGTACTGATTTGAAGGTTGTTATTACTTTCTCCATAAGATTTTATGAAAGCACTAAACTTCGTCCAAGCAATTAAGAAAAAATATCATGTGGGTAGAATTGACCAAAAGTATACAAACTTATCAACGAATTTTGTCTCACACAAAGTCAAAATTAGATGATAATAACCTCATCGATTTCATCTTCTGGTGACCATCATCAGGATGAATTTCGTGATGGCGCGATTAATTGTATTTTTTATTAGCCGAAGAAATATATTAAAGATGCCTTTATTATCTTGTCTATATTCCAAAGTACGCAAACACCCCTTAGGTGTACGCATTATTGATTAGAGGGACACATACTACCACTTGTTTATAATAAAGTAGGTTTCGAAGAAAGGGAAGCTCCCGCTTGGTCCACGAATGTCCCCTCGAAATGAAGGTAATAATCAACTATAAACTCGGAAGACATCACGCGGGCCTATGGAGGACTTGTATGCTGAGGGGCTCAACCCCCGCCCCTCCTTTTTCACATAAGTTCATAATGACCTATGTGAATTATATATATATATATATATATAATAGCTCCTAGGTGTTACTGAAAGTACCTGACGCTGTAATGACCAACGCGTGGTCAAAAGGGGAGCAAGACTTTATCTAAGACTTTATCGTTCATCGCTGTTTTGTTGGTTTCCTTTGAAAATGCGAAAAAAATGTATACAACCTTTTTTGTAGAGAACTCAATTCTCTTTCCTTTTGTGTTTGACATATTTTTTAGATACATATTTGTCAAGATTAATGCGAAAATCCCTGAAAAATCTTGTTTTTTTACGGGTTCTTCCAGATGACGGCCAAGGTTTAACCGAGCGCCAATTTTTATTTTCATATTCGTGATCAAGCAAAAAATACTCCATAAACATGTGGTCAATTCCGTAATTTCGAAGACTTTACAAATAAATCATTTGAATTCCCGTTATGTGCAATTTTTCAAATTGTTGCTGTATAACGTTTCATACAAGTTAGTAAATAAACTACCAAATTTCGTATAACATTTATACTATAAGCTTGCGATCATTTAGCAATGGTAATATAATACCTCCTTCTCCTGTTCACATATTTCTATTTAACCCTAGCAAAATAAAAACGTTTCCCATAAAGTTTCAGGCGTTTCTCTCTTTCTGACGTCTCGTAAATAATTTTACTTCTACACCCCGAACCTGAGTTTTCCTACAGTCGCTATAGTTCTACGAAGGATCGGATTTGTGGCTGGGAAGAGTCCACGTGACTTTTCCAACTTTTCCTGAGGAACGACCAACGACGAACTGCAGCTGCTGTGTGTTTGGATAGAACTTGCGGATATTCGAACAAAGACGAGGTCGCGAGAATGCGGAAACAGCATCGGATGGAAAACAGTCTTGAAATGCAACAGCGCCTGAAGAGAAAAGAAAATCTGACGTTTCTTTGCCACCTTTGGGATATAGAGATTACGACTCGCGAACTCATAAGAGTGAGAAGACAATTGCGTAGAATATTTAATAATACAGGTAATATCTTCATTTATGGCACAAGTCATTAAATTCTTTCTAGGCACAGGGAAAAGTAAAGATGACAACAATATTAAAACAAGTATAGTCAAGCTGTAACGTTTATCACAATATGCATGATAAAGTCTACTTTCACTCAGTGGCAACAAATAGAACTTTCAGCAAAAGTCTTTGACTGTTTTTGACTAAGTGGTATAACATCTACATACAGGAAAAGACAAATGACTGTCCCAGCTCAATAACTGTCGATTCTATGAATGTCCGTGTGCCTAACCGTAAATTATTCTGTCCCAATAAAATTTCTTTTACTATTTTAGATATGTGCGTTTTATGTATCGAAAAGACCGATGTCCAGTTCAGCCCCCTCACTTAGCTAAATAAGCTACAACCCCACAGCACAAGTCTACAGTCTAGATACTTGCGTAAGGCAGCCACAGCCAGACAGCAAATTTTCTTTTGCAGTCCCGGCTAGAAAATTTCTTTCGGTATACGGCTGGTCCAAAAGTATAATCGCTTTCGAGGAAAACTAGCAGGATTCGGAGACTTCTGTTGTAACGTAACCGCAGCGGTCACACGATAAAGTAAAAAGGCTCTGTCCATAAATGCCCTACTTGGACAAAAATTGGAATATATTTAAATGAAATTAACAGACTCAATCATGCATTCCAACTTGATCTATGAACAATGAAACAAGAACAACTAATTAGAGTTTTTGACGTGAATCTATAACGGAAAGAAGGCGACACTGATTTACTGTCAAAAATAGCATATAGCAGTATATATTACGTATTAAATAAGTATCTTATAATAGGTAACTGATACGTCCCAAATTCATTCCAAAAAGCTTATTCTAGTTACGGAGAACGTTTAAACACAGCTTCATCTACGATTAAGCGCAAGACGTAGGCGACAATGAAGAAATCCTATTCCAGTTTCACGAGTATGTGGAAGTTTATAACTTTCGTGCAGTCCAGCATGAGCCAGATGTGGTTACCATCTTCTGATGGGATGCAAGTGAAGCGGACGGACCGAAACCTACAAGACAAACTTCGCGAAGGATTTACTATGGGCGTTGCAGAGAAGACCAAACCGTGAAGGAAATGGTGGTGAAAAATAAGAATAATCGCAGCATTGGGCAGGATAGATGAAGATCAAATATGAGATTCAAGCAAACATGTGATAATTATCATGCGACAGACGATTTCGTTAAATCAATAACCTAACACGCCGGCAATGCTATGAGAGCGTTTGTGTCCGAACAGCCAGGAGTTATTGCAATCTTTTGTAAGATATCGAATAACGGTTGACGATAAAGTGGTTAGGAAGTACTTCCGTTTCCGATGTGCATTCGGCCAGATTATTTCTCTGTCCGTCAAGTCACCCTTTTACATATCCCGTCTAGAACAATTTAGTTTCTAAACAACCCGCATGTATGAATGGATCACATAGTGACACCTGGAATGAAAACCTCCTACCGGTGGTAAGGTGACTGGTGCCATTGGACAGGAACTCCATCGAAAAGTGTGAAATGTAGGATGTTATTTGCAATGATGTCTAGCTGACGCTAATTTACACAAATTAACTTGCATTAAAACAAGACTATTTTAATATAATATTTATTTGTTTACATCGCTGAATCCAATACAGGTATGTCAGAACCTAGGATTGACAATCTTTGAGGGTAAAAATCTAGAAATTGAGAGGCCAAGTTCAGTGTAATCACCAAAGAAAGAAAATTAAGACCGCTGCTGGATTTCTGAACCAGAGTGCGAATGAAAACAATTTTTTGATGATTTTCTGGAAAGGTCCTAACTTACTCGACAATCATCTGTATTAATTTGTTAAATGTCACATGTAGTATACGTATTCGAATGATAACCAGTATCTCTTGAAACATTATGTCGTCGATACAAATTATTATGTGTCGTGCGCTGCATGCGTGGTATTACTGGTTTAGTAATTTGTATGTCCAGGAGAAATAACAAGAGGAAGCTTAATTATGTGTCAAGCAAACTTGATTATAATTTTCATTACCACACTCTATTATATTCACGCCTTCGTAAGTTATCTACAGTTTCATTTATCGTAAAGTGTTATTAACTAGATGCCAATTCAAGGAAATTTTTAAAACATTCATAGTTTTTCATAAAATAAATTGATTTTTACTAAATGATAAAATTGAAAAGTATTTATACATTCACTTTTGAGTCTTATAACATCAATTCTATTCTCTCCATAGGATTCAATGTTATTAGTGTATTATTTTATAAATGTATGTTTAAAATGGAATGTTTATATTAAAATTTGTTACTGAAATTTTGTCGAAAGTGAAACAAAATAATTTATGTGGCAATGAATACAAAATAAGACTAGAGGCTATGGTTACGTAGTATTATACATTTTAGTTTATTTTTTAAACAACAAAATTATAAAAAAATAACAGGAAATGAAAATATATTTATTACATTTTCTGTTGAATTATCGAACAAACAAGTTATTATTTCTAAAATGGCCAACTTTCAGCGTGGTCAAATATGCTTAACCGCAACTAATAGAAAAATGTGAGCATATTTGGATGGATGATGATGTGCGAAAATCATAAAGTGGAAAAAACGCCTACAGGGTATCACAGGATTTGAAGCATCAATCCTAACGTATTTATTATATATTTCAGTCTATTATATTTATATAAAAAGTTATTCTTTATATAAAAATATCGGTTCTAGAGGGCCCTCTACAGGTACAACTGTTGATGTGTGTCGGCAGCAGGTTGTCACTGTTGACAGACGAGATAGGTAGAAAATCAGTTATCAACGAGTCACGTAACTTACGATATCTGGAAAGTATTGGCTGCATTATAACAGTCGATATGTCACCTCGTAAATTGAAATCGATGTGGAACGTCGAATGCACAGGTTGCCAACGAACGTCTGGTGGATCTATGATAACAGCTGGTAGCAACATTACAATAACTTTTCTTTCGACACGTTGAAAGTAGGTATAAGAAATAACAATAAAGATAAGGAGCATTTGTATGTTCAGCATGCAAATGCAACATTAGTCAGGGTTGAAAATATTTGAAAGAGACGAATACAAAAAATGCACGGAAATAAATAAATGTGGTTTTCTGTACAAATCAGTGTACTTTAACCAAGTGGAAATCGTGAAACTAAATATTGCTTATAAGAGTCAAATATATTCGGTGGAGAGTGCCAGATTAATATGGTTATGTGAACCTGCCAATTCGATGATTAAAATGCAATAATTAAATAATCGCAGATTTTTTATTTGATTATTATTCTCATTTATACTCTAAACATCGTTTTAGGTTTTCGACGCATTGTCTGTTTTTAGTCACTTGAACACCCATACATCAAAAAATATAATGCTGACATCAGTAATGTATTTCTAGAAAAAAGCATATTTATCTTTGACGAGCTATCATTGACAAAAGAGTAATGAAAAATGGTGAAAAATTGAGATAAACCAAATTTTACAAACGAATGTCTTAGGTCATTGCTACAACATATTTTATTTCATTTGTCATGCATCCATGAAATCATATTTGTTAGAAAAGGAGATGCTCAAAATTTCACGGAGTTTTTGGCGTGTTCCAAATGCCAAAATCGGTGCGAGAGGGTGTCTTACAAATTTTTATGTAGATAGCTAGTCTCCGGCAACGAGGCCGGAACCTTCCAGAGGTAGAATATCCCATTACTATACCACACGCGTACAATGATACCGAAGGGATTCGACCAACAGTAACTGCTGCGACGAAAAAGGATCGTCCAAGCTTTTTCCAAGAAAGAAGGTTTGGGTGGAATATGGCAGTGACGACGAAGAGATTCAGAAATTAGACCAGTAGAAATCGACGCACGTCTCTGTAACAAGCTGGCAAGTAGTAGTGGACGTCCTGCAGTCTGATGTACGTGCCTGCCGTGACGTGAACTTTGGTCTGCCCAAAAGCTGGATCAAGTCGTCGGGAAATGGCGATTATCTTGAAAAGCCGCAGTGAATATGGATCTGTTGCATTTCCTTTCATACCAGTTTGGTCAAACCAATTGGGAGGCGGCGATTTTACTTAATGACCCATCTATAAATCTTTTCCACGAACGTGCTATATATTTTAATTTAAATGGACACCATATCTTTTGCAACTATACAATTTTTCTGATATTCATCTTCTATAAATTTGCAAAATTGATATCTGGCGGAGTTAAGCCAAAAATGTTTACTTTGCCAAATATAAACTTAATACGCTGGAGAACAAAATGTTTCTTATATTTATAATATAGCATTTCTTATAAGCTCAACTATATAATCTTCTATCAAAAAGGTGATTTTTCATTTCCGATGAAAATTGTGATATTGCGTGCACGCAAAACTTATAAAAAATAACGAATTCAAGGTGTACATAAGTTATATACTATTTAAAATATGATAGATTTAACGGTTCTTCATAGTTAAAGAAATTTTCTATATTTTGTGAGTTTGCAACAACTGATATGCAGAAAACAAACAATAAGAAATTGGTCATTGAAATGATATGAAAGATTTTTAACTGATAACTACATTTAGAAAATATGTCATGCTGCATTCGAACGTATGCGTGCATTGCTATTGTTAATTGAACGAATTGCGACTTTCATTTAGTACCGTAGTAGGCTACATTTCGGACAACCACCCAAAATTTAAAAATCTGTAATAAGAAATTAGCAGTGAAGTTTGGTTCTAATTCTAAAAGGATACTAAGCCATGTCCTTTATCCAATTTGTGCGAATCTATGATGCCGCAGCTATTTTCTTGACAATTTGTGAAAATGTTAATGTGCTTAGCCATACTGTAACTACTCGACCGGAAAATTTCGCCGGAAAGTTTTTTATAATAAATATTGAACATTTATTTCTCGAGTCCAAATGGCGGATTGGCAAACCAGCCACGTGTATATTTCGATTCAATCGCGGACTTCCGATCGCATCGACTTATTTAACGATTCTAAATTTTTTCAAGCTAGTGAGGAAACAAAAACGAGCCAACAAAAACAAACATGCGTAGTTGCTGCCCAGCGATCTGTTACTTTTTTGCATCTGTCCACGTCGAGTACTTCCACGACAAGGTCATTGTCGCCATAATCGAATTTCAAATTCAAACGCAAATTTCGAACAACCACAAGATTGACAGATTGCTATGCACTCGCACTCGAGTTCCCATCGCAGATATCACAATACAATACCGTCAAGCCGCGAATGACTCCTTATCGTAAGCGCCGTGTTCATGGCGCCCTGATCACAATCCGATACATAACAATCAAAATCCCTAGCAGTCATCGGGTAAATCCATCCAAGGCGAGTGCAAGGACTAACCCGGATTTCTCCACCATTACCATCTCCAACATGAACAATAGGTTCCTTCGTCACGAGAAAACATCGCAGTGATTCGAAACGTCCGAGCAAAAGACCAACAGCATGAAACAACTAAACTAAAAACATCATATTTCCGAAAACAAATAACAAACAGAAGGCACGATTGCGAATTGACCCTATTGCTATTCAAGGGTCTTACATAGTGTAAGATAGATCCAGTGCGCCTGCAGCCGTCGTTACCTAGATACGCAGATTCGTGTGTGCAATGGCGTGGGAAAAACTGCAGAACAACCCACGCCCAAGTACCTTATATATTCTTAAACGGTTAGGCTACTGAGCCTGGCCACTGCGAGTCTATACGATCCTATTGTGGCAACCTTAGCTAAGTTAAAGTTCGTCCAGTAGTTTCAGGATCCCTATGTAAGCTACGATACTACTGAATGAATAGCTCTTGATTTCTTCAGGTATTAGAAAGTCCTTTCCAAAAATCATGTATCTTTCCTGACAGGTTGCTGTGCAAAATGTCAGTAAGTGTACAGGAGTTCCGTTCTCAACAAGACAAAATCTGCAGGATGCGGTATTTGTTAGCCCCATCCTGAGTGAGTGTTTGTTGAGTCGACAGTGTCCTGTTAATAGTCTTGTTATCGCTTTTGCAGTATGTTTTTTGGAGTTGATAACTTCCATGGCCCTATTTTTGTTGTGGCCTTCTATCAGTGATCTTGCATGTCTTGAAGTGTCCAAGGTGCCCCAAGCTTTCTTTGGTTCACTAATTGTCGACTTTTTAAGTAGTTTTTTCGCTACTTTAGTGGTTATTCCCAAAGCAGGCTCAGGGCCAATGAACTTATTACTGGCACCTGCCTTGACGAGTTTGTCGGCTTCTTCATTTCCCCTATTTCCTGCATGCTCTTTTATCCATTTTAGGATAACTTTGTTGTTGTATTGAGCCAGGTTATTCAGGGAAAATATGCAATCTTTTACTAGTCTGGAGCTTACTTGTAATGCCTCCAGAGCCATTAGCACGGCTTGACTATCAGTTAGAATGTTGATAGTGCAGTTTTTGTACCCTTTGCCCAAATTAGTTTGCGCACATTCGCTGACAGCCATTATTTCTGCCTGAAAGATGCTTGCATTATGTCCGAGTACCTTACTTAAACAAAATATATATAA
Source organism: Trichopria drosophilae (assembly GCA_030407085.1). NCBI lineage: Eukaryota > Metazoa > Arthropoda > Insecta > Hymenoptera > Diapriidae > Trichopria > Trichopria drosophilae. Next base: position 9,988,825 of record CM059582.1, on the reverse strand, counting down.
TCAGTACTGGATCGCTAGATATAAAATTACCAGAAACTCAAGTCACACATTTCTATCACCTTCATTCCTATTTACAGTGATGTGTCTGTAACACACACAGTGGGAATATATGCGGGGTGTCCAAGAACTGACCAGCAATAATTCAAGAGGTGACTCTGCTTGATATTTTAAACTAAATAGCCCTATACCGAAATTGGATCTCAGGCTCAAAATTTGAGTGATTGAATTTTAGAAAAAATATTACTTTTTTTTGCAATAACTAAATAATATGCTGTCAACTAAACTATTTATTTCCAGACATCATTAGTCCGATTCTACCAACCGAATACGTTTATTCAGTATACCAAAAAGTGGTATCAGCATGATATGTTTTTTTGGATACTGATCAAAAATATATAAATTGGTTTATTTGGAAATTGATAAAAGATTAACATAACCACGACAAAAATATTTTGAATCCCACAGAACCAAAATTATTATGCAATTTTTACATAGTAAGCACAGATAATACAAGAATTTTGCTGTAATTATATAAACGAAGAAAGAAAATTCAATGAAGTATAACCGGAAACTACGGTCGTTAAGATTTTCCCTTCTCGTGGCCGCTCCACTCTTTGCAATATAACCGCCGTACCGCTGTTGTAGGATGCAAGAACCCTTTTACGCCCGAACTGTAATTAGTTTTCGAGTTAAAGGGGACTAACACTGTCGTGTACTGTGCAGTGTAAACTCACGTGACTTCTTCGAGGCATAAAACGATCGAATAAAAACGGGATGAGGAAGGAAAGCCGTTTTTTGTTCAGGACCAGCGTCATGTCGTAAGGACGCATAGTCAGATGAGCACGTATCCTCTGCATTATGAATATTTCTGTGAAATAAGAAAGAATGAAAAATTAGCTTGTTCGGTCTCCCAACTTATCTATTGTATATCGTATAGGCCTGGAAAACATGTGAGTACAGAATTTAATATTAATATAAGCAAAACAAAATTTACTTGATGTTTCAGCCACTTGTGAGCTCAAGAAAAATAAGTCCATACACACTTGTAAATAAGTGAACTTTAAACTATTACAATTTAAAGAGTAAAACAATAAAAAATCGCGTATTGTACACCCAATAACTAGAGAACAGACGGACAGTTTGGCGTAAACTTCTTTATTAATGTATGTCATTGTTTAACATCGATTTTCGACTCTATTTGAAAATTGTACATACAAAAATGGCAAGACACCTTAAAAAAGAAATCTTTTCTTTGTATTGGTTGCATCTTTCTTAGTATTCAGCGAATGAAAATGAGTAAAAGTTAAAAATACTTCGTGGAGTTCACCACCTCAAAATCAATAACTATAATTTCAAAAACTTGACGACAATGCGCAGATACGTCAGAATGAGCGAGGGTTGAGGAGGGCGATTTTTTGTGATTGGTTGTTTGAATTAACCTACATTTTATTCGATTGTCGTTAGAATTGGATTACTTATGTATGTTTTCCTTATACAGTTGATTAGCCATGTTTAGATTCCTAATTTATTTTCTCTTCACGTCTTATTGCACATACAGTTGCAATACAAAAATATTGTTCAGCAATGTGCAAAAGTTTTTATCTGAATTTGATTGCGTGCCTCACCTTTGAATCGAGCCGTAACCATCACGTTCGAGGAGGAAACTTTTTCTCACTGGTATCGAAAACTACTATTATCCTCCGTATAGTTTCTTTACTTTTCGGAATACCGGACATCTTTGGCTAATCTCGGAATAGGTAGCAAAGAAACGAGAAGTGTTAAGTATGCGTGGTCGGCTGTCCAGAGTAGAGTCCGATATATGTAGGCGTCTGTGATTCACCTCAGCTTCGTAACTATGTTGGCTTTGAGCCATGCATACGGACTCACACTAAGAACTGCGTACTTCAAGCTCCATCCGCGTTTCTCATGCCAATATTCCTAAATGACAAATGCTTTAATACCTGCCATGCCCATGGGCTAATCTGCGCATTTCAGTTCGCAACCCCTTTTTTGGCTTTCTTCGATCTTAAGTCTCAAATACTGCCCTATAAGTTCTCGGTTGTGATAAAGAGTCTTACAGCATTTTTCACAAAACTTCCTAATTGGCGCAACTTTACTTTGGAATAAACTGATTAAGATTTGTTTTAAAGAATATGCATGTTATTACTGCCATATAAATAACATTCTATTGAAACATGATAGAGTAGAAAACGCCAAGTTTTGATGTTAACACTTCAGGACGTGCTATTTCGTATTATATATACTTTCATAAATTCAATTTGACAAAGACGCTGACAAAGACAAAGAAAATCTTAGTGCAAGTGGAATGATCCCCTGGATCATACAACAACAGGATTTCCACTTACGCTAAAAGGACTCCATTTGCGGTAAGTGGACGTTTTAAGAGTGAATCGTATGAAGTTAAACATCACATTATAAATGTTTTCACGTTTTCAGGATGTAAAATGATCATTTTCCGCTTCATGCATTAGCTAATAAATTTATTTATAGGTACATTTTTTAAATACTTGAAATCGAAATAATAATGTTTGCACCACACGAAAGTAAAATTTACGTTCCTAGGTTGTATAAAATTTAGATAATGCTGTAAACACGTTTTCGATTCAGAGGGCATAAAATGACCATTTTACGCTTCCTTTCGGGGGCGTGAAATAAAAACAGTCTGAAAATGGATGATTTTTCGAACAAAAAAGCCGATAAATACGATTTCTTATAATTTTCCACAATACATTACATTATGACAATGATGGGAGACAATAGAAAAAGACAATTGTAAATAAAAATAAATGCGCTGCAGAGGGCACAAATTTTCCATCATAAACATTAACATTACTTATCGAAAAATAAACTCGCTAGTAAATCTTGGGCGTCGCAGTGATTCGTAAGCATCTTTAATTTGTGTGATAGAATGAATTGTCATTTTACTCCTCCTAAATCGAAAAATATTGTTTGCACCACGTGCGTGGCATTTACGCTCTTGATGCAAAAAGTACTATTGTATCATAATTAACCGAAATTAATTTAAGAGACTAAGAGAAATAATGTTACGCATTCGTTGAATTAATGTTCTCAAAAATACATATTTAGTACCTGGAAAATAACTTGGATGTTTAACTTTTATGTATATTATTTATTCATGTTATCATGACAATTAGTTAGCAAATAGATAAACTAATAGGTTTCGAAGTAACGTGCTATACTTGTTAAGATAAGCATATAGTTACAATCATAATTTTATGTTTCAAATATGAACAAAATGTAAGAAATTCACTGATCAGATAGTGCGGAGCTGCGAAACTGATTCGTGACTTTTAAGATTGAATTATTTTAAAAGCTCGAGGTTCCGGGCATTTAGACAACGATCAAAAGATTGGAGTGTCTAATTGCTATTTAATCTGCCCACCGCATCACCCTGCACGTAAGCCATGCTTGGTGTGCCTTTACCGCGTTCTCTCGTTTTCTTCCTTCTTTTTCTTTTATCCTTATGCAGTATCTTTTTTCAGTGTCGTCCTAGCTGCTATTTGTTCTTTCCTCGTCCGGGCCAAAAGCAAAGCGCACTAATTGAATTTTAGTTTAAATTTTACTTGTACCGTATTTCCTTCTGAAAGTTAATATCATTTTAGAAATTGCACAGTATTACTAGTGGATGTAATGAATAAGTAATTTAATCATTTCTACTACTGGTGCTGTAACATATTGAAGAATGGAGTAATATTATTAATCGTAATAAACGCCTTAATTTGCAAATAACCGGGCGTTTATTCAGGTCCAGTTATGTATTTTTAAGAGAGCCCATGTTGAAAAGTTTTATGAAAATTACTTAACATTTTAATAAAATTGCTGAATAGAAAATGTATAAAACGTCTGTATATAAATGGATTGGGTAAAAAAAAGGACAATCGAAAACCCAACTGCCAAAAAACCGAAACTTCAAAAAATGACTCTCTGCTTGTCGATGTGCCTATTGTTTTATAGGTCGACTTTTTGAGCGTTGATTGTATGACTGTCGGTTTTTTGATTTGCCGATTTTTCGATCCGCACCTCCAGAAACGTTGTTTGGATATCAATGAGCAGTAAGCCGAAATGAATTCGCAAATAGGGTTACATTACAATCGTCGACCTGCTCTGAATTTTCTAGGATGCTTCGACCAATTAAAAAGGAAGATGAACAAAGAATACTGGCGACTGTCATGTGATATTTTTCAATTCAGTTTGAGATGATTTCGGCTGGAATTCAGAGAGAACAATACTGAATTTGTAAAATTTAATTTATCCTATAAATTAGCTGCCGAAATATCTTTCTAAATGTGTTTATATAAAAATAATTGTATAAATACAAATCAAATAAATGTATTTTTATGCTTGTATTTATTAATCGATAACTCACTATTTGATGGAGTGTCTTTGTCAAGCTAATCGCGATGTTTTTGTAATGCATACTTTTAATTTTTCTAGCTCATATTTTCTGATAACAGAAACTCGTCTGCTCAATCAGAAATAATGCAAATTTTACTAGAAAAAATCCCAATTTATTTTTAAGATGGTAAAAATACAAAGGTTTGCCGTTTTTGTGTAAAAGCAGGTATATGAATTATATTTAAATTTGTGAATTCACTTTTTATTTATATTTTTATTTAATTTTGTTCAACATTTTGCATGAAAAATCAATTTTTATTATTGCTTCTGATTTATTTTGTAATAAAATCATAATTTCTTTTTATAGAAATATCTTTAGAAGCGAGTTTTTGTAAAAAGCAGTAAATTATTCACAAAATGCTTATAAAAATATACGAATTTATAAATACTTTATCAATTTTTTATCAAACCACTTTTAAACATTTAGAAGTATTGTACATTTCATATCTACTAACGTTTTAAAACCACATGAATGGCGCACTACCGAAAGGTAACCTTTTCAGGTACTGCTACCACTACCGTCACAACCAATATTTGCACAGTATTAAAACGAAAATGATTAAATAACATTAAGAAATTAGAGGAATTGTTACAACTCTATGTATTGTCCAGTTGATTATTTATGCATTAATGCATGTTTGTAACATTCTTACACTATATTCACAACTTTTAACGCTCACAAGTAAGTAAAATGCCCCCCCCCCCCCCCAAAGAGGAATAGAACCCGAACCATATGCCAATAGCAAAAAATCGTTACTTGTAATAATAAGAAGACGACTAATATACTGACAAAACCCGACGATTTAACCCTTTAATGGTCAATACACACAATTTGCACACGGAATTCAGCTTCGTTTTTTGTATCTAATTAAAATTTTGTAAAAATGGAGTCCTCCATATCTCTGTACTCTTTAGGCCGCTCTTTATAAATTCAGCAAATTTTCAAAAAATGCTGTTTACCACATTTTATTTCAAAAATATTAAAAAAAAACGCGACTTTGAGCTACGATTTTTGTTTAAGGCAATTTTCACTTTCATACCAGTTTCTGATCACTGGTTAACCTATCACTAACGCATTCCCGTCAGTTTTACTTCAAAAGTATGTTTACACATAATCCTGCCGATTTGGAATTTAAAATACAAAAGAGTTAATGTTACGTCCAAATCTTACCGTTTTCAGAGCGTCCTATTAGTTATTTCCACATATTTCCAGTACTATACAAACAGTGTAGGAACCAATTGTACTAAGAAAATCAAATAAATGTTAACGTGCCTGTCTTATGCAAGAATGAACTAGAGTTATTTAATTAAGAAAATGCAATTTCCAGTGTAGCGTTAGGTACAAAATTTCAATTCCAGATGGTGTAACTTTTTTGGTATAGAATTAAATAATTCCATCAAATCAGGAATTGCAGTTATATCATTGTGGTTTTCATAATACATTGAAGACTAAAAAAATGTATGTGATTAAAAAGAAATGGCTGCTATCAAAAGTAGCGTTATTCATGATTTTTGACCATTGAAAATGTCAGATATCTTATATAATATATTTTATGGCTTTTAAAAAGGTATTTTTTATTTATGAGTATACGAACACAATCAGATCTTACTAAATTATGTGCTACCAGAAATAAAGAAACTATCATCTGTTATTATCCCATATTTGATCGTGAACGGCTTGAAATTTAACCTTTTTTAGTAGCACATCGATAGAATAAAATATGGCGAGTTGGAACCCTGCGTGATTATGTAAAAATACTATAACTATTTTTGAATAAAGTGGTAACTTATAATTACAGATTTTAACATCTACAGTTTAAAAATAACGGCATTCCTTATTGACAATTCAATGGTTAATTCTGACCTGTATTTGCATTGTTAAAATAGGCAATTTACAGCATTAAACAAAAATTAATCATACAAGAAGATTATTTGTGTATATTGTATTCCACGACATTTCCAACAAAATAGTCCGTAAATAAAAGGTGTGCTTGTCATTTTGAAGTTTCGCTCAGAAAAAGTCTAAATCGACCGGTTCCGTGGATTGTCCTATATATGTATCTCCTAAAATTAAGAAATTATCATCCTGATGTTTTGAATAGTGTACAATTGATATAAATATATAAGCATATTGTTATATTCATACAGATAATATATAAACAACGTACTTTACACGGAGTAGGTGCAAAATTCCAATTTATGCAGGCAAACGGCGCGGCGGGCGGCGAATCCCTCAAGTGGGAATTAGTTGATCACCTATGGGGTATAAAGGCTTACGCCCGTGAAACACGAACAACATTTTTATACATTAAGTTTATACCAACAAATTAAAACTGAAAATTGTGAGAAACTGTTTTTCATAGAGCAAATGTTACAAGTCTGGAATATGCACATTTTTTAGTTGATTTTCGTCACTTATTTTCGATCGGAAATAAGATTAATATGGACTTGAAAGTGACCAACCCAATCATTTTCGAGTATGCTCTTTCGATTGGCGTGGTCGGAATTGCATTAAAATTGCTTCAAAATCCAACATGGCGCATTTTAATTAAAAAATGAACAAAATTTCGTGAGTTACGCTTTTTGTGAATTTTTTTGCATCAATAATGCTGCGGGATCGATGCTTATTCGCAACCAAATGTGCACAAAATTTATGAACTAGACTAGATTTTTTATTGTTTTGCCCCGAATCAACCTAACCTCTTCAAAACGTCAATATGTCGAAAAAAATGATGAACTGTTTTGACAAACATAGTCTTGAATACTATAGACTTTAGAGAGAATTTGCGAACAACAAAAATGCTTTATAATGAGGCAATAAATGGTTTTTTATCAGATTGCATTGATATGCATTTTGACTTTTAAACTTTTGCTGTTTCAAACTGCCATATATTTACAAAACATACTCGAATTAGATCAGCTATGGAATTTTTGAAGATGAGCAGTTTACAGTTCAACGTGATTAACCATTTCATCACTAGACAATGATGCAAAACGAGAGCTTACACAATCTATCAATTTCTTAAAATGTAGATTTAAGACAAAGAAACGTGTAGAAGCGGAAGAGGAATACACTCTCGAGAGGATTGTGTCGGCAGGTACAGATTGTAAGTTCGAATCCCATAAAAAATGTTCCACCACATTTTTCAGGATTAGTCCGCCTCGTGTCCGGAAGGACAGAAAGGCAGCTCAAGAAGAGGTGTTGCTGGATGGTAGAGAAAACGAGTAATGTAATGAGAAAGTGAGAAGAAAATGAACACAAAGAAGAAATGAAAAGAAAGAGGTACAGAAAAAGTCGTGAAGAAAAGAAAAAAAACAACAAGACAGAGAGTAAGAATGAAAAATTGATGCTTTAACGATAAAAGAATGAATAAGCTAATTGCCCATTTGTCGTCAAGTACTAATGAATATAATTATATGACATATATTATATTTTGCACTGCAATTGAACTCATATTTGATAATTTAAGTTATCATAAGAATAGAATCAAATAAAAGTCTTGCAATTTTAATTATGTCTCTTGTTTTCTCACTGTAAATCTGTTAATTTTCAGCCCAAGGGACTTAAAATAAAAATATATTTATTGTATTGGAATTCATTTTCATTGTCAATATACAAAACAATTTCGCAGCCATACATTTATATTATAGCGTAAATAAAGAAGATATGTAAAAATCACGAACGACACTACATTATAAATAATCATCAATTACAAAGATTTGAAAAAAATGAAACTTTGCAAAAGTACATTTCATTCTGTCACAAGTCGTAGAACAATTTCATTCTCTACACACCTTAGTTTCGGGAAACTCGTCTCCTCTCCGGAGACGCATCGCAAGCTACTGGGGTCTTGAATCTTGATACATACTGTCTCAAAAATATATACAAAACTCTGGAGAGCCGTTATCGTAATTCACCAGATTCCATGCATGGGTAAACCTCAGAATTGCACAATTGTTTCATTTCGAATCCAACACTTTTTGAATGATTTTTTTTCACGGTTTTATTATCCTTATAATATTATCAAAATAAAAAAAAGGTATAGTTAATTACTTTATTTTGTTGAGGAGATTTGAAATATTATGGGGGTTTTTACAAAAATTGTATTTTCTCTAATTTCACAGTAAAATCTTTAGTGGAAAAGATCACAGTGAATACCTCATTCTGATCGTTGAATGCAACCCATTAATATCAGGGGCTTTTTTGAAACCGGTGCATAGTACGTACTTATAGCATTCCGCGAGAACAAGTTCGAAAGTTCGATCGTCAGCAGAATTGAAAAGTTGCTGCTCCAGAATGAAAGCTGGTCCAGAAATCGTGGCGTGCAAAACTTATGCGCGATTTATCACTGGTGCGGGAGTCGGATAAGATTCGTTCTGGACGCGTTACAAGTTCGGTTTTCCTTGTGATGAAGTGTAGCGGCACGATAGTTCCTGATTAACTTAATTACGTTTGTAATATCGGTTATGCAACTTTTCGAACTAACCTGACCCTGTTCTTTAAGTCTCTAAGACTTTTACCATGTAAAGCATTGATCGTTATGCTTCTCATTAACCATATAATCGTTTATCAGTCTCTATGTGGATTTTTGAAAACTATTTAAAAATTTTTCCATGCGGGTCTCGATTTGATAAAATATCAAAATGATCATCAGTTTTTCAATCACTTTAACAATCGTCGAAGTTTCTATTGTACTTTCTAACTAAAAATTACATTATACTCAACTTTCCCTGGCAGACAGTTATAACTACATTCTAACATTAAACCCATGGAATCGAATTGCTGCAGCTGCTCCTAAAGAACTTGGTAGTTCCCCCAACCGCTTTTCGCATAACAAAATTTAAATTCTCCGTCAGTCAACTGCACCGAGAATTACGCTAACGACCGATTTGGCAATAATTCAACAAACGACGTATATATATATATATGCGGGTTTGAGAGCATGTTACTGCGTTCTGTAATGAGTGAACTGAACTTATGAGTATACTGTGATTACAATTGGACGATAGTTGGATAATTTCTGTTCCGAAATAGAGGGATTCTAGTTGTCTAGTTACCGTCATACAACCGCAAATGGCGGAAACATCATTAGTACCATATCTTCGGAAATGCGGAAAGTAAATATGCACATAGATTGAATTCAAATTTGTAGAACGAATGTAGGAAAATGTACAGAAGTTCTCATTTCTTGCACTTGGTTTAATTTAAAATAAAACAATAAAAACAACAACACAAACAATTTGCCTCGGGAACCGTATTTTCTTATTCGGCTATTCTTAAAACCATAGCTGCAACTAATAAAAATGTAAATGGAATTTTTATTACTATTTACGTGCATGGAAGCATACCAACATTTTTGTCATGCAAGGTTGTAAAATCTGATTTTAGGACCTCATTTATTGCATTTTCTCCCTAGGAAAATTACATGAATAATACGTTTCCCAATCTTTCGTATTGTCATTTGTTGACATAAATATGAATTTTAAATCATTTATACTAAAAAATTTAGTTTGCATCATTGGCGTAAGCTTTTACTTCCTGAAGGCGGTCACCAGACTCCTTCGTGCCGGTTTCGTCTGCATGAAAAATACTATTTTGATATCGTAAGCGTGAAATTAGAATTTGCAATCCAGAAATTGAGGCGGAAAAACATTTTGCATTAAAATAAATAATGTTGAAATCTCAGGGATCGAGATTCTCCCCTTTTAGATATACAATGACCATTGAGCCAATTTCGACGTCCTCGCAACCTATAATCGAGGAGTAAACCTCTATTTTACATCCTTCGTAGAAATACAATCATTGTTTTCTGAATAACGTAAAACACACTTGCGATTTCATTCGATGTTTATAATCTAAATAGTATTTGAAACATCGGAAGAAGGGATATTTTTTTCTATCGACGTATAAAAAAAAACTAAGACCGAAATAAATTGTTTGCCTCCTTGTTTTCACTTAAATTATTTACGCTTAAATATGCTTTTCTTTATCGCGAGTTTCAGATGTTGAACAATTTTTTGAACAAAGTGAACAATTTTTAAATTCCGTTATGCAACTCGGAAGGCAGAACGAAAGCTCTTTTCTCCACATCTCAGAGGTCACTTCCACGTCTTTTCTCTAATCTATTCGATGACCACGTTTTCTAATGTAATGCTAGTCTTTCACCCACGTTTTCGCAAGCTTCCCTCTTGAAAATTAACGACTGGGTTTCTTGAATGTCCCGCAGGAACTTTAGCATCTAGGTATGGCACTGCGCCAATCGAAGAACCCGGAGCGATTTACCCGAATCACCTTTCTTAACAGTTTGATTGAAATTGCCTGAACACCATAGCTCGAGTTTATCACTGGCAATTCTCGGAAGCAAGAGATGTCGCTGAGGAACTCGCAAATCTATCGGGCAATAGGTAATTGGCTGCGGCGAGAGTGGAATTTATCCTACCTGATTAATAAGGATATAAAAGATAAATAATTCTCTATGATTTATAACAATCACTTTCGCGCATTTGTTTGCTTTGCATGCTCTTTATCGGATCTTTCAATATCCGAAATAGTTTGCCGACAGCTCCTAATAAGCGAGTCCCCATCATAATTTTGGAATGACTATGATTTATTTTATGAAGGATACGTTTTGCTAAATAATAAACAAACAATACAATATTTTCCCTTACATGATTATACTTGTTTATCCATGAAACTATTTATACAAGGTGTCCAAAAGGTATCGAAGCACGAGTATTTATAATTTTTATATAAAATATTTTTTACCCAGGTTACGATCATTTCCGTAGTAACTTTTGGCGCTCGATCTAATAGTGACCTTGGTTTTGTCCTTGTCGATGATCTTCACGGTTATTTCGAGATCATCTTCGTTTTTTAAATGGCAAGACCCTTTTCCGACCTCGGCCATCGAAAGAGTGGAAAAATTTAATATCAAATTCGTCTTATAAAAAAATTGTCTATGCGACCGTGTAAAGATAAAAAATGAAGGTTAAATGTCTAAAAAACGATCTGACGTACTTACTAAAATGACGTGTTTTTCAGGGTAACATAATATTGCTTCAGTAAAGTCAATGAATTAAAAAAGTTTTGATCATATTGATTGGCTGAACTTGATGTTAATTTTCAAGGTTGTGTGAAGGTCATAACGCATTTTTTAATTAGTAAACCCCATTTTTCAATGCAAAACCTGTTTTTTGACATTGGACTCTTAAATAAAGGCACTTTTTTGTATGAGCATATTGATTTTTTACTTCCTCGACCTGACCTTTCGAAAGGTCAAGGTCAAAAGCACGTAGTAAGTTCTTGTCACACACAATTCTTCCGTCATATCGAAAAAGTGATGTATCACTTTATTCTTTCAATATTTAATATCTGCGATCCTCCTTATAATGCTGGCAGAATGTACTATAAGGAAATAAGGGATATGATTCTTTTAATATTGCATATAAACATTATGAAACCTAAACGTAAAAAAAATGATAGATTAAAGTAAATATTTGCTTCAATATAGTCTTAAGTAAATAATTACTAGAAGTAAAGAGATATGTTCTTAAGAAGTAATTCTTTATGTGATACTAGTGAAATAAACATTGAAAAAATGATTTTTTTTATGCAGGATAAATTTTGTTATAGAATGCCCTAATTAAGTGAAATTTTTCACTTTTCGATCAAAAAATTACCGTATATGTCAGATAGACTTTGAAGACTCAGATATAGCTCGAAAATTCTTTAAATATAACCTAAAAAATTTTGAATTGTTGAAGTCCGGTGATTTCAAAGTCGTACATTAGGTTCAAATTAGTAAATCTATAACCAAAATCATGGCGCGATTACTTTACTTCGACCATGAGGGCAAAATGCCTTAATTGGTCAATATGCTTTATATTTCGACCATAAGGTTAAAATTAAGACGAATAACGTGCTGTAGGTTTAACCTGAAAGTCGAATGTACCATGGAAAATGACTTGTAGGGAATTTCATCCAACAACGATTACTTCGATAATCGAACCTCAAAGTGCGTCATTACGCAAATTTTCTAAACATTTTCCGGCAAAATGATTTTCTGAAAATACTGATTGTGATATCCTATGAAATAACACTCCGTCAACAGTCGAGGAATATATAGCTGTTGATTCCCGTGTTGGAATTTTGGAAATGAATTAGAGGAAGAAAATTTAAAAAAGGAAAAATTATACCTTTTCACCGACCTCTGTCAGTCTTCTATTATTCGTTTATGTTCTCATTATTTTAAAACGGTGGTGATTTTGAAATGGGGACAATCTGGTTTTACCTTGATTTGCTCAATACCATTTGCATTCATTGGGTTTGAACGCATTTGTCATACCGCAATTTATCGATTACGTAACGGTTCGAGAATCGATAGTAAATACAATATGCGCAATTGCCCTATTGGTAGATATTTCGACTTCAACGTCCACAACTTTGAAGTCAAAATTACCTAAATAAGGAAATTTTATTTACCGGTCGAATATTTTACTTTTAGGTCTAATAATGACACATCCGTCTTTAATAGAATAACTTCAAAATTCGCTGTTTAATAATCAATTGAATACTAATGTTTTTTTTAATACCTAAATTTGAAGAAGCCTAATATTGTATTACTTTTAGTACATAAATAAAACAAAATTACTACAAGGTATTTCATGCGTAACATACAATCGACGATGTTTTAACAATGAATAAATTTATAGTCTCGGCGAGTTAATTTTAACAATGTCGCATAAAATTTTGATGAGACAATTTTTCGTAGCACGTAAATTTAATGCTCCATTATGCGATATTTTACTTTATGAAACGGACATTTCGATCTATTATAGGTCCATTTTACCACTTGGACTTCGGCCTAAAGAGAAAATGCCTTGTATTACGAAATTTCGACGGTCAAATTATTTCACTTTTGTCCCCACTTACCGTAATTCGACTTCTATTTTAGGTAAATAAGCCGTGGTCGAGATAATCTGTCACCCTGATGGAAGTCGAAAAAATGTAATTTCTACCTTTTTTGCTGCTTGGGTATGGCGTAGAGGTTTAAGTTCAGTAAATATATTCTTTCATGCATTGTTTTTCCTACCTAGCAAACTGTGCAACGTTGAAATTGAGCAACGGAATTAGCAATTACAAATAGGTGTAAAGTTATCCATTGGAGGAAATAAGCCTGGATAATACAGTAACGCCTTACGCATTAGGGAGCGTGACCTGGTTCCCTCTTATTTTTGTTTTTTCTTTTTTTACTAAATCAAACATTTTAAATAAAAAGTCGAATAATTGTAGCGATAGATTTGATTAATTTCTTGCTACAGAGGTTGCATTACTATGTTTGAAATCCGATCCACGTTACATTTACACCTGGTACACAGAGGATACCATTTGAGCGTTAGCGACGAAACACGTTGAAATTCATTACAGTGAGAAATACATGTATCACAGTAGTGCCCACAATGCGTAAGTGGAGTGACGCGCCTTTCGAAATGCTATTTGTTTATTGTAGATAAAGGTACGTAACATAGGTCTATTTGAGATATTTTTATGTAAATACGCCATTCATATCTCGAAAAAGAAATATTCACTTCGAATTTTGGAAAGACGTTTTGGACAGAAGTATAAAAATGTTTTTTTTTTTAATTCCCCAAAGTATGTGAAAATGTTTGTTCGGGATCGTAAAAACAACATTTTATATAATGTTTAAACAAACAAACTACTACTTTTAACGAATTTTGACATTAGGCTTCGGATTTTACGGGTCAAAACACATAAGAATTAGCCTTGTCGAGGATTAGACCTCCTCGTGCACACGGGATATATACCCATCGGTCTACTAGCGGCCCATGGATTAAACTGTTCATGTTTCAGAAATCGTCCAATGTATTACTTCTTCGGTAAAACGTTACACTCAGAAAAAAAAGTAGTTGAAATGACAATTTTTTTACTATGAATCATAATGTGAAATGAGGACTAGGCATGGTAATAGTTAACCATCAGTATTCTGAAATAGTAAAGTCTAACTATTGTTTCATGATTCAAAATGTTACTTATCATAATAGACAAATAGACTCAACTATTTTGAAATCGTCATTTCAGAAAATTACTACCTTCACTGAGAGAAATTGTCATAAAAAAAACTTGTAATAAACGGTAAAGGAATGCATTGTCATCCAATTTTGGGCTATCCTAAAAGTTTCAAGTCTCTAGCTCATCAGTAAGTTAGCTTAAAATCGATTACAAGATTTCCACCGGACAAACAGACAGACAGACAAGAATACGAGTTGATAAAAACGTGGTAAAATATGAAAAGGAGTCAATATTTACTTTTTAAAAATATTTATAAACTATATATATCATAACATATGAAAAGTCCACTTTTCTCCCCTCCTTCTTTGTTTAAGCTAAACAAGGAAACAAACAGAAAAACAAAAAATTAATACTACGCTAAGTTTGTGCACGTCACACTCTGGCCAGTTAAAAATGTATTATGCAATGCCATTATACACACAAATTTCAATGTCGAGTAACTACATTATAACTACATTAACTAGTCTATAGATACACGTGCGTATACGACATGCATCATGTATTTTCATTCGGTCCTTCTTATGACCAAATGAAAATCCACTTCAATAACGGGAGAAAAAAAGCTGCGAACGTGCCGCGTCGCCACCTGGCGGCATCGAAACACACGGGGCGCGGCAGTCTTTACTATGGATTTATAGTAAATGCAAACTTTAACTATGAATAATAGTAAATATAAAGATTTACTACGAGAGAGTGTGAAATGAGGACTACACTAGATTATAGTTATTTTAAATACATTTGTCATATTTATTTAAATCATTCTACGCAGGTGATTTTTTTAACTATCAGGAGATAGTTGGTGTTACAAAATTATAGCAAAATCGACTGTGAAAGTGGTAAATTGAACAATTTTTTATTGTATTTTTAACTATATTTTCCCAACTATGTGATATAGTCAATCTAACTATGGATTCTTTTATCAGTGTGCCGGATAGTCCGACAGTGTTCAATTGCTTTAAGTTAGAAAATAGGTACCTAAATGAAAATAATGAAATAGTTGAAACTACCAACTACGTAGTAGGATAAGACACAGCCATTGTTTTCAGTTAATTTTACTATAAAAATAGTGACTTCGACAAATTTGGTAGCCAAATCTGCTATTTAAAAAGTAGAACCAAATAAAAAACATAGTTGCCTTAGATCTTATTACGTAGATAGCAAACCCAACAATTTCTTTTTTCCATGAACTGGACTAGTGCACTAACTTTCCGATGCTTCACAAGTAAGGACAGACAAATAAATACGAAACGAGAATACATAAAAAATCTAATTAAGAAACGAGTCCCTAGGATGTTTGAATCAGAACAAAGAAACTAAAATGAAGTGTGAAATAATTGCACTCGTATATCCTTTTTGAATAAAAGAAGTATGAAACCTTAATATTACATTAATAACAAATCGAAAAGAATCGATTTTAGAAGAAAGTTGATCCTACAGGGTAGAATTGCAGATACTATGGACCCGAAACCCGGTGTGAAGGAGAGACGAAGGATGCCAAAACTACACAATCAAGCTCGCCGAGAGAGGGAATGAGTATACGACAATTCCTCTTTTGAACCATTCCATTTTCTCGCTTCGTAGCAATATCTCATCAGTCGGTGAATTATTATGCTCGCAAACAATGTGAAACGAGCATCGGTTTCGTGTAAAACACATGCGCGTCCAGGTCTTTGCGCCAATTCACTTAATGAGAGTACTGCCGCATTATATTTTGCAGAGAGCTTACGAGAGGGTTCTTAAAAAGGATGATTTTAGAAATTTGCTTTTATCAATATAAAGAAAGGATTGGATCTGACTATTTTTGTATGAGTAATTTCACAGATTTTTCATATTCCAATTCGGCGAAGGTTAACGAAAAATTGATGATCGACTATATTTTGGTTGTTGTAAAGTAGGTTCCATAGGCACCAAAAAAAAGAGACATGTGTAGTTTTTTTACGATCCTATAATGAAACTTTGTACTCTCTCTCTCCGACCTTTTTCAGTATAGACGTAAACTCTTTGAAAAATAAAATAAGAAACAATGCAGTAGTAGTAAACTTGTATAGGAATCGTCATCCTATTTGACACGATATCCATTACTAAAATATGAATTTGTCAAATTAATAACCCAGAGAACGTGAATTCATCGAGGTACTAGGTTTTAAATGAAATTCTTTCCAGGCGTCAAACAGCAATTAAGAAATCGTAACCCAATTAAGTTTAAGTGTTTTAATGAATTTTAATTAAAATTCAATGAATTTCCTGTGAACATGACTATGAACCTAATTTGTCTCATTCCAATGGTTTTAATGGTACGATTGATCAGAAAAACTCACCGGTGAGCTAAGATTAATCCATTAACGCCTAAAGAGTCACTTTTTTTGCAAAGCTTTCGACGCTTGAGAAAATATCAAAACTCAAGACTTGATCGTTGCCAACAATGTGTCTCTATGTTGTGTCCTTTGGACTTAAAATTTAAAAATGTCCCCTTGCATAATAGAGCAGTACAGGTTTGACATTGATCATGTCTTCAGTTTTTCATAGTAAGTTGACCATCGAAAATTTGCAAGAAAAGTAGGCGCCTTGAAGGTCAATGGGTTAATAATGATTTTAACATCTTATGTAGATCGAAAGAACAGTTATGATGGACCAGTCTAAATTGCTGCTTCAGCACAACTCTTGGAGAAGGCCAACTCAGCACAATCTATTTGGCTGCTTTAGAAACAGATTTCCACACTCAGCTAATTTCTCGAGTAGTGCAGCCTAAGTCTGAGCTGCCGTAGCAAAACACCTGAGCTGGTTTAGTGTTAATTCAATTTCATTGCTTGTAAAAGATCTTCAGAAACTGAATTTAAATTTTGTAAATCTTTCTTTAGTGCATTCTTTTGTAATTTTATATGCAGCATTTCTGATATTCTTCAACTGGAGAAACTATTTTCTGTGTCTAACAAGAGCTGTTCTTTTTTTTGAGTCAAAATCATGATCAGTTTCCAACCTGTGTTCAGTAATAACAGAGTTTTTAACAGAGCACATGTTAGCTTCATGTTCGTTGAAGAGAATTTTTAAACATCTTTTACTTTCACCCACATATTCACTCACATTTCCTGCAATCCTTAGAATTATCTTTATCCCTGACTTTTTACTTTTCTGATCAACACATAACACGTAAACAATTCAACTGAATAAAATATAAATAGTCCAGCTTATTCGCATTTCGTTCGTCAACTGATTCTTCATTGATGAAATGATATATGAATTGGTTTGAGAAAGGTGAATAAGAAACCGGAGGTATATGCCGTAAAAAAGAGACGTAGGAGAAAAATCTACACGTACCAGAAAGAAGAATATAAGAGTAGCAGCTGGTGCCTTTGGTAGAAAAACTATTTGGCATGTATATGGTGCTTTGGTCACATCATCGATCGAATGCCATGAGCCAGAAACACAAAAAGATACTTCTATCGCATCGTACTATTCTTTTGTTTCTGAGTGTATCTGAATATTTTGTTATCAGTAGTTCTATTCCTAGTTCAATTGTTTTGTTGGATGAAAGATGCCGGATCACGTACAAGCATACAAATTATGGTAACATAGAACTTAAGTGTCACGTAAAACCTACGACGGAAAACATAGGTTTTTTTTTCAGGGAATTTAATAAAAGTTTTCATGGAAACATATATATTCTCACATTGGTGATATTCATTTTCAAATTCGATTAATGCTAGACCTTAGAACGTATCGCACGTTTCGCTCTAGTTTACATGCGAAATTCGTTTTTCCGGCCACGATCATTCCATTACAATATAAAAGGTAAACGTGCGCTTTTTGTGTTCGTTTTTCACTCTTCCCCGAGCAACCGGAATATCGCGCAATCTCAACCTGACTTCCTACCGCGAGGGATTCGATCCCTTTTTGTCGTAATATACCGATTCTTTCGTTTTCTGCACACTCACTGCCCGTATTACAGCTGCGGTAGCGTGATATTGGATACGATATTTTGTAATTTTTTTTCGCTTTGCCGTATCTTCTTTCACTGTATTTTTTATTGTACTATTCGCCCCACGACTGTTCGTACCGATTCTGTGCGCGACTGCAGCCACTTCTTCTCCCCAGTTCTGGATAAGAAAAATTCTGTTGCAAATGTTTTTTTAAATTTTCAATTGTGTGCTTTATTTGCCATATCCTAGTCCTTTTTTTAAATTTGTCTTTTCATTCTGCATGTAAACCTCCTACAGTTGTGATCAAGAAGCCTAATGATTTTTGGTCTTTTTCGTTTTTCTCATATCTCATTTTAATGATGACTTGTAAAATCAATTTTTAACCATGGATTAATTAATAATATTACAACCATATTAGTTCAGCATAATCGAATGTACTAGCAAACAAATAGTTTCAATGCACGTGGAGCTGGAAAAAAACTTTCTTACGGAACAAAGAAAGTACTTCTAAAGTATCAAATTGTGGAAGAAATTCCGTCGGAGTCTCGGCCACCAAACTTGTGGCGCAGCGCTTTTGGCGAGAGGGTCGTAAACTTTTCCCCAGTTATCGTTTATGAGTTAGATTATCATTTCTAGAGTATTCCGCCTTACTGTGATGCTTTCGTGGCATCTTTTATAATTTTTATCACTCACTTTGCGTTTTCTCACTTAGAAATAGCCTGCATGAGTATTTTTAACACACTTAAGGGTCGTCATCCGACGTCATTTCAACTACTTCGTGCATTATTTAGTATAAGAGCCATAATATGTTCTTCGGGACGATAAAACGTAATTCCTTGTTCACTCACTTCCTTTATTTTTCGAAAACTTATCGTGGGCTACTCATAAAAAATAAATAGTAAGGGCAAAAAAATTGGATAATAATAAACCGTTTCCGGTAATTAATTCATAAAATAAACTAGGTAGTCGTGGTTCCTCACGCTTTTCAACCCGATATCAGGTTACTCGTTTTCTGATACCTTTCCGTTCAATGACGGGTTTCGCAAAATTATATTTTCTTATAAATTAGTATTTCGTATACTATAAATATCGAGACTAATTACCGGTAGGCTAAAGGCTGATATCAGTGGTTACAAGGGGGTTTGATGCTGCCATTTTGGAGCCTGGACCTTTTGCTAGTACGCGTGTCTTATTCCCTCTCTTTGATGCTATGCAGTTATTTGTATTGGCTGATGAACTCTCACAAACATTTTTTTCACACAAACTTTTTCTCATTTATTATAAATACCGAGAAATATGAAACCGCAAAGCAAAGATTGCGCTTTATAAATGTTTTTTACCATTTCGTTTATACAACACTTCTGAATCAATTCCAAAATTTAACCAGATGTAAGTTGAGCAAAGTCACGCATCTAAAAACAGAATTTATGTCGATACGTCTATCCGTTCGTGAGATATCGAGCGTACAAAAAGTGACATGTACGAGGGGAAGGACAGACATATGTAAAAGATCACAGGTACACATTGTTGTATAGGTTTTTATGATCTATAGGGTAGAAAACGTCGACATTTGATGAAATGCTACAGGGTAATACAATCGTCTTGACTTACATTCTTAAGTCGAAGTAATTAATATGCAAGAGATTACAATTTATTATATAACATATGAGATAACTTAAGACGATGTTTAATAGAGTCAAAACATACATTTAAAATTATTATTTGCTTACCAATTATAAAAATCTATTGATTGAAAACTCAACATTTTCGACAACTCTGAATTTTGCATCTTGAATACGGGGTGCTCTAGTAAATTTCGTGCCTACTGTACAAAAATGATTCCCGTATAACGGGTGCAACATTGCGTATCCTTGAGGGATAAGCTGACTTTGGAATGTTTTTTATATTGAATACCGAATTAATCCTCCCTGAATTATATTTTGACATTGCAAATATTTGGA
Source organism: Trichopria drosophilae (assembly GCA_030407085.1). Taxonomy (NCBI): domain Eukaryota; kingdom Metazoa; phylum Arthropoda; class Insecta; order Hymenoptera; family Diapriidae; genus Trichopria; species Trichopria drosophilae. The sequence continues at coordinate 9,968,420 of CM059582.1, read as the reverse complement.
TATTTTCGCATGTAAACGAATTATCAACTTGGTTTGAAGGGCTCGCAAACAAAATAAGTTACACACATTTACCAACAGCAATTGTCCTATGGTCGGCGCGATGTACAGTCGCTATTTCAAGTAAAAGCATCCTGATTAGGGGTCCATACTTGGAAAGTTGACTGTTAAAATAAAAAAAACGAGCGTTGCGCCCGCTACGGCAAAGATAGCAGACTGCTGAGTGGGAGACACAGCTGCTTTACCATCAGAGGGTAATCCCTGATGATAAAGTAGTTTGTCGACTGTATCTGTCTGGGTTTTCCGTAGTTTTCCCAGACCCCGTGCAAATGCGATACATAGGGGTCAAGTCGCTCTACGGGGCGCAGTAATGGGGGGACTGGCTCTGGGTGGGTGTTGCCATATATTGTCACGTATTGTCTTGTAAATGTCTTTGATTGTCTGTCCGACCTATCCGCCCGAGAGCCGACCCGCGAATAGGGCAAAAAATGTCATTAAAGTGGGGGATAATTCCTACCCTTTATGCTTTTTATCCTTAAATTACAAACATTTCTGTTTGTCTCATCTTACCTAATCAAAAAATTTAGGACGAATTTTCAGCAATAAAACTTTGATACCTTGAGCATTTATTAGTGGGAATGCATGTTTTAACTCTAATCCCTCCAAGTGTACCGATTTGCGACGTTATCTTCGATTGTTAACTGTATGCACAAAATATAATATTCATATAATATGGCAATCTTCACATCTTATGTTTTCAAGGTCGCTTTATCCCCTGCCGCTTTCAAAATGTCCAAGAATGACACCTAACCTCTGAAAAGATTTTGTGAAGTTTGCTTCATCAGTAGATTTCTTCTCTTTTTATATATTTTATGAAGGAAAAATATTTTTCTATCATGACGAAATAAATAGAAAAAGTGTTTTCGATGCTTAAGTCATAAGATCATTACCTACATCATTTGTTATTCAATTCGGCGGTTTCTAAATGGCCGCTAATAAATCTGCTCTAATTTATGGTGTAAATTTATGAATTTCGGTATTTACAGTTACTTTCTTATGCTTCTAGGATCAGAATATGTTCTTAGTGAGTTTTTGGTGTCGTTGAATACAATCTTATTGCCAAAGTTTAAAAATTCAAAATGGCGGATGCAATATGGTGGATGTTTGAAGCAGAAATCATTGTTTCTTATTGAATAAGAAGTATAAAACAAAATAAAACAGAATAAGACAGAATAAGACAGAATAAGACAGAATAAGACAGAATAAGACATAGTAAGACAGCATAAGACAGAATCAGACAGAATAAGACAGAATAAGACATAATAAGACAGTATAAGATAGAATAAGACAGAATAAGACAAAATAAGACAGAATAGGACAAAATAAGCCAGAATAAGACACACTAAGGAACAATGTTATACCCATAAAACAATGGATTTACAGAAAAACGCAAAACGCTATCAAAGAAGTCGGTTTATAGTCTCGAAGTAACTCCTTTTTGCCAGTGAGAAATAGACGAGATAAACGACACTTGCAGCGCCGCAACATAGGGAGAACTTCAGAGCATAAACGAAGTGAAATGAGTTAGGATAATGTCAGCGATAGCCGATTTTGCACATATAAAATTTTCGGCCATTACTTTTGGTTTGTCATTAAAATTTTTTCTTCTTGATAAATGCATCTTGTAGAGCATTAAATTATCCTCGAAATGAAAACAAACATTTTATTTTGACTAAAACTGAACTAAATAATCCTGGTTGAATTTGAAAAATATAAGTCCCCTGTATCATGCATTTTGTACGTTTAACCAGGAGACAGAATAAGGTAGAATAAGACAGAATAAGACAAGTTAAGACATAAGAAGACATAATGAGACTGAATAAGACATAATAAGGAACAATTAAATTTAATCAGGAGATTTCTATTTATTTACTATTTTTTGGATCGGTGTTTTAATTGTAAGCCGATCAATAGCCAAAATGTTAACTATACTGCAATGTTGGTCCTTTTTTGTGAACTTTTTCAGAATTTTAAAAAGGGTCTATTTCTTCGATTTTTTAACATCCTGTAATAATACCGGAAAGCAGATATTCTCACAAGAAAGGTCATTAAAAAAACCACGAAATCGTATTACGTTGATTATTAGTCCTGACGTTTTTGCGTTTAAATAAATTCAATATTGGGAGATCAGAAAATTACATTTTTCTAAATATCCGCACAACTCATACTGTGCAAACGATCTGCAATAGTGCATATTTCGATTCATATAAATGAATCCTACAAATACAGCTGAAATGTCAATACCAAAATGGTTTCATCGGTGGAGTTATTACATTGCGATTTTCATAATTAGAAGTACTTTGGTAAGAACCGTAGGCGCAGGTGTGAATCCTAGTACCTGGAGATTATACAATCAAGCTCCGGAACGTGTTCGCATTACATTGCGGTAAATGTTTGACTTACCACAAGCTCCCTCATGCTTGACCCGCGTGCTCTTCCGCTGTTGGCAGTTGGCGCGTCGGAGATGACAGTGGTTCGTATACGTCACGTCGTCTTGACCGCATACGGGCGCATAATCGGAAGAACAGTCCATCGGACACTGGCACATCGCGCGTCCACTCTCGGAGACGACGCACGTCATACCCCAGGCACAGAACGTTTTCTCGCATGGTTCTGAAAGAATAGAAATTTGAAATGCAGTTTAGAACAGGTATCTTTACGTTTTTATTTATTAGTTATCATAATTTTTACAGAAAAACATACATTCAAATCTACTTTATCAACTATAACCGATTAAACCTAAACGTGTTAAATGTAGATTTTAATATTACGATCTGTAATTAAGTAATTTTCGATCTAATCTGTAAAATACATCACTACATAAGAATATGATGTGTCCTGGTTACATCAACAAATAGAAATATAACAATTTAATAATATGATATTTCAAGTGTACTCAAAGTTTTCGAAAGCACAAACATTATAGTATATTATGTAACAAGAGCGCAATTACTGATTTTCGTCGAGTGCGAAGTTTTGCAGGGTGCAAAATCGAGTTCTATTCCCAGAGCGTTCAAAAATGTGTTAAATATCGTTACGTGCTATATGGTTTCTTTACTTAAGTATTTAAACATTATTGCTTCGAATTTCAGAATGTTAATAATGAATGACTAAATCAATAGATGGCGGCACGTGGCAGAAGCTAATTTTAGTACAAAAACGTGCATATGCAATATACAATGACTGAGGTATTGATTTTTAAAGTGAAGATTTGTTAAAAAATTTAATAGTGATGCCACGGAGGATTGAATATATAGTATATTACTTTGATATTTACAGCAACGGAAATAATACTTACGTTAAATTTTTAATTATTAACAGGAGCGGCCGCGCCACGTGCCAAGTTCTGATAAAATTCCGAATCCTACACATAGTATATCTATAAATTCTATATAAATATAGCACGGTGACCGCTACTCTTTACAGCTCACATGGCTTTACTGCATGTTCTCTCAACTTTTTTTTCAATACCTTACTTTGGAGTGACATTTCCGAGTTTTATTCAAGGCTAATATTTTTTTTGTCTCTGTAATGTAAGTCTAACCCGTTGGAAATCGGTTCAGTAGATCATGAGATATCATTAATTAATTTGATCGGCCCTGCACAGAACAAAATAAGTCTTAAAATTGTTACATCTTAAATTCATCATCAGGTGAGGCTTAATTTAATCCCGAAATCGCGTTAATTTTCTTAAATTCATTTAGAGTTTTGGCTTAATGTCTTACAATGAGCAAAACTGACTTTTAGAGGATATTTTGGTTTAAAATAAGATTTATCGAGCTTGTGGCAGCTAAGTTAGACGAATCTTATTTCAAACCAAAATATCGACTGAAAGTCAGTTTTGTTGTCTGAAAGTAAGACTTTAAGCTTAAATGTTGACTGAATTTAAGAAAATTAACGCAATTTTGGGCTGAAATTTAGCCTCACCTAATGATGAATTTAAGATGTAAAGACTTATTTTTTTTTGTGTGTGTTTAATAATGCTCAAACTTAGGTGGGACGAAGTGAAATGAAGAACAAGCTCGAAAAATGTTTCTTAAGCATAAATCTCGACAAAGATTAAATTTTGCTGCCTCAAAGTAAAACTTTAAGTGCAAATATTGACTTAATTTAAAAAAATTAGCTCAATTTTAGACTGAAATTAAGCTTTTCACAGTACTTAATTTGAGATGAAACAATCTTAAGACTTTTTTTTCTGTGTAAAGTTCCGGTATATTTACCAACTTGGTTCTTCGCCGTCCCCTCCCGTGTCGTTATATTTACTGAAAGAAGGGGAGCACTCCCTCTCCCACTCTCCTCAGCCGCGTTACATTCGTGACGTCACAGCAGGCCCTTCCTGAGGCCCCAGCCTGCAAGGTGGGGGAAATAGAGAGCGGCGGCAGGTAAATGCAGAGATGGAGCCGTGCGAAAATGCGTATACCACGTATTTTGGCCAATTACTGGTCTAGATTTAACTAAAATTGTCTCTCAAATAGAGCATTAACGAGATGTTCATAGAAATAATCTTCGTTCGCGGTTTCCATCAAGAAATATACTGCGATTATACGTAAACTATATTGCCCTGTTTACGTTGTAATTGATTGTTAAATTTTCTGAAAAACTTGCAAATATTGTGTGTTAACTTCAGACCCTTCTGAAGAGTTATATCAACCTAATTCCTAATGTGATTTCGTTTTCAAATACATGATAAATAATGCGCCATCTGTAGACTTTCAAGTCCTTTCAGTAAACGGTTCTATTACCCGAGTCGTTACTCTCTACTGGTATCAACTTATTACGTGAGAAATCGACTTCATTAGTCTAGTGTCTCCCTCGCCTCGCCTTACCGTCTTTAGATTTGTCTATTCTGAAATCGACGTCCCTTTCTTGGCGAGATTTACTTCTTACTGTGTCAAGGGACATGGTAGATGTAATAGATATCCGGAGAGAGCCCATTCCGTACGTCTCTTAGAATCTTGTGCGGAAAATCACAGGTAACCATTAAATTGTTGTGAACAATAATGTAATATACTTTTTGATGCCATGTAACAAAATTCTCCATAAGTGCATTGCTACCAATATTGAATTGAAAAAAAAATATAATTTCTTCTTAGTTTTATTAATTATACATTCACGTGCTCAACCAAATTTATATCCCAAACCACTTCAGATTCAACCCAGTCGGTATGTTCAGAAACTTTATTTCTTCGCTAATGGTGGTCCATTTGCCCCCAATCATAGTTTGAATGTCAATATCCCTGTCATAAAATGTTTATCGAACATCACCCGAATATTTTCTACCGATTGGATCGTAGGTACAGTGGGATAATATTACTCCTAAAAGCTCGCAAATTCTGACAAGGGAATCATACTCCCCTACCGTGTCGATGTAGCAGTCGTCAAAAGTGTATGCATGTCAAATAAAACAAAACAGGAAAAAGTGGAGGAAAAGTCGCATCCTGGGAAATTTGTCCGAAAGAATTTCCATGCGTGAAACTCCACGAATTATTCGCACCGACGGGTTCGGCTGCTTCGTCTGAAAATCCATATCCCATCGGCATCCCAATGCGACGCGACGCCGGCGGCAGCTGCCCTAAAAGGTTTTGATAAGGATGATTCGCGTACCGCATTTACACTCGCACATAAAAATATATCTCGCTCAATATTGCGAAGAATCTGATCCTGAGAAGCAAATAACAGTGCATAGATTTTTCAACCTCTCTTTCTTTACATATATTTCACACGACAACGCAGCGACCTTCGGTCCTTGTCGTCGATTTCTGTGAATTTTTTTATTTATCTAACAGGATTCGCGAAACGGGTTAGTTCCATCTTACTGAGCCCTTGCAGGTCGATAGTCAATATATAAACACGCGCAAGTACGACGCGTCTAGACGACAGAATTCGGCGAGGAATTGAATGGATATAAAAATGTACGCACTATAGCATAAATGAAGTAATTATTTAAAATTACATTTGTTTTCAACCTGGAAATGTTGGTTATTCGTAAATTAAATTGAATAATGATGTTTAGTTCTAACCCCATCCTTATTTGTTCGTATAATAACAATATATCGGCTTCGTGGCTCAGGCGGTTAACGCACTGGACTACGTAGTCGTAGGTCGTGAGTTCGATCCCCGTCCGGTAAACAATTTTCCGATTTCGTTTTCAAGCAGCAGCTCGCTGTTGGTAAGACGAGCCACGTTGTTTGTTTACGTTTCGAAAATATTGTTTATCTGGCGGAAATCGACTCATGACCGCTGCTGTACTTGGTGTAGGTTTCTGCAGTCCTACATTTCATACACAAATGTGAAGTATGGCGCCATCTTCGTAAGTCGATCTGCAGCTCTCGCAAAAATTCACACAATTAAGTACAATATGGCAAAAATTAAGTAAAAAAGGGCGATTCCGCCCGTTCATTGATAAATAAAAAAAAAAAAAAAAAAAATATGCGGAGGAGGCGAAGTGAACTGAATAAAAAATTTTTGATTAATGTTCATAAAAGCGTAAAATGAGTTTTTTATTATTTTATTATAAACATTTAATGCCGGGACGCTCTTTCAGAGTCTGCAATCCAATTCCAAAAAAAATGAATTTTCAAAAAGTTTCAGCCATTTTTTAAAAGAAAAATCTAAATTTTCGACAATTTTCTTTCAGAAATGATTTTTTTTTTCATATAGTAGGTAACCAGAGCACTCTTTCACCTAAAAATATCGCGTCCGCAATATCTAAACTTGAATATGGCGAAATGTACTTTTTAAAATTTAAAGATGGCAGCTCAAAAATGTTGACGGAAGAATTTTTTCCCCACAAATAATAATAATCTGTGTATCCTTATTTTTTTAATTTTCTATTTGTATGATGTTGATATCTAAATATTTCTCGGGTCGCTCATTACGAATCTGATGTCAGATTTCAAAAATTCAAAATGGCCGATCCAATATGGCGGACGACATTTTTAAAATTGTTCGGAATGTTGTGAAACTGATTATTCGTGGGTTTTTGGGGTCGCTGTTAACGAATCTGTAGTCGACCAAGTTGGAAATGAACGAAAAAAAGTGTCCGTCCCGGCGTTAAAGGGTTAAAGAAGGCAGACCGGAAACTGTTGTGTGTTCTATGTAAACGCTAATTATTAAAGTGGAAAGAATTATCCCATATTGTGCGTATTTTAGATAGGTTATTCCAGCTGGGCATACGGAACACGCAAGACAATAACAACAATGGAAGATTCGTACAGGTACTTTGGAGGTTATGGCAGGGACAGCAAAGGGTTAACAAAGTCCCTGCATGCCTGCTGCGGTTACCTGGGGACGGACGCCGTCGTTGGCGATGCAATGCGCAGCAGGCGATACAATCGTCCTAGTGGTGGCGCTCGCCATATTTCACGAGGTTTATAACACAAGAGTAGAAGCATTTTACTACGCTACCCGGTAAACAGTCTTGCGTTAAATAGTAAGAGGACTGTTGTAGCGGCTTGTCGCGTGGTTCGCCAGTAGAAAGGGTCAATGCTCGGGTCAGCCGATCGCTACGAGCTTCACCATGTGTTACACTCACGGACTAGCCCCCAGAAATGTTTTAATTCTTACGTAATTTACATACAATAATTTAACTAAATATATACAATAATTTAATTCTGTGATATCTCTTTTGTTACTTTTTCTCAATGTTGTTATCTTATTTTTAATAAATTGACTGGTTAATTATTATTTTTTTTTCTTTTTAGGTACGATTTTGAATTTGTTTTTAAACAAATTTAATGCGAACTTGCATTTAATCAGTTCGTTAACTTTAATGAGTACTTCTAATGAATACTATGATTTGCATGAAATTAAATTTATCCACGATGAAACAAAAATGAGGATTTTATGTATTATATTATATTTAATATTATAAGCATATCAAGAAAAATATGCAGACCTTCGTAAATCAGTCGCAGCTATTTTGTAGAAGGCGTGCATTTAGTATTTCTTACATAATTTAGCGTAATCACATAAATAGCAGTTAATTGCAAATATTGAGTCTAAGTGCTCGTTGACAAAAAAGATAATATCTAGTTCTAATAATAATATGTAAATAAAAAAAAATTATCCGTGAATGATCTAACATTCGTGAGTCTCGCAAACATCTCGCTTATGAGAAGGACCGAGACATATGAGAGACGAATCATGCCAGCAGCACTGGGATATTTGGAAGATAAAAGAAAGACGTCGGAGGGACGAACGAAAGATTACGCAGGATGTTTTATATATAAAAGAGAGATATTTACAAGATTGTTGAAGTTTATTGAGAGATAATTAAGTGATCTCAGAGATGATCACGGGATGTTACAGTGATTTCTGCAAGATTCTTCAAATGCACAGTAGATGGTAATGTAGATTTTTATCAGATATAGAAAATAATACAAAAATCGTACAAGTATATGTGGAGAATCCATGCAGCACGTGATAAAACGCAGATAAATAGAGTTAGATTGAGATATATTATATATGCCTGGCCTGGACCACGTGAACCACATACATGAAAATGGAAAAACATGGACCACAAATTTCTTACAATGTACACATTTTTTATGTGTTCCGCGATTAATAATTACTAATCGTATAATCATAATACATCGTGATTTTTTCAGATATTTTAATTTGGCCACTGGATTTTATTTCTCTATGTCCTTCATATCAGCGCAATATATTATATTTATTATGATCAGATTTTACGTTATTTCGGAACATTGCTTGACATATAGCCTCATACATTTTCCACTCGGTATCGATTACTCCATTTGGGTGAGATGTAACGTGCCATATTACGGCGGAAAAGAAATGCCAAATTGGAAAATTAACGGACGTAAAAGTACGAAAGTCATTAATATATAAGAATCTGTTTGAGAATTTATTGAATAGAAAAACTCTACATGATATTATACTATGGTAAATTAGAATGCGTAGTTATTGCGATAAAATATCAGTTTGCTCTCTGTAATACAGGTCAAACAAAATATCATTTTTTCTCTCGGGAGTAAAATAAATATATTACGCAGTCAAAATATGTGCACGGAAAAAAATTGATGGTTGGAATTACTTCAATGGTTAAATACGGGCCAACCAACTTTTATAGCTGTTCATACTATTTAGATAGTAAGGCGAATCATTTCAGTAGTAACGCCACCTACATTAGACATCTGGTTCACATTTTACTACTGAAATAGTAGCAAGAACCATACAATTTTCTTTGCGTGAAACACGACAGCTGATAGTCCTTCACCGACAGGTCCACTTTACGATATTACAATGATACGTTTGTAATACGTTCAATATTTTATTCATTTTCTCTTCTACATATTTTTCTAGAAATGTAAAAAAAACTGTAATATTTAATTGCAATAAAATAATAATAATAATAATAATAACGCCTTTATTGATACAATATACATTAATTTACATTGTTCAAGGGGCGAGGCACAGCATTAAGTGCTGTTTTACAGCCTGACCAATTTTTTGTTTAATAAAAATGTTCATCTTCTTATTTTACTATTATGCCTGTTTAAAAAATAATTAAATAGCCATTCTACGCTCTCGTTGACTGAGAAAAGAATGTGTCTCCCACTCGTGGGTAAACAGCTGTTTTATGTACTATTATTACATTTTATAAGATATACAACGAATGCAATGAATGTGTATCATCAAATAAAATAGTTATTGTTAACTTATATTACCGCATATCTTATTCCAAGTTTCGAGCACAGAATCATAAATGAAAAAGATCTTGCTATTTTTAGGTTATTATAATTAAATAGACATTAATAAGTATTGTAAACAATAACGTTTTAAATAACAGAATCATAAAGGTGAAGTAGTACTCATTTATTAAAATTAAGTGTATTCACTCTTTAACTTAAGGGGCATTTTATACCGTCTCCTGAAGTTCGTTCGTGAGGTTTAAACAATGTCTATGCTCCGAGTAGCTACAGAGTGAAAGATCTTGTAGAAAATATAATCTCATATACCACAATATATTCTGACCATGATGATAGTTTAATGTGTCTTATTTCTGTTAGTAAATCGCTTTTCAAGCTGACCATTTCCCCGGTGCATGTTTGTATACTAACGACACCCAAGGGCACTATACATTCTTCTTCCATTTCCGGGGTTCCTGCGTAAAAGTCTAGTTATTCTGATATACGCCATTTTATTAGATTTATTTCTAGTCAATTTAAACTTATTTTACTGCTAAATTGTTTTACAACTTTGTGTACAGTTTACCTTATATAGATAAATGTAGTACCTGGTGACAGACATGACCGAATATCTTAAGTGTACTGTTTTAGTACATGTTTTAAGTGTACTTTTCCATTGCTGATTTAAACAAATTTGAAATGATTAGTCCTCTACCACTAATTTCAAATAACCGTTATATTGTAGGCATATAGAAAATGCAGCGACCTTTTTCAAATAAATCTACTTATATTCTTTTTAATCGAGTAAAACTTTTCGCTTTACTGCATAAACATCTCCCGATAAGAAATCTCGAAATGGCTGAAGTTCTTGGTCGAATATACTTCAAGGCGTGATCAAGATCATGATTAATATAGCGAATAGATGGCAAAAACTTATTTGATTTAGATAAAAATAAACTGTAATTTTCAAACAAATTCACAATAAATAATAAACATTATAATTATACATTATTACTTTATTACGACAATTTAAGTTAAAAATTATTGTAATATCGCACCTGCAAATACTAAAAATCTAGTTTTAATTTCATTGCTTGACATAATCACTTATATGGAATCTAACTTGGACATTCAGTTATATTTTGTTATTGTTTTCTTCAAAACAACGCTATGCACGTTCATGGGAATTTTACCTCTCCATCCCTATTGTGATTCTTCTTTTCTTTCATTACTTCTCATGTCGTACCGCCATTCTCTTTTCACTCATGACAAGCTCTTATCTCAATTCGATCGTCTTTTTACGTTTCCGACCTGGATTTACGTCCTGCACGTGACAGCAGAATGCTATGTGCATTTGAATATGTCTCAAAATAAAATGTGTACATACTTTAGTGGCAGTAAGTGAACTAATCATTATATAGGTAATAAATAATGAAGTCTGGGATTTACTTTACACTCACGCACAAACTTATTCTTTTAATGACTCTTTATTAATTAGTCCTTCGATTATAACTGATGTATATATATACGTAAATATGGTTCAAAACTTTATACGTAAATATTACCTCTCATATACACTAGGTAGCAGCTAAAGCTAGTAATAAAAAACGAACGAATCGCTATTTGCTCCCTTACAGTGTATCACTCGATCTAACAGTGGTTCGTCTATTGAGTCTTTCATTAACGAGCGGACTGTCAATGTGCATATTTCATCTGTTTTCCAACTCTACTTAGGCATAAAAGATTGTAATAATCAGCGAAATGCTAAATAAGATCGAATTCTTAAACTAGAGGAAAGGATCAATAGAATCGTCACAAATGTAGACACCACAAGGTGGTCAATGCTCTTCAGAGTGACAGAATGAAAACGCCATATGAGCAACGAAATTGCGACTTTATTATTACATGCATACCCGAAACTCCCAATGAAAATCTTCATGTGACGTCCCTAAAAATTGCGAGCATTCTGAATATAACTGCCAATCTATCGCATACCACGTCCTTTTACAGCTGCCGCCACTACTAACTTACCATCGGGGTCTGCGGTAACCCCTCAAGCTTCATCTACTACGGTAACTAAATCTTCTGCAGTGGGTATATCTGACTAAGTCTTACGAACCCGATCCTACAGGGATACGGCATTAGTAAAGGGTATGTGGACTAAAAAAATGCTGTTTTCAAATGAAACTGCACCTTTCTTTCCGAAATCACGGGTGTATTTAAATGAATCTCGATTACTGGCGCTTGTTGGAAACAAGTACAATCGCTTGCGATGATGATCTCCCGAAAATCACTGCAACATCCTAGTGCTATGATAAGAGCGTTGGCTAATGATGTATGTTCATCAAATACTATGTCAAGATCTGATGATATGAACAATATAAAATATCCATACAATTGTCACCGTCAATAATTTCGCACGATTTAAATCTTACATCTCTGAACATTATTATCATGCCATTCTAATATTCAAAATTTGCTTTAACATGTTAATAGTATTTCTTGTTATCTATCTATCAACCCGTTGATAATGATCGTAAGAGCAGGGAAAGAGGTGGATTTGCGATGTATCCACAAGTACAAAATACTCGAGCAGTCTGGAAGCCTTAGATCTTCGGAAAATCCCCTAGAACTTTTTAATACAATGGATTTCGCTCTGTGTTATCTGTACAGTAGCTATAAAAGCGTTATTGGAACAATTCGGATGATTGTTTCAAAAGCATTCCAGTAATTACAACGGAATTGATATTGTGGGGGATCTCAACATCGGTCTCAATCATGAAAATCGGGATTCTCCCAATCTAAAACAATTTGTAAGTCCTTCAACTTGTCCTTTATTTGCCGGAAAATACACAAACTATTCAAAAACCTGGATTGACCAATATCTAGTAGCTAACCTTGCTAATCTGTCGAATTATTTGCAAAGTAACCTGGAATTTATTTATGGCCATGACTTCATCATCATCGATTACAAAATTGCGATACAAAGTCTTAATACAACGCCTATGACTTGTCGGGACTACAAAACATTCAACTCTTCTGTTGCTCTCAGTGACTGAAGCATGTTTGCAAAACCTTTCTCTGGATACAATGTGCACTTACTTGCAAATACTATCAGCAGCTCTCTATTACGCTGCTTCAACATTCATGCTCCGAACCATTCCTTCAATCCAATAAAGAAACCATCACCATGGATTACTCCTCATTTAAACAAACTGAAGTAGCAGAGAAACTGTATCCTCCAGGCATACAGAAGAACCAAAGATCCACTTCTAAAGCTACGACTTATCGACGCTAATAAAATCAATAAATAGGCGGGGAATCCAGCAAGAGAATTTTACTATCCAGGTCGCCTGAACAATATGTATGATTTCAAGACTATGTGGAAACAAATGCAGCATCTAGGTGTAATGAGACTACTTTAGAATTGCGCTGCTCCTTAAATCAACTAAACTCCTTTCCTACGTCCATGGTACCGCAATATACAGATGTGAATGCTGAGACGTTTCCAAGTAATTGTTGCGAGCAGAGATGTTGCAATCATTTTCCCGTTCTGAGTTAGCCTATTCAATGCATCAGTTAGAACATCAACTTTTCCCTCACAGTGGAAATACTCGCTCATGTTTCCTACTAATAAAATTCCGTATCGTACAAAGGCTGCTCATTATTCCATCATTGGCATCTCATCTACAATATGGAAACTTCCCTAGTAGACATTCCGTAACGTTACATGGGGTTCTGGACAGAGCCCTAACTCCAAGGCGCGCTCTGGAACGTATTGTCCTCAATCAATTTAATATCTGAACAATCGCAACTGATATGACCCCTTTCAGTCAGGTTTTCGCTAGGGTTACTTTACTCAAATAGCGTTTCTTTATGTCTCTGAATTCTGCAGGCAAACGATTGACAACGACATGATAACCTTTCTTATACTGTTTAACTTCAGTAAGGCTTTTGATATGAGTAGTAACTCGGTGCTAATCAGAAAACGTTAATTTATTATATAATTATATGCATATATCTCGAGTAGAAATTTATTAATGCTCTGATTAAAGCTTATTAAATAATCAAGATGCAGCACGAATCTATGCAATTTATACATATCTTTATACAATCTATATTTGCAAACAAACAAACAATAATGCAGTAATCCTACTTTTATTACAGAATAAGAATGGCTATGCAGTAATGAGTCATCGGTGAGAATAAAAGGCGTAACAAGTCGGTTAGAACGGAATTATTGGTTCATCTGCATGTATGCTTTGTTCTCAAGCGGACGAATATGAAGTTTATTATATGCTTTGAAATTTTCTATACGTTACGGTCAATGCCTATGAGAAACTTACTAGATCTGCGTATATTTGATACAAGTAATTATTGTCCAAACATCCCGCTATTTATATTCATTCAAGATTCGTCGTAGTTATAAGATTTATTTCAATATTAGTTAATAAATGAAAATTATCATGCGAAAGTAGTTACTTCGTCCAACTTTAATAGAACGGATATGGAATAATGAAATAGATGATAAACATTTACTTATAAATGTTTCTTATTTTACGGCGTCTGATTCACGATGGAAATGAGGCCAACTCCGACATTTAATCCTGCACACTTAAATATTTATATTATTATTTCAAGTGAAATCAATGCAGGTCAAACGAGTTTATTACAACTCGGAGAACGATTTTTTACTCGGTTTTACACATTTTCTAAATTATCATAAAGTTTCATTGACTTTCTGGCTTCAAAATCAATTGTTCACCACAATATAAAATAAAATTTGCATATTAGTAATATATAATACAGTATAATCAAGAAATAGAAAAGTCCCTTTTTTGGTTCTGAAGGTAAATGCAATAATGCACCGTTCGTAAAGAAATAATCTTACATTTATTTTCAGGAACGGTTACATGGGGTTTGCGAAGAGGATCAAAATGATTTTGCACTTATCCGCCACAGACACTCTATCGCCTTGCTGTTAAGGTGGTTCAGGGATTTCATCAAGACTAAAGGATCATCTACTCTGAAAATAGATATGCTTTAGCACATCATTATACATGTGGGAGTAATTTGTTCTGGTATGCTACGGATACGATCTCATGTAATATGAAATCTTAGACTGCATATATATCTTCTGACTATTTCCTAGTTAAGTTTCTTAAGTGGATTTACAAATATGTTGTATGCTAATCAACGGTATATTTTTTAAATACTCCAATTAATAAAATCATCCAAATAGGAACGACGTTTGAAAGCACTCCGGATTATGACCTGCTTATTACAAAGTTTACAGATAGTGCGTGTTGTTACATGTCTAATTCTATATTCTAGCAATTTATCCGCAATTTGTTATTCAGAGTAAGATATCAATTATTGATTTAAGCATTACATAGTTTAGTTGAGTAATAGTTAAAAAATTAGAATTAAATTAATAAATAATAAAAAAAAAAAGGATTTAAAACTAAACTGTAAAAGAAAATAACAATCGTATAGTATGAATGAAACTAAGGTATTGAATATATCAGCAACCGATTGCATTAGGTCGTTGGTCTAACTAGAATTAGCGTATTTTTATAAAGCAAAAAAATTAATTTTCAATATCTTGATTCTTCTCTGCTTTCACAATATAAATTGACAGATTATATTCCTCTAACAATGTATTTGATGTTTTCGGAAACCCAATGTCTTGGAGTCATTACGTATTGTTTTATTTTTGCAGCCCCTTGTTTTCTTTCTAGTCGATTGTTCTTTTTTTAATCTGTTTTCATCTTGCCATATAAATCTTTCACGACCAGCACATAAAGGGTAATTTTCTTCTGGGGAAATTCAAAAGGATGGAAGGAAAAAATTGCTCTTACAACTTTAATCGTTTTTAAAACTTTGCGAGATATATTTTCTACCCATCATCCTTTAGCCGAACCCGTCGTAAGGTTCTCGTGAAATTATCGCTGGTTAAAGGGGCAGCGAATGGCCTGTATAGCGTGGTTAATTCGATAAGCTCCTTCGACTTCAATCTTCTTCTTTTTATCTCATCGAGACAATCGCAGGTTTTAACAAGAAGACCCGAGCGGCAATTTTTATGCGGTTAACGCGATATTGCCCTGGCAAACGCTAAAGCACGGTGTTTGATAAGATGGTGTGGGGTACTTTGAACATAATATAACGACAATAAATATCTCCGTATTATATGTAGTGTAAAAATTGAATATATTTTTTTTAACTTATCAAAATGTGCATGTAAAATACAAAAGGTCACATGATCATAAAGTGATTAATGAAGTGCTACTAAAGGTTTTTTCGTTGCGTATATATATCTTTATTATTTCAGAAAAAGTCTCCGCGTTTTTATAAAACAATGGAAACCATATTAGAAAGATTCGATTCATAGCGACTCATTCCAATCTGAATCTCATTTTTTGAGGAAACTAAAAATTCCAGTCTTCAACTTCATTAAATATTCTGAACATTTTTTATCTGACTTACGCTAAATCTGATATTAGAAGAAATTAGTTATACACAGTAGAGTCGGTATAATTCCATCTCGCTATATTTACATTCTAGCATATTTTCCTGGTTCTGTCTCGTTATATTCATCTGTTGCCACTTTCGTTTTCCCCCACTTTGCGGGCTGGGGCCTAAGGAAGGGCCTCTGACGTGACGAACATAAAGCGAATGAGGGGCGTGGGAGTAGCGGCGCTCCCTTCTTTTGGTAAATATAACGGGACGGGAGGGGAAGGCGAGGAAGCGAGTGGGGAAATATACAGTCACTCTACTGTATATCTTTTACTCATTATCAAACCATCACATAATAATTTTCATGCCAGCAATATTATTTTAATTTGTTAACATTTGCATTTTTTCGTTGTACGACGAACACCCCATATTTATTTCTATATCATATTTCTTTTTATATTGATATAACGCGAGCATTAATACAACTTATATTTCTATCTGAAATTTATTAGATAATTGAACCAAAATCACCCGAACTAAATATTAGAAATTGATGCTCACGACTATTATGCAAAAATTTAATACTATAAAGGGACGTCAACATAAAATTGAGATCAAATTTATTTAAGATTTTCTCGGTTGGCCCTGTTTTTGGCTAGCAATTCGAGTGGAAATTAAACGCGCGCTTGAATACCTGACCTGCATTCACTCTTCGGCTTCTTTTCTAAGAGGTCAAAGGGTATTGAAGCGCATCCTTCTCATATAACGAAGCGATATCTGCGTATCGTCTTACCAAATTGCCCTGTACTACGAAAATCAAAACCACAGATTACAAACGAAAATTCTACTTTCATTATGAAACTTTCATCTCCCAATCAAGGTTTGTTCTTAATTTCTTATTATTCCTTGATTTTTTTTCGATATTTTTTTGTTATTACCGTTATTAGTTATAGTTATATGGTCGTGCGTGAAGTTTGAAAGTGGATCCATTTCACAAATATACAACGAATATATTTTTAAATATTTTCAGCAAAGGCTTTAAGTGAATTAATAAAGGAAACTATCTGGTATTTTATCTTACTTTAAATAATTGAATGTTTTTATAATATTGACAGATTGGAATCCAATAGATTTAACTTGAAACTGTAAATGCATTTGGAATAATATACTCAGAAAATTGTTATTTTCTTGCTGTACCTTAATGAGATTTATTAATGTTTCGTTATTACTATTATTATTCGTTATTTTCTGGCATAACGTGGTTAAAAAAAAATTAGTCCCGCTACGGTTTACACAGTTCACTACCGCCAGATTTGTATGCATTGCCTACCTCTCGTAAAGAGTTTTTCTCTGAGCTTAAAATGATAAATTTTAAACGGTACGAAACCACCTTCTTGCTCTCGATCTTCCTCTTTAAGTTTTCATTCGACTTCTGCGGATTCGTTCAAATGTAGAGATTTTCAAGAGGTACATTCTATCCGTCGTTGAAGTCAATTTTTTTTCTTTCTACAATAATAACAAACGATCTTCACAATAAAGCCGTTCGCTTATTTCCTTCTCCTCAAAACCCATTGTCTCTGCAATAAACCTTTAAATTCACTGATGCAGCAAGTCATTATAACAAGTATTAGTTTATTTTTACATATAATGCCAGAAAAATCGTTCTCTATTAAAAATCTAGTGCATGAAATTGACATTCATGTGATCATTTGTATACAATAATTTCTTCCTCATCCTGTATAGGTCTCTCTCCAACTTTTTTTTAAATATCTAGAATAATTATGAAATATAAAATGTAGTATTTGCTTGGGAAATTTTTAAATAACTAATGCATGTAACATGAAATAAAACAATTGTTTTTAATGGCTCGGTCAGTAAATTGACCCTTCGCAAAAAAAAATCAATTCGTTTTTGTGTGATTTAGAGTTATTTTGTCACCACATGTCCCACATGTCATCGCTATGGTGTATTTAATCATAAAGATAGTTATATTAGTCAGCAGGTACCAAATAGTAAGTAAATATTATTTGGTGGCATTTTATGCAACACTTGTTTCTTGTTGCATCTTCAACGGCGAATAAAAGGCAAGCCATGTATTTTTAATAACATGCACGTCCTACATTTGTTAATCCATCTAGAAGATCGAATTCAAATAAACCCAGTGGATGGACTTGTCAAGCTCCAATTGGTAATTCACGAATCCGGCATGTTTTATCAGCAACAATATCTGTTTCCACATTGACACTCATGCATATAGTATTGATCAGGACGCAGTCTGCACTTACTCTCCTGCATTTCTTATTATCTGCTACGTCTGAACGTTCTTTTCTTATTCACGATATCTTCGATCTCGTGCTTGACGTTCCCGAGGGCCCCATTCACACGTCGTTCCATAATTTGCCAATCTCTGGAATGTCTGAACTGATTCTGGGATCAGTATCCATTTTAGATATTAGCTTGCCACTATTGTATTGTGGTGTCTAGTGTCCGAAGGTTCAAGGATTGATTAGAAATTCGGAACAGATTCGCATACTATATCTCTAAGACATACATATGTTGATACCTAATTCGGTATAGCTGAATTGTTTGACTTGTGTAAATGATGTTATACTGCAAGTTAATTGCAGTTTGATTAATTGAAGAAATTTAAGTTTAGGATTATTTTGCATATACTGAGATTTCTTTAAAAAACATTTATATTAAACGTAATACTGACTTCCCTTAGATTCTGCCAAAAATTCTTTAATAACTAGATAGAGCTTAATCAAAAATCATTTTAAACCGAAATATCCAAACTTTTGCTTTTTCTTATACATAGCGCGTACTCATATTCCGAAGACGTCCTATGGACATCCTGAGGACATCTCATGGATGTATCAATTAGCATATATGTATAACACAGGGACGTCCTCAGGCTCAGGTGGAAATTAACCACTGAATCGATACTGCTGCAGTTAACAGTAGGGTTCCTACAGGCATGGTACTTGCAATTTACCGAAGTAATACCGGAATGGTTCTGGCCTAATACCGACACGTAACTTTACCGGCCAATATGACTATATTAGTGCTGGATAATGAGCAAATGGTATAAACAAGCCTTGCTCAAAGACGAAATGCTAAAATGCGTCCATATTCTGCGTCAGAAACCAAATGACGAGAATACCAAAAGGATTATTTAAATAAATTATACCATTCAGGGTCAAGGGTACAATTGAAGGGCTGCATGTTTAACTGTTTACAAAACTTATTAACGGTGTTCAAATTCAGTAAGAACATCAACAACGGATACATGCATTATATGTACATATACACCAATAGGTTTAAGGCTATTATTTTATGCTCCCACGGTTGAATCAAGGACAACAGAAACTTCTCATGGTTCACCAACTTCTGGACAATTGTTGTTGATATTTTGCAGTGGAATAATAATATTTCAAATATTTAGATTTTCGTAAAAACAGTCTATCTCGAGTTTATTCGTAAATCGTAATTGTTTTAGCCTTAAGAACCATTTTGGCTTATTTCTGGACAAACTAAGTCGAGTTAGACCGTTCTTCCACACAGCCCCCGCAATTATTTTTGCATTATTTGCAGTTTTACATAGAAGGTCCATTACCTCAATTTTCTTATATGTTAATAGAAAAAATAATTTCTAATTTAACTGAACAACGTTTTTTGAATATCAAATTGTGGAATATTTGTTGACGCTTAAACAGCCTCCCTTTGATGTGCCAAAGGCCTTAATGATTTAGAAAATTTATTATATTTTGGGGCCATTATTCTATTCTTGTCTATTCCTAGAGAGATATACATACAATAATATACAAGCTTCTGCCATTTGGAGTCAAATGGCTTTAGGAATCCACCATTCTACTAAAGGGCGCCGCAAAGTGCTGGATGGTGAATAGAGTTTCCATTCTATATAGATGGGTTCCTCGACACTCCTTATACTAATGATGACTCGTCCCGCTCTTTTGTTCAGTGGCTTAGTGCAACCTTACTCTCTGCCACTCATTTCTCCGAAAAGCCTTCTGTGCTTTGTTTAAAAGTCAGTTTCTCATTTAGCAATATATAGATTTTGTAAAATTGTAACATTTTTGTTAGATTATTCTAAGCTCTCGTAAGTCCTTGTTGGCACAAAACTAAAAATAGTTATATTACAAAAAATAACTACATTCTCTTCATATCATACATGTATATCAGAGTTCACATTAAACTTAAATCACATTATGTTTTTCATTTCATAAATCTATTAAAATTGAGATTTCTATCATGCGCGCATATATAAATTTGCGCAACCAATGAGAAAACGAGGATGAAGCTGCAAAGACGACAATCCAAAAGTTCAATTTTCTACTCGACGGACCGCCAGGTTCTCGTTGCGGTGTAATCCCATGCCGTTAAGTTCACTTTTCGCTGCAACTATACTAGCCGCTTTCCTACCGTGTTGCGCTACAACAAGATGGCGATTGCTTAATATTCATTGGAGTAGATTGACATGCGCACCCTAGAGTGGTGATTTCGTACTTCTCACAGGTTTATGGTAGCAGTTATTCGCACTTTCTAGTTATGAATTCAACGAGGATATTACATGATTCAAAAAGTATTG
The DNA here is from genome assembly GCA_030407085.1 of Trichopria drosophilae. Lineage (NCBI taxonomy): Eukaryota > Metazoa > Arthropoda > Insecta > Hymenoptera > Diapriidae > Trichopria > Trichopria drosophilae. The sequence continues at coordinate 9,947,645 of CM059582.1, read as the reverse complement.
TTTGCCATTTCTGAGTCCATTCGAGCTTATGCACCTACGGAGACTTGTATTATTCTGACTTATTTAAAGCTTCCTGTGTAAACAGAAGCAAAATTCAACAAGGTCTACCAGAATGAATGTTGGGTGATTGCATAACGAAATATACAACTAGTTGTTTCAACCATTTATTGGTTTAACCTAGCATTATACCTGTTAAGTGTATGTCATGGAAGTAGTCGTTTTTAATAAACCTAATATTGATCCAGAATTTAAACAAGTTATAAGGTAAATATAATCAATTGAGTGCAGTTATGTGGTAAACATGTTGTTGATAGGCATTTTTGGGAACTGTACAGAGACAAAAGATCCTTAAACTGATACAATCGTTGATTGCTTACGAACTCTAGTTAGCTCGCCAGGGGATTAACAAATTCGTTTTTTGTTTATATTGAATCGGAAATTACATTCGTAAAACAGTCTTTGTGAGTCCTCTTGCCGCAAGAGGAATCCACATGTGACTAATGGAAATCCGTTTACCGCAAGTGGAATATTCCTCTTGATCATATAACATGAGGACTTCCACTTTCGGCAAGAGGATTCTGAAATGTGTAAAATGTCGCTTATTATGGTTCCCAAAAGAAAAAATGTATAGTACATTACGATACAAGTGCGCTAAGTAGGTGATTCGCGCACGCGTATCGTATACCATTTTTTTAACGTGTGAGCTAAGTGCCCAGTTATCACACTGTTTTCCGTGCAATTTAGAACATTCGTGCACCGTGCGCTAAGTAGTTACTTAGCGCACGGTGCATGAATGTTCTACTTTGCACACGGAAAACAGTGTGCTAAGTAAGCACTTAGCGCACGGAGTTAAAAAAAAGTAGTTTTTATAGCACCAAATTTATTTTCAGACATCCTATTATGGTAGGGTTTTTCAGTGTGTATAATATAGAGTATTGATAAATACTGGTGTGTATCAAATCGTTCGCTGTAAAATTTTAAAAGAACTTCTTTGCGTAGTTACGTAAATGTCCCCTATAATAAAGCGTAAGACGGAGTTCATAAATGATGAAATTTTAAGATACTGGTTATACGGGACGAAGAACGCTATACAAAAAAATTGCTGATGAATATTTTCTTTGAGAAATGTCTGGAATTAAAAGAATAAACATTACTGAAGAAAATGTAATACACTATTATAAAGAGTGATTCAAATGATTTATATACACTGTACAAAATCCAAATAAACCGCCTTATATTACAGTTATGTTACAAAATATAAAAAACGATCGAACAAGATATCTTATAAGAATATAATCATTTACTTCCTTTTCTGAGAACTTCAGTCCAAGTACTGGCCTCAATATAATCACAATTTATGAAAATGGAAATTCGATCCTGTTCAGCTGCAAGTTGTCGCAATGAATCAAATTCAAAATTATATTTTTAATACCCCGGGCGTAGAACTTGATTTTGTGCCCTGCGCCGAAAGCTTCCTGCACAAATTATGGAGATCCACGACCTTCGAATTAAAAAATACATTGCTTCGTTCCTGCGATAAACTTTGCCCTCGTCAAAGATCGATATTTACGCCCTTGTTACATAATATACTATTTTACGAAATTTATGCCTTTTCTCTTCAAGGTAATTTCTGGATGTCTTTGCTGCCCTACATTACTCGTAGAAAAAGAGACGCTGATTTTCTTTTTGTAAGAAACGTATTCGGCTCACTCTGAATCGTGGTATTTCTCTTACGACTTAGTTGCAGTATATAGATGGAGAAAGAAAGAGCGATATCAAAGTGTGGGAAAGCACGAGAAAAAAAGAGAGAGACATAGAACAAGCGGGAAAGAGGGTATAAGATAGAATGAGAGCGTAGAAGAGTGTGAGAGAACTTTAGAGAGCGACCTTCGCTCGAGTAGCTTGGTTACCAAGGAGACGACTATGGCAAAGGCTTCCCAAAACGTGATCGAGGACCGTCAACTGTTAAGTTCCACATCCATCATTGTCAAAGGGTTCCACGAGAGACCCAAACCATCGAGGTTCAACAGCGGAAAATAGAGGAAACGAACTTTTACATCAGACCAAACGATAGTGGCGTTTGTCTTTGATCAAATTGATAACTGGATGCGAAAGGAATTGTGGGAGAATAAATCGCAAAAAAATCGGCTATTCAAACTCGACAATATGATATCCAATTGTCCGAAACATCGCACAAAATGCATGTAATAAAACTAGGGTATACATAGAGCCTTGGTAGATTAGAAACTTGGTCTCAGGTTTGCTCACCCCTCACTCTGCGACTTATTACCAATCATAATTCATCCAGGAAGAGATTTGTTGTAAAATGGATTTTTCTTTATTCTTGCAGCAATTCAACTTGTAATCGAATAAAAACTATACTGAAAACAAAGTTGACCGTGGAACAAATTTGGATAGAAAATCACGTGATTACAAGATATATGTTCCCATTCAGAAAGCTCAAAGTTAGAAGAGGTTTGTGTAATAACTATAATTCATGCATTATAAATTCAAATAGCATAATCTACAAGTTTCCAGCAACAACATCGTAAAATTCAAATGTTTTCGGCCTTTTGAATGGCGCGCGATATAACGGCGAAGAGCAAAGAGCAAAGGAATAACAAGGGAAACGTCCCTTGATGGCGCAACGGTAATAAACTCTAGCAGATATTTTAAGTAGCAGAGGTCATTATGTTGTCGCGCGTAATCGAAGTTCTGTCACTTTTGAATTGCAGAATCTTTATGGACTTCCAGCTCTACTCTGTTTTTACAATTTGATAAGTCTTGTAATTAAAGCATTTGAGATACTGGCGGTCGCACATGTTGCTTTATATATGATGCAATTAAGGAAATAAACGAGTCACTTAATTGCAGTTTTAATTAGAGTATTTGCCAAACGCTCTGCTCGTTTCTATTTTGATATATACTACACTGATATTAGTAGAAAAATAGTTCGATAGCTAAATAATATTTATTTTGTAGGTTGTATGTCTATAAAATAATGAAAAAATTGAGTACTATATTAAAACCGTCATTTTTAATGTGTATTGATGATAAGATCTCACATTTGCTTCAAAGAACTTCTAGAAAACACCGCATTATCCATAAATTAGGCGTTATGAAGAGATAATAATAGCAATAAACGTCTTTACTGATAACCAAAGGATTATACAATATCGTAGTATAACAATTATTTAAAACCAATGTCAAAAAATCAGTCGGTGGAGGTGGAATACTCGTTCATAACGACCAGTGGATATATTGAATTTAGTTTTTTCAATAGTAGTATTTGACTATCCTAAATTCATAAACCCATTGTCTACCCCCAAGATTTTTCAACGTACACTGTAAAAAAACTTCTAAAATATTTGCGTTATGTACATGAAACTTCAGGACACTTTTAACAGTGTAAACTTCAAACGACAAAATTAAAAATAATCATATTTATAACACAACATTGTTTATAAATGTTACGTGGTTGTCAATTTAGAGGAATGCAAGAATAAGCAACATAATAACTCTAGTAAAATCATTCAAGAGTGATTAATAATATAATTTATTCCGCACTACGTTGAGAAGCGTCTACGTGCCGAACCTCGATTATCCAGCTGTCAAAAACACATGTCTTCATATTTCGATAACTGATTTAAAAAGTATATTAAAAGTAGCGCTGATATCAATGAAGTGAAAACATTATCCCTGAAATACAGGTCCATCAGTTCATTAATTAAAACCACTCGTGCGAATATGGAGTGTTGAGATAATTGTAGAATTGATGAAATAACTGGTGAAGAAGCACTACTGTGACAGGTGAATGTCATATTGCGAGGGAGGCGGAAAGCGCGGACAATTTCCGAGTGGAATAGAGCGGGAGAAGCGGGAAAGAATAGTCAGAGGCAGCACTTGAGACTACAATGATTAGACGGCGCTTAGTCCTGTCAAATCACTATAACACACTACCGATGAGTCGAGCACCATGGAGAAAATTATTGAGAGTACTCTGTCAATCAATCTACAAGGCTGAATCTATGGGGAATTGTATTACCGCAGCTCTACGTCATTGGTCGCGCTGTGCCTGTGACGCCTATAGTTGCTCGAGCGCCGGTTTCAGTACTCAACCAATGGTCGCTTGAGATCACTGCTTTGTTGGGTCAAACGATGATCGAGGACCCCGGAGGTCACCCTCGACAATAGAATACAACCGTCCGTTTTGATATGGATCACACGTGGTGCCGTACAGTAGCTCCCGTAAAATTTACAGTCGATTGAGCTTCGAGTGACGTCAAATGGATTCCGATGCACTTGGAAAAGTCGAGAGAGAGAGAGATTTTTCTATAATATCGATATGCTTTTTTAAATATTTGGATTCACATTTCCAAATAAAAACTGGTTATTATCAAGTTCCAGTCTCATCTATTCCAGGAAAAAAGTTATATATGGCGTTTGATGACAGGTGAAATAAATTGATTCCATCATAAAATATAATTTTCATTTCATCCCAGTCACCTCTCTCTATATTTTTCTGGGCACATAGTCAGTCGAATTCTACCCAGAATTTTCTGAAAACTTCTTAAGGACACAGCCATCGTGTTTAGTAAATTTTACTATAAATAATGAAATTTTCAAAAAAGGGAGTTGTGCCAGATCCTAATATTTAGAAAGTAAAACCAACTATTCCTTTTTTCGGTGTACGGACAAGAAATGTACTACTGACGTTGATTTTAAAAATCGGAAATTTTAATATTTTTTAGCACTGCGGGAGTAGAACTCGATTTTGCGCCCTGCAGCGAAATTTACGGACTCGTTGAACATCGATAATTGCGCTCTTTTTACATAATATAAAGAGCACTGTAATGAACTCCACATAATATTCACATTTGTCCAAAACAGTTGTAAGTTACAGAATCTCATAAAATCATCAGCTATCTAGCCTAATATACTGCACTTGTCATTCATTTCGCATCTTCATCCTCTTACATCTTTACAGGAAAATCTTACTTATTTTCTTTAGATAGGTTTAGCTTTTTATACCTTTATATGTCACACCCAATATTTACAGTGTAAGAAATCTCTTCGCCACTACAAGAAACGTCGGTTTTCTGTATATCACCTAAAAAACAACATAATTTCTCCATGAAATGCATCCTTCAAGACTTCCGGATCATTCACGGATCTTGAAGGATTTCCACGTATTGGCTTCACGGACAAGTTCTAAAGAGCTGTCTCGAAAGGTTCTTAAATCCCAAAAGTTAGGGAGCAAGTACCCAGTTCTACGTAAAAAACACTCTCTAAGGCTGGTCGAGTGACCCCTCTAGAGGTTCTCTCATATATTCTTGGTGATTTCAATGTGAGAGAAAAAAAGATGCTTCTGCATCTTTTGCGAATGATATAAGTACCTTTAACGTAAAACATTATTTGCAATGATTTTTGTATAATTTTTAATAATTATTCAAACACAATTTTTAATAGATTATTCTATCTGTCTTTTGACCAGATACCAATGAAAAGAATTGTAAACTTTCGTATCATGTAAGTAAATTTTAGAAGAAAGCAGAAAATAAGTCTTAAGACATTGTGCATTTATTGGATGAAGTTTTACTGATGATTGTATAAACAGTTTCCGGCATATCACCATTTCACATTATTCTCTTCCTAATTTAAAAACTTTTTTCATCAAATTAACTTGTATATAACTTTCTCACTTAAAAACTTTTTTATTTTTACTTACACCTCTTTTAAGAGGAGAAATAAACAGTGCAGAAATAGTATTAATTTGAAAACGTATTATTCAGTCATATATAAATATTCAATAATATAATATAATTATGTTTTATTTCAGCATAACTATGAGACAAATGAAAATATAGTACGGTTATTGTATAAAGTTTGTCTTTTTATGTCTGCCACGTATAACTTATTTTGAAGCACTTGAATATTAAAAAATTAGCAAACGAAATGAGTTAATCTGTCGTCTTTTCCCTTAGTTGATCAAAATTTTATTTCATTTAGCTTGTTCATTATCGATGTATTATCGAAGAGCACCTGAAAATTAGCATTGTTGCTTGTCTGGAAACTGTAGTATTTATGTCCGTTAGTAATTGGACACAATTTAAAAAATCAATCCACAACCAGATCATAATTAACTTATATTTTAAGTAAAGTATATCACATAAATATAAAATTTAATTTTCATATTCTTATTAGGAAGTTAATAAGATATTGACACAAGAATGAATATTGACTGTATAATACCCAACAGATAATACGGCACAAAAGTCACAAATAAAACAGTTTCCTGATAGTGAAAAAAAATGAGAGCTTTAAATGCAATTTTGCGCAATATTATTTTTGGTATCATTATTTTAATAACAGTTTCAATAACATTATTGCTAGGCAATATCCCTGGTCGAATCTCTGAAAAGTTTTACGGGATTCAGTTCATTTTACGACCAAGTTGAGTGGTTTAGGTCTAAAGTGCTAAAGTGCCCGCAAACTAAGCAATAAGTACAAATCAATAAATCAGTATTTTGATACAAAATTATCTGCAATGTATAAAAATAAATGGACTATGCGTAGATTTGTCAAAACGTCCTGCCTGTGTAAAAACAATTGTTTAGCATGATTATTCCGAAAACATATTTGGACGACATAAAGAAAAAGGATGAATATTACGTAGGTGATATATAGTTAAAGTACATAATTTTGTCAACAAATATACTTTAATTCATAACATTTTATTTGCTAGTAGTGTGGTGATTATGATGATGATTAAACGCATATTACATCGGATTTTCAGATGTAATGAACATCATCTTCTATTAAATATAAAAATAGTTCAGAATAGTTTTTTTTAAACAATATTTATGATTAAAAAAGTCATATCAAAAAGTCCTGTACAAAATGTTTAGCTTATCCAAAGAAAAAAAACATTCAGATATAATACCTAAATTGAGGCATTGGGGTGCAATACCCAGCAAGTTTAAATAATGTGGTTGCGAGAAAAACACGAAAAACCTGTTTCTAGTAAAACTAACTAAAATTATTATACAGTAATGATGAGTATTACTTGCTGAACAAAAAGAAAACATTTTCATGAGATATGCAAATCAAAGTATTATAGTATTAAAGATATTGAAGTTTAAAAAATGGAGTTGGAAGGATTTGATGCAAAATTTTGAGCTTTGCCGGTATTGTTCCGCATTTCTTGTGAACTTGGCACTCTTTGAAGTACATTTCTCTGTAAATATATTTATATAAAAAAATGTTGTAATTGTAGTCCAGGAACCGTAATATTAATTAAATAAATAAAAAAACGGCCAACACGTCGACGTACAGTTACTCATGTCAGATGCCCCTGAGGAGGACCTCCAAGAGTGGTCGAAACGTTGGGCGTGAAATAAAAAGACCAGTTTGGTCCTTTTGTCAACCAATAGGTTTGAACCGTGTTGGCCATTTTTTTATTTATTTAATTATATAAAAAAAAGTGTAGAAAAAATGTAGTTTATAAAAAAGCGATTTTTAAGCCACGATTCTCTTTTTTGTTGAATTACTTGATTTGTTAACTATACTATATTAACTTATAGATATTATTAGATACTTTATAAATTGTTTCGAGTTCTTTATGTATTTTATTCATTTTGATTTTAGTCAACCAATTCGGAAACAATAGTTGAACCACAGGTCGCTGGGCAAATCCGGCTCGAAGGACTAATCCAGAGAGTATGTATTTTTCATAATTAAGTAACGCCTTAATAAATTTAAAGACCTGTTATTTGCCAAAAGCGTGTCAATATTTAGATTCCATTTCTACCAGTGCTTGTTCTGGTAATATTGCAATAATAAATAAATCTACGAAGAATACGTAATCTGGAGAAAAGGTTCAAAGATATATAGATTTCATCATATCAAATTGAGCTTACTCTTCTAGCTGGCTGAATTTAAGGTGTATAATTACAAGTACTTCAAGAGTAGTTAACTACATCATTTCCAATTAATATTACGGGTGTATTTTTATGAAATGATGTCAGTACGCTTTATTATTGTCAACTGCCTATTCGTTCCTCTAACTAAATTGTGACACGATTCGACAACGTTTAGTCAACTCAACTAAAACGTATTTGAAATTAGTCAATGCTGCTGATAGACAGCCAAGTATTTAGTCAATATTAATGAACAATTTTGTCAGTGTATTTTTTATCCAATTTTTCTTCTATACTCCACTGAATACCCGTCACTGTAGTGTGAATATCCATAACATGCAGGCATCAATAAACTTTATTTCGGGATTAATTCGAATCCTCAGACCACTACGAATATTAAAGCAATTTGTAACTTTACTCTTCGAATAAAGTTATAATTTATCTCGAGTGCACTACATTGTTACATTTTACTCGTAACCGCGAACAGTCCGGCTTATATCTAAGAGAATCGAGAATTTCGCCCTGGCAATTAGAGGATGAAGGGTTTACGTTAATATCTCTCGTAGAATTATAGCCCGGGACATGCAGAGCGTAGATTAAATGTAGAGTACAGTTGAAAGGCAAAACTAGTCGTATTCGATTGCATTGAGGTGACTATGTAGTACTACTGCGTGTGACTGCGAAATCCAGAATTCCATTCTATGAAAGGAACTCTTACAGCCTTTGAGGGACAACAGTGATCGATGCAAAATATGGTACATTGCGTTTCGTAGGCCAGTGCTATCGAAATCAAGCATATCTTAACAAGTTCAATACCAAAATTAAACTAAATGCAGCTTGTAATGAAAATAGATTATTTTGGGAATTTTGCAATATTATAAACATTAATGGATATACACGAAAAATCCCCAAACGCTATGGTTCATTCATTAACGGTTCAAATGACACTTTAGAAAACTACAAATAGTTTTTTTCGAGATAAACAATTATCAATGGTCATACAAACAATATAAAGTTAATTCTGTAGTGAAAAAAATGTTGTCAAGGGTCTAATATCGATTTTGCCGCAACGCCTAGAAGCGCGCGCAGTGTTCTCGTCATTCTTTGAGCGTATTTTTCCCGAAACCAGCTTTTTTTTAAACTAAGCTGATACATGAACAAATAAATTTATGGATGCAACTGTAAATTAAACACTTGAAATAGATTCTAAAGACAATTTGTTACCTAAAAAATAAAAAATGTCTGTTAAAAAATACTATACCTCCACATTTCGAACCATTCTGATTCCTTTTTAGAAGGTTTGGCAATACTTCACCTATTATGTACTTTTTACGATGGTGAAAAGCAATATTTACTTTTCAAATTTTAATAAAATTTTCTTGTTTAGAATTTCGATTTTGTACATCAAATTTTATTAGTTGACATTTTCTATGGCATAGCACGGAGCGGGTAGACGTTTTCACAATAATTTCACTTATATTTTGATGCAGCATGGGCTATGTAGCATATCCGTTATTAACTAAAATATTTTTGGGATTTAATAATCGTTTAATAAAAAATGTTTCACATGAATGCTGACAATAATTTATAATTTTTATTCGCACACTCACAGTGAACGTAAAGTTTAGATCGTTCTACCTCTAAAGTGGAATTCCCTAGAAAATATATATGGTATCGTGGTATTTCAACCGCTGGAAATAGTGGATTCGTTTTTAATATCGAATAATTCGGATTGATACAAATATTCTTGAATATTTTGTGCGTATTCTAGGTAGCTGCAGGAAAAGAGTTCTTCAAAAGTTTTGGAGCTCAGAGACTACTTTCCTAATTACAAGAGTACCGCGGAGTCGGTAGACAGAGATGTAAGATATTAGATGTATGATGCAGGATATTATTGTAGGAATGATCATAACGCGCAGCTTCGAAGGTAATATAGGAGCCATTGCTAGACGGCAACAGCTTTCCAGCAGCGAGAGGAGGTCCACGAATCCAACCCATACACCACCCTTTAGCTTGTTCTCGAGCAACAAGGGTTGAAGTTTATTAAGATTAAGAACTTCATTCGTAGTAATTTCAAGATGGGAGACGACGACACCACATTTTACCTCACATTACTAGCACTCCCGTACAAAGAAGAAGAATCGTTATAGCTGTATAAATAATAGTCCTACTAAATTTTACATAGGGCCACGAAATATCTAATTGTTGCCTACAACATATGTATACACACACGGCCACAAAATTGGTCATCTTCAGGAAGTTTTATGATTGGTGCTGAGATCATTATGCATTCGGCACAAATAATTTCATTTTGTTTGTTGCTGATTGATCATCCTTGGTATAAATTTATAAATAAGAAAAAGATATTTTGAAATTTACTTCAGACATTCTATTATTATTTTAAAACCTAAGAAGTCCTTAAATTTATCAAGGCATTATTTAATTATTAAAAGTACATACTTTCTAGATGGGTCCTTTGAGCCGGATATGTACCTGCGACCTGTGGTACTACTATTATCCCCCGATTGGTTGACTAAAACCAAAACAAATAAAACACATACCAATCTCACTATGTGACACCCCATACTTTGGCCCATAGTATATCAAAACATCCATGCCATACTATGACGAAATGCCTTTCATAGAGAATGACGAATATTTACCACGGAATTTTTAGAGGAATACTAAACAAGAGAATGTGTAATTTTATGATTAGTAGGGAGATCATTATTCATTCGGCATCATGCATTTCATTTTGTTTATTTCTGATTGATCATACTTGGTAGAAATTGTTTGCTTCTAAATTAGAAAAAGATATTTCGAAATTTACTTCTGCCATTTTGCTGTGGCCTATTAAGATCGAACACATCTCAGCAATTATTGTTAAGTGTGTTCTGTTTTGTTTCAGTGACCAATCAGAAACAAACACAATGAAACGATTCGTGTTATATGAATAGTGACGTCAATACCAATCACGACAGTTTCTGAAAATGACAGTATCTTCAATTTTCAGCAATTTATTTTGACATCTTATTACTAATAAAATTTTTTTTATATTTTATGCAAATAGCCTATTCGCCAGTCCCTAAATCCAAAAGAAATTCATCCATCACTGTCTGTCATGATACTATTTCGATATCATTTTTGTTTAGTCGGGATAATACGCTACAAATTACAGTTCAATTGTAGTTAACTTATCTTCGTTCTAATTTTTCTCACAAAAAGCAGCGTTATGAATCTATTTAAAAATATTACGAAGTATTGTGACTCTGAAAGGTCGTCGTGAAAGAGAAATCCGAAACCCCCAACAATCGTGGCTGCTAGTATACATAAATTTTCGCCATGCGACCGGAACTACTTACACGAGTTCTCGGTACCAACTATTTCATGATAATCATGATACACGATGCCCCGGCCATTTCTGGAATTATTGCCGACATAAAATCGCTCTTCCTCATTTTCTATTGTCGACAAACTTTATGAGTATCTTACATCGAAATAGAATTCAGCAATGAAGTTATCAAGTTTACAACTCGATGTAGTCAAAATAACTGTTATATGACTCAGCAATTCCAAACATCGAGATAATAAAACATCCGACGATATAATAAGATTGAATTTTCATTCACACATGTCGAGTATATAGTGTTGTTGGGTATTTACAATTCAAAACCGTTGACTATTCTTAGTAGACGGTAGGTAATCAATTTCAAAAGTGAAATAAATAAGAATTTTAACGTCATTGTGATGCGTATAAAATAAAAACAAATTAGAAACAATAAGTTGCAAGTGCTTCAAAAGAGAGGTCTAACTCAACTTGGAATGTAAATTTCAGAGCAAAGAGCAACAAATTTTAAGAGAGAGACAATATTTTCTAGCGTCGTGAAAGAAAAGAATGATAAAAAAATATTTTTGACGAATGCTGTTCGCTATTTATTTTAGATCCAAAGGACAAAGCACTAAAAGCGAATAATCTATTTATGGCTACGCCGTAATAAAAGATTGTTGTATGTATTGTTAAGTACAGATAGTTAACTACAAAGGGCATTCTAAATTGACTCACTCTGCTTGAGTGATCTTCCAGTTAAAAGAGTTTAGTTTAAATGCATTATTATTTCAGACTTCTGAAGGAGAAATGGCACTTGAACTGGGCGTATTACAGTGTGTAATAGTCACATGACCACGTATTGCGAGATCCGGGATTGGGGTTTTAAATCGAAGCATTTTTGGAGCAAGAGGTAATAATTGAAACGCAACTTGAACACTTTATTGCGTCGTTAAATTTATGCAATTAAACATATAATTAAACAGTTATAGCAACTATAATCGGCGACGTTTATTATAGAAGCGTGCATGTCGGTGGCTCATCGACGATTCTGAAAGACGAAAGTACCCTCCAGTAGAACGGTTACTTATACAATGAGATGCCGTAAGCATCGTTAAAAATTACAACGAATTTTCAGTATAACATACAATTTATATTTTATTATACATCAACGTAAAAATAAAACATTTACTTTGTACCATATATAAAGGATCGAAAATTAATAAAATTCCTGGGATTCAGACATGACCCTATCAAAATACCGCAGAGCTCAAATAATTTTGACACAATTTTCCCGAAAGCATAAAACGAACGGTTATGGTGACCGCTGGATTAAAAGCTGATAGAATCACGCTCCTTTTAATTAAGGAATAAAAGCAATCGATTTTCTGTGAGGGTTTCATTTTCTACTATATGGCGTGAAAATGCCACTTTAGTTTCACGACATAATTGCCGATCAGAGGTTGAGTGAACTAATTGGTTTAAAAAGTCATGAACCGGAAATATCGTTTTATGATTACGCGATTCTTAGTGCGGTTTTAAAGTTACGACAGTATACCCTTAAACTACATACTTTAAACTGAGTACGAAAATCAATTTATACGGTATTGATAATATCTCGTCACGAAAATACGAAATTTAATGTACAAAATTAAAGTTCTTCAAGCTTGCATTTTAACTCCTTCGGTGTGCAAATTTTCTCATAAATAGTTAATTTAATAAGAGCTCCGAATATCATTATTTATTAAAACTGACACTGCTGCTTCATAAACGGATGGTAGTCTAATTTTTAATCTCCCTTTGTTAACCTTATTCTTACAATATTTGATTTACTCATGACCGATTTTAATTCAACAAGAAGAAGATATCATATTGAATATTTTATTGATATTTCCGTATTAAATCACTGACTCGATTGACTTTTAGTTAGACAATTGATGAATTATATAACAACTGCCATGCTGACCATACTATACCGCATAAACTTAAATAATAAGTCTGTCATCATTAAAAAACATTATTAATGCAATGTTATAGGTTGGAGACTCCCGAATAAAAACTTGTAATTCGAACCAGTGAAAATCTCAGAAACATATACAATAAAATAGAGCTCGGTTAAAAAAATATTTGAATATTTAATTTGAATATTTCCTAAAGCAGCCTAAAAAAATATTAAAAAACATTATTCAAATACACCATGTAAGTTGCGAATTGAAATTGTTACCAGAATTAAGTCAAACAGCAATATGCTCATTACGAATTCTGCAATTTCCGATTATTTGTTGATGTTTATGTTTACTTCTCACTCTTCATGGTATATGCTTATGCTGTATGATTTATAACAAACTTGGCTTTACTGCATTCTGTTATAACTGGATTTGTTGTCGTCGTGTTTATATCACCATTGAATGTATTTGAAAATACGATAATTTAGCTGTTATGTAATAACTGAAGTGGTTTTTGGTTTGTAGGGCAAAATAATTATTCAGCATGATTATCGCAGAATAAGGATGGTAAAAGTTCCACCTTGTAAATCGTTTACTTGATCTAGATTGTGCGAAAGATACCCGAAAAATATTATCCAAAATTATAACCCCCAAAACCCTATCTAATGGTCGTAAGGTTAACGTGTTTGTTCGATATGATTTTCTTTCCACGAGTCTTTACACCAGAAAGTTATGTAATAAAAAATAATGGGAGTGGAATTTCACGTTACAAATAACCACAATTTTTCCCGGGCACAAAACCTCAAAATTATGCCAGACAAAATTAATGAATGTTTTAGACAACTTATTTACAGACTGCTTCTGAAGGTACTAGGTTAGAAAAAGAGGTTATGTACGCATTTTTGTCCAGTCTTTGCCACTATAAATTGATATATTATATTTGGGTGAATGAAAATATAATTGTTTATGTATTTTTTCCCACTATTTATGAAACACTGCTAGTTTAAAAAAAAATAGTGCACCACTCCATTAACGGGCAAAATTCTTTTGCGGGTTTAAATGGAGTATACTTTGGGCGATTAAAAATGCAATTTTTGTTGTATATTTTCCCGTTTTTTACGATAACCCACTAGTTTATAATACACCACGCGATCAAAAAATATAATTTATGTATGAATTTATATTTAAATAAATGGGCAGAATGTGTCAATGTGTATTGGCGTAAATATGAGTAGAATGGGAAATAAAATCATCAACATTTTTTTCCCTTCATTTTATATTTTTTAATTGGGCTTTATTATTTTGTTTCATTATTCCTCCTAAATGCGTCCGTTATTTGTCCAATGTTTGTACATTATTTGTCCGTTTTGTCTCAATATTTATCGTAAAGTTGCCTGTTAAACACTAGGAATTAGTCCATTATTCATACACATTTTTTCTGGCTAATTTTAAGGTTATGTGCCTCGTAAAACATTGGTGGTTATTTGTAACATAAAATTCTAATTCCGTGTTTTGCTACAAGACTTTCTGATGTAATGAGTCGTCGAAAGGAAATTATATCAAAAGAAAACACGTTTTACAGCCTTAGGAGTGTTAGTTAAGATTTTGGGGGTTCTGGGATTTACGAATAGTTTTCTTACGTTTTGGATAGTCTACATGAAATAGGCGTTTTAGGAGGGAGCACTTTTACCAATCTTAATCTGGGTGCACCGGAAAAACCAGACAAATCACAAAACACACACTTCAAAAACCGGACATTCACATACCAGAGATTTAAAAAAACAGACGTGAAAGTACTTTTCAAAATGTAGATATTCTGAAATTAATGAATAAATTCTAAGTGTGCCTAATAAATAATCTCAGGGTCAAACTGATTTGGCCTTCAAGTGACCTATAAAATAAATCCCTTGGTCGAACATTTCTGACCTTGAAATGACTTTGTAATGGGACCTCAAGGATGCCGACCCGAAATCATTTTTTTATGTATTGTGGTTTTTTGAATATCTGTTTTGTTGAAAGGTCTGGATTTTGGACGTCTGTATTTTGGAATGCCTGGTTTTCGAGTGTCGGGTTTTGGAAGTGTCTGTTTTGTGATTCGTCGGGTTTTTGAGGTGCACCAGACATTTCTATAACAGGCATTCAAAACTACAAATTTCAAAATACAGCCATGTTTTTAATGCCTGTTTCAGAATTGTCTAGTTTTTGAATGTCTGGTTTTGGAATGTCTGTTTATTTAAATGTCTGGCTTTTGAATATCGGGGTTTTGAGGTGCACCCCTCAATCTGCTAGAGCTTTTCCGAATAATTATTTTTGCCCTACAAACCATAAACCACTTCAGCTATAAACAACAGCTAAATTATCGTATTTCCAAATATCTACAATATTCATATAAACGCGATGACAACAAATCCATTCATAACAGACAGCAATGTAGCCAAGGTTGTTATAAACTATAAAGCATAATCATAACCCACGAAGGTTGTAAGATACATGTAAACATTCAAGAAAAAATCGGAAATTACAGGATGAGTAATAATTATTCTGCAGTTTGAATTATTTTTGCTAAGAAAGTTAATTAGTAACCTACTCTTTAATCTGAATCAGCGAAAACCGCTGAAAATCAGCGTATATTCGCTGAGAGAGCTGATTGTTCACGATATCTCCTATTCCAAAAAAGTTATCCGCAACGAATTAACTACGGCAAACTGCTGACTAGGGCAACAATTACTCAAACAAATCAGTAACAATCCAAAGTTCGAACTGATATGTCTAGCAATATTTATAAATTGTCAAATTGATGGAGAAATCGACCTGGGATCCACGGAATGTTCCGTTTACTTTGTAATAATTGAGCATAATAAATCAAGAAACGTATTTATTTGGCCAATTTCGGTTCCATTAATTAATTTTTTTGGCCCTCGTTTGTCACCGGATTAGGTTCTCGAAGTGGACGTTAAACTTAATTAATAGACAGCAGTCTATATATGTAGAAAAATTAATTTATCATCAGACGATTGAAAGAGATTTTATCTATTGATAAAATCAATCGTTTCATCCTGGTCTGTACCCGTTGGAATCTTCAGAAAGGCTTTACGGCACAGACCTGCATTGTACGTCTATGTTTAGATGTTAATGTTCGATGTCTTATGTATGCGGAGTGCTATTCATTTCGCTGCTTACGAAAATATCACATCTACACTTTTTATATCCAGCGTCCCAACCTACAAGTGTGAAGTACGAAATACAACTTCCTCGATAAGGTCGGGATTGATTGTATCATCTGACGATAAATCATTGTAATAATGTTTAGGGAACACAATATATGTGTCCATTCGTCGAAGTTTTTCGTCCATATCCAATATCTAAATGTAGACGAGGTAGCTCTGTGCCGCAACTGATGATTTCAGCGAGTACAGACCAGGATGAAATGTAACAAAAAGAGATTCCATCGATTTTCAACAGATAAAATCTACTTTCATCGTCTGATCATAAATTAATTTTTTTAAACATATAGAATTCTTTCTATTAATTAAGGTTAAGGTCCCCGATGATCACCAAATCCGGTGACAAACGAGGACCAAAAAAAATAATTAATCGAACCGAAAATATCCAGATAAATACGTTTCTTGATTTATTTAAAATATTCACGGTCCGAAGTAACGGCAAAAAACATCTTGTAATTTTAATTTAATTCTATTGAGCATAATAACAACTTAGATATACTATTTGGATAAGTATTTATCTACTTAAATACCGCACACAGCGTATAACTCTATCCTTGTCCTCTTTAAAGGAATAGAGTTTGGAACTTCTTCATTTTCAATATCTTGTGTTTGCTACAGACGTGTGACTTCTGTATATGGATATGCCATTTTATTATATTGTTAAATCCGTATATAAATTTGGGTCGAAGATCTCCAACATTTATCTTGTATTTTGAATTGAATGAAATTCTATGACCAACCGTTTGAATCACGAGAGCACCCAGCCAATTTTAGCATGATCATATTAATCTTAAATAAGCCTTCCTTATAGACTTATGAATTTGTCTTTTTTGAGGAGAGTGATTTTCGTTAGCAACGAGACGGTTTCGTTGGTTGCAACGCCGAAACTGCAGTAGCGTCACAGGAAAGGGGCGGTTTGCGAGGGACGGTATGAAGGGATAGTCAATATTTGCATGCCGCTGGGCTGGTGCAAGGGCTCTTCTCGCGGCAGACAAGAACCGAGGCAACGGACCCCAACGAGAGTGTGGTCGAGGGTTGTGTCTTTGAGAGCTCTTCTTTCGCCGAAGCCGCCGCGTTGCATCTCGCGTGATCTACTTCCTTCATTCTTGCTTCATCCCAAAGTACCCACGCTCATTTCCATATCCCCTTCCTTCGCCTTATCTTCTATTTCTTTCTCCTTAGTCTATACTCAAATTTTCGATGTTGATTTTCTGATGATGTGGCGTGAAATAATTGTTCTCGTTAAATTACCAAGAGGTTCTTCGGCTTCCCCTTTTATTCCAACCAGCATCCACTGCTAAGAAATTCTGGACATGTACCATTTTTTTCTTAACATTCTTATGTGAAGATGATTGTCCATAGGTTCCAAAAGCCACCATTTCATGAATTTTAGTTTGGCATAAAATACATATCTTTCTAATAACCTTTCAGTTGATTTTCTTTGTATACAAACAAAGAATAATACAGGCCAAGAAAATGAGGTTGATCTTCATACCCGGAAACAGGACTATACTTTTCCAAAAGTTTTCTATGCGCTGAAATTAAATATGGCCTCAAAACTGTTCTATCACGTCAAAAGACATCACAACGTAAAAGTGTAAAAAAGTGTTTGTGGCCAAACAAAATTTTTGATTGCAATCTGACAAAATGCAGATTTATTTGCTTTTCATGAGCTTTAAATGCTCCTTTTTCTTTTTTTTTTGCACTTTTGGGTTAGGATATATCAAAATCTTGATGTGATAGAACAAGTCTGCGACCATAGATTTGGATTCATCACGTCGTAAATCTTCCAAAAGGTATACTCAGGTTTCTGATGAATGCACTTCAATCAGCTTTTTGCTAAATTGCGAACCAACATTTTGTTCTTCTTCAAAACCGTAATAAAAACGGTGTTTTTTAAACTTTTAGGTTAGGATATCTAAAAATCATGACCTAATGGAATAATTCTATGGCCAGATTTCGATTCAACACGACGAAAACCCCCGGAAAAGTACAGTTCGGTTTCTGGTTATAAAGGAAGATGCCCACGAACAAACGAGATTTCCGCCCCCGTGATGGGACCTCCGAAACTGATGAATTCAATTAGAGAATAATAAGAGCTAACACCTAATACCAAATTTGATTTATTTTCATGTTAGAAAGTTTAAGAAACCGTTGAAGTTGAAGCGGATTTTACCTAGAAAAAAGCAGTAGTCTAAATAGTAATAGTCCGCAGTCTTTCGTTGTCAGTTATAAACAGACTGTTACTACTTAGAATACGTCATTTTTGTACGTATTATCCGCGACTTCAACAACGATTTTTCAAACTTTCTCAAATGATAAAACGCTCAAATTTGGTATTAAGTGTTAGCTCTTATTATACTCTAACTGAATTTTCGGGAGGAAAACATTTATGCTCTTGGGCATCCTTCTTTGTTGGCCTGTGTAATTTTAATTATTCCAGTCATCAATGTTTAAAAGTGTCTTCCCCAGCTCCGGTGACATTAGGTGGTGATCATTAAATTTACCAATGGATAAACTTTTAGTTGTTGGATTTTGTCATTTCAGATTAACATATAAAGGTAGTGTATGTGAGTATGCACTCACCTTTGGGACCATTGAACCTATATCTAGAAATCAACAGCGAGTAGCATTGCATGAATGAGTTTTTAAAAGTTACCTTTGATACTAAATTTTAGTGCGTTTACATTAAAACAGTCAATTTCACAAATTGTAATTTGTATAGATAACGACGTGGACACGATATGGATCGCAAAATACAGAAACGAAAGCATATGCGAGGGAAATATCTACAACCATGACTACCGAAACCATTTTACCGAAAAAACATTCCTATATTTTCCAGTTAATATAATTATATAGAGGTAGTTATTGTTTAATATGCATGCGTTATGGTGCCGGAATTGGGTTCTTGTAAATAAACGTTGTGGACACTACAATAATCTTTCATTGGCGACCTCAGGCTGAGTTTATAGTTACTATTTGCAATTAATATATCTAAAATTCTATTCCAAACATTGTGTCAATTAAACTTTGGTTTTATTTATTTTATCAAATCTAAATTCATGTGACAGTGATTAAATTTATAAAACAACTAAAGACGGTATTCCTTTCAAACCAGAAGTCGTCAATATATGTTGTGATTAAATATTTCAATAGTCTTCAAGTCTTGTGTCCAATTCTTTTCACATATGCCTTAAAATATTGAACGGTTTGATACCGAAAATCACATCACTTAATTAAAATCTTTTTTAAATATTGTTTTCTTCCAATTCTGTTTTAAAATAAATATTATACATCATTCTCATTGAAATCTGTGCATAAACAGTTATGTATTGTTACTGTTACAATTTTGTTTACAACTTGTTTTTTACTAACGTTTCGTGTTTTCCATCCAAAACCATTTTGGAATTTTTCTTTATTGTATTTTTTGTATGATTTATAACAAACTTGGCTTTATTGCATTCTGTTATAACTGAGTTTGTTGTCGTCGTGTTTATATCAACATTGAACGTATTTGAAAATACGATAATTTAGCTGTTGTGTGTAATAACTGAAGTGGTTTTTGGTTTGTAGGGCAAAATAATTATTCAGCAAGACTATCGCAGAATAAGAGTGGTAAAAGTCCCACCTTGCAAATCGTTTACTTGATTTAGATTGTGCGAAAGGTACCCGAAAAATATTGTCCAAAATATAATTGTATTTTTTGTATGGTGACCGTATAAACCAAGAATTATTTATGAAAATTGTGAAAACTGTTGCGTGTCATATGGAAAACAGTGATTAAGCACGCAATGTTCTAATACTAAGATACTTTTCCGTGACAGGTTCTACGGTGTACCAAAAATAATGTTTTAAAATAAAATGTAGCGATGCTATAGATGCAGATGTATTTTCATCTACCATATTTGTAGGAAAAATGATAAAAAATGATAAGTAGGGAATCGTGGATACACATTGTCATTTTCAATCTGTTGAGCTTTCACTGTTATTGGACCCATATATTATATCATTATACTTTAGGAACCAGTTTTTGAAACATGAAATTTATTTATCCACATAGGGTTAAAGATAAGAATTTTGTTTGAAATACAGCTATCACAAGATAAAAATGGTAAAATAAATAGCATATGTAACCTATTTATTTTTACTGTGAAATATCTTACAGTTTCAAATAATAAATTTCTGTAGGTCAGGAAATTTGAATCTTAATAATAGAAGACGAACTAAATTACAGCGAGAATTCTTGTAGG
The DNA here is from genome assembly GCA_030407085.1 of Trichopria drosophilae. Lineage (NCBI taxonomy): Eukaryota > Metazoa > Arthropoda > Insecta > Hymenoptera > Diapriidae > Trichopria > Trichopria drosophilae. The sequence continues at coordinate 9,926,978 of CM059582.1, read as the reverse complement.
AAAAGATCTGATAGTGTACGAGCGGGTAAGATGGGCAGTGAGTTAAAATATACAATTTGATGATTGGATATGCGCATTTTTGACATTTTTTAAATGCACTTTACGTACACTTGTAAAAAAATATTATTCCACACATGTGTAAAAATGTTTTTTTTGTACCAGTGCGAATGCAGACCTCGCTTTCAGCTCGACTCGCAATCCTCACATTCGCGGAAAAAAACTTTTACGCGCTTGTATCGAAAACTACTATTCCAATGAACGTGACCCTGTCCAAACTCACCCGCCATAAAATGTCCTATCTCACCCCAATATGATGGCTGAAACGGGGCATCAACTTGTCGTAACTTGACTATAAACTGAGCACTATACTCATATAAATAACTTCTCCGAGGCAAACATGCTTTTATCATTTTGTATGGAACCGAAATATATTAACCAATTGGCTTAAAGGTTTTGCCAAGAAACAATTACAAAAATTTGTGTCTGTCCCATCACATCAGACCAAAAAATAGGACTTAATAATTACGAAAACAATAGAAAATTGACGACGGGAGTGCCCCGAGTAAAAAAAAGTTGATCAAATTTTGATCAAAATAAGATCAAAATCGGTCAGATCCAAAAATGATCCAAAAGAGGTCCAAGTTTTGAGACATTCCAGGACCAAAGTTGGACGCGTTTACAACCAAAAAACAATCTCAATTATAATTGCATGAGATGAAAAAATTAACCATTTTTGGATCTTTGAAGACAAAAATTGGATTAGTTTTGAATCTCATGCAATTATAATTGAGATTATTTTTTGGTTGTAAACTCGTCCAAAGTTGGTCCTAGAATGTCTCAAACCTTGGCTCTTTTTTGGATCATTTTTTAATCTGACCGATTTTGTTATTGAATTTTCTAAAAAATAGCTTATGTCGACGATTACAATTTCAGTTTAGTCTGGTATTGCGTGACATGCAGATCATAAACAACGTTCAACACAGCATTGGGTCTACAACAAGGTAAAAATTAACCTTCTATAGGATAATATTTCTATGGAAGAAGTTAATTCGAACTCAAGTTTTAGTATTCCAAAATACATTGCAGTGTCACGTACGCTTGAATAAATCGTCAGATTTACGGCAGCGTTCATTTCCCATGCACCAAGGCATGACACCGACGCACGGGTGAATATATCCCGAAATCCCGTAAAATATCGGTAATATTTTCATATAATCCGTCGATACAAGAGGTAAAAATCTTCGATTCCACAACGCGTTTATTCGTGGTGAAGATGCAACAGCAGGAATGTACTGTGAATAAAAATCTAATCGAAATCGTGCCACGTGATACCCTCGACGTGGTCGAAGAAGTAAGGTTAAGAAGAGATTTATGATTTTCTGTGTTTTTTCCGGAGATATATTAAAAGCTATTATATACATAGATCGAGATTTGTTTAAAGAACTTTGGTTAATGTTTTACAGTATTGTTTTTATGCAGTAATTGAACTTGAAAGGACTAGACACTTATGTTAGATATTTTTATATTAATATTTTAATTTTTCTTTCACGCACCTATTAATTGCTTTAGTTTATAAAGAAATTGAATCGTCACGCATTTTACAGTTTAGATGACCCGGTATTATATATTTCTTGGTCAAACAAAAAAAAAATTAATGGAACCGAAAATGTCCAAATAAACGGTCCGAAGTAACGGCAAAAACATCTGGCAATTTTAATTGAATTCTATTAGAAAGAATAAATACAACATGAATTTAGTTGTGGAACGTAAAAACGATGACTAACATATCATTCATAAATTATTAATGACCAAGTCATGAGTTTTCAAAGACAAGTATATGTTTAATCATATAAATTATGAAGATACGAACTATTGAATATATATTTCTAGTGAAGACTATTTCTGGTTTTTTTCAAATAAGAGGTACATTTGCTAAATGCTATCCAACTATTACAAATAATGATGAATGTATAAATAAATGGAGTGATACAGGAATATACAGATAATAATGTATTCTTAGCACATACACAAATAAACGATACTGAAAACTTCTAAGACAATGTAGCCAAAAAGAAATACCCACGCTCTGATTCCAGTCATATTGCCACCCGAACAATACTCAAAGAAAATACAGACTGAATAACGTTCAAAATGAAGAAAAACGGGTAGAGAAAACAAAAACAAAAAGCAAACTACCCGAAAATTAGAAATAAATATGGCCGCAATGACAGTGGGGTTAGAAAAAGTCCCAATCATCATACTCTACCGCTTGATCAATTTAAAAGATTCCTTTAACAATCCTATAATAATCCAAGTATGAAAAATCTTGCACTATCGTACATCACAAATGCGATCGCGTTAGAAAGTATGATGTGCAAGATGTATACATATCTCGCAAACGGAAGCATCAAAAGTAAATACACGATTAAACGAATTAAAATAACAAACTGAGAAATGGCGAACACGATGTATCGGACGGAGGTACTTCAGAATATATTCAAAACCTAATTAAAAAATACGAACTTGAGAACTAAAAATAAAACGAAGAACATGGATTGTAGCGACAAATACTCAATCAAGTCAATTAAATTTATGTTTTTGAATGCGAGAAGCTTTAAAGGAAGGATTAATGAACTGCATAAAATGAGCAAGAAAATTTATTTGTTCATATAGAATTTTTCAAAGTGAACAAATATGTGGTACACATATCATAAACACGCGTACAAATATCGATGTTGTCATATACTGCAGGACTCCGGGAACCACACTCACACAAGTAGAATTGAAAAAATATTAATTCACTACACAGCACTCACGGCATCGAATACCAAATAATAAAAAAGATGCCGCGAATTGAGGAATACATAGAACTCCTTTGCGAAAAATGTATAATGAAGGCATTGTTAAGTAAGAACTCATTAACACGCGAAACAATTAAGAAATTTAAAATACAAATAAAAAAGAGTGAAATATTCTGGGAAAATAACGAGAATAAACGACAGCATTGATAACACCGATATTTTTCCTTGCGATGTTTTCAAACAGGAGTAAAAAATCTTACATCCTAATTAATATGACGGAAGCAAAAGTCATTGCCTAGCATCGGCATAGCTTACATCTATATTCTATGTCTTAATATTCAAAATTACAACAGAAAGTCAAAATTCACATAAAATACAGATAAAACCTAATCCACATATGCTCGATATTAAATACAAATTCGCTTTCGTCAATGATACCAATATCACTAAAACAATCCCATGCATTATTTTGGGTCCATTCATACATTGGACTTAAGCTACGATGATTTAACTGGCAAATTTGCAGAACAATGTACAAACTCTGACACAAATACAAATATATAAACACCCTACACCGACTATCATGAAATACACTGTACAGAAAACCAATGAAATCCTTTTGGAGCAATCGGCAAGCTATGGAAGGTATTAAGTTAAATACTATTGCAGCAATCATTCGCAACCATGGCTTTGTTAAAATGGGAAAGGTGGCGGAGCCAAACAGTGTCTACTACGACTGCAATCGCGACGACGCCCTCCACACATTTTGTGAAAGCGAAAAATGGACGGATGCCAGACGTTATCTGGAAGAGACAATTGGATAATTCACGCCAGACAACATCGTCCGGCTGATGCTACAAAATTAAGACGCCTGGTCAAGGACTGCAGAATCTATTGATGCGGTCCTTCGACAGATGAAGAGGGACGCGGAGGTTACCGCAGTATAACCGAAAGTTAATAAATTAAATTATTTACTTACAAGGAAAAAAATAGTCCAGTGAAAATCCCTGAACCTGCTCGGATGTTGAGGATATGAGAAAATTTAGAGGAATATTACGATTCAATTAGTGTCTTAGAACTTGCCAAGAATCATTCGGGAACTATTCAAGAATATCACCTGCAATGTTCAAGAAAAAAATTTAAACCAATTTAAAAAAGGAAGGAGAAAAGAAAACATTTTTAATTCTACATTTACGAAAGTAACTCTGATGGAGATTCGAAACCGGGTCTTCTGGCAAGATAATTGATTTGGTTTGAAACCGTTTATTTTCGTCCTGGACAAAAGCGTCCGTGGACAAACCACAAAATTTACAAATAAGATCGACACTGTTACAATATGACGATAGAGGAACCTGTTCCCCCAAAATTGAGCTGGAGTATTTACTTTCAATGGATTTTCGAATCAATTTGTGAAATATATTTCGAGTTCCAGAATTATTCAGAAACATTTCGCATATATTTACCAATAATAATAAGGTTTCTATCGAATATTTCTCAAATCCTCAACATCCGAACGAGTTTGGGGATTTTCACCGAGTTATTCTTTTTCGTGTATTTATTTTAGTGTGTGATGCAATGGTCACTGACAGCCAGTGCCTGCTGAGACACCATGTTTTAAATGTTTTCAGATAACGAATTTGTTTTAATTATTTATTTGATGAATATATAATGGACATGGCAATTTCTGGGATCAGTAGCCGGTTCTACCGTAGATATTCCAACGTCGAATGGTAAAGAAGGTTTAGTATTTACTAGGTAATATATCGGATGACAGGCGAGTCCCACACATTGGGGAGTCTCGCATGACTCCCTTATGGTGCTTGGAGTGAAGTGAGTTGGTATCAAAACGTCATAAATTCCCGATACCGTGGGCGTCATTACAACCTATCCTCATCATTATTCAGGTTTAATGTGAACAGTGAAGAAAAATATACATTTAATAGCAAAATAAACCTACATATAACGTAGCTATGCCTTGCATAAGAAAATACGAGAAATTAACTACTAAAAAGCCTCGCAAATGTAAACGTTCTTTCATTAAAGGTTTAAATGCTTATAGCAAACCAAAACGTTGTTGCATGTAAATTTTCGTGGAAATATGAGTGTGACATTCATATTCACATTTAAAACGTATTTGCGCTTGCGCAGAACATTATTTTATGTTGCAGCATTACTGAAGAAAAAGGAGCAATCAATTCTGACCAGAATACGATATGTGACAATGATGAAGTAAGTGGTAAATGCGGGTGTTCCTGCGCGATCTCTTCTACTATGACTTTCGCAATTTACGTACATCCCCTAGCCGCAAAGATATAGGTCGCGCATTCCACATGAACTCGTAGCACGCGGTGATGTTTTTTTATTTTTCTGGAATGCTGAGAATTTCGGAATTGATCTTACTGAAGAAAACCACTGGAAATGGAATCGTGGCTCGAGGGACCAACGTCGATCTTAATTAAGCACCGCTCGCAATTGGCCGCTCTGCATTATTGACATCGGCGCGTTCCTGCGGCTGGGTACGAACAATACCTCGTGTATGTACCCCATTCCTCTGGAGTTACTAACCGCCCCAGTTGGGCTAACACGAAAACGGCATTCAATTATCCCGCTCGAGTACACAGGATGCAGGAATCGTCGTGCCTGCCCTCCATTGTGCATCTCGATAGAGCACGGAGCGAGGATTCCAAATTCAGGGGAATGAGCTGACTGCAACCGACTCTCGATTATGGTGTGTCATGAAAGACTATGCAAAAGTGTAAGCGATGGCCGCCTTTTTTAGTATTCACATTACTAATTCATGCGCTAGCTATCGAAAGGCAGTGGAAAGTATTCGATCTCAGTCTTACCATATTCACATACTTCATACGCCTTACTGTTTTTAAATTTACAATGCAGTGAAAAATATACTCAAATGTACTGCCCACTTATTTGACACTTATCTTATTTGGTACTGATACTTATAAAATAATAATATAAACGGTTGGTATAAATAAGGTCCAAATTTGGACCCTCCTTTAATCCAACGATTCTACGAAAAATTGTTTCTGCTTAAAACGTCAAGCAAATGCGATTACCAATCCAATTATTCAAATGCGAGAAATGCCCGCACGTGGTAAAAATTGATCAAAATAGATCGAATCAGTTTGATGCAAAGAAGATCCAATTTCATCGCAATTTTAAGACTATTTCAGATTGAGGTCCAAAATTTGATCCTTTCCTGATAAAAATCGCATAAACCAAATAAGACTCTTGCTTCTTTGATTAAACTGATAGAAGTTGATGAAAGTAAGCTTGAAAGACTGCAAACATGAAAAGATTTGAATGACGATACTTAAGTTGCTTTCCTTCTCAGAAATATCAATCGATTTATGTTTCTTTTCTCAGAAAAAGATCAAATTCCTATATGGGCAAGGTGCTGTTATTTACAAAAAATTGCCTAAAAAATGTATTTGCATCCTTCAATATATGTGCAATTATGCCTTATAATTTCACTTTAATCCATTGCTTAGACTGAAAGAGAAAAAGGTAATATAACGCTTAAATCTATATTATAATTAAATTCAGTTGTATTTAAAATTCGAAAATAATGGAAATAATCCAAATATAGGATAGATTTTAATCAGGTTTAAAATTTTTATTAGATCAAAGTTGGTCAAAATTTATATATGTGTAAAATTAAAATATGTTCGAAATAGAAATTAGTCTGCAAAAGACGGTTAAATTTGTCCTTTTATTTAATCAATCTCATTAAATATGACTTGATCGCGTTCGGATCTAACCAACGTTATTTAAAAAACACGAGCGATATTAATTTAATTAATTTTTATTAGGTCGGATCAGATCTAATTTTATTTAATCGCATTCATTTTTGACTTGGTAAAAGTCTGAATGGTGCCCAAACTGCTTTTGTCGTATTCATTATAATTCACTGATATCCGGAGTTTAGAAAAACATTTTTTCATGGCAGGTTAAAATGCACATATAAAAATCACATATATATTATACTTGATGGGTTGTTTGTTGTCTATCTAGCAAATGTGAGAAATTCCTTTGAGTTGGCGTCATCGAGTTCAATGCGTATGGCTTTAAACTTTTTAACAAATAGCATATAAGTTTTTTTTTAAATATACATGCAAGAAAGTCATCATAAACGTTAATAGAAAGTCTTAATAATATACCAACACTAAAATAAAATCTGATATACTTAGTAACAAATTATATTTTCAATTTTACATAAATTTTTGCTATAATTGGCTCAGCCACATATACTGCTTTATTTTTAGTTCGCAATAACGACATAAAAGCGACTGGTTTATCAGGGATTACTGGATTAGGGACACATTATTTTTTTTATATTTGCTATCATATATTTCCAAAAATTGAGCAGAAAACTTGTAAAATTATTACACCTTAGTTGGATTATTTCCAAGACTGTTCATGTAAATATTTAAATTTCTGTTTTATACTGAAAAGTAATATTAATAATTTCGTCTTTATTGGACCAAAAGAAATAGGCTCAATGGGCAAGACACAGCGTTGAGCTGTTTTACAGCCGGACCCAACTATATATGTACCTACATTTAATTGCTCGTGATCAATGAGATTTGTTAACTATTACTAAATCTCGATCAAGAAAATTCAGTTTTAATAAAATTCTGGATTTCTTTTTGTAAATTCCATTTCGACGAAATTAGTTTTTCAATCTTGAAACGAAAAAAGAAATATGGTCTAAAACATAATAAATTTTATCAGAATGGATATCAATACACTCACACTATTTTGAAATATGTATGAACATATTAACATCTTAATCATTTCTATTTAAGTAAAATAATTTAAAATCCGTATCCGTATTTGTAAGAATCCTACAAGTGACAAATTAATTTACAGTGTGACCGAGATACAACAGTGAAATTTCTGCCTTATATCTCACATTGATCTACGTCTATTCTACATGTTTAAAAATATATGTTTAATGGCCACCTCCACAGAGATATGATCGTGTGAGAGTGAGAAGGAAAGACACCAAGTTTCGGGAAACACAAATCGCCGGAGGCTTTGTATCAAGTAAAGCAAACTATCTATGATACTTAGCCACAGTAATGAAGGTGAGCAGGACTAGTGATATGTTTTTGAGCATGTACTAATTTTTAGTATATAAGAAGACGTTAATCCAACTTATTTTCAGATATATAAATTTTAAAAGGATGCTAATATATATCAAGTACTACGATTATTTCATAATGAGTGTGAAAACGGTTCGACTGATTTTTAATAATTAACCTATCATATATAAATTGATTTGTGAAAAAAGTACACTAAATTAATTTTTAGGTAAATTTATATAAATTATTACTTTTAAAGTCCAGATCAATCGCTTGATTCATATTAGAATAGTTGATCTTTATATTTTTTATTTGATTTATACAAAATAGGATCTAAGTCTCGTACTTAGATATTACCGTAATCAATATTTATTTATTATTGCTTATTACAATTAAGTATACATTTATTTTTATTATTCGATGGATATTTATATTTACTTTTGTATCCAATTATCTTGCAGCTTACCCTACTGACCTTTAATAAAAAAAGAACAAATTAAAGGTCTAACAAAATTGTAATAATGATAACTGTATTTATTTCTATATTTCCCTGATTAAATAGCCCACAATTACTAACGAGACCGAAAAGGATAATTTATATTAAAATATCGTAAGTGTAGTTTATACACTTTATAATATTTTTGAGTATAAGTAAGTTTATATGTCACACAATGTTTCTTTTATTTTGATTAGTCCTCATTTAAGCAAAAAGGGCATTCCTTTCCTAATTTTTAAATTATTTAAAACTGCATTTAACCTTAAGCATAAAACCATGTATTCCTTATTTTAAATGCATAAAAGTAACTTTTCTGCTGAATAATATTTCAGTATTTTTTTGGAACGAAAAAAATCAGTATTTAGCATTTTTCCGTAAATAATGTCTACTAACCTAACCGTTTTTGCATGGGCCTATTCATATATGATAATAAATACACAATTATGAATCGGACCTACTAAGGAAGCCTAACGCTAGCGTAACTTGATCATTCCTATAAAAATGAATATATTTGTGTGGGTTCATAAGATCACGGAAAGCACATGAAATGTTTGTGCTAACTGCTTAAAAATTTATTCCTGGAAAGTTCATCACAATTATTAATAATAAAGATTAAATTAATATTTGTACCACCCTTTATGAATGAAATGGCAGTTTTTTACGATAGCATTAGTTCAAAATTGTACCAAAATCAATCGCAGTTACTAATATTTATTTTTTGTATAAAATCTTATATGTGTCATACTTGTTGCGTTATCAAATAACTACTCCTTGTGTTAATTACGCACTTCAACAAATCATTCATGCAGTTCAAAAGGAGGAACTAATTCATTTGAGCCCGTGTGACTATTCATACAGGCAGAAATCAACGACTGATTTTCTCATTCATTAAATATATCTATATTGCGTTTCTGTAATAAACATCGAATTTCCCATTTAAAAAAACATTAGAAAAACTAATAAAATGATTTTGAACTGACTCTATTTGTTTTCTAGTACACTAACGTATGTATTTTTACAAGAGGGTTACCATACACATATTGGTTTTAATCTACGGTTAACAATATTTTCTTTATGTTTTCAAAAACTGGGTTTCCGCAAAATAATATTCGCAACAGAATGCACAGTAGAAGACATATAATATTGTCACTACAAGGTAATAATACTGATTTATGCAGTATATGTATTATCTGATACCTCATGCTGCTCTTTATCTGGAATTAATCTTGAAACCCAAACTGTGCCTCAGTTCAATGTAAATATGTGTTATTTTATTGACTGCGAGAAAAGTAACTCCTATTATACATTCTGTTACAAATTAACACCTATTTCATAGTACGTAATTGCTTCTAATGTTATGTACACATATTTCAGATCCTGTCAAGAAAAGTATTCAAGTTCACTAGAAAATCAACGAAATATTCAGTTATTTAAGAAAGGTCCTACGTTTATTTCTTAAAAAATATTATCCCGTATGTGTGTAAAATCATATGAGACTAAACTACTAGTATATATTTGTGATACAAAACAGTTACACAGCAAGTAGAATAGAAATATATTTCCTATAATCTAGTAAAGTTTCTTCTATAGTTATATACTCTTATAATTCATGTCCGCTTTAATTATATATATCTTCAGTCAAAGAAGAAGCAAGTAGAATATAATAAACAAGGCGAAATTAAGAACTACAAAAATAAGCAAAATTCGCCAACTACAGAAACTTCACTCGCTCTATGATATTAAGTATCTGTGAACTGCGAAATATAAAGAAGAGTTAATACCTTCTAATTTCATACTTAATTCATGGGAAAACCAGTTATGTGTGAAGAATCTATTATACATCAATTCATATTCACAGTTACGAGCGTCATTCGCGAAACACAATTCAGTTCAAATAGACAACAGGAAATAAAATTCATTAGTTTAAATGGAAGATGTAATAATTCATTCTCATCGATTAAATAGAGATCAATAAAATAAAGTCTTCAGAATTAATTACAAGGCAATAACGCCGTTATTCTAAATTTAAAAATCATACCCTGATAGTAACGAGGACTAATTAAACCTAAGTGATTTAATTAAGTCCCAACGTCAGCATTTTTAACACATTTGCACCAGAAACAAGATTGGATTATTTGATACGATATTATCATGTTACCGTACGATAATATATCATAATTTATGTCCCAAAAATAAGACCGATATAATAAAGCAATTTGTTTAAACCCATTGCTTAAGACCATTTTGAAAAAAATGTTTAGTTCATTTATTATATTAATATAATAAAAACAATTAATTTTCTCTGTTTTTACAATGCTTCTGATAATCAAATTTGAAAAGGAAATAATAAAAAATAATGGGTCACTTTGGTACCGCAGCATACCGGATACTTGATTCTTTCATTTCGCTGATGATCGACGATCAGAGCGCGCGCAAGTGCTTCAAAGTTATTTTCTCGAAATCTACAAAAAATAGAATTCTCCATCGCACATATATTATATAAAAAGAGTCAATCTTTCTGCCTAGATGGATTAAACAAATGTTTAGAAATCCGATTTTGAGATATATTAAAAGTAACACCTTAGTTTGTTCTAGTAACCCTAACAGTAATCTTGCCTTAACCTCCATGTACTACGAAATGTCCTCCAAAAAAGGTGCACATTAACCATGTATGAAATATTACATTAATGTTGTTAACATTCCTACAACGTACTAACAATTTACCAATAGCGTTAAATGGTAAGGTTACATTGATAAAGATAAGGCGCCTTTAATCATATAAGTTAACAGGATTCGAATTTCGTGAAAGAGGAAGATGCCGTGATAGAAAGATAGAGCTTTGCTCACTTCTCTCGCTCAGAAACTTCGAGACGGTATCAGATCGGATGTTCGTCGTAATATTGTCAATAAATGCAAACTGATTAAAACTTGACAAATCTTAATTATTGCGGGGAACTTTAAAAGATATCATTTCAGGAGTACAAGTTAAAAATTAAAAAAACACCTACAAAATTAGCTGACTGAGCAATTTAATATGTATAATCTATCTAGCCAAACGAATACACACTCTGCAATATATATGTATATGAAAAGAGAAAGAGAAGTAGGGCTTAAAATATCCACAATTGAAACTGGAAATAATACATTATCGATTCATTAGTCTTGCGCTTTGAATCCCCAAGAGCAGCACAGGCCTGGTTGCGTTTATTCACTGGAAAATTAACCGGAAGACCATGTTCCCAGTGCCAGATTAGAAAGAATTACTTCCTGGAAAATCGGAACTCTCTGTTTTACAATTAATTTTCAATTTCATTTGAGTTTTATTTTGCTTTATACTTCCTAAGCGTGAATTCAATCAATAGAAAGATCTTTCCAAAATTTTATGCGTAAAATTTCTAAATAATAATTTTTGCAACATGTGTGGTAAATTTAACGCATGCAATTTTTTAACTCCCTTGGCGCAATTAAATTTTTCCACAGTTTTTGTTCGAAAACCTCGGTTTGCGTACAGAACTTTACGCACTAATTACAATGAGTGAAAAATGTATCTGGCTGATTAAACAAAAAATATTCGTTACTCGTTAGATACTCATACGTATACTGGTTTTATACCATACATAATCATTACACTCGTTCAAATATCATCTGCTTCAAGCACTTTTATCGTAGTTTAGAAAAAGGGGGCGAAAGGACGAGAACAATAATAATAACATAAAAACCGCATTCCCAAATAAGTTATTGACAATCCGTAATATTTCACCATTGAAGAACAAGCAAACGTAGACGGAAACATTTAGTTACATCTACTCGTGAAACTCAATATGTCCATTTTGCAGGATTACCGAACAATTTTCATGGTTTAAATATTGCATTAATAAACATAAGAAAAAAACAGTATATTATGCATCAAGTGGGTAAAATTGGGCTTTATGTTCCCGTGCTTCGACAAAGGCATATTATTTAGAGAGTGATGATATACGCTGAAAAGAAAAACATTATCAAAAGTTTGGGTATTAAAAGTTCCGACATAACTGATAACTCCATTGATTCCGATATTACTCCACAAAGAATTCTGCTACTGCTAACATTAAAATGACGGCTGCAATATTTAAAATTTCAATATTTGGCCAGAATAGACGGTTTGAAACGAACGATTTTTATCGCTAATAACATTAGATATTTCGTTCATTGCAAAGCAAGAAATCATACGTCGTTAACAGTCATAATTAACATAAATTACTAACAGATTCGATTAAAGCATCATATCGTTCGAAACGAAAATTTGAATATTTAACGAACAAATATTGAAATGGTGGAGGTATTGCACATGCACTAGCGCAGCGTGGGTACGTACTCTTGTATTTGAACAGTTTCAAACTTGTGGCTAGACGAAATGTTGGTGACGCGAGTTTGTACAGCGTACATGCGTTAATGGAACCTGATCGACCGATTCGGAGAATGTGTTTCAAAGAATGGGAGGATGCCTGACAGTGTATACGCGTGACGAGAACCTTCTATGAAAGTCAAAAGGATGGAGGGCAATGCGTGCAACATCTAACAAAAAGGGAGATATGAGTTGCATGCAATTATATTTTGTGCCGTGGGGGTGCACCAACCACCAGAACATCTCTATTTCTGCATTTTATTCTTGCAGCATTTTCTGAAAATTCATCAATTTTACAGGTAAGCATATCGACTCTGCAGATGCTTATTTCTCGAGTTCATAAATGATTTCCTTGCTTATGATGACAGTTGGTCTGTACCATGGTGAACTGCCGAAAATATGTTTTGTCTAATAAGAATAAATGGAATTTTATGGAGTATGGTATTACACAAATAACAAATCTAAATTTAAATTTGGCGACTTTTGCCTTGCAATAACAACTGATGGTAAGTGCACTATTTAAACATTCCTGGATGGTAGAAATATTTTTGCGCTCCCTCTGTCAAAATCATTTCGATTCCCGAGCTGCGTGCTTTTTGACAAAAAGTCTCAGGATCGTAAGCTAGTGTCTACCAAATGATCTTAGAAGTTCTCCGTTATTTTTTCTGAATATTTTACATATTTCACATCTGAATTTAGCATTTTTAACATTTTCATTAAAAATGTTTCGTTAAAAAGCCCGCTTTTCGTGGGTCGAAATAATTTCGCTAAAGGGGACATAGAAATATTTCAACCATCTTGAAATATTCAAATAATGCAATTGCCATCAGTAGCTATTCCAGGACATAATCGGTCAAATTTAAATTCAGATATATTTGATCTAATTTTAAATTGACATAAATTGAATATTATTCAATTAGAAAGAATCTCTTTCATCTGTTAAAAGGTTCTAGCTTGGACACCGATATGGGTGTAAAAAATAGACCATAGATGTAGTGAAAGGGTCGTACTAATAAACGAATATCGGAAATGTATAGTAAAATAATATACATATATGCATCTTGAATTGATGAAAAAAATCGATTCAAATTAATAAGCATTCAACCGGTCCAGCACTGTAACATCGAAAAATGGAAAAAGATGAAAAATTGATGAAAGTGCTATATAATAAACGCTTTATATCTTCGCAATACAAAAGCTGACATCTGAAATTAGGGAACATTTAGAATACGAATGCGGCAATTTCAATTTCTCTAGGGCTTCTTCTTGAGCGGGAAAGTCTTGTTCGCACTCGAGCGCGACTCCCATTTGTCAGTACCTAATCTTCGCATAATGTATATGTCCTCAGTGAGGAAGTATCAAGATCAAGATTGGTAGGCCTGGTAGCAGATGGAACAAATGGCTCCTCGCGAGATGTTCAGCGAGCGAAGCTGCGTCGATGAATTGCCTTACCTCTCATTTTCCAATAGCAATCATATTATATGCAGTACCTACATCCACGTTGCACTCTGTGTCGGCCGTAATGCATTGGAGGAAATTGTATTCTATTTTGGAGCAACTTATACAATCAGGTTATTCTTTTATTAGAGATTCCGTAAATTCTAAATACGTCGATATATTTTCGTTTCATCTTGTCATTTGTTATGCTAAATGTTCAATAACGTCCAGCCGTAGACATAATTAGAATTACACATTGTCATAATGTAATGAAAATTAAATTAAAGCAAATTATATGTGTGCAAGGAGCGGACAATAACCGTGGTAGAAATTAGAAACTCAAAACAGAAGGACGAAGTCGCAGAGTGAGGAATCCTCGTCGCTGGAATAGATTGAATTAAACGACAGTTAAGCGAGGAAGGTAGAAATTAATTAGAGCTAAGACGATTGCCAGCCGCGAATTAAGTCTCATGCGGGTATACCTTCGTGATTAATTGAAGCAGAGTCGACGCTGTCATCCAATTAGCGAAGTATTTGATTGCGATCTTGTCGAGGGAAGTGAGGATTACACAAACTTAGAACTCAGGCGAGATTTTGTTTCTAACATAAATCTGTTACCCTATCGTTACTTAACATATCATTAAATAATATCTAGTAATAATATAAACTACCACTCCAGCATAAGAATAAACACAATGTTTCAGATCATAGTTCAACTCATTTGTTTAAGAGTATTCTATCAATAAGTCAGTCATAATTTGAACTCATTTATGGTTTCGATTTCTTGTGAGCCTCAAGAAGTTTCCTTTTCTATATATATGAATATATTTGATGATATCCTAACACTGCCTGAGCATAGAAGTCCTTTTTGTAATGCTCATAGATGAAAAATGTTCTGTTTTATTGATATTTTCCGCCCTAGTAGAAATCGAAATCAGCTACGCTAGAACTAGACAGGAGTGGAGCAGTGAAGCGTCACGTTTTGTTTAGACCCGCAAGCGCATTGCACCAAACCGGGACAAAACGTGACGATTTGGTGCTAGCTCCTGTCTAGTGCTAACGTGGCTGATTTCGATTTCTACAGGGCGAGGTTGACAACTCTGGGAAATACAATTTTCGCTGGGTCCTCTCCGGTACTCAATATCCCGATGTCGATTTCCCATTTTCAAACTTGATTTATTTTGGCGCATTATTCTCACTATCTTATTTAGCAAAAACAAATTATCATTAAGTGATGGAATCATTAGGTTTCAATTACTTCAACTAAATTTACTGACCACTCACATACTTTTATCTCGGTGGAATTCCATAAGTAATTTGACAGAAAGTTCTACTCCCAAGTTCTGCAGACTAAATTGCAACAATATTAAAAGTTCTGGCCCAGATTGTCGCCAACAATAAAAATTTGAAATTATCTGCGCATCCGGCGTGCACCTGTAGTTTCGTAAAGCTCATGCACCATACTAGTTAAAGTAGGTCGTGTTTTACAGGCGCATACATTATGGGGGGAACGACCCATATGGGTTCTGGGGGAATGGGTACTCCAGTGTAGTTGATACCGAAAACTAATCCTCTTTTTTCTGGATGGTGCAGTACAGGCGAGTGCTCCTCACTTTTGTGCGCATGCCGACGAGTCTGTGGAATTGGACGTTGATTTTCTCAGTGCCGTGACGGATTGCAAAATTTTTCGAACAACTGGTTCTATTTATGGCGCACAAGCTAGGATCAAACGATTGCTGAACGATTCCGCAATCTCTCCGCACTCTGATGCGCGCGATCGAATCTCACGCCGAATGTCGTTTCCCTCATTCATTGTTATTTATTACCTTCCCCTCTTTTTGTGAACCTATTCTGCGCACAGTTCTATTCATGCTCGTTTTCGTCACTATAACGATAATTTCTGATCTGCAAAGGTTGGTACATTTAGTCGTACTTATTAAATAAACAAATACTTCCATTAAATAAAAGTGGATTGTTTCTGAAATTATGCTACACAATATGGATACTACTCCATTCCTATCGTGTGAATGTGCTTAAAATGTGTGATCCCCTCACTTATAACTTTTAAATGAGATATTGACCTAATGTTACGAATATAGCTTCTCTGTATAAAACCATTGGATGTAATGCTAATGTAGCATGCTACTCACTAACACTCAAAGTAGCCCACAAAATACTTTGCACACTCAAGTCAATTCGCAAAAAAAAGCATACATGTAAAACTAACTTTCCTATTTGTGAGAAAATCATCACCTCGCGCACTTGCATCGTAATGTACTATTTTTCGTGTGCTCTAAATGTGACAGCGAGTGTGCTAAGTTTAGTGTGAGAATATTCGAGTTCTACTTTGTACACTGAAAATAGCGTAGAAAGTTGAAAGAATGAATAAATACTTATTGCACAGTTCCCAGTCTACTAAATAGAGGATTCATGCATTGTACATATTGTGCGCTAAATGCTTACTTAGCGCTCTATGTTTACTTCATTTTGAATGACTACTAGTTGACAAATCAACATATTTTTCGCCGTATCGATAATATAATTCGAGTAAGAATGGTTGTGAAGCCCCATAGCATTATAAGGGGGTAAAATTTTTTAATCATTGTCGGACAATGATGGAAAACTTATGAAAAAGAATACTTCCTGTCTAGATACTATTAATTAAAAAATAAAATTCCATGAATTCCACGAATTCAATTTATTTTTCAAACTTAATCTTGTGTTGAGTCATGTTATCTTGATCGGGATAGTGCAATGAGTTGTTTTTTTAACACTTAGAAGCTTTTCCGAGTAAAGCAGTCGTCATCCACAAAATAGAAATCGATATCTGGAATACAAGTGCAGGGACTAATCAAGCAGATTGCTAGCAATTTTCCACTCTTATTTTTCGAATGGTGCTTTCGACCATTACTCCACGATGCGGAAACGGCCCCGTTGATTTGTAATTTTACTCCATTTTCATCCGTTCTCTCTTCAATTGACAGAGCTGCAAAAAGGGGCTTACCGAAAGAAGCGCCCCGTAGAATGCGAATACGGCTGCGAGCTCGGCAGTTTGTGTCAAATCAAGATGGCGAATTGGAGCCAGCTATTATCTCGTATCCTTTTTATTCCCTTTTCTTTTTTCGAACCTTGTCTCGAGGGCAGACGCGAAACTTTGCTTCAGAGATCGTGATTTCTACTTCTGACGAAGTTGAAACCGACAGGTATTGAAAGTTTGCGAAAGGAATTTTATGAAGCCAATTAGAAGTTTGCTTTTTAATGAAGCTGCCGAGTCTATCCAGTTAATGGCGTACTGTCATTCTGTTTGTCACGTTATTGCACAAATTAAACTTTCACTACTGCGCACTAATTACATAAATTAACTATTAATTACCTTAGTTGCTACAAGTGAAACCCGCATTTACGTAAGTGCAATTCAAATAAGAATTGTTACTGTATCAGTTAGCGGTTAATAATGAACATGCAGTTTATATGACTTAACTAAACATTAAGTACAAGTTATGTTTCTAATACTTTATGTCAAATGTAACTTCATATATTAATGCATTTTACAGCCCTTATATAAATTACAATTTACGAATGTAAATCATTTCTTTGTTTTGTCAGCGATTTCAACAAAATAATATTGGAAATGAAAAAGAAAAAAATTTTAGAATTGAAAAATTCAAATTAATCTATATTTATGAAACATATTAGTGACAAAGTAAATTAGAATTGATGAAAAATTCCCAATTTCAGAAAGAAAATTATTTATAAAAAATAATTTAATATAAATACATCAGATCCTAACTGGCAGTAAAAAATTAGGTCAGGTTTTGGCTAGTTTCTAGTAACCCAAAACTGGACAAAAATATACCAGGGAATAAAAAGCGGAAATTTGTAAATGCTCCTTGAAGAATAAGTGATACAACAGCAGTAACTATAACACATTGTTAGGATGTTAACACTCACCCGCGTTATTACTGGCGAAATTTAGATCCTTACCTAAAACAGAGGAAACATAGATATACATACATCATTAGCGTAGTGTCTCGAGAAGCAAGTTAGTTACATCGATTTCAGATATAAGATACTAACCAAGAGGAAAGCTTTCTCTGTTGCAGGATTAATTACTGTGCTGCGTGTATGATAAGCGGTATTGCCAAAGTGAACACAAAGCTTGGTAGACGATGGAATCTATATTATGTGTGTAACATAGACGTACCGAATCAATTAATTACAGAAACGCTATTAGTAGTTGCCGCTAGTAGCAGTAAATTACAGAAGGCTTTATCGCCAATTTTTCGTTTTATAGATTTATGCTCGACATACATTAACTATGGATTTTTAATATTGTTATGTTTATTACTTCAGAGAAAGCCTGCTTCTTGAAATATATTATGATATATCGGCTGGAATAAAAACTGTTTATACTATGTTGAATTAAAAAACACCATGCTTTTATATTAATCAATGATAAGGGTAATTCCATTGGCCATTCAGAACATGTGACTAAACAGGATTTGATTTAATCATCTCATTCATTAGAAATGTTCTATATCAATAACAATGTGTAACAATAGAAATTTACATTTCATTTCCACTGCATTCTGAGCATAACTCTTACGTGTGCATATTTGGTATAATGTAATGTCAACCGATGCATTTGATGTTTAAAAAAATAATTGTATAGAAAATAGTCGATTGCCAGTAGCCATTAAGATCGACATCTAATCACCTCCACCCCTAAACATCACGGATTTGGGGTATAGCTTGCTTGTTCTTGTTTCGAATTTGTACAATATTGAAAACTGCGAAAACTGATTAAATTCGTGATTTGTTTAATGATAAGATATTAATAATCTTGACATCTAGCTCTGTTACCACTCGCAGTTAGAGTCGCCATCCAGCTACGTCACTTAACTTGAAGGAACGACCACAAACCGCGCTGACCACCTGTCTACTGCTGTTATGATTTTGAAACTGTCGACAACATAAACAGAGCATAGATAGCAATGGATCTCTATTAACGTCAAAGGTGTGAGAATCTCAGCATATGTCAAACATGTCCTACAGTTTACATCCCTTCTGAAATGGTGTTCGTTGTATCAAAATAATATGTCAGAGTATCTGCGATACGCTAGTTGTTTATAGAAAATATGTAGTTGAGGAACAGATCGTGATAGATAGATACAAAATCATTGATTTTGTTTATTAATTCGGTGCTCTTTCTATAACCCCCTGGGCTAGTCTAATTAGTAATCCATTGCTACAACCAGCAATATCAGCTATTTTGCAGCAGTAAAGCTCCGATATGTAAGTATTGATGCTAGGTGATAGAGATGAATTGTTGAATTTCGATAGCTCTGTCTTAGATTTATTCTGATTTAAGATATACGTGCATATGTACTCGTGCATCGTCAAATAAAATTCCTTTATCTATCTCCATCATCTCCACTTGTTTTCGTGACTCTACCCTGTTTCTTGATTTGTCTGGACAGCATTTGAATAGGAGTTGAGCGTGAATTTATGTTCAATTGAGTCCTCTACTTAAATATATTAATATATTTTCATAGGTTACGATCGGGGACTTCCAAAGTTTTTGAAACCTTTATTAGACATAATTGCCGATGAACATTTGAGCGACCATATATATCTTTAATTTTAAATGTATTAAAATAAGATCGCCTTTTTAAAACATTTCAGGATGTGAAATTTTGCGCCAATTAATGCGAATTACATCAAAATTGCACACCAATGAGGTCTGTTTTAGATACATATTAGATCTATGTTTATATACACTATTGCAAAGGTTCTGCAAGGGCGTTCAAATTGTATTAGATGACGATCAGAATAGAATCACTTTCTTATCGAAATACAATCAAATTTAACTTTGACGAAAATATGAAATTGGATATGACTTGGTTCAAAGTGGACTAAAATGTGGAACTAATCGATTACAAAATGTTCCATAATTTGACTCATTATATTTGAATGTTCCATATTTTGAACCATTTTGAACCGAATCTTCTCCACATATATTCTGTCGCCAGAAATTCTTAAATATTTTATATTATTATAGGACGACAAATTTTTTCAATAATTATAACTTGAAACTTTCTAGTTGGATGCAAATTCAGGAAAAGGCAAAATCGCAATCAACTGGTGCAAAATAAAGGTACTTAAAGAGTGACTCTTTTCTACAAAATAAAATGGAACCACCGAAATCCGATAACCACTGATATCTGTTGGTCATTGGCCGCATTTCCTGGATCTTCGCGAATTTCTAAATATGTCCAAGAAAGTTATCAATCTGAAAATCGCTAGTAAAACATCATAATGAAATACTTAACGAGATGACACCGGGGAAAAAATCACATTTTACTATTAGTTGCTGATAGTTTCTTCCCATCCTCCTTGAAAGGAGGTTATAGTAAAAACCTTTATATAGCTAAAAAAAGCACTGAACAAATAATAGTAGCATGAAAGTTCTTCCGTCGTGTCATTTCAAGTATTTCATTCCGATTTTTTGCTTTTCGATTGATGATTTTCTCGGCCATATTTAAAAGTTCGCGATGGAACTGCGGCCAATTATAGACAGATGAGTGGTTGTTTGTATTTCGGTGCATCCATTTTATTTTTGAGGAGAGAATACAGAATATATTTAAAGATGATTTGGTTCAAATTATGTAACGTGTTACACACGATTACTTCCACATTTTTATCCCTTTTTGAATCTAATCATGTCTAATAGAATAACGTCAGAAACAACCTTAGTTGGTTTCGGCAAGAAAGTGATCAAGACATTTTGTAAAATTTGATCCCATAGAGTACCTTTGCAATCGTGTGTTTAAAAAAACAGATCTAATCTGTATCTGAAAAAGTCCTCATTATCGTGCAATTTTGAGCTAATTCGTATTAATTCTCGAAAAATTTCACATCCTTAAATGTTTAAAAAATGTGATTCATTCGCTTTCAGCCAAATTTGATCAAATTAGTATGAACTTTTTTTTTTTACTCGGGTACCCGAGTAACTTTGTACGCTGAATTTCTTTTATAAATTTGAAATGTTATTTTAACGCTCAAATCATGAATTATTGAAACCTCTCTCATATTGCAATATACTTCAAATATAATAATGAAGTAATATGAAATATATAACTTCATGTTTGAACGTGCATTGTGCCTAAATATAGAGTAGGGAACCATGTCCAATTTGAATCGCTGGATTATTGCGCCTTCAGGCAAATGAACATATTTGCAGTCTGACATTTCATACGGCTGTAATATATCCTGCAGATGTTAGATATATTAGGGACGCACTGAATATTAGAGATAAATATATGAACGGTGTATACGAAAACGAGACGTATACAGTGCTGTTGGTATCGCGCAAAAGGATGCACGCTACGAGCGAGCAAATATCCTGCACGTGACGGAAACGTATTGTAGAGAAAATGTATGCGTGCATTTCTCATAAAATGCATAATCGAGCTCTCGTGGGTACTAACATTTTTAAGGATTATAGTTTATTAAAATTCTATCTCAGAAAAATTTTAATGCGATAAAAATCGATTCTTTCCTCTTAGCTAGAATTGATCCATTAATCGAGATATCAAGTTTACAAAATGAAATTGCATACACATACCAAAAATATTTCGAAAAAATATATAGCCCTGAAAATATTCGAGCAAATATTTCCAGAATAACTATGTCGTAATTTTCAGATTTGATGTATTTAAAAGAATATCCATTGATGCTTCTTCACGGCGACAGCAAATCATATTTGCATTTATATTACAATTAAAGAAAAAGTAAATGCGGAATTATGTAATGTCATCTGAGAATCTTATGTTGCTTGAATGGATCGATGTTTAGTAAAGCCAAGTGTACATATCTCGGGAAAATTTTTTAAATTATCCCAATGATAGTAGAATTGATGCAAATTGGGTATTGAAATATGACATATTTTTACCAAGTTTAGTAAAATTATTTTATATTTTAATAATTTTCTATTTAAAATATTTCCTTAACAGGAGTACTTTTTAACCTCAAGAGAAGAAACACAGATTGCGTTCTGTGAACTAATTCATAAGATATGAATGACCACTGATAGACCTTTCAAAGATATCTGCTAGTATTAAGTTTTATAAAGTCAGTTTTAATATATTTTGTTAAGGTTAGACTCTATTGAGTTACAAAAATTTGCCTCGTTACGAACTTTTTATCGAAACCATACAAGATTGGCACCGCATGTGCTTCCAGGGATTATCAGAACTCCAAGGAAAGTTCTTAACGAAAGAAGGTATTTGCAGTAGCATGCCCCATAAAAAGTTAAGAAATCATGCACAATCTTTTTTTTTCTCGTATACTAGATCAAAATATCTTACTGTATATGTTTAAGCTAAACTTTTCGCAATATGAAGACAAAATATACTGATGTGATATATATGAACTTCCTTAGATTATACAGAATATTACTTTTTTTATATCAGTCTAGTTTTATATTTGCAACATTACTTTAAATCCATTCTTTTCATTTGGAAGACCCTTATTAAAGTATTTATTTTTGAAAATGCATACGATTTAATATGTACCTACTTTTGTTAATAGTTATTAATGTTTTGTATATGTCAATACACATGTCAATACACTCAATAACATTTAAAAGAAATATGTAGCAATCAAATACGATAACATTTTTATAATGGGTAATTCGAATGTAGGCAATGATAATTTATCCATTTATAGTCGTTATTAATACAATGGTAATTATTATTAGTCTCGTTAATCATTCATTATTTGCCAATAAAAGCACTGCTCCGTGTGTGTTCATTAAAATAAAAAATAGTCGTAGTTTAAAAATCTTATGCCAATTCGCAATGAGCAATATTTTAAAGCTACCCTTAGAAGACTAAATTGATCAATTGCGGTACAAATTTACAGTAAAAAATTTCATATTACCCTTTTCTTTATTAATGTAGAAACAAAATTGATTTTGTAGCATTACATTTTCCTTTATATCCATCATTTTAAGCTGTCAATGAGTTCAATTGAATATTGCAGCGTAAATCAATTACCGTACCTAATCAAAATACAATTTCCGTTAAAATTGCTTCGGATCATCCACCATATACTGGATAAAATATTCTGCAATGAAATCTGATGAAAGGCACATTACAATTAAATGGAAAATTACATATAACATTAAGGATCCTGAAATAAATTTTAATACAAGCAGAAAATAGAATGACAAATTAAATTGTTTATCTTAAAAAATTAGATCTAGCCATTTGGTTGACTTTAATAGACTGCATATATAATAATAAAATATAATAAAACATAATAAAATTTGCAGTATGGCTTTTTGATATTTGATTATACATCCTAACAAAAAAAACGAAAGTTCGGATGTAGAGGTCGGACTAAGTGTGTAATATGTTTTTTAGGTCGTTGAATTCGAATCCGAAGTCTATTTAATCCCGTCACGTTATGTTTTTAACATAACCTCAAAAAATCTAAAAAAATCAAATAATTAGACCTTTAAATCTTAAAATGAAGAATAAGCTGCATTTAAAAGTCTATGCCATGTTTCCGTTATGTTTTTGAGATCTCTAAAACAATATTCGAAGCCTATTCAGCCCCATCACTCAAAAAGAAATCTATCCTAAAATATTAAAATAAAGGAAAAATGTGTTCTGGAAGACATACCATGTTTCTTTTATGTTTTTGGGCTGATGAAATTGAACTCGACTCCATTCAATCTCGTCAGGTCAGTCTTTTGACATAACCTCAAAAATATTCAAAACATCCACTCAAAAATGTTTAAATTAAGGAAAGTTCTAACCTAAAAGCTATACGATGTTTCCTTAGTTCATCACATCCCGAAGTTGATCACATGTATAATAGCACTCGATAGCTTGTGCTGTGTAGTTAGTCGCTGAATTGTGTGGAGTAAACGGAACTGGTAATTGAGCAGTACTGGACTTGTCTGTACTGGATAGCACTGGAGAATGTGGGCTCTACTGGAATATACTGGACAGTACTGATAATCCTGGAATGTAGTGGGTAGTACTGGAATGTATCAGACAGTTCTGGACACTACTGGAAGCTCTTTGCTAGGAAATTTCTGGTGGAATTGTGTAATTTCAAACGAATATTAGCATATGGAAGGAGTCGAAAGTCAAGACCACTCGTGCGTATTACTAAAAATGATTGTAGTAGTCAATCCGATTCAGAGTCCAATTAACCCCATCATGTCGGATTTTCATTATTTTTGATAACCTCAAAAAATCTACAGATCGACCCCAGCAAAAATTGAAATAAAAGAAAAATTCTTGCCTGGAAGTCATACCATATATTCTTTATATTATTGAGATTGATGAAACCGTATTTGAAGGACATTCAACTCCATCACTTCTGGATTTTTACATGACCTCGATGACATTAACTCAGACGATGTTCTGATATCAAGACTTTTTTATGTGTCTTTATGTGTCTTTATTTTCCTTTATTGCATAATAATATCTAGTATAGTTCAGTATTGTTCAGTATATTACAGTACTTTCAGCACAGTCCAATATTGCAGAGAACAATCCAGTATAAATTCCAGTAGTGTCCAGGACTGTCCAGTAAACATGTTATGCCTTGTAGGCCACATTTTTTCTTTATTAGGGCTATTCTTTATTTTAACATTTCAAGGTTTAATTACAGAATTTTTCAGTTTTTTTTAGGTTATGTCAAGACCTGACGTGATGGAGTTAAATGGACTTCAGATTCGGATTCAGCGACCCAAAAAACATATTATAGACATAGTCTGACCTCCAGATCCAGACTTTATTTTTTTTTTTTGGGGGCTGTGAATAATAATTAATCCCTCAAATATTACGCAGTGAAAACAATGAAGGATGTAAAGTGAAAAACAACTTCTATCTTTCCATTCTGCCAGATGTCACAGTATTATGAACAATTCTCCGAGCTTACTAAGAATTATAATTGATCTGTGAAAATATTCAACGATTTGAAATATGAATAAAACACATCCGATCTCTCTGAATTTGCACTGCATTGACCTATTCTAATATTCTCTTGCAGAAGTGCAGCTACCCAAACCTTACTCCTTATCGTCTACTCCTCGGTTCGAAAATCTTTGAAGACGAATTCGCGAGATTTTGCCCGTTTCTGATCGGGACGGATGGAGCCGTAAGAAGAACGGGATAAAGTTATGGAGCCCTGCTGATTGCGATACCTAGTTCTACCGTCTCCGAGTTTCAGCCCCTGCTTTTGTAGTCCCTCGCAGTCTTCTCGTTTCACTCTTTTACCGCTACGGAGCCGAACGCAGTCGTGAAATCCATTCTAACGGTAGCCAGATCCACATTTATCGAATCCCTTGTTTCGAGCCGTGGCGGCAAATTGCATTGGCATGACATTAGAGGGAAAGTCGATACTGTCGTCGGCGAACTTCATGAGGAACGCGCCTCGCAATCCCAAATAACAACCTTAGGTTCCCCCAGAATTTTTTTTTTCTTTTTTAACGAAAACGCTGCTTGCATGTCCAGATATCTCGAATCCGCCGAACCAAAATATTGGAGTATTTAGATGCACATTACTTAAGTATAAACTACATAAAAATTATTTATATACTTATAAGAATTGCACCCGTAAATAATCTTTGCAAACATATTTGTCACAAAAAAAAAAATAAAAAAAAACATCTTATAAATTCAATTAGCTATTAAAACATTTCGCTTCTTGAATAAATTAATATCCTAGTAATAATATCCTACTGAGCAGTTTTTACTGACTATAGGAAATGAACGTGAAAGAATGACTACCCTAACACGACCTTATTTCGACATGAACTCTGCTTCCATTATTGCCTATTTACAAGAACAATCGTTGATCCATGCCGTGGAAATTAATAATTCGAAGGCAGTCGAGCATATCCTTGTCGATTATGAAAAAGAGGAATTGATGAAGGGAAAAGTTTCGCGATCGATCGACTTTGGAATTACAAACGGGACTGCCAAAGCGGAATAAATAGCCGCGCCGTGCAGTATGCAAATGAATTCGATATTAAGTTATGAGAGACCGTTCGTCTTCTTATCCGAACGACTCCGACGAAATGAAACCTCGAAAAGTCGAAAGGATTCTTCTTCTTCTTTTTGAATTTCCAACTTCTGCTTTAAGGTGTGGGGAATTTCCATTATCATACGGAGAAATATAAAAAAGGAAATAACCGCAACGGGATGGCTCGATGCAAACAGCGTTTCGCTACTCGCCAGTCAATTGTAGAGCAAATGAATATCTGGCAAATCATTTCAGTTTAAACGGTTTCTGATCTCGATTGTTCATGAATCTTTTATGCAAATACATTAAGTTTAGTTTCATGCACAATTGGCTCACCAAAGACGGTAGGCGTTTTTCCGCGAATCTTCTGTCGGTCAATTAGTACAGGATTTTAATTTCTATTTACAAAATCAACAACAGTAATCTACAGTATGTTTTATTACAATTAAAATACCTAGAGCTATTAGGTGGATAAGAAACATTGAAACGAAGTACACAAACACTTATAATCATATACAGTACTATCAACGGCTCCTGTGACAGAGAAGTAAACTGAAATAATAGGTCACTATATGCCAAAAATATCAAAATTATCGTCTATGTCTCGAAAATGAAATATTTGTCATGATAGGATACTGCACGTAGTAGGTCGAACTCGAAGTGGGAGGTGAAGAGTCAGTTGCGTTAGTTCTTGCACGACGTATTAAAATAACGTTTTTGGAAAAATTAATTGATTCTTTTTTCGTTATGACGTAAAAACCTAATTATTAGGTTAACTTCAGATTAGATTACCAGCCATGGGTCGTGAAACGTAGTCTGATTGGCTGCTCCAAATGCGCTGTTGACTGTTGTGTGCAATTATCATTTATGTTATTAATGTAGCTACTATACCTGTGGTTTTCACAAAAAGTAACGTTCACAGTCCCCCTGCTCTTAGTGATACCTATTACTATTTGGAGTCACTAGTAGCTCCATTCTCTGAGCTTGATGAAGCTTTCAAAGATCGTTTGGCCTTGACTGGCCTTCCCCGCTTCTTACGTGGGGCGGTGAAATTTTGTGTCGAGGTGCCTTTCGAGGATGTGCATGCCTTTCATAACACATGGTGTCCTTAGGCATCAAGTATAATTCACGTGCAATTTTTATTTGTAATTCGTAGTGCAACATTTTGCCGATTATGCAGCTGAATCAGGATGCCTGTCAAGTATCTATTCCAGCTTCGGTAATCCCCGCTATTGATATTAAGTCGTAGGCCCTTTTGAGTCTCTTGATTGCGAGGCATGCCTTTTCACAAACTGATCTTTGGAATCGCGGTGCCTTTATCGAGGGAACACCTCCGCATGTAAAATATAAGTAACCTTATTAGCATCAGCAGATGAAATAGCGCAGGTCTTCACCCAACGCATATGCAGGTACTTGACAACCAAATTGAAGCGTTTTCCTCTGGTAGCCTCTGACCAATACGGTCAGTAGTAATAGTTTAATAAGGCTAGGTTGGAATATGCGGCCTCAATTGGTCGGAGTGCAAGAACTCTTTGTGCAAGTGCGCAGAGGGCATTGTTGCACGTATTGGGTAACATCTTCCCTCCGACATGGCCATGTGAAGCGTTCCTGAATAGCTCGAATAGTTTCTTGTATACCGTCACATACCAATGTCACATGCCAATGGTGCATCATAATGGTCGTACATAATCCGTGATGCAGCTGCTTCTGGATCTACTATTCGTCGTCGCGTTTTTCCGTTACTCGTTTCCATAAAAGTTGGTTTAAAATCCGGTACCACTTGGCCAAAGCCTTCTTCTTTTAGGGGCGAGAGTTATCCCTCGTGATTAACAGGCTTGCTATTACGCTGCTGCTTTTTTGGTCCTTCTGCTGAAGAACTTGCAGTTTGTCCCTTAAGTTTTCTTCGCAATCAAGGAGCATGACAGGTTCTTCCTCGATAGGTTGACTGTTGATGACTGGTAGCAGGATCTTTTCTTCGTTGATGATGGATTTGTTACACCTTACTGGTTTAACCGATAGTGTTCAAAAGTGAACTTCAACTCCTGTAGTTGCAGGTCCCATGGAGTCAGCTTAGCTCTTGAGTTTTTGAGTCGAAGTAACTAGGTGAGTGCGTTGTTATTCGTGCTTAAAGTGAACTCCTACTAAATACTATCGGTATCTTTTGATGGCCCAGATTACCACCCGAAATCCCCCCCCCCCGCTCGTTACTGTGATCTAGTGTTAGTGTCATTGAATTTCACCAAGAGATTATTTTTCGTCCTCCCACTCCGTTTTTACTGGCATCCATTTGCAAAATAAATTGGTTTACTTGGATCGGTCGTGACAATTTCATAGGGGAAGTTAGGAGCTCTGTGATGCTCCTGAATGTCCGTTGAACGTCCGTGGTCCAACAAAACTTCTTTCTACCACTGAGTAAGTTAGTTAGCGTTGCTGCTCCGGTGGTGCAGTTCGAAATGTACTCCGGTAGCTAGCTAGCTCCATACACCTATAAACCTATGAATCTTCCGTTTAGTCGTGGAAGTGGGAATTTCCAAGAGAGCGTTGATTTGCTGCGGATGTGCATCATTGTGATTGGTCATAATCTGGTGACCAAGAAATTCCAACTGTTCCATTTACAAATGTCATTTATCTATGGCATAAATGCCCGTTCATGATACGTCGCTGTAATGTTCGTGCTAGGTAGGTTACACGATTAATGTCATTAATTTCCAAAAAGAAATATGCGGATGCTCTTGTATTGGTTATAATATTTGAAGCCCTATATTTTTGTTGGAAACACTTTTTTGTTGGACTCGTATTTTCCAAAAGAAATTCGTTTCTTAGACCTTTTTTAAACTGGCGGTTTAATTCGGATGTCTTCTTTAGTGTGACACAAACGTATGTTATTCGTCTTTCATTTGATGACCATTATTGTAGTTTTTATCGGTTTCCTTTAACGTAAGTGTAGATAGGGGGTGCCATTTTCATGAAAAAAACGTAGGAAAAAGCCTCCGACCCGAAGATGCTACATCCGTTTGAAAGAAAACACGAGATAAATGCCAAGTTGAGAAATATTTTCTTGACAAAATAAAAACTAAAATTAATTAATTTTTTGAACAAAATGCATGCAGTCTCATTTCAAAAAGTAAATTAGAAAAAAGTAGATTTTAGTATTATAAGAAAATTCAGTATTGACGTCGCGGACGCCATTTTGAAAATTTTCTAAAAATATTTGAACAGAATATATACTCTACATCTATAGAATAGGACCATTTTTATACTTGTGACATGGAATGATCCGGCAACTATTTTGTCAAGTAGTTTATTCGGTTTGCCAAAATATTTATTGTCAATAACATTGTAAAAATTATGACGCACATTTCGATGCTAATCAAACCAGTAAGTCTACACTATCACGTTTACCTGTGTTTCTCAGAGGATCCACGGACTTTGTTAAGGAATAGCTAGAGACCTAACCTTGCCTCTCTCGATACTGTTCTTCGGATGAAACACGAAAAATAAGAGTCATGCCTTTGGGATGTGAATCGCATAACCGATAGTAAATCCCGAAGGATAAATGGATTTTGTTAAAAATGTTCCACTTTTATGACGTGTTCTAGTTATTACCACCGTATGTTATATCCGTTTTCCGAAATTGCGGCATTCTGTGAAAACTTCTTTTAAGAAATCAATCTACCGAGAATTGTGCATTTACTTCTTCGAAAATGATGGTCGCCAATCTACTCTTCAAAGTTTAATGTGCTCAACTATATTTTAGGAAGACAGTAAATTATGTATTAAGGCGAAATATATATGTTTGCAAGGTTTCTGAAGTATAAAGGGAATAGTTGACAATTCAAGAACAAGTATTACTTTTTCGACAAAAATAAAATCGGAAGCTGCTGTACAAACCAGTCTTAAGTTTTGTAACCATTAAGATCGAGTTATTTCATAAGTTTTTCTTATGGAATTGAAGTTTTAGTTAACCCAGATCTAAATATTACAAAATAAATTTAACAAATCAAAAAAGTGTTTTACTGTCGGTTTTTTATTTAAAAACATCGTTCTGCATGACTTTTCGGTACACAATCGATTTTTTTTACGCATGGAAAAGTCGTGCATAAACTAGTATATGCAACTCGATAGCGTGCATAAAGTGCACGAACTCGTTGTACAATATACTATTAAGTAATTGCGAATTAGGAGGACGATAAACTACAATTAAAATAAACGAGGGCTTGCCAGGACTAGTTACTTCAAGAAAAATTTTCCAGGTTTAGAAATTGGAGTAGACATAGGTTGCTGCTTATAAGTTCATCTAGTACAAGAGAGTTTGACCACGACTCTGAAACGCTTTCGAATTCCGAACGAGCAACGAATTAGAAATATCGTCGATATTTCGTAACCGGAACATACATTTTACTTACACTATTGCAAATGACTATGGTAAACTATTTTTATACTTAAATTAGTAAAGCTAATTTAAATAAGCTGTTGGTTTTTTAAAGAAGTTGAACCAATCTTGCTAACTAATAGATTGGCCTGGATAAAGGAAGTTCATCACCTTGGCTTAGTTTCTATTCCAGATTCGAACACAGATTTCCTGTTCTGGAACCTAATTCCGATTGCTCCAATGAGGCTGAATTACATTCACAACAGTGTTTCTGACCGGTTCATTGATTCGATCTGTGGTCGTATCCCAACCGATTTACGAGCTTATGTCTGGACTTCCTAATGGATGCTGTCCAAATAAAATTTGATATTGACATAATCATTCACCAAAATGTTTTAGCATATTTCTAACCTGACATGAGAATATTAGTGAGTATTTTATGTTTAAAATACAAAATTTCAGCAGTTGTGACGCAATTACTTATATAATAAAAGTCAATTTGTCAAGTTCTTAGTACACAGATCTCGATATTACTTCCTATCGATGATAACTATATTCCGAGAAAGTCGAGAAACGAAATCGTGACGACGACAATCTTCGAAGTCGCAGAGTGCAACGCGCGGTATTACGGCTTGAAACGAGGTATCGAGTCAGTGGGCTGTTACTAGCAAAGAATTTTAATATCCTGCCAATTTAAAATG
Organism: Trichopria drosophilae; assembly: GCA_030407085.1. Taxonomy (NCBI): domain Eukaryota; kingdom Metazoa; phylum Arthropoda; class Insecta; order Hymenoptera; family Diapriidae; genus Trichopria; species Trichopria drosophilae. The sequence goes on along the minus strand of CM059582.1, from coordinate 9,895,634 downwards.
ACTCGACTACCTGAGGCATCGTATACACGAAAAAAATTTAATAAAATCTAAAGGGATAAAGAAATCCAATTGAAATGCGTGAGAAAAAATATTTTATAAAACTTATATGCCCAACCAGAGGTAACTAAAACTCATTTTTCTATTTACGGATGCTAATAATGTTGAGAGATACTGTTGTTTTTAAATTTGTCTATAGTATATAGGAGAAATAATTGCTACAATTTCGACACTCCAAAATCGACAGTGTCGATCTTGTTCGTTTCTGTTGATAATTTTAAGACATGCATTGGTAAGAAATGTGTATACTTGTTGGTAGGTAGTAGAACTTTTTTTATCCAATATTAGATTCCATCAACCAATTTTTCCTAATATAAATAATTAGTACTTTAATATCCGGGAACTAACAACTCTTCCACAGGATGGCACAACTCTTTGGCATTAATATATGTTGAATCCATAGGCTCGCCCATCTGCAGTTTTGTAGGCGGTTGTTTAGGTACAAATTGGTTCGAACTCCTGCAGTTTCGGGTAAGTTTTGTAGCCGCAAAAACCGAATGAAAACCACACATATCCAGCTAACCAATGCAAATATGTTGCGTTGCATTGAGTAAAAGTCGCAGATGGATTGATCTGTTTGAATACAACGAGGAATAAATATGATCTCGAAATCACAGACTGTTTTTTCTCTTTATATATATTAAACTGTTATTGCACTGATAATACACACAAAGATCTATACACGTTGAAATAATTGAAAAATTTATGTCACAACACTGTGTATTAATAAAGAGATACACTGATTAGTAGGGTTGGGTTCACATCCCTTCGACTGACCAGAATTTCTGAATGAAGATGTAACCGCGAGTGCATAACAAACTTCTGAGCCCTGGGTTGTATGTGGGAACCAGAAGTTAATTCGAATTGCGTTTCAGTGGAAATGTAATAGAATCTTCTAGAATAGCTAATGGAGATTGCTTGTTAACAATATAGAAATTTATTCTCTAAATTTCTTAGAAATAATTTTCCCTGGTTATGAATGAGAATTTACACGCTCAGTGGAAGTGGACAATTTTTCACTCTGTTAAGAGTTTTTATTAACATCTTTAATATATTAAATAAATATATTTAATTTATACTCTCTATGAAACATGCTTAGATATCTTCGTGCGAATAATGAAAATAAAACATTAACTTAAAACTTAAAATTAAAATAATATTTGATAATTCTTCTTGATCTTATATTTCCTTTGCCAGAATGAATGATAGGTAAGTATGTCTATTTTGATGGAAGGTTTTGGCAAATGTGAGTTTGAATTCTGAGTAGAAACTCCTTAAGAATTTTAGAGTAACATAGTTTACAAAAAATAATGTTCATTCTTACTCTAATGGCATATTTCGTTGCATGTCTTTATTGCTGAAATGTAATAATGAAAGTAACCATGAGCGTTTTTTTTTTCAATTTAAATACAGTATCCCATTAATTGTTTAGCATTTTGATTTGTTTTAAATTTAATGATGATATTTTCGTGACAATCAAACATAAAATGAAATAAGGGGCTTTATCAGTACAACCTCAAGATACACCCCTAACTATCTTGAACCTCTATACTTTAAGCTTTCAATATTTCGTGCATCACAAGTATAAAATGCTTATGGGATGCTCCATAATAGTATTTTGAGTAGTAATTTTGATACATCCCTTATCCGACACTGCTCAGTTTACCCGAATATACGTCCATGCATTTCGCACTATCATCAATCTTCACGTTCACTGTGACTTACGTGGCCTTTATTTTAATGGTAACCATGAACGGCTTTGCTGTATGAAATGTTAGGTAATATAATCCGACCTTAAGTAGAACTTTAAGCAGTGTCGAGCAACCATAAAACTTAGGGGTGTATTAAAGTTAATTTAAGTATAGAAAATCTCGATAAGTATGCGAGGTGAATATTTATTTGGCGTTAAAAAGAATTTGTTACGTTTAAAAGAGACGTTTTTGCCGCTTTAAATGTCTCTTAGTAGTTCAATAATAGCAGGTGCTACCTGAGAAAAACGGATCGATACGACAAAGAGAAAAGTAGTAAGCATTATTAACTTTCATAGTTTTATATGTATATGCTAATTGAAATAGTAAAATACAATTACATAAATAATTCATTAATAAAAAGTTCTCCTACTAATAAATTAGTAAATATTTGATTAATTCAAATTTAGAATGTGCAATTACTGCAACTTCTATAATTCTATATCATCACTCATCCTTTTTTTCTAGGGTTACCATTTGCATTATGAAAGAAATGCATTAGTCTATTAATATAGAGAATTTAACCCTTAATCCCGACGTATGGGTCATTTTCGACCCAGAGCAAATTCAAATTGTACTTTATAAATAGCATAACTGTAAGCATTTTCAAACGGCAGGACATACTTAGCCCAGGTAGTCGGAGGAAAAGGCCTTAAAATAGCTGTCGGAACTAAGAGTTATCCATGGTTTGTTTACTGTTAAAACATCTTGCATACTTAATTTTTAGCAACAGGACTTTATTTGCAAATTTGCTTTCATTTCTTTTATTAATGTTATTGAGAATGCTCTGAAACCCATAAATATTGTAATCCTGTGTAAATCGAAGTATTTTTTTTTGTTTTTTTTTGTACAAAATAAATCTATAAAGACATATTTTCTATACATTTCTATATAATTTGTATTCTATGTATTGAACAGTGTAAATTAATTGTTATTGTTAGAATAGACAGCCTGCCGTATGGACGTGCTTCCAAGAATCAAGATCGATGGCTTGCATATACCCAGCGTCGTGGACTACCTTCTCTTTTCCATATTACTATAATAATAGTTGCTAATGAGGGTGCATTCTGGCGATTACTGGAGAACACCACATACTGTACCCTAATAACTTGTCATACGCACTGACTGTATAATGCTCATTGCTCCATGGAAACGTTGGTCGCAACCGTATGCCGCGGAGCAATCCCACGGCGAAAGTCTTTTGCATACACATTCTATCCGGATTTAGTGTATTATACCATAGTTCATACTTCCATGCAACAAATCGCAATAAACATACAATGTTATAACATAACATGTATGTAAATATATTGAAAAAAAGAACACGCCGCTTCTTACATCATTAATATTTCATATAATCGATACCAATTATCACGATTTGAAAAGAATTTAAAGGACTAAATGGGAGGAGGGGTATTTTATGAGCGGTTACTATTATACTTTTTTTTAAATAAAGTTCATATATACGAATAAATGTGAAAGTCTGGAATTTGGGCAGAACTTTCAACGCCTTTTATTCCAAACGTCGTTACAAAAAATTGAAATATTGACCGTGTAACGGTTGAAATCATGGAGAATTGGGATGAAAAAGTAATTATTATCATTTTTGAATATATATAATCTCATCATGATTCATTCCTAACCTCAAATTAGTTACATGCAATGGGTTTCTATTGATTTGTTGTTTTATTTTCACTCAATTTTTTACTTTTCCGTATCATTACTTACGTGTGAAATTGAAAATTATATACGAATGTGACTTATCAGTGATTTGATGTTATGAATGAATAATAATGAGATTAGATATTTACAAATGATAATAATTACTTTTTCATCACAATTCTCTATGATTTCAACCGTTACGTGGTTAAGTAACTGATAATTGTGCGAAAAAATACCAAATTATAACTTGCAGACGCAATTTTGAGGGCGTCATTTCGTTTTTTGAAAAAAATCCCACGGGAGAAGAAAGGGCTGATCAAAAAGACGTGATTAATATGTTTTGAAATGGTCAGAATTGCTCTTTTGAATGTCAAAAAACGCGATTCTGGCGAAGAAACGTCAAAAATTCAGGATTTTTTTCAAAAAAATGATCATAACTTTTTTCTTTGAAATTGGCTGATTCTGACCACGGCATTTCAAAGAAAAGATCCAAATCTAACGATTTTAACTTATTTCATTTTTAACTTATTTATTTTTTAACGAATTTTGGAACAAAAGTTACAGCGTTGAAAGTTCTGTCTAAATTCCGGACTTTTGGGACGAAAAGGGTTAAGTAACTCTAATTCATTTATAATCAATATTTATAATGATGTTTTTCTTTTTATTTTACATAAGTGATTATTATCATTTTATCTGACTTTTCCGAAGGGTAATATTTCGTGGTTATTTCACCTATAATTTCAAAAAAACAACGATTATTATTTCATTTAAATGAAAATTGCAATGAAAAAAAATTCTTTTATCATTTTTTTGGAAGAATCAGCTGTATCAATTTTTTGAACGAGTTTTGAACCAATTCTTTTGGCAGAATCTATTAACCTTAATACTATCCAATAAAATGCTGAAGGTCGTCAAAAAGTATCCGTCCCGTCGTTAAAGGCTTAAACTGCATTTCTTTGTCAAGAATCGAGCATCAACGATTTCATATATCTTTAATTCCAAAATGAAGCACATACGAAAACCCACATGTATTTCAAGGGTTTTCTCTACTTCTTTCAAGAGAAACTGCAACCGCAAAAGTTCATATAGGGTGGATTCGCCATAAAACTGAACAACAGCCGCATTTCGAGGCCCTGCTGTACCTAACTGAAATATTTCAAGGTAGATATAGACAATCGCACTCGTGTAACAGGATTTAACTTTCTAGAAACTAGACTCTTATGACCAAGGACCAGGCGAACGAGACGAACCGGCCAAAGCTGTGTCTGAAAAAAAACCAGGGCGTAACGACAGAATACTCGGACAAAGGACTACTGTGCTAACCGCTCTACAAAAGGTAAATGTTCCTTCGTTTCCTTTTTCGTAGTTTAACTCTTTTTTACATTGCACCGCATATTGCGATAAACGTAAATTTTCTTTGTAACCTTGGTGACTAACCTAAAATTTTAAAATTACTAGATTCACGGAGGGATTGTTGGTATAACAAAATTTTACTATTTATTTATTGAATGAAAAAACATTACTTTGATCATGGAGACAAAGAAATTTACAGCATCATATTATAGTTTGTAAGTAATGATTTCGATTATTCAATTACGTTAGAACTTCTTTTCCATTTAATTTGTATTTTTAAGAATAAATGCAAAATGCTGCAAGAAAAATACGTTTTTTTTTAATTTCAAGATGAAAATGACCTTGTTGCCAATATTCGATATGATTTTCGTGATCAGTGCATCGAATTACGCAAGTATATGTAGTACGCAAAAAATTGTAGACGTGGTACTTTCGGAAGTATATTTTGGAGTTTTCCCCTTCAACTTTCTAAGCCATTACACGAGAATAGAGGACCAGTACTGTCAGATCAAGACACCCTACGATTTTTTATGATGCATTACGTTTGGTGGGAAAGAAAGGTTTCAGACACATGCAAGATGAAGCAAAACTCAGACGGACTCTGATACTAGTTGGTTTTAAATTTTCTTTTATTGAACAGTAAGAGAAAGAGAGAATATAGATTGTGAAAATAAATTAAGATTATATGAACGACTCATGAAAATATCACGAATTAGAAATGTGATGTATTTTTTTCATTCTCGTTGCTGGATTCAAATAAGTTTTTCAACTTTTAGAAGTAAATTGAAAGCTTTGGACCGCGAATTGCCTAGACTGGAAGCCAAATATCCTTAAAACAGACTCTTCATTTTACACGAATGTGTAACCTTTGACATGGAACCTCTACAGTTTACACGATGTATTGAAGCAAACGACTGCTCATATCGGATGTCGTCTTCGGAAAATATAGATTTAGATATTTAAATAGAGTCAGATGGGCGAGTGACTTCAATTCAAAATGTCTCCGGTGGATCAATGTTTGCCGATGGGAGCTGCAAAGAGGACGGTGGCTGAAAATATAGGATATGGAGAAAATCTTTTTCGTCACGACGTGATGTGCCAAGGAAGTCTAACTAAATGTATCCCTGAAATATTCTAATATCTGCGTACATGACTCCTACGCAATTTCATTAGCAGAATTAAAAGACTATTTATGGAAATTTTAGAATTTCAGAAACATAAAATTTGAAACGCTTAAAAAAATAATTGTTAACATATACAACTATCCGGTATCACTTGGGACTCGTTCTCAGAAATTATTCACTTATTTATTATCTTCAAGCAGGTATAATATATATTTAACAAGTTTTAAAGTAAAGTCTCCTTTTAACCTGGATGTTTGATTTAATTCAGTTCGGTTGTGTGTGGTTACATGAAAATATGCAATTGTTAATATTTATAAATAGTATACATTATTTAAATTATAGCGAGATAATAATGCACATTTCTTTTGAACTTTTTAAGTTATATCATACGCTTCAGTATGTTTCAAATTTATATGCGAAACAACTCCGTTTGACTTTCGTGATCTTTCACAAAATATACTCAGAAGTGAAGAAGCGTTTTTATTCGTATAACGAGATGGAATGCAGAAAAAAATGGTGCAAAAATGGCTGCAGCTCGAGCAAAATGTAGTGAAATACTGCGCGGAAAACCGAACGGTCTTCATAAATCCAGCACGTAAATCAGACTTTGTAGAGCCCCCACGGGACGATGGGGCTATTAGCTGCATACCCTTGTGGCATGACGGGGTGCTTTTGGCTTCCAGAGTGTCTACAAGATCGCTGATTTCTATACAGATAGAGAAAATTTAAAGTTGGTCAATAATACAAAAAATGTGGGTAAAACAAAAATTATTAATTGCGCGAAAAGCACGTATGGTTCAGTTATAAAATTGTGAAAAATTTTGAAGGGTAACGGTAAATTATAGATTTATTTTTATTCATTTGCAAATATGTAAAATGGGAAGATATTTATGTGTTAAATGGGTTGAATAATTAAAAAAAACATTTTCCAGAATTATGTATGAATAAAGTTTTTTGTTTTGGAGAAAAAAGAATCCATTTTTATGACACTTGGGCGACGTGGAACATTAAAGATTATAATATTAATTGAAACTATACAAATTTGAAGTTGTTTAAATTTATCCATTGTTATTGCAAAATTGATTATTACATTACAAAATAAAGATAGTTTTCAAAGTTTTAGGAAGTTCGTTCAAAATTTATGTTAAAGCTCATTTCATAACAATTCGATACTCATTTCAAAATGTCATGGCCATCGATTAAAAAAAATATACTGAAATTTCAAAAGTGTGTCGTAAATAACTTGTAATAGTGCGATTCAAATGTAGAAGCGAATTAAAAAAGAGAGAAAACTTGGAGACATAAAAGGGAGATAGTGAAAATAGTGAAGTAGCGAACAGAATAGATGCGGAGACGTATCAGCTAAACCGAAACTAGCGTGAATAGTTTAAGTTGTACACAATTCCCCAGGTGGATATCAGCGACACGAGATGGTTAAAAGTTAAGTTTGGAAAAGTATAGGGGAAGAAGACCGATTCTTGTCTAGAGTTGGGTAGAAACTGGTACAGACGATCATGGTGAACGGTACATCTTTTATTTTCAACATTTTACAAAACGTGGTTGAAATTTACAAGTAGTTTCTCACCTTGAAGTGCAAAAGTCCAGGATATCAAACATTTTTGATTGTTAATAATTTCATAGCGCACTAGTAGAAATTGCATTTAAGCTATTTGAATGCTTTCGAAATGATCGCATTTTTTAACGCCTTTTTTTAATATCCACGTAAAAAGACATTATAGAACCTGATGTGCTCCTGAGGATCAAAAGCGGACATTGGGACGTCTTTATGAGCTCCGCAGGGAGTTCCGGAATGGATTGTATTGACAATAAAGAATAACATTCAAATTCAATCGAGGGAGAAGTTATGTACATTTCCACCACATTTATTTTACTCCCAAATACAGTCCCTTTCTACATATTCCCAAATAAACACAAAAAAAGTCAATAATTTGCTGTTTTCAAGAATGTTAACTAAATGGTACTGTTAATATCAGTTAGCAGTTAGTTAATAGTTATCAGTTAGCAACGTAGTCTAACAAAATTTGTGGTACATGTTTATCTTGCGAATATTACTGGACAAATACTGGAACGTCAACATTTAATGACAAGCTAAAGGTTAGTTTTTTTTTGTCAGAGTGACTAAATTCACTACTGTATACAGTAGTCAAGGCCTTCGTTCCTGAAATAAAGTAAATTAAAAGCTGAATATAGATGTAGAGTACATTCTAATAAATTTTATGGTAAAAAATGAAAATGCCATGTGTTACTTTATTTTTATTTCATTTCATTATTATTTCGTTTAAGGCTGTTTCTATATTACCTGTTAAGTTAGATCTTCGATACAGCATTATGGGTTTTCATATCTATAACCATTCTTCTTGCATGTTATTATAGGTACGCAGTCATTATTAAAAACTTTACATTAAGCAAAAAAAATTGTGCAATCAGCAAAAAGCAAGAGATATGAAGAACTATAATAGTAAGTAACAAATTTTTTTGCAAAACTTTTAATAATGAACCGTATATGCAACCATTTTTTAAGGTGAAATGAGTAGGGTATATTTGAAAAGTTTTAGAAAGATAGAAAAATGTCAATTACTGTATTTGTGTTCACAGGAGTTACATCAATTCACCATTCAAATCTGAATCTCGAAACCTGTTATGAGTTATCACAGATATTTCTGATATCCTGGTGCAATAGCATACGATGTTAGTATAGGTATTACAATCTGAGTTGATTAATTATAAGATAAGGAAATAATAAATTTTGGGAAGTGAATTTGAATAATATGATTTAGCGATTTTATTTTCAAGCATATTGAAGCATTTTGAAGGCTTAAGATAAATATTATTTCATTTTATATTCAGCATATTACAAAGAGGCTTGTTACAAAGTGAATTGAATGGAAATGAGAAATTTATTTTAAGGAGATCCTTTTTTAATTGTTCTCTTTCTTCTTGATATAATGTACGTTGCCAAACGATGTGGTTCATATCCCTCTTAACATAATTACATTGGCATCTTTTTCTCGTTACTATCTTTACGCGAAATAACGATGCGTTTAAATTATAATGATCAGCACGGCAGTGAGATATCGTAACTATGTCATAGCGTGGTAAGCTTAACTTTCCTGCATTCTTCATAATAATCAGAAGAGGCTAATTTAAGCTTTGTACCGGATTAAGATTTTGCAGCGAGCTTTGCATCTATGTCAGCTAGTTCATTACCATTAAGACTGGTGCGGGATGGAACCCATATTATTTGTAAACTTCTATTTTTATTTCAATATTGGATACACATATATATTTTTTATATATGGGTTGGTTTTATTTCTGACGTTTTTTTTATTTAAGGCTTTGAAGAGCGCTGAGAGAATCGGAGAACATAACAATTATATTCCCTATATTCCACTTTAATAAAGAAGGCTTTGGATAATGTGTAACTGTAACATTTAGTGGTAAAAATATACGCTTTTTTATTAATTGATTTCATGATCTTAATAGCTAAGTTTAATGAGGTTTGGCTTTTACTACCATCCATCACTAAGCAGTAAGTTCAATGATTACTCAAAAAGTACTTAAAAATGAGATTTGGATTTGAACAGGTTGATGAGTATTTACCGAAATCAATATGAATCAATTTGTCAGGCGCACTTTATAGTCCTAACTATACATATCACAAGCGATTTTCCCTTAATTCTTCTTATAAATTTCTTCAATGCATTCATTAATTATTGTAATGTTACTTCGACGCGTATTATTCTTTAATCTTTGGTATTTTTTAATCAATCCATAAGTTCAGGATTGTTTGCTTGCCACAACTTTCATTATAAATTTATTATATAAAAATTTGGTGCATTCTTCTAAATAGTGGTATTTTAGTATGACATTGTTTTTAATCAATTTATGCATAAAATGTTTATAAAACCGCTTGAAACTTGTTACTCAAGGGTTCCTGGGGTTGTTGATTAGAAATCTGAAGTCAGATTTTGCAAATTCAAAATGGCTGATGGCAGACATTTTTTTGAAAAATCGAACCATTCTGCTTGAAACTTGTTACTCGGGGTTTTTTTCGGAATTTTTGTTTGAACTATCTCCATTTTGGAATTTTCATCATCTAACCGCAGATTTATAATCAACGGCCCAAAAATCCCCTAGTAATAAGATTGAAGTGATGCTTTTCGATATTTAAAAATTTGTCCGCCAGATTGACACAAAAAAAAACTACCTATACCAAGTATTATTAAAATCCAACACAAGTTTTTTTTTGCATTTTGAGCACTTTTTTTCAAATTATAGCCGCAATTAAGGGGTTAATAATTTAAGCATAATGGCTATATAATACTATTTATCAGATTATATGAAAATAATTTGGAATTTCATTGCATCCGCTTATATTCAAGTTTGTGTGGTGTAAACCCTCTGGAACCGTGCGCGCTGAAAATTTTATTGTAAAAAAATCGCATTTATTCTGCATTATTTCCTTTGTCTGCTATAACTATTAGTCATTCTATACTGTAAGTAATCCCTGAAGAGGGAATGACAAAGTATTTCAATTTTGATATTGTAGAATTTAATTAGTTTTTTGCGGTATTATGCTCCACTCCGTAATAAATGTAATTAAACGTCTCCAATAAACAATGCAAATGTAAACAGTGCTTACAATATTAATGCGGCTACAGGTCTCCTTGATTTAGGATGAGAAAGAAGAAAATATTCAGTGTAGGTACGATTTACCGTAGCCATAATAAATTCCAATTAGCATAAAAAAGCACATTTTTACAAGTGATTTATACATACTTGAAATTTTGTGAATAACTTCATTTTAGCGAATCTGAACTTAACTACTTTTGCGGAATAGTAGTAATAATAGTATTCTACGCCAGCTGATTTGCTCAGCAGAATGTCGCTATTGACATTATTGAAAGCTCCGCACACAGCAAGGAAAGCAGTAAGGAGGTGTTTACGGTTTATTAAGCTTGAGTTATTTGAAGCGTTAAGTTTGTGAAGCTGACAATGGACGATTTTCTCTTTCTAATACCGCTTTGATTTTTTTGGCAAATAATCGTTATTCTCGCACCACCGTTAGAGTCAGCTTTTTATCATTGTCTCAAATAATTGACATACGAATGACGTTAACTCAATGGACTGTACAGTTTTGCCCTCGAGTTTTCCAATAAAGTAGCCAAAAATATTTTTCCAGCTTTCTGGAATTTGACAGTTAATTAGTAACTGATTGAATTATACCGCCTTGTTGTCATTTAAATTTAATCACGAACCCATATATTTATCAAATATTTTTTTTTCTCTAATACAATTTAGTTAGACTGCACTGAATGTTTTTAGAACTTCGCATTAACGGAAGCATTGTAATATACAACGAGCACCGAGAGAGAATCAGTTTTACCAAACATGCGACAACACTACTGTTTGGATTCGCTCGTACAACAACATTTTAGTTGGTTGAGCTGCCTCCCTAAATAGTAATCCATACCATTTGCTTAGTAATTGTAGCTTGCTAATAGTAATAGTTAGGATTACTATCTAATTTTTGACTACTTTTTGTTTGATGGGTCGCCTATTATGTTAAATACTTCACTATTTTAGTTTTCCTACGGTAACAAGCAGTCATTAGTTGGTATAGCCAATATATTTCTGGTACCAACGATTATCATTCTTACTAATTAAAAGCATTTTCCGGTTGATTTCATTAAATTATGTATACTGTATATAATTCATTTAATAAAATTATTTTCCAAGAAACAATACAATCTTAACTTTTGAATTAATCATACTTTTAATCAAGACAGGTTTTTAAAACACTTTTACAGCAAATTGTTTGAAAAAAAGAGTAGAAGCTTCTTTCGTGGGCGACCACTGGGACGAGGTAGAGAATACGCGACGAAGAAATTAAACGTTGACACAGACAGATGGAGGTGATCTTAATTAAGTTTTCATGCTGGTAAGCCAAACGTTCGAAAAGGAAAATTACCTGCAAAGTATTCCATGAGAAACATGCATCTTTTCATATTGAAAGCCTTACATTATGAAGGGAAACTACAAGTCGCGCATTGTAAAGGAGATAAAGAATCGTATAATAAAATTATTCGACCTAATAATGGTTGTAGGAAAAATGTGAAAGTAACATTAATATTCTTTTATATCCTGTTTAGAAGTATCTAATAAGGGTGAATTGGCTGAATGACATTGATGAATATCCGCAGCAATGTGACTACCGGTTCTAAATTGTGGAACTAATAGTAGATTTCGTCGCATGCACTCTTGCTTACTATAATTATATGATTTGGATACACGACATTCTAGCATCAATTAATTATTTTGCATATCAATTTTTACAATATTAAAGAAAAATCATATTTTCTTATTAGGATTGAAACCCCAATATGAATAACCTGTCATTAGTCATTAATCTTCACTAAATTACATATGAAGATATGTTTACTAAACTTCAAGTAAGATTTAATGTAACGAATCTTAATTAAAAATTACGTTTTTACTTTGGCTTATTGAATTAATATTTTTCTTTATATTTACTTATTAAATTTTGTTTAAATTATGGCAATGAGATTAATGTTGAAAGTCATAAAGAAATGAATACGCTGACTTGGAGCCTTGGTATATGGATACCAAACTTAACTTATCAATTCAGCCAGGCTTCTTGTTATTGACTGAACTTTGATTCCGATATCAGATATAATATCTCACGGCTCACACCAAAATATCGATCATGTTGAACTATGTACGTGTTGGAAGATTGATAAATTTGGAATTTGTAACGATCCAAATCGCATTAGACATGCAAATGAAGGAATGAATTAGAGCAATGATGATGCGCTATATATAACGAAAATAATTGCCGACATATTTCATGTATTTGGAAGCATAAACATTTTCATGGATTTTAAACACAGATACAGAAGTTATTTTAATGTGTGAAAGTGAAGCTTACATAGCTAAATACCGCCTCATTCATCATTGCGACAATTGTTCACTGAACAGGAATGGAGTATACATAGGAAATGCCATCTATTAAATGGGAATAATTTCCGGAAGTTAATTTACGTGTGTTTTAAGATTATAATTCTCCAACTGTCAATTAAATTGGGTTTGATATTAATGTTTGATCGATTTTAAAAGTCAAATACGCGAAAATCAAGAATTGGTTACCGAACCATAGATTTGAAGGTGGGAAACTAAAACGAGGACAGCAGCCAGAATAATACGACTGGGAAGTAACGCATCGAGCCGTTTGACCATAAATCTCGCCTGCTGTGCCAAGGGAACCATGTCTCAGTTACACTGCTTTGCGGTAAGAGTTAAAGCACCCCTCAGCGCCAACGCAGAAAGAGTTCTGGTCGCAGGTAAGGGACGTTCCAACTTAGCTTCGAGCTTAGTTAATGCACCCTTAATAAAGTGATCCACAAAAATAACCACTGTGACGGAAACAATCAGTAAGTACTTTGATAACTTAAAGCAAATTCGCTATGAACTTACATATATGCATTGACTAAGCTAACTCTATTTAAATCAGCATTATATATGCGAGAATTCCGGTGTTATGACTTCAATACATTTAAATTTTTTGTTAATTTATCAAAAAGTTACAATAATGTAACTTTTAATTACAATAACGTTACAAAACAAACATGTTTAACATTCCGGGAGTAGAACTAGATTTTCCGCCCTGCAGTGGAATCATCGAGCGCCAATTACACAACCCCACCAGAACGCTTGCTTAATGCGGACAGAAAATAGCAAACTGAATATATGTGTAATTTGATTAGGGCAACGGGAATTAAGGGGAAACGAAAATTCCCAGGATACAGAAAAAAGCATAAATATGCTTTAGTATATCTCGGTTTGGTGGGCAATCGAAATAATGTTCATGGAAATAAATCCAAAAGTAATTGCTCTTCTGCGCGTTATCGGGCTAACATTTGGAATAAGAAACCACGAAACCACTACGACATTAGAAACGTTCTAAATTATCTAATAGGCAAAGCCTCTACTGTGAATACGATGCAATCACGCAAGCCAAGCTGCCGACTGGTATTAAAGCACGTTCACCGAAGTGTTAAGGCAGTAATAAAAAGACCGACTGCACGTAAGACTGGCGAACGGGCGAGGGTCGCTTCCCATCAGGGAAATAGTGTGCTAGGTGCCCCCTTCATCTTATCGATTCTGGGAAACAACGTCGTAAAGGACTTGCAGTCAACATTATGACCTTGTGGATGAAGCCGAATAAATAAACCAGTAAAACCATTATATGTGCCCGTTAAGAACAAAGGTGTAATGTATTTCCGCCCTACGAAATCCCTGCACGAATTCGTGGAGTACAGCTTCCTTTCCTTTCTATCAATATATTAGTAGTTCTACTAATTATTACTTCTACATTATCAATTGCATTATTGCAACGACATCCGATAGGCTTGTATGAATTTTAATGATTCTGTACTGTAATTCCTTCTGTAGCAAGAATGAAATGAGTTTCAATATTTGGTACCGATATCACACGTCAGTTACTAAAAATAGCAGACAAAAGAAGTATTGAAAAATCATTGGATTGCATTTCCTTTTATGACGTAGATGCTTTTCATCTTGGCCTACACTTTTACTTGATTGGAAGGAAGTAAATGAAAAAAGTAACGTTACTTTAGAAAATCGGGTCGACAAGGTCTGTTTCATTATTTCGCTTTGAGCATAGCAAGTATGAATCGTAACAAGAAAATTAAAACAAAACGATTTAAACCTGGTGAGGAGTCTCTTCAGTGATGTGCAAAGGGGTTTAAAAAGCCCGTAGACATATAAAAACTCTTGAAGATTACACGAAGTTGAAGGAAATACAACCGGTATTGCGCAATGTTTATGAGTGTAACCGCTGCTACTAAATGTCTTTCGAGCAACTGTTGTTGCATTTGTGGTTTGACCACCGGTGTCACCAGAGAATACCTTATTTCCCACATGGGGACAAAGTTCTTTCGCGACGCGTTACAATTACACGTCACAAGCTCCTTGTTACCGTTATGCTTTGCTGAAGGAAATTTACCAACTTGATGACGTGTCTTTTAATCTCGAATTCAAACGGTTTTGGAGCATGATTCAGACATATTAGCAGGAATATTTTTATGATTGTTTTATGTTCATTAACTGGTCAATTTTCGAAATTATTTATCGACTTGACTACTGCATCCAAAATGACGAAATATCTGCTTTATAGAACCGCTTGGTCAATTAGAAATTATAAACGGTGATCATCATATGCCCTGATACTTGCTCGAAAATTCTAAACAAACTAGCCTCGCGAAATCTAAGCATTCACTTCGTCGAACTAATGCATTTAATTTCAAACAATGACCCCCACCTCATATTCTATGTTCCAATTTGATTGACCGTATATAAGACTAATAATAGTATTAGATCAAGTGCTTATTAGAATTTTATTATATAGATAATTATTGGATAATAACTGTACATTTTAAGGCAAAAGATATATAAATCTCGATGTACAATTTTAAAACTCCGGTGGCTCCTCCGATCTACAGAAATATATAACCAGTCGTTGAGAAGTGGAGCGCATACCTATAACGGTTAGAATCAGCACCCGGATATCCGGACCAGGACAAGTCTAATACTCATACCAGTTCCTAAAACTTAAGCGGACGATTTGGAAATTTTAACAACGACACTTATCATTTACACTGATTGATAAACATTAGTCCTTTACTCCAGCATCCAAATTAATTATGTGAACGTAGAGGAATAAATCTCTATGTAATTACAAGATTTTTTCATATGCGGTACTAGATCTGGATCGCTTTTGCTGGATCGAATATAATCGCGACTCTGTTCGCGATAACATTTTTCCATTATCGCTTAGAGTCGACATGAGTTAGAGTGGAGTCTTCCTTTGAATTTTTAAAATAACTCTGGAAAATTTAGGCAATCTAACTTAACACTAATAATATAATGAAATATATAATGAAATAACTCCGAGATAATCGACTTCAGAGTAATAAAAAGGCTTATTTATGGTTAGCTGTTGCGCATATAAGTTGCCCATCAACTGGGTGCCTAAAATTGCTCCCACGCAAACACATATGTCACATATGAATTTATGTACAACCTAACTGTGCTGCTGCCACATAAAAACTAGAAGAGTATGGAGAGTTAGCTGGGTATCATCGTAGAAACATATCATGTGAGTGTGTCGAATCAGCAAATCGCTAATGCGATGGGGAGGGAGAACGATCGGATGCTCTTAGTAGGGTAGCGCCGAGACGCATAAACGACCACCTACTTGCAAAGTACTTGGGTATCGACAAATGGAGTCGATTTTGAAGCCAGAATAATCGTATGTCCTGGATATTTGATGGAGGCCTTTTGGTTCATGTATGCGGCGATAACGTTGCATGAAGCTTAGAGTACGCTTTGAAACTCATAAGTGTATGGCCTATGAAGATCTTCCATGGGAGATCCTCTAGGAAGTTTGTGTTGTGTGGCACAGGTATTTATGCTCGATGCCTGCTACATCAAGAAGGGCCTAATTGCCATATAGTGGCATTATCATCCAATTGCCTCCGGACTACCAACAGGGGTGTTCCCATATATATCATAATTCGATAGTGGATTACGATTCTAAATGTCGATTGCGAATTGGAACGCACCAAACTGGAGGAAATATATGACTTTCGTAAAACTTCGAAAATAAGGAATAATCGGTGATTTTTGTATAAAAACAGTCTATGCGTATGTCCTAAGTCAATTATTCATGTCTCCGTGATATCCGTCAAATTAGAATGTTTTCCAATATGAAATTCCAGCCCCTTGGATTCGAACTTGAAGTCGAACAGATTTAGAGTGGACATTTGCGGGATTCTCTGTCCTTGGTTGGCCAGGAATGTCTTCGCTCGAGATATGCGTTTTCTTGGCCTGAGTAACACTGTGCTGGAGTCGGAATTTTAATGCGGAGGAATACTCTTATCCGGAAACGATGATATAACGGAGAACACCAACCTCTCGAGTAATGATCGCAAAGAGTTCCAAGCTCGGCGTTCCTTTGAGAGATGAGCGATTGAGAGAAGCTACCTTCGTGTTACTGAGCAACATATATTTCTATTGGTTCTTCCTAACTCCTCTGAAGTGCAGGATTGATTTCCTTTAATACTTCTGATATTATGTTAGTGCTTGAATATTACGCTTACACGGATTGTAAATACGTTACGGCTCTAAACTTGTACATTTTTGTGTATTAGATAAGCAAACAATACAAATATTGCTAATGCAGTGTACTTTTAACCAACTTGATCAGAGGTTATTGAGCAACCATTATCATGATTTTCACTTGTTTCTCTTAAGAACTATCATTTTCTGACTCTTGTGACATAGTGGAAATTTGTTACCGTGTCCGAACGTAACGACTGCCGGAAAAAAAGTTGCACGAAAGGAAAACGGAAACTGTCGGCTTGATAAGAAGAGAAAGCAAAGAAGTAGGAACAGGAAGAAATGGTACTGAAGAGACATTGTGAACTCTCGGGGTAGATGTGTGTATGTATACGTGCGTAAAGGTACAGCGAAGGCTCGCTGCGCGAAAGCAATTTCTTAACCGAACTCTAGAGTAGGTGTATGGAGTCTGCAGTGTACAATACGCACATATAAATTCCCTCGTGCACAAGCTTCCTATGTTGTAAAAGAGACGTAGTCGTTGCATCGAGGAAAGTATAAGTGATGAGCCACCAGCAGTATAACGAGAATTTCAGGTATGTATCATAGTAGCTTTCCGGAAATAACCGACTTGGTTGCTTTGTGAGCTCTGCTTCTTTGATTATTATTCGCATTTATCAATTAAAACTGTCGTTTCAACACGCATGCGTGTAAAGTTATTTTTCAGGGAGCCGATCTGCGCATTTTCGGGCAAAATGTGCGCAAAGAATTTTTTTCACACCTGTCAAAATTCGCGGTCTTTACGAGCCGGTAAAATGGTCGGGGAGGCGGCGATTACCGCCGAGCACCACAACTGCGCTTCTGCGCATGTGCAAAAGGCGACCGCGCATATTTTGCCACCCCCCGGGTTTTTCCTTTACACGACCGCTAATTTCCACACAGGTGTGACAAAAAATAGTGTACATATCGCAGGCGCAAACGCATTTCAAACGTCTTTGGCAATCAGCATTTTTTACCCCCTGGACCCTCTCATCACCCTCGCTGCAATGACTTCATTTTCGCCCTAGATACGTAATGGACTAGTTCTTCAACACAAACATAAAAATTCTTATGTAATCTTCCCTCCCACCCATCGTAAATGCCTTCGAAAAACTTCCTTCAACCTACCCCAACTTCATGTGATTGAAAATAACAATTAAATATAAACATTGATGAAAGATTTAATAATACTTCAAAGGATATATAAATCCAGTTCAATATAAATAAAAGAAAAATGTTATATGTTTGAAATTTAATAAAATTACATTAAATGCATTAAATCAGTCATCAATCTGTCAGTTTCATCATTTCAATCCCAGTATAAAGATTACAGTTAAATTCCCTTATTTTTTATTACGATTTATAGAGAGAATATTATTTATTTCATTTTATTGAAATCGGAATGTATTGAATGAAGTATTCCTTTTTTTATCTGAACTTTGCTGATCACTCGGACAACGCTCTCGTCTGTAAACGACTTTTCGCCACAGCCAAGAGTGGATGTACGTGTTGCTTAAGATTATTTATGTAATTTTTGTGCGTGAAGTTAGTGTTATAATATATAAGTGCATATTTTATCCCATGCGATAACAAATCGCGGAAAAAAAGAGGGAGAGAGGTATATAGGCGATCGATATAGGAGGCGATATATATATTAACATTTTTCATTAGACAATCAAAATAACTATCGGTCGATATGTATAATTTTTCTTAAAATCGTAAAACTACGTCGCACCAGAATCAATAGTCACAATTATTTCTCCGTAGCAAAACGAGGAATGGACAGTTTCAATTCAAAAAATTCTGAACAAACACCGTACCCGAATCGAGTTATATTTCAGCGTGTAGTGCGAAAAGCAAACGATTTTTTTTTCGATATCAAAAAACAAGGAAAGAGCAGAACTCGTTATTCATGGGGGGTCCAGGCCACCCGCGCTATTAAATTCGCACTTCAAGGCCGCAAGGAATTTCGTAGGCTTTTCCAGGATTGCGATTATACTATTTTTTTGTGGAGTAATTTATTGGTCCTGTGCTAGTTGTCCTTTTTGGTTCGTTTTTCGCTATTTTCCGTCCTCGCTTTTGTCTCCTCTTTTCCGGCAAAGCGAAAGTACATATGACCCAACGAACACGAAGTTGCATCGCCACGCCAATTTATAGTAACTGCACCCTGTCGTAGAATATTTTTGCAGGGTTTTTCTCTCTTTTTTTCGTCGTTTATAGCGCGATTCTCGCTTTTTCGTTCTTCTTTGCAGTTTTAGTGTCCGTGGAATGTATTATTTCTGAGTACAGTTTATCCGACTGACATTAACAATATCTTTGATCGGCATTCCTACGTTTTCACCGTTATAGTAAAATATATTGATATACACGTGTATTTTGATTGATATTTTAAGTAATGATTATATGATTATATGAAATTACATACACCGAGGTTAAAATAGACGGAATACAACCCCAGCAAGATACTAACCCAGTACTGGCAGCCCGTACGGATTAACGGAAATGAGTCAGTACTGGCAATATACTGGCGAACAGTGGATCCAGTAGTGTTATATAGTACTGTTTGCGACAACAAATCAGTACTGTCAATAGTATCGCCAGAGTACTGACGCAATACAGGTTGCCAGTCCGATATTCACCATTAAACGAGTACTGACTACCAGAGCAAATTAATATTGATACAGTACTGGCAGCACTACATGTATTTGCATCAGTAAAAAATAATTTGTAACCGTTGGAATACGCCAGTATTAACCCAATACAGCTAACCACTACTACATTCTGTATTAAATCAGTACTTACAGAGCAAGTTAGTCCTATTCCAATACTATATACAATAGCGAACAGTCTTTTTTCATATAGTGAAGTGGCAATGTGAAATCGATGTTATATAGCATTAGGTAAAACTTAATATGCATTAAATTAGGGTTTCCGTTTATTAGATGAATGATGAATCACTATTATTTCTAAGTTCTTTTTGATTTACAATAGTTTTGCCTCTTCAAGAAATTCGACAGTCATTCATCACAAGTTGATTGCTATATTGCAGAGCCTTGGCTTCTCTGACTTAGATTTAGACTTAAATAAGATCTGGTCCAGTCTGCAAGATCGCTCGCAGGCAGTGACTGGTGAGCACGGTAACAAGTCTAGCTGGATTTAAATAAATACTGGTGTTCCCTACCGCTTTGTTCTATGTTCAAATTTTCTTTATACATCATGGGCTTTCATCACAGCTAACTTTTTTTTTGAATGCTTATGCCGATGATGTACAAACTTTACTCTTGTGTAAGCTATCCTAATTACAAAATTCTCTTACTTAAACCCTGACATTAAGAGAATTGTTGAGGGGGCTAATGATTCAAGTATAGCCTAATATAGTCTAACGTATATTTAATTAAGGGAGTGCAAGAATGGACACGAGCCCCTTCCCAGCAAATAGTTCTGCCGGCATCCTTTTATATATAATAAAAGTACATTTTCGTATTGTACTATGTCTATTTAATAATATTAATTTTTGATAAAATATTGTTGAGAAATATGTTTCTGCTAAAAATGTACTTTTATTTGGCACGTTTCTTAATTGACAGTTTATCACGTAGTTTTGTAATAATAGTGTCGTGATTAATTACTAATTCCATGTTCGAATATAGCTAAACAACTTTAACCTTTCGTAAATACTTACACGTGAAAGACAGATAAGAAATTATATTTATTTGAGTACTCACCCTCGATAATAGGATGGCGCGGCTTATACGACATATCTGAAATAAATAGAAAATCATCGTTAACAGCGTATCGTAAACATATAAACTAATGTAATTCCAAAAAAAAAAGAAAATGTATTTAATATGCAAACTTTTGGTATTTTGTACGTATTCTAATCTAGTTCTCATCTACTCACACTTACTAATGCTTGCTACTAAATTCATATAACCATTGTTTATATTCGGAAAGTATTAATAAAACTCCTAGTAGAAATTGAAACTAGCCACGGAAGCACTAGATATAGGGACTAGCACAAAATCGTTGGTTAAGATTTTTCCAGGTATGGTGCAATGCGCATGCACGTCCAGACAAAACGTGACAATTCACTACTATCTCTTGTCTACTGCTGTCGTGGCAGATTTCGATTTCTACTAGGAACCTGTTAGATTACATCTAATAAGATTCGTAATTAAATTGGCTCTAATATTTTCTTGCATAAAATTTGAAATTCATAATCAATTCATGCACGAATAATAGATGATATATCGTTGATGTGGTATATATAGTCAATAAAGAATTTCATTGTCAGGAAAAAGCTAATCAGAATTTTGATAGGTGCAGAGAGTTATTGAATAATCAAATGAAACTTACATTCTTGTACAAGTATTATGTAAAGAACAAAAAATTGTATAGGTCATATTATCATATTAATAAAGTAAATTTCGTAAAACAAATCAACAAGTAACATGCTGGAAGCATTAACACCCAAACTCTAATTAAACATGCTTCGAATGCATTTGTACAATTGTAGTGAAGAGATTTAAGAATCTGATAAGTCAGATTATGGAAATATAATGCATGTTTTGCTTACGCAAAACACTTAGGCCCGTTTATTTGCATACAAAAATTTTACGATATGAATGCAATGACATGCAACATTATTTTTACGGTATTAAATGGTCTGACGGTAACGAAATGCGGTCGGAATCTGTATAAATAAAACATGGGTTTCAGAGTAGTGTAAATGTTTCAACAAGGTGGTGAAATCGTTGAAAATGCAATGAGCACCAGCCATCACAGTACAATAGTTGATGAAAGTATGGATAAAGTGAGAAGAATAATTTATGAACGATCGGCGTTGTCTGAACCAGAGGAGTCTCAAATAACGTTACGAAAATAATTAGATTTTTCTTTCATTCTAAGCACGAAACGAATAACGCAACAAACTGCATTCTAAAATGATTGAATTTCGATAAAAGATAGCATTACACATAAGTTACTTAAGAACCTCTGTATAATGTCAATACAGTTCAAAAATATAAAAGTAAATCAAAAGAGCTGAAAAAAGTTTAGAAATAAATAATTGAAAGTTTGGACTGCTTACTTTAGCGAAAGCGTTCTGCATCGCTAAGTAAAAAAATGCATTAGAAGATGGAATGTGAAGGTTATGCACTCTGTGTTCTTCGACTTTAACGGCACAGTGTACCGTCAGTTCTTACCTCGAGGTCAAACGATCAATAAGGAGTACTACCTACAAGTTCAACCCCCTTTGCGCGAAGCAGTCCGAAGAAGACGCCCAGATTTGTAGCGATACGATTTATGGTCCTTGCATCATGCTTGTGCATGATTTTGATGTTTATGAAAAACAGCACTGGAATGGTGCAACATGTCCTATTATTAAATCACCTTAATGAGATTTTGTGTTTCTAAAAACTGAGTGGTCTATTTAAAAACTACGTTTTATTCCAACTGAATTCGATAACAGGGGTTTGATTTGAAAATGAAGAAATTAAAAATAAACACAGTAAAGACTAGTATAACAGTACCTTTGGTAGCTTCCACTTCAACGTCTTCTAGATTATGCATAAATCGCGGATCATTTTAAGACCAGCACCATCAGAGACTCGAATTCGGGCTTTCTCATAGTAGCAAGAATAACTAATTAGAATTGAAATGTAATGAGGAACGTAATTGGAATCATTGGATGATACATAAATAGACGGTATTGTGGGTCAGTGAAAAGTGGATGTAAGGAAATGAGTAAAGAATCGGAAGCGCGTATATAGATCGGAGATAGAATGGGTTCAATTGAATTTGAGGAGACTAAACTAACAAGTACTGTAGAGTTTCATGTAGGGCAAGGTAATTTATCGATATCGAGGAAAAACAAGAGAAATGGAAATATAATTTATTGCTACTTTAAAGGAGCAATGGTCTTTGCATTATAACCGCTGCCGTCATATAAATAGATAAATCGGCATACAAGGAAAATCGTAGTAAATCCGTACTTAATAAATGAATGAATGAGAAAAGAATGAAAGTTTTTAGTTAAAAAATGTGGGTAATGAAAGGTAGAGTAACCAGTAACCTGTAAGCAGTGATGAATTATGTCATAGTAATTTGTGTGTCTTGCAAGTGTTACGCAATAAAGATGCACGGGAAACTAAAATGAAGATAAAGAGAGAAACGGAATAAGAAACATAAAGAGAATGTACCTAATTGCCTCATTTCAGGAGACAATGACTCGCGCACGCAAGCAAGAAACTCCATTTTCCTTCCTTCCCCCAACCCTATACTGTGATGAGTACAATTTGCCCGTGCTAAGCGTAAACACGCAAAACACTACATTAACCACTGTGGTTCACAGAATGCACACTATATGTTTTATGCCTCTTTACGGTAGTCAAAATTGTTTTATCAGAGAAAAAAGATGGGTGGTTCAGGCGGTACCACTATCTGTTCAAGAAGGTTCGAGGCATATTATTTTATGGTACTTAGAGTTGGCGTCTTTAAATACATTATGGAAAATAGCCAATTATCGTTATAATAGCGTTTCTAAAAGCATGAATTAATATTTTAATTATAGCAATTTAAACTTCGATAGTTATTGCCAAAAGCCTGCTCAATAAGATCTGATCTCGAGACTGATGTACAAACTTTATTCAAAGATTAATGTCTAACCTATCCAATGTTCCCATTCAATCTTGTAAATACGTGTGTTCGTTTATCCGAGCATTTACTCCCCATATTTATAATAATAATAATAAATAAAGGCTTCATTTATCACGACAAAAAAGTACAAATGGCGAGACACAGCTAAAGCTGGTGTGCGGCCTGATACTTGGTTAAATCTTTCTAATAGTGCCAATACTCAATTACACTAAGGAGAGGACTTGCTTAGTATAAAGCAATATCATTCATCTGAAAACAAGTGGTAATTTCTCTACTGTAAGAACTATTGAAGTAGTGAAAGTGTTTCGTTGGATATTAATATTTCCTTTAATAAATCTGAATCGATTACTTGTTAACAAGAGGCAAACGAGAAAGGCATAATAACGGAGTGTAGTGCTAAACACCCTACTCTTTTTAAATGAGATTCCAAATAATGGAACGCGCGGGACCCTTACCATCAGGTTGTTTCGGATACAGACCAGTCCCGAAGTGGAGGGGTTGCACCCGCTACCGCGGGACGACGACCATGGCAACCCCACGGACGATTTTAGTCGACGGAGGGTCTATGGGAAGGCCTTATGCGCTATTACGAGGGGAATTGTTCACAACAGAGAAGCTTCATGGCGAAAGTGTATAGTCGGTTTGCAGTAATACATCTGGAACTGGCACATCGCTTTTTTCAGCAACACCTGAGAATTGATGTGCCCTATCTGAAACTGATAAATTTCGTTGTTCCTAGCTCGCGACCAATACCAGTCATACACATAACACCAACTGTACTCATACGTCGTATTGCCTCTCGTGTTTAGGCGGAAATTGACTACCGAAATTTTGAAAACTTGACTACCGTTGCTTAAACCACGAAAAATAGAGAGCAAATAGTCTACTTCTGGATGCTTTTCCAGAAGACTGTGACTTGTGGCACATCCATTGTGCCGTAAATGAGGCCTCCAGATATCTGACGTTTGTGCGAAATTTTGTTGAATTTCGGGAGCCAATTGATTCCCAAACGCTTGTCTCTGTAGTCGTTCATCTCCGCTAGAAATGCCGACGCGTTATCTCAGCCAGATCTAGTCATTAAAATTGGGGAGAGAAAATGTGGTGGCAACCACGTATACATTGTCTGTTTCAATAGTGCTTCATTTATCTGGTGTACTGCACGTTGATGAGCTACGCGGTCTTAACCGATGCATATGGAGGATGGTTTGTATGCAACGCAGTTTGCATCCAAGATCTTTCTTGGAATGACAGTATTTGTCCGGAAAATGGGCGTGGCCTTTTAAACCTGAAGAGTGTCCATGATAGATTAGTCTTCTAGACAACTTGTGATGTAAGTAATCGAACAGAGGATCCTCTGATGATGCTAGTTTATCAGTGTGAAGTTCAGGGGAAGGAGCGTTTGTGTACAACAGGTGCAACGAGCGGAACATAAGCTAAGTCTAGTGTTCAACGTAGATCATAGTAGTGCACAGGAGGGTGAATCAGTCGTTCATCTGCACCTAGTGCATCTCAGGGCCAACATATAGAAAGAGCAACTCCGCATATTAGAGGGAACACAGATCGGTAAGCCAACAATTCTTTTGAAATGTCCATTGACCTGGCTTGTCGATAGACATGAACTTTCCTTCTTAAGATCCGTCTTGAAATCTAGGTCAGGATGGGGTCATCAACACCTTAGCGTACTCCCAGAACATTTTAGACCAGGCAATACAGAGTGCGCTTCGTAGGTCATGTAGATGTGATGTTGACACTAATGTGTCTCTTGACAGCATGTCCAAGATGTTCAGTCTTAGCATATGATGAGCGTACCAATGCAGCTCTGCAAGTGCTGTACTACCATTTCCGAAGCACCGGCTGTATTGACATGACTCTAGTTTTGCCTTACGTCCCCACTGATATCGAATCCATAGTCGGAAATGAGTCGAGCCGTATATTGTGGAATTGCTCATTTACGACGAGCAGGCCAATATCAGTCAATAAGCCGGACATTATTGTATTCGATGAAAACTCCAGTTTCATCGTCGAGTTTTCAACTCCAGCGCAGATAAGTATAGTCAATAACGAGGAAGATAAACGGCTGAAATATTAGGGACTCCGGTTCGAAATCTGCAAATGTTATTGTGGAGCTAAAATCGAGCTCAACGTGCTTTTAATAGGAATGCTGGAAGGGACGAGGCCAACTTTCATCGAAATTATTAAAAGCATTCAGGCTTGTTAACGATATGCTAATTCCATCGCACGTCGAATGTAGAAAGCAGTGCTTCTGGAAAGCAGACTTCGTCTTTAGATCACACAAGATCCTGTAACCGCTATCCAGATGGTAGAGGGGTTGGTTACCGTTGCAAAATGCCCCGGTGCAATCTGCAGCAAAGAAGATGAATATCGCAGTCATTCTGTGCTGCAGACTGCACATTTTGATGATGGAGCGCTACGGAAGGTTAGGGGTTTAGCCGATAAACCATCCCATAAACATCAAAGGGTAAGTCGACACACGGGAGTTTTTCCAACATCTTCAATCCGAATTGATTATTGTTAATAAATGCCAATCGCACGTTGTCATTCATCATTATATTGACGCAGATTAACATACATTAGATTTTCACTCAGTGCACGTGCACTCTGTATCCCAATCTAACTTCAACCGATAGAAACGATAACTCGTCAGGAATAGGTTTTCGCGAACCTCGCATTAAAGAATTGAGAAAATTACCTGCAACGTATGCGGCCTAAAAATAATCAAAAGAGTTCAAAATAATAAAAATAATGTAGTTAGATTTTATGACAATATTCTGAACAAAAGTGTTTCATACCAAACTTCGATCCGAGCGATGTATAGAATTTGAATGGTGAGCCTTTTAATTTGAAAAGAAAAAATCACTTTCTTTAGAATAACTCGGATTGCTTTGCAGTTATTCCAAAGAATGAATTCTCATATTAATGATTTTGACCGTTGCTTTGTCATTTTGACATACAATCAATATTTCTCTTACTGTAATCTCAAAAAGGAGGGAAAATTCCGATTTATGCGGTTTTTACGTGTAATTAGTTACCAGAAAATCACATAAAAAGAAGTTGAAGAGGCTGCAAAAACTATGTACTGTTCTCCCTGAATACGTTATGTTTAGATGAAAATTGAGCACACGTTTTACTCAGAACGTTATCAAGATTCACCCCTGCAATTATTAAGAACCGGGCTTAATAGTAAACAATCATTTTTTTTAAAGAATATGCACTAATGATCCCCAGTAATAAAGGCGATGTTCAAAATAATCTGTTTGTTATATTATGTGCTATATTGTCCTGTTTATATGAGGGCTTACAAGTAAGAGTATGTCCTTTGTAAACGATAATTACGACCATTAACCAATTACATTAGCGTATATGAATAAATATAGAAGCTCAGTCTAGCTCGGTCTGTTCTAGAGGATCTAGTTGTGCTTGAATGCATTTCAATGGTTAAAGCTTCAACGTAGTCGTCCTGTTTCCAAATCAAATTCCCGAAAATCCCTACGAAATCCTAACAGCGATTCGTTCGTCCATATGAGCTCTTTCCGTGTGACAAGTTCCTTTACCCGCGAGGTAAAATGTATTGTGAGTTTGGTTGGGACAATGCATCGCTTGATTGCAGGTCGGTCGAGTAAAAACATTCTGAATCAAGAAATAAAGTAAATCGCTACATCGGTACAATTGTACGTTTACCTAACTTGATTCAGATGCTATAGTCAGACAACCTAGACTTTCCAAATCGTAGGGTGTTTTATTTTCATGCGGAGATAAGCAAAGATTCTGTCTTTTAATTTACCCGAAAGCCCATAGCAATATTCGAAATATCTAATTGTAGTATTCGGTACAAGGTGAGCCTGGCAAATATATTCCAATAAAGACGTTTTTGCATTATTTTATGTGACAAGTATATGTAAAAAGTACTAAATAATGGAGTCGTTTATTACAGTTTACAAAGATGCCTTCTTGCACGAAGATGAAATTGCGATTTTTTAATTTCTCTCTAACAAATATAGCCTAGTTAGTATAAACAATTTTTAATAGATAATTTGTAATAAACAATTTCGGTAAATGCGGTTTTAGACAAATCTGATTTTTTTTTTTGAATTTGTGAGCGATCCATGATGGAACTGCAGTGGATCTACTTCGTCGATAGTCTGTTTCTTTGAGACGATTCCACACTATTTGTGAAATTATAACAGATTTAATTTTAGCATGCTTTGTGTATCAAAATGGCTGCGCATTTCTAAGTTATTTACTAGAAGTTACATTCGTAAGGAATTTTTGTAACACAAAGTATATGAATATTACGTCCATTATAAAACCACAGATAGGGTGGGATCGTCTCAAAAAATACTTTCGACGGAGTAAATCCACCGCAGATTTACCACGGATTTACAATATTTACTCGTACAAAACTTGTATCTATTATTCTTATTTTTATATAGAATAAATCTTAGAACCATCTGTCGTAGTGACATTTCGCCTAGAACCACATTTGATGAAATTGCGTATGACATATTATTAGAAACAATTATTTTATACAAGCAAAAATACGGGTATTTTATGTTTGACAGTATACAACTTTTCCAATAGTTAGTTTGGCACTATCTACGATGTACCAGAGAGGGGCGTTAATGGTTTAATGCGATTATTACTTAATAAGTTTAAGTTATCGTGATCTTACATGTAGGTATGCCAAGTGATGTAATGAACGCACGCAGAAAATTCCTGAAGTTTAATTACTTGTCTGGCGCCTCCAGATGCAAGGAGATGATGAAACTTCTGAATATTCGATATAGACGAATTATGATAGATTAATGAAGCTAATGTAAGTCTAGCTATTCGCACTGCTAACAAAAAATTTGTGCAACTCTGTTACTGGGAATTCTAAGATTTTCATAATTTGTCTGTTTTTATTTTATCTTATTCCTCTCATTTTTAATATCATTTCCAGCATTTATTATAGCACATGGAAAACCCCTGTCTCCTGAAAAGTCCCTGATCTTCCGACAGGAACGATTCGTGACCGTTTTTGGTGTTGTCACTAAAAAATTGTTTTACCGGCGTTATCATTATTTGACCGACATTATCGTTTATTAAATAAATACGATCTTTACTTAATTTTTTTATACAAATCCGGTGTCTTTTTCTGTAACGATCCTTTCCGTTCTCTCCGACGTTCTGGCTAACCGGTTGACGGACTTTTTTCACCGTGGGTTCCATCAACCGTTGGTAGGTTTGGCGGTTATAATCCAGAAAAGTCTTGATCGATAGCAGATTTTTTGTTACAAAGTTTTTATTGCGAGTCGAGACTAAAGTTCTTTCATGGAAGAATATAATTGTGTAGATATCTATGCATTAGTAAATTGATATGAATTTCTGTTTCTAAATATTAAATTCTAAAGGAAAATGTCAACGGCATGCATGCCGCGGCATAAGGTAAAATATCACTGCAGGTGTATCCTATCGATCACATCTGGTACAAAAAAGAACGAAACAATATTTTAAATGAAAAATTAAGGGTCTCATCAGATGAAGGGAAGTTTGAAAGATCACTCCAGAATATATTGTCTGACCAGACCCGACCTTCTCTACTTATTTGGAATTAATTCTGAATCTGACGCGCTGGCAAAAATGTTATTGGCTGTGGGTAAAACAAAAATGAATAAAAATGATAAAGATATATTCTTCAGGGCGAAAACAAATTAAAATTTTACGTAATTGTGACCTACACGGAAATAAAAACTCATTTTTGCCCGCATTTAAACCTAGAGTCATTTTCTGCGTCTTATAATTTTGTTCCGTATAAAGCTATCAGTAGCTAGCGAGAATTGGGCTGAAGTATTGAATCTGGTTCTGTTCGATTTTGCATGTTTCACACTTTTTGAATTCTTTTAGAAATATAGCGAATTTCAAAGTTCATGAACTCGTTACTTGCGTCATAGAAATATACTACTTTCAACGATTCACGAAAGAAAAGAGAATTCTATTACGGACCGAAACTTCGGGCGCAACTGCCAAATAATAGGTCGTAGATTGTACAAATCGCTAGTCAACACAGATCAGCAATCGAGGCTGGCTATTTTGGCAACCACTAAATACTATTTACATAGCATTGGTATCTGAGGGGTCGGATTGAAATGATACCAGTCGCTTATACAAATATGTATTTTTCTTTTACATTTATGCTTTCAAATTAGACAATGACTAAAAAATGTAAAAAAAACTTAACTGCAATTTATGTATAAGGATTTCTAATGACCATTTATCGAATACCATTGTAAATGTTTGAATTGCTTGCCTCACTACTCCTAATAATAATTATTTTACTTGGATCAAGTAGTAGACAAGAAAATGCACAATTCGATTTTGCAGAAAATCGCGCCGTGGTCGGTCGTTCCGTCTGTTGATTTTTTTCTTTTTATCGGTTATCCTTTATATCAGCCTTCGTGTCTGACTACAATGCCCCGTTCTTCCAACTGCTCTACTGTTGTTCTCTTTACGAGTAGACGCATTGTAATTCTAACCGAACAGTTTCGCTAGTGGCAAGTCTCTACGTGCCTGGCATGTCAAATTCGACACATAAAACTGCAGGGAGACAGTTACACTCTGGCTAACGTATCACCAGCACGTGTCTCCATCGTTCCCCATGCCAAAATTATTACAGTGGATGGGAAGTCGAAAATAATCGTTCGAGTAATTAAAGTAATGCTTAATATTTGTTAGGAAATCGCGGGATACAGAAATTATTTCTGGGTAATCAAATACTTTTTAATTTTGTAATACCCAAGAAAATCGTAAGTAAGTTCGATCTATAACATGCAATAAAAATAATACTATATATTAATGAGACTATAATTTTCAAAAGCATAATAGTAGAACGTAGACTAATAACAACTGCATGCTGTCACTAAACAAGGCAAAGTGTAATACAGTTAATATTATAATGAATGCTTACAATTAAAATATAGCAGAATTCCAGCGATGAACACAAAGATCACCACTAAAAGTACTAGGAGAAGCAGTAGAATTGTAGGTCTGCACCATGGACTTCTCTGTATTTGTGTTTGTACAGTTTCCTTTACCCTTTTTTGTTCAACTACGGTAGACTCCCCACTAACATTCACAACCACGCCTTTATATGTATACTGAGGTGTTTTCTTGTTTGGTATAAATCCGTGATCGTCCTCGGGATCAGAATAAACTCCGTAGGCCTCAAAATTACTTTTCCTATATCCGTTCATTTTTTCAGCATTATTCTCATCAGTATCATAATTTTTACGCATATAATCTTTAGCACCCGATGCACCCTCTCCTACTTTCAGCGTCTGATCGTGAGATGATTTCACACCGTCATGATATCTAGATGAATTGTCATACTTTGTCCTCTCGTAACTTTTTGATGTTGTTAATTCATATTTTATACCCTCTAAGACTTTAGCTCCAGATGTTTCGTACGTTGATGACATTGAAACGCCACCGCGATCATATCTACAGTCATAAGACTTCGCTGACGATTCATACCTCGGAAGAGTCCCGTACATGTTCCCCGATGAATGACCTTTTTTTTCGTAACTTCGACATTCCATATCCTGATCATTTGGGCAAAGATTGAGATCATATGCGGAGTCGTGGGTTTTCACACCTGACTCGTATCCTTTTGATGGTTTCATATCAAACATATTTGCTTGATGTCTGTGGTCTTTCTTTGGTTCGAGTTTCAGTGTTTCCTCCGCGTATCGTCCAGAATATTCGTAATCTTTTAAATCTCGAGAATAACGTCTACTGCCATCTTGAAGGGGATCCTGATTATATGATCGCAATTTAGTAGGATCGGAAGTATCGAAGGATGCGTCCAAGTCCGATTCTTGATATGTACGATCTAATCGTCGGTCATATCTTAGACCTTCTTCTGGGTAAATCCTATTGTCATATCTTTCCATACAGTCCCTATCAAAAGTGGCCGCTTTCCTTTCACACGTACGGGAGGTATAGTTTCTATCCAGATATCCGCTTTCAGCACCGTACGAAGCAATAGGTGCGTTTGTGTCCAGATAAACGCCTTTTGTTGTGCCATCATATTCCATATATCGCGATGACCTTCGCTCGTTGCCATAGTCCATTGAACCTTCGACTAGGTTTGGTAATCTACTATTCAAATTTTCGCCGTTTCCGATATATGACTGACCTTGGGCATGCTCTACGAGATTCGGTAATCGCGACGTTAAAGAGCTATCTGGGGTATTCTCTGTAAGGTCCAACCTCAAGCTGTTGCTGTTGGTTCTGCGCATCTTCCCAGATTCGCATGATCGTTATGTGCTGCTATCTTGAATAGTATCTGATATGGTTATGAAAAGCGTTCAGTTGTAGATTTACTTGCACTTGTTACAATTGCAGGTGAGATATGGTTTCTCGAAAACGAGTGTTAGTTTAGGAGTAGTTGAAAGGCAGTGAGTGTTAGATTGATAGGCCAGGTTTCATTACTGCAACGGAAAAGATGTTAAATTGTTAGTAATTAGTTACACTTGTTAGTAGAATAATAGAAAGGTTAATTGCATGTAATATTAATTTGAAGTTCGTTGTATTGGTAAATATAATTGAGTATTGCTAAATATTGTTACTACTAATTATTGTTAATTATTGGATATCAAATACAATTTCAGTAATCAATATTTTGAGAGATTAGTAGTGGCTTACATAAAGTTAGTGGCATAAAAAATCATGCTACATTACATATTGCAAGTTTACTAATAATTAATAAGCAAATTGAAATGCAGTTTAATGTTTCTCATTAAATTTTCTCATTAAAGATAAAAGTAACCCTGTTTTAGTGATGCAGAAAGTACATGTAAATTTCAGGTTCTCTATTCGCGTAGTCTGTTTGAGAGTACGTTGATCGGCTGGACGTGATTTATCGCTTCCGATATAATAATGGTAGAGCATAATAATAATAATAACAGAGTCGATACCGGATTGTTCGTGAGTGAGCATTACGTGATGGGAACGCATTATCAACCTCTGTTCATTGTTATGTTGTTACGATGCTGCCTCAAAATTTTCGAGCTCTATAAACTGTGCCACGTATTGTATACGTGAGTTTTATAAAATTGCCGTATATCAATATAAAATACAATGAGTTCGTGATTTTTTACACACTCATTTTCTATATGTACTAGTATAAATGTAAGTAAATACTCGTTTTTACTTCGTAAATTTGCTGTCAACCTTGTGACAACATGAATGCTCCACATTTATAAAACGTTCTTCCAACCCGAGTAGGAGAGGTAATAAGTAAAGTGTAGGAAACGCAAAGGAGATTGCTGTTCCACATGCAAATATGATTAGTTCCGGAGCATAACTTCATTTGCCTATATTAAAATCGCGAATACCTCACTATATGCAAACGACGGGTGTTGAGGAAGAAGATGATGAGGGCAGTCGCAAGGTGACGATGGAAAAACCTTTGCGGAAAATTACATGGTATATGGCGAAAAGGGAGAAGATATAAAATAGAACGAAAATTTGCAGAAAAAGCTTAACGCTTTAGAAGTCTCACGTATATTATGAATGCTGCTTTTTCGAAAAGTTTTTTTAAAACTGTACATAACATTAACAAATATTTTAATGCAGCTTGCCTGATCATAAAAGATGTTAAAAGTTCCAGTCTTAGTTGCGAAATTATAATTCTTCAACTGCATAAACGGGAAAGTTAAAACTATAGACTGCGGGAAAATCGATACAGAGATTTCAATAAATAATTCACTGAATCCGCTAAAAATCAATACCTTGTGGTTTTTTAGGTCGGTAATTACGAATCTGGTGTTAGTTTTCAAAAATTCAAAATGGCGGACCCCAAAAACCCCCGCGTAACAAATTTCAAAAAAATTCGATTAAATTTAAACGAGAAAATTGATGAAAATGATAGCCGCAGGGAAGTCTATATATAGACTGTACGTTTGATTGGAACTTTCTATAAGACATTTTTAAGCTATAGCCAAATCATTTTGGTATTTTTAAAGGTGAATAAATTCTATCAATCCCCGGCAGTCTACATGTTAAGAACGTAATTTCCTTTGTTAATAAATAAACTTTAGTAAGTAATGCATGTTATCTATTGTGGATATTCGAATACCAATACCGCAAATTCTCCGCACCATCGGCAAACAATTTTCGCAACATTTCGTTTTCCACAAAGCACGAATGTCCGAGGGAAATTATTAACACCTACGTTATTGGACGGGATGCCATGCCCATGCCTCCCGACTGTCCGGAAACTATTTACACTAATGAAGAACTATCATAACTTTGCCGATATTCCAGATACCCTCGTGACTCTGTACGATAGTCAAATTTGCTTCCTTTCATATAGTATATCCACAATTCACATTTCTCTTCCGGACTAATCTCGTTCCCCTCCGATCGGCTTCGTCAGGCTGCGCATGGGGACAGGAAGATATTCCGAAACTGCACGAGCATATTCCTACGGGCGATATAATTGCACCTTGGTATGCCGCGGACGCGAGTATATCCGTTCCCGGAAATTCCTGCGGTACCTAGTGAATTTATACATATCTCATAGTGAAAAGGAAAGATAGAGACAGGGAGAAAGAGGGATAGATAAATAGATAGATCGAAAGAGCGTGAGAGAACCAAAGAGAGGAAGGAAGAGGAAAACCGAGACAGAAAAATATTCACGGGCTCAATATATCCGGTTCAATACCCATGGGGTCAATGCGACTGCAATGTCCAATTTCAAGCGAAGTATCCTATCGTGTTTTCGGTTTTCTGGTGGTCAAAAACCCTGCAATGCTCAAAATTTCGTTTTGTGTTATCTTTTTTTGTGTTTTTTTTAAGTAAGCGGTCGAGGAATAATATTTGTTGCTTATGCAACTGTTTACGTTAAGAATAGATTTATTAAAATCGACCTGCTTATGAGACTTTGAATTCATAAAGTACTATAAAGTTCAAAATGATCGCGACGGAACCTACAGTTTATGAAGGTGGAATCCCAACTACCTGAGCTTTGGCGCTATTACAAATACAGAGGTGTCCCGACACTTATAAACAAATAGAGAGATGTCCCGATGACAAATGGCAGAGGCCGGGATCGAACCAGGGATTTCTGATTACGAAGCCGATACTCTACCAACTGAGCCACCGCCGCTGTTAGAAGGAATATTATTTAAATGTTCAGGAAAGTGGAGTTTAGTTCTGAAGTAGTTATGACATTGCCAGAATCCGGAGTAAAATGAGTCTCTTACATACGAAATTTACTTTTCAATGAAAGTGCAGATATTCAAAACTTGCTATAATAGAAACTTGTAGTTGTCGGGATTGGAGGGGTATAGATTGCATTAATGCGCATTTCAAGCGGTATTCCCCAAAGCGAATTTCCTGTAGTACTAATGCGCGTATCGTGATAACGCCCTTCGCGGGCGACTCGACCATTTGCCCGGTTGAGCACAATAATAATGAACCCGTTATCACCATTAATGTTACTGAAAGCTTGGTAACGCGCGAGTTTCGACGAACGCCGATCGCAAAACCGTGCACTTGCACAATGCCTGCACAACGGCTTTCCCGCCTCGAGCGTTCTTCCGGTTCATTTCTCCATGCAAGGGTTTCCCCATGGCGAATGTTCCTATCAACACTTTTATGCATTTATCTGACAATTTGGCGAGTTCCTCTAGTCATCTCAATAGCCTTTGTTCTCCACCTCTTTTTCCTCGGACTTCTCGTCATTCACCCCAGGGAGTGCTCCGTTTCTACTACTAGTAACTGCCGAGAAAAGTGCTTTTCTTTTTTTTTTATATGTGTCGTCTACACTGCCAGCTTTACGGTTTATTTAGGTTGGTTTATTTAATTTTTTTTAACAGGTATACTTTAAACACAACTTTCTCCGATTTACAATGCTTTTGAAAGCAGCGCTTAAGAATATATTGTTTGGCACATTTTTAGATCAATATTGATATCGTTTGCCAATGTGTCTATATATTTGAGCTAATTTGCCTAGAAAAGAAATATCTTAAAAGGCGAAAGATTTATGTATGTATTGTAACCAAATATTTTAAACTGAGTAGCTGTATGGACCTTATGGTTTAGGTAAGCTGAAATAAAAAAATATCGTTTCCGTCATATTGTACATCCATTCATGGTTGGCATATAATCGAAATTTAGCACTGCCCTTAACGGTCGATGTTGGAATTGTAATTTAGAAAAAATATTTAGCGTTTAATATTAATTTATAAAAGGGTATAAGAATAATTATGGAAAAGCAATACCAAAAAATCCAATGTATATTACCGTGTATATTTTCAAAATATTGTTGAAAGTATGAGCATTGGATGAAGAAATCGATTCTTTAAATGTTACGGATATTATATAGAAAAATAGAGTTACACTGATTGCCTGGTTTGGCGACGAATCTTAATGAGATTACATAAAGACAATTCAGGCACTTTATGCTCGATTGCGATTGGCGAGTCGAATGATTCTGATCTTATTGGACATCCTAATCCGCTGCACCTAACCGAATCCGAACGATTAGTACGTTATGTAATTTCTGCGAGGCTTTCTTTGGGATATATGGTACAATATTTTGTTACTTTGAACGTGTGTATGGATGTACATTATATGAATTCGCATTGTAGATGAATTTATAATAGTCGTATATAGACAATTTTTACCAGAAAATTAGAAACCAAATGAGATAATACTTTACGTTCGTGCAAATTGTAAACTATTTATATAATAATGTTGGAACTATTAATAATTGCTATAAAAAGTTAAAAACAAATGTCCAATTCAATTTGAACCAAATTCTATTCAAACAATAATAATGTTCTTTTTCTCAATTATACCTGTAAAAATTAGCGGACCTAAGTACAACGCAACAAAGGACGATGCCCAGGAGTATAGGTGATTTCTGCCTCCAAGATAGAATCTCCGAAACTAACAAATTCCGTTAGAATATGATGACAACTAATATCTAATGGAAAATTCGATTGTTTTATGACGTGGGAAAGTTTAAAAAAACGCATTTAAATCCGCGGAATATGCATAAGAAACTGCAGTCATTTCAGTAGTAATAGGCCGCACAGTGTGTTGTTCGTATCAGGTGCGGACTGTTACTATTTGAAACCAGCATTTTTCTATGTATAATCTGCGACTTTGACCCGAATTTGTCAGGTTCGGATGTTTCATCTCGAGGGCGAAAATCACCTATATTCGTGGCATCCTCCTTTCGTTTCCATAATATTCGTTAATTCATTCCTGTATATCCCTCGCAAGGATTAAAGACTCTTGATCTGCCAATCAAATTCCGGGATAACTTCAAAAATCTAGGAGGCAATTCTAGTGTATGAAGTTGCCCTGACTGTAGGAAAGATAACACTGGTCAACAGTGAAAATCTTTCGGAGATGAAAATAGCTAAACTTTATCAATTTTGGGTCGCTGAATCCGAATCCGATAATAAAAGATGTTGATTAGCTCTTGTTTCCAAGATTTATGGGGTCAAAGTTCGAAAAAACGTCGTTTTCTACTATGTTTTTAAATTTGTCTTGAATGGTCATTTTTCTGTATGCATGAAATACTGGTCTTACCTTGTGCGGCTATAACTACTGCCATAATTATGTATTGTGCTTTAAATTAAAATATTAGGCGAGTGGGATCTTTTGCGGTTCACAGTTTTGTGATGAACCGTTTTTAATGCAATTTGGTATGCAAGGGTTTTTGGGGTCGCTAGTCAGAAATCTCGGAATTTTGGAAATTAAAAATCGCAGATCCATTTAAAAAACAATAATTTAATTATCCAAATAAAAAAATAATAAATAAAAAGACAAAGAATGAAAAAAAGAGACAAAAACCAAAAAAGCAAAAAAAAATGGGGTAGTATTCTCGACACGTCGTCGCCGTTGACCATGGATTCGACAGAGATCGCGTAATCTCTTAAAAAATGTTAAGAGTATACTTTAAACAACAGTAAACAGGTTATACCTTAGCAACCTATTTAGTACGGATTATGGAATTTAGAAAAACGGCGCTTTTTGTCGTCACAAAAATGTGAACCTCGAAAGTTCCTCGCTCGCCCAATATTTCAAATTAAAGCACAATATTTGCAGTAGTTACAGCATATAGAAAAATGACAATTCAAGGTAAATTTTTTTTTTATTGTGTTATATTTTTCCCCCTATAAAGTCTAAGTTACAAGCATTATTTTTCGCCATTACTGAAGTCCATACCCCGTCTCCATCAAAACGTACGCCTCCTCAAATATATTCGAAAATGACGTTTTTTCGAACTTTGACCTCATATATCTTGGAAACAAGAGATAATAAAATTTTGTTATTGTCGGATTCGGATTCAGCGACCCAAAATTGATAAATGTTAGCTATTTTCATCTCCGAAAGATTAAATTGATTCAATTTTGTCGACCACTGTACTTCTTCTCTATAAGGATATTCCTACATTTTGTGGTAAAGCTGTATAATAATGAAAATAAAGTACTTTACACTGGTTACAATCACGGAAACTTAGGATTACATATAAAAAAATTAATTTGCCCAGTTCACTGTAAAATGTATGAATTTCGTAATTTATTAAACGCATAATTCTCTTCCTGAATGTGACCACATCATAACATGTCAATTTAAATTTATCGCTACTTATGACAAATCTATTACCTTTTGACTAGGGCTTTCCCGGGATATTTTGTAGGAAATTTAGTGTTCGAAAAAAAAATTTGATGCATTTTTTTTATCTGTTACGCTGTTTTCGATACGGAAGCCTAAAAATGAAAAAAGGGCCGATCTTTTCACCTATAACGGCCATTACAAACCGTATACATACCCAAATTGACTAAACATTATGCATAAATATTGATATTGACGCAACAAAAGTATTTCAATTTCAAGACGAATTTTTGTTTACGATTTCGAGTATTATTTGCCCTTTGACGCTGGTTAGACCCGTATCTTTTAAAACTGCAGTTACGGTAAATGCAAAATCAGTGAGATTTATGTTTCCGTGTAGGTAGTAGTTCTAACTATTTTTTTTCCGCTGCATGAGGAAGTAAGTTGAGGACATTTACGTACGATTTAAGATAAGTATCAGCTTCTTTAAAGCGGTACTTGCATCAGTCTTCACAATAATAATAATAATCCGTCATTATTTTATCTGTAGTTAAAAATAACCTACACTTATTTGGTATGCCCCCAAATTATAGACTAATAATATAAAAAAATATGAAAATAAAAATAGTTCGGGTTTGCGTTGCTTAATATCGAAATACGAGAAGCACTGTTAGTAGTCACAGACAAATGCTCAATCGTTTTACAGTTACTACTGTTCTCGGCATTTTATGACTAATTAATGGAAAGTCCAAAAATGATGAGGATCGAAGTTTTAAAAACTACCTCTGCTTAGTGTCGGTTGCATTTTTAGTAACTTTGGATTTGCAATCAAAACTAAACTGAAAGCATA
Organism: Trichopria drosophilae; assembly: GCA_030407085.1. Taxonomy (NCBI): domain Eukaryota; kingdom Metazoa; phylum Arthropoda; class Insecta; order Hymenoptera; family Diapriidae; genus Trichopria; species Trichopria drosophilae. Next base: position 9,856,326 of record CM059582.1, on the reverse strand, counting down.
TGCAATCGACACATATATTGAACCTTCCGTTCAAACGACATTTCAAATATTGTCGCAGAGATGATAAAGTTAGAGAGAGGATAGAGCAAGAACATCTATGTTGAGTCGAATATATTATATGAACTCCACTAATATTGTGCTGTTTTATTTTTCGACGAATTTAAATACTCAGGTGAAAGTCACAGAAGCGACTAATATTCGAAGGCATTCAGCCTCTTTTCGGACTTATCGAATTATAAAATATATGATTTCGTTTATATAAGGATAAGGATCCTTATCCTTTTATATAAAATAAGCGAATATTTGATAGAAATAAACAAATAATATGTCAGCATCGTATCCTATAAAATAAATTTGTGATATTAATTTGTCATTAACCTGGGTAAATTTTCAAAGAAATTACATGACAATTTATAAGAACCTTATTTTGTCTTATTTTATAAAACAACCAAAGTAAAAAACTAGACAAATCATTTGATTTGGAACATTAAATAGACTTCGTATTGGATTTAATCCTGTGGAAAGCTATTTTCTGAAGGGCCTGATGCGCAACCAGAATGACTTTTCAGCCCTTGCTCTTCTCGTTTCCAGCATGCCAGAAATGTCTAATATTCGCATGACAGCATGGCAAGCCGAACTTAGTGCACTTGGATGAAACATCCGTAAGAAGATGAGGTTACCGTTTCGCCGGTTATTCGCCAAGTTCTACGATGGTATCTGTTTGGATAATAACAGGCTGAGCGTGCACCTAGCATTACATTGCGAGACGAGAACTGATTTCATATGCCACAGTTCCACGTATTTCTACTTTCCAGCATAGAACTCATTTTGCAGGGTGCAATTCCCACATTCACGTACAATGAGCGGAAATGTTACCATCCACTCGTTGGTACTCTCTAACTGCACGTATATGTACAACCGCATGCGATCTGCCTATCGCGGTAGTTATGAAAGTTATGTATATTTGGTACTTTTGTCGTAATAGGTAGAATCGAACGTCGCGATTATGGACCAGCCACACTATGAGCCGGGCCACCATTTCCTCTTGGAGGTGTACATACTAACTCGTAAACATATATATGCATTCGTAGACACTCATGTGGAAGGTGTTTCTGCGCTAGGATGTCTAACTATATTCATGTACGCTAAACGGAAACTACACATGTCCGCACACTGATGTTTGTCAAGTCTACCAAGCTTTTTCGCGTAATGAGACTATTAATATAGTTTCTCTTTTATATTAAGTGTACTCCCTCCGACTTTTTTCGGCAATACGTACTCTGCATATGTTCTGCTGGATTATATTACTGCCAAGGTGCTTTGTATTTAAGAAATAGTATTTTTTTTTGTAATACATTGAAATCGTTGTGGTTGTATGTATAATAAAAATAAAAAATAAGTTATTCACAAGTATTGTAAATTTACAAACGTCACAAATGGTTGTAAAATAAATTACTGTAAATTCTTTATACGCAAGAATGCTGCAGATAAATAACAATCTCATTCTCCGCATTCCTTGAAACCATGCTCGTATGGGCGAAATAAATATGAAAGTTGTTCTTTTTTTACTGGTGAGTTGAATAATTTCTATATATTTAGAAAAAAAACTGGTACAAAATGAGCTCATCTTCTTTCAGTTTTGTTCCATGGGCTATAGCGGATTTTGCCGTTTTTGCACTAAATGAAATAATCGGATCTGTTGACGGCAAACTCGTTCGAATGTGCTGGGGTGTTTTGAATTGCTTTAGAGAAGATCGCCAAACTAGTCCGCGGGGGCGTCACGTCGTATCTACATGGAAAACTTTATGAATAATCCTCAGTGGCATCTAAAAATGTCTGCACAAGTAACATCATAGCAATGGAACCAGTTGTTAACACACGAAAACTTTGGATGCATGAGTTAATGAGTAGTACGTATAAAGTAATTGTTTACATATTGCTACTTTTTTTTAATTCAAACAGCATATAGACTTACTCAAATGAGTAATAAACGCGCTTAAACAAGTACTATAATTTTTTGTCGGATACATATACTACATATCTTAATTTCAGGAACAATAGGATTATTTTTAGGGGAATTTATCTGCCGGACAGCCAGCATTAGATTCACAATTTCAGCACCAACCGGGACGTAAACCCCTTATTTTACGCCCTTGGCACGAAATGTACTATTATACCTTGTTTTTAGATTTCATTCCTCAAGTCTGAATTCTATTACTGGCTCGTGTGTTTAACGGTCATTGAGTTTAGAGTAATGGTTGGAGAGTTTGTATATTGTGATGAAATAACAATCAGTTTTTAAGGAGGCAGAATCAACTCCAGAGTACTTTTCAGCAGAATTTCATACGAATTTGAGATGCCTTTTAAAAGCCAATGTCTAAGATAATTCCTACAAATTTCGAAATCAGTAAAACTTTATGTAAAAGTAACAGCGATAAAAACAATGTAAAGAGCTATTATTTCTTGTTAAAGTATGTGAACTTCATCTTGTAAGACTATGTACCAATCGTAAGTTTTAAAGTTCTGAATGAATGTTCTTAGCTACCTGTACCCGATGACTTTGGATTTCTTCCACAGAATAAAGTTATAGGGTCAAGAACTATATCATTGTCAACCTCAGAATCTAAACGAGTTTCGAGAAACCTCGGAACATGCAAGAGGCAATTCAGATAAAGTTATAAATCAATTGAAAATATTATTTAAATACGTTTAAATCTATTATAATATAATTATGTATTCATATATTAACATCGTGGTAATTACATAATTATTTTTATAAAACATTATTTTAAACAAAAGTTTATAAACCGTAAATAAACATGGAATAAACTTATAATTAGCTATTATTAATTTACGGCAAAGTTACGGTGCGTAATTTAATCGGCAATAAACCCACTGTTCAGTGTATTTACGATTACATTTTTTATTAAACATTTATATTTTCATACTTCAACATTCATTTTGTTTGCTTTATAAATGTTGTAATATAAAGAAATAAAGGCCTCTATTATTAAACGATTTATTTATTCAAACATTTCTGTAGATTTTGTATTTATTCTACATAATAGTATTCTTTGCAATTGAAGCTTTTGGTCATTTGCAATAAATGCGCCACACGACAGCTTTTTTATTAGTATTTAAGGGTGTTCTCTCCCTTCATTGTTAGTCTAATTAGCGAATACACTACGACTTAACTAAAAAGTGCCACGCGATGTTAGCAGCAACGACATCGGACTAATAAAAATACGGCGAATATCTTTACAAAATAATTAATTTTTTCCTCTCTCAGATACTAAATTATAATTATTCTGCACGGTACTCCAACCAACAGCAGTACGTTCCAGGACGTCCTCAGGAGCCACCGAGGAGCTCCCGTGGACCAAACCGGGGGGTACGACAACCCGGAATGGATCATGTTGTATTGGGACATGTTCAGAAAATATTGATCTTCTGTTCGCATAATTTTTACTAATTTTTGTCATATCTTTAATAATATGTGTATACAGGACATAAAAACGTAGTTTTCAGATGATAACTCAAATTTTACATGCATATTTTGTAGGCCTTTATGAAAAAGTACACCAAATTCGCTCAAAATCTGTTTTTGCATTCTATTGTCGAGAGAACTTCCTTAGTGAACACAGGTAATTAAAAGTGTATTTACAGCGACTATGTTATCGGAATATATGAAACCCTCGTAAAAGGGCTGGTAGCATATTAAATTCAAAATGGATGTCGGTATATGGTGTACACTTTCTGCAATGTATACTGGAAACGGGGAGGATTTTACTGCACCAACAGAAGCATTAAAATCTATGCATAACCTACAATTAATATATCTCTCGTAGATCGCGTCTGTATTATGGCTCTGAATCTGGATTCATCTGCTTTGTAAATTCTTGGAAATAATCATGATATTCATTACATTTTAGCAAAAGATATGAACAGTAAATATTCAAGTGAAAACTTCATCTTAAATAAATTAATAAAGGTAAGTACATCTGAATTTATATTTTCATTCTTTATTGTTGTTAAGTTTTTTGCACAATTAATAATGTTTATTATTATAACTGTGAACCTATAAACTCTGAATCATCTAAGTGCTAGTAGTCGAAAGGTGTACGTTTAAGCACCCATATACATCAGCGAGTATGTACAGGTCACATATGCTGTCATTTCTACAGAAAACACACGATGCCACATCCAGTTGTTGCAAGCCTGCCCAGCAAGGTAATACTGCGTCCGACAGTGCTCGTTACACACCCCTCCTATGTACTTTGGAATTCGAGTAGAAACTTTCTCCGGCGACACAGCTGTTAAATAGTTACCAATATTAATGACCAAAAAGATTCTTTTGTTTACGCTTGCGGTTCTATACCAACATTTATACTTTGACTTCTTTCATCTCATTGATCTGCGCAATCATTTCACCAGCTCGTGATCCACTTGATTAAGGATTGATATGATATGCAGCATCACAATTAAAATTAACATATGGTGTGAACGACACTGCAAAATCTTTCGACAGAAATACGAAAATTTACAATTATATAATACAGTGATGACAAAATGTTCAGGAACGGTCAAATATTTAAAAACCCATTGATATTAAAAAAAAAACGCGGAAACACTTGTCTAAAAATGCTGCTAATTTGTCAAAAAAATCTGACCTTTTTTATGGATGACGACCCCCTGCCTCTAAGGAGTCGAAGTTAACTAATATGATCCTTATATGAAGAAACTAGTATGATCCTTAAGATGTGAGAGATTAAAGGCAAAAAATCGTAATCAAATAATTTCCCAAGTCCCATAAAAAGAACTGTGTAGCCGTCGATCCACTTAATTATAAGAATAGGAGGCCTAAAATCTAATCTAAATCCAAGTAGGAAGTTGTATGCAATAATGACTGCTTGCAAAGAGTCACACGTCTATATAATTAGGACAGACTTGTCAGAGCAGAATACGTCTACAGTATGGCCAATTCCACAATTCTGATACCATTTTGAAAAATCATAATGTCTTCACTATATGGTACACAATATCTAAAAGGTATTAAACCATTTGAGGGATAAACAAATTTTATTTTATTTAATGCGGAAAATTATTTTCGATCATTCTGGAGGGGTTTAAGAAACCTTCATATTGGAGTGGTGTACATAGTTCAATGTCTCAGTCACCGCCGACAGCGTGGTTAATAATCTTCACTGATTGAAAGCACTTCTTTGCGTTGCCACGGCTCGTCAAAGGACATCTTATATTACGGTAACCAGGTATTGAAGGAAGCACTCCGTGGTACTCCCTCACCAGAAATCTACTAGTACACAGATGCTTGTTACTCTACCCTGACTTTTCAGTAGGGTGGACTGCATCAGCAATTTCTCAGCCTGGCAACTAACAATACGTACTAAGTGAACGATCGGGTACCAGCGTTTGATCGTCACTACTCAAAGTAATGGACTCGAATAAAGGCATCTCTTAACGTTTAATTATTCCTAATCGTTCGTTCAGAGATTATCTAGTAGCATAGCATCTCCCTCCCTTGTGGTCGCAAAGGTTATTGCAGAATAAAATAAGGAAATAAAACTATTCTAGAATTTCACATTTTATAGTGAGAGAAGTATTCCAAATAAATTCCAAAATCATACTTATTGTTTGTAATACCATAATTGTAAAAGAGAATGAGGAGATATGTGTAATATAGTGATGAGACCAAAGAAAATCATCATAGATCTTGTCGTTACGATGGTATATATGCAATATTGAATTGCCTAACCTAATACAGCATAGCCGATAAATAGATATTTTCTAACGTGACAAATCACTGCTGAGCAATGTCAATCTGTGCAAGTCAGTTTCTTTTAGGCAAAACTTCCTATCTTCGACTTCTAATACACAAATCTAAGGAAAAATCGGGCTTCAGTTAGCACTAGTCTACACCGGAGAATCAAATCTGAAACTGGTTGAACCTTATCGATGCTTCAAGCTAGCCAACAGCGTCGGTACCAACGACTGCTGGTAAATCTCTACATGCTTCTCTTTTCCTCGCTCCCTCTCTGCCATTCTCGTTTTTTATCCTTCTTCTAGAGCGTCCTGGGCAATGTGCCAGATACTATCGATTTTCTTTTTTCGCTTTTTCGTTCTCTGTCATTCCTCACTCTCTTGGGACGTTCGTCTCTTTTGCCCACGCGATCCCTTTCGTTTATCTCACTCATAGTCTTTTGCACAATCTCTTTTTTCACTCCGAATTAACGGTACAGAAACGAACCACGTAATTACTGGAGGACGTAACTAATTAATTATACGAGACTGGAGATGTCCCGTATTTTTTACCATTACGCGTCCACACGTACGTAGATATATAGACGAGTATGCCAACTGAACGACCTTCCGCTGCTCTTCCTATTGGCTCGATATTTCCGGCCTTTGTGCAATAAAGTACGCGTGTTTCAACGTGATTCGCTGACCAATCGACTCTGGCTTACATGCAGATTGCGCGAGAATAATGAATCGACCCCAGCGCCGAGGAAAATGTGCTGGAAATGGGAAACATTCATTCCCATATTTAACTTCAGCCAAGAATTGCTTCGCCTTTAATCATCAATTCTACATCATTATACTACTGAAGATATTTTTGTTTTAAACAATTTTTTATCTTTATTTGATGCTAGAAATGAAAAAAAGGTTAATACCGATTTCAGCAATGCAAGGATTCTATGGACCAAAAGCTTAATTAAGAATTTCATACATGGATTTTTGAGTAAAGATGTATATTATGATATTGTGTCATCAGTAGCACTTCATCTAGAATTTGTTGGCTACTATACTACGATGTCATTGCTAATTAAGTTCACCCGCGTAATGCTCCCAAAACCCTTTCACTTGTGTTCTTAAAAGAGAAAAATAAAACAGCGTTCTCATCACACGAACTTCCTAAGAATGTCATCCATCTTCTGAAGAAAATTCTTCCAGACGCATTCCCGACATAAAGTATCGCAAGCCACGGCACGAAGACATCGTTGATAGCCATCGAGGGATCGCTATAAGCGTAGTTGTAATAGTCGGGTCCATCTAAAATATATAAATTGGTACATGCGAAAAGGGTACTAAGTACATTTTTTGATAAATTGAGATAATTATAAATGCTTTATCTGAAAGTTCATATCTGTGATTTGATACGTATTGGTAATCCTAATGTAGACGTCCTCAACTTGGATTCCTATTTGATAAATTTTAAATTAATTTATTAATACAACGTGATGCACGATATCATGTATGAACCATTGAACTTCCGGTATTATAAGTTCATTACTAACCTTTACACTTATTTAAAATGGTCTTGACATTAAGCATGAAAATATATGCATTATTTTAACCCTTTGTCCCACTACCTGGGTCAGATTGACCCAGCGTAAATTTCAAAGTTCTGTAACTTCCGAAAAAGGGCGCGGGGGCGCCACCATCTGTCCGTAAAAAAAGTTACTACTGCCAAGAACCCCTCTACCGAGTACCTTAGTACTTTAAAATACCTCAGGACGCAAACGACCCAGGTAATGGGAGAGGAGGTCCCGAAATACCCTAGTGGGACAAAGGGTTAAAACAATAAAAGCAAGACTTATTTCTGTATTTATTCGACATTAAAAGTAAATCACTTTTTCCGTGTTTCCAACATAATATATACTGACTTAGGACCCTTTTTGTATGTACCGATTTATTTGCCATTTCATCATTTTCACAATGACAGGGATGTGCAGATCGGTTTAAGATGCCATGACAGCATTGATTTTAAAGCGTTGTAGCCCGATTTGGTTGTAGCTCACATATCGAGGCAACATGGTAAACTTTTCTAGTAGATGGTATGAAAAGATTAGACTCCAGAAAGTGATCTATCCAATCGATATAATGTTTGTAAAACGTGCTGTAGATTTGAGTAATTCTATTTCGTTCGTTGAGAACGTGCCTCTCCAGCCATGTTATGAGCACCCTTCGTTCCAATAATGAGTTGTAAGAAGATTTTATCAGGAATCTCGATTATTATTAAAACGGTGCTTTTCCACCTTTTGATAGGCAGTTAAGTTGAATTTCCTTTTTTTATGGTTAAAACTTACGGATCGTATTGCACGGGGGTGATTCTTTTTACAACCTTCTGAGTTAAAAAGTTTATTCACAAAATTCGATTCGACGCAGACGTATAGAATATGCATGGCGAGCTTTTGAATTTGAGAAAACATCACTTTTATACAATAACTGGTATAGTTTTAAAATTCATTTTGTCTTACAGTGAATATTTCTCTAGTTACGGCCCTCATGTGTATAGCCAATTACAAGATATTCTGTAGGTTCGAATGTTGGTATTAAACGTTTTTATTAAGAGTGTTGCCAAGATACACTCCCTGCAATATCATCCGTGATTTGGGGTCACCTTGTGTATATGTTATGATTATATTTTTATTGGAAATTAAAGTGTTTTTCATATGTAACTTTTTGTAAGTTTCGGTATTATGTATGTATATTTACAGCTACTAATAAATTGTAGAAAAAACACCAGTGTTTTGTAATGATAAACTATGGAATGCGACTATTATGATCGTCATCTACAAAATTAAACCCCTATAACTATGGTACGAAAACCGTGGAACTGGTCCATGAAATATTTACTGCGCCGATCTCTTACCAATCGTACCTACTATTGAAAAATTTGAAGACGTAATTCCAGACCATCTATTCGGAGAGTAGTTCACGCAATATATAATGTCACATTTCTAACTTTCAACTCGTAGAAAAAAAAAAATAATATCCAAGCTTCATTTATCAATACCTTAATTGGAATATAATAATATTAAAGTATGAAAATCATAAAAATAAGATATTTATATGAATGTGTAAACATTGATATTATTATGAAGAAAATTATTATGAGAAACGCATTACAAATGAAAAAGAACAAAATGATCTACGATTCTCCAACCAATTTTACAAAATATTAAATTTCCATTGTTGCAATGATTAATATCTTTAGAGCTTCATTGTCAAGATCATAAATCTACTCCAGCAGGAACACGTATTCGGAATGAGTGATAGACTTTTTGTACTATTCAGGGAAAGTCTTCTGTTACATCAAAGGAGTTCTCTTACAAAGGAATCTTCGAAAAAACGCGAACTTGCGAAACTATTTAAGAAATGGAGCATATATAACTTTAGTTGAAAAACTATGCAAGTTCACCTCTAATTTGCGACTCATTTTCATAAATAATTACAAAAGTTCATAATGTGGATTATACAAATTAATGGAATATAGAAAAACTTGGGAAACTGGTGAACGATAGAAAATACTTCATGCACTGCTTTTAACATTTTTATGTTTCGCACATTTTAATGAAACTTGAAGACGTAAAAAGTATGAATAAAAGAAATAATAAAAGAAAATAATAAAATAATTTGGTTTCATACAAAAAATATAATAAAGCAGTTAATAACTGAACTAGATTTAGTGGAGACTATTTATCACCTGGTTACTTACTTATTTAATTAATGGTAGTCCATTTTGTCTCTGCGAATTACTCAAAATTTTCAATTAGAACTTTAAAGTCGAAACTTTCCTTTTTGCATGGAAATTTTAAGCTATTCAAAGATTATAGTTTTCTTTATTCCCTCCAAGCGGGAGATATCCTGACGTTACCAAAATATCAGTCCTCACGATAATGGACATACTATATAATCCTAAACAAAGCAACTAAGTTAGACTTAAAAAAGATAATGTAGTAGAAATTGCCTAACTCGTTCCAAAGTTGAGGATATGAGATATTTCGAATTAATTCAATTGAAATAGTTAAGAAATTTTCAAGAACAGTTTCTAGAATTAAACTTCCATTGGCGAATTCCAAAATGAAAGTTGCGGTGTTTAACTTTTATAACAAAGATGTTCTGAGCAATGGATTCCTTCCACACGATGGAACCACTAATGGCATGTTTATACGATTATTTGAAAGCGGTTCATGGTGTGCATTTAGTACATGTGCTGAAAAAACGCAAAGTAGAGCAAAAGTGTCTAATATAAAACTACTGGTACTTTTGATAATAGTATTGGTTTCGAATCAAACCAGTAATGGATTCTTCTCACAGGGTACAGAGGATACAACGCACATGTGGAATTTATTTACTACCCGCGACTACAAATAATTAGAAAAGTTTATAATGATTTAGACATTCATCATGCTGACAATGGATTGTCATAATTGTCACTATGTATCGTAGAAACATATCTATTCTATACTGCAAAATACGTGGCTGTACGAATTCGGATTGGTTAATGAGATATGATTCATCGACGTATACCCTTAAGCAAATAAACATATCCAGTTCTCATTAGTCGTTTCCAAATGTTGTCGGTTCGTACTGCAAGAGGATCAAAGCACGCATTAGGTATTCGATTTTCCACCTCGGATTTGATAACTGCAAAAACATCAACGGTCATGAGTTCATTTTTAATCGCTCGTGAAGGCTGGATAATGTTACGCGGCATGTCGACCAAATGTAGATAGGGACGGCAGGTTCGTACTGACTGTAATCCGTGTAATAGATCCTCTAAATCAACATTTGAAAGGGCAGCATTTTCAGTGAAACAAGCATGCAGATAAGCCTCTCGGATCGGAGATTCCCGGATTTGCTACTACTCGGTCCTGGTCAATGAATCATAGGATAAGGATTCTTTTATATTTTCTGTCATATTATGCTTTGGTTGAACCCTTTCATAATATTGAACCTTCAGTGGTTTCATAAAAAAATATTGTCGATTCATAAGCTATTTACAAGCCGCCAGTAAAACTTTTTTTGTGAAACGAAGAACTTTTTTTCATCCATTTTATTTTATTAAGTTATGTGGTAGTTATTCATATATATATTTCAAACATAGTTCAAAACTTTATTGCCATGGATCATTTTCTAGGCACCTCCAATTGACCTCGAATAGAGCATTTAAACAACTCGGATTTCTTATACGATCAACAAAAAGTTTCTCTGATACATCCGCAATCATTAAACTTTACAAAACTTTGGTCCTTCCATATTAGACATACGTTTTCACTGTTCAGTCACCTTATACAAGCTCCGGCATCCGTACATTAGCATCTGTTCAAAGAAAATTTTTAAGGTACCTGTCTTCCAAAACTACCGATCTTATACCTAGGTTCATTCATGATTTTTCTGATATTTCCTCTCAATTTAATATCCCAACAGTTTATTCACACAAATTTTTTCAGGCTCCCTTATGTCGTCGCAAGTATCTAATCTATTTTCTTTTCTCAAACCCATACATTCTCACCGTACTTTTCGAACTCTACTCGCGGTCAATTGCAGGTCTAATTGCTCTTTTTATTCATCAGTTAACCGATTGAGAAGGACTTGGATCAGTTATCCATTGTTGCCAGATATCTTCGAATATTTTCCAGCGTTTTTGTCCGAGTGTAATTTTATGTCCCGTAAATTAATTAGTATATCGTTTTCCGTTGTATTATATTGTATATCTTTATCTTTATCTTTATCTTTATCTTTATCTTTATCTTTATCTTTATCTTTATCTTTATCTTTATCTTTATCTTTATCTTTATCTTTATCTTTATCTTTATCTTTATCTTTATCTTTATCTTTATCTTTATCTTTATCTTTATCTTTATCTTTATCTTTATCTTTATCTTTATCTTTATCTTTATCTTTATCTTTATCTTTATCTTTATCTTTATCTTTATCTTTATCTTTATCTTTATCTTTATCTTTATCTTTATCTTTATCTTTATCTTTATCTTTATCTTTATCTTTATCTTTATCTTTATCTTTATCTTTATCTTTATCTTTATCTTTATCTTTATCTTTATCTTTATCTTTATCTTTATCTTTATCTTTATCTTTATCTTATACATATATTTTTTTTATTTTAATTACATCTATATTATGTTAGTAAAAAATGCGAAAAACTCAAAATACTATACAGCTTCCGCGAAAGCTTTCTAATGTGTCCTTTTTCTCCTCTCTTCCACCATTCCCTATCAACATTGATCGATACTTTACGAATAGTCCTTCCTTGCATATCACATTATACTTTATGAGCGCTTTTCACTCTTAATTCTGACAATGAAATTTTTCAATAATTCCCCTCTTGTTCAGTACCTAATATGCAACAGCGTATATCGTCGCATGGTTAGTAATAGATATTGGAGATTAATCGAGCTATAAGACGCTGTATGGGCTGGACTTGGGATGATAGCAGTAAGTCCCTTAAAACGCATATAGTAGTATATATAGTGTTGCAATAACGAGGGTCGGTACTAGTGTGCACTCTAGCGCGCAAGCCATGATACGGTGCAAAGCACTGCATTATCTAACTCCAGTGTAATATGAAGCATTCAGGGTCAATTATACCAGCGAAACAATAGAGCATTATCCCATGTAGACTGCTGCATCTATTCGATACTCATTTCCTACGTTCGCAAAGACTAGTAACGAACGTAAACATCACTTTGGTCCTTTTAGAATCGTTATCGACTTTGCGTAAATATTAGTCTGCTATTACCACTCCAGATTATATAAACTGTCTTCCCATTTGGCAAAATTCAAATATCATACCAGTCATATTGTAGCGAATGTTTGAAATTAGGATTGGCATCCATTTTTTCGCATACTTTCAAGCAGAATAATTTAGTAAAATTTACTTAAGGAACAAAGTATGTGAATTTCTTTTCTGCCTAAGTAGTATAACTCTTATTACAAGAGGGACTCTGGCTAGATTCATAAATGTAACGCGGAAATGCCCACTTGGATAATCTCCAACTATCTCACAGACATTCAATAGAATGGTCCATTTGCGGGTACGCAAGATGACGCTCCGTTACAATTAGAAGGAAGCTTGCCGTTTTTAAGCAATTTGAATTCCGAGCTATGCCTAAAAAGCTCGGCACAATTTTCTGTTCCTGCTTTGTTCATTACTTTAAAACTATGTACGGCCATAAAGTCTGTTGGCCAAGTTAATTCAACATTAATATAGTTGCACGGAAAAATATTATAATGCTGCCCTTTGCATAATGTAATTATCGTTCCCTCATAATAGAGAGACTATACTTGACTTCCGGAATTAAAAACACGCTTCAGCCGCGAGAAAATGTCCTGGTGGAGACCGTATTTATCTGTTCAAAAAAGGCGTCTACTTCAAGTATGTGCTTCGACTATCAATGGTTACAGGCGTCGTCATTCGGGTTCTGCTGCCCTAAATTAAAAAGCTGGAGTTTCGAATCGTATACACGAAATACTACGCTCGTTTGGAGCAATCTTGATTTTGGCAGAAGTATCAAAATTTGTTCCGTTCTCAATAAAATAAAGATTCTATAACTTCAAAAAACTATGAAGCAGTTATTTAACTTTGGATGATAGATCATAATTTATCATTTAAAATTGCTTTCTCGTTCTTCATCACTTTTAAACCACGCTTTAGCTCTTTAAAATCACTTATAATAATAACAAGAATATTAACAATTTTAAATACTATCAAAGGTATATTTGGAAATAAAGCAACATTCATTTTCGATATTGAAAAGACTTTTGAAAATTGTAATTATTTCACGCAAATTTTTCAATGGATTCATTGTACAGAAAACGTTTGAAAATTCATGGAAGCATCATGGCACGATATTGAAGCTCAGAACTACCTATATAGATTTTATTTTCGGCAGTCGCACCGGGGCATCGCTCCATCGGTCAATAAACTCGCGATGTGTTCACTGGAATTGGTACATGGTGGGGGGAGAGGTGGTTGTTTCATCTCGTTATAAGATAAAATATTGTAACTTTGTGTTTGACAGATGGTGACATAATGCGCTAGTAAATGATTCTGTGTGTATGGTCTGGGGGAAAGGTGCCCTTACAGTGGTGCCATGCATAAAATTGCAGCAATCCACTTGCCAGACAGTTTAACGTGCCTAATTGTCGAGTTAATTCTAATCTAGGGAATCACGTGGGGCTACTATTGTGCAAACTACTGCTATGGTGCAGCACTAAAATCTACATAAAGAACAGTAATTGTTGAACAACGATAATTCCTCAACCAAGAAAATATCATTTAAAATAACAAATCATATTTTTCTATAAATTTTATTATATTTATTTGAAGCCCAAAATATAATATACTTAATATACTCTAGCAATCTTTTGGTCTATGTAACTAACGATTAAATTACTAGAAATATAAATATATATATATATTACTTTGACCCATACCGTAGGTCTGAACAAAGTATTGAATTTGGTCAGTTCACAGCAAAAAATTACCTTGCTGAAGATTTTTATAAGCTAATTTTCAACACTCGATTTACACAGTATATTATATTACATTTACTTCATGATATTGCACTATAATTATTATCATTAACTTATTTTTTCTGCAAATGAAGAATACAAATACATATTATTTTAAATCAAAACAAATAAACGTAGTGAAAGAGCGTTCCATTTTATCGATTTTTACAAAATAAGTGCCCTAGTGTAGCTATAACTTTATTAGGGTAGCAAGTTCCTAAGGCCATACTCAACTTGCTCATGCAGAGCATCGAGGTAGAATTGCAAGTTAACGAAGTTTTGCTTAGTATTGGTCATATGATGTACATTAAGGCACAGAAGCTTACACATGACAAGGGTAATTATTAAATACGAGTCAAGCTACATGCACATGATATACGTATACCCATTTTCATCTCAATTCATCATGGAAAATCTTAATGTAAAGTTATGATAAAGACAGATAATATTACCACAATATTATTATAAGTTATTGAATTTCTATTTCAGTCTGTGCCTATTTGCAAGTTAAAATAAAATTGAATACTCCTTATTTTGTTTTGATGGTTAATTAACAAATACTTTCCAAACATCTGTATATATAAGTAAAGTGAATAACTTCAAAAAAAAACTTCACAAACAAATGACAAAAAAAAATTAAAAACCTTTCATTCCCTACCCTGCCGAATCTGTTTATGATTCTTAGGTAATAAAGCAAGTTTTTACCATTTTAAACATTAAACAAAAATTACATAATAAACAAAAATTATATAATAAACAAAAAAAGTTTGGGATATGATATTTGCATTTTTACTGTTTTTAAGACAATTTTCATGATTAGGCGCGTCTAACGCAATGATTTATGACATACCCTTTTTAAAGAAGGCAAGAAGATATATTTTCTTTTATTGGCAAACATTTAACTTGATTCACGGAAAGATAATAGTCAAAGATGCTGTTGTTTAGTTATTAAGAAACACAATAATATTTTTGACAACAGCGATTGCCTGTGTAGAAAATAATCGTGGCACTATAACAATTTCGTATACTTATACTATAGATAGTTGCAGTGGCTCGACATAGATAATAATCTGCAAAGAAAGTATGATAAAATGTGATCGACAAGTTATCATACAGTTCGACTGTACAGAACTATTTAGTATGTTCCGGTGTATTCATTAAACTAAAAAAAAACTGAATTGAGACAAATTCTATACAAGATCCCCGTCTTAAGTTATACGTTCGTTATTTAATTTAGTTGAGTATACAAAATTATCTTTGAATTCTTGAAATTCTCAAATGTGGTAGGAAATTTTTATTTTTAAAATAATGATGAATGAAAAAGATATAATGTCATTATACAGACACGAATATAAAAATCATACTTATGTAGATACTCGTACGTTTATGTATATAATATCAGCAGTTAGCGACTGGTTTCCTTATTAAAATCTACTTTTGTAACGGGAGCCGTGATCGCGAGAAATAGAGCGCGGCGGCACCTGGTGGTAACAAGTCTAACTAAACCTAGTGAAATTCTATACAAGCACTTATTTCCTCTCGGGACTGTACAGATTTATCATAATTTAATACAAAATTTAAGACAAAAATTGTTTTCTAAATAGGTTCGAGATATTACTTGTACAGTTTGACGAATCTAGTCAAGCGTTAAAATAACTGCCTAGTAATAGTATATATAGCGCTACGTAAAAATTTTCCACACGTATTAAATTAACTACTGGAATATGAATGAATAGGAACAGATTGTTTTCTAGTGTTTCACAAACACTGCCATGTACTCGATCATGATAGATCATCACGTCTCATTCGACGTACAGCAACTAACCAATGGAGCTCAGGGTTCTGCTATGCAAATCACATCACATGAAATGTCATCTACGATCACAGAAATAATTATGATGCTCCTAACAAGATTATCTCTGTAAATGTAACAAAATATGTGAAAACACCAAAAATAATCAGGACAGTGAACATAATAGTAGGATCGCCATACTAAGTTATCCTTGCGAGTTATTAACATCTACAGTGATGTTCAAAGGCGATGTAACACAGAAAGCATGTTTCCTTTTTATCTCTACTCATGAGTTGGTGCGCAATGCATTACTGAATGTTCGCCCTTGGATTCCTATGGCTGGCGAAGATAAAAGGACAGGAAAATGAGAGTAGAAAAAGGAGTCTTGGTGGGTTTCACCCCTGCATCGTCGATTTGAAAAGCCGTCGTTGACCCGCAGAAAAGCAGGTAGGGCCCGGGATTCTTTTACCACTTGCCGTATCATTCAAGCAATTTTAACCATTCTCAACGTCGAGAACTTACAAAGAAAATAAAATGGAATCGCGAGGAAGTGCGATAAAGAATGAGAATTCCGTGCCAATGTCAGCAAGAAAATAAAGCTTTTGTTATACAGTAGTGCAGTACATATTTATCTTGAAAAGATTTCGCTTATTTAATCAATTACTACCACTTCTGTTATATTCTATTTCGAAAGTAAGTAGAAATTGCTTACAAAAGCGGAGAGTATATTTAGTATTAGAAACCTCATTACCTTGAAAAAACTGTACTTTTCCCTACCTATATAAAATCGTTGAACTTTTAGCATATAAGTTTATCAAATTTCTTTGTTGAATGAAGTGATTGCAATGCATGTAATAAACGTCATCGATTAGATGATATTCAAGTCGAAAGTCGGCAAATGCAATACTTGCTACTCGATGTCCCCTGAATCGGAAAGTAATGCTAGTATCGCATAAGTATGGTAGGTATAAAATTTGAATGACAAATTAAATTAATTAAGAAACATTAGTTATTTGAATTTCCAACAATTTTATTTATATATAAATTCTATATAATTAAAAATAAATTTCAAAAAGCGTTGCCTCCCCTAGGATTCGAACCCGGCGAATAATGCCAGCTGCGGACCAAACCACTCGGGCAAGCTTGATATTACAGTAGTCCCTGTCCTAATTCATCTCGTCCTAATTCACGAATATTACCCGTCCAAATTCACAATTTCTCCTCTGTTCCTCTCCCTACTCTAAGGCCCTTCACGCGATTACAGTGAGAGGGAAACAAACAAAATGCAGGGCGGGCGCATGCGCGAATGCAAACTTCGAGCGTTGGAGGAGAAAAAACGTGCCTTAGTAGGGTTATAGAAGTAAAGTGAATTAGGAGAGGGGCCGTAATTTTCTAAAAACCAACCGCGTGAATTAGGAGAGGGGCTACTGTATATACTTGGTAAAAAATGACAAACACTTACAATCTGTATAGACTTTCTGTTTCAGGTGTTTAACCCGAATACACCCAAGCACTCAATTTTATCGTGATCAAGCATGTTATAACATTTTGCTCAACTATTTTTGATCCGTCGTTTTGAATTATTTGCCTAATGACAGATTCATAACAAGTGACTGCGAAAACCCCCGAGCAACAAATTTCATGTGTTTAACGTACAAAGAAAAATTAATTTTTGAAAGGATTAAAGTGATGTATCTGCTTCAGGCGGGAGCATACTGGAGTACGAAGTCGTTGGTCTGGAATTCGATTCTCGGCCGGGTTGCAATTTTTCGAAAGTGGTATCAATCAGAGGCTTCTGATGTGTGACATGACATCGAATAGCTGTTTATTTGGCGGGAATCGTCTCATGGCGGCTGATGAAGTTAATGTGGGCTTCTTTAGTTTCCTACATTCGAGCTTATATTTTCGACAAATATGCCATCCAAATTATTAAAAGTATTAAGTGGACCAACCAAGCGTGTTATCTTGAGGTCAGTAATAAATTTGAATCCCCTTCAGTCATTCGTTCTTTTTGTTTCTCCGTCTCCAGAACTTCCAGTGTTAAGTATGAACTTACAAGTTTCGAGCCAAGAACGATGTTAGACCTAAGTTTAAGGGAAGGGTGAGGAGATTCTGAGAGAGGTGGGAGATTAACGGGCGGTAGACTCTCATTTCAATTCGCGCAGGACGTAAATCCACGTCGTTGGCACGACGCCTTGTCGGAGAAGGTAAAAGAGATGGGCCGCGTGAAAAGGGCGGGCAGCTGGGGAGACGAAGGCGTTGGTTGTGCACATATATGTAGTCGATCCCGTAGGAACGTGGCGTGATGTGAAACCAGCATACTGCTGTAATCGTCGCGCGTCTCTGCAGCATGAGTCAGTAGAATTCTGGATGAGGCAAGAGAGGGTGGTGCAGTATTTTCTCGGCTGCGTATGTCTTCCTAAATTTATTGTTGGAACAAATATCTAGGTACTATACTAAGTCCCAGTTTCTGCAGGGTCTGTACGTTAGTTCTTCTTATGCCTGCAACCCACTAACAACAGATTATGGTCGTATCTGCAACGGCCCATGGTATAAATGCCGCTCGCTTCGTGCTCATCCTGAGCAATGCACGTATGATTAGGTAACGAATGTCATCTCAGCTGGTAAACATAATGGGAAAAGCTTTTCCTGAATGCACGTAGATTACATGTGCAGAATGCATGAATAATCATAGTTATTACACTTGATCCAAACCCGCAACAGTCTCAAGAAGTTATTTTGATTGAAATTGAGTTTACTGTAGAACATTATTTCGGGATTATCTTCAGCTGCATCCTTGGGGTCAATATTTATTTTCTTTCATTGTTTTAACTGACGGAATCGTCCTTCTTTCCCAAATTTTCACAAAATTTGCGAGTGTTGTAGGTCGTTCTAGACGGCACTATAGTTAAAATTAATCGAGGATATAGAAAAATACCAACATTAAAGTACAGCAGCGGTCATGAGTTGTTTTCCAGTGGACCAACAATATTTCCAAACGTAAACAAACAACGTGGCTCGTGATTCCAACAGTAAGCTGCAGCTTGAAAACAACTTCGAAAAATTATAGTTCACTGGATGGGGATCGAACTCACAGTTGACTTGTGTAGGTCGTGAGTTCAGTCTCCGCTCGGTGAGCAAATTTTCGATTTCAATTTCGGGTTTTTCTTAAGAAAGTTCTTTGAAAATTAGAAGGATTTTATCAAGAGTCTGTTACATTCTGATGGCGGTTACAAATATTATAATCTTGTTTTATCTTGCTTGTTTGACTATCCGCTAAACAAACAAACCACTGTCACATACGCATTTGAACTCACGGATTAAGAGGAAAATAATATGGAATTTTTGTCTACTTCGATTTATAGATTGAAATAGCTTCTCTTCAATCGATGGAGCTATTCGATGGTTAGTATTATAGAGGCTTTAAGGCATTCAAATTCATAAAGAACAAATTTGCGAATTAACAAATTCAATCCATTAAGGTAGTATTTAATTGTATAAATATAAGGATTTTATCAAGAATCTGTTATATTCTGAAGAGGGCTACATATATATAATCTTGTTTTATTTTACTTGTTTGACCGTTATACAAATAAACCACTGCCATATAAGTATTTGAACTTACGGATTAAAACAAATATAATATTGAAATTTTGTCTACTTTGCTTTATAGAAAGAAAAGACTGAAATAGGTTCCCTTCAATTAATGGAGCTACTCAATAGTTGGCGATATAGAGGGCTAAAGACATACAAAATCATAAAGAACAAAGTTGGGAATTAACAAATTTAATCCATTAAGTTAATATTTAGTTGTATAAATAATTCATTGGGAATTTTTACATTAAAAACTCTGGATCATTTATGATGTATAAAGAAAGGATTGCATTAACGGAAGCTTAACCTTATGATATGGCATAGTCACATTCAGATGGTATATGCAGAACATACGAATAAGCTTGTAGATTCTAACAAATGAATAATTTTAAAAACAAACTTTGTTGAAACCGGCGTTTATTTATACGCCCTATCACACAGTGCAAATACATGGTAAAGTAATGAATTAAATAAACATTTGAGAATAAATGTAATTAAAACATTTTATGAACTGTTTTTATCGCCCGTGCAAATTACATCAATCATTTATTTTGAAAACGGGAATATAGATTTACTGCTTTTTATATAACTAGTTTAAACTTTCCATATTTTCAAGTTTATGCAATTGGTTTAAACTTAAAGTCGTTGTATAATGTTTACGAAAAAATATGGTAATTGATACACGAAAAAAATTGTTAGTTAACACAGCGAGAGAAGTTGTTGCTCCAACTATAAAAAGTAGTAAACATACCGCAGCGATATTCTCTAGAATAGCAGTTACTATTTCATGTTAGTAGACATCCATACTACTTTTTCTTGGAAGAACAACTATCAATTTTTATTTTCATCGATTAGCGATTTTTTATTACTAAATGTTCGTAATTAAACATTAGTACTAATGAAATAATTATTATTAATATTGAATAAATCTCTTCAGTTCTTTCATAATTAATAAATATGAGATAACCACTCAAAACCTGCAGTACATTTTTAGTAAAAGTTGAGTTGTGTTATTATATTCAATAAAATATAATTATTACAATAAAAGGACACAGAAAATCATGTATAATAATTAAACGCACGAGAAAAATGATTCCTTGGAATTTACGTAATGCATTAACGATTTATACTTAAATAAAGTTTTAAAATTAAAGAAATCATGTATTTATAGCATTTATTAACGATATCTTTCTCTTAATTTGAATCAGTGAAAAGTTCTGAGAATCGGTCTGTATACGCTGATTCTCAGTATTTTTAGCTGATTGAGGTTAAGACAGCAAGCAACAAATATTTTTATCGGAATCGTTTTCGTCGACTATAACTATAGAATAAATCGTATTAACTATAAACATGTTTTTCTCTTTGGCGCGTGCTGGAAAGAGGTTAAAAGTTTCGTTTCGTTACTAGAAAAAGTAGTTACATCAACTACAAAAAGTACTAAGGAGGAAGCTTTACAAATTTAATAGTTAATGCAACTATTTGAAATTACTAGCAATAACAAACATTGGTTTATTGGATTTACCAAGTTGTTTGTTGCAATCCCTACTTTTAGGTAGTTGATAGAACCAACCGTTTTTTTTTCATGTATTACCGATATATAATGAATTGTAAAACATAAAAAGAAATATATTATAATTTTTAAATGTAGGAAACTAAAATTTTTAATAAATTGAATATACAGGACTTTTCATGACATATTTAATAGTCGGATTTAAGACTAATCTTGAGGAAGATGAAAAATGCTATCCTATAAATCTCTCGAGTATGTGACAGTCGCAGAACTTAAAATGGGAATTTGGCGATGTCAACTGCCCGTAAAAAAATACGACCCGGCTTGTCTCCTCTCGTGAGAGGAAGAGCTCACCCGGGCGTCGAGCTTTGTAACTCGTACCGTGAATATAGATCGATTGAAATGTTAATACCCCGATAAAATTTAGAAATCATGGAGAATTGATTTAAATTCTGTTTTCAATGTTGATTTGAATGATGGTTGCAATTATCGCAAGCTAAGAATATTGCTTTTATACCTAATATAGCGAAAAAACCGTTTCGTTTATCCAGTATAAATAATGCTTCCCATAAAACATAGCACATTACGTCAGCAATGCTTTAAAGTACGGAGATTTACGGGGACATAAGTTGTGCTATTACGTGACAGATTCAATTTTCTATTATGTCTTTTTATTGTTTCTGAAACACATCAATTGTATTACATCGGACGAATTGAATTAGAAAAGAAAGTTTGTTAAACTATGGATAAAAAGCTGTTCGAGGCTAACGTCGGTCAATTTAGTCAATCAGTCCTCATACTGCTATATTTACGCCATGGTGCATACATGACTCAAACACCGGTGGCAAACCATGAGCTAATCTAACCTGTGCCCAGTTCATCACTAGTAATACATTCTTTGAAGATGGACAGACATGTATGCATCATGTTGGGTACTTAGCCCTTCGTGGATTACACTTGACTGAATTTTAACTGCACGTGGAATGGTGGGTAGGTTACATACTACTCTCTGACTTACTTTGGATTTTCGACTCTAGGTGCCATTGTGGCATTCTATTAACCAATTTGCGACATCAGTTACCGTTATGTAAAGAGTCTATGCAGGACCTCTATCTATAACACCTAAGAGTTAAAATAGTCAAACGTCTGTACCGGATTTTTATTTCTTGAAGGGTGCACCGTTTCCCACAATTGGGAAGTCCTCTATTCGATGATACTTTATTTTGTTCTCTTTGACTTTTATATAAAACCCTTCTGACACGTACGAAGATCATACCAGAATTAAAAACTAAAACTAGCCGAGAAGTCACTCGCGTAGAAGAACTGTAGCAGCGTTGACGCTTCCCCATCTCTCGGAAGCTCGAGGGACTTTGTAGAGCTGTTGTTTTCAAACTTCACATATATATCTTTTTCGCCACTTTTTTATTTTTAATAATGAACTTAGAAACAGGTAAAATTTACAATTACCGTTGACAAAAATTTCGCTTACATTGATATTCCACGATCGTGAATTTTGTTACCCGAGCGAAGAGAGAATGATAATCACTGGATGGAGACCACTATTTGGCCCGTTATATATACGGTATCTTTTAATACGTCGGGCAATAATTCGCCCTAGGGCGCAAAATAAAGAAAATATCGATTTTTTTAAAGCACATTGACACTATTGGTAGCAGTGCAATATGTGATTAACGATATATTCTTCCCTTTCAAATTCACCCTCGAAATTAGGTAATATGCAGTTCAGTTAGTAAAAGTGGTTGCCGAGAATTACGAATACCACATATGTTAAAAATGCAATTGCATTCATAATTAACAGTGTGCCATCCGTGTGTGAAACACGAGCCTGAAGGGCGTTCATGTGAATCATTAATTAATATTTCATCGACGGTACGCAACGAAACGAAGTGGCGTAAAAGTTGCAGCACAGAACGCGCAGGGACGTAAACCGCTACTTTTCCTCTCGTGCGCGTATGCACGATCCATAAAAATTCGCGAGTGCTTGTCCATTGGCAACGAATATTAATAACGCGCCGCACGGTTATAACTGAACGTAAAAGACTACAGTATAATTCAAGGCCCGTACGGCATTAATAGCGCATTATCCGGCGAACAATAATGTAGCCGTAATGATCGCGTTAACAATCGAGTCTCTACCGGTGAATTCACTTTTATTGCATTTTCAAACAACTTTTCCCTCACAACTTTGGGGAAATGAAATGATCCATTGCCTTTATAAATATTGGTGCTTTACAAGCTCTCGATATTGTAATAATCGTAATCAATTCCTAAATGCCTATAACGCTTTCTGCAATAAGTGGAAATTATTCAGATCTAATTGATACTTAATTTTTCACGATAAATCACGATATGGATATAATATTTCATTTGTAATACTTTTGCTACGTTTAGCGAATGTTGGACAACTATAACTATATAGAGTAAAATCAATATGAATTCTTTAATCGACTAAAAGTACTCTATGTATTCGTTGAAATTTTAAATATAAAATTTTTAATTTTTAACATTGAAATGAAAAATATTAATAATCATCCCAAAATTGCCCTTAATTTCCCCACATTATATACAGGGCCTGGGAGGAAAACTCTATGTGAATAAAACCCTAAAAATTCCGGTTAGAATCTCAAAATATACCAACATTTTATCGAATCGACAAGTCAACCTAGACTCTGGATCGTTTCGATATTGATTTTCCCCATGTTTGTTTATCCACATTTCGAAATCGTAAAATTGAAAATTTAATTACATTATTCCTGAAAATGTGTTGACCATAAGCACCTTTAAATCTAGTTTAAATTATATAAATTTTAAATGTAAAAAAATTTGAGGGCTTCCTCAAACCCAGCCGGAATTTATGCAGATTTTCCTACCGGGATCCCAGAAAAAGTTTCTAAAAACTATCCAGGGCCTGGGTTGTTTCCAGATAAAATTTCTACCAGGGATGTAGATTGTATGAAATTGTTAAAAACATAAAACAAACAATCTGTACGGTTTGCTTAAAGATGTCTTCTAATAAGAAATGAAAAATAATCCGCATAGCTTAATGACAAATCGCTCGAAAAATTATGACGATGAATAACATTGTTTTTAAATTAAACTAGCTTTATATATAAACTATGTGATGAATTTTTATTCATTTTTTCAAATCATAGAAAAATAAATGACATTTCTAAAAATAGAATCCATCTTCTATTTAATACGTGCATCCAAAGTATAAGGGAGTATGAGCCGGGTTTAGTAAGATGACAGTTTGGACAGATTTCACTTCGCGTTTTTACGTTGCTGTTGTTTTTACTTATCTGTGCTGAAACGAATTAAAATACATCAGCTCGAACAAATACTGTTAACGTCATAATACTCTTTCTATTTAAAGTATCTACTATACATAAACTTATAATAAAATTGGTTGAATAAATAGAAATAAACATGTTAATTCTTTTACATTCAACGATTACTCTCAGTATAAATACAAAATTTTACTACATGTAATTTAATCGTTAATTTCATAATACTTAATATGTTACTGTCATGACGTTACGTAATATCCACTTTAAAAAAATTAAATACTTACTGGACATGAAAAATATGTGAAAAAAATTGTTTTATCGAATTTAAAGCTGTTATATTTATTAATCAAAAAGTTAAGTTTAAACTCGATAAACCTATTTGTATGGCTCGCATGGCGCTAGTTCCGCGCAATATAGCGACAGAAAAAAAGTGTTTTGTTAACGTTTGTCGTTAAAATTTGTTAAATTTGCACTTTTATTTGTTACCCAATACAAACTCTGTGATGTTATATACAATATTTATTTACTACAGGGAAATTGGCTAGATAGCACTCGTATATTGCTACATAAACAAAACATTAAGAGTAGATCGCACGACCTATGCGCATTTCGAATTGATTGCGCGAAAAGTGAGTTTTAATTGAGTGAGATTTAATAATTCTTAAATTGTATAAGCCTTTTTAATATTTCCTCTAATAGCATTCAGTTACATTTAACGCAGATGTACAAGAAGACAGTGCATCATTTAGAAAAGATTTAAAAATATTTTACAAAAGAAACAAACGTAGAGGCGTCGAAAATTTGTCCTCATTTTAAGTACAAATCTTAGTCTTCATCTTATCGTATAAAATTCTGATTAAAAATGTGATTAAATTAAGAGAATACTGAATTAATACTATTTTGGTAGCGTAAATAAAACTAAGATTGTAATAAGAACGAGAACAATTTCCCACTCCTCTACGTTTGTGTTTTTTCGTAAAACATTCTTAAATATTTTCTAAATTGCATTGTTTTCTACTAATTTTAAATTATATTGTCATATTCTCTCATATTCAATATTCTTCTTGAAAAAGCTGCAATGAAAGTGTGCTATCAAACCTGATAGCAAAATGAGTTTGTTTACGGAAATAGTACAGAATATTGGATAGAATTTGTAAAGAATATTAATTATAACTCTTAGTGTTAAATGATGGAAAGCTGCAATAATTATTTTGAGTACGAAGTCAAGAAATTTGAGACAATTCAATGTTACAGAGATGCAAATAACTACCTACTAATTTTGGTTAATTTTGTGTCGCTGAATCCGAATCCAATAGTGAACATTTTTTATTAGCTTTTGCTTCCATGTAAAATGGGGTTAAAGTTCCAAAAAGGCTTTTTTATCTAACATAAATTTTTTATAATGTTTGTAAGGTCGAAGACGACGATTCTGATGTTAACATCAAGCTGTCATAATCACCAAGTACGGACAAAGTGAATTTATTTTTAAAATGTGATTAAAATGATAGCATTTCAATAAAATACATTTTATTTAGTAGAGGTTAAGATGTTTTAAGAGCGGCTCATTTCGATCGATTCGCACTTAGATTTTCTGAAAACTAGGAAGCAGTTAAATAAATTTTTGCACATAGTGCAGCCCTAAAGAGGCACAGAAAACCCTCTATATTAAAGGTACTTCTAATGTAGAAATGTCATTGCAATTACATTTTCAAAATTAAAATACAATGTTCATTGCCCAAAGTCATGCTTTTTAAGATTTAAAAAAAAATTCACTTTGTGCGTACTTATTAGTGATTGTGATAGCTCTCAACCGATAAATCTTAATTTGAACATCGGAATCGTAATTTTCAACCTTAAAAACATATTTTGAAACATATATATCACATGAAATGCTTATTTGTACTTGCAACAACCGATTTCAGTCACCCGTTCGCTTGAGTTTTTGTCGGTAGATGAAAAAGAGCAGTAGTAACAACCATTTTTGGAGAGACTACATTTAGCACATTGAAACCATCGCCCATTTAAGACAATATTTTTTTACTAGGTCGTATAACAATTTATCTTCGTGAAATAGAAGTTCTACGCTTCATTTTAATCTATTATTGAAGCCTTTGCAGTGTTTCTATTAAAAGATATTCTTCCGCAAACAAAATGATGTTTTTCCTAAATTTAACAAAGATTAGCGATTGTCATCTCCGTAACATTTTTTAGCTACCAGTTATAACTTTTAAATATATCCGTACTATTTGTTTATATTTATATATGAAATTATCAGACTTTCTATTGTTTTTATTAGAAAATAATTTCATTAACAGTATTTCTGCTTAAATTATTTCGAATTGTAGTCGTTTCAACCAGAAAATCTTTGAGGAAATATTTAATCAGAACTTTTATTCCGATTGAGTTATAAAGATAATAGATTAATTTTTCAATACTGTTCAAAAGGATTTTACATAAAAAATACAACGGAAATATTATTTTTAATAACCAATCTTTTATCAAACATACTAAAAGAATTTATAATAAAGAATTTTGTCGACCGTAGTATTTAATTTATTATAAACTATTCGTGAATAAACGGTCACTGTAGCCAAACGTATATGACAATAAGACGTCAACACGTAAACAATGTAAACATAAACAAAAATAAATATATATTTCGGCCATTGATCCTGGCCCTCATCAGAAAAATTTTGAAAAATTGAAATAAATAAAAATTAAAAAATTACAGACGGAGGTAAATCCCATAGGTATAGGTTACCTATAAAGCGCACAAAACAGCATTTTGGTTGGTTGGGCGGGTGCGTTAGAATTTTTTTCCCCACTTCAAGACCAGGGGATTTACCTCCGTCTGTAATTTTTTAATTTTTATTTATTTCAATTTTTCAAAATTTTTCTGATGAGGGCCAGGATCAATGGCCGAAATATATATTTATTTTTGTTTATGTTTACATTGTTTACGTGTTGACGTCTTATTGTCATATACGTTTGGCTACAGTGACCGTTTATTCACGAATATTTTATAATAAAAAAAATACTAAAAGAATGTCAATCTTAAAAAGAGTATATAACATCACTAGATAAGCCCAGGTATTTGTATTGAAACTCACGATTAGTAGTAAAGTCGGGGGCTCTAGATATCTGATCGTTATTGCTAGCTTATCACTTGTAAGAGACGAACACGCATTTCCTCGTAACATATCCGGGACTCTCCAACTAATCACTAATCACTGCTTCAACTAGATTCACGATAAGCCCTTTACCACGAAAACCGTTTGCGATAAACTATATCGCATTTAACTTCGCTCACATAAACCTGGAAAATATTTAATTCTAGGTTCCTTCTTTCACTTAATGCTGCCATTAATTGCCATGCATTATATAACAATTAATTACTTATAAATAATGATTGTAAGAATATATTTCTTTCGAAAAAAACTTTTGAATAAAATACTTTTACTTGCTTTAAAAAGTTTGCTGTGCAGACTGTGACTACTTAGATCGTAAGACCTAAGTAGTAACATTCGGTGTAAAATACCTAATCGACTTGCTATCTCCTACGAAGTTTTTCGAAATGCAAAATTAGTTTCAAGTGGCAAATTTTATTTCTCCGCTCATACGTTTGCATCTAATTTCTTACTTTCTTGATGGATTTACCAAGCATACTATGTCTGCATTACAATAATTTGCACGCCTCAACACTTCTCTTCGTGCATATCATACTTGTAAATTCGCATTTCCCTTCCTCACTTGAGACATCATTCAAGCTCCCTCTTCCATCTGCCATCCATGTACTAAACTTTTTCCCTTTCATCATATTTTTATTTAAAATCGTTTCCTATTTAATAATTTACCATTTATATTCGGTTAATTTATGAGTAGTACTCTTTAACTACTTCTCAGCATTCGCTACTTTCCTGTCGTAACTCATCAACATCTCTGTCTCTGTTTTCCGTTAATTTGAATCTCTCATTAGTTCCTGTTGCCGTATGGAATTTAGCAGTTTACTCTCAACGAAAATTTCTCACGAAATCATCCAAATGGAATTAAATATTTTCTATTTTTAGCTATTCAATATTTTCAATTAATTCTAGCAGTGACTTGATAATATTCTTCAATTTCATTACTTATCACATTAGTACAGGATCAAAATGTTAACATTATTACTCAGAATGGAATTGCCATTTAATCCTTTCAAAATCACCGAATTAAAGCAGTGGGTAAATATTTACAAACTGTATGTGACATGGTTTTTAAGGTCGCTCAATACGAGAAGCTGGCATGAGATTTTCATAATTCAGAATGGCGGATCAAAAATTGAAAACATTACCGAATAATCATAACAATTGCTACTGGACGGTTTTTGCGGTCGCTGAATACCAATCTGGTGTTCCTAATTCCTAAGATTCAAAATGGAGGGTCCATGATGGCGGATGGAAAATTGAAATCATTAGTAAACTCCCACGAAAATAGTTTCAAAATTCAAAATCAATATCATTTTTATATTCACTCTTTTCACTTAATTTACACATTTCCATTAAGTAATGTCAATTTTACTTTAATTTCTAAGATCTACTAACAAGAATTATGGTCCGTCAACGAAAACGGAAGCAGAAATGTCTTTCCTTGAGTTATGTAGTAATTTGTGAAAGTATTTCCGTCCAAATGGGGATATTTCTTGAGGATAAGCGTCAGGCGTCGTCGCGTCGAATCAAAGCTCCGCAACTGCGGCTGACCTCATCAAGACTCTCGCCACTTACGGTGGTCAGCCACAAACAGCAGCGAATACTCGTCGTTTCTCTAAATCGTTAGCACGCCGCCCGGCCCTGTTTTCCACACATGAAATCGGGAAATAGCCCTCAAGCCCTTTAACACTAATCCTTAGTTGCTTTAGTTTATGAAAGAAATAAATGTACTTGCATCCAGTCGTTCTTACGAGGTTGAATTCAATTTTAAATGAAAATCCATCTGATGTTGTTACAAAGATTCGTAGTTGTGTACTTGGAAAAATATTGAAAAATAGTAGATTGTGCAACTAGGGAGCAAAATAGGGGTTAGCCGATGAGTGCGAGTTTGACGCCCCAGCGAAGCGAGGGCGGCATTTCGCACGAGTCTACAAATACCTATTCTCCCTTGTTGCACATACTATTTTCTCAGAATGCGAGAATATATTGCGGGAGCAAAATAACACATTCTCTCCCTACGGAGCAAAATAAATATATCTGAGAGCAAGGTAAGTTTCTCGCATTCTGAGCGCAAAATACTATTTTGCTCCCTTTATCGAGGGAGCAAAATAGCACGCCCTCGTATGAGAAAATAGTATGTGCAACAATGGAGAATAGGTATTTGTAGACTCGTGCGCATTACCGTCGGGCGTCAAACTCGCACTCATCGGCAAACACCTATTTGGCTCCCTAGTTGCTCAATCTACTATTATTCAATACTTTTCCAGGTACACAACTCCGAATCTTTTTAACAACTTCAGATGGATTTTCACTTGAAATTTTGTGGTTTTTTACACCCTATATTGCGGGAGCCAAATAGCATTTTGCGCACAGAGTGTGAGAAACAATATTACAATTTACATTCGTTTTATTCATTTCAACAGATATCGGATGGGAATCCTGAAGAGCGTATTAGGTATCAAGGACGCAATTTTCGGCTGATGGAAGTGAGGGTGACAATAAGACTAGTTTGGAGATCGATATTTCGCACATAATGCTTAAAATATTTTTCATTCTGATATGCGCGAAGTCCTAGATCTGCATTTCTCCCATAATAGAATTTTATCGGCGAAATATATAGAAACAAAATGACTTCATTAAAAATGGATTTGAATTCCGAGGAGGTCTCATAAAGATCCAAACACTGAGGATGATATAACATCCTGTTTTTCTCAATAAATTTAGAACTGTTGTAAGCAATAAGCTGACTATTTTTTATGAGCATCTGTTATTTTTGTTTATATCATGCCGCTAAGAACCAGATATTTCAAGACTTTCTATAGTGATGTATTTTATCGTAACAACTTTTAAAAAGTCAGGTTCTTCATCGCACAATTGTGAAATGTCCGGGTTTTCGCCTGATTTTTAAGATATCTGATTCTTCGTACCAGTCATTGATTTCATCTTTCAATGACTTTGATGTAGACCTGATAGTGTCAAATAAACACTGGATTCGGATTCAGCGATCCGGAAAACTAAGATATACAAATTTACTGAGATATCAACTGTATTCTCTACGTTTGACCTTTAAATGACCTTGTCCTAATTCAGATGAATCAAAGAGATATCGGATTTTGATTCAGTCACCCCAAAAATATGCAGAAAGCAACGACTAAACCAATGTCCTAATTGTTTTTAGGACATTCCACTCCTTTTTTTGTGTTTATTTTAATATATTACAAAGAGTAGAATCACATATCTGCAGGCAATATTTAGCTATTTATGTATGTTTTTACAAAACTCAAAATAATGAAGCCAAACACAAGGTAAGTGGGAGCAATTATTATATGCGACGTATAATAGCAACGCATAAAAGCATTAGTATCCATTATTATTTGTTTAATTTAATTTCACATAAATTGAATGAATATTATTGTTATACATAAAGTGCAGGTATATAAAGAAGAGTTTTTCGATAAAAAACAACATGAATCTTCATCTACAAACGATATTTTTAACAAGTGGTAAATGCCCACACAATTTGAATAATGTCGAAATGTCATTAATCGAAATTTGCATGATCATTCTGGCGGGAATTTACATAATTCATTTCCGCAGGTCGTAAAATTAAGTGAAACTCGATTACGTGAATATGAGAATAGATATGAGAAAATTGTTTTTCCACGAAGGTTATGAATTATTAATAATTTGACAACATACATAAGGCTTTATCTATTGCAATATGCCACTGATTTATAGTCGCATATCATTGACTTTCATATCATTATTTATGTACTTGGTACATTTACATATATCCACATTGCATTCTTTTTGATATTTAGATGATAGCCACGCTTATTACAATATTTATAACACTGAATAGTTGATGCGAGAGCAAATTTCTTTATGAAATATCAAATAGTAATTTATTGGAAAGATCAAAATTCGCAGCATTTCATTAAATTTAGAGACAGCGTGAAATGTTAGTAGTCAACTAGAGTAATAGAAATTGTTATGATATTGCTCCTTATACACAGGAACGACCATCGTCGGTAGAGCCAAAGTGCAATTTGTCGCGTAGGGTATTTGTTACGATGCACATGCTGCATAGCTGTTAGTTGAGTAATATGCAGATTGTCTAAAGACCGCCGGGAGTGAAATTATTATACCACTGCGCAATTGCGGTGACAAATGTATACACCCAATATTAATTCCACAATAGTGGGTCCTCAGTGAATATAAGAGAATTCTAGACGCATTCTTCTGTTTACTTTTTAATTTTAAAATATCCGTATGAAATAATTACAGGTGCAAATTACTAATAATATCACACAGCGAAACGGTTATTATTGTTTACTAATGAAATGAAAGTAATTTTTAAATCGATACAAGTCTGGTACACGTCGTTTTATCTTGCACAACGAAGGTGATACCGTAGGATAATAACAAGCTCGTGGATTCGGTGATACGACGTTGACCTACACAACGACCCCATTCCTGGGATGTCCACCCAACGCGCAATACCCGAATTCCACCTACAGCAATCCGAACCGGCGCCGGATGGCACGTGAATCTGCAAAGTGAATTTCATCTTCTACGACAGCTATGGTTCACGACAGGTTGCAAATATCCCTGAATAAAATGCAAGTCGATATTAAAAAAAATACAACAACACGTTACCGTAAAATAAATAGAGGTGTATAATCAAACGGAAAAGTATACGTCCGGAAATTAATTTAATAAATATAATTTACTCGAATTTATTGGAATATGAAAAATAGTTCACTATGGTTTGTAATTCATACAAGTTTACTTACTTTAACAAGAAAAACGTATTGCAAGCGTCATGAATAAAGCGAAAACAATCCCAGAGATAACTTGTCTTTCACTTTTTCCTTTATTTATCTTTTGTCAACTGACATAAATGTGCGTTTGCCACATTTTAGACCAACGTTTCTGTGAATATTGAAGTACTTATGCTAATTTAGCAGCGGCAGAGAGCATCCTGGATGTGCAGTAAAGAATTTTAATTGAAATTACTTAATTAACGCGAGCAGGCATTGCTTGGCCGCAGACCTTAAAGAACCGCAAATGGTGCGATATAAAAGAATAATTCCGCGGTTATCTAAAAAATTTTAGATAACTTTTTGTGTTACATTTTCGTTATATGCACCTAAATTATTACTCCTACAAAAATTGACTGCCTGTAGGTAACAGTAAAGTGCTGTGGTACGGCACTTAACGTTAGTAAAGTCAATTACGAACGCGCTTGGCTGGAAGGGAGAGAGGTCTACTTCTCTGGCGACGACGTATCGGCGGGCAAAGTGGTATTTAGGCTCGAGCAATATATATATCTATATATATATAGGCGTTTTCAATATAACTTGGTATACTCCACTTGCTACGTTTATAACATATACGCTGCATTTCCTTTCGCAATTTCCCCATTTTCCGCCCTTTTTGAACAATCTTTGCAATCATATGCTATAATTACTGCCCTTTACGTAAATGATAAAGAAAATTTTAATGTTCGAAATAAAATGAAATAAAAGATATCTAAAGTTTAAAGAAATAAACGGAGGGCGCTTTTCACTCTTTTGCGCCCGCTTCTCATTTTTTCATGATTACGCACCCGGTTTGTACTTCACTAGAATTATAAAGGCACAGTATTTTATGTACAGATTTAAGCGAGATTAGTGGAAGTAATAAGAGATAAGCCTGCGGTCATCAATGCCTTCCTTTCCGCCCTTGACACACAATATTTTCCAATAAGTAGCTTAAGACTGATCCATTCAAACACCGAAAGACTTCCATGAATGTATTCTTTCACACTGTTAAATGCACTATTCTTCCCGAATATTAGCAGTCTATGTACACTTTTTGAGTCGGTTAAGAGATAGTCTAGACCACCCTTATTGCTTTATCGGGAATGTTCACAATATCATCAGCATTTTTAAACGTTATTTAAATCGATTTTTGCGTTATCAATAGAGATATCGATGGCACATACTACGAAAACTCTCGATATGCATTTACTGACATCCTCCAACATATATCGTGAAAATATTTCCGCATGTTTTTCATCAGCTAATTGATGAAAAAAAGTGAAAGTCAGCATGAAAGGGATGCATAAAGTGGCAACTCTGGCGATCATCAAGAGGCGCGTCCTCGACACGACCTTACGGAAACTGTCAGAGAGCAGTGTTTCCTGACTTTGTTGTCGAGCAATCTAACAACAGGCCAGGAAGCTTCAGTGCTTTTCAGTAGCGATAGAGTAAAGTTGCTTCTAGTTTCAGGCTGACGTCATCTAGTTCTTGGCACTTCCTAGGGCATACCTGGCCAATAGGCGAAGGTTTCTTGTTGGACGAACTTGATGAGATGATGGTCTTAGAGCGAGTTCCACGATCGGCACTGTTTGCCATCAGAAGTTTCATTTCGCCACACGCTTCAATGAGCATTTTCCTGAGAGATGAGAATGTATAGCTTCTCGATCTACCGCGACTACCCGCGAAGGTCGAATCTAAACACAATTGTGAACAAATCATTGTGACGATCATAATCTCTTATGTTTACAGTTCGGAAACCTGAAGTTGGCCTGAGTTTTTAATGGAATGGCTAAGTGCTTTTTAGAATGTCAAATGTTATATTTCGGTGCCAATACAAAATATCTCTAAGAAATTTTTTTTTGTTTCATGTGTTAACTTATTATTATAAGCGTCATGTCTTCTGTGAATTTTTAATTTATAAGGTCTTACAAAAATATAATTTAGGCGACAAAAAGTTTGGCTAACTATATGAACTACCATTCGAGTACAACTGAGCTAGGAAAATCGTTATTAACAAAATGCAATTTTGCACGATTACGCAATTAATTTATATTACCCTTTAAGGTCATATTTTATAACCAATGTTTGAAATTTTATAAAAATAATATTGATGTAGTTTTATGCTTTGTAATAATCATGAAGAACAGCTGTAATTTATCAACATCAAATACATCATATTCGTATCCGAAATTTTAGTTATTAATCTCACGTACAAACTAGAAAGTCTTCCTACGTTTTTTAATAATGTACATCGTAATTCAGAGGTATCTTATTTGCTGTAAGACCTGAGCCCTTTCACCTTGTGGTTAGTTGGATTCCATAGGAAACATATGTGGTATGCAGAATTCGTTATACATTACAACGCGTCTGGCAGAATGTTTAAGATTAAATTCCCTGTCTACAACGTTTCACGTTCATTTTGAAATTGTTCTTAAAGTAAGTAAAATGGAATTTTCTTATTATAAAAAATTAATTTCACATATTGTGCTTATAAATTATTAAGTCAGTAAAAATGTTATTTTCACGAGAAAGCGGCTTACTATAACGTTAATCGTAAACAAAGGTATAATATTGTGAACTGATAAATGTGGGAGGGTGAATGAAATCAAATCAGTTCGTCATCAACGCATTTAAAGTTAGTGAATGAGGTTGGACAATTTTAATTAAGCTGTGAATTTCTTGATAATCTATCCGTGCGACAGGAAAATACGTGAATGGGTATAGTACAAAAACAGGACTAACTGTAGAACGCACTTTGTCTACTAGTATGACAATATAACGTTGGCATGAAATTGATAAACGTCTCGGAGATTTCAGAGAACAAACTTATTTAACAGTATTCTTTCAAAATCGAGTCCAATAATTGCAAGTGAACAATGAACGAAAGAATTAAATCGATTTGTATTAATTATTTCACCTTAACGTTCGCATTTCTACTGAGAATTTATATATTTTAATACTCCATGAAATGTGTTGAACCCTCATAGCAAATGCGTATATAACCTCTCCAGATGCATTGAATAATATCGTTTTAAGAGAAAATTTATTATTCATCTGCAAATGCTTGACACAGAAAATGAGCAAAAATTTACCGCAAAAACAAATGTGCAAAATCCTGTTTCAGACAATTTTTCAAGATAAAATCTCACTTTTCTGTCTCTAGAGTGACCGTATAACCACAACCCCCCCCCCCCTTTTTTTATTTTGAACATTATTCGCTAAATTTATGTTGATGGAGAAGGGATTTCTGTTTTTTTTCTAAATCGGGACAAAAGCTGAAATTTTGAAATGCAAATATTAAGTAGTCAAAAAATAGGGGGAAAATGTGAAATCGCATTTTATTAAGACATAAAAAGCGTAATTTGAACTTAGAAAAAATGTCTGAAATGAAATAGATTTCTGAAATGATTTTGTTTTCTAGAGATGCAGATTTTTTCGACAAAGTACTTTTATGAATTTTGCTTTCAAGTATTTGCAGACAAATAATCAATTTTCACAACAAATTGCACAAGTCAGAGAATCTGGAGAAGCTTTTGAAATAGCTGGATTCGCTACTGGAATAGCGACACTTTTCATCGAATACTTAATATATCAAACTTGGTAGAAATTGGAGAGTTGAGGAGAAATAACTGGAAGGCTCTTCGTGAAATGTTTCGTATATAATTAACGATGATAGTGTGTTTTACACACATTTTAGTATTGCTTTATGATTAAGGTACAAGCCTATTCTGCCGATCAAGCAAATAAATTGCACAAAAGTTTACATCGAGTGATTGCAGTAGTCTGGATGAAAGATTTCGTGAGAGAATGCGGATACAACCTGCTATCTTACGTTCAAGAACCTAACGAAAATGTCCGGAGATGCTTGGATGCACGTAGGAATCGGGATTAGGTATTAAGACGATTTCAGACAGCAGCCAACCTCTCACAGGGCTCCGAAAGCTTAAGATTAAGCCCCCTTTACGCTAAAATGGGAGTCGACTTTGAAGAATCTATGCTTCCGTAAACTCCGGAACTATCTTTTGATAGAAGATGGGAAATTAACTTCGAGTATTATGTGCGCTTTCTGAATTTATTACATTTTATAAAGCTGATAAAAAAGCTTGTTTAAGATATAGGAAACAGGCGTTACATTGCACAGGATATTATAAAATCTTGTAATTGCTACAGTTGTACGGCACGTGAAGCAAAATATCGCTCCATAAAGATTTTATTTGCGATTTTTGTTTGGTTTTGTTTACATCTTTCTTGACACAATATACATTGTTCACGGAGCGCTCCACAGCATTTGTGTGCTGTTTTGCAGCCTGACCTGTATTATTACACTAATAGCAATGAACGCTAAATTACATAAGTACTATAATTATGTGGTTGCGGGGAAAAACGGCCTAAATCGAAAAAGTCGATTACGAGAAAATTAGAAAAAACTGTTTAACTGTTCACAGGGTTTACTAACAGTGCTCGTAATCAGTATGAACATCAATAAAGGACATCTACGACATTACACGTATACATTTTTCGCATCTCTATAATAATATAAGTTTTATTGCAATTGAAAAATGTGGAGTTAGGCCGTTACTCTGAAAATCAGTTTCATTTTTTTATGAATATTGAGCAAAATTAAGTACTTTTTATGAATATTTAGAGACTACATGCAGCATCATACATGCAGATGAATATTAGCATCTACAATGACAAATGTATTTAGAATTTACGAAATAGTTACAAATACAAGAGCTCAAAATATGATTTGCGATTTCAACTCGCATTACAACATTGTTAATATTAACGTTTCTTATAATAATTCACGAAAAGAACGACTTGGATAGGATAACCAATAAATTTATTGCCCTTACCAACTGCCTGAATGGACTGAGATCTAGACAAGAAAATTGTTAGCAACAGTACTTCAAGTTGGTTAAGTGGACTATTTAATTGTTTGTGTTTATTATAGATTAATCGCATCATACTGTCACGGAGTATAAGTAAAAGCCATCTAATTTCGTTTACAATCAGGCCAACAAATTAATACTCTAGGCCAACCAACTGAGTTTATTTATTACGCGGGCTATTTTTTAATTTTTTCTAATTAGCTTCAGATGGTAGACGAAACCAAGTACAATTCATTACTTGGTTATACCAACCAATTTGTACTTGATTCTCTTAATCAATTTGTTCTTTTTTGTGTAATATTAATAATAATAGAATTGTTTCGATTTTCTTAAAAACAGCCTAACTAAACCCAGTTAGGCCGTTTTTCCATAAACGGTATTTGTTTTAGCCTTAAAAAAATTCTCTATTACTTCGTAATGAATACATTAAGTGCAACATAACATGCTCTTGCAATTTAAGTCATTTCCGGAAAAAGCACTTAAGGCGAGTTAGGCCGTTTTTCTACGCAGGCCCTCAATTCCACATAAAGGTAACAAATAATGTAATAATTAAATACAATAACAAGTAATGTTATTTCCGCATTCCTCAATGTATAAGTAACTTGTTCAGTTACATGCTGTAATATACGTATTTATACGAAATGTATATCACTAAATCTTTGTATTATCTATGTATCGACTTAGTTGGTTGGTCAGACAGGTGAACTCCTCAAGCCAAAGTGAACAAATAAATAAATAAATAAATAAATAATGGAAATATTAAACAACAGAGAGATCCGCTTTTAATAAAAGGACTAGTTTTAGGTCATAGTTACCACAGTTTCTCTGGACAAAGTAAATCTTGAATTAAGATCCATAGATAGTTAATTTTAATATGTAACAAAAAGAAGCCTTGTTGGGCTGAAAAGTAGACTTCTTCAAAAGTCATAAAACTATCTTTACCGTACGCCTAAAATGCAGTATAAAAAATTAGATATCATAATATCAATGTGAGCTTAAATTAAGCCGGTTGAGAATTTTAGACTTACATTATTTAGTCTAAAATCGAGCTTCCATACACTGAAAACAACTCTTGGTTCAATAAAACGTGCAACCGATAGCACAATGAAATGTACTAATATTTCAACGAATGATATATTTTATTATTACTACGAAAAATTATTTTTGTTAGTAAGCATTTATTGAATGAAAAGAACCTTTTATGTAATTAACACCATTAAATCTGCATAACCAAAAAATGGTAATAATGAGAATCAGATCAAATACGTGGTTGTTACTGAACCGGTTTCATGTTGTAAGATCGTTATTGTTTATGTTGTTTACCCTTATTGTGTGTTTGTCTAAAATAAGTTCGTAATTGCTATTAAATTTGTATCCTTCGTGCGTCTTGAAGAAAAACCCAGAAAGCTTAAAACAGTCATCATGATCGTCTCCTTTAAAGCTGTTAATAAAGCCCCTATTTCGGGTTAGTCGCGAACAGTGCTTGATCTAAGCCTTCCAGTCTTAAAATGAGAAATGATTAAATCTTCTTTTAAGTTTCAGGACAGCAAGAATTTATTTTAAGACCATATTCTGACTTAATGGCTAAATTTAGGCTAATTTTTATAAGAAGTCGGTACTGGTTATGAGGCTTATTTTTTTCTGTATTGATTTCTTAGCAGATTTTGGAAATAGCATATACACTGCTTTATTAAAGTTATATTAAGCAGAAAAAAAGTCTGAAAATTGTTACATCTCAAATCAAACACTGTTAAAGGCTTAATTTCAGTCTAAAATTGAGCTAATTTTCTTAAATTAAGTCAATATTTGCGCTTAAAGTCTGACTTTCAGACAGCAAAGTTTAATTTTAGTCGAGATTTATGTTTGAGTAACAATTTTTTGAGCTTGTCACACCTAAGGTAGAGAATTCTTATTTCAAACCTGAATAAAGTTTTCTAAACTAAAAACAAGGTTTTGAGCGAAAATATCGACTTAATTTAAGAAAATTAACACAATTTAGGCTAAAATTAAGCCTTTTACGGTGCTGAATTGAATATGTAACAATTTTAAGACTTTTTTTTATTATGTATTCTTGTCTGCAACAGTCGGTATTTCTTAAAAACAAAAAAATAAAAGGATCATAGATAACCGATTAATAGTCAGCATATGTCTACAGTTACCTACCATTTACACAAATTTTGCATGTAAGACGATCGTTTGCGTGCGGTGCGGTATCGATTACGAATAATACTGAATGGATCGCGGTATGTAAAACATAT
Organism: Trichopria drosophilae; assembly: GCA_030407085.1. NCBI lineage: Eukaryota > Metazoa > Arthropoda > Insecta > Hymenoptera > Diapriidae > Trichopria > Trichopria drosophilae. The sequence goes on along the minus strand of CM059582.1, from coordinate 9,816,645 downwards.
TTTGTACTTAATTCTGCTGAACTTATATTTAAAGTCAATTAAAATATTTAAAAATAGCAAACATATTTTAGCATAGAATCAGTTCGTTATGTATATAATTTATAATAAAACTTTCAAGATAATTACAGGGATTTGAGGGAATGTAGGCAGTAATCATCAAAAGCTCGAATATTCCAATACACTGGGAAGACAATAATAACTCGTGTACCAAATTTTAAGTATGATTTGGTATTATCATTAACAAAAAAAACATAATAAAATATTTGAAAGCATTGGCGTAAATGAGCATTGTTTCACTACAATGCTGACGCAGACCAATTAGTCCTTTAACGATACAGTTGCAGTTATTAAGTCCTCGTAGTTCAGTGCAGTGCCAATTACAAAAAAAAACGGGGCAAATATTACTGAAAGTTCATCTTTGAGTATTTCGTTTAGCTCAGCTCAAAATGCAGAAAACTATAAACACTTGAAAATTCATTATGTTTAATATTAAAAAATCCGATATTATCAATGTTTACTAAACACGATGTTACTAAACAAATGGATATTTGTATTAAAATGAATGGTCTCATAAAAAAGAGTCTATCTACTTAAAAAAGATTTCTACTCTATGTACCGGTGTAATCCAAACGCCGTGGGTTCGAATCCACATTTGAACTCGATTTTATTGTTAATAATTGAATTAATTTCTACTGTATACAAATATATACAAATATGTACAATTATATAGTAGTGAATAGAATACATCAGGAGTTTGGCTGATTGCGCTTGATCGATCCATTTTCAAAATAAGCTGACCAGCTGAAACAGTTAGGCAGAGTGACTGATAAAATAGAACCAAAAAAGATCGATGCATGAAGAAATATAGATACAAATCGAATGTGCAGAGAGGAAAATATTGTACACGTACATCACTGACGATGAAATATGATGCTCATCGCTTTGATACTGGAGTTGGAAAACTGTCTTTGGGGCAACGACGCTGACGAGAAATAATTGAATGAAATCGGAATGGGAGTAGTGCCCGTGGAGTAATTGAACTTTTCTCTCATGCAACAGAAATTCGAAGTACGAGAGAATGATTCAAAAACGAACCTTTGTAATGGATAGAGTACACAACGATGTTAAAACAACATACTGCCAAATAAACAACGATTTTATACGAAATGCTCCATTGCCTCAATGCAGAATTTGAAAAAGCATCTTTTTATTGTGATTTCTGCGTATTCTACCGAAACAGTCGTCAGAGATTTTACGGATGATATAATGTCTAGCAAGCTTTTAGAGCACTACTCCGCTACATATTCACCAGAGTTATCTGAGGATCGAACGTCACCCAGAAATAGTGCAGAAAGTGCTATTGAAGATTCGGTGCCGTACACTGCATCTCATCGAGTAAGATGGATGTTGTTCTCCATTAAGTCTGCTCTCTCTCTTCCTCTCTCGTCGTGGTGTATCTGTATTCACGTCAACCACATTAATACCAATCCTCGACGATCGTTCATCACGTTGCAACCCCGAAAACCCAGTTTTCTTATTCAAGTTTCTAACCCTCATCTTTTGAGGCCCTTATAAGACAATTGATATCTATTCTGCTTATACGAGTATATAAAAGTTATATTATGCAGTGACATATTTATTGCCTAAAATAGTCACATACTAGATTTAACATTCTTTGCTTTTACCCGTTTCCTATCATTTGGAACAAACAATTGTATTACAACAGCAGATTGCAGTGCCTTGGAGAGTGCATTTACAATATTTTCTTACGATTCTACGGATGTTTCCCTGTTTACAATTATTAACGTTATATATATCAGAAAATAAATTGGAGTAGTTGTATATTTTAAACTACATCTGTAGAGTATGATAACGCCGAATTAATGCGGTGATTATGTAATTTAATGGAATTTCACTAGAAATACTAGCTGGTTTAGATTTTAATAAATAGAAAGGATTAAAAATCTTTATTGAAGTCACGGATTTTACATAAGGAAAAGCATTAAGTAGTAACACGCCGCATTGTGTGACGTCCCACTAGGTGTGGACTGTTACTACTTAAAGAAAATGCTGGACTCTAAGTAGTAACAGTTCGCACCTAGTGGGGCATCACACAATGCGCACTATTACTACTTAGATTCCTGCATTTTCGTACGTATAATCCGCGACGTTAAGTTGTGACTAAAAAGAATGATGAAATTTAAATAAACACGAATAGGTATTTTTTCTACATAATTGTGCATTTTCTGGAAAATATTAATATAGGCGGAACCCTGTAATAGTACACAAATCATATCAATATTTTGTTTACCTTCTTTCTTATATTTGAACAACTTCATAACAGAATAAATCATAAATTCCACTTGTGATATATAGCTTAGTACAAACAACGGTCAAAGGTGAAGTGGGATTAAGAACCCCGTCTGGATAAAAACTGAGCACAAGAGTAAGACATAAGTGACGGGAAGTGGAACTAACGTGAGGAAGAGACGAAGCGAAAAAGAAATCCGGGAAATAGTACAGAATTTAAGAAAAGAAACCGGAAAGCCCGAGATAACCTACCAGAAAGGAATGTAAGAATGGAAGAACATCAGAAATACTAAGACAGTGAGAGAAATAGAGAAGTAAGTTGGATATTGGCGAAGCAAGTCGAAGTGTGTAGCAGTTTCTCTCTCTCTGGACGGATACCTGCCAACGTAAAGAAGAGTATGCTTTGGCAGAAACTCGCTTCCTCCGAGATGCAAAAGGAATCTGGTGAAAACTTGCTCCTGACAATAGAGTACGAGTAGAATTGCAACGACATACTTCGCGCCTCGAATAAAAGCCAGGTTTCCCGCAGGTAAAATGATAATTCCGTACAACGAAGTAGTGCTTATTCTTCAGGAATGATTGCATTTCGCTGTTTTGAAAGAGCATATTCCGTTACTTTCGTCTGTCTTTCTTTGAAACCTTTTACGGTATACTGAAGATTCCTATTTCCCTGTCATACAACACCTTTTATTGCATTTTCTTTTCTGAATAATAAGCAACCAACAACAAAAATGCAGGGATAATTAGAATTAAAAAAAAAATATAAAACTGATTTTCGTCCTGAGTTTAACCACTTGGAGGGCTGACTAAATCTATATATTCTGAAGCGATAGAATAACAATATACATTATTTGCAAATTAGATATTTTGAAGCGGTCATGCCCTTATTTTAACTTTATAATTAGCAATAGGAGTAAACTATAAAGAATGTCAGATAATATATAAGAGAAAGATGGAACTTAGGTATGGGTGGAAGGTCTAGGGAATGTAGGGAATAGCGGTGAAGGAGGTGAGAATGTGGCGAAGAATGAAATGTGAGGCGAGGTTAGGTAGGGTGAAAGGGGCTCAGTGGCAGGCGAGACTGACAAGAGGACACGCTCCGGCAATAATGAACCCCTTCTCGTTCTTGAGCGCTAAAAATACGACTAGCTGCCGGTTATGAAGCACGTCGGTCCCCCGGAGGAGATTGTAAATGCCAATGGTTATCATGATCTTGCTTTAATTGGAAATAGTTTCTTGTGCTTTCAAAATGATAGATAGAATAGACTGCAATGCAAAAAACAAAATTCCAAACTTTATCAAAATTGTTTAATAATAAATATGAAGTCACGAAAATATGCGGATCTGAAGCTTATAGTCACATATGCCATGAAAGTTCTAACAACGGAATCATATTGTTATTGTTAACGACTGAGCACGGGAAGCAAACTGCCTTAATTGACGTCGGCGACATAAATCGAACGTAGCAAACATAATGGGTTGGTCTGTAAACAAAGCGTCGCTCTATTTCGCCCTTTGTGCGATATTCAATAAAGACCAACTATTTCTATTGTTATAATTACTATTAATGCAGTTAGATTACTTACATCTCCGACGTTCGGTCGTTGGACCAACAATTGTTAACTCTAAGAGGAATCGATATACCAAGGACCACAGTACTTGACACGAATCGACCTTAGGAACCCGATGAGTTGACACAGATTTCAATCTTTTAAAGGTAACTGCTGGATGGACACCAATTTCATAAACGGTTGATTCATTTTGCAATACCGAAATTACAACTGAGCTTAATAATGTTGCACTTCTCATTCTTAGTAACTGTGACGTAAATGACTATATATAAAGATAAATTTCATGGTCTCCCAAATAGTTCCTTTGTGCACGATTACCTTCCACGTAGAGTAATATGGTACATTAAAGTTTATTTTGGATTGTCGGTGGATAAGTAATGAACTTTTTTTTAAATACAAAATTAATTTTTACTTAAAACTTAAGCTTTATAAATAAATAAAGAAACTTTTTGATCCTGGAATTTTGAGGTTACATTTTAGATTTCATTCTTAGATAAGGGGTTTGAAACAATTCGCAGCTGCATCAAACAATTGCTTTAAATCATATAAATTTGTTTCGAGCAGTTTCAGAATTTAGAAATGTTTTCAATTACGACTTTATTTTTTATTTAATTACATAGATTTTTAAAAGCAAAGATGGACCATATTAAACATGGCTGCAATACACTCTACTATTGGAATATTATGCAAGTGCCTCTCACTGCTTCAAACGTAGTTGATCATGCGGTATGCTATTGAAAAATTTAGTACTTACCAAGTAAAATTCTATGACAGTTCTACAAGTGTCTCCATTCAAATACCATATTTAAATGTCTTTATATTGCCCAACAGTGTCAGTAACACTTGACTGCCTTGAAATAGTTCTAGGTACGACGAATCAATTATATCGGAGGAAACCGCATATCCATCATGCATCCGTCACGCCTCCAACATTTTTGCTAAGCCAATTACATTAATTTTCAATCACCTTCAAGCAAACTTTTGTTTATAATCAATACAATTTTTGGAATATAGTCTGAATGTTTGAAGACATAATTGTGGAACACAATGATATGCAGTTATTAATGCGGGAAATGGTGCTCGTGTATATGCAAAATGTATATTTTTCATCGTGAACTTAAAATGCAATTTCTAAAAAGCTTGCAGAAAACTAATATCTTCATTCTAGTCGGTTACTGAAAGTCACGACAGTATTTGTGGGAAGAATAGAATTGAGAATTCGATGCAGCATGAGCAATGAAAGGAAAAATTGGAATTTTTGACTGTCTGAGAGAAACCCGTAAGAAAGCACGAATGCTGTAGAATCGGTGCTGTATGCATATACGAGCTATGAAGAAATGAACGAGTCGAGACGGCGACGTCGGCAAAAGTGCGAGAAGAGATGAGTCAGGAGGAAAACAGACAAAGACGAACGTTGCTATAGAAGCTGGGGACTCGACACCTAAATGGAGATGTCTTGTATGCAGAGTCAGAAAGATTGCGCTCAAGCTACGGGCTTAGCTGAGAGACAAACGTCGCTAAAAGCATAAGGCACAGATCTCTTCCACTGGACAGGACATAAATTGGCCCTTGCTTTTAGTTAGTTTCACTATTTTTCTATTTTTTCCATTAGAAAGACAGATATTTTCGGTTGAATTGGTTTTAGATCGAATATTTCAAGCGTAAAAGGACTCACACGGTCTGAGCGTCCGCTTTTGTCATTATCCTAGGTAAGAAACAATCTTTATTTTGCATGAATACCCTCGTGAAATCCGTTTGTTTTAGGTGTGTGCTATATTCTTTACCTCGGCGTCTCGTCTACCCGTTTCATTTACAACCCCCATTCGTGTTTCTATCCCTAACCGTCTTTCGAATACTCCCATCTCATCTCATTGAATCTGTCGTGGTAAGCAGCTTCTTGTTACCGCTTTTGGAGTAATCCCATTAATTGAGTAAAAAGAAAACTGAATATTGTCACACGTCCTAACATTATTTTAATAAATATGCTGTAATTATATTGTATTTACGTCTGTTTTTTACAGCAAGGAACAAATACGTACCCGTGGAAAATATGTAGAGCACTAATTTTTCTACTAAATCAACGAGATCTTGTATGTTTAGAAATGTCAGATAGATATGGTGTAAGTGGTTATGTATAAAGGATTGGACAATAAACATAGTAATTGTTGGTTAAAAGATTAGTAGCGAAATAGTACGTTTCACATCGTTTCCTTCATACACGCCTCGCTGAATAAAATATTTCTCTAAGTTACGTTACCAGCAGTTTCTACCACTTTTGCTGAGCTGCCGCGAAAAAGCACTTGGAACCCGACACAACTTCTGCAAAAGTCCTTTCCAATCTCCGTCGTCCATCCTGTTCTTTTTTCTCATGCGCGTTCTTTTATGTTTGATCTCTTTCTTTCTCTACTTTCTTCAGCGTACAACTGGATTAGAAAAAGATTTCAGATTCAATAACGCAAGACAGGATTCATCACTTCAAAATACTTTTCGCATCTCTTAAGAAAAATGAACCACATAAATCGCAGCATTCGCCTCTGGTTTATACTATTTTTTGGTGGCATCAAAAATTCATGAATTCTAGTACTTATACTTTGAAGATATCAAAGTGTAATCTAATTTCTAAATATTAAAAGTATCGCGAAATTACTCATATATGTGAATATAATCGATATTGACTTTATTCACAGAGTCCTAAAGCTTTATATGATGAATCGCAGTTACACTCGAGAAATAATATTGAACGACTGTTCGTTCTGTGGTGAGAAATATTGCTGAAGTAATGGCGAAAAGACGTTAAGCCTGTGCAACTTCCATAAGAAAGAAAATACAGCTTGCAGCAAGTACTTCTATTCCGGAGATGCTTCGAGAAGGTGTATGATAAGAGAACGTTATCTCGGAGAAAAGAGGAAAAGTAGATAGGGAAGCATACAGGAACGAGTTCGCGTGCTTTCCGGTTAATAGAATTAGGAAGGACGAGCTTGCTTCCTTTCAGTCTGTATTTTTACCTGTTCGCTGCTGTAGGGTGCTTAAAATACGTTTTCTAAGCACGAGAATTTTTTAATTTATTTTTTCATGTAATAACATTATATAATTTAAACACCCAATGATCTTGTATCGTTCAATTATTCTTTTACAATGTTTCTACTTTGATGGTTTTATATCCAATCCTAAAAATTGGTATAACCATAAATAGTTACCATATGCTTCAACCAAAGTTTCCGCGGAACTCGAGGTCATTAATAGTCATGCAAGATAATGGTGCATACGAAAGATTGCATTTTCCGGTTGGGTGAGGCTTTATGGTATTTTACAACAATATCAGCCGAAAATTCCCTATTCCCATTACATAGTACGGAAAAGGAGTACGTAGTCATCATCGAGTTTGTAGTGACTAGAAGTGTAGCAACCGTTTTACGAGGTACCGACGACGTTCATGGTAGATAAGAAATTCTTGACTCGTGTCCGACGTTAAATCTGCAACGTTTGCCGTAACTCGTTATCGGTGTTATGGCCTTCTCGACGAAGCCTCGTCAACCCTTGATGGGGATGCGACGAAAATGGGCGTTTCCTTACCGCTATGCATTATATGACACCAGTATCCGTAGCAAACCATTAATGTTTATTATCTCTCCATGTATGCCAAGGGTGAGATATATTCCGTCTTATCCTCTGTCATTCCGTTCTCATTGTAATGCAGAACCTATACTGCATTCGCACTTGAAAGTGCACCTGGCGCAAAACCCTGGGACGATTCATGCTCGGCAGTCTTCGGCTTACCGGAAAATGATATATGGTTCTAATTACGCATTCTCCGTAATGGCAGTACTAAATTTTCATTGATCGCTTACATTCAGTACGTCAGCTGATGATATCACTTAAATTTTTATTGTCGATGAACAAAATTATAACATTATTTTGAAGTTGAAAAAGTACTCCACTAAATGTTATATAGATTAAAATACTTAAAACTGTTTTTACCCCGAGTATTTAAATATTAACCCTTTCAGGACGGGAGGGACATATTTTCAACACCAGTTTGAACGTCGATAATTTATATATAAACGCATTTGGAAAAATTTTATCTCTACGGTTTCTAACGTAAAATTTTATCCTGTTCCATAATTTTTAATGAAAATTTTAATAAAATGAACCGCAAAAAAGTTATACACGTTAATTTAAAAAAAAAAACATGGTTTTTCAATTCGATTTCAATTCGAATTCTATTGACTTTGTTACTAAAACAAAAAAGAACTGCACTTTTTCAGGATTCTGTCAACAAATATACGTTCTGAAATAAAAAATGACGACAAAATGATGAACTAGAAGTCAATATTAAGATTTCATCGGTCAGGAAATAAACATCAATTACACTGGGTAACAAAAAAAATCGATTCTTGTTTATCTTAAAATTCTTATGTTTATTGAATCTTTAGATCTTAGTGAACAAAAAAAGAGGTTACACACCTTTTTTCATTCGGTCAGTTCCATTCAAATCGAGATGATAGTGCGAAAAAATTGTTTTTTTAGCATTTATTGAATCCCTATGAGTAAACAAATGCGACGTGATACAAATTTTTAGTAGAGCTAAAACGAAAAATTGAAAAATCACTTTTAATAATAATCGGGAACTTAATTTATGAAGCACCTCAAGAAAAATATGGTTGTGGTGACAAGAACTGATAGAAAACGATTTTCCATGATCAGATTTTTTTTAACTGGTCCCATTATGGTTTTTGTAGGTGCTAAAGATGAATGGAAATTTAGACTTAAGACATTCAAAATGGCGGACATAATATGGCGGACTAAATTAAAAATATTACGCGAACTCGCTTGAAACTCGGATATTTTTGAGGTTGATAATCACTATTCAAAATTCAAAATGGCAGATCCATAAACAATATGGCAACCGAAATATTTATAACTTACTCGAGTTTCTTTACGATTTTGTTACCCAAGGGATTTCGAAGTCTCTGATTACAAATCTAAAATTTATTTTTCGATACAGGTAAAGATTAAGAAGTTTTATTTACATAGTGTATTATTACATTAAAGCTATAGTATTTGAGAAACATTTACATAAAATACAACATGAAATTTGCCTCTGAAATTTGCTACAGATACAATTGTAACGCCCTGTTATTAAAATTTACAAAAAAAAAAAACGAAGATTATAATTCCTCCACTATTAATAGTGATATTTTAATTCTTCGTCGAAAAGTTCGTGTTTTAAGGTTTCATTTAAGTCCAACTAGAAATTCGTATCACGTCTCATTTTTGACACGTCAGAATTAAAAAAATGGTAAAAAAGCAATTTCTCGATTTGCATAGAACTGACCGAATGAAAAAAGGTTTGTAACCTCTTTTTTTTGTTCACTGAGACCTAAAGATTCAATAAGCATAAGAATTTTAAGATAAACAAGAATCGACTTTTTTTTTGTCACCCAGTGTTATAAGTATGGGATTTTTCAGAATGAATGAAAATTGTTGTAGATAACAAATATTTTTATAAATTAACGAGATAAATTAAAGAGATTCATATTTGAATCTCTGCTGCGGTCAGAATATATAACTAAATTAACCTTTTCTTTGTGCTTTTCCTAGAAAATATGGCTAAATTAGAAAAAAAATTTTAGACAGGGAAATATGTTTAAATTAATAATGCCTTCTTGATGTAGTTCTAATTACAAGAAATGCTTAAATTCTGCTTAAATCGACTAAACATGTCACTTCGTGTACTTAAATATGTAGAAGCAATATCTAAATTACAAAAACGTCTCTGAAACTCTATTCCGCATCTTACTACTTAAGTACTTTAGTAGTGGCGCTAACTATATTGTTCTCCAGTAATCAATGACATTTCAAACGAAGGTTTTCTATAATTTTTTCTTATGCCTTCAGTGATAACTTTACTTACAGAATGTAATTTCTTTACGTTCAAAGAAGTAATATTAAGTATCCAACAAAATTAGTTGAAATGGTTCTTCGAAGAACGGAATTGCGAAGTCTCACTTAAATAGCTATAACTACTTCGCACTGCCCGCTGACACTAATAAGCAAGTTCGATTCTCACGTAAACTACTTCATAAAAAATGTACATAAAATTAGCAATACAATAGAAATGGAGTTTTCAGAAGTTATTACTTAGTACAACTCATATGGGGAGACCTGAATATTTTTGGAAATACTTTTTTAAACAAATTGGATAAATGGAAAATCATCTCCTGCATTGGATTTACTAGATTAAATTCATCAAACCGATCTTGAATAATATAGTACCGTACTGCTATTTTTGTTTACGAATTCATAGTAATGATAAAACTGCTTTACTTTTTTAAAACTACTCGAATTTAAAAAAAAAAAGAGCATTTATAGGCTTACAAACGATACGCACAAATTTCGATTCCGAATTCAGTAACCCAAAATGCCGAGGAAGATGTGAAGAAATTTTTCTACTGATGTATATTAATAATACCAAACAATCTTAAAACACTTAATAGGAAATAATAATCTTTTAGAAGTTTTAATTAAGCTGTGATTTTTGTAGATTTCTGAAGCTACCAAACTCATCTATTCAAATAATTTGCTCATTTTTGCAATATTGAGTGAGCTCTTAGGGCATTCAAGGGTGAAACTTGTTTTTTTTTTGCGAGGTTGTGCTTCCTCTTTTCGATATCTATGGACTGTCGACCAAAGCCGACGCTAGTGGAAAGGTAATGGAATAAGTTAATTAGCTTTTTAAATGAAACCTTGTCAAGCTTTTAAGCGGCGCCTTTTTCTGCAAGTTCCAAGAGTCTTTTCCTTGTATTCATTTATCTCTTTCCTGCGTAGAAGCATAGCGAAGTTTACTCTCAATAGTAACTTCTATCAATATATATTCTCGTGTGCCGCTTTTGGGAACTGTAGCTTTCTTTGTAAATTCATGATAAGGAATGTTCCAAATTAAATAAGTATTTCCAATTATTCTTATAGTATTTACGAGATATAATAAAATTACTGGCTTATTTATATCACTGAACTAGACATGCTAAATTCATTAGTATAGATTTTCAATAGTAAAGGATTTTTCTTAGTAAGCTTATATCAGAAACGAAAATTATTCCGCAATAATCTAAGACCTCTGTTGATAACTACAATGCTGTCAAAATCTTGGCGGTCGGGAATGAAACGTTTTTAAAATTACACTGGACTACAAAATTAAGTTTGTTTACTTTTAAATTCTTGCATTTTATGAATGTTTGATTTACATCTTTAATTATGTCACAATGCCTAAGAAAAAGAGTAAAATGGATATTTTCCATGAGGTAAATTCCATAATAATTGATGTAAAGTGTAAAAAATTACTCTTTATGCACTTTTCGAGTCACACTAAACCCAAATTCGACGGGAAGCAACGTTTCTAATAGGGCTGCAATGAAAGCTTCGATCTTTTCGACCAAAAAAAGAATCGTTTGTTTATCGTAGACAAAATATTTGATGTTTCATTTACAGAATTGCCCAAATGACTATAAATTTGCGATCGGATATTGAAAAACCTCCAGGTAGATATTTTCAATCAAATTTTAAATTTAACTTTTGATTCATTGTCAGCACCTCAAAAAACCGTGAAATAACTATTTTAAAAAAAAAATTGATCAAGGAGAATCATTTTCCATCCATTCTCGCAGCCTCAGCTATTTGTGATACGATAAAAAGGTGATTTACAAATTAACCCTCTGACTACATGCAGTGAACTTTATTTTTTTGGGAATAAAAGTTCTAGTTCTAATCTTTCATTTCAGCTCTATTAGAAATCTTGCATCCTATCAATCATCGTTTTTTTGTGACTCCAAAAGTGCTAAAAAAGTATTTTTACTGTACAGTAATTTAACTGTCCGCATGGAAAACTTTTTTTACTCTTTTCTTGTTTATTTTGATATTCAATAAATATTTTGAAATAATCAAACATTAACAATGAATTTAAAATACTTGTCCCAAAATGTTTCCTTTACAAATATCACAGAAGTGAATACAATCGAAGTACCGAGTTTTTTCTGTGTCCAGAAAGAAGAATAATTTAGTCTGACTACAGCTGCACCTGAACTACTTCGTGTCAAACGCTGGTTATGTAACATGTCTTGACGAGACTCTATTTTCCACTTTCTCACTTTAGGAACAGATCATTGTTATTCATTCAGAATAAGGAATTCTACGGAATGTACATCGCTGAAAGAAATCGAAATAAACCTTTGTGGTTTCAGAAATCAAGTTAGAAAACCCGGTTAAATTTCTATCAAATCACGTATTAGTCCCGCAAAACGAACTCAAAAGAATCCGAATGGGTAACATAAAAAAATAGCGATTGACAAATCTTGAAATTAATGAGTATTATTTATAAAACATGCAATTAATTAATATTCTGTTTAAAAGATAATCTCCACATAATACATAGCGAAAGAATAATTAATTTATCTTTTAATGGAAACGATTGTTCTTTGACATAGTTCTGTGAATGTTAATTGTAACATTTTAATCATTCGAATACCGACATCCAGTGGAATAATAACAATAACAAACTTTCGTTTTGGTACTCATTTTACTTTATTACGGAGTTATGCAATTATAATTCAACGGTTAGTATTTCGTTGATTATTTTACTATAGGATTACTCAAATACTTTTAGTTATATATGGAGGTAACTATTTTAATTTAACTTTTTGAAAAATTGTTCTAGAGTTTAGATTATTACGGAGATTTAATTTATGTACATACAAACTATTTTAAAGTAAAAATTAAAAAACAAATATCCCCAGTAGACAATTTTTCAATTCCCATAATGCAATTGCTAACCGTCCCTCTGAACAGGACAAGTGATAAAGTAGCGATTCCTCGAGGCGACCCTTTGTTTACTTTGGATTAAGGAGTACTATCAACATGATTCACCCTTATACGTTAGCAGGATACCTCGTTTTGGATTAGATCACGCCTGAGCTAAAGGCGCAATCGCATAAACGGTATTACTCTATACCCGGTTTACACGCAGAGATTAAAAAATCTGATATTTATCTCAATACATTTACCGAATTAGAAACAATAACTAATTTTCTAATAAAAAATAAATAGATGTATCTTTCGTGTGGATGATCTTGGCAGTATATCGATTACTAAATGTTTGAATAATGTGCATAATTATTAACGTATAACAGTTGCTTGAACTCGATTTATTTCCTAAAAAAAATAGTAAAACATACATATTCTGTATAAACAAATTAATCAGAAAAAAGTGTCACAATAACTGCATTTCTATTTATTTATTTACCTGAGATGGTATTATAACATTAATAATAATTTATATTAGTTATAGAGAATTACTTGCAATGTTCTAAATCACATAATCAGACAATTTTTGAAAATGCAAAATATTTGAAATTCTATTTTGCACATATTCCTACAATCTACAATGATGTGCAATGTATTATTTCTCTGCAATATTTCTTCTTTATTATAAGGATATCTTAGAGAAAATCTCTAATTACGCTTTATTTACCAGCTTGCGTTAGTTAAGATTTATGAACCTAAGGCTTTGAACTAATCGCAAGGCTTCGAGGAAACCAGTACGACATGTAAACATAACATTTAGAGTAAGTTTTAATTATTACACGAATTTTCGAGTTAATAAAAATTGGGTTGAAAGTGGTTGAAAGTGACAATTTTGTGGTAAAAACATCGACTAATAAAATTAAATACTGGAATCTCTTGTTCTTATACAAGAATTATTCTTTAAAAGTTGACAGTATAGAGTACCCTGCAATTTTTAGTTTCCTTACGATTTCAATTCGAATTCTATCGACTTTGATACTAAAACAAAAAAGAAAAGAAGAAACTATAAGTCAGTTAAAACAGAGGAAATCTTAATCGTTGCTAAATTCGATTTCTCACCCTGCTTTTATGATCAAATGGCAATCTATTATATGGAAAATTATTCCACTCTTTAATAAGTCTTGTTATTTCTGACGGAACTCTGGGATTTGTCATTTATTAGTTAAAAAAAAACAACTTACAAAGTGAAGAAAAGAATGGAAGGAATGAGTACTCCACGCGAAATGAAATTGCTCACGAAAGTTACAGGACGGTGGCTAATTAAATTTGCCAACGACTGTCCAACTTTATGATCGGGTTTGACCCAACCAAGAATGCTTCCTCACAGCAACCTAATGAAATTGTAGTTTCAGCTGCATTCAACTCTTCCTACATATTTTCCTCTATTCATCATTTTTACTCCTGAGATTTCGAGGAAAATACAAATATGTTGGAGGCAAAAAGTTTTTCCACACGCGCGAAATGACCTTTAGTTCAAATGGATTAGCTATGACGTCGAAAGAAAAGCATTAAAAATGGAAATTTTTTATAAATATTTCACTTATATAAAAGATTTAATAAACAATTCAGCGAATAACTTTAAATCATTAATCTATTCGTTTCCTTGAAAGAAATTCTGAAACTACACAATTAATGCGATTATGATCAGCTGCTTTTAAATCGATAAACTCTTTTTCATGTGAGTAGGCGTTATCCTGTGAATAATGGCTTGACCAAACCGGAATTAGTGCAATAGATCTGCGTGTTTCAAAGCAATTGTGTTCAATTAATTAACCTCTTTCTCGCAAGTAGTCATCGAACCCTTTAATTACATGTTGACGCTAATATTTCTTTTACCGTAATAACGCTGTGGCACAAATCTTTAATCATTGTCAAATAAACGTTTAATGATCAATGAAGTTTTAATAAATAAATGGATAGGTGAGTTAATAACGAAGAAATATTTTCGTATTCAAATTGACAGCTTGCTATATTGACAACATATGTCCATGATAATACATGTCCAATTAAGTACACATTAATTACTTGAGATTCTCCTTGCTGCGAATAAAAATGATTTATATAAAATTATGTTCATTTATTCAGAGAAAACCGAAGGAACTAATGTATAATTAAATTTTGCAAGTAATTTCCATTTTATTTTTGGTATACACACCTACATTTCGTCTTCAGAAGATATATCGCATGGTATTAATGGACCGAAGGTATTTAACTTAAAGTTAGATTTACTTGATACAGAAGCTATTGACTTAGTCCGTCTATCTGTAACTACTTGCTGCTACGCGAAAGCCTAAGCATTCCTTGCTAATTTACGATAGGTACATAATATATATTAAACACGTTTTAATTGCGAAACTTATTAAAAAATATTTACACGTATTAACGAAAGTTTAATTTTTGAAAATTGTTATTTTTGCTTTACGATGGTATTTTGGTTCCGATATGAAAGATTTAAAAGAAACTCGTATTGGTTGGGAATATTGGTTGCTAGGTAAATTAACACAATTTTTCGCCATGTTGCAAGGATCTCACAGTGTTGCTTCAAGTTTACGTAATAGTATTTTCGACGAATTATTCGACTAAAAATTGCAATAGATGTTACAGATATACATCACGAACATGAAAGGCGACATTATGTGCAACTTTGAACGAACGGAAATGGTGAAGGATGGATATGGATGAAAGAGTAGTATAAAAAAAAATTGTCGATGAAAGCGAGATGAGATTTGGGACAACACGTCAAAAGCAATTGAGGCGAGTCGTAGGCCAGGAGACAAAAAATTTACCTCGTGGGTGCGCAATATCGATCCTCACTTTTTTTGTTCCCCTTTGTTAATACGAAACTTCGGGTATTATATTTTATATTTAAATACTTGCATTTTATTGGAAATAAATTTTTAAAAATGTAGTATTTTGTATTATATTGAAAAATTATTCGAAATTTTCCAGCTTTTAATTGATTTACAATCAGATTCGCCACAATCTCTGAAAAAGGGTTATTCTCGACTAAATACAAAATTTTAATCAGTTCGACATAAAAAACAGATATAACTATTTGACTCTGATAACACTGTGTGTCTCTGAAAATTATTACTTTTTAAAAATTACTTTTCTTGAACATTATTTTAGGCAATTCATTAAATTTGATGAAATTTATTATTGAATTTGTATTGAAGCCTGGAAAAGAAATGACATATTAGAGAATTCAAAAATATTCCGTGAATATGATTTACTTATCACCGATAGCATTTCATCGAAAATAGGCGAAAGTGAAATGTATCTATATGTTCATATTAAAATGACAGCCAAGTATAGGAAATTTAGCCTTTAAAAAATTTAATCAAATTTCATACTTTTTCTTCGTGGAAAAATCAATAAAAGTCGTTGAAAGTGTGAGGGGATATTTGATGTCCATTAGTTCAAATATATACTAAATCCGATTTATTCTTGTGGAAGCATGAAAGTCATAATTGGTTTAACTTGGTATATAGCAGAATTATATGAACATACATATATTTCATTTTTTTCCAGTAAAATTACAATGTGTTATTCCAATATGATTGAATGGTATCATTTTAAAAATCTGACTATATATGATCATCCACAAAAAAGTTCAAATATTTGAAATATATATATTTAAAGTAAACAGATTTTTAATAATACATTTTATAAAATCACACGGTGGAAATTAAGATGACAATCATATATTATAGGTCCTTCCGTGTCAGGTATAATAAAAAAAAAACATTAATTCATCTTGGTCGACTTTTTGATGTGCGTTCACGTCATCATCAGAAAATTGTTGTATTATGATGCAATTCTTAATTTTACACAAATTTTCCCTAACTCTTCACAATCGTACCTTAACTATTCATGGATATGTGATGTAAAAAAAATGTAATGCTAAATAAAAGTGAATAATTTAACAAGTTAAATTAATAAAAAATTAAATAAAATGATTTGAGGAAATGCATAATTCTTGACACTGTGGAGAAAACGATGTAACAATGATGTATATAAAAATTTCATTCTTTGATGAAATCATCTGGGTAATCATTGGTTTTTAAATCATTATCGTGCAAAAAGGACACTTTAGTTTGTTTCGATTTCGATCAAGTATTTCGTATCAAAATCAAAGTTGAAAAAAAATTGGAAAGCGCGTATCTCTTACTATTTCCAAGGTCGCTCTTCGAGGTTAAAATTGGGTTTCAATCATTAGGATTTCCCACGTGGCGCCAAACTTGAAAAAATTGGGAAATATTTATTCCTAAATTTTTTTCGTGCCATTTGAATTTTGGGATTCGTTTAAAAATAGGTATAAAGGTGGTTAAAATATTTGAATTTTAAGAAAAATGTTACTTTTACATCCCTCAGCATTGGTTGTTTCATGATTATAGTAACTTATGCATTATTCCAGAATATGGCACTAAGAAATGTCTTAAAAATGATCACGAAAGGGTCTAACAAGACACCTGATTTTGTAGTGTAATGATACCAATTTATCATTATTGGGAATAATAATATTATTTCATATATTTTTCTGTTCAAAAATATTCTTTATATACGATTACAGGTTATTAATTCTATTTAAAATCGATGATAAATATATACAAATAAAATAAGTAGATGAACCGATAGCAGATATTAGGTCTCAAGGCGTAATTTTTCTTATTAATTTTCGGTAGTCGATAACATCATTGTATTAGTTTGTATTAAGGAAATAATTCGAATACTATTAAAAAATATTTTCGAGTTTATTGAAGTTTTGTATGCCATATGGAATCCTCCATTTTGAATTTTGTAAAACTAACGTTAAATGTGTACTCTCTTAACCTTGTAACACCGAGATGTGCTAATGCTGGTTTTCTACATGGATTTCATCTTCATAAATTGCTCTTTCGAATGGCATGGGCAATATTTCGAAAAAATAACATTTAGCCTCTCCTTTTTTCAAAAATGCAACATAAAATCACGTTTTTGCCAGATCATATTTTTCAGTTACAATTTTGTTCTATCATACTGCATACTTAGCATCTTATGAAGTATCAAAAACAATGTGCATCTAGTGATTTTATTGCGATAATTTTTTGTTGAATATTCTGAATATAATAATATTAATGAAAACTTCCATGTTAGTATAACTAATGTATTATAACTACTTTTCAGAGTACAGTAGGTAGGATAAATTTCTCATTTGATTAAAAAAATAGTGGGGGTAGTAAGACGCCGACAGAAGAGTTGGAAAGAGAAAAAAGAATTCGAATTTCCAAATACGTTATGAATTGATGAACTGTGAGGTTTCAAAGACAAAGAGCGACGCAAAAAAATATTGAAAAATTGGCCCACCAATCGATATTGAACAAACTCCCCATTCTCTCCATGACCGCCATTATGAATTATTGGAATTTAACTTCAGATTCGTAGTCAGCGACCCCAAAATTCCCCGAGTAATAAGCTTCAATCGAATACTGGCTCATTTTTATAAATATTTTTACGATAGAGGCTCCATTTTTGGTTCAAAATCGGAAAAGAACAATATGTACAATGCACATTTTCAAAGTGCAACCATCGAGAACACGTTTCTGATTCTTCACCCAGGTAGAAATTAGTACCTGAATAGCACCGGCATGGTACTGACTGGCGGAGTTGCAGTACGGACCGCCAGTACTTGGCCGGTACTGGGCAAACACCGGCATGTAACGTTGTCTAGTACTGAATGCCAGAGTAGAGCAGTACTGAATTAGTACTCATTGCCAGTTCGAAATTAATAATGTACAACAGTACTGGTAGCCAGTAATGTTTCAGTACTGACTTGTTTCGGCGGTCAGTAGTCATTTAATACCGAAAACAGTACTGGCGGTCAGTATTGAGTCTTTAGTGATTTGCTTCGGCGGTCAGGAATCATTTCGCACTGACCGCAGTACTGGCAATTAGTACTATGTCAGTACTCATTATCTCCGACGATCAGCAATTTGTCAGTGCCGAAAACAATACTGGCAATCAGTACTAGGTCAATACTTTGCCGATGTTAATGCCAGTACTGATACATTCCCGTTAATCAGTACCAGGTACCAGTACTGGGTCAGTACGTAGCCGGGTTTTGCTCCCCCCATTTCTACCTGGGCATATGATGTTCAGTAGGCGATATGATTGCAATTGAAAATAAAATGATCTGGCAAAAACGTGATTTTATTTTACATTTTTGGAAAAAGGGGGTAATTGTCATATTTTCGAAAATTTATCCGGGTCATTTGAAAGAGGGACTCCAGAAATAGTCGGAAACGGATCTTTTGAAACTTTCCTACCCTTTTTTTCTATAAAATTTACGAGGATGAAATCCACGTAGAAAACCAGCACATCTCGGCGTCAAAGGGTTAAATTTGAAATACTGAAAACAATGAATACTCACAGATTTGCAGTGGAAAATGACTGGTTTGAAACAGTCTTTTCTAATTGAGAAAGGGTGACTGTTCACTTTTTCTGGATAAGTTTATTGTTTCAAATTGACAGAGCTTAATCAGAGTCGCCGAAAACTGACCCACTAACGATTTTTAATTGAATTCCGTAAAAACAAACACGTGTTACGCGAAAGGTTGACCCTGTCATCGATGAGGGTAATCAACACCCCTAAAATCGGTTTGACATGAAACTCATTCGCGTTATCAAACTTCCTTTACAGGAAAACATAAACCTCCAGTTTTCATTACTTTTCAATTTGTGCTATAAAATCGACACTTTGGTCAACCATTTCTTTAGCGTTTAAAATTGTCGAGTAAACCGAAAATGTCTGGTGGCTGAATGGATAGTGTAGTAATTTGGAGCAACCGATCGTTTCTAACCGCCTTTACGATTACCCTGTAATTCTCTGGTAGCTCATGGGACGTTGATTTACGTATAAATAAAGTGCTAGAAACGGGAATGCAGTGCACCCGGCCCGGATACATCGCGTCGGTCGAAAACTCTCGTTCGATCGAGATAGCGGCGGCGGCGGCGGCGCTGCCAGTAGTTTGTGACGGGCTTCATTACGGCTCGCTTTAAAGTTCCCCGAGCAATCTGGCTTTATCTACCGCGTCATCGTTACAACGGGGCTGGCTTGCCCAAGGATTCCCTCCTCTCGATATCGTGCGAAACTTCGACGTACGTAACAGTACTACTGCCTCGGGAGTAAACGGCGTCGACGGGGCGGGGATGGGGCAAGTTCCCGGTTAACCGTGATTAAGTTCAACGACGAATCGAATCACCGGTGCTCAACAAAAACCCTCTCCTCCTCCCTTGCGTCCTTTGCTTCATTTGCTCTCAAACGTACCGAAGTGATGGAAATTTGTGTCTCTTCTACCAGGGTACTGCTGTCGATAATGCAGCTAACTGCACTGTACTTTTAAAACTACGTTTTCACTTAAGGACACGGCACCAAGTTTTGCGCTTTCGATAATCTATTTCAGAAGTTTACCGAATCAACTTGTATTGGTATTTATTGCTACTTTCAAACGCACCGGGAGAATTACCTTCCACTCTCAAATGCGGGAAGAAAGATACTGCCATTAAATTTGGAAATATTGCTGGCAATTGCAAACACTACCATTTATTATTCACGGTAATCGATTTAACTTTGTATCAAGCACATTACATCTTTAGGTGCACCTCAAAAACTCGACCAATCATAACAGACACACCACAAACCCGACATTAAAAAACCAGACATTAAAAATTGACTACTAAATATGCTTAAAAAAGAATCTAGAGTTGACTTTCAAGTGACCTACAAACTTAATCCCTAGGTCAAACGTTTTTAACCTTGAAATAACCTTCCAGGGAGACTTCAAGGACGGTGACCTGGGATCATTTTTTTAATGTAGTGAACGCACCGATCAGAGGTGTCCGTATTTTTAAATGTGGGGTTTTTTAAAATCGTGTGGAATTTTTAAGTGACTGTTTTGTGATTTGTCAGGTTTTTGAGATGCACCTACATCTTCCATATTACCTCCTATTCTTTGCCACAAATTGTATGAATACGATTTTCAATTCAGGAGGATATACTCTGAAAATGAAGAAAGGAACAATGCCCGTGGGTATAGGTGGTTTTTTTCCGTGGTGTAACCTCCGAAACTACCTGATTCGGACAGGGTGTGATGAGTTGTAACACCTCACACCAATTTCCAACCTAATAAAAGAACGAAATTTGGTATGAGGCGTTACATCGCATCCGAATTGGGCAGTTTCGGAGACTATACATCAGGATACAAAACCACCTATACCCGTGGGCATACTCCTTTTCCATATTTTCATGAATTAATTAGTACACCTGTACCCAAATTTCCATGCCATCCAGATAGAAATTAGTACCGGAATACTACCGGCATGGTACTGATACAGTATTGACTGCCTGGGTTGCAGTAATGATCTGGGTTGGTACTGGGCCAACACCGGCATGCAACGCTGTCTAGTATCGACTGACGGAGTAGACTGGACAAGTACTGACCGACAGTCCTGGAAATCACTACTGAATTAGCGCTAAGAATCACTTTCTGAAATATCGTAACCCTATTCTTGGATACCCTCAACAATGGTTTTTCTATTTATCGTAAAATATAGTAATTTGTATTTCATTGTTTTCTTTATATTGTTAGTAACATGTCTAGACGAA
The DNA here is from genome assembly GCA_030407085.1 of Trichopria drosophilae. Classification (NCBI taxonomy): domain Eukaryota; kingdom Metazoa; phylum Arthropoda; class Insecta; order Hymenoptera; family Diapriidae; genus Trichopria; species Trichopria drosophilae. The sequence continues at coordinate 9,795,264 of CM059582.1, read as the reverse complement.
TATATATTGATATTAATTTCGTTTCGGTCACTATCACTGATTTTTAGTACGGAGCCAATACTGATGTAGTACCAAAGTTATTACTGACTCGACTCCGAATGTCAGTACTGAGCGGTAGTCTCACGTCGGTATTGATTTACTCTGGTTGTCGGTACTGGTGTACTCCGTTTGTCGGTACCGATTAACTCATGTTCACGACTGCTCATTGCCAGTACATTATCAGTACTTATGTTGTACGTAAGTCAGTACTGTCTCGACTCCGTATATCAGTACTGATTGTTAGTACTGGTTTAGTACTTTTACAGTAGTGCAGGCAGTTCTGATTCCTGCCCGAACTCAGTATTAGGTAGCTGTACTTGGTAAGTACTCTCCAGTAGTTAACTCCGGTGAGCTACGGAAATTTCTACCTGGGTAATCATTTCATACCTACAACAGTTCCGGTAGTTAGTACTTTGTTACAACTGATTTGCTTCGATGACCAGTAATCATTTCATTCCGACAACACTATTGGTAGCCAGTAATATTTCAGTACTGACTTGTTTCGGCAGTTAGGAGTCAATTAATACTGAAAACAGGACTGACGGTCACTATTGAGTCAGTAGTGATTTGCTTCGGCGGCCAGTAAATTCATATCGACCGCAGTTGTGGCAATTAGTACTGTATAAGTACCGATTTTCCCCGACGGTCAGTAGTCATTTAATACCGAAAACGGCACTGGCCATCAGTACTGAGTCAGTAATGATTCGCTACGGAGGTTAGTCGTCATTTCATATCGACCCCAGTAGTAGCAATTAGTACTGTACAAGTACTGTGTTTCTCCGGCGATCAGTAATCTGTCAATACTGAAACTAGTACTGGCAATCACTATTGTATCAGTATTACATTACTCCGTCGGTCAGTAATCATTTCATACCGACAACAGTAGTGGCCGCCAGTACTAGGTCAGTACTTTGCCCATATTAATACCAGTACTGACACATTTTCGTTAATCAGTACCAGGTACCAGTACTGAGTCAGTACCTAGCCAGGGTTTTGCACTGCCCATTTCTTCGTGGACAGTATAGAAATGTTTTTCACCAAAATGTAGTAATTACAGGTATTTTCAGAGTACACTTGCTGACAACAGACAGTATATTTTTGAAAGGAAATTTTTCTCAGTGTACTTACTTTGATAATCAGTGTAAACATAAAACATAGGCATTAAGGGGCTGATGTTACTACGCACGAGTTGTCTAAGCAAAGCAGCGCGCTATACTTTGTGTTAGACCTGTCAACGAAAATTCCAACTTCACGGACCGCAGATTGGTAGTACCGAGCGCGATGTAAAAATCGCAAAAGGCAGATGCGCATGTGCAGTTGTGCTTTTGCCAGCAAATAATAACTTATCGTTGGAATACCGGCACGGAAAAGTGGCAGTTTCTTGCAGGTGTGGCAAGACAATAAAATTAAAGAGGTATAAATACGGTTAGTGACGTGACTGACGTAAAAATTCAAAACTCTTTTCTTTAAGGGACGCGAAATGTTTATGTACGAATAACGACGGTGATTAGGGGCAAATTAAGCAATGAAATTAATTGTTAACAGTACAGTGAAATTAATGTACTGTTTACAAATAATATATATGCAATATAATTGTCCAAATCATTAATCATATTAGCAAATGTAACTAATTTACAAATATTCTATTAATCAAACAATGCTTTATACATTCTGAAATAGTGAATGTTGAATTTAGAATTCGAAAGCATATTGAGTAGGCATGTAATTAACTGCGAAACATTATACCTAGTTATTTTTGGTTTAAAAAATGTTTAAAATTCAATATAAGTTAATATAGTCTTTCAATTAACCATTTCCTGAAATTCGTTAATCAGTGAGAAGACATAACAAAAACAGAAAAGTAGTTTACGTTTCGCTATATATTGTTTTGTTTATTCTTTCAAAATTCTGTGTATTTGATTCATCTTTTGTTGTTCTTTCATTTTTTATTGTCCTCTGTTCTTTGCCTACTTCACTAATGCGTTTAAAGACATTTTTGTAGTACACGTTGGTATTTTAAAATATAAGTAATTTATATTGACTTGTAATGTAATTTCTATTATTCCATTCTCTCTCAATTTGAAACAATGACAATTTCACTATTTAAAGAGGTGAATGAATACTCACTGTTTCATGAGTAGTTTACAACGTGTTCATCGCATAAACCGTGAAACTGAGGATTCAGTGAAACATGTGAAATGAAATGAGCTATTAATAGTTTTCAAACCAAATTAATATTTTTATTTATTGTCGAGTTCTCGGTACCAAAGATTTCGGGGCTTAGAAGTTGGATTACGGTTTTCAGTTTTTATGATTTGTACATATTATATTCGAATGTGGTCGTGGACTTGATAACTCAAATCCAAACTTCGAGCCAAGAACAGTTCGTTTGTTCTTCCGTAAACAATTTTACATCTTTTCATATGGAAAGGAAAACGACGCGCTCAACCTAATCTAAAAGTTGTCTAACAGACGTCAAACATCCTGTGGAATCACTCAATCAAACAATATTATTCTGTGAAACCTTCAAATTATTTATCATTTTAGATTGACATTTTCCAAACAGGATATTGCACTGATTAAGGACGTCAGTGATTTGTTTGCAGATTCACCGTGTAATTAATTGGTTGATGAATTTCAATGATAACTTTGAAAATCTTATGTCTTAATGTGATGATCATCCTGTGTGTAAATACTGAAATAATGGAAATGGAGTATCTTAAATAACATAACCAATGTTGAAACAAGTGAAACGTTTTTTATTGTTACATGGACTGACATTATTACGTAGTGTGGGTGCAGAAGGCTTTCAGCGTCGCCAAAATATTTGTCATTCAATTCCACTGATACGGTTAAGGAATCAATTCCACTGTTTCATGTAAACCAATTCCACTGACTCAAGCAACGAATTTGTCTCACTGATTAAAGCAGTCAATCAATTTCCCTGAGACAAACAGTGAAATTCAACTGCTTCTCAATTATGCATTTTTCACTATGGCATTCACTGAATCGATAACAAAAGATTAGTGATGTCTTTAATACGTAAAAAATATGGAAAGACATATACGTAACACGTACTGAAGAATATCGCTGTTATAGAACATTTATGTTCAGATTATTATGTAACAATTTTATCACATTTAGGTATAAACTGTTTTGTCTTTACATAATCCTTACAATTTATGTATCTTAGACATCAAGAACGCCACAAAACTGGTAGATGATAGTTTTATGCAACATTTATATAACAAATGTTCTCTCGTTAAGCAATATTTAAAAATAATGTATTTGATACATCATAAGAGTTATATAGCTAGTGTTTAACAATTGTATGTAACATTTATGTAGCAAATGTTCTTCGGGTGAAAAATCTTTAAAAATAATGTATTTTTAATAGATCAATAACACTATATAACCAGAAAAAATTGTATGTTACGGTAGATAGAAAAAATATTATACAAGTTTATATATTAATATCTCTGACAAATGGTATAATATTAAAATTATTAAGACCGTGATAATTTGTTAATCGTGGGGTGCTTCAAATATTAGTCTTCTACCCCTAATAACAAGAAACCATAGCGTGCAAGCTTAACGTGATTTTTATAGCGTTAGCATAATACACCCTGATTCGACTCCCTGCTTGGACAAGTTTTTTCATTTGTATTACATCTTTATTTGCGAGCAAGTTAAATGGTGTGAAAGAGGAATAAGTTATAGATAAATATTATCACAATAAGAGGTATTGTTTATCAAATTATTTTTAATTGTTGTTTATAGATCTGTTACATAAAAGTTACATCGTAGATATGTCAAATTGTTCTGTAACTTTGACATACGCATTATTTGCAACTTGGCATTTCGGAGTTCAGGTAGGCTCCATGCGCTCTACAATTGACATCACTGTTACTTCGAAAGGAACAGTTGTTACAAAATGTTTACATACCTGTTCCAAACCTGTGTTAACCAGGCTCACATCGAAAATAATGCCTTATGCTATTTGTAAAACAAATCCTACGTTACGAACAGCACTCAAACACGCAAATCGATTGTTTTTTTTACACAAATGGCGACTAGCACCCGAGCAGTAGTAGGTGGTAAAAAATTGCTAAAAAAAGTTATCCAATACTATCATTACGGTACAATTTAATAGCTACTGTCTTTTTCATCCACTGAAACATAACAGGTCTATATGACAATGTTACCTTTTATAAATTACCCCAAAAGTTATGCAGTTGTATACTACCATACTAATACGATAAGAAACTTTATTTGACACCCCAGTTCACTTCAGTATAAATAGAAATTGCCATGCTAGCAAGGAACTGGCACTTATTTTCTACAACACATTTCTAAGGGTGTTCAGAAAGGTACCTAATATCTTTCGATGTCTTCGATTAGTGCACACTAGGAAAACATAAACACCTACACAAACCTAAAGCCGGGTATTTAGTAAACACTGTTTATCTAAGCACATGACATATTTGTCTTTTACTTTGTTGTTTTTTGTTTTATTTTTTAATGCAATTTTAATCCCTATTTCGAGATTATTTTGCTACAAGACTTTGATTCCTGGACTACTGATTTTTTTTCTGTTCTTTTTTTTCTTTCAAAATTAAAATTTCTATTGGAAAATTACGTTCATTAAGCATAACGATTAAAAACTGTAAGGATCATACGAGTTTTTAATTAGCTTCTTTTTACTTTTTCTTTCCTTCCAACTGTAAATCTGCTAATAATGAAAATGACAAGAAAATTTAAAAGGAAACATATATCATAAGTAAGTCAAATAAAAAAGTTTGTTATTCCGGAAATGTTTGGTCCTTAGGATATTCTCGGAATATCAGCACTGGGAATCGTTGCTGATTTTTTAATACACAATATGATATATTTGCACACCATTGCACTGAGAGTCACTACTATTTTCGGGTGTCATGGCTCCGGCAATTATTACTGAATAGTGCCACGTGATTATATCAGTCCAGTTTTAGCACTTGTCTATATGAGTACTTGAAAAATTGTCTCGTGGGAAGGAACAGACAACGCCCTAAAGTTACTAGAATCCAATACAATTAAGAAGTTAAAATTTAAAAAAAAGTCAGTGAAACTCATAAAAGCATGATTGGCAAACAATAATCTCATGATGAATATTTCCAAGTTAACAATGTGAAAAATATTTCGATAAAAATTAGTCTTTGCGTAGTTTGCTTACTATTTGTGTGAAATATTAAAAAGAATTCATAGCATATTTATTTTGTCTTTGTATATAGATTAAACATTATTATGAGGGTTTGGACACAGGTCCACAGTTGTCTTATTGTTAATCAAGAACTAATGTTATTGTATCATGTTGCGATGAACTTGAATTTGCCTTTTTTTGTAATATAGCGTATAGTTCCTAAAGAGTCGAAAAAGGAGAGGGGGTTTATTTATTTTAGCGAATTCGTTTCATACAATATACACTAACCTTATCCGTTTGCAGTTTTTACTAAATTAATTGATTTTAAAAGTACAAGACTATAGAGTATAAGGAAGAATACATTAAATTTGTGCAATGCAAAAATATTCTCATTAACAATTTTAAATAACGAATTTGTCATCAATACTTAGTTAGATAAAAGTAATCTCTTAAATTCAGTTAATTATTTAAAAGAAATTTGAGTGTGGCCATTTTTTAAAATGTGCTCAAATTATGAATTAATATTCATAATACATGAGATTAATGAAGCTGCTAGTCAAATTTATGAATGTTTTAGAATGCTTTTATCGGCGTTAATTGGTACTATAATGAAAAAAAGGGAAAACCGAATATTAGATTTTGAAATTTGTTATCCTTGAAGATGTTTTTCGATTTGTTAAACTTCAGATAAAAGGAATAATGCTTTACAGCAAAGTCTCTTTCGTAACTTTTTTAATATCTCATACGCGATTGCTTGCTAGCTCCGCTTATTTTTCTGGATAGAGAAATTTTTCTGTTGTTGTTTTTTCCCCCAGAAATGTTGAAACTTATTCTTGAAGTTTTCAACTTTATTGGCTTTATTCCGAAGGGTATTAATACATTTATGATTGTTCATAACCTGCAACTTTATATTTACTTTAAAGCCCTTCCATTTTTATAGCACTGCTCGTCGCAATTAATCTGTATTTATACCGACTTTGTAAATGTAAAAGTGCAACTTAATGTATTCTTGTAGAATGAAAGTAGAATAAAAGCCGATAAAGTCAGAATTTAATTTTAAAAAGAATCTCACTTTTTTTGCCAAAAATGTTTCATGTTCATTATTCTTTCAATTTTCCGTGATAATCTGCTTAAATAAGTAATCTGATTCAAAACGCGGTATTCTCTTGCCATGTAGTATATTAACTTCAATTTTCACACAAGCCAACACAGCTTGCTCTTTGAATATATTCTAGTGTGGATTCATTAATTATATACTGAAATGGGTACAACTTTTACAAGAAAGTAAATAATAAGCTTCTTATACAAATTTAAATACTTGCAAATCCCTTAACTAAGACGATTTAAAAATTTTGCAATTCAAGGAATTTAGAAAGTTACCTATTATCTCAGAAAAGTGTATGAGAAAATCTTTTATCGACTGCAAAATTTATAAACAAAACCGAAGTCTACGTATTCATATAAATGTAATCGACAGGAGAGCACTCTAGAATTAAAGAACTTAGGGCTACTAAAAACTTTTCTTGCGTGACGATTACGTGTTTCTTGGTGTTATGACCTCGAATAAGGAGATGCATGGAGTAAGCTCTACGCTTGCGTGTTATGTCACAGATTTTTCATAGCGATTCGCTTTCAGGACAAATAATTACCGAGATTGCATCCAGTTTAAAGGAAGGGGAGAGAGTAACCAGCAAAAATGGTCGAAATATATAGAACAACTATAAGTTTCACACATTTTAAGATATTCTGGGTATCCGATAGCGTACGTACACTATAAATGCATTCGTTTTCTTTTCATTAAAAGTAGAATACTCTGGAAACCTAAAGCAAACACACCCTCTTCTCCAGTTACAATCATCACAGTCCAATGCTGTAGTAACGTATTCGATCTATTTATAAATATCCTCCATGCGTATTTTTGTACTTTCGATTGTAACGAAATAATTGCGTATTTCCAGCTTAACTAGAAGATCACCAGCAAATATTTACCTGTTAGCTACTACACGACTACACTTTTTAATTAACGCTGCAGCCTCAGTACTCCTCGTGTACACATCGACCTTTTACTTTTTCTCCAAACGTTTCCTCACTTTCGCTCGGCCATCGGTTATTGCACATTTCACTCTTTATAATTTGATCACACGGAAATCGCTAACGAAGAACATCGTTGATTACATCCATATTGCGATCGATATGTTGCCACCAAAAATCCAGGCTCTCCAAATTGATATGTTTGTTATCCTGATATCTTCGGGAACCATCAAACTGTAAATCGATATGTTCATGATATGCTTCTTGAACAATCCCACCAAGTTTCACGTATAATAACACTTATGATATTGCCATGCGTTACATCCTCACGAATACACGCCTGTCACGAGAAGCCTTTTGTTATACTAATTTTCACTAGTAGTATTACAAATGTAAATTCACATGATCGTTAGTCCCACTACGAAATCTTCGGATGGTAGTTATCGGTATTTTCCAGGTCGAAAACTCGATTACTCTCGGCGAGAAACGCGGAACCGGATGTAAAGAGACCGGTGACCCCATGTACGGCGGGAGAAATTGCTGCGCGTCCAGGACGGACTTTTGGAACGAACTTTGAACTGGGGACGAACCGGAAGCGAAGGCACAGCACACGAGTTCGCCGGCCGACTGAACCTCGATTCTCCTTCCTTAAGCGAATCGGCTGCCAGGATGCCCCCCACTTCTGACCCGCCACCCTAACCTCCTGGATACGTCTCATCCCGCGACCCACCCGAACTTCGACGCGGGCTGCTTTGCGCAAACGCGGGATGTGTTCCGGTTACCCAAAGATGTTGTAAGAGAGGGTGAACCATGGCGAAAAATTACAATATCTCTGCAGAAAAATACATTCATTTGTCAGATTGTAATACAGATTGCCTTCATTTATTACAACTTTTGCGCTCCCAATAAAAGTGCAATGTCCTCTGATATTTAATCATTACTTGTGAGAACTTCGAAACGCCTGTTTCCTTAATTATGAAATAGTTTACGTGATACACCGTAGGTTTTGAACCGAGACATATTATGCTCCTCTTCCTTATTCTACAATGAGCTGGATATTTGACAAGGGAAGAACATCGACTCATGATATCGAATGATTAATTTCCAATTTTGGAACTGCATATATCGCATGAATTATTTCATATATATAAATCCATCCGTAGAACCGCAACTCCTAATTTAATTCGTTTGAACCGTTTCATTGGCTGCGATGTTTCAAACTGGTTTATGTATCTTAATTTAAGATTTATGCTTCTCCGAACATCTGCCTGAAAGTAGCGAAATGCAAAGTAGCAAAGCGCGTCTTCAATTAATGAGATATTATTGTTAGTTTGAAATAAGATAAACCTAGAAGCATTCGCCATAGGTTAAGAGACTATTAATTAGATAATTAAATTTCATTTCCATCCTTTGAAGAAAATCGATAATTTTGTTATACCAACAATGCATTATCGTTAACAATAACTAAAGAGCAACATCTGAATGCTATTAATTGTTTTAAGAAAATATCTGCAACTATTCCTTTCTTATTATCATAATAAACAATATCAAATTAAAATTGACTACACAGACCTGTGTTTTTTCAAATCTTCGCTTAAAGAGATCTGAAAGGATTTTGAGTGAAATTCATTATAAATGTCATTTAGCTCCCATTTTTCTCTGGCGTTTTAATTAGTAATAACTAAAGTATTCTGAAAATTCTCATGGAAGCTTTAGACAACTTTTACTCATTCAATTCTTACAATTGACGAATTGTCAGAGCGGAAATTCCTAATTATAGATATGATTTTGATAAGCAAAATCAAGTTTCTCAGATCGACATATGATTACTCAAATCATTATAATCGTATTGTATGTTGCGAGCATCAAAGTTCCATTTCGCTATTATAAGAAATATATATCCTCAGGATGTCCGCAGGATAACCAGAAAAAAACGCGGATATCTCAGGAATCACCTGAAGATATCTCCGATGTTCATAGGAGATCCAAAGGATATATAAAATTCTTCTCTTTCTGACGTTTCTATGGTTTCCATGGGATATCCCCATAACGTCTGTAAGATATCTCAAATACATTCGAAAATTTATCTTCTATCGATTCTACAAATACTCAAATTATCCTTAACACAACTGATTCGGGATATGTATTAGATGATTTTAGGATTATTTACACTTCAGCGGCACGAATTACGTTTATGACATGTCTACATTTCGGGTTATCAACGAAACTAATCGTATCGATTACCGAAAGTTTCAGTACAATTTGCAAAATGTGTAATAAAAATCTCATTCATTTATCAAATATCATTCATTAAATGTAATGGACCGTTCTGTATTGGGAGTAACACTTAGAAGACTACACGTATTACGTGCTAAAATTGTTAAATTTGTTCACATATATCTGCGATATTTCGGAATTTCCTAAAATATTCTAAAACATCCTGTAGATATCCCATAGGATATCCGTCAGAAGTGAAAAGGGTATCTCTGTAATGTCTTCAGGCATTGTCTGGATAACCCACGGATATATAAAATTCCAATTTTGTAGATATTAATCGAACATCCCTATGAAAATCCTAGGGATGTTCAGGATATTTCGGACATTAATAGCCTTTACCAGGATATCCACAGAATAACTTATCTTGTACAGATACCGCAATAAAGATAGTTGTATATCGTTGCGGCACTAAAAGGTCCTATCTCAATGTGGCAATGGAACAAGAAAATATGTTGTTGATTTAGGTTGGAAACGATATACATTTCGTTGGTGTATAAAAAGATCATTTCGTAGAAATACAAATTAGATAGCACATTCTTTCTGCAACACCGAAGAAATCTGTATTGTTGCCAACCTAAATTGGCGCCAAAAAGTTTTCCGCGCAATATAGAACATCTGCCATTGCCACGGAATAGAAGCCTTTCAACCTTCTGCATTTCACAATGAAATAGAACCATCTTTAATGCCACATCGAAATAAAACACTTTTGGGGTTTTCATTGATATAACAAAATAGTTGTAATTCTTTAAAAGAGTCAATTATTATTAAAAAACAAAATTGGTTTCGTATCTCAAGCGTTAACGTACTGGACTACGAAATCGTAGTCGATCCTGAGACAGATTAATCTACAATTGTAATCAGATGGACTATTGCTGTGAATTCGAAATGTTAAATGTTACAAAAAATGTAAGAAATTTAATACATTAACATATTATGTAAATTAATTTAATTGGTGAGTTTAATTTGTGGCCCATCGCTGATAATCATACTTAAATTAAATCCAACTAATCAGCTAGAATAAGCTGCTGCTATTATAAATGACAATATTTGAATTGTTTAACAAAATCACTTTGCACTTCTACATTGAAGCAAAAATTTAATTACTTTCATTCGACAAATTTCTCATTCACTGTCGTTTCCGCACGAGATGCAATTTACGAAATAAGAATTTTTCTCAACGAACGTGAGGCTTTTTCTCAACTGTGCTCGTCTCTCTTGTTTCATCCCTTGTTCAGCGTGATCTAACAAGAGGTCGTGGCGTCTGGAGTAATGGGGGTCGTTTTGCGGTTCGCAAAAAACCTGCTGCGTCACTCAAAAGTCGTCAGAGTGTAGTACTGCAGTAGGGATGACGCATCTGCAGGAGGAAACGTATTAGAATTTTATAGCTGAGTTGACTAGTTTTGTAAGCGTCAAATAATTTCACCAAACGTTTCGCAGGCGTTAGTGACACATTACATTGGAAACTTACTAAATGGCGATATTTGTTGACTAGGCACGGCCAATCTCCAGGAACTTCTTCGTATCTCGTGATCCATGAAAGAATCTATCACTCTTGGAAAACATCCCTCCGAAACTTTTCGAAAGGCTGTCTACCCTTCCTCCAACCTCTCACTCCATAATCCATATTCCTATAAGTTTCCTTACCTAAGTTCCGCAAATCTCCAACGATTCTCGTAGGGCATCCTACGAAGTCAGCGGCTCGCGACGAACTCGTATAACGCGACCGACTTGATCTCCTTATTCCAAGCCTGTTCGCTCTTCGGCCGAAGCAGTTTCCGAATTTTTGTGCACGATAGTAAATTCTTTGCATGGAAGGAATAAATGTGATAGAAACGTGAAAAATATAATTAGAAAAAACTTTACGAAAATAATTTATAATTTCTTAAACTTTTTAAATGCAATATGTTGTTATATATTAGCATGAAATACTAAATACAGAAAAGAATCCAGCTTTTTTATTAATAAATGGAAGGGTGAACCCTAGGGAAAAGGGAATTACATGAACTATGCAGCCGTACCCATCTCCTATAACAGACTTACTCAAATTATGATCGTGGTCGATGGAGCTGAAGGTGCTTGCTTGCGTACGATTATACCCACACAGACCAAAATGCGTATAGATTTTCGTGAAACTACTATGTACGGTATGCTGTTACATATAGTTTATAGGCCTGGGAGCTCCGCGAAGTTTAGCCAAGTTAGAATATACTGAATGCTTATGCGAATACAGGTGTACCTGAAAGCGGAATCGACTAATATCTTCAGGGTTCTCTCCTGTACTAAAATATTTCTGAAACGCAGTAGTGATAGCGAGAATTGCATCTATATGCGGATGAAATTTATGAACTGCTATTTCTGGAACATAGTACGGATAGCTCTTTGTGCAAAAATTTTGCGTCGCCATTCCTCGCTCTGCTATGAGCGTTGCTGCGGCTGGTTAACATCTATAACTATTATTCAATTCTGTTTTTAATAGAGGAGGTAATTATTTTTTAATTTTTGTAGAAAGTCAATTTATAATATATCGTAAGGCTAAAATCTTGTTTCGTAAATTGTGATATCCAGCTTGAATATTTATTTTTGTATCAAGGGCGTAAAATTGAATTTTACGCGCTCGAACATCCCATGGCTAAGACGGGAGTTCCCATCCCAACTCAGTTTTAAATTCTGGGCAAAGATTCGAATTTTACACCTGCTGGGGTAAAAAATATTGTTCGTATTAAAATAAAATTTTACGCCCTTAATACCAAAAGTACTATTGCGCTTCGATTTGCGGACCTGAAATATCAATTTCACGCCTTCATGGGCGTATTCTTTGTTCAAACGAAATGCAAATATTGGACTGCGATAAAACTAAGAACAAGTTATTTCCTAGTATGTAGACTTGTATACATTCAATTCTGATTACATATGAATAGTGCCTTATTATCACCACCCCTATAACTATGTCCCAAATAACAAAAGGACTTCTCGGGATGTCTCCTGAGGAGCTCCCTAGGACCAAATGCGGACACTTGGATGTCCTCAGCAGTTCCTCAGGATATCAGGGGACGGATTCTGTTGTAGGAGTTGATATTTATTTCGAAGCAATTAACTAACCACAGCATTTTACATGTATTCTACGGAAATTTTGTGTCGTAATAGTACATTATGTGCCAAGATATCGATCTTCGACGATTGTGAAGTTTGTCGCCCAAGCGAAGTGAGGGCAACAATCACACTCGTCAGAGATTGATATTTCGCTCGTGACCAATAGTGTATTTTTTTATCCGATTGTCGCAGGACTCACGGTCGAAAACTTTTGCCCTAGGCCGAGAAATCGAGTTTTACGGCCGGAGGGCCGTAATCTAGTTGTATTTTAAAAATGTTACAGTAATTTTTCATTATTATAAACAATATTCGACCAGTAGTCGTTTAGAACGCAGTAATGCGATGTTTTTCTACTTGGCTACTATTCAGCGATAGCCTCGGACATGCCATGCATTTGTCGACTGGAGAATGTTGTCTACGTGGTAGCAGACCAGTCTGGGTTTCACCAGCTCAGGCGAGGAGGAATCGGGCATCTCGATTGAACGCCTCGCACAAATTCGTTTCGCCACTGATTTCGCCGACTATCGAGAGCTCCAGCCGACATGTTCGCGGCCACCGGAAATCCACGAGTGGTTCGACGCCCTATCCACTCCCCTTTCCTCATCGCCACCAGCACCGACATCACTTACGCGTGCTTGCGCACCACCATTCACGTACTTAGATACTTAGGTTCGTCACACTAAATCTAAAAGTAATGTGAAAATATAAGTCGAGCTGCAACCAATGTAATTGATATTGCATGTCAGTTGCCAAACTTGATTTGTAACGTAAGTAATCAACTTTGATTGAAACGATCGCGTGGTCAAAATGAAATGAAACTTAATTGCTCATACACTATCCTAGGCTTCAGGAATGAAATTGGTTTAGGCAATAGATTAAGTGGTGATTAAAAATAGAAGTGGTCCTTAAAGACTGGTTGTTTATCGTAAATTTATTTCCCTATAAAACACTTCCGATTGTCATCAAATCATGAAGACAATGCATACAACAAGTTGAATTTCCTTGAACTCCATTTATTTAGAAGAAAAAAATGAGTGGAAGAAAGGTTTGGCGCAAATCCTGCCAGATAAGCTGCAAATCTTTCTCCCTGTACTGTGCCCTTGATTATGACCTTGGTGATAATTTGGAGTCGATATAAAATAATTGGATGCTCACATGTGTGGATTTCTATACAACCAGTGAATTTCAATTTGAAATGAACTCATGACCAAGGTCAAATCTAACTCATCGTTTGTTTCAATAACGAGGTTTGCCAAATGTCACTTAAGGACACAAAAGTGGGTGCACCACAAAAACCTGACAAATCACAAAACAGACACATAAAAAACCCGACATTCCAAAACGTACATATTCCGAAAATGTAATTAATGATTGACTTCTAAATGAGGGTCAAACTGATTTGACCATCAGATGACCTAAAAAATTATCCCTTTTGATAAAACATTTTTTTACCTTGAAATGAGTTTCTAGTCATAGATCTCAAGGGCGGCGACCCGAGATAATTTTGTTATGTAGTGAACGCACCAATTGGAGGTGTCTGTATTTTGAAATGTCGGCTTTTTGAATGGATGTTTTTTGAATGTAGGATTTTTGAAGTGTCTGTTTTGTGATGTCGGATTTGGGAGGTGCACCACATTAAATATGTTTGGCTATATAGGCTCTTCTACAAAGAGAGAAATTTTATAAGAAGATGTCGAAAAATAATAAGTCTGCATAAAAGGATTTCTTCAATCTGGTCATTCAAACCATTTTACATTCATTAAATAGTGCATGCATTTCAGTTAAATATACGAATAATTACACGGGGAATGGACATATTAAAAAGGGCAAAAAAAATCAGTTACAGATTGTGGAATAACTGCAGGATAAAGTAACTAAATTTCATGTGATGGGAAGATGGAAATCAGACAGATGAAGCGTTTGACAAGAGGCCGGAAATATAGAATATAAGAATGTGAGGATCGTTTAGAGCAAGAGCTATTAAAGACAAGATAGGTTATTGAGATATGACTAACAGCGCAGAAGAGTGGAAAAAATTAAGAGAAAGCAACGTCGATAAGACAGTATAAAAGTAATGTCATAAGAAGGAATACGAAGCCATGGTGGGATATAAAACACTGGGAGGGTAAAAAGAAGTTAAGAACATTAATTAAGAGAGAAGTAAGTGAGGGGAGGGAGAGGGAAATATTGAAAGCTAGACTAGAATATAGCGAATTGTGTGAGAAAAACTACAAGAATAGAAACAAAAGGAGGAAGGGACGACTAAAAATATTAAGATGGATGTGCAAGCGTGAAGGAACGTATAATTTTATTTTACTTTGACATTTTATGTCATTTAACTTTCTCTCTCATATGACATTATTTTATTCCTCCTTCGTTTGTCTCTCTCTCTCTCTCTCTCTCTCTCTCTGTCTCTCTTTCCTCCCTAAAAGTTTCTATCTACATCATCCATTCATAATCCTGCTCACCTTGTTAAACAACAAAGTAAAAACAATGGTGCCTTAAACGGTTATTTGTGTATATGCATCGAATGTCAGTCTGACCATCGTCTGCATGCACCATCTGTATCTACTGATCATTAACGCGCTGGAGATAACGTCAATGGGCAAGAGCGGATAAAGGACTTAAATTGAATCTTACAAGTACAAATATGTAAACAAAAATATATACTACCACTAATTAGTCCATTGACCAATATAAAACGGTCCTATATAAATGTAAACAAATATATACAATATAACAATATTATGTTTTTGGGGTTTGAGACTGCGATTCCTCCATAAAAGTTAATATTTTGCAGTCCGGAACGTATTTTTAGTGATATTGACTAAGTTACAGTTACGTAGGCTGATACAGCATTCACTGATTAATTCACACAATGAAGAGAGTGTCTTTATCAGATCTCTACAATGAATATCGTTTTTGGGATAGACGAATACGAATCTGTTATCGGATTTTCCAAATTCAAAACATTGCATCCAATATGGCGGATAAGAATGTATGCTATATCAGCTTAAAAAACTCAGCAAAATTCAATAATCATAAAATTCACATACTGATATCCAACTCCAACCCATACTCTTTGATTAAACATTTTTTTATTGGATATTTTATTTATTTTCAGTATTAATTTCCAAAATTATAACTCAGCTAATAATCCGAAAAAATCGGAGCAATACATCGTTTCTAGAAAGCGATTAAAATGGCCGTGGACTGCGAAATATAAATATGTAAAGAGGAATCGTAATTTTCAATCCCAAAAAAATATTATAGCGATAGTACATTAACCAAAAATACATCTTTGTTCTTATAACATTCAATTTATTTCTCCATTAGCAGTCGCCTATTGACTTTATTCCTAGTGCATAAGTGAACAATAGATAGTCAGATTTTTTTCTTTTTTTTTTAATTAAGAAAATGGTCAGACTGACATTTGATGCATACAAACAAATAACCATTTAAGGCACCATTTCTTGTACTTGGTTGTATTACATTTCTTATCGTAAAATAGGCAATATAAGCATTGTTTGAAGCTATCACTGAAATCTGTATCTCATTTCTGTTGAAAGCTAAACATTGTACAAAACGGCGTTTTTTCGAAGTTGAACCAATATTACTTGCAAACAAGAGCTAGAAAAAAACATTCATTGCCGGATTCGGATTCAGCGACCTGAAATAAACAGAGATTAGCCTTTTTCATCTCTGAAGCATTGTCAATATTCATCAGTATAATCAATCGCTGCAACATCTCTAAGTAAATTTCAGAAATTGTTTACGAGAAAAATGGGTGATTTTTTATAGCTCACTCTTTCTCCAGAGAGAGGGAGAGAGAAAGAGAGAAAAAGAGAACGCAGCGAATAATTATCAAAAATAAATAATTTCTTTTCAGATAAACCTCTATAGTTATTATAAGCCTCTATTTAATTGTATTTCTCGTACACAAATTCACAAGAGCATACAAATAGAGTATAAAAAGTTGTTATGTAAATAATTATTTAACAACGAATCCCTAAATTGTGATATTTCAATAATGATGATAATATGTCCATGTTGTACGAAGAGCAGACGTTAATTCGAAAAATGACAAATTGATTCATGTTCTCCATATCCATCGACAATTTCAATTTTACTTTTATATGCCTGCGTCAATTGCACATACATCTATCTTGAAAAGTATTAAATTCCATTATTATTTCAATGCGCTGAATGCAATGACTAGTATTTTTCAATATCATTATATCGATATTCAATAACGCGAATATAAACCATCAAAAATTCATCAATTAAAACCTCTGGGAAAACTCGTATTATTGTTGCAGAATTCATCATTCCGGAAAAGCTTTTTTTTTAACGGCAGATTTCAATTATTTTTGTATTCCCATTAGTTTTGAAATAAAATAAATTATTCAAATCGTTTAGAGTTTTCCGAGGAATAGAACAATTCTGTTTGGTATAAATATAGCGGATGTATAAAGTGCATCTAGAAATGAATTTTTTCATCGTAAGTTTTGAACTAGAATATATACTTTGATATCATTTAATCATTGAAGACAAAGAAAAAAGGTCTGAAAATAAAAGATCTTAGAACCGGAACTGTTGAATAAAAAATAGAAAGATATAGGTCGTCAATGGAGTTTATTGAATTTCGAGGATTTTATTAAAACAATGACATACTACCAGGACAATATTCACCATCATGTTTCAAAAACAATTTAATACTACCGATGTATGTTTGGAGCTGATGAAACTCAATTAAATTTATTGACGAATGTAATTTTTAGTTTGAATTGACAAACAAAATGTTGAATGGTAACTGTATCCTGGAAAAGTATTATGGAAGTTATCATCCCCGATAATTCATTCCGGAATAACTTCGATCGTGCATCGCGCAAATTGGTTCGTGAACATCGCAATGTCTAATTAGCTTAATATACGCTGCTTTGAATGTGTATTATTTGTTTCAAATTTCTCATCCAAGTAAAAGTTTCTGGGAATACTCTTGTTCTTATAATTTTATTACTTCATTACCTTCGGTTATAGAAAATCCACAATTAAATATGAATTATTTATGGATTTTTTGACGTAAGCCTTGATCTGTGTTGATAATTGTTTAAACTACCATTTATCTTTGGAATTCCTAATTTTTGTTCACTTATGTAGGAGAGAGATTATCGCCAATTCCCCAAGAGGACAATCTCTACCGGTGGTACATCGAGCTTTAAATGGAGTACATGTTGTCCTCGTAGATGTGATGTGGACGATGTATACTTCCGTAGGGACTGCGTGTTCCGGAAATCATCAGATCCTTTTAATTCCTTCATCGGAAAGGTATTGACTTCGTTTCGTTATAGAGAAGTCGATATGGATTGCGGATTTAATTACTGACTGCTCATACTATAGGGACCGTGCTGGACCACCTGCGCTGATTCGGGTTATTCATATCGAAGCTAGTAGACGAAGAGGCTATTCGCTTCTGCGCATTTCTGCTTTTGTTCCGAGCGATTGACGAATATGAGCTCAGCTATAAACCTCTCAACTTCGGAAAACGTATTACGGTGCGATAATAGTTAATTTCTAAACACTAAAATATAAGTTAATTTTTACGACTCTATTAAAGATCCCTTAGTTGCAATTCTCAATTCTTTAATTCATCATAATAATCAATTTCATCCTGTGCCAAAAATTTGCTCCATATACCCACATCCAAATATATATCCCAAGGATGTATCCTGAAGGTACTTAGGAAATATGCGACTGAAATTTATTATACTGCGGTTTAGCCCAATTTATATACCTAAGTACATATATACACACTCTTACACGAATTCAAAAAAGAATTCATCAAATCTGCTTTGTGGCTCAAGCGATAGCTCATTGGCCTACAATGTCTTAGGTCATGAGTTCGATCTCTTTTCGGTGAACAATTTTTCGATTTCGTTTAGAAGCAGTAGCTTACTATTAGTAAGACGAGCCACTTTGTTTGATTGGAAAGTGCTGTTTGATTGGCGGAAATTGAATCATGACCGCTAATTTAGGATCTTTAATGTACGTTTCTGAAGTTTCCTTTAATTTTGACAAATGTTAGGTACGGCGCCATTTTGGAAGACGAGCTTTCTGCGCACATTTTATAAATTGTAATGCCAAATAAAAGGCGATTCCGCCCGTGTAATACAATAGAATAAATAGATAAATTAGGGCATATATCTCCGAAGTAGAATTTTTTGCTCTTTCAAAATTCTTGGCCAGGATTAACATACAATGTTCATAAAATTAAATATAACGGCTTGAATGTCAAAAATCACAATTTAATTTTTTTCGTCAATTCTTTTCATATAGCAAATACACACGTTGTTAGTTTCAACCTATGCTATCAATGGTTAAAATAGTTGTACTTTTTTAATACAATTTTTGTAATATTTTTAAAATCATCTTTTTTTTTTAAATGGCCACCAATACGTTAAAAAACGAAGTTTAAGATCCACATACAATTGGAGTACAAGCTAACCTTGGCCATAACTGAGTATTGGTTTCGAGGTCCCTGAACCTAAATATGATAATGAAATGAAGAAATTCAAAATGGCGGATCCAATATGACCGACCAAAAATTGTAAAACATCGAATTTTTATGAAATGTGGTACCGGAGGGATTTTGAGGCCGTGCTGATTACAAATCTCTTGACGAAATAAAGACATTCAAAATGGCTATCTAAATATCCTGGCGCATCTAAAATGTCGAACCAAAATTTATTAAAATAACGAATATTTATAGATTCCCGTAAGAGGGCATTTCGGTGTTGCTAGTTGTACATGTGATGTCTGAATAAAGAAATTTATATTTTTATCGTTATTTTTATGTCTTGTCTTACTCTTTTGTAGCTTCTATCAGTAAAGAGTTAATTACTGTCTCAACAATATTTAAATGTTCTAATTTCACGTGTTTTATGGAAATGAGTAACTTTTGTTAGTTCGATACAAGGTATTGTGTGTTTTATTTTAGAATTTTCAGTGTTTTTGCAGTGGGTCTTGAAATTGGAGGATCAGTATTCCCTACATTTCTAAAATTTTCATAATTCTTGGCGAGATCGTTTGTTATATTTTTGCTTTTAAATTTCGAATAACATAATTGATTTGAAAATAGTCTTTAAGTACGAATATTTAATTGTAGAACAATTTTGAATCAATATTTTTTTGCAAGTTTAAATATAACCAAATATTCGTCTTAACTGGGTGTTCAATTACGTCAGTGTTGAAGGTCGGATCACTGTTCAGCAGTTTGCCCTAAGATTCATTTTTTATCAAGAATTGATTTGACGTTTAACGTCAAATATGAGCCAATTTCGAACCTCGTTTAATATCCAACTTTGTTTATAAAAACTGATCTGATTTGTATCACTTTTAGACGTTCTACGATTTGATCAAATTTTGCTTTTTTTTTACTCGGTATATATACCAGAGATTTTTGATATGTACCTGACAATAAACATTACAAATAAGGTGAATTCGAATTATTTGCAAAAAACGGTAAATGAACAAACACTTTTATTCTAATAGATAAAACATTGTTAAAAGAAGTTAAGTTTGTATTGACTGATCTGTCTCAATATATTAATGATTGTTCGATCTATACCGGCGCAATAACTAGATGCCAGATTTATTCTCCATAATGTTCGACTACACGAAACGATCTACGACTCTAATTTATTTTATGATTCTTTTATTGGACATTAGAATAAGTCGATATTCCAGTAGATGCAGTAA
Source organism: Trichopria drosophilae (assembly GCA_030407085.1). Lineage (NCBI taxonomy): Eukaryota > Metazoa > Arthropoda > Insecta > Hymenoptera > Diapriidae > Trichopria > Trichopria drosophilae. The sequence goes on along the minus strand of CM059582.1, from coordinate 9,774,890 downwards.
ATGATATTTTAATTTCTTCTCTAGAGTTCAATAAGTGGAATTTACATAAAACAATGTTCAAATTTTGAATGTAACGGCCACATTACTTCATGCATACGAGCGCTCATACCAGAAACTTATTGAAATGAACATTTTGGTACCAGGTGGTATCAAATATCCTATGGTTACGTGAATATTTTTAAAAACTCATAACTCGAATTCAGCTTACTGTAATATACCGACATATTGTAAACTTTGTTCTTTTAATCTTCAGTTTACACAAACGGCTGGCTCACAGAACGTAAAATATGCAGATTTCGTAATTTCTATGAAGATTGGCGTTTTTAAAGATCGATGAGAATATTCGTTAAGTCAGCTTCCCATTCTCCAGCTTTTCACTTTAATAGAAACAGCAAAAACTAGGATTCAGTGGACTGTCGCAATTCAAAATACGTATGTTCCTTTTTTCATGTCACTCGAGCCCGTCGCTTTGCAGTGACTTCAACTTCATCTCCCTATCGTTTTACCTCTCAGTATCCCTCTCTTCTTCAACACAATTCTTCATTTCCCTCTTTTTGTAGCAAGCCGTATATCTCGTAAGTCTGTTCTGCCATGCACGTCCTTAAAATACGTGGACTTTCCTCGAAATATATCACGAAGTGGAATTACCATGTTTGCAAAATCATTTCATCTCACTTTTTAACATCACTACGGCTAACTAGAGTATTAAAAGAGAATTAATTCGCCGAAATAATTCGCTTTAAATTTATCAAAAATTATTCTCTTGAATGTTATTGTGGCTTACTATTAAAGTTTTTAACATAGTTAAACAAAATATTTAAGAAAAAACTTTTCAAAACTGTCATTTGAAATTTTAATAATTTTTAAATAGAGCATGAACCCTTTATATATTTAATAAGAGGAAAAGGGGAAAGAAAAAGTAATACAATACACGTGTCGTAGTCCTGTCATCTATATCTCTGAAGAATAAAATTAGTGGAAGAGCGAGAGCTAAGCATTTTAAAATAATAAAATTTGACCTTTCAAAATGGATAGAAAAGGGGTGGAAGTGCACGAGTGCACCTGATGGACTCTTTGTACTTTTGCGCGGTGGGCTATTTTACATACAATTAAGCTTTTTCGTGTACTGATATTTAAGCCTGTCCCGGATTCCTTGCAAATAGTAGAATATACGACGTATTAGGATTTCATGTCGCCACGAATAAAAGCATCCGTGATATTGGTTACTACAGCGGACAAAAAGAATCTTTAACCCATATCAATATCTTTGAAATGACTCAACCAATCGCCTTGAAATTTGTAACTCAGGGGTTTTTGGGATCGCGGAATTCAAATTTGTGGTAAAATTTAGGAAAATCAAAATGGCCGATCCAATATGGCGATCGAAAAAGCATAAAAGTTTTTTAACTTTCGCAATGCTCAGTACTTTTAAGTTGTTGGGATCATTGAATTCAAATTTGAGGTAAACTTTTCAATACATGTATATATGTATACATGTATAGTTTTTTAACGAAACTACACTGCTTCTTTTACTTACTGTGTATGAGACATGTACCAATCTTGTGAATAATTTTACTCCTAACATTTCAATTCTGAATTTCAAAATTTTGATGTGAGATTTGAATTCAGTGATTCCAAAAACCTAAGAGTACTAAGCATTGCGAAAATTGAAGACATTTATCCTTTTTTGACTGACATGATGAATCGGCCATTTTAAATTCCGAAATTGTTACCTAAGAGTACTAAATATTGCGGGAATTACAAAAAATGGCCACCATATTGGATCGGACATTTTCAAAATTTGACCGCTGATTTGAATTTGGCGATCTCAAAAACATTTGTATACAGTTTCATAAAAATTGATTAATATTTGACCTCCACTAGTAGTTGCAAGGAAATTCAGTTTCACAGTACCAGTGAAGGGGTTAAGAGCTCTTGAAATTAATATACAGTAGAGTCTCGGTATATTTACCCACTCAGTTCCTCGCCTTTCCCATCCATCTCATTAAATTTGCGAAAAGAAGGGGAGCATCGCTTTTCCCCTCCCATCAGTCGCGTTACGTTCGTGCGTCACAGCAGGCCCTTCGTGAGGCCCTAGTTCGCAAGGTGGGGGAAAAAGAGAGCGGCGACAGACAAATATAACGAAACGGAACCTACCATACGATACCTACTGTAAATTTTCGGATATCGTAGGATTTAGAAAGCATCTACATCAGTTTCAAAAGCTTTACATGTCTACTCACATAAATACAACAGAAATATTTTGGTTTTCCAGCATATTGATCTGTGGCGTTCCCAAGCATGTTGCTTCTTTCGAATGCTATTAACTCTGGCTGTTAAATTTCACCTATATTGGGGTTAGCGATGTGTATTTATATCAGCGAATCGATATTTTATCCGTTTAAGATTTAAAAGTATCTGGAAGGGCCTAATGTACTGAGGACAGTTTAGACGGCACGAGCATAGGGGGAAATTTAAGGGGTTTTCGAAGACGAGTAGGGCGGGGTGGCCAGAGGAGCTGCAAGCTGCGTTCAGAAAGCTTTCGCGACGAAGGCTAATTGCAAATCGCAATGCAAACGGGAACAAGCCCCTATTACGTCGGAACACACAACGCGCGACACAACGCGGTGGCTTTCAATGTCGCCAAATGATGCCTGCGAGGAGGGTTTTGTGGCCGGAGCGTACGCCGGGTTATTCCACGAACAATGCTGCTTTTCACCTGGCAGCCGATTCCGGAAGTTGTTCGGATCAGCAACGATACACCCTTGCGTGCCTATACACGGTCGAACCTGCAAATATATTCATGTGTGCCGTAAAGCTCGGTTCGACGTATCCCACAACAGAGTCGCTTGGTGGCGTCTTTAACGACGCCAGGGCGTATCGCTTTCGCGCTTCTACATGGTGTAATTTACAGGCAATGAAATTTGCATTTTGACTGCCGAGTATGCATTGTTATACTCCGCTAAGATAAGAGAAAACGATTTCGTACCAAAACATTAGTTTGGCGTTAACGGACTTGTCTGCGGTATTTTAGCACACTGAAAATGAGGCTTTTTGTTGATATTGTGACAACAAAAGTATGCATCACTGCTCGCCTATCTGATAAACGTTCAGTGGTGAACGTAAAATTTAATTGAATACATGTATGGGGGCATACTGGTGTGTGCGGGATAAATAGACTACACTAAAGGCATTCGAAGAATTTACGGTGCGTTTTAAACGCATCGTTTGGAATATTTTCTGTACTTTTACTAATAACGTTGGTATATACGAAGAAATGTACTCACATTATGACTATGTAGGTTACATTTAAGACGTTTTCCTTCCAGATCTAAGAAACGATAACTTTTCATAACGCTGGAAATTAAGTTTGCAACAAACCAATACCAACTGCTAGTGGTGTGCGTTACTACTAATTTAATACCATTCCGGTACTCGTTCAATAACTTGAGGGATATCAGGCAGTACTAATTCTGTTCAGAAAATCAATATCACCTTTCGGTACTAGACGGGTTTTCTGCCGTTCTTCCAGGTGAGACGTTTGAACTTTTGCAGCTTTTATATTACGTGTAAAATTCCAGCTTGTTAGAAATTACATGGATAGCCTAATTTGATACTAAGGGTGAAAAGTCGCATTAAACTAGCCAATCTTCTAGGTTCACGAATTTACGTAGCCCGTTCTAGTCTCGTGTAATCACGATTTGCTCGCGTGGTAATTGAATGGATAATTGAATCGATTCTTATCGGGCGCGCAAGCCTTATGATGCGCGGTCACGGCAAATGCGAACTCATTGAGGCGCATCACAGGCCTTCTAGCTTCGGTAACAATTTGGTTCGCTACGTTTTAGCGACAGTATATATGTACGTACTTGCTACTCTAGCTTTTTCCGTATTCGCTCGAGTTCCAGATGGGTTGTGCCGGTGGCTCCTACGAAATTCCAACCCGGACTGAATTGCGGGTCGACCAATCGATAATCGATTACCCCGCGGACTCCATGTATGTTGTTGGAATTACGTAACTTTCCTAATCAATAACTTGGATTAATCATATGATTCGAAATTTCATTATCGGTAAATCGACGTGTTTTCATAGTCGGCTCTCTCGGCTCGACATCGAGCACTGGCGAGATGTGTTTGTTGATAATACGTTTTTCATTATTAGATTGCTACGTTTCTATTGTAAACAGAACTAGCGGTGAGGAGACTGCAAAATATGTGATGAGAAAATTATCGATCATCGATTTGTTTGTTATAAAGGGAGTGTTTTGGAATTCAGAATAATGCGAATTAATGTTTAGAAAACTTATATATACGTAGTATATTTTAAATGATCTAAAATATGGAAAATTCCATGCGAAGTGATCCAGATAAAAATTTAAGTATTGCAATCGTTTTGCAATTTACATAACCGTTTGTCTTCATGATAAGAAAGTTAAAGAGAAAATTTCATGACCTTAGATCAAAGGCCTGCCAAGTTACGGGGGCTGCAATTTTCACCATCCAACCGATATGTGCATATTCCGAATTTGATTAATGGCGAGTGCTTTTTAAAGCTTTTGGTTCGAAAACGTTGGAGTGATACTTGTCTCAATCCTTTCAATAAACCGTCTTATGGGAAAGGCAAACATTTAAAGTTTCTCTCTCCATCTTTTCTTTCAATACTTTCATCCCATGATACATCTATTGACAATGCAAAATTATGTTGATCTTACAGGAAAGATTTGAAGTCTATACCAGAACCTGCCTTAAACCAACTATACTCGGTATAAGAAAAATTGAACCTGAACATCACGTCGTTGAGGATAAGGAGCAGTGTGGAGAATTTGACAATGCTGATGAAACTTCCAAAGATGCTTCGATTAGCAATTTCTCCACTAGAAGTGTAGTATTTAAATATGCGTAAGTATTCGACTATACGAAACTTCCCCATCTAATCGCATGTTAAACCGCAGTGTGTTAAGTCGAACTTTACGCACCCGTATTGAAAATTACTATTAAACACTCCATCAACAATTCTGAATAGTTGCTTCTCATTCTTGCCCCCAAAGCTTGTTATCACTTAAATATGATCAAGAACAGAATATTGATTTCGTCTGATCCTAGGAAACGCAGAAATAAGGTAAGTGTTGAAATGGAAATCCTTTTTGAAAAATTTGAAGAAAACAATGTAAACAGTCTTCTCCCTCCTATGCAGGACTTGCAATCAATAAAGTGGAATGACGGTTCTCGAGAACAAATTCAGAAGCGATTAATTTTGTGTAATCTGTCTGAATTGTATGAGTAAATTACTTACAGAATCCGGAGACAGCAATTGGTATTTCGAAATTTATCCAACTGAGACCGAGTTACTCCTTTTTTGCTAAGTGAAACGCATATTGTTTGCGTTTGTCCACATCATGAAAATGTAACGCTCATGCTGGATCCAACAACCATAGACAAATTAACAACCAATTCCGAATTTCTTCTGAAAAATTATGACTGCTTAAAAGCCATTACGTGGAATGTTGCAACTTTAACTTGTTACCTTCAGGAGTGCAATTTTTGCCCTGATAGAGAAAATTTAAAAAAAATTTCCAGCAAAATTTCAGAAGATAGTCGAATATACAGACTAGAATTTAGAATATATTCGTCTGAGTCTTTTTAAACTTTTATTAAAGTGGTAAAAATTGAAAATCAGTACCACATTGACTAGCGCAGTACTCAAAATCACACATCGCTTGTCGCAAATGTTCAAACTCGAAAACTACTGCTTTAACGATTTCGTATATTACAATTTTTTTTATTGGAAAGGAATTCCACTTTTTTCAATTTTTCAAAGTCGGAGGAGCCTTTAATTTGCATTTAAAATTAATATTTAAAACAAATTAACAATTAATAAATTTAGTTCACATTTCTTAAACTACGAACCAAGATCTTTAAAAAGCAGTGGTCATTTATCACATTCGGAATATTTTTTCGGGAGTTCTAGACCTTTCAATGTGCACATGCCGGTCGAAGTGGTGAAAATTGAAATTTCTGTAACTATGCAACCCTTTGATATAAGGTCACGAAATTTTCTCTTTTCAATAGGAATAATGAGTGTGTAAATTACAGCATGATTGCAATACTTAAATTTTATATTTAAATCACTTCGAAAGGAATGCCTCATATATTGGAACATCAAAGTGTTTTCAACATTTTTTAAATTTATTACTAATAGCAGATATTTGAATTTTGTAATATAGTTTGCATTAACTCATTGCACGTACATTAAATTATCGAAACAAAATGCCTCTACAATTATAATAATAAGAGTCTATAAAAGTTTCTGATCAAAGCTTCCATACCAAATACTCTCTTAAAAATGGATCGTCGCAGTCTTATTATTATTATGAAAAAGTTTACCGGAAATTTCAACGTTCTTTTCGTGTACGAACGCCAGGGCACTTTTCATCCTCTCAGCCTACTTTTGTAGTAAAGCATCGAAAGGTGCAATGCCACCACCTGTGTACATAGGTCACTTGGCATGCGGAACGATCAAGAGTGATCGCGCCTTGAATTTTTTACGGCGCTTCGAAATGGGCGTGGATGTATATATGGTGGATATTTTTTTTAAACAAGGAAATTAATTTTTTCAGTTTATTTCAGTGCCTCCATAAAGCGAAAGAGTTCATCGTATTTCCGACTTTTCATACATCCAACAACGAAAATGCGAAATTTCCGGCTCTTTTTGATGTAACGGTTTTGGTCACACCAGAATATTCTAGGAGAATTCTTCGGATCTCTGAGAGTAAATTTCTCTTTGAAATGATAAATTATAATAAAGCTCTGCACCTTTAAGTAAGAATGTTTAAATTTTCCATTCTGTGAAATTTTGCTTTTCGAGTTTTCATTTTATTGAAATCGTCGCGTAATGTTAACAAAGAATGAATGAAATACGGCGTTTTTACGAGAAAATTTGACCAGAGCGCATCCTGCGATGACGGAGTAACGACGGTCAACAAAAGACGCCGGATCTCAAGAGAGAATAGAAGGATATGACGATAGGCTATAGCTATAAAAACTTCGATAAAGGACGTCCAATCCCGTAAGCTCGACCTGACTCATGGCTGACTTTCTATTCCGGCATGTATGTTATCGCTGTCGACGTTCTACGTCATCTCATCTAATAGTGGTGCCAATGGATTCTCAATAAAATGGCAGGAAACCTCCAATACTCTACCCCAGATTTTAAAGCATCGTAAAATTCCTTTTCATCTTAGACGTGATTAGTCTATGAATATTCACAAACAATAAAGTCGACAATTAATTTCCAGTAATAGCGGTATAACAGTTACCACCAAGAACCTGTAATTTCTTGTTCAATAAATGAAGAAAGGTAATTGGTAATTGGACCAATGCAATTAATGCAAAGTAGAAACGTGTGCTACGTCATAAAACTGCAATGGCATTCTGCTACGTATATTCATTCTATATATCAATTAATGTCAAATAACTGAAAAATCTCAGGTAGAAATTTGTGTTATAGACCCACCGACATGGTACTGACCTAGTACTGTAAGTCGGAGTTTCAGTACTGAGCGCCTATACTGGACCGTTACTGGGCCAGTTACGGCATATAATGCTGTCCAGTATTGACTGCCATAATGGCGGAGTGAAATGCAGTACTGCCTTCCAGTAATGATGTGTACTGATTGCTGGTATTTAAAAAAAATTGTAATTTATATGTAAACCAGTATCCAAAAATTAGAAATAATTTAACGGACGATTTTGTTAAAAACATTTCCAAATGTACTCGTTTGATATCGAATACAGTACTGACTATACGTATTGGGTCAGTACTTTGGCGCTATTATTAACAGTACTGATTTAATGTCGTAAACAGTACTCGATACCAGTACTAGAACTGTTGTTCGCTGGTTTATTGCCAGTACTGACTCACTTCTGTTAATCCGTACATGCTGTCAGTACTGAGTTAGTATGTTGCCGGGGTTTTACCGTAAGCTATATGAAGTATAATATACATAAACTAGTAACGGACCAAGGCAAACTAACTGATACTGTCTGAATTTGGTTATTCATTTCTACAGTGGAGATCAACTTTAGTTTTTCGACCGTTATTTATTAACTCATACAATGTACAAAAAAATCTTTTGGCCCATAATGAAAAACAAAGGTACTAAATCTAACGAAGCCTCCAGCATGATTAAGTCATCAGAAAAGTAAAAGTTGAATAAATTTACAAATTATATGAAATGTATTGGCGCTTGAACTTATTTTGGTAGTAAAGAGTCCAAAACTGTAGAAATGGCAGCCATGTGAAATTTTAGTACCATTTTTCATATTTTTTAATTTTTCAAGTGCTCTAAATACTCAAAAAAAATCGAGCATTTTCCAACCCATCAAAAGCTATCAAAAAATGCAATAAAAAAAATTGATTTTTTGCATGTAATAGATGACAACCTCCTCTGAAGTATTTTTCATGCCCTGAACACGTTCCTTACATCTACTAACCCCAATAGAAAACTTTATTCCATCCATATTCCCGGAATATTCCTTTAGAACATTGGGAATATTCCAAAGTAATATTCTATCCATATTCCAGGGAATTGAAATGTCCAACGGTCGGAAAATTCCGTTGGAATATGCCAAGAACATTGAAATATTCGGTATTATAAATATTATTAAACATTAGAGATTGAACATTTTATTCGCATGTTTTAAAAAGCTATCAATTAATGTAGAGCGATTATAAACAATTAACATATATTTGTATTTTTAATAATTACACTGGATTTTAAGAAATCATTTAATAATTGTGACACCTCAATGAAATATTCTTAAATCTGCTGAAAAATGATATTCATTCTTTTCGCATTATTATTTCTTCTATATTATTTGATAGTTTTTGGTATATTCAAATTCAATTAATATTATTGATAATATTTCTAATTAAGAATATTTCAATGTTGAGATATTCCAAAGAAACGTTCCGAACGTTGGACATTTCAGTGTTCCTGGAATATGGATGGAATATTATTTTGCAATAAAGTGTGCTACTAGGGAATTTAATTCATAAATTCGTAATAAAAATTAAAATTCGATAGATTGTATACTCAACATGCAGAAGTATTTCGCATAATCGCAGCTACACCGTTAACGAAATGGAGTGGAGAAGCAACATGTGTGCACTTATTGCGTATAATTACACATGCCATCAAAACGCTATTGAGATACCTAGAAACCGAACTTTATTTTTCCAAAGATTTTCGAAGAACTGAATCCAAATCTGGTCACGTAATTATTCTACCACATCAAGATTTTGAGATATTCTAACCTAAATCTGCAAAAAACATTATTTGTGCTCATATTCAGTAAGTCCTTGAAGACAAAATGTTTTTCGCAATTTCACGAAAACTAGCTTGAAATGCTATTCATCAATTTTAAAATGATTTTTTGGAAATTTCGAACGATTTTTTCAAAGAGTTACTGAAGTTTTTTGCAAAGCACGACTATGATTTTGGTTTCTTGCATTTTTAGGTGCTAGAACAATTCAACTACCAGATTTTGATTCAGCATATCCAAAACCGTCGGAAAAGTATACTGATGAATACACTTTAATCGAGTTTTGGTCAAATTGCGAAAAATGTTGTTCCACCACAAAAACTTGTTGAAAAAGGATAAATGGTGTTTTTTGACCGTTTAGGTTAGGATATCTCAACGTCATGACGAAATAGATCAATTCTGCTTAACAAGTCGGTCGCTCATTTTGTTAATTATTTTCATACAATAACACAGTTACTAAAAGTACGAAAATCATAATCGTGCCTTAACAAAAACTTGGATATCCCGATGACAAAAAATCAGAATTACTAAAAAACTGTTTTAAAACTGATGAATAGCACTTTCAACTGGTTCTTGCAAAATTGCAAACAATAATTTTGTTCCGCGACAAAAACTTACCGTATATGAGCAAAAAGAGTGTTTGTTGCACTTTAAGGTTAGGATATCTCGCAATCTTGGCTTGATAGACCAATTCCAACCTTCGGAAATATACAGTCCGGTTTCTGAGAATAAATTTTGTTGGCCTGTGTTATTTTTCTGAACATCTGCGCAAAACTCGATATAACCAGAGATTAACAATTGATGAAGTAAGAAGATAAATACAGTTTATTAGATTATTCGTCAGCATTGAAACGAAGCAACCAATGAAAGTAACATAGCCTTCGAAAATACAATATACGCGGTAACCGAGTAAAGCTTTCAGATACGGACAGTAATAATTGCATACATTTTCCTGCCTGGAGATCTCTTTATACCCAAGGTTTCTTCATCTTTCGGAAACTTCCTGTTTCGCCAAATTGTCTGGGGCCCTCTCTCTCCTTCTTTATAAGTCTCTAGCCATCTCCGAACAATTCTCCACAGTTACTACTAAATTTTCTGTCTTACGTCCTTCCGTCCGTTTCACCCTTTTCAATCCGCCTTTCTGCTCACGTTTTGAATTTCTCACTCTCTATCCTATTATATTGCTTTCTCTTTCATCATTCTGTTTTCCAATTGTCTCGTGTTTCATCTCTTCGGCCTTTTCACTCCTCTTTTGTACATTCAACGTGACCCAACGGCAAGGATGCACAAGTGGAATTCAAATTTGAACTTAAATATTTATCATTCCGTGTCGTCGAAAATCCTTGCCTGTAGATGGCGTAATTCACATTGGAACGGAATTTACTCTTTAGAGTCGGAGAAAATGACTGTTTCAAAATTAGAACAATTGCTATGACAGTACACGAGCTTTCACTTACGACCTGGAGTATTCGTCTCTCAAGAACGTAAATAATGCTTTATGAAGCTATTATGTAGACTTATATAATGAAAAAAATGCTCTTGTATACAGGGAAACTTCTTTTGGAACTCAATGAATATAAATTACAATAAATAAGTTTTCAATGATTAATCGTCTAACTAAGCACTGTATAAACGGTATGTGCAAGATAACCTCTTCAATTATAATCTGTTCCATTCACCATCTACTCCGTAGTTATGGAGTAAAATTAAATCATTTTTTATTATACAAGAATGCACTTACATTTGGACTATTGTAAACGAACACCAATTCAATAATCGAACATACCTGAAACAGAAAAATAAAAATGTTATACATCTATTCAGATATCAACTACATGTGGGGTATTTTATTTATGTTTGAAATACATTTAACCAAACATTGAATATTAATTGAAATTAGATATTATTTACAAATCTACAATTATTACTCTATATTCAATTATATTTCGCAGTTATGTTCTGGTTTCCAATTACATTTGATTGAATAATTTCGAAGCACCGTTTGCCTTATTTTATCTATGTACAGTCCAGAAATAGAAAAAAATTAAGTAGAGGACAATTTGATGAATTAGTAAGGGAGTCGTAAAAAGGTTGAGTGGTCGTAATCGGCAGTTAGTCGATGTTCACTGTCGCCCATTCCCTCACGTAGTGCGCTTTGTAGATAATGGACTTAGATTCTAAGCTCTCATACTAGCCACTCTTTCCTGATATCCAATTCACCCGTTATGGAGTGCGTAGATGAAAGTGAAGTGTAATCAATAAATAGGTGATAAATTTTCGATGCTTTTCATCGTAATGGAAATTATATTAAAACGGCCAATTTGGATTCCGTTTTCTAATGTTGTTTGTGACAATTTTTTATTTGTCAAAGATAGAAAATACAGTGGCCACTTTAGGGGTGAATATTAATTGAAGATTATGAAAAGAAAATTATAGCGAATATGCGATAAAAATTGTTTTTACGTTAATTATACTGTCAAAATGGCTTAAGACTGTAATTGATATTTTCCGCACGTGAAGACCGAGATATCGAGTCAGTATACGATATACAATTTGTATGCCAGACATCTCGCGTTTTCCAAGATGGAATACCATATCAGTTGTCCAGTCTGTATTTCCTCCCTCTATTGTGACGTATATCGAATTTTTCTGCTATATTTTACCCTAGGTGACATCAAATTCCGAGACATGCATGGTCGTTGCACCAAATCCATACTGGAATTTCTTCTCTCCTTTATCGTTCTTCTCTCCCTTTCCACCTTACATTTCTCACAATTTCTCGCTTATTTCCCGTCACCGAGATATTTTGCAAACTCCCTTTGTAGTTTGTTTTCTTTGCAGTTTTCATATTTTTCATTGTATACGTTTTTTTTTTCGTTTGAGTGTTCATATATATGTATATTTACAGTTCGTATATGCAGTTCATAGAGAGCAACTATCAAAGACGAGTCTCACATTATAAAATACATCCTGGTTTAGACTAACTTTAGACTGATCATCCTCAGCTGTTGCATAGTAGTCGTATTGTATACATTTTTTTTATAATGGAGACTAACCAACAGTCGACAAATTTCTACACTTCAAAATACTTTTTGCGATTGTGTTATTTATACTATTTATACACTATTTAGTATTTTGATGCCTTCTAATATATTCGCAGTCTATCGGCATAATACTGATACATCTTTAGAATGAAGGTGAAACTTATGCTGGATACAATTTGACAATGTAAAAGCAAGGAAAATCCATTGAATTTGGAGGATATTTAGACATATATCAGATGTAAAGCTGATCCTTAGGTAATGAAATTGATTCGATTGTCCAATTGAACTTCTATCTTTGATAGTTTATCGATGCAATTCCTGTGAAAGCGAAGTATTTACAAAGAGCATCCGTTTTCAGGGGGATGCTAAATGAGGCAGTATACGAATCGCGCGTATCCTTTAATCGTTGATTGAAATCCACTGAATGTTCGCGATTCTAGCCAGAATTTGAAATCGACGTTTTGAATAGAACGGAAACTACTCGACGGTGAATCCCGCGACTTCCGACAACATTATTCTCCTGTAGCCCTTTCTCGTGTATCTTTCACTGAATACCGCTAAAGCTGACGATGCATAATCACGGTGCACTGATAACTCGATATATTTCTGTGTATTTGAATTTATATATTTTTTAAATAGACATTAACTAATCACATACATTTATATACTTGAAGCTATAACAGATTAAATTCAGATTAATACAGTAAAATGCGGACTCAAGCATAAAAATTCTCTCATTTATAATGACATGTTCGAATTCTCCTGGAAAGTCTCTTACGCAAAGTTTGAGCGAGCTGCGTATTAAAGGGTGGCTCGATTATGCGCGGAACTAATTTGTGTCAGGTACGGACCTCGACTGGCGGTAACCAACTTCAACCGTATTAAATTGCACTTAAGTCAAGCACACGTCCTCAACGGCTGCCAGGAATGCCAAACATATAGAATGCGAATCATGACGACAGCGTAAGAATTAAACCACCTCTTCGTGTCTTTGAGTTAATTTTGCCATATATCTACTGGTAATGTAGAAATGACATCAAAGATTTCTGAAATGCAGACATATCTAAATTAATTTAAGTGAGCTTAATGCACGTCAAAATTAAATTAATTTATCGAATTGTGAAACACGGTTTTGGAAAATGGGGAATTTCAACCACTACATACTTTTAAACTGAACTTTAAAATCGTACATCAAAGCATGCGAATCCAGGTTACATTTGTGAGTAGCTACTAATCGCAATGACATTTGAGTTACCGTCTAAAATAGTGGAAACTTACTATGCAATTATTAATTGAAAAGTTACATATGAGAAGAAATCTAGAACAATTTTATATGATCATTCCGATTAGAGGAATTGGGATTATCGTGTTTAAATCGATATAGCCTCTAGGTTGAAGATTACGAAGCGGTGCCTGGCCTGTTTGAACGTATTAGCCGGTAGACGTAAAGGGGCTACACTGATGTTTACTACAGGCAAACAGACGAAACCGGTAATTATATTTGGCGCCGATTCCTTGAACATACAAAACGGGATCTGCCATTTATCCTGAAATCGTCAACTGGTCGTTCCAGTGGTAACTTGACCACCTAATTCGTCTAATAATTTTTCCATTTTCAATTACCGAATTAAGCAAAAATATAACATTTTTATTAAAATAATATACTTCCATTACTCTGTTTCTATTATGCAGGCAATTGATTATTTTGACAAGAATGTATGTCTAGATGAAGTATGGGTCACTCCTGCAAAAAAACGTACCCCATAGTTTCTCATGAAATCTTTCACAGTCCGATTAATGAAAATAAATTTTCATTTTCAATTTTTAAACATTTTCCATAGAAAGTGTGTTATTAATGATACTTATCGGCTACATCTGCAATGAACTCCACAGTCGGAAACATTCAACTTTGCGACGAAAGAGAAGGTTAAGATGTGGGTAGATATTTATGGAGTACGAAATACAATTAAAAAATACAATTTGGCGAAACCTGTCAATTAACGAAAAAGGATCAGGAAATAACCTACCTGCAATGGGGTGGAAGTTTCTGAGGAAGCGAAGCGCCACTCAAACCCAAGTTTCTCATTACCTTTATGAATGTCCCAAATATAGCAACGGTACTAAATCAGGAAGTGCAGTTAGGGTATAAGTCATTGTTATTTGCATAAGAGAATGTTCAGATTAGTATTTGAATAAGTTGGGCTAAGTGCCCGTATATTAATAATACCGACAAAGCACTCTAAACAATACCCAATACAAACACGTATATATTTGTGGGATCTATGCTAATATATAAGGTTACGGTCAATATACAACGAACCCCGACAACTCTGGATCCGTTCCGTAGATATGTTACTGCCTACAGGCCGTCCGTTATAGGCTATTCACTATGATACGTGCGCGGGTATTACTATGAGCGGGCTGATGGAACTGGGGTCTCCTATATCTCATGGTATAAGCGGCTGGAGTATACAAATCAAATTAATGCGAAAGGCGCCACGTACAGTTTACGTAACTTCACCTCCAAATTAAGCTGTATCGGTTTGGTATACATTAGATCGTACATTGACGTCGTACAATTCTGTTTTACTTTGTACTTATTAGATTCGTTGCAAATTTTAAATAACATGACATACAGAAACAGCACAAGAATATTAAACGGAATAAATTGTGAAAGTAGCTGATAAAGAAACTGTTAAAACATCATTGTTGATAAAATGCGTTGCACATTACCAATCTTTGGCATCAAGTATACTAGGAGAAATTCCTAGGTATCTTCTTTTTACTATCAATGATGGTATCCAAACCTATAAAACAGATTGTAAATACGCATATCTCAAAACCACACGATGCAGCCTTTATCGGATTTAATAGTTTTTAGGTATCTATTGACGTCTCATCTAGTGGCAGTTTCGAGAAAACTACAAAGCCCGACAAAAATGTCCGGATGTGTAAGTTAGACCATGTCTATAATATGTTTCTTGGGTCGTTGAAACTGGAACTGAAGTCTAATGTTTAAGTTAAATGTTTAAATGAAGATTAATTTGCGCTTAGAAGTCCATGGCACTTTTCCGTTATGTTATGTTTACGAAGCCCATTTTCCCCATCATGTTATGTTCTTGACCTCAAAAAGAAATCTAAAAATCTACACTAAAATTTGAAAATAAGGAAAAATACTGGACTGCAAGGCATACCATGTTTACTAGACAGTCCTGGACACTTCTGAATTTTATAGTGGATAATTCTGACAACACTGGATTCTACTGAATATACCGGAACACACTGAACAATACTGAACTGTATTGGACACTATTATGAAATAAAGGAAAATTGGTTAAATTTTAAAATAAACTGATAATTTAAAATTGTGAACCCCATAATATTAAATCGTTATTTTACGCTCCATGTATTACAAAGGAATTTTGCAGAATTATTATTTGTAATACGTAAAAGTCCAGAGGGATTAAAGGAAAAGTACTCTGCTACATCAGACCATCGTGTGTCGTTAATGTCGCCGAGTGCATGTAAAAATGCAGTGGCCACAAAAATATTAAACTTTTTTGCTTGAATTGTGGAATTTAAAATAGATGAAACCATATGGAAGGAATCAGTTGGCAATATCACTCGTGGATAGTGCTAAAAATAATTAAAGCATTAAATCATGTCACGATGAAGTTGAATGAAATTCGGATTAGGGTTTAGCGGCCCGAAGAACAAAAAGGAAACATGGTATGACTTTCAGGTTAGAATTTTCCTTCATTTTAACATTTTCGAGTCGATTTTTAGGATATTTTTGAGGTTATGTCAAAAGACTGGCTTGATGAGATCGAATGGACATCGATTTCAATTTTAGCGACCTCAAAATCATAATGGAAACATGGTATATCTTCCAGGACAGAGTTGTTCTTTATTTTTATACTCTAGCATTCAATACAATAAGTAAACATAGTTCTTTGTATTTGTCGTACCTTTTTGTTATAATATGTGAATAATTAGTTGAGTACAATAGTAAAAAAGGAGCATTCGATGGACATTAAGGCGGGGAACATCCCTGGTATAGATATGTCCAGTTTTTTTTGTTACACTGCCGAGTTTCCCATACCTTTAACATGAGAAAAATGTAAATTGGATACAAAGTAGCCAAAAACTGGATTCATTTTCTACTAGATATATACAATAATCTAAATTACTAAACTCTCGTAAACTCACATCGGATATCTAATAGTTGTTATAACGCAACTTATAATTTTAAATTGTATTTGCGTTAGTACAGCAACTGGCCAGTTTCCCCGCTTAGCGCTTGATTATTGTAGGGAAAATTGGGTATTGCCTTAGTTTTGTCTGGATTAATTTCCACATAGGTTTGATGAAAAAATATTTTTCATAAGTTGAATATGATATAGAAAAGTTAATTTTTTTTTTTGACTTGATTAGAATTTTATTTCCGCAGTGACATGTTGAGTAGTAATTCTCTTCCATGTATTTATCACATATTGCTGGATAGAAATATGTCTAACACTGAAAATATAGCTCAGGAGTAAAACTGTAATATAAGATATTTATACGTATAAGATTATGATAGTGTAACATTGAAGCGTCGGATAATAACGGTTTATTATCCGCATACTAGAATTCCATCAAACGCACATAGACGTTAAACTATTGATATGCTATTAAATTTATCTTTCTTCTCCACTTCATAGATTTCAAGTTTAATTGCTCTGGTATATACAATCAATAATTTTATTTGAATTTACTTTGGTACTGTTCGCATCAAGCATATAAGTTGCAATTAATAAATTGTAAAGTTTATTTTAATTTTATAGTAATTAGTGTTGGTTTACCGGTCTCTTTAGATTATCAAGAACAAAAGGTGAATAACCGCCGCAATTGAAATAATTTTAATACACAATGTGTTTTTTTAAATACCAATTATATATACTAATGTACTTCAGACTCTTTTACTAGGCCCGCTGTGGAATTGTTTAAAAATAATTACATCGCAAATATAATTATTTTGCATATTTTAAAAGGAGGAAACACTCATCCTAATGACTTCGAAACATACCCAACCCAACCAAACAGGATGATTTTATGTAAAAAATCTTCTAGAAAGTTGTAATTAAATATTAAGCGAGTTAGCAAAAATGTAAACTTTATATGCTTCTCTTCTGACTAAAATTTGTTACTTAATGTATGAAACTAAATAGACTTTAGCTGGCTTCATTAAAGTATGTGGAATCCCGGATCTTCTCACCTCCATCGGACAAACCCTCGATAATTTTTCAATTTTTAACTCATTAAGATTGGTATAAATATTGACATCTCTTCTTATGTTTGATATGGTAGATAACCTGTGAAACTGATTAAACATACTACATCTAACTTTAAGTTGAAGTTTAATGTTGACTCTAGGGATCACTTCAGGCTATACTCATATGTATATTGATCACTAAATCGCCCTAAATACATCTGAAAATCATGTGTCTCTGGAGGCATATGGTGGAGGAAGAATGTTTAACGTATGTCGTATAATGGTAACAAATTTTGCCCGGATGCCACATAAGTAACATTCTCCTTTTCCCACTTATTTAAAACAATGGGATGAAAACATGCGCTAATCCACGTCACGAAATCCCAATGACTACATACTTGGATCACTCGAGATTACAGTACCGAACCCCTTACATGCTGAATGATCCATGGGTTTTGGAGCTTTGCGAACTTATTGCGCTGATAAAATCGCCTCATCTTATATATTTGATATCTTTGTCTTAAATATATTATCTCTTTTATTTTCTTTAGATTATATGCATATTGTTTTCAATGCATGTATGAACGCACATACATGAACAAAAAATTAGGCACCTTAATTAAACCAGGTTTGTGTTGAACCCCAAATTCTTTGTATCAGTAATTACTAAGATGAGCTTTCCTCTTAATTTCCAAATATCATCACTCCAGAAATAATACCAGAAAATATACTTTATATTTAATGGAACAAGTTACTGGGAAATATTGTAAATTTATTACATACATTTTCCATTTACAATTGAGATAACATATATTTTACCAAGTACAAGATGTTCTACTAAAAATTGTAATTTAAACTGTCTCGCATTTACTAGCAGTGTATCTAGCTGCGTCTAACGGAAGCGTGCGGTTTCACAGTTAAGAGAGCGAGTAGCCCTGTGTAATCTGCGATTAAGTTAGATGAAGGCTAAGTTGGAAACGTCTCTGCCAGTACTAGTCGTACCGAGGGTTATACTGCTGCTCCAACTTTATCGAAGTGCTTCTTCCTTCGTTCATATGGCTCAAGAGCACGCATTATGGGTAGTCTGCAACTAAGGTACCAGTAACCATGTAGACAATACTACTTCTACTTTATAGCCGTACTGGTAGTAACATAAATGCTTCGTTTAATTTCCAATCTTGTCATTATTGTACTCTACTCGTGAACATCGAAAAAATATCTGTTAAAATTGCCTCTTGATCCGTTTTGTTTTCAGTTACGGTTTAGGAAAATACTATGCGTATATTTTCACATTTTGCATAATGATTAAATGAGAAAACTGTAGAAAACAGTACAATCATAGCAGAATAACGAGGATTATTTTGCTTAAACAGAAGGAACACCATCGATGCACTTATTTGCTAACTATCATAGTATGTTTAATACTGTAGATAAAATGTGACCCTTGTAGATTATATATTTCAGATTCTGTAATTAATATTGTAATAATAATGTGTTTCATGTCACTGATTACCGCATGCTGTAATGATACTTTTTTCTCGAATCATGTGCAGTAATTTCACCGTATTCATATGTTAGCATTAGTTCATCATCAGCATGCTTCAATATCTGTAAGCATCACATGTGCATGAGAACGTGTGTGTATGATGAAAGCTAAGTATATTAAAAATTGTTCCAAAGACGAGGATTTTGAAAGTTTACTGAAAAATTAACAAGTTGTATTGCAACTAAAGCCTTGCAGAAGACGATGTTCTAATTTATCCTATACGCTATACTCGCAATTTTATTAGTTTCTCATCAGATTTTTCTTAACAATAATTATAACAATTACCTATAATAATCGCAATATATGTAAATAAACTCTCAGATTCAAAACACTTTCCTGCTAACCACAATGAATTGTTACTAGACGATGTATAATGTTATGACTGCCAATGAAATGCTCCATGTTTCAGGTTATATTATCAATTATGAAAATACAACCAGAATACTACTTTGCTCTCATACTGGAATTTAAACTTATTCTTGTAATAATATATCTATTAGAAGCTGAAAAAATGTGACATATTCTCTGAGCAAGTAAAACATCCAGATCCTTGTTTAATTTATACTTTCAAGAGCTTTACAAGGCTTGGAACTCTCATGCAGTCAAATTAATAATTAATTTCCGGTTAATTGCAATTACCACCCGGAGAACAATTGAATGAGAAGGTACACCTAACGAACAACTCGGATAAGAATCGAAGCAATTTTGTTTCTCCAACCAGGTGAACCAACGTACCTACACCAAACTCCTATCTGGGTTAAGACATAAATACCTGGCTTAGCCGAGGCAGCTCGAATTAAAGCAATAAATATACGTAAGACTGTTCACTGCCTTTCTCTATAGTTTGCGAGAGAATAAGCGAGATAAAGAAAGAGAAAGAAAGGAATCTCTTTACGAAGGGAGACGAGAGGAATAGAAGAACTAGGGTGACAGTAGAAATGAGAAAGAAAGACGAGCAGCTTTTCCCGCTGCTATAGCTATCATCCGATGTCAGGCGAAACTGTCACGTAAATTGTAAAGAGATACGCATGCCAGGAATTATTAATTTCATCTACGATATTATCCTATAAACCTCATCTTGATTGAAAAATGAATTATCAAATTGCACTTCCTTCCATTTAAAGGAGCTTGTTTGAAATTTACATGATAAATCATCGACTATCTGTAAAGTATAACGGGTTACTATATCTTTGCAAAATCACGGTGTTTTCATTCCTGGAGGTGCCATAGAATATAATTGTGACTTTTAGGTATTCGAAAACGGAATAAAATTAAATCATCATATTGTTTCTTGAAATACCAATTTCCAACATTACTGTTTATAATTAATTATAATTATTAAAATACTTTTTGGTGCAGTAGGCGTAGAAAGCTCATTTTATGCCTCCTGGGGCATAAATTCAATTTCACGCCCACGGAGGAGTGAAATTGGCATTTTAGGCACGCAAATCGAGGTGCAAAAATATTTTACGCCTATTGCTTAAAAAAAACAGTTTGAATCTGGGGCGTAGAATTTTCGCCCTCATAAACATCGAACCAGCTTTTCCGTCTCTCGGGTTCTGTCGTCGAGGCGTAAAACTCCATTTTGCGCCCTTGATACAAAAATACCTATTGTTGCGTAATGCAATAAAATACATTCAGATTTATCAATGAGTTTAATTTCTGTTGATTATTACTATTAATTAGTAATACAACAATAACGTAAGTAAAGGTAAGTACAATATATATTTAGCAGTAGTAGCTAAAAATGATTTTGGCAGATCTAAACGAATAGCATATAAAACGACCTAAGAACAATTACATCGATACTGAAGTGCCTCAAACTGCATAAACAAAAAGACAAAATATTGTAAAACAAGTTTTATTAGATCATTACCATAAATGTCGAAAATGTAGATAATTCCTCAATTTTCCAATTTGTTTATGTTGAGACGCCTTGATATTTTAAAATCGAATTAGACAAAAATCAAAATATTTGAAATCTTACATCTGATGTCAAACTTACGAGAATACGTTTCTGATGGGTTAGAAGCAGATTAAAAAATTGTATCATAATGAAGATTACCATGAAAGAAAAAATAGTAGCTAAAAAATGGCGATTTTTTTCAATGTTTTTTAAATATTATGTGTTAAACATGATCTTTTGAAAATTTCTATCGCCATTAGAAAGACGAATCTCAAAACTAGTGGAATGCAGAGGTATACATTTTTAAAAAATTGTTATTGAATGCAAAAAACGAGAATAAAATCCATATGCAAATTGGGCGTATTTGGACATTAAAGTGTTAAGACGATTTTTGTAATGCAGCTATTTCCAATATTTTTAGTTTAGTTTCAATACATAGAACAAACTAAACATTCATATATAGAACATAGAAAAATATATAATAACGATTCATTAATTAAAAAAAGATATATCAAAGGTACATTAATATATCAAACTTTTTCGACACGTAATATGTGCATTGCAACGGAATTACATTGCACGATAATAAGTTTTTTTGTAACGTAATGACAGCAGTTCTCTAACGTAGTTGCAACCAGTGGCAGGATGATTTCTAACAATGCATACTTGATTACTACAGGTCCTCTTTTCAACCGTCTTAAATATTGCAAAGTTGTCAGAAACACAATTGATTTCATGCAGTTTCTAACAAAATTATAAATCCGTTCCTTGTAGATTAGTGGAATAACTAAGTAAACGTTTGATTACATAATTACATTCTGTAAGTAATTGTAACTGAGTTATTATTAATAACCAAGTGAACTATTTCTCTACAAATTTAAACAGAAATACACATTCAATTTCGTATATGAAAATAAGGGTAGGTTTCTTAAAATGTTTTTGTAAAACATTGGATTTTGTGCCATCAATGTTTATGGAAGTTCCGATACGTACTTGAATACTAGTGCGTAACTGAGCCACCTCAAATAGAGTATTTGGTATAACGGTATTTCGCCAATCTATAATGGTTTATTAGAATCTATTAGGAATAATATATTTGTATCAGAAGTATCCATGCATGTAATGAGATATTTTTTTTTAATTCCCAAAAGAAATTATCAATTAAATATATTTACTGTACAGCGTTTTGATTTTTAATTCTAGAAAATGCATCACTCGTTAATGAGAGGAAACATGTATGAACAAATACTACTTGTAATGTAAAAATATTGAGATTACAACGAGGGTATTAAAGGGTATATACGGATATAATGTAACTCGGTATTGATTTTAACCAGGTTCCCGGCGAAAAGTGTGCGCATGTTTCATTTTTTCATAAACCGCCGTCGAGTAAGAAGGATCTAAATGTTACCAAAATATGTTGATGGCTCGTAATTGTTACATGCATTTAAATAAATTGCTAATCTTAGTACATGTCAATAAATTAAATAATCCTGTTTTTCAATAAGTGGATTTCAGAAATCTGGTAATAGTGCCCGTTACAAAGGCCGGCTAAGTTCTAGATTGCAGTCATTTATGCCAAATAATACATATTTTATTGATTTCAACAAAACTCCAAAATAATATTTATGAAAACACGTTGAAATATTTGCCACTGTCTGATAAACTTTTTTTTCCACTGAAATATCCGGAGGATTACAAGTATTAACGTGAGATATAAATTCACTGATATTTGTTAGCTTTTTAATAATTTCAGCAGTTGACTTTAATAAGGAAATCGAACGAAACTGTTTCATAAAATGTTCAAACGACTTTCTTTTATAATCGTGTCGGCAGTATTTTTAAAATTCTTGGTACAGTTTTCAAATATATTGGATTAAATACATGTGTATTTGTTCTTAATATAAGTATTGATATTTTCAATCGAAAAGCTCAATGACAGGTTACAAATTGTTAGTTTTCGTTATTATTAATTCTATTAGTTATTTATATAATATTTATATCCTATATGATATTATAATATACATTAAGAAAATGTCTATCCTTGTTTGCATTCTGAGATCTTAAAAAATCTTGGTTCATAACACCTCCATTGATTTGGTTGAATTAACACATAATGGAATTATTTGCTAAACAAGAATACCACGACTACATAAACAAAATACACGAAGTTAATCTCAAGGATGGAACAATTACAGTGTCGGAGCATTCTTATCGCGCCAGTTTTTGAAAATTTTGTATTTTTACGTACAAAGCCAAGGTAAAATGTAATTCATTTATTTATTGTGAGAAACATCTTAACGATCAGTTTGTATTTTAATCAGATATTGAAAACAAATCTTACAAAAAAAATTTAAAATTCTATTGAATCATAAGTTCAATGTCAGGGATTGCTCTTTCATTCGTTAAAAAATATCCTCGGAATTGTCACAAAACGCATACTCGAATTCAAAATGTTTTGGTTTTGTTGAAACAAACACTTGAGTTTTTGTCTATTATCCAGTTTCTAACAAAGAATGTTATGCACTATCAATCTTATCACATAAAAACTAATTTATGAATACATCTGGTAGACTTTATTAGTTATAAATGTATAATATAATTTATGGACGTAATAAAGCCGATAGTGATAGGGCTTTGAACCTTCAGGTGATAAAGGTATAAAAATAAAAAATTTTGAGTTTGCATTTAGTACAAAGAAAAAAAATCACAGGAAAAAGTGTTTCATACGAAATGTAAAGCGCAGGAAATTCTCAGATTGGTTAATCATTATACCAGGTACAAATGAAAATTACCGATAAATATGATCATTAGCTTCTTATCTGATATAGTACATGTGTTCTCTACAAAAGTAATGTAATAAGGGTGAAGCAGAAGATATTAGTAATAGAATAGGAATATTTGCGACGAGAAGAGGGGGGTAGTTTCTCATCACCCACGCATGACTCTTGCCAGGAATTTCCACACAAGCGATTAAAGTCGCTGTCAGCTGTGTATTTGGTATGTATATATTCCAAGCTCGTACCCCGAACACCCATTTCCCTTTAATCAAACATTCTCTATTGTACTACCATTTTAGGTCGTGCTCACACTGTGAGATTTAGCGCCAAACCTAATTTAACGTTAGTTTTATTAATAAAAATGTCCAACTGTAGAAAACAACTAGAAAACACTTAGGTGAAAGATGGCCATCTCTAATGGGTATACCGACTTCGAAGATGACAACAAAAAACGTAACAAAAATAAGAACGGCGTCGAGAGGTTTGTGAAAGTTAGTGACGAGGAAGAGATTGTGTTACTGAATTAGTCGACGTCGGGAACGTCGACGAGTATGCTGACGTCGCGAATTGCACGATTACATTATGTGCCATGTACATAGCAGTAACGATAATAACGGAAAGAGTGACAGAACGAAAACAACTACAGCAGCAAATAGTAGATGATACCACGAAAGTAATGAATTGAAATTTAATTTCAAAACACGTTTTATATTATCGTGCATTGTTCTTTGAGATTTTGGCTCTTATAAAGGTTTGACTAAACCATAAATACTAAAAAATAGAAGCCATACATTTAAATTTCATGTATAAGAAACCTTGAAGTAATTTCCAAATATCCATAATAAATTGGTGCTTTTATTTATTTTCATAACACAAATTTAATTATAACCATTAAATGAGCAACCACCTACTTTGTATATTTATTCTACCGAATATTAGTACAAAAAGCCAGAAGACGTATATACATAATTTGCATCGCCACATTCGTATAGGATAAACGGGTGCGGGTCGAAAAACCGACAAATAAAAAAGCCGACAGGTAGAGTAACCGACACTCGAAATGCCGACATTCAAAAAGCCGAGAGGCAAGAAGCCGACTGGTTAAAAACGCCGACAGGCAAAAAGCCGACACGTCATAAGAGCGATAGTAAAAAAAATAACAGCTCAAAAAACCGACAGTCCAGAAACCGACATTCAAAAAACGGGACACAAAAATCCGACACGTCAAAAAAACCGACTGTCGGTATTATAACTTGGGTACGGGTCGAAAAACCGTCGGTTTTGAGTTGTCGGTTTTTCGACCCGCATCCGATTCAATGCCCTGGGATGGTTCTTGGCAAAAAAATTAAAAAGTAGCAATTCCATGTTCTTTAATCAAAGGTATTGAATATTGTTTTTTTATCTTTTGATATTCTATTTTAGACAAGGCTACTTGTTTTCCTAATATAAATTGAAATTCATTGAATGCATTTTATTAGTGACACGACCCTACTATGATGTACACGTAAAGTTGTATAGAAAATTGAAGTGTAGACATAAGATTGTTGAGACGATAAGATTATTGATGTATAGAAAAGATCTACGAGGACTTTTTGACTGTCAATATCA
Source organism: Trichopria drosophilae (assembly GCA_030407085.1). Taxonomy (NCBI): domain Eukaryota; kingdom Metazoa; phylum Arthropoda; class Insecta; order Hymenoptera; family Diapriidae; genus Trichopria; species Trichopria drosophilae. The sequence goes on along the minus strand of CM059582.1, from coordinate 9,749,428 downwards.
TGACAATTCGGTTTTTCTACTGTCGGCTTTTTAACGTGTCGGTTTTTTGCCTGTCGGCTTTTTGACTTGTCGGATTTTGACGTGTTGGTTTTTTGCCTGTCGGCTTTTTGAAGGTCGGCTTCTTGCCTGTCGGTTTTTCGACCCACAGCCGGATAAACAATGCACTTAAAATATTGTATACTTTTATTAAATCGAACAAATCATACGGTAGTTTGAAATCTGTCCAGTTTTATGTTACATAGCTCTGTTTCCTACACTTTTAGCACAAAAAATAATGAGGCTTAATAGAAACCAGACTCATTTTATGATAGGGATATAACATTAACGGAAAAAAATATGTAATTTAAAATCTCGTCCAATTATATTCAAAATTAGTTGGAACAGCTGATATCAGATCAATAAGTTGAAAAAAGAATTGGCTGACTCAAAATATCAGTAGTTACGCTGACAAACTAGTTTGCAAGTAGTATATGAACTTTGTAAGCCTAACTACTCATTTTTTCGGCCTATTTTTCCAAGTATTTAGTTGTTACACGTATTATTATATATTTTGCACGATATTCTTTTTTATCAATGTTTGATAATCACGTAAAAAGTTTAGTTTCTTTATGAAAATCCTATAAAACGATTATAATGAACATAATCGGAAAATAAGAAAATAAACTACCTCAAACTATCCCACGGGAATTGTTTTCCACCAATTATTTACACCGATTACATTCCTAGTTCTTTTAACTAAAATATCAAATATATGTTAGGGTAGGGATACTCAGCAAATTCTGATGCACAGAAATTATCGCATTACTTTTCTGTTTTGGTTGTTAAAGCTTGGTTAAGCTTTCTTCTAAGCCCTATTAGACCTTTTTATGCCTTCACATTTTCTTCTTAGGGACTTCAAAGTCTTGAGAGAGCTATTTTTTGATATTTTAACCTCCGTCATTAAACGACTGAACAAATGAAACATATTTTTCTTCATATTCTCTTGTTTATTGACATCTGAACATTCAATAAACACATTCATTTGATAATAAACACAAGGTCACTGATTTTTTTTTACATTGTGATTAATCAATCGATATGTATTTCAGTACACCAAACAACTACACAATTAATCTTTTCACTTTAATGCGAATTAATCATTCTTCACTATTTATTCTTTTAACTGCTCACATATCATTTCTAATTTTCTTTTCAGCATAAAAAATATATAAATTATCGACTTTTGCACCTAAACCTGCAATATGTTGCATATAAATCGGTTTTAAGAAATTCCACAGGACGCGATATTTTATTTCCAAATCCAGCCTTGTAAATTCGCATGACATAAGTAAATACATCAATTTACAAAGTATTTTCTATTAAATCTGATAAAATGGCCGAATAAAGACGTATAAAACGAAACGCCAACATATCACGTGTCCAACATAAATCAATCATGACGAGAAATTTGACGGCCCGATAAATTTCTTCTACGGGCAATAAAGTCGTATCAATCAACCTCTATTCGCTTTTTTCCAATGACACTTATCCAAAGTTTCCTTCTGGACTCGAGGTGTTCGACTCGTTGGACGAAAAACAGTTCGGAGAGTTTACAAAAAACGTCGACCAGGTCGCAAAGTATCCGGCGACTAAGAGAATGGGGACAAGAGGGCAGAGGTGCAATGAAACTTTTCGAAATCTGCGGATGACGTGAGAAAAAGTCCATAACAGAGTTCTACGATAGTTTGGCACTTTTCAAATTATCGCGAACAAGTTTAATTGTGTTTGAGTTTTTATTTTTTTTTTTATAGGGTATAAAAAAGAAAGTTAAACCTAAAACAGCCGATAGCGGTTTCCTGATATATTTACTTATTGTGTCGCATTAGGTGATTCTTAAAGAAACTGTTTGCTACTAAATTATTATCTGGATTCAATAAACTATTACCAAATCTAAATTGCATCCTGATTCGTTAAAATTGATTAGGATTAGTAATTAAATCATTAATTTTAGGACTATCATTTTCAAATAGAGACATAGAAACGGAATTGATATTAATAATGATGTATCATGCTTTAATGAAATAAGAATATTTGCCACTTTGACAAGTAATCTGAGAACGATACGCGCACGTGTTGATTTAGTCAACAAAAAGCTTTTGGCATGGTGTTGTCAAATACAGTCGGTAAAGTGTGTGTGTGTGTGTTTTCATTAACACATTAATATATCTGTTACAGTGTCCTATGTTTCATCAGAATAGTATCTGGCATATATAGTTCTTCACGTTTGGAATTTCTCCCAGCTTAACCCATCTACTATCCTGGACCCTTGTGGGCGTCCCATTTAAAAGAGTTTAAACACATAAATTAACAAATATATTTAAATGCATCGTAAATAAGTAGTTTGAACCAATTTTTTTTAAATTTTATGTATGAAAATAAGAAACCGGGATCTGACTGAGTTTTCCGCAAACTACCCATGCTGAGAAGTTACTTGCACCTAAACAATTTCTAGAAACTTTTAATATGACCACATCTACAATTTATTTTTTAAAATTAGGGCCTGGGAAAATATAGCTTGAGCTCGCTTCAAGCCCAGTCAATTTCCCTGTAATGGTTACTAATTCTTAGGCAAGAATAACATAGACATTTTTAATCAAAATATTCTCGAAATATAAAAATGCAGAAAAATAATGTTATTACGAAGGCATTTATATGTGACTTATTCACTTTAGGAATGCCTGCTTTTTGTAACGATGATAATGAAATTAGAGGTGTTGTATATATAGCTATTGTATAAGTTAAATTGACGTGGTCTTCTGTTGGTGGCACAATAAAATTACATTTATGTAATGCCAAGTGCAGGAGTGTGATGAGAGTAATTCGCCGACTCGACCAGTCATGTAGGGAAGTTCCTTTTTGCCACTTTTTGTCCGCGATAGTAGATTACAGATAAAATTAATTACAGAGTATAGTCAATTTACTGTATCATCAAAATAGGAGAGAGCAAGAGTATAAAAACAAATCATCCACTACAAATTACAAAAATACGACCACAATTAATTAGCGAAAAACCGTACACAATTTGAAGAAGAATTGCAGATGAAGAAAAATATTAAAGTATAATTGTAAATTAGATGAATATTGACATTCCCTATGGAACATATATCGAAATTTGGAAATCATTGGTATCTCTCAGATTTTTTAAGATACACTATATGGTCGTATGACTAGTCGTATACAAATCGACATTTGATCAATGTTTATTTTCATTAACGTTCTTCATATGTAAAGAAAAGCTACACTGATTAACTCTATAGAAAATTATGTCAAAATTGCATTAATCCAATATGATAATCGGTCTTAAAAGGAATTGACAAATGGAGTTTCCTACACTGAGAACTGACCAGTAATAAATGTTATTACAATTGTAATAAATATTACTATTTTAGTACGAAAATGCAATATTGGTTCAAAAGTGAGAAAAATTCGTATTACATTTTGAAAAGTTGCTACTCGAAGTAGTAAAATTCAATGGAATTATGGCAAAATATACCACGTGACTGGTAAATTTGACTACTACACGTAGTATCTTTTCAAAATGTAATATGAATTTTGCAGACTTTTGATCGAATATTTCACTCTCTTATTAAAATAGTAATTTTTATTACAATTGTAATAACATTTACTACTGATGAGTTCTCAGTGTAGATCCTATCTTTAGCAACCAAGCAGTGAGTTAGTAAGTATCCTAGCATCACGTCTCCAGTATATCTGAACTACATCATGGGATTTAAATAGCATGTAACAGAACCAAAAACAAAATAGTGTAGTCAAAAATACGTCGAAAATGATTTTCGATAGTTTGCTGTGATTCGTGCACAAAAATGGATTGTGTAAAATCGGGCATATGTGCCAGCCTCGTGGAATAACTCTTACAAAACGTTTCCTTTTTTTTTTTTTTATAAAATACCCATATCCTCCGTATTTCGACAAAAATTTTTAGTCGGACGAATTTCAACGCTATAATGCCGACGCGTCAAACATTGATAACGTAGAATTCGCGTATTTAATATTAAATAAATAATTTTTGCGTTTTTTTTAAATTCCAGCATTGTAATGGTAAGTCGATATATTTTATATACAAAGTGACAGCTGAATTAGCTTATAAATGAAAAAATATATTTTCTGTTGAAGATCTACTTTTGAACTCCATTAGAGGCTTAATTTCACACAGAAAATCACGTCTGACTGCCACCAGATCAGCCACTAATTACGATTTCATAAAGCTTGACTTATCAGGAATTCGTCATTACAACCCGTGTCCCGATTAAGGCTGAACAAGATATGCCTCATGAGGTGTCCGCCGTGAGATTTTGATCTCTAGTATGTTATTAACAATTGTTGCCTCACGATGACAAGTGACTTCACGTAAATAGCTGTGGAAGTTACATTCTCTTTCTTGCATCACTTTTGGCCTAAAACCATACTAGGTGGTCAAAAATAAAAAATGTTCATTTAGCATTTTTTATTACATATTTTTTCAAAGCAAAAGGTGCGGTTCAGAACAGAATTCAGCCTTACAACAAGATCAAATAAGGTTTTCATAATGTTAATAAGCTTGCAGCACTGTTATTCAACATTTTGGTAAGGTTAGGTTCTGTGTGGGGTGTTTTTATTAATAAACACTCAATTTTAACACATAATATTAGACTTCTATATTGGTTCAAACATATTTTTTGGACGTATTTATGTAGAAAAAAACGTATGTCAATAGAAATTGATGAATCGATCAGAAAGTATAAACAAGCTTGCAGCATCAAAAATGAAATGAAAACTGTATAATTGAATTTAAAGGTGTCATGTACGAAGCAGAAATGTTCTGAAAAGTTCTCATTTTTGCTACTTTTGTATGTATCTTTTCTTACAATTTTTGATATTTTTTAACCTTGATTTTTTATGCGCATTTTTTTAATTTAAAAGAACTCTCGCATGGATTATAAAAAATATCTAACAGATAAAGAAAAAAAAACTGGTAAAAATGGAAATGTTTAATTCTTGGCCACTCTATATATTTTGAGGCAAAAAATGATGCAAGAGAGAATATAACTTCCTCTGATAATTTACATAGAAAGAGGTCAAAATAAAGGTGGTGACTCCCCCTAAATATTAGTTATAAGCACTAAGAATATTTTACATTAACCTGAACGTGTTCTGGATCCGAGATTAGGGTGCCTGATCAGATCATTGGCTTCATCAGATTAATGACTTATAACAAAACACGTTATATTTCTGATTAGGCTCAGATTACATTCAGACAATCTAATCAGGTCCGACCTGGGATATAGGGAGCATGGTACACTATATTTCTACTCGAGCTAATTTACGATATCTTGCTAAACATACTCTTGAGCTAATTGACGATATCTTGCTAAATTCACAAAACTCGTATTTACACTTTAAACTTTGAATGATTTATTCTTTTATAATAGCTTGTGCTAATTAGAACATTCACGCACTATAGACGCTAAATTGACACTTAGGAAGCTATGTTTACTTAGAGCTAAAAAATATATCTTAGGATAAAATTGTGTAGTGGGTGATTCACACTCGCGTCTAAGGCGCACTTGCTAGTTTAAGCGCCAACTTCGCGCACTTGTACAATTAAATAAATAAAAAGTAACTTACATCGTCCCATGTAATACTTAATAACTAAGTTGTGAATACGAAACACTTATGAACTTATTTAAATCCGTTGTGACCCAACTAAAAAACACGCAAATATTTTCAGAAGCAAACTACCCACACTAGTTGGCCAATACATGGAGGTACCGGAATAGTGACAAATAACTGGGCAAATATATACCACGTTTTCTACTAGGTTATGGAAAGGCAAACAGAATCTTATGATACTTTTTGAGGTTATAATAAAAAAAATGATTAGTTAACGTCTATGCTATTTCAGGAATTTTCAGTATTTGTAAAACCATTACAAACGAGCAAACCAACTGCCGACAGACATTTCAGCGTCTGTTAAACCATTTAGTAATCCTAGTATTATTATTAATGTACAATGAGTTCCATTATTTTCTTGCGGATTATTAATAAAAACGCGCTAGTAGGAAAATATAAGAGTAATCATGGAATTTTCATGAAATGTCTGGAAAAGAATAATATTTTCCTGTATATAGTGTAATTTATTCATTTTTAATAATGTAAATTTAAAACATATACTTGTGAAAATTGATAAATTTCGTATATACTCAAAATATATTCAAGGAATTAAGAACTAAGCAATCACTTATAAAATAGAAAACCGGAAATTAAATTAGCAAAGAATAATTCCAGTCTGTGGCACGTTTAATTGCGGAAAAAAGAATAATTTTACAGGAAGTTTCAATTTTCTCATAAAATAGCAAAATAAACGTGCTGGACAGGAGTTATGGCCAAAACAGCACATGTGCACTCGGATGAGCATACAGTTATACTTGAAGACATGCGTATATGTCACATACACATCAACGTGTAATACACATATTCTCTAAAGTTGAATTCCAGTGACTTTCGCTGATTCATATTTAGAGACATCGACTAATAAATTCTTATTGTTATACTGTATAAATTGAGTATATTGTAGCGCCGTCCATTCTAACTCAACATAATGTATGCACCGAGGTTTTTATTATCTAATAAAGTTTAATTAGTTAAAGAGTATGTTCATGACCCATGTTCAAAGTTAGGCACATTTTTCGAAAGAGTATAAGGGTAAAAACGCAAAATGCCATTCTTTGATCAGTCCATTTTCTATTATTTTTTAATATTTTTAGTACTCGATAAGTGACTGAGATATACCTGATGTTATAGTTTCGTGACAAAAATTGAAATTCGCTCCTAAAATTGGCAATTTGTTAAAAAAAAACAATTCTCAATCTAAGCAATTTTTTATGGCCCAAACGGAATTTTTCTGTTTAATGTAAGAAAAAAACCAAATGTTTCACAAACATTTTCCAATTTTGTTTACTTCATAAGTTTTTATTCAAAAAAATATCCTCAAATTTCAAAATAATAATTAAAACAATTTGAATCTTTCTTAATTTCTTGAGTTTTTAAAACTTTCCTAAATATGTGGCAGCTCTTAAAACACAACAATAAATCACAGTAGGCAGGAAGAACCGAAAGATTTCTCAAAAACGTTTTTTGAACATAAATCCGTTGAATTGAAAATCCCAGCTGAACTCGGGAGTTTTTGGGATTACTGATCACGAATCTGGTCTCAGATTTGCCAAATTCAAAATGGCGCATCAAAGATGGCGAATCGAAGTGTAAAAAGTAACATGATGAAAAAAAAATGGTATCTCTTATTTATATATGTTAAATCTTACACTACTAAAATACGATCTTATTACAAAACTGAGACCAGATTGGTGATTAGCAACTCCGGAAACCCCCGAGTACCCAGATTTTGTTCGATCAAGTAACTTTTCATGTCTAAGGCCAGATTCATAATCAGTGACCCCGAAAACCTCAAAGTACCCTGATTCATGGTGGTTAAGTAATATTTTACATTTTGATCCGCTATCTTCGATTGCCATTTTTAATTTTGCAAAGCTAAGGCCAGATGCGTAATCATTGACTCCAAAAACCCCCAAGTAACAAATTTCAGTTGTTTTCGTTGTAAAGAAATGTGTATGCTTTTTCTCGAAAAAATGATCAGTTGGGATTTTAAATCCAACGGATTTTAAAATGTCCCCAAAATGAAACCTTGAAGCAGTTTTGTTTGACATTTTTGTGATACCTTTCGGTTCTTCTCGCCTACTGTGAAATGGTGTCACATATGATTTAATGTTTTCTAAAAAAACTTTCCTTTCTCTTTGAACTATTGAATGATGTACAACATTACACGGAGAAAAATGACTCCGCTGGATTAGCTGATTCATATCAGCTAAAATTTTCGGCTGGAATTGCCGAAAATATGTGCAATTTTAGCTGTTTTGATTCCGCTAATGTAGCCTTAACCCTACTCAATTCGCGCTTAGCTCTAAATTTCCGTTACATTAGCAGGTTTGTTCCGTTAAATTTCCGGACTTTTTCAGTAAATTTAGCTGAAATTATCGGCTATCCCTAACGGAATTCCAACAGCTGTCCCTATAGGATAAAATTGGTAGAATCTGCGGATTTTTCGGCTGATTTTGCTGATTATTTTTCTCCGTGTACTAAAAAATCAACTTTATATCACTACCCTACATAATTAGTGATCACTAACGATGACTTGCATGATAATTAACAAAATTGCAAAATAGCTACATTCTTATTTTATCAATACACGATTATTTTGTTCTCAATTGTCTTCTTTATAAAGATTTCTTGACCTCTTAACTAATGCTCATTGTTTTGTGAATCAACAAATTAATGGGATTTGCTGGTATCACGCCATAATTCACAGATCTGCTCACGAATTGTTTTCGAAAATCGAATTGATAATTTCAAGATTAGAGAAGGAAGCTAATAGGGCTGGAATTTTTTAAGCGAAAGATAGCAGTGTCATCTCTGAAATAAAAAAAGGTTTGTGAAACTTTTGGTTAGTATAAACAGAGTAAATGCGTCTTGACCAAGAAAAATTATTGAGAATTGATTTTTTTTTACAAAAATTGAGCATTTTTTCCATGAACTACGCCATGTCAATTTCTTTTTTGGTTATTTAGGAACGCGTTATGATAAAATCAGGTATATCTTGAAAAGATGTAGAAAGAGAGGGCTGTAATTGCAAGTAAAGTCACTTGTTATCGAGTACTAAAATATTAAAAAATATGGAAGAAATCGAAGAGTAGGGGCCTCACATGTATAATGTAAATGTTCAAGTTCGTAACAGATATAATTCCAATAACAGCAACTTTATTGAAATGGATTATTGATATAAATTACATAATCAAGTATGCAGTAATTGTATAGAAATAGCAAAAGGCGGACAGTAAACAGTGCTTTACAGACTCGCCGCTTAATTAATTTAAATACTAATGAATGCTTCATTCTGTTTTTGTACATTGTTCCGCAATCACGCAATTGCAAAGGGTATAACATTTGGTTCTAAAGTATAAATATAAATGTTATGGCATTTATTCATACCCAGAGAAATGTAATTCAATTTAATTTTTAATTATAGAATACCATGTATTCCATTGCGATTAACATATGAAATGAGTAAGACACTTTAAAAAGAAAACATGCCCGACTCATAACAAAAGGAACTTCAGGCAGCGAATACTTTTTAATTCCCATTCTTTCAGTCGTGAGAGGCTTATGGTGGCAACGATCGTGCAGCGGAGTCCCCGCGAGTAACTTTTAATTCGCGTGTCCCGCACCAACCAATCTGCGTCGTGCTAGCTCCTATTACTCCTGATAAGCTAAAGTAATTTATTTACCGTGCGAGAGGGATGCCATCACGCGACTTCTCTACTACTATTCGGTCAACTGTGGATGCGACTTACATTCCTGCAGTATGTGGAGTAAAACTGTTCTTTACCTGGATTCGCATGTCACGGAATATTTTTCTTCAATCGAAAATGTCTTCTAAAAGTTGAGAATTCATAATTTTTTAACACTCCGGGAGTAGAAGTCAATTTTGCGCCCTACAATCGAATATTCGGGCGCAAGTTATCAAGCTCCACGCCCGCCGTATTAAAAAATATCTTATGGGACATGGGCGAAATATCGATCTCCGACATGTATCATTGTCACGCTCGCTTTGCTCGTGCGACAAAGTTCACACTAGTCGAAAAGCGGTAATTACGCCCTTGTTACATAATATACTATGATATATGTCGTACACATTTTAGAAATTACTGCTTGCCACGAGAATATCATTCTCCTTGAAAGTCCTTCATTCGTAATCATTACTAAGCGTCCAACTTCATAAATAGTACTTTCCGGTCCTAGGCCGTAAAGTTGAATTTTACCGACCGAATGGAGATTGCGAGACCATTGTTCGCAAAGTACGCACTCTACCAACTGTTTTTAAAATCAGCTAAAATCACACTTTACGGACTGACGGAGTGTCTACTATACGGACACGTGTATTAAATGGTACATTATGTGCCAAGGGCGCAATTATCGATCTTCCAAGTTTGTTACCCGAGCGAAGTGAGGGTAACAATCACACTCGTCGGAGATCGATATTTCGCCAGTAACCAGTAACTTTTACGGAACGTTTTATAAACGTTTCATCCATGTTGCAGACATTTAACGTTTTAGGAACGTTTCTGGAACGTTCTAAAAACGTTTTAGTAACATTCGGGGCTTTCGTGCCCGTTGGGAATAATGTATTTTTTTATCCGATTGTCGTAGGACTCGATAATTCGCGGCCGAAGGTTTCGTCCTAGGGCGAGAAATTGAGTTTTACGGCAAGAGGGTCAAAAAAATTATTTGTGTTCAAGGAGTATTATTTAATGTAGGATACGGTGTTCGCCACGAGAATTTTGAAACATGGTAAATTTAGTTGTCGTTAGGTAAATTGAACTCCCAATTATTTATAATTGTGTCATCTGTGGTATCTATTCCGTTGCCTTAAGAATATACCGTATCCATTAAGTTAGTTAGCATTGAGCGGTCTTATAAGCAACAAAAGCCTTTGCACTCAAATTTGTATTCGGGAAGTTAACCTCGTTTCAGCACTTCCTATAATATCTCAAAATTAAAGCATTAGTTAGTAAATGAGGTGAAGTGAGATTAAATACCGGTCAAACAAATATTATGGATTGCTAATAGTTTTTGATTCCAGAATCATTAGATTATGCTATTCAGTAAATATTACGGAGTAAGATCGGTTATCAGCATATCTATTTAAGCATTATTTTCTTATTTGCAGGTTATTTTGAATGCTTTCCAATCAAACTGAAAATAAGTTCTAAAAATGTTTAAAAATACTTGGTAAAACAAGTGGCTTCCATTCATAATATAATATCCTGATGATACCTAATCCAAGATTCTTGCTCATCGTTAACGTCTCGTATTGAGAACGTAGAAATTATTCTTCATCTTAGTCTCTACTCGAAAAGGTATAAGAACGCATGCGAGATCGTAAGTCGCCTAATAACGTTACAAGGGTCACGAAGCATCTTAAGGATCATCGATCATTGCAGCCACGCATATTCCGCACTGCTTTCCTATGATTTTAATCTCGAGACTGATTTTTCAATCTGTTGAGTTTCTGTTTTCTTGAATACACTTTCTGAGTAGAGCTTGCCGCTGGGTGTATTTTCAAAACAATTTTTCAAAATATTTTGTAACATCATCTGTTATAGTATTCTTATCTAATGTTGATAGTAAGTTAAGCTGAACATGCTTAATGTTAATTTACTTAGTTATTTAGGAAGTAATGATGAATCTCTCTGTGAAATTATGTTCGTTTCTTAGAAGTCTATCGTCGTAGATAAAGTTGCCTGTTGTAAGTGAATAATTAGCTATAGCACAGAAATGTACTAACGGTTGTTCGCACCTCAAGCACTTAAACACTAGTTGACACACGTTGGATACCAAATTCAGCCATGATTTGTTTAGGATGATCACGATCGTGATTAATAGCTTTAGTTAACATTGTTTCGTGTATGAAAGCCAATATGCCAGGGGAAATGTTTTCGGTGTAACCTCACCTCTAGAACTTTTGACAGAAAAATTACGCGTCAAATGTATGTCAATACTGTGTTCTGGATACCTGTAGTTTTCATGCAAATACCAAAACAGACAGGCGCTTCATGCTTCAAACAAATTAATTTCTTTATGCATGTAAATTGATACAAAAGTTTTTTTCAACATTTTTAAAACAGACACAAATTGAAGTGAATTACTAGAGGTTGTGAATATACTGCATATTTACATACAAAATGTATTATATTTAGTATTATTTGTTATCCGAAGGCATTTCAGCATGGTTGACAAGTTCGGCTGTCGTCACTCAAATTAGGTCAGTTGTGGCCACAACTCATTTTTTTTTTGACAAATCGAGGAATAACGTTTTTAAAATAAACATAGACCAATTCCACATCAAATCACACAACAAAAATAATTTTGAAATTTGAAATCATGTTTCATAGGACTTTATTTGTTCTTTTGGATAACTAAAAATGTACACATATTTTGGTTTTAAGCAAAAAAAAATTCCGCAATGTTACAAGCACTACAAAAATTACTCTGCTTCCATAACTTTTGTTCGAAATAGTTGGAAGATTATTTTCAAATCTCTCTCTTCTCGTTAAATATCACACATTTTACTGTTATGTTTTCTTAATTTAGTAGTGTTTAATATTCTATTTCTTTGCAATTTCTTAGTTTTACAGAATGTTGAAAATGAACAAAATGGCGTCTGTTTTTTAAAAAATAAAAAACTTGGTTGTCTCAAACACATCATCCAAGCTGGAACATCCACTATGTAACTTCCCAAGTGGACTTTTGAAGCATGCCGGAAATGACGTAACGTCACTGCCAACGACTCTTGTAGTAAATAAATGTTTATCTCTTCCAATATCTATGTTTTTTTTAATTCATTTTTGCCCATTTATATGATTGTTCAAGAATGGCCACAACAGACTAAAATTTTTCATACGCAGAGAGAAAAGGGTTAAGAAACCATAGAAAAAAAGTGGAAATAGTTGTAGCATCTAATAATAGTAGAATTATAATTGGAAAAATTGTTGTTGAATGTATATTACTTTCACAATTCAGAATAAAAAAAGTCGACTTCGGAAAGTCGACTATAGAAAGTCGACTATGAGTCGAATATGGTAGCTCAAAATTTATGTTGACTATATTAGTCGACTAATGAAATGTCATCGAAAAAGTATTCCTTCCGACACAACCAAAAGTGAACTTTCCCAATCAACGGTCATTGGCAATCCTTGGTAAGCTAAAAAAAATACTCCTCTATTGTGAGACAAATCTTAAATTTTTAGTTCTGCATCATCATTTTTTCATATTGAAATTCTCTGGTGATAAGAAATATTCCTATTCTGAAAGTTCACTATAACTTTCCTACAGTCGAATAAAAGACATCTTCCGAAGTCCAGAATCGGCATTGAATGTTGAATGTAAAGGCGACTAAATGTCGACTATGGTCGGGTAAAAGTCGACAGTGATAGACTAAGGTGAAAAGTGAATTTTTATTTGTGTATATCTTGTATATTCTTGAAAAATTACCCATTAAAAATATAAGTTAATATCTAGATGTTAAACTTGTATATAAATACAAAATTGGTAAGTTTTCAATTCAGTTTTTGCATGTAATTGTAGTTAGTATTGAATTATACTTATTTATCTTAATCAGGGAATTAGAAACCTCACAGTTATTAGAGAAATTGTTTTTAATTTTTCGACTCGATAATATTGTTGTGAATAATTACTATTGCTAAAACTGTTATTTTACCTTTTTTTAATTTTTTAAACATTTGTTAAATATAAACACATATTTTCTATTTGTAGTAAATCACATAGTTGCAAACGTAGAAATAAATTACTTCTAGTAAATTAACTAGGATCAATATCATTACAGTGCAATATTTTAAAAAACGGTTGCTACATAACTCAAATGAGTTACATTTTAATTGCTGAATAGAATTGCTGAATAGAATTGCTGAATAGAATTAAAAAATTAATTTTACAATATATGCCACATCTCACCAATCATGTATTGTCCGAATAAAAAATTAGTTGAAAAAAATTTCAGATTTCCAAGAGAATTGGAGTATTTCTGATTCTACAAGGAAGCTGCTCGCTAAAGGCGACTTTCTACTTCATTGATCCACGGTGTGGCTGGTATCTACTGTACCGATACCACGCTTTCTGTAGTATGAACGGTCGATATGTGATCTTGTAAGTTTACTTCCCTTTCATCTTAACGGTTTCACCACTGCGTATCTCGCTTCATTAAGATAGAGATCTTATAGTGCGTACATATATGCGTTTAAAACTTGCGTTACTGTAGCTGCATAAAATTGCATTTTAGCATAAATTTGATTGTAAATTTTATAGTAATAAAAATAACTAAATATCAAGTAGTATTTACGAAAGGTGGTTTAGTTTGGTTTTGTTGAATTTACTAAACAGCTTAGTATGAACGACTTTCTGTTTAGCAAAAGCGACTATTCATTGCGCAGTGTACAATTTTTTTCAATGTCGCGCAACGATGAAACAGTTTTCAAAAATTTGCAGAACGGAAGAATAATTTTTTTAAAATCTGGGTATATATGGACATTATCTTTGAAGGACATTATCTTTTAATAAATTCTTCATAACAAAAAAACTCGTTTAATCGCTTAAATTTTGCTCTTGGGAAGTCATTCCAATTGTGTACAGAAAAGAACCCCACTTGAAAAAAGTTTGTGCCTTGCATAGAAAAGCGGTGCTAACCATTTTAAAATGGCTCTAGTCAAGCGCTAATCAGTGACTAAATTATTATTTCACTAAAGTGGAAATTCATAAGGAACTCGAAATTATTGAAATCTAAAACATTATATTAAGTTATTAATCCTACTGGCCAATCAAGCTTCTAAATAGGAATCCGGGATGTTTGATTGGAAATTTAATTTTTGCGAATAAAAGAAATACTAGAATAGCCAAAAATCAGATAACATCAAGAAAATATATACATTTTTGTATTTATTTTTTTAAAAGGAAAAAAATAAATATTGTATTCTTTAAAAGCACAATTTTGTAGTTTCATTAAATAGAAAATAGTAGCATTAATAAGAAAAAAATGTGAGGGACATATTTTGCAGAAAATGTTTTTTGTAAAATAATTTTTGGTTTATTTGAAATATGTTTTCCCCGTGAATATATTAAAAAAATTCTTAAAATATGTCACGAAAATCAAATTTTTATGTTTTTTTTTGAGATGCCGGCATTATTATACAATATGCTGATACAAAGCTGATTGATGTGACATTTACGGGGAAAATTAATTTTATTACTCAGAAATATTTTAAGTGACTATACGATTTTAAACTGTTATAAATTTTAGGTTATGTAAGGTGATGGATATTTAAGTATTAGGAAACTAAAAAATCGAACAATGTCATGGTCTTATTTACTATGGAAATAGTTAATTTAACTATTTTTCGTAGTTCCATGTTTTATTTTGTAAAATGGTTCCATTAACTACTTTTTTCTTTCTGCGTCTGTGTCTCTTACTTTATATGGCGTTTCGTTTAATTTAATTTATTTCTTATATTTCTTTCACACATAAAAATATTTTAGGGGGTTATTAGTGACCTGGATATCGTCTAAGAATTTTGTCGCTGCAGCGATGAGTTCTGGGATTAGATTTTACAACGTACCGCTATGCTTGTAAATTCACAGTGCCTCTCCGATCGTTTCAGGCAAATCCCCAATAACGTTTCGATCCTAAATCGAAATATCCAGAAGCTTGCATATATTTTCATATAGATATCATATACTTTGCGCGCGACGAAACGAAATATATTGCACATTCGAAGCATGCCGCCTGGATCACGTCATTACTAGCTTCGAAAATATATAAAATTGTGAAAATGTGTCGAGACTGGGACAACATTCATTTTTTACCGGCTGCTTTTTATACAGATTTTTGCACGAATTTTTTGTAGCTATATATCGAAGAGTTCTCCAGGACCAGAATGTGTTTGTCACGATTGCAGTTTCGACGCCGTGGGACGTCCAAATTTGAAAGTGAGACACATCAGGGCAGCCTTTGCGTTTAATTAATGAGTTATTGAGAATTATGTTAAACATTGCGTAACGTGATAACATTCATCGTTGACTCTGCGATATAAAATCTTTTCTTCGATAAATGTCTGATAAAAAAGGAATTGAAATATGAAGCAGTGACAATGTGTACATTCTAAATATTGTTTAGTAATACATTTTTCAAAATTGAATTGATTGAGATCAAGTTTCATGAATGATGCATCAAATATCGCTATTTTATTCATACACGTGTACTATTTTCTCTATGCGTATAAACGTCAGGTAAATTTTTCTAATTAAATTTATAATTTACTTCAATAAATATTTCAATAGCTACCCTAACTCATACAAGAATTAAACAAGGAATTTCTAAGTGGTCTTCAAAAATATCTCAACTGAATGTAAAAATCTCACAAATTATATAATTTGAATATTTATTTCTATTAATCTCGACATACCGCAGATATTCATATAAGGCGTTAGACTATTCAAAATTAATTTATTTCAGTATCCATACATACTCTTGTTATTCTTGCTACAAGACGAGGATGAATAATTTCAATATCAAAGAAAATATTAGAAATTGTTCATTCTTTTTGCGCGTTATGTTTGTGACTATATCTAGAACGAAGAGATTATTAGCAATGGATATGTTAATTTTGAATATAAACCGTGAGGTAGGCAGATAAAAAACAGGAGTGGTCAGAGTCATTAACGAGAAGTCGATGAAACGCTAAAAAGACTTTTTTATTACTCTTTATCGTAGATCGTCCGCTACTGTTAGACTCATCGTTTCTTAAGCCTTCATTAGTAAATTCAATGGATAGATATTACACGCGTTTTGCAAGGTTTTACAAAACGTTTCGAATTCGAAGAAAGAAATGAGCGTGGAGAAACGAAACACGCAACATTAATTAGAGTAGTCGTAATAAGGGTTAAGATATTTTAAAGAAATTTAACATGTTTTTTTAAACCTTCATATGTAAATAAGCTAATTAAAGTTTACAATAAATATGTCAAACAGATTCTGGAATACCCCATAGTTCGTCGAGAACAAAAACTAAACAATTTATTTCCTTCACATTTGCATTCAAAAAAACATTTTCGAGTACGTCGAGAGCTACATACGTTTTTCTCGCACAAAAGTTATGTCAAACTCTACTTAAAAAATATGTGGTATTTCAATAGATACGAAGCATGCGTAAAAAAAGCATGTAAATGTTTGTTCTTTTGATGACTCCCTTAAGGATCTATCATCATATAGCAAACCAAATGCCATTAATAAGTAATTTATCCACATCTCATTAGCCAGGGTAGATAATGGTAATTCTGAAATATTTTTATACCTTCTTCTGCGAATTAATAATAATTTCTACGAAACGGAACGGTTTTTTGGCGCGATTTTTTTGTTCAATTGTTCCTGGGCTACGGTCACAAGTAGTCGGTAGTAAATTTGCACCCTTCCCACACAAGCTGTAAATTCAGCCTTCGCTTTTCAGTGCGGCGCAATGTTATTTCAATTCCTGTTTCATCTTTTTCTTTATCACTTTTTTTCACTCGTTTTTTGCCTGCGCCTTAGTTTGCCGTCGAAGGTCTCGATTGGTGATGCTGGTGGCGCCGAAGGTGGCGAGAGATGTCGATGGTTCTACAACGGTGAACGGGTTTTCTCACGGAACGAGCTATACGAGAGACATCGACCCACGGACAACAACAAAATCGACTGTATTTATGGTCAGTGGGGTACCAACCCGAGAGGCTGCGTAAATTTCATTCGATGTAAAGCCGAAAAAGAGGGCGAGAAATCGGAGGATACCCAGAATCTTGGATGATACCGACGACCATTGGGTTCCTCGAGGGGATTTTTGATAAGTGCCGATTTCTAACATGAAATATTATCACTGACGGATAAAGTCACAGTATAAAATTAGTCTTGAACGAAAAAGTATGTATAATAATCCTCTCGAGGTTGTTCGCTAATGTTTGATACTGGATAATCATCAATTTAAGATTTGCCTCATGAAAGATTTTTATTTATTATTGATTGAAACGACAGTTTTCGGAATACTGTCATGAATTTGTAAGGTTGAGGGATATTCGGGGTATTATTTTTCTCACTGAAAAACAGCGAAAAACCTTTCAAAAAGGATGCATACATTTTCTTCATGTTAACAACAGCAACTCCCAAAAATAAGGCTCAACCTGACATTAACCAGCTTATCCCACGAGAATGTTAGTAGAACTATGGTCCACCATGCTTTGTATGCTATCTTCAAAAAAACGTCAGTTTTCAGAGATGCTTCGCCCTAGATCTCCTTCATTTATATTAGCCTCAACTAGCTAACCCACAGGTGATATCGAACCCATATAAAGTTTTAGCAGTTGCAATTGCCTTAATGGAAGATCTTCTTCCGGAAGAAAACTTCTGAGCGGAATCCACTTGCGGCAAGTAGAAATCGACTTACCGAAAGTGGAATAATTGTCTTGATCAATTAACAAGAGGATTTCCACCTGCGGTAAGAGGATATTCCGTTTGTGGCATGTGGATAAAGATAAACGTTCCCAAACAAGACACGGTATTACATCAGTCTAAAACAGGAAACGTCGATTATTCATCGTTCATTTATCCTTCACTTACGGCTTTGCAGGTGATTTCTGAAAAAAAACTCATTAAACCTTCTTGCAGAGAAAGCTCAAGCTCTACATTTCTTGTTTGAAACATGATTTTGTCAGATTCGCAATTTGCAAGATAGATGCAAGTAACTGGAAAGAATGGGTTTTTTGGCAGTTTTTTTTTCAAAATAGCGAAAATATGTTAAAAAGGATATAGTACCAAAGTTTTCTGAAATGTTTACCAAACTTATAATATCACTAATGCTTATAATAATATGGATAATGGATGATGTTTCGTTCGACCGCAACCGCGTCTGAACTCGTTATTGAGCCACGACGATGGAAGATATTTATGCTGAACCCTAACAAAAGTTGAACTGAAGCGAAGGAGTCAGTCCCGGTGGCGGAACCCATGAACACAGAAACGGACAAATGAAACCCATTTCGCGCAATTCTGGATAACTTAACCTGGATGTCTCTTTATACTACCAAAATTCAAACAAAAGCGGATCCACAGTCCTTCACTCAGCATCTGAAGCAAACTTCCAACATTTTTTGTAAAGATGAAAGGTACACTTCTATTAATTTTGTTTTCCAAAATTATATTATTAAAATCATCGACATGAGCAGTTATATTTTTTATAGCTCTGGCGGTAGCAAACTGGGCTTCGAAGTCTTAGGTTGTGAGTTCAATCCCCGGCTGGGGCAATTTTGCAAGACAAGCCATGCTGTCTGCTTGACATTTTGAGGTATTGTCCTTGGGTGGAAATCCAGTCATAGCCGAACTCATGACAAATGTGAGTATGGCTCCAGCAATACGACCTTCAGCTCAAGCAATTGTACTCACCTGTCAGCGATAAAGCTCGTTGAGAGCGTTTTGGGATATCTCGATCGAGGCATACGAAGTAGAGGATAAAAAATAAAATTAAAAAAAAATCGTAATATCTTTTTTTATAGTTTTAACTTCGAAACAAGTTCAGAATTTTTCATTGGATTATTTTTTGCATGTATCAATCGTAAATCTCCAGAAGAGAAGATTTACGTTTTATCGTTCATGGCATTCCTACAAACCAATGTGGTTTTGCATCCTATTGGATGTTACATGATTATAACATTATCACATAACCAAAGTCTCTGTTA
This sequence comes from Trichopria drosophilae, assembly GCA_030407085.1. Classification (NCBI taxonomy): domain Eukaryota; kingdom Metazoa; phylum Arthropoda; class Insecta; order Hymenoptera; family Diapriidae; genus Trichopria; species Trichopria drosophilae. The sequence continues at coordinate 9,729,994 of CM059582.1, read as the reverse complement.
TACAAAATATAGACTATGGAGATTTGTGAAGTATGTTAAGGAACCTGCTGTTTATCGCGGAATTCAAATAACTCCAGCCTGACATACAGAACGCAAGATGTGAAATATTTTAGAAACCAGTTTATTTGGTTACCATTATCAGCATTGTGTAAGATTATCATTCTTATTCGCGAGATCGCATTTACCCATTCCACTTTCCCTTTGGTTACAAACCATTCTCACGTATTGTCCGAATAACGTGGGTTTTTAGGAATGTCGCGACCGTTCCCAAATTATATTCATGCGATAAAAAAGACTCTTACAAGGTAATATCCTCATCATTGATATGATAACGACAAGCAATTTTAATATTAATCTATATTTTACTATAAAACCAATACTGCGATCAATATAATTGACAGGGATCATGATAATATAAAATCTTTATATCTGTTCCGAGGGAATTCAAATGTTGACAATAAATATTGCAATAGTTGTTTCAAAACGATAAATTTAAATATGGGGTCATTACTTCTTTAATCCATTTATACGATAATTATAAGAAATTTATACGTTTTATATCCTAACGAAAATTAACGTTTATTCTAATAGCCATCAGAGCTTTGTTTGTAAAAAGATTTTAATTATAATTTTGAGTTTTGACAATTGTCCCTTGAATTATTGTTTTAATAATTACAGACATATTTTGAAATAGGAAAGGAAAATTTCATATCATTTCTAACATAAAAGATGCTCTAGTATTTTACATCTTAAAGAGATAAGGATGAATGGAATGCATTTATAATCGATATGATGATTATTCGAAATAAATTTATTGTCTCATCGTTTCTGAAACTTTGTTAGAAAACGCCATCTCGCGATGCATGAAATATCGATAGAATAGATTTATGATTCGATCGACGGTCAGAGTCTCCCATCAAGGGGAGCTTTATGTTTCGATCAGATTCGAATTTCTCGGTGAAAGTCGTTCCAAACGGATTTATCGCCTTTACGTAGAGGCGAGATGTCGTACACGTGGATTCTCCGCGCCTTGCGGTTCCTCCTTAAAAGGACATGGCCAGAGTTTCGAATATTCATTTTAGTAAACGTAATAATAATAAGCCAATAACGTACGGGGATCATACACATTGTCAGAATAAATTTAGTTTAAAAAAAGGAAATAATCACGCTTTATATTTTAACAGGTTTATTATTGAAGGAACGTTAAGTTAAAACTGACATTTTGAAACCGGACAATTGTCATACGTGCGTAGACAACAAAAATTAACATAGATCACGGATGCTACAAAAAAATTCATCAACCTTTGTGTCATACTTACTAAATATAATAATAATAAAAATATGTCAACGAACTATCCAGGCACATTTTCCAAGATTGCTGAAACACATCGTTCATTACTAGTGCGTGAAATATGCGATTTCCCGCAGGAATAATGATTGACCTAAAACTCGTGCCGAGTCCATACTTAGGAATCGTGCGGGAAATCGCATTTACCGCACTAGTAACAAAAGTTACTATATATTGCAAAATCTTGGAATAAAGATCCTGTACCTCCCAATGTCGATATGATTAAAATAAATTTAAAAAGTATTACAAGACATATCCTTATTACGTAAATAATAAAAAAAAAATCTAATTCCTATCCTTTCTAATTGATCTTTCATCAAAATTTTCTTTGAAAAACATATGAAAGAGAGTTGGAAATATGAGGAAATACAGGGATAAAATCGAACTGTTTGATATCAATTTCCAAGGAATTGGAACTTGGAACATTAGAAAGGATAGGAAAGGTTTGAATTATAGGAAAATTGAATAACTGTTAACGATAATTTTCCATCGATTGGAACCGCAACTGGATTGTATAAGATTGCACACCTAATACATGAACTGGAGGGTGAAATTGTCGATGACGACAAAAACAACAGTAGGTCCGAAACATGGTCCAATTTACGAATACAGAGCGCTGATCAGCCTCAATTTTGCTACAAAACACAGTCACTCACGAAGACGACAAAAATTTACCACGAAAACCGCAAAAAAATGAGCCAGACATGAAAGCCCAGTTCTTTCCATATATCAATGCACCATTTAAAAATTTTGCTGCCAAAAAATGAAAATAAAATAAAATACTATCAGACAGATCGGGCTTATAGTGTAATTTACCGTCCTCATTGCACTTGTATTCGGATATTCAGAACCGGTTACATAACCGAATACTGACATAGTTAATCTGTCTGAATTGCAAATAAATCTCAGCGTTCAAGTTAGATTAGTCAATAATTAGTCGACCCCCATTTAGATTCCTATCAAACAAATGTATGGAAGAAATTCACGTTAAACTATGCCATTGGGTGTGCATGTAATCTCATGCCCTTCAAAATTCCTGTTAAAAAAGAAAGATATATTTCAGCTGTTTTTATAGCTGACAACGCAGTTTTATAACATTATACAAATGATTAAAATTGGACACCCCGAGGTTTGTAGATAATAGCAGCATCTTCAAAATAATTCGATGCAATTGAAAGTAAATTAAGGGTTAAGTCTATTATTAATGGAGCAAGTTAAGGGTTAAATATCAATTGGGGTCTGGGTCTTGTCAGTTTTCTCCCCGGTTATTTATGTACTTAAATTTTAACGACATTTCATGAATTTCTTAAAACTTAGTGGCTTCTTTATAACTAATCTCTGTTCTACCTCGCTCAACGCGCATCTCACCCCGCGCGATCTCGACTTCGGCTCTTTTAATGCCCCGTAATTACTTTTTGCTGAAGCCCGCGGCAAAATGTTTCATTTAGCAGTAAAGGACAGTAAGGTGGTAGTGCCTTTGCTGCAATGGCCGCTGTCAGCCGGAGAAAACGATCTGACGAGGAACGATTTTCAACCAACGTAAGATATCGATGCGCAGGAGGCTCTTTGCGTTGCATACAAATGTTGTCGTTTAACCGTACCCTCGCTTTTAGCGAAAAGGAATAACGCGTTTTTAATAAATTTTAGATTTATTCTTCTGGCAAACGTTAAATCTTCCAACTCATACCGTATTTTACTTCTCTTGTTCTGATGTTTAGTATATGAAAACATCTATATATAACTTTTACTTGTAGAAGTACCCTATTTGTCATATCAATAATAACAATGATTCGGTACAAGTCAGATTGAACGAAAGTACTAAATACTTGTTCTAAATGGATTGGTTAAATAAAAGGACTATTTTTGTCCTAAATGGATTGATATTAACCTAACTTAATGTATACTTGTTGCTCAAATGTAAAATTTCATTTTTAAATTTTAGTAATTTAATGCCAATGAGGAGGACCAACAGTTGGTCCAAACGTTGATCTAGAATGTGACCAAATTCCTAGTGGTCACAGGTTAATGAACTGTAATGACCGTGTTTTTTAAAAAATGAATCATTATAGATATATTCCAGTTCATGACTTAATTTCCTTTTAACTTCGTCTGCCAGTTGGATGGCTACTCCTTCAAAGAGTACACCGAAGTAAAACTTAGTTCTGTTCAAAAATGTTCTTTATATCCCATGATTTTTTATATTTCACGGGAGTCAGGCGAGACGAATTGGCCCAATTTATGCTAAAAATATATCGTTACCTATAAAACGCATTTGTACCAAAATATAGCATGGATGCTGTAAAGTACTATAGGCCAAACTATGGTGTATCACTGAGCAACGGTATTGGCAATACTTTGCTAACATACTATTTCTCATGCTTTCTTAAATAGTTTCGCTGATATACAATTTTTCTATGCAACATTGTAAATGAGACACCTTTGACTTGTAATTTCCATAATGAATATAGATTCTGGACATAACATACCTCGTCAAGTTGGCAGTACAATAGTAAGAGAATATTTCCCAATGTATTTTTCCGCATGGGAGTTTCCAAACACGTTTGTCTATTCTTCCCACTATCTAAACTAAAATAGCGTGTTCGATCGCCCAATATGTCGAATATATATAATTATTTGGTACCCGCGCAAGCGAAGTATTATAACGTAACATAAAAATCAATAATTGCCTCACTCACTTCCCTAAATTACAGTGATTTGGAAATTTTTCGACAGCAAAATTGCCAAATTATCCACTCGAAGTGCTAAATTCGCTGAAGGCTGGACGTCCTGATGCCTTTAAGCGCGAATGTCGTATTAAAGCATTGGATGCCGCAGCAAAATGCATTAGGCTGTCGAAGCATGTTTTAACTATAATCAAAGTTATTGCAAACCAGGAAAGCCGCTCCATTTCGTATTTCATTGCGTGTACGTATAAATGATTTGCGAGGCCTCTGGTGTTTGCTAGAACGACGTTCATTCTCGCCTCGCAACTTCTCGTTTGCGCTAGCCCTAAACCTTACTTATCTTATTGCTGCGTTTTTTATTCGATGCTTCCCGTTTTCACAAGTGAAACATTCTTTAAGGTTCTTTAACTACTGAAACCCCATCTACTAATATGAGTCAAGGCATACGTTGTTGCCTACGTTTTTTAAAGCAACCCGGAAATCAATCTTCTTAGAATTTCCTGGATTTTTAAACCAATGAATTATACAAGAAAACGAATTAGATTATATCGTGGAAATTAAAAAGGTATAAAAATAAACTATAATATAAAATATTAAAAATGATTTAACACAATTGAATATATGTTACACCTTTAAACTTTAGTACCACATCTCTTCAAAGAACTTTGATTACTAACATTGATAATGACTTTGATCATTATTATATATAAGTTTGGTGCCCGCAGGAAAACATGACGTGTGTATATAATTTTACCATTACCACAAATATATGATTTTCCTATTCCATTTTTCATTGTGTTATATAATTTTAAAAAACATGGTATTCGAACAATAAGTGGATATTCATCGAATACTAGATGTATAATATTGAACGCTTATAAAGTATTGTATACACTTTTCATTTAAAAAAAACGCAAGTTGTTATCGGTTATTTAATTAACACATTGATAAAATCTTATAATATTTCTACCATATGAGTATTACTTTTCAATGTGGGCGAGTTTACTTGGGAACATAGGAAGTTAATGACAATACTTCTAAGCTGCAACTGTGTCCTCATCAATATTTAATCTAGACGAATAAGCGTATCCAAACTGAGTTGCATTTAGTACATCCCAGTAAATTATCCAGAGTAAAATAAAATTGTAATAGATGTCGACCTGAATTGGATTACATTCCATTTCAACTTAGTTTCTCTGATAAGAGGATCTAATTGGACATGATTGGGTTCAAAATAGATAAAAATGTGGAACTAATCGGGTATAAAATGATCTACAATTTGAATCATGTAGTTCTGAAAAGGTGTACATTTTGGTCCATTTTGTATCGAGTTAATTCCTAATATAATTATGTGATCAGCAGTTACGAATACACATCTGAAAATCACTACGAAAAATCATTGACACCAGAAAAGAAATTACATTTTACTATTATTTATTTAATGCATTTTTTTATTATATAAAACTATTTAATATGACTTTGTTTTTAATATTCGGCAAAAACAACTCGCGCATTTTATGAAACAACATACCTTATCAAACACATTACTAACGTTCGAATGAAAAGATGAACATGAAACTTTCAACAGTCAGTTTTTGTGGAATGAACAAAAAATGCAGTAAATAAATAATAGTACAATGTAATTTCTTTCCTCGTGTTGTTATGTCAAGAATATTGTTCGGATTGTTGCCAAGAGATTTTCAGATACGTACCCGTTGATCAGTTTCTTGGACATATGTAACGGTTTGTAACCTTTTAGCAGTTCTGACCAATGATCAGCGGACAGCAGCGTTCGAGTTCCATTTTTCATCTGATACAATTTGAACCCACGAAGTTTACCATAGTAAATGCGCATATATAAAAGCAGATAAGAAACGAGTCAAATGTGTATAGGAAAGAAACCTCGTTTGAATGTAATTTTCATCAAATTTGACATTGCAACATGTTAATTCAAATTTGTCTTAATCTTATCATTTTTCGATTCATTCGCTTGTGGACAAATTTGACCAAATTTATATAATTTTCTTTTTACTCAGAATAACTTTTAAATAAATCTATATCCACAAACACAATCGATCAGAACGAACAAATAATTGATCTTAATATAATAGAAGGTAAAATATCTAGTATATATCACAGTCTTTCCTTACCTGTACGACGAAGAACCGAAGCTTCTCAAACATGCGGGGTACAATATTTATTATAGATATGTCACGCAGCAGCCAGCGACGTAACACTGCTCTATATGGTAAAGCGCATAAAACATAATTCGACCGAATATTAATAGCCTAGTGAAGTTGAGGACTACAATGCACGGGAAAAATGTCGACGCGTCTTATACATGCCTGTCAAACGTATATGAAAAAAAGTTCAGGTACATCTTTTATTCTTCTCCACCTTATTTTATAATCTGTCAATTAAACAATGACTCAATTTTGTAACAAAGATATAAATAACTTGTTGGTTCTTTGTATTTGTTAGTAACCAATTTAAAGATAACATAATAACACTGGAACAATACAAGATGTGAGTTTAAGCAATTAGTCTACATCTCTTCAGTCTTTCTTTCAATGTTATTGTTGTATATCTGGCTGCAATTGATTTGGATGTTGTTTAAGTCACGGATTGGAACAATTGGAGCATTAACAACGGATTTATATCTTTCTAGTATCAATTGGATTGATTTCTTTCTATTATTTGGATGTTGGATTTAGCTGAAAAATCTCAAAGGTGTATGCCATAGGTCTATCACACGGGTGTTAGTACCGTTTTGTATATTAACAGTTTCTTTGACATATTAGACATACGTTTGTCAAGTCAGTCATTGACCTGGGTGTATTCTATTAGACATATTACGAAATTGCTTTGGGAAACTGCACGTTCATTAAGCAAAACTATGGGATTATATATCTTAACGTAGGATGAACGTTACGTGGGTCGATTTACTTTCGTTCACTTTAATTGTCCATTTTTTCTAGATAAATATGGACTGTCAAGGTATTTTTATGTCAATTCAGAATCAACCTTTGCGATTTTATAAGTTGCTAGAAAGATGTCTGTGAATGCATCTGTAGTAGTATTTTTCATAGGTATATCCGCAGTATAAATTATATACTTTGTAGGTCCCCATATCCTGCCTTGAGGTAAACCAGCATTGCTGCTAAAAAAGTTGGTGATCGAGAATCAGTTTTATTTGAAATGTTCTATTGAGGTATGATCTAGATGTTTTTCGAAAACAAACTCCTTAACTTCGTTAATAACAACCCTTTGTATCACGCATCGTCAAAAGCTTAGGATACATCAAGAAAAATTGCAGAACAGTTTTTTTGTATTCTACCTGCTTTATTATGCCGGTTAATCTATTAAGTACTTCGATAGTCGAATGTTGGTTCCGGAAGTCGTATTGATGATCAGGAATTTTGTTTTTGCGTTAAGCATTGGATTAATTTTATATAACAGAAGACTTTCGCAGATTTTTGACATCATAGATATATCTATAAACTATGTATATGTAACGCCTTTTTCTCATTCATGTGTAACCAAAGTGCTAATGGAGGGGATACCTTTACGAGTGGCGTTTTGAGTGACCCGAGGCATATTGGAAGCGGCGTGTCCAATTAGTAAATATATCATTAATGCTAAATCATAATGCCGCTCGTGTAACTTATTAAAGGGGTCGAACCAGAAGCTACCGTTGCCGTCTTTTTTAAAACGTCTGAACCTTTGATTGATTCGCTGATGATTTAGCGGTATTCTCCATCACATTGACAGATAAAATTTTACTTTTTGCTTACCTTTGACAATCGCAGTATCATTCCCGAACTGATTTAGTTAAGCTGAAAACAATGTCGCTAGCAGAATTCTCCTTTCCATTCCATTTTCGAGAAAAGTGTGGTTGAATGAGCCAAAATGTGCCTTTTTACCGTATTTCGATTTATTTTATAGCAAAATATTTAACCTCACTATTCTTGAAAATACGAAGTGATAGGAAAATTTTGCTAAGGCAAAATTTTTAAGGCAGTTTTCTGCATGAAAAATTCGTTGCGAAATAATACAGCGATTGTCAAAAGTAAATTCTCTTTTTCCAGAGTAGGACTGCTTTAGCCCTGCTGAATAGCACAAGAAGCATGTGAAGAGAAAATTCTCTTTTGCTTCAAAAACAATCGAAATATGGCTAAAAATCCACTTTTCTAAAAACTGTGAAGTGATGGGAGAATTCTGATAGTGCCGTCGTTTACAACATGAAAAATCGATTTGGATAAAATACTCCAATTACCAAAGGAACAATCAGTGTTGGACGGTGTTATTTGTAAATACACCATTTTATGATATATTTATTAAATTTTTATGATACATCCCAAATGTGTAAGCAAATTTTAACTTACCATGAAGAGGGGAATTGCTTTATAGGACAAAATAATTTATTATTTATTATTTTGAAACCAAAAATTAATAAAAAAAATTGCATATATATCCGGTTATATCTATATGCTTATAACACACTAGGGCTTCTTAAATTTTATCAAAGGGAGAAAATCAGACCTAGATTTTTTTTCAGGGATATTGAGCAATTTGGAGGTTCGTCATTTATATGTAAGTGAGCTAAAAATATTGCAAAAACATCGATAAATCCATCTTAAATACAGAATATTCCCAAGATATATATGCTACTATGTTGAACAACAAAATAGGACAGGAACTAAATGAAAATGAAAGATGAGGTAGATCACAGGCAGAGTTTAGAAAAACAGAGGAACGATAGAGAAATTTTAAAGGGGATACAAGATGGAGAATAAAGTTGTTTGATAGTATTAGAAAGGGAATATTATTTTATGGGGTTGAAATATGGGGATATAAGGAATGGAAAGTAGTGGAGAGGGGGAGAACACAGGAGTAATACCTGAGGTGGATTTTAAAGTTGGATAAAACAACAGCGGGATATTTAGTAAGAGAAGAACTTAAAAGAGAAAAGACGAGAGTCACTGGGAAATGACTAGGGTGGTACGAAGAAAGGCTGGAGATAGGAAAAATTGGTGAAATAGGAGATGTGTATGAAGGAGATAAGAAGAGATGAAAAGAATAGAGAGGAAGATGAATGTGCAAGACATACTCTAGAGAGAAGAAACTATTTAAGGAGATGTGGAAGAAGTGAGGAAGCATTACACGAGGAAAGAGATAATAAGTGGATAGAAATGCAAAGCCGAGATTGGGAAGTACAGGACTAAGAGAGAGGAGTAAAAATAGGAAATTTAAAATCCTGTAAACAACATAAGAGAGTGCAAGGAATTCCGAAATACATAAGAGAAAATGGCAACAAAGTGTAATTGATAGCAAGATGGAAGTGTGGAAATGAAACGCGAGGGAATAGGTATTGGTTGAAGGATGAACAGAGAACGTGTAGAATTTGCGGGAAAGAGATTGAACATTTGAAACAATGAAAGAATGTCTAAGAATGGAAATCAGTGAGCGGAGAATTGATGTATTAAATGAAGATAGTAGAGGATATGAATGGATGAAGAATGTGGAAAAGATACAAATAGAGCTAGATTCGTAGAGGAAAAGAGTGAGGTATGAAGGAATGAGAGTGAAAGAAAATGAAGATACTTTTAGAAATATGGTGTAAGGATAGGAATTAGAATGTAGTGTAGACGATCTATTAGCAAAATTTGTTATTTTAAATGATTATTGTAAAAAATGGAAGTGATGTGTATCATAAAAACGTGGATGCATTAATAAACGATTAAATTACAGAATATTCCGTGTCAGTTCTGTGAACGATATGTACGTATACACCTTAATTACTTCTGTTTTTCTTCGACAAGCAAAAAGGGAATAGGTAACGAAAAATCAATGATAGTTAACCGTGAGTACATAAGGCCGAGAGCTAAGTACAGATCTCTGAATCACTCTCTAATGAGACGCGGCCCGTCTGAAGAATGGCCGATAAGAACGCGGGAGAGAACTTCTTCACTGAGAATGCAATTGCAAATGGATTTGCAATTACTCGCCGAAATGCCTCGGGAGATAATTACAAAGTTTTATACGCGTCCGACCGTTCATGTATAAGTAACTAAGCAATGGTTATTTAAGATCCAGATGCACGTCTTTGCAAGTGCACTTATAACTTTATGTTTATATGTATTTTTCTTATGTGAAGTAAATTCATCAAAACAAAGTCATTGCAGAGTGTTATTACTCAAAAATCACATTTTACAAAAATGATTTTTTATTCAAGATTTAAAATATCCTTATTTATATTTTGTAAAAAAGAGAAAGGGTCCCATTTTGTTCATAAAATAATTAAAATTTGAAAAACAACCTATATTTAATACTAAAATTCTCTTTATAGTGAATGAGTGATGAGTTGAATTTCTGTGACATGAAAAAGTATATTTTATATTTCATTGACTATTATTAAAAAAGAATGATTTATTCAAAGAAATCTGAATTGTTTTTATAATTTATTTCAATCATGAAATATTTATAAGCTATATTTCGAGAATTCTGTTTTAAATATTTTTCAACGCATCGATTGAAATCGATTATTGTACTTCAAAATATAGTTATTTAAAATTATTAAAGCTGTAGATACTTGTTTCGTAAAACTGACGTGTCGTGTAACAAATGTACTTAAACAAATATACTTTAAAAAAATAAAAGAAGCTAGTTATCATTAATAGAAATTGAATTAAATTTTTAATACATATAATTTCTTTGACTTTATTAAATGGTATGAATTAGCTACTTGTAGATTTGACACACACTTATTATGGTGCTTATAAAATCACATGTGTTCCATCTCAGCGCAATCCACTAACTCAAATTTATTACCGCTCGTTTATCGCGCTATTTCTTTCGTTCACTTCACTTGCTTAAGGGTGTTAAAGTAATCTGAGGATAAAGCAAGAATTTAAGCGAAAAATCGTAAATTGGCAATAAATGAATACATTTTTCAAAATTCGGTATATGTATCGGTAATTCTGCTTATTAAGACACAGTATGTAGTCATTAAAATTACGTTTAAAAAATCCTAATACTGAAAAATTAATTCAAGCTGCCTGATATCAATCTCTGATTAGGAATTTTTCAAATGTCACTCAAATTTTTAGTAACTAACGCAAGGTACTTAATGCAAACAATTTATTTCGTAATGTTTTTAGTTGAATTTAAGTAACTATCAGCACTGGGTTTTGAATGGTTTAATATAGAGATCCTTAAGTTATTGAAATGAAATATTAATTTCTAATCCGAAAGAATAAATTAAAACTATCTTGCGAAATGATTGATTAACTGTTTTGATCCTTTGCAGCATACAATTCATGATTCAGTTTTTCTTTTAGTTGCAGATAACGCATCCGGTATCAGATTTGCAAAGTTCAAATTGTCGTATTTAAGATGGCTACTGAAATATAAAACGATGATACCTCTAAAAATCTGAGATACGCAATTTCATCAAATTGATTGCATTTTGATTTCATGTTGAGCAGGATGTTTTGAATTTTGTAAGACAAATTGTCAGATTCGTAATCGGTCGCCCCCAAAACCCTATTATATCAAATTCCTAATGATTATCTTAAAAAACAATAATAAATATTTCCGAAAAACTCGTGATTTGAACTGGAAGTTAAACCGGCAAAAATCAAAGATATCGAGATAGAAAAGTTGGTTAATACATTATGAACTGGTTATGGCCTCATCATTAGACAATATATAAAAATATCAGATTGATCATCCCCTGACATCTGATAATAAATCACCTTATTGAATCTTGAACATAGTCAGGTAATGATAATAATCAGGATGACATCATAACACGTATAAATTCTGAACAGGACCATGATCAACAATCAGATAGACGTCAATGATTTCTGAAAATCGACATATGTTTTTCACATTGGACTCAACTCCATGATAATATATGATCACAATAAAAATAATCGCCTAATCAACATAAAGTACCTGTCTGTTGGTTGTAATAATAAAATGCAGTTTCGACCTTTTTAATTTACATAAGAAAAAGCCTTTATAATTCAGATTTAATTTTCTGAATAAAATATCTCATTCTATGTTTGACGTAAAAACAGTGTACAATAGAGAACAATTTAGGTAGTATTTTCTTAAAAATACAACGTGACCGTCACCGACGCATTATACGCCCATGAACTCTCTTCACATTTGCCAACCAGAAATCTTAAGCAAACAAGCACTTGGTACTGACACGATCATCCACTTGATAAAAAAGAAAAAAATCAATGCCGCTCCTTGTATTCTCATCGTCCTGTGAAAACAAACGTATACCTTAAAGCATACTGCTGGTGGTCATGAAACTCCTAACTCTAAAATCTCGAAACGCCGCAATTTCAAACAATAATTCGAGCTCAGCAATCTGCCCCAATGACTCATGCCCTTCAAATGTTCTTTTAGTATAATTGGACACAAACAGCTATTTACACCAAAATAGTACTATGAATGCCGATTTATCTATTTCATTTAACAAGTATTTGCACAGATGCACATTGTTCTGGCAATCTCGAAATGCTGGTCAGAACCTCGGTTTCCGACTATTCCCTTTCTCTAAAATTTATTTATATATGTTATATATATATATAAAACATATATGAATAAATTTTAGAATGAACGGAGGAAATGTTATAATATATAATCTTTTTAATATATTTATAACATATATTGATATGCTTATTTAAATTTGAGTAAGACAATTTGAAAATTTTTCTTTTTATGCATTATACCATACATACACATAGAAATGGATATTTTATAATTTTTTATAAAGGAATGACGAAGTTACGTAACATAAGTGAAAAAATTTGTGTTCTTTTATCGCTTTCATTTCAAATTTGAAAATTTGAAAGAAACATATTACCTTCATAATGGAGTTGAATTCAGCTGCAATAAAGTGCACAACATATAAATAATTGTTTAAAACAAAATCAACATGTTTCATTTTATATCAGCTGTGTATTTATTAGTTTGTTTCTATTTAATACTTCGAAACACATCATTTGTAATTCTTTAAGCTCGTTACCACATTTTTAATTAAATGATATTTATAAAATTATTATTTATTTTGTTGTATACTTAATACAGGAGAATCCTATATAAATGAAGTTAATGAAAACAAAATGTGCATTATAGATATTCCAATGTAAAATTATGATAAATTGAAATTAAGAATCATTTGTGGCGATTTTTAAATATACAGACTATATATTAATAAAAAATGCAAACACGTGCTATTTTTTAGGGACGATAAAAAACCTAACCATGAATAACCAATCAGCTAAGTTATAACTTCTTATTTCATTATATTTTCTGGGGTCTGGGGTGATTGATGAGCGACAATATGTAATGGACATTATTCAATATACCTGATCTAAGGTATACTTGTACTCGAAGAATCCATGATCAAATTGTTTAAACTAACCAAATATAAATATGTTAAAAGTTTTGTTCGAACTGAGATTTGCGGCATCTTTGAATTTTGTTTTTTCTCTCATGTTACCAATTTGGTTAATTTTCAAAATCTACTTTTCTTTTTTGTAACCAACTATATTTGTTTATAAAAGTAATACATGCTTTTTTATTTCGAGCTTCGATTGTTTATAGTGCAGAAGCAACCTTTATAGTATTCTCTTTATCAAAAATAACAACTGCACAGGGGAATCATTATAAAACGGTATTAGGTATCTTATATACTTTAAATATTCCTGAAGAAACGTCATGTAAATTTGCAAAAACATATTTGAAGATGTATCTTAACCCTCTTGCGTCCAAATTATCCCGAACTTAAAAATCCTATGTCAGCTTTTTGAAATTCAAAATGGCGGATTCAATATGGTGGATGAATTTGGTAAAAGTGTCCCGTTTTACATGAAAATCAGTACTCGGGGATTTTCGGTGTCGCTGATTCCAAATCTAATATTAGATTATCGAAATTAAAACAGATGGATCCAATGTTGCTGATGAATTTTGTAAAGATGACTTGATTTCTCGCAAACAATATGTGATCTAATCTTACCCGTCTACTTCCTACATAAAAGAAAACCATTTTTATAATGGGAACGAAAAATACGTGCGAGATCCGAGAGCGCATCTGGTGGTAGATGTCATAATAACTCCCGCACTGTTGATTAAGAGAGATAATATTTAACTACTTTTGGCACTATAAATCACTATTGTCTTCCGATAGATACTAGTAACTAGCAATAATTAGCAATGCCACTATTAGTATCAATAATGCCAGTAATGTATTATTACTTCATAGTACTTGATAAAAATTGGTGTATATCGCTGATGAAGAATTTCAATTTATAATTTTAAAATGAAAATGGCGAATAAATAAATTGTATATATATATGGGCAAATCTCTGAAACCTTTAAATTTTAGGATATAAAAGTGTAAAAGTCTTTCTCGATAAGCACATTCTTAAAATTGAGAAATGTTATTTCATGGGTAAATACATATTAAATGATGCTATGCGCTTTATTTTTTAAACAATGCTGAAAATTTTCGTATATTTTTCCATTGTTTTGAAATGTGAAATTATCGGATTTAGTACGTGATATTGGTTGAATTATCGATATTGGATAGGCTTTGAAATGAGTACACATGTTATACACAATGTTCTTGTTCAATTGGGGATGTGCTATTGAAAAACTGAAAACTGTCATTGTTGGTATTTTGAACATTATATCAGTATAGTAAATAATTAACGATTCCAGAACCGTCGTGGAACTGATAGTAAGGTCAGGGAATTTATATAACTGTGTATTATTTATGTTGGGACGTCAAATATTGCCGGATATTCGAATATTAACCCTACATACTTTAATTGGATATAATTATAGATATAAATGCCCATTACTACAGAGAATTAATTACAAAAAGTATTGATTATTGTATGTCATGAGCTATTAACAAAATGTGAGAATTAATAAAAAAAATTTGAGTTTGCACACAAAAATATTAGCTGCTGTTTACGAATAAACAGTAGTAACACTTTATTATCGCCTTTTACTTTTCAAGATTGCTATGCGAGGATAAAAAGCACTTGTTCATGCGAATGAAGCCAATGTGGTAAGCTGCAAGACGATGGGAAATGGTCTCGAAATCCTCAAGTGGAGATAAAAGGTGATCTCACAGGCCGCTGTCAAAGACACCATTAAACGATATAGTAACTTCAACATAAGCACCAAGCAACGTGGTTCTATTTTATTTCAACAATGCAGTGGAACGATTAACACGAAATTAGTTCGACCCTTACCATAGAACAACGTATTGAATTTGATTTATCATTCAATGTGTTTTGAAACCCTTTTTTTTAAATACTACCGAATTTTTATTTCAAGGGCTTACTTTTTCATTAATTTCTCGGCTATATATTTTCAAAATATTAATTTTAGTGGTTCATTAATATATCGAATGATCAATAGCCCCCAATAAATCAGCTGCAAGAAATGTTTAGGCTTCGATAACTCACGAGCAATGAACGTCACGACATAATTCTGTTAATGCGAGTTTGTCGTAATGTAGATGTCATTCGGTTTCGAAATCAATTCTTATAAAAATGGGCGTAAAGAGATCATTAAAAATAGTACATTATGTATATAGGGCGAAAAGTTAAGCATTACAGCGCATGCGATATTGCGGCTCGATTCAAGCATCACCCGGAAAAGTTCAATGCCCTTCGTTTATAAAGATTTTGCATGTATAGTAGATGGTACTCAACAGCATAATAGCGGTTTTTTACTTCATTTTTTTGCTACACTTCTCGATTTATTATAATTTTACATTGTTACCAGACGATAGAATCATCATAATTATCATTGTATATCATCAATACCAGAAATCATCATTGGACATTATTGAATTTAACGTCATCGTCAAATGTCATTATTATTGGGCGTAATCGTCACTGCCTATACTTGAAAATGAGTTACTGTTCACTATTGAACTTTGCATATTTTAAATACTTTAATTACAAAGCCTTTTAATAGTCTAAATACATGACTTTTCAAAACACCAAACAATTACGATAACAATCTTTGGTTGAGTAAAGTGTTGATAATAATCCTTTTCATTTTTTATAAGAACTCACTTCGCTAAGATGTCGAGAGCCTACTAATGTCCAATTAGCTAATTAGTAATGTTACAAAATAGACTTTATCTTCTTCCGGCAATAACAGTGTTTCAATTTTAAAGCACTTACGTATAATACTGCATATTAATATCTTTTTACTGTACTATCAGAAAGAAATCACCAAAATTAATAATAATTCTTTCGAATTGTATAAAATAATCCTGATGTGGGGATGTGAGTACGTTTCGTATGTCACTTGCTGCACAGTTTAAGTTCATAATAATGAGTTTATTCTCAGTTAACGGAGCTTTCTAGTAACAGCCGATTGTGACTATGGAAATTATGTATCGAGGTATTAATGAAAAATCTAAACTCTTTATGTCCAACAAGGGTTGACACAACTGGGAAATGAGTATGAAACATGGTGACGGGTAATACGATATTTACTATAACAAGTAATACTAAATAATATTTAATACCTTTGATGGGCAAAGATAGAATTGCTATATTTTAATTTTTGACCAACAAATATAACTCTGAGGTCATAGACTTATCTGCCCAATTGAGAGTCTGCAGCAAATAGTTTATTTGAAACAATTTTTTACAAAATTCTGAATTATTCCATATATTTGTTGAAAGAAAAATTAAAAAATAGCAATTCCATCTTCTTTGATCAAAGGTATTGAATATTATTTAGTATTACTTCTGAACTATATTAAAGGTTAATTTATTTAAATGTTTAATATTATTTCTGAATTTAATACCTGAGAAGATAATATTATATCCAATTATTTATTTGGAACTTCTGCATTGCCATTTTTAGAAATGAGAAGTAATATTTAGTAAGTATGTCGATGTGCGTGCAACTCACGGATATGAAAATGCAATATTCCATCGAACTTACAAATTAGTCTGTAAGTTGTAGTAAGAGGGTTCCTCTTTAGTGAACGCAGCAATTGTTCCTTTCCATATTGGAAATGCATGATTGGTATGCGTATATATCTAGAACTACCGAAGTTGGCTGTTCAGCCTTACAAAATACCCTGGAGGCGGTTGTAGCATGCTCTCGCCGCGTACAGGAATACACACTTGACGAACATTACATTTCATGAGAATCTTGGGAATATAGGGAAGAAAGAAGAAATAAAATCTACGGTAAATATACGGAGCGAGAAAGTAGTTGAACGGAAATGAAGAAAGACTTGATTTGCGACTATTAGGTAATCAGATTTTGATTATGCGAAGATTGTCAGACCTATAACGTACTTAGACACATAAATGTTTAATGAAGCGATTGTTTATGTTTAAGAAATAAATTCTTTGAAAGGAATACGCAGAAAAAAGGTCCAAAAACTTTGTTTGTATCAATAGAAATTACAGTTACGTAAGAAACTTCCGTTAGAACGTAATGTCACGTTTCGAACATAATTCAAAAGAGTTGTATGTTTGCAATAAAATGTCCATTCTTTGTACAGTAGAGTCCCGGTATATTGGCGTTTCGCTCTCTTTACGTCCCAGCACATTTGACCAGTTCCGTCTCGTTATATCTTGTCTGTCACCGCTCTCTTTTTCCCCCACCTGCTGTGACGTCACGAACGTAACGCGACTAAGGAGAGTGGGAGAAGCGGTGCTCCCCTTCTTTTGACAAATATAAGAAGACGGGAGGGGAAGGCGAGGAACCGAGCGGGTAAATATACCGGGACTCTACTGTATATATTTACTTTTATTATTACTGAAAGGTTTAGTATTATTATTCAATCATTAAAGTAAAACATAAGTCGCATAAAAATATTTAGTATTGCAGTAATTTATATATGTCATCTTCGTACATTTTTACTTGTAGATACTATTAGTCGCGATCGCTCATTTACATGTAGTCTCTCCGTGATATGGCCTACCTCTTCATTTGCACACTTTTAGCTCTTAATGCACGATTTCTCGATCGGTTCTTGAGGAATTGCTAATAGCCATTGGCAACATAGTAAGTAGAAAGTGGGTGATTATTTTATCGGTTCCGTTGTAAACAGTTTCAGAGTAATTTACGAAAATTTTTCAGTAAAACAACTCATTTACATCTTTCATGATAGCTGAAGTGTGTATTAGAAGAATAATGTAATAAGTAAACTATAGTTTATAGAGATCGTAACTAATTTAATTGTTGTATACAGCAATGTTCATAACACATCAATTCCATATCGAAAACATGAAATTATTCATAATATGCAACCAGTCCTTGCATACGTCACTAACCCGAATTTCAAATCGATTTGTCAAGAATTTAAGTATCCTTACCTTTATTTTACAAAAACAATACGTAAAAATCTTCATTCATCTAAAGACCTTGGTTGATTGTGCAATACCGAAACGGTTATTTCAGTAAGAAATGATCATTTACATGAAATTAAAACGTTTATTAAAATCGCATATAAATCGCTTTATATCCCAGTTTTTATTTCTGCCATTTGTATTATCTTTATAAGGTTTTGACAAATTTCACTTTATTTAAAGAGAAAAAATGTGTACACCGTAAATTTTTAAAACGTCGCATTTGAGCCCAGTTCGTCATTGCAACTTTTTAAAGGTGGGATAATTTCTGCGTTTATTGCTCGTATTATTGACTTTCGGTGCGTTTCATCCCGGCGGTTTTAGTTCTATTAACGAAGAACCCTTTCAAGACTGCTCAGAGTATAAAGACGTGATGAAGTAATTAACAAAAATAAATGGCATTTCATTTCCGAAAACAACTTCTTCTCCCAAAAGTGCCGATCAGAAGGTTTTTATTCGCAAAATTGTTATTTAACTCCGCTAAGGACCATCGATTCAAACTGTATTTTACTTCTTAGCAAGCATATAATTAGATACTGGATAAATTTTACTATCCTTAAACTTAGAAATAAACATTTTTTTTTTTTATATAGTATCGGCCGGAAGTTCCTAAATTAGGATTGAAGCTTCGATTTCAAACTATGTTAAAGTTTCTAGCATGTCGTTTTAAGAGAAAAAAAACTGATAATTCTCTAAAACCCTTTTTTGGGGAGGTTTTTACGCCACTTTTCTGAAAATCATGATGCGATACGCAATTTTAGAACTCGGGGTCATATTCGGTGCTCAAAAATACATCGGTACACCTTTCCAAAATCTTAAAAAAGTCTTATTTTGTTATCATTAATAAGACAGGTCAATAAAAAAATATTTGTTTAAAGATAGGAATCTGCAATAGAAAATGATGGTTACGGGGCAAATTCTAGACATAACCTAAGAAGATAATGAAAACATTCGGAAAGTGTCCATTATTCTTTACTAAAGATTCCTATTTAGCAGTTCAAAATATAAATAAATAATGCGGTCTTATCATATATCGCTATAAATGCTAATTTTTCATGATTTTTTGAGGTATTGTCTAGAATTTGCTGACCGACATCTACTGTTGATTGCTGGTTCGTAGTTAGAAGCTCAAAATACCTCCGATTTGTGTGGGTTGAACCCCGGCGCAGAAAACAAAAATTTGCTTGTAGGCCTATGTAATTATTACAGCAATAGATCTACAACAATTTGTTATTGCAATATATTGAGGAAGATATTTTTAAACATTTATATAAAGAACCTGCGTTTTTGTACAATAAATTACATGTATGTTTATAATCAATCACATTGAAATGAAAATTGAATGTGTTTCGTGGTTAAAATTGCATTAAGTATTGTCCTGACTCATCGAGACCATTGAGAAGTCAGACTCGGAAAAACAATAGCGAATGTCATAAATATATATGAACAAATCACTATAATATCCGTGTCGTAATGACTTGGTTCCGCTCACGAGAGGCGGTCGCCTGGCGTCCCTGTCGTTCTTGCGAACATGTGGGAAGGGCGAGATTGGAAAAAAATACCATGATTCACACCTTCCTCCGACATGAACGCGGGAAATTCTCGAAAATAAGAAATAGAAGTCCAGGAAATAATATACCATTGCGGCAGTTATATATTATAATTTCGAATAGGTTTTTGGATTTTGTTTTGTGTGCTGCCAGTCTCTTCCGCTGTGCGGGGATGTTCAAAGCAGGCGCAGGCTTTCCGCTTTTTTTTAGACAAGGATCATTACATTTAAACAACGGTTTTCGTTGGACGTTAACCGGTGAAAGACAGCAAGTGTGAAGAAACTATGTAGATGAGACAGGCTAACTAGAATTGCGTGTCCAATACGCACTAAGAATAATGTACACTTAACGACCTGTAATCCTAGTCCCTATTTTAACTGGATTCCACGTCGCATTTGATTATTATAAAGCTTTAAAAGGATATTGCCAGGAGATAATTATTCATAGTACCAGATAAATGTTTACAAATTAAGCAATAAGATTTTTCCAACGTGACCAAAGCAATGCCTTAGAAGGAAACTTTTGTTCATTATACTGTGTATCAAATGTGATTTATTCCGTCATAGCAACGTCTTCAAAATTTTGCAACTTAGCCATGCGACTTTTCTCTTTTTGTTGCAAAGACGTTTTTGGAGACGTTACAACAACCAGAAATGTTTTGCAATATTTACAGGTTTTCAGTAACATTTTATCTGCAACTTTCTTGGAAAATTTATAAAATATATACATTGGATATAAAAAAAAACGTTACAACATTATTTTAAGACAAAACATCAATTCCGGAAAACATACCTCCTTGGAGAATCCAACTCAAGGGTTTCGCTTACTGCGCTACGCTCGTAATTAACGTTCATCATAGAACTCGACCAACATTTTCTGTAAGTATATCATTATATTGTCTAATAAAAAATGACAGCAGAAGGAGCAACCCCTTAAAGTAGGGACACTTCGAAAGGAACTGTTTGAAATGAAGAGAATGTGTTAATTAGTACGATCACGTTTCCACAATTGACAATCCACCAATGATATGGCTTAAGTTCTCCTGCCTTCCCCAATTGTATCGTTCAGTAAACGCTATGAGGTGTCTGAAAATTTTCGACCGTTTAATTTCGGATCTACAAGATTTGTTTACCAGCCCGAGCATTTTATTGTATTTTAAGTTGCAGAAAGTATACAGACACACACACTCGGTCCAAATAAGATTCTGTGCTCTGCCTATATAATGGAAGTTGATAAGCATCTGAGCTATACTGTGCAAGCAACTCCTTTCTTGTATTTAATTCGAAAAAAATTGCTATTAATCAAAATACTATTTATGCTTCACCCAATATTCTGCATTAAAATCATCCTAAATATCCGCATTTTCAATATTGTCCAGGATTGCTCTCAACTATAGTAATCAGTTTTAGGCTTTCTCGGCTTGATTATCAATCTGCCAGTCACCTGAATATCAGAAGCAAGGTTCTGGGTAGCCTGAAGTTGGACATGGGCAACACACGGGTGACCCATTTCATTAAGCGGTTAAGTATTTATACCGCTATTGGTAACGAAAGTCAAGCGGAATTAAACAAGAAGCAGCATTGTAGGATGAGTTAAACATTGTTTGAAAAATACCAACTGCGCAGCCTTCAAACCACCTAAAAACCTAAGTCCTTAGAGAAAAGAGTCATACAATAAAGTGGATGTTATGACTAAACCGTACATCTTCCAAATCGCCTCCCATGAATCTACTTTAGCAGAGTTAATTAATGTTATTATCGAGGCTGTGGCTGCCCTTGTTTTGTTGACTACCTCGTTACTCAATTGAAAACCCTGATCAGAAGAAGAAAACACGACCCCGAGGAACGAAATTTACTTACAACCACAACTGGAGAACCAGTACAAGTAAAATCTGGATGAAGAGTTTGAATGCCCACCTCCTCCAATACCGACAATTTTGGTCTTCACAGTATTAATCATGAGACTGTTAATTTTAGAATATTCCGAGAGAATAAGTAACTTCTTGCGCATATACGCCGACAACAAATCAAAGATCAAAAGGTTATTAGCGTACATAAGGTGGTCCAGAGCTTTCGATGCATCCACACCCTTACACCTAAAAAAGGGAGCAATATCCGCTAAATATAAAATAAAGAGAAGTGTAAATTCAACTAAAATTTGGGCAGTTTGCCCTACCCTACATGTGTAATGGTAACTATTCTCTAGTTAGTTGGTTCATCATACGAGCCTTTCTTCAATCGTGCAAAAGCAATTGTCCATGAAGGATTTTATAAAAGGCTGTCATTTAGAATAAGGTAGTGATCTATCAACATAACTTCTCCTTCTCCTCACGATCACATTTAAATATTAATAATTCTGAAAAATTATCTAGTAGAAATTACCTTAATATTGATATCGTTGATCTGCTTAACGATAAGTTCAATTACAACGATACTTATTTCAAATAAAATTGATATATTTGGTTCTTATATATATTTGCAATCAAGTATCTTTACAGGTATTCCTAAAATAAAAAATTAAACAACCTTAGATAAAAATATGACTTATTGGATATAATAATACAGTCATAAATAATCTACGTATGCCACTTATTGAAGAATGCTATTTTATTCCTAACCAGTAGATCGATACAATCGCAAATAAATTTGTAATCTTACTTAAATTAGTACAGCTCAATTTTACAATACTTATTGTATTGGCGGTTACTGAATTTAACACTGCACTTATAATAAATATAGCAATTTCCGTCATCAATAAATTCACATTCTACAAGAAACATTATTTCGTGGATCTAGTGCAACGTTCAGTCGATATGAAAATTATTGTTAATGAAATTATCTTTTCATGATTCTGAACATATCAAGAAATGCAGAATTACAAATTACATAAAACGATTGTAAAGTATGCATTTATCTAGGACTTATAGTTATTCTTGGAGAAACGTGAATAAAGATGAAGTATTTATTTCCAATTATAGGTTTGCACTCGACAGTATACGTAATTTGAACCAATCTGCAAATAAACCTATTTTAAAATAACACACATATACACGTAAAATATTGCTCTGATATTATTGCGTGTTCAATCCGTGTAATTTCAGGTGATCGGTATTTATTTTTGAAAATGAGGAGGATATTGGCATGACCACCTTTATAAAAATAACATGTTTAAATGTTGAAAAACTAGTTCAAAGGTAAATAGTTAGGGTTGAATTTCATTTATTGTAACCCTTAATTTGAAATGATAATGATAAGAAAAGACAAAACCATATCTGGGAAATGAAATGAACGTCTATGTATGAAAATGAAAAAACCGTTACTTATAAATAGTTTCTGAAACACAAAAGATACAAAATAACTGCAATGAACTTAGACATTACTGGAACCATTTGTCTTGTATTATATCTATATTAGTGTTTCCAAAAAAGCTACATATTTTTTGATAACTCACTGCTATACCTTATATTTTTTGTCCTGAAACTGCATTCAGCTGCTCAATTGTACGCGAATAAGAGCGATGGAATCACAATTCTTTCTAAACATGATGTATCTGCCGGTGTGGATAGATCTTTATCAATATGAACATTTGTTGCAACGCGAGATTTTCTCTCCATCTGCTAATATTATCTGTACTTTGCTCCTGTGGCTACCGATCTTATCGATCTTATCCAACAGCATCCTCGTTCTACGAGCGAAGGAGAACACGTCCAGCTGCCTCGAGGGCTTTTCTGGACTTCGCTTCCTTATACATCGCACTTAAATATCTATTGCCCGTCGTACTCAATTCCCGAAATATCGACGATCGAAGGCAAAAGATGGATTCTGTTACAGCAGAAATTGCATTTGCATATTCTGCATTTTTTTGTTAATTAAACGCTTTCGGAGAATTTCTCAACGAGAATGTTCGGTGGGATTTCTTTGAAAGAAATGACGTTATACGCAGTATTTTTAAATTAACACGCTCCAATTTTCATTTTACAAAATAATTAAATTTAGTAACATCTCAATTTTTCAAATTAACAGAGCCTAACTTCACGTCGTTTATTTAGATACATGAGTATATATGGTGTGTTACAAATGCTTATTAAACATGTTCAGATTCTTGAGTAAGAAAGAATCCGGACCTCCCGAATCAAGCATTTGCATCATAAAACAAGTATTCGGCCAAATCAATATTTCTGTTGATTCTAAAATGACATGTCAATCCATTAAAGCGAAAAGCAATTTAATGACCGTAAAGTGCTGTACCTTCAATCCCCGGTTAACAAATTTGTCGACGATCTGAACGGCCACCACGCGCGTTATCGATCGATCGGTGATTCCATCCGGACTATTTGTAACCTCGGCATTCACCTGTCGACCTGTCACCAAGGAGAGTACGGTTACATTAAGACTTGGCTGTTCCGCACATGCAAGCATTCGTCGACTTCGATTTAAATCTATCTTGAAATCACCCAAGTTGATTGACAGGATGGCTAACAGTAGTGCTTTCGAGTCATATCTGACAGAATGAACATACGAGTATTTAGCAACTTCGATGACGTCAGTCCAAGTTAACAGACATCCGTAGGGTTCTAGTAATTGCACCTGATACATTTTTGGCGATGACAAATAGAAACGTCTTGATAAGAATGATTTGAAAATTGGAATGAATTTCGGAACTTAGATTGGTATTACAATTAGATTTATTTTCCACATTATGCAATATGTTTTTTAATTTAAATTAGCTCATCTTTTAGTTTGAACATATGAGAATTGTTGCCAATTAACATTAATTTTCAGTCTAAGAAATAAACTTTAATTAGCAAATAATGTTTAACGTCGAAAGTATAAACAAAGCACGAAATACTTCTGATGTTGCTAAATACTCCATCCCATGATATCTTGTTTTGAGAACGGCGGTAGTCGGAAATGGTATTACACGAAATAATATTGAAAAAATAATATCTGATTCCTTAAAGGGAATAGCACACGCGATCATTTCTTAGCACATGTTCTTACCTCGATCGGAACCTGTTCCTGAGTTCGATTTTCAAAGACCGCGTGATAGCCGACATTCGGATTTATATTTGTATTTCGCACACTTAAAACGAAGTTGCTACATGGAAAAAGAAACTTTTTGTAAGAATTTCACGAATTAAAATATTTTTGGTAAAAAATGAAGTCTAAATTTCGGACATAGTGAGCATTTTCGATATGTCAAATGAAATTCCTGTTGAGCTATTTTAATGATGTCAGAATACAGTTTATTTGTAGGTGATTGTTATGGTAATATTCACAGTGACAACAAAAATATCTTGGTGATATACATAAAACTATAATCTATCATAGTAAGAACAAAAAGTATCGAACAAGAGAAAAATCAGCTACGACGGCAAGTCACTCTTCGGGTCTTTCATAAATTTATGGCACTTCCATAATAGGATACATATACACGACTATCAAGATCATCGTAGAATCGATAATACCCATTATAATGTAGAAATAAGACTTTGATTCGTACGGAATCGACGATGTCCAATGGCTTGGATACAATTTACGACAAGGCCGCACACCGGGACCTTAAAACAAACCTCCCACGCTTCATCGCCCAATAGCGGCACGCGCGAGTACAAGCTTCAAAAATGTTGGACCTCCCGGAAGGACATCAGGACATCCCCCTATAATACGTGGTAATCAAATGATTTGAATGTGATTAAGCACAAACATCATGTGAGATTCTGCATGGTATTTATGAAAGTGATTAGAGTTATTCCTCAAGTAAGTAGAAACGCTATCATAGTGGACATTACTCTTAGCTGGTAACATCTGAGAGTGTTATTGTAATTTGTTTGAATGAGAACGTAGATCAATATCGGGTTTGGATATGTTTATTCAAATATTCTGCTGGTATTCCACTTGCTGCCAAGATTCAAATTGAAAAATTTTATTGCTTTACAGTTATAACACTCAGTTAATATATAAAAAGGTCCATGAAAAAAAGGTACTGAATAATTTTAAATAGTGTTTGGAAAAATGAATAAAACTGATGTACCTACATAATGAATAAAAGAAATGTTATTCAATAGAAATGCCAGTTTTCATTTGCAATTTTTTTGAAACACTGCAATTACATTCTGGGATGTTTTGCAATTATTTGTGTCTATCCCATTAGTATTAATAAGGCACTTGATCAGAGAATTGTAAAATTCTAAATATTTATGAAGTAATATTGTTCTAATTTTTTTAAATCATCAAATTTTAGTTTGCTTATCGGAAGTTGGTCCCTAGAGTCAGCTACATCAGCGGCTAATTTCAAAATTGACCCATTTCTCAAAGTGAACTGAGCTGACCACGTGCAAAATTTAAATATGCGTTTTCAAAAGGAAAGATATTAAATTTAGTGAACATATGCTGGAAGCATATTTCAATTCCGACATTAAACGACTTTTAATCCATTAACTTCAAAAAGGGCATTTTTCAGGACACAATTTCAATACCATAATAAAAGCAAAGTTAAGAAAAATTAAAGGAAATATATCGTACTATTTAAAAATATCATGTATGTATCTTAAATTTAATGTCATTCTCCATAGAATTTCATGTATGTAAACCGAAAAAATGTAGTCCTAGAAGAAATTGGGTCTAAATATTGGCCAGTTCTTGGCTAATATACTGGTGTAATTGCTAATTTGTAATTAATAAAATATGGCCAGTTTTCCATATCAAATGCAATAAAACCATAGATCATTTTGCAGTACCTTTTTTAGATAAACTCTGGGCAGTTTCTGCGCGCTTTCTGCAAAGTAGTGGACATTGACCTTAATCGAATTTACTCTATAACAGTGTGGGAATTATTTTGGAAATGCTGACTTTTAAGTTTTTATAACTTGTCGAAGCTTTCTTATACTTTTCGAATTTCCTATTGAAATCATACAAAATTTTAACAATAACTAGAATAACCAGAATTGCAATTCACATGAAAAGAGGTTATAAATAATAGAATTTACAGTTGAAAAACTATAAATTTGAAATAACCACCAGTAAGTTATTAACTGTTTTTCCAGCTGCCGCATCTTCATTCCGGCATGGTCCATGAAAGATCGTCTACATCTTTTTTAAACACTCATAAAATTACAGCTTGTCCGATCGTTCGAGCTAGGTAATCCATTCACGTTAGAGAGAGAGTAAGGGAGACAAATGAACACAAGTGTAGCTTCAAAACAGAAGTCGTCCGCTGTGTGCGCATTCATACATATCTTTAGACTTATATCTTTAGACTTCCTATTTTAGAATTCATATCCGTATACGAAACTGCAAAACGTTTCTTTTTCACCGGGAAAGGGACAGCTTATTACATCACAATGAATTTCAAACTACTTCGTATCCGAGAGTTGTTTGTCAAATTTCTAATTCTAAACTTTGTTGTGTCGTTCCTGTGATGATCAACTTGCTTCTTAACTAGTATACATCCCTTTGACGAGTACAACCAGCTGTTACTCACGTGATAAAAATATTGCGCAATCGCCACTTTTACATTCGCAATGGTGATATTGGACAGCATTCCTTTTAAGATGGTCTACAAAATTGCATAAATCAAAAATAGAAACCAAACACATTTTTGATATGGCAATAAATGAATATATGGAGGATTCAGAATGATAAATTAATCCAATTTCAAAAAAATTATGATCTATTTTAATGTTTAAGTCTTTGAATAGTACATTATGCTAGTGAGTAAAGTGGTTCTTTTGGGTACGAGCCAAAATATTGCAATTCAAAATATTCTAAGATATCAATAAGATTGAAGTACTGTATATTTGTATTTATTTGATATAATTACGTTGAAAAGCTGTCTTTGGTATATTATTTTCTTTTCGAGAAATTATGACCATGCCATATGATAATTTATACATGATTAAATTTACAAGAGCATTTTACTGAAAGTATTTGCTGAGATTGAAAATACTTTTAATGATGTTGTGTTGATATTTGCAAAACGGCTGAATAGCTTACAATTCTATCGCATAATTATTCCTCTTATTATAGTTAAAAAATACATTTATTATGACATGAATACGAAAAAAGGAAATGGAATGAAATCGCTTAATGATGAACATGGTTAAAAAAGTTACAACATCGTAAATAGTCACATTTAGTATAAAATAAACTTTTATGCAATTTATTTTCATCTCTTGTATTTTTCTTTCACTTCTGATCCCTTTTTATAAAATGGTTAATAAGTGTACCTAACTGATTACTCGTTCAGAATAGAAACTCACTACTTAATGTCAATTAAATTGCCTCCTTCATTATAGAATATCACGAGAAAAGCGAATTTCAGATCATTTCGATGAAAGGTGCAGGTACGTTCGTAAACAAACACATTGTGGCGCATAAATTGAGT
Organism: Trichopria drosophilae; assembly: GCA_030407085.1. Classification (NCBI taxonomy): domain Eukaryota; kingdom Metazoa; phylum Arthropoda; class Insecta; order Hymenoptera; family Diapriidae; genus Trichopria; species Trichopria drosophilae. Next base: position 9,701,601 of record CM059582.1, on the reverse strand, counting down.
TCGTTAAATCTATAAGGAGAACTTCAGTATTGAGAGCAAGTTATGCAGGGTAATTGTATAAATGTTATTATTTATATTATTTGTTTATATCGCAATTGCAAACTTGAATTTATTAAACTTTTGTTAAATGAAGAGAATTTATATAAACTCTTTACTATTATATGCGAAAATGTTTCGTAATAATCTTTGAAGCCCTATTAATTATAAATTTAGTGGATATTAAATGTCTTATTATACTTGTCACCAAAAACGTATACACGAATGATCATTATTTAAGGGTGTAAATGAGAACAATAAGATTTTTTAAGTTATTAACTTATCTACCGTTTGTATGCAAAAATAAAAAACATTTTTTAATAAAAATCAATAATGTAGTAGATTATTATACTACAATACCGATTAATAAAACCCGCAAACAATAAAAATCATGATTTTTTAAAAAATACTTTTATCCATAGAAAGTATTCTTATTGACATTAGTCATCTTTGATTCTTGTAATTCACTTGTAAATATTCTAATAAAAAACTGATGGCAGTTAAAATGCTAGCACTCTATAAAGATAAAACCTCGATTCGGTTTGTTTACCAATTATATTATCATTACTCACGGTATAGCATTTTTCTTTTCTACGATAACATCTGTTCTACAGCATTCGACTCTCCCCTTATAATATATCCCGTGCAGTATTTGGCTTTTTTTATTCATGTCTTTTCTGTAATTAATGATCATTCTAGAGAATAAGATGCCGCCACCCACGATCGATATTTTTATGAAGTTCGAAAGGAAATTAATAAATCACGCTTAATTAGGAAATTATCTTAAACTTTCGAAAGAACAAATTTACTAAATTTGAAAATACAAATTGGATGAACGAGAAATTGCATATGCAAGATGAAATAGAAATTAATAGATAAAAGTAGCTCGTGCTCTGTAAACGATAGTCACTTTATCATTTTAATATTCGCGTTCGTAAAGTGTAATATTTCGTTGCATATTGAATACTTCTGTCTGGAAAGAATAAAATGCAATGTTTATCTCACATCAGTTTCGCTAAACATAAAAGTAACATATATAACAAAATTCATAACATTAGTATCAGATATAGCAATTGCTTGAATGAAGTGTCCGGATTTTCGTCACAAATTCTCAAATGTCCTGTTCCAGGTTTAATTTGCATTTCTGTCTGAAAAATGTTATTACCTACTTTAGATGAATTTTCTATATCATTGGTCTAAACAACTTTTTATGAAACTGTGGTTTGTTTGTTCTACTGCATCTTTGAAACCTAACTGTGTTCGAAAGTTTTTGATCGGGCGAGTTCGATTGGGTTGGAAGATTGATCAAACTGTTTTGGAATAAACTTGTGCGTGACGTCTCTCGTAACGTAAATTTTTCACTCTGTAGATTAAGGTATTAATAGTAAGCGACTAATGTTTTTTGGATTAAGAAAGAAACTGGTCATTATCTAAATCTCCCCTCAATTAGATTATTACTATATTGCTCACTGCGATATCTCCAAGCCTAAGCGAGGAAAGTTCCAAAGACTTTTAAACTCGTGTATTATGTTTAACTTTTATCTTAGACGCAATAGTAGCATCTCATCTTATCTGCATATTCTGGGGTGGCTTAAACTCAATTATCGATACCTCTATTTTATAGGATCATTAACCTATTCTATTTTCTAACAGGAAACCTGAATACTTATTGATGGTATCTTAAAGCAGAAACTTAGCTGAGATCAATCACAATCACGAGTGAAACATTACCCAAGCCAATAAAATGAGGCTGATATCCATATCCAGAAACAGGACATTTTTGATGCGTTGGATCTTAATCTGCCCGCTGAATTGTACTAACATATCAAAATTTTGAGATTGTACATCCAATCTGTTGGCACGAAACTGACAAAAGTTATTTTTTCCGCTAAAACTTAGATTAGACTTCAAATGTGCTTATTACTCTGATTTTCAATGATTTCGGGCATCCGGACGGCATTTTGGATCGGTTAACAATAAAAATCAAAGTATCTAAAAATATATTTTAGAAGTACAACATTCGGGCCCCAAATTCCGATAACATGGTTAAAAAAATTCCTTGAAAAAAAACAAATCGAAAATCAGCGTTTTTTTGTTTGTTTATTGTTAAAAAGAAACAATTTGCTGTCAATTATTGCAAAATTTGGCTTTGCCATTCGAAAGATGAGACTTTTTACACCAGAATATATATCCCAATATTTTTTCCACACGGGTTAAAATTGACGTTATAATTTTGGCCATTTGTGTGTTGAAGGGTTAAGATAAATTAATTAATTATTTAATTAATAACTCAGTGTTATGCTGTCACTAAGGTTTAATAAATTTATATCATATCATATAAAGCTACCATCAATACAATTATTGTACTGTTATTTCACGTAATAATCATTACCAATACTTGTTTCGTAACATTTATGTCACTGATGATTATGGTTGAGAGTTTTGTGTTTTCTTCATATTGTCTCATGTCTAAAGGACAGCTCCAAAGTAATAGGTAAGAATGAAATATACTTTCAAGAATGCATTTCGTGAAATACACAAAGGACGGATGAATCAAAGATACATGATAATGTAGAAAAATAGAGAAAAGGGAATAAGAGTGCACGGAGCCACTGCGGAAGGCGTAGCAAGGAGTAGTTAAATTTGTTAGAGGCTGGTGCCTCGTAGATTTATATTTCATAAATTATTCGAGGCGCTTCGGTCGATCTTTTAATGTAAGGTGGTTTTAGTTGCTGGTGTACACCCCAATGCGAATTTCAAGACCCTCCAGATATTTATAACCTCCATTTTAGCTGTAATTACACGTGCTTTTATTATGCATTAACGGTGCTAATTAATCTCTTTAAGTTCTTTTTAGTATGGTTTTGAAATGATGAATATTTTCATAATTGTCATTCATTAAACTAATATTAAACATTTATTCAAAATACTATAATGCTACATTCTGTTTGCTTTTCGAAATTAAGTTATTTTAACTTTGGATGAAACCTAAATTTCTACGGTACCAATCCATAAAACTCCTTTACTTCGGGTTCACAATAAAGAAGAGCTGTAAAATTGTTTCAAAGATCCCTAAGGATTAGATCTATTCTATGGTTTCCTGCGGATTGGAAATAGTATATTATGTTACAAGGGCGCAATTACCGATATTCGACGAGTGCGAAGTTTGTCGCACGAGCAAAGCGAGGGTCACAATCACCCTTGTCGGAGATCGATTTTTTGCCCGTGTTCCATACGATATTTATTAATACGACGGGCATGGGACTCGATAATTTGCGCTCGAATATTTGACTGCAGGGCGCAAAATCAAATTCTACTCCCGGAATCTTAAAAATTGTATTTTTATTTATTTTATACTTTTGGAAAGGCGTTTCTATCTTTTCTTTCAATATTTTCATTGGCTAAAATCGACAACCGGTTATGTACGATTGTTATTGTTTACATTACAAGTACGCTCGTCATCATCTATAAATGTTTCACCGGATGATTTACCAAAAAGTTGGATGTGCAATATTTCAGATTATAGGTGTAAATTTTGCAATCGCAGCAGTTACGTCAGCATTTATTTACATTACGCCTACTGAGATATATTTCGCATTAAATTATGAAAATAACGCAAGTTATTTAAAATGCATTTCATAGAATCTTAACATCTTTCTCACGATGTAATCCGCCTGTAGTATCATGAAAATAAAATGCTATAGAAGTTTATATTCTCCCTTCTCCCATTATGCGTATGATTTCAAGATTTTGTCTCATTTCCCGCCTTCTATAAATTCCTCAGGTTTCGTCGAGTCGACCAAATAAGGTGCGAGGACCAGTTTCGTCCTGTATAAGAAACGCGTAAGAATTAAATTCATGCTTCACAAAAGGTAAAGCCCGACGCCTAGAGTATCACGTCTCGTGCTGAGTTAATTTGAATGTTTCCCGTCGCATCACAATCACGAATGAATCATGTTCAGCGATAAAGGCTTCTTAATCGAGTTCTTAATTTTTTCTTCGGTGCCCGGATACGAGGCTCGAGATCAATCGCACTCACGTCACGTCTATTAGCCGGTACTCGTTATAAAGTTTGATAACCTAATGAACGTTACGAGTTTCGCACGTGAATGCAGTAGTCGCGAGCATACGGGCGCAGAATGTCGTGTTCTTTCGGATTTAAATTATTTATACTTATGAGAACTAGTACATATTTCCGAACAACCAAATAGCACATTAGTATGTTGTATCTATAGAAAAGCGCAATAATAAAAATAAAAAATCTAAATTTTCTTGCCTGGATGGGGCTATTTTGTACGTGAAAAGTTGATATAGAAAAAATAAATAAAATAGTCGGAAAAGCGACGATTGCCGACGGGCACTAAAACTGCGCTTCTGCGCATGTGTAAAGGGCGATCGAGCATTTTTGCCGCCCGCAGAGCTTTTCTTTTGCAGGACCGCCAATTTCCATACCCACGTGACAAAAAAAAGTGTACACATCGCAGACGGAAACGTACCTATACAACATATGCCACTTAAAGAGCTCGTCCAGAGGTCCAAAGATATCTGCAAAAAGATCTCCTGAAGAGGTCTGAATTATAATAATCTATAAAACAAGCTCTTAAAGATGTGTTACTTAGGACTTGTAAAAGTCGTACTCTGGAAGAGGTCTGACGTTTGTGGTCTTAAATCTATATCGTTTTGGACCATCTCTCTTTTAGTAAAGGGATTCCCATTGTTGATGTCTGTGTTTCTTCCAGAGATGCTAGCTGGCGATTGAATCCAAAAATGAAATCGCGCGATATTTACATCACATCCAGATCGATGCATGATATAATTACAATAGATAGATATATAAAATTACAATATATGATTCTCAGAAATTTGCTTTTAATTTATATTATTTGGTTCATATGTCAAAGCTCTCATTTAAGAGGTGTTTTCTGAGGTCCAATATTTGAGAGGTCTTGCAGAGCGCTTAAAACAGATGCATAAATCTTAAAGATTACTTTAAGAGTTCTTTCTGACAAGTATTTAAGATACCTACTTCTTAAAGAGCTCTTAAATGTGTAATTTTGCTCTTTGGGTACTGCATACACTCGGATGACATTGGAGACTCTCGACAGTAAAAAATCTGCTATTCGTCTTCGGCGATCTGCAGTTTTAACCCTCCCCTCATTGCCCTAGTCGCAATGACGCTTCCGCACTACATACGTAATATGCTATTATAATTCAGAACCCACAAGAAGTTAAATAAATGTCACAATTATAATGAAAATTCACATGATTTGTTATAAAAAACTTTCTTCTTGCCTTAAAATGTCCTTGGACGAGAAATCTCAATAAGAATATGTTAAAATTATCTAAAAACCCTAATAGGGATGTTAGAATTGCAATGTTAAAAACCTAAAATTATAAAAATAGAGTTTTGTAGAAGAACTCAGTAACAAGAATTCATTGAACTTGTACAAGTGAAGAACCGTAACAGTAAAGATGCAAACAATAACAATGTCATTGGGGAATTCGAAACGTGGATGAAATGTAAGTGTATATCAACAATTTAGTGAACAAGTTAATGAAAAAACTGCAATAAGATATTAAAATTTTGTTAACCCAAAATAAGTATCTGGTAATTGATATATTTCAAATGGAATATTAACGGCATTTTTTTCGCATTGTTTGAAATAATTTTCGATGTACGTTTACGTTTAGGATTGTTATGTCCTGTTACTAAAATTTTATCGTTGCCGTATGCGAAATCATGACCCGTGTTAATGCTAAGAATAGTTAACCCAATATATATGGTAGATTTTTAAAAAATGTTGTGTTTATTTTCGCGATTTCCATTTTTCAACAATGGATAAAGTACATTATTCAAAGCTAACAACTTAAATTTGCATATGTAGGGTTTGATACCTTCAATATATGAACATTAAAAGTTTTAAAAACTATTCTAATGATTATTTATAACGTTTTTATTTTTGTCTGAAGCATATCTAACATATGGTAAACTAGTAGTATTTAAAACTTTATTTTCCTCTTATGTATTAACTGAATTATATAATTTGTGAACCATTATAATGATGAATTCTATAATCTAGATTTGGCCAGAAAATTTAAGACGTGTTTCTCTAAATCTTGCTTCAAATAATTTAAGTCCCTTATCTGTAATACCAAAAGCGGTACCAAGTAGTGGTCCACGTAGGGTGTTAAAATCACAATTACTTTTATTTTCTTTTACTTTCGTTTGAATTATTATGGATTAAATAACACAACAAAAAGTTAGATTCTTCAACCGATTTATGTATAAGACATTCAATGTCGCAGTTTCCTAACCGAGCACTAGCTCACTACCTGATATGAAATTATCTTAGTTAAATGCTGGTCAAATTAATTTTCCTTGAATTGACATTTTTGGTGGAGATGGTCCTCTCTCATGTCAATAAAATGCAAATAAATATATTGAGAACACTTTTTTTATTGTTCATTTTTTAAATTTAAAATTGTTCAAAGGGCATAAAAATGTGTATATAACATTTTTTAAATCTGTCGATTCATGGTTAGAATTTTGTATCCCTTGTTACCAATATTGTTTTGAAATATTGCATGTTTTTTTAATGATAAAAGTGAAACCATCCTTTTGTTTTTTTTCTTTTCCATCGCGCTTTATTAATTTTTATTATTTTTTCAATGTCTTTCTTCCATATCATTGAACACGTGCCAAAGTTTTTCTAAAATCCTCTAACAATTTCAAATATGTTGTTAACCCATTTAACATCCAAAGAACGTAATTTTGTCAATTAAGTTTGAATCGTCGCCATATGTCGAGTTCAGGATGCTTCTTCTAATGGTGGTGGTTAAAATGTTTCAAAATTAACCTCAATCATAGAAAAATCGAAAATTAAACAATAGAAACGCGATTTCTTGATTGAAACTTTTTTCTAACCGTTTTTTATTGGTATAAAATGTTGTCTAAATTACGTCATCAATATCTGAACTTAAAGTAAACACAATAAGGAAACTTAAAAAAATTGTTTGTTAAAACAAAATGGCGAGCGCAATGACATTTTTTCTTAAAATTTAACAAATTTTTTCTTCAGAATTGTAAAATAATAAAATTAGCAATAACTTTCATATAAAAAAAATATCTTGGAATTGGTCATAGATCATCCTCAAATTTTTTTGATACGATTTTTGTTTTTTGACAAAAGAAAATTTTTTGACAATAGAAAATCGAAATTTTAAAAGACGTAAGTAAAAAATTGTTGAAAAGTCTACCATTCTATATTTATGAATAGATACAAATTAATGGGGTTTGTGGATTATTAATCCATAGTCATGAAAAGTACAGACATTAGCAAATTAGGTCAGAAAATCACGTTTTTTGTTAAATTTGTGCAGGATTAAAAGACATTTTGGAAAATGATAGCCATAGATCACTATTAAACAAAGCACCTTCAAAAACATAAGAAACAATTATTCCCAAATATTTTTTTCAAGCTTAAATGACAAAATTTGGTCCTGTGGATGTTATTTGGTTAATTTCAACGATATTTGTATCAATTAATAAAATTGGTATTGAAAAACCAAATCCGACAATTTGGCCATTTTTTTATATTCTTAATTATTTTAAATCTGCGCTTTTCCACAAGATTGATAAACATCAACACTAATATTAAATACGCGTTAAAAAATAATAGTTGGTGTAACGAACCGTCGACAAGGATATGGTTAGAACAGCCGAGTAAATAATTTCGTTAATAAATGAATTAGTTACTGATCAATTGCGTGGTAGAAAAAACTAATGAATTGTTTACTGTAACTCCTTAATTGACGCAACCAATTTTCGTCTGTATCTGAGGGCACTAAGGGGTTGGTTGGCTCAATTAACTCCTTTTTCTCGTATAGTCTCTGATTTGAAGATGTTACAATTGATAATTTAGGGGTTTTTGCTCTAGGGAGACAAAGCTTGATTATAATCCAATTTGGTGTAACAATAGGAAAAGTCACTTAATTTTTTTAATTAAAACCGACTAAAATCATAATTAAATAATAAAAGTTGTCATTAAAATGCACGCCTGTGCCGCGAGCGAAAGTACAGTAGTGGGCGGCAATAAGAAGGTACTTTCCAGACGAAGGGCAGATTCCCCAACGGATAATTACCAAACGCATCAGGTCCGCCATTACGTGTAACTAAAGAAATTTTAATGGATAACAACGGTGCGTTTTTCGATGGCACTGATTTGCAACACTGCATAGTACGCTTAACCTTGGACCGAACAGATCTGCTTTATTACGCTATTAGTAGTTTTTAAAGGCAGCCAATTAAGAAATTATGCCTTATGTACGTTTTTATTTATTAGTTAAATGAGAATTTTTCGGTTGAACTGATCTTCATAACCAATTTGTACCAGTATGAGAACTAACCTGAATTTTGATTTACGTTTTTTTACTTTCTGGTATTTTTAACTATTGTACATTTCATCTTACGCAATATAGTTAATCAGCATGCCAAAAAGAAATTTTACACCAACAGCTTAGACTAAGATGACGCTTGTGACAGGGATTAAAGTAAAAATATGTTCGTTCGAAAAATGTTGCTTATTTTTAAATACTACGGCAAAATATTACTAGATTAAGTTTATAACTCGTTTAACATACAAATCTACAGAATATGAAAATGGGTTTAAACTTAATTTTATTTTCAAATGTACATTTAAAAGTTACATCGACTGCCATATTTGATTATTGTTTCTTTTTCTCAAAAGTTGCTCTTTGATTTTGTTTCTTGTTTTAAAAATGCCGAAATTTTTTTTTTAATGTTTTAAAATTTTGCTTTATGAGTAATGCTAAAAGCAATCAAAAGTTACAACTATTTCGAAACTATTAACGGTACTGTATGGAAATCAGAATAAACTAATTACGCATGTATTACAATAGTGAGAAATTGCTACAACGGAAGACATTAACGCCTTTATGACTTGCAACCTCCGCTGTACTATGAACTATTTAACCACACGACCTAACGGAAAGTTCGAGAGGTCGTACTAATAGTACAGCTATGCATATTGACAGTTGACACTTCAAGGCTAGAATAGCGAAGAAAGGACAAAGCTGCTACGAGAGCTCGAGTGAAATCATTTTCTGACGGATTGGTGAGCGACTCAGAGATAACGGAGATTATGGAAAAACATTTATTATATAAAATTCTATATGCATTACTTAAAAGAAAAGTATATCTAAATGTCAAAGAGTTCGTAAATATAAACTTATTTCAGTATAATAGTCGTTATATATTGAAAAATACCTGAATGCTAAAAATTGCTAAAAAATACAAAAGCAATGCTGCATTTAACGCTAAAAAACTAATTTTTGCTAACCAAACCATTTCATTTTATTTTGTTTCAACAACGTCTTAACCTCCATAATTTTTCAATTAAGCCAACACATAAAAAATAGACACATCGACAAGCGGACAGTTACTTTTTGGGTGCGGGTCGAAAAACCGACAAATCAGAAAGCCGAACCGAAATCAGAAGGCTCATAAAACCAACAGTTAAAAAACCTGCACTTCAAAAAATGAATATCCGCTTGTCGATTTTTTATGTGTCGGCTTTTTGATTGTCGGCTTTTCGACTGTCGTCTTTATGACTTTCGGTTTTTGGACCTGTCTCCTTCTTTATTTGTCGGTTTTTCGATGCACACCCATTATTAGAATCAGTATGTAAACGACTGGTGGAAGGGCTTGTAAATAAAACACGCGGTTTGATCGGCCACACGAAAATATTAATTATTTATTAGCGATCAACCGGTGACGATCCGATCGCGACGCGGACTTCCTAACCTTCTTCCGTACCGGAACGTTCTCTCTAAAAACCCCATCGTCACTTTTTCACATCTTAGTTCGATTTTTCAAACTCTCGAACATTTAAATAGACTACGACGTCATATTACACATGGATATCATACTATTCGAATTACAAATAATTGTATCGAGATCGTCACCATTTCGAAGGGCCTTTTACATAATTTACCTAACAGGCCTGCTTCATTTTGAGAGGTACCCCCATTCGGGTGTGCAATGGCGTAGGGAAAACCACCTTTGTGGGAAAAAACCTACGCCGTGTACCGCAGTCGATAAAACATCGATTCTATCCGTAACATTCTCCCCCCTGTACGAAGTCTACGGACTCGTACACTCCACGAGAATCGATGTTTTCATAACCCATTCAATTCGTATTCGAACTATTCACACATCATGCACTGCACATTAATAAATTTTGGGATTCGCAAGGCACTATTACATGGTACCATACATCAACAACGAAACACAATCTCATACTTATTCCTTTAAGACTTGTTAGTCAGTATCATTACCCATGCTTTCGTCAATACAGCTTCCATTTCACATTCCCTTAAATTCAAACTCACATCAATAACATGTGATACATCACAGTATAGTTAGCTCGAGGTCATCCGTAGTTACGTCCAAGTCAGTGAAAAAGACAAAGCAGGTCGATCACCGACTACTAAAATATTACTTAAATAATAGCAAAAATAAAAACAAATTTAGTGATCGTAAAGCAAAAACTGAAAAGCGCATAAGCCATGTCAAAGGGCGAGTGTTATCAATGTAAGATGGTTGCAGACGTCCGTAATGCTACTCAAATACTACCCATGTTCTATCAAACTACGTTACAAGCGTCAAATTTAAATTTCGACGGTAATGGTGTCAGTTATTCAGGTCAGTCTTACAACAAAGATAAACACACTCACTACATCTCGCGCTGTATACCATATTACTCCCTCCACTGAGGGAACATACTCGAAAAAAGGTCCGCGTACAGTGACACAGCTTCGCATTTGTTAGGTCTACATTATGCCATAATATCTCATCAGTATCCATTTCATCCATCAACTGCACCAAATATTCATTCGTATATCGCACGACTTGTATGTATGTTCAATTGAATCATTCCATGTCATGCGCGGATTTCATAATTCATAAGACGAAAGTTAAGGCAGCCAGGAATACAAACATTTCTATGGTTCTCTGTAGCATAATATTTTTGATCGCGACTTTATTTAAGTGGCGGAAACTGGTGATGACCGATTTTTTCTCTTAAGATCCGCGGCGAATCTGGAAATTTCGATTTCGAAGCTCAAGGCAATACCTCTTTTGCCGCATTTATCCTTTCTCTCTCTCCCTTTCTCTCTCTCTCTCTCTCTCTCTCTCTCTCTCGCTCTCCCTATCTATATATCTCTATCTCTCAGTCGCTCTTCTCACTTGAACATTCGACGATCGAAAAACGATGGACAGACACGAATGGAACCATCAGTTAACGGTCGGTAAATTACCAACTGTCGATCTCCGGTTTACGAACCTCCAGACTTCTTGTTCGCCGGCAGTTCAGCAACGGCAGCAATCGACTCCCCGATCCCCGTGCATGAACGCTACCGGTTACTGTCCATCTGAGGCGAATCGCCGGCCGACTATTTATTTTACTGGGTTACGAACTTTCAGACTTCTTGCTCGCCGGTAGTTCAGCAACGGCAGCAATCGGCCCCTCCGATCCCCGTGCATGAACCTACCGGTTACTCTCCATCTGAAAGCGAATCGCCAGTTCTAAGCGTACACGCTTCTACAATAAACACTCTGTGACTCCGAAATGAGTCTTGCCCCAACTCCGAATCGAACCTCCGACTCCGAATCATATCGCCGACTCCGAAACACATCTCCGACTCCGAAACATATCTCCGACTCCGAAACACACCTCCGACTCCGAAACACACCTCCGACTCCGAAACACACTTTGCTCCGAATCGAAATTTCCACATCTTTGCGTTTCGAATTTTCCCGTATTTTGCATCGATCATCGAGTCCTCAATTTCCGTAAAACGCAAGCATACAAATTATAAAACTAATTACGCGCATATCGTCGCCATCAGAAGGGCTCGTACACAGTACCTATATAGGCACCTTCTAGTGCGGCTGCCACCAAATTTTATGTTTCCGTTTCGCGAATGATTGTGCCCCTTCGTGCCTCAACTTATATATTCAATGCTTGTGAATCGTTTTGAACATCCAGCAGCGTATACATTTTCTTCAATTAGTTCACGTCGCAGATCTGCAAGCTCTGTTTATATTATATCGCCATCGAAATATTACACCGACGGGTCGTTCTGGACCCACGAATACAACAAGTACTGTTTCAAACACACTCAGGTTTGGTATGAATTTCATTCGAAATTTCATTTCGTCATATGGCGGCTGACTCGACACTAACAAATCCATAGATATTCAAAATACCTTTCTGTAAAAGTCGTCATAAACCGATTCCGCTCTCGATCTTTACCAAATACGACCGTCGCCCTATGTAGGGGATCGTCGTGATCGTCGACTCTTTCGATCGACTGCCTCAATGGTTTTCAAACCATTCCGTAAGAAACAAAAGAAGGCTCATCCTTCCAACGAATAATAATAAGATTAAAGGGCTCATATTTTGGATTCGAAACCAAAATACGTGAAATTTAAATCGATTCCAATTCGATCCATCACATCGTCATCGCCATCCAAATAATTGGACTTATCGTTCAAGACAAGTGCCAATGCAAATACGTCAGGCCCGCGATCCACTTGCCAAACCGGGACCCGGGCACCATCAACATTGACGCCTATCATGCCCTTCACAAACATGATCAGTCATTTATATTACGTTACTACTATTCAAATTGTCATTCGCGCACAAAATTTGAAACGAAATCGATACCGAACCGTTCACGAAAAGGCCCAAACATTTCTTTTTCATTTCTAATTAGAATCATAATCCCGTTATAGATTCATGTTATTTCGTTCACATATTTAAATACAAATAAATTTCTTTAATCTACATGATAAAGTCAATAATTAATCACCATAATATTTTCTTTAAATATCAGTGGCCATACTGAACTTTCGAAAAACCGCTAAAAATGTGACATTCTTTAGAATATGTACCAGTAAATATTCTTTCATCAAACTTCTGTTTGAGAAAATGCAGGTGATGTTTCCACAAACATCGGACAAAACATGACATGTTAATAACACCTATTTAAGGCGGTGTTGTTTCGATTATCTTTCAATGCACCAAATTTATATTCGAAACGGGTGAAATAAAACGTGCGGTCAAGCTTTCCAGACTAAAACTTTATTCTCTCGAAGCAGACGTGTCGTCGGCAATGTCTTTAGAACGATTCGAACTGTTCGCAACAGTTTCGTTTCAACATTTATAAAAGCGCGATGTTCTTACGGACATCAAGAGAAAAATGATGTTCGTCAGAACACCTGTCAAAGGCGCTGTTTCGTATTTGATATTCAATAAACTAGAAAAGATAAACATTTCGACTTAAATTTCTGAACTTCGCCGTTGAATAAAAAACTGTGCCAAACGTATCGTAGAGTGATTTCGACGTAATTGGATGCCTAATATATCGTCATCCAACTTCGTACTGTCATCACTTTTAACCAAACATTCAATTGTTTATTAGGCAGTTTCAGACGTCACTCAATTTTTACCACATCTATTAACATGTTTTCCAACTTATGTGAATAACACAAGTTTTACTATGTGACATATTCAGTTCATAACAGATCATTACTTTTTTCGAATTTGCCCAAAAATGAGTGGTTCAATATATCATTCAATTAACGTATTAATCGTCAATATTAATTTTCAAAAGCGCTTGCAGAACTGTTCACAATTTTTCGTATAATTGTACATCACGAATTTAATGGGACATCAATATCGGAACTACCATTCACAACAATAGAATCTCTATTTAAATTTCAACTGACTTCTCGAGGGGTATTTCGAGTGTTGTCCAAAAACAAAGGGCATCTAAATTAAAAAACAAGAACCCGGTCAACTTACAGATTCTATGTTTTTCGTTTTTGCCATAACTCCGAAATTCGAAGTTCGAACTTCCCGAAGGCGATGTTCGTTTGAACACCTCCCAGAAAGTACCTTTGTAGAAACATCAATTATACAAACGGTGTTATTTTGAATAACTATCAAACGTGTTATATTTCCAAATTCCCAATCTTCACCATATATTCATCAAGTTGATATTCTTCTGAATATCAACCAAATCTGTACTTATTATTAAATATTTATTAAACATTCCCCTTTTTCGTGGAACTGACTCTGGTATTTTTCTAACCTATAACGAAACTTTTAAATAAATTACATTTAGAAATATTTCCGATATTGTCATCCCATAATTATCCTTATCTCTATCGCGAGAAAACTCATTTATATAAACGAGTTCACAATACCGAATGTCGCGTTTCTAGAGAATTCGGAGTTCAATTTCTAAACATCAAGTCGAAGTATTTTATTCCCGCTCGATCTCTTCAACGGCGTTCTAAAAACAATTGACAGTCCTAACCTAATGAAGGAAAAAGTATTCCGCTCCGATTCTAAACTAACGGGCAATAGCATTTACTGACAGTCGACTGGACTCTCATGTAATTAAATAACGGGTTATGAAGCTATTAAATTAGAACTGTCAACTGTTTCGAAAGATATACATATATAGATTTATTTTTCGATACTTCGAAACGATCTAGCATCTCTAGTACAAGGAGAGATGTTCGAATTTTAAAGTCGACGTCGCGGAGGGCGACAAAACACGATCGCGAGCTTCGAATATGGAATGGAGTCGCAATGCGAACGCGTTACTAAAATTGACAAATGCAAATGTTACGGAACCGGAAAAAACGTACAGCTCACCATGTCGGAGTTTATTTTTCCCGTCGAAGATGCACACATCTTGGCCGATGACCGAAGCCTACGTCGCAGCACATCCTAAGGTCGGAATCCTAGGTCGATCACGATCAGCCTTCGCCAGGTCGTCCATCCCTTCGTCCTACCGGTACCGGTGTTGCAAACGCTGTCCAATATTTTCCGTTGACGTCCCCAAAATATCACAGCACGGAGTAAAACACACACGGGACACAGTCCATATTATATATATGTGCGACACAAAGTTCGGTCGTGAACTCTCGAAAAAAGCCACTTCCACCATTACCGGTAATGAGTCCCGGGTTTCGGCACCAATTTTGTAAACGACTGGTGGAAGGGCTTTAAATAAAACACGCGATTTGATCGACCGAAAGAAAATATTAACTATTTATTAGCGATCAACCGGTGACGATCCGATCGCGGCGCGGACTTCCTAACCCTCTCACGTTCCAGAACGTTCTCTCTCAACCCGATCGTCACTTTTTCACATCTTCGTTCGATCTTTCAAACGCTCGAACATTTAAATAGACTACGACGTCATATTACACATCGATATCATACTATTCGAATTGCAAATAATTGTATCGAGATCGTCACCATTTCGAAGGGCCTTTTACATAATTTACCTAACAGGCCTGCTTCATTTTGAGAGGTACCCCCATTCGGGTGTGCAATGGCGTAGGGAAAACCACCTTTGTGGGAAAAAACCTACGCCGGGTACCGCAGTCGGTAAAACATCGATTCTGTCCGTAACACAGTATACTCATCTAGTAAAGTGCAACAAATGTTACATATTGCATAGAAAAAAAACTGATTGAAAACCAAAGTTTTAATGCTTATGTAATTTAAATATCAATATTTACACAAAAGAATTTAAGTTTATAAATAATAAATCTGATAATGCGCTCTCTAAAGTACAGTAATATCAACAAATTTTTGAGGATTAAAACACAAACCAATAAGAATGAAAACGAATCGTAGTATGTAACTTAGCATGAGGAAGAAGAAAGAAAAGCGGCGGGATGCTGCGACAAAGACAAAGTTTGAGTTTGTCGCTAAGACTAATTAATGAGAATACCGTGAAAAGGAAATAAGAGCCAAGTTTAAATGAAAATGGGGAGGAAGCCAAGTCACGCGAATATCATCTAAGTGTCGAAATTAATGGCCGGTCCAAAGGTTTCGAGCAGTAAATAAATCGGTGTTCTTTTGGTTGGCTACATTGCATCTAGCACCAACGGATATCGATTTCGAAGCAGCATAATGCTTTCCTACTTTCTGTTTCCCGGAAAAAAGTGACATTAACTAATTACAAAAATATGCTAAATTTATACATTACATGGCAAGATAAATGAATTTAGAGGTAAATTTAGCAATACAATACATCAAATAGTTACTGTGTTTTAGCCAAACATATGAGGTTCTCCATGATAATTTAAATAAAAAATTTTCTTTAATAATACGTTGGTGTTACTTGGCTTGTGAACTACTCTGACTTTGTTTTTTCGCAGATGTTTGGCTAATTGTTCAATTAGTCCTTTGATGCAAGGAATACTTATCGTTTTTATGTATTGCAGGTCTTTTTCGTTTTTTGTTTGGTATTGTATAACCGATCTATTCTGTATTCTAAGATCTTCTGGACATTTTCTTTTAGGATATTTCTGACCAAATCTAACCTCTTTTTTCTGCATTTGATTTCTGCTAGTTTGACCGCTCTATCGATTAGTCCATGCATTACACTTATTTCGTAATTCAACGGAAGATTTGACGAGATGGTGCTTATCGGTTTCTAAGATTCTATGATCGTTTCGAATTACCAATAGGTCCAAAAAATTAATGTTGTTGTTTTGTTCTATTTCAATTGTGAATGTGATTCTGTTGTCTAATCCATGTAATTTCTTTTGACTGTTGTGTCATTTTCGTTATTTCTCAATGAATTCAATTAACCCCTTGACGCCCAAACCGACAAAATTTCGTCATGAAGTTTGACACTATGTTTTAACATTTAAATTCCATTAGAAAAAATTACCACTAGTAATTTCTTAGTACCGCGATTTGAAATGATGAGGAAATGGCATCATCATACCTCTAAAAATTACAAGTATCGTGTAAAAATAAATTTGCTATTAGATATTCGTCGTTTGAAGATATCTTTTCAAGATATTAGAATAAAACAGTGCTAGAATCTGAGTCGGTGATTTAATTCTGAATTGATTCATTTATTAACACAAATTTAAACCTACATTAACATTTGTAATGTTATATTCCGTTGGATTGCTGCTGACGTAGTTTATTGTCAATTACATTCTCAATTCATAGTGAACCATTTGCATGATAACTCTACATCACCCGAACATAATAGTATTCATTACGGTATCACTGTTCTACGATTATGAGAAGTACCCTGATGATACCAATCCAAAGCATTAAAATGTCGTAGAAGCGCAATTTGAAAAAAAATCAGTGGTTTAATATTGTCCGTTGGTAATGCATTCTCATTTTAAAGAAGTTATTTTAAAATGTACACAATTTGTTCATTTCCAATAAATCAATGTTTAACGTAAACGTCTGCTCATTTGAAATTCTTATTCAAATCATCAGAACGGAAGGCAGTAATTAAAAATGATAATGAGAATATGCCATTAATTTATATGTTTGAGACAAAATCAATAACCCAGCATGAATTCCTTTCATCACTCTTTCTTTCATCATTTTTCATTGTTCGTATGGACCACATCTTTGAATGCCAATGATCTTCGACTTCTTGCCATAAAATAAATTATATTCGACAATTATGACGTTTTCGGTAAAATAACAGAGATCTCAGCAGTTTGTAAGTTCGTTTCTCTGCTGGCAATAATCCTTCTTTTCTGAGTATAACCTACTGTTTAGTCTACTGCTGATGAAAATTTCAATTATTGGATTATGATCATTTAAATTTATCTCGAAAGATTAATGTTTTCATTAGATTAGTAACCAGCATAAACTATAAGACCATGGGATGATTTAACTAGTATTTTATGATTAACATATTCCTTACTATAAACTCTTGTCCCACCTAATTATGATTTTAAATATCTATCGTTAATACACGTTTGATGTGCCCAGTTTTGACCTACGAGAATGGCAAGCAACTACAGTTTACGAGAGTTTGTAATTTGTCTCTGTCTAAATAATTCGAGATTTATTGGCTCGTATAAAATAGGAGAAAGGTGACAAGGTACTATTAAAAACAACTCATTTAATATTTGTTTCAAATGATAATATCCCCTAATTCGCTTTGTAAGCTGATGGCTCTCAACAAATTTAGATAATATGAAAATACAGCTAAAATACTCATGAAATAATGTTTTAAAATAGTATATTATGTAACAAGGGCGTAATTAGCGATTACCGACGAGTGCGAAGTTTGTCGCACGAGCGAAGCGAAGACAACAATCACACTCGTAGAAGATTGCTATTTCGCCCTTGTTGCATACGATATTTTATAACATGACAGGCGTGAGGCTCGATAATTGGCGCCCGAAGATTTCACTACAGGGCGCAAAATCAAGTTCTACTCCCGGAGTGTTAAAAATATTATATAGTCTACACATAATAAGTGTATTTTTAGAATATATTAGTCAGAATAGTGTAGATATTATTTTTCTTACATTCTAACGGTATTTTCTATAATAAACAGAAAAATATTAAGTAATTGAACGATAAACGTGTTGAGTTGTAACAAGAGATAATGAAATTACTCATTAATATTTCTTATAAGTACTAAAAATAATATTCCTTTTTTTAAATGAGGTGGAATACTGGGCACAAATGCATCCAATTAGACTTATTAAATCGTTTTTCGATAACGAAGCGTAGTTCCCTGGATGTGCAATTTTCTGGTTTATGTTTTTGAGAAATAAAACTATACTATTTATAACTCCTGATGGTAGTAAGTAATGGTGATGGCGTAGATGAATTCTGTCATGGCATGATTGAGGACACAGTGAAAGTTATAATCTTTTGACAAAACATACGCCATTAAAAGTAATTTGTGACCGCGAGATTCGCTAAATTAAATCCCAGCATTAAAGCCGAGCACGTAAATTTCAATCTCGCTGAAAATAATTAAAATGATAATTTTCACATTTTTCCGCCTGTAACAAGTGGAAATGATCGGGCGGCGCTTATAAGTCCTGTACTATGCCCGAGGCGTTTCAGATTAGCGTAATCAAAGTCTCGGAACAACTGCCGTGGAAGCGCGTTAAATTTAAATCCTGGGATATAGATAGGGCTCGTGGACAACGTATCAGCAATTGCAATTTATAACGACGGGTTTTAATGTAGGCGTCATTTGTCGTGCGTCTCGGAACGTGCGCATGCGAGTGGAGGCTGCGGGGGTGGAAAACACCGTCCTGGGTTCTGGACCGGCGTGTGTATTTTGCCATCTTCTTTTCTTTATGTTTGTCATCTTACATCGGTAGGCGGTTGATTGCGAAGCCGCACGAGCATGACGCGCATTATGCGCTCTTTGTAAGCTGAGCCGCTTAAAAATCGATCTGTAACCGATTTTCTCTTCCCAGTCACAACGTAGCGATCGGTTTGCGGCTCAGAAACGATTTGAATACGATTATGCAGTCTATCAAACATATCCGATTATGGTGTATCAGGAAAGAAATAAGAGGACAACATTGTCATAATTTTAATTGCTTGAGTATCATATTTGAAGAAACCGATCTATCATTCGCAAGTTGACCGCTTTTAATCGGTCTAGCCCTACAAAGCAGAAAACAAACGATGGGAAGATTTTGACTTATGGTTCGAAATTAAAATAAAATTAGCGAGTAAGATAAAAACTGGACGACACACCTGGACAAGTTTATGTATTCATGGCTGTGCATAAACACGCAATAGCCAGGGTGTGGTGGTAAAACCATACGAACACATCAGACGTGCGTAGGCAGTGCTGCATTATGTTGGCGACTGTATCTGAATCGGTCGAGATTTCGTCGCGTACAATCCAGGAAGGTATGCCGAGATGCCAATCACACACCGTCCGACACGTCCGCGTCACATACGTTCTGCGATATGAAGTATAGGTGTTCCAGGAGATAAAGGTGTTAATTCTTTCAATTAAAATTCTATTTCGTTTTATTTATTATAATCCTGAATCATGTATAAAAGTCTGGTGAATAAAAAGAGATGAAATTTCGAAGATTGATGGTAATTGCAATCAAATGAAAATTATTATATGATAACACACCTCAAGAAAATGTTATTGCCTGAGACGATCCCGAGTACTGTTCTTCAGTACTGATATCTACTGGTTGCTAAACAAAAAATCTTAAAATATAGGTCAAATTATCACACAGCCCGACAAAATTTTGTTTCCATATAAGTAACAATCTTTTCTGATATGATTTTTGCTCCAGAATCCAAATCTGACCTCCAAAAATAGGTAACTAGCTCTAGTTTTTTTATATGTTGAAGGTCAAAGGGGTCAAAAATTCTATTTTGGAAATTTTGTATAGTAGTATTTTACTCCGGAATTCAATGGGACCGCCAAAATAGCCAATTGACTCTAGTTTTTTAAATATTCAAGGTCAAAGGGGTAAAAAATGCTATTTTGGGCATTTTTGAGCATCTATTCAAAGCTGGGAAAACGCTGTATGAGAAATCCTATCAGAAGTGACTCTTACTGGTGGAACAACAGAATTTTTTCGAATAGATGCTCAAAATGCCTGAAATCCTTTTTTTACGCTTTTTACCTTTAATTTATTAAAAACTAGGTCCAATTGGTTATGTTGGTGCATATAGTTAGATTCTGCGGGAACAATCTTATAAGCCTTTTACTGGCGGAACAACAACATATTTTGGGCTATGAAGAGATGTTCAAACAGCCTGAAGTCAAAGTTGTTGACCCTTTTATTCATCAATATCTCAAAATCTAGAATCAATTGGATCTTGTGACGATCGGATTTGGATTCTGGTGCAAAAAACAACCAGAATCGATTCTTACTTGCAGGGCAAAATGAAATTCTGACATTTTTGTTGGGCTGGTATGGTGGATGAATTACCGGTGGATGATATGAATTCCAAAAGTGAATGATAGCGATCCCAAATAAGTTTTGAAAATATTCGGTAGGACAATTAGGGAGACGATAGTCTCTAAATTCTCGTGTAAGATACAGTTCGAAAGGTTGATACGAATTGCGAGAATAAATTATATCATTAAAATGTGTAATAATTGATCTTGTATTATTTAACATATTGTTTATATCAATTTCGTTCGGTGCGCAGTTTATCATAAATACTATTTATATCCTCGTTTTCATGCGAATCTTTTCATTAGTTTTCCCTGAAAATAGATTTTTCATTCAACCCGATAACTCCGGCATCGGCACCATTGTCACAGTTTTTCATATCGACAGTTTTCATAGAACCAGTCAATAAAATTGCCTGACACTTCATATCCTATAGTAGATTAGTGTATTCTTTACGAATATAACCTCCATTTTCTCAGAAATTTCGCCGTTTTTGCAATATGGCGTCTAAAGAGGAAAAAACTCGGAAAAAACCAAAAACTTTGTTAAAAAAGTTATTTTTATATATCAAGGCGTCATCCAATCAAATCCCGCTTCTGGATCCTGTGGCACATTCACGTGCATTTATGAAGAGGTGACGTCTGATCAAAAATTCAAAATGGATGCTGCAATACGGAGCCATCATGACGAAAATTTGGCATTCTATACGTACCGCTTTTGTAAATGAACAATTTTTTATAAAAATCAGTGCAGAGGGTGTTTTTGGGTCGCAGATTACGAATTCGTTGTCAAAATTAAAAACTTCAAAGTGGCGGATACCAAATGGCGGACTAAAATTCAAAAATTCTCTTCGATTTTTATGAAATTTTATATCACACTTGTTTAGGGATTACGAATCCGATGACCGATTTTTAAAGTTCAAAATGGCGGATAGAAATGGTGGACAGAAATGCGAAAATCACCATCGATTTGTATAAAACTATGTATTAAAGTGTTTTTGGAATTCGAGACTATATATCCGTTGTCCGATTTTGAAAATTCATAACTATCGACTTGAAAAACTGTGACAATTTGTGCTGCTATGTTTTTTCTGCTTATTGGTCTACCAATTTGTGCTTATGGATCTTGTCGAAAAATATTAAAAAATATCCTTTTTGTCAATTTGAGATTATATTTTAAATATCTGACGTGATGAGTCAAATGGAACAAAGGATTCATATTACCATGCATTTATTAGATCCACTCCCTCTGATTCAAGTTGTCGCCTAAAACATTATTTTTCGGTCCTGTGTAATCTATGACTATATCGTGTAAAAATGCTACAAATGGAAATAAGATATAAATGAAGTTATAAAACGACTACCAGACATTATTTATAAACTATTAAAACGTTTCAGGATTTAATAATTTAGTATATGAATACATACGATGTTCCGATTTAATGATTACACATCAATACTTAATTGTTAAGAAGGTTAATAATGTTAAAACTCTATACGATGTTATGATACATAACATTTGATAAGCGGTCAAAAAATTTGTTTAAAGTTAACTGATTAAGAAAATTTGTTTAAAAATATTTCATAGCTAATACAGATTAACAATAGATTGCGAAATTTGAAATAAATTCTACGCAAGACATTATTATCGCATGCGGATGTTCTACGAAGCATTAAACTTGAAATTTCAAAGTATTGCGTCCGCTACTTTTGCAAACATCCCGTTCACATTCTTTGCAAACTTCGTTCGGCCCATGTGACAATATTTGCGTACGAAACGTGACAAGAAAATATATGTCAACGAAACAGAAACCTGGTCCGCAAAAACAAACTATGTATATGAAATTTAATGTTATTTAGTAATTTTGCCAAATAACTGTTTCTAAAACATGAATACCATTATAGATATTTAACTAATAAAATTTCATTAAGTTTATAATTTCACGACCAAATTTCATGTCGGGAAACGAATTTAAAAAAATAAGTGTTAATATATAATATATATGGCGTTAATACAGTTTAAAAAAAAACATTTTTTAATAATATATATTCAAATTCTATCTATCTACTTGTCTTACATCTTATCTTAAGAAAGTATTCGATATATTATTCGGGTATGTGAGCAAATGCAATAGAGACTATCGGAATCTGATGGCAGCAGTAGGTCGATGTAGAAAATTTAGTGCTGATTTCATAATGATTTATCTCAAAGGCAAAGATGTGATACCGGGCAGATTAATTGTGTTGAATGTAGTTCATCCCCATTCTTCTAGTCAGAGAGTCAATGACATTGTAACCTTTTGCTTATCGCATCTATCTACACTCATTGAGTACGAAACGTTAATTGCTCATGTATGCAACGAATATCCTATACCGTATGGACGTCGAAGAACTTGAATTCTGACTTCAACCATCTTCTTACAAATTTAAGCTATGAATAGAAATGAAATTGCAAACATATCGTCAACAAATAAATCAGGGACAATTTTAATGGGATTCTTACATAAATAGACACCATCTCTTGTCGGACAAATCGATTGCATTCATGGACGAGGTTCTATTGTGAAAACTTAGCTTAACACTTTACTTGAAATGAATGTGAATTGTACATTATGCAAATAGTTTGCTAAAACTTTTTAAGACAATTTAATATCATCTAACAATGAAATTATTTATACTAATAATCAAATAACACAAAAGTATTCAAAATATTCAAAACTATTCCTTTCAAAACAATCACGATATTCAATGATACTTTTGAAAACCAAAAATATATTTGATTTGCTATATAGTATATATTTGTGTATGTGTGGGTTGTACATTCACAGCATTGCTCTAGCAGGATGATGGCAGTAATGATGCTGTATTACCATTGGAATCGATAAGGCTCAGGAAACAAATGACCTAAGTATCAATATATCATTGTCGGTATATCAGAGCGAACTTTTCATTATGGACAAATAGCACATACCGCGATCTCTGTAAATACATCAGAGGCACACCTCGACACAAAAATTATTTTCTCGGCATCTCATGTAATAATTTTTTATTATGTTATATTGTAGGCGCCATTTGAAACATTGAAAGCTTGGAAAAGCATTCCTCAGCTTGATCAGTGCGTGACACCAGACTATCTTTGTAGTTGGCTTGCGGCTAGTTAGCATACACCGAAACAAGAAAGTACTTGTCTGGCGCACGATTTCGTAAGTTTATGTCATATTTTATAGGTGTTGTTCAAGGTCTGGAACTGAACGCAGCGTGTACTAATTACTTCTGTTATGTATTAAGTCGAGCTCTGTGCCGCAACATTTCTAACGTGCTAAGTACGATATTATTTAATTTTTTACAAGATACGTATTTGCACTGTAATAGCTTCTAATAAAGCTGTCTAACAATTTATTGCACTGCGCAACAAGCATTATTAAATGTTGCTTTTAACCAGACGTCTAAACATATTTCTTTTAGATATCCATAGAAGTATGATCGTTCGCGAAGATGACAGTTACTACTTACTACTAGTATTTTTATTTTCTGGCTATAAAAATTCATATAAACACTGCTGTTATAATAATTCATGCAATCCCTCATCACTTTTTATGTGTTGAGGTGTGTGAACTGTCCCTTTCAAGTTTTGGATTGTCACATGGGACATTTAAGACACTGGCTTAGACATAATAAAATCATACTGATTTTTTTCACAAAAACCTTGTCCTATGCTATTAGATTAATTAGTTATAAGTGACAAGATTAATCGACAAGCTCTGCTATCTAACTAAAGGTCAGTTTTGATACTGACATAGCGATTGCATTCTGTCGCTCGGGGCCTTCAAATTAGCGCGGTGACAGCCCTGGCTATATGCGATGCCACGCAGAAACGAACTGTTACTATACACTATATTACCGGTATAAATTACGTTGATCGGAAAAGCAATCTCGTAAATTATTATTAGCGATGTTAAACGACCCTACCCCGAATACATCAGCATATGGGCCTGCGGGAAATCTGTGTTTTTTTTTCAAAAAAAGCTTTCTAAAAGACGCCAGGGGAGCTGAATTCGTTCCGGCGTTTATAATATACCGATCTTGAAATGATAAAGTTGACGATGCGAAAGTTACGTATCCGCTGACAGTTATCCAAAGGCAAAATGTGAGAGTTTGCCGATTATTGATTCCAAAACGTTAATCTCTTATCATCTTCATTTTTTCTTCATTAATTTCTTATTTCATCATTATATGTGAGATATAGCACCGATTAAGGGATCATTTAGAACCGACACCTTTTCTTGAGTTAGCGGCTTCGATGATTTCGCAATGATGTTTTGTTATCAATAACGGCGTAATTGAGATCATGAATTGTGATTAAGCCCATGCAGAGAAGTTTTTGTATTTTAATTACTTCCCTTTTTACGAGTTTAATGAGGTATAAAATTACGCTCTCAATGAATATGTATATCGAAAAATTGATTGAAACAGCCGTAATGAATTCAAAATTTTCTCTTGGTTGTAAGGATTTTACTGTTATGTTTTATTTACAAATATTTGTGGGTATTGTGCTGTTTTAGTACATGGTCATAACCATAAAATGTAAATAGTAGAATTATTAATTATTCATATATTAAGTGATTTATGATTTGCAGATATTATCCATATAGCGAAACTTTATTAAGCCCAATATTAGAATGAGAATTATGAAAATAAACGAATAACAATGTTTCCAAAACCCAAAATATTTTTGGCATTTGGTGCTAATTTTCGACTAAAGTAAATTATAGTCAGGTGAACTATATAAAATGCAATAAATTCTCGCATTTAATTTGCTAATGAATAGAGTATTACTGGAATACTCTGATAATCTAATGCGTTAAATATTGTGCCATTAAAACTAGCGTCAATAAAGCTGAACGGGAAATATGAGATATAAAAGATAAAAAACGCTCCATTTATATCACACGAGGTGCACTGTTATTTTCGTCTGGTTTATATATTCTAGCGAAAAGCCTGAAAACATAGCGTTTCTAACTCTTGAGCAAGTAGAAACGATTAAAACTGGATTTCAGAACTCGATTCGAGTATTTTATTCCTGCTGATATGTTGATAAATTCGGCGCTGTATAATTAGTAGCGCATTTACATCACGCTTGTTAAACACAACTAGCAAATAATTCATACAATTAATAATACACGAAGTATAGTTTTGTTTTACACGTTCTCGTTAGCTTTGAAAGTCTTGATGCATAAAACGACCAATTAAAAACTATAGACAATTGTTTACAACTTTACTACTCAGATCTCGTTTGAGAATAGATTCGACATAAAATTCATTTAACAGATGATTTTGTTACTGACATAAGGGCGCGTATACGATGAGAAAATGGGTACTGGTAAATTGCTATTCGCGTTTTAGTTAATATAATATTAAATAATCTTCTCATACTTGTACTAACTGATGCCTCAGCCTCGTTAAGCGCTCACAAATCATGAATGTTTCAATGATTAATTATGTTTTCAGGGCATCGTTCGAGCTGACATATTCAATTGAAGTAATTAACGTTGGAAACAGTAAAGTTTTTAATTCCTAATATTTAAAAATGTTTACTTAAATCTTAATGTTAAATAATAGTTAGTTACGTTAGCTAGATGAGCGTCTTAATGACTTTATGCATACGCGGATGGTTCGAGTTCATTACCTATTAATTCTTGTCTCAATTATAAAAACCTCTAATTACGAATTCACTCTCATTGTATGCCGTGAGCAGTAAATTTTATGAAATGGATATGTCAGATTTTTATTTGTTTAATAGGAATGTCGATAACATCGTCAGTGTTGAAAAATACCTGGACTCTTTTCCACGTAAAGACTGAAAGTGTACTTGCAAGTGATTCCATCACCAATACATTATTTATAAATTATACAGCTAACTAAATAATTAATATTAACCCTTTCTATTTCTAGATATCAGTAGATGTTGGTATCCATTGTGTCTACTGTGGGATTTTAATATTGCCTAACTTTTCTGAAAATTTTATGAAAAATTAGTTACGAATTTATACATTTTGATTAATACTCTAAACAAATACTAAATACACAATATGACAATAGCTCGTTTTCGTTCGACAGCATAGAAAATTGTTCAGTTTATTGCATTATGCCTGTTACTATTTAATCTTTACAAACTTAAAACAGTTTCGTTAATCCCAATTTTATATAATTTATTTTTTATTCGCGATTATTACGAAATAATCAGAGGAACAAAAGAGATTAATATTATTTTCATTCACAACGTTTAACATTTTTAAGTGTTTATCGGACAATTGGAATTTTTTATTTTCTCCTCGATTTCTAATTGACGAACTTGGAGTGAACAAATTTACTTGGATAATCCATGAATAAATCTTATTAGCAAATTAATGCAGAAATGTTATTAGCTGTAGGTACTTTTTTACTCCCACCTCTCAAGGGAGCTTTCTAACAATTATCCTAAAGAATTGGAAATTAACCCTTTTCGTCCGGAAAGTCTGGAATTTGGACATAACTTTCAACCCTGTATATTTTGTTCCAAAAGGCATTAGAAAAAATTGAAATTAGTTAAAATCGATAGATCTCGACCTCCTCTTGCAAATGCCGTAGTCAGAATCAGCCGACTACTTCAAAGAAAAATGTTTGAAGTTTGTTGAAAAAAATACAGATTTTTTCGATATTTCTTCGCAACAATCCCATTTTTGCAAAACGTACCAATCTTGTCTTTTTGCTCAGCTCTGATCAAAACTTTTTTCTTTGAAATGGCCGGCTGATCCCGACCACGGCATTTGAGAGAGAAGGTCCAAATCTATGGATTTTGACTTATTACATTGTTTTCTAACGACATTTGGAACAAATATTACAGCATTGTAAGTTCTGTCAAAATACCGGACTTTTGGGACGAAAAGGGTGAACCGACGTACACCGTCCTAATAATGACGCATTGGTGAAAGGCATTTTATATGCTATTATAAAATGAAACGTAGTTTCCTTCGATTTCGACAGTAGAATTCTGTAAGAAATTAGACAAATATTTAAGGTTTTGCAGAATTTCAAAAAATGACTTTTTTCTTCAACTATATAAATCGTGTTGACATTTTTAAAAATAATTTATTTAGTGCAGGTTATATATTAATAAAATGCATATAATTGAAGGACTTATCACATGCCAATAAGAAACCCTTCAATATTATATTATATTTGATAGATTATTTTTAAATTATTAATACTTACATTCTTTATTCGTAAACTGAATAAAGAAAGTAATTTAATGGTTATAGAAAATCATCAATATGAAACGTATATTGGTTATATATCTGTTTGTTTACATGTAACCGGAAGGGAGGGAAGAGAAGGAGAAAACGTGTCTGACACAAAAACGCACTTTGATTCAGTAACTTCTTAGCAGGATACAGTTTCTAGATCGCTGAGAGCTAAAAATAACGGAGAAAATTATGTAGATCTAAAATAAATGTTAGACGCTACATTTTTCAGCTATTTTTAATTCTTTCGTTGTAATTGTCGGTATGCAAATAGCGAAACCCATGGCTTTTTTAAATATGTTATTAGCACCCAGATCACTTCAATACGGGCTCATATTCCGAATAATGAAACCCTGATATGAACATCAATCATTAGGACAATTAACATATCTTGAATAAGTAAGATTATAAACATTCCGTCAAATATAATTTACAACTGCAAAATAAGAGATCCCTCATAATCTTTTTGTTTGTTCCTTCACAAGCCAAAATACTCCATGTAAATATTTTTTGTTTTATTTAATAATTTAGTCACCAATTTTAACGATAAATGTAAAACTTAATTTACTATACTTAGGGATGTTATGAAACAAATTTCCGTCCAAATGATCCTTAAAGGTTTTCTGATACTATTCCGATTCACAAAATTTCACCTTGATTTTGAAAAATGAACATGCTATTTTCTAATAAAATAATTCCAATGATAGAGTTTCATCCATATCAGTGTGCCAAATTTCAGAATGCTGTTTGTTTTAGTTTTCCAGATATTAAATAATGAATTTTGTGGGCGGTACGGCGTCACTAATCCGGAAACTCGGTACTTTCTCATGTGCACGAGGATGTCCAAACTTCGAAAAGGGCATCGGAAAGTCAATTTTGATAACTGTGGTAGATTTGGTGTTATAGGTAATTGTTTAAGCAAATGAAAAAAGTTGTTTTCTCTTTCCGGAGAAAGGTTTTCTTATTAATTTAGGTAATTTTAATCATCTGTAAATTTTTTCAGTAAAACCTATATTTTAAAAGTTATGGCCATTTTAAGTTGGATTTTTATGCATTATTAGCAACTTTGATGATTCAATACTAAGATAAAGTCTATTATTTTTTAAAATGTCAAGTGCATGTTTCTTTTTCAATATATCAGTAGCATATTTACATAGAAACCCTAAAAAATAAACAGATACTAACTATTGTTATTTATAATAATAAAACGCGATAGGAGGATACTTGGAAACGTGTATTTTTATTATCAGTTTAATTATGGGTTAAAATTAAACATTTGTGACCTACCCCCAATTTCTGCCTCAATACGTTTACATATATAAAGATCTTTTTACAAGCAATTAAATTGCTCTCTAAATCCGAATGAGTTGTATGAAAATACAGAAATTGTGAACACCGTTCAGTTTGGTTACATGCTAAAAAATTATTTGTTCATACCAAAAAGAATATTATTGGTATTACAACTAATAGATAAATTCACTCCTAATTGTAATTGTAAAGCGTGCCAGAGTGCGTGCTCTTGAGTTCGAGCGCAAATACCACATTGCTTGTTTTGTTTATGTAAGGAGATAACCACATGTAAGAATAAATTATCTAAACTTACTAGTTAATTTGTATTTTAGTCATACCAATTAGCCACGATATTTTATGAAAATTCACAAAAGACAAATTTAATGTGGCTTACCCATTTGACATGTAGGTTTTGGAGAAAAAAATCTGTATATTATTCTTTTCTTTAAATAGCCAAAATAAACGAAACCCATTATCCTGAACGAAAAAAGAACTCTTTCTAATTTGTTTAATAAATGACTTACAGCGATAACTCGACCTCTTTTTATGCATTTTGACCCCCGGGTTCGGATTGTTCGGGTCAAGATACGTATAAAATAAACCTTTTCTAGACGTGGAATTATCTAGCATATTTTACAAATTTTTTTATTAACGTTACAATGCAGATTATAAGGAAAGTTCCCTCTAATGCCAGCGTTTTAACGATGGCCTGTAGAGCAAGTTTCGCTGCAGCCCGAGTATTTATTACAAAGAATTTTCAAAACAAAAATTAACAGTTGTCTCAAATGTAGTATACCTATAGGAGTTGATCTCAGCTTTTATTGAGAATTACTAATTAAACAAAAATTTCATCTTCAGGGAAAATAGCATATTTATTTTAGTTTTGCAAAATCAAGATAAAAATGTGCCATAGCAAATGTTGAAAAATAAAATGGAATAATCGAAGATCATGAAAAAGTAAATGAGAATCACTTAGAGCGAATTTTTTTTCATAATATATGTGAGTTTAAGTTTTACATCGATCTGTCATACAGATTTTTTCTCTTAGCACCTTTCACGTAAAATGTTTTACCTGTAAACATATCGCATTTTTATTCAAAATAACATTGTGGTCGGAATTACCCATAATTCCGTCCCCTCCTTTATTATTTTTATCGTTTGACAGAGAAATTATTCGATCCAGTTATAACAGCTTTTTTTAAATTAGATGGTGTTTAAAAAAATAGATAATGTACCGGAATTTGTTGGTTTTTTGTACCAATCTATGATGAGCATTCCATTATCTCTGATCAAAAAGATATCTAAAAAATTGTCCATCTCTTTCCATTTCGAAAGTGAATTTTAGTTTATCATTGTGGGTATTCAAAACCTTAAGCATATTTTCTCATGAGTCGTACGGAAAAAAATGTTGTCAACATAACCTCTATAAAACGAAATACCAAATGTTTAAACAGTCCGTTAGTAAATCAATTTTGAAGACCAGTATAGGTGATAATGGAAATTCCACAGATGAACCGGAAATTTGTTAATAACAATTCCCTCTGAACATAAAAAAAAATAGATTCTAATATTAAATTGGTTTCAACAAGAATTTCGTTACTTGCTACGTCTGGACAGAAAGTTTTCTTTCCTTATTCACAAATTATGACGTCACATCTAAGGAAATCAAAAATCTTTTTGACTGAAGTCACAAATATTGTCAACTATTTTCAGCAGTGTTGTTGAGATCTAATTTACAGATTATCCATATTATGGATTAATGTGTACTATTTCATAATTTGGCGCGCCATAAACAGAAACAATGAATATAAAGGTGATTCTGCTTATCATTCTGAGGAAGAGAATATAACCTTGATGTGACACCATTAATGCATGAAAATTACTTTAATTTAATAAACATTCAATTAAAAATTAATACAACGCCATCCAATTTTCATGATAAATATATCAAATCCCATTAACATCGAACCTTAATTTGACAGTTTAACCACCATCAAGAAGTTGAAGGAGAATGACATAGATTCATCCGTTACTTTAACTATGTAAGTTACACACTAGAATCGTTTTATTAATTTATCCTTTTTGAGATAAAATTGTAAGAAATTATTTTTTGTTCAGGTTATATCTTTAAAAAAGACATCAAATTTTATGACACGTCAAGTAAATACAAAATTAACAACGGAAATGCAACGACTATTTTTTTTCTCAAATTTATTTATTATTTACAGTTCAATTAAATATTCAAAATTTTATGAAATCATAAAAATTTTCATAAAAGTTGGACTGAAGTAATGTTTTCCGTTCACCTCAATTCCTTATTTATCGTAATTTCAAATTTCTTTTCAAGAAATTGTTCATAATCTAAATATGAAGGATAGTTCTACATCATCGTTCCATTGTATTCTGATACAATTGCGTTTATCATTAACTCATAATATTATTTCATGATTTTGGCAAATTGGCATTATTATCACAATCATTCTTACATTGTAATTACCAGAAATTCGTACGGATTTTGTTTTACGGTTTAAAATTTTCAAGTCACTCCATTAATAAGTGTTACCAAAGCACATTCATAAAAAGCAACTGAATTTTAAAAAAATGTAAATCTAATAATGACTATAAATCATTTCTATAATGATTATATGATTATTAAATTCTATTATTTTTACTGTTATATTTTTAGTGGTAAATGTGCACTATTCATTCCTTCATTTTCTTTATATTTCTACACTGAGGTTCTTCTTTACAATTATTCTAAAGTTGTTAGAGAATTAGTGCAGTGCCCCGGTCGCACTCTGGGCTATAAAAACTAAGTACCCTGTATACCTCTGCATCCGAATTGTATTTGTTAAATTTACTATGCTAATCACATAAATGTGGTATATATAGGAAAGCGAATTTAATATAAATACACCTATGGATAGACAGGACTACTGTACTAATTCATACAATCAGGTACACACATACATACACGAATGAGCTCATGCGCATTTTGTCAAAGCAATGAGCTTTAGTTAATTATAGAGAACAAGCTCAGTCTACGAATAAGACCCCTGTTTGCACGAAATTCCGAGATGCATATTTCTTGCATTGAATACATAATTTATTGTTCATGTGCTGTCAACTTAAATTGGTGAGAAAAGTACGGATCTAATAAAACCGCTTTTCAACTCCGAAAAGACGTATTTTTTAAATGAAATTCCCAAATGATGTCTTTTTGAAACGAAAATCCTATGGTGATATTAAACATTTTGAAGCATTATAGGCACCGAAAAATATCTTTTCAGAATGATCGTCTGAAAATCTCTGTCTTCATGCAAAAGGGGCTAAAAATGTGAGATATTACTTCCATTTATAGACCATAAACAAGACATTATTACCCTAAAAGCGTCTGCATTCAAGGCGTTTTAACAAAGTTGAGAAATATTTGTTTTGAGATTAAGGCACTGGCAAACTGACGATACATTATTAATCCTATGATCATCGGAACAATTCGGTCATTCTCGTATCTATAAATAACATAATCTATTATGACAATACTTTAAAAAGTGTCAAATGTAAACAGTTTTGATCATTTTTTTTCGAGCATTCGATATTTGTAATAAATAGGATGTCGTCTTATAAACGATCAACATTAAAAAATTGAATTTAGAAAAACACATATGAATCTAACGTCCGTGGTTATCGAACGAATTCAAGTAAACGATTGAAAAATACAAGAAATGATGACAAAATTCTTTAGAAATGAAAATAGAAAACGCGTCTCAACATAGTCATTTTTTAGTGTTTTTTCTTAAATCCTAAATCTGCAACTAGCTCGCCTATCGAATATCAAAATCATCGAAATTTCATATCTTTTAGTTCCGAAACTAGATTTTGTAACAGATTCATAAGAGGCATTTTTTTCTCAAATCGTCCAAAGAATTGAGACAAATTTTTATATAGAAATTACGGTAAATACAGGAGTTCAAACTTCATAATTTCTTGGAACAACTTCACAACAGTTTTGGTAATAATTAGGTAAAAAATATAATTTTGCAACAAAAGGTTCGCATGAAGGTAGGCAGTTTCTGTCACGCATAGAATTCCGAATTCACAATGCACATACTTTCTCATTACAAAAAATCACTTACTACTATATGAACTAAATTTCCCGAAGTAGCATTGTATAACATTGATCGTTTCAAAAGTTATAGTTGAAAATAAACAAAATTTCCAATTTTCATAAATTCTTGTAATGTGACTTGAAACACGTGTAGTTTTTATTTTATGATAGGCACACCTTTATCCAACTGGTTGTGCCATTTACTACCTTCGGCTAACGAAACATCCCATACAAGACAATCCGTCTTGGGATGTCCTGGGGAGCTCCTGAGGACGCCCAAATGTCCGCTTTTGGTCCTCGGGAGCTCCTCAACAGCTTATGAGTATATCCCGGGACTGTATTGTATGGGATATGATTTTCAAACGAATAGTAATAACGTTCCAAAAGTTACAGCTACAGTTAGGTTTAAATAAAAACACTTTTGCACGTACTAATACGTTCACTTTCCGTTCATCATAGATTTCCGTGTTCCCAACGTTTTTTACCGAAATATAATATGGTGCAAATGAATGTTGGAAATAATATTTTTCATAAATAACAATTATAAACGAAGTAACTTTTTAAAATTAATACACGAGAATTTTAAAATTGTTAACTTTTTGTAATTTTAAAAAGTTAAATGCTCTGTTGAGTTATAATCATCAATTTGTTTGAAGTTTAGAGCGAAAAGTTATGATCGAAATTATATAATTTAAGTATCCTATCCAAAATTGTTTGTATCATTTTTTTTAATCTTTGTATCACAAACTTATTTAACTAATAAATGCCTGATTTTTTCAAATAAATAAATGTTTGAACTAGTACTTCCTTGCTTTTATTATGGTTTTAAAATAGTATATTACAAAAAAGATTTCTTCAAAATTCAAAATAACATTGAGATATATCTATATTGATTCGTATTTGGACATTTTCGAAAACTCACAGGAGGTTCGAGGATTATCGGCAACTCTTCTGGATAAATAACATAATCTACTATGCTGTCAACAAAATTCGTAGCTGTGCCTAGCAATGTATCTACAATTTTCAAACGATATAAATACACGGACTATTCATATATATATTATATATATTATACAGCTATTCATCCAGATTAAGATTGCAGATCGTTTACACACGGAAAAAATGTTGGGAGTGCTGCTCACCCAAAACGTGGGAGGAAGCATAATCGACAGATAATAAGGTCATTATTGATTATTAATATTTATTAATATATTAATTATTTTGGGTAAGCTGTCGTGTCGTTTTATTATTGACATAGAATATGCAGTATTTTTAGGCAGCAGAATTGTTTAAGAGGTATCAAAATCATTCATATGACTGATGAACTTTAGAAATCATAAATCTCAATGTTTTAAATTTTTAAACAATTTTAAAGTCTAATCGTGTTGCATAGACAGAATGATAAACCGAAACGATATCAACGTGCAAGAATATTTTTTTCCCACTCCGGGAGTAGAACTCCATTTTGCGCCCTACCGTGAAATCTTCAGGCGCAAATTATCGTATTAAAAAATAACGTATGCAACATGGGCAAAGTATCAATCTTTGAAAAGAGTGACTGTCGTCTTGGCTAACGCCCTTGTTAAATAATATACTATTTTTATGCATTTAATCGCATTTTGTTAACATAATTTAACTGAATTATCTTTCAAGTATGTTTGCTCTCGCATTTTGGTGAGTAGCGCTCCCAAAACGTTTCCAAACAGGTCACTTATAATAACTGCTTATTGGAGATTTGTAAACATTTTAAAAGGGCTGATTAAACCGTCTTAAATTAAAACATCTGCAGCGCTGTAAAATTTTCAAAATTGTTATGAATAGGTATGCTATTTATTAAATCACACCTTTAACAGCGGCGTTGATGAAATCCAGATTTGCCAACGTCAGCGGTACTGGTCCGAAATTCATCAGGATTTCTTTTTCACTACCACTCACTTTTTTTCCAAGAAATATTCCAGTATAACTATGACGAATATACGCGGCACAAATGTCGTTTGCGACGAGTTCCACAGTCGTATTCAAGACGCCTTTGAGAGCTCTCTTGACTCTTGTGTGCAAGTGATTTCCCCGCATCTCTCTAAGCTTCCCCGTGAACACGTAATCCGCATCTCGAACTTTTTGCCTAAAGACCGTTTCATTCTGGATGCTGCTCGTCAAATTCAATCTACACTCGATTAGTTCCTTGGTCGATAAATTCGAACATACTGTCGCAAATAATATTACCAGCAACGCCAAAAACGGCAAGTGAGAACTCCTCATTTTGAGTAATGCCATTTTAACGAACCAAATCTTAGGCTTCACTTTTAATTAGGAATGTTTTTTCGCAACTAATCCGTCATTGCATTCCCTATTCGATCGGGTGGTTCTAGCTTTTATTTACTATTGACGAGTCTTCTCCGAAATCCATATGCACTTTTGAGTAAGGAACGTTTAGACAATCAAAAATAGCCAGGCTATTAAAACGCTATTCTCTGGACTATTAATTCAACAAAGTGTGAAAATTCCATAGTTGGGGAAAATGTTAGGTAATTTTGTTATGTAAAATTCCAATTTATACGCTGACCATTACTCATTTAGTTGCATGGATTCATTAAAGCTCTCTGTTATCATTTTGCCCTGAAATATTTAAATTAAATTCTTCTAAAATTACAGGGATTCCCGACCATAGACTGCATGTTGGATTTTTCTTGGTCGCGCACGTGATCTTTAGCAACAGGTTGGCGCCCGCCGCGGCCCACGCGAATATCCGCAGGCCGATTTCCACTGGGTATGCGCTTTCTCGCTGGGTAGTGCAGAGTGATAGATTAGTAGAATGTATGAACTGGATGATCATTCACCGATGCTCAACCAGCCACGAAGAACAGGTGTATTCGGTGGGTTCATACAGAACTGAATTAATTTGCCGGATGGAGCTGAAAGATTTAGCTAGATATCTGAACATATTTTGGTGATTAAAAATGCTACCACGTGCAGAGGAACATGTAGAAAATCCAGAAAAACTTTTGTAAATTGAATGGTAACATTTCATTGGTCTATTGTACCACATTCCAACCTAGAAAGTATGTTTATATCGACCCAGCCATCAGGGCAGACCGGTGACATCTAATCAGATATTTATTTCAAAATGATTGACAGACGTAAACTAGTTTTCCACGTTTCATTTCTCACAGGTACACTTTGGAAGATTTTCAATATTTATAAGATCCACTTTCAGGTGCACTCGAAGGTTAGCCGCACTGAACGGTATCCACTTAATTATTTATACATACGAAGTAATGAAAATAAATGAATTTTCCCCGAGTACGTCATGGAGCGCTAAAGTAGTCAGAGCGAATCCGAACTGCCACTGGCCACCGACCACTACTATAGGCGCGCGTAGGTAAGGCAATTCCCAGTGAGCTTGAGTGAGGGAGCGGTGGTTGGTGGTGGATGGTCGCGTGGAGGCACGCGTTGGACTGAGAAGGGCTAAGTGTGGATGCTGCAACTACATCGCGTAGGCGTACGTTGCCATAGTCAGGGTCCAAGAGAGTGCGAGGGATGCTGGAACGGGAAACAGCAAGAGAGAAAGGAATATCTATATATATACGCACTCCCACTATACGCAGTGCAGGAACGAACGGCGACAAAAACTTCCGTGTGGGTGCTGCCGACACATTTACACACGTCTTCTCTCGAAAGGTAATACGTTACCTGTGTATGGGAAACTCGTTCATATCTAAGTTATTAGTTTATTCAATTTGGTTTTGTCATTATCAATTCAGTGTTACACTGAAAATAAGTCTTGAATTAAGATCAATAACTAATTTTCAGATGTAACAAAAAGAATCTTTGATCATCTGAAAAGTAGACTGCTTAAAAAGTATTAAAACTAGCTTACTGTGTGACTAAATGTAGTACAAAAAATTGGATATTGTTTAGAATTTCAGCTGGTTGAGACATTTAGATTATTTAGTCTAACGTTATACATACATACACTGAAAAACATTCACAATACAATAAAACACCTGAAGTACAATGAAATGTATTAATCCAATGGATGAAATATTTCATTATTACTAAGAAAAATGATTTGTGTTTGTAAGTGTTTATTGAATGGAGAGAACCTTTTATAATAGCATATTATATAACAAGGGCGACAAACTTCCCAATCTTCGAAGATCGAAATTTCGCCCGTGTTCCTTACAATTTGGAATTTGCGCCTGAATATTTCACTGCAGGGCGCAAAATCGAGTTCTACTCCCGGAGTGTTAAACCCAATGAAATAAAAATACTATATTTCATCCGTAGAGAGAATACATTTCATTGCGTATATCGGATGAACGATTTGTCCTTTAACCCTTTCCGGCACACATTTTTCTGATGAACCATTTTTCATGAAACTGTGTATGTACTCGAGGGTTTTTGGGGTCGCTGATTACGAATCTGAACTCACATTTTACAAATTCAATACTGCGGATTCGATATGCCCGACCAAAAATATAATCTCAATCAGGTAATTTCTTACATTTTTGATCGGCCATATTGTGTCGGCCATATTGTATCCGCCATATCGAATTTTTAAAATCTGAGTTCAGATTCGTAATCGCAGCGACCCCAAAAACCCCCTAGTTCCGAGTTTAATCTCTATCAGGTAATTTTTACGTTCTGGTCAGCCGTATTAAATCGGCCATTTTGAATTTTCAAAACCTGAGTATAGATTCGTAAACAGCGACCTCTAAAATCCCCGACGACTCAGTTTCATCTCGATCTAATTGAACATTTGCCAGCGACTGCATTTTATTCTATAAAAATGACGATTTTTAGTTGTTTATTTATTTATAAATCATAATGTTAAATAAATATTAAATTAAAAGCAATGTTATGCACTTCTACAACTCCCACTTACATTGGAAAACTGGGCGCAAATGCATTATTTTGTCTTTAAAAAATTAAATTTTTAAATGGGTTCCGGTGGCTAATATATTCGTGTCGAAAAGGGTTAAATGAATCTTTGCTCATTGTAAAAAATTTATCTGCATTCTAAACCGATCACTAGAAGGAATAAAATGAAATACACCCAAAAGGGGATTTAGTTTAAATTTGTTAAAAAATGATGTTGGTCGAACAATAAATGAAATTCGACAATGACCGTGGTCGCATGCGGCCATTGTTTATGCTCTTTAAGTAGGAGGTGGAGAGTAATATTTCAATTTCATTGTAATCAAAAGGTCGAGATAAGCAAAATTTAAATTTTGATAGTCGTCGTTTTTATTACACGAATTATCTTATCATTTAATTTGTAGCATTTCAGACTATCCTCTACCATTATAATCGCCTTCTGTATCCAAAATCTATACATCCTACCACTTAAAATCGTGGTTTAAATTTGGATTAGTATTCGGTTATAACCGTTTTTTATTGTGAAGGTCTATTGAAATTAGAATGAACTTTAAACTTTAAATATTAGGTAACATTGCAATCATTCCATTGGACCGAATTATTGCTATACGTATGTTGTTATATTTTAGTTGGTCTTTTGCACCTTTTATAATGATAGAAGTAAGATTATACGATAAAATAGACACTGTTATAATATTCCATCTGGGACGTTTATATTTTAGTATTGGTAAAGTTCATGAAGGTAAGGAACTGTAAAATAGTAGATTGTGCAACTAGAGAGCAAAATAAGTGTTTGCCAATAAGTGCGAATTGGACGTCCGGCGGTAGCGATGACGGCATTTCGGATGAGTCTATGCAAACACCTATTCTTCCTTGTTGCACGTACTATTGTCTCATATTTGAGCATGCTATTTTGTTCCCGCGATAGAAGGGAGCAAAATCCTATTTTGCGCTCAGAAAGCGAGAACCTTACCTTACGCCCGGATATATTAATTTTGCTCTCTAGCGAGGTAATGTGCCCTTTTGCACCCGCAATATGGGGAAGAAAATTGAATTTTGTGCGCCCAGTGTGAAAAAATCATTTTCTCTCTCAGTTTTTACATTGTTCGTTTGAGTGTTATTTAACGATTCAATTGTTAGCCGAGCAACAACGTTCCGAAAATCAATACACCGAATCGCTAAAATTTCGATATAGCATGGCTCGAAAATTTGGCAATTAAAATACCTTGGACTCACGCAATATCGAAATTTTGCAATATCGTTTGTTTACATATTTTTCAATGAAATTTCAATGAAAATTGCCGGGTAACTGTTGTCTATTAAAAGTTTGAAATTATTGTTTTTATTAGTATTATAAAATTTCGGTTCTACATTTTTTATGACTCTGTCAACCAAATTATCAACAATGGCTATTTTTTAAGAAACAGGATGGTGCGAATTGAAGTTGAAAAATCTGCCTGGATAAGTCGGTTTACACTATTAATCAAATTGTAAAATACCTGTATCACTGTTTTAACAATTAGTAAATTTAAAAATGGTGATGCTGGACGGACGTTATTAAAAACTTTGATCATTTCTATCAATTTTATTTTGGAATGTAAGTGATAATGTTATCCACCTATAGTAAAAAATTATCTGAAATGACAAAATATTTATAGGGTCTGTCTAGTAGCTCGCGCCGAAAAAACGCGATTTTCGTGATTATTTCTTGGGATACTGGATAAAGGTAATGATATAAAAGTTATTAGGCTTAGTAAATGCACTCTTGAAATACATAAAATAATTTTGTTCTTTTATTTTATACATGCATTATGACCAAAAACGTCAACCAAACGCAACACCTCGAAAAGTAGGTAGGTCCGCCTTGTTGATAAAATCTCGGGGCTGTGTTGTCTGAAACAAAAAAATCAAAGTGCTTTAGGTTTGGTATGACAATGGCAATGTCCCCTGTGAATTTTGTTCAATTATTTTAAAAAATAAAAAAATGGTGAAGAAAAAACAAAAATTTAAAAAAAACCGGGTTTTTTTCGCCGATTTTTGAAAAAATAATATAGTTAAATTCAAAATTTTTGAAAAAAATGTATAGGGGACATAGCGATAGGTTTAAAGAATATGTGGTTCAAATTTCATAAGGATCGGTCGAGTAGTTTCGAAAATTTCATCAACAAGGCGAGTAAAAGCGTTGTTTCGAGAAAAACGCGTTTAAAGTTTTTTTTTACATGAAATTCTTAAAAAAAAATTACTTACACCTAGTCAGCGATGCCTGGACCGTACAAAATTCCTTATCACACAATATTTCTTAATATATTTACTTTCGAAAAAAGTAAAAAACAAAAAACCGATTTTTCAAAAGTGAGTTACTAGACAGACCCCTTAAACAATCTGTTTCCATCAGATCATCCATGGCAAGATTAGCAAATGTGGGAGAGGTCGGTGAATCCATCGGAGTTCCGTATTGTGGTTTGTATCAGCGGTCATTGAACTTGAAGTACGTTATAGTCATAAAGAAATGCACCAATATTCGAAACATCATCTAACTGCATTTCCTTCGTGTTCCTCATATATTAATATCGACGAATTAAGCTGTTTTTTAATAATGACAATGAAATAGTAGTAAATAATGTTCTTGACGTAAACTTTTTATTTAAAACGCCAGTATTATCCCCATTTATTTTAAATTTATTTAATTTCATAACAATAATAATTAATAGTTTCAAGGGAACACATTTAACACAAATACGCTTGTCATTTTCAAAATTATAAATCAATTCACGAGAATATTTAAGAAACCTCCCACTCCGAGAAAAAATCTCGAGCACTTCACTGATGTAGTGGTTAATTCGAAGCGGGGACGTAACTTCTTAATTTCTGTAATTTTGTCACACGAGGCACAACATGAAAAATTCTCAAAATTTTTCGTGTTGTTGGATATGATAGAAAATCTGCTAGGAACCATCACATCATCGGGTTGTTACTGAACCTGTTTCTCTTATAAAGTCGTTATACTTTATGGTGTTGACTCTTATTGTGTGTTCGTCTCAAACAAGATCGTAATTGCCATTTAATTTGCGTCTTTCTTGCGGCTTGAAGAAAAATTTACTTAGAAAGCTTAAAACAATCTTCATGATCGTCTCATTTTAAGCTGTTAATAAAGCCCTTACTTCGGGTTTATCGCGAAAAGTACTTGTTGTAAGCCCTTCAGTCTTAAAATGAGAAATGATAACGTCTTCTTTTAAGCCTCAAGCCAGCAAGTATTAGGTTTAAGACGATATTAAGATTTACAATTTGTTAGTAGTTAGATTTAAGTTAATTTTTTACAGAAATTAGTCCTGCATGTAAAGACTTAGTTTTTTCTGTGTACTCTTATTTGAAATAAATTTTAATATTTTGTACGATACATATATCTATTGGCAGAATTATTATGGAATATTTGATAGTCTACTAATATAGAAAAAAATGAGATTAAAGAAATAAAAGTCTAGTGTTGAAAGTTTGTTATTTAACATGATGCTGCTTCAAAATATAAATTATAACAGTCATTGCGCAATAAACGGAACTATTCAAAAACACGAATGAACAATCTGGAAAATCGAAATAAAACAAAATGGTGTCTCTCAGAGATATTTCACTATTTTTTTTTGTACTGGATTTATTCAAGAAACTATTCCCGAAATTCAACTTTCGTATAAACACAGTATATTTTCGATAAATTTAATAAAATTACAAAAAGCCACTACACTCAAAAAACAGTATTGCCTGTTCCAGAAAATATTTAGTTCAATACTTGATCTCCACGTGAATTAAGAAAAGTACATTGAGCGACAAGTGTGCAAAATAGGTGTTTGCCGACGAGGGCGAGATTGGCGCCCGAGCGAAGCGAGTGCTTTGTTGCACATATTATTTTCTCATACGAGAGTGTGCTATTTTGCTCCCACGATATAGGGAGCAAAATAGTAGTTTTGGAATAGAGTGAGAGAAAATATTTGTTTAACACTTTGGGTGTCGAATTGGATTTCGCGCCTTGCAGCGAAATCTAACGAATATATAGCATATATTATTGAGCCCCTCACCGGTCGTATTCAAAACTAGCGTTTGTAACACGGGCCAAATATCGAATAAGTTCGACGGGCAATCGACAGATCCCGGGTTCAACTCCGGCGCATAGAATTTTTCCACTTAAGTCCTTATTTTTTTCAAAAATTTAAAAATAATTCTATCTTTCCACCTTTACCATCATAAAAACAATTGAAGTGAATTTTTTAAATAAAATTTGCATCATTTCTGATCGAACAGACTCGTTTCTGTCGTCAGAAAAAATTTGCTAAAAAAATTGAAAGTAAACATAACCAATTGTGATTTGCTCGTTAAAGACGTCCATTCAATAATTAGAACTAACTATTTTTTCAGTTTACATAAATGCTTACTTTTAAATACATTTTTACTTTAAAATAAAATTCGTTTTTGAGTGTAAAAATATTAAACATTATTATTTCTGAAGAAATGTCTGAAGTAGTCCATACAGACTATTCGTGTGATGTAAGATTTTAAATATGCAGACATAATAGTCGTTCCGTGTTATATATATATATATATATATATATATATATATATATAAATATATATATATATATATATATATATATATATATATATATATATATTAGACTTTTCAATGATTTGTCAATTTCAGTATTTCAAATTCAGAGATATAGTTTTTACACCACGTAGGAAGAGAATAAGTTTTGGAACGCATATTGAAAAGTTCGGTCATTGGCCTTGATGGTAGTGCTCTATATTAGGGAATTAGGAAATATATTTCTATTTTTATCTCTTCCTAATACGAACACATATCATTAAATATACATATATATATACACCCAAATAAAAACGTTATATTTTAAATTAAAATAATATTTTCAATATTGAAAGATACAATGTGCGTTACATGATTGCTGAGAATACAATTATCTAATTATCATTACTCATCAATTGTATAAAATCATCAATCATCAATCGTATAAAAAAATATTATTCGACGCAGGTGCCAAAATGTTTTTTTTTACAGTTTGGGCAAAATGCTATTTTTCACACTTTTGAGATTTTTCTTTCGCATTTTATTCCCGCTTGCAATAAAAAATACATTTAGGTACATGTGCAAAAATGTTTTTTGGACGAACGTGCTTGCGGCACAACCCTCGCATTCGTTCGCTGTTAAAATCCGGAAATCTAGTTCTAAAACCTCAAAATTAATAAGTTTATTTTTCCTTATTCGGGAAGTAATTCGTAAATTTCACCATGACACGTCAATGAGTTTTTAACTTTATTATCTCCCGATCGTCGTGATTTGAATTACTAAATCGCGACGTTATTTTAAATATTTTAAACTGATTGAATTAAATGCAACTAAGGTTTGGCGTAAATCAATTTATTATTGCACAGTCGTCAAATTTACAAAATCACCTTTTCGCGAGGACGCCTGAGAACCAACTGCCCTTTTCGGCGCAATCAATCTAAATCACACACCTGCACGCACACACACACAGCCCGCGAAGCGACCCGAAAATGGTGCAAAACAACGGAATTTAAAGTGTACTATCTTTGTAATATTTAGCGCCGAACATTCGCAAAATTTTGTCCACTTGTATCGAAAACTACTATATTGTACCCGTGTGAATACAAACCGGAGATCGGCTGGTCCCCTGCAAACACGGAAAGTAACAGTTATGTAATATTTACGTAATGGTTACATTGTTACATGAATGTTACATAGTTGTTACATAACAGTTACGTTTGTGTTTGCAAGGGTCACATTCACAATCAGCACATTGGTAGAAAAGATTGTACACACTTGTATCAAATACTACTATTCTGGTATTAGTGTACGTAATATTTTAGATAATATACGTCACATAAACATGTTACTAACATGTAAATTTCATATAAAAATGAAGACCCGTACTCTAATTCAGCCTAGGAGTAATATTGTTCTCTTTTTATTATTTGTTTGTTCAAAAATACAATAATTTATGTAGGTATGATCATATCTTGTTATTTCATAAATTAGCTTTGTCACTTAATACTTCATTTTTCCAAATTTAAAAAATGTTGCTTTTTTCCGAATAATTTAAAAACCGTGATAAATTGAACGATATCTAATGCACAAATATAAAGTCCTAAGATTCATCCCAATCGCAGTATACGGAAATTTATAGATGCTTTGCATACATTTA
This sequence comes from Trichopria drosophilae, assembly GCA_030407085.1. Lineage (NCBI taxonomy): Eukaryota > Metazoa > Arthropoda > Insecta > Hymenoptera > Diapriidae > Trichopria > Trichopria drosophilae. Next base: position 9,656,995 of record CM059582.1, on the reverse strand, counting down.
GTAGTATTTGTTTGTGATACTCGTAGTCTTTTCCCAAAATATACACGATCTACCGGAAAATATGGTCGGTACCTTGGTAAAGAAGAACCCGGGAAAAAATGGATTATATATAATTATATACAATTTTTGATACAATTAGATCCAATTATATATAACAAGATAATTATATATGTTTATATACGATTATATACAATTATATATAATTGTTGATACAATTAGATCCAATTATATATAATTATATATAATTATATACAAAACCGTCAATTATATACAATTATATATGCTAATATATAATTATATATGTTTATATACGATTGTATATAATTATATACGGCCAAAATCCATATATAATTATATATAATTATATATAATAATATATAATTGGATCTAATTATATAAAAAATTGTATATAACTATATATAATCGTATATAAACATATATAATTATATATTATTATATATAATTGCATCTAAATTTATATATAATTATATATAATCCATTTTTTCCGGGAATGGATCTCAATGATATAAACTATGACATGACTGACAACTGAAGACAAATATTTTGAAAAGAATCTATTCTGTAATAAGTAAAAATTTGTTAGAAAAACAAATATGAAGAAGTGATCGGCGTCTTTTCTGATGAAGGTGACTCTTTATATAAATATACAATAGTTGTTCTGTTTGTGTATATGTTAAGGTGGCAGCCATTCAAATTTTTTTTTACTTTGAAACGGTCATTGGTGATGTAAGTTTGCACTAAAATAAAAATTCCTTCTCAATTTTTTCATAATTTTTTAAGGTTATTTGGAGGTCGTTAATCGTACTTTTTTCTGAAACGTGACCCATGATATGATCTTTGAAATATAAATTTCAATAAAAATGAAGCAAAACAAATGGATTTATTGAGCATATGCAATTAGTATTTAAATAAGCTCAAATATAATTTAATTTTATGCCTACCAGGGAAAAGTAACGATGAGTGCTACCCTCGTTTACGTTACACTTTTGTGTATTTTAAACACAAGAAAACCTTCAAAACCTACGTACAGTGTCAGACACTGATTTTGCCTTTCAATATCATTTCTAAACGGATTTGTCAAGCTCAAAACGAGGACGCTAGCAGAATGTTCCTATCACGTCCGATTTTCGAGAAAAGTGAAAAATTCTCTTTTTCTTCAAAATTACTCGAAATATAGCTAAAAACGCATAATTCGTCACATGTAACGTCACTTTTCTCGAAAATGGAACAATATAGGAAATTCTGCTAGCGCCATCGTTTCATCGCAAAAAATACATTCGGAAATGTACTTCGATTGTCAAAGGCAAACGAAATTAAAATCTTATCGGTCACTGAGTTATCACTGAAAAAGAAATTATGATAAAAAGGTTTTAAAATTTTGATTCAATTTTTTGAACAAAGCAAACTCATTTTGAGATTATTTAAATACCAATTTCCTACTCTTAGTCACTTATTACGATTAAAAACCGAAATGAATGCATTTTTTTTTAATTATCTCTTGTCTCGTTTAAGAAAAAAAAGTGTACGATCTCTCAAAGTATTAGTGATATCTGTTTCCTAATTAAAAAAAACATGCCTAGTATTTTCTACACCTAACTTATTGTAATTCAGGTTAGAAATATATTTTTAATATTTTTTTCAATAGTACGAACTGCAACCTTCAAATAACCTTAAAAGAAACTGAAAGAAAATCCGGATGAGTTTTTCGTTAGTGCAAACTTATATGCCAATACCCGGTTCAAAAATGAAAAAAAAATTTTTCATGAGCCATCCTAATTTACGTTTATAAATTAATTCATATAAAAATTGGAGTAATTTTATTTAAAAAAAAAATTCATATGGACCACATGTTCAGTTGCATTTAGTATCGTATGCATTTTCAATACAGATCAGAATTCTGTGTCACTGCAGGGGTCCCAAAGTGATTAAAGTGTGCAGGATCGTAAGTATACACGAAGGCCACCCACAGATCTGCTAGCTGGTGGTTTATGAACACCGTAACGAGTATATAAGAGGGGGATCAACAAGTTCGAATAGCCCTATATTCATTTTCACGATACATTATAGCGATTGCTTTTCAATTTTCTGCGCTAGATTCACAGGTATCTTCTCGGACTCCTTGAAACGTAATACTTTCTCGTCATCAGTATGATCTACACGTAGTGACGTTGACGAATGTCACAGTGAACATGGTAAATCTGTACCTCAGCCCATTAACTTCTCAGTCTTGTCGCTCGTTAAAATAAATCTCAGTGTTTCGTGGGTGTCGGATCCTTTCCGGAGAGGTTGGAACGAGAGAGCATTTAAAAAAAAACGCGGTTCCGAATGCGGTCGACCACAGGTCTGGGATTTCTGCGTCACTGCTACCCATTATCGATCGCCATGAATTATCCGCCGGGCAGATCACCCCTCGTTAAAAAGACAACGATTAGATCGGTACGTCGCCGCTTCCTATTCTTTTACCGGAGGCTGCGGGCCCGTGCGAGAAACTTCACGCTTTCTGGAAATCTTCTCCCACGAAAGATCGAAACGTCGAAACAATCACTATCGTGATGTACTTTTACGACTTTCTTGGTTGGTGGCATTGCCAACTTTTTTGTTTTATCCGTGTGAGTGTTAAAAGATAGCAAATTTCTAACTTGTACGCCGCGGTTATGTTTTTTTCTTAATAAAACAGGGCTGTATATCTTCTTTTTTGTATGGTTCATTTAAATAACGGTTTGAATGAATAATGACTATCAATATTTATTTTATATTGACATTTTATTAAAAAGGATACATCATTCTATACATCGAGTTTAATGATTCTGAGCCAATAAAGTTCATACAAATCCTAGTTTTCTTTTATAATTCCACCTGTCATTTAATTTCAGAACAGTAATCATAATTATGGCATTTTCCCACCTGTTTTGGGACTGAAATGTAAATTTTCGTCCTAGCGGGCACAAAATCGGATTTTACACCCTGATTGGCGGGCGTAAAATAGCATTTTAAAATTCAGTAAAATTCAGGGCGTGAAATTCACTTTTTCAAGCTATAACAGTAATCATCAACTTTAGTTCATTTAAATTAAAATTATAATCTTACAGTTGGTAAACAAATTTTAAAGGTGGTAAAAATGCATAAAAAACGGGTTGTCTTTTTTTTTGAGTTCTACCACATGTATCATCCGAAAGTACACTGTATTCTTGAGATTTTTTATAAAATGTATAAGATTAAATAAGTTGTAATTGAATGTTTAATTTTCTTGCCGCCGAGAAATAATTAAAGCATAAATAATTCCTAAAACTTTGGTATAAGAGATGAAAATTAAATGTAAAAGTGATGAGGTTGATAAAGATAACATCATCCTTTCTATAAAGTATATGTATTCAAAAAGGAACATTTGATGACTTGCGTATCCGGTGTAAACACGTGCAACCTAATGACCACCTTCGGCCTACACAAACCCTCGTCTACTGCATTGTCGATACGGCGTTACATCGGTAGACGGCAGAAGTATGGAAGATCGTCAAAACCACATGGTTTTAACAGAAGCTTATTCTGGACAGATGAGTCACTGACTCGAATCGTGCACTTCCGCAAAGAACAGGAAGAAAATATGATCCCCCACATGAACGTAGAGAGTAAAAGAAATGCAGTTTACCTTTCGACTTCGGAATACATCACACAGAAATAGTGATACTTTTTCTTCGTGGATAAAATATTTGATGTTATGAACACACCTTTAAAAAACATTAACATTGTCAATAGATAAATATAAATAACAGGAATCGTTGATTTTAAGGGGAGGAACCTGCGAAATTGAGCCTAACGAAATTTACATTGGAGAAAGGTGTAAATTCTTTTTCTCGCATAATTTAACGTCTAAACTTATGATTCGGTGTCAAACTGAAGACAAAATTATGTTGTCTATTTTAGAATTTCTAATTTTTACAAAATTTTAATTTTAAAAAATCTATATTTGAGATTGTAGAAAAATGTTGCTGCAGAATATTAAAAATTGCAAAAACAGTAGCATTTTTAAACCTAAAATTTCCATACTCGTTTTTCGATTGTTTTTTTATTTTCTATTTTAAACATATATAATATACAAACCACATGTGCGAATCCCACATACATGTATACGTAAATACAAGCCACATATTGTAACCTACTTATACAGATGCTAATACATGCACATACGTACATTTCATTTCTTTATAGATGCACGTGTTTATGTATATATATATATATATATATATATATATATATATATATATGAATAATGCATAATACACATCATCTACATACACACATAGATATGTGTCGATTTAAATAAAACTAATAAAAGATACGAATATACATCGAACACACGTAAGCAGCTATTTGTTATATGTGTATACTAGGATGGGTGGAAAATATTTTTACAAAATAATATTAGTCCTTTTTTTATGAAAATATTTAAGTTATATATTAAATAAAATTGTATGCACATATATAGTGAGCAAATTTTATTGATCGTCAATGTAGTAAATAAAATCTTGTTATACTAGAATACTTCTCGATAGATTACTATTTAATTTAATACGTAAGTTTATGAGTGACTTCAAAATAAGGTGAACATTTATGAAGATCCGCTCCCTTTTTTATTTACAACATAAATTACACATTTAAAATAAACCCAATGCATGTTTTATATTGTAATAACTTAAGATTAAATTTTTTCTTCACGTCTACATATTACAAAATCAATCATGATCGATTGATAAATTTGATTCACATTAGGTGACATTAGAAGTACTATTACTAGTAGTTAAACAATTTCTTTTTTGGATGGAAATTATTCCTATTATCATGCAAATTTTAGTAATCACGTGTCTACATTGAATTTCTTCACATATTTTATGCCATTTAATTTTGAAGATTGATTTTTTCTCGCGGAGCGTTTTACAGAGAGGTAATAATCGTGTTGGTATAACCAGTCTAAATTTGAACTTTTTAATTAAACAAGGCATCTGAACAGTTACGAAATCATACGTTTGAATCAACAAATCGAATAATTTGGTTGCATATATGCAAAATTTTTTGCTTAGTATAAAACTAAGATTTCTTTTAGGAAAACAACATATATTATTTATTTAAAAATATCCCGTAAATATAAAGAAATGTTTCTTATTAGTTAATTTGGTGATGTCAATCATAACATAACCTCAAACGCCTATTTCCCGTTTATAAAGAAAAAAGTGCCTGTGACATTTCGGCATTTTTATTTCAGAAACTAATAAATACATAATAACAGAAATCGGAAATATTATATATATGTTCTTTTTCATGTTCGGCAGGAGAATTGAGATTTGAGGTTCGTTTTGACAGTTGCCGCGGTCAAATATATTTTACTCAACTCCTGAGAAATATTGGTTTAACATAACTATGCCATTACTTTGAATCGAAGAAATGAGATTTAATATTTAATAAAAAATTTGTTGTGTTACAATTTGGTTGTATTAAAGAAATAACTTTTCAATTGAATAATATTACTTAATAGTATACGGTCCTCGATTACTTATATATAATAAACTTAAAATGTTAAGACGTAAGCTTTCGATGGGCGTTAGTGACATGATATTAAATTTTTCATTATGTAAATTATAAGATAAAAAATTACGAATATCACGTAACGTTCCGTGGCATTGTACGGTCCTGTGGATCACTGACCTTTTTATTTTTATCCAAGGAATGGAAATACGTAACGAGATAAACGAGAAATCGAAAATACTCGCACGGGTGACACCTATAACAGTGAATTGTAGTATTTTATTTTACTTAACAGTTTCCTGACCAAATTGAGAAAAACTAACTTAAGTTTGAATGTACCTATGCATCCGTTGCTCTTTACGTTTCTTTAAGTTTTTATTTGTATGGGCATTTCACATAAGCATTTAAATAAGGCTAAAAACCTAAAATAAGGGTAAACTTTTGCAATAGCAGCAACGTTTAAAAAAATTTTGTAATAGGCAATCTCAACCTATTTTACTTGCTATTTACGATTATGACGATAAGTATTGGAGGTTCGACAATGATTTTTTTAAAAACCCGGCAGAAACGTGTTTCTTTTATACAGTAGACTAAACCCAATTTTTTGTTTCTGGACACTTCCTCCAGTGAGTATTACCCCTCCCCCTCCCATTTTCAGCATGTGCGCATGCGCGCGTTCAGCCTTTTCTTAACATACAGTGCCCCCCCCTCCCTAATATGTGCCTCGTCCGTTTTGTCTGTCCTTTTGTAACCCTCCCAATACTTGCCTAGCGAGGAGAAGAAATTTCTCCCCACTTCGTTCAGTTACAGAACGCGCATGCGTTGACCAGAAAAAATCAGTTTAACCTTTCCTACATCGCGTGATGTCACCACAGAATTACCGCTCCGTGAGAAGTGGTGGGGTACAGTAATCGAGGGGTAAGGCAAATATTGGGATGGACCTAGTGGCAAATATTAGGGGGTAGCAAATATTGGGGAGGGGGGGGGGTGACTACTGCATTAGGAAGGGATCAGAAAGGGTATAAAATTAGCAAATAAGTCGCCATCTTGAATAATAATGGTTAATTTTATAAATGTAAATGATTATTTACTTTATATGTATATTTATATTTTTTAATATTTACTTTCATTTGTGAAATAAAGGCATGCATAACTTTGTCAATGAATGCATTTATACGATCATTCTATATAATTTCTTAGTATAAGTGATGCTCATACAGAAACAATTTTAGAAAACCATAATTTTTATTTTTTTTAGTCGCAGAATTGCACCTCAAATTTCCATAATATCATATTTTTAAAGCATAATCGAAAGGATGGTCAAATTTTATTTAGAAATGTATTAAACAGTCTATTATAGTAAGGGTTATTTATTTGAATAAATGTAACTTTCTTCAAATCTTTGAATAAGTCATTATTCTTTTTCTCGTAGAATAGTACTGAATTTATTATCATTTAGAAACCAAAATATATTTGTACGGAATTTAATTAAATTTACTGGGTACAATTATCGTAACTCGATTTTTAGAAAACCCTTTGCTAGCACTCAGAACTTTGCAGGGATATATGTTCAATTTATTAATGTATAAAAAAATATGATATTATATTCACGGAAACTTGTAAGGCTTAATGATCAAATCATAATTTCAATCGACGATATAAAAGACATACTTAGTATAAAAATTAATAATACCAAGCAATCATTTATTAAATAAAAGGCCTTTCTTCTAAATTGTTCAAAAATTTACATATTTTTTAGAAAAATTTTCGCATTTTTACGAAAAAAGTAAGTTAAAATAGATTAAAAGCTTATTCTAACCATAAAATATGATTGTTCCCATTATTTAATGAAGGTAACATAAAATAATAAGTTAAAATCCATATTTCAAAGAAGTTGAGGATTATCGACCGGGGAGATGTCGAATTGGTAAATATCGACGTGCAAGTGGATATTATAAGCAATTACAAAATTTACCATTTTCAAAGTTCAAAAATATTTCGACATCTTTAATAGATACGCGAAATCTCAGAAAATTTCGATCGTACGTGGAAGGCAAATGAAAGAAGCTATAGTACTACCATTGTATATAAATATAAACGACAATAATTACCCTAAACATTAATAAAGACCATATATAAAATAAAAACTCAACAAGAAACATGGATAAAAATCATGATGGATAAATAAAATGAAAAATAGTGTTATACCAATTATTGGATTAATTATTTTATAAGTACTTGTAATCGAAATATTTTTAGTATTACAAAATATTTCATAACATTTACCATGCTTATACAAATATTTGATTTTTATGAAACTCCGTGACATCGACGTAGGTTTTTAGATTATTGACATCAAACGTTGCATCTCCTATCGATCTCGTATGAAGCAGCCAATGAATATATTCCGAATATTTGTATACGCAAACATTTTTTTGACACTTATACAAATATTTTTCTAATGGATCGATTGCAGAAAATAACATAATGAATGGGTACTAAATTAATATATCAAATATTAGTATATTTACTAAAAGAGAGGTTTCAGATCCCGGTCAAAATGCCAGAATCTAGATAAGAAAGCTCTGTCAGTATCCCAATTAGTGAAGCTGAAAATTCCGATCAGATGATTCGATCCCGACTTCAGGTAATCCCACAGAATTCGGGACACAACTAGGTTAAAATGTCTATACTAAACCTTTTTTTCGACGATCTACTATTTTTCGTATTTAGTTCAACCCAAGACCGGTCGAAGTGTCGAATGTGGTCACCCCAATCGAAAAATTACCCTATCATTTGGTCAAAGGGTTTATTCTATATTTTCTATTTATTAGTAACTTTGTAGATGATCATGTTGTTTGTTTGTTTTTTTTTTTAGGAAAACATTTATTTTGCTTTGTTCTTATTATCGCCGTAAAATTGTTGGATCATAAACACAAAATATTAAGCCATTTTGATCTGTAACATTGTGATCGTTATTTGATAGCTTACAATTCTTACTCTGGAAAATGATATTCGTTATAGGATTTAATTTCTTTTTAAACGTTTATACCACCTGATTTTATAGCTCAATTGAAAACATGAAGACTGTAAAAGAGAAATTCACCCAGTGAACGTAACACGTGCGGACATGGCAGTAGAGAACTCCGGAATTTCCCGCAGTTTTTATTTTTGCAAATGTTTGAAAATCTTCATCTCGCAGCCTTGGAAGTGAGGAAATTAAATAAAACTCAAGAGCCATAAAAAATACATTAAAGTATGTACACCATGTCCTCTTATAGTTGTGAGCAATAAAACGAATCATTTGAAAGTCCCACGCAAACGTGCACGTAAAGCATCGACGTATTTACGCGTGTAACCTCAATTTCTCAAATTTCAATTAATGTCTTTGGAAAATTTACGCATCTAATTGAGATTGAGTATATAAACGACTCTCAGTTAATAAATGCCGTTTAATGCTGCAACTGTTGAGTACATTTTTGCGGGTGAAGAGTGATTAATGTCGTTAAAAAAGAACGAGAAGAACAGCGAAGTAACATATGCTGAAGATATACTTTGCCATGAATTTGTTCGAGAATTTATCTGTGTGAAGTAATCCAAATTTTTGGTGGACAAATTTTAATTAATGCCGATAATTCAATTTGTTCATATTGGAATTTGTAAGTAATCCCTACCAGAATTAATGCCTGATCCCTTTAAAAAATGTCAAATTGAGTAAACTCTTATTTCTTACTCAATAACTGAATAAATAATTATAGAAACCTTTAAACCACTCATTACAATGCAGTCCACGCAAAATTTTTAAATTTGATATTTTGCCAAATAAAGTGTTCTACCTGCCTGCACAGAGTGAAATGAGTCGTGGAACTTACAACCCACGTTCAATAGTCTGAGCCTCCTCTGTAATTCTTGAGTACTCGATCCTTGTCATTTTCGCCGCCGAAGGAGAAAATGATAACTTATATATTTTGCATATCGTCTGCAACCATTTATTAAAAAATTTACATACACACGGCGTATAATTGTTGGCTGTCGATAGTATTTAATTTTTATGTTAATGTTGAATAATTCCTCCTTTTGTCAAAAATTGATGCCATAAAGTACACAACTTTGCTCTAAGAGCAATGAAAATGTTTAATGTTGTGAAATTCTGCATGTCAATGTTTGTAAATAGTTTCTATTTTGTTATGTCTACTTCGTAAGATGGATATAACTCACATAACATCATCCTTAACCTCATAAAATATTATATGCCGCACTTTACAAAATAACTGGAAAATTGCCGCACAAAAGCACGGGAATTTTTCCGTATTGATAAAATGACCGCGCGTGTTCTTAAGTTTTCCCGTACATATGTGGAAATTTTCTTGTTGAACTCCGTATACGGGTCTGGAAAATTCCAGGTTTTAATGAAATTTTACATGTATCGTAAGCGTCAAACCCATTCGGTGCTCTTTTTACCAGTACACAACCTCAAAGTTTTTGGGCATGGACATTCCATTTCATCGTCTTCTATTTCATGGTTTGGACATTTCATCATCTATGATACTTCATCGCCTAGCACACCTCAGCATCTGGACATTTCATCATCCAGGACGTTTCGTCGTCTAAACACTTTATCTTCTAGAACACTTCATCATCTGGGACACTATAGCGTCTGGACGTTTCACCGCCTAGGACACTTCAGCGTCTGGACATTTCATCGTCTACAAAACTTCAACGTCTAGGACACTTCAGCGTCTGGACATTTCATCGTCTAGGACGACGGTGGAGCGCCATTGAAGAATCCCCCCGTAAATCATCTATATAGAATTTGTGTTATGTTTGTGACAGTTATTAAAGTTTGCCATATACATAAAGAGTGCAGTATAATATATACCATATAACCGCCCCGCCCCTCGGATCTGCACAAAATAGTTCACCGACCCCAACCTAAAAAGATCCTACCTCCTCCCCTCTCTCACTCTCTCTATAGTGTAAATGGGCGTATGTCTCGAAAGTTACTGTCCCCAAAATAGCAACTTCCCATATAGACCTTTGGGGACAATACAGACGAAATACAAATGTCCCCATAATAGCCGCTTTATATCGGCAAGTATCCCTATAATGACCTTTACACTAAAAAAAAGAATATAAATTTCTGTAATTCTCAAAAAACTAAGAAAGAAGGCCAATTCTATCATCGTCACGCAGGATGAAATGTCCGAAACGATGAAATGTCCAGATGATCAAGTGTCTTGGACGAGGAAATATCCAGACGATGAAGTGTCCAGAGGCTGAAGTGTTCTAGGCGGTGAAACGTAAAGACGCTGTAGTGTCCTAAATGGTGAAGTGTTCTAGACGATGAAGTGTTTAGACGATAAAACGTCCTAGACGATGAAATGTTCAGATGATCAAATGTCCTAGACGATGAACTATCCTGACGATGAAATGTCCAGACCGTGAAATTTCCTAGACGATGAAATATCCAGACGATGAAATTCCCTAGACGATGAAGTGCCCAGACGATGAAACGTCCAGACGATGAAATGTCCAGACGATAATATGTGCCGGACGATGAAGTATCGAGATGAAATGGAACATATTGTAAAATCTCAGTTCAGACATTGACAATATTTCTAATACAAGAATGGAAATTTGGATAATTTCTACAACGCATTATCATTGAATAATTCCATTCTTTAAAATGAATGTAATGACTGTAACTTGTATTGAAAATTCCCGAATCAATATACGGAAAATTTCCAGTGGATTTTTCTTTAGAGTGCGATATTTTAGTCAGGTGACAACATGCCCTCATTCCGATCGATACTAGAATAAATGATAACTCGTGCAAAGAAGAAATTAGTCTCGGCAAAGAGTCGACGAAGATATGAATTACGATGATCATGACGCGACGTAAAAGATTTTACTTCGTACCTCGGAGACAGAGACGAGGCTTTAAACTTTTAAATGCCTTGACCACAATGCGACCGGCGCGTTAAAAGCCTTTGTGTGTATGTCAGAGAGCGTTGAGTAACGACTAACAGCATGTTTCGTCGTTGGCATTTTTGGAATTTGGAAGAGACACAATTTCACGAAAACGGAAATCAATCATTTTGCTTTTTTCAGTAGAAGTGTTGTACAAAGATACTAATGTTAAACATAAATCACAATAATAGACATTTATTACTTGAACCCTAGAGGCACCGCGGGTTCAAGTAATGCCTATTATAAGCGTTCCTATTCGCGAGTATTACCTATTCAGAAATAATTTATAGCTGCCTTGCTATTTAAGCGCAATTTAGTTAGTACTCCGTATATGTCGTAATTCGGTATCTCCATTCTTCATGAAAATAGAAGCTTATTTTTATTCAGAGGATAAATACGCATTTTAATTGTAGAAAGCGCAACCACACAATATCTTTTCAATTGGGTAATAACGTCGGAATATACTGAGTCGTAATGTTTGAAAACTTAAGTTACATGATACTTGCTCAGTATGGTCACTCCATTCGACGAATCATATAAATGTCAAGATGTGATTTGTCGATCCATGAATAAACATTAGTAGAGATTAAAGATGTTGAGGTATAGTTTATATTAGAAGATATTTACAAATTAGGCCAGTAATAATTTGTTATAATCTGCAGCATAGTCAACATATAATAAAAAAAAGTAGAAGAGACCTTATTACGTGGCTATAATCATGCTGATGTTCGTTCTGATGTAGCACCCAGAAATTTCGCTAACTTAATGGAATTATGAATTTAAAGTTCAGGTTCCCTGGCCCCGAAACATTTTCCAGTCATAAAATTGCCATTTTATCGTTAACAAAGATCTCAATCTTGACATTTCCAAAGAGTAAATTCTCATACTCGGTAAAACACGGAAGCATACTTGGAAGCACCTGACGAGTGCCCCACGGATGTTCCTGCGGCGTCTGCGATCCAGTGCTACTACTGTTTTACCATGTCGGTTGGAAACCTGCACCTATACAGAAAAGATATAACTTGTCGAGTCTTCCTGATACCTGCACGTAAATAAACGATAACGTTTATGTTCTGACTTACGCCAAATTCGGAAAGAAACTGTTTGTACATTATTTACGCTCTCTTTGCTTTTTAGTGATTTTCGCCCAGGTTGGAAAATAATAAATTAATAAATAATAACCTTAACGGTCAGTGACAGGTGCCGAAAACGAAGATGTTGTGAGAAGCACTAAACGTTGAACTGAGCAGACCTGAGCAGACATAAGCCAGCATGCAACAAAGAGCTTTACGTATAGGTGCGCAATCAATGTGCGCGTCAAATAAGGGTGTACAGCATGCGATCACGGTCATCTCGAGAGTGCGCGAATTTTCTGCGTACGAGTGCATGTACTTAGCATAAGCCTCTCACCCGAGGCACTCTCTCATCGTATTTCATGCCGGGGCTCTGAGCAGAGCCGTCTTGGTTCTCCATCCTCCTCTTATTCTGGACCCCTCCTTACTTTCTTCGTACACGGTTTCTACTACTTTTTCGCATAGCCCATGTTAGTCCGCTTCTTCATTATCTTTTTCCACGCGTTATGTCTGATTCTTGAGAAAAAAAACCGTGCGGTTATCGCTTTTGCATCCTTTCAAAATTTAATCGTGAGTGTCACCTTATACCGCTTCGTGACATTTTACCGGTTTTTATTTTTTTTTCAATCACCTTCCCATGGTGATTTAATTGATTTTATGCAGTTGGATCATACGGGTATGCATTACGAATTATATGAACCCTTTTTATATGTTTACGGATCCGAACTCATTAATTCATTTTTATTTATTCCCTAATGATGTCGAAGGCAGTTTATCCTGGTTGCATTCACCTCTAATTATTCGCGCTATTTCCAACATTGAAGTTCATTCCAATTTATTTCTCAGGAATTAAATTTTTCTTATTTGATGGCATCCATAGAGAAGTTTACAAATTATAACAAACTCTCGGTTTACAGCGTGGATTTATCCTTGTTCAGTTTCTCATTCGCTATTTTTTCAGGCCCGTCTTCAGAGATAAACTGATAGGAAATCAGACAGAGCGGCATTTCCAGAAATGGAAGAGGCCTCATCTATTTGCCGAGACTTCATTTCATCTCCATCCATTCAGGTCTCCTGTTTCCTTGCTCTTTCTGCGTTGTTGCCATTTCGGGATCCTTTCCGTTTATTCTTCATTACCTCGACGTTATTCATATAAAACAATGGAACGCAGGATATAAAGTAAGAGGGAAAACGACTACGTGTTTCATTGTCGTTCTTTCTTTGCATAATATCCTACGACTAGATGTGACTTTTCTTCTATTAATTTATACTATTTTCCAGATTTTAACTCAGCAGGTCTTTATAATAAAAAAGAGTTGGTCGCATTATTTTACAATGTATCATCAATCCATCAGTGTATCAATCATTAATGCATCAACCATTCTGCTAAAATTTCGTGAAAGGGACATCATCAAAGCAAGGTCGTATATTTTCACCAACTGATGAGGGAATTCATCAATGGCATTTGGCAATCCAAATTACATTATTTTCCGAAGAATTTCCTTCGTTTTTCCATCTTGATGCACTCTTGTACTAATTACTTAACTTACCTTTTTCATATTCTTTTCTCTCTTGGATCAAAAAAAGGAATTGTCTTCTTCAAGAGTTAATCTGCAGTATTGAGCCTTTACTGAAATACCAGCACTCTCTTTTACATACCTGTATAGTTTGAATTCTCCATGTTGATAGCTAAAACTAAGTATTTTCACACAAGTTTTGCAAAATAATAAAAAATCTTTGATCGTTGTTTTGCTAGTCAATTTTTTGGATGAAGCCAATTTAAGGTTCTGTCATCCATATTTGATAAATGATTGTACTTACCATACAGGACTGATAGCGTATATCGACTTGATACGTGAGAGAGTTGCGGTCTTATCTTGGGAATGGTTCTACAAATCGTGATTCCAAGATCTTTAGAAAAATCCAAGATAGTGATAAGGCTATGGGCTGAAAAGGCTATAAAATAGGCAGTACCCGGCATTCATAACGACCGTAAACGATTTCGTTTTATTTCCTAGCATAAAGTGCTAGAGTCCGACACCGTTGGCCGTTTTGTATTTCCCTCAGGTCGGTTTCGAATTTCATCAACCGGTAACTTTAGGCATTTTTGTTCAAGTAAAGCGTTTTCCGTACGTACTATGTACAAACTGTCTTCTACGCAATTAACACATAAATCTGGTTTCCTGTAAAAGTTGGTCGGCGCGATAACCCAACGATCGCTCGTATTTATACGCGATATGCGATTTATTTATCTTTCTGCCCGTAGCAAAATGTTGTGAAGTTTTACCGTTTATGGTAGCTTCCATCATCTTTATTAAGGGCTCGAGCCTTCAGCCGATAGAGCGATAAATTCCGCGTTAATCTGTGCCCTCGGTTACTCCTTTCTTTCCCTCACGTCTTACCACGTTTATTTTTGATGCACAGTGCTTTATCCCTTTTTATTGCGAATAAGCGCTTTGATTTACGTAATCGCATTCGAAATCGAACACGATAGAGCATTATGTTCGTGAACTTTAAGAGGAGAACGATATGGTCACGGTGCCAGATTTACACCACGGTCACTTGTTTTTTTCTCGTGCCATTATATTTCATATTAATTAGATACTTTTCTTATACAGATGACTCAAAATTTAATAGTAAAATGCAATAATAATAATATTAAACTACTTTATTAGTCCTAAGAAGCATACACAAAAAACAAATCTATCGAGCCAAACTGCAAACCGCAGCTGATTGCTCCATTGTTCTACCCATAAGGAAATCACATAAAAAATTTAAATAAATTTCATTTAAACAATTAAAATACTGTAGTTTACTAGTATTGATAATCAAATATGTATCAGTAGTATGTAACTAGAATATATTATTATTAAACTGCAATTTATTCACGCAGCATTATAAATGATGTAAATTTTGGCATCAACGTTTCAGAAGTGATTTTTTGGACGTAGAACCTGAGATAAACCAATGGACAATCGCAATAGTTTTTTTTTTATTTCCAAGGTTATATACAGAATGCGATAAATTTTGTTACCACCATTTAATAATAATACTATTCTTACTCTATAAAATAAGCATTTATTCCGTGACGATTTTTCATCACGAAGTTGCGGCCATTTTCAATTATGATATTTATCCCAACACCGACATTTATCTTCGTAATTTTTTTGTCGTAATTGGCCGCAAAGTTCGATTTTGCGCCCGTATTGATCACAGCAATGACATCCAAACATCAGTTTCTAGCGAAAATAAAAACTTAATTTTTTCGGTTGTCTATCAACAACTCTTCTGGGTTTTTTTGTAATAATTATATAGTGAATACAAAATAGGAAATAAAATTATGATCTCATCTGCGTGTTCATTATTCTACATCTATACATGTCCAACGTCCTTTCGCATGAAAATAACGAAGACGGATTTATTATTTTCGATTTACAAAGCAGTAAATTTAATAAGTTTTTACTATCTTAAATAAGTGTGCATGCGACACCACTAAGTAATTTCGTTTCTTCTTATTTCATATTGGTAAAAGACATTTTCACGTTTTTAATAAATCTTTTGACCCTTTCCCTGCAAGAAGCTTTTGCTTTCTTAGGCGAATTTTCGGTCTCGCTTCTTCACTCTCAAGCATTCTCTTTAAACAATTTTTTAAGTAAGAAACGAGACATTCTTCAGGATGAAATACGAGTGACGAAGAAAGACCGCCGTCATAAGAAAAGAGCCAGGCTAACGAGTGAGAGGGAACAGATAATGCGTCGGATGTGTGACGAAGTTACGAGAATATGTAGGTTGTTACAAAGTAGTCTTATAATACGGCTGCTTAAGCGATAAGTCATTTTGACAATAACGCGATGAGCAAGTTGAGCAAGATCGAATCCCTCAACACTAATTTTGTTATTTGAATTACTTTCCAGATTATTATCTTCCAATGTATTTCACCTGTTACCCAACAAAGTTCACAGTTTCAGTAACTACCGAAAAATGCGTTTTTTTGCTTTTTTAACGTTATGTATTGAATGCGACTTTTTGGAATTTTTTACTATGTCCACCATTCAATGCTGCCCTCACCCATCAGAATGAGCAAGTATTAGCCGATTACCGAAGATTATTTCTCTTAATTAAGCCATTTTAAATTATTACATTTGTCCCAACATCTACTTGATAATTGCTCTTGGAAAATTATTTGAATACATATACGTTTCTGGATTCGCTATTTATAAATACGATGCCAGAATAATATTTTGCTTCCCTAGGGCGCGAAATATTACGCCAAAACAAAGTGCGTTGAGCGCTCCGTCATTCCTATGTTTAAAACGGGGCGCAAAATCGAATTTTGCGGCATACTACGACAAAAAAATTATATCGCGAAGATAAATATCGGTTTTTGGATAGATATCATAATTTAAAATGGCCGTAACTTCGTGATGAAAAATCGTCATGGAGTAAATGCTCATTTTATAGAATAAGAATAGTATTAAATGGTCGTAAAATATTTGTCGTATTCTGTATATAACCTTAAAAATAAAAAAACGATCGCGATTGTCCAATTGTTTATCTCGGGTTCTACGTTCAAAATCATTTCTGAAATGATCCACGGCTTCCCAAAAATATCTGGTTGATCTGAGTTATACGTGCACTATGATTACGAAATTTACATCATTTGTAATGATGCGTGGATATATTGCAGTTTAATAATAATATATTCTACTGACATACTACTTTTACTTATTTAAATACCGATGCTAATAAGCAACAGAATTTTAATTATTTAAGTGGAATTTATTTATATTTTTTATGTGGTTTCCTTATGGGTAGAACAATGGAACAATTAGCTGCGGTTAGCAGTTTGGCTGGATAGATTTGTTTTTTGTGTATGCTTCTTAGGACTAATAAAATAGTTGAATGTTATAGTTATTGTCATTATTATTGCATGTTGCTATTAAATTCGAAATATGTTTCAACTTTTTATAGGGTATTTTTGTACTGGTAACCTGTTTGTATAAAAGCTGTTCAGAAATCGGAATTAAATCTTTCGATTTACCAAACATTGTATCAGATAAAACTCAGATCAGTGTATTACCAAAGTAAATCTGCGAGTGTTGAAAAAAATGCGATTGCTAAAACTCAAATGCTGGACCCCACATCAAATCGGCGTCTGACGAAATCATGCGATACGGTGCGAAGTAAAGATTCTTCATTCGAAGCGAGCCACTTAGTCAGTGACCCGCCGGAGTGATTTAGAAGATTTTTATCTTGTGTTTACCTGTTTTGAGGTTCACATATAACTCGTTAAGACCACCAGAAACCATAATTCCCCGGACCATGGATAGTTTGAATCAAGTCACTGATTGAAACGAAAGCATCGACTTATATGACGACAATAAATTAGATAGGAACCTCGACATACGTTTGATAAATTTATGATCTAGCGATCAGTTATTAGGTATTTAGGTATTGTTCTAATTTTTTGTATGTAGTTTATGATAATGATTTTCAAAACATTTTTCCTGTTTATGGAATATTATATGTTTATTAATATTTACAAAAACACATAAAATCAGTGAAATCGAATGCCAAAAATGTCTCTTAATTCAGTTTTGCCTGTTTGAAGCAATGTTTATGATTGTCAATAAAATTGGAAGACTGTTGTACACGCCGGAAAGTTCATCGTCTTAATAATCATATTTTAACCCTTGTTACTTTTTCTTAGCTCTATGTAAAGAGCAATGGAGTCCTGAAAAACAGTTCTGAAACTGTCTTCTTTCTCTACCAGGGAATACATGTAGCTTTTTCAATTACAAGTTGTAACAGTTATTTCTTTCTCAACCGAAATTTCACAAGATATAAAAAACCGTTTTGATTTATGTGTACTAGTACTTTGTGATTTACGACAAAGTACTTTAAAATTATCAAATGCAATCTACTTTCTTGGAACGAATTTTAAAATGTATGCACAATCTTACAAGTTATTATATAGCACAATTAGACAGGACACTTTAGTAGAGGAATTACTGTATGGTGTTTAAACCATAAATCGATATGAGTAATTTAAATGTATGGTCGTCTCACTGATCAACTGGGCGGAATTGAATATAGAATATGCTAACGGAAGATAATAGGAAGTATCACAAACTAATAGGAACTTCCGCGTGGGCTAGTTAATGTTTTGCGATTGTACATTGTCTTTCATATTTTCTTCTGATCTTAATTAGGCGTCTCTCGGCCGTATTTATTACAGATTTATCACAGGACTAAATATACAAATCACCCGCTTTGGCCTAGCCCAAAGTGCAAATCATGTCTCAATTTGTTCATTTTGCCTTTACCACTCCTAAGGTATTTCGTTCCGATGAGTGTTCGCTGGTGGATTAAACTCTACCTCGCCCATCTAAGTGTTTATGATTCATGCTTATCTTCTACCTTTTTTTATATCTAACATATAGTTTCTCTACTTTCATTTTTTTTTTAATATAATTTTGATTTTGTGTATCAATTTTCTTGTGGAAATTGTTACAATAAAATATACACTAATAAAATCCAGAAATTAGAAAAATTGCACGTCATCTTTCTTATTCGGGATGTTCCTCCCTATCATATGTTTGAATCGTTATATTTCTCTCATAACTACTCTGTCTATTTCACGACCGCATACTTCATTGACTCAGCATAACGAACTAGCCTTTAACATTGCGCGATCTGCCGATTTAAACAGTTTTTCTTTGAAGTGAAGGTACTTTATTTTGCCTCTTTAAGCATTCGATTCAATTCTTCCTTTTCGCATCGTTTCTCAATGGTCATTTATCAAAGTGTTCCTTTCGATATAGTTCTTCGAACTTATTCATCTCATTCCTAAAGTTTTCTTAATTTTATCGTTTTCATTGCTTTGTAGATGGTTCATGTTATACTTAATTGCTTTTACGAAGAGATACGTAATAAATACAACTCTAATTACAATGCAGAAAATTTTTCCTAAAAAAATTTGCTTTGAAATCTTTATATGACATTTTGTAACGTTTATCTATTGCACCTTTATGTAATGTAAACATCTGCATTATTATTGTGAAGTCTCTGTACACTTGCATATACTAGAGATGCAACTCATCGTCTAAGGCCTAAACCAGTAGGACAGATTTATTTCTGCAATCATTACGACGTCCAATGCAAAGTACACCCTGTATACGATCGTAGTCTTAATGAACTGTGGCGGACTGAGATTTGCCACGAGGGGGCGTTTTCGCGAGCAATTAATGCCTCTGCAAGTATCAGACAGCGGAGGCGTTGCGTTCGAATGCGAACGACTAAAGAGGAAGGAGATAGCAATAGTAAATAAATGCACTACAAAGCGAGATAGAATTCGATAATCTACGTATAGGTGCATTTCCGCAACGTCCATAAAATTAGCATTTTGTGTATTAAAGTCGTAATAAGATACTGGTAGAAGAGACGACTGTATAGAAGGGAGGTACCGAACGCGTGGCAGTGACGGAGTACTAGTGATTGACGAAAAAAAATGCATTTAGAAAGTGGGAAAAGAGTAACGAGAATGTGGACAGTAACTTAAGATGCCGATGAAGAACTGCACATGAGGAACGATGGATGGCGCCTTCCGGCATTCATATAATAATTATCGAATTATGAGGAAAAACATTCCGAAATTACAGGCCAACATGTTGGCGCCAGTCATTGCAATGACTTCTTAACGGTTGAAATTTGCGAAATGAAGATCAAGGTTGTAAATAATTCGGCGCATTTATAAGCGAGCAATGAGCGATAAACACGTTCCTTGAAGCCTCGTTAGGGAAATGATAAAAACGAGTCAAGATATTAGACGCTATGAATACTAAATGGATCGAATTAATGCAAATTATTATTTTATTGGAGAATTGTTATTGGCCAATAGAAAACGCCGAGGACGTGTTTAACCGCGACGAGAAATGAACTTTCCATAAGAATTTAACGGTGAAATGTAAACTGGATATTTTAAAGTATGGATAAAATCTTAATGATTATTTTCCGTTTGCAATTTTATCACATTTGTCTATGATGTTAGGCAATATTACCTCTTTTCTTTCATCATAGACATTAAATAAAATTAATATTTATATTTATGAAATAGCAGATAAATTACAGATCATGTATAAATACTAAAATGACGGAATTTAATGTTTTTTATATTCTAGATTACGATAGGAAGTCAACAATTACAAAATCAATCTCTAATGACTTCGTGGTCTTATTCTTGTTATTGCCTATAATTACTCTTGTATACTTCGCAGAACAATCATACGCGATTGATATGACGACATTGCCATTCAACTTCATTACACACATCTGAATTCTTTCTCAGATCTTTTAACGTTTGACATTATTGATTCCTGTTACTAACCAATCGTGCGATATAAATGAGTTTATTAATTTATTGACTGATGGGATGAAAATGATCTTCAAATTGAATTTCTTAAAACTATATGTATCAGCCATAGTATATTATTCAACGAGGGAGGTAAAATAAAGAATGTCTCTGAGGCATCTTTTTTTACTTCCCGAGGGAAGTATACGATTTTTCTTCATAACAGGGAGGAAAGTTGCTGCTTTCGTCCCAGTGTGATGAAAAAAAAGTTAATCACGTTATCCAGTACGGTAATATATATTAAGGCCCGGTTTTTGTGGAAAACTCGAACTTTCCGCACATAAGGGCTCCTTCCTGAGTTCCTAAAAAAACTCATTACTACAGAGATAGCGAACATCGTTATTTTGGAGGCGGAGAGTATTGATAAATATCGTGAAATTCGTATGAAACGTTTTACCCGAAACTTTTGGAACACCCCGTATATCACGTGTTCGAAAAATTGTAGTATAGGATACGAGTTGGGATTAATGACTCTGGCAGGATTAAATGATTCTTCTTTGCATTAATTTCCGATGAAGGTGTTGATGTTTATTTGTGGCACTAAAAGAATCGAAAAATTATCAAAATAAGATCAGTTTTTTGAAACCATGTAAGATGTGAAATTTATGTGCAATTAATAGGAATTAATACGAATCTAAATCGCACTCAAATAGGGGCCCTTTCTGACGCATATTTGATTCTCTTTTTAATCCATTTTTATATACTCACGATTCCATTGGGACTTGATGACACTAGTAGAATTTACACTACACTACGCTATCACGTTACACTATGAAGAAAAAAAGAGGTTTAATATGGTTTAAAAAATGAGGTTAAATTTAACCACGTTTTTCTCCAAAATGTTACTTCATAGCAAAATTCTGTTAGCGCCATCGTTTTCAACACGAAAAAATACATCAGATATGATACTTACAATAGCTTGTCTAAAGCAAAATCAGTGTCGGACAGTGAATATGACGACAAATTTCTTTGAATAATTATGACAACATCACAATTAACTCGTGCCAAAGGTTGCAAAATGATTATTCCACCTGGGTTGAAGTTCCAACAGAACCGACGAAGACATCGATACATGGAAACTGGTGCTTTCCCGCAAACATTTCAAAAAACACTGAAATCTGACTTAAACGCTCATTTTTGCTAATTATTGGCAAAAATTCTTGGCTCGTCGCGTATCGAAAATAATCCGCAGGTACACGTCTGAAAATCACTAGGTACAACCATCGACACCAGGGAAGATATCACATTTTTTTATAACGTAAAACTTTTTAATATGACCTCCTTTATGGAGGTTCTGAAGAAACTGTAAATTAATTCACGTTCTTCTTTTCAATCGACCGTTAATATATCGTGTTTGCTAACAAAAGCCATTTGGTTGACAATTTCATCCGAACCTTCATAAAAAGAGGCGTATTAAGGAGGTATATTTTCAATCAATATTTCAGGAACATAATAAAAATGTTGTTATGATTGCAGTTACATATCTGGATTGTTACAGCTGATTAATCACTGACTTTCTTGAATTTAAATTTTAAGAGTATTCTCTGAATGTGAACCAGCGAAAAACTGCTAATTGACAGTTCATAGTCGCTAATTCCCAGAGCGCATTTGCGAGGGTCATTAGGTGAAATTCTTCGAAATTGGCTGAAAAATCTTTGAAATACAATCACATTTCTGCCGCTTCAAAACAATGCCTATTCACTAATCGACCAGTGAATTTGACTAAAATCAGTTGAATGAAGTCACGTGCACAGAGAGAAAAAGAAGGTTAACGGAATCATGAAGAAATTGTAAAAAACAGTTATAAAGTATAATAATTGTGAAATTAACAATGTGAAATTGTAGCTCGCAGAGTGTTACTTTTGCAATTCAGAACATTGTGAAAAGGGCCATACAATAATTCTTTTTAGTAAGGAAAGAAGATATTTTCGTTTAATTGAGTTTATTATGTCCATTTCACTGTTCGGTAATGTTTGAATTGATTATTTAAGTATGAAACTAAAGTACCGAGTATCTGAGGTTATGTACGATGGTGCGTACATAAATATCGGGAAATGGTAAACTGAACAATATTATGTTCTTGTTTATTATAGAAATGGTTAAATTAACTACTTTTTGTCGTCAAATGTTTTACTATTATGAAATAGTTTCATATTTTTCTTCTCTCTGTGTGCTTTTCGCTGGACTATAGTGTTTATATTAGACTAATTTCACTAAAATCACTGAATTCAATCCATATACTTTGTGGCGGTAATCACTGTTTCTCACTGGAAAACGGTGTCTAATTACTAATTAATTCAACGGTTAATCGGAAAATAGCCTATGTTTCTCAGTATTGAATAATAAAAACGAATTTCGTGATCTGGCTGCTGAAATGTAACTGATAACTTCCGTGTTATATGTGGTAAAATCATCTATTTCAAAAAAAATTGAAATCTATAATGAGCAAATGTAACTTTGTACACTCCCCTCAAGCTATAAAGTAGCACCTGCATGCAATTTTAAAGGTTATAAAAAGGGATAAAAACGAACAATTATTAACATTAGATACATACCCGAAACAGATATATTATTTAATTTTTCGGTAGCGTTTCCAGTATCTACAATATCGTGATTGCATGGGTAACTTTTGGTATTTAAATGCGATTATGAATTCGCAAAAAACAACACAGAACATTTATTTACGTTCCCCTTATAAAAATTTCTTAGGCCAGAAAAAATTGCTCAAATTCGAGGAACAAAGTTCTTGCAGCCTTAAAATCTACTTTATTAAAATTGTATATAGATGCTCAGTTTTGTGCAGGATGAAAAGCAATTCACTGGTTATATTCAGTGATTGGTATTAAAAGAATGTACAACTCAAGACCCAGTGAAATAGTGGGTATTAGGGTTGAGTTCCGCAGGAGTTTCAGTAAATACAATATTTCGACAGGTTAAATAGTAAAATCAACTCGTTAAACAGTGAAATTGACTGATTGAGTATTGTGTACAAGTTGATCCTTTGTCTGACACGTAACGTATATACTAGAAAATTGTAAAACAATATATTACTTGAATGCGTATGCAAGTACTTTGTGTTGCTGAAGTCAATAGCAGTACAGTGGCAAATATTTATTTTTCATAAAAACCCGTTTGCGCTTGGTACAGATCTAATTCGACATTTAAATATAATCAATAGGATAATGCAGTGCTCCCTAAACCTCTTACGATAATAGCACTCTAATCTACACACCAATACAGCAATAGAGCATGAATAAAGACCGTTCCATATTCAAATTATTCCTGCATTATTGCAATACAGAATTGAATGAACTCAACCGTATGACCTCATTTTTCTAAAAATATCTTTAAAAAATAGTGTCAGAAACTAGTCATGTATAAGTTAGTTAGAATTCATTTGAGAAATAATTTTTACGGCAGCTATTTGTTAAATTATTCATTTATTCCGACTATAGACGTCATTTGCCCTTTCTTTCATGATCGAAATTCACATGAATAATGATTCCAACCCTTGTGAATTTTTACTTTTCTGATTGTGCACCAACTGTTCATCAAGAAGTAAATTAATATGATACGTTTATATTTTTTTTTAATAAATACATTACAAAATCAATACACATGGAATAATTTATATAATTTTTTATACATATTATTACACAATTTTGGTGAAAAATTACAATAGCGAAATGACAAATTAAAGTATGATAATAAAATTGATGGTATTTTAAGAAATAAAACTGAATACGAAAAAACAATCACGATGCTTAAAAGTGCAGAATAATTATATCTACGGACGGTCTAGCTGCAAGAATATTAATAAAGTCTGGTAGAAGAATTTTCTTAATAATCGTGTAGTAAGTGCATCTATGTGGTATACATAAACGAAGTAACAAAATCTCAGCAAGTGCGATATAAAAATATTAAAATTTTCCAAAATTTTAGACCCACAACATAATCGATTATTAAAAAATTCTATTTGTGGTTTATTTTAATGAAACATTTTCCTGCTTAAAGACCATCATTTAAGGGTTCCAGTTCGAATACCAGAGTCTTAGCTGACTAATTAATACCTTCGGACAATGAATTTTCTACGAAAGTTGACGGTAATTTGCTAACCAACATTAGTTACACATCAGCAGATTTGTTCTCTCCAAACTTTACAGCATGGGCAATTTAATAGGTATTAGAATAAGTTTCACTCATTAGCAGCCATAGAATTTTCCTTTCCTAAATTTTGCAATATTATTTAATGTAATGCATACATGCAGAATAAACATAAAAATATATTTATACGATGGTAAAGTCCTACATTTTCCTCCAGACAGTCCGATCTACCTTAAACGAATCAACGATCCCTATTAGTCGCATAGTCACCAACGGTGTCATTAATTAACAGAAACATTAACATAAAAAAAAGTGTACACCTACAGGAGCAATAACAAATAAACATATAATTAGGGTAACCTCTATTGTGGTTGATCAGGTTTTTAATAAACATCAAGTCTGATGTCAAGAACAAGAAATACGTTTTCTATACAATCCACGTTATTGATTCAGCACGTATACAGTAAAAGGTGTCCCGTAAATTTAATCAGATTGTTGAGCTAATTAGAGCGATCGAAAGTAGTTATTTGAAACGATTCGCAACGCTTCGGAGTCGATTCCAGTTAAAAAGACCAACACCGTACACATTTGAACAGCACACTTTGTATCGTTCTTTTGCGACGCGTTCAAATTATCGGCGATAAGCTGCGGGATTAAGGGTAATTGAATTTTTAATACCTATAAATATAGACGACGTGGAATCGAATACGATTCATTTTTATGGTGTTTGTTTATAATTATCCCGGATATTTTAAATGATAGTATAGGGTCATCTACTTTTTTCCCGTAAAATACTTTAAATTTGTTTTTGTATAACAAATATTTTCAAGATACTTAAATTTCTTCTCAGAAGGAGTAAATTATAGAATTATGCTGGTAATTAAACCACTTTTTAAAGGATTAATATTCTTTTATTTGCTTATTTAATATTTGTTCTACAATTACTAGTTAATAACATATTGCCTCAAGGAAACATCATGTGTGGAATATTGTTAATAAAAGTAATGGAGATACGGATTATATCAGTTCATAAATTTTCATTAGTAATCGCACATAGCGCTAAAATCATATTAATGAGCTTGTTATAGACTAGTTATTATTGTATTTCTAGCGCCAAGTGTAGATCATAGTATTTTTAATGAGCCTTCTAATAGATGCATATTCAAATATATTCAGCAACTTTTGAGCTGTTTTTCTTTTTCAGGAAACTGCAGAACAAACTTTAGGTGGAGCTGAAAATTCAGGTGTATTACCATATTTTAATGTAAAATATGATGCACCTCAGATGTAAACCGACGGTTAGAAATTTACCCAAGAAATTTAATGATTTTTAGGAAGCTAAGATGCAATTTATATTCCGGTTTCTTTTGATAACAAAAACTTGATTATAATTATGAAATTACGTAATTCAGAATGAATTAAATTCCTTTTTATGTATCGATCAGTGTTTAACAAAATATGTAATATGTAACGTCTGATCTATATTCATTTAATTTTTGGTATACAATTTAGGTTCATATGCATATCGCGGATTTAGATAATTCAACAATAGCAGCAATCGAACTAATCGAATTGGTTAAACATTAGCAAACGTACGGAAAAAATAAAAGATTCAGGATTTTCAATAGTATTCCGACTTTTAATTAGTACATCATCAATATTCTCTAATGTGTGTATTTTCTCTAATGAATATTTCATCTTACCGCCAGTATACAGTGATACGTGTCAATGTAAATGCACATTCACTCTGTATGTAATGTACGTTATCGCTCTTAATTCACTTGTAAATTCAGCCATGTACATTACTGAAAGCAATAAAACTCTATCGCCTCTTGAACATACATTCTTGACACTTCAAATAAAAACACTTGGAAAGAAAAAAGATCGAAAAATAACCCCCTGTATTTACTTGTTATTGAATCAAATCGAACGTCCATAAATTGCTATGCACTTGACATCAAAGTTTTTTTAACAACCATGCCTGTTTCAGTTGAGTGGTCGATTCGGCGTCACGTCGTGACGGAATGGATGAATATCGCGATGAGCATTTTGTCCTGGCGACATATTATGTATTTCTTATTAAGGTGCCGAGATTGCTTTTCTTGCACGTCTCACGGAGTGTCAGGTTGGAAGACCTCATCTTCACGTCGATAATTCAATTCGGTGTCGAGCAAGTCGGCCATCACTGCACTAACCATCTTCCACCGCCAGAATTATGAAACCAGGTTTTCATTAAGGAATTACTCGAATGCAATCGAATGTCTCATCTTTAGATTGGAGGTACAGTTTTTTTCGTTTTAGAGTGTTTTTATTTACATTAGTTTTAGCCAAACACTGACAAATATTTACACATAAAGAAACCATTAATTGACTACCCTAGTAGAAAATGATTTCACTTTTAGCCAATTTTTGTCCACGTTACGTGTTTATCGTGTAAAAGTTATATGGAAACTGAGCACACTTATTGACCCTTTTTTTAAACTGGAAACATTTATCATAAACTAAACCACATGATTTCTTGCTATATTTTATTCCAAGAAATTGGGGCCAAAAATAAGCGTTGTACGTCTTTTAATGCGGAAGAACACAGTAGTACTTGTTTATACTAATGCAATAGCACTTTCTGTTAGGTATATGGAAATCAGACAGTAATGTTTGTGTAATATATAGATTTGATTGTTGCGTCATATAACTGGGAATTGTCTACGTGCCTACTAGTAATACTTAAATTTTCGAACACGGTACACATTTCACTGCGGAAAATGTTTCGAAGCGTGGCTTTATTTTATCTATTTATGCGTAGAAAAGACGAGTACTAGCATGACGTTCTGACATTTTATGCGTAGGTTCGTTTGGTGGAAGAACTGACGTGGGAAGCTTCCTCCGAAGAAAATTTACGATAATTCGAATTGTACAGATTGATTTCGTATCTGTCATTCATAACATCAGGTAGATGTCTATAATCTAGTTACACTATGACTGGGTTTATTTATTACGTCGTTAGCGAAGAAACCATTTTTAAAAGTTTCAGTTTTATTAGCAATCTTGAAAAGTATGAATTTCCGTGCAGAAATCGAAGCGGGACTCGGATTGGGATGAAAACAATTTTTCCTCTGTACATTACGACTCTGACCATAACATCTGAGGTGAGCTCGAACAGACGAAACGCTTAGGTAGAGGACGCAAATTTCTTTCATGGCACCTATTCGGAGCATTTTGATTTCTGGTACATTTGAAAGAACAAGTTCTGTTGAAAATGAACCCTGATCTGTACAAGGTCTTGTAATACAACGACGATATAGTAATAGAAATTCTTCAGAGTATTATTGAAAACCCAAATAAACTTCCGTCTAACATTGGACAGAAATGTAACATTAGGCGCAAATCTGTAGTAAATATCTAATGAAAACATCATTATCACCAGTATTATATAAAACTCGTCCAGAAATTATCAGAAGATTACAAGAAAGTTGACTATTGCGAACAATTGTTAGTTTTTATATTTGCTTTGTTTTTCCGACGAGGCCAGTTTCAAATTAAACGGTTCTGTAAACCGACAAAGTTGTAATATTGGTCAGGCAGCAAGCCGCGTTGGATAAGAGATTTTCATACACAGAGCCCTCTAACGTTTGAGCTGGAATATTAGGTGATCGTATCATAGGGCCTTTCTTTATTGATGGAAACATTAATTAAAAAAACTACGTGTGCCTTTTGACTGCTAAAATCGAACCACGACTACAAAACGTAACAGCTGATGCCTTTGAAAATATTTGGTTTCTGGAGGATGGTGCGCCAGCTGCTTATGCCACGATAACATGGCATTTTGTAAACCACCAACCAAGAAGCTCGTCAACCAACCAGTGGAACGTTGACGAGCTTCGCAGTCTTGACCGATGCAAGAGGAAGTGGATTTGTTTGCAACGAAGTTTGCATCGAAGATCTTCCGTAGAACAACTGTATTTGCCCCGAAAAGTGGCAAATTGTGGCCATTTGAACCTTGAGTGTAAGCATGAAACATTATTTTTCGAAATAATTTGTGATGTTATTGTTGGAACGGAGGACCCCATGATGTTGCTAGTTCATCAGCATGAAATTTAGGGAATTTTTGTACAATTCGGCAGAACGATTAGTACAAAACTTCGGCCTACTTATCAACATGGGGCATGGTGGTGTACAAGGAGACAATGTCCCCATGACATCTCAGAGCTAAAGTACGGACCGAGCAACTTCGTATGGTAGTTGAAAGGCATATCGGCAAAGCCATTAGATCCATATTCTTTCGAAATTTCCAACTTAGGTTGCAAGTAGATATGACCTTCACTTTCTTATCATCAGCCGGCTTTACATACGAGATCGAGGGATTCAACTTTGCTTTCCAGGATGGGGTCATCAATACCTTAGCGTACCGCCAGAATTTCTTCCTCCAGGCTGTGCAGAGTGCTCTTTGTAGGTCATGTTGATGCATGAATACATATCTAGGCTCTCCCAGTTCTGTACTTCCATCTCCGCAGCACCTATGGTCTTGAAGCGACCTAAATTTTGAGGTACACCCCTTCCCTTCCCGTATTGAATCCGTAATAAAAATTGAGTTTTTCTGCGTATACTGAAATTACTAATTTCCGACAAGCAGGAAATTATCAACCAATAAGCCTGACATCGTCCTTGTTGACTTCGATGAAAAATCCATCTTCATCATCGAGTTCTCTGCATTGGAACGCACAGAGGAGGAAATCATCATAAGCATTCCGGCCAGTCAGTAATATGCTAATTTCATCGCAGGTGGAATGCAGAATGCAGTGATTCTCAGATCACTTCGTCCACTAGGATCGCACGAGATCCTATAATAGCTGACTCAACGACAAAGGAAGTGGTCACAGATGAGAAATGAAGTAATTTCTGCGCTGCAGACTGCGCACATGGATTCACGTCTGGTTTAAGGGTTTTAGTGGGTAATCCTTCTCGTTAACATTATCGGATTAGGGAGCCGACGCACGGGGGATTTTCCAATATCTTCAACCTCTTGTGGTGCCTAGGGCATTTCCCCTCTTCATTAAAAAAAGAAGAAAGTCTTTTTTTTACCCAAACGATGTCCAAAGTGTGAAACACTGTGATAAGCTACAAATCTCCTGATCCGTCCGTATTTTTGTATAAGGTGAAAATAGTCAGTATTTCTAAATATCAAAATTACAACAAAATTTGTAACCGTGGTCATAAGTGATTCAAATGCTAACGAATGAGTGTAAATAAATATCAAAATCAACATTTCTGGACTCACATCGGACGAAGCATTTTATCTGCTTGTTTTTGAATTTTCGTGTTTTGGGCATTGTTTGAAGTGCATGGCAGTGCGTCGTACGCGACAACTGCTTGGGATATCGACATAAAGTTATCTGTATTACAGATGTGGATTGTCTCAAAGTAGAGCAAATCGGATTTGAGAATTGACCCGTAAATTGTTAGTAATCCAAATGGTAAAAGAGATTGACAAAACACACTATTTTTTTAGGGTTGTATATTTCCTTGTATGTACAATTAATGACAATGAGAAAAAGTTGAAAATACTAGGTGAGTTCATGAGCATCAAAGACAGAGGTAGAATCAGCATTGCTTTAAGAATTCACAAACTACCCTAGATTTTGTACAATAGAGCAAATAATTTTAAAATATCTGTCTTGGCACAATTTACATATGATTAGATTATAATGTAGTTGAATATACTCTTATGATTTTTCACATAAATATGTATACATTATATTTAAAACAAATTCTCAGTGGAAACAATATGTACCTACCTACTTCAACCATGAAAAAGCAAAAGTTATATATTGCATTTCCGGGGGGCCTGCGGTCGGGTCGAACTTTTGAAAATACTCATTTTCAATTTTCCGGCAATTTCAACATAAAGTATATTCTTAACAATACTTATCGACTACATCAGGTCAGAGCACCATAAAAGTAAATACAATTTGTTGAAACCCACCAGTGATCGAAAAAGGTTTTGGTTAGGGAATAAGCGGCAGGTTAATAGCTCGAAGTATATGAGCGAACGAAACGAGCCAGACACCATACAATTCTTCTTTTTATAATTATTTTATTTGCACCTTAAATATTATATAAATTAATAATTAAAGTTTTATCAAAAGATCCATTCTGCAGCTGTCGGTAGAAATGGCGTAATGTTTTACAGTATAGATTAGGTTTAAAGCAATCTTAAATTTACTCTTCGTAATGCTGGTCATAGCGAAAATTACTGATTCTTAGGAAATGCATTATCGTACCAGTCAAGAAATATTAAAATGTCTAATTCAAACTATACGATGCATTGTGGAAAGTTGCTAACGACGCCAATGATATAAGTGTGTCTATAAATGCATTCGGTATGGACGTGGCGCCGACACACATGCTTTTTTTATGTACCTGCACGTTATTTAGGTAAGCGAGTTTATCGATTGGAAGCGTGAAAACCAGAAAGCCATGATCCCGTAGGCAATGGAAGCGTGACGAACGGAGAAATCTTTCAGTCGGCCAGATATGAACGATCAGGTTTTTGTTTCAGAACATTTATTTAAATTCACCAATCGCACAAGAAATCTTGCATTACATTTTACTTTTATCAAAAGATTTGAATGTTATGAGAATGGTAAAACCCAATTGTAATATTGCAATGTGTAATACAACACAGTGGAAAAAGTTATGTAAGGCGACCATGGTCTTTGAGAAAAGAGACAGTTTTATACTTTTTATTTATCTCAACATAATTATGGATGAAATTATTTGTTTAATGTCCTACAACAAAGTTAACAATTTTTATTAATGATTAGTATCCGCGTCATTATGTACAAGTTTTGAAACCCTATACTATAACTAATGATGTTTTTAGATTATTTAAATCTGTGTCAATAAATCGACATTTTCAGAATGAAGGATTATTCTGATCATCGAAAATGATGATGTACCTTCCAACCCTTTGTTTATCATTTTTGGAGTTCCTCAATTGTATATCCATATTCCTCTCGATCAGCTAAATAAAACTAAGGAACGCCTTAATCAAGACATTGATGCTCATGTTCCTTGAGCTCATGTTCATT
Source organism: Trichopria drosophilae (assembly GCA_030407085.1). Taxonomy (NCBI): domain Eukaryota; kingdom Metazoa; phylum Arthropoda; class Insecta; order Hymenoptera; family Diapriidae; genus Trichopria; species Trichopria drosophilae. The sequence continues at coordinate 9,624,812 of CM059582.1, read as the reverse complement.
ATCCTAGATCTATCCAAAACCTTAGTTTCTTGGAAAGTATTCTATTCTATTTCAAAAAACTAATAACACAATTACTCAATTCTCGTATTATAAATAGATAGATAGATAGATAGATATTTATTAACCCATATTCGAATAATATTCCTGAGGGTATAGTACACATAATACATAATACATAATACATAATAAATTTACTGACAGAAGAAAAAAGAAAAAAAATGTTAAATAGCGCTCATGCTTAATAGATATGTACCTTAACAGACGCAAAAAAACGCAATAAACGCAATAAACGCAATACACGCAATAAACGCAATAAACGCAATAAACGCAATAAACGCAGTAAACGCAATAAACGGCATGCCGTAAGGCTAATACTCAAGAATAAATTTCCTCCTCACAAAACACGCTTTTACAAAAAGGAAAAGGGCTCTCAGAGCGGTCAGATCCACAGTTGTAAGCAGATAGGCCATTATATTACTAGGCGAACGGTTCTGAGCTCTGAAATCCCTTCGCAAGCCTTCCCACGCAGGTCGAGAGATAGGACAGTCACTCAGTATGTGGGTGAGAGTTTCTCTCTCGCCCATATTACAAGCTTCACATAGTGCCAAAGGATTGTAGGTATACCACGAATTTCCGATACACAGCGACCGCGAAAAATCCGTGGCAGTTCGTAGCTGCACTTTTAGGCGAAGATAAGAAATCTGGCAACGAGTTGGATATAGACTGGCGAGACCGTCGGAAAACTTTCTATAAATAGGCATCTGAATCGACTCGGAGGAGTAGTAACGACGGAGGTCCTTGTATCGTAGATCCGTGGCATAACTCTCACACACTGTTTTCACACGAGACGTCCAATTCTCAACCGTAAAATCAAGCCACAAATCATCGAAGCATGAGGCGCTGAGAACGCGTTTCAGTTGACCAACCCAGTTTAAAGCTGGGTCACCCAATCCTCCGACACACAACTCGAACAGCCTAAGAAGGCCTTTACGCTGTAAACTAGAAGTTGGCTGACGTAGTATTCTTATAACTAAGAGTAACGCTCTCTTGACAATTTCGACCGCAATGGGGTATAAACCCATTTCGAGACGCAGAAGATATGCAGGTGTTGTACGAGGCAATTTAAGCCATTTTTTAAAAAAGTCGATTTGTGCAGATTCAAGTCGGTCAAGGTGATTGAGGGCCCAGCAGGGGGAAGCATACAAAAGAGTGGATACAATTGAGGCCGAGTATAATTTTAGAGCTGCGTCCCATGAGTCTCCTTTAACTGAAGCCATTATGGCGAGGACAGATGCTGTGGCTTGACGAGTCCTGGCGATCGCAGCTTCAGTGGCCTTCAACCCATTCGCCGAAGACGAGATGATAGTTCCCAAATAGGGGTACGATGCCACAACCTCAATTTGCTGATCCAAATAAGAAAAACTTCTAGAAGCGGAGTCCAGAGAGCCACCTCTTCTGAAAACAACTATTTTAGTTTTTAAGATATTTACGAATAAATCATTTATTTCGCAGTATGAAGCTAGAGCAGCTAGCTTAGCTCTTAGATCAGCTGGAGAGAAAGCAAATATCGCCAAGTCGTCAGCATAAAGGAACATCATGAGGTCATGCAGCAGAGTGTAGTCAACGCCTCTAAGGCCCTTGCCTCTGAAAAATGTGACTATGTCGGCTAAATATATAAGGAAAAGTAATGGGCTCATAATCTCGCCCTGCAAGACCCCCTCTGTAACTCTGACTTGATCAGTTGAACCCTCAGGGCAAACTATTGAGGTTTTCGCGGAACTATAAATAGCCTTAAGCACCCGCACCATCTTTGCGCTTATTCCAATGTCAATTAGTTTTAGCCACAGTTTTTCATGTGGAATAGAATCGAAAGCCCTGCGGAAGTCTACAAAAAGAACATAGCATTTGGATTCTTTATTCCTCAGAATTATTTGGACCGTCGCCAATAGAGTAAAAATGTTATCTTCCGCAGAGCGTCCTTTTCTAAAACCAGATTGCTCCTCCGGTAGTAAGTCCCAACGGTGAAGCCAGCCCTCCAATCTCGCCTCGAGTACCTGCATGAAGATTACCCGCATTGGTTATCGCAATTCCTCTGTAATTCGTAGGCATGGAGCGATCTCCTTTTTTGAAGAGCATGATGAGACTAGACTGCATCCACCCCTCCGGGGGCATTTCGGAGTCGAAAATCATGTTAAATAGGTCGAGGACAAAATCAAACCAATCGTTTGACAGCAACTTTAAAATTTCAGCAGGAATTCCGTCGGGTCCTATTGCTTTACCCGTTTTTAATCTCCTCATGCTCTTCATTAATTCCTGAGCCGAGATGGGAGGGTCCAGAAATTCGTCCTGCACCCCACAAAAAGTTAGAACGGACAGTGGTCTCTGGGGATAGAGGAGCGCTAAGTGATCCAACCACGTCCCGAGAGCAACAGCCGATCCAGCAGATGGAGACGTCCTGTGCCTACGAACCGTATCCCAGAATCTCCTCGCGTCCCTCACCTCCGCAAAGGCATCCGCCACCCTCAAAGCATATGCCTTCTTAGCTGAGACGGTAACTTGCCTGAAATTCTTTTTCGCTTGCAAGTAAGCAGCTTCGTGGAACAGGGTGTAGTTATTTTTACGTAGCACAGAGAGGGCTCGATTTAAGTCTTTTCGGGCTGCCCTACAATTCGCGTCGAACCAACGAGAATCAACCCTTTTTACGGTTTTACCGCGCCTATTATTTTCAGTTGTCTTAATTAGACCCTCTTGTTTCATTAGACTAACTAAACCCGAGCAAAATTTAGAAAAAGAGGGGTTTTGCGTTTCGGTATCAGTATACAAATCATACGGATTTAGTTCGCGCATACGGTTGGCTAAGCGTAATGAACCCTCGTTCGACCACGTGATTTTTGACCTCTTACATGGGTTTGTTCGCAAATGTGTAACCAGATCACTGGAGAATGTTAATGACAGGACGACCGTAGCAGGCAGATGATCTGAGCCACCAGCCTCTGAGCCAATAAAAAAGTCTTTAATAAAATGTGTGTGATTTGCGGATACCCAGATCAGATCCACAATGCTTCGGCCTCTGGCATCTATGTAAGTAAAACGTGCAGGCGAATCACCAAGTGAACGTCCATTCAACAAGACATAATTGTTCCCAAACATAAAATTATATAGCATTTTACCTCGAGCATTACATCTAGAGTCTAAGGAATATCTTAATGCCGATAATTGAGTATTATAAAATAAATGAGTATCGTCATTTTCAAGGTTTAGTGTGCCCGTCCATGCATTAAAGTCACCCCCAAGTAGGATTAAACAATCGGGAAATTTAATTGAAATTGAGTCCAGAACTGATTGTAATTTTTGAAGCTGAGAAGACAAGTCAGTTTGAGGAGAAAAGTAAATCGAACCTTGCACTATAGGAATCGGGTAAGTCCTGACCAGTGTAAAAATCCACTTAGGGGAGACCTCAATCACTTCGGGGGATCCCACTGATGGTAGTATCGAGACTAGACCCCCGCTGAACCTTCCTGATGAGCCCTCACGTGTTGCTGGTACGACGAAGGTTTTTGTGTCCTCATGATGAAAAGGCGATGTGTAAGCTGTGAGCCATGTTTCACAGAATTTCCAAATGGAGTTAGGCGGGAGAGTATTCGCCATGACCAGATTGTGGGGACCACGAATGTTCCAAAAAGACAAATGTATATCAGTCTGAGATTGTGTTGGAATCTGAAAGCGATTTGGTACTGCAGATCTAAGCGGCTTAAGCCGATGGTTTATTCGATGCCGAGTAGCTAAGCAGCCCCTGGAATTGACGTACGGGACTGCTACTGAACGTTTTTTAGTGTGTCCATCAAAGCAGAACAGATTGAAGTTGAGGCGATAGGTTGAGTCAATGCTTCTTGTGGTGCTTTTTCAAATTGTCCTGCACTCTCCGACCAGATAAAACACTCGTCCTCCACTACGACCTTTCTGAAACTTCTCATCACCTTTTTATTTTCCGCTTTAGCGCGCCTGACCAAGTCCCTGGCAAGAAAGTCAATATTCTGCTCTTTCACAGTAAGGTCTGGGTCGATATAAATATTTCTTCCGGCCAGAATTCTCTTCTTGTTCACCATGATGGAGGTTTTTGCTCGAGAAGTCAGCAATTCCACCAGGACAGTAGGAGGCTCTTTTCGAATAAGATAGGCAGTATCCACAACACCCGTCATTTGAAATTCTTGCAATAGAAAATTCTCAACCTGCGCTGTGACATCGCCTTGAATTTTTAGACCCCTTATTTTTATATTTTTTTTTTTTCGAAGCAGTTTGTTAGTTTTCTCTAACTCAGCTGACAAACAGGTGATTTGTTTGTCCTTATCTTGCAATTGGCTCTTCAAATCGGCAATTTCCTGAGTGACGTCTGTTTTTAGTGAGGCCATGGCACACATATTCTCCTCGTGCGCCGCATCTATTTTTTCAGCTAAGGCGGCCACGATAGAATCCTTAAGCGCTATCAGTTGGGCATCCATTTCAGGGTTCTGAACAACCACTTCCTGCTCAATAGTCAAGTTCGCAAGCTTGCTGGGTGCTAGCTGCAGTTTTAGCTTTTTCGTTTTGTCCTGAGACGGAGAAAGCAACTCCTGCGATTCGGGCGAACGTTGACGCTTACTGTCGAAGTAGTCCGTGATCGACGAAGTACTGTTGTCCCTATAAGTGAGCCATCTTTTCGCGGCAGGGGGGCGACCAAGTGAAGTAGTACTTGATTGCTTCGAACTTAATAGCTGCTCCTCCTGTAATCCAGTCGCACGTACAGGTGTGGACTCCAAGGGAAGGGTGGGTTGATCGGACTCCTCCCTCTGCATGTGCGTGATAAGCTGAAAAATTCTCGCCCCACACCTTTACCACTGCCCGATATCACTGGTTGACGGCAACACGTGACGTCGTATCAAACTGAGATTCACAAAACATAATATCCTCCAAGAAACTTTCACTTCAACATAAAGTTCTCACAGTCTATATAAAAGATGTATATGACTTGACTTTATAATAAAGCTATCAGATGTTCACAAACACACAAGTTGACATAAATAACAGTTTGTTTCACTCTCCAACAGAAATAATGTCATTAAATTAGGCTGCGATCTTCCATCAAGTGACCGAGAATAGCATAAAAGCACTGACATAACACAACACAGATTTTCACTTAAAAAAGCTGTTTAAACGCACTCGACACTTGCATAATCTAGTAAAATATTATAAGCTTGCTAATAATTACTGCAATAAATAGTTCAAAAAGTCGCACGTTTCGCGTATCAAATGTCGACTAATTAAATGTCATAAAATATGTTAACATCATCTAACGTTGGAATAAATATATCACGATTTTAAATTTTTACAAATCCGTATTATAAATAAACATTGTTACTTGTTGTTCTATTGTATTGAAATTTCAAGATGCAAATTAAGGCGCAATAGATGAAGCAACAATACATCATCTATTATACAGTAACTAGTAATATACTAGTTTAAAATCAAGACGGAATATAAAATTATCGTTTCGTGAGCTATTTTCCATTTATATGCGATACCGGTACTCTTTACATCTTACCGTAGTGCGCTACTAAAAAAATGCACAGAAGTAAGTAATTCGCGGAAAGCGTCATTAAGGATTTGTAACTTTGACCCGTCAACGATCCTCACCGGAGCAAAGAACTATTGTACAGGATCAAAGTTAAAAATAACGAAGAACACCGTACAAATATGGGCAGGATGGTTTCTAAGTGCTCATCCCATTACAGACTCCCACGCACACGAAGGCATCCTAACCCACGGCGCAACCCAACGAGAAGGAAGGAAGTAATGAATATCCAACTGGGGAAGAAAGGTGCGTTATATGCGCACACGTAGGTCTTGCTCAATGGATGATAAAGGCCTGGATTTATTTAGCTCCGGTTCCTTCTTTCTCGAAAAGAACTTTGAACACTATATATTACTCAGATTATCTGAATAACACACTGCGCCTAATGTAGGTTAGTAGAGAATGATAACCATTCATTTGGATTTTATATAGTTGTTACAAATTATGTTTATTAAATAGTCTGTACAATAATAAAATGACCATCTTAGTTATCATTAATTCATGACTGGAAGGCGGTTAACGCTCGAATGTATTCTTTTGCAGTCAAAAAGAGCACCTGGGGTCCATTTGACCCCGTGTCCACATTCTTTGCCGTCATTTTGAAATAATGATTTCGATATTGTTGACAAATTTTTCTCTCTGTCTTGCTGCCGTGAAACTTAAAAGAAGACGTTTTTACGAATAAAAGGTTTTATTAGCAGCTTAAAATGAGACTATCTTGATGGTTGCTCTCTACTTCCTGGGTAAATTCTTCTTCATACTGCAAATTAAATGGCAATTACGATCTTGTTTCAGACAAATACACAATAAGAGTAAACAACATAAACAATATTAACCTAACAAGACCAAATAGGTTCAGTAATAACCCAACGATGGTTCTCAGCAGATTTTTTATTACATCCAACCTATAATATAACATAAGAAGTTGGTCTTCCATTCTCGTTTCGAACTAAGCAATGTATAAATGCAGTCGGGCGTTCAACATTTTTTTTCGGAATGGAAGAGAGTTCTCTTAAATACTTTCAGTGACAAAGTGGATCGATTAATATTTGTGAAAATGATAAGTGAATTTGTGTTAACATTTTCCCATGACTTTATGAATTATTGTTATAAAATTAAATAATGTTATACTAAATCCCTCTTTTTGTGTTTTTCATTTTTTTCCTTCTCGTATTATTATTACTATGAAAATTTCATGAAACAATATAAAAAATCATGCTTAAAATAATACAAAAAAATGCGACTGAAATATGGAATTCATTAAGAAAACTGACTAAAAGTAAAATGTATTGTAAATAAGACCATTTAGACAAGGATGCACTTAAGCATCTGCTGACTTTAAGATGTAATAATTTTAAGTACTTGTTCTTACAGTGAAAAGACTCTTTCCATTCAATAAACAGTTACTAACACAAATAATTGTTCGTACTAAAATATTTTATCCTTTGAAATAATACATTTCATTATCCTATCGATTGTACGTTTTATTATGCAATTACTTTTTTTCGGTATATTGCGGTTTGATTTTAGTCTGAACAATATTCAATTTTTCGTACTACATTTTAGTCGCATGGTAAGCTAATTTTAAGACTTTGGAAGTACTACTTTTCTACTTTTCAGTTGAACAAGGCTTCTTTTAATTATACTTTGAAAGAAGCTAATTATTCGTCTTAATTCAAGACTTATTTTTTCCAGTGTATATATGCACCGGTGTATATAAATTATTAGAAGTACATATGCATAGACCTACCCTTAACTGAGTTATAATTATACTTTACAGCAACCGTGTACTTTACGCTTCGATCGATACTTAAAACCGCAACCTTCTGTGCTACTCCAGTACTAACCTCCTGTTATTAGTCAACCATCACGAGCGTCTGGTGAATACAAAACACAATTACAGACCACGTTTCATAGAAAGTACCAACTCCGAAAAGCCTTCCTGAAAATGGTTTGGTCGATTAAAGCACCAGAGTGGGTTCAAATATTTTGTTGACGTAAAATTGTAAGGAACTTCGCCTTAGGAATACCATATAATGTCAGTACCCAATGAATCAACTTGATTGCATATTGCATTCTTCGTAATAGAAAATTAGATTAGGTTAGACCTCCATGATAAAATAAAACAAAACATTTTAAATGAATAGCTGTGTAACAACAAGATTATCCAATCATTTTTTTTTGTATCGATAATAATATGAAATGTTGTTTTCGTTGTAACATATACTGTCAATTTCAATGTTTAAATGTAATGTTTGTCTAAAGTGTGACAATGATAACGTTTAAGAACAAGAAAAAACTTAACGTATATTGAAGTAATGATGATTAAAAAAGTGACTGGCTTTCTATCTACGAATTGCATAAAACAGTATGTGCTTGATGTTTGAAACATTGCATACATCAGTTATCAGGTCGAAATCACTTCGATTACCAAACAGTGAATTATTCGTAAAATACTTGCAAACTTGTTAGTATATTTAAAGTAGTACATACAAAAAAAAATGTGAATCAACGTCCACCAATCATCCTCAACAGGATCACTAGGACTGAAGTAGAGGAGGTCAAGATAAGGTACCTTACAAAATCAATCCATTAGATACATATCTAAAGGATTTCGAATTGACAGATGGAAAAGAACATGAGATTAATGATTACGAGGGCAACCATGCAGTTACATAAGTATGGTACATTACTATTACACCGTGATACGGGTGTTAAGTATAAACATTAATACGACATTGATAATGGGCAAAAAGTCCTAAGGGTCATCACTTAATCGATTGAGGTACGCAACAAATTTAGGAGAAGAGTTTTGGATAATATAAGAGTCCGTCGTGTGATGACAGACAAAAGATTTAAAAAAAACCATCGGGAGTTTTTTATTTCTTTCAGTTATTTGATTGTAATCAGCACCATTTTGACCACGAATGGTTTAGCGCCAAAATACTATCTAGAACAGACCATGAGGCAGCTTTATTCCATGTTAGGAGGTTGGAAACTCATGGGAGTTTTGAACTAATCAGTCATTTGGTAGTGTTTCATGTAAGCTTTCGATTTTTACACTCTTATAGTGAACATTCTAGTCTATACTCGTTCTTCCAGAAAACAAAAAACAAAATGGTAAACAGAAATTCAATAAAGTCTACGCTGAGAGAAGTTTAAGAGAACACCGGTATTGCCTACTGCAGTACAGTAGCGCCAATTGTTAGAAATAATGCTGGCCCAGATTGGAAGGGAACTGTCGATGCCATTAACGTATTCATAAGAAGTAATGAAGATTTTTTTAATGATAAAACAACTACTGTTTATGGAAAAACGGCCTAACTTAGCTTCATTGGTAAAGTGTTAATTATGGACTTACTTGGAATGTAGATGATAATTCGAAATTTCAGTAAAGCAAGTTATGGGAGAAGTTGATTTTTTGTTAACACTCTGGGCATAGAACTCTATTTTGCGACATACAATAAAATCTGCGGGCGCAAATTATCGAGACCACGTCTGTCGTATTAAAAAATAATCTATGCAACATGATCGATCGATCCCCGATGAGTGTGATTGTCGCCCACGCTTCCCTCGTGCTACAAACTTTCGTCGAAGATCTCTAATTACGCCCTTGTTACGTAACTCTCTCAATTTCAATGAAACTCACTACGAACAGTCAAAATGTAGCCAGTATTTCGAAACAGTGCCTCCTTTTTCACAAGAATCAGTGAATATTCACTATTTCACAGTGAATTTTTCTGTTTGAAATTGAGATAGACTATATTATTCTATATTCTATTATGTCTTACTTTTATGCACAGCCTTTTTTCTTACAGAGGTTTCAAAAGTGAATATTTGGAGTTTCAGAACCATTAATGTAAATTTTCTCGAGATTACTAGACTACATATTCACAATAAAATGTGAGTGCTTCATCTTCATCTAGCTAATAAAGTTACGGTAATAGACGACGGATTGTGACGCGTTTATATTAACTGATATTACTTATCTTACACCTTTCAAGAGTTCCTTGTTTTTTATATATCCTACACTAAGAAAAAGGATTGTTTACAGGAGAGATATATCATTCCATTAAAAAGTTAAAGTTGTTTTCTAAATTAAAGATGGCATTGTAATATTAAAGGCGAGTCATTTAACATTAGTATTTTATTTCTTATATAAGAATTTATTATTTGTTAATAGTTAAGAAATGTACATTTTGAACTCGGCGGCTGTGCGAATTCACAAACAAGACATGGGACGTGTGCCTTATACAATGTCTTTTTTAAAAAACTCGCATATTAAAGACAACGTATAAATAATATCTTTAATTTATTTCTTTTCACAATAACAACTGCCGAATTGCAATGGCACTCAATATCGTTCTTAACGAACGAAACTTCATTGGAGGTTATGTTACGATGCGTTTCAATACCAACCATCATATTTTGTAACTATTAAGAGATCATTACTGTATAACTACAAACGTATAGTATAAAAATGGTTTCTTAACTATTAAGAAATATTAGGTTACATTTAGTGGATATTTCTTAAAATATAAAATGCGTTGTTTTCATCAAAGAAATGTTAGCTTTATATGAAATGAATAATTATTTTATACTTACAAAATTATTCGATTCCCCGTATTTAAATATACGATTGCAACTTGTAATGCGATTTGTTTCACTGTCACTTTACTCACTCGCATCATATCAAGCATCGAGCTAATGCCGAGTTAATGACAACTCATACCACAATTTTCATGATTCTGAGATAATTTGCATTTTTCATTTATATTATTTCATTCATACATCACAAAGATAAAACAAATATGTAGCATTTTTAACATCTACAAAGTGTTCGGTAGTCCAATCAGTATCGCACAACATGTGAGCATGAGATACTTAATATTTTGAATACTTCTTTAAAGGATACAGTACTGTTCACAAAAACTGCAGAGGAATTCTCATTTTCTGAATGCAAAGTGGATAACGGTGAAACAATTTGCGATTTGAAAATAGTGAAAACAAAGTTCTTCATAGTACGGTTTATCACATGTATTATGTAAATCCAGATTATAAATAATGTCTGGCTTCCGCAATACATGTTAATGCTTCATATTTTTTTTTCTTAAATGTAAGTCTTTGAATCAACCTATGGACTATAGATGTTCGATCGAAATAATAATTTTAGAAGCGAAATGCAAAATTTTCGCGCGGGTGTCAGATTCAATCATGAAGAGTTTTCGGTTCTGTACCACTCCCATGCATAAATTTACGATAAAATGAAACTCATGGTCTTCAAATTAATTTTCTTACGTCAAGTAGCCCAATTATATTACTATTATGTCGTATTAGAATAAGCTTAAAAATATAAATTGAATATTTTTATTCATTAAAATATTATTATCGATGCTGCGCTTTAATAGTACGACCTCTCATGCTGAAAACACGCTAATGAAGAATCGAAATACATGCCGAATTCTTATGAAAGAAACCTCAATAATCCTTTTCGATCCTTGCAAAAACAAGTTTCTGTGAAAGTCGATTCGAATACGCCAAATGTAATGTAAGTTAACAAGGGAACGGTACAAAAATTTAAATTGATCGTAAATTTTTACGAAAATAGATATCGCGACGAAAAAGTGGCTACTGTAGGCATACAGAAATACAAATGTTCACTTAAACAAGAATATTTATTGCGCAGTAAATCTATACATATTGAATTCACACAATGGATGTGTAGTAATATAATGTATAACATTAAAAAACCTGTACGGATTGTTTTTTTTTTTTATAATCATTCGTATTTATATGTTTGTGATTATTATTATACATTATTATTGTTTCTATTATACTCAAAAAATAACTTGGAATAAAATGCCAAAAATAAAAGTAAAAGTTGCTCTCGTATAAAGGGCTAATTTCAATACGAGAAGTATTTACAGAAATCACAGTGTATAAGAATATCCTGATCATATAAACTGAAATATAATATAAGTAATTAATACACGTAACACTGTATTGCCTGAAATCCTTAGTATACTTACGAGTATATCAGGAAAATTCTATAATATTGCATACTATTTAAACTGATTAGTCTTTAAATTCCCTAAATGAAATTCCCACTCTCAACGCAAGCTCCCTCATAATTAAATTACAATTTGAGAGAGTGCTTGTCACTTCCATAGATTAGTTTGCTTAACACTCAAAAGAAATTGCACTCTAGGAGTAAGTGCCTTTTGTAGTATAAAGAAGTGCTGAAATGAAGACTACACATAGGCAATTTCATTCTACTGGAAGAAAAAACTTATCAGGTGAAATTTCTATTTTTGTTTAATTCTTTACACAAATTAGACCTTCAGTATTCATGTAAGCGCTTAAAGTAGGTTGAACATTTTCTTAAAACCAGTCAATTAACTAGACTTCAAATTACAGACATCTGAATGCGTTGACTACCCGTATTTGAAATTTATTGTTAATTTTGTCAGAGTAATTAGTTGGGGCAGAAATATATGTCCTCATTTAGAATGAAAATAAGGTTGAGATTTTGGGGTTTATGTCTGTGATTAAATCAAAGCAATTGTAGACAACCTCTTGAGGATAAAGCAGGCTGTTTATTTTATGTTTATTACCGAGTATTCTTGGAAAATTCCTATGTACTGTTTATGAAGTAGACATTTTTAAGAAATTTTTTGGACATATTTTGTTAGAAATGTAAGATACTGCCGGCCATTTATTGGTCATTTTTATTAGACAAGTTTTATCCAGTTTTGAAATAATTTTATTGCTCAGATTGACCGATGAATTTAAAAATATACAATGTAAATATACGAAATAAAAAGGCACCATATAAATTAGTTACATGGTCACATATATTGAGTGCCACACAGAGAGGAGCGTGTACTACTGAATTCGTGTTTTCTTTGTACATAATATTTTTGACTTATATATACTTTCGAGAAAGTTCTGGGACCACAAAACTGATTGGTAATTCGTCAACAGAATAATGTTCGAAGGGTAAAACTGATCACCGGAACATGTTACTAACGCAATCGCGAATAATCATAATTGTCTTTTAATCAAGGAGGAAACGATTTTTGAGTGGCATTGTCGAATTCGGCTCATTATTGTGATCAGGCATACATATGGGTCGTTCACGTCAACAGGATCAAATGTGTACCTAAAATTTCGATTAACCTATCAACATTTAAGGTCACAAAGTTCTGGCAATTTAGAAAATCCAATATAGAACATAAAATGCCCCTGAAATCCATGTTTTAATGGAATATTCAACCAAGACCGCAGTGGAATATTTTAATTTGAGAAATGTACTCCCACAAAGCACATAAAACTAACTTTGAGACTTCTTATGGCGAATGCTAATGGAAATCCGAATACAAAATAGCGTAACAAAAATGGAGAACGTTAAAACACCACAGATTCCATTTTATGGGAAGAAATTCAAGATTATTTTAAACTACCGATATAAGACTTTTAGAACTTTGGATATCATTTTAATGTTGAAATTTTAAAATTGAAAATGTCGGATATTGAATCGTCATCGAACCGCCATAATTAGTCCAACTCTATTGCAACTACCTTTTCTATCTACTTTTTGGACCTAATATATTTATAGTTTAGTGATTTCTGGGGGAAAATAACATTCAGTGACTCAAATCTCCGCGAGTGGATACTTTCAAGATCATAAAATCATTTGTTGTGGTAGAATAGGTTTCATGGTTGTATAAAATCCGCCATTTTGTATTCGGAATTCCACAAATTTTGCATTTGCAATCGAATGTTTCAAACTGAGTTTTACATGCTTTTGAATGTACATGTCTCAAACTAGTAAATTTTACTATCATTTTGGTAGAATGTTCCATGAAATGCGATTTCAGGCGCTATATTTATGCACCATATTGGATTCTAAAAGGCCGGAACTTTTTGGAAAGGCGAACATTTTGATCCCTGGATATCTGGTTAGGTTAGTCCAAATTTTGGGGACACTGATGACTAATTGACGTGAAACGTCTTATATACCTATATAACCATGAGATTAATAACATTGAAAATCAGCAATCCGAGTATAAGACGCAATATTACGCTGATCTTGGCTGATCATTATAAAACGATTTTTCATACTTATTAATTGGAATTAGAGAGTAAGTGTTATAATATGTCTACATTCAAATGCCAATACAGCATTCTGCTGGCACTTGCACTCGTTCAGTATTTTTTAAGAGGTCATGTTAAAATATGCACTATATCGTCACAAGTTGCACTGCTCAAGTAATTTTTAGGTTATGTCTAAGATTTGTTCGACACTTTTTGTGCACAATAATTATATAAAAATGTCGTATACGTGGAATCTATTTATTTTGAAATAAGATATGTACATTTTATGCATACAAATGTTGAACAATTAATGGTCATTTTTCTTCTCTAAGAATTAGCTAATTTTGTATGAGTACTTTGCTTAAGGGGTTCTAAAGTGGTCTGTCGGTAAGATAGGAAATTTCGCTAAAAAACATAAATTCAAGATGACTGAATTAAATTTTCAAAATTCGGACTCTGTAAGGACAATTCTAAGCACTATAAACAGTTTCCTAGGAAATACCAAAGATATTGAGTGAGAACTGACCGAGAATTTTCGGAAAAAAGTGATTTTTATTTATTTCCAAAAATTCTCGGTCAATTCTCAATTAATTTCCTTGACATTTTTTAGGACACGGTCTATAGTAATTAAAATTGCCTTTACAGAGCCCGAACTTTGAAAAATCGGTTCAGGCATTTTTATTTACGGTTTTTAGTGAAAATTCCTACTTTATTGGACGAGCACTTCAGAACCCTCTTAAGATATGTTTTTCTCTATGGTATGCAATTATTCGGTATTTAATGAAATTTGTTTATCTTATATATTATTTATGCATAATAATTTCCTAATAATTATTAGTTAATTGCTTTCAATTTCTACCAGATAAAAATCACAACTGTATTTGTGTATTATATACGACTGCAAATCCGTGATATTTTCGAATATAGGTTGAAGTGACATTTGGAAACGAAGTAGTTGCTGTTTGGTTTAGCTTTAAATTGCTTTTGCATAAAAGATTGAGATCTTCGTCAAGTATAAGAGAAATTAGCGGATGGCGAACTAAGTAAACTTTGCCAAAAAAGGCGTCATCGAGTTTTAAACTTATGTTCAGCCATTTCTATAAAAGATTACGACAACGGGTTCGTGAATCATTATATCTGTTCATTAAATTCCACTGAGCCCGAAAGGTAGTTTCATATTTTCTTCGTTTCTATATAAATGAACAGAACACATTCGCCGTCGACTGTAAATCACCAGTGGGAGAAAAGTTGACAGAGGAATAAAAATTAAAATGTATTGTGCTAATTCGTAGACAACCTCCAGTGATGTTTGCGAGTTAGTATATAGTTAAATCTTCTTTTACATCATTTTTTGTTTCAGCAATAATTATTAGTAAAAACATGAATCTCATTCCATGACTTCTTCTAAAGAACCTGGCTCTAGAATTATACTTTTATATAACACACCGATTTTCACTAAAAATAGATGAATGTCCAAATTTACGGGGAAAGCACATCTGTCAAATAAGGTGGTTGATGTTTTCACCATTTCAAATTACCATTTAAGCTGTTTGCTAACATGGTGGCGAACGGAGAATTAAAATAGAAATATGATTATCATTACTAAAACCTGTTATTGCGGGATAATATTATTAATTAAAAGAAAGAGTTAATTTCGATGTAGACATATTTAATAAAGACATAAAAGCATGTTCGTAAGTAGGTAGGAAAATAAGGTATAACATCATTAAAGTAAAAAACAAGAGAATAGTGCTCTGATGAGGTTCGATAAGATGAAGATAAACTGACATATACAGGATAACATAAAGGAAAAAGAGAGGTACACAACAAAGGTAGATAAAGAAGTAAGGCAAAGCAGAAAGAGGTAATCACTGGGTAGCAAGTTAGATGGATAAAGATGAAGCGTATAGGAATTTACAAGCTATAATACGGCTACCATGGTAGTAAAGCGTTGCAGTTATATATCAGTAAGCGAAAATGATCGCTCGACGTCCGAGAGCATACTGTACGATTTTATTACCGTACCTCGATCCTCTACTGAGATCGTTGCGAAATGTACACCGGTATGTGCGACTGCCATCCAATGGCAAATATGTTTTTATTTTTTTTTAATTTATGTCACTCTTAAGAAAAAGAACATCGTATAAATAAATATTTATGAGTTAAAAAACATTTTTCATTTTCTTCCGATGAACTTATTTTTCAAACATAAAAATATTCAACATGTTGTCAAATATACATTTCATTATCAATTTAATACACATTTAACGTAAATGTCTGAACCTTCCGGTACACAGATTAAGCACAGTACCTAATACAATATTTTGTAGTTTTCTGGGAGACATAAATTTCGAATTACGCACTTTAAGCATGATATAAAATAGAATTTTTAACGCTCCGGGAGTAGAACTGGATTTTGCGCCCTGCAGTGAAATCTTCGGGCATAAATTATCCAACCCCATGCCCATCATTTTACACAGAATCGCATACAACATGGGCGAAATATCGATGTTCATGTGCTACAAACTTCGAACTCGTCGAAGATCGTTAATTGCGTCCTTGTTACATAATATACTATTGTAACTAATGCAAAAAAGTGCATGTATATAGAATGGCCAATCGATACGAAATAGTATACCTGTCAGCCTATGCGAAAGATGTATGTCATAGAGGAAGATTTCGATGAGGGACCTGGCTGTGCGAGGTCGAAAGTCCAAATCTTGGAGGAGGAGTGCATTAAAAAGATGTTAAAAATAATAGCTCGAAATAATTCCAAACCTTTTTATTGCGGTTCTGACATTTCAAACAATAAAATGATTATTAGGTCAGAATTAGCTATGGAAATGTATCTTTTATAGTTTATGAGTCATTACAGTGACAATAATGGGCTAAAAATATTTCTATTTAAAATATACATCATGAATATTAGTTGAACATTTAATGAAATAATTTACTGTAGTCATTTATCTGGTATATTTATCACTCTACATTCAATCAATATCCATCAAAAGTACCCAATAACTTATATACTTTAGAAGATTTGGATTTCGTAATAACATGCACAGAAGTTGAAGATAATTTAGTTTGTAACTTCTAGACCATAAAATTAAATCATAGGAGAAGCTTTTGGATCAGCAGTCAGTATTGCATTAAGCCATTGTCGCTATCGCTATGAGCAGCGTTTTAAAAGAAATGGACTTTGACTAAAATAATTAAAACGTATTCTAGAAAATCTTATATTAGGTAGATAATGTATTCTTTATTGAAAAATGATAATTACGAGGTCGAAGTTTCTGAATAGGTGACTGTCAAATTAGTTAACGATACTAATTTTAAAGAATGTATCGAAGCAAATAAAATAACGAAACTGCAAATGTATAACAAAGGATAAAAAGTGATCGGTATACAAGATACCGAAGTAAGAAAGCCTTTTAAAAATTTGAAAAGGCCGACCCGTCAATCGGTACCCTGGAATCGGCTGAAGACATAGAGCGTATATCGCCCTAGATGGAGGATAACATTTTCCGATGAGTTATGTATAAAAGTTACATGCGATGGTATGATTAAAACGTGAATGTTTGAAATTTCTATGTAGTTTATACAATATAATTTTCTGGTAGTAATGAAATAAATAAATACAAGTAGAAATTTGTACTAAAAACCCACCGGCATATTAGTGACTTATTACGAAGTTTCAGTAGTAATATGTATTGATTGCTGGTCTTCAACAAAAATTTTGGAAAATAGGCCGAATTATTATTGATATGATTTTCATAATTATTTATTGTGCGACGTAAGATAGGTTATGTAGAATATACTTTCTTAAATAAATTTATCAACCTGAGAAAAATCTACCCCAACCAAGGATTGAAACCAGATATTCTGCTGAG
Organism: Trichopria drosophilae; assembly: GCA_030407085.1. Taxonomy (NCBI): domain Eukaryota; kingdom Metazoa; phylum Arthropoda; class Insecta; order Hymenoptera; family Diapriidae; genus Trichopria; species Trichopria drosophilae. The sequence goes on along the minus strand of CM059582.1, from coordinate 9,607,217 downwards.
TGCAGGTCGAAAAACGGACAAATCAAAAAGCCGACAGGTGAAAAACAACCGACAATCAAAAAGCCGACAGTAAAACAACCGATACATCAAACTCTGTCGCCTTTGATCCCATATACATTAGCACAAGAATAACTTATACTCGAACGTAGAAAGCATGTTGATAAATGCGGGTTCAGTTCAAACGAGATATATTGTTTATCAAAAAATGATACATCCCTATGCAGATGTAACATTAACTTCTAAAATAGTAAATGCAAACTTATTTTATAGTTACATTTAATCTGAAATTATCTTTTAAAAAATATTTCCCCTTAAAAATATTTATTACACATTTAATAACATAAGTAAAACTACCGCTAAGTACTGTATCAATATTGACTTATTTCGACAAATCATTAATAATTTAACCATGCAAATAGTACTGGTACTATTTATTTGGTATCTGGACTGAACTACATCCCGACGTTATTTCTTACCAATGACAATTTCATCACTGAGAATAATAAAACTCTCAGTTTCGTCAGTACTGATTTGCTACACCAATCTGACAAACTCCGGCCCTAGTAGAAAATTAATTCAGTTTTTTGCTAGTTTCTATCCGATTTACAATTTTCTATGTTAAAGGTCTAGGGAAACTGGGCAGTGTAACCAAAAACTTGACAGATTTCCACCAGGGGGCGCGGTCGGCAGAATGTTATTTCTCATCGATGCAAATACTGGCAGCTAGTATTGTGTCAGTACTAATTTGCACCGTCTGTCAGTACTCTTTTAATATCGAATACAGAATTGGCTACCTGTACTGGATCAGTACTTTAGCGATATTATTGACAGTTTTGATTAATTGTCGTAAGCAGTACTGGTTATCAATATTGGATCAGCTGTTCACCGATGTTTTGCCAGTACCGACTCATTTCCGTTAATCCGTACTACCTGGAAGAATTCGGTTGGTATTTTCTCGGAGTTTTACTCCGCCGATTCCAACCTGGGATAAAACAAAAAAACCAATAAGAGAATAATGAATAATAAATAAATATAATAGAAAAACATTTAATGACATCTCTATGCAGCATAATAAGGCTATTCAGAATGTGATCGGAACGTAAATACCTGTAAAGCATTTTATCAGTGTCTAATCGATGTGAAATCTTAACATCGACCTTTACGGAATACAAAACATCTGAAGAAAGTAGAACGACTAATCAGAGTGAATCTTAATGAACCTATTCAAGAAATTTCAAACTTGATCGGATGACAATAAAATCTGTTACAAATAAGGCAGAGGAACTTGTGCAATATTATCAGTAATGCAGCTCCCTTATTTCACAACTGAAACTGTTTATCATTATATTCTCATTGTGTTCTAATAATCGACGAACCGATAACAGTTACACAGATTTTCTGAATGCAATGTGTTCATATATACTGAAAATCGTTATTTATAATTTTTATAACGTAAACCTATTTATTGGTTACATGACAAGAGAGCACGAATAAAAAGAACACACGACAAAAGAGCAAAATGGAAAAAACGCATCAACATACAAACCAATATACGTGTAAATTTCAAAAGTAGTTTGAAAAAAAGGAAAATTTCGATCATCAAATATTCCCATTATTTTTGCAGTAAAGTAACAATTCGTAGATAAAATTAAACTAAAAGCCACTGAAATTTGGTAAATAACGAGTGATTCGGACTTAGATGAGGCAAGTGATGGAAATTATTGAAATAATAATAAAATAGTAATTTTGTATTGAAATTCCACATTAAATTCCATGTAGCAACTTATTAACGAATATTGAAAACTCATAAATTTGGAATTTCTATGGTTTCACTGGATATTTTTACATTTTCGGTGAATATTTTGACTGCAAAACCAGGGACAATATTTTAATTCGCCAAAAAATCTATCTTTTAAAATTGACAGTTTTTTTTCTATTTTACATGGCATTATTACACTTGAAGGGCAAGCAATTAGATATAGTTCTTCGATTTGGAATTTTAGCTTGATCATCAAAATCGAACGATCCGATCAAAAGTTATGGACATTAAATAAAATCCGCTGCACAACAGGTGTCTCTCTCCTAGACATTAACAACATTCACAATTTTTTTTTTCAAGGCAATAATTTATTAGACCAAATATCGGTTCTGTAATACTTTCTTATAATTCTGAAGTTCTATACAATAATCGTAATAAATGCAAATACCGATCGCTCAGTTCTGTACTTGCGGATTCTTTTGTATATCTTATTCCGCAATCAATTTATCAAATATTAATTTGCACATGTAATTACCTAATTTTCCTCTGGGATTGAATAAGAACATACGATTAAAATATGTATAAACGTGTAATTTGTTCACACTTCCTCTAGTTCGATCGCTGATTATGTACTTCCAAAAAATGAAACTTAACGGCATTGGCATAAAGGTGTATAAAATCTAAAGATGTTTTTAACAATAAGTATTTAATAATATATGTGATGGTAAGTCTTGGTATGTATCGTTCATATGTGAATAATTGTTTGGGTATAAACGCAAATAAATCAGACGTAACTGGTATCTCAGTTCACGTCAAGCGCGCTATTTTATGATCTTCTTAATTGTAAAATGTTGCAATCGATGACTATTGGGTTTGATATTAAAAGGATAAAAGAGAAAACATCCCTCTAGCGTGTAAAAATGGAACTATTGTGAAAATGGATTTGGCACCACGATGTCAATTTGTTCTTTTCAGCAGGCCTAATGACATCCCGATAAGTAGTTAATACAATATATTAATATGACAATTAATTAAATTATATTAAATTTGAGTCGAATTATGTGAATCTAATTATTGCCAGCAAACAACGAAAAGTGTTATCAATTTACATTGAGAGACCGAGTAGTCGGATTTTTTAATCTACCCACTACTTTTGTGTAAACACATTTTGTGGTGAACGCATTCCTATAGTATTAAACATTGTTTATGAATCTCTCTATAATTTTCTATAATTCCTTTTTTATATGAAAAATAATAGATTACTTTAGAAACACGGAACAAAACGAAATAAACCGTGGATACATTCCGTTTCATATGTATTTGTTTGTGATACGTTTATATTTGTTTTTCAAGAGATCCACTCGAGAATACGGCAGGAGTCTTGGTAAACAAGTACATATCTCATGTAAATAAAGTATAGTGTACAAACATATGATATTTTCTCCGTGTTCTTCGTAAAAATTAGAATATTTAAATTAATTATCAGGCATCGATATGATGATGAATCCTTCGTTTACATATATAGAAGCAATTAGACTTTTGTAGTTTCTAACGGGTGCACCTCAAAAACCCGAAAAATCACAAAGCAGACACTTCAAAATCCCGACATTTCAAAATACATATACCTCCGATTGGTGCTTTCACTACATAAAAAAATGATTTCGGGTCGCCGTCCTTGAAGTCTCACTTGAAGGTTATTTCAAGGTCAGAAATGTTGGACCAAGGGATTAATTTTATAGGTCACTAAAAGGTCAACCCGGATTATTTATTACGTGTATTTGGAAGTAATCGTTAATTACATTTTCAGAATATTTAGGTTTTGAAATGTTTAATTTTTGAATCTCTGTTTTTTGAAATGTCTGGTTATTGAATGTCGGGATTTTGATATGTCAGTTTTGTGATGTGTCCGGTTTTTGAGGTGCATCCCTTCTAACTGCTCCCAGAGATCACAAATGTTGCTGTAAGGTCATAATAAAATTTCAGGGGTAAGCTGGTTACATTACCTGTAGGTTGAGGAACCTTCACATAACCTTACGCTAACGTTATATGTTAACATGATAATCATCGAACAAACTTATTACATGGAGGTTACACGGCAAATCTCGAAGCCCTCACAGCCAATAGGAGTAAGATAGTTGTAAATTTATATACAAATCGTACAATAACTTAGTATATCTTATCTTATAAGAGAAATAATAAATATAATTCCAAACCCATTTTCATCCCGGGAGTCGAACAAAGCTGCAAGGGTTGTTATAACATCTGGTGCCGGATAGCAGTAACTGAGTCTGTAATATTAAATGTTTAATTATCTACAAGATTATCTTCTTACATTAACGTAACACTTTAGGTACGTTGCAAAAAACCTTATTTTAATATATGACAATGTTTTGAATGAATGTTAAGGTTATAACCTTCTTGTACCCTTGTCATAATGTTGGGATCTGTAAGGGTACCGATAAGAAGCACACTTGTCTGGTTCTTTTTGTCGGGTCAAATAAAGAACCGTAATAATTCCCATATTATTCAACATAAAATCTTCATAATTATAATATGTGTAATGATTTTCTGGACCTTTCCCACATTTTATGCAACATCATGATGAGTTTTCAATGTTTTTGGCGTCATCAAGTACGCCGACTTGTCGGCTCGTATGGCTTAAGCCGTCGGAAAGTGGTCACTAGGCAGACCCTGAATATTCAAGAAGTGCGGTCAAGCCCGTCCTGGTCGTCTCAGCCGGTTGCAAAAGCCTGCTTCCATGCCGTGTACATGTAAGACCTAAAGGTGGGGCTATAAGGAACCCGTTCGGTCGCGTGGCCCGCCCACGCCTGCGCCAGGGCATGCAGCCTCAGCTTACTCTCGAGGGAACACGTATACCGCTTCGTAAATACGTCGCTTTTTTTGGAATTCTTTGGCCTTCGAGTCAAGATCGGCAAAAATAAACGATTCCCTTTGTGAAGAACGCGAATTGAAGCGTTCTCCCCGTCGCATTATTCTTTGATTTGCAATTAACAGTGATTGGCGAATAAATACATCACCTTTCGTTGTGTGATCGTTTGTAAAGAAGCAATCATTAATTACAATTTATACGGAAATTATAACGGAATAATGCCTTACTTTTATGTGCTTTTTCATTACTGCATAAATAATTTTTCGTTCGTGAGAACGGTTGTATTCATTACGTGATCTGGGTGCTATTTAACTTTCTTTAAAGTTGATATGTTGTACCGTTATTGCAATCAGCCAAGAAACAGCTGATAGCGCATATCATTGTTATTTTTATTTTGAAATTCAATATCTTACGAAAACTCGTAACTGGAAGCATTTCTCAATATTTGAAAAAGAATATTTCTTGTTTTACAATTCGACCAAAGTTACAAATGACAAATTATTGAAATATTCACAATGTAAAATGATAACGCTTTGCTACTAGCTGCACATACCTGAAGAATGACGTTTACAGCTTTTATTCAAAGATTAACTATAAAGTTTACTATATATTAATTATTAATTACGAGTTACCCATTTACATAAAGAGTAAATAATTTATTCCAAACTTATTGTAGTTCAGTAGTGCATAACTTACTAGCCAATAGAAATGCGATTTTAGATCTTCGGTTTAAAACAGTTTTTATGAACTAAATTTCTACAATTGTTCCATTTCACCAACATTTCAAGTCACAGCATCCTTGATTTGTACTTCATATAAAGCATTCTCAGATCTTTGATCAAACACTTTACTGAAGCTAGTCTATCTCAATATAGTTCAGCTTATAACCTGAAAATATTTCAAAGTATGTTTGGTATGCGATTGCATTTTAAATAAAGAGTTTTCCTGACCGCTCGTGAAAATTATTTAAGTGCGAACTGGAGTATTGGTAATACGGTCGGTAGACAAAAACTAAATTATATTGACGTTTCGGCTATTATGTTGGCCACCTTCAGAAATTTATTAAATAAAAATGGTGTCCCTTAAAAAGAAACCTAACATACTTGCACTTTCATGAAACTGTATTTTACATAAAAATAAAATTAATAATACAATACAACATTCCATTTTCTGTTACTCAATCGCATATCTTGATTTTTCATGTAGTTAATGCAACGATTATGCATAGATATGTCTATGTCTATAGTCTTGTGTGCCTTACATTGTGCGATATTAATGTGTAATGTGTGGGTAAAGATTTTGGGAAGTTCCAATCTACAAAACAGGGTTGTAAATAAATGAACCGGTATTTCAATCAACAAGAAACTTGGTTGTATTCGTACTGATATTAAGCGCAAGGTACACCGATCCATGATTAATTGGCCAGCCCGTACGCACCAATAACCAAAATTATCTTTCTATATCGCGATCAGTCATTCATCATATTCGTTGATCTGTTCCTTGAAAGGATCGTGAGCAGCATCTGAAATACAAGTTTTTCAAGTTATTGTACATCAAAATCATGAATATATGTCAAATGATCCAATCTATGTTATTTCACTTTTTTGTAATATCCATTGGTAAACATGATCTATAGGAATACTTTTAGACGAAAGGAAAATTTACTTTAAATCACCCTAACAAAAAACTAATTTATTGTAGATATGGACTCTTTAAATGTGGCAAACTAACCGTTTTCAAAATTGTAAACAACCTTTCTTAACAGTTGAACTATATATGTTACTATAAATAAAATTACTTCTTTACTGTTCTTGAAAATGGAATCCGCGAAAATCAGTGATTTTTGCAAATATACTTCGAATTTTCAGGTATATTAATTTATAATATGAAAGAGGGTTATACAAGTAACAATGAAACATGATGTGGGATCTGAAAGTCTGATAGTGACATCCCCAGGTACAAATTTGTACTAAAAACCCACCGGCATAGTACTGACCCAGTACTGTTCGCCTGAGTTTCAGTACTGTCCGTCGATACTGGATCATTACGGGACCAATTACGGGATCTAACGCTATACAGTACTGACTGTCGTAGTCGCTGAGTAACAAGTCAGTACCTTTCTTCCGCATTAATATTTACTGGTTGGTAGAACTTAAAAAAAGTGCAACAAAATTTTGTTTCCCTAAAAGAAAGAGTCGTTTCTGAATTTTGCTCCAGAATCAAAATATGATTGCCAAAATAGCTAATTAGCTCTACTTTTTGAGATATTGAAGGTCAAAGCCGTCAAAAACTAGATTCTAGACATTTTTGAGCATCTATTCCCAGACCGAAAAAATAATGTTGTCCCACCAGTAACAGTTAATTCTGATAGGGTTTTTTAGACAGAATCCCAATATGTATGCCAAAATATTGAAGTAGACCTACTTTTGCACAAATTAAAGGTCTAATTGGTAAAGAATCATTTTTAGGAAATTTTTTCTGCAATTTTCTCGAAAAGTACCCAAAACGATAATGAGTTTCAAGTTCGTCGACATATTGGATCCACCATTTTGGATTTCATGATGTTTATGCGTTCCATTCTAAAGCATAGATCTGAGAAATATCGAAAACAACTCGTTTGTTGTCCCCTTTGACCGTCAACATGGCCATAAACTAGGTCCACATTAATATTTTGTCAAACATCTTTGCGGGTAAAAATCCTATCAGAATTGACTCTTACTGGTAGGAGAACTGTATCCTTTTGAGCGGGGATATATGCTCTGATGATTGATGAAAAATTACTGAAATCAGATTTTTTACCATTTTTGCCTTCAATATCTCAAAAACTGGAGCGGATATTTTCGCGGTCATATTTGAATTCTATGCAAACAAAAACAGTGCAAAACTATTACTGATTCACCCTTTTGTAATTATTAAAACATGCCTGATTCGTCCTGTTTTTTTAGTACTGTCCCGAGTCCGAATGTCTGTGCTAACATCAGTACTAAATGGTACTGAAACGACTTTACTGTCCAATGTTGCAGTACCTCTTCAATGTTGAATATGAATACCCACAATTAGTATTGAGTCAGTTTCGATTCTGGTAGCGAATTCCGGCGTACCTCTGACATATTTTCTAGGAGCAATAGTCATTTAATATCATGACATAATACTATCAGTAAGTGCTGTATCAGTATTGACTTATTTCGATAGTCACTAATAATTTGACGCTGAAAATATTACTGGTAGTCAGTGTTGGATTAGTACTAATTTGCTACATTATTCAGTACTGATTTAATACCGAGTGTAGTAATGGTTACCTTTACTGAAATAGTACTGGCAAACTCCGACGGTGGAGTGTTATTTCTTACTGACGTAAATACTGGCAGACAGTATTGTATCATGACTAATTCCACTCCGTCAATCAGTACTCGTTCAATAGCGAATAGTACTGGTTACTTGAACTGCATCAGTACTTTTGTGATGTAGTTGACAGTAATGATGTATTATTGGATACCAGTACTCAATAAGTACTCTAAAAATGTATTAACGATTGTGATTTATTGCCGTAAACAGTACTGGATAGCAGTACTGGATCAGCTGTTCGACGGTGTTTTGACAGTACTGATGCATTTCTATACCGGCTGCCAATACTAGGGTTAGTATCTTGCCTGGGTTTCACTCCGTTCATTTCTATCTGGGTACTGTTGGTTGTACGGGTAAATAATAAACAAAGAATTTTGAAAAATTAAATTTTTTATATATAGTGGAAATCGTTTTGATGTGGAGACTGAAAGAAGAGGAGATTGAGATGTCGCCAATGGCTGCATCGTAAAGTTTGACGACCATATTTCAACGGAGGTTCTTAACATGAGCTAGTGAAGTAATACACTAAAGTGATATATGTTCTGAATGATTCTATATTGTACATGAAGATACGAAATAAATTTTTCGTGATTCTAATAATTCACCCAACGACGTCACCCAAGCACATTTTAATAAAATCAATTGAGTTTACTGGAACAAAGCTTATTTTATTAATACAGACACTGTCATTGGAATAGTTATGAGAATACTTGTCAAAAGTATTTGATCAGACTAATTTATTGTAGATTCCAATTTCATCCAAGCTGAAGAATCTGTTTTATTTGAATAGTAGAATATATGTGGTGATAACGATAAAAAGCAATAAATATTTTAAAAATTTATAAACAAGACGCATTGAAATGATTTCAGTGTATTTTATATATTTTTTACGATACCAATGGAAATAATAAAGAAAGATACATCGTCCATCAAACACTCAGCCCAATAACGCATTTGACCGCCATCCGACATGCAATTTTTCAGTTCGAACCATATATATCTCTAGCTGGCAACTTCGATACTCGACCTCGAGATTTCTCGAGCGTTGTCCAGGAGTATTTCATATTTGCGTTACATTGCCAATTCGACACGCCAAGAGATCACCTGACATCTTGACAGGCAGATGGTCCGTTTATCACGGTTCTGATCTCCGCAAGATCGCGTTCTCTACTCATCACCTTGCTTGGTTATTACCACCTACCAAAAAGAAATAATTCGGAATTCTTCGAAATGTCTACTTATACGATTGCTGTATGAATGGGATGCTGAATTTTGTCATCGCGAATTAGTTACGCGCAATCAACGGCGAAAACCATTGATCAAAGATATATTAATGCGATTTTGAGTCTGCCTCACGAAAAGAAATTGTTTGTAAATGAGAAAATATGTCGTACAAACATATAAATTGCCAGCAATCCACGACATAAATTAAAACCACAATACTTTGTAATCACATATTTCACTTTACCGCTGTTGATGAATTTGACATTAAGAGTACATGACTAAATTTAGGAAACTTCTGTTGTGAAGTATGATTTCCAACACTGTAATCGATGTACCCAAAAGGTTTTAACATACTTATTTTATTTATTCAATTTGTGATAATCAATATTAATTGGACATAGTCATTGTACTAATTTGTGAATTAGTCCATATACTTCTTGAAAATATTAATATACTTCTTAAAAAAGGTAATGTTTATGTTATAAAATTTACATTACAAGTTTTCTGCATAAATAAGCGGAAAAAGAAAGTATTCATGTATGATGTTATGGGTACATAGAACTGGTATAATTTTTGTTCATTCTAAAATTCTCTTATTGTTAATGGAGTTTCTGGTTATAATAGATAGATACTGATTTGGAATCGTCAAGTTCGATAATAAAGATAATAATATTAGAATTTCATGTATAAAATGACAGAAACGTCAAATTTTTATGCATACGTAAATTTTGTAAATTCTTGGATTACGCAATATGTAATTTTGGGATATTTTCTTTAATAAGTGAATTCGCAACAAAAAGATGTACACTTAAGTGCGGAAAGTGCCTTGAAGATAATGACGCAAGTGAGAATATTCACCATAACATCTTACCACCAGATACAAGATGATAAGAAACTGCATCCGAAGAGCACTGCTGAAAAATGATAACGCATTCGCACTGCACGAATAGAGAAAGTAGCCGTGGGTAGCGAAGCTGGTAAAAAAAGAAGTGCTTAAATTTAAAAGTTGACAGGTAAGATTGTATCCGTATCTGCGGGCTTAATGGTATGTGTATTCATGTATATATTGTCAATGCGTATTACGCATATGACAATTTAACAATTCAAATAAAAGTGAAAATATGAAATGCATATCTTGTGCTACTGGCAGACTACGGTAAGCCAACGTTTGACATTAATTTTTGAGTTTTGGTGAAAAGCAAAATAGTCTACCCAAAGGCCACAAATGAACTTCAAATTTTGCACATATTGTGAGATTATAAATAATTATCATTTATGTATGGACGCCTTGGTAACTAAAAAGTTATTGATTCATTCAAAGAATATGAAATAAGCAATTCGAATTTTCAAAATATATTTCACTAAAAATCAATGCAGTGATATCTTAACCCATTCATTCCTAATGAATTATTTTGCTGCGTTTCACACTTTTACAGTTTTCAGAAGCAAAAGGTCGGATCCATGAAATTTGTTCTTGCATAATTGCCGTAAATAGAATTGGATTTAAATTGGTTCTAAGACTTACAACAATTTCCGAATTTCGAAGTGCATAAAATAGACTAAGTTTATACCAAGATTTTTCTCCGTCATTATTAAATTAATGACTAAAATTATCATGCGTCTATGAACTACAATTATACTGATGCTAACAAATAACTAGTATTCGATTTCGCCTCCCGTCTATTTGATATGTAATTTAAAAGGACAGGCATGTTTAAATACAGGAAACTTTTATTTTTGTATGTTACGGGTACTTTTATGAACCTTATTCTTACATGGGGAACCTAATTTGAAGTGTTCTCTACGCTTCATCCTTTGTGAAGAAACGATTCTTGGTCCATTAACAGGAGGGCCAACTTCGTCATTTTCTTCGTAGGTCATGTCGGATATTGATTTTTACAATATACTTAATTGTGAAACAGAAGTCGTTTTTACTGGATTTTTAGGACACTTCAAAATATTTTTCGATAAGCTTAGACTAAATTGGTGAAGAACCAATTATTTCTTACGTGTTTTCGCTAGTTTGAATTTATTTGTTTATAAAAATTTAGAGCATTCGATGCAGAAATATCGATAATAGTAGAAAATACACTTACATCAGCTACCAATTGCTTTTTCGTTTACAACTATATTACTACAGTGTACTATGAAATTATTACCAACGCCGCCTTTAGTTGTATTATAATATTGAACAACCTAAGACATTTTCTTCGGTTCAGGTCCAATATTAGCAGTATTATGCATTGTGCTCTGGATAACAGAGTAATTTTTTTTCTTGCTAATATAAGAAATCAACATAATAATTTCGGTGAATTTGAATGAGGAATACAATAGTGATTGTTATTTCTCTACCAAGAGCTTAGGCGGAATACTTCGTTTTTGCGCTTTGGACTAACAGTCGTCAGATTCTTGGCTAATAATTTTCGACCTAAACCGTAAAAAGAAAGAACATTTTCCAAGGTTATATTGTGCCCATTCAACCCTGGAACTCAATCGAGAATAACTTCCTCCTTGATTAGTTAATTTTCTTAGATATGTGCATATTCCACACGTGTGAAGTTTGAGCGCAATTGAGGAGCCAAAATTGTATACCGGTCTTTTCAGATTTACTTGGAATTTACTGCCAGAACGGCCACTGTACATAAAAAGTAATTATTCGTGATACGTTAATGAGGATTGCAAAAAAGGGGAAATTACTCAACTTGTCGAATTTGTCTACCGTAGATCAATTGTGTCTACGTTTGACAAGATCATCAAATGGAAGAGTGGTTGACGATATATAGGCCGCCCAAAATTGGAATCGAACAAGTCATCAACTAGTTAGTTTTTCGACCTGAAAATATACACGGATATTAGTTACAACATATTTACAAAACTAACATCTGTAATTAACTTGTAAACTCCTCCAAGAATCCAACGCCAAGATATGCATGGAACAAATTTCTATCCACGTCGTTATGGTTTTCGCTGAATTTCTTTCTTCCACAATTACTTTCGTTTTGAATGATTACTTTTTCAATCACAGGTGGGAAAAAAATAAAGCAGCTTCTAGAATTCTCTTTACACATGCGATATCATAATGAGTAAGTGTAGGTTTTATTGTTATCACATTTTCAGCACAAGCACGGTCAGCTGAAATGCCAAAAGACATTCAGTACAAAATGAAATAAAAAAATTATATACTAGCCATGTTTACCAATACAATGTCATGTTTACAAATTAAAAGAGGATCTGCACTAAAACATGATCTATCTAATGTTTCTTTCGTCAGTAGTATCTTATTCATCCAAAAATTCAATGATTGATTCGTCACTCAATAATATTTCGCATCTAAAAATTTCACAAAAAAAAAGTAGTATTTTCACAATAATTATGGCAAACGTAGAATTCCAAGAAGTATTTTCGATCAACTCTAAACTGTGATTATCGAAATAATTCAATACTTTCGATTAGTTAGTGCTGGAATCTTTTATCTCGTATATCATTCACTTACTACAAAACGTATTAATACCTACATATAACATATTTTGATATTATCTCAGACATGGAATTTTTGAGGACGTAAATACGATTTTACGCCCGAGAATTGGGGCGTAACAGCAATTAGATGTAGAGGTCGAAAATGATTATTCAAATCTTGCCCAAAATTTGAAATGACTGCAATTAATTTATAGGACATAATTAAAACAGCACGCATTTCGTTTAAGATATTCTATCCATTAAGTCATAGATGCGCAAACTTATACATTTAATTGTATTTTAAATTTTCCAATTGAAAACAAATTTTTGTTTGAAAGCGACCTGCGGATCAGTCTACAGTTAAGTATGAGATACGCCACCCCGACTCTATTAAAAAATCTCGTTCCAAGTTTCATTTTTGTACACATAGCGGTTTTAATAGAGTATTACATGAAGGATTTACTTGGACCGTAAGCACTATGCCATTAATAATGTTGCCAGCATCACAATTTAAGCAGGAATACATCTACAAAACTAAGAAGAAGTAAACTAAATTAAACTTCTAAAAAACTAAGACTTGCAGAAGACACTTGTAATAATTTTCATTCTCGGTACGAAATTTTAATAAAATTAGATTATGTAGTGCACAAAGTTATTAATTATCAGATAATATTATTTCGAACAATGGATTTATGTCATGCTTGATTATAAAGTTTGGCAAACGCTCCTTGAACACTCATCTTGAATTCTCCTTTCGCATTTCCAAGTAACAAAAAAATCGCAAATCTTGGCAACGTCCGAAAACAACTTAAAATCTTCATATTTATCGTAATATCAACACGAAGTAAAAGATCAGTTATTAAGACATAGAAAAGTTGTAATTGAATATGAAGGTGTATCTGTACATACGTGTGTTAATTCCATTATCAATGTAATGTAAACTTATAGTAGTTTTTAACAGCATTTTCTATTGATTAAAAAATGTAATATCTTACAGTCTCAAACGCGGTTTATTTAATATTGTAGTTACGGCAACTGTGACTGCGAAAAATAAGGACTTCTAATTAAAATGCAATCTTTCTGATAAACGAATATTCTGAACACGAGTTTTATCGTTGCTTGTCTCAAAGTTAATATAAAGTGTATGCGTTAATTAAGCAGTGCTACTTAATACAATGCCCGCATGTGATCACCCACACATTTCTTTTTCTATACCTGTTCAGGCTGTGTCGTTTATATCCGGCGTCGAACAAGTCTTGTCCTCCAGTTTGAACTTTCCAGTAATCTATCAGTCATGTCAACTTAATTAATATTTATCAAAGATTTTCTTCATGAATCTAAATACTTTAACGACGTTAAAATTTGACTATCATGATTTCCGACTTTTATAACTAACTATTACAATGAACTTACAAATAATCCTATACCAATAATGTACTCTGTGAACTCTATATCATTATTCAAATTGCAGTTTAACAAGGTGCAAAATATTTCGTTGCATGTTAATTAAATAAACGTCAGTTGAAGAGACAATTCAGAATTCTTAACCTACTTCAAGAATAATTTCCGTTTAATCTTATAGTGATGGAAATTGAAAAGCAGGCGATTTTAAGTAATGTTCTGCATTCAATGTTGACCAAGCCCTAAATTTTTCGTTTGTATTGATATCTACTTCATACAGTATCAAAGTTTTTGAGAAAAATGAATACTGGAGAATGCTTTCTTGTAAAAATTGATCACATCGGAAATGTATTGGTAATATATCGGCCATTAACAAAAGTTTGTCTATAAATAGATATATTGCTGAAATTTTTAAAATTTAACAATTTTGAATATAAGTATTTAACTTTCTTCGAACGTAGATATTTTTATGTTTTTGGTATTCAAGTTTTTTAAAGATTTGGTTAATATTTCAGTTCGAATGTTTTTATAAATCAATTTAAATTAAATTCAAAATTACCCAGACAATAAAATAGAAAAGAGCTCAGAACGACTTGGAAAAGGGCACTAAAAGAAAATATCCCACGTTCTGAGGGTTTTCTGAACATTAGTTCATAAAGATCGCATAATGATATCATGTTCAGAAAACCCTTAGAAAGTGGAACATCTGACTTCTGTTAGAGTATTAGGATAAAGCATGACACAACTCTTTAGATGCATGTAATTTTAAATACATTTTTTAAAATAAAAGTTCAGTTAATTTTTTAGAATATTTCACAATTCATCTAATAATTTACTTTGATAAGTATATTAATCGTGAAAATGATATATTTCCAAGTGTTTTGAAAATCTTAATTAAGACAATAATAAAAACACGCAATAAATCTTTAGATGTTCTATATTTTTTAAACGTTATTAACTTCATTTATTTTTAATAGTATACTTGATTTTGTTAAATTACAAGATTTCCAGGATTTTTATGTTATTTTATATTTTTCAATGGTTGTGCACACCATAATAATTACATTTTCTAAATTCCATAGGTCTTAATTTCGTACATTTCTATTGTTCGCATAACTTGCAAGTCATCACCTTGACTTTATATACTTTATCTTTATACATTGTCATTAGATATTAACGTAAATAATTTATTTTCAGGATAACGTTTAAAAGAATAATCTAAATTGAATGTGTAACTAAAATCATTCCTTACATTCTATAGCATTTATTTTGTTATTATAAGAAAATATGACCTTGAAAGGTCAGGTCGAGAGAGTATATGCTCTTACAAAAAAGTGCCATTATTTTAGAGCCCAATGTCAAAAAGCAGGTTTACGGTAAAAAATGGGGTTCACCAATAAAAAATGCTTTATGACCTTCAAATAACCTTGAAAAATGACATCAAAATTCAGCCAGTCAATGTGATCATCACTTGTACAATTCATTGACTTTTCTGAAGCAATATTATGTTACCCTGAAAAACACGTCATTTTAAAAAAAGTACGTCAGATTGTTTTTTTAACCTTCATATTTTACTTGTCCAAGGTCGCATAGACAATTTTTCCATAAGATAAATTTGTTGTAAAATTTTCCGCCCTTTCGATTGCCGAGGTCAAAAAAGTATCTTGCCTTTTAAAAAAACGAAGGTGACCTTGAAATAACCTTGAAGATGGTCGACAAGGTCACCAAGGTCATACAACGCCAAAAGTTAGTATGGAAATGACCTTAACCTGGGTAAAAAATATTTTATATAAAAACTGCGAGCAAATTCTCGTTCATAGATAAACATTTATTTTAAATCGTCTAGAAATTAACTATTTCCGTACAGACATAGTCAAACTGTAGTGAAGCCTAAAGTCACACGAGTTTTCAGCGGCAAGTTCTGATGTCATTAGACGCGTTGAAACTTGGACAATCATACATGGATGTTTCTGCTGGCCAAGTATTCCCAACGACTGAAGGTGCGAATTCTTGAAATCTGGGCGTGGCAAATTGCCGCACGCGAACGGTCTAATGATGCGAACAAACGAGCGAGACTTGCACGCACATATTTTAGGAAAAAAAAACGCATTACGTGGCGATGGCGCGCCGTGCCATATAGGTTACGAAAGGGACGGAAGAACTGATTTAGTGCTAACAGAATTCGAGATCGTTTCGCCCTCCGTTTAAGGTGATATGTAATTAGAGCATTTTTCAAATTTGCTTAACTTAAGTCAAAATAAAAGATATACAATGTCTCGCTATGTATATTACCGTACCATTGCAAAAGCGGAGGTACGGATTGTGCGTACGCCGAATACAGGCAATGAAATACTGCTATTTTTTTCTAATAGATTTTGTTAAGCACTAAAATTTTATGGGCTTGACAGTAAATAACATACATTCCAAGTTTTCTCGAATATTCACTTCTCTTTAATTTAAAAGAGCAACATGATGCTGCTATACTATTATAGGTATGAAGGCTTATTATCTAATGTTGTTAACCATCATAATTATTATAATAATTTTATATATTATACGTTATCTATTTTATTTTACCAATATGCAAATTGATTTTCAAACTGCTATTGGAATACATTCTTGGATTACTTATGGGTATATTACGAATATTGAGTACTGGCACACCCAGGCTCATTTACACGTTTAAAAATTTTTGTATTTTTTATTTCGCATGTTCAACTCGCGATAAGTTTCGATAACATTCCTGACGCAAACTTCGATATATATATATATATATTATGTAAATAAAAACTTATCAGTAATACGTCTACAGCCACTTCAAATTCCAAACCCAAAACTGCCAAATACAGAAATCCAACTCTCCGCCTTATAATATTTTTAAAAATCAAAAATTTTGAGAAGGGTAAGTCATAAGGCAGATATGAGATAGGCGATTGATTGATTAGCATTCCGCAAATGAAAGGACGGATTTACAAGTTGAATTTTCGTTTTCAAGCAAGGCATGATCTATCCCAGGGTCTAACAAAGATTTAATTAGTTTTGGAATTCTTCTGCACTAAAGAAGGAGTGGAGCTCTTGAGAAATTATAAATGCATCCAAATGGTAATTTCTAAGCTCTTAATTAGTGGCCGTCTTTTTATTTGTTGATTAATAATAAACCAATAGCGTTTATCTAATTTAGGTTTATACAGTGCAAAACATAATTTTCTATACTATTTTCAAAAAAGAAGATATCCTAATTACAATTAAGAATGACGCGCTATCTTAAATCAGTATGAACTAACTTACACAACTATTTATTGCGTGTTTTCAGTTCACTGCCGGATTTTAGTATCGTTGATTACATGGTACGAAGTGTATAACCATATTACGATAGTTTATATGAACGGAAACGTAGTTTTATTTATTTACTTATTAAAAATTACGTAAATGTCAACTGTCTATTTCGGGGCCAATTATTTTGTAGTCATATCATATTTTATCTAATTATGGCTAATACTCCCTGTAATCTTCCAGACATCTAAACGAAAGGAAATATTCTGCCAGACATGTAAACAAAGGCGATGTTTTGCCAGACATCCAAACAAAGAGGTGGTATTCTTCCCGATATCTCACAAAAGGAATGATGTTATTCAGACGTATTAACAAAAGGCGATATTCTAATTTCAAATGATGTATTTTGTATGGGTAAGTATGGGTAAATACATAAAATATTTAATATACAGCTGATCAGGCCCTTTTTATTTGTCGAAATAGAACATACCGTTTTGGTATTACAAAATGCATGTCAAGGTACTGAAGTTTCAGATAAAAGGACCTATAAACGTTTGCTTTTGTTCTCACGCCTCATTGCCAAGCATAATTTTCTGCTCATGATATCTTATTTATTATATAAACTAAATTACCTCTTCAATTTCCTGAGCCGTTAGTCCCAGCGATTGTGTGATAATGCGATTTGAGAAGTTCAGAAAATGCAAATTTTATTTTCCAAACGTCGCTAGATATTGTTGCGAATATCAGATTTCAGCGTATTTTATTGTATACGATGCGAAATAAACGAGTCTTGGTCCAAAACTTGAGAAGGGACGTTTGAGGGACGAGTGTAATGCCTATTTGAGATCTCCACTTACTTATTATGCTCTCGTGTTGCTGATATTTTCACCATGATTCCTTTGAGCCGAAGGGTGAACCAGCTTGTTCCATCGTCGATCAGCTGCATTAATCATAGCATAAAAGATTCTTGATTCGTTTCGAGTTTCCTTTCTTCCAGACTCTGGTCACTAGAATTGCCGACATCCCGTGGCCAACTTTGAATCGATTGCCTCCATACAGGTAGATATATATTGCGTCATTCCTAAAAAAATAAGTCTACATAGCGAATTAATCATCTATCGGCCCAAGTATACATTTAGTACAAATCGATCGGTATAAATGCTTTAACAATGCTTGCTTTAGGTGTCGATCAATATAAGAAATATTACATATTTCAAATGACCCTGAGAACTTAAGATCCTATCCTAAAAAGACTTCAAAATAAGGTAATTTATGGTAAATGTAAAATTTAGTGCAGTTTTTGGAGCTTAAAGAATACAAATCGGTCGATACATTATAATGAAAAAATATAAACAGTAATGACCGAAAAAGAGAATAAATATAAACATATGTGGCATTCCACGTGTAAAAATTGAACAAGTAAATAAGATGCATTCTGCATTTCATGACGACTTATGTTCGTCCTAAAAATATTTCAATCGACGGTATTTTCATAATAAATTTGTTAGTTACATTTGTTTACGGTAAACAACTTGTTTAACAAATTAACTTGTAATCTTGTTTACTGCATTTCGAAATGTGTGCTTTGACAGCCTATCAATTCTATGTTCCTGAGGTCGCTTTCTCGTATGCCATGATAGAGAATATGTCAAAAAATGTCATTTAACCTCACCTTTTTAAACAAATACATACAAAATACCGAATTTTTTATGACATTTTTTTATAAATCCATATTTTTGTATGAGAAAAGATATTTTTTCGTTAGAATGTCAATCGGAAAAGTGATTTCGATATCCAAAAAATAAGATCATGCTCGGAAAATATTTTTTGTCAAGATGGCAGTTTCAAAATGGCGGCTAAAACTATTGTTTTATGGATTTATAAACTCCAAGTTTTAAACGTTTTCTTACGCATTCTGGAAGATAAAATGTTATATTTAGTTTTTTTGAGGTTTTTAAGTTACAAAATACAAGATGGCGGGTTTAATATGCCGAAAATATTAAGCTTAATTGATTGTTTTTTATATAGTTTGCTCAGGAATTTCATTTACGGGAATTTTGAGATAGTTGATCTCGATCCTATCATCACAATTGCAAAATTCAAGATTGTGAATTCAATATGGTGGCCAGTATTGGAAACATTAGTAGGTCGCTGATTGCATATAACTGCTACCCTATTCTCACCGCCTTGAGGTAGACAATATTTATAATCAACTTTTTTTTCGCATTTCTATATATTTTTATTATTGCCATACTTTATTTATTTCTCTATTACACCTTCAACAATTAGTTGATTTCACGGAAAGATTTCAAATAAGCATTACAATAATATCATTAACATTGTTGGCATTATTTGGGACTTAAGATACAGCATCTTTTCGTGGAACTTTTTTATGTGTTTTTTTTTTATTTGATGCACAAGACTTATTCAGGGGAAAATATCAGCCAAATTGTGTCCGCCATCTTGTATTTTGCAATTTTAACTTCCGAATTGTGATCAGCGATCAGACTTCACAAATTCGTGAACAAATTGTTTAAGAAGCAACGAAACTCAGTTGAATATGTCAGCTATATTGGGTCCGTGATCTTCATTTTTTCAATTCTGATATCCGAATCTTGATCTCAAAAACTATATACAACATTTTATCGGCCAGATGGAGGAAGAAACGCTTTAAAAACCTGGAATTTATAAATCCATAATAAGAACAATCCTTGAAACCGCCATTTTGGAACTGCCATTTTGATAACAAAATATTTTCTGATCATGATCTCATTCCTTGGATATCGGTATATTTCTTTTTGTAACCATAATAACGTAAACTTTTCTACTTAGTCACTCAATAGAAGTGATTAATTATTAATAATGATGGCTGACAGAAGCAAGTACAGACGTTTTAAAAATTGTGTTTACACTTATTCATAGAATCAAAATTGACATCATCATAACAATTTAAATAATTTTTCTCTATTAAACTTTATGGTTGTGTAATAACGAAATGCTAATAATTTTAAGCCTATTAAATTTGCGATTGTAACTGCATGCAATTTTAAATACTTCAAAATAAGCTTATTAAATTGTTACTCCAAACGCATACAACTCTATGCTTTTTGTGATCGTACAGGAATAACAAATCTGAAGTGTTTACTCAGATAATCATATTATCTGCGATACAGACGAAACATAAAAAGTAATACTGATGTACTTGAAAGATACATCTGCATGCAGAAATGAATGAACCATCAAGTCAGCGATTCCCTCCTGCGGGAATCTAAACGCAGCAAGGTTCCAACGATTCAGGTAGTATTCACGTATGAAGTTGGTGTTTTTACCCTCAATTGGGACTGACACACCAAATATATATATATGTGAGAAAAATAACAGGTTAAACTGAAAAACCAGTCGGCAAAATTAAAGATTTAGTGCTTACAAGGAACGTAACCTTGAATATATAAATTTATTGATGTTTGTAATTTATAATATTCTATCATAACCAACAAAAATTCCTAAAATTTAATTTAGATATAACGTAAATGTATTTTATATAATTTTTAAAATAATGAATCGAATATGTAGCAACAACTTCAAGTTATCTTCGATACAGGGAAAAAACTTGGTTGAATGAACCAACTTGGAATTGGTTCGACAATAGTTGGTTATTATAAATATTTACTTTACTTTGTTTGTAGAACTACTGAAATAAGTTTTGGTTTAGTTTCTTTACAATTTACAGTTAGTTAGACCAGGTAGATCGTGTAACAAACGCAATTTGTTAAAATAACCAATTTATTTGCTATCCTAACCAACTGTCAAATAGCGAAAAGCTCCTTTCGAAGTGCATGAGCGAGAAAGGAACTCGACAGTTGACAGATCTCGTGTAGCTTTGTTCACCTTCGTTCGCCGCCTGTAAGCAATCTTTTCCACAGTTGTTCTATATAAATTGGAAATTTATAAAGTTATAATTTATCCAGGAAATTTGTAAAAAATAGTTGACTTATTCGATCTCGCGTGTCACTTCATCATTCTTTTGGCGTGCAGTAATTTTGTTTTAAAATTCAAGATGAACCTATTATAGAAGTTTCTGCAATTCTGAAAACTTAGGGTTGTGCTTATCTCGTTCCAAAGCTTAAAGGTAATTACAGTAGAACCCCGCTGGATTGCCACGGTCGGTTCGTAGTCTTCCCCGCAAACCCCGCTGGACTGTCGGCAATAGGGGAAGCATCGCTTCCATCTCTACGCCGTAATCACGTGACAGTCATGACCAATCACAGACAATCTCTCTGCTTCCTATTGTAACTCCAAACCGATTCGTATGTCTAACTAGACACGCCCCTGAGGGGGAACACCTCAAAAACCCGAATTTCAAAAATGCGAAACATTGAAAAATCGGCATTTAAAAAGCTGAAATTGTTGTTTCCATGAATATTACAGCTTTATGACTCATTGGCTTTTTTACAGTCGTTGTCTTTTGAATGTCGGCTTTTTAAATGCCGATTTTTCAATATTTCGGATTTTTGAAATTCGGGTCTTTGAAGTGTTCCCCCCTGAGGCGGCGAGCGGCGTAGTGGAGGTAACGGGATTCCGAGAAGTGCCAATCCAGCGGGGTTCTACTGTAATCTTTAAATGCGCACTCCTGTCACCCACCACCGCCCATCAGCGAGTCATCCACCTACGGCTGGCGTGAAAGTGGGGGGTGCGCGACATCCTTTAATTGAGCGTAAACCACCCTAGTACATCTACTATCGATGATTATCGAAATATATTACTGATCTTTTCATGCAATTAATAAATAGAAGTAAAAAAATGTTTATGTGATGCGGTCACTAACCTTTCGTGTACTGAAAGCAAAACATAAACAATGGTTTATTCGATATAAAGATATTTTGAATCTATTGAATTTATAGGCTTTTTGTATGTTAAAATGTTAATTTCTGATATTACAAGCCAAGCTACACGGATAGAAATAGATGTTATCGGATACCATATTTTTCACTCTGTGCAGCCACCTATTTTTGAAGTAGTGTTTTCTATTTTATCCACTTATCATTCTTTACACATATAAGTGAGATATTTTAAGCGTAATATGGAATTTAAATACCGCAAAAAAAAATGTTATGGCATAATTCCATTTGCGAGATGTTTTAGTTGTCGCTTCATTTCATTAATTTGTACACAAATGTAGAACGGTAAATAAGAAAACGTTACATAGATTTTGTTAATTTTTTAATACGCTCTCTCCTTATAACATTTGTTTTCAAAAAAACGAATTAAATGTAAGTGAAAAAAGATTAAAAATTTTAAAACCAATTTTCATTAGGACACTGGAAACAGATTTCAAAGTTTCAATAAAATTGCATTTATTCAATACAAAAGTAGAGGTCCATGAATTTAAATGGGATATGAAGTTTTACATATTCAAATTTCGAGTTAAAAGGTTGGTAAAATAAGGAGGCCCCTGCGTGTCACGTTAACCCATAGAACACGGGGGCCACTATGTATCCCAATTAACTGCGCATATCTCCGTAAAAAAATATCGTTTCGAGACGATTTTCTGTTGTTTTTAAGACCATTTTTTGCCCTATATGCTATTTTATCACAATAAAGGTAATTTGAACTCCATAGCAGAGAAAATAGAAGCTTTTGTCCCACAAGATTATTTTATTGATTATTAGTATTGTGTACGTGATTGATGTCATAACGTGGAATAATCTGGAACTAGAAGATGTTGTTCAGGACTAATAAATACAACAATTAGTTAATTTAACGAGGTTGGAATGGTTGAGGTCTGTCTGTATTAACAAACAGATTCTGACGAAAAAAATTACTAAACGTTAATATGAATATAAAAGGGATTCCCTGAAAATTTTGAGTCATTTGGATACCTCAGTGTTGAGAAATTATGAAAAACATTTTGTTCCTATTAACATGGTGTCTTATGTAAAATGTCAATTTTCAAGTCTTTGTATGCGAGATTTGCACAGAATTAACAAATAGATTTACTTAAAATTAATGTCGATTCAAGAAAAATATATAATAAATTTTCGAGAGAAAGAACTAGATCAATTCAATGAAATTATTGTCAAAAGTTCATTATCGTACAGGTTAGAAGCCATTATTCTAGAACTAGAACTAGTCAAATTTGGGCGAAAATTGCACTTGACTCCCTAAGTACCACACCAACCTCCTTAACTAACTAACGTTATATAGGCTACCGATAGAATAGTTACCAAACCATTTCAAATCCAACCAACTGCAAATAATAGCCCTAACCAAAAAACGATAACGTCAGGATCTCGGCGCATTAAGCCGATTTAGTTTGGATAATCAATTTATTCATTATCTCAAGCAAGTCGTTTTTTTGGTGTACAGCAAATTGATTACTTTTATCTTTCAACGGTCTTTTAACCAGATGGAAGAATTTTTTTAAATGGTTAACTACTAGTATACCTGAATATTCTAAAATTATGAAAGTATCAAACCATTGCTGCTTTAAATTAATTTGAAATACTCTGATAAACAGTAGTGAAAAATAACTTCAGCTTGACAAAAACTTTGTCTCAGTCAAAATAATACAGTCATATACATGCATATACCAATAGAAGAAAGGACGACGTGCGCCCACGCTTTTGACTCAGAACAACTTGATTCAAGAATGCCGTCTCGCGTACAATCTAGTCTTTAGGATCTCCAACTACAAAAAAGGGACGATTTGCAAGAATAACATAACAAAGATGTGTTATGTGCGTGAGAAGATATGAGTTTTGTGATCATACACTGATAGAAATACTACGACAAATATTTTTATTCTCACTGTAACTTCGAAGAAACTACATTTTGGCAATTCGTACAACTTCATAAATAAATTTTCATGCTACGTATTATAATTTATTATACGATTTCTCTCTGTGAGCAAAAAACATAATGTCAGAATTATTGACGAAAGAACATAATTACATAAACATTAACTCTTTAGGTTAAAAAAATCACAAATTGCAAGATAATATGTAACGATTCTGACAGTGATTGATATTATCCGAGTACGCAGCACGTTAGTGATCAGTGAGTTGTATTGGGAAAGGCAAGCAAAAAATGTATGTACAACGAAAAAAATGCATCATACACCTTACAACAACTATACCTTGGTTGTGTTTGTATGAAACAAAGATAAAAACGAAAATATTTTAGTCATTATACAATATTCGTTATCAAAAGTTCGAACTCGTTCCAATATAAAACTTCCCAAAGTCAAACTCTATTTTACCTACGGGCATAATTATCGATCTTCGACGACTACGAACGTGCGAAACATGGGAAACTATAATTTACGCCCGAAGATTTCAATGGAGGGCGCAAAATAGAGTTCTCCTCCCGGAGTCTAAACAGAATTATAAGGCACCTGGAAAACAGCATTACTAAATCATAAATTATTAACTTAATTACAAAAGTATGATGCACCGCTGAATTAGTCAAAATGAACAAACTGTACTACGCACCATGCGTAATTTAATAACGAAAGATCTGATGATGTCATTACACCGAGAACTCGAGTACTTGCATATCAGTATTGGAAGTAATCATAAATAATCCCAGTGGAAGGAATTTCGATTTGCGGGTACGTTTCGAAAGTCGACTAGGACGTTAAACAAGAGATAAATCAGAAACGGATAAGCGGCAAGACGCACGCCGCGCCGAGGTGTGGCCAACAGGTCGCAAGACTCCGTAACACATACTGCCTTGCGTAGACGAAACGTCATTCCTTTTCGTCTGATCATAACGAGTTAGCAAGTATCACTCCTGCGACATTTAATTATGATTTATGGGCGCCGCTTCGATGCCAACATTTTCCGTGTCAACTCTCGTGTCCTAGCATCGTTCCGCCAATTTCCAAGTAGTAAAGTATAGTGAAACCGCGAAACATGGCTGACATTATGTGTAAACAATTCTTGCAGCCTCCTTGAATCAAAAGAACTCAACTAGGATCAACGAGTTGACTTATAAAACAAATGACTTTACTTTGGATATGGAATTACAAAATTCCAACATATGGGTCGTTATTCAAATTGTACGAGTGTACTATTCTTGAAGCCAAGGTGAAGAATGTTATAAATAAGTCGATACAGCGATTTATATAAAAATTTGTACGTTTGATTTAATATAAACTTTGGGACTAATTCCGAAATGCGCTTCACTTTAAACGCTGGCGCTATCTATAAGCGTTCCGCTGCGAATACATTACACAGGTCCACAAAAAAGAGGGTCTTGGATGTTGTTGGGAAGCTGTGGGTCTTTTCCGACGTAATTATATGCGTAGAATCCAAACTCGAAGACAGAATTGGTCCATCACGTCAGGTTTTTGAGATATCTGAGGTCATGTATTCGAAAACCGCGTTATTTTACTATGTTTGAGGTTACGTACCAGGAGGTAACAATTTTTGTTTGCCTTTTGTACCATTTTCATCGTTTAGTACTTCGTTTACTCTACAAAATGAGGTTTTATTCGATTACTTAAGATTTTTTCTTACAAAGTAACGGCCATTTTGAAATTTCGAGATATATTCCATTAACGTTATCCAAAAAATAGTCACACGACTGAAACGTTATTTTAGTTATTAGTATCCATATTTTATATAGTTGTTTATATTGATATAGGTTTCATGACATTGAATTTGACCTTAAGCTTGTTCTCCAAGAGCATTTCAAGGTAAATTTGTTTACATGTATATCGTAATTTCAAATTGGCCTATCTTGGTGAAGAAAAGTCGTAATGGCATTCTGCGTATCTCATATTAAGGAAAAAGAGTACTGTCACATGATCCAACGAAAGGAAAAACTCCTAGAAGTGTTGTGTCTTCTGTACGCGGCCTCAAAAATAGCAAAAAAAAAGAGTTTTTCGAGTAGCTAACATCAAATATCTGAAAATCCTGACGTTAGCCATTCTGACTTCGGATTCTGATTCTGATTCTGCGCACAATATTACGTCGGAAATGACCTACAGCTTCCCAACAACAAAATTATGTTGACCTGTGTTATTCGTACATACCGTCACGTGACGCATATCACGGTAGGAAATCTTAACCCTTAATCCCGACTCGAGGGTCATTTTCAACCCAGAAAAAATTCAAAATAGTATCTTATAGATTGCACAACTCTACGCATTTTCAAGCAGCAGGACATATTTGACCCAGGTAGGGGGTGGAAAAGGCTTTAAAATATAGCCATCAGAACCAAGGGTTAAATGTGTGTAATAAACTGGTATTGAGGATGACCCTTCCAAATTTAATTTTTTGTATTTTATCTCAATTACTGCCCCAAGCATCCAATTAATCGCAAAAATATCAATTTATCTTTGTATCCATGAATGAAATAAGAACAAAATCAATTTACATTCAAAATCAATTTGAAAAATCTCACCTTCACTCTCGATTATTTTTCTATTAATTAATTCTCTACTATTTATCACCGCATGACTTTCACATTTCTTGTTATTTTGACTTTTTTTTATTATTCGCGCGAGTATTCTCAACCTGCTTATTTTTTATCATATCTTGAGATCTTTTAAATTGCATGTTTTTTACTAATTTTCCAAATCTGCATGTTTAACCAAATTCATTTTTATATTTTCATCCAGATTCTTCGAGGCTCAAAGACCTCGAGGCTTTCCCTGAGAATCTTCCCCTATTTCATCCGTATTCCTTAAGATAGCTAAGCCTTTCACGCAAACTACCGCAAGTTTATCTAAACAATCATCAATTTCTAATGAAATTGACACTATTTTTTCTCAACCAGTCGTATCCTAACATGACGTTGCACGAACCTTAGCTTAAGAACCACAAGGAACAGCGAATCTACCCTTTCATATTTTACCTCAACGTCAATTTGAATTTGTTTTTTAACAATAGTCGTCCTTTTCCCAATCGCAGTAGTTACACAGACATTAGAGACTGGTAACTCAAGGAGATTACAATCATTTTTTATATCTTCATAAACCGAGTCTGAGATGCATGTAATTGTGCTGCCCGTATCGACAAGGCCCCACAAAAACTTTGTTTACTATTCTTATTGAGATTACGGTGTAGTCTTCAACCTTTCTGATCTCGTCTATTCCTTGTTGACCCGTGCAAGTTACATCCCACAATAGGTCCTGCTCTAAGTCAAAATTAATCCAACCAGATAACGGACCTCTTCTAATCTAGTTGAATCCTAATTAAAATTGATTGTTTCACAGTTTCAACTCGGGTTAAATGAATTAGAATATTACAATATATTTGATTAGACCTGCTAGACATAACCGAATTAACGTTCGCTGGATTAAAAATGGGAGGTGGTTGCTTTACAGCTGGCATTCCAACATATTTACCTCTATTTTACCTTGGCCATGGTACAATCAGAAAGATATAGCAATTAGGAGGATGCGCAGTGAACAGCCAATCACAACAGATTAAGTTTTCTCGATTCCGAGAATTCACAAACAATAGAGTAACCTGAAAAATCTTACAGAATTGTGGTTGGCAGCTCGATTTTTCTCCCTTCTCTAGCATGCGCGTTGCTATACCTTTCTTATTATATCATGACCTTGACCTTTCCACGAATTGCCATCATAGCGAAAAGGGGATTCCGAATTTCAGTAAGAATGATTTTGCCTTCCATTATGCGAATCAAAATTTGAAAAATTGCCACCATTTCCATCATTCATCCGCTCCCGTTTCCGAAGGATTCTCATCCGGTGAATACCACCAAGATTCAGAATTCCACGATTAGGCGCATTCTGTGAAACATCTGGTCTTTCCCGATTATAACCATTGCTATTATTACCGTATTCTAAAAGAGACAGGGCATCTGCAACTTCCTCATTCCGTGAGAAATCTGCAATGACCAACGCATATCGAATCGTATCCGAAAACAATCTCCTCATTAATTAATTTTCGAGGTGCATCTGGGAACACATAACCCGCCTCCTGTACTTGTTTTAAATAATATTTTAAACCATCCCCCAATTGGGATTAAACTTTTGCAAGCTCCAAGTAACCATGATTACGGTCTGCAGACATTCATTTGATACGAAGGCGAATCATATTTCTTCAAAAATACCTGCTTAAATTCCGTATACGATTCAATATTCCGACCCGAGGTTGGATACCACAACTTGGTTATGTTCCTTAAAGAATTTTCTGCAAATTAAAGTCGGGAAGCTTCACGAATACCTGGTATTTCGAAAAATCGCTCCAATTTCTATACATGTTCCTTGGGATTTTCTGAATCAAAAGCATTGAAATCAAGGCACTGGTTTTTGGTTTGAAATTGTTGAAAACTATTTGCAAAACTATCAACTATGTTTCACAACACATTAGCTCCGTCCATGGTCCTACTTTGAGGATTTTTAACAATTTTCTCTTTCCGAGTTTCATTTTCTTTACGCAAGTTAATAATATCCGAAGCTCAATAATACAATTTGCAATCCCCTCAAATTCGATTAGTTTCCTTTTGAGAGATTATAGTACCGCCTCCATTTTTAATTTTTAATTTATTTTCGTTACCGGACCTTTATCTGCATTAATAGTTTTTTCTGTTTCCATTTTACTTTTCTTAACAAATGTAAGCAGAACTTTACTACCAACCCTTCTAAAGGCTGTCGGAGAATATTCAACTCGCTCCATCTTTCGCAACCTTGTTGGTTGACTAGTGTCCATATCATCCATCAAATTATATTAAATTATGTGCGAACGAACCTCCTCAATAACCCTAAAAACATTTAAACATTGAACAGAGTTCCAGGTTCACGATTTTTGCATAAAATCGAGTCTACGACCGGACACCATTATTGTAATAAACTGGTGTTGGGGATTGCACTTTCTACTTTAATTTTAATTATTTTATCTCAATTATCCCCCATTCATCCAAATAATAAAAAAAAAGTTAATTTATACACGTTTTGTATCCATGAATCAAATAAGAACAAAATCAGTTTGTATTCAAACTGTATTCAAAAGTCAAATTTCTAACCTTTTGAGCTGGAAGTACTTAAAAACTTGCTGACTGCCTACAGATTATTGTATCATAATAAGAAAATTTTCCTTCACACTTTACACAGGCTTAGGACTGTCAGTGTTTGATATTTATTTATAATTATTCATAAATAAATATAAAACACAGGCGTGTTTAAAAATATTGTTTTTAACACTTCGGGAGTAGCAATCGATTTTGCGCCCTGCAGTGAAATATTCGGGAGCAAATTATCGAGCTCCACACCCGTCGTATTAAAAATGTCGATTCTGGAGAAATATCGACATCTGACGAGTATGATCGTCATCCTCGCTTCGCTCGCACGAAAAACTTTGCACTCGTCGAATATATCGGTGATTTTGCCATTCGTACATAATACGCAAATTTATTTAGAGTCTTCTGTTCGCTGATTCTTTTTGTTTTCTCATTGTCCGATGTTAGAATTCGATGATTATTCATCGCATTGCTCGAGGTCCTTCAATATCCTCAATAGAATGTCACCTGGAGTTTCTCCTTTGACATTTTTTACATCATCTGAGCAGCCATTCTCAAGAAGTAACTTCCCTGCCTCCTTGTTCTGCAATATTACCGCCAAGTGTAATGGGGTATTACCATCTTCATCGGCTGCATCAACGTCCGCACAGAACTCTATCAATAACTCCAAAATGGCGACCCCGGAATTATAGAGGGCTGCGTGGATTGGCGTTGATTGGTCATGTCTCCTTGCGTTCACATCGGCTCCGTGTAAAAGTAAATATTTCACATGGGCGAAATCTTCTCTAAAAACGGCGTCGTATAAGTGATACATTGTAATGTAAAGTCAGTCTTCTTCGGCTGTCGACAAGTAACTAAATTGTCTTGAGGCAACGAAGTCTCTGGTTATGACGTTTTCAAAACAATAATAGTGGATGGAGGGGAAAATTTGGTTTCTGACGCTACCTGATCCTTTTATTGTTCTGGTCCGCTGATAAGCTTAACTACCTTCTCGGAACTTTCTTTACAGAAACACCTTCTATATCTCTTTATGTATTTGGTTTTCTTTACTAAATGGTTTACAAGTTATTACTGAATACGTGTGTGTCTAAAATTGCCTGCACTTTCCAAATGTCTTAATCCGATTACTAGTTTTGCAGTAAATGGTTTTTCCTAATGACTGTCGACAAGTCCGAGATATCATAAGAAAATGTTGAAGGTATTTCAAGAGTAATTTTCAACAAATTGTCAATTTTTTAATACACACAATTCAATTGTTAAACATTTATTTTGTATTTAATATTTTGGTTGTTTATGGTAAGCACTAAGTGTATGAAACAAGAAGTACCTCCAAACGCACTACTTACACCCGTACTAAGTAAATGTCTAACATTAGATAGAGAAAACATTTGTAATGACCCTAATATTATGTACTATTAACGTAACTAAAATTATACAAAACATAAGTAAGAAAGATTGGAATCAGAGGATGCAATATATTAAGAATTACATAGCCGAAGAGAGTTTACGCTTTTTAGGTTAGTGTATATGATACTCTTCTTAATATTTAATAATTTTTTTGTACAGTCGGTGACCATAAAAAACGGATAACTTTGAGCTTTATAATACTATTTTAAACGTATATACAATATCAGTTAAAGACATTAACATTAAAATAAATTAGTAGACATATCGATGACATTTAAATAAAAGGCTTTATATTTCGACCTTTTCGAGACTTTTTAAAACAAAAAACAGAACAAATCTCTTGGCGTGGTTGGTTATTTACCAAGAAGAAAGTTATTTTTCAATATATATGTATATATATATGTATATATATATATATATATATATATATATATATATATATATATATATGTATATATATATATACATATACATTATATCTGATAGCATTAGAGAATATCATGATATTTACAGGGACATCCCACACGGAAAATAAATATATGCGACATATATGGTAAATAAATGTATTTTGTATTTTCGGCGAAAAATGCAATATATGAAATATATGCCACATATATTCTCGCATATATTTTCATCGAATATTTTTTCCATGCGGGATGTACTTTATATGTGTTGAGAATGCTTTATCATGTTCGTTTGGTGATTTGCTAAGCAATTAATTTTAATATATTTCTGTACCTATTCTACTCTATTAATTAGATATTGATATAATAAAATTACCACATGATTGAAGCGATTATTATAACATTTAAAACTAACATCCTTTTTTGTTGTTTTATTACAATTACGTTTTTATTTGCATTTTTGTTGTGTACTGTAAATAATTAGTGCCGATTTTTATTCGCGATATTTGGATTTTGGTATTTTTAGAAATCTTTGGTCTTTTAATGAATAATGGTGTGATCATTATTAGATTTTGCTTTTTTTAATTATGAATTGTATTTATGAATTATACATTTTAGAAATAGATTATTATAAGAAGAGTAGTTTACAGACAAATAACAAAGTTAGTATACGTAATGATACGTTTATTACGAATTATTCGTGTGTAGATGTTATTTATAAATAAAAAGAAACTATACCGGTAATGTGTAAAATATTTAATATGAATAGAAATTGTTCATAAAAGGAGCATTCGCTGAGTATTAAAAAGAGTTGCATGGACGGATGCGTTGAAAAATAACTTTCTTCTTGGTAAATAACCAACCATGCCAAGAGATTTGTTCTGTTTTTTGTTTTAAAAAGTCTCGAAAAGGTCGAAATATAAAGCCTTTTATTTAAATGTCATCGATATGTCTACTAATTTATTTTAATGTCAATGTCTTTAACTGATATTGTATATACGTTTAAAATAGTATTATAAAGCTCAAAGTTATCCGTTTTTTATGGTCACCGACTGTACAAAAAAATTATTAAATATTAAGAAGAGTATCATATACACTAACCTAAAAAGCGTAAACTCTCTTCGGCTATGTAATTCTTAATATATTGCATCCTCTGATTCCAATCTTTCTTACTTATGTTTTGTATAATTTTAGTTACGTTAATAGTACATAATATTAGGGTCATTACAAATGTTTTCTCTATCTAATGTTAGACATTTACTTAGTACGGGTGTAAGTAGTGCGTTTGGAGGTACTTCTTGTTTCATACACTTAGTGCTTACCATAAACAACCAAAATATTAAATACAAAATAAATGTTTAACAATTGAATTGTGTGTATTAAAAAATTGACAATTTGTTGAAAATTACTCATGAAATACCTTCAACATTTTCTTATGATATCTCGGACTTGTCGACAGTCATTAGGAAAAACCATTTACTGCAAAACTAGTAATCGGATTAAGACATTTGGAAAGTGCAGGCAATTTTAGACACACACGTATTCAGTAATAACTTGTAAACCATTTAGTAAAGAAAACCAAATACATAAAGAGATATAGAAGGTGTTTCTGTAAAGAAAGTTCCGAGAAGGTAGTTAAGCTTATCAGCGGACCAGAACAATAAAAGGATCAGGTAGCGTCAGAAACCAAATTTTCCCCTCCATCCACTATTATTGTTTTGAAAACGTCATAGCCAGAGACTTCGTTGCCTCAAGACAATTTAGTTACTTGTCGACAGCCGAAGAAGACTGACATTACATTACAATGTATCACTTATACGACGCCGTTTTTAGAGAAGATTTCGCCCATGTGAAATATTTACTTTTACACGGAGCCGATGTGAACGCAAGGAGACATGACCAATCAACGCCAATCCACGCAGCCCTCTATAATTCCGGGATCGCCATTTTGGAGTTATTGATAGAGTTCTGTGCGGACGTTGATGCAGCCGATGAAGATGGGAATACCCCATTACACTTGGCGGTAATATTGCAGAACAAGGAGGCAGGGAAGTTACTTCTTGAGAATGGCTGCTCAGATGATGTAAAAAATGTCAAAGGAGAAACTCCAGGTGACATTCTATTGAGGGTATTGAAGGACCTCGAGCAATGCGATGAATAATCATCGAATTCTAACATCGGACAATGAGAAAACAAAAAGAATCAGCGAACAGAAGACTCTAAATAAATTTGCGTATTATGTACGAAGGGCAAAATCACCGATATATTCGACGAGTGCAAAGTTTTTCGTGCGAGCGAAGCGAGGATGACGATCATACTCGTCAGATGTCGATATTTCTCCAGAATCGACATTTTTAATACGACGGGTGTGGAGCTCGATAATTTGCTCCCGAATATTTCACTGCAGGGCGCAAAATCGATTGCTACTCCCGAAGTGTTAAAAACAATATTTTTAAACACGCCTGTGTTTTATATTTATTTATGAATAATTATAAATAAATATCAAACACTGACAGTCCTAAGCCTGTGTAAAGTGTGAAGGAAAATTTTCTTATTATGATACAATAATCTGTAGGCAGTCAGCAAGTTTTTAAGTAGTTCCAGCTCAAAAGGTTAGAAATTTGACTTTTGAATACAGTTTGAATGCAAACTGATTTTGTTCTTATTTGATTCATGGATAGAAAACGCGTATAAATTTATATTTTTTTATTATTTGGATGAATGGGGGATAATTGAGATGAAATAATTAAAATTAAAGTAGAAAGTGCAATCCCCAACACCAGTTTATTACAATAATGGTGTCCGGTCGTAGACTCGATTTTATGCACAATTCGTGAACCGTGGAACTCTGTTGCATGTTTAAATGTTTTTAAGGTTACGGAGGAGGTCCTTTTTCGCACATAGGTTAGTACGATTTGATGGATGAAATGGACACTAGTCGACCAACAAAGTTGCGAAAGATGGAGCGAGTTGAATATTCTCCGACAGCCTTTAGAAGGGTTCTGCGTACGTCTGTTAAGAAAAGTAAAGCTGAAACAGGAAAAACTATTATTGCAGATAAAGGTCCGGCAACGAAAATAAATTAAAAATTAAAAATGGAGCCGGAACTAGAAT
The DNA here is from genome assembly GCA_030407085.1 of Trichopria drosophilae. Classification (NCBI taxonomy): domain Eukaryota; kingdom Metazoa; phylum Arthropoda; class Insecta; order Hymenoptera; family Diapriidae; genus Trichopria; species Trichopria drosophilae. The sequence goes on along the minus strand of CM059582.1, from coordinate 9,572,950 downwards.
CTCTCAAAAGGAAACTAGTCGAATTTTGAGGGAGTTGCAAATTGTATTATTGAGCTTCGCAACAAAGTTAACGAATGCAATATGGATATTATTAACTTGCGTAAAGAAAATCAAACTCAGAAAGAGAAAATTGTTCATCTTTCTCAATAGTTGATTGTTTTGCAAATGGTTTGCAACAATTTCAATCCAAAAGCAAGTGCCTGGTTTTCAATGCTTTTGATTCAGAAAATCCCAAGGGACATATTATCGGAATTTAAGCGATTTTTCGAAATGCGGGGTATTCGAAAGAAGCTTCTCGACTTCAATTCGCAGGAAATTCTTTAAGGAGCATAGCCAAGTTACGGTACCAAACGTCAGGTCGGAAAATAGAATCATATACGGATTTTAAGAAGGTATTTTGGAGAAATATGATTTGCCTTCGTACGACATGAAAGTTCCGGTTACTTGGAGCTTGCAAAAGTTTAATCCGAAATTTTGCGATGCTTTGAAGTATTATTTATAGCAAGTACAGGAGGTTGGTTATGCGTTCCCAGATGTATACCTCTAAAAGTAATTAATGAGGAAATAGTTTTCGGATACGATTCGAAATGCATTGGTCATTGCAGATTTCTCAAGCAATGAGGAAGTTGCAGCTGCCCTGTCCCTTTTAGAATACGGTAATAATAGTAATGATTATAATCGGGAAAGACTAGATGTTTCACAGAATGCACCTAATCATGGAATTATGAATCGTGGTGGTATTCACCGGATGAGAGCCTTTCGGGAATGGGAGCGGATAAATGATGGAAATCGAGGCAACTTTTCAAATTTTGATTCGCATAATGGAAGTCAAAATCACTCTTACTGAAGTTCGGAATCCCCTTTTCGCTATTGTGGCAATTCGTGGAATGTCAAGGTTATAATAGAGGTAAAAATGTTGGAATGTCAGATGTAAGGCAACCCCCTTCCAATTTTAATCCAGCGAATGTTAATCCGGTTATGTCTGGCAGGTCTAATCATATATATTATAATATTCTAATTCTTTTAACCCGACGAGTTGAAACTTCGATCCAACAAATTTTAACTATGATTCAACTCGATTAGTAGGGGTCGCATATATTTATTTTCCGTGTGGGATGTCCCTGTAAATATATACATATACATTATATCTGATAGCATTAGAGAATATCATGATATTTACAGGGACATCCCACACGGAAAATAAATATATGCGACATATATGGTAAATAAATGCACATGTATTTTCGGCGAAAAATGCGATATGTGACATATATGTTAGATATACTGGGTCATCGAAAAGTATCGAGCCCCCCTAATATCTTCAGTTAGAATGCACTTAGGAGAAAATGTCCAATAGCAAAGTTGTATGGTTTCAAGCGGGGAGTAAGATGATGACCTTGACTTTGACCTTGACCATGTCCTTCAAGGTCATTTCAAGGTCAATCTTATTTTTTTAAATAGAACCCCCTACATTTTATTGCATATTCTTATAGCTTATCTCGAGAGCTTTCCAAAACACTATAATGAAATATTTTTTTATTAAGTACTTTTTGAGTTATAAAGGTTTGAAGTTAACAATTTTTTGACACAAAATGTAGAATATCTTGTAAAATATTATTTAGTTTTCAGTAATCATAACCTTAATACTTTTGTGCGCGGAATAATGAGACCAATTAATTGGTTTAAAGAAAATACATTAATCGGATCCCCCTAATATTTTCAGTAAGAATGCATTTTGGAAAAATGTCCAATAGCAAAGTATTGTACGGCTTCAAGCAATTATGCTAATAGGCTCTGGCGAAAAACTGCCCGAACGTAATCGCGAGAAGCTGCTCGAATGCGTGTTTTCCGAAGGCGTTAGTGGGAATCTGACCGAAAGCGTTGGCCAATCTTTATTCTCTCACTCTCGCAGGCACCAATGTACGAGCTCTTGAGCAAACAATACGGATCACTGATTTGAAACTTTGATGCAGTGCTATCTTCTTCTTAGTGAGCAGCAGTCACCTCGTGGACGAAAACGAACAGCTTCAAAAATTTTTTCTGTAACAAAAGAAACCATTGCGCTTCAATTGATTATCCCAAACATCTTCATTTTGTTTCCAATAGCCCAGAAATTTTTCGTAAATATTATTAATTGATCTATTAGATTTTCAGTTGCTCAACGAGCTTTTTGCTAGTGCTGGTTAAAATAAACAAATCGATAGTTGGACCAACACTTAATAATTAGTATTTTTCTCTACTTAATTATCTAGATCAATTTCCTATCACTTACCTGATTAATTCTTCTTCGCTCTAATTAAGAATGGCGGAGCTTTCTGAAAGAGATCGAATAACACTGTTAATGATGCGAGGATGGGGAGATCAACAAAGAGGGTATAAAACAGTAACGCGATTATTTAATGAAAATTTTCGGAATGAAAATAATAGGATCTCCAAAAGTACTGTAATCCGTAATATTCAACGTTTCGAGGCCATTGGTAGCGTTAAAAGCCGCCCAAAATCTGGTAGACCTAAAACAGCAACAAATAATGATAAGGCATTAGATGTTTTACAGTCTTTCGTTGAAGATCCTCATATTTCCATCAATCGCGTTGCACAAGAACACGAAATGGGTCATGCATCTGTCAGTAAAATTCTGAAATTGAATAAATGGCATCCATACAAACTCCATTTGGTCCAAGAGTTGTCCGAAGACGATTTTGATAGACGCGTCGAATTTTGTGATCTTATGATGGAGATGATTGTCGACGATCCTCTATTACTTGATAATATTGTTTTCTCTGATGAGGCAACATTTGAACTGACTGGAAATGTAAATAGACACAATTGTAGATACTGGAGTGACGTTAATCCTCACTGGAAAAGAGACAATCATACTCAATATCCACAAAAAGTTAACGTATGGGCTGGTATTCTTAATGGTAGACCAGTTGGCCCTTTCTTCATTGAAGGCAATTTGACAGCACAAGTATACCTAGTCATGCTTCGCGAACAAATTGTTCCAGCTATTCGAGACATAGCTGGTGGAAATATGGATGAAATTTATTTCCAACAGGATGGAGCTCCACCTCATTATGGTGTCATTGTCCGTCAATATTTGAATGAGGTCTTTCAGGACAGGTGGATAGGGCGAAGGGGTCATATTGAGTGGCCACCTCGGTCTCCGCACTTGACCCCACTTGACTTTTTTTTGTGGGGTTACTTGAAAAGTAAAGTTTATGCCACCAAGCCTCAAGATTTAGATGATTTAAGAGGGAGAATAACTCGAGAGATAGAACTAATACCGCCAGAAACGTACCGGAATGCGGTTTCGGCTGTTTATAACAGATTGGCACATTGCCAGGCTGTTGAAGGGCAACAATTTGAACATTTGTTGTGAATTGTTTGGTACAATTAAATATTTTGCCCAAGCTAACCAATTGGAATTAAATTTCCTTAACTGGCCGGACTCACACACCACTCTTGCCTTAACTGGTCGGACTCGCACACCACTCTTGCCTTAACTGGTCGGACTCGCACACCACTTAACAAATTGTTAACTTCAAACCTTTATAACTCAAAAAGTTCTCAATAAAAAAATATTTTATTATAGTGTTTTGGAAAGCTCTCGAGATAAGCTATAAGAATATGCAATAAAATGTAGGGGGTTCTATTTAAAAAAATAAGATTGACCTTGAAATGACCTTGAAGGACATGGTCAAGTTCAAAGTCAAGGTCATCATCATACTCCCCGCTTGAAACCATACAACTTTGCTATTGGACATTTTCTCCTAAGTGCATTCTAACTGAAGATATTAGGGGGGTCCGATACTTTTCGATGACCCTGTATGAATGCACATATAGTTTTAAACTGGCATATATTCAACCTACATATGTCGTATATTTTCAGCGAAAAATGCAATATATGAAATATATGCCACACATATTCTCGCATATATTTTCATCGAATATTTTTTCCGAAAATATATATAATACGTGCATCTGTGTACAAAAATCAATATATATATATATAATATATTTCACCACGTCGGCATGACGACTCGTGGTAAGCACCGATTGGTACTTTGAGACTTGCGAAACTTTATTTTTTTGATCATCAGAGTTTTACGATAATCATTACCGAATACGTTGATTTTTTTATAATATGTTTCTCATGGATACCAGGTTGGTATCGTTATCTAAAGATGACTGATCAACTGATATATGATGTTGCAACTTCCCCTGGTATTCGGACCTGAGAGATTGATTATAAAAGTATTGTTGACGGTAACAGCAAGTCCTTTACAGTTGTCTACCTCATCAGCTCGTACATAAAATAAATACAAAAAATATAAATAAACATTTGACTTTTTTGGTAAGATTTTAGGAGTCGGATCATAGGGCATTTCGGAGTCAGAGCTGGGTTGCATTTCGGAGTCGGAACATTGACGTATTGCTGGGTCAGAGTTTTGAACCATTTTGGAGTCAAAAGTTTAGTATAACTCGAAATTTTATCGCTAACTTGCTTACTGGATTTTACACGAGCTTTTGATACCATAAACCATGATCTTGCAATAGCTAAATTATCTTATTACGGGTTTTCTTCTGATTCTTGTAAACTAATGAAATTGACTGATCGAACGAATTTACCTGTGAGTGAAGTTCGATCGTAATTGTACGAGCTGCCTCGTCCGAATAGATCAAACTGGTAGTATCGCTACTTCTATGTATTCTGCCACAGTATTTAAATATTTAAATTAAAATTCGAACAGTTGTTCTCCTGGTATTTTGTCTTTTGTCATCCTGTCATTATTTGAAAGCTATTAAATTGCGGAAAGAACAGGGTTTGGGAGAAGAAGGTATTAAAAGTTTTTCTGAGGGAGGGTCTTGATCTATTCGGACGAGGCAGCTCGTACAATTCCGATCGGACTTCACTCACAGGTAAGTTCGTTCGATCAGTCAATTGTACATCTCTGCCTCGTCCTCTAGATCAAACTGGTAGATGTTCAAAGATTTCCGTAATTTATCAGAAACAGTTCATAAGTTTATTTAAATGAATATTGAAATGAATAATCCTGTAAACATTTATTAATAAGTAAATATTGTATTTTATATTTATAACTATGGTAATTATGAACATAACTAACTGAGTATAAAGCATTTTTTATCAGAGATAAGGCGAACTGTTGATTATCAACGAGTGGCCTGTTATAAAAACGAGCAAAAACTGTAGAATTTTCAGACCAACCAGCTGCTTGTCTGATAACTTCAATGTTGGCACCGTTTCGTGCTGCAGCAGAGGTTGAAGCATGTCGCGTGCTATGAGCTATGAACATGCTTGTATCAATTCCGCTCTGTTTTAATGTATCTTTGATACAACGACTGATAGACTGAGTAGTCGCAGCGTGATGAGGTTTCTTGAACGTTATAAGGAGTTGTTGTTCTCCTGATGGTCGAAAATCTGCAGTTCTTAATATATATTCTTGTAATGTTTTAGCACAACAGATAGATGTTTGGTTAGTGAAAAACGGAATTTCCAATAAAGGCTGAGCTTTCAGATGGTTTGACGTTTTCAATTTATCTGTTATTTTTATCTGGATAGTATTGTGATTTTCCAATATATTGCCTAATTTAACTTTTGACAACGTTTGTACTCGTTGGGCCGTAATTAATGCTAGTAAAGTGACAAGCTTTTTGGTTAAATTTTCTAATGATAGACTTTCATTGGGAAACCAAGTAGAAAGTAGATTTAAAAATAAACTTGGATTCCATGTCGTAGAGTATTTTGTTTCTTTTGGTTTTTCTTTGGCTACACCTCAAAAAAATCTATTTATTTGTGGAATTGCTCCAATTTTGTTTATCATTATTAGTGAAATTGCTGCTCTATAAACGTTTAGGGTACTGAATGAATTTGCAGTTTTAAGTTGTAATGTAAAAAATTGTAAAATGTCAGGAATAGGGGCATCACAGAGCGAAAGTTTTGTTTCCTGACAGTACATCCACCATAGACGAATTGGTTTTTCATATTGTTTTAATGTTCCTTAAGTGATTGATGACATCATTACTGCTCCTGCCTCTTTCGAAATTCCACGTCTTGTGTACGCGTCCATGATTACCTTGCTGCTACCAAGGAAAGATTGGTTGATAGAGGGTGAGTCCGACTGAAATTGCAGGTAAGTAGATTAGGGTCGGGTCCTAGAAAAATTATTGGAGTTATAACCAACGACATATACAGTGGGAACCACGGTTGTGTTCGCCAATACGGAACAACTACAATTCCTTCAGCTTTGTCGATAGCAATTTTTCTCAAAACTCTTAAAATAAGGGAAAAAGGCGGAAAAGCATAAAAATAAAATTTATTCCAAGGAACTGTGAATGCGTCAACTGCTATTGACTTTGGATCTCTGTGCCATGAAATAAATTTTTTGCATTTTGCGTTAATATAAGACGCAAAAAGATCAATTTCTGGATACCCTAGTTTTTTGGAAATATCAGTAAAGGCCCACTCTGCTAATTCCCATTCAGTTTCAGACGGTAAAATATGAGATTCTGCGTCTGCATGGATATTTTTCTTTGTATTGATATATGAAGCAAAAACGTGAAGTTTTCTCTTTTCACACCACTGCCAAATTTGTTTTGCAACATTATTTAATTCCGGGTGTTGAATGCCACACATTCTATTGACGTAACTGATCGCAGTGGTACTGTCAATTCGCAATAAGATTTCTGCATTATTATAATTCGACGCAAAACATCTAAGACCGAAAAAAGCTGCTTTAAGTTCTAATAAATTAATATGATTGTTTCCATTTTTCCACCAACCGTGGGTTTTTTCGTCATTACAAACAGCGCCCCACCCCGTAAGAGACGCATCAGTAAAGATTTCGAGTTTATATTTGTTTCCTTTGATTGGATTTTTAGAATAATTTATATTTTCAAACCACCACTTGAGATCTGATTTCATATCTTCAGATATCTGCATTGATTTATCATAGTCTCCATTATTATTTTTTAGTGCTAAAAATTTGCCTCGCTCTAAAAGTTTGGTGTAAAGCCAACCGTAATGTACCCCAGGACATGATGCGATAAGTTTACCAATAATTATTGCAACATTTCTTATCGAAGAAAATTCAATATTAATAAGTTTCGAAACTTCTTTGTAAATATTTTCTCGTTTTTTATCAAGTAAATAAATGCTGAATTCTGTACTATCTAGAAAAAATCCAGGAAATTTGCATTGATGAGACGGAATGGGATTACTTTTTATTCCGTTAATTATAAGTCCTAGTGATTTGAACAATTTTCTCGTAGCTTCAACATTTCTTATGCAACCTTCTTTAGTTTCTGAGATCATCAAAATATCGTCAAGATATATAACTGAGGTGAAACCATCTGAACGTAATTTTTCAACGCATGGTTTCATGAGTTTAGTCAAAACATATGGGGCTATAGAAAGTCCAAATGGAAGAACGTTGAATTCATGCAGATTATTCATAAAGGAGAATCTTAAGAACTTTCGATATTTTTTATTAATTGGCACAAGAAAATAAGAATCTTTAAGATCTATAGACGCCATCCATATACACGGATAGACTAAAGGCGCGATTCCCGTACTACCCTCTCGAAACAGTTAACGTGCGGAAGAGGGGAGACCCGAAACGCGCCACGTTCGACCGAAAACGGCCGAAGTTGTAAGATCGCGGTACCGAGGTCTCCGGACGGAAAAAGAGAGAGGGCGCGCGTGTAATTCGTGCATACTCTATGCCGAAATCGTACAAGTGCGGACTGCGGAACAACGATAGTCTCCACTCCGCCGCCCTAAATTCGTGCAAGACTAAGACGATTTTGGTACCAGGCTCGGACGATTTCAGTGTATACACATGTTGAATACGTCTTACTTGCATGAAAACAAACAGGATAGTAGGGTACCGGTATTCTCGGCAGCTCGGTCAAGTGTCAAACGGGTGTGTTATATTTTGTGAGTACTGAAAAAGTACACACATACAATGTGCTTTTCATGAATGTCGCAAAATAAAAATTTTGCGGAATTCATTATACGTATGTGAAACGATGAAAAATAAAATAAAATGTGAATCTCCCCAATTTTTTATCCGCTTTAACAGGTTAAAGAGGTTAGGTTTCTTATGTCAGTAAGTGCTGACATTTTCATAATTCGCATAAAGCAACAACAGTTTTATGCAATTATACTAAAGTATAAACAACTGATCCACTACTCTACTAAAAAAAAATTCGGGTGAGAGGTCACATGACATTCCATACGATTGTAAGTATCATTTATTGTAAGAATTAATATTCTCATCTTATATCACATCCAGTATTTTGTAACTCATAGGATAAACACAATAAGATATATAATATTTTACGTACTTCTTTGCTTTATGAATGATTTTAGATGCGTTAAATACCAGAGTATTAATTCTTAAAGTAATTGAAAATTATAATCGTATTAAATGTCATGTGACCTATAATATGATATTGATTTCAGTAGCATAGGGGATCAGTTTTTTGTACTTTATGATAATTGTATAAAACTGTCATTGCTTTATGCGAGCTGAGAAAATAGAAGTTGACCGACAGCTAGGGCGCATTGTGTTAATGTCGCTATTGTCAGTGAAAATTGTTCAGCTATATTCTAAAACCAAAAACGTAATTCTCGATTTAAATTAATTTATTATTATATTTCTAAATACGTTTTGCTCTCACAAACTTGGAGAAATTTGGTTCAAACTGATTAGTTAAAGCTATCATACTTAAAAAGTTGAAACAAAATTTTATGAAATTTAAGCATCACTCGATTTTTTGAAACTTTGATCAGAAAATGGAAACCTGATTCAGTTACTATAATTCACCAGCAATCTGTGTTTCGACACATATTTATAAAAACCAAATTTGTTGCAAAACATCACAAATGAATCAGATTGATCATAACTGTCACTTCATTTCGCTATTATCGCTTAATGTTTGATGCAATACTAAGACCAAAAATATAATTCTTCACTTAAATTAATCCATAACCATATTTTTGGATACGTTTTGCTCTCACAAACTTGGAGAAATTTGGTTCAAACTGATTGGTTAAAGTTATCATATTCAAAAAGTTGAAACAAATTTATAAGAAATTTAAGCACGACTCTGCTTTACGCGTATTTGGTCAAAGATTGTCAATTTAAGGTAGTTGTTCCCCGGAATATAATGTATTTGGAAGAAGTATTTTTCAACATATCAAAAGAATATAGTTTTTATTATTAATGATATTGTAAAAGAGAGAAAGTATTACTCTTCTTCAAATTGAAAAATCTCAGCTCCTCCACTCTCGATTATTTTTCTATTTATTAATACTCTACTATTTATCACCGCATGACTTTCACATTTCTTGTTATTTTGACTTTTTTTTTATTATTCGCGCGAGTATTCTCAACCTGCTTATTTTTTATCATATCTTGAGATCTTTTAAATTGCATGTTTTTTACTAATTTTTCCAAATCTGCATGTTTAACCAAATTCATTTTTATATTTTCATCCAGATTCTTCGAGGCTCAAAGACCTCGAGGCTTTCCCTGAGAATCTTCCCCTATTTCATCCGTATTCCTTAAGATGGCTAAGCCTTTCACGCAAACTACCGCAAGTTTATCTAAACAATCATCAATTTCTAATGAAATTGACACTATTTTTTCTCAACCAGTCGTATCCTAACATGACGTTGCACGAACCTTAGCTTAAGAACCACAAGGAACAGCGAATCTACCCTTTCATATTTTACCTCAACGTCAATTTGAATTTGTTTTTTAACAATAGTCGTCCTTTTCCCAATCGCAGTAGTTACACAGACATTAGAGACTGGTAACTCAAGGAGATTACAATCATTTTTTATATCTTCATAAACCGAGTCTGAGATGCATGTAATTGTGCTGCCCGTATCGACAAGGCCCCACAAAAACTTTGTTTACTATTCTTATTGAGATTACGGTGTAGTCTTCAACCTTTCTGATCTCGTCTATTCCTTGTCGACCCGTGCAAGTTACATCCCACAATAGGTCCTGCTCTAAGTCAAAATTAATCCAACCAGATAACGGACCTCTTCTAATCGAGTTGAATCCTAATTTAAATTGATTGGATCACAGTTTCAACTCGGGTTAAATGAATTAGAATATTACAATATATTTGATTAGACCTGCTAGACATAACCGAATTAACGTTCGCTGGATTAAAAGTGGGAGGTGGTTGCTTTACAGCTGGCATTCCAACATATTTACCTCTATTTTACCTTGGCCATGGTACAATCAGAAAGATATAGCAATTAGGAGGATGCGCAGTGAACAGCCAATCACAACAGATTAAGTTTTCTCGATTCCGAGAATTCACAAACAATAGAGTAACCTGAAAAATCTTACAGAATTGTGGTTGGCAGCTCGATTTTTCTCCCTTCTCTAGCATGCGCGTTGCTATACCTTTCTTATTATATCATGACCTTGACCTTTCCACGAATTGCCATCATAGCAAAAAGGGGATTCCGAATTTCAGTAAGAATGATTTTGCCTTCCATTATGCGAATCAAAATTTGAAAAATTGCCACCATTTCCATCATTCATCCGCTCCAGTTTCCGAAGGATTCTCATCCGGTGAATACCACCAAGATTCAGAATTCCACGATTAGGCGCATTCTGTGAAACATCTGGTCTTTCCCGATTATAACCATTGCTATTATTACCGTATTCTAAAAGAGACAGGGCATCTGCAACTTCCTCATTCCGTGAGAAATCTGCAATGACCAACGCATATCGAATCGTATCCGAAAACAATCTCCTCATTAATTAATTTTCGAGGTGCATCTGGGAACACATAACCCGCCTCCTGTACTTGTTTTAAATAATATTTTAAACCATCCCCCAATTGGGATTAAACTTTTGCAAGCTCCAAGTAACCATGATTACGGTCTGCAGACATTCATTTGATACGAAGGCGAATCATATTTCTTCAAAAATACCTGCTTAAATTCCGTATACGATTCAATATTCCGACCCGAGGTTGGATACCACAACTTGGTTATGTTCCTTAAAGAATTTTCTGCAAATTAAAGTCGGGAAGCTTCACGAATACCTGGTATTTCGAAAAATCGCTCCAATTTCTATACATGTTCCTTGGGATTTTCTGAATCAAAAGCATTGAAATCAAGGCACTTGTTTTTGGTTTGAAATTGTTGAAAACCATTTGCAAAACTATCAACTATGTTTCACACCACATTAGCTCCGTCCATGGTCCTACTTTGAGGAAGTTGAACAATTTTCTCTTTCCGAGTTTCATTTTCTTTACGCAAGTTAATAATATCCGAAGCTCAATAATACAATTTGCAATCCCCTCAAATTCGATTAGTTTCCTTTTGAGAGATTATAGTACCGCCTCCATTTTTAATTTTCAATTTATTTTCGTTACCGGACCTTTATATGCATTAATAGTTTTTTCTGTTTCCATTTTACTTTTCTTAACAAATGTAAGCAGAACTTTACTACCAACCCTTCTCAAGACAGTCGGAGAATATTCAACTCGCTCCATCTTTCGCAACCTTGTTGGTTGACTAGTGTCCATATCATCCATCAAATTATATTAAATTATGTGCGAACGAACCTCCTCAATAACCCTAAAAACATTTAAACATGGAACAGAGTTCCAGGTTCACGATTTTTGCATAAAATCGAGTCTACGACCGGAGACCATTATTGTAATAAACTGGTGTTGGGGATTGCACTTTCTACTTTAATTTTAATTATTTTATCTCAATTATCCCCTATTCATCCAAATAATAAAAAAAAGGCAATTTATACACGTTTTGTATCCATGAATCAAATAAGAACAAAATCAGTTTGTATTCAAACTGTATTCAAAAGTTAAATTTCTAACCTTTTGAGCTGGAAGTACTTAAAAACTTGCTGACTGCCTACAGATTATTGTATCATAATAAGAAAATTTTCCTTCACACTTTACACAGGCTTAGGACTGTCAGTGTTTGATATTTATTTATAATTATCCATAAATAAATATAAAACACAGGCGTGTTTAAAAATATTGTTTTTAACACTTCGGGGGTAGCAATCGATTTTGCGCCCTGCAGTGAAATATTCGGGAGCAAATTATCGAGCTCCACACCCGTCGTATTAAAAATGTCGATTCAGGAGAAATATCGACATCTGACGAGTATGATCGTCATCCTCGCTTCGCTCGCACGAAAAACTTTGCACTCGTCGAATATATCGGTGATTTTGCCCTTCGTACATAATACGCAAATTTATTTAGAGTCTTCTTTTCGCTGATTCTTTTTGTTTTCTCATTGTCCGATGTTAGAATTCGATGATTATTCATCGCATTGCTCGAGGTCCTTCAATACCCTCAATAGAATGTCACCTGGAGTTTCTCCTTTGACATTTTTTACATCATCTGAGCAGCCATTCTCAAGAAGTAACTTCCCTGCCTCCTTGTTCTGCAATATTACCGCCAAGTGTAATGGGGTATTCCCATCTTCATCGGCTGCATCAAGGTCCGCACAGAACTCTATCAATAACTCCAAAATGGCGATCCCGGAATTATAGAGGGCTGCGTGGATTGGCGTTGATTGGTCATGCCTCCTTGCGTTCACATCGGCTCCGTGTAAAAGTAAATATTTCACATGGGCGAAATCTTCTCTAAAAACGGCGTCGTATAAGTGATACATTGTAATGTAATGTCAGTCTTCTTCGGCTGTCGACAAGTAACTAAATTGTCTTGAGGCAACGAAGTCTCTGGCTATGACGTTTTCAAAACAATAATATTGGATGGAGGGGAAAATTTGGTTTCTGACGCTACCTGACCCTTTTATTGTTCTGGTCCGCTGATAAGCTTAACTACCTTCTCGGAACTTTCTTTACAGAAACACCTTCTATATCTCTTTATGTATTTGGTTTTCTTTACTAAATGGTTTACAAGTTATTACTGAACACGTGTGTGTCTAATATTGCCTGCACTTTCCAAATGTCTTAATCCGATTACTAGTTTTGCAGTAAATGGTTTTTCCTAATGACTGTCGACAAGTCCGAGATATCATAAGAAAATGTTGAAGGTATTTCATGAGTAATTTTCAACAAATTGTCAATTTTTTAATACACACAATTCAATTGTTAAACATTTATTTTGTATTTAATATTTTGGTTGTTTATGGTAAGCACTAAGTGTATGAAACAAGAAGTAGCTCCAAACGCACTACTTACACCCGTACTAAGTAAATGTCTAACATTAGAGAAAACATTTGTAATGACCCTAATATTATGTACTATTAACGTAACTAAAATTATACAAAACATAAGTAAGAAAGATTGAAATCAAAGGATGCAATATCTTAAGAATTACATAGCCGAAGAGAGTTTATGCTTTTTAGGTTAGTGTATATGATACTCTTCTTAATATTTAATAATTTTTTTGTACAGTCGGTGACCATTAAGAACTTTCGATATTTTTTATTAATTGGCACAAGAAAATAAGAATCTTTAAGATCTATAGACGCCATATGGCAATTGCGTGTTAACAGTTTAGTAGCAATTTTTGAGTCCTCTAATTTAAAATGAAGAGCTTTAATGAAATTGTTGAGTTTTTTTAAATTCAAAATGAATCTATAGTTTCCCTTATCTTTCTGTCGTAGAAAATAAGTAAAAATGAATTGATTTTTGCAAGAGGTGCATAATGAAATTGCACTTATTTGTAGCAACTTGTCTATTGCTTTATTACAAGCTATACGTTCAGCAGTGGAAAAAGAAGGTTATGAAGGTATTGCATATTGAACAACTTTCTGTTTAAACGGTATGCGATAGCCCTTAACAACTTCAAGAACAGAGGAGTCGCTAGAGATTCGTTTCCAAAATTTTACAAAATGCCTAATGTTGCCAGCTAATTTCCTTACTGTTACTTCCTCTTGTCGTTTTTCGGTTGAACACGAGTTTGGCTCCTTTTCTGCCCCCTCAGATATTTCGAGCCCGTGGTGAACCGTCTGAGAGGGGCTCTGAAGTTTAAATCATTTCTTGATTTGAACGACTGTTTTTGGTTAAAGTTTTTGTTTTTAGCATAAAAATTTCTTCTGTCTAATTTTTCTGGTTTGAGCACATCTCTGCTGACCTTTTCTACCTCTTTGATAGCCTTCAGTTTTTCGGTGAACTCCTTGCCGTACAGGAAAGTATCGATTGTCGAGTTTTCTGCAACATTCATTACGAGATGATTAAGTCCTGGAGTAATGAATGAACGTCTTGTCATCGATAATCGGTAATGTAGATCAGTCAGTAATCTTCCTGCGTCACTTATTTGTTCAAAAATTTGTTTTTGGGCAGGAGTCAGACGGGCATTCTCGGTGGACATTAATTGTGTCAAGGTATCTCCTAAAGCAGTGATCGCTGCGCCCAATTGATTTTGTGTCGCAATTTGATATTGATCTTCGCGCAATGAAAGTTTACTAATCGCTGGTTGAATTTCCGGTTAAGAACAGGAGCTTTGAGATGTTTGCAATTTTCTGGATATGGATATTTTTTAATCAGGTTTTCCTGATTTTCATTGCTGAGTCCTAGTGTGGTTATTTGTATCCATATCTCTGCTACAGTTGAATGTAAATTTGGTCCGAATACATCTGATTGAGGTTGACCACCCAGTAAATTCAAAAATTCATTATTTTCATTGTCGACAGATTTATCGATGTTTAACGGTCTTGTTGGTGGGACCTTGTCATTTTCTATCGAACTTGAACTTTTTGTATTATGATCACTAATTGTGACAACTGATTTGATTGGTGCGGTTATGTTTTTGATAAGTATCCGTAACCACAGAACCATCGCATGACGTGCCTCTCGGACTACGCTCTCTGCTACTATGTGAACTTCTTGATGTTAATGAACATCTGCGGGAGGTATTTCTCGAACTACCTTCATTGCTATAATAGCGTTTAGGTGAACTGTTAATATTTTTACGATATGACATACCTCTCGGGTGATGCTCATCGTATTTGCTGGAATGACGTTCGTGTGACACTCCTCTCGGGTAGTACTCACCACGTTCAGCCGAAGTTTCATAATTTTTGCGAAATTTTGAGTTACGTGACATATACTTGGATCCATGATATTTAGCATGTCGATCATGGGAAATTCGCCGTTCTTTACGTTGATGCGATTGCCTGTTTTGGGAGCGAGAGCGTTCACGACGTTTTCCTCTATTCCTTCCCGACGAACGATGACGTTTCCGAAATTTAACCTCTCTTCCTCTCTCGCATCGCGAGACACGACTTTCTGATGACATCGAGCGTTTTCGTTTTCGTTCTTGGTAATGATCATCGCCAGAAAGTGAACTCATTATTAATTATACTTTAAAATCAATAAAAAACTTGAAGCGAAAAAAACATACGTGTGGCACGGAATGCACAGAAAAGCGCAATGACAGGATGACAAAAGACAGAATACCAGGAGAACAACTGTTCGAATTTTAATTTAAATATTTAAATACTGTGGCATAATACATAGAAGTAGCGATACTACCAGTTTGATCTAGAGGACGAGGCAGAGAAGTACAATCTTACTTTTATTCTCGTTCTCCATCTGTCTCTCTTACTAATAATAACGAAACCTCTAATTCCAAAGCTTTAACCTGCGGCTGTCCACAGGGCGCAAATTTAAGCTCACTGCTTTTTATAATATACACTGCTGATATTCACAAAACTTGTTCCAAAGCTCTTGTCAGAACGTATGCGGATGATACACAGATCATGGTTCCGTTTTTACCCGAAAATGTAGATGAAGTCTTTCTAATGCTGAATGATGATCTGAACAAGATAGCCAAATGGGCTAATAATAATGCGCTGATGTTAAATCCTGAAAAATCAAAACTTCTAGTAATTGGCAATGCTAAGTTACGTAGTAGGATAGATCTTAATTTTTACCAAATTATAGTGAATGGTAGTGCTATTCCGGTAGTTCATCAGGCTAGAGATCTCGGAGTTCTTATTGATGATGAATGGAGTTTCTCCTCTCATGTATCAACGAAATGTTCACTAGCCTTTGCCTGCCTGCGCCGGCTGTTTCCATGGAGACGTGTTCTACCAGTTCGCGTTAAACTCAGACTTTGTGAGGCCCTTGTTCTACCTCATTTGCTATATTGCATGAGTGTATATGGACCTTGTCTTAATGGAGACGGCTGGAGGAAGATCCAGGCAGTACAAAATGCTTGTTTGCGATTTATATACGGTGTTCGTAAATTCGATCATATTTCTCCTGCGATGAGAAATTCGGGCTGGCTTACAATGAAAAACAGAATGAAAGTCGCTGTAATCACGAGTTTGAGTAAAGTATTTGCTACTAAAACGCCGGAATATCTATACCAACGGATCAGTATGCTAGGTGAAAATCGTCCTAACACTCGTAAAACGGTATCCTACATGATGAGATGCCCTTTATATCGGTCCGCAAAGGCTATGGGCGCTTTCTCTGCCATTTCAGCTCGTGTTTTCAATTCATTTCCTTTAGCTCTTAGATTGCTATTAAATCAGCCAAATATTTTAATTTCTCAAGTCAAGCATTTTTTTCTCGTTGTACAGAATTAAATTAAATTGGAAATTGGAGCGTTCAGACCAATCTTTTACGTTTATAGTAGATTTATAGTAGGTTTTAATTACTCTTTGGACCTTTATCGTCACTTAGTCTTATTATTATGTTATATATTGTGAATTTACTTTTTTGTTTTATATATGTGTCTGGATAGTATGTTCGGTTTTTTCTTTCTCTTCTAAATGTGTTACTGTTCATTATATACTTGTAACTCGCTTTGCATGATACTTATGTAATTATGGGTCAGGCTGTAAAACAGCACTTAATGCTGTGCCTCGCCCCTTGAACAATGTAAATTATTGTATATTGTGACAATAAAGGCGTTATTATTATTATTATTATTATTATTAATTAAAAACCCTATTTTGGAGTATATTGCCTACTATTCTCTTTCCGACGAGCTCCGAAGGTTCGTAACCTGGAGGTGATCGACAGTCGGTAAATTACCGATACAGGAATCAAAGGTTCGGTTCGATTGGTAATGTCCAATTCGATTGGTAATGTCCAATTCCATTGAAAATGCCCGTTTGGGCAGTATTGTAGCGTGCAACATGTGAAACGTCTGTGTGTGTATATACATGTAAACGACGCTTTCAGTTTGTACAATAATCCACTATGTTGGAAATAACTAAACAGTAACTTTGTGAACTGCAAAATTGATTTTAATGCTACAATCATTTTAGTCACTTTAAGAATAGTTTTCTTTTTAAGCACGAATTTCATTAATTCATTTAGTCACTAAATCTACTCTTTCAATTAGTAATTTTCTGCTAATGTAATGCTAATGTTAGTAAGCGTGTTTCTCCAATTCAATTTGTAGAATTTGACAAACAATTAGTAGAGTTTTATGAATTAATTTTAAGGGAGTATAAACAATAATAATATTTTTAAAGTAGTAAGCGTCACACGATGAGGTTACTATGCACCATGGTTATGTGAAAATTTCTTCTCAGGAATGCACGTTTGCCTAACAGAAACCAGCCCACTTCAAACTTATAATAAATCATGCAATAATATATTTGCGAAAATATATAGCAGCCATGAATATGGAACATACTTCACCTCGACACGTCATAAAAATAATCATTTAGAATTTAAATGAACATAAAAAGCAATGCTTCTAATACATCCGTATCGAATACCTACAGGCTTATTGTAGCAATTTATTGTTCAGTGGGAAACGGCGAATTGTAATGGGTATTTTCTATTTTATCTTTGACAGTCGAGTAGACAGGGATCGACTCTGAAGGAACAGGTCAAATGGCATATATTAAATCAGCATTGAGTAGAATATCCGTGATCTAGGTATATACATATAATATATCTATATTCCACGACGCGAGGATATATTAAATTTTAAAAATTAACTGCTTACCCCCATATTATCCGTATCGGCCACTTGACAACCATAAAATCGAATAGTATCGACGAATACTGATGATGTGGCAGTGTTGGTGTGCAAATCAGTGATGATCAGTGTGAAAAAACTTTGATGTTGAACCTTGCCCGCAAGATCGTGGGTGTTGGTCCCACGCGCCTAGGAGGGTCTCGCACACTCCGGTGCTTCGGGTGTCTCCCAGACCCGGTTATTACGTATATGGCTACAACAGAATCCTCAGAACCTGACTTGCACTGTCAGCTGGTACAGGACTCGACAAGAGGAAGGTTTTCGCGCCTCTTACTGCACGATAATTGCTGGTTATCGTCTACTGCAAACCATGACCCATAATCGAAGGGTCAATATTACGATATTATTTTTTTTTGTTTAAAAATCGATAGTTTTGTATAAGAAAATATTCAATTATTGTGTAATTCATTCAACTATATTTATTAGTATGAGTAGTGAATTAGTTGTTTTGAAAAATGTCTGGATAGGCGTTTATAAGCTTGAAAAAAATTGAATATAATGAAGAATTAGTTACCTTAATTTGTTTTTTGTTACATGTTTATATAATTTAGTTTTTGTCCTAGCAGGCGTAAAATCCTATTTTACGCCCGGCTTTGCTGGCCTAAAGAGGCCTTTTACGCCCTGGAAAATTACATGGTTAAGATAGGAATTCCCCACCGAACAGCCCAGAAATCGGAGACACAAAATAGAATTTTAAACCCGCTAGGACGAAAAATAATGTTAGCACCCGTAGGCCATTACGCTGTACCATGCTATAAGGTGATCTCGTCCGGGCGTAAAATGTTATTTAGCGCCCTTCATACAAAAAGTACTATTTCTTCACACCGGGAGGAAAGCACCAACATTCCTCCCGCAAGCGGAAGGAAAGATGCCGCTTATCCTCCCGGCCATTAAGAAAAATCGTATACTTCCCTCGGGAAGTAAAAAAGAATGCCTCAGACTGCCTGTTTCTCACCCTCGGCTTCATCTCGGGTAAAAATTACACGCAGTCTGAGACATTCTTTATTTTACCTCCCTCGTTGAGTAATATACTAATTTTTTTTAAACTATCAAAAAATTTTAGGATGACTTAAAATTTCAATGCAGAAATGGAGGGATATGACTACATGGAAATTACAATGGACAGTTGCAAAAATCCCGAAGATGATTCCCAATCCCGCTTAAATTTCTATGACACGACGATGACATGAAGATAAAAACACGCAGACGGAAAACTTTTTAACAAGATATCTCGAAAATTTGTAACACTTCTTCGATCCGTGATCTTACTGCAATAATTAGTGGTTTCTTCAGACGTAAATTCACAGTCAATTCTGGGTTATCCGTATGTGGGCAATACTACACGAATCGTTTTGCCACCCACGAAAATGGCAGAAATTTTACTTTGCTTTATTATATATTTTAATTACTTTGTCATATTTGACGTTTTTATTTTGAGGTTTGAGCATAAGTAACAAACAAATTTTCGCTCATCTTAAAACACAACAAACCACAGCAACCACATTACCAACCTTTGATTCGTATGGTATGAAATACGTGTAAAAGAACCAGGAGTTGCAGTAGGATCAACGATCGAAAATGATGGTCTAAGTTGATTTCCGCGGTATCGTTTTAAAAATTTGTAATGAAGTTTTCTGTATGCGTATTTGTTTCTCTATGTCGTCGTTTTGGTACAAAAATGTCGGCGAAATTCTAAATTGTCTTTAGGATTTCTGCACAGGTCCACTGTAATTTCCATGTTTTCGTATCCATGCCATTTCCGCATTGAAATTTCAAAAGTGTAAATTAAATTGTATAAAAACTAAATACAACAAACCGATGTATGTAATTTTTTCATAATATACAATTTTGTTCAAATTTGACACTTTTGTATACAAATTGTGTAGAATCACTTTTAGGGTAAATCTTGGTACAATAAATTGTATATATTTATTGTACGGTTTGTAATAAATTTTTTTATTTGGGAAGGCTATACAGTAGTACCCCTCTTACTTTAACCCCTCGTATTTTAAGTTCCTCCTCTATCTTAAGGCTTCGGCCCCTTCTATTTTAACTTTTTTTCATGTCCTCTCTCTCACGCTGCTGGTGATGAGGAAGAGAAGTAGCAATAAAATAAGAGAGGGTGCCGCCATATTCCTTGACTCGACATCTTAAAATAAGAGGGGACCTACTGTAGTTATAAATATCATTATGTATAAATTAATCAACTTTTAATAACAACAACTATTATCCGATATTATATTAAAAAATATTTTTGTCAGCATCGCAGTCAAACTTTATTTTGCTTCAGGACTACCGTGAGTATTTTTTTGAATGTAATAAAAAA
Source organism: Trichopria drosophilae (assembly GCA_030407085.1). Classification (NCBI taxonomy): domain Eukaryota; kingdom Metazoa; phylum Arthropoda; class Insecta; order Hymenoptera; family Diapriidae; genus Trichopria; species Trichopria drosophilae. The sequence continues at coordinate 9,552,618 of CM059582.1, read as the reverse complement.
TGGTTTCATTGAAATAAAAATATCGTAAATTGCCATCAAATTTGTTTAAGATGTCATCAAACGACGTGGAATTTTTGTCAATTTTTTTCAACCACATGAAATCAATTTTTATTGTTAATAGAATGATCTCATAAAATTTCTGCTCCGTATATATTCTGGTTCTCGAGATGTCCATGAAAAGCATATGGCAACTAATATTTTGATATGCATTTAGAATATATCCTTTAATATTTAATTGTTACGATATTTTTTGTTCTGAAGAAAATTTATAAATTGTAATATATCGTATATGTTCAAGGAATTCTCGTATTATTCAACAGCGTTTTCAAGCAGCTTCCTAACCTTGCGAGCTGCAACTACTTGACAACTTGTTGATTATCTACAGATTATTGTATCATAATATGAAAATTTCCCTTCACACTTTACACAGGCTTAGGACTGTCAGTGTTCGATATTTATTACTGCGACCCAGACTAAGTCTGGACGAAGTATTGAATTTGGTCACTTCGGGCATAAAAATTACCATATAGTTTTTCATCAAATGTCGACGTTTCAGACCCTAAGGAACCCAAATCAACAATAAAAAAAATTTGTGTCTGTGATCTTGTACGTACGTACGTCCGTACGTCCCGTTTTTTTGTCTCGCGATAACTCGCGATCGGATAAGCGTATTGACATAAATTTTTTTTTTTAAATACGCGTCATGCCATAACTTAGATCTGATTAGATTTTGGGGCAGATCCACCCGTACATTACTAACAAAAAATTAGCCCCAATTAAGTTTCTTCGTAGTTTTTTTCATTTATTTTGACGGCGTGATGGTCGTGCGGGCTAATGCGTCAGTCTTAGTCCGCCCGAACTGAACGTCGCGAAGGGCCCGAGTTCGAATCCACGTCCTGCAATTTTCTCTGCTTATGTCCAGTGTGGAATAACCGGGGAACTTTGCTGGGCGAAGGTACGAATTTGGGACCGCTGCCGTACCGTCAGCGTCTTATCCGCGGTCGGTACGTCGTGGGTCTTATCTCGGATAAAGAGGGGATAAGCCCCGCGTCGTACTCGCTAAGGCACAGACCGTCGAATCTGCTGGTGGTACCGATATTGGGGTAGGGGGGACTGGCTCTGGGTGGGTGTTGTGTTGTATATGCCTAGTTCTGTCATTGTACTGTCTGTCTCTGTCCTGTACCTCTCCACCCGAGAGCCGACCCGCAAATAGACAAATCGTCATTAACGCGGGGGAAAATAACCTGTCCTTTTTCATTTATTTTGAAAAATAGAAATTTTATTAAAAAAGGTTTCAAACAAAAAAGATAGAGGATGAAATTCTCTACAAAAAAGGTCCTATGCATTTTCTTGCTAAAGTCAACGCTAATGCCACAAAAACTGGTTTAAAACGCTTATGACTATTGTCTGAAAAAGTATTGAATTTGGTCACCTCGGCAAAAAAATTACCCTATTGCTTTTCATCAAATTTCGACGTTTCGACCCCCTACCCCCCAGGGGTAGTCTTTGCCAGCCCCTCGGGCGCGGTGACCACCTACGGGCGCATATGTCCTTTTACGCCCTTGATACGAAAATGACTATTTCGATATATCTAAAAGATGTCTTACAGATATCTATAAGATATCCGTCAGAGATCTTTTCGACACTTTCAAGATATCTTTGACGAATTATATGTATATATATTGTATATATAAGATCATAATAATACAGACAGCAATTAGTAAAACCCAGTAAACATGTAATATGCATCGAATAGTCTATTAGAATACAAGTGCATGAAGTAAGTGTTTGCAACTTTTATTTATTAATACTTCGGCTGGCCTGTTGTCGGGGTCGAAGTTTTGAAAATGCTCATTTTCAATTTTCATACATATAGAAACTCTATATTGTTGTAAAATATCTATCGAAGCCACTTGGACCTAAATATGATTGGGCCCCCAAATATCAATATAATTTTATAATATAATTGAAAGCTGTTAGTAAACAAACGAGTCTTAAGGAATAGCCGAATCTCCACGGGGTCGAAGTTTCTGAGCGAGCGAAGCGAGCGAGGGACCACGCCAACACTAGTTTATAATTACTTAAAGTATTATATTTATTTAGAGTTTTCTTTTCTCTGATTCCCATTGTTTTCACTTTTGTGCAATGTTTGACTGTGATAATTATTCATCGCATTGTTTGAGGTCCTTCAATAGAATAAAATGTCGCCTGGAGTATCTCCTTTGACATTTTTGACATCCCCAGTGCAGCCATTTTCAAGGAGTAACTTCCCTGCCTCCTTGTCCTCTAAAATTACAGCCAAGTGTAATGAAGTGTTCCCATCTTCGTCGGCTGCATCGAAGTCGGCACAGAACTCGATTAACAATTCCAAAATGGCGACCGCGGAATTGTAAATCGCTACATGGATCGCTCGGTCCTTCCTTGTTGCATTGCACTTTCTTCACATGATAGAATTTTTTTGAAAAAACGGCGTCGTATAATTGGCACATTGTAATATAACGTCAGTCTTCTTCGGTTGTGGACTCTTTACTAAATTGTCCTGAGGTAATGAAGTATCTGGATATGACGTTTTCCAAAAGGAATACTGGATGGACGGGGGGGGGGGGCAAAATTGTTTACTGATGCACCCTGTCCCTTTTATTGTTGTGGTCCACTGATAAGCTTGGTCGGAATTTTCCACACCCTGCATAAAAAAATGTTGTATGCGACACGGTTGTCTGTTTTTCGCACTTCGGCAGGCACTCGACTGAGTCGATCATACTCGGTGCGTATAATCGCATTTTACACCCTTGTAAAATGTTTCTATCATAGTGAAAACTGTTATTGTATAGTATACTTTTCAACATTTTAAATTGTATAATTAACATGAAGTCAACGTCTTTTTACGTTGTTAATTATACAGTGATGGTATGTTGAACCATTTTTACCCTTTTCGACGGTTCCATCAACCTTTTTGCTACGTGATGTCGTAAATATTCGGTAAGAATATTGTCCTATGTTTTTTATGTTGCAAGTTTGTTTAGAAATATTCGTACTAACGATATTACGAAAATGTAGCTTGCGTTAGCAAAAAACGTAGAAATGGAAATTACGTATTAATAATAATTATTTATTTCTAATTCACTGTTTGTTTATTTTTGGCGTTAACTATTATATGCAAATATTATACGTGGCACATTCATTCGGAAAATATTATTATAATGACATTTCAGGATATAGTCGTTATGAAACCGAAAATCACCACATACATTGAGTGCCCTGGCATTTTCTGTTCCATTATGCACGCAATAATTATATATGCAGATTGTTGAGTGCGGTGTCCCTAAATTTTGCGTAGAAGATTATACACTCAAGACAGGTTTCGAGATTGTACCGTAAAAAAATGACCTAACTTCATGTCCACGGTGCACCCAATATTAATATAATATAACCTGCCTGTAAACGGACTACTTCTGGCGACTAGCATTTTCGTATGTCTTTTTGCATTACTTGTCTGTATCGGAACTACATAAAATAATAAGTTTAGAAAATTCAATGTTTGTTTTTTCAATAATGAGATCTACACCGTTTATTCTAACTACTTAAATAATATTGTAAATATTAAGATTAATAATTCGTTTCATTAATAAAGAATTATACAATGTTATACAATATTCGACAGCTTAGCACATTATTGGTCTGATATTAGTCTATAGATGATCATTAATATCCTGATCGCATTTTTTAGTGAAAAATCGACATTTTAGGTCAAACAAAAATATATTGTTTTATATTTGTGCCTTCGGCTTAACCTTGAGAGTTTTCCAATAGGATTATTTTTAATTACCTAAAACTTCTCATTCCTATTATACAAACATTGTGATTGAATATAGAATGAACAAAAAGTATTTGTTTAATTGACTGGCCATTGTAGTAGTGTGCATAATAGTTTTGCACTAAGCTAATCATATTTCTCTGAATAGCTCATTTTGAACTCACTTTTATAATGTCAAAAGAATATGGCACGTGATTCTTTGTTTGGATGAAGATGTGGTATTTTGGATAAAAGCACTGAGATTTCAAACTCAAGATTATCCGAAGTATCACATACAGCACATATCTCTTAAAGAGGTCGTCCAGAGCTCAGTCCAAAGATTTCTCCAAAAAGAGCTCCTGAAGAGGACTTAATTATGATAATCTATAAGACGAGCTCTTAAATATGTCTTAAAATCGTAATATCGAAAAGGTCTTGTGTTTGAGATCTTAAATCTATCTCGTTTTAGACCATCTCTCTTTTAGTAAAGGGATTCCCATTGTTGAGGTCTGTGTTTCTTCCAGAGACACTAGGTGGCGATTGAATCCAAAAATGAGATTATAAGCTGCCCTGTCCAAATAAGTGCCTTTACGATATTTAGCCAGTGTTATCATAGTTTGATATTATTATTGCATGATACCATTCTATTGAATATAATTAGCATCTAATATAAAAATATACACACCGTAAAAGGGAACTCAGGTAAAATGTATATAAATGAATAATTAAGGTACAAAAATAGAATCTATAATTTTCAGGAATTTGCTTTTCATTTATATTATTTATTTTATATGTCAAACCTTTCAAATAAGACCACTTTACTGAGACCTTATATTGGAGAGGTCTTATAGAGCTCTTAAAATTGACGCATAGGTCTTCTTATAGATTAATTTAAGAGTTCTATCTGATAAGTATTTAAGACATCTTACAATTTTTAAGATTTCATAAAGAGCTCTTTAGATGTCTTTATGCTGTTTGGGGTAGCATTAAGTCATTCATGTGTATTTATTTTACTGCACTTGCATTATAATGAAAGGGTTTGTATTTAGATTACCACAGCGAACAAAACACAAGGCGACACAAAGTGTTTTTTCGTTATTGATAGTTACACGACGACGAATCCTATGGTGCGTGTACAAAATTAATTTCATATACCAAGTAAGATTGGATACATTCGACGAGGGCAGAGCATAAATCAATTATAGAATGTATTGGCGTTCAGGAACGCGAAGGCGGAATATGCAGTCTGTTCAGAGCGATCTTACTTGGAGCATCTCTGTTCTTCTTATTCGGTTTTAAAATTTCTCATACTTTTTATCTTTTTCGTCATTCCTCTTTTATAAAATTTTTCTGCTCGTGATTCTCCTCCGTGCCTGATATTATGTATTGACAATGATATCAAAATAAAGAACTAAGTGAAATAATACAAAAGAATTCGAAGTATTCATATTTTCGTTCATTCAATTCTTCTTCTTAATGGAACGATTTAAAAAGTATTATATCTGCGGTTTTTTTATTGCCGTATGGAATAATATTATTTTTTCAATTGAGAAAGCACACATTTAGAAAATGATAAAATATGTGGATTTCCATATCTTTGTATCGCTTTTTATTTGATCGATACCTGTATTTGTAACTTGCATGCGTCAAGAATTCACTGTGAATTGATAATAATTCAATTAGCATACTATTAATTAAGATTTACAGACAATAACATTAAAATAATAAATGGAAAATAACTTTGACGCAAAGAAAATGTCTATCTCTTATATCAAAAAATTCGTAATTTTCAGTTATTCCGTTAAAAAGTATTCGGAAAAGTTAATACTGCATTAATTTCACTTCTTTTTCGCGAATTGATACGTGATTTCCTAACATTTGCTACATAAATTGAATTATAAACCACTTAAAACACAAATATTCTCTATCAAAAAAATCTACCAAACTTCAGTCGAGAGAAATGTTCATTGTGGTGAGGTATATAAATATTGTCGTAAATTCTCTCTTGTGGCTTCAGAGTCATATATTTTCTTAATTATAAATTTCAAGAAAAAAAGATGATCTATGATATCAAATTACGGGAAATCGTAGTATTATCTGTAAATATTATTATTCAAATATATTGTTATATTTTCTATATATTGGATGTTTTTTAAGTACTAAATTAAATTGGTCGCCATTTCATGCCAACAATACAGGACATAAGCAATGTGCAATGTGGGGCCTTGACGTTTATTTAATTTTTTTATGTAAAAATAATCAGGAATAATAGCAAACTATTAAAGAATATCAGGATTTTAAAATTGAACTCAATTACTTTTCCATAAATTTTCGGTATTAATGCAAATTTCGGTTTGTCTGCTTGGAAAAAACCAGGATCATCCACCCTTCATAAGAAGAGCGCGGAGTCCCTTGCACCAATTACACCGTGACTAATGCTTATTAGCCCGAGGCCATTTCCGAAATTCATCAAAATAAATTTAGCCGACCTCCACTGCAGTCATATCTCATCGCAGCATGGAAGACTTTCGGCTACGCTGCAAACTACGAAGGAATATTACATTAAATTTCTAGTTTCTTTGTAAATCATTTTTTTTTTCAACGCGTGAGAAATCAAATTATAATTTATATGCTTTTGGTCAGTATAAGAAACTCACAATTACATACCGATTTTCTATTTCAATTTGCTACGCACTTAAACGGTATACACGTACTCAGGAATTTCAATGTTATGTAATAGCCCATAGAATGAATTTTTCTGGTTATTTAGGCATCATCGGCGCAACAGGATTTTCGTGTTTAAGTGACATTGAGACAACGTTTTTGGGCATTAAGTTTATCAGTGTTGCTAGGGGAATATCTATTGGAATGAATTAATAAAGGCAATCCTGCACATGCAGTACAATCTATTTTTATTATTGTGTCCTTTTGCTTTTTTACTAACGAATTTTAACATTGAAATCTTGAAGAGTAACAGGAAGAAAAATTCACCTGCACTGTAAAATACCAAAAATAACTTATTTTTAAATAAGCCCTAAAATTCATAAACCTAAAAATCTCTTAAAACCCATAAACTCCATAAATCCCAAAACCCATATACCCTAAAACCCATAAATCTCAAACCCCTAAGCCGCAGAACAAACAAAAGTGAATACATTTTTGAAAAGTAATCTCGATCCACCTAGTCAATACATTTCTGTACTTAAAATGTGCTCTTTCTGATTTTGGAGCGAAAAATAGGGCTTCCCATTTGAACTTTCAATGATGACTTTCAAATGACCATGACGGGCTTGTTAGATGCCAAAGTTAATGTCGCCATCGGATTCCCTGATCGAAATTTTAAAACTTGTCCGAGAGATTGGTTGAAACATTTATTGACCTATTGATGTGAATATGCTATTTTCTACACAACGTCAGTGTGACAATTTGAATGTCCCTATTTTTTTTTACGTAAGTAAATATGGAGTGTACTTGCTTGAAGCAATTCAATTTTTTGAAAATAACAGACGGTAGCGTAAATCATGTCTTTTTAGTCGACAAAAAGAATGCAGGATGCACTGCAAAATTCTGAGTTTGAGTATGATCATTAATAATGTTGTATTCTTGAGTGGTGGTACGAACGCAGTCGGTAAATATTTACACTGCAGACAGACTTTAATTTTAATTTCAAAGGGTGACGCCCTGTATAAAGACCACCTACGTTCAGAAAGGTGATCTTATTTTCGTGGCATCGTAATAGGTAGCGACCCAGTGAAAAAGGCATCCTGTGGATTTACTTTTTTTTTTTGTTTTGATTTCAGTGATAAAGACGTAATTGCATTTCGCTTGGCTCCGCTGAAAATTGTAGTAATTACTACACGTGTTGGCGTTAGACCGATTAAGCTAATTACACGATCTGATAAATAATTAAATTAAACTGAAATAGTGTAAAAATTAAAGGAATTAGATACATACAGGAATGGAAAAATACAATATTATACTTCATGATTTATTGAATAATAACGTATAGATTCCAAGAAACTCAAAGGCATGCAGTTATTTTTTAGATGTCCTGCGGTCATCCAGTAGAGTAAAGGAAATAACCGACAATAATGTATAAAATTTAAAATTAATAAAATTAAATTTGGTAGAGCATTTGACCGACATTTGTAAGGTACCAGAATAGTACCATGGTGTCCATCGAAGGTTCCCCTTTATTATTTCCGAATTTTTCCCACATTTCTTGGGTTTTCCATATTTTTCTTATATTTAACATCTTAATTTAGCATTTTTAACATTTTCGTATATGTTAAATTTAAAATAAACATTAAGTATTTTTTAATAAGTCCGGTTGTTCGGGAATTGAAATGATTTCAACGGAGTGCGCATGGATGTGCTTCAAATGTTTAAATAATACATTTACCATCAGTTGTTATTGCAAGACATAAGCCAGCTGTAGATTTATATTTATTATTTGTAAAATTAAATATTTCATGTTCTTTTTCAAACATTAATTTCATAAATTTTATTACGCGTAATTTTCTTAGTTTTTAATTGTATTGTAGTTTATTTATTTCTCGACTTACGTTGTAGTTCATTTCGCATTTAAAGTATAAACTTAAAATAATTTTCATTTAACAAAGTTACGTCTAAGACTATCGGTCTTCAGTACGAGGTAATATCAATTGGATAAAATTAATGGTATTTCTGTACGGAAAAATATCTCCAATATATTGATCACTAAGAAATATTACTACAACTTACATTTCCGTCATTAGTCGTGGATTCTAAAAATTGCTTGCAGTTAAGATTAAGACATTTTTGTCCATAAAACATTCCTAATGGATCGATTTATAAACCAAACTAAAAGAACGAGATTAAAATATTATTTAATTTTTCATTTATTCTGATGAATTAATTCAGATATGTGCAATTTATTTTCAATCACAACAGTGATGAAGTAAACAATAATGTTGGGCAATACGATCCAAAAATGTGGTATGCAATCCCACCTAGAATTTGAACACCGACGAGGTACTGTCTCAGTACTGAATCAGTACTGATCCACAGTACCAAAAATGTAGTAAATTTCAGAAATTACTATCTGTATTAATTGATTTATATGTATATATACTATTTTACATAATAAACTTAATTGATATATCTTATCGTATATATTTACATTCTTCCAATGCTCGCAAATAAATACAAAAAAAAACCCTAAAAAGCAAATTATGCCTACAGGTGTGATCAAACCCGGACCAGTCTGTACGTGCTGACGCCGTAACCAATAGGCTACACTTATGACGTTTCTTCGTTGGGGTCCTAAGAAACAAAATTTGTCTCTTGGCTCTTTTTCATGGTTTTTGAAAGGAAGGGGTAAAGTAGTTAAAAAAAATCAATTCAAGTGTTCAGGAAAAAAAAGATTGCAATGGCTCGAAGAGACCACTGGAGAGTAAAATAGTAAAAAAAACATTTATTTATAGCAACATCAAGTCGTGATTGTGATTACGCATATTTTTATTTAAATTTTAATAAATTTGATGGTTCAAAGGGCACCTTCAGAGATTTTCTACATGACAAAAAGAAAACTCTCGTCATGATTATATTTAGAATTTTCTGGTTATTTAAAAATGGTACCATTGAATTTTTTTTTTCATCTTAAAGCTTATCCCGACGTCAAATTTACTTTTAAAGGGAACTCACTCAAAAGTAAAGAACTGCAAAACATGGAACTATTTTTTTTATGGATTTGGAGATGTCACAAAAGTTCATGTGCGAACATGACGACCTAGACCTTTGTAAAGGCCCTTTGTAGAAGTTTAAATAGTCCAAATATGGACAAATATCTCAGTTGCATTGCGTTTCCGGAGGAAATGTTTCATACGAAAAGTTTAAGGTTCTTCCCCGTCTACTCCCTGGTATAATTGAATATGACCTCAAGTTACTCGAGGTCAAGGTTATTTTCAAAAAATTATTGGTTCATTATCTTATTAAAAACTGGTTAACTTTGAATCGTTTTAGTTTCAGAATATGCACTAATTTACTTCTATAGATGGTCCTAATAGATACCTAAAGATTAAGGATTTTATCAAGAATAAAATAGATGCAGACGCTTATTTCGAGAAGAGTCTTTGTTATCACATTAAGACCTGACATTTTCAGCTGTTTCTGAATCTACAAAAAAGTTATTTGTCATTTAAAAAGACCATCCTTCATCTTGTATATTTCTATAAATCTGGCTGCTAAATTTGAATAATTGCAAAATATTCAAAACATTATGATGGTAATTTCTTAATTGACGGAAATTCATATACGTATCAGTTGTCTGCTCCTGAATAAGTAGCCGCTTGTATCTAATAAGATAATCCAATTGCGAGCATGAGTAGTCAAGGCATCAGCGTAGCAAGCATGAGACCAAGAAATGGAGACAAAGTCCTAGCCAATCGAATCTCTCGAGTTTGGTCCGCATTTTCATAAAAACACAAAAAAAAATCACTCGTCATCATGAAAAGAATTTAATTTTTGCGGACATCTCTTAACCCTTTAAAGCACGGTGTCGTTTCTCTAGGACACCTTTATGTAATTCATATTTTATATTTTTTAGTAGATTAAAATTGAATTTCAGTGCACATATTTTCTTCCGTACTTGGATAATATGTTTTTAAATTTAAAAGAATTAATATTTATTATGAATTATTGTGTTAAATGGTCTATAATGATGAACAATATATACAAATTATATTTTTTTTTACAAACTATGTACGCTGAAAAGAAACCATAGTTCAAATAAGACGAAACTGGGTACTCGGGGGTTTTCCGGGTTGCTGATTACGAATTTGGCATCAGATTTTCAAAATTAAAAAGACGGATCCAAGATGGTCGACCGAAATATAAAAAGTTATTTTTTCGAAATCGAACTGAATACTGACAATTACATTTTCAAGATAAAATTTAGCAGATTCAACAAGCGGTCACGAATGCTAAAATTTCATAGTTCGTCTTTTACTACCTCGAAAACTTTTACATTTGGGATGTCATATTGATTCCATCATTTTGAATTTTGAAAATCTAAGATTAGATTCGTAACCTACGATCTCGAAAACTCTCGAATACCCTGTTTCACCTCGATCTAATAAATTTTTAAATTTGTTGTCGGCCATATTGGATTTGCTATCTTGAATTTTGAAAATCTGAGGTCAGATTCATGATCAGCGACTCCAAAAACCACTGAGTAACAAGTTTCAGCTATTTTCAGTGGAAATAAAAATATATGCTTCAAAGGGTTAAATAACGCGGAAGTGCGACGTTCAACAAAAAAATTATGTCAATTTTTATTTCGTTTTCATATTTAAGTAATCATTGACACGATGAATTTGAGTTACCTGAATAAATTATCTTTGTATCTCAATATTTTCAAAACCACTAAGAAGAGTCACTGTAATTAAGCTATAGTAGCTGACGAAAAGTTAAAAATTTCGTTGCACTTTCCCCCAAATTTAGTCTTGATAATAAATGCAATAATCAATTTTCAAATTTTAAACTACAAGAAAAGAGACAGCACATATTGTTATCGAAATATTAAGATTTTCGACATTCTCGTTGAAATAATTTTTTATTTTCACTACCACTACAACAGTAACACAATAAGCTATCTAATTTGTTAGATTTTCATAAAATAGCTATTATAAAACGAAAATGGATTTTTGATATACAGCAACATATTTCAGGAACTTCTGCCTCGTAGGTCGTTTATATAATATGCTAAACACTTTGTAAAGTGAGAAGAAGAACACCCTCCATTATGCATTCTACAAATCACAATCAGCGACTCTCCCTGGTGCAGCAAACTCGAGTATTCAGTGTTGATGGGCACTGGAGAGTTCCAGAGGTAAAAGTAAACTCAGAGTCAGTATTGAAGATATAACTTCTTAGCGTTCATTTTTTTTTGCAGACATAGGGCACAAAAATATAAATACTTTCAAAATTTGTTTACGTGGGACTAAAAACAGTGTCCTTTCAAACAAGAACATATTTTTAGAAAATTGGAAAATTATTAAAACCAACATGTCTCATAAAAAAATATAACTAACTAATTACATCTAAAATCTGCGAGATAATTTTCAGATATTCAAAATTGCACGCGAAAGACCCTAAATTACATTTTAAACCCAAACGCTAAAAAAAAACATTTATTTTGTCAGTTTGTAAAAACTTATATGGTTAACAAAAATTCATCATAAACTGTCATTATACATCAATTAATAAAACGTAATTCCACAAAAATATTTCAATTATACTCAAATTTTATATGCCTGCGTGAATTCGATTGTTCTGTAGCAAACTATTAATTTTATGGTTGTCAAGTAATAATAGCAATGGTCGGCTTCGAAAATATACAATTACGAACTGCCCAGAATTTCAATTTCGAAACAATTAGGCCGGAGAAAATTAATTACCGTGCTAAAGACTTATTTCACACCTTGGCTTAATTATGTAGATAATGTGCTCGGAGAGGAGCGTATGTTCAGACTATCAATATCTATTGTAAATATTACAATTCTAATTGTAAATCATAACATTCTAATGAAGGGAGTTAGCTGAATTTAAATTGAAATTACTATAATAGCAAAGAGGTTAAGTTTTGTAAATAAATTTTTCGGCGGTGGTAATTATAAAAAATAGTCTTAGACCCACATGCGGTATTGTGAAATGCAATCATTTTTCTTCATCATATATTTATTTCTTACGCCCCATTTCAGCGACGAACAACGGACCATTATATTTTTCAATTTTGCTCGAAGGAAATAAATCAGAAATTACACACAAGCCCGTCCAAGGACCGATTCATGGCAGGAAGTTTACCACCCACGTAGGAGACGCACACACTTCCGGTGTCTCGACTCCTAAGCTAAAAGTTTTGAGCATAACGGATTGTAAGATCGTAGTGCAAACGAGTTCCGATACATCAATACTACACGTATGAAAATTGAGGGTTCGAAGAAATATGACATAGAGGAGGAGTCGTAACAAAATTATACAATTGACGATCCTTTTCGAGACCGGCGGACCACCGCGTCCCCTTTATTGAATATACGGTGTGTTATTAAACACCGTCCATTTTATTGAAATGAATCGCGAAATAGCGATGTAATCGAATTGAAAATTGATCATAATTATAGAATTAACCATAAGATTCCCTAATGTAAGGTTTGCCAAGATTGAAAGGCTTAAATAACAAAAAACAACATACATTTTCGAAGAGATTTATATTTTTAAATACGTCGTAATCCATTATAATAAATTACAATATATTGAGGAATGTAGCCTAAGAATGAATGTATTCAATGACCTACAAGATACAATGAGCTTATCAGCGTGTGATTGAACGCACGGATGTAAATCAGCTCAACACGTGGGCGAATATATGCATATTATGCGATCCCGACAATAAATAACATTCCCGTATATCGCGTTATCTCGTAACTTCTTTGGTTGATATTAACACAACTGATGCCGTTTAAGATTATTTCCATAAACAGGACGTTCCGCATCGGTCGTACTTGTCGCAGGATTATACGATAATTTCACAGAAAAAGATCAGTTTATCTCTTCGACTCTTATCACTATCGCACGTTTTAGCACGTGATATTTCATCGTGCTAGTGATCACGTTCCGTAATGCAACCAGTTCAATTTGACTAAAACACTTCACGAAACGCACTAAAGTGCAGAATTGGGGATTTTTATTGGTCAACGAGATTCTGATAAAAAATACTAATAAGTATCTGATTTCAATTTCCATTTATAACACGAAAATTCTGTTCAGATGCTAAATAAAGGAGATAACCGTCTTCAGGTTTGATTATTTAAAGGTAAATTCGACTAAAAGCGATGCTATCGATAAAAACGTTTTAATTCGTTAGGAATCATAATGTCAAGTTCATGTTGTATAATAGTGATGATCCTCATGAATTAAGTGGAATTTTAAAATCCATTATATTTAATGAACTAAATTTGTATGCTCTTCATCTATTGCAACATGAATTTTTTACCATCTACAATTTTGATATTTCTCTGATTAAAATTAGGACGTTGGCACGTTGGCTTATAACAGACTTCTTACATTGCTGGTTGGTGTTGGATCTTAAATATTTGTTCATTACATATAGTTTTTAAACTTGTTTTGCTTTCAATCACCTACCTGCGAACCTACAGACAGTATCAACTACCTTTTGCAAAATATCATATATTTTCTGTTATGTAAAATGATATATTTATATCCACTTATAAGTGGAAATTCGATACAAAGTGTATGATTCTCAGAAAAAAAGCGCGATTTGAAAACATATTATGAAATGCGTATACGCGACTGTCTTTCGTTTTACTATTTGCCATTAAGAGAATGAAAAAAATAATAATATTGGGATGTAAACTATATTCTTCTCATGTTGGATTTATTTATATTCTAACACCATATCTTAGAATATAAGTAACATAAACAAAATTTGTTCAAAATAGTCGCAGAATTCGATAGGGGGCAGCGATTATCCAAACCTCGTCTCGTGGTCCGTCAAACACGAAATCGCCACTATATTTCACTCCGTTGATTAAAAAATGCTCTACGTTATAAGGCTTCGTGTATTATTTGATATATTTTTACATATTATATACAGGGTGGACCATTACTATATTATACACCATTTTACCATTTTACTCTTGAATAAGGCGCAGGATATCAAAAAATGTTTCAGACATAAGTCGTAGCGGCGAAGACTGCCACTGGATGGTACCAGTAAATTTGATGTTGAGGGTCATTTTTAAGATATCATAGGAGCTGACATTTTTCAACGGGAACCGCTATTTCTCATCCCAAATTTGGAAAGATCGGGATATTTTATGTACAATGTGGTCATTTCAAGGCCAAGTGAGGTCAAATATCCGAAAATAGAGAAAATAGTGTTGATTGACATTCCGAATTTGACCTTTACATACTTTGATATTGATAGTACCTTGAAAGTCGTCCATGCTCGGATGACCATTGGGTCTCTAAAAGTCATCTAAACATGTCTTAAACATTTGGAATCCCGGGAAAAAATGGATTATATATAATTATATATAAATCTAGATTCAATTATATATAATAATATATAATTATATATGTTTATATACGATTATATATAATTATATACAATTTTTGATATAATTAGATCCAATTATATATTATTATATATAATTATATATAATTATATATGGATTTTGGCCGTATATAATTATATACAATCGTATATATACATATATAATTATATATTAGCATATATAATTGTATATAATCGACGGCTTTATATATAATTATATACGGCCAAAATCCATATATAATTATATATAATTATATATAATTGGATCTAATTGTATCAACAATTATATATAATTGTATATAATCGTATATAAACATATATAATTATATCTTATTATATATAATTGGATCTAATTGTATCAAAAATTGTATATAATTATATATAATCTATTTTTTCCCGGGATGTCAATATATATACCGTTTTTATATTTAACTTACTTACTTCCCTGTGCATTGTGAAAAAAAGAAATCCAAGAGAAATTATGATAAAAAGTTTTGATTCGTTACTAACGAAGTAAACTCATTTTGCAGTTATTTAAGTACTAATTTCTTATCCTCGGTCCACTTATAACGATTCAAAACCGAAATATATGCATAGATTGTCTTCAATTAATAAAAATAAATTTTATAAAAATTTTAAAAAATACAAAAAGGAAAGGATGTAACAGACATTATGCCATAAAATAATATAAAATAAATTGTGAAAATTTTGATGCTTCATATATTGGCGAGATCAAACGACTACTTAAGACATGTATAAAGAAAATATACAACATAAATATATAGATAGAAATATAAAAATATATAGAACATAAAAAAAATATCAACCACACAGCTCAGAAATAGTCTGTTATCACTAAACTTAAAAACTTCTTCATTCATGAATTTAAATAATGTCAAGATCAGGAACCTGTATGGGAAAAATGGAGAATTTCTGAAATGTTAAACATACATTTATAGAAATTTTCCATCGACAAAAAAGAAGACACCAAAAACCTGCTCACCTCCTATACACAGTTATTAAATATGCTAAAAACAATCTTACAAAAATAAACTTATCAATCGAACTGTATTCTACTTTTGTTATTATGTTTTCAATTTTAAAATTTAATTCTGTTTTGATTCGGTGCTTTGGATTTTGGTAGTCATGGAAATGAAGCATATCTTTTATATAGAATAAATATAGAATTTAAATATTTTGAATAATTTATATAATATTAATAATACATTAATATCGAATCTAAATGTGTATAGATATTTGACGTTTACTATATACACAGGGTGTCCCATCTGAATGTGTACGGTTGAATAAGTTGACAATTTAGGCGTGCATTCAAACGTGGTTTACATAATTATAGGAAATGCTCCTGGCAACATGAACTTTATCACTTATTATTTAGGTTTATTTTGTTATAAATATGAATTTAGTAACTTCTTTTTATATAAGTTACAATTCAAACATAACATACAAATCGATTTGAAATGAAAATAATCTTGTTACTTAATTGATAGTCATAGCAATCTGATTGTGATTCTCTAAAAGAATATTGGTAAATTTTAGATATCTGAATAAGAATTAGTACATTCACAACATTGCAATCTTTCATAACGAAACAAACTAGATATGCCAATTTTTCTTATCTAATTCATTGACACAACTATCGGAGTTGGACATTAAATTCATAGATGTGTTACTATTCATACATTTGCGAAAAACCCCTTTTGGAAAAAATGCCCTGCACTATTAAATTTCAACCAAAAAATTACGTCACTTTTGTCCCCACTGACCGTAATTCGACTTCTATTTTAGGTAAATAAGATGTGGTCGAGAAAATTTCTCACCCTGATGGAAGGTCGAAAAGAGGTAATTTCGCCCTATTTTGCTGCTTGGGAAATGCGAATCACATTGTAACTGGTATATATTGATATTAGTCATATCTGCAAATATTAAGTCACTGGTAAGTTTGCGTCTAGCAAGCCGCCGGCCATGCATACTTTACAGTATAAATAGTAGTCGCTGTTTCAGGCGTCGAATGTCCCCTGCGAGTTGGTTGCTCGCCAAACACGCACGTTCTCTGTCTTGACGAGTTAGCATTCTTATAGGGGCGCAATATTTACGCCAAAGTTTAGTAAGCAACAGAAATGAAATACCCAGTTATAACAGGCTGCACAGAAAAAAATCATTAGTAGTGTATACTAAAAACTGCAGTAAAATTTCCCAATAATATGAAACTTTTGCTAAGTCGGATTACGGTAATAATATTAGTCTTCTTCAGTTTGAACTTGTTATCAACTTAACTAACTTAACTTAACTGTTATTAACTCAATAAAACGTATTAATATTCATAAATTTTAATAATATTTGTTGTTAACAATAACAATTGTAAACGCGTATTTTCAATGATTTTGGAACATTTCTAAATTACGTTTTTGGAAATTTGCGTTACAGTCGTTTTCAAAGATGTTATTTAAAAGTTTGAAATATTATTAAGGAATTTTAATACATTTTTCTTAAATCGAGGATCAGTAAATTTCACTTTTAAATGCCTACTGAGGTTTTTTTCAGTTTACTTTATACAAATGATTTCACTGTTTTTATTGAATCATTTGAAAGTTTATGTTGTACATTTTATGAGCTTTATGCAATTTTTTTAAAACTTCAACTACACCTGAAACGTTCGATTTCGCGCGGTATTGGCTTGATGCCATTGTTCATCTCATCAATCTAACCCATGGTGTAATCGTAACTTTCCTGACAGGTTAACCCTTGAGGGGTTATATGACTTTTAACATTTTTAAACTAGTAACTTTTCAACAAATGATGATTCTAAAAAACGCCGAAACACGTTTTTTTGAGTGCATACTTGTTTGATCCAATAAATGTGTTCCTTCTTTCACAAAACATTTTGGCTCCACGTCTTTATTTCGCACGACAACTAATCACACGTCAAAATAGAACACGACAATTGATCGCACGACGAAATATCACGTGGACAAATAACCATAAACAAAAATATCACTGAGGCAAAAAACCAGCTTAAAAAAATTGGACATTACTCCCGGAAATTCATGTCAGTCTTTTTCCGCCGCCATTCTGGCATTAGGACATTTTGGCCCCTCTGGTTTGGCGTCAGATGTTTTGGCTCCGCCATTTTGGCATCAGACTATTTAACCCTGGTTATTGTGGCGAGAATTATTATAGATAAAATTTCGTTTACTAAAATGTGGGAGAGAGAATGGCAACATCACGAAATTAACGTAATCTAACTACTTAGAAATCTGCCCACCACTAATAATGCTCAAAAGCATATGGGTGCCCTAAAACTAACCTAACCTAAACAGTCAGAACTCCGCTTACTCCTAATAATTCATAATTGAATATGGATGCACGGGGAAATTTGTAAAATGTGTGATATTTTGTTAATATGATATTTTATCAATGTGATATTTTATCAATGTGATATTTTATCATTGTGATAATTTGACGTGTGATCAAATGTCCGTGATATTTTCTCGTGTGATTATTTGTCCGTGAAATAAAGACGTGCTACCAACATTTTTTCTTCCAGCATATATTTATTTGAAACCAATAAAAATTTACTTCTTAATATCAGTTTATTCCATTCGACAACTTGAACTGAACTAAATATTTATCTAATTTTAAGAATTATTTCCTTCATTCAAGAAATTTAGTTCTTGTTCTTGCAATTAGCTCATTTCAAATATGATCGCTAATTTGGGTTCGGTATCTCAATGCTCGTTTCTCATTATTGTCAACAGGTCAACAGAAGACGAATAAATTATTCTGTATATTTGCAATCCGAGAAATCGATTGTTTTAAAATCCCGCGTTACAGTTTTTAGTTCTTAATTTTCCCAAATAACTATTAGAATTTTTCAAGTAATTATTTAACTTGAAACATTCAAATGTTTTTTTGAGTTTAATACAGATTTACTTAATATCAAGTAGGGGAAGAACTTATTTAATACGGTGAAGTAAATAGCTATTTCATTCATTAATATTTACTGACACTAAATATGCATTGGTTAAACTAAGAATGGAATTTCCAAAGGAATGTTAGTAGGGTTTCTTGGTTCACAAAGTAAAAAATGAAAAGGTATGAATTTCTTTGAAAAACATTTCGGTTACTAGATGCGTGCCTTCTTCAGTTTAATCTATAACAAATTTTTACATTATAAACATTATTTAACAGAAGTGACTTTCCGAATTACAATTAATGGAGAAAATTGTAGTGTGAGGAAAGGTCTTGACGTACAAGGTGTGCAAGGTACCTATAAATGTCATTATGACGATGACTTTAATTCAACAAGTTAATAAGTATGATAAGACATTTAGTATGAAACATACATGGTGGAAGGTCTTTTTATGGTTTAACGATCAAAAGATGCTATATTTTTGCCGCATTTTGAAAAAAACCACGACACTCAGAATTATTGAACATAGATGACTTAGTACTCTTTGCCGGTTGATATTTCGCGAAAACATCATGATTAGGTAACTTATGAGCGGTGCGGTGGTTTAAATATATTGGTAAGTACCCCTCTTTCGCTATTCATTTCTCCCGAAGGAACAAATCGTGCCATTTAAATTACTTAGACCTTAAATTTAATGTACACAGAAAATGTCACAAATCTAATTAATTTTCATTATCCCACAGAGTTTCGTGTGTACACGCCAACCCCCCACCCCCAACGGATCCATCCGGACACTAAATGTAAATTCAGAGTAAAAATTCATTTGATGCCCTTCTAGAAATTCGGTCTAATATTTGTCAGTTTTTGAAAAATAAATTTGTATACTGTTTATGAGTAAATAAATATGGCCATTTTTCATACAAAATGTAACAAAATAATTCAGTTTCTCGTACTATCTACCAATTTGTCAAACTGACTACTATTCTAATTTTTTTTGGAGCACATATATTTCATACAAATTTTTAATAATTTTGCTGAATAGTTATTAGGTAGGATTTTTTGAGAAATCTCTGAACAGTTTTAATCCATTTAATTGTATCCACTATGTAGAGAGTTTCGTAAAAAAATTCTGATTTTATGATTTGTGTCTAGTTATTGCCCAGTTTACAAAATATGCAGGCCTCCGGTACGACATCTGGCAAATATATTTTTTATGTTTGTTGAAATTTCATGCAAATGTAATTGAATATTAACAAAAGCACATAAAAAATCATGATCATATGCTTGAAATGTACATTCTTAAACTGTATTGAAATTTAACGAACACGAACTGTAAATTTAATTTGTTTATGCATGAAACATAATACAAAATTACTCTAAAACTTATGTTCCTGCACATTAAGACATAGTTTAGTTACAAACTCATCATTACTCAAATTTAATGTATTAGTGGGCAGTGACCTCGCATTAAATTTCATGTAATTTATAACAGTGTAATACCTTAATTGCTTTTGATGTCCTAATATTACGAAATTAGAACGTTGTAGGTTTCAGGGAAGTAAGGCATTTCGAAACATTTGTTTAATGAATAAGTTTTCTATTTTTTTGTTTAATCTGTTTGTTTCGAAAGCTATAATTACTTCGATCCAGACCATAGGTGTGGACGAAGTATTAAATTTAGTCACTTCCCGCCAAAAAAAATGTGCTGTAGTTTTCCATCAAATGTCGACGTTTCAGACCCCTAGAAACCCTAAAAAGAAAATAATAAAAATATCTATTGAAACAGGACGTGATTTTAATTAAAATGAGATGAAAAACTATAGAGTTATTTTTTTGCAGAGGTGACCTAATTCAATACTTCGTCATACTATAGTCATACCCATTTTAAAACAATTTGTATGGCATTATCGTTGACTTTAGGAAGAAAATGCATTCAACCTTTTTTGCAGAGAATTTTACCTATGGTCTGGGTCGAAGTAATACTTAAAATCATGTCCTGTTTCTATTCTATGTTTTTAGTAACTGCTTTGAAATTATTTCCATTGCCGAAGACATTCGTAGTATTTTCTTTAATTGTAGTTTTCAAGTAATCTTTCTGTTTCTCCGATGTATAAGTAATTGCAGAAACCACAAGGAATTTGGTAAACAACCCCATTTTTAGATCCTTGTAATTACAACGATTGAGATTAGGGGTCTCGTGCAACACAATACACTTTTACTATATGATACTACACGCATCAAAAATTCATTAGCATTTTTATCAGTTTATGTCACTTCTACAGAAAAATGCATTGGACCTTTTTTGTAGAAAATTTCTAGTCTTACATTTTTTGTTGAAAGCCTGTTTTGAAATGTTCATTATTTAAAGAATTATTGACAAAAAGGATGAAAAATTGAGATATTCATGGGTTTTTCATGATTTTCACTATGAAAATCGGATTTACGCCAATTGCCACTATGTTATACTAGTTTAGCGGATCAAAATATTTTAGAAAACATAAGCGTCATAAAAAATTGACGAGCGACGTTTTCGGAGGTACAGTAGATGTTTTAATTGGTACCATTTACCGGTGACAGTTTTGTACAGATATGGCAAAATATTTATTTTTGTCCGACACCCTTTAAAATCGCGATATTGCATGTATAAGTAACCAACCGAATATCCCCAATATCAGACACACGAAAGTTTTTCTTGTCAGCGGACAGTTTTTTAGGCGGTCAATCGTTTTGCCTGGCAGAATAAAGTGTCTAATGACAATCAACATTCCCAATATACAAGTTTTCGGTCAGATGTTAAAAATCAAAGCTAGGACCTTTCCAAATTCTCTTGTTCTGAAAATCATTTGAACATAAGTAAAACATATTTTAATAAATTACTATACTGAATAAAATTTAATGATATGATGAATGATAATTTCAGTATAAATTAATTATTAAGTTAACCATGTATTATTTTGTTTCAGCCCATATAAGCTCGCTAATTTTGTAATGCGAAAGAACAGTAAATTTGTAAACAATACTATACCAATAAACAGAAATAATACACTAATTTATGACAACAATATAATCGGTTTATAATGTTAGAAAATTATATAATGAAAATATTTATTGCACGGTGAAAATCAAATTAATAATAAAGTGGATACGACCACTGTGCCCGTATTCTGTAAGTCGGTATTAACAATAACGTTAACGTTACTGTCGAAAACGACAATATCCTGGACCGTGGTTGGTTGGAATTGTCATAACGTCGACGTTATTCGTAATACCGACTTACAGAATACGGGCACTGGACTAGAGTGAAAACAAACAAACAAATAATACAAATAACACGAAAAATTCGATATTAAATCACAAATAACACTATACCGATTATAAATTAAAAAAATAAATAGTAAATATGAGCAAAAAACACACTTTAATTTTCGATCATGGATATACGAACCTCTTCAGAATAAAAAAATTACGAATAAGTCCTAAATCGATGTATATATATATATATGTTTGATTAGTTATTACGTAGAAGGACTTATCAAAATTAGCCATGTATACACAAAAGAAGCATTGATGAAAAACAATGTAGCAAATAATCGAAAACTCATTTTTTTTTTAATTTTACATCAAAATGCTATAAACTGGTGATAATTTAGATGTTTCAAATCTAATATTTACACCAGTTTTATTACATTTTATTAAATAATTTTCAATTTCTCTTGTCTTCACATTATATCTGCGCACTGTTAACCTGTTATAATTTTCATGGTTGCCGTCAATATTTCTTCTGTGTTCTGTAATCCGTGTTTCTAATCTCTCTTCTGTCTGGCCTATATACACTTTGTCTCAATGAGTACAAGGGATTTGGCTCATTTTTTTAATTCGAAGAACATCTTTTCTTTAAAAAACTTTTCCTAAATTAATACGCCCTAGATTTTGGAAATGGGTTTAGGTACGAAAGAAATGTCTTTTTTTTCGGTTACACCGTTTACGTATATCATAGATGTCGTTTTTAAGAAAGTAGTTTCGTTACGATTGTGATTATTTCGCAAAGAGTTGTAGAGTAAGTGTACTCGGTTGCAACTGCATTAGTTAATGATGTTAATAGAATAACAATTTTCCTGTAAAATTTTTCGAAGTAAATTTTGTTTTTTATGGAGAAATCGTATTTCGGGTAGCTTTATCGCTCTATCGATTAGGACTAAAGGTATACTAATTTTTATGTATAGCGGATGAATGGAGAGAAAGTTGAGATAGCTACGCGACCAAGTACCTTTATGATGGCAATCAGCATCTAGATATCTATTATTTTGTCGAATAATTGTCAAAAAATTAATTTTATTGTTTACTTCAGTTTCTTTTGTGAACAAAATTTTGTTAGTAAAACCTTTGAATTTCTTTAAATAATTAAATATATTTAAAACATAATCTTCTGTGTCTGAAGAGACTGATATCATCTATGTACCTTAAGTAGAAAGTTAACTTGAAATCTAACTTGTTAATCAATATATTTTTTGCATAATCCATTAAGAAGTTTGCAACTATTAGCAGAGAACCTATAGTTTCTCCATAAATCTGTTTATAGTATTTAATTTGGAACGTGAACACCTTGAACGTGAACATCTTAATCACAAAAGCTGACAAGGGAAAACTCACAGTAATCTTAGACAACACCGATTACTTAAATAAAATGAATATCATGTTAGGAGATTCATCTGTATACAAACTATCTAAATATGAGTATGCATCTACTATTACCAAACAAGTAAACTATCTGATTCTACATTTGGAAAAAAAACTATATAATCGAAAATACCTGTAAATATTTTAAAACTAACAATGATATCATACCTAGGGTACATGGACTTCCTAAAGTACATAAAGAAGGGTTACCATTACGAATAATGTTATGACTATTAATTCACCCACTTATAACTTGGCTAAGTTTTTCACAAATATTTTAACAAACGTAACATACAAAAACGCACATCGTGTTAAAGTTAGCTGTAATTGTTGAGAAAAAAATCAAATCTTTCAAATTCCCTGAAAATTATCGACTAATATCTCTGGATGTAGTGTCACTTTTCACTGACGTTTCTGTTCGGATCATTCTTCTAATAATTAAAATTAGATTGAATACAATATCTAAACATACTGTTCCAGTGCTAGACGAATTTATTCAAGGCATATAGTTTAGTTTTAAATAGTACGCTCGAAAATTAAAGTTTTATTCTCATATTATTTCTCGTATTTTTCCCTCAAATTTACTATTTATTATTTCTTATTGAAAATTAACGTTTCTACTCTATATTAATAATAATAATAATAAATTGTCTTTATTGGTCAACAAAATAAAAAATATACAGAGCAAACAACCGTGTACAATGCCAAAAGGCGAGCCACAACTTAAAAAAGTTGTTTTACAGACTGACCTTATTCGGATCATCTTCAGAATAGAAAGTGAACGCGTGCATTGCTCGTATTTAGAATAAATTGGATACATAGGCTTATTGTTCTGTGCGTTTAGAGTACCAAGAAATCATGGACGACTTAATTTAAATTTGTAATACGGTAGAAACTTTTAATTATGTGTATATTAATTAATGCAGTAAAGGATGATATACTCCTGGTAGAAGTGATTTTTCAAAGTGTATGTTGACAGTGATATTTGCTTCTTTTTTAATAAAATAGTTTTGTGTTGCGCCTTTTTTCCAGTTTTTTCCTACAGTAAGAATCTTTGTTTTTTTGTAACCGAATTCGGATCCCATTTCATTTCTATGTTGGAGAAGCCCATGTGTTATTCAATGTTGGTTGTCAGAAAGTTATTTTTGTTTTCTTTAAGTATGTAATTGTGTACTTCACATCTCATTGTTTTTCTACTATAGTAATATGTCCTTTCCAGGTATGATTTGTGCAATATCGGTGTTAAAAGGGGTAGAAATCATTTTAATATTGCTGTTTTTTGAAGATTTTTGCAATTTTTTTACTGAGACTTATAATATACGGGCAATTTATTGTTTTTGTTGTTTGTTGACTACTGTTACTATCGTTAATACTGTTGTTTCCGTTCAAAAGAGTTAACCATTTTTAATGAACTGATTAACCATTGTGTTAAAATAACGGAGTTTTAAATGTTAACTTATTTATAATTTCATATATTCCAGTACATTGGCATACCGACAGTTTGTTTGTAAACACAGTTATTGAATTTAAAATATGCAGAGTTTAAACATGCAATTACTGCTATTATGAAAACTGGATCTTCTAAATATGTATATTTTGTAATTTCGTTCCATTTATTTTGGATACTTTCCATAACTAAATCATCAGAGATATTCGTAAACATCGATATGACGTCAAGTGAAACCATTTTATAAATCTTCGGTATTTTAAAATCTTTAATTTTTTCAACTAGTGACCATGAGTCTTTAATGTTGATGACATTTTTTCCAGGACTTTCGATATTATATTAATAATACAAATTTTGCTAATTATTATGTCGGACTGTTAATGATTGACGCAATAATTCGTATTCTCTTTTTTTATATGAATTTCCGGAAATCCGTAAGCGCTCGGTATAGTTGCATTACGTACTGTTAGATATTTTAGAACTTTTTCATTAATTATTTTCCTATTTTTCAGTACGTTAACCTTTAAAAAGAGATAGTTATTACTTGATTAATGATATTCGGACATCACGAAACCAACATCTAGCAGAAATAATGACAAATGTTCCATGGAAAATTGTCAACAGTTTTCTCCATTTCAAATCCCTAAAACAGATTTCTAAATTAAACGCGGTTCTAAATGTGATTGTTTATATTTACTAGTATTATAGCCGTATTAATCAAGAATGAGATTTTATAATATATACTTATATTAACGGTTGAGGAATTAATTATGCATTTACTGCAGTAAAAATTCATAACACTTAACATATCAATTAATAAATTTAACTTATTACTTCAACGTTCACATAACAATAATAACAATAACGAACCACCCGTTACGCAGAATAGTTGGATGAAGAACCTTACCAACGTAACTATACCTCATGAAATACAAAACATTTTCGCACTAGGAGAAAAATTCGTCTACTAACTTTATTGTAAAAAAAGCTGCCAATGCATAAAATCATTGCAAGCATTGAATCGGGTGTAGCATATGTCATTAACGAAGAACAAAAAAATAAAATCAGGAAAGAAGGAACACTAGCTATTTGATCATTCCATTCTTCACAAAAGAAAACGATGTAACAGTGAACCTAAAAAAATAATCAACTAATTTCTGAAAAATAATCCCGATATTTTTCTCGCAAAAGCGGACAAAGGAAACACAAGTGTTGCATTGAAAAAAACAGATTACATTTTTAAAATGGAAGAAATTCTTGCAGATTCCTCCACCTATAGAATATAAAAATACGAGCATATAACAACAATAACAAAAAAGATTAATGAAATGATAAAAAACTGGAATAACAAGAAAATAATTAATGAACAAGTTCTAAAATATCTAACATAGTGCATAATTTCGGATTTTCGAAAATTCATACAGAAAGAAATCTCTTACGAATTATTGTGTCAACCATTAACAGTTCGACATGCAAATTATCAAAAATTTTATCGAATATCATATCTAAAGTCCTGGAAAAAACTCAAATATTAAAGATTCATGGTCACTAATTGAAAATATTAAAATACCCAAGACTTATAAAATGGTTTCATTTGACGTCATATCGATGTTTACGAATATCTCTGATGATTTAGTTATGGAAAGTATCCAAAATAAGTGGAACGAAATTAAAAACATACATCTTTAGACGAACAAGATTTCATAACAGTAGTAATTGCACATTTATACTCCACATGTTCTAAATGCAATAACTGTGTTTAAAAACAGACATATGGCATGCCAATCTGTACGCCCATCATTTATCACTTAAACTTAAATTTTTTAATACTTATGTAAATAATATTCTCACTTACACCCCAGAAGGCTCGGAAAATAACATCCTTAAAAATTTCCATTACTTTGACAACAACAATAGACTGAAATTTACCTTGAAAATGGAAAATAATCGACAACTTAAACAAAATACTAATCATGCCAGATGACAGAGTACAAGTTGATTGGTTCCATAAAAAACCGTTGTTAGACATATACATTATCTCTGGCATATAAAACAGGCATGAAGTACGGGCTTATTGACCACCCAATAAACTATCTTCACCCGAATTTCATGAAAAATGTAGCTAAACAAATTTTATCAGACAATAATGATCTATCCACAATGATTAATCAGTTTATTAAAAATGGTTAACTCTTTTGAACGCAAACAGCACTATTGATGATAATAACAGCAGCGAACAAACAACATAAACAATAAGTTGCCCGTACATTCAAGGTCATAGTGAAAAATTTGCAAAAAAACTTCAAAAACAACAACATTAAAATGGCTTCTACTCCTTTTAACACAGATATTACACAAATCGGGCCTGGAAAAGACAAATTACTAGTAGAAACACAAGATGTGATATACACAATACCGTGTCTGCGCCATGAGAAGTCATATATCGGACAAACATCAGACCTCTAGAAGTCATGCATAAAAAACACAAAAAGACTTTCTGACAACCAACAAAAAACAACACACTGTCTTATCCCGCAATGGAAATGAAACGAGACACGAATTCGATTAGAAAAAAACAATGGTTCTTGTTAAGGAAACCAATTTAAAGAAAAGGTGTAATATAAAAAATTGTTGTATTAACACAGAAAACAATAATACATTTATCATCTGTTTTGAAAAATTACATCTACCAGAATTATATCATCCTTTACTACAACAAGTAATTCAAAGTTTCTACCCGGTTGCAGGTCGAAAAACCGACAATCGAAAAGCCGACAGTTAAAGAGCAACACAAAAATATTTATATTAATTGTCTATTAAATAGACTAATCGAGACAACAATAATCCAGTTTATTATAAATACGAGTAATGCATACATTCGCTTTCTATTCTGAAGATGACCCGAATATAGGGTCGAAACGTTAATTTGCAATTTCCAACATTTCAAAAAAACTTAATTTATTCTTATCCATTTTTATATTTATCTTTTTATTACGATATATCTATAATATTTATATTTTATATATTTTATCGCCACATATCAAAAACATAATACTAATATCAATAGTAATATTGTTTAAGGTTTGTACAAAATCGAAAAATGGCATCGAAAAAAGTGGCGAGGAGGTGAAAGAGGTGAAAATGTATCCTTCCTGTACTGTTACAATTGTTTTCTTAGATTTTCAAGCTTACCTTTATTACGTTTATTTTATATTTCGCAGCGTTTCCAATTATCATATGAGATATGTGAAAAGTAGATTCTAATTAAGTTTTGCGAAAATAACAAATGCTATCGTAGTTTAGCCAATATCAATAATTTTGTAACTTATGCTGCTCCTGATGAGATCACGTTTATTGGTCTCGCACGGACCTTATTAGTAAATACATTATATGAAGTGTCGGTTACGGTTCCAGAACTTGCCAAGTTCGTAATAAAAGGCTATATTAATACCTGATTTTGTATTCATAATCTTTGATCGAAGTTTCCATTCCTGTTTGAATAAATGTTCATTAAGGATAGCGTCCCACATTAGTATAACAGCGAGTGTGGTAAAAGTCCCGGAACGGGTAGTCAACTTTTGTCAGAATTAAAATTTCAAAAACAGCCGAAAAATGTCATGTCGTGCCCCACGTCCTCGTTTGGGAGTACAACCCCTTTCAAAATGTAGCTTTATAAAAAGTCCAATAATGTGTTAGTCCGAAATATTTTTTCTTTTTATGTTTTAATTCTGATTACTTATCTAAATATCTAGCCGTCCCGGGACTTTTTGTACCAAGTATGGTAATACTAGAAGTTTATATATAGAAGTAATACTCGAATGCTCCTTAAATTATGTTTCTAATACAAGAAAATGTTATGCCCTACGTAGCACGTACATTTTATGCGTATCCGGCGAAATAAATCCACAAAAACAGATTTTACACTGCTTATTAATTAAAGAGTACGAATCAATTATGAAACGTCGTGGAGGCATACACATACAGATTGCGTAATTAACGTCGATGTAATGCACTAAATTAGGCATTTGCCACTCTAAATGCCATTAAGTGCGAAAAAATGTTTCGTATGTTTTCACGTAAATTAACTTTGATAAATCTAATATGTTACGCAGGGTATCGACGTTTTGAGAGTATGAAAAATACGGGACTTTAGCAGGAACTTTTAAATCAGCGAATTGTTTTGCTGGCACTAACGATTGGTATTAATCAACGACGATTACGCCATTATCGCTACATGGACGGAAAGCAATAAAAATCATCAGCATCGCTAAACGACAGCCACCGAATTCCAGAATGACACGATCTTGAAAAATGGCGTTGTGCAGAAAGGATCTTCTTCGTGTCTTTTTTTTTTAAACGTCGAAACAAGAATGAGAAACTACGCTTCTATGAATTCAATTTGGGTGGCTCTTTACACCGAACAAAATTTTGGGTCTGTCATGCTATCTCTGTCACGTATTATCCATATAAATTCGCGCGAATCATGCAATTGCGTCAACGCAGGATGATATCTGATTTGAAGACAAATGAATTTCATTAAGTTAAAAATGGAAAAGTGGAACATATTATTCCTTCATTTCTTTAAGAATACAGTTTCAAAACTATCAAGGCGGAGATATATGTATACTAAATGACACATTAATTATCTCATTTTCTTGCATAAATCTTTTTATTTACGTTCTGACGACATGTCATTAAAACTGAAAGAGAATTGTTGCGAAAATGAAACATTTCGATTAATATACCACTGGATCGTCGCCATCATTCATTATCGTGTAATGAGCAGGAACTATTTTTTTAGCAGCTTACAATTACAGGGACGTTTACCTAAAAAAATATCAATGACAATGTTGCATTTCTTTTTGTTGCTTAAGAAAATGGATATTTCCTGCATGCCTGAGATTACGCCAATTTCCACGATACTGAATCTAACAGTATCAATCATAAAGTCATCGGAAAAGACGTCGGGTGATTCTGTAATAGATTAACGATAGATTCCGAGATTCATAATGTTTCCCTTGTTTCAGTTATTTCCTACATGTACAGAACTGTACTTTGCAACATAATTATTGTAAGCGGTACAATACTCTATGGAAAAAGGGACATAGCGTTCCATTATATTAACCTTACAAACAGTTACATATGAGTTTTGTACTAACGCATGTGGTGCAGTATAAACTACCAAATCCAACTATAATAGTATGTTGCAGTAGAGTCTCGGTATATTTATCCACACGGTTCTTTGCCTTCCCCTCCCGTCTTGTTATATTTACCAAAAGAACTCTGTATATATACTAAATATTATAATACAGTGTGTTTTACAACACATCATCGTAGAATTCTTAGATTACATTTCTCTCCGTGTCCTTCCTCTTTTACCAAGGCAATCTCCGTATTTCCGGGTGGATCACGAAAAAAACTACATCTGTCACAAATGAATACTATGAAAAGTGTATATGGTTTATTTCCTGGAAATATCGTTCCATTCACGTGAAAATTGACTGACCTCTCTTTATTTCACGTTATAGATGATAGGCACAAGTATGGCCTGTCACATCTTTCGAAGGTTACTGAAAATCTCAATATTTTCCGATTCAATAATAAAATTGGATTTAGTACCAGAACAAGTATTTTTATTGAATACCTCGAAATAATAAAAGATGCTTATTTTTCTTAGGTTGGAATGTACGAAATATTTTATGAACATTGTTTACAACATTCACTTATCATTCGTGGACTTTTTAGATTATGTGAATATTTAATTATTCGCTTCAGCGATATTTGAAGAAAATGTTTTAAAATTAATAGCAGCGTTGTATTTTTCGAGCATAATATCAAATTCAATATAAAGTTACGTAAATTATTATAATGACATTGAATTGAATACGTAAGCAATTGAATCATACTAATGTTTACACATTTCCTAATGGCTTTATTCAACCGTTCGAACTTTACGAATAAATTTGTGACTTTACTGAATGCGTTACTCACAATTAGGGATCATAAATAAAATGATGATGTTTGGTAATAGATTTGTAGAGCAATAAAATGACATATTAGGGTGGTTAAAAAAAATCGATTTTTACTTTCGAGTGGATTCTTATAGAATATCGAAAAAAAATGTTTTTTTTGCCATTTTTAAGCGATTTTACGCGGTCCGCTTAAAATTTGAATTTTTAATGAAAAGGTTGATTTTTTTCAGTTTTTTTCGTGATAGTTCCTGCATTGTAATTCTTTATTAAAGTTCCACCAAACCACCTTTTCTTAAATGTTTTGTGAATCTTATCGAAAGGAATTCAGTCCCATTTACGGTTTTTAACGAAAGTTTAACATGTGAAAGTAGACCGAAAAACGACTTTTTCATTAAAAATTCATAATTTAAAAATAGAAATATTTCGATTAGGCTCAATTTTACAGGAAAGATAGTTAAAAGTACCTACTTTGAAATGATTAGATAAGTGATTTTAGTTTTTTTAATTTTTTGCTATGTTTTTCAAAGATGTGAAAATTTTTTCAATGATTTTACTTTTTTTTTAAATCTTAAGACAATATTGGATTCCCTGGAAAATTTTCAATCAATTATGCACTTTGATACTTTATTTAAATTTATTTCAATTATTTCGTAAAATTAATAAAATAAAGTATCAGAAAGCATAATTGATTGGAAAGTCAAGAGTTTTAAGTATATGAGAATTTTCTGGATATTTTTGCACTGAACATTTTTTTTACAGCTGAAAAATTAGTCATGCAGAAAGTGCAATCTAAACTTTGGAATCTAAAAAAATGGAAAGTCTTCTTATAAAAGTTTTAACACGTTTTCCGATTGTTTTAAAAGTTCTATTTTCAAAAATACGTTGAATAACTCCATAATTCAATCATAGGATAAATATAAAGTGAACCAAACTAAAGTTATAAAGTTATTTAATAAATATTTGAAAATGAATTTGTAAAATAACAAAACTCTATATTATTTTATTTCTAGGAATACACACAAATGTTTAAATGATAACAAATCTGAAAACAGTTTATTATATGTTACAATAATTTTCATTGAAAAAGAACTATTAATTTTACTACATTAATTTTACTATAAGCACAACAAATATACACGAAAAACAGTTTCCATAAAAAAAAATTTCCATATGAAAAAAAAACCACAAAATTCTCATGTACTCAAATCTCTTGATAAATTTCCAATCAATTATGCATTCTGATATTTTCTTTTAATTTATTTTCGAAAGAATTTACCAAGAAAATAAATTAAAATAAAGTATCAGAGTGGATAATTATTTGAACATTTTCCAAGGAATTCAAATTTGGATTCAAATTTTTTCTCCGAAGCTGCACATGCGCCATAGTACGCGAAAACTGGGACAAATCATTGAAAAAAATTAATATTTTTTTAAAATATACCTGAAAACTAAAAAAAAAACAGATCGCCTGTATAATAATTTCAAAAGTATGTACTCTTAACTATCTTTCCTGAAAATTTGAGCCAAATGTCTAATAAACATATTTTTTAATGAAAAAAAGGTACGAACAAATTATTAACGAAATTTTACGGTTTTGTTGATTTTTATTTAAATAGTCCAGTTTATTGTTAGGAATTTAAACTTCAAACGATTTGCAGGCCAGCTTAATAACAAATGAAATAAAAAAAACGGGTTCATCATTTTTCGATACTGTCCAAGAATTGCGAATCAACATAATAAAAAAAAATTCCAGAATTTCTTTAACCATCCTAGGAATAATTTTTCCATGAGACTAAATTTCACGCATAAAGGCATATCTTTTGTACTCATTCACGTATTTTTATTCTAATGTTACAAGTTTCTAAGGCATTTGATGTGAAAATTGGTAAAAATACCGAAAAATACAGTAAAGGCGAGAAGCCGTGTTAAAAACAAAAACTGAAAAAGTCGTATTTCAGTTTTTCAACATTCTACAATAATTCACTCGAAATTAAAAAAAAAATATATTTTTTGTTTTTTGAACCACCCCGGAAACACTCATTATGAATCATTGCGTTTTTATTAATAAAATATTTTTATATCATTAAATAATAAATTAATTCCGTATGTAAGCCAATTAAGAATATATATTTCTGTCCATTAATTACCTTATCAATCATGAACAGTTATTATTCAGAGTGATGGACGCTATGTTATATAATTTTCAATTTATGAAGTCACGGAGTTACTTTCCATTTCAGGATGTCATTTACTTTAACACAGAAAAATGAGCATCTCTCAATCACGAAAAGCTGGTTACCTGCTGAAAATACCTGAAATCTTTTTTTACTGAAACCTGCTTTTCTTAGATCTCGAGACTTGACTCTGTAAAGTACACTTTGTTTTTTATATATACTTTTATATATATTTTTTTTATATGTAAAAATTATGATATATATGAGTATTTCTCTCAAACTTTCAATTTTTGGTCTTAAACTAACAACATTTTCTTTGCTAGGAACAAGTTTGAAATTTATCTAGGTTAATATGTAACAAATGACACCCAGAGCTTAATTTTTTAATACAACATTCAAGAGTTTTTAATTACTTCTTATTTTTATTTTTTCCATCAAAAAACGGTTTTCATATGCTTCAATTATATTACAAATGTCTATATTGGATAATTATTAATTTCTTGTAAGATTTTTCAAGTTCAAATTTAGATGTGGCAGATGAAAACTTAAAATATTTATCCAGTCAGTGAAAATTCTGACATATGGAATTTTTAATTATCTTCAACTATTTTCATGCAATTTCATGAATAAATTCAAACGTTCGATCATCAAATTTCACCTAAATCAGTAGAGAATCGATGGAGAACGTACGGAATAACATAAAGAAAACGTATAAGTAATATTAGAGCTTAACTTGCGATTATTATTATTTGAATCGATCACAAAAACAATACATTCTATATCAAATAAATGTATTGATATGTTAGAAGTTATAAAATAATAAATAAATACGTGATGGCGTATTGTAAATACAATAAAAAATTTCAATAGAAAAATTCCAAAATTTTTGTATGGTGGTGAAGCTAAAAATGTTGGATAACTAAAAAAATTATCACCATAACAAAATTTGCTGCGATCTAGCATGTGATAAGAAAAAAAATTAGCTACTAAAATTAAAAATATGCATCACAAACATCGTAATTTACTCGTCGAAGACGTTCATCACATACTTAATATAATTTATTGACTTTCATTATGTTATTTTATTTTAGTTTGTTTAGTAATAAGCGACACATCTTTTGGTTTTTGTCTTCTAAAACCTGTTGGAGTGTCCTGAATTTCAATTTGTAAAAGTCCATTTTGTAATAAATATAAGCGAATTTTGATTGAAATCGAATTATCACATTTTGTTTCAAGATTTACAATCATCAAAGAACCTCATAATGCGCTCAAGTGGAAGCACTCTTTAAGCTGTAATATGCAGTTTAGTTCCGCCAATTTGTCTTTTTTTTCAGCTCAATTTTTAGACTCTCACAAATGATAATTTCCAGTTAATACTGGATTATTTTCCGTTTGGTTCTACAACATTGGCTCTTCCAGTTTATCAATTGTAGGTTTGAAGTTGTAATCATCAACCTAGAAAACTATTAAAAAAAACCGTACAGTAACATGATTTGTTTAATCCACAAATATGTCACTAAAAGTGTTAGAAAAAGTTAAAAGCTACTGAGTTTCGTAACGAAGCACGCTGCGTTATTTTTTATATATTAAACTAATAAAAAATCGTATAAAAATATCAGTAATGTGCTTAACAATAACAAAATTTTTTGTATTTTATGACTGAAAATTCAAAAATTTCTGAGATGTCCACATTTATTTAGATGTAACTATAGAAATGGGGAAGACAAGGATTTTTATGTGTTTTTGCTCAAATATGCATGACCCTAACTTATTTCGCTAAATACCTGAACAAAATTCTGTAGCTTAAAAAGGTGATTAATTTGTTATTGGTAGTTTTTGGAATATATTGGTAAAATTTAAAGGGCAATTTAATAAACAAAAAACTTTCCTAATCTATTTCAATAATGGTACATATTTTAACAACCGCAACTTCTTTAATTGAGTCAAAACAATTATTAAAGGAGAATGTATGGTACAAATTTGGAAAAAGTGTTCACGGTCAAACGTGGCATAAACAAAATAGCTAAATTAACATGTCTTCTTATTTAGAGGCAGGAAAAACAATCTTTTTCCCGCACAATATAAATAATAGTAAATATGTAAAAGAATTCATCAGTTTTTTTATTCACGTATCCTAAAACAGTTAAAACACAATTACAATAACAATATACACTATGAAATTACTATACGAAAATAAAACATCAAAAAAGCAATTAATTTCTACAATAATAATTACATCCCTAAATCTTTGACAATTTTTTCTTTATGAAAAACAAAAATTTGATGAAATATTTCATTCCTCACGTAATAGATTAATTAATAAATTTAATGATTTATTACATAATTCTCGCCAATCACGTAAACAAAACAGTTTAACTTTCCAAAACAAATGGTTCATAATTGATCAAATGTTATTATTCCGACGAAAACAGAACAGTTTAACTTTTCAAAACAAATGGTTCAAATTTACCAAATATTATTCCGAATAACGTTCAAAACATTGCTTCACTAGGTTACAAATTTGCATATGACATTAATATTATAAACGAAATTCTGATTCCACATATTACCGCCAGATGGAGTCCGCTGTATCATTTCTAAATACTGACGATGAAAAAACATCCCTCCGTGAATGCTTATACGCCATTAGAATTGATCAAAAATTAAAAAAAAACAACTATAGAAAAATCATAAAAGATTTTAAACATCAAAATCATGACAAATTTTTTAATACCGCTGATAAAGGTAATATCACGGTAGCCATGGATATATTTCATGGCATACAAACAAACTGATAAATATTACAACCTTAAAAATCATCACTTTAGAAAATGCGATTACACCCACAGCTTATACACTTGGTAAAAGTCATAAAGACGGAAATCCCTTGGAAATAGACACCAAAAAGTACCAATATAAAAATTAATGGTCGATTTAAAGAAAAAAATTTCCTGATGAAGAATTCGGCCTGCCATAAAGTCCAGGACATGGTATTCGGGAGTTTAACATTTTTTAGAACTTTGATATGTATTGTTAATGTTATAAACTAGTTACGCTCGTGCATACTAACTTAAAGCTTAATTTTTTCTGAAGAAAAGAGCAACAATCCCGATTAAAAATAAAAAATACTTTAAAAGATCTGAAAAATATTTCTCAAAAAGTCCGTTTTTAACATGTATTTGAGTAGAT
This sequence comes from Trichopria drosophilae, assembly GCA_030407085.1. Taxonomy (NCBI): domain Eukaryota; kingdom Metazoa; phylum Arthropoda; class Insecta; order Hymenoptera; family Diapriidae; genus Trichopria; species Trichopria drosophilae. The sequence goes on along the minus strand of CM059582.1, from coordinate 9,516,316 downwards.
TTGAAGATTTCCATACTTATTCAGTTTATCAACATTTTTTTAAGATCATCATAAGATCTTTAAGGAAGATTTGTATGACTTTTCTATTTATCTTTTTCAAGAGCTTATTAAGATTTTCTTTTCACAACATGGTGTCACGACAGCATAATTTGAATGATCTTTGCTAAACCTTCTTTGATCGTCAAGTTAAACAAAATTAATTTAAATTATTTTTAAGTAATTAAAATTTCTCAAGCGTTTTAAAATCTATAAATTAAATTAAAAACCTTCTCAAGGTTATTCGTTTGTTAATGCTCATACATACAAAATTCACCTGCGTATGTCGTTCCTTTATGCAAATGAATAAAATCGATAACAAACACATTTCTGACTGTGTTACAATTCAATTTTGATCATGATACTTCCGTTTTTATTGTTTCTGAAAATGGCTATAAATAATAGAGACGAAACTGTTTTCTTAACACCTCTTTTAAAACAATTTTTAAACAATTTTTATTGTAACGGATTATACCTACGAATATAGTTATTAATCTAATTTATTCAACATTTTATTAATTATTATTCTTAATTAATATATATCATTTGTATAATTTAACACTGGCAAATAAATTAAAAGATCTATTTCCTCCAGCGGGATTTGAAAGTACTCGTGTCAACTGAAAATCTTAATAGGTGTTATATAGTAAAATGTTGTGAAAAGTGAATCATAAATAGCTCTTAAAAAGACCAGTAGCTACAAATTTTCTTTAAAAATCTTTCGAAGATCTTATAAAGATTTTAATAAACTGGTAGTTTGAAAATCTTAAAATACACTCCAGTACATATTAAAACGGACTTTTTAAAGAAAAATCTTTTTCAGTTCTTTTATTTTAAAGCGTTGTCACTCGTTTATTTCAAAAAACAACTCGTTTATTTCTAAAAAAGAAACAGTTCTAACGGGGTAGAAAATCTTCTTTTTTTTTTGGATATTATTATGTGTAAAAATTTCACATGTTAACGAAATGCTGAAATTGTTACAGAATCCGACGTAATGAAAAACTAGTATACAGACAATTTATTTCTCGCGTTTTTGGTAAATTTTTGGCATTATGTATATTGCTGGGTATATTTAAATTTATCAATGGTGATCATCTCAGAACATAAATGTACAATGCAAGTATTAATACACGGCGACATGAAGTGTTTAAAAGTTTCAGTGAAAAGTTCATATCTCTGGAATGTTGTTTATTTTTTTATTAAAATGAAAAATTTCCACGGCACGAATTAATTTTAATTGCAAGTTGAATTTTCCAACATGTAAATGTGTAGATAACAAGTTTCTAGGAGCCAATTCCCTAATTAATAGAGAAACTCATGTAAGCAAGTATGTAAATGTTTTCTTTCTTTTATTCGCAAACAAAGTTATTCGTATGAGTACAAATTTCAAGAGTTGCGTCAATTTCGGAATATTCGAATACTTCGATAACATTTTCGGGTAGACTTTTTTTTTCATAATTGCCTTTTTCTGTTATTTCATTTATATAAAGATTCAATAAATATATTACTGTGTTATGTATTTATTTTCAGATCCAAAGAAGCAGATTCCACATTATTTCCAGTACTAAAATGTAAATAAATTACCAGAGTATGCTATATATTTATTTTTTTTATATTCATAAATATTATTTATATTTTTACTACTACTATAATATTGTAATTCCATCGATTTGTCCAAGAAAATTGATGTCCAGGCCAATAATAAGTGGTTTCAAAGAAAAAAATACAGATAGAATTGCCATTTTCTTTTATTTATTTGTTGTAAGAAAGTGGCAGTTGATCAGTTCCTCTAGAACTCGTTAGTTAAGCCGATAGTACTAGTATTTATTTTTCCTACGACACCCAATTTTGTAGACGACATTTTACTTCAAAGCTAGAAAATAATGTATCGTTTCATATACGTTCATATATTATTTAGCCACTCACTTGTCTGAAAATACTCTAAGTTGAATTGCAGAATAGTGTAATATTAGAAGCATAATTCGTAAATTGCATAGAAATTTCATTTTTCGCGTAATCTTATTTCGGCATATGAGAGCATCAAATACTAATACCATGAAGGGAAAAGATCTATTACAAAAAATACGAGACGTAAAACGCTCCAAAATTAAATGCTCTTCAGAAAGTTTCGTAAAATTCTCATATTAATCTATAGACTAATTAAATTTTAGACGTATTGAATTAAAAGTAGGTTATTTTAATCAGGTATGCCAGGAAATGCTTGAAAGAGCGCCCTGTACCTTTGACCAACATTGACATCACTTGAAGTTATAAATGCGCAAAATCGTTTCATACCAAATTTTATTTAAATTAAATTCTCGATTTTTAAATCCGTGTTTTTCAATACCATCTATTAAATTCATGCTGTCAATACCATAAGAGTTCATTACATTATTAGATCATTAAGATGATTTATGACCTTAAATAAAAAATTTTCATTGTTTGCCATTAACACGACTCTGCTCAATGAGTGTTAACATGTAGATCACAGAGGCTCCTCAGCGATTTTACAAAAATTATACAGCACTGAGAAGCAGCACGTCATTGTACAGTCATATGAGAGGCCAGAAATTCAGTTATTCTTCTATTTAAATAATAATGAACTTAAAACGTCATTCGAATCTCGATTTTACCTTGGCCTCCCACACACCGTCGAAATAGGGCAGAAACGAATAAAGTGCTGAAAATCTCGAAAACCTCTGAAGCTTGAAGCTTTCTTCATATTTGATATCATACATAAATGAGTATTGCAGTTGTAAATAGATGACTCAGTCCATGAATTCCATCTCTTTATTACGTAAATAAATATAATTCATTAGAAATTTATATGAAAATTCAAGATGATGACAATCTTCGTCAATATCTATTCACCTAATTATTCTCGCCTCCTTTGCATTCAGTATCATCCTGAAACACAAAAAAAAACATTTAATTTTTAAATTTGTACGATTTATTAATACAAGCTGATATCAACGAATAATCTAGTAAATACAGAAGCTGCACACTTCGTGAATCTCGCATTCAAATAGTATATTTATGCATGACTTTTTGATGCACAAAGTACATTCGTGTGGAAAGCAAAACTTTACGCACGGAAATGCCGCTCATAAACAATATTTCGGCACACGTGTGTATGTGTAAAGTTCTTTACGCATACGCATTTGTATCGAAAAATATTGTTTTTGATACACTTTCCGTAAAGAACGGCTATACCCACGTATGACAATTTTAAATACACTTTATGCATATTTGTATGACAAAATATTGATCAACGTAGGTGTGAAATAGTAGCTTTCGATAATAGGGGCGTAAAAGTTTTTTCTACAATTGTGAGATTTGTGGACCGAGCTGAAAGCGAGGTATGCATTCACATTGCCATAAAAAACATTTTCGCACATGCATCGAACAATATTTTTTGATGCAAGTGTGCGTAAAGTGCACCTAAAAACTGTAAAAAATACGCCGTACTTTACGCATACTGTATCAAAAATGTTTTTTGTACCAATGTGAATGCGGACAATGTCAAGGCGAATGTCAGTTCTGAAAGCGAGATCCGCATTCACATTGGTAGAAAAACATTTTCGCACATATTTTGTGTGCGTAAAGTAAAGTACATACGACACTGCACAGTAAAAAAAAGTCTTAAAATTGTTACATATTCATTTCAGCACCATAAAGGCTTAATTTCAGCCTAAAATTATGTTAATTTTCTTAACTTAAGTCAATATTTGCGCTCAAAACCTAGTTTTCAGTTTTGGAAACTTACTTTTAGTCAATATTGAGGTTCGAAATAAGAATTCTATAACTTAGGTGTGACAAGCTCGAAAAATTTTTCTTTAAGCATAAATGTCGACTAAAATTAAAACTTCCTGTCTGAAAGTAAGACTTTAAGCTCAAATATTGACTTAATTTAAGAAAATTAGTTCAATTTTAGACTGAAATTAAGCCTTTTGCAGGCCTAATTTGAGATGTAACAATTTAAAGACTTTTTTTTTTCTGTGCGGCTTTACGCGGAATTTGTCTACTTTAGGCACGAGAAACAATTGCAAAAAAAATAAAAAATGCTAAAAGCAGCAGTTTACACACATTGTATCAGAAAACAGAATATGCAACATGATGGGATGCGTAAAGTACACGCTAGTTGCATAATATTCTATTTCATTTCCGAAATGTATAATTCCACAGAAAATTTTCTGGTCAGAACCGCAATCAAATCACTATTTAATATTAGGCCTATAAATTTGATATAAATGATCGTAATATTCACTTCAAGTTTCCAATTCTACTTCTACAGGCATTTAATAAATTCACAAGTGTATATTTTGATGTCAGAAAATTTTCCAAATAGCAATTTATGAAGTTATGTCTTCCCAGAAATCCATTATAAACATGAAAATGTCAAAGCGTGATATCTCGGCGAAAAGGTAGTTAGTCAACGGAGTTTGAAAGCAAGGCCTATGCCTTAAGAGGCTGTTTACAGTTTTTGTGAGTAAATTAAATAATTCGATGATTCAAAACCACAAATATACCTAGTCATAAATCCTTATTTATAGCACTTTTTTCGGAAATGCCGATTGTCACCTCCATGACCTCGGATACGGGTTCAAAATCTTCCGAAAAGTCGATTTTAGTCATCAATGGACCTGTCTTATAGTATATAGTATGAAAATAATCAAGAAATTAACGTAGTAGGTCGATAAGAGTATAATTTGATTTGCTGAGTAACTTTTAAATAATTTATTACCCATTGACAAAATTACGATTTTTACATTCAGAATACCAACGTTTAGCAACTGAAAAAAATCCCATTAAACGACAAGAATTAGAGAATTACTTTATTAAAAAAATTACTGATACATCAGTTAATATTAAGGGGAGGGTCCAGGCACAAAATCAACTATATGAAGGCGTCGTTCAAAAATTCCGCAAAAATTATTTTTTTAGTAATTTTTGACGAGGAATTCAATGGTAATATAATAAAAATAGAAAAACAAATTTTTTAAAATCCATACGTAATTATTTAGAAAATGTGTTTTTATTTTCACCAACATTTTTTTGAATTTTTAAATTAATTCTGCGAATTTTAATAGCATCCTTTCGGAAAAAAAAATGATTTTTTTCTTATTAAAACGTCTAATTTTGATATATTTCGTCCAAATTAATTAATTAATTTTTTGAGATATTTTATTTGTTTTACAATGATTTTTAAGAATATATATATATACACTTTCGTTTGTGTATAGTTGATTTTGTGCCTGGACCCTCCCCTTAAATTTGAGAAATCTAAATTACCCGATGGTTATGATATTTTGTTTACAGAGTCTAATATATAACAGTATCATTTTCAAGATTTAAAGACTTCACTACATATATACGATAGTGAATACACTTATTAATAATTTCCAATATTTTTTTGGGGATTATTTAATAATTGTTATAGAGATGATAAATGGCACTTTGCGCCTTATGCAATCAATTGTTTTAATTAATAATACAAAAAAAACATAAAAAAGAACTTATTGGGTGGCTGGGTTGTTGTTACGATTAGGAGGGACATCTGCTCCTGTTTAAAACAATTGTTTGTATAATTTATTTACCAAAAAAATTGTTTCACCTTATTCCTATTTTTATTATTCTTCTGAAGGTTCGTATTAGAATCGAAAACGTTAAAATAATTTTGTAATATTATAACCTTTATTTCTCTCCCCTTCCCTTGTTTCTTTTTCCCTCCCCTTTAATCCTTTTAATTCTTTTATTAGTATAGTGACCACTATCTGCAAGTATTAATATAAAGTTTGAAGAAATTGAGAACAAGGATAATTCATAATGTGAATTGGTCTATTAGCGAAGCGAAAGAAATGATTACAAATACTTGTCTATAAAGAGAAAATAAAATTTAATTTTGATATCATTTACCAATTAGTAGTGTCATCAATGAGTAGTATAAGTTACCAAAACAATGAATATATAATAAGACAGTATAGTACTTACCCTTTAAGTTTCTTGTGAATTTTGATCCTAGTTCGACTTTATCTAAAATGAATCCGAGATTTCCACTCTTATCTAGTGAAATATGACTTTTTAACGATGAAAGAAAACTGTCACTTTCGGTGGTTAAAAAAAAACAAAAAATATTTTTTTATTTACTTTCGATGAATTTTTGAAGAATATCAAAAAAAAGATACGTCTACAGCGATTTTTTTTACGACATTAACATTTCATTTGAAGTTTGAACTTTTAATGAAAAGGTGGATTTTTTCAGTTTTTTTCGTGATAGTTCTCGAATCATTCCAAACATTCGATATAAACGACGATACATTTAAGTTTCTATACATTTTTTGGGTCACTGAATACGAATTTGAAGTCAGAATTTCAAAATTCAATATGGCTGATTCAAAATGGCAGATATCAAAAAGTGTATTGAGTAATAAGTTTTCAAATTTCAGAAATTTTTCGTCAAATTTATATCATTCACATAACCTAGAATTAGCATGACGGAGCGTCGGGAAGAACGAAAATGATAACAACCTTTAAAATGTAACAAAAATACAAAATGTATCATTTGGATTTTCTATATTATAATTCAGCATAGTTCAGAACAACACAAATGAAAAAAATAAAACAAACTGAAAAATAAAATAGTGGCTGTTTTATTTAGAAATGATTCCTTGGACGTTTCCGGCTATATAAGTCATCACTAACTTGTACGTATCAACGACCAGCAGTAATCAGCAAGCATATTCATTGAGCTCTTCCCTTGGAAACGTTTTTATGTCTTGGTGAAATATTTCGCCTTGTTCGTCACTCATTTGGTCCAGCGATTGTTAGAGGTGCTATATTCGAGATAAAAAAATTTGTTATACCCATCAACCACAGCTTTATTATTTTCCAGCTTTAAGCGATGGGCCTGATCCCTAAACAAACCACATATAAAGCAAAACTTATTGCGATTATCACACATTTTTATTGCAATTTAATCTAAGTATTGAAACTTTAAATAATGCCGCATATTAAGAAACAACTTTCTTTTTGTTATGAAGGTATAGGCACCGTGCTAATGATTTGTTTATAAATAGAATGTCGAAATGTTGATATTGGGAATAAAGTATACGATTTTAGGTCACAAGCAGCAACCGAGTCAAAACTTAGCAAAATTTAGCGAAAAATTCATAAAATATTAAGACTCTCATAACTTTGTCAATTTTTCTTCGATTTCGTTCAACAAAAGCGTATTCGACGCGGAATTAAATGTACTTTCAACTCATTTTGGAGCCAAAAATGTCCACGATCGGATAATATTGTAACATAACCGTTAAAGTTGAAAACAATGAAAAAAGAAAAAAAAATTACAGATACTTTCAACTGTTTTTCGTCAGCTTGCATTTCATCAATATAAGGTTTGGATAGTTTGAAAAGTGAGCTTTCTGGCAATCAAACTAAAAAAGAAGTTGTTAAACGAATAAAAATTAGGACAATTGTGAGTGATTTTCCACACAAACTTTCCTAAAATCGCTTTCTTAGCAATAAAATGAGATTTTGGGAGTGTATGTGGAAATTGTATCATATCATGTTGCTCAGTTTGAGTAAATCTGGAACTTGTACCAGGTCGCTATAAAAGTGCCTGTCGATTTTTTTATTTTGTAACACAGTGCAACACTTCATGCACGGCTATAAGAAAATAACGCATAGTAACGTTGCCAGTAGATAGTTTATGCACGGCAATAGCAAACATTGCATTTTGCAATGAATGATACTCGAAACGTCTAACTGAAAATGCATTGATGTCAGATATGAAAATCGCATCCTACAACTTTCATTCGATGTCCACGTTTGTATACATTACACTTGCTTGTAAGTTACATATACGAATGTAGCATATTAGTTAATGTTTTACAGAAGCACGCAACATCTCAAATAGTATATATAGTCCTCCAAAAGGTTACGTTGTAATTTATGATTCGTAGTTTTAAAATTGTAATATGATTTTTTATGTCATTTTTATGTATTGACGTAACATGTGAGATATTCAGTGAATCACTAGATACCTATTACGAAGTACTCTATATGACTTCGTAAACAAATTAATCAGTGGGAAATACAATATTTAATTGATATTAAATAATACTGAACCGGAACACGTTTTTAATTGAATATGAAACCAATCATAATATTTAAAAAAAGTAATATCTTGGTAAAATACGGCAATAATAAGACATTAGGTGAAAAGTAACAAATATATTGGCTAAAATATTAAGCACATTAAAATATGTGCAAATTTAGACATTTCAATAAAAAATATTTTAATGGCCACGTATTATACGTCAAAGCAGAGATATAGAATAAAATAGATCCAAACTTATGACGAAAATAAATAATGCAGTATATTTCCTAGAGAAGAGCACCTATTTCATGCCAAACGGCCATAAATTTGTCACGTTTTTCAAGTGAATATTTTTCTGTGTAATGATAAGCAAAAAACTTTCGAAATTATATTTTCTGACGTATTTTTGTCCGTACATTTGATATCTGCTATTACTTTGCTCTATGAAGTTTGATTTTTTGAATATCGCGGCTAATTTAAAAAAAAAGTGATTTTTAAATTGTTTGTATTTATTTAACGTACTGGCTAATGTTTCCGTTGTCGGATCGACACAAGAGTCTAGATCCTGTGGAATAATCACCATAACTGAAATTTAAGCGACGTAAGATGTCAAAATTCAAAATGGCCGATCCTATATGGTGACTTTTACACGCACTTTTTATGTTATTTCATTTTTTTGTATGTATTTAGTCCCTGACGTTTACTTTTCGAATAGTTTTGTTATATTTATCTCAGTTTGACACCGATTATGTTAGAAAATAGCAATGTAAGATGATATGAAATTAAAAATAGTGGAAAATATTCTTTCATAATCGAGATCCAAACTGAGATAAATATAATAAATCTATTGAACAAGTAAATGTCATGAACTAAAAACATAAAATAAAATTTTAAAAAAAGTAAAAAATGCGTGTAGAAGCCACGATATTGGATCGGCCATTTTGAACTTTGACATCCTGCGTATTTTAGTTGTGGTTATTATTCCACAGGATCATTAGGTTATTACAGATTATTATTATTATAGCATTGTTATTTTCCACAACATTAATAGCTAGTACGTTAATCAAACAAAAAAAAAATTTAAAATCACATTTTTTGTAAATTCATTTTGAAAAAATCATAGAACAAAACTAATAGCAGATTTTAAAAGTAAGGGCTAAAGTAGGTCAAAAAATATGCTTTTGAAATTTTGTTGCTTATCATTACACATATAAATAGTGCCGTATATTCACTTGACAATAACAAAATAATTGTGGCCTTTTGGCATGAAAACGGTTAAGGAAATTAAATGAGAACGGATCAAAATTATTCGCGTTATCTTTCGAATTATTCCAGGTGGACTCATCAGTAAGGCTCCCCAGAGCAATTCTCTCTAGACGCAAATACTATTGTTCAGTTTTTAGTATAATTTTAAATACTTAGGAAATTAAATCAGTAATTATATCACGAGGCAGAATCTCAACAACTGCATGTTGAATAAAATGTTACAGGCGATTCTTATAGGATTTTGTCCATGGAATCCGAAGCTGATACTGCATGGAATTTCAGCTGTCGTTACTTGTTGGTCATTATAATATGTATTAAATTATAAAAAAAAAAAAAATTATGGATGATACATCAATTAATTACAGAAATAATAAGTATCCCGGTGTATCGAATATTCAAAATAATATTGTAAATTACTTATTTTAAAATTTCTATGTTTATACACAACGGGAAATAATTTTATATACATTTTATAAATAGATCACACCTTTTGTTTACTATGATCATTCTCTTTAAACATAAACGGTTTACGTATTATTATTTTGAATCATAATATATTTCAAATTGTTAAACGTAACAAATAAAACACTTCGATAATATTTATAAGAAATTTGTTTGGTACTTCATAGGTCAATTTAAGACAAAAATGGTTTTATTTATAACTTTAGATAAAATTTTAGATAGAATTGCTCACTCCAAAGTTTCCCATCTTTAAGCAGTTATTATTAACTTTTATATTCAATTATTTCTTACCAGTTAATAGTTTCCGTAAAATATTAAAGTATGAATATTAGTAAGTTGAAGAATCGTTCCAAAAAGACGAAAACCTCGTTCTTATCTGTTTTTTCTGATTTTGTATTTAATTTTATAAATACTGTCAAACAGACTTTTTATATTCAACGAACATATATTATGTAACTCCAGACATTGTTTCCTCAATGCATGGGTATACGCCTACATTTCAATGTCTTATGTATAAATAAGAAATACATAGATTATGATTCATCTTTGTATTGAATAAAGTACATAAAGTACAAGTAATACCTAATATAGGAAATGTTTAAAAGTATTTGTTAGACTTTAAGACGATGTAAATGATAGATAAAATAATTGCTTGAAATTTTATAATGTAATGTATGTATTGCATTAAGATGGGTATCAGTCAATGCATTCGAAAAGTGCAAAAAAATGTACAAAAAAATTGAAATGTAATGTGTCTTAATGGAAGCACCTAAAAAACATTTTTATTTTTTTATTATTCAATTAATAAATATAATAATACTATCAGACGCGTATAATTCGGTAATGATTAATTCGGATGTAACAAATGTTAAAAATATAAGATACGTAAAATAAATATTACATATTAGATATAGGCATAATAAAATAATAAATATATACGTACTCTCTAAACTTGAATTAATAAAAAGTCTTTTACTGACAAATAAAACAAAAATACTAATTCGTTAGTAAAATTCTGTTAATACCACTTTTTATTTCAGTAGTTTATAGAATTAGTAATAAAGTAGTAGAATTTAACGTTTTATTAGCAAAAAAGTTTACTAATTCATTTAGTGACTTACTTTTCAATGTCTATTGGTAATTTTTAACTAATTCAGATTTAAAGAGTATGAATAATTTCGGTTTCACACATATGTAAATAAAGTTATTTACATTATACAGATATCAAACGTTTGTTACATTCCTTGTTGATACCATGTAGCTACATCAAGTATAGTTTTGTTATATTCATGCTCGAAAAAAAATACGTAATTAGCACAAATATAAATTAAAAATAAGTCAATATCAAATGGATACTACGTACATTTTAAATTTAATTTCGTTGATATAAAGAATATAAAATGTTAAAAAATTATTTATATTTCATTCATAAAAATGATAAGCATTTGTTTATACAAACTGTATAAAAATATTCTTCTTCTGATATTATCGTTGTTTCATTGAAAGCAGCATAAAAGTGACCGAAATGGAGGTTCATTTCAAAACGATTCAGAAGTGAAAAAGTTGACGAAAACACATAAAAAATGTATTCTATACCTGAAGGTGTTTCACAATTCGTTTTTAGTTGTCTTGTAATTATATAAGGTACAAATTATTTTTTAAGTACGCACTTAATTTTGATGTAAAAACTATGAAGGTGAATAATATAGCACTATTATCATTTTTATAAATTTTATATACTCATATGAACCTCTGTGTACATAGATTTTATTTCTCGATCATTTTATAAATGCGTACTTCTAATTACTTGGTATATTGATTTGTATATGTCGGTTATTTGTTAATAAATAAATAATTAGGTATAAATAAATAGTCAATTCATCGGAAACCTACTATCTTAAACTAAATAACATTAATGACATATATGAGCAATTCTATAGAACTTTTAATATTTGACTTTCAAAAAATTGAATTTTATTTTTATGGTTCCTTATTCAGCCTTATATTATCGGATTTCTAGGGCCACAAAAAGTAAAAAAAATGTTAGCTAGTTAGTTAGTTACTTTGTTTATTTCTGCCATTGGTTGAAAACCTGTAGGCAACAAAATGTACGTACTCAATTGATACAATTTTTCACGCAATTTCATAAACCGGAGATACAGCGAATTTTGGGTTAAATTTACAATAAGTTGTATAGAAAACGCCAATAATGGGATACAATGATTATAAAAAGGTGAATAGTACACAATTTTTTATGATAATTAAATGAGATAACGTTACATTAAATAATAGCAGTGAGTTCTACGACCTATGAAAACATACCAATGAAAACATACCTAATGAGATATTTTTGATTCTCAATCAAGAATTCGACAATTGAAATGTTTTCAAACATTATCAGGGTAAAATTTCTTCTGAAAAAATGAAAGTGTCTACCATTCAAACTTAAAAATTCAGTTTTATCGAGTTTCAATTTATGAATATAGGGGATAACTAGTATATAGTTTTAAGGTTTTAGGATAACGTTTCTGGTAATATTGTTCATAATCGTATCTAGTACTGAAAATTCATTATATATTTTTCTTGTATTTAGAAAAAACATTACGAATGTAGTACAAGCCTACTTGCTATTTATAGAGACCATTAATTTTTGTTTGAGCATTTTCATTTAAAGTTCAATCATTTTCATTTCCATTAAAATTATCATTGTGTCTATAAAAATATCATTGTTATTATTATAATTCAGATTTTATAATACCGTTGTTGGTGTTTCGTACCACTACGGAGAAATTGATCGCGATTAGAGAAAATTATAGCCTGGAAAACATAAACATTGATCATTGGTAAGACGTCTACTTGACAGATGAAATGTCGATAAAATAGAACATCAGAATACTATCAGTTTGTTAAAAGTTGTACTAAAACCATAAGGTTGCATGGTCACAACACTCAAACATTTTTTTGTTGTCTAGCAATGATCTACGCATGTACATGTATTTTAAAGCTTTTTTATGTACGTATAATGCAGAGACACCGTAATAACATATTTTAATTAACTTTTCTTTTATTCCAGCCGAAAAATTGATAATATACCAGATTGGATAATGAAGAAAAAGTCTTTAAAAAAATGGGCCTAAGGTCAGAAAGATATTGCATGGGAGATGTTAGTTTGCTCTTGAAAAATAATAATTTTCTGTTCGAGTGGTCACGGTAAATACCATGTTTAAAGGATAACACAGAGATTGACACACATTACACCTACCTAAACCAAGTTCCGTTTTCTTTCCCTTTACAAATGGAATATTTTGTGCCATGGTAGATTAAAAAATAATAAAAGTAATTTAAAATAATAGTAAATAAAAAGTGACCACAAAGTAAAAAAAAGTTACATTTTCTAAAAAATCTGGTATGCAAGTTCATGGTTTCAGTAACTCAGAAGCAGGCACTAAAACAACTAATGTTCTAGTATAAATACTATCTCAAAAAATGTAAATATGTCGATTTCAAATCATTCGGATATAACTTATTTTTTTGTATAACTGAATAAAGTATATTGTGAGTTCGCGTAAAAAGTCTTTTAGTGTACGCATTCACAAAAATTTGCTGATATTATACTAATTGTCTTCTTTCACTAACACTATAATACACATCTATTTAACCCATTTCGTTCCGAAAGTCTACACTTTGGAGACAACTTTCAACGCTGTATCTTTTGTTCCAAACGGAACTTTCGAAAAAATTTAAATTAGTCAAAATCGATAGATTCGGACTTCCTCTTTCAAATGCCGTAGTCAGAATCAGCCGGCGACTTCAAAGAAAAATCTTATGATCATTTTGTTGAAAAAAATACTGATTTTTTCAATGTTTTTTCGCAAGAATCGCTTTTTCTGTCGTTGAAAACGGCAATGTTGACCATTGCCAAACGTACTAATCGCGTCTTTTTCCTCAGACCTTTCTTATTCCGTCACATTTTTTTCAAAAAACAAAATGGCGACTTTAATATGGCGTCTGCAAGTTATCATTTTGCATTTTTTGGCACAAATATTGAGCACAACGATTGAAATCATGGAGAATGGGATAAAAAAATAATTATTATCATTTGTAAATACCTAATCTCATCATGATTGATTCATAACCTAAAATTAGTCGCATTCAATGGGTTTTTTTGTTTGATTTTCACTCAATTTTCGACTTTTCCGTATCATTACGTACGTGTGGAATTGAAAATCACTATATACGATTGTGACTTATCAGTGATTGGTATATAACCTAAAAATGGAGTGCAGAACATCAAGTGTGCGTTGCTACCTGATACTATGACGTTTGTAGAAGTAATAAACGTGAATATCGGAGAAAATACGTCAATCCTCCAATGCCTAATTTCAAAGTTGTTTATTTTTGATGATAAATATAATACATTACCTACACACCATTAATTAGCAACGACTTATATCACGTTGTTTTGCCGTCAATACATATTTTGCTATAGTCCGACTCTTACCACGGGAAGTAAACGCTATTCGGAGAGTTTATTTTTTAGTAGTTTTTAAATTTTGTTTATTCTTTCATTTGATAATATTTTTTATATTGGATTTGTCGAACAAATGACAACGGTGAATCAAGCCAACAGTAATATATTATTTATGCAAAAATTTGTATTACATTCTGAACAATAATATGTTTGTCATTGACACTTGTCACCTGAACAATATCGTTTTGACTCTTCATTTTTGATAATGTGGATCTCCACAGGTTTGTTAGACTTTCTTGGTATGTAATCTGTGGTAACACTTACAGGAAAGTTTACTCTGATATTCGCTTTTATAAAGCCTACAAACGTCATGGTCCCAGGTAGGAATGCACACATAATTGTCGTCGTGTACTTAATTTTTAGGTTATAAATCGATTATTGAGAAGTCACAATCGTATCTGGTCATTTTCAATTTCACACGCAAGCAATACGGAAACGTCGAAAATTGAGTGAAAATTAGACAAAAAATCGATAAAAACCTATGGTATGTAACTAATTTGAGGTTATGAATGAATCATGATAAGATTAGGTATTCACAAATGATAATAATCACTTTTTCATCCCAATTCTCCATAATTCTCCAAATACTCGATATTTGTGCCACAAAATGCAAAATGACAACTTGCAGACGCCATATTGAAGCCGCCATGTTGTTTTTTGAAAAAAATTCCACGGGAGAAGAAAGGGATAAGCAAATAGACGCGATTAGTATATATTACAATTTTCAGCATTGCCCTTTTCAACGCCAAAAAAGCGATTCTTGCGAAGAAACATCCAAAAAATCAGGATTTAAAAAAAAATGATCATAACTTTTTTCTTTGAAGATGCCAGCTGATTCTGACTATGGCATTTGAAAAAGGAGGTCCAAATCTATCGATTTTGATTTATTTCAACGTTTTTTAACCACGTTTGGAACAAAAATTACAATGTCGAAAGTTGTGTCCAAGTACCAACTTTTGTGACGAAAAGAGCTCTGTGGAGGGTTTAAGAGTTCTGTGGAATTCGTCATATATATTGAAAACATTACAATATCTGCATTCGCATTCAATAACAGACAATATATACAATTGTGTCTAAAATATTTAACGTTCTGAATAATACTCATTTACGAAATCATTTTCAAAATATATCGCTAATATCACTATAGAAAAGAAATTATGTAATATACCGTTTTTTGTTACTTATTGTACAGGGCATCTCTCCCGTTTAAACCTGATTGCGATTGATTAAAAAAAAGTAAATAAATAATACAAAATAAATTAGAAAAAAATATAAAAACATTTTATACATTCCGTTTTCAATAGTCATTTTAAAATTAAAATAGGAAAATCATGAATAATGGAACAAAGTCAGCAAAAAAAAAAAATTAAATCAGTAAAAATTTTTTCGAAAATTTATCAATATTAAATGCAACATGACAGTTTTAAAATTGCTAAAAGACTTATAGCTGGAACTGAATTAAAAAAATAAAAAATATGCAAAGAAATAATGGACTTACGATTGAATGTCTTAAATAAAATAAACATCAATAACAAGCATAACGTCACCAGCGGCTACTTCTCACAAAGTAAAATAAAAAAAATATAACCTTTCGTTAATATTTGGAATCCGATAATTATCAAAATTTTCTCATAAATATCAAATAAAAAAGTCAACATAAATATTTGATTAGTTTACCTATTGAAGGTATATTCGATACTCGAAAATGAGTAAGACTATTAGACAAAAAAGAAGCCGGGATACGTGCGCGTATTTACTAAATTTCCAGTTCTTTAAGGAATTTACTATGTTTACAAAATTGTTCCTTCGAGCGATTTCATTGGTCGTGTGAAAAGAATTTTCTAAGTAAAATGAAAATTATCGTTTTCTACAAAATTATATAATTTATTTTACTATATATTTCAATAATGTTCAATTACAAAAAATATTTCCTATTCTCTTGCTCGATCAATCATTAAAATTAATGAAATTTTTTGTTGTTTTCTGTTTTTTTTCACAGTACTATTGATTCTTCTTCGACGTTGCCACGAATTTATCCATCAATAATACTATTCGAAACGTTCATATAATACGGAAATTATACCCATCATGCTTAACAAAAAAATCTAGATTCCATTTAATTAACATCTGATTTTGGAGACAATCGAAGTCTTCATAGTTTTTATTGCTCGTATTTCACACGGTAGTTTATAAGTTTCTTCACTAAGATGAACGCGAAATTATACAATAGCTTTCGTTGCCTAAGTGGATGTAATCATTGTCAGCGGTCTAAAAAACGATGGAACCATCATAATTCACGATCTAAGCCGGAAAAATGATCTCATGTGACAATGCTCGTTTTTGGCTTTCCATTGAATCTGAAGCGTCCCACACATTGAAGATGTTTCACCTTCGTGTGTCACCTACTGTGTGCCGACATTTCCCTCAGATGTACACGTATATAGGTACAATAAACGTGTCCTATAGATTTCAGAATACATATTTTTCGTATATCATTCCAAAAGCGGATGTAGCAACGCGTGTCACTCCGGAGAAGATACCTTCGAATGACTTCCTACTCGTATTACTTTTACTTTTATTTTAATTCAAGGCTGAAGTACCGATGACGAAAGATGCTTCTGATTTATTTACTTCCGAAACGAGGTTCCGATTGCTCTTGCGGACAAAACTTACTTTCAAGGTGTCTTCAAATCGGTGCGTCTTTCCGAAATTACTTGGATCATCCGTCAAACGATAATTCCAACGATACCTTATAAATCGACAACGGTTGATTTGATGTGATGAATTGCATTTCGGCTGATGAATATATTTTTATTTTGTACATCTTGTTAATACGGTTTGGAAATAAATATCATAATTCATGAGATTTAAGGCGGCTCTATATATTATTTAATATTAATGTGATATCAATTTATTTTCATGATCTGTTTGCATAAATTGTTGATATTTTGTTTTTCACGTCATGGATTTATTTTCATGATTTATTGAAATCAGATATAAAATGTGTCTTTCAAATGCCCATTTTTATATTGATACCTATATGAAAAAATCACTGTAATGTTCGTTTTCGACAGAAAAACATTGAGAAAATTATGCATTTATATTATAATTGATACAATAATCATAACTATTCAAATTAAATGATTAATTACACATTTTAAACAGCGTACAAAATATTTGTTTATATTACATTATTAAGGGACATGATAAAAGAGAAGTGTTATTATTAACAGTATTTATTATATGAAGAACAATTATGGAACATAAAATTCCTAATATACGGCACTTTTAATATTCGACTCTGAAAAATATTAAATTTTTATTTTTATATCACATCAAACAATTTTATACCATTGTAATTCAAGAGTCTTAAGAGTAAAAAAAGTTTGTCCACCCATTCTTTACCAAAGTTGTTTTGTAAATCCATAAAGTAGAAAAACTAAAACTTTGAACATTTAGGAAGTTCTACACACACTACGAAGAAATGTACCTATTGTAACTACTTTCGTGCATTTTTGCCTCCTGAAAAGATGATACTAAACATTATCGGCCCTGTCATCCTGAAAAAATACCCAAGATTGTGATTTGTTAGTTTATTAAATTTAATTTCAAGGATACAATTCAGACAATAAACGTTTTCAAGAAAAAACGATAGGACAACAAATTTTCTGAATTATATTTCTGTAATATTCATGTAGGCTAGTACAGTAGTATCCAAAACAATAAAATAAATGTAATATTTAAAAGCTGAGAGTAAACAAATAATATAAAATTAATGAACACGAAGATAAACTTTTTTCAATACCTTCTAAGAAATTAATTTTCTGGAACTTTCTTTCCTTGTTCTTCAGTACTTTTATTCTCTTTTCCTTTTTGAAACTTTACTTCTTTATTTTGACCATTTTCCTGTGTGGAGCAATATACAGAAGTTTAGTTGATAGATGGTAAATATACGAACACCTAAAAGCCAAAAAGTAATTATAATAACTTGCACCAAAACGATGAAGTTGCTACGGTGCCAACAGCAACATATTTTTCTTATGTAAGATTATTAATGATAGAATGACAGGTGATTATGAAGATGTAAAGGAAACTAAAATAAAATCTTCCTTTCTGTATAAGCGTTTTCTTAAGAGAAAAGTTTTTCTTATGTTCTTAATTATTATTATTCAAAATAATAAAATAATGAAAAATATGAAATGATACAAAAATAATGAAAAATAATGCCAAAATAAAAGAGATTCGTGATAAAAGTAAAATAAAATTTCGAAAAATGAAACTAGTTTATGTATACATGTATATTCTGTATTAAATTCTGGGCTAATAGAGGCTGTTATTAGCTACTTTAAGTTTACATTTGTACAGAGTATAAGTAGATATGTAAATATACACAATAGAAAATAAGTATTCTGAAATAGAAGAAATAGTCTGGCCCCTGCCGCAAACAAGTGCTTAAGGGAAAACGATTTATGCAGAAAAATATTTACACTATAGGAATACAATAATATAGGGAAAAACACTTAAAAACTAATAGAAAAGAATAACTGAATTTTAAACCAAAAAAATGTAAAACATTTTTTGATAAAAATTGACTGAAAGTTCTTCTTACTAGTGTGGGTTTAAACGTTCTAGTTTGGATCTAGAATTACTAGAACAATATAAACTATAAGTTTAAAATAACCTTACTAAAAACGAACTAACTAAATGTATTAAATTAAAAGTGAATGAAAGAAAACATCTCAAAACCACGAATTTTCATTTTTGTCCACAAGACAATATCATTCAATTTTTCAAAATCTTGTTTTTAGGTATTGGGTTTTTGAGGTGTGCCCAATGTGTACAGATCTACACTATGTCCATCGTTGCAAGCGTCCTCATGACGGTAAAATGTGGAGATACAATGACAATATTTTGTAGTTCATATTTATTTTCTTCGGGTAATATAAATTGATCATACTCCTCGTTCAACACTTAAGAAAATATATTTTTTAAAAATTGGGCGAGGTTTTAGACCAACTGGTTAAGTGTGCTTTTCAAAAAATAATTTTCAGTTCGAAAAATACATCCACATTGAAAAAATACATGGGTAACCTGAGTTTCATGTTCCTTCTCTTTACACTGATAAAAGAACTGTAATGAATCCTGCTTTAAACATAGTGAACTAAAATTCACCTTAAACAAGATTTGTTAACAGTTAAAATGCATTTAATAATAATAAAGAAATCATTTTATTTGGGAACAAATATATCTTAAACACGATTAATAAATGTTGTTTACTGTAAAGAAATTCTTTTGTCAGTGTTTGAAATTCTGGCGTCAAAGGCAATTGAAATATATATCAAAAGTTTTTATTAGATACTATCCCCATAGATAACATTAAATCACAAAAGTGTTTTTTTTTTCATAACTGAATAAAAACTGTGACGAGTCTTCAATATTTTATTCTCCAATCTTGAAATTAATATTGGATTTTCATTTCATTTCCATGCAAGTACTTGCAATGTTAACAATTGTACGGAATTCCTCATATATGAAAACAAAATAAATATTTGAAAAATAAACAATGCTTTGGTGTACAATTAAAGGATGTATGTAAATAATTAATAAGAATTAGAATTATATCACGAAAAATAGAAATATATGAAAATTTCTGAACGTTCTTCTCTAAGGGTTTGAGAAATAAACCATTATATCATTTTAAAATTTAATTCTATTTTGCAGCTAAAAATGCTCGATTTTTTAAATTTTTTCGATCATAATCATCCATTAGAATAATATTTATGAATATTTCAATTTATGTTGTATATTGCCGACTAACGCAGTTAAGAACAATAATTATAATTGCATGAGATGTTTAACTTTTTTTAATATTTTCATCCCTTACATGATTGAAAAAATGTATATAAATATTATGTGGATTTCAATATATACCGTTAACTCGCGTGACTTCGGCTGTATTTAAAATTACTTAAAAAATAATATTTCTTGCAGTATATCGTCATTCTAAATATATGCAAATCGCTTCCAGTGAAGGGCACTAATCAGTCCTAGCCACAAACTGCGAACAATAACGGTATTTTTTTTTAAACATGGCAACAGTTATATTATTACAGGAGTATTCGGTCAATTTTCGGACTAACTACATAACCCGGAAAAAAATTTTGAGGTCGCTAAATATGCATTCTGACTGACGAGACAATGAAAAACCGTATTTTTTAATTTACTTCGAAACAAGCAATTGTTATTTTTTATACAAAATTAGAATGCTTAGATTTGGTACCCGAAGTGGTCGTTTTGCTCATTGTGTCTTTAACAACCTTTCAAGCACTAGGTGAAAAAAAATATTGTGTACGAAAATGAATCCTGCCCCTCGGGTCGCAATCCCCACATTCGTAGAAATACTGTGTACTTATGTCGAAAACTACAATTTGAAATTTACATTATTAAAAATAAATGAAAATATTATAAAACAACACTATTTTCCAATGTTTTTTTTGGAAGTATTCGCCAAAATACGGCAAATTTCTAGTAACATATTCTTAAAAATTTTTAAGAATAACCTACCGGCAAAGTACTGACTTAGTACTGATCACAGGAATTTCAGTACTAACCGCAAATACTGGACGATTACTGGGTCAGTGAAGGCATGTAACGCTGTCTTACACTGATTACCGTAGTCGCGGAATACAAAATCAGTATTACCATTCAATGGTATGTACTAATTACCAGTCTGTAATACCGCCCATTACTACTGGTAGGTAGTCCCGCAGTACTGACTGCCGGAGTTATTGCCATCGGTAAATTCTTGTCATAGTACTTACTACTAGCGTAGTACTGGGACATAGTCAACAAAATAAAACTCGTAAAAAATATGATGATTTATTATATATCGACGGTGCCAGGTATAATAAAATGACCATGCGTGTATCATACACAACATATATCTTTCAATTAAAGTCTTATTGAAAAAGCATCGTATTGTAGGGTGTGTTTGAAAGATTTATTGTCACACCACAGGGTTTTGGAAGCAAACACCGCCTTCGTGCGTCACCGATGAAGTGACGAAGTAAAATCGTCATATACAGAAAATCTGGCCGATGTAATGTTATGGTTTGAAGATGTTTTTCTTGGGAAGACGTAGGTCAATTGCTAAAATTCAATAGAATCATGAAGGCTGACACTTACGTAGATATTTGAAGTGAAAATTTATTTTTATAAATCTAATTATGCTTCGATTTTTCACGCGATTGGCCTTCGCGTTCTTCTGACTTAAATTCGATGGAAAATTTATAGCTAATTTTCGACAGCAACGTGAAAAAAATTCAATTAATTCCTATTAATGTATTAATTCAAATACTCTCGTAGTAATTATCGTGACAAACGTTTAGTATTTTTCACTAAAAACCTTCGTTTTATGATAATTCGTGTATAATACATGGATTTATTATGACTGTCACTGCATATAGTTTATTTTCTTTTTATATTATTGATGTGCCATTAGATAAATCGTACTCGATCTGATATGTTATACGATATCAAAGTACGCAAATAAAGTAATTTTCAAACGAATCTTGGATATATGTGGACTACTGGAATTTTTATTAACATTATTACTTACGGATACCAGTACTGACAGTCAGTATTTTGTCAATACTAATTTGCCCCAGAGGTCAGTACTCGTTTAATAGTGAATGCAGTACAGACAAACATGTACTGACAGTGCTTTGGCGGTATTAACAGCTGCACAGATTCATTGCTGAATGCAGTACTGAATACCATTACTGGATCTGCTCTTTGCCAGCTTATTATAAAATGGCATTATACGCACACTGCATCATAAAAAATGAAATATAATTATATATACTGTAAACACCAAAACTTTATTTACTTTTCTTACCGATAATTTATTTAGTGCATGTTGAATTTGAATGTAAAATTCCTACACTCTATTAATGCATCTTAGCTTCTGTGTGGTACAATTCATGATCACATCTAATCATGAATTTTATAATAATCTACATTATTAAGCATATGGTTTCCCGTTGTATAAAATAAGTACCCGCCAGTGTACTTAAAAATGTTTTAAGATTTTAGACAATACCACCCTGGTAGAAAATGTTTTCTGGGCTAAATTAGTTATAGCATGCAGATCAGTAAAAAGGCCAAAACTGGTCGCATTTTCTACTAGGGCAGAATGAATTGAAAACACCGAAATGAAATAATCATGTTAATTCAGAATTGAATGGAAAAATTTCTACATACTTAATTTATCAAATGATATTGTTGTCGTTTGTGAGATGTTTGTTTTTTCCGGCATTTCAAATTACTTTATGTGACGAAAGTATAGTTAATTATACTACAAGTGAAACTACAAGTGAAACTTTTCAATGTTCCTTTCGAAGATTCAACGTGATAATAAAAAAGCTAAATGCGATGTTAGGTAATCTGTCCATCCGTGGCTACCAGAATTCGATACACATAGACTAAATACTAGCATTTTCCAAATTCTATTAAGAAATTGATGTGCCTTTGTAGTATAGTTTAAAGCAACAGAATTGTAGCTATTGTCTAATTTCGATTTTGGTATAAATCGAAATGATTCATTTGAATTTCAATTCATTTTATAGTAAACGAATGATTATTATTAAAACGTAATGTTTCACCAACCAATTGCCCATGTTATTTTTATGTGGAATTCCGACAAATCTATACAATATTTAGCATAGAAAACTTACAAAGATTAGCAAACACTGCAAGATACATTTTATAAATTTACGCTCAAGAAAGAAGATTTTATGGAAAAATAAAAATGGTCGTCAAATACTGAAATACGACAAATATTAGCTTAAAATATGACCATGCCTACCTTTTTCTTCATCATTCTAACGACTTTATAATAATTCAAATTATCTTTTTAGAAAAATATCTACTTAACGAAACACATAGTTATGTAAAGTGGATGAAAAACATTTTTGATGTTTTAATATGTAACAGACTCGGTTATGTTACACGGCGAATGTTACATAAACGAGGATGGCCCTTAATAAGTCAGAGAAAATACGCGTCACATTTTATTGCATTTTCGAAATTCGAGAATATTACGGCATTGAAAAATGTTTTGGAAATGTACGTGAAAATTAACAGAGAAAAAATTTCTCTCTGTAATCAATTAATTGCAAAGGAAAGTTCGTAGATGATATAATATATTTCTATAATAAATACATTGAATAATAGGTTGTTTGTCGCATCAACCAAAAACAAACTTCAATAACAGTTTTTTTCTCGACTCTCTTGCTAAATTTATTATCAAACAAATAGAAAAATATTCAGATGGAAAAAAACTTATTAAGTAAAGCTTTCCACATATCCATTTCCTATCGTACATATAATACTTTTAATTCCTAATTATTTATTATTTTGATGTAATTTTACTCATGTCTTAAAACAATTTGTAATTTTTTTTATCATGACTGGAAGCAACGAATTCGTTTCCCATTTTTTTTGTACGATCCAAGATTGTTTACTTGCCAAATGCCAAACACCGACACACGTTTCTTCAATACAATTTTTTAAAATTTGCTTTCATAAATAAAATTTTTTTAAGTCTATATATATTTAAGTAAGTTCCAATTCAAAAATATAAACATTGACTTTTTGCAAAATGTGAGAAAGTGACGTATAATGCGCTGATTAAAAATGAACAGAATTCTGTTATATTTTGTCAACTAAATGTCATATTCAAATTCATGACCGGAAATCTCGCAAAAAACTCGGGAATACCTTACAAAAAACTGTCTGCAGTTTCGCCTTTTAGCTTTCGGCATCTAACGCAAAATAGTCAACATGTGGACATGAACATAATATAAATCGTAAAAAATGTGATAGTAACCAGTATCTTAGATATTCAATTAAAAAAAAAAAGAAAAAAACATCTGTACCTTCCACAAATTAAGCGCACCACGTCATAATTCACCGAAACACGATCGTGGAGTGGCGAAATAGTGGGATGTGAGTTATAATTGCAGATGAAGTTCAGGCAAGTTCGAAGGGAACCTTCGGGAAGGTCGATTTTAGAAGCCATAATAAAGCAGCAAATAAACAGGTGTTTTAGATAATTTCAGCTAGCAAGATTTTTCAAATCGCTTAGGGGCATCGTTAAACTCATGACCATTTCAAGAGACGCCGCGCCAATTATATTCGACTACCTTTGTTTACTAGCCTCCGATATTTTGGACCCTGTAAATAGGAATTTGATGAACGACCTTTTAAATATTTAAAAAAAAATTATTCTTTAAATTTAATGTTTAAAATTTCATTTAAAAAAAAATTGTTTATTTGTACACTATACATTTAAATTTCTTTTATTGTAATGTTCGATATAATATTTAGAATAATTCGCGCTTTTGTTTCATGCGGAAGATCGTTACTTTTTTCAGGTTTATTCGATCGGAGTCCAGAAAATTGCTTCATCTCATCTTGTTATTTTCGACAAAAATCGGCTCCTTCGTGTTTTTTTGTGATCATGCGATCCTGTAAGCAAAAAATACTTGTTGATTCTTCGTAAAATAACGGATTCTTCGCGGGCTAGTTACTTTCAAGAAATATACGTCAACACTTGTTTTTGTTTATCTCTGTTTAATAAAGTATTTTTCAGTCTGAAATATATTCGCATCTAACGAAATAAACAATATTTACATTATCGACTATCCAAAATTGTACAAAAATGTTACAGTATATGTCTAATATAATATAAAATAACTAAAAATATCCTTATGTCATCCTGATTTAAAAATAGAATTTTATTATATAAATGCGATGAAATTATGTCTCATATTCTATTCATTTATATATTGTTTATATTTTATAGATTTTGTAATATAGCTTTTTTAGCGGCGATATCTTTTTTTCGTTCAAACATTGACAGCCTTTTGTGTACATGATATCATTTTACTACCTATAAAGAAATGTTATTTATCGAGATTCTCGAATTGAAAAAAAACTGCGTTTATTCTTAAAATAATATAGAAATGGTTTATTTTATTGTTGTCGAAATATTTATATAGGAATGAATGGTAATCAGGCACTTTTGTTCTTTAAAAAATGCGTATTAAATCTGCTGTAAAAAAATTATGTTCTTATTCGAACTATTACATTATCATACAAGTAGTAGATACGCGCTTGTTTTTTTAGCAAAATCACCAATTTCAATAAAATCTGTTTTTACTCAATGTCAGATGTTATGTTTATTCCATAATTAAATGAACTTTTTGGGATTGCTAAAAACAATTTTTCAAACCCACGGTTTTGATTAAAAACTGTTTTATGGAAAAAATTAGTGGCAATTCTTTGCTGAATGAAATATCATCGAGCGAAATAATAAACATCGAACATAATTACAAGATGTTTAATTTCACGTAACAATCGGTTTTTGCAATGCTTCGAAAGTTAAAATTCCTTACAAAATTGAAACGATACTTTGTAATACTACTTTTAAATCTAGTACAATTTGTTAGTAATAACAAGATACCAAATATCATTTATTATCTAACAAGTGACTATGTGACATTACTAAATTTTACTTAATATTTTGCACAACGATTGAGGGATGGTAATCGGGTGTTCCGAAGACATTTCGACGTATTCCAATGCTGTTTTTTAATGCTCCTGCAGTCTTAAACAAAATGACTATAAACCCTTTTTAAATTTTTGTGTATATCAGATCTAGATCATACGGAGGAAGTCTTAAAACCAATTTCGAAGAACATGGCCACAATTTCCGTTTAAGTGAAACATCACACAAATGTCCACATAACAATCTTCTCAGTGTAAAAAGTAAACGTAGCTTTCTTAAGACAAACAAGGGAATATTATGCTGTTAATATACATACAATCCGTGATTATATTCTAATTACGATCAAGATTATCGTAAGAAACTGCAAATGGAGTAACGGACATGGTTAAAACTTACGAGAGAATTTTAAATTCGCCAATTATGATCTTGGCATATCGTAAAAGAATACGTACTTCTTAAATTAGTGCGAAGTTGTAGTTAACTGTAAAATTGTCCTCCAAACTTGAATGAATTTGCATTGATAAGAATCACGAGTTCTACGATACACGATCTTCTGAGACCGTAAAGCGAGTATTTTTGGTAAAATTGATATTTCAGCTATTCAAAAACCTACATAAAGATATATTAATATTAGTATTATGTGATACTTTTTTGATTAATTTTGTACAGTGATTCCAACTATGAAATAAAAATGTTATCAATCTGAATGTTATTGCTTTTTTATTACCCACGTATTATCATTAAATATGATGTTCATTTTTATAAAATATAATTTTACATTGATTTCATTACGAATAAATTTTTCGTAGACTCAGAAAAATATTAAGTGAATTTAACTAAATGCTAAGTGAACTAGGGAGAACTAAATCTTCAGAAATTTTTATACTTACCATTTTGTCTGACTAAAATTTAGTTAGTCCAATCTCCATTTAGTTAACCGAGCGATATGTAGCTACATATATAAAACTACAAAATAATTAGTCCCTACTGGATAACTCATTATTAAATTAAATTTACTAAATTTTGTTCTTAGTGAATGTAATTTACCCTCATGCCAGCAATTATGAATATAATTATGAACATTTTTTAGGAGGGCCATAAAAAATGTTAACCTATAGTAGTTTTTAGCACAATATAGTTAGGGTGTGATCAATTTTAGTCATTCTGATCGCAAGACGTGCTGAATATTTTTCTTTCTTCAATCAATTCAATGATTGTGATCGTCTAAACTACTTTCAATTATTGTCATTATCTAAAAATTATTTATTTGGAAAGAATATGATTTCGATTAGTCAAACATATAATCGTGGGTGTACTATTCACATAAAATAGTCCTAACAAATTTTAAATTTCAACAAACATTTGAAATTTGTCTCTGTATCAAACGTCACATCGTTTTTAAACTTTGTTCTAACTGTAACGGGAATGAACGTCAAATAAATTCTATACGCAATCCAAATTTGAAATAATTAAAGTAAAAATAAAAATTACAAATAAAAGTTACAGAAAATGGTTAAGTAACATTTACCGAACCTCATTTGAAACTAAATTTATTAAAATTCATGAATTCATAATATTTCACACTTTACCTAATACCTTGCAAAAAACAACACGACATTTTCCAGAACACCGTTTAGATATTACAGAATTTAATGAAATAATAAGTGTTTCGTAGGCATTGTTAGCCACAAACATTATGAAAATTAGTAACAATCGTTAGGCTTCATGACATAATTTGAGCTAACTATCTATCTTAAATATATAACAGATATAAAGTGAAAAAAACGAATAAAATTACGTAAATTCCATTTATTGGAGGTTATCTAATGTTTTCGATAGATTTTACTGATGTTTTCAGTAGAATAAACTAATAATTTTTGTCTGTGAACTATGTGAATATTGATATCGACCAATATGGCAACTAAATATGTCATTTAAGTAGTAAAATAAACTAATGTACGCAGTTGCGCCTGGCAAGGTAATTTTGATAGAAAAACCAACAATTTCTTTTGTTCCGTGTTGAGATTTAGAGTATAAATGAATTCGCTGATCCGTGCGAAAACCGGTAAGTCACAGATTGGCACAATTGTCACTGCTAATGAGTGACTTCATCTGATTTTATTTTCGATTCTCATTTCAAAAGAAAACTGGAACGTAACACATAATTTATTTCATCACTAAATAGATAGAAAAAAAATGCTCTAAGTTATTCACAGAATATTCTAGATGTACCGCAAACATAAACGTATATTTAATCATGATATTCTTTGAACATTTAAAATCCATCAATGCTAAACAATTCTAATCGCCATTTTAAGAACTTTGTTATAGCAAATATGACGAATAGCAATACACGAAATTAATAATATAACAATTGACATACACGCGTGATGGTCCACGGTACGAATCCCGAAAAAGACTACATAACCTAACTTAAAAATGTAGACATAGCTAAAAATTCGTTTTCCAATTTGTAAAAATTTTGTCAATTCAAAATCCATAAATTAAAAAATTATACTTCCTAAGTATACTAAAGCATATCTAATGATTTCCGATTTTAAAAGACTGGCGACACAATGAATGTCAATTTTATTACTGGATATCAATAAATATAGATGAAAATTTCCATGAGTATCCATTGTATACATTCCTTCTATCTAGGTAATCTTATCAAACATTGAGGATGTGCCCAATATTTTGTTTTGTAGCTGGATAAACAATTCAACAAGTTACTTTAATGTTAGAATATATCCATAAAAGGAGTCGAAAAATCGCAGCTCACGCACGTGTGTTAACTCAAATTTTCACTCAAACCTCCTGAAAAAAAACAACAATAATGATTAAAATTTTGCACTGAATAAACGTAATATTATCGCGGAAGAATACAACTATCAGTCCAGATACGTCAGAGATTTGTGACTTTTCCGATGATGAAAAGTTAACAATACTGTATACTCGATATGTAATTTCCGTTTTGTCATCTGATGACAAATCTCTAGAATGTCTTCCAGATCCGCGTCGAGGACCGAAAGCAGCCGTGGAATTTGTTGGTCCATCCCGAGGTGGCGAATGCAAGGCGAAGAGCAAAAGAAGACGACAACATGAGTGACCAGGATGGGATGCCGAAGGACAGGAGGAGTCGGAAGGTACCTGAGAGGGGATACCTATCGGTTCACGATGGTATAAGAGTAGCCCGGAATGTGGAGGAGTCGTCAGTCATCCAGGCTTACTTTCGTGTTCAGAGCTCACTTGTGTTTTTTTACAAGAGAAGCAAAGTTCCAGGTTAGTAAGTTTTAAAACAAGTGACTTCGATTCAAGTGCTAACAACAATAAGGATCTGATAAGGTCTCTGGACCACGTGCGGTATTACTCGATCGATTCTTACGGAAGTCGCACGCGCCGGAGGTCTTATCAGGTCGCCGCTTTGGATTGCTACCGGAGAACATCAGTTAGCTTCATTGTAGTGATCTTCCAACTTATTACTCTTCGTATACAATCGTGATATAAGTTAATTCTCAAGTTTGCATCTACGTTTAATTCATAATTTTGTTGATTCTACTGTTTCATTAAATTCAAATAGAAGCAACTGATGGACTTAGTGTACTCCATACATTCGTGATTTTCACTCATTGGAAAACTTAGAAAAACGTTCATTCGAGTAGAATAATTTGACAAGTACTTATTTCTGTCAACATGTGTTTTTTACATTAATAATTTTTACTGACTTACACTCTAACTCTGTTGAACGTAAATTTCAGCTCCTTGGACTTGGAGTTTAAGTCCAACAGAGTTTCAGTGTGCAATTGACTGAAAATGTACTTGGATAAATTGTTAGATTATTTCCATTAATACACATTCTAATAATCACTTAAAAATATTGTGTTAAAGATTCGTTAAAAGTGTCGTCGATTTTTACTTTACATTTATAAACACAAATTAAGTCAAGTGTAATAATGATGTAGTAATTAACAATACATTTTTCTGAGATAAAAATTGTTCGACAACTAAAAAATTACTTGGTGAGAAAAATGATGAAATTGATTGGTAAATTTACTTACCATCAAATCATATTTCAATATTTAGAAATACATAGATTTGTATTTGAAATCAATTTGAAGTTTGCATAGCAATTATCTAATTCTTTTAAAGACAAAACTATAGTCTAGCATTTAATAAGTCGCATGATGCTTAATAAATTATTACATAATTACTCTATATTAATGTCTCTATAGAAAACAAATGTTGTAACGATGATTTTGTTCTAGATTGCAGATTCAACCATTATCTGCCCATTGACCTCAAGGATTGTTTGAAATCAACATAAATTGAGATACCTCTATTTGACGAAATTTCTATTACGATATTCATTTCGTCCATCCATTTTGATTGAGTATCTCTATTTGAGAAGTCTCAATTGCGAGATCTACATCGTCCATCCATTTTGGAAGATTTGCCGCCGATTCTCTCAGCCCTTTTGTGTTTTATCTCGCTTACGAAGTAAGGACATTTTATTTTTATGTTATCCCCGGGCTACTTTCTAATTTTTTAGGATAAAGACGCTACTGCTTAGATTACGCAAACATTTAAATTGAATACGTTTGATGTTTAACGGAATTTTTTATTTTGAACGAGGCGGTCAATTTAAATGAAATATTTAGTATACTTAGTTAATGCTTGCCGAATAAAACATTTTTAATATTTCAATATGTAAATGTAATTAGCATTCCTAGATCAAATTGAAATTTGATTACTTTGACTACAGCAATTAATATTTGTTCAGTAAATATAAATTAATCGATAATTTAGTAATATCAACATTTGAGTTTAAGATTTTGTTATAAAAATTTCATATAATGTCACTAATAATTACTAATATTACATCAGAACTATATGCATTCATGAAATGCATCATAAATAATGTTTCAGGTGTTGATTTTTTTATTTTTCAATTGAATACTAATTCTAAAGATCTAAAAAGTTTTGCTTAGAATAAATCGAAGGTATTAATATAAATTAAATTTGAAAATTTGTTTGCAGTATTAGTATCATATTACATTAATCGAAATCTAATAAATCCTTGTTTTATTTAAAAATGAAAACATTAATGTCTAATAATTGTTATAATGATTATTTACATTTATCGAGAAGAAATTTTAACTTTAATAATCATTCTCACAAGCAACTGAATTAACTAACGAATAATATTTCAAAACTTAACTGTATTATAACTTTTCGTAGAAAATGTACAATGTATTTTCGTATCATTATTATTTACACATATTCTCATACTAGAGGCATATACATGAAAAATATAGTAAACGTACACAAATGAAATTCTAATCTTCTTCTTGCTTCATTTTACCAGAAAAAAATACTTAAAATTTCTCAATGTTTAAATTATTCCTATAATTTTGAAAATAACTAAAGATGAAATATTTTAAAAATTACTTAAGGGAATTTTATGATGTATAAGAATATTTCTGTAATATAATGTACATTATTATACTATGTTTAGCATTTTTTTCTTAGTAGAAGCATATTATTATTGTTTACATTTTCGAGCATATATAAACTCGAACCTGAGCAGGAAAAAACAGACTCTTTCTATTCGCGACTGTTTTCAGTTGATATTACAATATGTTGTGAAAAATATTGAGCAACTTTCTTCATAATTAAATAATGATTACAGTGCGATAGTTAAGAGAAATATCTCGTTCCTAGTACATGCTTAAAGTGTATTTATGAAATTTGATACTAGTTTAATACAAACATATCGAAAACGGAAATGTTTGTCTGGACAGTCACCAAAATACCAACTTTCTCATTACATTTCAAAATGTGCGTTTTTCCAACGATTCACATTCCATTCGTCTTGTACTTGTTTCTTGTACTCGAATAATTGCCTTCACCTAATTAAATATCTGAAATCATTCCATTTCAATATAGGACAGTATTTCTGAGTTTTTGTTGAGACATTTATAGCAATTCTTTTACCATTATTTACAACTTCCGTAATAAGAACAATATGACGTCATAAAGTCGGAAATTCCATTTATAAATGTCATTCACTGAAGATCTGTAGAATCTCATAATTATTTGAGTTCCTTATGACTTAATGTCACAAAGATTTATAAAAACTTTTGATACCCCATTTGAAAGGCGATTAATGCAGAGATAGTATACTATATTTAGCTCGTACTTTGCGACAAAATAATGTATGCGAAACTGGAATGTGAATAGGTGGCACCGAAAAACGAAAAGAAGTCTAGCAAAGGTTGAATTCCATGATCTTAATTCAGATCAAAGTAATCGAATCAAACTGTTCAATAACAACTTTGAACAGAATTTAAGTAGTCCTTTTTCGCTCTGTTGTATTCACTTTGTAAATAATTTATTTGCAATTTCAATTCTTTACCCATGATAGCTATGTTACTTCTTGTAAGGCAGGTACATCTGATCATTGCCTTAAATTGAACATATTAAAATTATGATTTATACCTCAATTTGTACTTAACCTCTTAAGTTAATTAATAGTATATTTCACGACGCATTAAACTGGGAAGATTAAAACATTTATCGTTACTGCATATGTAAATCATCATTAATAATAATTGCTTAATTACGAAATCGATTAACGATCAGCAGTCAATTGTTCGGTAAACACATATCACAATCGCCAGACGTATTTTGACGGGTTGTAAATATTACGTGGTAGACTGCATACGATATGAAAGTTTACGTTCGAGCTCAATGACATTCGATTATGTTCAAGTGCGAGGCCTGACCGTGTTGAAAGTGGTAACTTACAATTTATGGTCAGTCGCGCAATGGCAAAGCTCAAATGCACCTGGAATTCAAGTCATCATTCAAATTACCGATGTCCTGAAAAGTTGTTTTGGTGTACAATATAATAGTTTCCAAAGATAGTCTATGCAGTAGAGGTTTTTATGAATATCGATTAAATATAAATTCTTCACTCTTATAATAAAATCCTATGCGTGATTTTTTCCAGATATCCATCATGCAGGGTTTAATTGTCCTAGTGCTTGGAGCCGCATTCGCTCTTAACGCCGTCGCCCTCCCCTACGAACAACAAGAAGACGGATACCATTACAAAAAAACGAATCCGAACGACAATGCCTATAGCCCGACGAATCAACAAAACGTTGAAATTAGCGGCATCACTCAAGGTCGCACATTCGCCGGACACACAAAATCCGGTTATAACACGGGTGGTGAAAGTCACCATGCAACCAATAGCTTCGCCTCAGGATCGTTTATCGGCAACGTACCCGGCCACGTAGTTTCGGGAGCATCTTCCCACGTTATTGGACATCCGGCCGGGGAAACAGGATTTGTGAGTGCTGGCGCGGGATCGAATTCCGCTAATGCAATCAATCATCTGCAAGGTGCCAGCGCAGGATCTGCAGCGGTTCAGGGCCCCACGCAATACTGGTGGATGGGACAAGGCACCCCATTCGCTTTAGGATGTGACTCCCCGGCTTGCGCTAATAATGGATTTGACATCAAGAAAGTCGGGGCAAAGGGTACTGCAGTGGTATCCAATGACATCTCAGGAAATGCCCAAGGAACTGCTAGACACGGAGTACACCATCACTCCGGACATGCGCACGGACATGCCCACGCCAGCCTCAACGCAGGATTAAACGGAAATCCTTTCCTCCATCAAGGAGCCGTTTCAGTACCATCGCAAGTCCCAGAGGTCCCACACGTCCAACATCCATCGGTGCCGCAACAGTCATTATTCCCTGGCACCGCCCCACAGGTCATTGTCCCCAGTAACAACCCGTTCTTGGCACCCGGCAGCGGCTCCTCAGTACTTATCCCTGCAGTCAACCATGGTACTGAGCAGATAATCGAACAATCCGTTCAACATGGTGTTAGCGGCCCCAACATCAACTCGGGTGCATTCACTGGAACATCCCATCAATCCAGTGAAGGAGCGTTCACTGTAAGCTGCAGTGGCGTTGGAAAAATTTGCGTACCCAAGGACCAGTGCGTCAATGGATATGCAAATGCTCCCCGGCACACACAACCACAAGTAAGTTTACTCTATTCGTCACGTTTCATCTCTCTGCCGAAATATATAACCAGGAAATCTATTTCTCAAACTCCAAAATTAACATTTCACGCTTATATAATCCTCTTTTGTGCTAGTTAAAGAATAACTATTAGTAAAAGGTTCCCTTTTTGACATATTTTAACAATATAGATTTTTTCACTTCTAACACAAATGCGTGTCAGCATTCATTAGGGCGTCTTTTAGTTCCCATGCGTGCAAAACTAAAAAGAGAACGTGTCAAGGATAAAGAAAGAATTGGACGATTCTTCTTTTCGTAATCTTATTGGCGTTTTCATTGCCGGTAATATTAATCTTGTACCCGGATTGAATATTGTTCTCGTTCTTTTTCTTCTTTTCACGTAAAGCGTAAAGCGGGCAAGGCGATCTAAAGTAACATGCATCCGAGAAGCTAAAAAGGATTTGTGGTTTCTTAGGAAACATGATACTTTCGTTTCTAAAAAACTTTTGTCATATTTCACGCTAAATTGCCCAGTCAACTTAGCTGTTCCTCTAAGAACACCGAATGCATAATTATTAATAACATACTTTTGCTTGAAGTATAAAAATAAAAGTAACTTAAAAACAAAGTATCATTATATCGATGACTAAGTAACGTGGGTGGTGAACCGTGAAGGGATCTTATTCACTCTCAGTAGGTTGGCGGATTTACGGAGACGTTTCAGATCATTCGGTATTCACGTCCGTGTGAAGGTCAATATTCATATGCCGAGCCTTATAGTGTGTCACTTCCTTAAACGAACGCTAAGGAGTAGGTGGTTGAATCGAAACAATTCGGTGACTTCAACTCTGACACTGAAACGGCCTTCGAGAGTCGCTGTAAATAATACAACGCCATACTAAATTCGTTAAATCACACTCGAATGAAACTCGGATTCCAGTCAAAATTCCAGTTAAGTTTCAATAATACGAATATTTTGTGAATTTCACGGAGACTCCGGAACCGTATAATTTCTTTAACAAGCGTTGGGAAAGTCTCATATAAGATCCATTTTACATCATTTTGTACGAACTCCGAAAGATTGCAAGCCGCATAATTCATAATTTACACCAAAAATGTATTACTGCATTACCATCCCCGTTTGACAAGCGATTATTCATATTGAAATATCACGCATTGTACACGAGTTCCAATCTTCCTCGTCATGTCCGTAATGTTTCCCAGACGGCACTAGGTTTTGTAATCGATGTCAGCTTTAATATTTTATTCATTTTTGCGAAGTTTTAGTGAAGAAGTATTTGGGGGCTTAATGTATTCCCCATTCAAAATTCGAACGGGCTTGGGACTGGGCGCGTACGTCCGATAGATCGGAATGTATTGGTCGCGAAACCTTGGCGCCGCATCGCAAAGACCCTCCGATACGCGCGGGTCCTGCCAGTTGAAATTTCATGTTTTTTAATTTGGAGTGAAAGTTCATGCAATATAAAATAAACCGTCAGGCCTCGAAGGTAGCTTACGTCATCGCATTAAGAGCATTCCGAGACCTTTCTGTACCGATGTAACAGGTCGTACGCGCGGATGATCGAAAACCCTGCCTCGCCTTGCCTCAAAAATTAAAGAATAAAGCGGAATCATTTTCAGACCTTCCGGACCGATTTGCTCGTTGCATAACAATTTTTCCACAAAATAACGTCATTTTTCACCCGCTAAACAGAGCTTTATTCAGAAGGGATCGGGTCTCGAGTAATAGATTACATTTTATATTCTGGTCAATTACAAAAGTTTCGTCTTCTCTTTAGTAAGCATCTATTAATCGAGCGCGATTCCCTATATTCCTCTTTGGTGAAGGTGAGCTTCTTAAGTATTGAGACATTACGACATATTGCGTCAACCAGTGGGCGTTAGCGTACACATTTTAAATGTGCTTACGGGCTTGTGTGCTACGAAAGGATAGTTCTTTCTCCAGTCTCATCTATGTAGATCGCGGTCGATACATTAAGCGGATCTTGTCAGAATATTACAAGATAACCGATATCTCCTACAAAAAGGAATTTTTGACATTCTGACATTTAAAAATACGGGATTGATATTCAAACTCCTTTGGGAAAGACGAAAATTTAAAGTAAATTAATTCAACTTCTCGTGCCAGATTACAGGAGTTTTAACTGTAGAATGTTGAAGTCAACAGCATATATCTTCTTTTCTTTCTTTGCATTAAAATGCTCAAAAGTTATCTACACTCTTAACCGGTTTTCGGTAATCGAGGAATAGAAAAAATTATGCCGTCATTCAAAAGTCACAAAACCTACTCAATGTTTCTGGTTATGACATGCATACATTTACGCTCATCATGAAATAGTTTTAGCATTTCTGAGATTTACATTGAGCGGTCAAGAATTCAGTTAATTGCAAATTTAATCGATTATTTCGAACGTAAATTAACATTCAATTTACGTACGATAAAATAAGAGTTTGACATTAAGAGTCCTTATATATTCCGAAGATAAATGAAAACAGTAAAAGAGCACACTAAGCGAATTAAGAATTCGTTTATAAATCACACGAAGCCACTTGCAGAATAATAGTACTCAAGAGGGTCGCATACATTCCTGGTCGAGATTTGTTTACAGCCTTGTCTTACGTATACCGCGATGAGCAAAACGCTTGACCAGAGAGACGATCCTCCAGTGTCTCGAGGCTCCCGAAGGCCCCACGACAAAAAATCAATTCTCGTTGTATTTCACCTGTACTTAAAAGGCCACAGGCGACGGAATTTTATTCGGAAAGGCATTAAAGTGCACAAAGCAAGTTTTTGCGCGATCTGCAACGAGCGATTACTACGCCCGTTACATGGACCACTCCAGGACGAACGCTTTATTCACGAATGGCCCCGAGTCGCGTGGGGTAATAAAATGGTTAATGGGATGGAGAAAGTAGACTGCATGTATTTGCCGACTTAACGAAAAGATTCAAAGCTCATCGTCATATAAAAATTATGCAGGCGACGAATTATTGGACCCTTGAAAATGGTTTTCCTTGTGTACACTATGAGAGTGATCACGTATGAGTTTGACCACGCAGAGAAGAGATTCATTTTTAAGGATACTTTTACTCATCGATGACCTCCAAATAAGTACTTAACTTCAAATTTGAGTAAATATTCTTTCCTATGTTAAAATACGAGGCAGATATATTCTCGAAACTTTGAAATAATCGAGTGAATCGCGTCTCCAGCCGCTTCGGTTAATGTCTTGGATATACACGTGCGTATGTCGCCAACCGAAATTTCACTTCGACTCGGAACAAGGTTTGATTAATTATCTTTTCTCTGAGTGGTCATTATCCCCTACGTAGGTAATTAATGAACAAATGGAAACATAAGAATAAACCATAGCTACTTGAAGAAGAAATGATAAATATTCCATGCCTAAGGTACATTTTTGCACTTATTCCATTTATGCTAATTGTAATTGTATAAGCGTGAAAGATTGGCGAAAGTTCGAGTTATGTCACGCACGGAGAATCGGTTCGGTTCGGCCTCGATCAGCAAGGATCACGAGGACGAAGCTTCCCAAATGCGTGATCCTCGGATTTCCCTCAAAAGCGCGCGAAACTTCTTCGCGTAATAAAGCCGTCTGTAAGTGCGTTATAAAGCCAACAGAAGTCTGATCCGATCGTAAATGCCATTATGTCACAAATCCGCGAGATGGAAAATTTCATGTAAATTCTCTTTGGTTCGAACAACTTGAAAATGTCCATCTTTAATTTTTCAAAATTAATTATTAGCTCATTTGTGAAAAGATTGATAATGTTACACATTTCGTCGTTACATAATCTTCCAATAAGTAGAATTTAATATTGGCAATAATTTGGCATTGCGTTTCTGGAAAAGAATGGAAGAATTAGCATACTACTCTCATTTTAGAAATTTAGTGGCTGGCACTCACTGACGTTTTTAAAGAAATAAAAACCTGTTCGAAGTCTAACTTTTTGCAATTAATACGACCATAACCGTTTCGATCACGATTTTATTAAAGTTAGCGTCCTTCATTGATCACATATTTCTGACGATAAGAAACGTCTTGGGAAAAATATGTTTGTCGAGACTTTCGGTTACGTAAAAAAGACCCGAACTACCGCGAACTTGTTTATATACAGAGGATGAGTACCCGAAAGAAACGTGGTTGTGTCTGACCGACCGGAGCCAGTGCGCAACGTAATCGAGGAAGTCCAACCATATATAATACAAAACCAGTATTTATTAATATATAAAGTTACTCCAAAATCTAAAAAAACACATATTGACTAAATTTACTTCGAAAGCTAAAATCATATTCAATAATAGCATCGTTATTACACGTCTGGTTTAATTGGACGCATTTAAGTTTAATTAATATATTGCCTCAACCTTTCGAAAGCCTTCGACAGTGCTCATCTCTGACAGCTCGTGGAACCGGTAGAAAATCCGTAAGCCAAAATAAAGTAACGAAAAAACAAGTTTCCGTAAATATTTCTTCCACTCTTGTTTCGGAGATTTATCCAATCAAATAACTTTTATCAAGTAACGTTTTTTTTTAAGACGGAACATAGATTTTGCTTCTATCGTTCTCAGTGACCCGCCGTGAAGATATTTTTAATTTTTTTTACCATCTAACGGTTTCGTTCTCTCATTCGTGTTGCTTGTATCCTTTATTCGAAAGATTTAATAGTCTTAGAGGATCTACTTTCAAAGTATAATTCGCTACTAATGTATTCAACTTTCTGGCAAGTTTCCTCAAGACCGGTTCTTCTTCTAAATTTTAAAATCTCGATCTAACATTAAAATTAAAGCTATCTATACGGGTTTCGTAAGAGCATTATGAAATGTCGCTCTCACGATGTTAAAATTATATGCCAAATACTTCAAGGCCAAAATATATTAGTCACAATTTTAATCAAGGAAATTTAACGTTAAAATCATTCAAGAATATGACGCTACCGTTATTCTTTAAGATGAAAATGTTCCTTCGAAAAACGTACATGAATTGAGCGTTGATTATGTATCTTATTGCCGTTGTTATCGGTGAAATTCTTTGATTAAAGGCGTGACTTAAGTCCATGGTAACCAAATGGGGAAATGTTAATTGCTTTCATATAAAACGTGCCTCTAATCGTGCCTGGCTCCGATATAGCCAGAGTCGTTAATAAAATGAAGAAGAAATCAGAGGAAACCCATTGCCGGGTGCGATACCGGTTTACCTTCCATAGGTTGAACGCTTTTAAGGTCGCCGGATGACCTTCAGTAATTTATTTATCTTTGGGAGAGACTCGTGGCATAGTAAAACAAGAATCTCTTGTGGATGACATCCCATTTCACAACGTTAGAACCGGACAAAGATGTTCTTCGGGTATATACGTAATCCACCTGACGACCACTTACAGGATCTCGGTTTCGGAATTTCGGCGGGAATTATAGTGACGTAGGATTTCTCATAATCACGTCGACACGTCATCGAATTATTCTTACCAGCGAATGACGCCGTGGATTTTGTATACGTCATCTTTGACATACTATTTATGCAAACTTTCATCCTCGTCATCCTTATATTCAGTTATAAATCCATAAAAAAGAATTGCTAATCCCCTAAAGTTAATAAAAACATTTTATTTGTATAATAATAAACTAATTATAGAAAAAATATAATCAGTCAGCGCTGTAAAATTTGAGAAATCAGGACAACCTTCACAAAAAGGCGTCAAGAAATTTCCCGACTTGATAGACAAGTCGCTCATACGAAATATTCCCCCTTATATATGCCCAAAAAATTGCATTTCATACACGGATATCGCCGGCCATCTAGTGTTTACTTTAACAACTACATGCTTAGTATATAAAGCCGGAAAAATTTAACCGCAACGCATTTCAGCAGCATAAATGGCACTACTCTTTTCTGCTTAATATGTTCTGGTTACATGATGCCCTCACTCATTTATCTAAGCACAGCATACTATTTATCACATTTGTTCAGAAACCAAATAAAAAACTGACAAAATCAAATAAGATAAAAATTGAAAGCCCAATCCAATATTAAGAGTCTTCTTATGCTACAAAATCCTTTAAGAGCGAAAAGAACATAAATCATGGTCAGACGCTTAAGGAAAATAACGACGGCAATCTTGTCGGCACCAGAGGTAAAATAAGACGATTTAATTTCACCCTGTTGTTTCTTCAAGGCGTCATCTCGAAAAATTATTTTGCTTCCTTGATTAATCTTATGGCCTGCAGAAGTCAACGAATTAACCCTCTTGACCCTCGAACCAACTCCATCTCACTTATTACACGCCACTGTGTACTTTTTGCCGCAAAAGTCACTTCATATTAGGCGAAAAAGAAATACGCGACAACTGCACTTTTCATTGATGCAATTTAAGATGGAAATGGATAACCGCGATGGTAAAGTAAA
Source organism: Trichopria drosophilae (assembly GCA_030407085.1). NCBI lineage: Eukaryota > Metazoa > Arthropoda > Insecta > Hymenoptera > Diapriidae > Trichopria > Trichopria drosophilae. The sequence continues at coordinate 9,475,863 of CM059582.1, read as the reverse complement.
AGGTCGTGTAATGTACTTATCGCACGCAATGCGTTGCATACCTTACTGTTTTATGGAAATTATCATAAAATTGGAGGTACTTATGCCTTATCGAATATGCTTCCATTGGTGGAATTTATTCCTTAATAAAATTCAGAATTTAATCCTAAATATAAATTGTAATACTACAAACGTATTTTAATAATTAAATCAATGATTATTAATTTTACGTTTCAATTCAAATTACTTGTTACAGTCGAAACACTGTGATATTGGCGGCGAAGTCTGTTGTGCCATAAGACAAACTGTGAATGTCGGTAGTGTCCACGCAACATCTGGACATAATGAGAACAAAGGACCGCTTCTTCCACAAGGATTCACCAATAATCACGGTAAAAATTCATGAATAATGTTGACGGATCTGAATTACGTTTCGCAAGTTACAAATATACAATTGAACAGAAAACCAACAATTTTTAAAAGAAACCATTAAAATTGTTTCTTAATGCCTAGAAAGTTTTTGATTTATGCCAATGACGCAATTGGAGTTATGAGTCGAAATGAATTCTTAGTAAAATGCGAATGAGTTTGCGCTTTTTATTATGGCCATTGTTCGTTAAGACGGGGCTCTGTTATATTATAGTGCCTCAGCTTTCTTCCATTCCATTATTTGTGTTTATAATTATATATTTTGTTAATAATATTTGTGATCCAATTTCATCAATATTTGAAATCTTGTGATCTAAGAATTAATGTCATGACGATGTCTATGAAAATGTCAGACAATTAAATCGGAATATACAAAAAGAAACAAATATTATAATGGTCTGGTAACAGTAGAACCCTTTAGATTCAGCAAAATAGAATTCAAAATACTGTCAAGAAATAATGTGTCGATTTCCTCAAATACTCTGATCTGTCATATGAAAAATTCTTCTTCTCGTTCTTATACTAGGTAATTCGCCATACCACTTTTAATTCGATTGAAAGAGAAGTTTATGCAAATCTTTATGAACGTCACACGTAGAAGAAGTAGTCGTGAATATTAATAGAACGAATGAAATCATCGATTATTCGAGGTTTTCAGGACATAATTTTATTCGAAATAAAGAAATAATATATAATATCTGATATTATTATAGAATTTCGTATACATTTTTGAAAAAAATTATAACTTATATTTAACAATAATAAAGTCTATAATTTTAATACATCTGTAATGAAATAATAAAACATTAAATAGCAGGACATGTTAACGTGGCAGTTTCTGGTCAAACATCTAATGGGGGACTTTTCGGAACCAATCATCAACCCCAACGACCAGTTACGCAAGGCGGACTTTTCGGCTCAACTAGCGGTGTTGATGTCGACTTAAATGCCGGTGATGGTGATTCTAATGTTGGTGCCACTAACGTTGGAGAATACAGCGGATATTTACCACCGATTGGTAGCGCACCATCAAGCAATATTCCCGCATTCTCTAAGCCCCCGCAAGAAGATGGTACGATTATCACACAATTAATATAGAAATTGAGCAAGTTTATTCCTTGAATTAGGAAGTTTTATTTAATTCGACATTTAGTAGAAATGTTTTTTCATAAATTTTCTTAAATTTTGACGTGAAAATTTTAATAAACATATGCAACTGGCCGTCGACATATGATAGGTGCTAATTACATATTATATGACGTGCATAAACAGCAGTTGTAAACACAAATTACACAAACGTCTACGGGCTGCATATCGAGAATGTTTACTGTGCCAGTGTCCGGCGATACTGTGGGATGGCCAAAATAATCTCTACCACTTTATATAACACGTCGCACAACGTATATAATGCGACAGTTTCCCGTATTACCGTGGTCTTCTTATTACGTGAACATATCAGATTGGATAATGTATGCAATAACCAGTATATGTACATGGTGCAATTTCTCCAATTTGTTTCAGTTCCGGATGACCAACCAGCCCCAAGCTCAAATCAGCCAACCCGTGTTATCCCACAACAACCTGAATTACCACCACCGCAATTAGGATGTGCCGCCGCTCTTGTATGTGTCGAAGAGAAATTCTGCAATTTGGAAGGAGTTATCAGTCCGGATCCAGTGTCCCTTTCGTCCGAACAACTGCTAAGAAGAGTTCCCCTCACGGTGTGTAAAAACTATTGAACTATTGAATCCTGAAATCGTTACTTACCAGGCACCGTCTAAAAATGATGGTTGCTAGTAAGTAATGTGAACATGACAAAGTATATTAAAAATATGGTTTATGGTATTATATATCGATACATCCTCTAACCTTAATATTTCTCAAATGTAACGTGCAAATATTTTTCATTGCAGAGTTGCAAAAATCCCGAAAATGGTGTAATTGGAAAGTGTTGCCGCGATCCAAACTACGTTGACCCATGGCCAACTAGCAACCTTCCCGCTAACTACACCGGCGGATTCGATGAACAGGGATTCCCAACATTCCTAAATATTGCTAAGACCCGTCCAACAAAGAAAGTAAATAAGCCGTCCCAACAGAATGCCAACAGAATCCCAGCACCAGTAAAAGCCCCGCTACCGATAAAAACATCTCAACCGGTGAAAACATTCCAGCCCGCAACAGCAGCACCAGAAACAAAAACATTCCCCCAGTTTTCTTTGCCACCACAAATTCAAAGCATTGGAAACCAGATCCAGGGAATCCCCAACCAAATTCAACAACAGATACAGAATTTCCTCCCACAATTGAATCCGTTCAGGCCGACAACTACGACGACAACCGAAGTTGCAGTCGCTGAACTAGTGCCTGAAGTCGATCCATCGCCGTCGGCCGACGAAATAGTCGTACAAATTCCAACAACGACTAAAGCACCTGGCGGAATTTTTGGAAACTTCCCGCAGCTCCCAAGTTTCCCAAATTTCCCCAATTTACCACAGTTCAGCAATCCATTTGCGGGAGGAAAAAACACATATGATTCAGCTTCCAGTAATCAGGTTTTAGTGTCGATAACCCCTCATCGTCCTGGAGCCCAATGCGGACTTATGAACCAGGTACGGAAGAAGAATATTTACGTACATTCATTTTTTTAACCTATCCATTTGTTTGGCTATTTTGGAGTACGTTTTTTTGATCATATTTTCAATATTCAGGTCCAACGCCCACACGGATTATCTGATGTTGATGCTGCCTTTGGAGAAATTCCATGGCAAGCTATGATCCTGTCCACAAGAGACAGGAAACTCCTTTGCTCTGGTGCAATAATTGCACCAAATGTTGTTTTAACAGCAGCCCACTGCACTTATGGGTAAGATTGAGTGTAATAAATTCAGATATTAAATTTTCATTGACTTAGTTTTCGTTTAAATATAAGACGATTTCTTATCATATTCAAATAGTTGGATCTTTACGTTGAATATCATTAATCAATATTTTGTTGTCTTTGTCATAATAAATACGTTGCACGAAGTACATTATTAATTGTATTTCTCTACGAAACATAAAATTATGATCTTTAAGTTCTATGAATTTTCCAGTATCACAATTGCGAAAAAAGATAACGTTTACAATTTTAGAATATGCCTACGAATGATAATAAATTAAATTTTTCAAAGGCTGCGACCGGAAGATGTTTCCATAAAATCTGGCGAATGGAAACTAGGGTACGAATTGAAACATGAAGAACCTCTACCCTTCGAAATCGTCAAGGTCGAAACAATTGTGTATCATCCAGGATACGTAGCCGGTTCTCCTGGATTCGACCTCGCTATACTCTTCCTCGAACACCCGGTTGGCCTGGATCAACACGTAGATACAATTTGCATTGGGGAAACCCCAGAGATCCAGCCGCAAAGAAAGTGTATCGCCACCGGATGGGGAAAGACGGTACTCCAAGGTAACAACTGAATTCCCTAATTTGCATACTGATTAAAGGTACAACATGGACAGTTAAATATACCGCATTTTGTAGCAATCGTTTAAATTTTAACCGTTCATGTTCGATAAGGTTTGATTGCAGATACGACCGTACAATTTTCGTTAAAAGTTCAGGACCTCGTACCACTTGCGTAACGTAATGATGATTGTTCTCTTTAAAATTTCATAATATAAGATGTCATCCTTCCTTTTTATTGAAAAAGTAAAAGTGTTTTTAAAAGATTCTTGTATAGGTAACAAAAAAATGTCATTAGTTACCTTGTTTAACATTTGCAAGTATTGTTTATTATATAATATTTTTCCGGAATTTAGTGAAGCTTGTGAAATAATAATGTACAATGATATAATTATTAATTTATAAAAGGCGATTTTTGAGTTCCATACAGCATTATTACGCAATAACCTGTTCGATTGAAAGCCTCTTAAATATATATAATCGTTCTTCATCCAGTGGTATCTCGGGATTCTAAAGCACATTACATAATATTCAACGGCAATGAATCCAAGACAGGTTCGAATTTATGAAAATTCGCCTCTACTCTCGTCAATACATTGTCTACAATGTGGCTATTTGATTCTAATACATAACAAGTTTACAAACAAACTAAATATTTTAATCTCAATGAATCGAAAATTAATAATTCTAACCAACCGTAGATTTAAAACGGAGCACAATTTTCATCCTAAATGTTTCTGCTATAATATAAATACGACGCTATTTTCGTTGCCTTGTGCATTGCTCGTTTTAAGCACATTCCTATCACTACACCACCTTTTTGCTTACTGAAACATAAGAAACACAAAGCCAACATAAATGTTAACTACTATATTCACTACTTGAATGATAATTTTATGTTGAATTTTCATCTTTCAGTGAACGTAGCAGGAGCTTTGATGCACAAAATCGACGTGGATGTCCTGCCCGAAGAAGTATGTCGGGAAAGACTCGATAACGCCGAAAATCAAATCGGCATCGATGACACTCTTGTATGCACAAAAGCACATAGAGTGAACAACAACATGTGTCAAGTCGACGTAGGTGGCCCCCTAGCCTGTGATCGTGGAGATGGAATCTACGAACTCACGGGGGTTTACAGCCAAGATACCGGCTGCATACCAACGAATCAGGTAAATTTTTTATTCATCCACAAAAAAAATCAAAAAATACCTAAAAAATGATAAAATCTCGTATACATCATATACAGTCGACTTCATGTGCAATACTAAAAATAATATCTCACAAAAAATAATGGAGGTCAAAGGCATTATCATTTCGGTCGAACCCGATTAATCATGTGCAATTCGGTGTACTCGAAAATAAAAGATCATGGTATCCAAATAAGACTCACACAAATAACCCGTGATTTAACTGGCTGTCGATGTTCAATGATGTATTGAATATTACGAATGATAATGCACCACTTAATACAACCTGTGTGACCGTACGGCTCACTCAGTAAATTCCATATTCCAAGCACAATAATGACTTTCTGGATTCGCAGGTCGCGACCTTCGCCCTGATTGACACAAAGTGGGTCAAGGAGGTGATGAGCTCGCCTCCACTTCAGAGAGTGGAACCTCTGGAAGACCTGCCGTCGGTGCCGAGCACCATTCAGCTGGTCCCGGCGAAGACCTACCACCATGTGCACCAGGCAACGGAGCACAAGGAGCCCTGCGACTGCCAGCAAAGCAACCTCCCCCCGGCGAACAACCAATATTTACCTCCCTTGTAGATTAAGGAATGACTGATTCGCGTCTCTTTGTTTATACTTAAGATTTTGTGTTTGTAAAGAATCTGCGAATCAGAGTTGTTATAAAATTAAATATAAAACTAGTTAAACTAATTTTTATGTCGTAAAGAACGTTATTACAAAATCCCGACCGATTTGTTCACATATAATATATGATTCTTCATATATTCGCGTATATCCATTTCATACCGAACAAACGCGTTTCAGAGGCCATTAGGCTCAATGAGACGAATACTCAATGCATTTGCAACAACTATCAATTTTTTTTAATCGATGAATGCTGCAGAAAATATTCAATTCAGCGCAAAACATTTTAGTACACTTCTTCAATGTACAAAAAAAGATTTAAAAACAATTTTATTTGTCTATGAAACTAGACAAATCTAATCTGTTTACATCTCATTAGAGAGAACCAGCAGTATAATATCCAAGTTATACACACATTTCTTTGTGTTATAAATATCGATAGATATACGGATAAGAAATAAGTGTATAATCTGTTTTTCAACAATATTTTTCCAGTCTCCAATACCATCAGATGTCATAGAGAAAGGCTTTCACTTTATCTACCTATTTATTGCTTTTGTAGAATCATTTTTGTATATAAAGTTGAATAAGTTCCTCTGTTACATATGACGAGTATTGAAGACACAAAATGTGTAGTATATATGTAATTGATCGTATAGTATATAAACACATTAAGTCATTAAAAATCATCGTCATGTAATCTGTGTATGTAATACACATTCATTATGTACATATAAGTTTACGCTTTCTTTTAATGGTACTATAGCAGATGTTGCAAATGTCATACAAGTGTTCGTTCTGGTGAGTCATCAGTAATTAGATTATAAATAGAAACGCGTTACCATTACAAAATACATGGCGATATTTCAACTCATTATGTATAAAATGACCATCGAATCTACCAGAATCATTTATAAGCACTTATCTTCATATTAATAGACATAACCTAGTTTTCCCAATATTGTTAATATGTCGACAAATGATACCATTTTAGCTACGCGAGAATAGATCCCATATATTTGCCGTCACATCAGGAAACATTATTCCAGAAGATCTCCTAACAGTTTAAGCAAATATGTGAATACGACAATTAGTATCTTAGCGGTAAACGAAAATTCAATAGAATTAACTAATGATACCAGAGAAATTTCTTTGGCACCTTAAATAACTCACTTAATACTCACTTAAACAAGTTTTACCAGAGGAGAATCTATTGTATTAATTCCTGCAAGATATTTTTAAGACATGAACAAAGTCATATAATACAATTCATGTAGCGACTACACGTTCGAATTTCAAAATCACTTTAAATATTTTTATAAACATTAGATTTTGTGGATATTTAAAGTTGCGAAATAATACAGTTTAACATTTTGTAATTTGAAAGTTTGAACGATGTTGACATGTCGAACGTCATATCTTTAGAGTAAACCGAACGTACATGGAACAAATTTTTCTGATCATATTTTCAATATTTAGATCCAACATCCTCACGGTTTAAGTGATATCGATGCAGCCTTTGGAGAAATTCCATGGCAAGCAATAAGTATTTCCACGAAGGAATTTGCTTTGCTCAGGAGCAATTCTTGCACCGAAGTTTTAACAGCAGCTCATTGCCCTTATGGGCAATATTGAGCATAAGAAATTTAGATGTTAAATGTTAACGTGGCAAATGTCATATCTTTAAAGCATACCGAACGTACATAGAACAAAGTAGACATAAATTTTACTTTACATTAGCGATAGGTTTAGAATTAATAACAGAATTGCATAGTTCGTTTGTATAAGTTTTAAAAGTATATAAGACATTATTTTTCTTATTCATACCACAACTTTACAGACATCCCTCACGACTTGTTTTACTGTTTATAAATATAATATACGTAACTGTGATACACAATCATTTGTTATGCATTTATTTTTCCATCCTATACTTTCCCTCTGTTCAGCATATTCTTAATTAACTATAAGCAATGTAATTTATAGTGGTCTAATTGTTTTATTAATAATGAGCCGATTCACAACATACTGTCGTGTCCAGGGAAAAGTGAGCAGGTATAATAGGTGCTAATTACATATTATATGACGTGCATAAACAGCAGTTATAAACACCAATTATACAAACGTCTACGGGATGCATATAAAGAATGTTTACTGTGCAAGTGTCTGACGATACTGCGGGATGGCCAAAATAATCTCTGCCACATTACATAACGCGTCGCGCAACGTATATTTATAATGCGACAGTTTCCCGCATTACCATGGTCTTCTTATTACGTGAACTTATGAGATTGGATAATGTATACAATAACCATTATATGTACGTGGTGCAATGTCTCCAATTTGTTTCAGTTCCGGATGACCAACCAGCCCCAAGCCCAAATTAGCCAACGCGTGTTATCACACAACAACCTGAATTCGCAATTAGGATGTGCCGCGGCTCTTGTATGTGTAGAAGAGAAATTCTGTAATTTGGAAGGAGTTATCAGTCCGGATCCAGTGTCCCTTTCGTCCGAACAACTGCTAAGAAGAGTTCCCCTCACGGTGTGTAAAAACTATTGAAATATTGAATCCTGAAATCGTTACTTACCAGGCACCGTCTAAAAATGATGGTGGCCAGTAAGTAATGTGAACATGACAAAGTATATTAAAAATATGGTTTATGGTATTATATATCGATAAATCCTCTAACCTTAATATTTCTCAAATGTAACGTGCAAATATTTTTCATTGCAGAGTTGCAAAAATCCCGAAAATGGTGTAATTGGAAAGTGTTGCCGCGATCCAAACTACGTTGACCCATGGCCAACTAGCAACCTTCCCGCTAACTACACCGGCGGATTCGATGAACAGGGATTCCCAACATTCCTAAATATTGCTAAGACCCGTCCAGCAAAGAAAGTAAACAAGCCGTCCCAACAGAATGCCAACAGAATCCCAGCACCAGTAAAAGCCCCGCTACCGATAAAAATATCTCAACCGGTGAAAACATTCCAGCCCGCAACAGCCGCACCAGAGACCAAAACATTCCCACAGTTTTCCTTGCCACCACAAATACAAAGCATTGGAAACCAGATCCAAGGAATCCCGAACCAAATACAACAACAAATACAAAATTTCCTCCCACAATTGAATCCGTTCAGGCCGACAACAACAACGACAACCGAAGTTGCCGTCGCTGAACTAGTGCCTGAAGTCGATCCATCGCCGTCGGCCGACGAAATAGTCGTACAAATTCCAACAACGACTAAAGCACCTGGCGGAATTTTCGGAAACTTCCCGCAACTTCCAAGTTTCCCAAATTTCCCCAGCTTACCACAGTTCAGCAATCCATTTGCGGGAGGAAAAAACACATATGATTCGGCTTCCAGTAATCAGGTTTTAGTTTCGATAACCCCTCATCGTCCTGGAGCCCAATGCGGACTTATGAACCAGGTACGGAAGAAGAATATTTACGTACATTCATTTTTTTAACCTATCCATTTGTTTGGCTATTTTGGAGTACGTTTTTCTGATCATATTTTCAATATTTAGGTCCAACGCCCACACGGGTTATCCGATGTTGATGCTGCCTTTAGAGAAATTCCATGGCAAGCTATGATCCTGTCCACACGAGACAGGAAACTTCTTTGCTCTGGTGCAATAATTGCACCAAATGTTGTTTTAACAGCAGCCCACTGCACTTATGGGTAAGATTGAGCGTAATAAATTCAGATATTAAATTTTCATTGACTTAGTTTTCGTTTAAATTAAAGACGATTTCTTATCATATTCAAATAGTTGGATCTTTACGTTGAATATCATTAATCAATATTTTATTGTCTTTGTCATAATAAATACGTTGCACGAAGTACATTATTAATTGTATTTCTCTACGAAACATAAAATTATGATCTTTAAGTTCTATGAATTTTCCAGTATCACAATTGCGAAAAAAGATAACGTTTACAATTTTAGAATACGCCTACGAATCATAATAAATTAAATTTTTCAAAGGCTGCGACCGGAAGATGTTTCCATAAAATCTGGCGAATGGAAACTAGGATACGAATTAAAACATGAAGAAACGCTACCATTCGAAATCGTCAAGGTCGAAACAATTGTGTATCATCCAGGATACGTAGCCGGTTCTCCTGGATTCGACCTCGCTATACTCTTCCTCGAACACCCGGTTGGCCTGGACCAACACGTAGATACAATTTGCATTGGGGAAACCCCAGAGATCCAGCCACAAAGAAAGTGTATCGCCACCGGATGCGGAAAGACGGTACTCCAAGGTAACAAGTGAATTCCCTAATTTGCATACTGATTAAAGGTACAACATGGACAGTTAAATATACCGCATTTTGTAGCAATCGTTTAAATTTTAACCGTTCATGTTCGATAAGGTTTGATTGCAGATACGACCGTACAATTTTCGTTAAAAGTTCAGGACCTCGTACCACTTGCGTAACGTAATGATGATTGTTCTTTTTAAAATATCATATTATAAGAGTGGATCCTACCTTTTTAAACATCAAAGGTGTTTTTAAAAGTTTGTTCATAGACCACAAGACAATTTTTGTAAGTAATTACCGAGCTTAACATATTTGCATTAAGTATTGTTTCTTACATAATATTTTTCCGGAATTTGGTGAAACTCGTGAAATAATAATGGATAATGATATAATTATTGTATTTATAAAAGATGATTTTTGAGATCCATACAACACTATTACGCAATAACCTGTTCGATTGAAACCCTCTTAAATATGTATAATCGTTCTTCATCCATTGGGATCTCAGGCTTCCAAAGCACATTACGTAATATTCAACGGAAATGAATCGAAAACAGGTTCGAATTTATGAAAATTCGTCTCTACTCTTGGAAATATGATACTCTTCTTCGATTTAGATATATATCGACATAAAACTATTTCATCACATATATTTTGAATGATTTTATGAAATAGTTATTAACCATATTTTAAGTGGAAAAGAAGTAACTTTTAAAAATTCCTTTTATATTATGGCATGTAAAAATATATTCTACCATTTACTGAAACAGTTCTTGTTTATGACTTTAATATTTTCAATATTGAATGATGTTATTAGCTCGTTTGTTTTTGTTTGTTTTTTACTTAGACCAGAGCCCGTATTCCGTAAGTCGTCATTACGAATAACGTCGACGTTACTGTCGATAACGACAATATCCTGGACCGTGGTTGGTTGGAATTGTCATAACGTCGACGTTATTCGTAATAACGATTTACGGAATACGGGCACAGGCTAAGTTACGGATTTGAAAACACTGTGTTGTCATTTACAAAATACAATGTCTACATGTGGCTATTGTTATCCTTGTCTAATACATAATAAGTATTGAATAAACAATTAAATTAAATAAACAATTAAGTTTATCTTGGCAATGGGTTCTTTTACTAATTCTCAAAAAAGTAAATAAAGAAAATGGGACGTAACTGGGATATCAGTTCACGTCTAGCGCAATAAATTATTCAGTACTTATATGTACAAATTTTGAATCACCTACTATTGGATTTAATATTAAACATCATCCCTCTAGCGCTTATAATTAGAACTATCGGAATCTACGAACTCACGGATGTTTACAGACAAGATACCGGCTGCATACCACCAAATCAAGTAAAATGATTTTTCATTAATTCACAAAAAAAAAAATCAAAAATACCTAAAAAATCGTTAAATCTCGTATATATCATATACAATAGACTGCATGTGCAAGACTAAAAATAATATCTCACAAAAAATAATGGAGGTCAAAAGCATTATCATTTCGGTCGAACCGGATTAATCATGTGCAATTCGGTGTACTTGAAAGTAAGATATCATAGTATCCAAATGAGACTCACACACATAACCCGTGACGTATCTGGCTCTCGGTGTCCAATGATTTATTGAATATTACGAATGATAATGTATAACTTACTACAACCTGTGTGGCCGAACGGCTCACTCAGGAAATTTCATATCCCACGCACAATAACGACTTTCTGGATTCGCAGGTCACGACCTTCGCCCTGTTTGACACGAAGTGGGTCAAGGAGGTTCTGAGCTCGACTCCACCTCAGAGAGTAGAACCTCTGGAAGACTTACGTCGGTGCCGAGCACCATTCAGCTGGTCCCGGCCAAGATCTACTAACATATGCACCAGGCAACGGAGTCACTGCACTTATGCGTAGGATTAAGCATAATAAATTCAGATGTTAAATTTTCATTGAATTAGTTTTTGTTTAAATGCAAGACGTTTTTTAATATACAAGAAATTTCTTGAGCTCTTCCATAGGATGTTTACTGTCAACGCTATACCTCTATTTGATGAGGAATGGTCGATGAAATGAATACTATTATCTAATTTTCAGGTGACTGTTTTTTCAAGTGCTCAAATTTGGTGTTGGATATATGCAAGAAACAACAGTTCGGTTTTGAGAAGAACTGAATGATCATTTTCAACCATTGTTTTTATCCAATTAACCGACTCCCTTCTTGAACAAGATCGGAATATATTATTAGTTTAATAAAGTAGCAGAACAGTGTCGAAATTTCAGAAAGAAATTCAGGATTCCACCGTACGTAAACTGCCGAGAGCCGATAGTCTACGTAAGAATTTACTGCATTAAAGATACTCGGAATGAGAGATACTTAGATCTGCTTAGGCATTTTACATTGTGGACACTGTGCTAAGTACAGTTTCGTCAAGAAGCACATGGAGCTCGGATGGACTAGAAACTCCCATCCCGCATTTTAAAGTCAAGAATACTGCTGTGAAGCCCTCTAGGAGAAATTCTTTCGGATATCATAACTTTAGTTAGAAATAAATAAATTGTAAACGTTGTATTGAATTGCCAATACAGTTCAGCACTAGTCCTAAAGGACATCACCAGCCCAAATTTCGACCTACTTGAGATCATTATCGGGGTCATCGACCTATATAACGGAACAACTGACGGGCTGGAGATGTCCTTTAGGACTAGTGCTGAACTGTATTGGCCATTCAATAAAACGTTGACAATTTATTTATTAATTATTGTAGTTCATTTACAAAGATTACTATTGAAATTAATTTAATTAGAAATGCAATTTTTTCGACGAGAGATTATCCAAAAAAATGCTCCCAATTTGCTCTGCCCAAAAAATGTCGAATCTACGACTTTTTTTGTTTCATAGAGCAGGGCCGAAGGCGAAGTACTATATAAACCAGTAACAAACCAACTTAATTTAACCCTTCGGTGATGGAATAGGATAGAAATTTCAAAGGTGGTTTGTAGGGCGGAGCAAATTGGGAGCATTTTTTTGGATACTCCCTCGTCAAAAAATTCCATATCTACCTTTCACAAAGTCGATAGGTCAAATAACCGACAGCCATAAAGCCGACACTCGAAAAGTCGATAGTCAAAAAGCTGATACATAAAAATTAGACACAAGCGGACAGTAATTTTTTGAAGGGTTAGTTTTTTGACTATCGGCTTTTCGACTGTCGGCTTTATGGCTCTCGGTTTTTTACATTCAGAGAGGAAAAGTGAAAAGGATTAGCAAACGGAAATGGATGGTAAAAAATGAAGACATTCGTAGGAAATGTTAAAGAAGCAAATGAAAAGTAAGCAGTTTGCAGGGTGATGAATATCATATTATGTAACTTCCATAATATCAATATCGAAAAGGTGATTGAAAAATATTTAGCAAGCAGATAATGAAGAGATCTTCGTCGAACGCAGAAACACATAGAAATTAGCTATCCAGTTAACAAATTGCAGAGTCCTAGGTTTCCGTCTCAATGACGAAATCTTAAAGACGTGATATGCACCCTGAGAAGACAGTCAATTATCAGGATGGCATTGCGACCAACTCAGAGACTCCCAGCAGTAGGGCTGACACGTCTTTGAGACGTCGTAGAACAGTCTTCGGGACTAAAGAGAAAGGCTGTGTAGTTAGATAACTTGTAATAATAATAAATTAAAATATATAAATTTCTTGTAAGATATTGGAATAATAGAATGGCCATTACGGTTCAGTTATGATTTCTATTTTTTATTAGGAAAAGGATTTTTTGCTCAAAAAACATTTATTCACGCCCAACGTTTCAACACATTACTCAAACTAACTGTAAGTCGATGTATAGACGTAGATCTAATCGAATCCTCTGAAGAGGAGTCAATGAGTTGAAACGTTGGGCGTGAATAAGTCCTTTTGCTAATAAAACTGAACCGTAATGGTCATTCTATTATTCCACCATCTTACAAAAAAAATATGAATAATCGGGTCATCAGTTATTTAACATTTGATTCACAATGGAAAGATATATAAAATTCGGTTTCTATCCTGCATACAATTAAAAGCATTGACATTTTTAGCACGACGTTTCGGTTCACTTGGAACCCTTTTCAAGTGCCAAAGGTGACTTACAAAGGTTGTTTGTAACACTAACTTGGAACCTTTCTCAAGTGTTAAATGTGACTTACAAAGGTTGCTTGTAACACTAATATGTAAAGTCACCTGTGGCACTTGAAAAGGGATCCAAGTGAACCGAAACGTCGTGCTGAACATTTCAATGTTTTTAATGATTATATTATCAACCTGCAAATCTTTCAAAATTTTATATATTGATATTAACAATCTCAATAATTATGATGTTGGATGGTAACGTTGATGTCACATCTTCAAAAATTCTCTCCTTTTTGTGCGCATTTTCATTATTTACCGTTTCATAGTTGTAAAAGAACAAAATACGATTTAAAATAAAATTTAAGAAAATGTAAAAATTTTCCTCTGAAATTTCCTTATATTTTTTAATTTATTAAAGTGAAATAGTCATTAATTATGAACGTTGTCTTTCTCAAGCGGTTTAATTACTTTAGGGTTCAAGGTGAATTGTCATAATATTGATTTTGGGCATGACATTATTACGAGGAACAGTTTGCAGGATTTATAATGCATGGCACAACGATAATAAAGATAAGCATAAAATAAACCGAGATATTATGTATATGTCTTTTTTTGAAATATTCACTTAATGAACTGGTTATTAATGAAAGTTAATTTCAATCAAAATTATTAATATTAATTCAATAGAAGCATTTTTACCGTTACACGGAGGTACATATTTACATGCATAAAATGTTCATGTTAAGCCGTATTTGTAAAGTTCAAATTGTAGATCTACTACAATGAGAAATCAATTTTTCATAATAATAATTCATTGTCATTTTTTTACTATTATTATAAAGTACATTTCATAACATAATGAATTCATACATATATCTTTCATATTAATTTAGCCCAATATAGACATCGTCAAGTTTAGTTATTTGTTAATAAATGTTATTAGAAAATTGTAACATTTTCTCTTTATAGATAACATAACTTAAATACCTATTCAGTGAAAAAAGTCTAAACTTGGCAATAAACACAGAATACACACGTAAACAAGTTAACAAATAAACAAAAAATGAATTGAATATTGCCATTTTAATACTTTCAACAATTAAAGAATTTAGAATTAAGATTTATATGTACTGCAAATATGTAATTAATAAGTTATTCAAATATGCTATGAAAAGTTTGTTAAGTATTTCTCCAGTGAGCAGCTGAAAGCGAAAGTTTGTTTGGTCGACTTTGCAGCCCTTTTAAATAAAAGTGCTCACGCACACGTTCATGGTATGTCAACATCACACGTACGAAGCTGCTGCACGAATCTGCTTGTTTATTTATTTGTTTACTGTGGCTATATTATATGTAAAATATAATAACAATACACGAAAATACCAATATAATTTTATGATGAGCCTTATATTTTCATGTTTACATTAATAAACTATGAAGAATTACAATTTTTTAATGTAATCATATCACTGTTTGCATAAAAGTACGAGAGAACAAAAATAATCTCTCAAACTAAAAGTATTTCACTCCTGATAAATAAATTCATAATTCTCTTAAACTTTGTAAACAGAATGTTTACATTCATTTATTAAACATAATAATATTCGTTTGTTTTATTTTGATTTTAATTCAAAACTCTCTTTACAAATTGTTTCATATTTGAAATAACTATGTAATATTTTAAAATTTTAATAATTGATTAATTATAAATTAAATGTAATAACTAATTAGTTGTGTAATACATAATAAAATGTTTAATTCGATATTGCAGATGCAGTTTCAACTATAAAAAACCTACCTTAAATATGAGCCTCTATATATCATGCAATTATTTGAAAAAGTAATGCATTCCATAAAACCAATATGTGGTTTAATTGTTTTTCGCATTTTTATCAGCATTATTAATAAATATTAGTAAATCGTATTAACTGATAATTGTACAAAACAATAATATTTGTTATTCCCCACTTCGGGCAATAAATTCATTTCATAAATATGGTTACAACTAATTTTTACTTTCCAATACTTTTTACCAGACCAAAGTAAGTTATCTTATTTCATTAATATGAATTAAATTAAATATTCATGTCAAATTAAATTTTCTAAAACATAGTATATTCAAAAACCAAATTAATGTTAATTTTTTATTTAAAAATATCGTTAATTTTTGTTTTATTGAATAGCTCTTGGTGTAAACTGAAGTAACCATGTTAAATTTAATATGGTTATTATTACTCGCAAGCAGTGCATTTTCTGCACATTCAAAATTGCGTAGTGTTTACGAATGGAAATATATTGACTATGACTGGATTTCCCAAGAGCAAAAAAATACTTGCATTAAAAACAAAGAGTACAATGAAACATCAATCTTTCCATCAGATGTCGAAGTTGCACCAGGTAATGTTTATATTTCTATAATATATATATTTGTTAGATTATTTTTGGTATAGCGTAAATATTCTCATACGTTAATAGATGGTCGTGTGTTCATATCATTAACTGGTCCAATCGGAAATCCGGTAAGATTAGCGACGGTTACTAATAAGATTGGACCCGGTGGACCTTTGCTTAAACCTTATCCTGATTGGTCATGGCATAGAACTGGTGACTGTAATGGAATAACAAGTGTTTTTCGCACAGCGGTATGAACTACCTTTTAAACATAAAAAATGCACGTGAAACATACTGAAATGCACGTATCTATTCACAGCTTGATGAGTGCAACCGACTTTGGGTTCTTGATACTGGAAGATTAGAGCAAACCGGAGGCAAGAAGTGCAACCCTCAGCTCCTAGCTTTTGATCTAAATACAGACAAACTTGTTCAAAGAATTGTAATTCCAAATAATATTGCTATCGGCAGAGATGGAAAATCACTATTAGCAACTCCTATTGTTGAAACGGAAGGAGCATTTTGTCATAAAACAACCGTAAGTGATTCACTAAAATCTCTAATTTTAATCTTAACACATTGCTATTAAATGGTTTTACTTTCGTACGGTGGGCGAAAAGCGCAACTTTACGCCCGGTGGCATTCGAGCTGACCAAGGTTTCGTCTACTATGATGAAATTATTTATGCTTGTTTATGTATACCAGGTTTTTATGGCAGACACTAACGGAAACGGGTTAATCGTCTGGGATGGCATGAAATTAGTGCGACATATGGCGGAAGTATTTGATCCCGTTCCTGAAGCTATCAATTTTACTGCTGGCGGTTTTACAGTTACATGGAACGATAGTGGACCAGTAGGGATGTCTTTGACTCCTGCACTTTTCCCCGATGAGCCCCGGTACCTTTATTTCAGACCTATGGCTTCTTTTGATATGTGGGCAGTTGACACGCGTGTGATGACTAAAAGCACAAATGCGAGACGAGTTAAATTCATTGGGACTAGAAGACTTCTAAGCAGCCAAGCAGTTGGCCAGGCGTTTTCATCTGATGGTGCCCTTTTCTTCGGATTAACAAAGGAAAATGCTGTTGCTTGTTTGAATCATTACAGGCCTTTAATTAAGGAAAATGTTGTAAGTAGAAAAGTCATTGTATGCCAATAGCATAAAACATATAGAATGTCAGAATATTCGAAGATTTTTAAATTCAATTTATGTGTAAAAGGTGATAAAAATTAATTTACTATTTTTAATACGATACATTTCTTGCAGCAAATTCTTGAAGAAGATCCAGAGCGTTTAATTTACATCAATGGCATCAAAGTTGTGTCTCCAAAAATCACCAAAAAACAGGAAGAGTTGTGGTTACTTTCTAATAAGATGAACATGTTTTTAGAAAGCGATTTAGATTGGAACAGCATTAATTATAGAATACTTAAATCATCCGTACGTGAACTTATAGATGGAACTAAATGCGATTTGCCTTCGGAATTGAAAGACGAATTACGCAGGGTAAAAGATCCAAAAACGAACTGCAATTGGGGAAATAGATGTTAGACTACAAAATTTTTTCCAATCGTAATTTTATAAGTTTTTAAATGTAATGTATACTGCGAATAATAAAGCTATATTTAAAATTGACTGTTAGTAGTAGTTTTTTTCGAATTAATTACAATTATACTCATTGGTGATTTAATGTTTTTTCTACAAAATGTTGGTTATTTATAATATCATTAGATTTTAATGAAAGTTTATCAAGTTATTTTCTTACTATTACTCAGCGATATAATAAACGTGCAAGGCAATTTTAAACTGAAATGAGGTTAATATTGAATGGAAAAAGTGTGAATGCATATCGCTTAAAATTATAAAAAATAATGCGTTGTAATATCCTGCAATGTGAACGATCTCGGAAACTTGTCACATTCCTGCTACATGTTTACTATTTACATTTATTACGTAAGAACTTACGAAGCAAATAAACCATCAACATTACAATAATAAAGATAAGCAATTTAATATTTGTTATATTGGTTAAATAGTGGATAATCGCAAAAATCCCAAATACAGAAACAAAATAATTAAATAAAAATATATAATAAAGTTTTAAAATATATGATAAATACAAAAACGTTGGATATGACGTTAATTAAATAAACAACAAATTCGTGTTTCCGAATTTTATTTGTTAATGTATTCTTTTTCAAACACAGTGACCTGATAATCAGAGTCATTACTAATATTTAATCATCCCCTCCAACAAAAAGTTTTTTACCTCATAAATATATTTTATAATCATTTATGACCTCTGTTCTGCCTGTACGTTCAAACGACTTTTGTGCATATATGTAAGTACACTTAATTAAATGTACGTAACGAGTGACAGGATAACATAGTTCGTTGTAAAACAATACATGAAATTTTATGAAATGTGGCTAATTCGTTTAAAGTGCGCGTGTTAAGAATAATATGACTTGAATTTAATAACATAATAAATCAAAACTTTATTTTGTATTTTGAACCACTAACCACAATATACGAAGTGTACATCATAAACAGTAATAGCGCGACGTTTTATTTTAGAAATAGTACAAATTATTATAAGAAATTTCGAAAATAAGTGATACATTTATTTCTCGAATTAAATAAAATAGTTAATGTGAAATAAGTTTTTTAAATTTTGACATTTGACAATATAATTTACACGAATAAAATATATGTGAATCACATAATATTGTAGTAAATAAACAGAAATTATTATTGAAGTATTATACTAATATAAAAATATATAATGAAGAAACTGTATAGAGTTTCGTTCTATAAAATAAAGCTTTCTTTTTGTTCTACATAATTAATGGAATAATTCGTTTCTTCAGATTTCGATTGTTAAAAAAAAAGTAACCTGTTAGTCTCTGCTATGCTGAAGTTAATATGGATGCAGTTACTTATCGTTGGAGCACTTGCTGCAAAACTCAAACTTCGTACTATGTACGAATGGAAATACGTAGACTTCGAGTGGTTATCAAATGAACAAAAAAGAACAGCCATTGAAAATAATGAGTATATTGTTAAAAATGTGTGGCCATCAGATATGGAAATCGCTCCAGGTAATTTGACATTACACCTACATTTATAAGAGAATTTAACAGTTATAATACAATTAAAATTTTTAAAGATGGCCGAGTATTTGTATCCTTGGTGGGACATATGGGGACTCCTGCAAGGTTAGCGACCGTCACGAACGTAATGGGCCCTGGAGGACCTTTGCTTCGACCTTATCCTGACTGGTCATGGCACAAAGTCGGCGATTGTAAAGGAATTTCAGGCGTTTTTCGCACAGCGGTATAAGACAACAATTATTACTTCATTTAAGCTTATAGTTATAATGGAATTTCTATTTGGCTTTACAACATTGTTTACCGGAATATTTATATATAGCTGGACGAATGTAATAGATTGTGGGTTTTGGATACGGGGCGTCTGGAACAGACAAATGGTGTAATATGTCCAGCCCAACTGTTGGCATTTGATCTCGATACAGATAAACTCGTTCAGAGAATTAAAATCCCGAATCATATTTCCATGGGCAGAGATGGAAAATCTTTACTGGCAACGCC
This sequence comes from Trichopria drosophilae, assembly GCA_030407085.1. Taxonomy (NCBI): domain Eukaryota; kingdom Metazoa; phylum Arthropoda; class Insecta; order Hymenoptera; family Diapriidae; genus Trichopria; species Trichopria drosophilae. The sequence goes on along the minus strand of CM059582.1, from coordinate 9,455,780 downwards.
CATTGTCGAAACAGAAGGAAAATACTGCCACAAAACAACGGTAATTGTTTTCCAGTATTTTTACACTTGTATGAAATTTACTATTCGTTGTTACTTTCCTATTACCATATCGATCCCTAGGTGTTCATGGCAGAAACTAATGGAAATGGGTTGATCGTATGGGATGGCGTGAAACTTGTTCGACATATGGCAGACGTTTTCGATCCCGTACCGGAAGCTATTAATTTCATCATCGGAAATGCATCCGTGGTATGGGATGATAGTGGTCCAGTAGGAATGGCATTAACGCCTGCCATTTTCCCAGATGAACCTCGTTATCTCTACTTCCGATCTCTAGCTTCCTTTGATATGTGGGCAGTAGATACACGTGTTATAACTAAAAGTACAAACGCTCAAAGAGTGAAATACCATGGTGCTAGAAGGATACTGAGTAGTCAAGCGATTGGTCAAGCATTCTCATCAGAGGGAGCACTGTTCTTCGTGTTATCAAGGGAAACTGCACTAGCATGCTTTAATCATTATAAACCATTAAGACCGGATAATGTGGTAAGTGGCCATTAAAATGTTCAAAATATCAACCGATTTATTATATAATATTTATTTTATCTATTCCCTTAGGAAATTATTGAAGAAGACCCAACGAGGCTAAATTATGTAAATGGTGTTAAAGTTGTGCAATCCAGAATTACCCACAAGGAAGAACTGTGGTTAATTTCAAATAAACTGGTAGAATTTTTCAACGGAACTATGAGCATGGATGTTGTTAATTATAGAATTCTTAAGGCTCCAGTACGAGATCTTATCGCAGGAACTAAGTGCGATATGGATCCTGAACTCAAAACGGAATTGGAAAATATAAGAGAAGCATCAAGGACAAACTGCAGTCCTTATTGGGGAAAAAAATGTTAAGAGAATTTTTACTTTTATAATGTATTATACGATTGATTAAAATATATCAGAATTTCACTTTTCTATATATAATTATTTTTGTTTTACTTTCACCCTTTTCTGTAGTGAACGTAAAATTGCTTAGGTATTATTAGCAGAATGTATTTGTAAGGAATAATAAGTTCAAAAGCAAATAAATATCTCCTATACATTGTAAAATTAAAAACTGAACTTGTACGTTTTCTACACTTTGATTGAAAATCCCAATATTTGCACAAATTGAAAATCCTTATACTGTAACAACAATCGTTTAATTTTTCTGACCGTCAGGGATACTTTTTGCACCCCTATTTCAAAGCTTCGTAGATGGAATTTGAACCTCAAAAAATTTTGAACATTTTTTAAATGGTGATATCCAAATTTAGAAAAAAACATAATTTTTTTTAACAAAACGTTTTTTGTTTACGTTTCGAAAATATTGTTTATCTGGTGGAAATCGACTCATGACCGCTGCTGTACTTGGTGTAGGTTTCTGCAGTCCTACATTTCATACATAAATGTGAAGTAGGGTGCCATCTTCTTAAGTCGATCTGCAGCTCTCGCAAAATCTTACGATATAATAAAAATATGGCAAAAAATTAAGTAAAAAGGGCGATTCCGCCCGTTAATTAATAATTTAAAAAAAAAACAAATTCATTTTTTTATTTGGATTTTGTACCAACTGTCCGTTATGGGATCATTTTGAAACCAATGATGGAGGATTCCCTCCTGCATGCCTGAACTTTGGAAAACTGTATTTGGAAAGATAATGTTGCAACTTGAATGACCCAAACTGGCGTCCGAAATGTGAATTTTAATACATAATAATAAACAAAGTATTGGTGTAAATGTTCATATTTCGCAAATTAAAGATACTGAGCTGGTAATTATTATAGTATTATAAACACGATTCGTTACAAACACTACAAATTATTCGAGAAATTTTGCGTCCGAAATAGGAGTATTCTCTTTAAGCGTATAAAAAGGTATACAAAAACGTCCCCAATTTGAAAATCATAACTAAAATTATTACATGATGAGTAATGTATCATCTAAAGCTGTGCGTAAATCTTCGGAAAGACTACGTCACCCCTGCCACAATTTAAAAATTTGTTTCCTATCTTGTTTTGCCTCCAAATTACGAAATACAACACTAAGAATTGTGGGTCGAGCAAACAAACATTTCTTCTGGAAATTAATCTTGTACTCTGTCATGAAAATAAAACAGCTCATATGTATTATTATTTTAACTGCTATACCCAGTGCCCCTGCCAGTTGAGAACTTACCATACTTTTGCGTGTGCTATCGTGCTTACGAAGCAATTTCAAATACGAATTTATCAAACACCTTAAACATTTGAGACGCTATGTTGGCAATCCGATCCTATCATTTTTACAACATGAATTTTCAAAATACACAATCTAGAGAAAAGACAAATTGGAAAACATGAGCAAAAATTCCTCAGAATATTGTATACATTGTCATAGTAGTGATACCTCGGCTATCGGAGAAACTAGAACTAAAGCTCAGAATTAACGAAAATAAAAATAATACAAATAAACCTTCACAAAATAATTGGGTAGTAAAAACCCATAGATTATAATACTTATATAATTTTCAATGGAGCAATATACAAATTTATACAGACACACAAGAACAATATCACAATAAACTTATTTCAGAAACCATATATGTAAAATTACAAAAGCAACCCTTTTTGAAAAAAAAAGGCGAAACTTTTTTCTTTGAGATACCATATCCGATTTCATATAGAAGCTACGAGCACAATACCAAAATTTAAGTTAAACATTATTTTTGGTCAATTTCTTGATAAAACCAAAGTTTGTTTAATTTATTTTATTTCTCAATAAAAGTTTATTATCAAAAGGCTCATGTCAATGCGTATTAATTATAAAACTAATATAGCAATTTCAAGAAATTCTGTAATCGTGACATCCCGGTCGCCATTTTGAAAATATTCCGAAAATATTTTACAAGAATATTTACCACATCTGTAACTATCAAATATTTCATTTTCGTTGAATTCCGCGACATGGATCACATTTTTTATATGGAATGACCCATATAGCATGTACCGCTGTAACTAATTTTTAATGTACTATTTAATTTCCATATAACATCTGCAGTAATGTTACTGCAGTATTACATACAGCATTAGCCTGGCAAGCGTAGTTTATTTGACCGATACATCAAAAGATGAGCATCTTGAATTTATCAGACAAGAAGCGGTTCTGATAAAAGATTTTCTTTAATTTGACTGATTTCGCAGTGTAATTTTTTGTTAAAGAGACCAGATTTTATTAATGTGGATAAGTTTACTTCTGAGCACTGACAGATAAACCCATTTTCTTTTTATTGCATGAACTTCGTATAAATTCTCATACTTTATTAGACAGAATTTGAATGAATCGATTACTCATGAAATTTTTTTAAGTATTTCGGACTATTTTAAACTGAGGTTGGCTAAATCCCGGTGCTACAATTATTTTCTGTTTATTCCCATTGCTCGAAAAATTCTTTACCACCTCTATTCTACTAAAATATGGTCAACTTTCCACAAAAGAGTGGATGACGTCTATTAAAGAATGGGAAACTTTTTTCTAACTAATGAAGGTGGGTACGCTATAGATCGTTTATTAAAATTTATTTCTGCCGTCTAACCCTGTTGGGAAAAATATGGGTAATATGTATAGTAGTTACAGAAAACTTTTATGAAAATGAAGCCAGCTAATTAAATAAAACTTTAGTATTCAAAATATACTTACTTGAAAATGTTGAAAAAGGTCTATATGCTTAGTTGCATAATTATGATTTAGCAAGTTCGACAGCAGTATTGAGGATACAGAAGGAAATTGAGTGAACTATCCACGAAGTTATGTTACCCTTGCTAGGTTCAACATTGATTGAATATAGTCAGTGAATTGTTCAAATATCAGATTAATCGATACAAATATTTTAAATAAAACGATTATTGCCAATAGCTGATACAATAATAATGAAAAGACAAGTAAATGCAGTATACTTTATTTATATCCATATATAAAATTATTAGTTCATTAATAATTATCGAATAGTACGTATTTAAATTACTTTTAAAAATATTAGATTTACAATATTCCGTTGCAAATTCTTCGTTGACTACCGATCAGCGAAGTTATGAAATATATTCATTCCTCGACTTTATCACAGAGAAAGCCAAGTAAAACACACATAAATGGTAAAACACCCGTAAGTATTAGACCCAATGACAAAAGTAACCTTGCCTGAGTCTATATATCTATATATATATGTAAAGTTAAGAAATATTAAAAGGTTTAATATACATAATTACGTTTCCGCAATTTCAAAGTACAATAATTAAATTGAACGTGGTCTTCAATGGAGACATTGATTTTGATTATTTTATTTAACACTGATTGCACTAATTCTGAGTTATTATTTATAATTTCTTAAAATTGATCTAAAATTCAATCTTAACTTTCTACAATAGTTACCTGTATTCAGTATCTAAAGTGATCATATACACATTTCTTTGCCATTCACCGTAGACAAATTCACGTAAATTAATAAATTTAAGTTGACTTGTGATTGCCCCTACCTAACAAGAGATTCTACATTCGAAGCAGTTGTTTACAATAATTTTACGAATGTACGTTAACTATTTACTTGAAAAACGATTTAAAAAATGTGAAAATGGCACTGAAGAACGAATTTTGTAACGTAATTTCGTATTAACAAATTAGATATAGATTCTTTTGTACATACATGTACACACACTTACGCACGTCTACGCAAATACGTATGCATACGTGCAAATTCGCACATCGCATGTATGCACGCGTATACGCGAAACCATATATACACTCACGCAGATTCGTAATAATTGCTTTCATTTCAAATTATTTCTATTACTTATAACGGAGTTTACGTCAATTTGCGCTTCATATTCTATTTCCAAAAATACCAAGAATTATGTCTTACATTTTAATTTGCGGCGCAAACATGGGAATAATTAAACAGTAGCAAAATATCCACCCGTAAGTTCCTATCAATATTAGACGATTTTGACCGAATTAGATAAGTCATTTCACAATTTAATGGTATCAGAATACATAATCATTGTATGCCCAAAATTATATAAATATATGAAATGTTAAGTATCCCCATAAAAATTATAATTCTCAATTCCTAATCTACAATGACAATTCTTGTGTAAACTTTATTCTGAATTGTATTTATTAATCTATTTTAAATTATATTTACAAGTGAATATGTATGATACACCACTTTCTGTTAAACCTATACCACAAATATTTGTTTTGGGTGAAATATTACACAATAGACTCAAATTTGAACAAAAGACACAAAACTTAATGAATTTGTAAGGTACCAACAGGTATGAAATTTATCGTTAAAAGTATCTGTTGTTTTATTTCCCATGTAAGACAAACAAAAGATGCTTCTGAAATGAAGACCGTACATAACGCATTTTTGGCGTGAAGGACTCAAACAATATAATTGTAATACTCCTGACATAACAGTAAATTTGCGTGTTTATTTAACAGGTATTAAAATGATTTTCTTACATTTTTGCAATGAAAATATACATATATATCCATAACTAAAAAACGAAACAGCATTACCAAATAACTGTTATTCTTATGAGATATCGTGTTGGTAATAATAACTATTCATATATTCACAAAACCCTAAACGAAAGTAGAAAATGTCTCTTACATGAGGTAATAATTTTCCGCTTCATTTCAATCTGAATAAAATAACAAACGAAAACAGTACGGTTGAAAGGACATTACACTTTATATCAATATTATTTAATAGACGTGTTTCTTCGACCGGATATCAATATTTAATCATTTTTAAATTTATTTTTCGAAATATTAAAATTCCTTTGGAGAATACGAGAGTTTAACGAGATTAGATACAATGAAGGGGATCCCTTTGAACACACGCCACGAGTAACGTCATAAACTACCAATTATTCAATAAATGTCTATTACGTATTTATGCTTTGTAATTGTCATGGCCGATGCCGTGTATTTTAGATTAAATTGAAGCTATCATTATTTTTCTCGATTCCCTACCTTTTATTCATAGCATGAAAGTACATATTGATTTTCTTGAGCGCTTATCGAAATAATTAAACGTAATATGAAATAATGGTTTTACGGTCCGTTGACGAGTAAGAATTTACTTTGACGTTTCGGTCCTATTAAAAAACAATATACAAAGGCGACCGACTAACAATATCTTCCCACGGGCATACCTCAGAAAAACTTACATAATAAACAAATTACAAAATATAAGCTTGTCATTTTTAGAAATTTTTATTACCATTTCGATAATTTGGTTCGGAAGTTAGCCGAGATATTATCTGAAGTTCCAAATAAAATTGCTCTTAGTTGTCAACAGACCGTAACGACATTAATTCTTATTCCATTTCGTTATGCCCATATTGGTTTGCTACTTATAAATAAAGACAGGAATTTTAAATCACATTTAGAACGTCAGTTCATAGTCGAACTGCCTGAGAATGCGAGGATTTTTACCCGTTATTTATGACACGAAAACATACATTTTTACATATTAAAAATGTTTATATTTATTTGTGAGATTCATGTTTTATTTTCTTGGAAAAGTAAACGCTACTGTTTAATCAAAGGATAAAGCAGTGTAACATTTGCCAATGATTATCAGTGCGCGGAAAAAAAGAGTTGGCTGGCTCAGCCAAAAAAAATTGGAAAAAGTTTCCAACTGACAAAGGGTGTACAGCTAATTCTAATAGAGCAGAGTCACGGTATAATTGCGTCTCGCTATATTTACGTCCCAGCACATTTGCCCGGTGCAGTCTCGTTATGTTTACCTGTCGCCACTCTCTTTTTCCCCCACCTTGCGAATTGGGGCCTCAGAAAGGGCCTGCTGTGATGTCACGAACAAAATGCAACTCACTGGAGTGGGAGTAGCGGCGCTCCCATTCTTTTGGTAAATATAACTGGACGGGAGGGGAATGCGAGGAACTGAGTGGGTAAATTTACCGGGACTCTACTGTCTATAGAAGACTTAATAAAAAATAATTTTTAGCGGTCACTAATTTTCTTAAAATATCACTTTCTGTAACGCACTGATCATAATTTCAAGTCGGTGAGCTTCAAAACTCAAATTGCGATAAAATGAAGATGCTTTTGTATCATTTTTGGCTGTAACATTTGCAATCTAAGGAAGAGTTTTACACTATTATTAATGTCTGTTTGATCGTGTACTTTCTCTGAAAAAATAAACAACTGTTTCATGCTTTTCAGTAAAATAAATTACAAATATTTTTTATTATAATTGATCCCTATGATATTAGACAAACGGAAATTAGCATGCACATTATTATGTACAAAGATGAGCACGTCATTTCTAAATATGGCTAATACGTCATCAATTCATTAAAAAAAAGAAAAAAAGTGATAATTATACGTTATAAAGATTCCAAATGTAGGAAATGTTTGTTTAGAAATGTTATTGACGTAAGATTACATTGGAAATAATTTAATGAGATCTCCGTTTGGACTTTAGTCATGGACTTCAGTGACAAAGTCGTATTTATGCAATATTTGCAACCTGCTTCATTTTTTATTACCGTTTTAATTATTATTTATGCCACCAATCACTGATGTATATGCAAGAGAGTAAATAAACATAATTTGCAGTAATTCGCCATTTTATAAACGTGATTATTTAATAACCGTTCTTAAAGATTCTTATTAATTTTCAGTTCTTTTAATTTCTGGTTTGAAAGCCTAATCTAAACTTTTTAAATATTTAATACAACCGATTAATCTCTCCTCTCATAAGTTTCATATAAAATGGTTTAGTTACACGTTGCACAATCTTACGCGTTTGATGTAAAGTATAACCGTCTACCCCGTAAATATTTTCGTTGTTCATTTACACGATTATAGTAAAATTCTATTTCCGACGGTTCTAATAAAATTAAGTTCATAACAATGCGGCTTCGCTTCGTTTGTTATCCAGATCGTCGGTGTCGTCTGGCTGCAGTAACACGTAAGAATCTTTTACTGTCAGCAGCCTGTGTTGACCATTGACGATGAAGGAGGAACCTCTCCTTATTGTCTTTTTTCCTAATTCGATGGCTTCGTGTGTGAAAACAGCATTATTATACGCTTGGACGAAAATCACGACAAGAGTCGAGATTCCGACTAGAATCAAACCGTAAGTAATGCAGGGTACAGCTACGTCTGCAAACGTCGTTGCCAAGTAAACCCATCGTTGAATCGACGGTGTCAATTCATCTACACCTTCTTCTAGCCACATAATTGGAAAAACAATGTCCGTAAAATTTTCTACTACCCTGATATCTGGTTGATGTTCAACTTTGAGATTCAACTGGACTCGAACTATACCCTCCAGAGGCACACCCAATTTCTGAAATTATAAAATTCATATCTGTAATACAATCACAATAAAAACCTACATACTTATGAAATTGTTAACTTGAAAAAAAATCTACGAAAAATATGTTGAGAAAGTTAAAAGTCCATTAAGAAAATTAAAGCGTACCATTAATTATAACTACATTAGAGTCCCGGTATATTTGCGTCTAGATATATTTACGTCCCAGTATATTTGTTCGGTTCCGTCGCGTTATATGCTGCCGTCCTCTTTTCCCCCACCTTGCGGGCTGGGGCCTCAAGAAGGCCCTGCTGTGACGTCACGAACATAACGGGATTGAGAGAGAGTGGGAGAAACTGTGCTCCAGTTCTTAAAGGGATGAAGTATTCAGGATATTTATATAACGAGACGGGAGGGGAAGGAGAAGAAGCGAATGAGTAAATATACCGGGACTATACATTACGAAATAGGACCATCATTCATCACGATCTTATAAAATGAAAATAAAATCTGTATATATTAAACCTATACTGAACAAGATTAAGCTTACCGGTTGTAATTTGAAATAAGTTTCATGAAGTTTTGGGACGGGCTTCAACCCTGAAACTGCATTCAATAGCCTTGGATCCGCCTTATAGAAATGTGGAAATGACAAATAGACGGGAGCACCTGCACAATAAGATAAATTCGTAATTACATCAATATGTACATTAAGAAAATTATACTCGATCGAGAGTGATTATTGTTCCCGTAAAGCGTGAAAAACATAAATGACGAAATGCGACGCTTTAAAGTACTTACTATATTGGCAAGGACTAATATTCTGAAGTCCTTTGGGTGGACAATTTTCGGGTTCACCCGGACAAAAACACTCGTTATCGGGCGTTTCACTGCTTGGAGGATCGAATACGTTATCCGTCGGTGTATACAAGTCGGCCTTAATACCAGTTTTTTCCGTAGGCCCACGGTATTTTAGGGGCAACACGCGGCAAAGGTCCTTGTCCCAGACGTTTACGATGTCTTCGCCCGTTTGGTCCCGAGGTGGAAAAAATGAGCCTGTAACAATAAGATATAGAATTATGCAAAAAGCCAACATATATTTTATAACATCGATAAACAATGCGCGATACTTTAATATATGCTTGATAAAAAGAAGGCTTTTACTGCTGCGATTCTCGAAATTGCAAGACCCCTTCCATACACGAAGTATTCAGAGGGATATTCATATTCATGTCCGCAGAATTCTTTACTGAATTTTGCAGCGAAAGTAAAGAAATGTGTTGCAGAAACAATTTTAATTTAATTAAAATCAATTTTCTAAATATTAAAATGATTCGAATTTTTGATTGTATTGATAACTTCCAAGAAGATCCTTCTTCGTTTCGCATAAATTATCTAACGGAAAATACACCCAAAAAACTCTGCAAATCATAGCCAAATATGTTATAATGGATTTATAACGTTATAAAGTGTAATCAAATATTCATGCTGACTTATACCTTCCGAAGCTCGAATGGAGTTGCAAGGCGCGTCATCCCAATACGGAAGCCTATCTAATCCATTTAGACGGTTTAGCAAACCAAAATCCTTCATATTCGTATGACCTGTATATATAGTTGAAACTTCTTCTAATGTTCCATTTCTCTGTAAAAATAATTAATGTATTTTATAATTTTATTCTATACAAATTTTCAATTAAGTTCATAAAAATGTTCAAAATTTAAAAACAAATTATCATTGGTTTTTCCCAGGACAATTTGAATTTATTCACATACAGGATAATGTTTTAAACCAGGGAAAAATCACCTTCATCAAAAGTTAGGAGCATACATTGGAAATAAAATAAAATTTTTTTAAAAAATAATATCTGCAAAGGATATAGACTTTCCATTTACATCAAATTTGCATCGTTTTTCAAGAAATTATGTGTAAGATTTAAGGCTAAAATATACTTAAAACTGTCGCATGAAAAAAATAATTAACCCATTAACTCCTGCAATGACAATTTTTATACGTCATTTTCAATCAAGTATTTCGTATCAAAATCAAACCTGAAAACAATTGAGAGGTACGTATCCTACTGTTTTCGAGGTCGCTCTACAAGATTCCGAGGTCAAAATTGAGTTTCAGCCATCAGAAATTCCAATATGGCGCCGAATATGAAAAAAATATCCAAAAAATTGGGAATTTTTTATTCTTATCAATTTTTTTTCGAGCTATTAGAATATGGAAATTTTATTGAAACCTTGCATAATGGTGTATAAAATAGTTGAATTTTAAGAAAAAATTTTACTTTTATACCCTACATCATTCTAACGACCTCAAATTGGCGTCAACAATAAAAATTTCTTTGAGAAATTTCTGGACGCTCTAACTCAAAAACTACGAACTTTTTTTAAAAAATGCCTAGAATGAAAAGTTCTTAAAATTCATCAAGCGATATAGTGGAATTTTTTCAAAGTTTTTTGATGACATTTTGGGACATTTTTTTTCAACATTTTTTTAAAAATTGTAATTTATTTACAAAAAAAATCTGAAAAAATTTTAGCGTATTCTCTGATGAATTGTAAGAGTTATTTGTTCTTTGCAATTTTTTCGAAATGTTAATAGTTTTCGAGGAAATGAATTTCAAATATTATAGTTTAGGATTTTTTCCCCCCAAAAACTGTCAACTTTTGGAAAAAATTGCAAAGAACAAAAAACTCCTAAAATTCATAAGTGAATACACCAATTTTTTTCAGAATTTTTATATATTGAAATAAATTGTAATTTTGAAAAAAATTTTGAAAAAAAATTTCTCTAAATGTCATCCAAAAATTTTGAAAAAATTCCACTATATCGCTTGATGAATTTTAAGAACTTTTCATCCTTAGCATTTTTTTTATAACAGTACGTAGTTTTTGAGTTAGAACGTTCAGAAATTTTTCACAGAAATTTTCATTGTTGACATTTTGAGGTTGTTACAATGATGTGGGGTATAAAAGTAAAATTGTTCTTAAAATTCAACTGTTTTATGCACCATTATACACGGTTCCAATAAAATTCTAATATTCTAATAGTTCGAAAAAAATTAATAGGAATAAATAATTCCCAATAATTTGATTTTTTTGTTAAATTCGGCGCCATATTGGAATTCTTGATGGCTGAAACTCAATTTTGACCTCGGAATCTTGAAGAGCGACCTTGAAAACAGTAGGATATGTACCTTTCAATTGTTTTCAACTTGGATTTTGATACGAAATACTTGATTGCAAATGAAGTATAAAAAATGCCATTTCAGGCGTTAATGGGTTAAGTGTGAAAAAAATCGATTCATTTCGTAAATCGATAGTGACAATAAAGACTTAATCGGTAGAAGTATAAAAAATTACAAAAAACACCATAAGAAAATACCTGCGGATTTAAAAAAAAGCTTTTTAACACTCCGGGAGTTGAACTTGATTTTGCGCCCTGCAGTGAAATATTTGGACACAAATTATCGAGTCCCACGCCTGTCGTATTAAAAAATATCGTATCCCGAGTAAAAATTTAATATAGACGATAGATTCATGATGCATCTACGCAGAATCTACTCCGTGAAATGTCCGTCCTGTGAAACAAATATGAATTTAATCTTTATCAAGATTTAATATGCACGATTGATTCATGGTGAATTCATGGTGAATCTACTGTACAAATTAGTGCTTAGTTTTACTTTAAAATTATGTATTTTATATTTGATATAGAATATAATAGTAGAGACTTTTATTTTCGAACAAAAAATTAATTTAATATGCCAAAACCTAAATTGATAAACAGAGATATACATTGCACATACAAAGGAAAAGACGAAGCAACGAAACTACTCAAAAACACGAGGAAACTGAAGGATATGGTGTTCCTGGACTGCTCCAAAACTACATCAAAATTATGACTTGATCCTAAAGAATACATACATAAATGCTGATAAAATACGAAAAATATTTTCCGTAAGAAATATCCTAGCAACGAAATATCATATGAACCAACTGAATAATTTCTGCTTGGAAAATATTAAAAAATTCTTACTACAGAAACAGAAACACGAGAAAACAAATTACAACATGTATGCTTATTTTTATTATAATGTCCAACGCGAAGTATTCTGTACCAATGCTCGATACAAACTGTCAAAAGTTCAGCACATGTTAAAAATCAACAACTTCCATAGCAACCACATTACCAAGGACTGTCATTGTATAATAAAAGAAGAGCTTTGTTTTTTTTTTGCAGTTTGTGCCGAACCTAAATACGAAATACATTATGTATGCAGTGTTATTAATTAAAATAAAATTAAACTGATAAATTGTAATCTGCTTTCACGTGTTCCCGTTTTTGTTTATAGCAAGAAGTTTTGAAAATTATTCTAAAAGAAATTATTCAGTTGGTTCCTGCAGGAGATTCGATTTTCTTGTATGAGTGATGACAGCTGCAGTTTTTAGAGTGACATGTCGTTGCTCCTTGGATATTTCATAAGCAAATACAAGTTTTAGTCTTTGTTTTTGTATTTGATGATATATTTTTTAGGTGGAGTACAAGTCGCCAAGTTCTACTGTCGCAGAAATGTACGAGCAGAGCAGCAGTACCATATCCTTAAGTTTTTCCATTGTTTTCTTTGTTTGTATGTAGATCTCCGTTTTTGTATTGAAATATAATACGAGGAAAAACTGTTGTATAAATGGTTTTGTTTTGTCCAAATATTACTTGTATATATTCTCTGTACTACTACTCTCTAAATATGAATCAGCGAAAACCGCTGCAAATCAGCGAATATACGCGCTGCTTCAGATTTAGAGAGTATAAAATGTAAAAATGAAAATATAAAATGCAAAAAATATCATTTCATGATAAAACCAAATACTAACATATTATAAAGTAGATTTACCGTGAATACATCATTGATCTATCATGCATATTAAATTTTTTATAAAACTAAATCCATATTTGTTTCAAAGGACGGATTTTTCACGGAGTAGATTCTCCGTGAATCCATCATAGATCTATCGTTTATATTAAATTTTTACTCGGGATGTAACATGGGCGAAATATCAATCTCCGACGATTAGTATTGTCGCCCTCGCTTTACTCTGGCGATAAACTTCACAACCGTAGAAAATCGCCCGTGTTGCATAATGTACTACTGTTTCAGTGTATGGTAATTTTTTTGCCGAGGTGACCAAATTCATTACTTCGTCAGACTATAGTCATTTTAAAACAATGTTTATGGCATTAACGTTGACATTAGGAAGAAAATGCATATAATCTTTTTTGTAGAAAATTTAATGCTCTATCTGTTTTGTTTGAAACATTTTTTAATGAAATTTGTACTTTTACCGAATAAATGCAAAAATGAAGAAACGTAATTGTGGCCAATGTTTATTAGAAACGGACGGATGGATCTGCGCCAAAATCTAATCAGATCTAAGTTAAGCTTAGAAATGAAATGAAAAAAAAATCATTCTGATACGCGCATTCAGTCGCGAGATATAGGGTAGGGTATATAAATTTATACGTACGTATGTATCGGGACTGTTCTCGTAAACACAAATTTTTTTATTATTGTTTTGGGTTTCTTAGGGTCTGAAACGTCGACATTTGATGAAAAACTATAGGGTAATTTTTTGCTGGGAACTGACCAAATTCAATTCTTCGTCCAGACATATGGTCTGGGTCGAAGTAATATTCTGAAAAAGGCGACTTATAGTATACGTAAAAGTTATGTCTGAAATTACTTACAGCTAACAATAGACCCATTTGACTCATCGGTCGTCGAGCTTTCGGAAAAAATCGATGAGCTATGCTTACTAAAGGATCGTCGTACCCGAAAACGAGTTCCTGAGCAGTAACTGGTACGAAGGGTTTCATATCCATTCCACTTAGGAACATTGATAATCCCATCGTCAGAAGCCGAGGCAAACTCTTGCTTTGCGTCGACAATGTCTGTAACATTTTAAATACAATAAATGGGGGTTTTAAATAAGGTTTAATTTAATAAATCATATAAATTTCAAAGGCTTTAATGATTTTTTCATTAAAAGAGGCCCTTTTTCAGCAGAAAATTAAGTAAACAAAATGATATGATAAATCGTATATAAACGTGTTTAATTAACCGTATGATATTCAAATATCCTTTCGCACCAATAAAAATTTGAAGGGAACGAATTTCATAGACAATCAGACTCTTATTTCTGGTGAGAGACTTAAAAGGTGCAACGCGTCAGATCTCCTCATTTTTTGGTAATCAATTTATTAAATATATTTTTTTACTTTGGACTAACGAAATCGTTTGATTGACCCTGGCTTTGATTTTACCTTTCTGTACCAAAGTACAATAAAAAATTCTTTATACTCATGGCGGATATCCATACTATATATTTTGAAACAAAACATAACATTAGCAACTACAATTGCTAGCTACAAAGACAAAACTTCCCAGTATTGGAAAGTCAGTAGCTAGAGAAAATCACCGGATGACGAATTCACAATAATTTAAGTCCAGCGTATACTTAAATATTTGTCCTGTTTTACCATTTATCCATTACTCGCTTAAATACAATAAATAGTATCTTATGAAACATCAGTCGCTACCTTGTGTGAATTCGTACCTTCAGCAAAAATTAATATAAACTACCGAAAGTATCATTGGAGGAATAAATTCTTACATCAGTTTCTTACTTTCTTTTTTTTTTATTTGTATATGCACGTACTAAAAACAGTCAATTTACTTCGACTTTTTGAAATATTAAAGAATGCTCATCAGAAAAATAAGAGTACATTATTTGGTAACAATCAGCAGCCAGTCATTGCAATTGTTTTCAAAAACCATGTATTAAAATTGTTTAGCAGAAGACGCTAATGTTACTTACGAGGAGGGGTATATTCGGCACGTTGACTCGAAGTGCGCCATCCTTTGATAATTCCGGAACGAAATTTAGAATTTTCTTATGCTGGTACGTAACAGTACCGTTATCGTGAAAGACAATGTTTACTTTTTCCATATCCTCCCTGAAAATCAAATTTGTTTATGAGACATTTCAGTAAGACATTTCAGTATGATCTGAAGAATAATATATAACAATAATACGTGGAAAGAGTAATTTAATTAAGATGGTTGATTCTTAAAAATATATATTTCATAATAACCGGCACAATGTATCAAATTTCATAATATGTAGGAAACTGAAAGTATTTCGACATAAAAGATGTTTCAATTAATTAATTATAAAAAAGATTATATAATACACAGGTGCGCTACCTTTGCAGAGCTGAATAATAAAAACAAGATACGTTTACGAATTAAAAGTGAAATTGCTCGACAAGCAATGAAATTACGCACTTTTGCAACCATATTAATTTTTTATAGCCGCACAGTAAACGATTTTAATATGACATAACCGCTTTACTAAACGCACAATATTCATATATTCCGTAGATAATGTGATAATGCATTAAATAACATCGTTACATATTTTAAAAATTTTCACTTCTCGTGCGAATCGACCGAAATGATATAAAAAAAAAAACATAAATAATATATTTAATCATACGTTATTTTCCTGCGTATACCTGTCCAGATTGCATCGTAAGGAAGGTAGCGATATTGTGAATTGGCTAACACTAAAATACGGAAAGTGCTTTTCGATTTATTACCAGGGGAGTTTCACCATTGTCCGCTAATTGTAATGCCTAAAAATAAATAGCACGGGAAATGCCACTTTTCTTTTCCTGCCAGATTTTTGCAGATAAAACGATACCTTATACGTGCTGTAGACGCTTGGCTCACTTTTTATTGACTATCCCGCATACATTGGTATATGTTACGGGGTAATATTTGCCAATATTACGTAAAGGACGCGAGACAGTCCTAGAAGTGAGATTATGCCATATTACCATTAAGAAAGTTACTCGAATGAGTCAACAAGACGCAGCCGCCTGTGATTCAGCACAAAGCCAACACGGCACTGCGCTCTTGAAATTCGCAACATCTGGAAAAATAATTTCGTATCGCTTTGTTGATGCATTCAAAGTGCAGCAATCTTGAGTGACGTATTTGTAATTTATACTAAAGCGACATTCATCTTGTATGAGAATAATTTGGTAAGCATTTGTCCTAAACGCTCTCTAAATTTCTAAGATATTACCGTGAACATTGAACCCTTTAAGAGTGGAAATTCACTCTTTCCTACAGAGTTATCAACTCCACGACTCGAAGGGAAAGCTTGAATTTTCACTATTGTTGGATTGAAATTTGACACTTAAAGAGTTGAATATTAACTCTTTAAGAGAGTTGCTGGATTTCCAATAACCAGAGTTCTCACTCTATGGAAATTAGTGAGCAAGAACCGTAAAAACGATTCTTCGATTGCCATGGTGTTTGTAATATGCACAGAATACGTGAAACTCAATTTCATACACATGTTACAAAAAGTAGTATTAAAATTGCAACTTATACCATACACCTACCACATAGAACTTTCGGAACAAACGTACAATCGTAATGTCCAATTTTCAATATTAATTTCCTCGCGTATTTTAAATAAAAAGCGCATAGATGTGTTTAAATTAGCACATGTCAAAAGGACGAATTTTTCTTTGCGAAATAACTTTTTAGCTATAAGTTCTGATGGGTTATCAATGTTGACAAAATTCTTGATTTATCATTTCTAACGTGATCCTACTTTTCGATTCTGGCCTTAAAATTCTTAAAAAATCCATAAAAGATACAATCGATTATAAATAACTTATAATAAACACATTTTCAGTAAGAATTTATCAATTTAACTTGTTAAACATAGCAAAATCGAAAATATCATGAAATTTTCGGCTTCAAGCCACCATATTGGATATCGCCATATTGAAATTTAATTTTTTACTCGAACATTTTGAAGTTTAGGGTCCGAGGCTGAGTAGTGTTCACTTTATTGCAACCTCCTCATTCAATTTCGGCGCGAAATTGTTAACCAAAGGAAAAATTAGTGTGAACAAATCCGACTTTTGTTAAATAATCGATTGTATCTATTTTAGATCGTATTTTTTAAATTACAAGGTAAGAATCGGAAAGTACGATCAGTTTCACTTTAGAAATAATAAGTCGGGAATTCATTTATAACCCATCTGAACTTACAGCTGAAAAATCCAAGAAAAAATGTTGTTGAAATTTATTGGGTTAGAGTGTTTCTTTTTACAGTATTACTTTGTTTTTCTTATAGGGTACACCACGAGTGCATAATTAGTCTACCTAAATTTGAGTTTCTTTTACCGCAGACATTCCTGAGTATTTGGCTCCAAAAATCAAGATAATCGTTGGGTCCTTTTTAAAAAAATCGATTTTTTTTAGACTATCGTAGTTTTAAGTTTACGAGGCTCTCCTAAACTCAAACTTCACAGAAAAAAACAAATAATGGATGAAAATGGTAGGTCTTTTCAAGCTCTATAACTTTCTCATATATGCAATTTTGCTAACTATTGAGAAAAAAAGTTGGAGGTCAGAAATCGCAAGAATAGACATTTTTTCTTCTTTTGTTGGTTTTAACATAAGAAATCATTTCTATTATCAAATTTTTCAATTCATTGCTTGTCAGGTAATGCAAAAGCAATGGTAACAAAGTTGTCATTCTTGTTAAAGGTTGCTGTAGTGAATCACTAGATCCTGATTATACCAAACACGTAGATAATTTTAAAAAGTTATTGGGACCAAGGAATTTCAATTATTCCATTGTGTTATTGTGCCTGTCATTTTTAGACAAACATCACATAGATCTTGGTATATTCAACTAAGAATTTTTTTAATCAGTTTATTTTTAAATTCAAATCGGTCTAAACATAAAGTTAGTGTAAGATATGCTCAATATAAACTTCACTTATTAAAATCTGTTTGTAAGTTTAAGAATCTTCATATTTAAATGTAAATAATGACAAATTTGTTGAAATGTAAATAAATTTTATAATTAATTATAACGCGCTCAATTTGCACACAGATTTCAGCATGGGTTTTTGCATGCAATGAAAAAAATTTCAAAAATGGAGACCTCAATATCGCCTTAGTTTTGAGGTCGTTCTTTCTAATGGCGATGTCACATTTTCAAAAAATCATGTTTAACACTTTTTTTCAATTGTTGAAAAAACGCCATTTTTTAACTACAATATTTTTTAAAAGCAGGTTTTACTATGATACTAGGTTTTTATTTCCTTCTCTATTAGAAAAGTCTTTCTGATAGTTTTACTTAATAAGTATGCTCTCACATATTTTGATTTTCGTCGATTTGTATTTTAAAATGGTGTCTGTTGCGAAAAATAATGTTAAAATTGATACTTTATGACATTTACTCATAGACGCATACGCACACGTACCACATCCAACAGCAAAAAATTGTTAAAATTGAGGAATTGCCTGCATTTTAAGCATGCCTGGCAATAATCTAAAGAACATGTTTTGCAATATTTTCTCGTTTTGATTTTAGTTTAAGGTCATGCAGTATTGAGGTAATTGTTCATAGGTGGTTTCAATCTTTTATACTCACCTTTACTTTATTATTTTTATTACAAATATTATATGAACACCTAACATTAGATAGTAAAGTTTGAATAATTTTCAAAATTCCCGTTAATTTCCACACTTACACACTTTAAATAAACTTTGGCGTTCAGACATCATTTTAAAATCAAAATATGTAAAAGACAATTTTTTAAGTAAAATTATCGGGAACACGCTCCCAAAATTGTGTTTAAAAAAATAATCGTAGTTCGCAACTCGCGTTTTTATTCCAATGGTTTTGAAAGCACATCATTTTTTTCCAATTTTAGCAGCGCTATACGAAAAAGCAACTTTAAAGCAAGTGGGATAGCAAGGTTTCCGTTTTTAAAAAATGATCATTGCATCCAAAAAAACAATGTGTCTGAGTTTTCTAGCAATAAAGATTATGTGATGCCGGTCAATTAAACTGTTATTATTTCTGTGATGCTGCAACCTACAAAACACGAAAAATGTTTATATTTTCAGTTTTGAAGTTGGCGAATTTCATATCAGAGAAAGTTATGTAGACCATAAAAGACCTACAATTTCCAACTGTTATTCGTTCCGTTCCGATAAAATTTGAATCGAGAAAAACCTCGCGAAGTCACTACAACTACGATAAACTACAAAAAATCGATTTTTTACAAAAAGATGTCTAATGATTATTTACATTTTTGGTGGGAAATACTCAAGAAGTTCACAGCATTGTACTAAAAAAATCCATTTTAGGTAGACCATTCATTTACTCATGACTCAAGCCCACCATGGGTTTAATTAAAACTTTTCATAGAAAAATTCCCACACTGTTAGATTTCAGCGGAATATACCCTAAAAATGAAGAAGTTTTCTACATTTTTAGGAATTAATGCCTGTACCTAAATTTTCTGAATTATCTGCATTTTCCGAGTATATCCCGCTGACACCAGACAGTATGGAAGATTTCCGAGTAGAAATTTATTAAGGCCCTGATCACGGCCTTAATACACTTATACTCGGGTTTCTCAGTGTATCGTCGGTGATTTGTTCTCTTTTTCTTTTGTTTTCTTCTAATAATATAATAATAAAAGCTTCGTTTTTTATAAACTTTTACATGAAAGTGTAACACCGACGTTGAGCTGAGTGCATAACGAAATCGAGCGTTAGAATATAAGCCAATCATTAACGAGATGTATTACATATTGGTACGCAGTGAATGAGGTAACAAAGCTCCGTAGAAAACGTCTATATTTATATCCTGACTAATTATGAGAAGTACATATTATTGTAATGGCTACCGTGACTACTGGAAAATAACGAAGTAGACAGTAACGTGAAACAAGACATAAGGCCTTTAGAAAATGATATATAAGATGTGCCCATAAAGTTAGTTGTTGTATAGCTGTGTAATTGTCAAAACTTACGAAATGGTTGTAAAGTGTACAGATATCGCGAGTGTCGCATCGATGGTTAAATTATGGTCCTTTTCCGAAAAATTTATTGACGTATTTCAAATACGTTTCGATTCCCCATAATCCGATTGTAAAAAATTTTATATAAATTCAATTATAGAACACGGTCATGAAAATCTTCACAAGTTTTGGTTGGAACATCGCAGTTTGCTTTAATGTTTATTAAAATAAGAAAGTACGTTTCATTTTTCATCCATAACCAACAAATTGTTATGTCACAAAGACTTCTCCATAAATTTTGTATACATTTTTTTATACGTTTCTTTAACGTTTTAAAATTTCCGACTAAAAACAATTCAATTACAATACTGTATTTATTAATTACAAAATATGGAAAAAAGGTCATTTTAACACTCCGGGCGGGAAGATGACTTAGTTCATTTTTGCTCAAACGAAACGCTAAACGCTTAATTTAGTTTTATATAAGTTTTGAATTTTTTAAAAACATTAGTGAAAATATTGAAGTATAAAAGCAACATATAAATAGTACAAATTTCAAAAAGCGCTTTAATATGTTTTTGTCTTATCGTAAACTACATATTTTCATTATGAATTTTAATTTTCGAAAAATCAATTAAAATAGATGGTCACGTTTAACAGAAGTTACTCATCTGATTTTAGTCCAAAATGGTAAGGATAGATTTTGATTATTAGTAATTTAATTCACATTTAATCAAATACATTTATAATTAATTTAGACCAGGATTTCACGTGTTGATTATATAAAATTTGATAAAAGTAATTACTACCAAAGCCGACCGTTAAAAAGTCGATACATAAAAAAATAGACACCTCGACAAGACAGTAATTTTTTGAAGTCACAGTTTTTTGACTGTCGGCTTTTCTATTGTAGGTTTATTTACTGTCGGTTTTCGCCCTTTCGGATTTTGTTTTAGCGTTTTTTCGACCTACACCCTCAAAATAGTCTCGAAAATATAATAAAACGCAGCAATATTATTGGACACTTCAAATAAGTTTGGATAAATTCCTGTTATACTCGTGGGAAAAATCGCGTTATTAAAAAATCACAAAGACTGTTGATAGTGTGAGATATGTGTAGTTAATTACTCGCCATAAATTACGAAATCGGAATTTATGATCCTTTGATGATGGTACTTGAGTTAGAAATTTCGATTTAGACTGATATTATCCAATTTATACTTGATGGTATCATTATTTAAAAAAGTTTCTCCTGCAATTTTTGAACTGTCAATAGATACAAAGTATAAATGACCAGACTCCAATATTCTACCTCTCTGTAGTTCATTTTAATTCAGGACTTTCATTATCGTATAAGCGTTCGAGAATCATTGTGATATTTACCGTGATATACCATTCTCATCTTCACTGAAACACTAACCCCGATTGTCTTAATAGTTGATTTCTATTCGAACAACTTATGTTTGACAATAAAAGTGGTGTTTACTCTTCGTTATAAATAGTAAGAGTTATATGAATGCAGTGATATATCATTTAGACATTGCGTATGGCGAAATTCAGCATTTTGTAATGTGCTTCATATTTTTTTACGAATTGCCCCGCTACTCGCAAGGAGAAATGTCGTTAATTTCGTAATATACACGATAAAGAGAAAATTGACGAATAACACTTTAATGAACGTAAATACATAAAAATTTAGATCTTTTCAACGCACATACGTTTCCATTTGTAATTACTTAAACTACAATTACTTAAACACCGACAATTTCCTTCGAAACCAGCAAGTAAGTGCTGTGAATGATTGCTGACAAATTATCACATTCATAATTTCCGCAGAAACGAAACGTTACATTTTAATTTATTAATAGTACTTCAACTCAAATATCGAATGTCAATTATCCGGACGGTGTAATGCGTCGCCAATCGAGAACCAATCTAGTAAATGCACCGCGCAACTAAGTCGGAACATGCAATTATACTAGTCGAATTTTATACCTTTCTAGATTCGAAAAATGATACTTGAAAAGGAAAGAAGACACTATCATCAATTTCATTTAATGGAACGACGTATGTGGAATAGCTCGTAGAAATCGACCTAAATCGGCAATAGCACACAAGTGCTGTGTATCGCCTTTCGTTTAATATCGTAGACAATGAGCCTTGCGCATCCGCATTAGAAATGTGCTACATACTTCTCGATTAACGTGAGCGGATCGACCATTACCGGTACACCGATCTTTTCTTATAGTGTTTACATTTTACTCGTCATTGTGACGCAAATTCTCTATCGCTTTCATTACCCACTTTTTTTTATCTTTTAGAAAAGTTTCTTTCCAGCGATGTGCGCACCTGATTAAAATATCCAAATTTTAAGTATATCACTGCAAAAACCCGTGTCTTCTAAACGTCTTATTTGAAGACATTAGTCACTTCAAAAATGTCTTTTCAAAATAAACGTTAATAAATGTGTCTTCGTTGCTAAGTGTCACAAAATTTTTTGTGTCTTATAAACTAAGACATATAATGAAGGCGATAAAAGTGTCTACATTTAAGATGTATTAGATAATTTACACTCAGAAAACAGTAGTTGAAATGACCATTTTTTTACTATGAATCATAGTGTCATATGAGGACTATACTAGGCATGGTAATAGTTAAAATAATTATTCTGAAATAGTTAAGTTTAACTATTGTTTCACGATTCAAAATGCTACTTATCATAATGACAAATAGACTCCACTATTTTGAAATAGTCATTTCAGAAAATTACTATCTTCACTGAGAGAAATTGTATAAAAACTATGGAAAGGAGTCAATATTTACTTTTTAAAAATATTTTTAATACATAAATTGGGAACACCTCAAAAACCCGAATTTAAAAAATCCGAAAAATTGATAAATCGACATTTGAAAAGCTGACATTTTTGTTTTCATGAATGTTACAGCTTCATGACTCATTGGCTTTTTGATAGTCTTCGTTTTTGGAGTGACGGCTATTTAAATGTCGATTTATCAATGTTTCGGATTTTTGAAATTTGGATTTTATAGGTGTTCCTCTTTATTCTTTGTTTAAGATAAACAAGGAAACAAAGAAAAAGTAAAAAATAAATACTGCGCTAAGTTTGTGAATGTCACACTAACCAGTTAAAAAATGTATTATACTTTACTATTATACACACAAATTTCAATATCGTGTAACTAGTCTACAGATACACGTGCCTATAGGACATGCATTATGTATTATCATATCTTGACTCCCGACGGTCCTTTTTACGACCAAATGAAAATCCACTTCAATAACGGGAGCCACGGGCTCGCAGAAAAAAGCTGCGAATGTCGCGCCGCCACCTGGCGGCATCAAAACACACGAGGTGCGGTAGTCTTTACTATGAATTTATAGTAAATACAAACTTTAACTATGAATAATATAAATATAAAGATTTACTACGAGACATATTGCGAAATGAGGAATACACTAGATTAAAGTTGTTTTTTTGTCTATTTGTCATATTGATTTAAATCAATCTACATAGTTGATTTTGTTAACTATGAAGAGATAGTTAGTGTAAAAAATTTATAGTAAAATCGACTATAAAAGTGATAAATTTAATTATTTTTCATAGTAGTTTTAACTATATTTTCCAAACTATGTGATAAAAGAACTCGATGAAAACTACATAACCTATTCTGATGATGGGCAGTTGTTTGATGTGTTTCCAACGGTTCATCATTATGTTCGTAAATCCGATATGGGTGAAAAAATTATGTACTATTGCATAAATGAGAAATTAAAAAATAAATCAAATTAGTTAGAAGACTGCAAGCAGAACACGAATGTTGATCCATTTTCATATAAATATCAAACACTTTTAGGTTATGTATCAACTATCGAGCCGTACATTCAAATTGCGATTGAAGACGCTTCTAAGTCTTTCTATAAGACACTTTAAAACATCTCAAATGTAAGGCCGAAAGTGTCTCAAAATTAGCAGTGTATGTCAGACAATTCAAGTATTCGGAGAAAACTACGTCACCAAACAAATATTTATTTTCAAAATGTTTAGTTATCACAAATTAATAGCCTTATTCATTCTTAAATCCATATACAATTTAAAATGTTTGATTATTGTACAAAGCAAAAGTAACCTTTTCCTTTGATCGTATTTGCACACGTACTTAATTTCTATATTCCTTATATTTTAGGAATTTTAATTATTTCATGCATACAAACACGTGTATGCTTACATAAGTCACTACGTCTTACAGTATATTGCAGTAGAGATATATTAATAGTACGTTTAAGTAATCAATTTAGTATTATTAACTAAACACGTCAAAATATTTTCAAAATATGTTTGCCATAGTTAAAAATAAAATCAATAACGCTAATAAATCAGTTTATTAACGAATGATCGTTTCTTAAGATATAATCATTCATTTAGTTTGCCGCATGACATTAAGCTAATTGGTGTTTTAATTTACAATCTCAAAATAAATAATACTTCTTATTCTTGACATTGTGCAGTTCTGAATGTTGTATAAATGAGCTGTATACTTATTTTAATCATTATTATTTTTTTTAAATCTTTTTTAATTTTAAATGAATTTTCAGTTATTGCAGATCAATAGATCATTGATTTGAAATGGTTTAAGGTTTTATATTTTAGAAATGTTAAGTGCTTATTTTTCAAACTTTACAAATATTTTCCATCAAATTAGTTATTTTCCAAAAACGATTAGTTTCCGTGCAATCAGAATACTTATTTCATAATCGGAATTCCTTTCCATCTCTCGCAGCCAATGCAAGTTATAAAAGAGTTAAAGATGTAGTCTCATAAAACTTATACGTACGAAAACATTGAATGGGAAAGTTTTCTCTCCAAGCATGAAGGAGATGTTTACAAAATCATTAATTATTAAGATATAAAATAAATAAATGATGTGTCATTGAAGACGAAACCTTGGTGAATTGTGTACTTTTCGAAATGGTGTCGTGAAAAATAATTTAGCTAATAAGTTTCCAATTTTATTAAAAATAAAAAAATTATAATAATTATAATTACACTAGTCATTTCAGTAGTCATATTGAATTTTATCATGAGTATCGAAATCACAAAAATTATCACAAAAATCGTATCAAAAATGTATTTACTTAATTAAATGTACTTACTTATTATATAGGCGTATTTCGGAAACCAAACTCTCAAAATGGCTGACCCAAATCACAAAAATCTTTTTTTAAAAAAAAATGGGCATTCACCATTGGAAAGATCGGACTTGGCTATCACAAGATTTAAAGTAAATCGATATTAAAGTACGAGTTCATTTATTTTTGAGTATTCCATTTAATTATTCTAAATTGCGAATTTTTATACTAATTTAAATACTTTTATCAGTTTTGATAATAATTGTATACGTAATTTTCCTGTAATGTTTATAGGTAACTAAGGGTAAATATGATTGTAAATAATAAACAAATCATACTTCGTCACACTGTAACAGTAATATTTAGATACTACCAGTTCCAAGTGCATGGGTTGCTACCCTATAAATGCGCTGATGCATTTTATGTAATACTACTCCAAGCTTGACATAGAATACACCAGTTCAAGTGTACGTTGAACAAAAATTCAATGATTACATTTCAAATAAAAAGTATAAATGTAATTTCTTGAAATAAAGAAAATGGTGGATTAATCTGATCTCAGAAAGTTATTTAGTATCTCGCCTAAAATTAGGTTAAAGATATTAAAATACATAAAAAATTGAAGAAAATTGCAATCAATTCCGAAAATGACGTTGTAGTTTATTGTGAAATTGGCTTACTTCGCATTAAAATATGGTTTCTCATTAATTAGAAGGAGAAAAGAAAATCTTACTACCCAGAAGCTTTGCTTTGCTTAATTATCACTCGAGCAGATCATCACTTAGTTATACTTGCACGATCGCGAGTATAGTTAAATTTCGAGTTACCTTTTCACAAGGCTCAAAAATAAAGGCCATAATTACTGTTACATTTTCATAACAATATGCAGAATGAAAGTTATTAATGATAATCTAAGAAAATGAACCTCTCGTCAAAAATCTTCAAACGTTTTAAACCATGAACAATCGAGTGCATCATTTTTATATAAAAGCTCGATATCGAAATACAATTAATACTACAGCATGAGTAACTATTTATCGTATATGTGTGTCATAAATTTGAATATACTCAAGATTAGCAATTACTAAGCTCTAAAGTTATTAGCATGAACGGCCTTTCATAGAACCAAAAATTTTCTCCTTTTAAGTAAATTTTACGCCATATGAATACAAGTTCACTCCAAAAATTTTAGAGTACAGTATCGCATATACTATTGAAAGTGCACATACGCAAGTTTAGTGTATAGTTTACCGTTTATGTCCAAGAAATACTATCCGATATTATATTATATGAACTTTGGATTTTGACAGGTTCTAAAAGTTTCAGTAACAGCTGATTTCAGCAAATCATACGGTTCCTGTTTTGATATAAACAATATAGTGATTGTATTTAGATATTAAAAACACTACTGTCCTCCGAAATAAAGTCACGTAAGTGACATTTTCTTGAAAACTGGGAATTTCGTATTAAGTGATTAATAAAAACTGTGTTGATAAAGTTTAAAAATTTTAGTTTTATTAATGCAAAAAACAGTAGATACTACCGGGTATACTGAACATTTGTTGAAAATTTTACTATTATTCTTTTCTTACTATCAGTATAACATTTTTTACGTTCATTAAAAACTCTGTGCAAGTTACACGAATTTCACTAATCTTGCATTTAATATATTACTATTACGTTATAGAACTCACTTCCGGACGTATACATTTTTTTTATTGTGCAGTTATAAAAAAGTGTACTAATTTGATACCAAATTTCGGATAAGAAAAGAATGTATTCTTCTACTAAAACGTCTATACCTTAAGATTCAGTAGTAATTAGATTGAATTGTGATTGAGTTGCAAACCCTTAAAAAAAATAGCTCATCTTACTATATCGTCAAGATCGAGATAAATAATTACATAACTTTCCGTGTAAGGACAGATTCCTCTATAAACTAGTACTGTATAAAAGATTCACTAATAAATAGGAATAAAGCAGTAATGAGCAGGAGAAAAGGTAAATTCGTTTATGACATTACGAACCTGTAAACGAAAGGACCAATCTCTTGCAACTTCGGCTTCTCCTGAAGGGTGAGGAAATTCTCCGAATTCGTCACATTGAATATGTACACTTTGGTTAGTCGAACAACTCCAGGTTTCTGCCAGTACTGGAAACTCAGAGAGCCGTTCCATAACCTCAATTGCTGAAAGAAAATGTGTACTTGATTACAATAAATATTTGAGAATATTTAAAATATTGTTATCATCGTAATATAAAGGAAACCGCCATGTAATCGAATTAAATTGTTTATTTTATAGCTGATAAGGTGTTCGCAATAAAAACATTATTTTTTTATTTATGAAGGCACTTAACATAAACTGCATTGTAAACAAATATATTATTTTAAAAAAATTAATTTGAAAAATTTTAGTCCTATTATTACTGCATCTAAAAATATGCTCATATTGTTCATGCGAATTCAAAGGGTCGATAAACGACCAAGAGATGCTTGGGAATTGCATAATATAGTTGATCGACTGTATGTTCATGGTTACTGCGTAATTTATCAGCCTCGTCCCTTTGGTACGTTCATAAATATGCCAGTTGCACTCATATAAACCAAATGTTTTCGTATATTTTGGTGAATTTATTTTCATTACGTGCAAACTTTGCTAAAATAATAGATCTCTGATCTGATAAATAATTGCCAATTACTGAAGTTTACCGACACCATGGCAAGACCATAGTCTGACAGTCATCCAACAATTCGCTAAATTCCCTTGTAATAAATCCGTAAATAAGACTTAAGATTCCTCCATAGTTGATTTTCTGTGTGAATATAGAATCAAGTTATTACACAAAATTCGTAGTTAGTTGGCATTGCTTTACCGAGGTGGCTGTAGGCTTATACAATGGATCAGTATTTTGACCTAAGGTCTGGTTGATATTGATTGTTGATATCATTGTCCAGTCTATGGTAAGATTCATCCTCATGGAAATGAAAATATATACAATAATTGATGAATTCTAGGAACCGATTGTGCTGTTACCCATTTTTAATAAAAGTGAAATTATTCTGCAATAGTAGGTCTATTTGAGCTTCTTCTTCGAATACGGCAAAGGATTTTCTAAAGCAATTGTGAAGAATGGATCTTGATGATCACCTGTCTGATAATTTGTTTGCTAACGAAAATGGCTAAATTCACTGATTTTACAATATTTTGATTACCGCAAATTCACCATTATGTAATAGAGTTGAATATGGTTCAGACAGGTTGACACAAGTCTTGTATTAAGTATTGTCAATACAATAGAAACACTACCGGCGTAAGTCATGAACTCTCTAACTCAGGCTTAGAGTTTACAGAAGTGATTCAGTATTATTAACATCTTTCAAGAATAATAATCGCTCCCTGAGTTTCAAATATGCTGTTTGTAAACAGTATTGGAGCAGATGGTCATATTCTTCCAAATGAATTACTATTTAAGCCGTTTACTAAAGTTAAAACCCCTGCAGATATTACCTCGAGAGATATGAAACTTCCAGCACTGCGCACTGCATCTTTGTGGTAGCCAGTATTATAGCGGTTATAAAGCACTCCTTCTCTTTGTATATCAGATGACCATCAGTTATTTATAAATCTTTATTAAAAAACAAGACAAAGTCCTGTCACCAACTGTTGCTCGAAAATTTGTTTAGAATTTCTTCGACTAATATAAGTCATTAGTAGCCAACTTAATAATTTCACTCCACATAAAAGCCACAATGGAGAATATATTGTTCTAACAGTTTGTCAGCAAATGCACATAAAGTACAGCAAGTCCAATGTAATATGGATCCACATTTATACAGACTGAGTAATTTAGCACTAAGTTTAATCTTTCAAAAAAGACTGGAAGATTCTATTCTGTATAGTAGTCATCCTTATCATCTTGTTTCTATGCATCCCACTTAATTTTAGGGTCGTCTGTTACTCAGCGAGTCATATTTACAGATACTAAATGTCATTATCTGGTGAAAATACATCCAATGTATGTAATATACAGATGCGTTGCATATTCGCTTGTGAGTGATGGACTTAATATGTAACCCTTCTTCGAGAAAACAGAAGAGACTACTCAATATGGGTAGTTCTTTTAGTGTAGTCCAGAGTGACGTAGATTACGAAGAAAAATGTATAGATATAACGGATCGAATTATAGTACATCAGAAAGAACAGGTGTTTGTATGCCAGGTAACTAAGAATACAAAATTTCAAACTTTTATACTACAACCAGCGTTGGGGGCTTGTGAAGTTTATGAAAGTCTATCATATCCTCGATTCTAAATTCGACTGCATAACGACCCGTAATGGATGTTCGTTCTGTTTATTTACCCTGCCCACCTAAATCAGCAAATGCACAAGGAATACTTGGCTAATCCGAAAATCATATCTGTTTTCGTAAAAATGTACGAACGAGTTACCACATTGCGTGTACAATAAATTGTTCTATTCTGAAATAGAGATTTAACTTACGGCAAAATAAAGGTAACATGTATCCGTACTAACTTTGTAAATATAGTCGATTTTATTGTTATGCAACTCTTTCAACATATATTGAAATTAGAACCAAGCTAAAACTTAAGCACACCTCACTAAACTTACTTCGCATATAGCATTAGAAGTAAGATAAAATGTACATGAATAGGGCCAAAATATAATATTCAAAGGTAATGCCAAACAATAAACTAGTATAGAAAAATTCTTGAATTCTGAATACAAAATTAATTTCGTGTAAACTCTGAAATGCTCTCTTTGAAAATATGATTTATTGCTTTTTGTTAAATAGTTAATTTGATTTTGATAAAGTGTAATGAAGGGCAGAGACTATAGATTATGAACGCTTTTTCGTCAGAAAATTACAATAAAATGATTTTGGAAAAAATATTTTTATTAACAAATTTTCAGATCAGTGTTATAAATGTCCTAATATAACGTACATAGTTGGAAATAATATTAAAGCAGCTCCTAAGAGAAACAAGGTGCATGTTGTAATTGCTTTTTATTCATTAACGAATCCATTTTCACTATTTGCACAAGACGAGAAGCACCACGTTTTTTGAGGCATATTTACAAAGCGATTATGTAACCTATATACGTATTATTGTGGTGAACTGCTGAAGTATTTGGTCGCGTTGACGAATAAGTGTTGTTTACTCGGTTAACTAATTTTGTCTGATTTTATGAAAATCAATTTTTTATTCTGTCACTAATTAACACTAAATAATAGTAATTTTATCCTCCTCTAAAACGTCTCTCTCCCACTTCCCTTCCTCTATCTTCGTCTCACCATATATCTCTCTACCTCTCTCTACGTAATAAACTTTTTCGAATGACATGTTTAGCTTGTTTTAATTTGTAATCGCATTCATATATTCAAGCCTTTCGCTGACAATTTACAATTGCTATCGTGTACCGTTCGGACAACCGTAATATCGGATTCAGGTAATCTATCGTACACCCTATTACAAAAATCAGCTTTGACTGTCGGTACTCAATTTTCTGACATATTGACACCAGCACTTTGTCAGCTCTTTATTGATGACAACTACAGATACGGCATCGCCTGTCGCGAATAATGAGACTCAATCTATTAACAACAAATTTCATTTGTTAATTTATTTATCCGCTTCTGGTAACGCATCCTTGCCTATATCTTTTATTCGCCCTATTGAAAATCTGTTTTTGGGTTTCGGCTCGCACAGGAGAAAAGACAGTTGGAACTACAAACTAGATAGTGGGATAAGACACAGCCATTGATTTTAGTTAATTTTATTATCTAACTAGTAACCACGACAAATTATATATTTAAATAGTAATACCAACTAAAAAACGGAGTCGTGTCGGACCCACTATTTAAATAGTAAAAACAACTATTTCTTTTTTCCGTTCGGAAATAGTTAGTCTATTTGATCGTCTAACTTCGTTTCTGAATGCAAATCTCTTCAAGCTTCAAATTTTAGTGTTCTATCTAAATTGAAGGAATTACCTACAAAACAACTCCAATTTGAGACTAACTTTTTGGCTATGGAGGAAAAATCAGCATAAAATGGAGCGATCTAGCATTGGTCAAGGATTCTGAAGACTTCAAGCAGAATAATGTTATTTTATATACGGTTACTGTATTTAATTCCCATTCAAATCATTAAGAAAGTTTTACTTGGATTGGGTATTGTAATTGCAACTGCACTTATCCACGTCGATTTGGGAATCACCGCGCTTTGGCTTCTGTTAGACCTATGATTGTGTACCTAGGCGCCAATCGCGAAGTAATTTACATCGTATCTAAGGGGAATCCGCTTCCTTCAGGTATCACCATTTTATCGGATAAGATCAAACAGCAGACATCTTGGCCAGGCTGAGACAATGTTGCGGATCGGGATAGCTTTTGCAACAATCATCCACCATTAATGCAGCGAACATGGTATCCGCCATAACAAATCCATAATTATCTGAATTATAATTCTCTTAATCATCAACTTCACTCTGTGG
Organism: Trichopria drosophilae; assembly: GCA_030407085.1. Classification (NCBI taxonomy): domain Eukaryota; kingdom Metazoa; phylum Arthropoda; class Insecta; order Hymenoptera; family Diapriidae; genus Trichopria; species Trichopria drosophilae. The sequence goes on along the minus strand of CM059582.1, from coordinate 9,423,832 downwards.
GACCTAATATCCATCTAGCTTTACCAGATATTTAGAACTGTTCGCAAACATCTGATCTTGGTTTATAACGTTTCAATGTTGTTAGACTTGATAGGTCACCTGGCGATGGATTAGGCAGAAGAGGGGACAGTGTACTAATCGTCGTACATAAAACGAAATCTGCAATTGGATGTAGTATGTCTCCAGCATCTACTTTGACAACGGTGGTTGTTCATTTATTTTATGACCGTTGCGAAGTGATTATCATCGACTTCCCACCTAGGTCATCTTTCATGAAATACACTATTTTCTGTAATGACATCAATTCTCTGTAAGTGATGAAGCTTCATTTCAAATTTGTTCCTATTGGTGATTTTAACCCTTAGTTCCGACGGCTATTTTAAAGCCTTTTTCTCTCACTATCTGGGTCAAATACATCATGCCGTTTGAAAATACTTACAGTTGTGCAATTTATAAAGTACAATTTGAATTTTCTCTGGGTCGAAAACGACCCTGGAGTCGGGATTAAGGGTTAACATTCCATCAGTTAAATGGACTAACAGGCCTCTATCTTGCTTTTACTATCGATGTCAATCCAAATGACATCCTGTCTCATTTTGTAACCAACTGTCAGTTTTTTGACCTGTCGGCTTTTTATTTATCGATTTTTCGACCCGCACCTCCTTAACTTTGTTTGGATTATGATTTTGAGTATGCCACAGCAATTGCTAACGAACGTTGCACTTAGTCCTGCAGATTGAAACTTATTTCCGAAATTTTTCCATCATGGCAATTTCGATATTTTTAAAACCGCAATTCTGTTCATCTATCAGTTCATTAATTGTGGACTTATGTACATTTTTATATTTAACATTTTTAAGTGTATGTTCGTTTATTCGTGCTATAAAATAAAAATAATTTCTTCTTGCAGTTATGTTCGAACAATTAAGGCTATTTAAGCAAATTATTAGCTCTCTTTGATATCACGTACCAAAAATAAAAGTTGATAAATTTACACAAAGCAATACTCATTTAGAGTTGATTCCTAATCACTAATCAATATAATAAATTTAGGAAATAACGTACCCTTAGAATTACGTAATCGACCCATGGTATGCTGCTCAAAATAATCCCAATCGTGAGAGCAAGAAGTCCAAACAGAATAACTGCTATTCTACCTGCAAAATAAAAATTAAAATCAATATAATAATACATTTACTATATAATATCAAGAAATGAATAAGTATTTATCTACATTGCTCCTAAAAGGAATTGTACAATTTACTAATTAATGCAGAATTTCTTCATCACATAAACTAATAGTGTTACTTAATATGCAAGGAACATACAAAGATTTAGTGGCTTAGAACAAGCAATTTGACGACAACAATTGAAATTAAACAATTAAATACATCCATCTGCACAGAATGCAGAGCGGATACGGTTTCCTCTGCTTCACATATTATTGATATAAAAATATTTATTGAGTAAATTCGTCGTTTATACAGTTTTAATATAAGCCATAGCTAAACTATTTCATTACCATATTTGCACTAAACATATATACATCTTTGTATACATGTCTTATTGTCTTAAGATCCTTTGTCGCATGAAAATTTTCGAATTTCGAATTTTCGAATTTTCGAAATCCTATTGATTTGGTTTCACATGGTTAATATAAGTAAATTCAAAATCTAATTGACTTAGCTTATCTGCATGGAAGAAATTAAATGTTACAACTGGGACCAACTTCTTTTAACAATTGGATGAAATTTAGCCGTCAAATCAGAATATGGTCTTAAAATAAATTGTTGTTGTCTTAAAATTGAAAAGAAATTATCATTTTAGGACTGAGAGGCTTACAACAAACAAAAACCGGAGTAGGCTTTGATAGCATCTTCAGATGAGACAATTATCATGGTTGTTTCAAACTTCCTGGGTCAATTTTTCTCTAAACCGCAAGAAAGCTGAAAATTAAATGGCAATTGCGATATTGTTTGAGACAAACATAGAGAGCGAACAACATAAGCAATTAAACATTTTCCGAATTAATCTTAGCAAATTCTTCTATCAGTCTTGAAGCGAAATTCCTAAATCAAATAAATTGGTGTAAACAGACCCACTATATCAAAAATATACCTTGTTTACAACACTATCGATTTTAAGAAGAAAACTGGAAGAAATTCATGCATCTGAGGATAGTAAAAATTGAAAATTTATATTTTCTCTTATATTTACTTTGTACGGAATCAAACTCAAAACTGTTTTGTGTCAACATAACGGAAACCTCGTTCGTCATTTCAAATCATTTCTCAATTATGCACGATTATAGTTCGTGGTCGGCAAAACGGCATCATTTTCAGACATTGAAGAACTCCATTGAATTTTCGCACAATGTAGCAGATATGCGAAGTTTCTATCGATGCATACTGGTTGGTAAATGTTATACCTGTGGGTGACAAGGTCGGGTGTGATATTCGCCAACCGCGCGTCACACTTTCAACCGAGCATCGTTTCGTATACTCACGACGGAATGCAAAATGGACCTTTTATATTTAATTATCCTCGTTTTCATGCAATGAAAATAACATATGATGTGCTTTACACATTACGTAAGTGTTACACGACATTCTATATTTTTGTATGTATATACGTGCGCCTTATATAAGATAGTTTACTCGTAAACATAAATAAGTAGTTTTTATTAGCGCGGCATAACTAAATTGTCTGCTTCAAGTTTCTCTCCAAAATTTATACCAGAGCAAATCTCCAGTAAAAGTAGATGGATGAGTTTTGAACGACTTCTTTGATTTATGAAGGTGCACATTTATTGCCCAGTCAAAAATTATCTTACATTCACGATAATAGCCTGCGAATAAGATTGTGCGCTGATCTCTAAAAGATAATTTCACTACATTATGAAAATAGCGCTATGTATCAAACCATAAGATTATCGTTTTTTAGACATTACCAATCTTCTGTTTAATAATTACTTTATTGTGACGTGTTAAAACGTATTAAAAATACACATCAATGGGTTGGTCTAATTAAAAGAATAAGTTTTGAATTTGACTTCATCTTTTGCATGTATGGCGTGACTACCTTTTGACAGGTTGATGATAATAGAAAATTGTATTATATACAAGTTAAACACACAACACAAGTGGTTTCATAGCTTTCTAAAAGTCAATTATAAGACTACGTTATTGCACACAAAAATCGTTAGTTATTAGGATGAAGTCAAAAAAAGTTGATCCTCTAAATGTTTTATTTGGGTCAAAATTATTTTTTCAGATTCAAACAATTTTTTTTTACTAGAAAATTTAACATTAATGCTCGCTAAAGTTGACTTGCGTCAGTAAAGCACCGAAAATATACCATAAACCCCAAATCCCATTAAACCAAAACCCCTAAAATCTACATACCCATAAAACCCTAAATCTTTAAAACCCCTGAACCCATAAGTGCAAAAACTGCAAAACCGAAAGATCTTAAAACACATAAAAGTTAATACATTTTGTAAAAACAACCTCGATCCATCGAGGGAATACATTTTTCAATGTAAAATATTGTGCTGCTTCTGATCTAAAAATGTATTTAACAATATTATTTTATTTAACTTACTTATTTTAAGTGGTGCACTCAAAACCACCATCCGTGCATTCGGAATATAGGATTGTTCTGAAAATATCGTCCCAGATAAGTTTTATAATTGAATCCGATGCCGACATTGACTTTGATCTCTTAAGTGACCGTCGTGGTCATTTGGAGGTCAACATTAAAATTTCAAATGTGAGCCCCTATTTTTCGTTCGGAATCGTTCACTTTTGTTTGTTTCGGGTTTTAGGGGTTTTTGGGGTGTAGGGGTATTAGGGTCTATCAGTTTTTGGGGTTTATGGGTATTAGGATCTATCGGTTTTTGTGTTGATGGGTATTAGGGTCTCTCGGTTTTTGTGTTGATTGGATTTGAGGTTTATAGGTATTAGGGTCTATTGGTTTTTGGGGTTTATGGGTTTTGACGTTTATGGGGTTTATAGGTTTTGACGTTTATGGATTTTGGGGTTTCAGGGGTTTATGGATAAGTGGATTTTAGGGGTTTGCGGTTAATGGTATTAGGGTTTTATAGGTTATTTTTGGTGTTTTACAAGTATAGATCAATTTTTGGGTCTTCAATGTTAAAGTTCACGAGTAGAAAATTAAAAAAAGAAAAAGGTTCACGCTTTGACCAAAATAGAACATATTTAGTGGGAGGCAACATTTTTACGCCTCAAACTTCATCAAAGTAAAGTATCGTATACAATATGAACGAACGTAAATTTCTTCAAGTACGAAGAAGCGGTGGTACATTGGACCAAACTTCGCCCAGAACTTTTGTTAGGATATCGTTCTTTGTTGCAAAAAAGTATACTTTTATGCACTTCATACATAAATGTAGAATTACTTCGATTCCTTGTGAGGAATGAAAATTTTCAACTTATTATCTAGAGTGTCTTTATGCGGTAATATATTTATTATATTTTCATTTCTAAACCATATTTATGTAGTATTTTGCAAAAGGCGACTGGCCGTATGCTTGACCCACATATTACAATATTATAAAGAAATAATAAAATGCCATTAGTATTCTAAAAATTGCTTTGTATGAAATATTTAATACCTGTAAATAAATGTGGAAAGAAATATTATGTCATGATGCCTATTTAATCCTTTAGGGACATTAATAAGTTTGAAACGCAATGTAACATTATACATCAACTCATAATGATGAGAACAATTTACTAATGAAGCCAATGCGAAAAAACTTGTGACATCGAAATTATCGTTCGTTTTCGAGACATCTACGATCAAGTAGGTTACGCTAAAAAGGCTACGATCTCTTCTCGCCACATCTATTTGAAATGCAAGAACGCATACGAGTCAGCGAGTATTAAGAGGCGATAATTCTGGTAATGATAAATTGCAGTTGCGATCAAGACGAGTTCATCGTTGCAATAGAGGCATACAAATTGACCATTGGGGAGTCAATAGTTCAAGAACAGTTAAATTAATGAGCTGAAAATAGATTGTCCGAGCCGAATCGATAACCTTGTGCGACAAGGTGTTTTTAAATACACTATCTCCATTCTTCGTATTATTAAGTCTGACCATATTAATTCGTTCCTTTCTGATTATTGGACGAAAGAACGAGTTGGTTGGGAAAGCCAATTAATTGGTTGCCAATTCACTGTTGGTTTTATTCAATATTAACTTAAAAAAGATATCATAGACTTCTGATACAAATGTCAAGTTTGGTACAACAATGTGTTGGCTTAAAGAAAGAAAATGATCAACTTGTTGACTGAAGGTTGACTAAAGGTCGCAAATATCGCACATCGATTGCGCAAAAATCGTGATATGAACTTATTGATGCGTATCAACGATGGGGATAAGGATTTCGACAATATATTTTCAAAACTCGTAACCTTCTCATTGCTACGCAACGAAACAATCAGAAAATATTTTGTAATTTCGAAGGTCTTCAGGTATTATACCTGAAAACTTTCTTAACTTGAAACATTTTTTTTAAGCCTTTCGGATATCACGAAGGATCTATTTCGGCTGGAAACATGATTTTATTCATCGAAAGCAATGTTCAGAGATTTCCAACTCTAAAGAAATCACTAATTAGACCAGTGATGATTTTCTCACTACATTTCTCTTTAAATTTCTGAAATTGTCACTACTTTACTTTTTATAATATAGAAATCAATAAACATTGCAGATTTGTCATGACATATTTGTAACCTTCCTTCCTTATACTCTTATCAGTCTCCCTATATTAGTCCCTGCAAAACCATTTGCGGTTTTATTCCAAAAGCATACTGATGTCTCATTTACAGATTTTTTTTTTCGTTACATATAATTTTGCTAATAAACCAATATTTGCACTTGTCGGAAACTTATGCGTGATAACGGTTAACACTGTAGTTTTTGAAAACTGTTTGCGCTACGAGGAAATTTCTTCGCCTCAATTGAATAATTTCACATGTCTTAACCATTAGATGGTTAGTAACTGCTTGTTAAGTGATCAAATACCTGTTATTCAAGTAACATAATTCCATCGGAATACATGGTATGTTTATAGGTCATATACGAACGTTTTAAAATATTTAATTAATTTGTCTCTTTCTATACCAATTTAAGTCTATCCTAAATTCATTTCAAGTTCATTACTATGATTATCATTGACGATACATTGTATTTTATATTTTGAGATAAAATTAAAATTAGCACAATCATACCAATCTTCAGGATAGTTAGTACAACCTTCATTTTATTTCAAATACTATCTGGAAAATTTGAATAAACGTAATAAAGAAAAGTTAAAGGTCAATAAAATATTACATGATAACAGTTAAGCAGTACAGAAGTAACATTTTTAATTGCACCACAGTTAATATTCTGACAATTGCAATTTCATATCGTTGTAGAAGCATATTAAGAAATTTGCTGCGTATTCATTACGCATTTTGTACGAAATGATCTTGTAATCTACAATAATTATGCTTCGGTTATATATAACATGAGAATGCATCGGCTTTAATTGAGCAATGCTTATTCCTGTCGATCGTAAAAGACGGCTAGAGATAAAGCAAAATGGGTAATTGTTTACTTTTAATTTTTCCCAGTTATGTGCTTATATCGTAAGTGGATTGTGAGTATTGAGTTATAATGAACACTCGTTACATAGTTTTGTGGTGAAATTATGTATGCGAGCCATGAAATAACAATAGGTGTATTCTATTACTACATTTCGTCTAACCAGTGTATCGATCTTTACTTTCGGTAGATACGGATTTTTGAGTCTTTTTTAAAGTTTGCTTCTTTCTGTCCCTTCAATAATATTAGTGATTTAAATTTTGATAGATTTTCAGAATTTAAAACGTAGTAATAAAATAATTTAAATACCGTCTTCGTGCAATTGAATTACGACCTACCCGCAATAGGGCTTATATACATATGTTTCAAGTGAAAGGTTTAATTAAAAAATAAAATTGATCAGATAAAACAACCTTCAGTTAAAAAATTTAGACACGCCCTTCTGATACGAATTCTATTAAATAAATTAAAAATAAGAAAGGCTATGTTTCATTGGTTGTCTTTAATATACTTTTAAATTTTGTTTCAGAGTTGAAGGCTATCAACTCCTTCAATCATATACTTTATAATAAATCAAGATACTTATTTTCTGAATTCAAGGTTATAAGAAGTTTTTCACGGTGACCGTGACAGGGACATCACGAAGTAATGCAGACACCAAAAGTGGCGACTTTCTCACGACGAACTGCGAATTTACAGCAATGTGTTTTACAAATACTTGTTTTACCACTTAATATCTCATTTCTGGAAATCCGTTAGTAACAGATATCGGAGCTAATGGACTGATGTCTATTAGAAATGTTTTTGATAAGTAGTCGTTATAATTATACTACGAAAACTACATTCACACTTAGTTAGACATAGTTGGAAAAAATACTTAGCCGAACCAGAGAAGCTCTTGCTCTAACTGCAACAAGTAGTAGTAATAGGTTTACTGGACATTTACAAATTTAGTAGGTTAGTAGACATTGTTACTACTTTTCATTGTAAGAACAATCTTTTTTCTTGGAGTTAAGAATTTTTATTCTTATCGATTTGCAAATCTTTATCCCTCGATTTTCTTAATTAACGCCATCATTTCATAGTAACTAAGTAAGTGAGTATCACTAATATTTAACGGGGTTTATAATCCATTGCTAAATTACTACTAATAAAACAATTATTGAAAAAATGTTTTCAATTCTTTTATTTTTTTTCAATCTGTCGAAGACTCCAGATTCTAATAACCTGAACATAAAAATAAAATATAAAGTGAACTCTCCTGGAATAACTATTCTGAAGAGGTTATTAACCTGTTGGGAAGTGAAGAATTGTGATGGACCAAAATTGGCTCTTTATCTCCTGTGAAAAAATCATTAGTCCAGATAGTTCGACCTTAATCGGAGACCCCATGATGCTGATTGAGACTTTTGCAAAACTTTAATTTATGACTTTAAAAACATTAGACCTAACATAATATCAGCTGATTAACTGAAAACTATTGTACCTATCTTCAATCCGAACTATTAAACACTAGGAGCTACACTGTGTCTCCCATTCCACCTGGTGAACCAAAAGTACGTTTTGAAGTATTAGTGTGATAGTGCTGATGTCTCATCCAGACTTTTTGTCATTAAACTCGTATTTTGCCAGCAGATTTATGTTAGGATACAATAAATAACTGCTTGTATATATAATTATAAAACTACAGCTATGACGTATTATTATTACATATAAAATCTTACTACAGGAGCCTACAAATGAAATTCTAACATATTATTATTATGTAACAAGGATGTAATTATCGATCTGTAACAAGTGAGAAGTTTGTCGCACGAGCAAAGCGAGGAAGACGATCACACTCGTCGGAAATTGATATTTCGCTCGTATTGCATCCGACATTTTTTAATACGACAGGCGAGGGCTCGATAATTTGCGCCCGAAGGTTTCACTGCAGGGCGCAAAATCGGGTTCTACTCCCGGAGCGTTGAAAATGACATTAATTAAAATAACTAAAATATATTTTGTTTTTAACCGCAAAGAATGAGGTTCGATCTTATGTTATTTTGCAGATTGAATTAAACGTTCTTTCTAAGGTAAGTTTACATTACCGGTATTTGCGTATTTACTGAGAATGTGCACATGTTTAGTGTCAGGCTTTTAAAATATATAGATCAACCGTCAATTCGGCAATGCTCATGCATTGAGAGCGAAAGTAAAATATTTAAATTGGTACGGAGTTAGTGGAAATGTCTATTCGTCGATGTAGAGAATGCTCCTAACTCTGGATACCGAGGCGTTACTGCGACTGTTATACAGAGTCATTACTTTACTCGTTGTGTATTGCATAAACTCTCGATCTCTCCTTTCCTATACCACAGTTGGCAAATCATTTTACAGCATTCGTTTTCTTAATCTTGCATTTAAGCGCGGCTGAAGGAAAGTCTCGTAAAATTCGACCATTTTTGTCTAACTTTGAAAGCAAGTGTCTTGTATATAGATCGCATAGACCTAATTTATTTTAGATTCGAAGTATTTGCCGTTAACTTTATATGTGAAATCGGAATCTGGTTACAAAAATTAATATTTAATTACTGTCGCGCTAATAGTTATTGATCATCAAAGCATGTCAGGTTCACATGAGCCACCTTTATTCTGTTCTCCTTCTTAAGGCATTATTTCTTGCATGCTCACTAGAAAGGTATTTAACCCGATTAAAGTATATTCTGTAAGACATTATTATTAAATTTATGTAGGGTACTAGTAAATAGTTCACGGTGATACGTTTACATTACATTCCTGATGGGTTCATGTCTTGATGACCGTTCTAATAATTCCGAGATTTTGTATCTGATTATAAGGAAATGATATCATAATCGATAAATTTTATGAGAATTCGAGTGGTATATTAAATGTATCGTGCCAGTAGATGCAATTGATATCATTTATTATCTTTTTTTGTGATCAAATTGAACCATTATCTGATTGTTTATGTAATCATTAACTGGCTGCAATATTAATTATCACTCTTTTCACGTAAAACGTTAGTATTAAGATATAGATACATCTTATAATTAATCTTAAATTTTTGTATCATATAGAACTTGCGACTATAAATAAACAAATTTAAAAATTTAAAGCCCTTAATTTAGTAGCACAGGTTAGTTATGATTATTCTACCGTATTAAAATCAGATTTTTAGAGGGGCATCAAATTAAGATTTGTCACCAGCAGATGATTAATAGATAGACATTTGTCAGACGTCAGAAATTTTCAACCTTTCTTAAGTATTTTAACTTCTACTCAATCTGATTTTAATTTTGTTATAGGGATTGTACATTTTACCGCTGAAGCGTTTTAATACAATGGATTTATACGGATGTTCCGTTGCAATATTATGTAAATTCTCTTAGGGGTCCAGCGTAAGTCATGTGTAACAATTTTTACTATCATCGGCATCCCATTGCATGGTTTAAAAAGTATATCTGCACGAAAATTTTTATGCTAATATGATTACCTTAATCGCCTTGAACTCCTATGATAATCCCTTAATTCGACTGAAACAACCTTTGCTTACTATTTTCCAAAAAGATCCGACAGTAAGATACGGTCAGTACTATTATTCCTACAAACTCGGATTATCAAGTTACGAATTGATACGCTGAGCGCTAGATTGTTTTCAATCCAGATTGAAACCTTTGTTTTATAAAGATAAATTGAAAAATTTTCGGAAAAAACAAAATAGTAGATTATACAACTTAGGGAGCAAAATAGGTGTTTACCGACGAGTGCGAGTTTGACGCACGAGCGAAGCGAGTTAAAACTACTTTCTCATACGAGAGTGTGCTGTTTTACTCCTACGATATAGGGAGCAAAATAGTATTTTGAGCTCAGAATGTTAGAAACTTACATTGATCCGGGATATATTAATTTTGCTCCCTAGGGAGAGGATGAGCTATTTTGTTCCCGGTCTATAGCGAGCAAAATGGCATTTTGTGCACTTAGTGAGAGAATAGTATAATATTTATTTTACTCCCTGGGGCGAGAATATGCTATTTTACTCCCGCGATATAGGGTGTGATAAAAACAAATTTAAACTCATCTGTTTCACTTATTCCCTTTATTGGATTCTCATTGCGTGACATTCCTAAAATTCTGCAGTTACAGATAACTATAACAGCAAGCTGTTCATGTATGTGAAAGGCACTGCTTAATAACATCTTACAATATCGATATCAAACATTCAGAAAAAAGAATCATGAATTAGTGAAGAAGACCCTTAGGGGTAATCGATACCCGAACGAACAAACAAAATAATGCGGAATATCTGTAGATTCAGCTACACTATCATAAATAATTAATTAAAATGTATCATCTTTGTAGAATTAAAACTCTACAAAGTCAGTTTAAAAATGGAGAATAATAGCGTTGATCTAGCGTAAATGTTGATCAAACGTATTGATGAAATTGGTAGATAAATGAAAATAAGGATTCAAAACATCAGATAAACATGTAATAACCCTCCATATACATCTATAAATAGGAAATAAAAATCTTTGTTACAGAAGTAAACAAAACAAGGGAATAACTTTTTGAAAGCACAATATTTCTTTTTCAAAAATCAATTTTATCGATCTGTTCACGATAGTGTTCACTTCCTAAATTATTTCTAATTGAAATAACTTGATATAAGTTTGAATTGAGGAAACTATATATTTCAAGATATTAATAATATTTATGTTGCTGGAAACTAAACTAAATACTTTGAATTTGGCTTCAAACGTTTTTTTACCATGTTATATAATTACAAATACGTCAATTTTTTGCGGTAACTGTCTATGCAATGGAATGTGTTATATAAAAAAGTGATCTGTAATTTTCGAACTTTATACAGTATTGATGAATAGTAATCCCACTATAATGTTTGATATATTATTACTTAGTATTTCCTGAGACTATTTTGATTTATTAATTATACCCATATCAATGACATTTTTGTACTAGTTACAAATTCCGCATAACAATTATAGTGATACATTTCGGCGCTATTTTCGAAAATGTCAAACTGAGTAGGAAATCAAGTTTTAATGCAACGAAAAATTATAGCTTTGCTTGAAACTAGACTATTTGTAGAAAATGAGACCATTAATGAGCGCTAACTATTTTTAATGCTCGGTTGTATAAATGCGTGGATGGTAAACCCCACACCCATTAGTTCATTTCTCCTAATCGAAAGCAATTACATACTACGATTTTGCCGGGATTTAATGAAGTTTCTTTTCGTTCAGCATATCCCTAAATGCTTTACGTAATCAGATATAGATCGGAAGAAAGATATAATTCAACCACCGTAAAATCGCAAGTAATCATGCGCTACGATCCATTTGCATTGCTTCAAGTATCCAACTATCAATTCTAATCAATTTTGTTTATATCGTTCATTATTAAAATTACATTAAGTTATAAACTCTACATTCTGTCCCTGCTAGTTTTTTATTTATTTATATTTTATATGACTAAATATTTCCAATGATTAAATAACTGCAAGATGATACATATATTTCTGCACTTTTTTTCAACACAAATTTCAAATTTAGTAATTATTACATTAACGAACGGGTAGAAAATATGCAAATTTGTTACAATTTTTACGAAACCGGAAGTCGATGTTTTAGGGTTTTATGAAGCTTGCGCCAGATTGATGCAACATGGTCTTACAACAAAAAGTACGAAATAGAATTTCCTTACCGAGAGTTCGAGATCACGGCTGTTTTTTGGGCGATGAACGGTTTTACCGAGTCTTTATAGTACATTATTCTGAACCATTTACATCCGCAATTAGAGCATGAATTTGTCGTTCGCAGTGGCTAATCGTAAATATCTGATCCATATATCATCTCGGTTATTTATAGTCATTTAAATATGCATTTAAATGCGAAGAATATTACGACAGAAATAATGAATAGAAATAAAATAACTATTATGAGGAGAATTATTACCCTCAAGATTGTTCCAATTTTCTCAAAAAAATTTGAAATGCGTGAATTTAAATAACATATGTCCAGAAGAAGACTGCCAATGGCTGCTTAGTGCGTAATGCTTTTTGTTACAGTAGTTTTGAACAATGATGCCAATTTAATTACGATATTTTCAGCGATGTTAACAATGGACGTAGTCATAAAAAGTAAAAACAGATCGGGTTTGTCAACCCAAACTAAAAACTATTTTTATTTTGACAAAAAACTCTGGTGACGACAGCGCGTAACTAAACTGCAAAAACCAAATGTCTCAGTGACCGATTTCAAGCACACCGTTCGTTTTACGACTTATTTTCGTCATTCACAAATCGCCATTAAACAGTTATTCACATTTCACGCAATTCAACCATACAAATTCGTGGTAATTCTCCACCACACGAATTCGTTGCGAACAAATCAATACGTGAACGCTACCTAATTTATTGGTATCGTTACCAATTTGAAGGGCCTTAAGTGTTCCGTCAGTTATGTAGAAAATTCCACGAAAATTGTAAATTAAAGATAGTTGAATACAATTTTCTGTAAGGTAATTCTTTTTACCATACATGGTTTTCTAGAAAATGCCAAAGACATTAATTCAGAACTGACCGTGAATTTTCTGAAGAAAGTAAAAATCACTTATTTCCAAAAATTCTCGGTCACTTTTCAGATAGTTTCTGTTTTATATGATACCGTCTGTAGTAATTAGAATCACCTATACAGAGCCCGAATTTTGAAACACCATTCGCAGGTACAAGATGGGGAAATCCCCCATTCTAGGGAAAAAACCACACCAGTAATCGCAGTCGGTCAGAGATTCATTCTCTTCTTAACAATCATTGTCTAATATGGTTAGTTTATGACTACATAAACTTTTTTTTTTTTTCTTAATTCGTAATATATTTGAAATAAATATGTTGTTAGAGTTTTTTTTCTCGGTGTATCGGATAGTGGATATTATAAATATAAAAATTAAAACGAAGAAAATTACGTTTCGGTCAAGAATTTTTGACCCTCTTCAGAAATTTATTCTGCAATATAATAAATACAAAAATTAAACAAATGAAAAAAATTGAAATACAATAAAAAATAAAAAAATGAATAACAATAAAAAAGAATGAAAAAATGAATAACAATAAAAAAGAGAATGACAAAATGAATAACAATTAAAAAAGAATTGAAAAATTGCAAAATGACATGATAATAATTCAATAATATTTGTTTATTTATTTTCTTTAATTTATATCTGCATGCCGACTATTTAACTTTAATATTTCATAATGAAAGAAATATTGATCCCATTTAAAAATTCAAATTCATTAAAGAATTTATAAAAGAATACACAAAATCTTATACAATTACACAATAGAAACAAAAAATATAATAACGCATTAAATCTAAATATAAGAATTTACAAACAAAAACAGTTGAATGTACAGCAAAGAAACACACTTGTAATTACATGCTATCAAAAGTAATCACTACATTGTCAGTAAATATTGATAATTAAATTATTTCGAAATAGGGAGGAAGTATGCAAGATGAAAAATCGATTATCGAGTGCGGGTAAGACATTAATAGGCTCGCGTGGCATTGATTTTTACGTCTTCTTGCTTACAGCATGGTTTTTGTTCGAAGCCGGTTTTATTCAAGGATAAGACCGAAATTCCGTACGCGATGATCATGCAGAAATCCTATAGGTTACAAGTAGATTTCTATGGGGCTTGGAAAAAAAAGGCACCCTTACCGGAAGTTGGTCATAATTTGGTTATAGCGAATTTTAATAACGTTTCAGGTTTAAAGTTAATAGGCTTACGTACCGTAAAATCGGCACAACAGGTAGCTTTGTGCATGGTACTGATTGCTATATTAAATTCCGTTTTATTGTAACACGTGTAATTTAAGTATTATGTGATTGATAGTATGTTATAATAATCGCGATCAATTTTCAGGTAACCTTTGTGCAATAACGTCTTAAACAACGTGCTCGATTCAGACTCTATAATATCAGGTTTTAACATCAAATGATCTGGGATAAATGTGTGGGTGTACGTAGATGTGATAGCGAACTATATCTCAATGCCGATATCTTAATGTAGTCGACGAGCTATAATAATAATTGCCGTACTCCATCACCATTATTTAATTGAATTAAATACTACGCACTTTATAAACTACACGATTATAGGTAATTGCACGAATTGTCTCAATTATAAACAATAGGACTTGGACTAAAATGTATCTTAATGATAAATAGCTTAAATGGCTTGCGCTGGATTATTTTCAGAATGGTGGGAGGGGGGGGGGGGGCAAAATGAAATATGAATCTATATGTTAATTACGCTTACATAGACTAATAAGTCACCCCTCCCCGAGTTAAGTTATAAAAATTACAATACACTCAATAATATAGTAATAAATATTTACATAAATCCTATAAATATTTAACATAATTCGCGTACAAAAGTACTCTGATTGTATAACTTATTATAATAACTTATATTGTATATGTATTTATAGAATAAGTGAGACCAGAATATCAAATTCTGAAATAGTATATTATGTAAAATGGGCGGAATTACTTTGCGCCAGAACATTTCATCGCAGGGCGCAAAATCGAGTTCTACTCCCGGAGTGTTAAAAATGAAATTAATCTGCATTCAACATAGAACTAAAATATCGTACATTTCGAAAAAAAGTTTCACAATAATAAAGTAATCATTAAAATGAATTTTACAAAATTTGGTTTAAATTCGTATATTAAGCCAATTTGAAATCTGGCGGCTGGATTACTGAGTAGAATCTCCAGTTTCACTAATTTCAAATCAATTTCATTTTGGGGTACGAATGTCATCTTATGTCGGTATTATGTGATCACTTCATTATAATTTCTTCATAATCTCCATTACTGATTCCGGATTTACCTCCAAGGTCGCAGGAACCAGTTAAATCAGAAACATTTTTCCACATAAATATTCGCCAATCCTCTTCCTATATTAAGCTAATCTTGATCATGGTCGTATATATTTTACGTAATATGAGCTGATTCTACCGGATAACTTTCATATGAGATTTGCCATATAATTGTCGGAAATCCCTGTTGGATCAAAACTTGAAATTCGTGTAATATAACGCTTCGTCCATCGAGTATCCGCATTCCGATAAGTGTTGCATGACATAATTATTCTATTATTCTTATTTATGCTTCCCTTTTTCTGTAATCTAACCCTATTCATCCCGAAAGCTCCAAAAATGAACGAAACTTTCAGTGCTGTAACTTTTGTTCCAAATGCCGTTAGAAAAATTGAAATAAGTCAAGATCGATATTTCGGAACCTTCGAATACAAAGTAAAAAGTTATGATCATTTTGTTTAAACAAAATATCAATTTTTCCAACGTCCCTTTTCAAAACTCGCGTTTATGTCATTGAAAGGGCAATGCTGCCAATTGAAAAAGGTACTAATCGCCTATTTTTGCTCAGTCCTTTTTTCTCCCATCGGATGTTTTCCAAAAATAAAATGGCGGTTTCAAGATGGCGTCTGCAAATTGTCATTTTGCATTTTATTGCACAAATGTCGATTACTTGACCGTGTAACTGCCACTCGTGGAGAATTGGGATGAAAAGGTAATTATTATCATTTGTCAATACTTAATATCATCTTGATTCATCGTCATAAAATATTCCGATTTTTTAAAAATGACTTTTTGGCAAGAACGAATTAAACGATTTATTGCAATTAGATATCAGTATAAAGTTCTGTATTAAAAAAAATATACGACGTACATTTTATACATAAAAATATACGACGTACATTTTACACATAAAAATGTACAAAAAGTACATTTTTTCATAATGGTTTTTGAGAAATATGGGTAGCCGTACAACCCCCACTCCCCTAGCAATCACAATGTCGCAAATTCTACTTTGTTTTTAATCTGTTAATATTCTTTTCCATCCTGTTTTTTTCAGCATCGTCTGAATTATCTCTTGTAATCCTTATTCATTTTTAGCATTACCTTCTGATATTTGTTCATTTTTTAAAGATAATATTGAGTCATTTATGTTGAAATGTAAGACATATTGGACAGATTGGTTGCTATCTCAACCTGAATAACGTGATATGTGAACAGATAAATGACATCTCCCTAATGACGTGATTTATGTTAATTTAATAGATTGAAATAAAACGCCATAGTATAATTTGACCTCGTTGGCGCAGAACGTTTCCTGTACTCTGATGTGGGATTGAATGCTACCATTTATTTAGATTTAAATGTTTCTGATTAAAATATTCTCTGACCTATATTTACATGTAACATATGGGTAGTTTCTTAAAGATTTTAACCTATTCAAATGAATCCAATTGAATTAACATATTTCTTTGAAGTATTAAATATTAATATATAAAAAGGAAAATGTAACGAAATGAAAAACGAAGTTTCTTAAGCTAGTAGTTCTGAAATTCATTTACAACATAACCACGTAATTAAAGTTTCCTCAAAATCAGCGACCATTACGTACTTGAAAAAGACGACTACAGTGTGAATGATTTGGATGCCTTCGATCGTGATCTAAAAAGCTACAGGTTTTTGTCCATTTAACCAAACTGAAATGCAACTACTGCAATTACTAATCCATTTAAAGTAGCAGCCGAGCGTGTATTTCATCAATTATCACCCAAATCAATTCTAAGTACTTTGCATGAATGTCGGTTTAACGTAAACTTTGTTTAGTAAAGAATTTTATCTCTAAAGTACAATAACATCGCTCATTCATGAAAAACAATCACGAATGACTAATGTCAATGAATGAAGTTAATTAAATTGAAACACCTTTTTTCCAAACCTCTTGCTTTTAATACTTCCGTATAATGTTGAATCGCAGATAATTGAGCCATTCATTTTTTAAATTAAAATTTAGTGTAAAATTAGTATATTAGGCTGGTTCTGACTTTCCAATTTCACTGAACATAATGGGATAGTCAGTAACGTGAAAACAAATTATTTTGAATAAGGAGATATTTTGTTCAATATTAATTATTGTCATATTGAGTTTGAACTGGGAGGTTAATAAATAATATCCAAATTTAATAAGTTCGTTCGGCCTCTAGTCTGAACTTATAACTTGAAATTCAGGTCTGAAGCCGAAACATAATCGTAGCACTTTGAACAAAATTTGCGGTACATATAAGACCGATGATTTTGTAATTATATTTCTTCGGAAGTTAAAACTATTATTACTATTGATACTATTATTACTATTATTATACTAGTTCAATCAGACCTGAAGATACCCCTCTAGGGGTTGAAACGTAAAGAATAAATTGAATTTAGACTTTCTAGAAATTACATATAAAAATCCCTGACCGACAACGTCACCAAACAGTATCAATCACCAGTAAGTTTATAATGTTCTAAAGAATCTGTTACACTGAACCACTCTTTGGTATCATAGGAACCAATAACTGACTCAGATCAGGATGTGAAAGAATGATCCTAGGGTTTCTCAATCATTCGCGGAGAAATTATCTAAGTGCACGGATTTCTAATAATGGAATATAGATCACACAAGAAGAAGGGAGAATAATGTCCCGTATGTTGATAATTTACCTTTAATAGTGTGTAATTAACATTTAATAAGGTTAAGCTTAAAGACGTATTATGATGGCTCTATACGATGTCGTTCCTCTGCACACGATTTATTCTTACAGCAAGATTAGAATGACACAAACATTAGAATTCTTGAAGCCGTTGTGTCGGATATAGCCGAGTTTAAATTTACAACTACTAAACACTTGTCCCAAATGATTCGGAAAGGTTGGAAATGACGTCACCAACACACATCCGGAAGCCACATCCTATAATCATCGACCTTTGTGCCTGCTTCTTACTCACTGGCGGATTTACCACCAACTCTTAATAAGCTTCTGGTTCCACCACTCACCAACTCCAACAGTTACGAGATTATTTAAGTCATTCCAGCATTACTCCAAGTATTATGGAACATAACACAGGCCGACAAAATCAGCTCGACCCTCTGACCCAGAAACCAGTATATACTTTTCCGAAGGTTTTCGGTACGCTGAATCCGAATCCGAGGTCGAAATTCCCGAATTAGCTCTGGTTTCCGAGATATCCTAACCTAAATGCGCAAAAAGAGATAAAATTCTGACATTTTTATATTTTAGAAACTGATACTGAAAAAAAAAATTAATTCAATAACAATCAACATGGTGGAAACAACATGGTAACTACCAAATAAATGAGTATACGAGTAACCATTTATTCTTTAAGTTTTCTAGGTCACCCAAATGAAATTTGATGTTAGATTGTTATTAAATTAATTTTTTTCTCAGTATCAGTTTCTAAAATATAAAAATCTCAGAATTTTATGTCAGATTCGTGAACAGCGACCCCGAAGACCCCCATATACCCAGTTTCAGCTTGATCAAGAAACTTTTTACGAATTTGGTCCGCCATATTGCATCCGCCATCTTGAATTTTTAAAATTTGAGTCTGGATTCGTGATCATCGACCCCAAAAACCCCCGAGTAATAGATTTAAGCTGTTTTATATGGAAAGAAAAAGGTATGCTTCGTAGGGCCTATCCATAATGTTTTTTTTGGAGTTAAATTCATTAACATGAAAATTTCAATGTACGATATCTCAGCGAAAAAAGAGATATTTAATCAAACTCAACGGCATTTTAAAGGGCAAGGGTTATACTTTAAGACGGTAAAAGAACAAATTCGATGCTACATAACCTCAAATATAGGCAAAAAACGCTGTTTTTGCACTTTTAGGTTAGGATATCTCGGAAACCAGAGCCAATTCGGAAATTCGACCTCACATTCGGATTCAGCTCACCGAAAACCTTCGGAAAAGTATATAGTGGCTTCTGGGTCGAAATTTTGTCGGCCTATGAATCGTTGACAGGGGCAAAATCGTATTATTACCAGATAACTACCTGTGCCTACTCAATAGATCCTTTCTGCAGGCTTCCTAGAGTATCATCGGAGCCAATATTAGTATCGTGACAATTAGCACCAATCAGCTGTTATCAAAGACCTATATTTAACCTGATCTTGCTCTCCATTCAGCAATAAGGATACGCCGAAGTAGAGTCCACGCAGGGTTCCGGAAACGGTCAGCGTTGGACCGCGCACGATTTGGTGTTGGTTTCTACCGAATATTCCAAGAAATCTCCACAAATTTGCTTCTCGTTCTATCATTATACAGTTTTGTACTGTACCTCCAAGACGAACTATAAAATAGAACTTATGTAGTGTCTTTTTCTTATATGCTAAATCTTAGACTTCTAAGTGTGGTTACAACTACTACAATCATAAAATGCATAAAAAGAACGAGATTCATATTTAGACAGCATTGCAGGTATATTTAGTCTTGTAATAGACTACCCTAAATTTCTATAGTACTACCCTAGTAGGAAATGAGTCCAGATTTTTGTTTCTGCTCTCTGTGGTTATTTTCGACATTGAAAGTATAAGGAAACTGAGCAAAGTAACACAAAACTTGGCAGATTTCTATAAAGGTAATTACACCAGAAACTGCGATAAACTATAATGCGCCTTGAAACCGTAATCAGAGATCCTAACAACTAAGCAACTAGAACGACCGTATTAATACATCAACGCCACCGACACTCATGTTTAGAGATATTGATATAACTAATAAAACGACAAACGCTAAGCATATATACCTATTTTCAGAGCTTGCGTAGAGCCATAAGTTGCTGTGGATGAGTTTTACTGTATCTAATAAAACCAATTCCATCCCTAGCAGAAATCGAAATTAGTCACGTTGGTAGATAGGATCTAGCACTGAATCGTCACGTTTTGTCCACGTTTGATGCAATGCACGTCATGACAAAACGTGGCGAGTCACTGCTAGCTCCTACCAAGTATGTCTGATTTCGAGTTCTACTAGGGGTGATTATTTAATTATATATAATATGCTTGTTTCAGGAATACACATTACAAGCAGTAGATTCGCTTTCTCAAACTGCAAATATAAAATAAAATTTTCGGCAGACAAAGCATATTACTGGAAGTATGCTATTACGAATACACGCAAATGAAGACGAAATTTCAATACATCATGAATACAAACTGGGTCAGTCGAGTTTAGTACAGATTTCAATGATTCGCTAGAATTGTCGGGGTTTACAATGTTTGAAAAAACCACACTAAATCGCTATAATGAGATAAGAATCATCTATGGCATATTTGTCACATCTGGTACAGATGTTATCAGAGAAAGCCGGCAATCCTAGTAAGGCGCGAACGGTATTAGATCTGCGATTCAGTAAGCGGAGTTGCACGATTTACGTACCACATTTCAATTGATTTACATAGGTAAGGAGCAATTTTTAAAGTAACCTCTTACAATATCGCTGCAGTTCGAATATCCTCGAGAATTTCAGAATAGGATTCCTGTGCGGACAAACGCTCAAGTACATGGCTGGAGGCTTCCGGCTGATCTGATTTTGTGGTACTTGTCCTTTTATTATAGAATGCTTGTGGCGATCATTGACTTCTCGGAAGTTTTTCTAGAGACTTCGTTTCCTTTGACTACAGAAACATCCAATGCCGTAGAAGAATTAACCGCAGTAAAGATCCTGACCTTCTTTTTTGACAACTAGCTTTCAAGAGCAGAATCAACTTTTTCTACACTAAGTTGTGAATTTAAAAGTGAGGATTTTTATCAGATTTATCGCTCTTCATAAGTAGAACTAATATGTTATAGGATTAGCAATTTTCCATTGCGCAATAGAGCATCCCGTTTCAGCACATGCTTCAATCCAATTTTACGAAGGTTCCCAAGCAGAAATTTATTAAGGCCCTGACCAGGGCCTGATCTAAAGCATTACACCCTGATCAGGGCCTGAACAAATTTCCGCTTGGGTTAGAGCGTGCATCAAATTGTAGTTCAAAATTAAGGCGTTCCATTTCCGAACGGTCTATTCAAATCCCCGTCACGTGGGATAAGACAAACTAAGCTCAATCTGGGTGGAGCTCAGTTTAGTTCTCTAAATAGTTTGGAGATTGTAGATTAGTCATCGTGTAAAATATATTGTCAAGCTTCGACGCATTTATTTCTGGAGATTCGTTAAATTTATTAATGTCGCTACTCCAACGTTTATGCGAATGCGTAAGAACTTTAATAAAAAGTGCCTTCAATTTTATATGTGTTGTTGTTTGTTTCGATCGCTAATTGCGCCAAATGTAAACAATTATAACCACAGACACGTGCTACAGTAAGATGCTTATGTACAATAGATCTCCAAATTGATTGTGAATTGATTTAATTTAATATTAATACCAAATATCGAATGCCATAGTCTATTTTTTAACACTCTGCTACAAGTTGTACATAAAATACAGCACTGAAAAGCAAAATTTTTGCAACACCGAACAAACCACTATTAAAATGCAATATTGGCAATATTGAAAATAAGTATACAGTATCTGGTGCAGAAAAATTTAAATAAAACGGAAATAATAGTCGTAATCTGTTGACAACTGGCAAAGTCCACGAAAATGCAACGGTTGAGGCGAAACTCTATAATAGATAAATTGATATCAAATATGAATATCATCTAGTACAATATAACAAGAAAATATAATAAAAGATACATGAACTATAACGGTTTTTCCTTAACAAAAAGTAAAGAAAATTATATCAAAATGGTGATTATACAGCGGGATGTATGAAAGATACTATCCTGAAGCTAGTTGGACTGCTGCAAAGTTTATAAAAATTGAAAACTGTAAACACCTAAGCAAATTTATATTTATATGTAAATATCGAACAGAAAAAACACATATGCGGTCTTATAAATCTTTAAGTATGGAACAGGGAAAAATATTGCATAGGTGTTTATATTTTTCAATTTTTATGCGCTTTGCATCAGTGGACTGAGCCTTGGGACAGTATCTTTGCCTGATACATACCGTTACATCGCCGCCTTTATGTTATGATTTTCTCTATTGTTTGTTAAGAAAAACTTCTATAGATAATAATTTATCTTTTATTACGTTTTCCTGTTGGATTGTACTGGATTATATTCATATTTGATATTAAATTGTTGCTAAGTGAATAAAGAGTTTTATTGACCATAATTTGACATCATTTTAATAACAGAGCATTATATCGAGATTATGTCCATTGTCACATATACTGTGACCTTCTGTACAAAAAAACGGCGATAAAAGGATATGTACTTACTATCATCTACTGTGCATTACTTTGCACCAGAGGGCGATTAATTCGCGAATTACATCGTTCAAGGTTATTAATAATAAGAGCTCAGTGCATGAAATTCTCCTGTATAATGCTCGACTTTGGCATTCACCCAATTCGATACCTTTCAACCTTGAAGCCTTCGTTTTCTTAACAAAAAAATAAATCATTCGACCTTCTCCGTGCGATAAATCTGTAGCGTCATTATTTGATGGTGAAAAACGAAGTACTTTAATATCACTTCAATGGTGCACTTAGCGCAAATTATTTGCCATTTTAAATGTAATCGGAAATTGACATTAGCAATACGGGGAAGATAAATCTATATTAAGACGATTCTTTTTATTAAAGTTAAATTTATTTTCCGTTGGAAGAAAGAAAAATATATTTGTGTTAATTCTAATTCAAAACTTCGGAGTTAGATATTCAGCAAAATCTTACGAGAGGACACGATTTCAATAACTTTCGCTGCCTACGGCTATTGGTTGTTTTACATTGTTTGAAAATTTCTTATAATTTTTCGTTTCTCCGTTACGCGATTTAGCTACAATTTCGACTACATAAGCAAATTACTCAACAGTTTTTTAATTCAAATGTCAACGTTTCAGACCATAAAACTTACAAAAAGCAATAAGAAATATATCATTTTCAGCTTTTCAGTGCGATAATAAATAATATCGCACGGTTTTTCAGGAAAATGTATTAATCTGTATTCTCAAATGATGAAATGGAAATCAAATTATTAAATAGGATAATGGAATCGAGGCTTCTAGCTTCCAGCTTCGAATTCCGATTCGTCATTGATGAAAATTACCGGCATATTGTGAGTCAAGAATATCAGACAATTTCGACAATGACTGAACATCTTGAAAGGATTTCGAACTTTTCCGGAAAAGTTTCCGAAGTTTAAAAAAACTCCTGGAGTTTTCCATTTATAGAGGAAATATTCCTTCCGTGTCAGCGTTTTGGGAAATAAACAATCGTTTCGACATGTTTACCAAAATTTAATGTCGTTACTCAATCCCATATAAAAGTCACATTTTCAATAGTTCGACTTCGACACAATATGGCGCAAGTATCGATTTATAATGATTCATTAAAATATTAAGATATTTTCATTAATTTTTGTCAGAAAATGAAAAGCTTTATTGAAAAGCACCTTTTTTAAATTTTATTAGATAATCTTTCAATAAAAAGGTATTCACGTGACATACAAAAACAATGCGCAACATCTCTTGCGCAAAGTTACAATTAAAACACTGAAGCAGGAAGACAAGTTGTACGAAGCTCCAGCAGCATGTGTTACGATATACCATTACACCGGAGAAAATTACATAACCGGCAGTCACAATAACACGACGCACACGCGTGTTACGTATTTATAGATATTCATTTTATATACATTTGTCCCAGTAACCGCTGAGCTGAATGAACATTCTATTCGACGTCACGAATTAACATATCGAAAGCAGAACCGGCTCCTCTCACACCAGATATACGAGGAATGGTACTTGATAATGGGGGTATACATATATCCCGATGAGAGAAAATGCCGTTACAGGTCAATTTATCGGTGTTACAGACATGCCGATTACGCGATTACTATGATTTTTACTGGCACACTTGCCTATCCATTTGTTTTGGTCTAGCACATTTTTGTATTGATAAATTAACTGATTTGGAATCTTTGAATGAACTGAAAAGCCTAATATATATACGAGATGAAGATGACCACTAATGATTGCATGTAATCCAACGCGTTGTGGAAAGTTGGGCGTTCATTTGCAGCACAATTTTCAGTTCAAACATTTTCAAACGCAAGGTATAATCAATTACACATGCCAACTAGACTACAGGCCCATGTCAAAAATTGATGGGCCATTTGAACCACCCGAAGATTATATAGAATGATATAAGGATATAAAATAATAAAATTCAGCAATATTCCGTCAGTTAGTAAGCTGTCCAACTGAGTGCAGGTGAGATTTCAAAAGCACAACCCTCGATTTTTTCCCCTTGTCGCAACATTTTTTGTACTGTTATGAGCCTGTAGTCTAATCAAAGTGAAGCCAATCTCCGCATCCAGAAACCGGACTATACTTTTCTGAAGGTTGTTAATGAGCTGAATCCAAACCTCGCGGCATAATTGTTCCATTACGTCAAGATTTTGAGATATCCTAACCTAAAAGTGCAAAATACACTATTTGTGCACATATTCAGTAAGTCAAGGCACGATTATGATTTTCGATTTTTGCACTTTCACGTTAGAATATCTTAAAATTTTGATGCCATGGATTAGTTATACGACCAAATTTTGATTCAGCACATAAAAAACCGTCGGAAAAATATACTTAGATTTCTGATGAATACATTTTAATCTGGTTTTTGGAAAATGGGCAAAATCTGCGCTTTTTGCACTATTAGGTTAGGATATTTCATTATTTTGACATAATAGCACAATTGATGGCTAGAAAGTCTTAGTTTGTTAGTTATTTTCATGTAATTACACATTTATTTAAATAATTGTTCTCTGACAAAAACTTCGATAACTCAATAAAAAACATCGTATCGGAATTACTATAAAAGAATTTTAAATCTGACAAACAAGATCTTAATAATGTTCGATGCCAAATTCCAAATAATAATTTAGTTCCGCCACAGAAACTTACTGAACGAGCAAAAACAGTGTTTTCTTTATCTTTACCTTCTAACACTCTTATCTTTAAAAGATCTCATACTCATTTACTCATTATTCATCAATTACTTATTATGTTTGACAAAATCCATGCGGAAGATCACAAATTTGAAAATTCTAACCAAACGCAACTACGGGTGACACGCTCCATCCACTTTTTTGTGAATTATAAACATAAAAGAATGAATATTCGTCAGAAATAAATTAAAAATAAATACCGGAAACATGCTTAAAAGCACATCGAGATTGCATTTTATTTACCTCAAAAGTGGTTTTCAATTCTACGGGTTGGACCGAAACTGCCAAAAAATCTATTGGTGTGATTGTTGGAATCGTTGTTGCCCACGTTTTTTGTTTTTAACCCTTCCATAGTACATGGGGTCCAGTGGACCCCAGAGATGGCCCATTTCTCCCCCTTTCTCTTTCCTGGCGCATGCGAAGTTAAGTGTCACATGTGCTTCGAAGGAAGGTAGTAGGCGCGGTGGGGAGAAGGTGTGCGGGGAAATATTAGAATAGATGAAGGGAAAAAATAAAATAAGAGAAGAGCGTTATTAGAATTAGAAGAAGAAGATATGAGAAATTAAAATAATGGAAGGACTACTTCTTCGTGAAGAGATGATTGAAATGAAACGTTCTTTTAAAATACATAAACTAAAACCTCTGTGTGCTTCGTAAGCTTGTATTCATGAATTTATTTCTAATTTATTTATCAGGAATTCATTTCTTCAGAAACACAGAAAAATGGATGGTTCGACGTGCCAGGAGTTGTGGCAGGTTAGAATGTTCACATTTGTGATCTACCGTGCTGATTTCGTCGGTTGTTGTTTGCCGTCTGTCATGCTCTAACATTACCAGTTTATCTCATAAACATCTTGCAGGAACAATGGAACGTCGAGGGATCATCTCTCCGAGATCACTAAATAGTCTCTCAAAAAACTTAGGAAATCGTTTGTTCATCTCTCTGACGTCTTTCTTGTGTCTTCTAAAGCTCCCAGTACTGTGGGCATGTTTCGACTTTCATAAGCGAGACGTCAATTTTTTTATTTGGGGGGGGGGGGGGGGGGAAGCGTTCCTTTATAGTATGAAATTAATTTTATTTACTACGCAAGGAAGGTGTTACTGCCGTTACCTTTATACTCCTTCTTAAAAGTCTTCTTATTCTGACATTTAGTCACACAATGTACAAAAAAAAATGAATATAATTTTCTAAATGTTTTATGGATCATGGCCTACATTTTCAATGTCCTTTAAAGGACGAGTTAAATAGTACTTTTCGGTCCTAGGCCGTAAAGTTCAGTTTTACGGATCGAGCGGAGATTGTACGTCCGAGGACTGGCGAAGCCGGTATTTTTTGATACACTGTTCGCAAAAGTAAGCACTTTACCGACTATGTTTAGTCCGTAAAGTGTGGAGATCAGTCCATAAAATCACACTTTACGGACACGTGTATAAAAAATTTTATTTTATAAAAAATCGTCAAAATCTCTCTACATATCAATCAGGATTCCAATTAAAATCAGATAGTAAACAATAAAGAATAAACAATTCCATAAAATTGTGATTAAAATAAGTGCATTCGACAGGACCCATCGATCGTTAGCCAATAAACACATGCACGCCCAACGAAGAAGTAGTAGTTTTCCAATTTACTGTATGGAGAGAAGCGCATAGTATATCCTACTTAGACCTAAATAAGATTTACTAAACAGAATTCTTAATTTTCGAAAGACTATATACGACGTAGAATTCACTAAAACTTTGTTTCGTGTATTTTTTTTTAAGTTAGAGCATTTAGTGGGATATATACTCCAGCTCTTCTCTTCGTCTGATATATTGAGCAAAATTGATCTGTTTCTCGTTTATAGTCGAAGAAGTATGGAAAAAGAGAAGCAAGATAGTTCTAAACAGTATTAGATTATATTTGTAGAAACCATTTTAACCATTCGCATAGAAATCAGCATGACCTTTCAACCGAAATAATGTTTGACACGAGGTGCATCATTTGTAGGCATGCAGACCTTATCATTATTTTAATCATAGGGACGATTAATCAATTCTTAAATTAGTAGTTAATGATTTTTTCCTTGTATAGTACATTGAACACAATTTTAAAATGTAAAATTTGTTGGTTACTGATCGGTTTAGACTGTAAAACAGTCACAGTCACGTATTTCTTAAAAGTTAAAGTCGTTATTATTATCATGCTTATTAATATTATTATAGATGAGCCAAAAATGCATAATCTCGAATTCCACAAAGTTGTTGTAACGAAAGCCTCACTGCATCAAAACCCCCTTCTATATGAATTCAAAGAATATTCTTAACAACAATGTATATTATTCACATGAATAATTACTAGTTGTCATTAACATATTTAGGCTATTTTTATTTAATGATGGCCTGAGCCATCCTCCGAAGATACTTCGGCTTTCGGTTTCGCTTTTGCATTAACGGCAAGTGACGTTGGCATTTATTTGATATTTATAATTACTCTGATGGAACAAATGAAAACTATGAAATAAACACTGCGAATATATGATACACGATTCAAACACGAAATGGTTATGCTTCTTGATTTATCTCTGCACTACGCACCTCTAATTATATTATGCAACACGCGTAACGCGCCGATTTACCGTAAGGTGAATTCCTGAAATTTTGAAATTGTACTCTCGCTAGAGTAATTAAACGATTAGCGAGCTCGAACCAAATAGGAAAGAAAGGTATCTGGTCAATGCTCGACTAGTTCATCTGCATCCCACGTACGCATACAATGTGCGTATCATTAAAGCGTTGCAAGATTTCGCCTGTACTACAATTATTACCATAAATATAGATGGACCAGAACGAATCGGAAGCCTTCAGGAATTTCAAGTTCTGACTAATAATATCCAGGCATAATTGGATGACGTAACCATTCCGGAAGTTATGCTGGTCACGATTAATCAATGATCGCGGATCAAGGTAAATCCTGCCCACTCCATTCGTCCTAGATAAGAGGTTTTTTGACCGACATTCTTACTTAAATTTTACTGAATGTGTTTGCATTCATTGTTTACACGCGGATGCGAGTCCTGCACCTGTGCATGTGCGCAAACATTTTTGAGATCACTTTCACTCCCGGTATTCACGGCTGATGCTGGCTCGAGGAAGGTTGTCTCGACGTAATGCCGATCGTCGAACCGGTCAGCGTGGAGAGTCACTTCGTCACTTCGAGCAAGAGAAAGAGATAAAAGAGACAAAAACAATCTCTGCTCAAAGCGTACCGATTGAAGAGCTCAAGCGCAATTACGCTTCTTCTTTGTGATTAAATGCAAACAAATTCATTCATGTCCCAAATGATTTTCTTTAAAATGAAAGAAATAGGTGTTCTAAGTTCATTTACTTGTTTGTTTTTATAATTTAATGGGATAAATATGTCAACGTTTCATATGTGGATCATTGTGCTTCCGTGAAATACGATTTAGGATCGATGAATCAAAGCTGATATCCTTATTAGTATCGAAACATACACGTGCCGCAATTCTTGGGGCAGATTCATCCATCACTAATACAACTTGCATAAATCTCGAATAAAAGGTTCCGCAATGAATACTGACCAGAGATAATGCTAATGCTTGATTATCCTTAAATCTGTCGATGCATTTTTGAAAACATTTATAAGCAAATTATTTCGAGTTCAAACTAGACGTATTTTGGGATTTTGTTATACTTTCTCGTGACTTTTAACTTCAGCTACGTTCCTTCCACTGGCATCGGTGAGACCGATAAGGTGGCGTGCTATATTCTCAAAAGCGTAGTAATTACGACATCAGTTTCGTTAATTTACTCGAATGTGGCACAGTGTCTCGAAATCTGCGAGCATCAGCATTCAAGGTCAAATCAATCCAGATGCTCGTAGTCGCGTCACCAGTTTTGGAATTAATCTTTTCGAAATTGAGCTCTACGTTTTAATTAGCAAGAAATTCATGAAGGTTACTCTTCTCATCTGAATGAATACCTATCAGTCTTAACATCAACAAAGTATTAAGGTGTATTTAAAAAACGAGACTGATCTTTAGAATCGGTAGGAGTCGTAACTCTGATGTTAAACATTCAGTGCCAAAAATATATTTTGTGTCGTAAAGGTTATACTGAAATAAGAGTTATTGTTTGGTCTCATACATTCCATGAGATGCAAGAATCAAATCGTTAAATTAAATTTAAATTACTTAATTTCTTATTAACGTTATTGTGTGCTTAAAATGTTGTTACAACATAGTTGTGCAATAACCGAATTGGAAAAGGATGCTGCGTGGGATTCTGTAGTTGTGATGTAACGTTTACAAATGCTTAAAGGCTGTGAAAACCGTACGAGGAATAATTTACGTCATTTGACCGTTTGAGTACTTGAATACCTAGGAATGGTGATTGAAGAATAATTTTCGGATAACATGAAAGAGGTATAGTATACAAAAAAACTGGAAACGTCATTTTAGAAATGTATCTACATTAATACAAAATAACATTTTGGAAGTTTAATCATCTGAGTTTTTTATTGCAAATTATAATCGGTACCACTTTTAATTAATGATTTACTTTGACTTGTTACTGTTGTTTCCATCTTATTGTGTACACTGTAATAATCATGTTTCAATAATTTAAGTTTTGCTGATTATATGTTTTGCATTGCATCAGCTTGAATAATTCCTAAGTGTACCATTTAAAAAATTCTTCGTTATTAGAATCAAACGATATCATACCATACTGGCATATATCGTTTCTGAGTTCATTTCAAGCCAATTATATAATATCATTTATCCATCTATGTAAGCGTTAGCTGACATTCTTTTTTTTACTTCTCCGTAAATTACACAGATTTGGAAAAAAGTACATACACGTACAGACGCATTCAAATGATTCCACAGAATCCGGGTGTAAAAGTTAGTGGAATATTATTGTTACATAATATTTGATTATACTTGGGTGATAGAAATACATAACATGCCGTAAAATGCCCCGCGTACAATTGCGTAATGCGTATTTGCGGACAATTGTAAAGTACAGTACAACACGAATCACAGAAATGCACGAATCAAGCGTAATGCATTGCACTTGATAACGAATACAAAATGTGTTCATGCGTTGCAGAATTCACGGAAGGCTTCGCAGCCGGAAGAACTTGGAATCGTTAGGATAATTCGCGGACACTTAATGCAGATGCTAACTAACAAAATCACTTCTTTGCGGACGGATTTCCTATGTCGACGAAGAATTATGAAGTAATTTCTTTGAAATTACTAGATATAATAAACTTTCTTTTCTCAATCTGTCCGAAAGAAGTTTTGTCTTTCCGTCGAGCGACTAATCACGCGACGCATGCGTAGTAACGCGATGACACAAGTTATCGTTAGAAATTGTATTATATTCATTATTTTCTATTACTTTTTCGTACTTAGGATGCAGTATATACTTAGCACAAAAATGTGATTGTTTTTCACGATAGATTATTATTTATCAGTAACTTGGTCTGACTTTTGTCAACGTTGACATACTGCACTTTCCTGATCCTAGGCCAACTTTAATTGCTCAGTCTAGTAAATATTGCTGACAAAGTTGTGTTACCGAATGAAAATACTCATAGATCAAACGATCTATGAAAGATATTTGTCTTACTTGTGCGTTATTAAATCAGTTTTAAATGAAAACAAAATTTCATATCGTATATAAACATTCCAAAAAAAAAATAAAAAATAAATTGAATACAATCGTTTTTAAATTTTAATTGTTGCTTTTTCATATTAAAAATTTGTAACGGGTTTTTATTAAATATCCATAACGCAATTCCCTTGTTTTTATAAGTAATTGGTATTTAGGTTCGCCTTTTAACTGCATTTTAATTTCATTACAAATAACTCTCATTGTGGCTAGGTAACCGCAAAATAATGAATATATGTCATAAACTGCAAAAAAATAACCATAACGTCATCGCACTAGATAACAAAATTTAAAAAATTTTAGTTATGAAGAAGTTGCGAAGTAATCGAAATCCAAGGCCAGAATTAGCCCATCGTATCTCAGTTTTATACTTTTATAATTTCAGTAGATTTCGTACTTCTCTTCCTTTTAAATATAAGCTATGGATTACATTTGATATTTCCCAATATAATTAATATCATTTTCCGACATTTATCCCAGTCTCGGGTAATTACATTATTGATTATATCGATTTTTTCTTCGAAGTTCCTTTTGCCCTCCACAATTTTTCCTTATGAAACTTTTCGATCCGATACTGACGGAGGCTTTTAAAATTTACAATTTGTGAAGTTGGCCCCCGTCATTTTGAAATTCATTTTTTTTTTAGTTCAAATCAACAGAACTATTTTCAAATAGAACTACCATTATTTTTTTTCGTCAAGTGGGGGGCCAACTTCATACACATGAATTGAACAAATTAATTTCTAAGCCTTTCTTAAAATTCCGTTAATTTGACAGATGATCCATAAGTAATTATTTAGTCTATTAAGTGTCATGGGAGAACTAATGCAACTAGTAAGAATAACAACAAAGCCTGTTCAAAAAATGACCAGCAATAGCACCAAATTTTAAACTCTAAGTTAGTACCCTAAACGTAACCTCCAATTTGGATGATACGAAACAAGTATACATCAAAAATCACCCAGAAAAGAGCATTGCAACAACATCCTAACCTAACTTTTCGTAGATCATTTTATAATGACCAATTATTCTTCACTTTCTATCAAGTTGCATTCTAGACTATAGAAATATTCAGAGCTTTGGTTTTTTTCGAATAAAATAAAATTCCATTACAATTCACCGATATAGCTAGCATAAAAAAAAATTTAAAAAAAAGTTAAATTTTGCGCTAATGTAGACAAATTTAGTAACATAATTAATTTTTATAAGAGCATTCGCAGTTATGTCGAATAACTATCAAATCGACAGATTTATATTTTTTTGCACATAACGATTTTATTTCATTCTTTTTTATGTATAAATTACAACATGGTTTCTATGTATTATTTCAGCATATTAACCCATTTCGTCCCAAAGTGTCCGTTTTGTCCGTCAATGTTCAACGACGTATTACTATATATTTTCAGCCCCTAAAAGAATCGCCAAAGCCATAATCCACTATTTTCAAGGTCGCTCTATCGATTTATGCCATTTAGAAAACGGAAAGACAATGTCCTAACCCTCATTTTCTTCAATTAAAAAAAACAAAGGGTAATTTTAAGGCTATTTTTTTCAAAAAGTGCAATTTTCAATGCGAAATACACCATAAAATTCAGTGAAATGACCAAAAACAGGGCGGTCGAGGTTCATAATAAAGAGTTATGACATATACTTATTTTATTTGTTACATGTAAGGGTTGCAAAACCACCATTAACCCGTAATAGTCAAACGGACACAAAAATGATAAATTGTCGGAAAATCGTAGACTTTTTGAAAAATTTTTGTTGAACAAAAAGTTCTTAGAATCGATCAAAGAATGTGCTGAATTTTTTGAATATTTTTTGAATTTTTCAAAATCCAAAAATTGGAAAAAATTCAAAAATTCTGAAAAAAATTCAGCGTGTTCTATGATCGATTCTAAGAACTTTTTGTTCAACAAAAATTTTTCAAAAAGTCGATTTTCCGACAATTCATCATTTTTGTTTCCGTTTGACTATTACGGGTTTAGCGTGGTTTTGCAACCCTTAGATGTAACAAATAAAATAAGTATATGTCATAACTCTTTATTATGGACCTCGATCGCCCTGTTTTTGGTCATTTCACTGAATTTTATGGTGAATTTCGCATTGAAAATTGCACTTTTTTGAAAAAAATAGCCTTAAAATTACCCTATATTTTTTTTAATTGAAGAAAATGAGGGTTAGGACATTGTCTTCCCGTTTTCTAAATGGCATAAATCGATAGAGCGACCTCGAAAATAGTGGATTATGGCTCGATCAACGTTGACGGACAAAACGGATACTTTGGGACGAAATGGGTTAACGTATACGTAAAGTAGAGCGATGAAATATTTTATTAGAAACTATTTATTAAAGCATTATATTATAATTTAGACTTCGATCGTTTAATTCATGCGCAGTAACTATCTTTTGTGTATTTGAAACAATTAGTTTATATACAATGTATTTGAAGCTCAAAGGCAATTTCTCACCTCCTTATGCTCCCAAAAGAAATCCATCAATAAATACAATTTAACATGATCCTTCTACGCGGATATTTTATTGAAATAATGAGTGAGTAAATCTAATCAAAGTTGTGCTAATTGAAGTGACAAACTCAAATTAGAAGTTGTAATTAACGCCAGTGCTATCAAGGAGACGCGTCTGTACGTCAAGTACACAGGTGTGTATCGAAAAAACAACAAATAAAAAATCCGACCGAACAAAAAACCGACAGTCGAAAAACCGACAATCGAAAAGCCGACAATCCAAAAACCGACGCTTGAAAAAATAACTGTCAGCTTGTTAATGTGTCTATTATCTTGTGTGCCGGCTTTAGGAGTGTCGGAGCGACCCGGACCTATCATTTTATAAGGAGGTTCAGCCGATGATAAACAATAATTGAGAAAGATTAACATGCGTTGGACACTGTGCAGCTGATAAACGGTGATTTAATTATTTTCAACCGAGTCCCTTTTAAAGAAGCGAGTATATGTAATTTCGTTTATTATTAATTCAAAATGTCTAGAAAAGTATGTTCATAAAAAAAAGTATATGAGTCACGAATAATGTATATGCTCACTTTGAAGCGACATAATATACAAGAACATTTAACAACACTAAGACATTCAAATTTGAAAAGGTCGACCAACGTTTAATACGCTTCAAAACTGCGTAAGCTCCGTCTATTCTTCTACTCGTCTCTTTTTTTTCGGAGAGTGTGCAATTTATAATTTAATTTATTTTTAATTTACTTTTATAATTTTTTCTTGTGGCTGCATCTAAATTCAATTAATCATTGTACTTCCATCGATAATTTATGGAGATACAATTAATCTATTATGGAAGCAATTATGAGAAAAAGAGTATCAATCAAAACTAAAATCGCAAAAATAAAAAATTATTTTGTTAGTATTATGCATGAAAATTCTTGGACTTAAATTAAATGGCGATATAAGAAACGAAATTTCAGATAGATTAGAAAGAGCGCAAGATGTTATTAAACAATATGATGAATTACACGACATCGATCTTGATAGTGACGGTTTAAAAAGTATGATTGAAGATTAGGTCAGTTTGGAAAACATTAGCTGTAACTCGCCTCTTGGCATGTGTATTTGTAGCTACAATTATGTATTATGGTAGATAACATTAGTTTTATATTTGCCAATGAAGACGTTAATAACAATAAAAATAATATAGGGAAAATATTGAAAATGGCGTGGAAAGTGAAACGGCCAATTCGAAAAGTTCTGAAAAATTCGGTATAAATATAAATAAAGACACAAATGAATCTTCAACCGTAAATAATGGGCAAATAATAAGTCTTCAATCACTAAGACTTTCCTAGAAAATTTTACGTGATCGTTATAATCCTAAAAAAGCGGCGAAGTAATATGCACATGCAGAAAAAGTAAATCTATGTATATTGTCAAAAATATTAGAGCCTTAAAAATCCTTGGAGAGGCAACAGATTATTTGGATTCACTACTTATTTATATTATCGTAAACAAATTAGAGGCAATAATCTTGCGTACGTAAGAGCGAGAAATATCAATTCTCCAAAGATATCGTATTTTCAAAATTTGCTGTGATTGTTTCTACAAAAGCTGGAGTAACATTAATGAAGTACCATATAAAACGATTGGGTGGAAGTGCACATTTGTTACATGAGGAATTAACCATTCTCTTAGTTTAGATTGAGGATTATTCTAAAGCTCATGCCACTGTCCACTGATCCCAATGACGGCGAACCATTGGCACTAGCCCAGTTTCTCATTGACCAAAAATTAGCAAAAGCAGTGTGGTCGCACCTAACTGAAGTCAAGGAAAAAAGATTGTCTTGTCGTCAACGAATTCAACGACTGCAACAACACATTTCGGAGAGTTGAAACAAAAGTGCATTACAAAACTAAAAAAAAAATAACGAAATAGCGAAAATATCTGAGGCGTTGAGTCTCTGGTACTTAAAAGAATATAGGGAAAATGTTGGGTTATTTCCTGCCCCTTGCAAATGGAAGTTGGGAACAGTTGTCAATACCCATAAAGGCACCCATGACGTCTTTCCAGTAGCTTACGAGTATACTGCATCAGGCAAAAACATCAAGAACATTATCAAAGCTATACCCATTACCGGTAAAATGTACGTAAATTAATTGTTTCATTTTTATTTTGGTTTATAACAAAGTTTGTAACAGCATATATTTATAATTGATGATTGTTAATTTTGATAATTTATCATTTTATGAACAATTCTGTCTGTATCATAGGGAGAACAAAGCTGTCAATGTCCGGGGCTATGTTGAAGAATTATATTGTAAATTAAACTTTTGTTTTTGATTGTTTCTGATTTAAATCATGTGCCCTAATTACAATACATTCAGTGGGTCAAATACAATTATCGTATCAACACGTGCTATATATTTATCACCTCCTTACGCTCCTAAAAGAAAATACGCTTTAGCTATAAATACAATTTAACATCACTACTTTTATGTAAACTTTCAAGTTAATGCAATTTAACAATAAGAATAAAAGTAATTATACTTCGAAATAGAAAGGCACTGGATTATGCAACAAATTAAATAAATTGTTAATAAAATAATTTCTATTTTTAAATTGTAGCAAAATATTGCAAATCCAATTAAATTTTCCGTCCTCATTTGTTTCAAAATTGAGAAGTTGATTATTATTTTTAAACAATTGCAGTACAACAGCATATAAGATTAGAAATGCATTGAGTTTATGCAGTAGCATAAAAATTAAAAAACAAAAGAACAAAAATATGTAAGACTGATGGTTTAAGACGTCGATTATTTTAAGACGTACGGATGATGAGTCTCAGAATACGATAAGACATTGACTTTTTCATACGAATAACTTTAACGCTTCGCACGTATGCAAATGACATCTCTTTCTACAGTTATTGCCCAATCACTTACTAACCGCAATCGTTCCGATACTTAAGCGCAATCATGTTTTTCTTTTGTCGAGGCCGTAACTTTTCGCAAAAAATATCACATTAACCCGAAATCAGGCTTACTATTTCACATAGGATAAAATTAATATCCAGCCAACAAACTTCAATTACTTTTTATGTCAAATTCCTTTAATAGGAAAATAGCTTATTTCGTCGCGTACGCGAATGAAATCCAATAAATTATACAATTTACATTTCTCTGTAAACGTACAATATATTACGAATTATTATTTTAGATTGGACCAACCTTAAAATACATTTTCATCTAACAATAGACATTACTACAATACAAATGCTAAATATAATCGCAATTCTTTTTTTAACACTCGGCTTAGGACTGTCAGTGTTTTATATTTATTTATAATTATTTATAAATAAATGTAAAACACAGGCGTGTTTAAAATTATCGTCTTTAACCCTCCGGGAGTAGAACTCGATTTTGCGCCCTGTAGCGAAATCTTCGGGCGCAAATTACCAAACCCCACGCCCATCCTATTAAAAAATATCGTTTCGCTTCGCTCGTGCGATTAACTTCACAATCGTCGAAGATCTGTAGTTGCGCCCTTGTTACGTAATATACTACTTTTTTCTTTTACCACTAGGTAAAATAGAGTTTGACTTTGTAAATTTTAGATTGAAATTTCGAACATTTGATAACGAATATTGGACATGAAAGATTACCCCCTCCCCTCGCTTCCTTTTCGATGTATTCTATTGTTTAATGGCATAAATATAGTCGCTTTTAATAAATATTATAAAAAATTATCGTTTCAAAATTGCATTTTGAAGTGCATGTTACATCTCGTGGACCATCTCCAAAGACGACCTTAGAGGCAGAAAACTAATCGGTCAACGTTCGACGGGTAAACTCGTTTACCCATGAGGAATGTGCGATTTTCTCTATTTACGTAATATACCGCCGTTACCGATACACTGTGACTCACGTTATGCTCACAAATGACAACAATAGTCATATTTACGCATAAATTTATGAGTTATTGGAAAGAAATTGGCATTCAGGAAAACGAGCCGCGTTAATAAAATCGAATAGAATTACATTACTACATTATTTATGGCACGGATCAAGACCTATTTCTTTCTCACCTATTACGAATTAGAAATTTACATGGTAATCGAGTTTTCAGTTTTAATCTTCGTTGATTGACAAACTGTAAGCAAAAAGTATTTGTTTGTCGTTAACAATTAATACTTTTTCGATTATTTTAAAAATATTCACCGTAGTAACATTTTGATCAATTTTATTAACTCCTACCCTTTTCTAGCATATTATTCAGAACCTTTCATTCGTCTACCTAATATATTTTCTAGACTACATATGTTAGAAAGGTCAATACGTTTTATTTTCAGTGTTCTATGAATAAGATAGATAAAACATTGTAACAGACATATAAAGCAATCAATATAAATTTATTAAGTACACGTGTAATACAAGTAGATTTATGTGATCTGATTATTTCATACTAGAATATGTAAAAAGTCTGATTGATTCCATTAAGGATATTAAAATTGTTAATTTTGTTTATGTAATTGAACATAGGTCACCAATAATTTAGAATGCTTTTTTTCTTATAATGATTCCAGACTAAAAATTAATGTGAATAATGATTGCAAATAATCAAATTATTACCATAATCGAAGGTGATATTGATCAATGCACAATTACCTACATATGTAAGACTAACCTGGATTTGCAAATGTAAGTAATGTCTTATGTTATGGTTGACAATAATTTTAAACTTTAGTTTTTCTAAGTAAATTTTCGTTAAATTTTTAAATAATAAGTATTTATCACAATTATTACACTAAATACCAATCGGTAACT
Organism: Trichopria drosophilae; assembly: GCA_030407085.1. Lineage (NCBI taxonomy): Eukaryota > Metazoa > Arthropoda > Insecta > Hymenoptera > Diapriidae > Trichopria > Trichopria drosophilae. The sequence continues at coordinate 9,385,262 of CM059582.1, read as the reverse complement.
GCAGTATAATAATACACAAATTGAAAATATAATTTTGGGATTCAAGTAGTTTCATATGTCCTTTCAAAGAAACGAAAATCGTAAAAGAGTATTTGAGAGATCAAAAACGCACTTAACAGAACTGATCAAATAGTTTAATAACGAACACTGATGATAGATGTGTACTATATATTTTAGTTACTTTCCTTCCGTTACAAAGTCGACTAACGAGACGTTTATAAATTTGTTGTTTATTTTTTTGGATTTCTAGGTTATCTCTGACAAAGACAATTATACAGGATCCTGTCTGAGAGTCTAGTAAACGAAATACAATGTAGGTGAAATAGAAGACCGGAAATAAGCGCTGATAAATCGCGAGCAATTACCACAGCAGTTCATTGCAAAGCATTGCCATTTCATGCTCTCTCCTTTCAACATAGGTATGCAATAGATATAACTCAGTATGTCTGATTGTCAAAAAATTTGCACGTTCGAGGATCATTAGTTAATGACAAATATCGCAGACAGCAGTGATAAATTAATTAATGACAACGAGTAATAGATTTATCGGTTCGAAAATAAATGGAATTCCAGTTCTTTTGATTTGTAATAGTGACTTAAAATGCATACATTGTAATAATTTTAAAATATAATACTTGGAAATATAGATAGTTTTGCAAATCAGACAAATTTGAAGACCATAGAAATGTACAATATATGTTTCTAGAATATACACAATTTAATTAATGAAATATGCTTTCCATGATGCAGGTTCATAAAGGACATAAATTATTGGTTACGTGTCTAAATATCAGATGTCAAAATATAAAATAAGAAAATTGTATCGTCAATGTATCACCAAATTAAAATGTATTCATTAACTTAGAAATACGACCTAAAATGAGGATTAACATTAACATTTTCAACGTCAAAAATACACCGAAAATTTACCAAAAATAGAATAAAGCTGGTTTTGATTAACATTGTAAAAGTGGCAACTTTCCAAGTCATTATCTCAAAAATGTCAACAGATAGAGAAAATATAATTCCAATTGTTTTTATACATTTTTTCATTTTCTACATTTTTTGTTTGACATATTTTGCGCTCTAATGCGTGACGGAAATGATAACCATTTGTTTATAAAATTAGGCCAATTTTGGATTAAAAAATAACTTTTTCCCACTCCGATTTTTACTAATTTTGGATATGTTTTTCGAATCATTTTTTAAGTAATTATCACGTAAAAATCAGTCGTCTTGCAATGTAGTGGGCTATAAACAAATCGAGGATAAACGACTCTAAACAATGTGCAATACCTGTATTCAACATATAATCTTTCAATTATTATATTATTTTGTCCAATATTAATATCCAATATTTTGAAGTATTATATTGTGATTTTGATATTTAGCCAGCTAATTGATGATACACTACACGTATGCACCAACTAAACTATTATGGGAATTAATTTTCAAACAGCGCTTTGTAAGCATCATAAATGATATTCCTACATATTTATTCTAAAATCTGTTCATCAAAAGAGAAAGGGACACTTGATGCATTGACAATTACAATTTTATCGTCTCGTTTCATAGGAGTGTGCCACGAGATTTTCGTTATTAGTGAAAACATAAGCTTTGCGTCATTGGAAATCTTCTGTGCTTTGCGCAAGACTATGCAAATTCATCTATTCGAAGGATTTTCTTAATAACGTGTTTACTTATTAATTATCGTTTCGTTCAATCTCGTGCATTCTTTTGAGTTCGTATAAACCAAAAGATACGCAAATATAAGGTATTCATTGCGCGTAGCTTATCAAGAAGAGACCTTTGAAGATACCTTGCTCTATCTGACATTGAATTACAGATAGGGTCACCCAAGATGTGGAATTATTTTTCGACACGTTGATCTCGATAACTGCGAGGTAAGTAGTAAAACGTTTTAATAGTTTCCTTGTATACTCTAGTGTCTAGTTCGTGCATGCTACTATTTACGTAATACCTAGAACAGGTGGATACAGGACGCAGGATAATAATTGTTACATTTTTAATTTATCTCACAAAATGCTCAGGTTAATGTGACGTTAATTTTTAAGTTTATTGGTACATGTTTTTCCATACAAAGAGGATTAATTATTCTACATACAATCTCTAATACATAAAGATTAAGGTTAATCTTGGTCAAATGTCAATGCGACTTCAGAAATAAAATTCCACATAAATCTATCAAACATATTTATGCAGGAAATTGTGTCTTCAAAGAAATCATTGTCAAAACGAGTTTTGATATTTCAGTGAGGACAATTTATTGACTCATGTATTATCCACAAAAAGTTTCGATTAATCTATCAATGAACAACAAAACAGTAAATAAAATTGAAGATCTGTAAATACGAAATGAAGAAATAGAGATTGCCATGCGTAGGTAAATCATCCAGCTCCGGAATAAAAGATGGAAATGTATCAACAGCATTAACTGCCTGATTAATTAAGCATTATTCTACTGAACATCACTCATCTTGTGCATGCGAGCTTGCAATATTGGATGCGATGTAAAAATAAATAAAATGATTATTCAACGATGTTCAAAATATTAATCGTTGTTAAAATCAATTAATGCCTATGAAAACTTAATAAATGTATACAAAAGCCCATTGCAGGTGGAACTTAAAACTAGTAGTGGCAGGTTGGACGGAAATTGTTTCACTTAAATATTTACTTTAATTCACAAAATTTTATTTCATATCTATTGCTGAGTGACACACAATGGCTTCTTCAAAAAGGAATGTTATAAAAGCGAAAAATATTAATAGAATAGGAATTTGAAACAGATTTTAATTCACTTTAATAATAAGTTAATAACATTATTCTATGGAAAAAGACAATAGCAGCTGATTAATCAATTTCGTTATTATACATATAGAAATATGTTACAGTATATATTCAACGAAAAACTGTAGTAAACTAAACTAAATTTAATAAAAACTAACAAGGGTTAAAGATAACTAATTAAAAACGAAAACCAAAGAGGAAGTGAAAATTTTGAAAATTTCCTCCGCAATTCTGCCTGGCCATCGTTTTACGCCAGTCAAAAATGTCAAGGTCGTGACATTGGCTATTTAAAAAATAATTTTGAATAGTGGAATGTTCAAGCCGATTCTGAATCATTAATTAATCAGTCAACTCTGGTGAATGTATAGTTAAATAGAAAAAGAAATTTGTTTTACTCAGTTTGTTATGAGTGTGTACATAGTGAACTGAAACATAAACTTTCTTCAATTTTGTGCTAGAAACGTCATGAACAATTTAGATTCAGGTCAGTTTGTAAAACATCAACTTAGCAGCAACTCCCCTTTCGATATCACAGCATTTGTTTTAATTAATTACTGTATTTTACGTATTTGGTTATCAGTAAGCGTTTATTATTATTGTTATTATTATTATCATTACATATCATGTTGTTGCCGCAAATGTGCATTGAAAATGTCTGTAATTTATGTATTTTAAGATTTATTTATAAATGCTGGACTAAAACTATTACTTATTTCTTATTATTACACAGCCCAAATAAACATTTGAGAATTTCATGGCGCCTTATTATTTCAAGTGTGAGTCGATTCCGACAGGAGTTTTGCTCCAGAATCTAAATATGACTACCAAAATATACACTTCAAAACCCCGATTTAAAAACCAGATATTTAAAAAAGCAGACATTCAAAAACTAGACACTTCAAAAACTCGACATTTAAAAAGCAGACATTTCAAAATGCAGACATATTTTGAAAGTCTGCTTTATTAAATGTCTGGTATTTGAATTTTTGTTTTTGACAGGTTTGGTTTTTGACTGTCTGTTTTTTGAAATGTCGGATTTTTTAATATCCCGGTTTTGAAGTGTTTATTTTATGAGTTGTCAGGTTTTTTATGCGCACCCAACATATTCTATTGTCTTTGAGATATTGAAGGTGAAAACGGTCAAAAGTCAAGTTGGTCACCCAGCAAGTGTCAATTCTGATAGGATTTTAAAATAACCAACTGGACCTAGTTTTTTACTAAATTGGAGGTCAAAGGGGTCAAAAATTATGTTTTTGAACTTTTTTCATATCTATACTATTGGGTGCGGCACATAAATTCAAGAAATGCAAAATGACGTATCTAATATGCTCGATGAACGTCTTGAAATTCGAATCACTTCAAATTTGTCATCATCTTGGCTACTTTTTGAAAATAACAAAAAAAAAATGTCCTAAACCACGTTTTTGTAACCATTCGACCTTCAATACAGGCAAAAAGTATGCCCAATTCAATATTTACCGTGCATATTTGGAATCAGCACTGACTCTTACTGGTGGGGTAGCAGGAATTTTTGGCTCTGAATAGATGCTGAAAAATACCTGGAATCAAATTTTGTACTCCATTGACCTTCAATATCTCAAAAACCAGAGCCAGTTTTTTTTTGTCGATTGTATTTGGATTCTGGAGAAAAATCCTATCAGAATCGACTCTTACTTATGGGGTAACAAAATTTTGTTGTGCGGTGTTATTATTACTGAACCCGTGTTCTCCAAAGTTTATGAACTTCAATGTTGTAATTATTTGAGAAAAAACATTCCTCATTCCAAGATGCTACCTTGAAGACTTGTACCCTTTTCCATCAAGACTTTTGTACTACTAATGGCGTAATATAAAATAAAGTAAATTGTTGAGAGTGCAGATTAGCAATAACGTAAAGGAGCATTTACATGTCATCATCATGTTATGCTACCTACTATACCGATCAACATGTTGAATGATCCGAAATGGTGGTAGTATAATGAAAAACAGCGATTGTTTTTATTGTAAGTGGCAAATCTCGTATATCGTGTCAAATATAAAATTGATTCCATTAAAAACATTCTAAAATTTATCATACAGTGCCTCAGGCCACTCATGAAATACATCATTATATACTATTAGCCTTTATTAGTTGGTTTCACACTTTGATTTAATCTAGGACAATAAATATGAGGTTTATCAAATTTGGATTCAGTCCAAAACATGAAACTGTTGTATTTTTAGCAATCTTGCACAATAGTGGTCTGGCTGATATAAAATAAATAACTAATAAGGAAACACTCACTATGTTTGAGCTTGCCGCGCTTCGGGATCAGTAGGTTGAGCGGCTTGGGAATCTTGTCCACGGGGATGGGTTTGTCAGGATTCGGACGAACACCGAAAAGTGCGTTCCTACCGACCTTCATGTATTGGCGACCCATCCTGGTTGGGGATCCATCCCCAAACAACGATGCTAAAAATTTCATTGTCCCGATTTTGATGTTTAATGTCGGGTGTCGGAAAATACGCCGCCGACCCACCCACCCGAACTTTCGCGGCTATCAATGTTCGGTCTTCAGTTCCATTAGTGCTGGCAACCCGTTTCCATTTGCATATGAACTTTACCTCCAAGTGCTGATTTCACTTTACTGTCGCCGTTTTTACGTGACCTCGCCCAACATTATCGTATTAGCGAGTGCCCGTTTCCTCCTTTTTCAATCTCAGGGGCTGCCTTTTTGGTTCCACTTCGTAGCTCTCTGGGCCAAGTTTAACGTCACTCCGATACTTTCACCGCAATGGTTGACGTCCTTGTCAGCATACGTTCTTAGATGCAATCTGAAACATGCAAAAAGTAATTTTTTGCCTTTGAGGATGAACGTTTTTTTTAAACAGAAGCAGAGAAGGGGACTGGTCGAGCGAGACCGAATAATATTCCATGCGAGAAGTAGTATCGTTGACTTTTTCACGACAAGTTTTATGACAGCTATGTATAAAAAAATCATATTCCCGTCATTTTAATAAAGCATGCATAAGTATTATGCCATTCGATCCTGTTTCCTAAAATTGGTATTAATAGTTGCAGATATAAATATGGGGCTGCTGATATAAACGCGAAAAGACCGGAGACAGCATATTACTTTTGAAAGACGTTTGTCGTTATTAATTAAGCTTTAAGTATCGACAAGAATTTCTGGGTGAAGTTGTAAAGAACAGCTTCTGCATTCTGTTTCTCATTTACTTTTATTCTAAATAATAGAATGTCAAATCGGTGTTCGTCCCTCTTTTGTTGAGCGGTTTCAGACCTAACAAAAAACTGATTTAAATAAACTCATCATTTCGACCGAAAATCCCTTCCTTATATTCCATATTTTAGATGTAACATAGCACAGACTTTTTTCTGCTTTTATGTAATTATCCGCAAATTACTCTTTTAATTTATATACTCAAAACGAGTCGTATCAAATATTTTAAATGCATCCGCCTAAATAACTTTCATCTCTGTGAAAAGAAGATACAAATTCGCCACATGCATTACTGGTTTTTAACTATTTCTAGGAATAAATTTATTACATTTTTTTGTAGATTCTGGGTACTAGTTTAGTATGCGAAAGCATTTCACATATTCTATTGGCCAATAAAATGGCTACCGATCCATGATAAAGACGACCCATTTCGTGTTTAAAAATGAATGCCGATTTCAAGACGAGTGAAAATAAAATCTTTAATCGTAGGCTGCAATGACTGGGACTACAAAATTATAGGTTGCCATTTAGGCGGTTCTCCATCTGGGCATCTATTTTTTCCTGTAAATGAATCACCTCACTTGTTAACACTCGAAATATTCGTCCGATGCGAAATCGGCTTTCCCCAAAATGTCGCATAAGAAACTAATTTATATCCGCCATAGGTTAAAATTATCTTTGTTTTTCATAACTTGCACTAAGAAGTTCAATTATTGATCGCATTATGCGTAATCCAGATTTTTTTCTTGGCAGCAGTACTTATGCTAAGTAAATTTTTTTGTATCGCGCGATTCTTTAAACTGTCATTTTCCCACGAGCGTAATAGTTGCGCGGTTAACGCGACTTCCGCGTACTATTTTCTGTGCCGTCGCACATAAGCTTTCCTCCAATTAAAAAAAAGGCTAATGGAATGTAGTTGAAGAACATTATTTATCCAATTTGTCATAGGTTTTAAAAAATATACATAACCTTAATATGGTACTTTGATGTAACCCAATTACGCAAATTAAATTTCATTTTATTTTATTAAAATTGGAGACAAAGTGGATGAGTTCGGTATGCAAAGAAAGTTGATAAAGCATGAATAGAAATATTTATCATAACCAATAATTATATGGTAACCATTTAGTAAAAAAAAAAAATAAAAAAATAAAAATGCTTATTATGGCACCGAACCAGTTTTCACAGACTGATACACACAAATTGAGTAATTAATGTAAGTACTACAACCTGCGTTATTAATATACGAATGCAGACATTTTCTTCATAAAATCATATAAAAAATAATTAAAATAATTTATCGCGTCGACATTGAAATAATCGTGGTAACTCGTGGTAAATAAATCTTCATAAACGGAAGTACGCAGTAATGGAAAATCTCAAATTTGAAAATATGTTTCATTTATCGACGTATCGTGGAACGTACTAACGCTCGGAAAATCCTGGAGGTTACACGCAATCAAGTGCGTAAATTAAACAAAAAAACCGCTTAAGCGTTAGCTTGCGTGCTAAGAGGAATTTGAAAAATATTTCCGAATATGCAAATAATGAATTATGACGCAATACGTTATTCAGGCAAAAATATACGTAATAACAGCGAAATATAAACTTTCTCTGGCGAATCGGTACGGAAATTTCAATCAGACTAGATTGAAAAACAAAATAATTGACCGCTCGTTATGTCACATAGTCATTCCACAAATTATCTTCCTCTAATGCGAAAGGTTGAATCGGCCGTTGAGATTCGTATTTTTTTTTTGTAAAAAGAATACCGCGTTACGTGGATCGATTCCGAATGGTGAAACCTATGTTCAATTGTAAGATGTTACTCTAGGCTTGGAGTGAAATTTATAAAATGAACATAAACTTCGCATGATAGACTGATATGCCATAACCTGCAGAGCAATGATCGATTTACTCAATTTACTAGTATGATGTGATCTCGAGGAGCACTTACTGTAAAAGAAGCGACTAATAAATCAGTAACTTGGGTTTTAACGCAGTTTTAATAAAATTTCCTTAAAAGGCGCATGGAAGGTGATAACTAGCGATAAAAGAATTACTCTCATTATGGCATGAACGAAATTAATATAATTCGTAATTAATAAAATTGCCTCACAATTATCTTGTCACGTATTGATTAATCTCTGGTTTATTGCAATTCTGACATTTTCACTTTCACTAGTCTGTGTCCTGCAATATTGATACTGCTAGAGTTTATTATATTGCTTGTGAGTGAACATCCGTATATTTCGAAACTAAAAATTCTACTTTTATGACAGATTCGAGACAAGTAGCATCTTACCAAATGGACTAGCCAAAGGTGCAATTGCTAAATGCCATGAATCAATTGTCACTAATATAATTACCAATCATCACGGATTCACGTAAAAATATGCAGTAAAAGCTAAGAAATTTAGAAAATTGCAAATCATTTTGATTCTTGAACACAATGAATAGTACGCGCTCTTTTTTCGGACAGTTGTCTTTATAAGATTTCGACGTAAAGGTAATTTACCTATATTTTTTACAAATCTGTTTCTATTGATTACACGTCAATGACTACACACGTAATAAATCACTTGTAACTGCCAAAGATGTAATTAAAATTGAGTTGATCTTTTTCAGTTGGAATATAAACGTAGGACAATAAAACGACAAGCAATTATCTTTTTATCGATATGCATAATTTCAGATATTCCGATTGACATGATACTCTGGATTTAATGCAAAATATTTATGTTTCAAATTTTCCTATTATGAATTAAATTTTGTGCAATACGAAATAATTCCATTCACAAGACGATAATCGTTCATGTAAGTAATGTCTAATCTAAGGAAGAAAAAAATTCACATTTATATTCATGTCGTACCGATTTTCATTTCAGCCTTACGACGATTTACGCCTTTAAAAAAGTCTGTGAGGACCTTGATCGTTGTGAAAATAACTTAACCTATTAAATTTTTCTGGCTTTGCAAAATTCAATAAATTAAAGGAGTCTTTGGATTGTCAACGTGATTGCTTAAGATCTTCAGACATATTTAACGGTAGTTCTATAGCGACGGCATAGTGGCTCCCGTGCATGTAGATTTCGACATTAATGATTAATCTCCTCGGAACTTGACGTACACTCCGCGGTCAACCGTGTCATTATTTCCTTTTCTTGTAATTTTGATTCATTAAGTAAAGAGATTTTAGTCAGTGGAAAAACATGAATGAAAATGTATTTCTGACGACTCGTGCGTAGAATAAATGTCTAGATTATCATTGTTCAGGTTCTATTGCACACCGTAAAAAAATTTCCTGTAACGGGATTTTTCCACATTCCAAAAAATAAAATAAATATGTAGAAATTTGCCAATATGGGAATGGGATTTTCCCACAATAGTAGACAAACAGAATAGCCTCAATTGGTATGTGTTAAAATAAAAAGGAAACAATATTTCTCAAACATTGTATCTCAATAAAAGTGTCTTTGAAATGAACTAGGTTGGGCACAAATCCCAAAATCAAGTCACATTTGCAATAAGTAACTGAAATGTGCCAAGGAGGGGAGAGGGACATCGCGATTTATATTGCCTGATATCGCTTTTTTTTATAATGAATATCTAAATTACGGATGGTTCATTGTAATGAAAATGTGCTCAACTTCATTTTTAAAATATCAATATGAATTTGAACTCTTTATAACATTTCTCTTAAATTAACCATATCCATAAGAAAAATTATAATAAAGAGAATGGAAAATTGAAGATAAGATCCCAAATAGATTAATTACTTACAATAAAAGAACGTTTCCAGTAGAAATATGAAACATATTCGGTGTGGTGCACTATCAACATTACAAACATTTCAAAAATGTAGAAGAATGTTCTGAACATCAGAAATCGATACTTTAATAGGCAGAAAATTTTTAAAAATAATTACTGGATCATGACGAGAAAAACTAAGTTCTATGCGTTACAAATAAATCTATGGAAACAAAAAAAAAAAAGAAAAACTGATTTATTATTTACTACTTTGGACGAAATTAAATTTAGGTATGTTGAACGATTATTACAACGATTTATTTAATTTATTACTAAAACGGAAGAGACGTTTATTATATAATTAGTACCTAACTCTTATAAAGCTGGAATAAATCTCTAAATGTCTAAACAGTACCTATAATTTTTTCCATTTATTTTTCATCGTAATTGTAAATGCTGACGGCTACTTTATATAATAAAAAGTCACTGGCACAAATATTATAAATTTGGTATTTATTTAGAAATTTGCAATAAAAAGTTGTTTTTCTTGTAGCATTATCTTAACAGCATACTACAAACAAAATCTTTTACTAAGCCAAATTGAATATAAGCACGCCTGAAATAGAACTGCTAGTTTGTTACATGGATATTCTCTTACAGAAATGATCTAAGCGTAGTACAATATGATTTATTTAAATTGTTGATAAAACGACAAAAAGAATATGGATTATAAGCAACCTTCGTGATACAAAAGAAATCATAGCTTTACTTCGAAAACGTTAAAAATGTTATTTCAACTAGTCACATCGAAAACTTATTTCTTAACACAAAATTTATTATTAAATGAAGAAAATTTTAGTAATTCTTTCAATATTTCACTTCAAAATCGACATAATGACAGGCCCAAAAATAGTAAACTCCCAATGGGAACCATTAATTTTGCAGCTTCTACAATGAAAATTACGATATCGTTGCACTTTTGGTATCTTCGATTAAAGTCGTATAATTTACTAAGCCTGAATTATAATCCGAAGAATGTTAAATAACGAAATGCTTCGAAAATGAAAAGATTTAGATTAAAGTGAATTAATGAATATCGAAATAGGAAGAAAATAGTATTAATTTAAAATATAATAAAGATACAATTGTATATCGCACGTCAAAGATAAAATGTAAACAAGCAGAAGGCATGTGTCTTAAGATCATCGTTCCTATGGTATATCGTTCGCCGGTCATAAAGAATTACAAAAAGTTAAGAAATTGAGATTAAAATTTATATTTTTAATACTCCGGGAGTATAACTTGATTTTACGCCCTGCCGTGAAACCGTCGGACTTAAAGTATCGAGGACCATCTTCGCTTTGCTCGTGCGACAAACGTTGTTACATAATTTGTTATTATATTTTTATGGATTCTCAAAAAATTTCTTAAAAAAAAAACATGTGTGATCAAATTATATATAGCAAAATATAAAGGTGCGTTTGCCTCTATCGTTCCGACTATTTTCAATGCTCTTCCGTTAAGTTTGCGAAAATTAGTAGAGCTTCCGTTAATTTTTGTACATAAAGTTAGAGATTTTTATTTGAAGCGCTGTAAATAATAAATTCGATAATGAAGTCACTATGCAATGTTTCTTATGTATCATTAATTTCAAATTATTTGATTTTTATTACAAACCAGCGGATCATATCTCATATTTATATGCGTGTACTTTAATGTATGTTTTTTTTTTGTTTTTACTGTTACCATTTTGTATTTTTACCGTATGTGTACCTGAGTAACTTTGAATGTACCACACCCGTTGAGGTCAGTCTGTAAAACAGCATCAGCTGTGGCTCGCCTTTTGGCATATCTGTTTATATGTATATTTATTGTTTGTAACTATTTTAATAAGGCCAATAAAGTCGTAATAATAATAATAATAATAAATTCAAATAATAACTTGATTATGACAATTATTTTCACAAATATTTAACTTCAAAACTATGAGATTTTTTAAAAAAGGTCTAAGATCAAAATATTCCTAGAATGAATCGAGAAATATACTCATAATAACAATTTTCCCTGATTTTGTAAATGATAATTTAAGACATTTTTTATTTCAATTATTTAAAAAAAAATATTTATGAAAAATTCTCTAAAAAAATGTTGGTCCATTCTATGAGAAATTTTAAACATTTCTTTGTCGTTTGCAATTTCCTTTGTGTCAATTTTTCAAATGGTTCATAGTTTTCGAGGAGGGGAATTATATTTATTATAGTTTTGGATTATTTTTTCATAGCAAAACAATGAACTTTAGCCAAAAACTTACAAAAAAAAACAAAAAATACTAAGAATACAAAGAAAGTCCATTTTTTCAGTATTTTTCGTAGATGTTTGAAATGTTTAAAAATAAATTAAATTAAAAAATATAAAAAACCTGAAAAATTCAAAAATATTCCTGCATGAATTCTAAGAATATTTCTTTCCTAGCATTTTTTTTAAGAAGCTTATAAAATTGTAGTTAGAAATGTTTAAATTTTTCAAACAAAATGGGTTAAAAAAGTAAAATTTGTTCGTAAAATTCAAATATTTTCTTCGCTTTTCTTCACGGTTTGAATCGAATCCCAATGTTCTGATAGTCAAAAATGTTAATGAAAATAAATTGTTGACAATTTTTGCAAATTTCACGTAATATTTGAATTCTTAATGACTGAAACTCAATTTTGACCTCTGAATCTTGAAGAGCAATCTCGAACATAATAGTATGTATTTTTTAAACTTGAAAATACTTGATTGAAATTGAAGTGACAAAAATTCTTGGTGTTAATGGGTTATGCAACGGCAATATTTAAAAAAAAGTTTGCAGATAATGAAAAATGAATTCGTAAACTTATACAAAAAAATCGGATCCCCGTTAATAGGTTGTTAGGTTAGGAATAATCACTTTTTAAGGTGACAGGTTTGTTTAACCTTTAAAAAATGATATTTTTCTACATAGCAGTGGAAATGATGGATTTAATTTAGTTAAGTCGAACTTGTCTCAAAACTCATTCTTGACTTTTTCTAGATCATATAAAGTAAATGTTATATCATAATAAAGTACTAATTTATATTTGAACTAAATAAGAATCGTTCTTGATCAATATAAACAGAATATCCATTACATATCATATTGTTGACTATATAAAACAAATTATTATTTGATATATATGTATTATTGATTATATATAAAACACGATTCATGCTCAACAACGTTCCTTTAAAATTTCCTTAATGAAGACGAAGACACTTAAACAATGGTAAATCATGAAAAGCACATGAAAAGTATATATACAGAGCATATGTAATATTCCATACGAAGGTGAGAAACTTAATTATTGGGTCTGCAGGGAACTGTTGGTAAACTTAATTCTTAATGCGGTCCACGACCTTCATATTATTGCGAATCGCATTATGTAACGGCTCGATAAACACGTTTTCATAAGAAAATGTGCAACATTATGATTTTAGCGTAGTTTAAAGTATTAATGGAGTAAGTCGCGTTCAGGTACTAATGACGATAATAATAATTAAAATGAACGCGCAATTATATATGCACTTTGTAATTTACAATGGATGATAAATGACGTTCCTTTTAGAAAGTATTTTGTATTATATTTCCTTAGGTAAATATCAATTATTATTTAATTATGCTATTTTTATTTTTGGGAGTTTCGTAGTTACTTTTGTTATCTAATTCTGAAGTAACTATTGACTTATATGTTCCGATAAATATTTTACTTCAGTAAATAGACTACATTCTGCAAACGATGATTTCTTACGAATTCGCGATTAAGCGTTTTTCATAAATAATTTTTAAATAATTCTATCAGAAGCATATACATAGCATATGGTGTAATTTTATAACTAAGAAAGGAAATTCTTAACTTAAAACAAAGTTTAGTTAATATAAAATTGGTTGAAACGTTATGTCACTTACATATTATATGATCCTATTTAACGAGATTCAGTAACTGATATAGAATGCAAGGTTGGATATGATCATTTAAATATTGTGGTATTTTAGTTATTTGAGAACAGACTGCATGGGGGCAGTAACACCAAGGATGTAACTTAGAGTCCCACACAATGATTAAAACTATTTTACAAGATTCTTTAAGATATATTGTCACGCTTCCCATACTGGGAACCAACCAGGGTTTCCATCCAAACACTGTTCGGGCGAACCCGAATGCAATTAGGCCATAAATACGTCTAATAAATAATTAATTGGTCGGGGAACCAAATCCAAAACCCCGAAAGGCTAAAATTTTGATATTGCGTGTGTCTAAGGTATTTTAAATTGCTTTCATTTTGCAAAATTTTCAAAGACAAAGTGAAGAAAATCACGCTGGAGCCATGCTATATTGAAATTTTGGCCAATTAATTTTAACTATTATAAGAAGTCACTTAAGTAGAATCTTGAACCGGGCTCTGATTATATATCAACCGGGTTACTTTGGTTTTATCCAGGCTTGCCACTCTTCCTTGACTACAGCCTGATCAGGTTTGACATAGAGACCGAGCTATGACCAGAACCCGACTAGGTTAGCCCAGTTGTATTCGGAAGCCGAATGGATCGGGCTAACCCGATTGAATTCCAGTCAGAATTCAGATCCAATTTTTAATCGGATTAACCAGCCTAGATCCTAGCTGGGACCTTATTTCTATTTGGGTCAAATCAGGCCATTTTGTACACCAATTTCATATAAGCAATAGAGCAAACTCGTCTTGTGGAGTGTTGAACGTGTTACAGCTGGCCGGGTTACCTGACGTGCTTTTGGAATTTATCGGGGCTGCCTGTTACAATTCTCAATCCTCAAACCCGATTGAATTACAAACAATGAACTCTCTATGTTCAGATGGCTGACCGGGACATGATAGGATCCAGCCAGGTTAACCTATTTGTAATCGGAACCTAAGCGGTACATCAGATAGGATCCCAACCGGACTAACCCAGCTAGATTCGGTTTGGAGCCCTGTTTCTAATTAGGTTAAATTATTCCCGAATATTTCTTTACCATTTTTTCAAGTAATGACAATAAAATCGTGCAAACGGTTAGCATCTGAACATCAGGAGCGTTTAAAAAATTGGACAAATTTTGAGTGTAATTGAAAGAGTTTCGTAAATGGGTACAAGTTCAGGATTGCTGCAACGAATGTAACATTGGCAGCGAAGACCATTTTCATCGAGGGATGCAACCTTTTTGTAACAGACCGATTTTAGGCAAATCTAAAAGTTCGCGCCAGTTACGTTACGGCTGGCAGAGATCGAGAATCGGTGCTACGAAGATGTAGTTCGATCCACACTTAATTGATACGTCACGGTGAAGCCTTGGCAGTGGTTTTCATGGTGAGTGCACTTATCACCGTTATTATTTGGTATTTTCTCTTGCGGTCAAAGTGGCTACCATTCTGCGAAGGTCGATTCTAAACGTATAACAATGACTGGGTTCAACGACAGTTTTGTAAGGAACGTGTAACCTTTGACCAAGTGGCACAGTTTCCCGATGAATATGGTAATCGTCTGGTCCAGGAATATAACGTGCTGCAATTGATATTCAACATAGCATGTTTTTTTTTGTACTGGTACCATCAGATGTTAAAAAAAAATTTTCTTATCTATAGTGGTTTACTTGAATTAAGATAAGGGCCCTGTAATTAAATATATCACAGAAAAATGAGAGACTTTTCCTTTAGTTTCACTGTAATTGATCAATTCAATCGATTCAAATTTGTTACAAACTATACACATTCTGGGGATACATTTGTTATAAAATGTTTTTTTTTAGTTGTTTTCAATTCAAATTATCGTCTCCAATTTATTTTAGTAAAGGTGACCATAATATTTTAATTCTGAAAATTTATCATCCATGCCAATCATTTCCAGGCCGATTTTCCGTACACCAATAAGCAAATTTTCATTTTTAAGATTTTCTTTTTTCTATACACAACCTCATTCATGAAGGATATTCCAAATTTTGAAATTTTGAAAACTTATATAAAAAGTTCGTCCACAGCCAAAGCAGTCTTATCATCGCAAAATTTAATAAATATCAAAGGAAATAAGAAAAACAAAGTAAAAAATGTACATAAAATGGAATGTATGCCATTAACTTTTTAAGGTATTCAAACAAATTTTAAAGCATTGGGCAATGTAAAAAATGAATTTCCATTAATTTGTTCATTATCATTAGTATGTAAAAATGACACTTACAATTCGGAATGCTCACTTCTATACTTAATGTACGGTAATGGATTTTTTTAAGCATCCCGTAACGATATGTAATCATGTAGACTTAAAACTTAATTTCAGTGTCGTTGTAAAAACAGTATTCGAAAAACTTATTTTGATATGATAATAATTACATTTTTGCCGTTAATTCAATTCTTTACATTTTATAAATACTAATATATTTTTATTAATATGAAATTTTCTATATAAACTGTTAATGTGCTGGAGGAACCACTACAAATATAACATCTTCATCAATATACGCAAGCACAATTTAAAGAGAGAAACACTTGTGCAACACTGCTTTATAATGCAGCAATAAGTAAATGGAGATTCGAATCGCGTTATATATGACATATATACGACTATAGTTTTGGGGAAGGAAAGCATAACGAAAAAATCTATAGAAAACAGACTTACAAGTTTACAACATGAGGTAATATTTATGAATAATGCAATATGCTACAGGATACGGGAGCACTCAACATGCAATACTTATTCATTTAGGAAATGTGCATTATTTTGTGTCGCAGGAAATATAGATTTTCTAGTACGTTTGAATGATTTAAAATACGAAAGACTATGTCCGCTTTATATTACCATTAAACTGATGTAGGACAAGATCTTTCATTTGCAGTATATATTAGGAGGCCGTGTTATAAATTTTGCCACTTGTTATACCACGATTCTAAAATTGCTATTAAATTCTAGAAAATTAACGATACAATTAAATAAAAAATCAGAAAAAGAAGAGTCTGAAGTATGTACATAAAAAAATTTCAATTTATCAACAAATGCTATTTCCAGTAGAGACAACAAGGGAATTTATGAAAATTATTTTAACACAGCTACAAGTAGAAATCGTGCAAATGTAAAAACAAAATATAAAAAGTTTTGTTAATTATGATTGATAACCTATTAGAAATTTCAGATTTACAATTCAGATATTTTTCCTGTTTTGTTATGCAGTAAAAATGTACTTGTACTTTTTATTTTTAATTTGAACATGCAATGAAATACGAACCATACACAATTTGAAA
Source organism: Trichopria drosophilae (assembly GCA_030407085.1). Taxonomy (NCBI): domain Eukaryota; kingdom Metazoa; phylum Arthropoda; class Insecta; order Hymenoptera; family Diapriidae; genus Trichopria; species Trichopria drosophilae. Next base: position 9,368,184 of record CM059582.1, on the reverse strand, counting down.
TAATTTAATGTATAACTTTATGAAAATTTATGACCATTCACTTTCAGTAGGAATTGCATAGTATAATAATGTGGCATGATATATTGTCAAATAAAACTGATTACTAAATTAATAGTAGCAGTTTTCTAATTAATATTTCTTCTAAATATTGTTTATATCTAAATTAAATTTTCAAATACACCAAGTAAAAATATTAGATAATTTGTATAGGCTACATGTCAAAGGTTTTTCCAATTTTAATGAGTGATTTTTACTTTCTTCATATCCAAATGTTGAGCTACATAACACTACTCCTACACTTATGTAATGTAAATGAACTGTTAACCTCGGGTAACCTGACGTACTGCCATCACGAACTTTTACCCTGCTACAGCATACAAAATAGCATGGAAACATCAGTAATATGCAGATAGGTCTGAACAAATTGTTATAAGAAATTTGACATACAATTTTGAAAAATTATAATGTACCAAATCCTAATTACTTATGAAAAATAAACAGTTTCTTTATTATACTGCAACACAGAATTTTATTATACTTTAAGTATGATATACTACCATTTATTAAAATACTTTTACAATCAAGAGGGATAGCAAGATCAAGATCCATAGTTCGACCTCTTTTGTAAAAATGTAAATTCTGATGATATTGCTATTCGTTTTACCCACTTGAATTCCATATTCATCCAAGCTTTTATTGCATTTACTTCTTACATAAGACATCGTAATTAACGATTTGTGTACAGTAAACATTGCCTGAAATTTTTATTTTGATAGCTGATATTTTCTTTTATTGCGTACAAGAGCCGATATTTCAACAATGGCGAAACGTAAAATGTCAAGCACAATATGGTCGGCACGGCTTTTTCTTTCGAAGTAAGCGAAACTCGTTTGTCTCGCTACATTACATACTGCGAAACACCTGATGCGTGTCTATTTTTTTACGAAAGGCGACCAAAACCTGCCCATTATACATTATTCTCAGAAATTTGGCAATTGCTAAAATTTCAGCTATAAATTTTAGAGAGACAGGATTGATTCACGCTGAAATATCCGATGAAGACGAATTTTGTAGCAGGTAAAGCAATTTTATGAAGTGTAATTCTTGGATTGCATTTAGTCATTTTGAAATTTTAATACAAAAAAAATTATCGTTATTGACATGATGAAAAAGTAAGGACGATATCAATGTGCTATATACAATAATAAATAAGATCTTTTTATAAAAGATTCTCAATTTTCTGATGTAAATAGACTGGTTCAAAATATTACTAGTTTTCAATTAGTTTAATCTAATTTACATCGGGGTTCACTAATAATGTAATATTTTTATGTTATTGACAGATTTAAAAATGACATAATTATACACGACTTATTCTTTGCAATTTAGTAATTTTTTTTTTGCATGACGTTTCGACTAACTAGGATCCATTTTCAACTGGTAACATTGAATTTCTATAAATCATGATTCAATGGCTATGAACTAAATTTTAAATAATCTAGAGTTTGCGGAATGAATATTAGTGTGGTCAAGCACATATAATGATTTGATATTCTAACAAAATTCCCAGAATATTTCAATCGACATCAATAACATTACGTTAATAATCAGTTATTGCATGTCATTACTTTTCTACGACGAATGTAGTAACTGTGGATGATCGCTGTATTAGAACATTTTCACTGAAGAATGGTAAAAGGTCCCTGATATTTATACTAATGAAACCACAAAGTGAAATCGCTAAAACTTCTTATAAATAGAAATCGAATGACAGTAAAGTCCATAATTTTTATTTAAATTTTAGTTTGGTTCATTTAATAGCGTCAACAGTAAATCAATATTTGAACTATTTTCTGAAAGGTATATTATTATGAAATGAAACATTATTATTACGGGACTGCAAATTACGGTAATAAAATAAATTAGAGCTTGTCGGTATTTCTATTAATAGATACATATGAGGTTTTAGGGAAAGAGACATACTTGTTGACAACTAATGACAACTAAATTAGCTCTGAGGAAAAACTTGCTATGCAGAATGAATAATTTTCTAGCCGTAACATTTCATGTCAAAACCACATGATGAAGTTATCTACATAACCCACCGAGCATGGGTAATTCACTTGCCATAGCCTATGGAATACACAAAAACGAATTTGAATTCTACATTTCAGTCGTATCAAAATCTTCTTCTCTGTTTCCGGTAAATTTAAAGAAAAAATAACATAAATAGAAAAACTTGGTCATTGGACTCCTTTATATTACGAATTAAAATACTTTACATTTTTTTAGAATTTCCACGTTACCACTGCCATATAAGACTTTTTAGAATGTAAGCCAAATGGACGAGATAAATTTTGAATTTGTATTGTCTGCTTTCCATTCTGTAGCAAATACCTGAACGACTTGAATGTATCAACGGAGATGAATCAAGTGATAAATGAAGAAAAGGATTCCGGTTAGGGAATTAAGTTAGTGATTAAAATGTATTAAAGTTATTCGAATTAGTCTATTTAAGATGTAAGTTATTTAAAAAACGAAATTAACTTAAATGATTTCATAGATATTGTCTTTATTCTTTTATTACTATTATATAAAAATGAACATTACTTTCCAATAAGTCAATGAATTCTTATACCACAAATTATCGAATTAATTCTGCATTTTCTGGAGACAAAAATCAAGATAAATGTTATATTAATGCACAAGAAAATTGATACCCCTTCCTCAGCAATCTCAAATATTCTAATAAATTGAAAGAAGATAATACGTAATTGAAAAGTTTGTATTCGATGTTTAGACTTTAGAAAGTATTATTGAAGGAATGTAATAAATTTAATAAAGAAAATAATCAATGTTATCTTTGGGCAGTATAAATTAAAGTTGCCAAAGCCTGAAACGAAGTTCTAATTCTGGAGAACGATGATTTACATTCAATAATCATTCGGTGAATTTTTTTAGGTTGTACTAAAATTCTTTTACTTCGTGGACTACGACAGTAATGAAGACGAAAAGAAAATAGTACTCAACAAGAGTTTCTTCACAAAGAAAAACATTGCGCTCAAGGTCCAACGATACTTTTTAATCAGATTTCGTAACACCCCATGAAAAATACGATTTCGGGCTCCGAAATTTTGCAACGTAATACTGTTTCTCGTATAAAGTAAAGTGATAGGGTACTTGATTTGCTATTTACATTTTATTTCTCTGAAAAAGATATTTAACGAAGGCATGAAAGGATCGCGTTCGACTGGTCCCCTCGACCAATGTAAGAAACCGGCAAATTCTCAAAGAGTAATATTTATATTTGACTTACATAATATCGGCGGACCCTCCTCAACATCAGGCAGCAGGATTTGTTAACTGTTCAGTAATATCCCATCGGCCTTTATGTAATCCGTACATAAGGATAGTAATGGTGACGTTCCTGGTGACTTTTCTGAGTTGATGCAGCGTGTTTGACGTGCGGCACACATCTTCTATTCATGCCGCACTCATTGATGCACACCTATAGTCAATAGAACACATCGACTTCTAGCCACAACCAGGCCACAAGTAGCTTTTTCCCAGTGATTGTCTCGGTTTTCTATCTTGAGGGAAAACTTGGAAATGTCACTCGCGCACTCCCGAGTACCAGCCGCGTCCACCGGTTCCTGTGGCAGAGGATGATCAACCCCACAAATTTCAATGAAATGGGGGTGATTTTAGAGCCATTGTTTTCATTAGGGAAATTAACGGATTTTCTTGGGACGCACAGGGTCCTGATCACGATCGCGCAAGAAACCGAGAGATAGTGAATTGGTAGTTCAGTGGACCACGGGCTGGCAGCAGCAATCACCAACTCGGATACTCACCGAACGACCGCGTGGTAGGGAATGGTAAAACGGCCTCAACGGGAGATTGTCGAGTGGCCGGTGCTCGTGGGTCTCCCCCACGGTTCCCTGGGTCTCGCACGTGTACGTATTGTTCCACTGCCCTCCCAGTATCAGATTATTTTGAAAATATGGTTTTTGAACCTCTTTTGAATGGTTAAGCCAGTCCTGAATAATGTCATTCCATTACAAATACAGAGCCATTAGCCAGTAGCCAAATTAGATAAATTGTCACACACTTTCTAGCCTATTACACTTGAAACCAGAAAGAAGATTGTCCAGGAAATCCATTACAGAATGATTCTGAAAAGTTTGCTGTACTACTATTGATGGAGCTCATGTATCTTTCAGATGAAAACATTTTTTCGCTAGTTTAAAATTCTCTTATCTTGTCAACAGATATTATGAATGTCAGAATATTTACACTTGACATACATTTATAATAATAAAGAAGATAGTAGCTTGCTTTTAGTGTGACCAAACTCATGAAACTGCTTCGACTGGCAATTTGTATAGTGTAATAAATTCATTGCACCCCTGCTCGATCAGTACTCGTTTGTTATGTTACCAAAAGAATAGCTGATTTGCCTTCCAAAGAAAACATGGCATAAAGCAATGATTAATACTTATCATCATAACTTAATATTCATATTATGTCTAAGTTAGTAAGTGGGTTACATGAATGATATAGTTGACTGGTATGTTGTAATAATTGTCTGAGAGATGAGTTTCTCAGTTTATCTGAGAGTTTTATACATCAAACTTTCTGACAATGTCGAATATTGATGAAGAGATATTGATGAAGTGAAGTGAGCAAATTGTTTTCTTCTTTAGATAGACCTATATAATCATAATTTGTTCAATTCTAAACCCTCTGTATCCTCTTCCTACAAAATTTGGATCCGTCGAAATCAAGAGTACTCATACAATTATTTTAGGGCGTATTTTGATTAATTAACTTATCTATAGCTGTAAAATTATTTTGAATATCACTATGCTGAAAGCGCCAATTTGTATTTGACACTTCAAAGTTGCATATTTTGGTCACACTTGACACCAAAAGCCATCGATAAAAAGTAGGGAAGTGGTTGCTTACCCCGGATCTTCAACGTTAATGGTGCAGAGTGATATCGATATTGACTCCCAAAGATAAGGTTGGCTGTAATTATCTTCAATTGTAGCCATTCAACGTGGGATACTCAAGTAATTTCGGGCGATGTTACAAAATAGCGACGATGGCGATGACAAAGATAATGACACTGGGTAATCACTCATTTGCGAATTGCCAATAATTTCATACATCCTCTTCATTCGTCATTATAAACACTACCAGAAAACAGCAAACTACATATTTTCCGCACAATTCAAGAAACATTAGTCTTTGACCAAAATTTCGAGTTAAGTGCTGCATGTATTAAACGTTCATCAAAGGCAGATATGCAGTACGTTATTATTTCAAGTACACGTTATTGTTTTAATCATTCTAAATTATATTAATTCTACGTTAAAATGCATAAGTGAATACTGATTCAAAATCAGAAGCGTTCGTATGCATATTACGATCCATATATAATCCATAACTGGCATATAATATATTAAAGTCTACTATTGTCTCATCTATATTTATATAGGCATACAAAATATAGGCGTTTAATGAATATAAAATGTTAAAAAATAACGTTAGATTTTAAATATAAAACAAGTTAAATTTAACTATTAATTTATTACCTTTATTTTTCTCTTTTATTTATTTTTGGAACTGCGTACAAATTTCAATAAAATTACCATTTTAAAAAGTTTAAATACTGACTTTTATCGGTGATTTTGGACAGCCTCAAGGTTGTCTTTATCTGGGCTACTTGATTATTATTGAATAAAGAATCACTGATCACTCGGAATGATTTGGACCTTTCATGCAGCCTACTTTTCACTTCTGCATTCAAGGTGTCCCATTTAACAGTGTAGGGTTAAATGACTCGAAAAGTAGGCATTACACGTAACAATGTTTCAGATAAATGTAGTACGAAATGCTCCAGGCTCTTGAACGGTGTCCTTTGCCTTGACCTTGAACATAACCCTCACGTTCACCAGAAAGTGATGTCGATTTTTTTTAATGAAACATATATTTTTTATCTCGGAAAGGAATTGAAAAAATAATGTAACGATCAAATACGTTGTTGATAATGTTGTATTTATATTTAATTTTCTATAATTTTTTATTTGTTTACTTTTTTTGTGCCAACATTAAACGTCAGGCGTACATTATTGAAATCATTATGTGCAAGAGAGAAAGAACACATTTTTGGCAACGTTGAGTTTGTGATTCCTTGTAAAAGTTTCAGAAGTGATTATTAACATTTCCAGCATTCACTTCAAGACACAACTCGCACTGATATTGAAAACGTTTCATAAGCTTTTAAAGAACGAGTTATGGAATGTTAGCATGCAATATGATGTCCCTTTTTCGAGTTATATGCAATGGATGACCCATTTTTGTAGAATCCATCTTATTGGTTGTACCTTAGTTAACCCTTTCAGTCACAATGGTTAATATATTAAAAAATATAAAAACTAATAAGATATAAAAAATTTAAAACCGTTTAGATATGATTCAAACTCAGTAGCTAGAGGTATATTGAACCGTAGATTACGAATTTGATATAAGATTTGTAAAATTTTTAAAATTCAAAATATTATATCCAATATGGCGGACGGAAAAATTAAAAATATTACAAAATTGCTTGAAACTGGTTACTCGGGGGTTTTCTGGGTCAATGATTACGAATCCGGTATTCGTTTTTATAAATTCATAATAGATGATCCATAATGGTGGACAAATTTGTCAAAATTCATTCGGATTCAATTGAAATTTCTTACTCAGGGGTTTTTAAGATCACTGACAACGAATATTAACTAATTCAAATTGGCGGATAAAAACCAACTGAATAATTCGTTCGCTATATTAGATCCGCCATTTTGAATTTTGAAAATTTTTCAAATCTGACATTAGATTCGTTATCAGTGACCCCAAAAACCCCAAGTAACAAGTTTCAAGTGAATCCAAATGAATTTTCAAAAATTCGTCCGCCATATTGCATCCGATGTTTTGAATTTTTAAACACTAATACCAGATTCGTAATTACCGACAACAAATTTCGAGCCAAGCTGAGTAGTTTATTAACTTTTCGTCCGCCACGTTGTAGCCGCCATTTTGCATTTTGAAAATTTTCCAAATCTGACCCCGGATTCGTATTCAGCTTCCCAAGAAAACCCTATTTTCAATAGCGTTTTTCATTTTTGGCTATGATCCTAATTTCGTAACTGAAAGGGTTGAACAACAAATGGCACGCGGTGGGAAAAAACGTGAAACATAATCTTCTCTATCCATTTAAAGATGGGATGAAAAATAACATTGAGATAGTTTCTTCCCAGTTTTTTGTTTGAAACATTTTGTAATCAGATTTATATTGTTTAAAAAAATTCGCAAAACACGTTTTTTAGATTTAACCTTGCAAATCACCTTGACGTCAAATTTCGGTTTGATATTCACAATCATCGCATAAAAAAACATAAGAAACCATAACTATAATAAAAATTGCAAGTGATTACTTTTCAGAACTATATTCCGATTTTCTTTAATCCAATAACAGGAATGATGTCGATTTAATACTCCAGTACTTTTAAATGTTTGCTTATCTCTGAAAAACATGTTCTCAAAAAAGTCCCACTGGTTGAAAACAATACATGGATCAGAATTGCCCATCACGTCAGGATTTTAAGTCATTTGAGGTTATGCATCTAAAAAATGTAGTTTTTTGCTACTTTTCAGGTTATGTACTGAAGACACAATACTTTCAGGGATTTTTCTCTTATGTAGTACTACTCTTTCTCTTTTATATCAGAGTGGCAGAGTTCAATTATGACATTTCTTCACCAAGCACTCCGATTATAATATACACGTGAAAAAGATTACCTCGCAAGCGCAAGGTAAAATTCAATGTCACGAAACCTTTATAAATATAAACAACTATATATAATTTGGCCATTTATAACTAAAAACTCCTTCAAAACTTTTTTATACGCCATTTTCAATATGCCTTCTTCAAGTTGAGAATTGAATTAATATCTCGACTTCAAATTTGTACTCCTCAATGTCCAGTACAGATTTAAAAAAGAATATGCTATGTAAAAACTATCTGCCCAATTTAATGCAAATTTTGCTGACACCAATGGGACATATCTCGTGATTTCCAAATCGCGAAACTTGATGAAGAAAAAATCGCAATTAAACTCCCCGAGTCTCAAATTACAGCGAAAGAGCAGTACAATATGAACCAACTAATGGGCACCCCCATCAAAATTGTGTGTATTCGCTACATAACCTCAAAAGTAGTTAAAGTCTGCATTTTTTGCCACTCTACCTAAACTATCTCAAAATCGTGACGTGATGGATTAATTCTGACCTTGGGTTCGGATCCAAGGCAAGAATTTACTTCGGAAATGACCCTCCACTTTTCAACAACTGAGATGACCTCATTATTTGCAGGCCAGATGTGTAGTATATCGAGAGGGCAAAGATTGTCGTTGTTGTGGTCAAAGTTCGTCCAATATTAAGAATACACGAAGAAGTTGATATTTTCAAAACTTTAACTCAGAACGACCCCGAATCAGTGTTGGCAGTTATAAATAACAGCTTTACGAAACTTTGACACTTTTTTTATTGGTTTGATTGATTCCGATTTTTTTTGTTTTTAATTACTAATAATCGCCAATATTTTTAACTTGAGTTGAGTCTAGAAATGAACGATAAAAAATATTGTACACTTATTTATACATTTTACAACGAAATAAAAGCCAGAAAAGCAGAATAGAAAACATAGCTAACAATACTTGTGTTTTTTTCTTTTGTTGAATACAGCCCCATGCATGGTCAGTATCAGCTAATTAAATTTTTGTTATTTATGGTATAAATTTACATATAATAAATGTCATAAAAAAAAATGTGAACTGATTTTCAAATAACCGTGAAGGTCACGCTTAAGGCTATGTTCAAGGACGCTAATGGATACTTGTGGTCATTTTCTATCATTTTAATCTGAAGCTTTTGCCTGTGCAATGCTTGTTTATCAAGTTATTCAACTGCCCACGTTTAAATGGGACGCTATTTATAAGACCACATGAATTATTACATATAGAGAGAAGTAATACTTTTCATGTATTAATTTATGAAATGCATTTGTTACATACTGGTCCAGTTCAGTTACAAAGATGAACTATCTCTGTAGTTACACGCCTTAGTAACAGGACAGCAAGAAAATAAGAGGCACTCTGCCCACTGTCCGACAAACGACGAATGGACCATATAATAATTCGGATTGCTGTGTAGAAAAGTAGGAGTGTTTGTGTTGATTTAGAAATTTCAAACAACTATTGAATTGGGTTATTACTTTGAACTACCTTAGATTCAATATATAATTGTTTTAGAAATAAATAAAATTGACATTTAGTCCAAGATAATGGACGATTCAGTTGTTTACAAAATTTTCCTATGCTCCAAGAATTTAAAAGGAGTGAAGTAAATTGAATATTTCGCCCTCCTCACGAAATCAAGTGACAACACTGACTACATTATAAATGGTATACTAAAATAAGCACATAATAATGTAATGTAAACAAAAACTGTTATTTTAATGTTCAGAATAAATTAGATATCAGAAGTTAATTATTTCATGTTTACGGATACGTTGAGCACGTTTAATTAACACTTAATAGTAAGTTTATCGTTCATATCACAAAAAGAATGTTAATGAATTGCTTGTTGATATGGCAGGTTCTATCACCCGAATAATTATTACAAATATCGCCGTGTTTATCGCAGAAGACTAGAGGTTATATTATTGTATTTATCACAACAATAAATGTAAATTATTCTTTAATCGTAAATTTGTACTTAATTAAACGTTACACATGATATATTAGTCATTGGGGTATATTGCGAGCATCAGTTTAAATAAGTTTTCAAATTTTCACTCATGACTAAAAGTCGCCAAATCTTAAGCATTTCTATTATCTTATTTACATATTTACAAATAGAAAAATGTATTTATATATAAATATAAAATGAGATGAAATCGTTTAACGATAAATTAATATTTTGAATCATTTCTTGCTATACAATCTGCATAATTACATAAAAATAGATCGGATGAGATTTGATATCTAAATATACTTATATTAATCATAATGAACCCTGAAGAGACTTTGATGTATCACATTGCAATCTTGTTTTAATTCATTCTAAATCTTATTTGATATAGCTTTTTATTTGTCGGGATGCTGTAACTAGTTTTGAATAGTTATTCTTATTCCGAATAATTTCGCATCGGAATCGCATTATGCAGGTTCGTAACTATAAGTATCTTTAACACGAATCTTTTTTTCATCACACCTGCACGCAAAGTTTACCTTTCCGACCGTAGAAGCGGGCGAAAAATAATCTTTTTTCACACCTCTCCAAATTCCCGGACTTTACGTGTCAGTAAAGTAGTCGGAAATGTGACGATTGCCGCCGGACACCACAACTGCGCTTCTGCACATATGTAAAGGGCGATTGAGCATTTTTTGCCGCCCAGGGGCTTTTCCTTTGCGCGTCCGCTCGTTTCTGCCATTAATAACATACCAAAAAATGTTTAACTTTTAACAATAAAAATGTATTCACTTCTTATCAGACTGGAAAAAATTCATTTGCAAGCTTTAAATATAATTTAGTGAAAGCGAGACTTTGACTGTAATAAATGTTACTATTGCCGGGTCCATAAATAAGTAAAAAAATGTTTAGCCATATTATACGAAAACTGTAAATTTGTTTGCACGTAATGAATGTGATCATTATTTCAATAAGTACGAAGTGTTTACAAATTATTTTCGGTGTAAAAAATATTAGATCGTTGTTGGTAATGAATTTTTCAACTATTTCGTTATAAATAAACTATTAAAAGCATGCTTGTTGAAGGAACCGCTTTATTCATTGAAGGGAATGAATATTATCATTACTTCAATCAATAAATGTTTCAAAAAATGAAAGAAAATTATATTAAATTATACATCATAAAGTTACGTTGTTTAATATTCGAGATACTTCTTGATCAGTTTTCCAAAGTGTAATGTAAAGAAAATTCAGTTAAAAATTTGTATTTGCATTCTTGCTAAGTTCCTGTTTTTTCTATGTATTGTTCAATTTTTACAGGAAGTTAAATCACATTTGCAATGAAAATCGTTTGCTACACTTTTTTCTGATGGTAAGATTGCAATAAATTTCTTTTTATTTGCTATAAAAAAATGATTTTCCAATTCCTTTTCTTTACAAAAAAATCAGTGCTTTATCTGCCTTTTTTCATACGTGCAATATTTCAATGTTATATTTAATTTTCATTTTTTACTATTTTATATAAAAAATTGTCTTATGGACGTATGTTACTAGAAAATCGCGATGTTTTTGTGATGCATACTTTTAATATTTTTTGCTTTAATATTTCAGCTAGTTGGTAACTGGACTCCTACCACTTTGATCCTCATTTTTTGTTGTAGAAGAAATTTAAAATAATCCAACCTTTCCAGCTTTACCACCATAAGAAGAATTGTGAATTTTTCTAGTAAATTTGCATTATTTCTGATCGAGCAGAGTTTCTGTCAAAAAAGTTCATCAAATATTTATTTATTATTTAATAATCAGAAGCATAAAATTACATATTTAACACTCCGGGAGTAGAACTCGATTTTGCGCCCTACCGTCAAATCTACGACCACAAATTATCAACCATCACGACTATCGTATAAAAAAATATCATATGCATCAAGTGATTCGACGTGTGACTATCGTCCTCGCTTCGCTCCTGCGACAAACTTCGCACTCGTCGGAGATCGCTAATTACGCCCTTATTACATAATATACTATTATTTAATTTGTTTTCTACAAAATTATTTGTATTATTACTAATGATTTCTTAAGATATTTTTTTCTAAAGATGGTTTGGAATAAATGACCGAAACGTAGAATATTGTTATTATTATCACCTTATATTATCCGTTATATTTTACCAAGAAATTAAACTGCCCGTTTTGTGCATTTTACATTTTTAAAAAATATAACACTCTATTTCGAAAGTAAATCATTTATTCAAATGTTGAGCACACAATGTAATGAAAATTTACTTCTTTGCCGCCCATACTTTATTTAATCTCAGAATTCTATTCATAGTGTATTGTCTCACAGTTTACTCGTCAAATGTAGTAAATTGCAACCAAGTTTTAATTTTGAAGCGTTGCATTACAGAATACAGAAAGATTTAAAAAATCGCATACTTTATGACAAGCCAAATAACAGTTAGCATTTACATTATCTTGCGGCTGTGCCTCATTACTGTTTTATTACGCAAGAGTTTGTCTGACAGTGTCATTGACATTTTACCACAGACTTCACCATTTGCGGACAAATACAGTTTTGTCAATGAAATTGAATTACTGTCACTGATAAGTGATTTCGCTTAATGAGACGCATAAAAACTCAGAAAATCAAATTTATTACATGGTTTTTAAATTTTCTTCAAAAATAAATTCTTCCGTTAAGAAAACGTTTTAGAATTTCAATAATACAGACACGTGGATAGTTTTTTAAATGATACGCTGATACATACATTTTACATAATAGTTTAAATTTGACTAGAGAATAAAAAATTCCATTCCCATATCTTTTTAAAGCTGATATCATGCTTAGAAAGCGTTGAGCAACAAAATTTCCGCATTCACTTAAATTGCAAAAATCGCCCTTGAATTAAAATAACATTGACAAATTAAACATCTTATTTAAAAAGTGTTTGAGCTTGTTGAAATCCATTTATTTTGATCGCAATATACACAAATTAATGTTTTAAATATTTGACTTTCAAAAGAGCGTCAGACACAAGATAAATGTATCCAACCGGAGCATCGTCGACATATTTGGCAAAGATTTATGCACAGGCATAGACCATATAGTTGAATTTGTCATCACCTCCAAAATTTGCCAGTTTTATTAATACTTCGTTAAATTTATTACCTGTATACAAAAACACATAATACATTAAAAATAATTTATAATTATGGAAATGCAAGATAATTTAGTCCCTTGCAGATCGTTATTTTAAGCATCAGTTAGGAGACTGAATTAGGAATTATTTTTACTATTTCGAAACAACAGTGGAATTTTGCCTAGTCATAAACCCACGAGTCAACATCGTTTTAATAACTCCGAAGATGAGAATCATTTTTGCAAAAATCAACTGGATGCAACAGGTTTTTGCTATTCAGTCTAAAAATATTAGATACTTTTCGGAAATGGTTTCCATGAAGCGCGAAGTAACTGCGAAGAACGAGTTTTAAATTATAAAGGTAGCGTTTTTTACCTATTGTAGAAATCGTTTAAATATTTATAATTCAATTTTACACAGGTTAACACTTTTTCTTAAGCATCAATAAATTACTCAAATATATTCTTCGCAGCAGTAAAAGAAATAAGAAGGTTTCATGGTAGCTATTAAACGACAGGAATAGATGTAAAACTGATTTCCGCAGTTGCTTTTTAGCGAGAGAATGAAAAAGAAGTGGTGGCCACATTTTACTACCTGAGGAGAAGATCTGAAAACAGCATAAATATTTATAGCTATATTTTATAAAGTGTATATTATCATTTCCTCTGCAAAAGGTAAAGCCCCAAAATATTTTGGTAGGAAAGGTAGAATTTTGACGTTTCATACACAGAGAAAGACAATAGTTAAGGGAACGATTTAGTTAAACGCTTTAATACAAAAACTAGTTAAATGAACTATTTCTGTAAGTACTAAATAGAACAATAAAATGGTTCCATTTACTTCTTAGTACTTAAATCATTCGTACATAACCTAAAATATCATATTTACCCGTTCATATTGTTAATGCCACTATTTACATATGGTAAAATAGTTTCTACCGTTTCTTCATGGTTCAAATAACCATTTCTTTCTCTCTGTGTACACGTGCAAACAATATTTAATTAGAAATAGATCGGTGTAATGAGAATGGTATAAATTTGTCAAAAAAGATATTTTGAACTTAATATCAATGTACAGATATTTTTAATCGCTAACCAAATGAATGTGTAAATCACTCAACGCAGCAAAATAATGTTTTTTTTACGGGTTAATTGTTAAATGATCCCAATAGCACGTAAATATCAGGGTATGGAACTACTAAATAAGAACAGAGTTACATAAATATAAAAAGAAGATAGCAAAACATTAAAAAAAATTAAAATCTCTATTTTAGACGAAATTGAGTTCAACATATTAATATGCATTTTTTGTTCGAAAAGTGCAAAGTAGTAAGTAAAACCTTACGAAATGATTTTCTGTGAACTGTTTTTGATAGTATACAAAAAGATAAACAGTTGGCAAATCTACAGTAATAATTTATTCGCAATTTTACTAACTGTACATTCGGATTTGCAAGAATGGTAGGGAGAACATATTTTCAATTTTTGAAGGAATAGAACATAATCTATTTTACGAAATTAATGCTATATCTGGGAATATTTTATTCAACAACAAAAAATAAAAATAATTAAACTATTAAACCATTTGTTATTCCAGCAAAACATCTAATCTGTACATCTATTATTACTTTGGACTGATATTCCTTGACAAATAAGAAATAATGGTGCTTTTGAAAATATCAGTCATACGGTATACATATTTGATCAACATAGTTTGCTCTTGGCGTACATTTTGACACGCTCTGCACATTACAAATACGTCTGTAAATTATACTGTAAAAATCACGTTTCTTTTTTATACAACCAAAGTATCTAGTCTTATTATTACTCCTGCGAAATGTAAAAAAGTTGAGATGAATTACGTACATGGTTGTCAAATGAAAGGAAAAGTTCTGTGATGATCTGAACGCGTCACATTCTTCGCAGAAATTTACTTACACAAATATCATTTTTGCATAATTAATGCAGCAACTAGTTAGTTTAAAGATTATTTTTCTTGAAACTAAATGATATTTGCATTTCTTCCACGTCACAGCATAATTAAAAAGAATTTATGGAGTAATTATTGTTCTTTTTACTGCAAATACTAGCTCATTATCTCACAGACCTTCTTTTTTCTATTAAAACTTTTTGCTTTTTTTTCTCTGTAATGGAAGCACGCACTTGACTCCTGTCAAACTTCTGTTTTCGTGTAATGTTTAATTTATTTCCTTTCTTTCAACATGAATATTTATCGTAAATGAATCAACCTTTTTTTCTTGTATAATAATATTTCAAAATATGATTATTGTTATTTATAGATCTAAACACGATATTTATATTGAATTTCATTAAAACGAAATCGGTGAAATAAGCAATTAAGACTGAAAACATAATTTATTGTCTTAGTAAAATATCTGGTTTTAGCTTCAAAAGTTTGTAAATAACA
Source organism: Trichopria drosophilae (assembly GCA_030407085.1). Taxonomy (NCBI): domain Eukaryota; kingdom Metazoa; phylum Arthropoda; class Insecta; order Hymenoptera; family Diapriidae; genus Trichopria; species Trichopria drosophilae. The sequence continues at coordinate 9,352,820 of CM059582.1, read as the reverse complement.
CTTAACTACTATATTATTATCCGGAAAGTATTAGCTACTGTATTTTGTACTCGACTTCGGGTACTAGCATATTAGCGAAAAATAATTACGTATATATAATACATTAAACGCACGATAGATAATGCAAATAAAATCTTATAAGAATTTAAAAAGAACGACTATACAACACTTATAGATAAGTTACTTTTATTTCGTAAATAAATAAATTTCCTAACAAATAAGTCAAGCACACATAATCTCATGGAGGTATCGCTAAACGCCAAATGCGATAGATGATATGATCCTTGATGTTCTATGAATCAAAAAGTATAACTAGTATCACGAAAGTATCACGCAAGTGTTGAATATGAAATTTAAAAAAAATTGAAATAATTATAAAACTTAAGTAATTCGAATTTCAAACAATTTTATTTATTTATAAATTGTGTACAATCGCAAATAAATTAAAAAAAATTTCTCCGCAGGTTTTCGAACCCGAGCCCGTATCTTTTCGGGTGCGCACCACTCGGTCACGCTTTGATGTTTAGTAAAAAATGACATATAAGTGCAATACGTAACGATTGTATAGACCCAGGTTCGAATCCCATCGGGGCAATTGTTTTTTAATTAATTTACGATTATACACAATTCATAAATAAATAGAATTGTTTGAAATTCAAATCACTTGAGATTCTTAATTAAACTGCAATACTTGTGCGAGACTTGATGCGAGACTTATTTTTTCACAGTAGGAAACTTTTGCGAAATAAAGCTTCAATAAATTCTTCAACAGACATGGAAAATGATAAACTAATAGATATTCAGGGTCAGAACTGAACATCCAGGTTATAATAAATCTTAGAAATATAGAAAAATATTTAAATTTATTTTTTAACTAATATTATAAAAATTGTACAAAAAACGGACTAAATTCTTATATGTATTTTATAATAATTCTAGTACACATGCATTAAAAAAATGTACATTTTTCACGTGACTGATTGAGGTAGTTAGACCCCAGAATATATCATGTTGGGAACAAATATTGTGTAATGTTTCCAGGAATTTAATTTTTTTTAATAAAGTTATTGTTGAAGAGAGCAAAGATTATTGTCATAAAAAAATTATAATGTGCACAAAGAATTTGTTGAAAAAATTTGGTTAATGACTGGAAGTTTTTCTCTTCGCCTGTCAACAAATTTTTAAAAATGAATAGATTTCAACGTATGGTGGCTTATTTTTTTAAGAAAATGATTCTCTACAATTTCACTGTAGGATTTTTCAAAATTTGTTGTCTGAGTACTAAAATTATTGAAAGATTGTAAAAAGTATCTCAGTTTTTTTTTAAACACATAGAGATATTTGACGTTAACCTCAGAAATTTTGAAAATCCTACGGTGAAGTTGTGGAGAATTATTTTTTCGAAAAAATAAGCCATATACGTTGAAATCCATTCATTTTTACAAATGTTTTGACAGGTGAAAAGAAAAAAACTTCAGCCATTAATAAAATTTGTTTAACAAATTCTTTTTGCACATTCCAATTTTTTTCAGAACCAATGTTTCCTATCTTTAAAAGTATCTTTATTCACGAAAATTAAATTCGTGGAAATATTATTAAATATTTTTCCAAAACACTATATCCTAAGAGATATATCAGGACTTTGGTTCATCCTAATACAAGTGGATTACTTCTTGACCGCTTGTATTAATAAATGTTGGAAAAAATGTTTAAAAAATTCCTTCCAAGAATGTTTTTCTTGGTTAAGTCGGTGCCAGGATTCAAAATAAGTAACTAAAAGTTTCTTCTTTAATACGTTTCGGCATCAAGATATGTGCTATCTTCAGTTTATTAAAGTTATTGATGCAGAAAAAGTCTTCGCACCATTTTATGATGTGAAGTGTAATTGGTGACGTTTAGTGGGAGGAATAATGCATTTTTGACAGTCCCAAAAAGAGTAGAAATGACTGATGTTTTGTTGACAGCCACTACACACTATATCCTAGGATGTAACTACCTTAAAGTGTAATTATAAGGTCCTGCGACTTATCATATTATATTCGCCTCGTAAGCCACACCCTGTAATACTTGAACGATAATAACCAAGAACGATAACCATAATATTTATAAAATATACAATTTATGACGTATGTATATTCAAGGGCGATAAATGGATAATAAGAAAGGGACGTGAAGTCCAAGATCATCAAGATGTGTCGAATTACTAAAAGTTGTATTTGTAGTTAAAATACTCCCAACTTATTCCCATAGCAACCTAGCATCTATATATAATATTTACTTATTTATTAAATAACACAGATAAAAAAAAAATTGTTTCGAGATCACTTGAATCAGAAATAGTGGATCTTATAGATTTTTGGTAGCTGAAAACGAATCTGATTTGGCCCATCATGTCAGGATTTTAAGATATCTGATCCGAAAAATATTCAAAAATATATTTTTCGGCAATTGAAGGTTAGGATATGTGAAAAATCTGAAACGATGAGTTAACTTGGATAAAGAATTCGTTTTCAGCGATAAAAAATCTATAAGATCCTCCACTTCTGATTCAAGTTATGTAAAAAAAATTTGTTTGCGGTCTTGTGTTATTTTTTTCGAGAACTACCTTCAGTGATTAGTTACAAAACAATTCTTTAGGGAAGATAACTTGAATCAGAGGTACTCCATCTTATAGAGTTTGGTCGCTGAAAATAACTTAATTGTTCAATTTGGCCCGTGACGTCAGATATTTCGCATATCCTAACCTCAAATTGCCAAAATGGATACTTTGGCTTTTTTTTCGGAAAAGATATCTTGAAATTCTGACGTCATGTGTCAATTTGGGTAACAAATTCGTTGTAAGCGGCAAAAAATCCATAGGATCCACCATCATTGATTCCAGTTATCTCGCAAAAAATGTTATGATCTTGTGTAACATAAGACCGCAAAAAATTTATATTTTTTTTGTTACAACTTGAATCAGAAGCGGAGGATCTTAGAGATTTTTAGTCGCTGAAAACGAATTCTTTGTTCAAGTTAACTCATCGTTTCAGATTTTTCACATATCCTAACCTTAAATTGCCGAAAAATATATTTTTGAATATTTTTCGGATCAGATATCTTAAAATCCTGACGCGATGGGCCAAATCGGATTCGTTCTCAACTCCCAAAAATCTATAAGATCCACTATTTCTGATTCAAGTGATTTGGAATCAAATTTTTTTGTTTCCCTGTGTAATTTATGAAAAAATATTACAATTTTCATAAAAATTAAATAAAATCTAAAATTTATTAATAAAATCAGATTAATCGTACAATAAGTGCCAGCTTTTTTGCAGCCATATAAAATATCGACAAAACTGGAAAAGAAAGTCGTGAATTGCATTTTAATACAAAGGGTAAATTCGACAAATGTCCAGACTCCATGTTTGAGCATCGTTGTCCCGTCTTTGAGTGGCGGCGACAGTGCGGCAAGGTCCACAAATGCCCCGTTGCGAAACTCCTATTTAGCACCGGTGCAAGGCTGAAAAATGAGAGGTTGCTAGAAGTGCAGATTGCGGCAAATATTGGCCAACGATATCCGGATGGTAGACACTTTTTTCTGTGCATTTTATTGCCGCTTGCAAATTAAACGCAGGAATCTAACGGCTATAGACGCGCAATGGCTCCTACAAAAACTTACGTTCTAAATTTGTAACATGATGTTATTTCCCAATCAGTGGAAATTGATGATTGTTGGTGTCTTGTTTGGTGCACCGTATGACTTTCATATTTATGCCTTTATAAATATGATTATGGATGCTTTGGTTTTATTCAAATTTATTTCTTGCCGGACTTTTGGATTTTCTCCATTTATGGCTTACAATATGACCGCAATCCATAGTTTCTAGCTATAACCTTCAGAATGTTTCGATTTACATCTTGATTATGGGTCGCATTTGTATTATAAAATAATACTCAGAACGAGAATTTGAAACCATAATTCTATCTTTATTTATAGATTAAGAAAGTTTAATTGTATACGTAATAATTAAACATAATATTTAAATTAATATGTCAAATATAAAACAGAAAGATATACTATCCAAATAATTTGATTCTGTGATATAAATATTTTATTAAAAAAGTGATTATAACGTGAAGCAATCAATTGCGGTCACTATAGCAATACAATTCAGCAACATTCAGCAATGAACTTTCATGCAATTCTTCTGTACTAAAGACTATCTTAAATGATAAAATAAAAAATGCACTTTTAAAGACATTCTCCAGTTTAGTCTAAAACATTCGTTTAATCTATATAAGCTTAGATTTCAAGTACTGTTCTGGTGCATATCCGATTGGAATATTTTCGACTCTTTTAATTTCTGAGATAAGGAATACATGATTCCATTTTAAAAGAGCGACGAATCCTTGAAATTACTTTCAACGTCCCTGTCAAGGTCACATTCACCAACTAAATGCCAGTGATAATTTCAGCTGCATTCATCTGTATATATCTGCTGCCCGGTGAAGACATGTATTTCCGTTTTAAGTTAAGCGAAACTAATTCTATGAACTGTGATGCATTTACTCTTTTATATTTGACTTTATGGATCTCTCTGTAAGAAAAACTGGAGCAAAATTTTTTGCTTCTCAAAATACTGTCCTTTGTTTAACATAATACGTAATTTAGTCCTGAATTTTATGTTCTTATTTCTTTGTCATTAAATATTCAATTTCTCACGATCTGTACGTTAAATGAATATATTTATTATATATAAACTATAAACAATAGCTACAACATAAATTGAACATGTTATTAACAATTGTGCGACAGTATCTTCCACAACCAGTCGCCGTACAGTATTCCTACTATCCATCAATTCTCGGTAGTATAATATAAACAAAAAACTTTAGGTCGAACTGTTGATAAACAGAGGTCCGTCATCCGTGAAAAATGCCAGTAAACGAACGATCCTTAAAAATGGGATATTGACAATGGGAATATTCAAATACTGAAGTCCCACTGAAGTATTGGCAAAGGACTTCATCCCTTCTTCCAAGTTAAATCTGGTCCCGACTTCGTTTCTCATATTGCCTCGTAATACGTCATAATAACTTCAAAAAAATGTTAAATCAATAATACACACTAACTCGTATTAGTCAGGAGATAAAGTCACAACAAAGTTTCACCGGAATTGAAGACTATTCAAGACTCCCTAGCGGAAACCAGAAGGACTATGTGGCGGTGATGAAGAGGAACCTTTCGAAACCCTTGAAAAGTATTACGCAATCAAATGCTTACTCTATCTTCCTTAATATGAAGTTAAACATTTAATTGCGTAATACTTTTCGGGAGTGTAATAATAGGAACATTGAGCAAAATGGAGAATCATTAGGGTTATCATTTTCCTCTCACATTCGAAATACAGTAGAGTCCCGGTATAATTGCATCTCGCTATATTTGGGTCCCAACACATTTGCCTGGTTCCGTCCTGTTACATTTGCCCGTCACTGCTTTCTTTTCCCCCTCATTACGGGCTGTGGCCTCAGGAAGGGCCTGCTGTGACGTCACGAACATAACGCGATTCAGGAGAGTGGGAGAAGCGGCGCTCCCCTTCTTCTGGTAAATGTAAGGAGACGGGAGGGGAAAGCGAGGAACCAAGCGGGCAAATATACCGGGACGCTACTGTAACCAGAATATTCGGTGCATCGGAGGATCTATAGCCTATTAAATAAGGACAGACACCTACAGTTTTGAAAATGTTATTTTTTACGGTTGATTAAAATATGGACTCAACTTAATGACTAACAACAGTATATATATATATATATATATATATATATATATATATATATATATATATATATATATATATATATATATATCATTGTACAATGTTTTTTACAGGAGAGAAACTGAAAGAAGGAAACACAGCTTTTCAGCAACAATAAATCAAACTAAGGTGTGAATGTTCCGACAAGCTTTTCGGCAGTACATAGAAAGTACACCAGAAAGCGAGCACTTTTATTATGCGATCTGCATTTAGAGAATCCATGAGTTTTACTGTGTAAAATTCAAATCAGAGAACTGTCATTATATGTATGATAATCCAATTAAAATTCCCCCTAAATTAACTATTTTAAGTACACTGAAAAAAATTCTTAGTTGATTTGACCGCTTTTTAACTACCGAAAGTATTTATATAGATCCTAAACGGAATTTAATAGGTTACAGTTGCAACCATAAAGGAGTTAAATTGATAAAAAACATAGTTATGAAAACGACATTTGTGCAGTTAATTCTACTAAATTTAAAAACATTTTTTACAGTGTAACTACCTAGTACACTAGAAACTATTCAACATACTGGAGCGATACATTTTTAACTGAATTTAGCAGAACTACATTTTTAGTTGATTTAACTTCTTTACGGTAGTAATTGCAACTTAGACAATTTTCTTGAAGCGTATCGAACTACTCTGCGTAGTTAAAAAGTAGTCAAATTAACTAAGAATTTTTATGGAATTTTTTTTTAGTGGTATTATTTTTAGTGCAGCTACTGGCGGTTGCTTTTTTATTACACTACTGCATGCCTTTTTGAGTTTTATGAATAGTATCGCTTTTCTTGATCTCCAATCGTTCGGATTACTTTTTCGTTTATTAGGTAAAACTTAAACTACTGAAGTAAAAATAGTAAAATTAACAACATCAACAAAGTTATACTAACAAAAACAGTATTTCTTTGAACTACTCTTGACTCAATTTCTCAATGGTAGTTGAATTTGTCAGGTGCAATCACCTAAAATTCATTGTTATCATAATTGTGATTGCAAAAGAAATTTCCATACGGATGAGCCTTCAATCATTTGCAGATATGATTAAATATTATATTAAAATGTGCAAACTTATGTTCAAAATGGTCTCATTTATGTCTTAAATAGGCAAGAAGCCTGAAGTATTTAACTATATGTTGGCACGAGAGTAAGTTCCACTCTTCTCTATCAATTTTAATATGTTTTCTGTATAAATTGTGAATCGGCCTAGATCAAATGGATTTAAAAATTATTTAAAAAAAAAATCATTAATTAGAAAAATAAATAAATTTCTGTTTCAACATTGTTAGAGGACGAATAGATGGATGAAACTAACGAAAAATTTTGGCCTACCGGGGTATTTAAAATATTCAGTGTATCTCTCTTCAGTAGAGTAGTATAAATTCCACCCAACATCATGACCAAAATGTCTTTAAAAATGTTGCTTTAAGCGACCACACTTTCGCATTCTCCTGTACACATATATTAACGTTCATTAGAAATAAGTGATGCTATTAAGAAATAAATTACATAATGCATTAGCATACTGAAAAGAATAGCTAACGAAACGATTAAATAAAATTATATCATCATTTAGATGCTACAATGATTATTTATTTTTATTACATAAAAAATGTTGCTTTTTTTATTTGTAGAAATTACTCGTTGAATTTATGAATTTACGAGCGAAGGTACCAGGAACAAAAATTGCTATTAGTGAGCCTTCTTGAATTGTTTTGCGTAATACGATTAAATGTAAAGTATATTGTAAAAAAGAAAGTTTACGAGACTTTCTGAACTTATATAAATTAATTAACTGATAGGAAGTGTACTTTTTCGTCAAAATATATCGTTGTAAGTATTACGATAAAGGATTCAATTTACTTTCTTTTTAACATAAATATAATACATGTAATTTGTATAATGTAACAAAAATGTTCCTGTTCTATATTAATATAATTATAATTTTTAGGACGTATGTAGATTAAATATTTATTATAACCTTAAAAAAATGGACACTTTACGTAATTCCTACTTTATCAGAATATACGAAGATAATACTAAAAGTATTAAATGATTCATAAGGAATTTTACAAAATATTATTTGGCCCTATTTTATGCATGTTCTTTATTATACATAGATAATCAAAACTATTTCCAGTAGAAAACATCTAATGTAAATAATCTAAATAAGTAAATAGAAAACATGTAGGGTACATATTATGCAACATGAACTGGCATACGATTTTTAATTTTCACAAATTTTTGGTGAAAACAAATTTCGTCTAAACTTTATCTAATACTTTGGAATTTCCAAAAGTTTCCGCAACATTAAGGAATCTAATAGTACTAATATCGGTACTAAACTTCGGTGGTGACTATCATGTTTTTGTGGGTAAAAAAAAAAGTAGCTATGGGAGGATCAGAATAGATCTTTGTATATAGAATCGGTAAAATATGCGCGAGAAGGAAAAAGAAAGTTTTGTGACCTTAATATGCGACGAGTAGCTATATAGGAACTTACGAGAGCCACACTATTCGTTACGGTGCGCCAATCATGGTCGCGTGTATTTCGCACTTGTGGAGCGAGACGAGGTTACGCTATGTGAATTTTGCAAAACTCCGTTTTTTCGCCAATGAATTTGTTTCAAAAATTGCGAAATTCCTGAATCCTGTGATGTAATTCAACTATTTTATTGCTCCATGCATCATATTTTATTAATAAATTGAATAACTCTCGTTATAAAAGTTTTATAGAACCTGGATTTGTCAGTAGTACACCCAACTAAATTTTTGCAAAAAAATATATAGAAGAAAAGATAAAAACAAGCAAAGGATCATTTTAAATAAATTGAAATACATAGGGATGAAAACTGTGATAAGAATGGAAAATTTTGTCGTTCGTGTTAGAAAATACGTATTATGACGATCGAGCAAGAAAAATGTGCAAGAACGACATTATTTGCCAAGAGTAACACTTGACATTGCAACAGTTAAGTCTGTATACTACGTAACAAATGATAATAAATATCATTATTGCATTTGTTTTATTTAAAAGTATAAGATACTATTTTACCTGTCAAATGATTTCCATCCTAGAGGCGAAGTTGAAAACTCGAAAAAAAAGTGTTTACCGACGAATTGAACAAACACTTTTTTCAGCAATTTGTCCAGTAGACACTTTTTTACTTTTTATCTTGAAAAACGAAACATACTTGTCAATGAGTTTTTCAACTTCCGATGTAATTGCAAATTATTCGTAAGAAGTCAAGTAGTGCATAATTACAGTCGTGAATATTTTTATTATTGAAATAATAAATACAATTTTGTGGAACTAACAAATAATTTATTCGTAAAATGAGTAGCAAATTTCGGAATTTGTGCAAAGATACACATTTTCTATTAATTCAATATCCCGTCAACCGATCAATCATATTTTTTGCATTAATTTGCAGTAAAAAGAATATGAAAAAATCTTTCTGTATTCAATGCGAAAACTGTAAGAGGAAAAAAAGTAATGCATATTACTATCTTCTGTGTATTTTCTAGCTTAGTCAGTGCAATGATTAATCGAAAAGGACTTATATTTGAAATCTGAAAACAATTTAGAAAAAATATCTGTGTATAAGTTCCTGTACAGATAGGTCATACAGGGTAATGCAATTCTTAATAGCATATAATATACATGACCTCTATCACGCAAATGTCTCGTACATGTCTGTCAGGAAAATGATGTTAAACAATTGTAGGTATTATCAAATTTGAAATTCTTTGAAAATTCGCACATTCCATTTCCGCGATCGTCATCGATTCTTGCCTAAGAAAGATCGATAGATCGTGACGAATCCATTACGGAAGGTAGAATTTCGGCGAGAAAGTCAACCAATTATATGCGTCTTCCCTCTTGTGAAATTCATGACATCCTAACCAATTATTGTCTTACCATAATAGCGCGCCAGGTTATAAGCGACTATGTTGACTGTAATCATACGCATATCATGCGTATTTCTACGGCCGAGCTGCGACGACATCAGGAATTATCCTCGATCGCATTGCATTAGCACTTATTTACATGCAATTTATATCATAAAAAAGATTTCTATCTATTACATAAAATAGAAAATCGAAAAATGCAATTACCAGTTTTTTGGCAATGCATTTTTCGTTTCCTGACGTCTATTTTTCATTCTCTCTGCAATTGAGGGACCAATACGGGATTTTCTGATACGTTTTACGGAAATAAATATATGTTACATGAAACAATGTAAAAACAATCAATTGCGTGTACATTACTTTCACTATGTTAAGATTATCTTGCTATTAAAAGCCAGAAAGTTCAATGTCACCAAAACTTGAATTTTAATGTAGGGCACACTCACTCAATTATGGTTATTATATGTATGTAAATTAGATATACATAATCGAACGTTTAATTTCTTCCAATATCTAAATCAATACGATACGATCGCTATGCGCGCTTAAGACCGGTAGGAATCGGTTGTATGAGGAAGAAATTAGTGGTTTACCGCAGGAAAAATATTTATACTTGAAACGTGATGAAGAAAGTGATACCAAATTGCTCGCATTAGTTATTTAACTATGCCAATTCCAGATTGCGAAGAAAATATAGAAAAATATAAATTTTAATTAAGAATTACACGGTGTTTTTATGTAGAAGTTATATATAATAAAAATATTAATAAGAGGAAAATCAACAGCAACCAACTTTGTAGGACAAAGCCGAACCCTTATTAATATTTTTATTTAATTAAGAATTTTTTTCAGTACATTTTAATCCTTTTTTTGTAATATGAAGTATATCGACATCTAGATTGTACTATATTTAATGAGTCTTCATGCGTGAAATTTTAGAAATGATCCTTGTATCATATTTTTTAAAAATATTTTTCATTTTCGTGTCTTAAAAGATGTCTAATATATAGAAATAGTATCTATGAAGAGGGAACTTACTTTTACTTTTTTTCTTCGGCGTGGTACCGAATATCATGTTGTCATGACAGGCGACAGTACGATCGCACTCCCGATAAGACACGCACTTCCGGTTAATATCGTTTATGTTTTTGTACTTTATCGCACTTTTCTTTAGCTAAAAATCGATGTATCTCCTCTCGTAAAATCCACAGAACAGTCACTGGCAGTAATAATTTTCTTACTCGAAGAACTTCTCGATAATTCACAGATATCCGGGGAAAAAATGAACATGATCAATAATTAACGACTAGCACACTCGTAATCGATCGCATTGTCGTTGAAATCGGCACTATTCGCTGGATCGGGTCAACTTGAATTATCTTCGGTCATTTTTCGGATTTAAAAAGTAGTTCGATCGCGATAAGACTCGGCACCGTGCCGGAGAGCGACTCTTGTTACGATTGATGTTTAGCATATGTAAAGGATGTAGCACGCGGTTCGACGCGGCTTCCTCCGGCGCGTCAGTGTACAGGGGTTTCTTAAAAATGAAGCTGGGAAGACTCGGTTGGTCGGCTATAAGTCGCTGATCCTTCGGTATTCTACGTCATTGCCGATCACAAAAAAATAAGAAAGATACAATCGAAGCGAGCGCGTGTCACACGCGGGAGGCCACGGTGCACCCAACGCGTTAAAGGTATGTCTTTAAAAAATTCGGGAGATATTTTTATGACCACTTGAAGAAGTTGAGTATCCTCATGGAGGATCGTTTTAGGGGTGCAACGACCCCATGAAATCTTCCAGGTTTCTTCCGCAAGGATAAGACCTCACAACCGATGACCCAAGTGCATTTCCAAAATTTGACATTGAAACCGAGTTTTTTGTTCATTGAAGCTTCGGCTAATCTTTAAGATAATTAAGAGTGGATTAGTTTTAGCAATCGGTACATCACATAATAAAAGAAAGTATTCAAAACATAGCATTTGCTCGCGTGTTATTTTAATTATGATAAATAAAAATACGGATATAAATGCAGTTGCGGTTTCTGTGCCTTTCAGTGTCTTCCTGTATTTACACCGACCTGTCAGACTTGAAAGGGATACTTATGTATTGTAACATTGTTTTATTTATTATTTGTATCAAACAAATTTCGACATTTAAAAGTAATTATGAAGTGGAATTACGTTATTCGTTTGGGGAATTCATATCCACTGCGTAAAGTAAAACATTTTTTCCAAATACCTTAATTGTAATGTCTGAGAGATTCAAAAGTCTCTATTTTCTTTTTATGATGCATTATTATTTACACTAAATATTGACAATTTCCGCGTTTATAAATGCCACTTAACAGTCAGGTAACTATGTTGTCACATCAATCGTATATGTCATCTATATATAGTCTCGTTATCAGTGTATTTAAAAAAACATTTGAACAAGTACTCTCTAAATCTGAATTAGTTAAAAACTACCAATAAGAAAATGAAAAATAGCTCACCAAATCAATTAGTAATAACGTTTGGTAATAAAAAGTTAAACCCTACTAATTTATTACTAATCCTACAAACTTCTAAACTAAAAAAGTCAATATCTACTTGTAGATTAGTAGAATTTTAATAATGAATTAGTATTTACTGACTATCTGTCAGTAAAAAACGTACTAATTGATGGTACCCCACTTTACGCTGTTAATAAGTAGTTTTTGATTAATTTAAAGAATAGTACTTTAATGTATCGTACCAAATGTATTAGTTGATACATAACCTACAAGTGTAAAGGTCATATTGTTTAAGATATTTTTGAATGTAGAGAATACATGACCATCATGTGGATCCACGGAAAATTTTTTGTTTAACTCCTAAAAGTCTAACAAGTAAATGCAACTACAAAGATGCGAATTTATATATAGATATATTCACAGTGAGTTTAAAAACACGTGACTAAGCGAATTTAGTATTACAGCAACGTAGAGAATAATATACGTCAAAACCATTCGCTATAATAAAAGTCTTTTTTGTCTTTAATTATTTTTTAATTTCCCCGGAAGTCTTTAACTGATTGCGAAGTACGCTAAAATCAAAACTGAAAACATTTTCGTGCAAGATCGGTCAATTACTTATACGCATGAAAAATTGCAATTTTAAAATATTCATATATTGATTTGCTGCACGATATTTGAATAACCAACATTATTTTGGGATTGGTAATATAACTCGAATGTTCGTACCCAATCTCAGTACAATTTTTATTAATGCGCACTACATTTCATGCAAATTAATCGAGTAGTGTTTTTACGAAAACAGACGTTGCAAATTGATGAATGCAATGAATTGCATTTTAATCATGTACCTGTCGAACTTTATTACATTTACTTCGCTCGTCAGTCAGAGCATTATAATGAATCAAATTTGCAAAACGTTAAAATCATCTACGACAATAACAATATGAATGTGTTAAAATTACGTATTTATACATTTGTATGGTATTTTATTAATTTTTGCGGTTGAAATGCGCTATAATTATAAAAACTTCAAAACGACATTCAAATAAAATTTATCAGTTCTTTTCCTATGCCATTAAAGGTTATTATTTATAAAATATATATTTTGATAGTGATAGTTTGTCAATTATTGACTTTTCTTCGGCAGCGTCACACCGGTCACTTTCAAAATTAGTGCCATCAGCTGTTAATTCCTCTGCTAGTAATGGAGAATTACATAGTTCGTTCATCGTGAAATCGTCGGTAACTTCTTCAAGAAAATTGTCTACAGGAACATCTATAGTCGAACTTGTCGATTGTACAATATCGCGACTGGTACCTACAGTTGTCTCTGTTTCACTATACAGTTTCCTTTTCTGTCTAGAAAACATCGATGAAAGTCGGAACGGTCTTTTTCGAGTGATTATCATTTATAAACATTTACTCTGGATGACCAATACTGACGTATATAATTTGAGGTTAGGTTGTTTACATTATTTTGTTTGTGTCGTTGACTATAACCTTATAAGTAATTTTCCGCGGTAAATTCGACTCTCAGGTTAAACGTGCAGCACGCATTAGGTCTTAATTTTAACCTGTTAGTTAAAATATACACATATATAAGGCATACTGGGCAAATATGACTTTTCGCCCTCGTAGTCGAAAAAAGGGAAACGTGCAAGGACATATTGATTTAAAAGTGGGCATGACTTTGAAGACATATTTTTAGTCCAGATTTGGTAATTTCCCCCTAATCAATAACTTTGAAGTCACAGGACTTTAAAGGCATTTCTTGTGTTACATTTAGGTTATTTTTGACCCGCGTTTTGGTCTTGAAAGTCTATTCGACTTGCAGGACAATTTTTGGGTCGAAAAGTGGAAAGTTTTACTTGATTAGGGCATTCTGAATTTGGCTTGGTCGAAATGACTTCTCTCGTTGCTTATAGTTGAAATAACTTAAAAAGTAGCATAGTTATTGCAAAAAAGTGTTCCTTATATTCAATAAGCCATTAAAAGTTTATTCGTCGCATCGAAGTTGAGTATTAAACTTTTTTGCTAAGAACGTTGTCAAGATTAACCCCCTGCAATATGGTTCATGATTAATGGGACACGCAGTATACATGATAGAGTTCTTTAAATTTAATAATATGGATATGTTCTTCCTCATATTTAGTGAGAAAACTTTGACTTCTATATTCGTCTCCATTTCAATTCTTATCTGTGAAGATTACAGTCATGCAAGGTATAGTTTCAACAATGAGTGGGGTCATTCTTGTATATTTTTTCACTGGGAAAACAAATCTGACCTTGATTTGACTCCAGCACGTCAGAATTTTTCAAATTTCAGCTAAAATATCAGAATTAAATGTCCATCGTAAAAGATAAAAGTGGCAACATTTTTTACAATTTCTAGGTAAACGTAAATATGCGCTCTCTTTCGAAATCATTCCGATTCCTAAACGATGGACTTTCTGAAAAATTGTCCTGATAGAAAATGATAAAAATGTTAATTTATGATGATAATAAAAAATACCATACAACAGAAAACGTGTGAATTTGGAAAAATATTCTGGAAATTTGTTCGCTATTATAAAACTACAGTTTGGATGTCTAAAAGGTTTGTATACAAAATTGTATATATTTTTTACCAAAATATTACAAATAATTAATATTTAATAAATAAAAAAATCGTTGAATGAATTATGAGAAAGTATTTTAAAACTAACTAGGAGTACTATACGATATAAGACAAATTAAGGTTCTCTTTAAAAAATTCACAAAAATGAATAAAATAGCGATTTTATCAATTATGAGTAAAAAATCTACAATATTCACCCTCTCTCATTCGCATAAAAGTGAAATTCCACGGGCTATTATCAATCATGATTCATAAACTGCTCAATTATATAATTTATTTAAAGATAATATACAGTTAGAACGGATATAACGTTTGGTATACTCACTCAGGTCATTGAAGTTGAGGTCATAAGAGGGTGACTGAATTTAATAATATCAAAAAATAAAAATGAATGGGAAATAAGGTATTTTGATATATGAACGTGGACGGCAGCAGATTTCAATATAATATAAAAATGTTCAATAGCACGTTCGAAAAATTAACGACTATTCTGAAATAATAGTACTAAGATATGATTTTCTG
Organism: Trichopria drosophilae; assembly: GCA_030407085.1. Lineage (NCBI taxonomy): Eukaryota > Metazoa > Arthropoda > Insecta > Hymenoptera > Diapriidae > Trichopria > Trichopria drosophilae. Next base: position 9,337,477 of record CM059582.1, on the reverse strand, counting down.
GTACCTATCGTTAGTAATTTAGCAGGCATAATGAATTTAACAACCGGGATTCCTATACATTCAATGATGACATATTATCTACTGTATTGCTTAGAATTAAAAAACTGAAAATTAAAGCTGAGATTTTGTATTAAGAAAAAAAATCTTTTCATGGAATGTCACCATTCAAAATTAATAACATTGTAATTTATAAGCTAATGCTTCATTTCAATTACACTAAGAAAATTTTCCTTAGAGTAATTACCATAACTGTATGTGCGAGATATAATCGGAAAACTGTGAAGCTATCTACATTTTAATGAAATAATTAGAATACTTGAAAAAAGATACTACTGGTCAGCATGCCCATGTTCCTAAATAGTAATAGCTGTACATTACGAGTATAACACGGTTAAACCAGACAGTATGATAATTTGGGTAATAAAAATTTTCTTAGTGTAGAAAAGGACATGTAAATGAAATATACTCGGTAGAAATATGGTTATTCACTCAAGTACAAGTCAATATTCATTAAAATTATTATAAAATTATAAAATTTTAAACACTGTATTAAAATATTATTATATAATTATTTAATAGAAACTGAAAAAATTTTTTTAATCGTGTAATAATAACATACAATAACAAATAAAATACACATAATAGATTATAAATAATACCTTAAAAACTAAATCTCAGAATGAATTTTGTTTATTCCCACTAAAAATTCGATTTTTGCAGATACCATACATACATTATTCTGTTTTTTCGAAAGAAAATGTTTAAATCACCCGAAAAGGGTACCAGATTTGCAGTATTAAGACAGCACTAAAATTAGTCGTTTCATGAAACAAATCCGTTAATCATTCAAAAATAATACGTTGGTTCACAAACCTTTTTCCTTATATAATACGCTTTTCTAAACTATAGTTTTACAATAAATTTACGATTCTTATGATTTTTTTGAACATTTATTTTTACCAGCACCGAAGCGATTGCAGAGAATTTCACTTATTGTTACTCTTAAGATTTTACAAACGATTACAACGAACAAAAATATATTACACAAAACAATTCTTAGTTTCTATTTTCTTCATTTTTCCTTTCTTTTTTGGTAATTCATGCTCTCTCTGTTTTTTCCCCTCCATATTTTTGTTTGCCCTTCTAATCATTTATTATATTATATATTTATTATTATTTAATATTACATTGGTTTAACTCCTATTTCGCATTGAAAGGTGTCATATTTTATATTAGCATTGTTTTTAATATAATTTAAACGAAATAATATATGACGTCGTTCTTTTTACTCCTATTAATATGGCGTCATGAATTAATCTCTTTACGAATAACTGAATGAGAGCACCTATGTAAATTAGTTTCAAAATATTTGATAATTCATACAAATAATAACGTCAAGTCCCTTCTTACAGTTGATAAATAATAAAGGAATGAATGTAACGATAACTTCGAAACTATTTGAACAACCAAGTTGATCATTATTTAATCTTGATCAAGAAACAAAATTGCTCGAAATTTATTTTCGCGTTTTTTATTTATATGTGTAGTTATTAATCACTGTTGTTATTAATATACAATTTGGAGTGGACAGCATGCAAAGTCGATTTATTCGCCAGCATAATTTATTTAATAAAAGTAAATGTTGAAATTAAGATCATTTCGATTTTCGAAAAGTTATCCTGAAAGGATTTCAAAAAAAAAGGAAAAAATTTAACGTACATTCAGTCACGCATGTGTTAGTTTATTGTTTGCTTGAAATTTGAATAGTGCCTATCGATTTCACTAACTAGCAAAATATTATTCATTGGGAGACTGTAAATAAGTAACTATTGATATGCGAAGAATAAGTGCTCCAAAAAGCGTTTTCATTATAATAACAATGTAAACAATGTACGAAAAGCATATGAAATTTCAAAACATTTACAAAATTATATGATATACGTTGCGCCTTAAGTGATTTACTTAAGTCGCGTACTATGGAATTTGCGTGAAATTAATAGTAACTATATATATTGACATCAATTTTTTTGTCGTCTTGGTGGGTTGGCCACGAAAAGTAGGTTACTAAAACAGTATAATATACGAAATAGTACGAAAATACTAATTCAGTAATAAAATTCTACCAATCTACAAATATATATTGACTTTTTTAGTTTAGTAGTTTACAGATTTAGTAATAAATTAGTAGGTTTGGACTTGTTATTATCAAAAATGATAACTAATTCATTTGGTAACTCACTGTTCGTTTTATTATTGGTAGTTTTTAACTAATTCATATTTAGACAGTGAAATATATTTAATACGGATAATATGCAGTATACAATTATGTTTTACTTATATAACTTGCTGCTCAAATATTTTAAAGAGGCACGCTTATATGGTGCCTTGGAATAATATGATTATTAAAACTTCATTAAAACTTGAAACTTTGTGAAAACTTCATTTTCTATATTCCAATTTTACAATCTTGTACTAGTTAGCCAATTGACCAGGTTCAAATTTATTGATTATCTAGATCATACATGAACTCAGAGCGAACGCATTGTGCAGCCAAATTAATTACGTGTTCCTGCCAGAACACGGCACGAAAACTCTTCATTGTTTGCTAAACCGCAGCCCATTACACATCGTATTGCGATTAAAAATTGCACTATAACAATGATATTGAAAAAATTAAATTTTGATTCAATTACTTAACTTCTATAAGCCTTTACTCACTAGTGTTTAATTAATCTTAATTCATGTGGAATTATTAATTTAACTTCATGTGGAACTTTCATTTTTCAATTTTTTTTGATTGTTACATGACACATTCCATTGAACTTTTGAAATTGCAAGTACTGATATGGAAATCGTAGAAATATTTAAATGGATTTGTGTTAGTATGCGGTACTGAAAGAAGACCAATAGTATAATATCAGCAAATTTTTGTAAATGCACCTGTAAAGATTATTATCGCGTTAAAAAACGGAACACACTAAATAAAAATATCTTTTATCCGTATTATATGAAATCGGTAAATTGTTATTTTTTGAGATAGTATTTAGTATAATATTAGTTGTTTTAGTGAGTACATGCTTCAGAACATGAGTTACTGAAACCAGGAATTTGCGTGCCAGATTTTTTAGAAAATGTTATATATTAGCCATTCAAAAAATGAAACGTTAAACTGAAAATCATTACTTTTAAGACCACGCTAACATGGTCCATGTAATGTTCCACTCTAATCCTCGGCTCATTTTTCTTCATTACCCAACCTACTTATGATCAATTTTTCGACTGAAAGGAAAAAATGTTACCGTACAACAAAAAAAAGTTTTACTTTTGGCACAATGACAACTTTTATTGATTAATTTGCCATGAAAAAAAAATTGTTTGAAAGTCGAATTGTAAAAGTTGAATGAAATTCCTTATATTCGTCATTATTTAGACTACTTTTTTCTTTTATATGGCAAAACATTTTCAGTATTTATTTTTAGATAATAGGATATTTGTGTCAGGTTCCCGCACGTTATTTTCAAATATTCAGTACTTTCCAGAATCGTAGTCTCGTCGTTATTTTACGACCATTCATTGACGTAGTTCAGTGACGAAATTTAGATATTGGGGATTTCTATCCGATATCGCATTTGGGATAGGGCAGTTATGCTCCATTAAATGCAACCTATGTGCCATATATACATTTAACCTGTCCGTTGAGGAAAAAGAATATATTATAATTTCTTAAACCTAATACAAAAATAAGGTATTTATCAAAGACCATGACAAAACTACTTTCTGAAGTCTACACCTTTTTTTAAATAATAGCGAATCTTGTTGAAGTTGTTCATTATCAATGACGAATCCTGCAAATATGCTACTGCAATATTGTTCATGGTATTTCGAATAACCTAAGATTAAACGCAGTTTGTTCTGTGTATACTAAATATTAATTTTTTTTCACAGATGACGTCCACGTTCCACAACCAACAACAGTATTTAACTTTTTTCTTATTTTTCATATCAACATTTCAATCACATGGCGAGAAAAACCTGGAATTACTAAATCTAATAATCTATGCACCTAATATCTTTTGCAGAAGATGCACTTCGTTCAGTCAAAAGGACTAAACTAATATCTCTGCATCCAAATCTAATCGTCACTCTTCATTTTTTCGTGCGAAAGATGCTATAGTAATTTATGTTAATAGCTCCTACTGACGTCAATCGCATAATAAACAGCACTTCGATCCAAATGAAAGTACGAGAAAATACCTTACACAAGGGACCCCTGCCGGACAGCGTATTCATTTTTTTTTATTATTCTAAAAAGGGTATTAGCCTATCAAATTCCTTATTCTTTGACGATTTATATAGTTTTAACTCCTTCGACCTGCATACAGTACGTTATCATCAAGAAATTATGAAATAGATGTACTGATTTCTCTAAATGGAATTGGAGACTTTAGTTATAATAGGTTTGCTTTTAAATTTCATTTCAGAACTGCAAAAGCAAAATACATCAATTATTAATGGACAGAACGTAATTGTTGATGTTATATCTTATAAAACTGCAACATTTAAGGTAAATATTTACAGTTTCTTATACTGAACGATTGGATTCAGTTTTTACACGTGAATATTTTTTAGCGACAAAACACGTGTTTACTAGCCACAAAATGCTGTAGTAAGGTTTTCCTTGACATATATTTTGTTAACGTTAGTACGTAAATTAGTGTTAATTTGTTTTGAGATTATTACTGCATTTATTAGAATTTTAGAAACAATTTACTTATCAAAACTTTGTAATGAGTACAAAAAAAAATTATTAATTATATTTGTAATTAATATTTTTATAAATGTATTTGAGCACTACGATGTCATGTACGAATTCTATAATTTGCATTTTTTTACACCACAGTAATGTTATTAAAACATATTTACAAGGGCAATATTAATATTACTGAGATAGGAATATTTTTGTCACTAATGGAAATTATAACGGTCACATATTGAAAGATTCCAACAAATTTTGAAAAATTGAACTGTGAGTGTTTTTTTTTTATACTGATTTCACAATTCTATTATTATAAACAACAGTAGCTTTCTATCATTTAAACTGAATCATTCTATGAAATGGTTGCTGCAATGATTTTTAGTGTATAATTTATTGTTTTTTAACGTAGAATTGGATAAGAGTAAACTAGAATACAAATATAATGCCTTTATATAATATACGCCTGTTGGTAACGTGAATCTTATTATACACATAACTCAATTACAACATTCAATTAAATTCACAAGTGTTAAATACGCGATTAAAAATCCAGTAAGCTCCGGAGTAAAGTCTACTTTTATATAATTCAAAAGCGCAAATCATGAATCTTTTTCTCATCGTTACATAAATAGTTTTTACTTTTATTTCCTTCAAAAAAAAGGGAAAAAGAAAAAATAGCATGCGCACGCTACTTGATTTTTTCTGCTTCCATGACGCGAAAATTAATTTTACTAAGAATGAGTTGTTTGCTCTCAACTACGCATACAAATTCTAGAAAAAATTCTCAATCGTCATTCATCGGTGACCACCACGTTTAGCATTTGATTATTTCTTAAATGGACCATTATTTTCTTTTCTTTTTCGGTTATCTTTTATTAAAAGATATATCTTTCAGAAAACTCATATTGATGATTACCAATGAATTTTTTCTCCGACATTTTCGTCAGTTTACATCAAATCATATGGCCAGACATATTTTGGATGTTGAGAACATCATATCGTTATTCATGCACGAAACGTAATAACAAAGTGATGATTTCCAGGTTCCAGGTGAAACAAACATTAGCGTCATCTGATGCGATGTTATCAAGTACTTGTGGAATTCTTTTATTATTTTTCAAGTCGTTGATGTTTGAACTGAAAACTGATTTGTTTTTAATATTGCTGTTATAAAAAACATCATAACAGCGGTAAATACAATTTTTTCAACTTAAGTGGTATTCATTTTCTTTCAAGTATGTTTAAGCGTGACAAAACATTTAAAAACTCATCTGTCGTAGAGAAAAGTACACAAATGATTCAGGGAAGCTCTTGATCATGGAAATAAAATACTATGTACACAATTTCAATTTCTAACTGTTTTATTTGAACTTACATTTCTTTACGTCCTAAAATTAGTCTAAAAAAACTCAAATGTATCAGAAATGAACAAATTAACCATTTAACGCTCAAATGGCCAAAATTTTAACGTCAACTTCCTGTGCCTTTCAATTATAACCCGTCTGGAAAAAATATTGGAATACATAAAGTATTCTTGAGTAGAAAAGTCCAATCTTTCGAATAGCATAGCCAAATTTATCAATAAATGACCGCAAATTGTTTCTTTTTCACAATAAATACAAAAAATCCATCATTTTCGATTTGTTTTTTTTTAAAGACATTTTTTAAACTATTTTATCGGCACTAAAGAACATTCTAACCCATCAGGATGTTGTACTTCCAAAATCTATTTTTAGATATTTTGATTTTTATTATTAACAGGTCCAAAATGGCGTCCGAATGCCCAAAATTATTGAAAAATCACAGTAAGGTGCACTTTTGAAGTCTAATCTAAGTTTTTTGTCAGTTTCGTGCAACATGTTGAATGAACATTGAATGAAGTTGACGTTAAAATTTTGGCCATTTGAGAGTTAAAAGGTTAATTTGTCTTGAAAAAGTATGGATAGAAAATATTGAATGATAATAATGGATACAAAAAATAAAACACAACAAACCGCATTATAATAGAAATGGTTGAAAAGGAAACATTATTGCATATTAACCCTTTCAGTCACAGGCGGACACCAGTGTCCCACCTAGATGCTCGCGATTTTTTAAGGTTTTTGAACAGATAGTTCTCGATTTCAATGCGGTTTTTTTGTTCCTGGATTTTCTAAGACTCCAATAACTGTTAACAAACAATAATATTACAAAATTATTTTAAATAATTATTTTTATTAACAAATTAGTACCAAAAAAGGCACAATTTTCAAAAGAAATTCATGTCAGGAAGAACTAATCGCTATTATTATTTGAAATTCGGCATGCCGGAGTTTTTGATGTCGCTGACTACGAATCCGGTGTCAGATTTTCAAAATTCAAAATGGCGGATCTAATATGGCATACAAAAATTTTAAAAAATTATGATTTTGTCTAATATTTGGTATATAGGGGTTTTTTATGTCTCTGATTACGAACCCAAATAAAAAAAAAACGAAAAAAGAATACCAAAACCCCTATATACCAAATATTAGCTAAATTCATTATCTTTCAAATTTTTGGTCAGCCATATTGGATCCGCCATTCTGAATTTTGAAGATCTGACACCGGATTCATAATCAGCGACCTCAAAAACTCAAGTATACAAAATTTCAAAAAAAATCCGTGGCTGGAAAAATTCGTGACTCAAAGGGTTACATTAAAACAAGTTAACACTGACCAGACAACTTTGTCAATTAAGTAATTATGTATACACATAACCTAAGGCATTTTACTGATGAAAGGCCTCCTTTTACAACTGAAACGGACTAGTTTGTAACTAGTAACATGTACTTGTTAAAATTTTGATTCTCTTTAATCTCCTTACTGATTGCAGAATTATAATGAATTACGGCAGAAGCGAGATATCGCAGTTACGATATATTTTACACAGCTTATATAATCATAACAAACACTTGTCCCGACAACTTAAGCATTTGACGTACTGCAGTCTATAATTTCAAATTTATTAAAAAATGCAACGTTATGCGATAATATGTCGAAATGACAAATAATTACAGCGAAGTAAATGCGTATAAGGTAATATTTACTTTTCCAGTATACATAACTGTACGATTGCGGACGAAGAATGAAAATGCTAACCTTAACAGTAATAGTTATGTAGACGAAATTCAATCCGAGAAAGTATATAAAATATTTATGTGACATAAGCGAATGGATCGACGGGTATCATTTAAATTTATAATTGATATGTAATACAAGTATTATTGACATATAAAATTTGTGTAACATATTTTAGAAAATTAACCATTTCGTCCAGGAAAAATGTCATCTTTATCTGAAAAAAGTATTTGTTCTATAATTGCCTCTATTGATTTATAATGACATTCTTTATTTATGGTATTATGACACGTTCCGTATGCACATGTTCTAATTACAAATAAATTTCAATTTTTTGTTTATTAATTTTATCCATCACATATTTCTCGTAATAATTTATTGAAGTGCTATTTAAATATATTACTAAGCAGATATAAAAAAATTTAAATAAACAGGAAAACCTACTGTTTCAATGCTGAAATAATTTACATTATTAATTGACTTAATTTACATGCGTTTAATGGATATAAATGTCTTACGCATGTTTCTTCTATGCCTATACAGCATCTCTCAGAATCATCGGAACTTTTGACATCGTCCTTCTTTATCAAGCTACGAAGTCTCCTTTCCGATATGAATCCAATTAGTTTTTACTGTTTCAATTTTCTTGTTTTACGGCGTAATATATTTTATTAAATAAAGGGAAGATCTGTTGCAGATTATCATTGGTAAATTCAGAGATTTTCAATAGATAGCGTCACAATTTGATGTTCAAGGAATCAACAAATGAAAAAAAAAAGTTATTTTTCGTCTCATCCTCTTGGATTCCCTCTTCGGGAATGAATAATTTCCCTACAAATCATACTACATATATGCTGAAAATGGAATTTTGTAAAAATATTTATTGCTTAAAATAATGCAGGATATTATAATTTTAAACCCAAAAAGCCTAATTCATAAATAGCAATGAATTTGCATGGTAAGAGTATCTATTTAATTTTCAAATTAAGCCTTTAACGACTAAACGTGCATCATTTGCACATGGATTTTAGGATCGTTTTATTTATATAAATTCTGTTTTAATAGACACATCCATTTCCAACTACGTTTGACGTCGCTTCTTTGAATTTTCACTATGATTTCGGTTTCTGATACCTTATATCCTATCATAAACGCATTCAAAAATTTTGATTTTTGTCGATTTGGATGATTAAAGGTCTCCGGTGCCGCAAATTTTTTGAAAATTGGAAATTCTGTGGTTTCATAAGTTTCTATACAGTTCATACGTATCATATTATTTGTTTACTATTAATAACAGTTTATTGACATTCCTAGTAACAACCATAGTTGACGGTTTATATTTGCTTAAATTTCGTTTATTATAGAATAAGAAAGAATTGTAATCTATCAATTGCCATTTTATTTACATTTGGAATCTCCTGAATACGATTTTACAAAATCAAGTTTTCAAAACCTAAAATGGTGGATCTAAATCCATAAAAATCAAAATAAGTGAATGTATATTTTTAAAATACAACAATCAGGAACGCGTTTCTGATAAGGCAGAAGTTGGTTAGAAACCGGTATCATAGTGATAATTCCATGATAAAAAATATTCCACTCAAAAAATGAGTTTGCGTTTTCCAATATATAAAAAAAATGTCATTTTTCAAAAATTTAGCCAGCGCTATTCGAAAGAGCGGCCTCAAAACTAGTCGGATATGGAGAAATCCACATAACTTTTGTCTTTTAAGAGATGTTAAGATTCACTTTAATTAAAATGTACCGAAACATTTATATAACATTACTATTTACTAATAAGGACATTCAAGGTACAATCATTTGTGTTGAATGATAGTTGTTTTAAAAACCATTAAAGACACGAAAGGTTACATGAAATTTAAATAAACAACTGCTTGCAAATCGTATTTTCTTTAATATTTTATGCTATAACTTCTGCGATGTCTATTTTATTCATTTCAAAATCATATGGTTCATTCATTGCACTTTATGAAAGCCAAAAACACTAAGAATTACATGTCCAAAGTATGTAGCGAATTTATATGAAAAATTGAATTGCGTTAATTTCTAACCATAATTTTTGGAACACACAATATTAGGGCTCCATACTTTGGGAACTTTTAATTGGTGATATAATGATATAATTGATGAATTTTTTTCCCGTACGGGTGGAACATAGTAACTCATTAATTTTTAGCCTTTCGATCAGGTTGGTAACCATCACATTCGCATAAAAAGCTTCCACTGTTTCTTGAACTTTAAATAATAACTTTTCCTATTTCTAAACTAGAATTCGCGGAACTATATACATATTTTCAAACAAGGCATTTACATTTTATTTGTTTACATTCCCATATTTATTATCGTTATTACTTGTGTAAACACTGGAGATTGTTTATTCAGTCTGCAACAAGCATTTGTACTAATTGTAAGTTGATATACTAATATAATGTAATAATATAAATACACCCGTCACCAGTATTTTTCATTGTCAATGTATATTACTATAAAAAAAGCATTTCATATAGAGAATATAGATAATTATGTGTCAAAAATATAATGAAATAGACAAATCTATTCTTATTTTTATACAGTACTGAAATATAATAATAATATTTCGTCTTGACGAAATTGTACATTTTTCTTATTTGTTTATAATAAATGTACAAGGCGAGCCCAAATCAAATTTAATTGCAAGGAACCTTCTGAATAAATATGGCTCTATGCTCTATGAATGTAAAAAACATACAATGGAAATATTTTATCCAGTCCTTTTTGAAAAAATCGAAGAAAATATTTAAAAAACAGCAAATTTTTTCTATTTACACGTGGAACAAATCTTTAATATTCACAATGACGTTTTTTTCTACATTTTGTACTCTCTAAATTTCTTAGAGTGAAATTTTCACTCCTAACCTGGAATATTAGTGTGTTCAATCTCAAAAGAGTGAAAGAAGACACTAAAAGAGTGAGCTCAGTCACTCCAAATGAAGGCGTGAAGAAATTTACTCCAAATGTTGAAGTAAAAATTCACTCTTCGCGTGGAGTGAAAATTAACTCTGTATGGAATTAAAATTCACTCCAAAGGGAGCGAGATTTTGTTATTATTAAAGTGATACTTTCTTAAAAATAGATTTTTAAATGCACTCAAATTCAATTTAAGGAGGGTGATTGCAATTTCTATTGTTTTTTCCGAAAAAATCCTCTGCATTTGAATCCCTCCTATAAATGCTGTAGATACCTATATCAGCGGTTGTCACAAATATTAAGTAAACAGTTTCACTTTGACCGAAACATTATACAAATGCTGTACATTTTTATACTATGTTAGTAATTCTTACAACGATATGAACAGTGGTAGCTAATATTTCGCTCTATCTCTGGAGTGAAAAAATTCACTCTAAAGAAAGAGTGGGAATTCATTCGATACAGAGTGGCTCACCTTTTACTTTTGCTTGGAGTGAATTCTCGCTATTTAAAAGTGAAATTTCACTGCAAGGAATTCAGGGTGTATGTTTACGAATGGCCTCAGGTTGATTTTATGTATGTGCTATTAAAAAAAAATGTTATGTAAATAAAACGATGCTAAAATCTATGTGCAAATTGTGCCCATTTTGTAGTTAAATTAAATTTAAGTTACTCTGATAATCCAAAATAATCTCATCTCGTGCATACATTAGTTCTCTGATGACTTATACCTTTTAGGAGCAAATTATGGCTGCAATTTTAATCGGACCATTTATATTTTTAAAATATTAAATTTGATCATGTATTTTACAAATTTCAAGAATTTCTTAATTTATTATGGCATATTGTTACATATTCTGGTTTGCAAACTTTCTGAATGTAATATCTACAGATTAATTAAATAATGACCGAAAAAATGGTCGTTCACGTTATGATTTATGATTTACAAAACAAAATGGGAGAATGTCAAATGCAGAAATTATATCTCAGGATCGAAATGGCATAACTTTCTTAATTTACATTTAGGTGTGCTGTATATGTTCAAGTAACATTTTATTAACCTTTTCCGGAACACAGTTTTCTGATGAACCATGTTTCTTGAAACTGGGTACGTGGGGTTTTTTTGGGATCGCTAATCACGAATGTGAACTCAGATTTTCAAAATTCAAAACGGAGGATTCCAGATGTCCGACCAAAACGTAAAAATTTACTTGATCCAGTTGAAATAGGGTACTCGTGGGTTTTTAGGGTCGCTGATTACGAATCTGAACTCACATTTTACAAATTCAATATGGCGGATTCAATGTGGCCTCCCAAAAATATAATATCTATCAGGAAATTTTTTACATTTTTGATCGGCCATATTGTACCCGCCATATTGAATTTTTAAAATCTGAATTCAGATTCGTAATCAGCGACCTCATAAACCCCATAGTTCCCAGTTTAATCTCGATCGAGAAATTTTTACATTTTGCCCGGCCATATTGACTCCGCCATTTTGAATTTTCAAAATCTGAACACGAATTTGTAAACAGCAAACTCAAAAAAAATCCGAGTACCCACTTTCAGCTTTTGTTTGCCGCATGGTGATTTTAAAAATCCAAAATAACGGATAATGAGCAACACTGAAAATGAAGAAAGTCATCAAATAAAATTGTGCATGTCTTGACAAAATTTAAACAGCATTCTGTAAAAAATATCTTTTAATCCAAAGCTATTATACTTTGTTGAAATTCGCACTAGATGATTCTTGTGGTTTCTGAACTATAATCTCTCTGAATATCCATCGCAATTTTGAAGTTTAAAATTCAAAATGCGCCAATTCATTCATTAGTAACGCATTTCAGATTCAAACAATTTGAAACGTGTTGGAAACATTTATGATATATTGGTAAACAATTTTTACACTGGAAGTTTTTTACAACTTTTATAGAACACATTTTACGCACTGAATTAACTTCTAATTTGACACTTAATACTAACAATACATTAAACATTTTGTTAATTCCAGTTCGGCTATCTGTTTCGCTAGTATCTTGTGAATGTGTCCCGAAAATGTGATCGTTGTTCATTGTTCGCCATTTTGGATTTTGAAAATCTCCATACGACAAATAAAAACAGACAAGGTAAGCTAAATTTTAAGACCAATTCCGATATTTTGGTGCTATAGAATAGCACATTCTGGTCGTGCAAGTGATTCGGTTGACATGGAATGACCCATATATATTTTGGTCACATTGAATACTTCTCTTGTTCAATCTAAATGTTATTATTTTAAATTTATCAATAGTTTCGTTTATGGTGTATCGTATATAAAGTATATAAGTGTTTTCTTAAATGGCACGCCGCAGGTAATAACCACGTAGTACTACTAACTGACATATTATTAAGGAGAACTGCCGGTTCATTCAGAAGCAATCACTGGACCAAGATCATCATATCGCATGATATATCATTATAAAGCCGTTGTTAATACGAGCAACATCATAAGCGATAAAGGGCAGTTTCACCGTTATTGGCATGTTTGAATTAAGGTCAGTATATACGCATTTTCACATTTCCACACGCAAATTAATTTCAATGAGCCGACGAGGATTTCACACTAATGATCGGTAATATTTCAAAAACAACGAAGTTGCAAAAGAGTTTGGCCTTAGTGTAACGTCGTAGGAAACCAACCATGAAGCGCGTTGGAAATTCCAGGAGGCAAACTTGACTGCAACATTGAAGAAAAACTCGCCGCCGTTAATTTTCGGAGCAAAACCGTAATTCAATGTATGCACCATCGTATGAAAGTCAACGCCTTGGCCGCAATGTAGATATATCGCGATAACCAGAATTCTACATTCAAAGCCCTCGCAATTTGCACGCACGCCCTTCATTGATTTAACCGACTAAACTAGCGATACGATCATATTTTCCATCGTTAGTTCGGAAATTACTAGAACAAGTACGCTTGCTATAGAGTTTTCGCTTTGATAATGGCTACTTTTTGCAAGAACGACAAAAAAAGATTTTTTATCGGGTGATTGTAACCATAATAATTGTTGGAATGAAATTTTTTATTGCGCCAATTGACCTTTTTCGTCTGTAATAAAAGACTTTGTTACAAATGACGTAAACTATGATGTACAATTGTAATTAATACTATAAAACACATGACAGTCCTAACCTTCATTTGATAAACAGTAAATAAATAAGTAATCAAAGATTTTATATGTTACTAAGTTTTTTATTTACTCCAGACATTACATGATTTCTAATAGAAATTCAGTTGAAGTGAGGTAGACAACTTGATTATGCTTCTGCTGATCAGTCACCGTACCAAAAGTCCCAGTTAGGTTAGCTAAGGACTCGAGGACTTCCTCGTTTCTATGTGATTATGCCCAAATTTGATGATACTGCTATAATTGCCTTTCAATTCTCATTCAGATACTAACTATAGAAGAATTTCTTTAAGATCGGGATTTTTTTATTTTTGCTTGCTCCCATATAAAAATGATGACGTCTTTCACACGTCCGCTCATTTAAGTTGGTAGTCGCAGGTGCTTGAATTTAAACTTTCTGTATTATATGTCAACTTTTAATACCGAAAGTATTATGTTCAACTAGCAAAGTACACGAGGTCCTATTGTAGGTGTTAAATGCCTATCATTATTGTAGGACTGAACCTTTTTTCAAAATGTTAATTTACCTTGATTTAAAAGTATACAAGTTTAATAGTGTACTAATTAATAATAATAAATTCACTCGGAAAAAGTTGATTCCTCATATTTTTTGTGGATACGCTCAATCGATACAATGTATGAAAAAACTGATGAGACAAGATTAACATAAGATTTATCGATTTATTGTTCACACTGGACATTTGATGTACTTACGATAACCTTAGATAATTCATGCGACAGACAATCAATGCCAGTGATAATGTGCTAATAAGAAAAGCCTATAATTGATCGCCCTCTTACAGACATTATTCATGAACGAACTACAATTATACATTCTAATCAATCTAATTTAGTAAAGTCAAAATAGATTAAAAATTTTTATTTCTGCTATTTTTGCATAGATTCTAAATGCGATTAAAATCTGTACAAACATTTTTAGATAAAATTTTAAAGTCTTTTCAGAAATTAAAAAAAAACAATATTTGTTTATTTTAATAATAAGTAGTAAGTAATGATCCTAAAATTTTTCCTTAGATCTAATAAAAAGTTTCTTAAAGTTTCTTAGAGTTCGTTTTAATAAACACTTGGAAAATTGTTATATTGAAAGACAGACAATAGTTTTTTTATAGTTCTATGCAGTACACGTTAAAAATAATAGAAAACAATGATTTCTTTAGTAACTTTGTAGTGTAATTCAGTGGTGCTAGAATAAAAAATGTTTTTTTTCACCCTTAATGAAATTGTTTTGTTACTAAATTTTTTTTGAAAACAATGGTATTTTTTATAATCCATGCGTAATTATTTAGAAAATATGTAATATTTTTCTGAATTTTTAAATTAATATAGAAAAATGTAGTAGCATTACATCAAAAGAGAAATTTCCTTTTTCAACTGAAATTTATGGGTTAAAAAATTTGTTTTCACTTTTTATTCTTAAAAAATTACTAAAGAAATACTGTTTTCAAATTTTTTAAAGTTGTATTTCATTGAGTTGATTTTGAGTGTACTGACTCCCCTTAATTGAAATGCTGATAATGAAATACGTAACTCAAAATAAGTAACTACAACATAAAATTTATTTTTATTTTATTATCTAATTATTATCTAATTGTTATCTAACTAATTCTAAATCTACGTAATTAGAAAAATCGAAAAGAACGGTTTTGGCTTTACCATGGATCCGAATTAATTAAAAAACATTCAAAACTGAAAATAATTATTGGGGTCAATAAAAACCATCCAGTGATGAATCGACAACACCGTTGACATTTTGATAACAAAATAAGCAAAATATAAAATTGCATAAGTCGATTATACAATTTATTATACATTAATGCCACTAAAAGTTCTGTGGAATTTGTAGGGACTAGTGATAAATAGTTCTTGACAGATATAAAGTAATTTCACAATCCCGAAATTAGAGCAATTGAGTATCCACGAGCAATTAGTTTAACTATATGTTGTGTGCCATTTCTCGAGGGACATTTAATTAATATACTTCGCACAGTCATTTGGGTAGTGAACAGACGCTCACCATAAAATTTGTTTCAAGCATAATGTATAACGTACATTGCTGCTTATTGCATAATGCGCAATCAACCTCAACATGGCCTTGAAGACGCTCAACTCTTCCAAGGAATCGAAAGAAAAGAAAGTGCAAACATGGACCGGACAGAAAAAATCAAATAATTGAATGTAATAAAGACGAAAAATTTACTTTAAAACTTTAAAAACGATTGTTTAATAGACAGAAAAAATAATAAGTGCAAAAAATTCTAGTTACATCACTTAAGACAATTGTGCGTGTTACTCCTGTTAAAGTGTTAATAAGACCTTATTAATTTCATAATGTTCTCATAATTCGTACATAACAGTTAATTCACGTTAATCCTTGTTTTAATTTCGATTGATTCGTAACAGGTATTTGCCTTGTGCAATTAAAGTGCACCCGACATCTTTCCGCATTCGGTTTGCTTCGACAGGCGCTGCGGGCAATTAGTAGACCAAAAAAAGTGTTTCTTCTTTTTCAAATAGCAAAAAGACACGGAAGACTGTCGTTTATAAAGCAGACTACTTCACGTAACCACTTACAATCACAATTATTTTATTTTATTTTGTCAAATTTTCCACTAATTCTGTAAAATCTTATTGTTTATACCTTTATAGATCCATCATGATAATATGAGAATCACCTGGCGATCTGCAGGATATATCTTCGATGTTCCGTAAACAGTAATTACTCATGTGGTGCCAATGATGTTGCAGGAATACGCTGTCGAAGGTACATCAAAAAAAATATTTATGTCATTGCCGTAATGTATTCAAACATATGGAATAAATCAATTTTAATTATGCGTCAGTGAATAGAACAACGTCTGTCGTTGGAATGATATTTATTTTAGCGGCTTTATTTTCCGTCACAAAAAAGGCACTTTCGTAAATATTTTACATTGTACAAATACTACATAAGATCGTAATCGGACGTTAAACATTCTTATTATCTAATGTAAAGCATGTAACTGGCCTAAAAATACTTGTGTTACATCAATGCGCATAACAAAATAAAGTCTTCCGAGTTGAATTTGTATTGTATATAAAATTTATATATAAAAAATACTTTTCTCGTGATCATTTGTTAAAACAATCGTGTATGTACAGAAAATAATCTTTTATTAAGAGTTAATAAGAATACAATAATCTCAAAATATTGATTTCCATATTTTTTTGCCCAAAACCATGATAAAATTACAAATATTTTGCTAAAAACTTCGTTAAACAAATGTAGACCAAACCAAAATATTTTCATATTATTGTACGTAATTGATGAACAATATTGTATACTTCAACATGATAAAATAACATGATGAAATATTTTTACTTGCGTATACCTCTTCCTAACATATTTTTCTTTACTTATTGACATTCTTTCGTTATAAATCTAAAATAACTCAATGCGAAATTGTGAATTGTACAATCACTAAGAATGTGATTTTAGGCTACGGAATTTGTGAAGTGAAAAGATCTAGAAAAAGCTAGATCTTAGGACGTGCGTCAATAACTAAACTGTTCAGGTATATTGTGTATCCTCAATGGAATCGGAAATCAGGTTTTGCGTACGCGGTACATTTCTGTATGAATAGGGATCATAAAAAACAGCTGAATAGTACAACTGATCAGATAATCGAAGAAAAAATAAATATATCTCAAAAACGTGGTAGATTATATCTATCGATTTATGTATTCGCAGTACATTATACACTTTTTCTGTAGTTTAAAATTACATTAAATTAGTTTCGAAGCCTACAAACTGACAGTAATGTTTTCTAAGATAAGAAATGTAAATAATAGAATACACCTCCATTTCTCACGAACCATTCTTTATTTAGCTACTTTGAAGTGGGAAATATTGAATGTGATAATTTTGAATCAATTGACGTTTTTTTTTCGTTGTATTATGCATTTTAATGTTTCACAATTCGTTAGGCACAATACATTAAACGATGTCTTATTTTTGTCATCTAGCATGGTATTTAAACATAGAAAACTGCATCGTTATCATCAAAAAAATATTTTTAAACAACTAAATACTAAATTAAAAATAAGTTGCAAACGTTAAATGGATACTTAATCGTAGATTCAGATTTTAACTAAATGGAAGTTGTGTCGACGATCACAACAGTTAATTAACAACACAAAATCCCACGCGTTCGTCGCGTGATTTTACACATTTCTTTAACGTTACATTACTTTACACTTCTACTATATGAATAAAATATTACGTAATCGCAATAACAACTGATCTAAAGAATTTGTTAAACAAACTTTGACATGTTATACGAAGGCTGTCGAAGATAATCGCGCATTATGTACATAGGTTTCGGTAATCAAAATTGCTTTACACTCCATCCCAACTGAAGATGACGTGGCAAAGGATCAGGTACAACGTTATTGTGATAGTGCTGGACACTAGCACAGGAAATCCCATCCTGAAACACCATGAATGGTCACTTTTGTCTTAAATGTCGCGGCCGATTGAGTCTTGAATAAGGAAAAACAAGAAAAAGCCGATTCGAACCCGATAGTCTTTTTTCCTAATACGATACCATAATGTGAGCGAAACGTAAAAGGATTAACGGCGGGGTTTTAAAGCAAGAATGCAATGACACGTCTCTAAATAGCCTGGTCAAACTCGTTGCAGCATCATTCGCGACTGGGGTGAAAAAACTTTTATATTACGATCAAAGTACTTTTTTCAGGCTGGGAGAATAAATAAAAAAGTATCGCAGCATTCGAGAATCGCGAAATTGGGCTTTATGCATGGTATTCTCTTATTTTGTTCCCGAAAAGATATGATTTAAAAATATATTTTATTTGTTGACGAATCTTTTAAAATTTCGGCTATTTAAGCATCATAGTATTATCTTACTTGAAAAATTGCATGAATGTGAATCGGTAACCGTGTTGCTCTGCGACACCCGCACAAACAACGTTCGCTGCAGCTCCAATCAGTGTCCCGTTCCCTGAAAATATCGCACCGTATTCAATTACAAATACCGACAAATATATGATCTACATTCATTAAAGTTCTTCCTATAAAATTAAAATTGCTAGGTTGCCAGGTAATAATTGCACGACTGCTCAAGCGAGCAAGTGGCAATTTACAAGCTTTCGTTATTATCTGCATACTTCAGCAAGTTTTCTCTGCTGTCTTTTAGCCTTTTTTCGACTAAGCGTGCATCCGTAATCTTGCGTAATACAGTGTAGACACAGTATTAGATAATCGCGTTTGCGAGAAAAGGAAAGCTCCTTGGATAGAACTAAGATAAAAGGTGCAACTGACGGCGGTCCCGAACTCGACTATTATTTTAACTTTTATTTGAATTCGCAGACGCGGGAAAGCTGGCAACGCCATCTCTGATGACTACTACGAAACTTGTGGCTTTGAATGTAATCGAATGGTACATTGTTAACTCTACACTTATCATGAAAAGATAGAAGCGAAAATTTGAGTATGACAAAATAGAACAAAATTTTGAAATTATGTCATTAGATGCTCATTTTTATCATACTAAAGTCCTTATAAAAAAATATATAATTTAAATAATTTTTTGTCTCTAAGATGAGCATTTTTATTTTAATTAGAGATAATATTCATTTATATTAAAAAGTTTTGCAAATTTACCTCCCATAGATGCTCCAAAAGCCAAGGCCCAAACTAATGGCTGAAGTGGCAGGTTCAATTCCCGATTTTCTTGCAATCCGGTAATTATTTTTACCATCATTGTCGTAAAAGGTACATTATCTACAACGGCTCCAACGATCGCCGAAATCCAAAGAATGAGAAGCACTGCAACAGCCAACCGAGATTCTTCTTGTACTGACAAAATCACCAACTCTGTCTGTTTTCCGATCCAAGCAATTAAACCAAGTTTTGAGAGTGCCTAAAAAATGAAAATAACACCTTTCAGCTCAATGGACACCATATCTCACAGGTATCATTTATAATATTTTATGGGAATAACAATTAATAGAACATAAATAATAAGAGTATTTTTCACATTTATATTAAAATTGGTTTTGCTTTAAGTATCCGATAGATACTAGATAAGATGTCTAAAAATTGTATATTTTATTTGAAAGGATCATCATTTTCAATGTAAACAACAATAAAAAACATACCTTTTTAAAGAATTTTTCATTGTCTATAAGAAACTTATTATGAACGAGTTGGAAACTTTATTTTTAATAAAAATTGAGTAAGGATAAGAAAGATTCTAATAGATATCTATTCCGTGATTCACAAATGCCTTCACAAAACATTATAACAAGGTTACAGAAAGGTTACAACCTTGTCATTTAAAAGAAACATTGTTATAATATCAAAATAAGGTTTCTTCTAACGCCCTTTAAGTGTAACGTTATCGTAAGATAGTGATACTTTTATAGAAAATTTTAAATTGAATGTTATAAAACCAGTAACACGAATGTTATGTTAACCTTAATATAAGGTTGACAGTTTTATAAACTGACCAACTTAGTGAGTTTTATCGCCACCAGGTGTTACCGCATCTTTTACAGGTCCGTGCGGCTCGCAGTATGGAAATGGGTTTACAAGTAGTATAAATTATGACCTATAGAGAGACAAGACATATTTTTTCTATCGTAAGATAAGGCACACTAAGTTATTGCAAGATTTGTTTGTAATCTTACACTCTTACTTCAATTTGTAATGAAAACTTGTAATTATATATAAAAATGTGGCCGGGGAACAAAGTTCCGAAAATCAACATACCGAAAACCCAAAATTTCGATATAGCATGGATTCAGCGTAATTTTTTTCACTTTGTCTTTGAAAATTTGGCAAAAAGAAAGCAAATTAAAATACTTTGGACTCACGCAATATCGAAATTTTAGCCTTTCGGCGTTTTGATTTTCGGAACTTTGTTCCCCGGCCAAAAATGTATATAAATGAAAAATTATAGGAATATAACGCCATCAATCGATGGCTAGTACGAAGAACCGGATATTTCACAATTGTGCGACGAAAAACCGGACGTTTCAAAAGATGCTACGATATAATAAATAGTTAAAGAAAATTTTAAAATGTCTGATTCTTCGTCACAAATTTTGAAATGTCCGGTTCTTCGTCTCACATTTGAAGTTTGCGGTTCTCCGTTTCATGTTCGAGATGTCCGGTTCTTCGTACAAGCCATCGATATATACTTGAAATTCAATAATACCCTCACATACAATAATAATGTAAAATGTTAACCTTAAAAGTACATTAAACGCATTTTACAGGGAGTTTACGTGACATTAATTTAAGATTATCCTGTAACCTTCATGTAATATAATAACAAGATTGGTCGATGATTCTTATGTTAATGTAACGTTAGCGTAAAGTTCCGTGAAGGTTTCTTAATCTCCATATAATATTACAAGCTTACACTTGAAAGCTTACAGCAACATTCATGTTAAATAAGGGAGTATCGATGTAAGCGGGGGCATGATTCCTATCAAATTTACTAAGTAATTTTGTATGAATTCATCACCTCCATAAGGACGAATAATGAAGTGAAAAATAGCAAAGTGCTCCATTCGACTTCAACTAGCAGTTCATCCAAATCCAGTGAATCTGCCCATATTAGTAGAAGAATGACGCCCATCAATGCTGTCCATCCAAGGGATAAATTGAATGTAGGTAGACTATGAAGGAAGAACAGTCCTATCACTAAAATAATGACAAAACTCGATTTTGCCAGCAGTACTTTGTCGGTGATTGAATACTATAAAAAATAAGAAAGGTTGTATAAGTATATTATATAGCTTATAAATGTCATAGTTTGTTTATCGATCTTCACCACGGTTTGTTTCTTAAATCCGAAATGTTTCATTTATGGAAACAATAATATTTTTATAAAATATGTATATCATATTCATATTATTGTTATTTCTCTATCGTTTTAGATAATTGTATAATCTGGTATTATTAAAAAATATACATATATCGGTCAATATTAAAAAACAAAAAATAAAAAATAAATTATGAAAAATATTAATCCCTGTTTTTAGTTCAAATAAAAAATATTTTTATGCTCGTAAATAAACAATAACTAAATATTTCATGGACGTCTTTGACAAGGAAATCACCATGGTATTGTGATACTTTTAACCTTTCTAGCCAATTTTTTCTGATGACGGGAACTTCTTTGCACCATTCGACTAGCAGTCCCGGGTTCAACTCGTGGCACATCGAATCTTTCCACTTTGGTCTTGATTTTTTTCGAAAAATACATCCAGTATCTGTCTGCACATCCACATTCATACAACATAGTCGTGATTTACAGGCTTATTGACCACGAGATAATACTATTTTCATCCGTACTCCATAAAAAATATCTAAATTTAATTGAAAAAAAATTAATCAGACAATGGTTTTCCTGTCTTATTGGTTAATCAATGTGTTAAAAAACGTTTAACTCTTGTAAATACAAACAATAGTAATAACGACAAGGCTTTGCCCGCCCTCGGCCATGCGCGATTGCTTTCAAGCGTACAACTTTATTTTACGCCCATAACAAGAGAAGCACTATTTCCGTAGAAAATTTGAATCGGTTAATGCAATAGAGGACTATAAACTTCTGGTAGATGACACTTTTCAAAACGTATGTTAACTTTATTATTTTCTTTTTTTTTTAATACAAAAATTTTCTATATTACATCTTTTCTTTAATTTTTTCCCCTAGCAAGAAACTTTATTTTTCTGTAATCGAATTTGTGTCCCGTTTAATTTCTATTGTAGGTTAAGAAGACTCGTTGCTCTGTGTTGGTTGTTAAAAAATTCTTTTACTAATAATATGAGGGAAATACGAATTTTCCGCATACTATAACGAACAAATCGATTATCACTCGTTCGTTTGTATAACATCGAAATGGGATTTCCCGCACTAGTAACGAAATGTACTATTTTGTTGCGGTCGGCGTAAAATGTTCATTTTATGTTCTCATTATCGGGCGTAAAATGCCTATTTCACGCCTCCTGAGGCATAAAATAAATTTGACGATCACGGAGGCATGAAATTGTCGTCTCTCGTGTACCATTGTCGAGACGTAAAACTCCATTTTACGCCCTTGATACAAAAATAACTATTTTATATTCTTCTAGCCTGACCTCTAGTTGTCTTTATGTTTATCTGATATAGGACTTATAACAATGCATAAATGGTAGTTTGTACATCACATGTCTTTGTCATTTTTCCAGCGGTAATTGATCTTTTCTAGGCCTGATTTGTCCAATATTAGTATTAAAAAGGGTAGGCACGATTTCAATGATATTGTTTTTTTAAGATTTTTTCAAATTTTCCACTGAGATCTTTAACATAAGGTCACCCTACTGTTTTTGATATTGGTTCGTTGTTGTTCTTAACTTTATTACTATGGTTTGTATTTATAAGAGTTTTTGAAATACCTTTTTAACCAAGTTTAGACTTTTTCATGTAATTCGGATGAGGAGTTTTATCGCGTGATTTAATAAGCCCGTAAATTAGGTTTTGTGTAAATGTGGTTGTGTAGACATATAGTGGATGTATCTACTGGTCGATTGTTTTTTCCAAGAAACTAGTCTAGTTTTAATACGCCATCTGGCGTGATTGCAATTTTGACATCGAGGCAATTCATTTCTCGATTATTTTCTTTTTCGAAGGTAATTTGAAATCTATTGTTGTCAAAATTATTAAATTTCTTAAAAGTTTAATTTCTGAACCTTCTATGGTACAGTGCTAGATTTGCCAAAATCTATGGTCTATTTTCGAAAATTGTTCAAAAACTAATTTCTCTCCCATTTCTTTTTTTACCTATTTACAATTTTTAATCTTTCACAGTTACTCTTAGCTTATTTTTTATTATTGACCGATATACATCGATAACAGGTTATACTATATAAGATGTATATGGTCAATAGTGATATACTGCATTCTATTTATTATGAATTCGAACGCAATCATATATTAAGGGAATGACTTTTAAGTACCTTTTCTTGAAGTTCGGTTAGGGTTGCCTTGTAGTGTTGAGGTGAATCGATCGCATTTATCGGTGTATCTTTTAATGTTTGCAATACATTTCCGACTTTTCTTACAAGCATTTCCTTTTCAATATCACTTATACCAGATAACTGCGATACTGTATCCCTTTGCCAGATGTCGACTTGATACCTCAACTCCTAAAACCAAATATATAATTTTAAGCATATACTTTCAAATAAAATTGAATGCATTACTAAATCACATACAGTTAAATACAAAATTTTTGTTTGTATTCTTAGAATTCATTTAGGTTTAGTTATTTTCATATATGGGATACGAATGGGGTGCCAGAACACAGTCAAGTCAATTTTGAAAATTCTTGGTTTCCAACCGAGAGGCAGCCATAATTTATGGTCGGCGTCTATGAATTTAACTCGAATTATGTAGCGTTTGATATAATCTTTTCTGAAAAATATTATTAGAAATCTTTCCCTGGCCTGCCAATAATTAGATTATATAATACAAATAAAAATCTATTTTTTTCTCGCTTCCTTGAATCGGTCATTTGATAGGTCATTAGGAAACACCCTCTAGATATCTCTTTAAATTATTTATGAATATCATTTATAAAATTCAATTGTTACAAATTTTTGTAAGTTTTTACATAATGTTTTTTTTTCTATTAAATACACTCCCTTGATTCTTACGTAATGAGTAATAAAAAAGTAGATACCTTGACATACAGAGATTCTTCCGATTTTAAGTCATTGAGGTTGCGAAAAATTAAATACCGGAAATGAAAGTAAACCACGATGAGAACAAGAAAAACGCCAAGGCTCATGTGGACAGTGAAAGTACTAAAATCGACGCCCTAAAATAAATAGAAGAATCGGTTATTAACATAGATCCTCTTCTTGATGTCTTTAACCTAATTCTAATAGAGTAAATGAAAATTTTCCTACGCAGCATCAAGAAATCACGATGTTTAGGGTTTTACTTGAACAAAAACACAATCATAAAATGGATAAAACTTTCTCGAATCTTATATCTGTAGAAAAGATGTTGAAGCTAAATTATTATGCATTATTAGACATTAAAATCTTTCACTGGGTAAAATGCAGGTACAGATAACTAAATTGTTCAGTACCGAATTTTATAGGCTTGTAGAGTTATTATCCAAAATGAAAGCGAGTTTGTGCAAAATACTAAGAAATAAAATATTTTTAATGAAAATACACGCACTTCAATTGGAGAGTTAAAATATATCTCAAATATTATTAATAAATTTGTTTAAGGCAAAAGACGCATTTTAAAAAGAATAAAAAGGTGATAACTATATTTCCTTTCTTGCGAAAATGCGTGCACCATTTATGCATGCAGTTCTGCCAGATAGAAAAAAAATCTTTTGACAAATTATATCAATTTTACTGTATTAAATATATTCATACTAGTTATGTTATACGTATATCATTTTGATAGTTACTGGTGTATATTTTGTACCCTGATTTACTTGTGATAAATATTTTAGCAGAGTCCGCGAAATTAAAAAGTTGTACGATACTTTCTAAATTCAAATCGATAAAAATCCGCTGATTATCAGCAAATAGTCTTTATCGGTATTAGAAAAGTCAAATTAAATGAACGTCGAATATGTCCTGTAAATATCAGTAATCTTTTTTTAACAAAAGATTTCAGCAATTATTGGTAACAATCCT
Organism: Trichopria drosophilae; assembly: GCA_030407085.1. NCBI lineage: Eukaryota > Metazoa > Arthropoda > Insecta > Hymenoptera > Diapriidae > Trichopria > Trichopria drosophilae. The sequence goes on along the minus strand of CM059582.1, from coordinate 9,311,751 downwards.
AATTATGTTTCGGACTCACTTTAAACTACACTGAAAATGAGGTAGATCTACCTTGAATCTTTACTGTAACGTCAGGTAATCGTCATCAATCTAACATTAAAAACTTACTAGCAAAGACAATTGTCGTCTACCAGTAGAGCTGTCGCATATATTTGACCATTCGCTAGCAGTCAACGGATTATGTCTGATTGGAATTCAGAGAGCATGCACACGTCTAGAAGTGAAATTATTCAACTAGCTGCAAGATTGATGCGGTTAATTTGCACCTAATTACGCCTGACTAAAGTTATGATTAAAATTCCCCTCTATGCGTACTGCGCTGACTATATTGTGGTTGGAGGCAATTATGACATTCGGGGGATCCCCGACAGGAGTCATTGCACCGCCAATATTCGAAAAGATGACCATGGATATTAAGACTGGTACAGGTTTCAGCTGCATCACTTCACACAATCTAATGATAACTGGTGCCATTAAAAGAACTGTGGTCACGTTGTCCAAAATGGCAGCTACAAATGACGTGAAAATACATAAAGTGGATATCAGGGGCCAAACTCGTCCTTTCGTTATCTGTGGATTTAAAATTGCAAATAAAAATTGTTTGTTGCATATCACGATAAAATAGAAGAGTTATTAGAAGTAAAATATTGTTTCTTGAAAACTGACCTGAAATGCGTACACTGCAAGAAAATCGAAAAATCCAGTTTTTGATATTACTGCTACAAGAATCATCATCGAAAAAAGCAACAGCAATGTATCGATATCAATCCAACTCATGATTTCCTCCATCGGTGGTCGCTAAAAAATTAGTAAAGCGTAAAACGATTACCAGAATATTTAAATTATACAATTTTCCATGATCAAGTACCTGGTTCAAAGCGGCCAAAATCGCAAGCGATACTGTTGATGCAAATATAGCGGCCAGCGCCGTTGGTACTACCTGATCATTAATAATAATTTAAAATGGTAATTAACATTATTATTTTTCTTAACATTTACGCAATATTATTTTATCTATCTCTAATTTACCTCAAAGATTATTAAAATGTAAAGTCCGATTAGAACCACACCTCCATAAATAACTCCTTCGTCCGCGTTTACAGGAAACATGTCGTACGAGACTGAAACCGGAACTGACTCTTTTGAATTAGTTTGAAATCTTATGGCAACTGCATAAGAAGCACTTCTAAAAATTGATCAAACACGACAGTATTACTAATTGCTTTAAGTCTAAATAAAATTTAAACTGAATGCTTGGAAATATTCTAAAAATAAGAGATTATTACAAGCAATTTCGTCGTACCCTTCGTCGATGCGCATAAATTCAAAATCCTTGTGGCGTTTTCGGTTAGGAAGTAAACCTGCCAAATTTTGAGGTAATAGTGGCAAGGTCCATACTGTTGTAAGATTCTAAAGAATACAATTTTGTAACATTATTTAATTATTGTTAGGAAATTACCCCTTCCCTCTTTCATTACTGGAAAGTCACCCCCCCCCCTCATTTGCAAAATGTTCAACAATACACTTGGTGCGTATTGTTTTTATGTTTAACGACAATTTGCTTCTTACGCCTGTCATTACCAAGTTATTATTGACTTTAAAAAATTATACACAGTAGAGTCCCGGTATATTTGTCCGCTCGGTGCCACACCTTCCCCTCCCGTCGCCTTATATTTGTCAAAAGAAGGGGGGCGCTACTTCTCCCACTCTTCCCAATCGCGCTATGCTCGTGACGTCACAGCAGGCCCTTCCTGAGGCCGCAGCCCGCAAAGTGGGGGGGAAAAAGAGCAGTGGCAGAAAAATATAACGGGACGAAGCGGATAAATATGCTGGGATGCAAATATAGCGAGATACAATTATACCAGGAATCTACTGTAATTGCGACAGCTTACCTTGACAAATTTTCCATTCGAATACAGTGTGTTAGAATTTGATGCTTTATCAAATTCCAAAAGTTCCAACCAAATTAGTAGGTTATGTTCAATGTCACTACTATTGACATTATCATCACTACTTAATACAAAGGATCCATCCACCGTCACGCCGAGTCTATCGCTATTGGGGAGATCCTTCAGTAGCATATCTTCAAATCATTAAGGAAAGTCTATGTGAAGATTTAAATTAATGCTATATAAAAACCTAATTTGCATTAATATGTGCTTTACATATAAACATTGATCACTGAATATTTTTAAAAGATATTGATGTTTCATATGAGCTATTTTTTCCTCGTGATAATAATTTCAAACAAAAATAAACCGCGATAAGTTAAGCCCAACTTAATAAGAGGAGTTTATTTTTAACTTCCCTAGTATCAATCAATAAACCAATCTTTTCAAAGGATACCTTTATTATGATTAGTAGGAATTGAGATCAACTGCTCTACTTCTTTTCTTTCTGTGTTAATTACCAGCATGACCTGTAACAGTAGAAAAATCTTATCAGACAATGTACTTATGCCGATGAATGCGTCTTCCTTTTCGTTAATTGGCTTAATATTTATCTTTGCTTCACGACTATGCTCGTAAATCAATCTCGTATGATGTGAAAACTTACGAAAAATGCCAACCAGCAACCGGTGAGTAAAATGTACTTAACGTAGCGAATTACGGGCTTCAGATTTTTATGACCATCACTGTGTACTCCATCCCGCATGTGTTCCGTTCGTACTTCGTCCCGTTTTCTACAATCACGTTTTAACGTTTGTTTACAAAATGCAGTGTTTTTAAATATTAGAAATTAAGAATTCATCTGGTAATACAATGTGTGAATTATTTTAGTAATAACACACTATGTAACCAATTTTGGGACATATAATTAATTGGGATATAGCCAAACGATAAATAGTATTTAATGCTACTTTCAGTCGTACTACATGCTACTGTGGTTGTCTTAGACTCCGAGAATAAGTAGTAGATCAATAGTAAACAATTTTTACCATCTTTTGGCCCACCCACGCACCACTAGAATTGGGCGCGGACCAATTAACAAATGTTTGCCCAAGAGAAAAAAACTAGAATTTAGTAATATTTACATGTGGTGGTTTTTTTCTAGATATGAATTGAGTTATTTAACTACACTTTTAATTGACTAAATGTTGTTCGATTGGTGTATGATTAATGTGGAAGAACTGATATGCAGTGAAACTAACTACAACCACTAACCAGCAATCGCATATGAAGATAGTATTACTAAATATTTTGTGCAGTGTACTCCAAGTAAGATCTAATATCACATCATTCGTATTAAAAACTACAATGAGAAAAGTGTCTTTTACCGGGTATTGGAATTCTAATACCCGTAAAAGACAGCCTTTTACATACAGGGACAAAAATGTTTCTTTTACTGGTTAAAAGGCAAAGATTTGTAAAAAAATTTTAAAGGTATGGCGCCATCAACGAAGACGACTTGTAGCTCTAGCTACATTGCTAAAATTGAGAATAATATTGTGTAAACATTTGTGTAAAAAGACAATTCTGCCCGTTAAAATAATAAAAGAAAAATAAAATAACCCGTTTCTAACATATAAACCCTGATTCATAACTTTTGTTAACATCTGATAACTTTTCGTAATTGTAAAATTATTGAAATTATTTCGCTAGATACGGTGTCCATTCATTTTCAGAACTTAAATTTGGATCAAAGTACCCACAATTTTTAATTTATACTTTATGGTTGATAAATTATGCTGGCAATGCCATAATTATTCTGACGTTGTGTATCAAAAAGAGACATTGTAATGGGGAATTTTTTGTATATATAAGTTTGTATTGATTTCCACCTTTATTTATTACATAATATTCTATGCATTTGCAAGATTTTAACCGATAAGAAACTAGTATTTTTAAAATGGTAAAACATCTATTATTTTAGACATAATAAAATATTCTTTTGAAACCTTAGAATTTAATCGCATATCTTTTACTCGATAATAAGTAAATGCTAAAAGACGAAGATTTTTATGGATAACATATGGGATTTCATTAATTACAATATTTCTTTAACGGCTTATAAGAAATCGTTGTTTAGATTGTAACTGATCAAAGACACTTTTCTCAGTGTAGTACACGACGACTACAAGAAGCGTTTAGTGCTATTTATTGTTTGTCATTCCTTGTCGATAAGTTCTACACGAAAAATTAATAATACTTAGTATTCAAATACAGATTTAAATGTTTTACTTTACTATTTTTATCAGATAAATTTCCTTAGTTTGGCTGTCGATGTATTATTATAAAAAATTTATCTTCCACAATTTCCGCAGTTTTAAGATTAATTAACGTTTTATCTTACTTGGACAAAGAATGTCGATTTGAGGGTAGAGTAGAATTAATACATTCCACTGTAGTTGATGAGTTCGCATCAGTTCTGAAAAAAGTTCCATTGTTCAAATAATTTAGTAACTTCATGTTGATATCCTGCGTAAAATATGTTTTAAATCATTTGTTACTTCTCTACACTTTTGGGACAAAAACTCTATAACTACACATAGGCACGTGAATCATTCAAATACATCTTTATATTTTAATCGGGAATACCGAAATGTAAGTTGAAGTTTAAATCTAAGTGATGATCGAATTAAGTAGAGAATACGGGCTATACAATAATGTTAGGTATCAGTTAACGCCATCGTATTTCAATTCAAGACTCATATTCTCACTATTATGGGGATTTTAAATTCATCCTTCAATATAAATATACTAACTATACATATACTACGTAGTTATGTCGACAACTGCTAAGATGATCACTTCTTTACAGATTAAAAATCAAATAAGCGAATACGAGCCCAATTACGTTTGTATTTCATGCGAGTGGGAATTTTTTTTATCCTCTTTATTGGGAATGAACCTGACAATACATATAAATATACAATTTACAATACGAAAGGGCGACTCACAGCTTAAAAAGCAGCTTTACAGACTGCCTCATAACAGTGTGTTTTTACTGCTTTACGTTTTCACGTCTTTGAATGTTATTGGGTGTGGTTTTTTCAGACTTGCATAATTATTTTTATTTTTATTTATTTATTTTTTTTTGTTTTTTTTTTCTATTAATTAACGGGCGGAATCGCCCTTTTTACTCAATTGTTTTTGCCATATTATTTACTATGATTTTGCGAGAGCTGCAGAGCGACTTAGAAAGATGGCGCCATACTTCACATTTGTGTATGAAATGTAGGACTGCAGAAACCTACACCAAGTACAGCGGCGGTCATGAGTCCATTTCCGCCAGATAAACAATACTTTCGAAACGCAAACACAAACAACGTGACTCGTCTTACCAACAGCGAGCTGCTGCTTGGAAACGAAATTGAAAAATTGTTCACCAGACGGGGATCGAACTCACGACCTACGACTTCGTAGTCCAGTGTATTAACCGCCTGAGCCACGAAGCCGATCGATTATGGATAAATCTTGTCACCAGAGTAAATCACGTCATAGGAGAATCCATGGGAGAATAACTACGAGAAATTTCAAATATCGTTCTTGTTCTATGATCGATAGACATTCATCAATTTGCCCAGTCAAAAACAGTCGCATTCTCCGTCTCAGTATATGGAGTTATTCGTCTATTCCTAACAATGTAATCTGAGATAAGTTACAAAATTTGCAGGAAGTTCAATTCACCGAGAATAGCCCATCAGGTTCGCCGATGAAAAATCCAGGTTCGATGACTTCACCTTCCAATGAAGATAACCCCAAAATGGCATTTCAAATCTTCCTTTATCTAATGGGATTTCGCATGCGCCTCTACCATTTAAATGGCAAGGATTTCCGGTTTCATTGTCGTTTATCCTCCAAATTAAATTCCAGAATGAGAGAGACCTGAACTTCACGAATCCTTTCTGGCTCTTCTTGGCAGAGATCCTTTAACCTGTAATGCTATCCAGATTCAGTTACATAAAGACCCTTTGCTTCACTTCCTTAAAAATAACAATGCATCCAAGAAGAGAGATAATTATTTTATTGCTTTATCGTCCATTGGTACAATTTTTTCTACGTTTTTAAGTAATCTTGAAGAATATTTTGATATCCATAAGGTTCTAGAACACCTACCTATTGTCAGTTCATTATATGTGTACCATAAGCTTGATCTTTCATGAAGGGTTTTACTATTTCTTACAATGGAGATAAAAGTGAAAGACTTAGTAAGTTCTTCGGAAGCCGACGAATTTTTATTATTATCAAAATTTGGTGAAGAATTTAAAATTTATCATAAATTGCTGAGCGGATGAATCTATCAATGAAGTATCAACCTGCTCCGAAGAAATTAATTTCCGCTAACACATGGGGAAAGACCCGTCGATGAAGTTCAATTATCGGAAGACATTCTATCCCGAAGAAGAAAGTAAAGCATGTGACAATGAAGACCTCGTAATAAACTCTAGGGTGAGTTTTGTATCGGGTGTTTTTTTTTATATAGCATGGCAACAGGACCCAACAGTACTTTGAAAAGTGTTTCAGTCAATAATTCATAACAAATTCATAATCTAAACAAAATCTCTTTAAGCGAAACCTCTGTTACCTTATAACCTTTCCGATCGTCATGATTGCAACGTCGAAATTTCTTATTTATTATCGATAAAAGTAACAACGCCAAATTCTAACGGCTCCAGAAGATTTGTTTTAAATGCATAAGACCATAATAATTTGTTGAGAATTTTGCTTGATAACGTTTATAGAAATTCGTGTGCCTAACTTTTGATTTTAAAAGCACCGCTTATTTATTCACAAAATTGAAGAATGTACCTTTTTCTATTTTAAGAGAAGAAGGTTTCTGGGCTGTAATGTGCTCCGACATTAAGAGGATGGCTTTACACTAAATTAATGGGATACAATAAATGTGTAGTCTATAATAATGATCGTAATTCAGAAATGGTCATAAATCCATTTTTAATGATTGAAGATTTGATATGATGTAAAACAAAATTTTCTTCCTGAAATTAAAAGACTAAGGTTAGGAACTCGAGATTTTTCTGACTCTTCCTGAATGATTGGAGTGTTTTTAATAATGTGTCTGGAAATCTTCTGCAAGTTCTTTACATATAAACTCTCTAGAACTCCTTTTGGTTGAATTTTTTGCTATCAAATATTTTTAAGAAGACCTAATTCTTAAGTTATTATACCAATTAATACTAATAATGCCAATTAATACCAAGTAATACTACCACTTTCGCATATCTTCATAGAGTAGGCAGAGATTAAAGTTAAATACTTTTTTATAATTACTACGAGTATTTTTACAGAGTTACATACACAGAATGAGAATTGACGAGCAGGGCTTTAGAAATCATTCTGGAAAATTTTGCATTACCAGAAATCGATTTATTTGTGTCAAGGAAAAATCCTAAATATAACAGATGTCTTGATACATATAATCCGATGCAGGAACCACATATGTTTTTCTTTTATTAACTTGCAGGGTTTTATTTTTTTATAATTTCCCTCCTTCTTCATTGTCACCTCGCAGCGAAATTTGGAGGTCAAATGTGGGGACAGTGGGTTCCTCATTTAGGCCCTTGCAAACGGCGTTTCCCCCATTCAGATATTTATTCATCAATGGTCCCATTCACTTAAAATCTTTACGTAACTTACTCTTACACCCTTCTAGGGCGATAGAAATTCCTGTTCCTTATCAACTCTCACTGATTATTGGCAATTTGTTTTGGAAGCCTTCAAGGATTGATTTAAACATTGAAGCAACATTCTACTGTTTTGAGGCAATGGTAACACTTTTAGGATTAATTCTAATTTGGATCGCTTCAAAACTAATCCAGTTTATCTACTCGATTTTTTAACTGAGAAATTTGAACAGGGTTTATCTTCAGATTCTACATTGTTGCAGATCGACATTGGTCTCATTGCTTCTCATAATTTTGAAGAAAACCTATTCCTTTCTAGAATGTTCGAAAGCGTGGTCCATTGTCATCTCTTTCATGTGAAGTACGAGGTTATTCATATATAAATCGATACTCTTTTGTAGAATTAAACTTTTTTTTTATGTTTTGCATAAGTTATATGCGCCTTCTTTGTACGCAAAACATCCCCAGACCTATCGTGGATCCAAATAAAGTTTACAGTTGTTTTTAGCTTTAAAATAATCTCTCCCACTTACATGAAATACGGAACAGAATTGGGTTTTTTGAATCTTTAAAGAAGTGATCATGTAAGCAGTTGTGAACTCAACTATTGTAAACGACTGGTGGAAGGGCTTGTAAATAAAACACGGGGTTTGATCGGCCACACCAAAATCTCAATTATTTATTCCGATCAATCGGTGACGATCCGATCGCGACGCGGACTTCCTAACGCTCTTACGTTCCGGAACGTTCTCTCCCACCCGATCGTCACTTTTTTTCATCTTCCTTCGATCTTTCAAACTCTCGAACATTTAAATAGACTACGACGTCATATCACACACCGATATCATACTATTCGAATTACAACTAATTGTATCGAGATCGTCACCATTTCGAAGGGCCTTTTACATAATTACCTAACAGGCCAGCATCATTTTGAGAGGTACCCCCATTCGGGTGTGCAATAGCGTAGGGAAAACCACCTTTGTGGGAAAAACCTACGCCGGGTACCGCAGTCGATAAAACATCGATTCTGTCCGTAACAACTATGCATGGTAATAAATTTCGAGCGAGTTCCCAAGTATAATTACAGTATAACATCACATAAGATCGTTTAATTGTACAAATTTGCCGTCAACGAATTGGGATGATCTTGTGTAAACATGTATAAATAGTCATTGCAGTGAAAGAAAGTACCGATAGTGATTTCAATGCTTATTCAGATGATGTCGGTGATCTGCAAAGGCATGGACGAAGGCATAGTCAGAAGTAATGGATAACTTGATGAATATCAAAAAAGTACGAAAAGTTGACATTGCCTAAGACTTTTAGAAATAATTGATCTCTCTATTTTGAAGACTTTAAATATGAAAATATTCCTAACAACTGTGTAGCCTTGTATTAACAAGTGTGTAAAGTGCCTCATCGAACTCACAGCGAATACTGACGTTCGGTATACAGCAACAACAATAATGTTATAAATTCAAAATGGCGATTATCATCATATAGTTTATGTTTATAATTCAGAAAAACTTGTGCAGCGCATCAGTTTCATAAACTCTTAATGAAGATTTTTAATAAATAACAATACTTACTCAGTTTCTGAGTTTTGCGCACACTTATCATATTCTTTTTTGTAATCTATAAGAAGTGGATCTAGCTTAATCATTTCGGGAAGCTCGCTCCAAATACGGAGCACCTCCTTTGGGATAGGTCCATAGTTCTCTGGACGTGAGATGGTGTACACAGCGTCTGAAAGTTGTACAATATAAATTGATATTTAATTTCACACAATATATTTAAACATTTATAAAATATTAGTCATTACAATATATTATATGCAACACCCAGGTTTATTTTACACCACATATTTCACATGTTATATACAAATATTTCTTCAAACTCGAGACTAAGGTATCTCTATGGTCTTAGTAATTTTATAAGATTATAAATGCGTAGTTCTTGGTATTACGCCCCTCTTACCCGTATTATACAAAGGTAAAAAAGTAAATAAATAAATAAAATGACCTACCTAGGATATCACTTCTTGTCTAACTCAATCAATCAACCGCAGTTTTTATATATGAAATTTTATAATCACCAAGTAAAGAGCATTTATTTACATACTTGTAAATAAACCGATCGTGCAATTTACAAATATTTATTATTTAACATTGGCTACATCAACGTCTGGTACTAGTGTGGAAAGTCGTCATCTTCATTTTAGCATTATTTAAGTTATATTCCGTCTTTTAATGAAATGTAAAATGAAAAATATTATAATTTTTACAAAATTGAAATTGATAATCGCATCCAGGGCAAGAATGTCATTAGGCCTTCCGACGAAAACATTTTGACTGTAGTTTAAATTATAAGCACTATAGGTGCAGTTTATCACAATAAATCCAATAGTAAGTACTTACGTCTAAAACATGTTACTTATAAGAACTGGTTGATTCATTCCAATAGACGTGAACTGATATCGCAGTTAAGTAGTTTTATTTATTTACTTATCATATAAGTTAAACTGATCAATAAATTTACAAATATTTATTACTTAACATTGGCTACATCAACGTCTAGTTGATACTTATCGTTATAAGTTTAGTGCGCTGAATTTAGTATTGCAAAATGTGGGGTATGGGTCGAAAAAGTGACAAATCATAAAGTGGATAGGTCAAAAACCGACAGTCATAAATCCTGCAGTCGAAAAGCCTGCCGTCGAAAAGCCGGCAGTCAAAAAGCCGACAGTTAAAAAAATAGACACATCAACAAGCGGACGGTCATTTTTCGATGTGTCGGTTTTTTCAACTGTCAGCTTTTTGATTTGTCGGTTTTATTAATGGGAAGTGTGGTGCGGGTTAGCTGATACTCCTACGACAATTTGGACAGCAAGCATATGCTACAGATCTCTTTATTTTTAAACCTATATGTTTACAATACGTAGTTATCTGGGTGATACTGAGACCAAAACACGTAATTTTTTAGTCAAATAATAAAACTTTCCAATAAATAAACCAAAAAATGGTTTCATGTCATTTTTAACGAATTAAAACTAATTTTACATTTTACCAAAATTGTTGTATTAGATAATTTTTTATCGGCTCGATCGATACCAGAAAAATTGGATTAAAAAACATTTCCATATACTCTTACGAGTTGTTTGAGATACGTGATTATAACAACATAATCGATATTGTACATTGTATGCAAAAAATCGGCATCTTTTAGCATAATATGTAATGGATTTTGTGAAAATTATTGTCTAAAAATTACATATAATTAATGATCATTCCAATTTTTTTTCCGAAATCGGTTAAATGAAAGTTGTGGACTAAAAACTAAACTGTGCCCAAAAAGGAGCACTTCATTACCATTGAATTTTAGATGCTGGGAAGTAGAAAATTGAATAGTTGTAAACCATCTACAATGGAGCGTATGCAATTGATATAATTTAGATTATGATATGAAAGATTTAAAAAAAAACAAACAAAAGCTGAATTCTAAAATGAATTATTATTAAAAAAACAATAATTTGAAAAATTTATAAATATAAGTGATAATAATACTAATTATGAAAATGTGGCCATACAACACAGGTTTTCTTAAAGATATTTCTTCAAATTTAAACGTGGACTGATAATATTGTGCAGTTGAGTAGAACGTCTGCTAGAAAATCCAATTATATCATAAGAAGTATGGTCAAAAAAATGAACAGTAGGGTGAATAATACAACGAAGAAAACAATCAAGATATTGTAGGAGGTCATGAAGAAAATGAAACGAGGTGTTATTAAAGATAAAAGTTAAACTAATTTAGTGTAATATTAGTGCAGAGAAAATTATAAATAATCTCGGTCAACTTCAGGATAAGGTAGAATAAAGTAGAAAATATGACATCGGTAGAATGTTACACGCAGCATCAATTAATAGTCATTTAACTGTTAACTGTACTGAAAGAAAAATCGTTAACGATTAACAGGCTAAATTTAACAGTAAAGTTACATCGTTAATAGTTAACAAATTAGTTCTGCAGTAAAGATTATACGTTATCTCTTAACTAATTTTATCCGGATTTTCCGAATAACTAAATCAATTTCTTACATCAAGGAATTATCGCCTGTAATACTAAAAAAGGTAATCAAGATTCACAAGTTGCAGAAACTGTTTAGGCGTAAACAAGAATAATGAATGAATTACTTACTTTTATCTATCCAGAAGATCATAATCAACTATGTTACACTAGACTTTATGCAATTATTATATTTTCTATGATGCAGTCTTGGTCAACGTAGGAAAAATGATGAACTGCCTAAAAGATCGATTATAAAAATTCTACACAGGATCCCATTTCTAAAGATCTAAGAAGCTTAAATCTTTTAATCCCGTAGAAAGCAACAGAGTACACGTTTCTTCTTTTGTATGCTACTCCCTTTATTTAAACATTGTTTTGTTACCTGAAGAGTAATTCCATTATTTTATATGTTATAAATTTAATAAAAATACAATTATTTTCTACTCTTCTTACTAAACTCTTTACCTATCGGTTACATTGTAAAGCAAGACGCAAAAAATACAAAGAATAATATTCAGATTAATTTATAATGCAGTTACTTGTTGGGAATTAAAACGAGTGATGAAAAAATCAAACCCGCAATCATAAACCACTCAATGATAAATTTCGTATGTATAATAACGATCCGATTTGTTAAAATTCGGCCAATGAAGTGAAGTTTCTTGTGGCAGTGAAGGGAGGAGGATTTATCTTATGGTTATTTTTTATTTAGACAATATTTCCTCATAAATATTCCCCATGGTCCTCAAGTCACTTAGACAGATCATTAATATCCTTTAAACTTTTGCTCAAACCATTCGCATTCCCATGATAACATACAAATTAAGTGTTCAACGTGCTACGAGTCCCATTAAGCAAATCGCGTGGTCTCTAACTGTCTTATTTGCAATCCGTATCTGAGACTGCAGCTGATTGTCTGACTGACATTTACAACTCGTCCTTTTATTATGGCAAATTTCCAGACATCTTGTAATATTAGCATATATTATTCCACTCGATAAAAGTTTTGCACTTAATACACCTGCCGACACTCGACTCCGTATCTCGCTAAAATTATACATGCCTTAATCACTCTCAAAATTGTATTTCATCTTGAATCCCATCAACTATTGCATTCTCATTAATGTGGGTTTCGACGTTTTCACAGTCCTCAGACCGATTTGCTTACAATCCTTGATGATTCCTGCTCTGTCATAGAAAAGAATCAGTTCCCTATCCTGGTATTACTTGATTTTACCAAAGTCTTCCACTCACCTGATCATGATGTCATCCTACATTGTCTGTGTCAAATCCGATTCGACAATCAACCTATTAATTAGTTCTATTCATTGTTGACAGGTCGAACACAATCGATAGTTGGAATGATGGAGTTCCATCTAATTCTCTTGCCAGTACATCTGGGGTCTCATAGAGCACTATTCTCTGGCCTATTTTATCCACGATCGTTATGAACCTTTTTCTCTCGTCTTCGTCTCCTCTTCTGACTGCTCAGTCAATTTCAATATTAAACTTCCCAATCTCCTAATAGTGCACTGTACTTTATTTTTGACCATCCTCCCATCACCTTGTGACTGATTCACAATCATCTGACATTTACCAATCTTTCATTCAGACTCCGTATTTTCATGGCTCTACACTCAATGTCTCTACTTTATATCATCTTCCAGTATTCCGTACAACTTATTATGCAAATGCCATTTGGATTTCTGATATACGCTCCTGGCAATCAGACTGGCAGACCACCCCATCATCAACAACTAACTTCATTGATGATTTTCAATCAGCTTTTTATGCATATTTCTAGATCAACATTATTTTTTAATTGTTTACTATTTTCAAAACGAAAGGATTAAGTCATACATATCCATTATTTCACAAAAAAGCATACCTCGTACATTACTTCGAAAATAATTAGTATTTTTATTTAAGCATTTTCGATGTAAATCGCCTGATATTTATGCCGCAGTTGAAGTTGAAGAGGCCGTTCACAGTTACCTATACGCTTCGGTTCATCTGAAGCACATCCGAGTACACTCATTCGGATGTGCAATGGCATGGGAAAAAGTGTTGCAAAACCCACGACAGGTACCGCAAAATGTGCATTTTTTAAAGACAATTATTTAGGGACAACTGGGAATTCATTACATGGAAAATCATCAATATTGTCCATCTTTCATGGAAATAATATTTTAGAAAATTCGGGATCAGAATTTCCCAAGATATTACAAGATTTAATTAAGCTTTTAGTTCAGTGTAATAACAAAGATGAAGTAATGTTTAAGATTAAAAATAAATACATCGTTCAAATTAACCAATTGTTGTTGGTGAAATAATAATACCATGATAATAAACAAATACAGCGAAAATTATAGATTTTCTTTACATGTACATCGCACTCTATAAGGAATAAAAAACCTATATCTGTAATATACGCACACTTAAATAATAATTTTAAATAGCACACTTGCGGCAAACATTTTTTTGTCATATTTTAGTTGCGATACGATAGAAAAAAAGACAATTAAAAAAATAAAGCTTCGGAATTTGCATTTTTTTATGTATTCTGGAAAAAAAAACTCAATCAAAATATGACTAATTTCTGAATAGTGAACGTTACTTTTTCCGACTAAACAAAAAATCAGAACCGAAACATCAAGATTTTCCAAGAGACAAATACTCAAAGGCGCAGACAACAAAGTGGATCTATATCAGATTGATTACAGTGATCCTTCGAACCCGCTAATCCGTTCGTATGTCTATACCTGATTTATTTATGTTCAACTTTGCTATACTAATCTTAAAAGAAAGTTTGGATGTGAAAATTATAAATAGGACAATAATGCAATAAAGTTATTTACAATCCCTGTATTTCATTAATTCATAGATACTACATTACTACAAAAAAAAGACTTCATTATTTCCATCGGTTCATTAGAATCCGCGCGGTAAGATGTTACTGCTTCTGCGATATTGTTTACCATTTTTATTTAAATATTTTTCTGTGGGCAAAATGTTGGCAAACTTAGGTTACATTTTACTCTGTACCAATATGTTTACTTTGGCACATATTTCTCTTCTGACTTGACATGGATTCGACACATTTCCGTGACTATCTTTAAAATTTCTTCGATTTGGCTTTTCATGCAGCATTATGAGGTTCATATACAACTATGATACATTCTAAATTTTGCATATATATCTCGACTCAGGAGAAGGAAATCTTTGCTCCATGCTGTCACAAAACTAATAACTCTTCATATAATTTTGATTACATGTTCTTTATAACTTAACTAAATAAAAAAAACACTCATCTGGAGATTTTATGCATTCATCATGGTTTGACAGCTAATTTCTCAAAATAAGCTGCTATGTATCGAATTTCAGAAGTTTATTCGGGCTGAGGTTGATAAGGTCCCTATTTCTTATATTTTCATACCCGTATTATGAACTTGAAATTCTTGTTTATAGATTTTATAAAAATTAAACTCCATGACATGAATTACGAAAAAATTGGTTTTTGATCTTGTGTAAAGAAGTTTCATAGAAGGTACGTATAGAGTCCAATGCCATTTTACGTTCATACTACAATCTTATCACTGCGAAAGCGGGTGTCCACCTAATAATCCAAAATGGATAAGAATGCATTCATTTTCCATCCCGATTTTGTCTATCTTAAATGCTTTTAGATCCAAAAAAAATTTTCGAAATGATGAATGGATTTGAATACAAAAATAACATTTGTAAAGAAAATGTTATGCTTTCCTCTAAATTTGAGTTCAAAATGAAATTACATACATTGTAGTGCAAAAATAACGCAGCCTGTATTTTTATGGGTTTGAAATACATTCTTTATATATATTCAAAAACAACATTTCGTATTCATTAATTTCAGCTTTTTTTTAATTTAAAAGTATTTGAAATTGTCAAAAAGAGATTCAAATATGTCAAAATAATTCCGAATTCCAGCACTTTTTTTTATTTCTAAAGTATTCGGGATTTCGTTAAATACTTTTTTTGTAATATAGAAATGAATTCCTTATATTTTACACATTTTACTGCTAATTATTTTGGGGATTCAAATGCATTCCTTAATTTTTATACTTTTTATATCACATTATTTTTCGATTTAAAAGAGTTGATTACATTTTCCGTAAAATATCATTTTTAGATTCAAATGCATTCAGGGCATAGGGGCATTCATAACTTTCACAAATATATTTTCTGGTTAGAAATGCATTTATATTTTCAATCAATGGTGTTATTATGTAGAAGTATAAATATATAATAATAAAAAAATACAAAGGTCGGCTTTGTCCTACAAATTAGGTTATTGATAGTTTTCCTCGACGTTTCGAACGGCTTGCTTTATTTTCAAGAGGCTACTGCTGCAATAGCAAAAGATTTTGTTGCATTTAAAAGTATTCGAAATGAACAAAAAAGGGATTTAAACATAGAATGAATGCATTCCTATCCCATGTAATACATTTTGGATCGCTGGACATTTAAGAAATTTATGTCGCCATTTTTAAGACTTTTTGGTCTCATAAGGAGACGTTAGAAGTGACGTTGTTTAAGATGATAAGAGTGCCTCTAGTCGCCAATCGCAGTGTATAACGTATATGTAAGCTTCATACCTAACCTACAAGTGCATCGATTGTGTAATAAATGGATGAATATTAATATGTCAATGTGAAAAAAGTCAAATAATATGAGTTTGTAGTAAGAGACATGTTCCAGCATAGGTTTTATAAAAGCCATAAGCCTTGTCTCAAATTCTTCTCAAAATCCCTCGCAACATATTAAGTAACCATAGTAAACCACTATAGCAAATACTGCATCTCCAAGAAACAATAAATATAAAGTATAGATAAGATAAACAAAAATGTGTCCATAATTTCAGAAACAAATTTTTAAGAAAATTAGCTAATACCTATAAGATACAAAAAAAAGACATTTTCGAAATGTCTAATGGATTTTTTTTGTATTTTTTGAGGCCACATAAAAATTAAACATTTAATATAAATTACAATAATTAATTTAAACACTTCATATGATGTAGTTTGTTTTCAATAGCTCAAAATAAGTAAAAATATATATACGAACTAAACATGTGGTCGAACTATACACGCCTACCTTGTTAGATTAAATGGAAGGTTGTTCACATTGTACTTTGTGGTGTAATATTACTGATAAAGTAGTTGCCAATTAAAACAAATATCATACAACAAGTCTAATTGAAATCGTTTACTTTTACTAGAACGTCGTTTAACATAGTGTTTTAAGAAAACATAAAAAAATCATGTACAAAATGATAAAAAAGGGACTTTTAAAAATAGAATTGATGCTGTAAACGGTTGTGGGTCGAAAAACCGACAAATCAAAAAGCAGACAGATAAAAAAATCGACAGTTAAAAAGCCGCTAATCGAAAAGCCAACACATAAAAATTAGGCACATCGACAAGCGGACTGTAATTTTTTGAAGTGTCGGTTTTTTTGACTGTCGGCTTTTCGATTGTCGGTTTTTTAACCTATCGGCTCTTTGATTTGTCAATTTTCCGACCCGTACCCCTGTGAACGATGCCAAATTGATAACTTTAATGATTCACTTATTGGAAAAGTTTGAAAGGTTTATTCTCAAGTATAATTCAAATTCAATTATATATAACCCAATATCAATACGACTTATATATGGATAATTCATGTCAATCAGTTGACTGGTAAATGTTGATTCATGGAAAGATTGGAAAATTATCTTTGTTTCGATCGCGATAAATAGATAATCGTGGATATAACATGGACATTAATAATTATCAATCTTCCTCGTTTTCTTGAATTAGCGGATGAAGGCCAAGAACAGATAAATATCGTTTAAGACAATATGATATGTCTCGTAGTTCAATGAAATTTCTCGTGCGGATATTCGATTATCATCGGTCAGACGGAAGGCGCAAATTAGTAAACAAAACATTCGGTTTCGAATGCATCAAGTTTAGAGTTACAACATCTCCGGTTAAAAGTAGGCTATTTTAAACCCCTACATATTGAATGAATAATATCATTTGATAATAAAATTTCCGTCGGTAGTTGTTATTTGATATCTGAGTGTTACTCATCGTTGATAAAGCAAATTCGAGGGCTACTCGTTGTATCTTCGATTAAGTAGTGAGAAAGAATCAGTCAATATCATTCAGTACTCGTAATCAGATACCTTCGTTTCTGCTAAGGATGCAATTACAAAATGTGTTCGCTGTAAATGTATGAAAGATTCAAAAACTAAGAAAAACTTTCGTCGTTTTCCCAAAAAGTGGATTTAATTAACTTTTAATTGTTCCTGGAATAAATTAAACAATTGTAACCGATACATTCAGCAATATAGGATCAAAAAATACCAAAACTTAATTCTTTAATCATTTTTAACTTTTTTCACAAAAGTCTAGTTTAATCAATCCTTTTTTTACGTTAACCAAGATATTGTTCAAGCTTTAAATTAGTGAATTTTTATAATCTTTTTTGACAAAAAAGATTCTATTAATAATATTATTGCTTGGTATTTTGTGAGATATTTTAATAATATTAAAATAAGGATGTCTGTGTCTACTCTCTTTAAATTATTTTTTGTTCTTTTTAATATATGCAGAGATTTTAATATCAACATTGCATATTGAATTTCTAATGCTCTATAGAGAACTTATAAGTGAGATCTTTTAAATCCTATATAGTTCTGTATTCGTCTTCATAATTTTCTGGAAAATTCTATTATTTTTGCGGTTATGGCAAACTTTTATTGCAACAACAGAAAAATTATTTATTTATCATTTTAATTATTGTTGTAATCAAAATGCAATAAATACTTTGGATTATCGTTAAATCTATAGATTCATTTTTATTTTTAAATTTTTAATTATTACTACATTTAAAGAGCCAATCCACCCACCGTGGGTAACATCACCGTTTCGACGGCGTAGTACCCTACAAAATATTGGGTACTTGAATTAATAATGAGCGTTTCGCACAAGATGGTACCACTCGGGTATGTTGCAATATTCCAGTTTGCATTGTTTTCCCGCTAAAACCTACAGTCTATGGTCGTCTTAAACACCGTGTGTCATTTGGTTGAAACGTAAACAACAGTACGAAATATTGTTTCGAACATGTCCAATTTCGTACCAGATAATGTGTTTTTGCGGGGAGTTCTTCTTCATTATTTTAATATGAAGAAAACTGCGGCCGAGAGTCATCGAATCTTAGTGGAGGTTTACAGAGAGCATGCTCCATCTGAACAATCGTGTCGGAGATGGTTTGGTCGCTTTAAAAGTGGTGATTTTGAGCTCGAAGACAAGGAAAGGCCTGGTCAACCCAGAAAGTTTGAAGACGAAGAATTGAAATCACTACTCAATGTAGACCAATGCCAAACGCTTCAGGAGTTGTCGGAATCTTTGGGCGTGGATGAATCGACAGTCAGCAAACGCCTAAAAGCCATGGGGTTGATAGAAAAGCAAGGGAACTTGCACAAGGCACGACAAAGTGATTTTGCTTTATGACAACGCTCGGCCACATGTAGCAAAATCGGTCAAGACCTACCTAGAAACATTGAAATGGGAAGTCCTACCCCATCCGCCGTATTCTCCATTGCTCCTTCGGACTATTACTTGTTCCGGTCGATGACAAATGGTCTGTCCCAGCAGAAGTTCACTTCACATGAAAAATGCAAAAAATGGGTCAATGATTGGAATGCCTCAAAAGACGAGTCGTTTTTTCGAGCTAGTATCCGAAAATTGCCAGAAAGATGGGAAAAAGTAGTGGCCAGTGATGGAAAATACTTTGATTAATACATTTGTAACGATTTCTTTTAAAATAAATCCGTAAATTTCGAAAAAAAACGCTCATTATTAATTCAAGGTCCCAATATAATATTTTTTTTTGCACCGAGATCGTTCTACTAACGAAAACGAGGATGGATCCGATCTTTTCTCAAAATAAAATATAATATAATATATATTCAAATAATAATTTGAATGTGGCTGCTTATGCCCTGCAATAGCACCTGGTGGTAATACACATGGTGGTTAAACATTTCAAGATGGTTAAATGCGCCATCTGTTCAAATACTTTCTTATTCCCGGATAGTGGCTATTTTGATTCAAATTGTATCAGATGTCGATTAGAATAGGATCACTTTCTTATCGTAATCCAATCGAATTCAACTTGGGTTGTTTCAGACGGCAGCATCTGATTGAACAAGATTCGTTTCCATGTGGACCAAAACTAATGGAGTATAAAACGTTGCATAATTTGTGTGTGAAAATTCCACATTTTGGTCCATTTTGAACCGAATCATCCAAATACATTCTACCTGCTTAAATATGTTTTATCATGATCAGAGAATAAATTTCATTTAATAATAGTAATTGGCATTTGAAGTGTCCTGCCGGAGATATGCAAATTCAGGAAAGAGAAAAGTCACAATCGACTGGTGCAAAAGTTCTCAAAACGATTCTGAGACTTGGGTTGAAATTCCAACAGACAGAACGAAGACATTAACAAATTAGAACCTTGCCGCTGATGTCCGCTGATCTTTCCCACAACTCCTGGATCATCACAAACTTCTAAATATGGCCAAGAAAATCATCAGATGATACAAATCAAAAAATGAGTGGGAAAAAATCCAAATGAAATTCTTTACATAACGTAACCAGCAAAGATCACATATTTCTATTATTTATTGAATGCACTTTTTTTATAACATAGAGTTCATTTCGTGGATTTTAAAAAACAATATACCTAAGCACCCACGTTACTAACGATGGAATGAACCGTTGAACAACGTGAATTTTTTGACAGTTTCTGCCAAACCTCCATAAAAGGATTTCATAACAAAAACGTTAAATATTTCGATAGATGCATTAAATAATAAATAGTAAAATATGTTCTTCACTAGCGTCATTGCATCACGAATTTCATTCCGATCTTCTTCTCCATATGTAGAAGTTGGTAATGATCCCGGATTTTGGCCAATCACAAATTGGAATTAGAACCCAGCTGGTACAATCAATTTGTGGACATTTGCACCGGTCGATTGTTATTTTGCTCTTTCCTCAATTTGAAATAATAGTATAAAGTATTTGAAAAATTCAGATAATAGAATATTTAGAGTTCATTCGCTTCAAATTAGACCAAAATGTGGGAAATTTTAGATCTAAATGAATTACGGAACGTTATATATACTCGATTAGTTCCAGACTTTAATGGATTTTGAAACAATCACGATTAATTAGTTGCTGTCATGTGAAACAACCTAGCTAAAAAACAGATCAAATATATGTCTAAAAGTGCCCTCATTTGGGTGTAATTTTAATCTAATTCCTAATAATTGACGAAAAATTTCACACCCTGAAATGTTTAAAATAAGTGATCTTATATTATTAATTTTTCCATTCATTCCCTTTCGGACGAATGCGATCACATTTAGATTACTTTTTTTACTCTGATAATCAACCAATAATAACAAGAAAAGGCTTAACCTGGCAGAATGAAGGCATTGGCCGGGTTTCGTCATTAATACACAACTCGTCTATTGCCTAATATAATATTGTCCAAACATTAGCTAGTAGTATTATATTTTTCGACCTATCGTTCAATATGGCCGAGTAAACAAGTAATAAAATGATATGAAGTAAAATATAGAATTGTTATTATACCAAATCCTGCACGAAATGATTTAAATAGTTGGAACTACTAAATATATAGTAGCATAAGACGTAGCCACATTGTTTTGTTAATATTACTTGTAAAGTGTTTTATTAATATTAGAGATAAGAGTGTAAGTGGACCACATTTGAGGTTAAGACTCCAAATAGAATAATTCTAGAACAACTGGCCAGTTTTTCTGTAGCTTTTTTACGACATTCCATTGTGGTTTAACGTTCGGGTTACTGTCAAAAACTAATTATGAATTAATAAACAGGTATAATCAAAACTAACTGTTCAGAAACTGGTTTAACGTAAACCAATCGATTTTTTCTCTACCGATTTTCTCCCTGGGAAATATAACAAAATTGTTTTTAATCGGGAACTACATTATCACGATATTTAGAATGATCTCAAATGCAAGTAGGTCCTATAGATGTCTGCTTCAAAACATTAGTAGTATTTCTTTTTATTTAGTGACTTCAGCAAAAATGTATGGA
The DNA here is from genome assembly GCA_030407085.1 of Trichopria drosophilae. NCBI lineage: Eukaryota > Metazoa > Arthropoda > Insecta > Hymenoptera > Diapriidae > Trichopria > Trichopria drosophilae. The sequence goes on along the minus strand of CM059582.1, from coordinate 9,289,908 downwards.
AACTTTTATAAACGTTCGAGTACAAATTAATGCCAGATATTTGCACACTTAGCAGAATTTTCTGTGACACATGCTTGGTATACGATTATGTAATTATTGATACATTTATTATACGTAAACGTAAAATATCACCATCAAACTAAGGTAATAATACATTTATAACAAGAAATAACACGTTTGTTCTTGGAAAAAAGAATACATTGATGTGATAAATAAAATCTTTATGTTTTTGTAATTCACGCGATATAACTCCCTTTTTAGCAATTTAAAGATAAGCACGAGAGCAACGAATTTACAGATATGATGTTTGGTACATCAGATATAATTTTAATACATATATTTTTAGTCGCAAATATTTTCCACTGCGTTGATAATGAAGGAAAGTTTACGTTCAATAGTCACAAAACATTTTCAAATGGCTCAGGTACAAAGTCGTTTAAAGATCTCAGACATTATCAGAAGTAATACAATGTTATTTGGTTTGACAATTCTGAGATGAACCTACTTTGTGAACAATTCATGAGCATTATCTTTAGACTCGTTGTTTCTGATTAGAAATGCGATAAGTTACGAGACGCGTGGGTGTATAATTTTATCTTTGAAGTATTTCCTGAAATTAATAACAGTTGATAATTATCCAATAATAGATTCAAACATAACGGATATCTGCTTAATTTACAAGATTATATAGTGTGAAAATTTGAAGCATAAAAATATTTTATAAGTAAATATAATAATTGAAAACTGTGATGAAAGGCCAAGAACCAACCACAGTTTATAGTGAGAAATTAATTTTGTGATGCTAAATTTTTGCCGTAAAATGTACCTAAAGTATTGTAATTATAATGAATTAATGAACACAATGAGTATCTCATTTGTCTCATAATAACTAAATATATTGTTTTTATATTTGTACTAAATAAAAGTACAATTATGATTAAATATTTTAACTGCCATTTTGGGAATCGAAAACTTCAGGAGTGTTAATATGGAGAAATCGAGAACGAGAAGGACAACGAACCTGTCTTGTAAATCATCATCTAGATGGTAATTTATGATCTGTTAGCGATACATCAATTACTTGCAATTAACGATTTTAAAAAAATTATACATATTAAAGATGTCTATTTCTCATAACCAAATTAAAGAATTTCTAGTGCATTATTATTAAATGCCTAGCTTACAATAAACTGTAATGAATGTAATAATTACTTTAATAAGCAGTGAAATATATTCATAGTTGTTTACAGGAGATCAAAGGAATTAAATTTATCGGCAAGCTATGTTTTTGGGACAGAAAACTGGAAATTTACTATAATAATCAACAACAATAAAAATTAACTAAGTAGAAATGAGAAAGTATGGGTTTGTTAACAATGCTATTTAAGCTTTCGAAAGCGTTTAAATATCGTAAGTCATGATACTTATGTAATATCGTTTAAAGTAGTTTTGAGGTATTTCGATCTCTTCGAATATAAACAAATAAATAATAAACAGTATGTGTTTCATTCCCAATTAATTGAAATTTTCCTAATTTTCCATATAAGTGTAAAAAATTGCAACATGACATTGGTGTTTAATGGTTAAAGTCGTAATTTTATTTGATGGGAATAACTTAAAAAATTCGTATACCTCGTTAGAATAAAAAAAACACAAAATGCTATATTACACTTAAAACTAGATGCAAAATAAAGATAAAGCTTTGGAAATTTATATAACTCTATAAATTTAAATCAAATTTGTTTCCTTTTTATTTAACATTCCACTCGTACAATTTTGCAATTGCATAAGCTCAGGGTAAGCTTAATCAAATTCGTCTGGCCGTATACAAAACAACAGAAATGATATTGAGCGTTCATTATCTATTGTTATTTTTATATTTTAATCAACTATACCTATAAGCGTTCAGTGACTAATCAATACGATAAAAGAAGGTTGTAGAAACAGCGCTTATTACAAATGACAATATTTTAAAGTTAAGATAAGCAAAACCTTTAAGCTTTTATTTCATATCTATATACTTTTTGCGACGAAGCGCCACGAGATATTTCAATACAATGTGTATTAAAAAGGGATAAATTTCTGATATTGAATATGTGAAATATTAATTAATGACTGATTCATTTGATATTAGTTCTTCTTTGAATTTTCCAGAATATATCCTGGGCATTACTGACTTACATAGGATTATTTTATCTTCCACAAAATAACTGCTGGTGATCATTGGGAATCAAAAACATTTTCAATTGTAGTTATTACATGAAAGACCAACATTTATTTTATCAAGAGTTCGCAAGTTTAAATACTTTATCATTGTGTGATTTGTGAGTTCTCTTAAGAATGAACAGGTAAAAATAGTTTAATCAACAAGTAATAGTGTAAAAAATGGAAGATTCCCACTCATGTTAAAACTGAAATATGACAAATTTCCCTTAGATTAATTTATAGTTTAGTTACTATTGAAAATTTCAATCCCGCATCAGCAAATCCTACATTAGGGAAGATCAAGGTTGAAAAAGTAATCACTTTTCCAATGCATCGAAAAAAGTAATTTAAAATTATATCATACGATAAATACGTTGAACTACAAGGGCTCCAACCACTTAAACTCATACGTGTCAGGAAAATTGCAGTCCAGTTTTTTTTAAACTGTACCTTTCAATTCGAGCTTTGTCTTAAATAACAAGAAAAAAATTGAAAATTGTCTTCTAATTATAATTGTTTCTACCATCGAAAAACTAATAGTGATAATTATCCGAGTAGAAATTTATCAAAGGCCTGAATAGACCTTAAGTGCCGTAATACATTTCTGCTCGGATCTTGTGTTTACGATCGTTAATATAAACAATAACAATTATAGAGAAATGTATGATATATCATTTCACTATTTTTGACTTTATATGCGACACAGTATTAGAAAAATATTGAAACAAAAAATGTGTACTGTGGGAATTTTGTACGATACAAAAAATGCTTTTCGCACCAGGATACCGCTTATGTTTATCAGCAGGGTCATGGCATCCTTGCCATGGACACGATAAAGCAATTGTTATTGTTTACATTAATGAACGTAAATACACGAGACATATTAGACATTATTTGAAATTCGAAAATACAAAAGAAAACATTAGTATTCTCGTGGCATGTTGTTCCTCATGAAGAGACTAACAATGTCGAGGACTAAGTTGAAGACTAAATGGACATTAGGTCAACTAAACCAGAGATTTGTAGTAATTGGACCCAATTTGGAAGTATTGTTATAATCAACATCTACCAAATAGTTTGGAAGTAATATACTTTTCAATTTATCTGATCATATTTGCCTGGTAGATTTGGACCATTAAAAAGTCACTTGGAATTAGCAGAACTGCTTATTGCAAATACTTTATTTTCAATTGAAATCAAGCTAGAAAAATGAGGGTTAGGAAATTCGACTGTATAAACTGGTGGGAAATAATAATTAGGAGGGTTATCTGTTGTCTTTTCTCTTTATATGATCACATGTTAATGGCCTTTCTCTTACCTAAATTGTGATGGACATGTGACCCTCAGTCTACTTTTCACAAACTCATAACAATCAATAGGCTTGAATTTAAAATTATATAAATGTAGTGATTGAAAATGTCTGCAATACTCTGTAGAGAAAATTTATTTCGTTCAATGATTTTAAAATATGAGTTAAAAAACCAGAAATCACGCGTAAACCATTGAAGAAAGTGCGTTCATTGTCACGACCCAAAAAATTTCGATATCAGCAGTAACTGAATCCCACATCGACATTCCTGAACGAAATTCTGCACACGGTGGGCAGATATCATGTACATCGTATCCGGATTAAATTCGCGAGCTATTTAAAAACTGGTCTGTATTACAAGGAAAAGAATTATTGACTTACTGCTTGCCGTCATTTTTCAATTGCTCTATGATACGATGTCACGGGATCTATTAAGCGTAATGCGACAAGCTAAACGTTGCCGCCAAGTCGCCACCGTTGCTGTCTGTTACTGTGCGAAGTTTGTGAAGCTCGCAACGAGCGATGATGATGTAACTGTCCTCCAGCTAGTTCTAATTCTTAATTCTGTCTTTTTAGTTAGCCGCGTCAATAGCTCATATTTGACAAAAGTCAAGTTTTGCGGAAATCATGACCTTAAACTGCATTTTCGTCTAAACTTGTTTTAAGAAAATCTTTCGATTATATGCACCGTCTTCTGAATCACGTTTTCGTGGCACTTAGGTATTTTTCATTCTGGTTGATTTGTACCGAGCTGCTGAAAATTCGATAACTTTTAAGTACTTTTTACTTATCACCGCTTTCGCGTTTCAACTGCGACGTTCAGTTGTAGTAGAACTCCAGATAGGTTCAACAAGATAATTCGTTGAAATTATGGTGCAAGAACAATTTTAATAGTCGCGTCAATTAAGCTCAGTTAATCAATGTTTCCAGGTAAATTGTTGTATGTTTGTCAAGCATTTAATGGACGCAAATGAAGATGTAAGTGGAACTAGTTACTGTACAGTCTAATTAACTAAAAATGGTGGTTAAACCGCCTGGTGTTATTTATTTCACAGTTAAAACCGTATTTTCTTTTCACGAACTTTATACTGGCAATTGTAATAAATGTTTTCACCATAATTATTTTAATCTCTGTACAGTGATTAGTTTATAAATAACAAGAAAAACATCCGCGAAACATTGTGGTCTCAACTATTCTCTAAACAATTGAAGTTCATACAGCAAAATACCAGGAAGGCCAGTTTACATACCCCATGCAGTCGAATTGAAACATATTATGGACTTCAATCAATTCTTCAAATGCAAAGGTTAAAGAAAAAAATCAGTTAAATATCATTTTTAATTCAGTATGTACGTTAAAATTGATTTTGGATGAATGTTTATAAATAAGATAATCTTTTACAACAATCGACTTCAGCAGCTCTAAACTAAAATTATTTTTACACGTCAACACTTTTTTGGTTAAAAAATTGAAAAATAAATTAAATTTTCGACGATAAACTGTCACGAATGTAATGAGACGTTATAAGCTGTGCGTATTTCGAACAGCTGATGAATGAATGTACGAATAAATGCCGCTTTTATATAAATACTACGATGCGTCGGCAGCAATGACACGAAAGCAACTGTTATACTGTCGTTCATTCAGAAGCATGGTTTCCTCCCTCTTATGTTTCGGTTATCTGTCAGGGACAAAACGACTCGGATCCGCGAATCAGGGCCGTACATCGTTGTAGATCCCGAAAGAAACACGCGTTTGATGTTCTATAGACATCAGGTCTGTTTAATCGACCTACTAATAAACTTTTTCTATCTCCTTTAATCCAATAGAAACGTTGGATTTAAGTTTGCTTACATGAACTATAACACATGTTCCGCTATGAAAATTTAATTTCAAAAACATACCTCGCATGTTTATTCGATGTTCTGATATTTCGTAATTTTTTTAACAGTCCTCTAGGCGACATTCCCTAAACTACGATACTGATGGTGCCGATTGATGATGATCACGATGATCATAAGACAGGCAATGACGACGCTAAGGATGACGCGGCAACGACGATTACGAAGGCGTTGATGATCAGTAACAACAATAGCGCCGACAATGTCGGTATTTTAGACTATAATTTTAGTAATTTTAAAATTAGATCATTTTAGAATTAGTAGTAGACTACTTCGTAGAAACATTTAAGAGATGGTTGTATAGAGACGTTTACCTGAAATTAACCTACAGCCACTGAGTGCAGCAAATTTTAAACGCAATTGATAGAAACAAAATGGAGGTGGTTATATTTTTAGTTTGACTGACTGTATTTAAGATATGGAAAATCATTACAAATCTATAGTTCGTATGTAGTTTATATGAATTATTTTTATTTAATTTACTTGATTTAACTCATTGATTAAATTATGAATGCAGTTTGGGAATGAATATTAAACGACGATTATTTTTAAGTCTTGGATATTCTAATAAAACGTATTATATGTTGGTCCTCTCCTTTATTCATACTATTTTTTTGTACACGAATATTTTGGACCATCTCATTCAGGGAATTTTGAGTACATTCAATGTTTTTGTGAATAAATCTATAAAAAGCAAACGAAGTACTAATTCGATCAAATCTTTCCATTATCTTGACAAAAAGTTAGGGATTTTTAAAAATTGTTAAATTTTGAATATATTTTTAAATTTTTTTAAGGGCAAGTAACTAATATCATTATGTGTAATTACTCTTTCAGCATATACATGGCGAACTTAAACACGACTGGCTAGATCTGGACACGACTAACTCGTGCGTAAATAAAAGCCTGTTGTGTTTGCACGCCAATTTCTAATGCATACGCATCAGCCAGTCCTGACCAGAACTACCCAGTTTTGTTTACGTCTTTCCGTCTAACGTACATCTGTCCAAAAAAAAGAATCTAACAACGAATAATAACGATAAAGTATACATTTTAGAAAAATGATTTATTAAAAATTTCGACATAATAATTCTCGGCTATTTTTAATTTACCTTTCTGCGAGTAATAACCAAAGATGTCTGTCTGAAATTAATTTAATAATGTGAGTCAATGGTACTCCCTAAATTCCTTGGAATGATAATGTAGCCACTCTTTTCTTAAGTATGAAAATTTAACTCTATGAAGAGTAGCAATTCACTGCATCAAGAGTAAAACATTATTGTTTTTTAAATTTCTCTCTTCTTGAAAGGCTTAATTTTCACTCTAACGAATTTAGAGTATGATGTCATGAATACATGTTATATACTTATATAGCACACACCTCTCAAAGAAGTCGTCCAGAGCTCAGTCCAAATATATCTCGCAAAAGACCTCCTGAAGAGGTTTGAATTATGATAAACGAACTCTTAACGATTTCTTTCTTACTTAGGACTTCTTAAAATCATAACCGAGAAAAGGCCTTATGTTTGATGTCTTAAATCTATCTCGTTTCGGACCATGTCTCTTTTAGTAAAGGGATTCCCATAGTTGAGATCGGTTTCTTCCAGAGACACTAGGTGGCTATTGAATCCAAAAATGAAATCGCGCGATATTTACATAATATGCAGACCCATAGATTATAAACTACAATGACATATAAGTTTTTTTAAGTGTTATCATATCCCAGACAGCAAACAAAAAGAAAAGAAAAAAGATTTCAGAATGATTTTGAAATATGCTCTAAAAGAAGTCAGATGTCACACTTTCTGAGGGTTTTCTGAACACGAGTTCATAAAGATCTCATATTGCCATCATGCCCAGAAAATCTTCAGAAAGTAGGACATTTGACATCTTTTAAAGCACATTTCGAAATCATTATCGCGTACAACGCAATCCGTCCCGGGATGTCCTGAGGAGCATCTCAGGATGTCCAAATGTCCGCTTTTGGTCCTCGCTTGTGCTCCTCAAGAGATCCTGAAGACATTCCGAGACGGGGTTGTATTGTTTGAGACAGTTACCAGGATTATACCTCATTTAGTAACACCCTATTACGAATATTGTTATTGCGTTTCTTAGGATGCACGTATGATTTCCTGGATGAACAACCGATGCGAAATGTTCACATCAAAGCCCACCGCAATGCGTCGTTTAATTCTTTTAAAATTGGCTTACAAATGATGATTTCAGTTTTCAATTTTGTAAGCGTTTGATAGTAATTAAAAGTATTGAAAAATTTACATCAAATTTGATTATGATATTCGAATTTTATGATATACAAGTTAAGTCTATTAAATTTGTCTGTTTTGAAAAATGCAGAAATAGCTTAAGGGCTTTTAAAATTGTTTAGTATGCTGTAAAATCTTTTTAACTATGAGACGCACTGTAAAAATGTATAGTATAAATTAAAACATCTTTATATTTAATTTCAATTTAGTAAAAGACCGCTTATAGTAGTTACTACTGTTTATACTTGTAGTGCGCGCATTTATCAGAGCACTAAATTTTGTGTAAACCTTACTTACCGTCCAATTATTTGACATGTTACTAATGTTGACATAACTACTGCAATTTTAATTATAGAAATATATTAAAAAAATATTCCAACGAAAAGATAATCCTCAAAGTGAAGTCAAAACATGATTGAAAACATAATTCTTTTTTCCTTGGTAACTAATTATGACATTTACGTTAACTGCATGGTTTTAACAGTCGTTAATGTTTCTTTCGTAACTTATGTAGTGTTATAGAAAAGCATTAACCATATATTACATTTTCCGAATGCCGATTTTTCCTTGGTTAACTTATTTAGATATTGTTACGCAGCTCATATAATTAATAATGACATTATTATAAACAAAGTCAAGAATGGATTTTTGTAAAATAAACTTTGCAAACTTAATCCCAGTAATATGTTTCAAAATATGATACCATAACTAAAATCAAATTTACTCGACCGATTTAAATTAATAAATTATTATAAATAATCGCGATACATACGGTCACCATAACAATTATATACAAAAAAGACATATATTAACAATTATATACAAAAAAAACATATATTTAACGTTTTCGGCACTAATTTTTGTAGCCATCTTCAGAATAAAAACTTAGCTAAGGAGTGTAATAAATAATAAATAATTGAAATATAAGTTGTCAGACAGATAAAAATAAATTAATTCATTTGCATATTATGACATGCTGAAGATTTTGCATGAATCAAGATAAAATTTATTACACTCCTTAACTAAGTTTTTATTCTGAAGATGGCTACAAAAATTAGTGCCGAAAACGTTAAATATATGTTTTTTTTTTATATAATTGTTAATATATGTCTTTTTTGTATATAATTGTTATGGTGACCGTATGTATCGCGATTATTTATAATAATTTATGATACCATAACTATCATCTCATTTTTGTGACAACTATTTGTTCAATTGCAACTTATAATATTAAATATCAAATTAACAAAACATTTTTAAAGACATGTGTTGCAAAAAGACATCTTGAAGAGCTCTCAATGATGAAGTCTCAAAAATGGTAAGATGTCTTAAATATATATCAGAAAGTACTCTTAAAGTGATCTTTAAGAAGACCTGTGCATCGATTTTAAGAGCCCTACAAGACCTCTCAAATATAAGGTATCAGAAAAGAGATTTTATTTGAGACCTTTGACATATAAAATAAATAATATAAATGAATTATTTTATATAATTTTTACCTGAGTTCCTTTTTAACTGTTTGTAAATTGGATGGTGATTACTTTCAATAGAATGGGGATCATGCAATAATAATACAAAATTCACAGACAGCAAAATAAAAAAGGGTGCAGAATGATTTCAAAATGTGCTCTAGAAGAAGTTAGATGTCTCACTTTCTCAAGGTTTTCGGAGCACGACGTCATTATGAGATCCTTATGAACTGGTGTTTAGAAACCCCTCAGAAAGTGGGACATCCGACTTCTTTTAGAGCACATTTCGAAATCATTCTGAACTCTTTTCTATTTTTTTTCTTGACAACTGGGTTGTGATACCTAATACTTGCTAAATATAGTAAAAGCATACATTTTGTCATTATTATCCTCATTTTATAATTATATATATAAAGGGAATCATAAAGAGAGATGGTCCAAAATGAGGTAAATTTAAAATTTCAAACATAAGACCTTATTTTATAAATTATAATAATTTTGACCTCTTCTGGAGTTCTTTTTGAAGGCATCTTTGGACTGAGCTCTGGACGACCTCTTTAAGAAGTATGTGCTATATGTAATGGTCTCAAATGGTTAGATAAAGGAATCAATACATTACGCTGGACTACCTAACCTTTATATAAACTGCGTCATTATAGTTTATATTGTATAAGGAACCTTGCGTTATTTCTTTCAGAGTAAGTATAAAAAAGTAACAAATTTATATATATATATATATATCCCTTGGTTCTAAACATTATTACAAAATATACCAAGTATTTCTAAATAATCAAAGTAACTTTTCAATCCATTATTATAATTTATTACAATGATTTTCATATCATTTTTTTCGGTTGATTTGTCCAAAATAGTAGTTGCAGTATATTTGGTTTTTAGTCACCAGGTAGAATACGGAATGTACGAAATGGTCATTTTTTAAATGACGATCGTAGTTTCAACTAATACCAAATCTACTTTTCATAATTTTGAGCAATCATTAATTGAATAAAAAATTGTTTGATAATATTTTTTACATTTGCACTAGTTACATTATCTATTCGTAATGGATTACTCATATGCTACATAATAATTTTTTCATAAAATAATTCCCCATTTATTTTATCTTCAGCTATAATTTAATTAAAGAAGAATAATTCGTAACTAGATATGAGGGTCATTAAACGAAGTTTCTATCGAGTCAACTGGATTAATAGTTCCTTTTAGGACCCTATATATAAATCAGTGCACGCGCTCAACGGCGGCGTGGAACGTCGTGAACTCATGTTGGTTCGTGTCATGCTTAGGACCAATTTGCGCGCAGAGTGTTAATACTTAAATGGAATAAGTCAGTAATGGTTACTAATTAAGTCGACGACATCAAACAAAAAATATCATGCACACATTTCATGGAATTCTTCTGTCCCAGTGGACAATTCGTCAATCTTGCTAAAAAAAATGTTGATGGCAAGAAATATAAATATATACAAGTATCGATGATGGTATATATGGTAGAAAGAAAATATTATACCAATACTATCTATAAACCTTGTCAAGAGTAGGTATTCAATATCATTTAATGGCAATATAATTTAACTATTTTTATTTTTTATATACCAAAAATAACCGATAAAACTTTCATTCGTAAAATAGCTTATAAAAATTCTAATTAAGTAACAAATAAAGTCATTATAAATATCATCAGTTTTAATTGTTTAACAATTTTGTGTAGACTATGATCAAAATGTCGTCAGTAAACAATGCCGTTCCAGCTAAATACAACGTGAGCAATCATCAGATAGACGGTTACAGCTGCTGTGCTCGTGATCACGACGGGAAAACCCATTCTGAAATAATACGAATGTAGCTTCGTTAAACGAATTATATCAATCAGATAACATATTGTGTTATTAAATATTTGTGTTAAAATTATAAGGCAGAACGCACTGTTCAAATTAAATTATTCTAGCTGCATCATGATAATATTTACCACATCCAAAATTTGGAATTATTTGTTTCAGGCATATTGCTAGTAGTGATTTGTAATAAATTTAATAATATTTATTATAGGCCCAATATTAGTGTAATAAGGAATAGTCCTTAAACTATTTTATATGAAGCGTGTAATATATAAATCATTAACTTACTTAAAAAACTGCATAAAAGTAAAGCGATAACCGTGTTGTTCCGCGACGCCAGCGCACACAACGTTTGCGGTTGCTCCAATCAAGGTTCCGTTCCCTAAAAAATAATACTGTGGTAGTATATAATATTCGCTGCGAAAGCAACATATAATGTTTTTTTCGACCGCTTATTAATAAATATTAAGTATTAGATTAATTTCTTGGTAAGTACGGTCCTTTTACTTAAATAAACAAATAATAAATCAAATACATGGGTTGACGATTTCAACCACTAAATATGTCGTAAAGTAACTTAAGTGAGCATTGCCGGGATTTGTATACTGTGGTAGTATCTTTTCTTGTATTGAAGATATCATCAATATTTTTCAAATAAAAACGACTCAATAGTATTTTTCGTCCCTAGGGCGCAAAACGACATTTCGCGCTCGAGGCACGAACAAAATTTTTTTTCTGAGTACGGCTGCGTTACCCGGAACATTCATGCCTCTGGTTAGAATGGGGGTGCAAAATCGCATTTTGCAGCCACCTGCGATAAAAAATATAGCATACATGATACTACGTATCTGTATGGGGCTTTTTATATATTTTTTACACTTTTTCTATATTTTTAAAAATACTTAGAGATGTAACGCCTTTAATACAAAAATAACAAAAAAGAAAAGAATAAATTTTGGAAGATATTTCGTTTTAAACTGATTAGTTTCCTTTCCTATTGAAATGATTCGAAAACTAAATCCTTAAGAATAAAATGTAGATTGTAAATACTATATAAATTTTTAAATAGGAGTAGAAATCGTTTACTTATTCCAGTTATCGTAATTTGAAGTATCGATTCTTTTATAATGACATTTAACTCGTTAATGGGTGTTTCAGTAGCAAAGGAAACTTTTATGTAAGATGATAGATGGGCTAGAGAAATTGTGCGTTCTTACTGGTCGTGAGAGACAAAATTATCCGAAATGTGTTTTACGTAATTAATGCGTAATTATGGACTACTCTCATCTTTCCTGTGATACAGCGTTATGTTGAGGAGATTTGTGCTAATTGGTCTATTTATGACTGTTCGCTTAGTTTCGGCAGTTCTATTATGATGCTACTTTAAAAATTAAGCGGACTTTTTCTACCCTTTGTGCGTACATACTTACATGAATTTTGGCGTACTTTTGTATGTTTTCGGGGATTTTACATAGAACAATGTCACATCAATAAGTCGATAACGATGTTTATAAATCAGTAAAGGTTCATGAATTTCACTAGTATGCAAAGCCGTAGACGCCTTCGTCCAAAATAACTATTGAACCGTTATAAAAAATTTATGATTAAAAAGGGCTTAAAGACAATAAAACTAGGATAGATTAATTTAATTCGTATACAACTGCATTATATTTATAAAAAGTAATTGTTTATAAATAATTTATTGAGGTCAGTTGGTAAAACGACATTAGATGTGACTAGCATCGTGACAGCTGTTGTAAAATGATGTAAATAACTAGATTATTTGATACTGTTATTATACCATTGTTTGCACATACCACCTAGACAGGCACCCAGCGCCAAAGCCCAGACGAGTGGTTGGAGAGGTAAGTTAAGATCTCGATTTTCTGCCAATCCAGTAACAATTCTTATCATCACAGTGGTTAGTGGTACATTATCGACAAATGAACCAGCTACAGCGGACACCCAGAGGATCAATAAAATCGCGGTTGCCAGTCTTGACTCTTCACTCACTGACATAATAACATGTTCTGTTTGTTTTCCAATCCACGAAATTAAACCTAATTTCGCAAGTGCCTAAAAATAAATATAAATCATATGAAAGCGTTTTTAATTGTCTACTAATTTAACTGAGCAATTGAGTTTACCCATTACGAAAAGAAAGCAAGAGATATTTGAGTGGTATTTTAGAACCAGAATTACAGACCTATAGTCAAAATATAGTCAGATGTAAGAAAATTCTTTTTATGGCATATGTATACCTAGTATATTATAGCCGCAGTAGATACATTCACACCACGCCATTCATGACAGCATAAAAAATGTAATTGAATAAAAAGCTTCGAATAAACAATGGGAAGCCGAAAAACCCACAAAAAGTGTTAATGTGCATGCCCTAATAGTACCGAACATTGCAAGTTCACAGAGAGGATAAAGTGTAACGTATTATTAAGGTTACTCCCTAACATTATATCAAACTTGCATTGAGATTATTAAGGTTACAGAGAACTTAAAGTGCAACGTTTTATTCAGATCGCACTCTGAAGGTTACAGGGAGGGAGGGAGAGGAGGGATACAACTTAACACTCTATTAACATTAGACTTTAACAGTGTTTTACACTTTTATCGCAACATTGTATTAATATAACGCATTAATATTGCATTAGTCTTTTATTAAGATTGGAAGAATATTACTTATGTATGGAACCTTTGCATTAAGCTTGCAGAGATATTTCTACATAATGTTGTATTAAGAAACTTTAACAAGGTTAAAACTTTTATTTAAATTCTAACCTTTAGACGAAATATGGAATTAATGTCATTTAGAAGCTTAGAATTAATCTTAAAGGATAATGTCAATGGAATATTCTAATAAATTTAGTCTTATTAGAAAACAAGGTTAGAAAAGTTATTTTTTAAGTTGTTATTCTTTAAAATTTAATTCTAATTTTTCATTAACCTTAATCTAATATCCGACCTGCAGGTTATAATGAAAATCTGGTGAAAAATAATCGAAACTTAAATCAGCTTAAAATGATTTTAAAGTATATTTTTGAGACTTAGTTGAATGTTATGTCATAACATTTTTGTAATCTTAATGCGAAATTTTAGAATTATGACCATTACAGAAATCTACACTAGAATACAATTCTTTGTGACTTTTCAAGTCTTACATTTCATATGGGCCTCGCCTTAATATAAAATACGTATACCGGCTTTGAATGCTGTTCGCTTATATTTAGCAAGAATAATGAATGTAATTACTATTCTGTACTAGCAACTTCTAAATTGTAAATGCTACTTTTATATCATTAAATGTTCCCAAGTAAATAAGAAAAAAACTCGATCGGGGCCCCTAAATTGGCCCACAAATGGCGGAAAATTCAAAATAAATTTCCTTATTCTTTATAATATTTGTGTATATTAACATTTAACAAATTATATAATATTGAAATTATTACGATGATAACGAGTTCTTAACCATGAATTTTTCACATATATTAGTTTCTACACCCAATTACAAATAACTGTTTTTCGTTAAGCAAAAAACCATTGGGAGCGTAGGGATTAGATAAGACGTTAATTTGTTTGTGATTTGTTACTCAATTATTTACGAACGTATAATGCAAATATTAAAAAGTGAAATTGATTTAAAAATCAATCATAAATACCCTAAGTGCATAAAAACCTACCAGCAACCTTAAAATAACCTTAAGTTATAACCTTAAATTGTAACCTTAACAATAACCTTGCATTAACCTCCGTAATGTATGAAATGTCTTCGGACAAAGCTGCACGTTAACTTTACATGAAATGATACATTAATGTTGATTAACATTCCCACAACGTACCAATAATGTACCATTCGCATTATATTGTAAGGTTACATTGATTAACATTCCTGCAATGTACTGACAACTTACCATTAACGTTGACTTGTACGATTAATGATACCTTATAAAGTATCAATGTAACCGTACAATGAAAAGTTAGTGGTACATTATTGGTACGTTGTCGGAGTATTAATTAACATCAATGTCACATTACCTACCATACACCTATTTTAAAGGACATTTACTACACGGAGGTCAACGTAAGATTACTGTTAAAAGTTACAATTTAAGGTTATCTTAAGCTTGCTATATTTTTGTGTTATTAGGGGTGGTGCATTTGTTTATTTTGTTACTATTTGTTGTGGAGAAAGGTGGATTACATAAGTAGCGTTTTGTATAAGGGACCCAGAGTTAGTGCGTCTCTCTGAATGTTTTTTTATTTTCAAATATCTGTATAGCTTCTACATTTTGTCTTTTCTTTAAATTTGGTTCTTTGTCTAAAATGTCTATCAAAGAAAAGTGAAAGTAAGTAGGAATGTTAATGAGTGAAAATTTCCAATGTAACATTAATGTTAGAATGTTGGTGTGTTGTAGGAATATTAATCAATATTAACGTGACACGTAAGAATAATGTGCACCTATTAACACGGAAGTTAATGCAATGTTACAGCATTTATTTTATAGAAGCCAATGTTTTTTTTTGTTTGAAGAAAACATCATGAGGATCTAAAATTATCAGACGGACATGTCTATAATCAACAGCTTGATATACGAAATCAATGACTGGCGATAAAGAGAAAATTTAACTTAATAGGCATGGACTATTTTCTACTTATAAACAGTACTATAAAATAAAATTAAAATTATTGAAATACACAGAATTTACAAACCTCCATTAAAATGAACAGTGAAGCAAAAAACAATAGTGTACTCCATTCTACTCGGGCCATTAAACCTTCAAAATCTTGGCCATCAGCTAAAATAAGTAGTAAAAACACACCAAGCATTGCAATCCAACCTAAGGTTAAGTTTACAAATGGCAAGCTATGCAGGAAAAAAAAAGTGATGACAAATACCATCACAAATGCTGATATACATAGTAACCTTTTGTTTGTTATTGGATACTGCAAAAAAAATACATAATTTATATAATTTCATTAATATAACTGTGAATCATACGTGGTGATTTTGTATAAAGTATAATTTAACAGCCTAAATGTAAAAACTTTGCTCTGTGAATAAGGTTATTATCGAATTCGAAAAAAATCGAACTTTACTGGTACTCTACCATGATGTATAATAAATATGACTATGATTACAAATCGGAGATGGTTATTCATTTTGAGAATAGCAATTGGACTAAAGTTAAGACTTTATCTATAGGACGCGAGTTTTTGCATGCTAGATATATTAAATTTGTATCACGTCGATTATTTTTAATGGAAACCATAAAATCGCATATTATATATTTATATGAAATATTTTTCAAAATCCCGGATAATGTGCAAAAAAAATTATCTATTCAGAAATTATAATAATTTGTTTTAAATTAAATGCAAGTTGAGCAGTTCCATGTTTTGTATAATTAAATACATTATATTGTCGGTAATATTAACCTTTATAACAATTTTCCTTAAAAATTAAATAATTTTTTTTTAAATTGTAATAAATTAATATTTTTATTATAATAAATATAAATTCAGTAAATACCTTTTCCTGCAATTCTCCTAACGTTGATTTGTAGTTTTCATCCGTCACACTGCCAGTTAACAATTTATTTTTTAATAGAGATAATAAACGTACCACTTTATTCATCAAAGTTTCCCGTACGAGGTTCTCATCCTTACTGTAACTAGACAAACTAGCTAATGTTTTCTGCCACACTGCAATCTCCTGTTTCAACTCCTAAAAATAAAAACATACATGTAACAACCATTTCGAAATACAAAAATTATTTGTATTCTGTACAAAATTTCTCTGTTAATTCTCTTCAAGTACACAATTTTCGTTTCAGTCCTCAAAAGTATCAGTCATGTTCGTACACATCCTGTTACAATTATAATTTTGTTAGTTTAACTAAATTATAAAATTCACAAAATTCAGCAAAATTATTACTGTGTAATAATTAAGAAATTAAATGCTTTCAAAAATAGTTTTATACCTAATCTAATAGTATATGAACGTATGCTCTCGATTCTGATTCGCTGTTTTGAAACTAGATTTATTAATAATATGAAATTGTCAGACACAATGCACATGGAATTGTATGTCAACCACGCCGACATTTAGACGTTAGTTAGGTTGTTTAAAATCCATTATGTCATCTTCTTAAAACGTTTACATTTAGAGCTCATAATCTCGATTAACACATCTGTTGAACCTTTTCTTTCTGGGATTTGATCCTTAATATGCTGAATGCATTTTAAAACGTTATAATTTTTTATAACTATTCTCCAGAATTCAAAATCATTATCACACATCATCAATTCCAATTGATACTACAGTCCGCATAATGAACAACAAATAAGAAAATAACCTCGATAATTTCCGGTATTTAATATTTGTAAACACCGTATTATTGTTTCATTATATTAACATAGCTACACACGTATAAACAAATTATTTAAGACAACTGATGTAAATACATGTCCTTATAAAGAGTTTACGTTTTGTATACAATTTTTTATTAAGAAAGTTTCGTCTATCTTTGGAATAACTATAATTTTACACTATGAAAAACTTTGATGAAGGTCGAATATACTTATGATGCAGCAATTATAATATCTAATGGTTAGCAGGAATGAAAATCCCTTTTCTGAGCTAATCTAATGCAGTATTCCCAAAATGTCAGCTGTCAAAATAGCTTATACTAATTGTTGTTTTTTACTAGAATATTTTAAGCTAACTCAATTTGCTGATAACGACAATTCTAGTCTTACAAGTAACTGTTTTTTAAAAATAAATTTTACGTTACACGTATATCTTGTGGCTCTCTGAATCGAAGGACGTTGAGATCTCGAAAAATGAATCTAAAGTGAAGGTGTACCACTCCAAGGGCCAATAAAACTCCTATACTCATGTGAAGAGTATATACACCAAAATCAACACCCTAAAATAAAAATAAAATATCAGTATTATTAGCATCATGAAATAAAAATTTCAGGTTTTAACATCCAGATTGCAAGTGTCCTATGTAAAACTTCCACCGCATATTTCAAACTGAATATAATTTAAAGGCAGTTCGGAATGTGCCCCATTTACTATGTTCGAGGGTGCTCTTTCGAATCGTCACTTCAAAATTTGAAAAAATTGATTATTTTCTTTGATTTTGGCATAAGTATGTGAAGAAATCACATTTTTGGGAGTTATTCTCATTTAAATTTCATTTTTCATTTCGCTACCGCGATTTCTTTGGACTTAAAGAATATGCAGGTAGTCATTTTTTATTTCACCTTGAAATATCCAAAATGGCGGCTTATGCCAAGAATTTTTTTTAAATTTAGCAGTATGGAAATATATCATTTGAAACCATTTTTCAACTAAACTGAAGGCAACACCACGGATATCATCTTTTGTCAGCCATTTGGAATTTAGAAATTTTGACCTCGCATGCGTAAGCAGCAACCTCGAAAACCTTCAGATATAAATTTTTCCGCATATCGAGTAATGACTTCCAAAGTTTCTCATGAATCTCCGCCTTTGTTCAGAGTTTCAATAGAATTCGAATACTTTAATTTTTTTTCAAATTCGCCGTCATATTGGAATTTCTGATTGCTGAAACTCAATTTTGACATCGGAATCTTGAAAAGCGGCCTCGAAAACAGTAGAATATATACCTCCCATTTTTTTAAACTTCGATCTCGATACGAAATAAAGTTTCTCATGAATGTCCGCCATATTGGGTAAGCCATTTTGAATTTCGACAATTTTACTTCAGATTCGTGATCAGCATACCAAAAAACATCTTATGAGATAGATAGTTCAGTTAAAAATTTGTTTGAAATGCTATATTTCCATAGTGTCAAAATTTTAAAAAAATTTCTTGGAAATGCCGCCACTTTGGATATTTCACGTTCAAACATTTTATACACTTTTTATGAATTTTTACGGTTATAGATATCACGGTATCGATATGAAAAATGGAATTTAAAAAAAAATTTACGCTTAAAAATGTTTTTTTTTTCACATACGTTTGCCAAAATCAAAGGAAAATACTGAATTTTTTCAAATTTCGAAGTCAACACTCGAAAAAGCACTCTCGAAAATATTAAATAAGGTACATTCTGAACTGCCTGTGCATTATGTTCAGTCTGAAATATGGGGTAAAGTTCTACATAGGAAACGTACATTCTGCGGACGTTAAAGCGTTAATATACTGAGTAGCGCCTGTGCCCTTACCGCATTCTGTACATCTCTGTTCGACGCAATGATGACGTTTGGGGGATCTCCGATCGGAGTCATCGCGCCTCCAATGTTAGAATAAATAACCATAGATGTTAAAACTGGTACTGGGTTTAAATGTAGCACTTCACACAGTCGAATAGTGACTGGTGTCATTAACAACACAGTTGTTACATTGTCTAATAGAGCAGCCGAAATTGTTGCAAAACAGCACAAAGTATTTATTAACGGCCATATACGTCCACCAGCTATCTGGAATTTTTGTTAGATCAAAAATCAATAATGAGTTACAATATTCATAATAAATACTAAGTCCACAGGAAAGTTGTTGTTATTACAACAATCCGTAATTAACGTTACTTAGCTAATCGACTAAGGTAAAACGATCAAGAATATCTATTAACCCCTTAACGCCCAAACGATACTTTTTTTTGCTTCTATTTCAATGGAGTATTTCGTAACAAAAATTGAGTTTCAGCGGTGAGAAATTCCAATATGGCGTCGAATTTGAATAGAAATACCTAAAAAATTGGGATATATTTATTCTTACAAATTTTTGCGTGACATCAGAATTTTGGGATTCGTTTGAAACTCTGAATAAAGGTGTATAAAATATTTCAATTTTAAGAAAAACTTTTACTTTTATATCCTACATCATTCTAACGACCTCGCAACAATGAAATTTTCTTTGAAATCTTCTGGGCGCTCTAACTCAAAAACTACGATCTTTTTTAAAAAATGATAAGAATAAAATCTCAGAAATTATCGAGAAAGATCATTTTTTTGGTTTTTTCAAAATTGTAATTTATTTTCGAAAAATTCTGAAAAACATTAGTGTATTCTCTCATGAATTCTAAGAGTTTGTTCTCGTTTGCATTTTTTCAGAAAAGTTGTTAGTTTTTGAGGAAATGAATTTCAAATATTATAGCTTAGGATTTTTTTTCCCCGAAAACATTTGGAAAAATTGCAAAGAACAAAAAATTAGATTTCATCACAGAAAACAGCAATTTTTTTTATAATTTTTTGTAAATAAATTACAATTTGAATGATGTGGGGCATAAAATTAAATTTTTTTCTTAAAATTGAAGAATTTTATTCATCTTTGTTCAGAGTTTCAATAGAATCTGAGGCTCTTAATTTTTTCAAATTCGGCGCCATATTGAAATTTCTGATGGCTGAAACTCAAATTTGACATCGGAATCTTGATAAACGACCTCGAAAACAGTAGGATATGTTCCTCCTTTTTTTTAACTTGGATCTCGATACGAATTACTCGATTGAAATTGAAACAAGAAAAAGTGTCCTTTGGGCAACCAACTTCATTTTGAAAGAAAATAAAGTCGAAACTCTGAATATGTAATGCATGCTTGTACAATAGAAGATATAATATACCACATTAAGTGTTGTATTGATTATTTTTCCAGAATCGCGAATTATAATGTGTCTAATAAACGTTTCTCCAATAATATATACTATTACCTTATAGGCATATACAGCAAGATAATCGAAAATGCCTGTTTCTGCAACTATAGCCACAAGTATCATCATAGCGTAAAGTAACATTATCGTGTCCATATCAATCCATGAAATTATCTCAGCCATCGTTGGTTTCTATTCAGGTAAAAGTTTACCTTTATTATTACATGTTGAGACCTTCATAACTATAGTAAATATATTATTAGTAGTATATTAATACTTTAAATAATATATATTCAAGGAGGCTCGATTCGTTCAGATTTCGTTTCTGAATTTTGGTTTGGTTTTTTAGTTTCTCAAACTATGTTAGGCAATAAATTATGTTTAAATTGAGTAAGTAAATTATGGAAAAGATGATTATATTAATAACTTTTATGCAGTCAATTAACTTATTTAGATTGCGTATATGCAACAAATAAATGAAATGATACAAATATTCAAATTCGAAAATCGACATGATATTGTAAAGAATAAAAAAATTAATATCAAATAAGTTTTTCACGTGCGGTACTTAAAGGTTTGCAATAACTTGTCGAATAGTGATACTTTTCAATTTCAATTCCATTAAATTTTTTTATTTGCTTAATAAGTTTGTAGTATTTAACTTACTTGCTCTAGAACAGCTAAAACAGCAATAGATAATGTGCAAGCAATCATAGCAGCAAAAGTTCTGTGAATAACCTAAATACCATGAATGTATTTAATCAAGTAATTTCTGACGTTACACATATTTAACACGTTATTTTTTTTAAAGTAAATTTTCGCAGTTTACATTAATATTCATAAATTTCTAACTCTGAAATTGAATTTTAATTTCTGAGGGAGAAATAATTATCAATAATGATCAAACATATCAATAATGTTGATTCTATTATTCGTGATTATGTCTTATTTAATATTTTAAAAAGAGTTACATTTACCTCAGATATGATTAAAATATACAGTCCGATGAGAATAATAGCACCGTACATAATTCCTACTTCCGGATTTATGGGAAATGTATCAATAGCGACAGTCATTGGAATTGTTTCATTTAAACTGGAGTTCATATGAAGAATAGCCATGGAATCTGCTGATATTCTGAAAATGTTTAAAACATTCATTTAGAACTTGTACATAGGACCTATGGATTTAGTATATAAACTCATTGATAAGAGCTTACGTATTAGTAATATTTTTGATATCGAATACAATATCTCGTGTCTGCGTTGAATACATTCCTAAGAAATGAGGCGGCAATAAAGGAAAATTCCATACGTCTGTAACATTCTGAAAATAATGTGAAGAATAATATTTATTCTTTTGATATTCCTGAAATCCCTTCCTTCGTGCCCTTGATACACAATATACTCTTTGTCGCCCGCTTGTCGTATGTCACCGGGCGCCAATCGAACACTTCCCACCCAGTTTTCAAGGCGGAAAGATGGGCTTTTCATGTGGATATGGCAACATTCAATATGAAATATAATAACAAAATTTGTAATCTCCATGAATATTGATGACCGTTTTCGAAAAACAAATTTAACATGAAATTTGTCGTTAAAATCTTAACTGATTATTGCTTCTTTTAAATTACTTCGGAAGCCTAAAATATAGACTTGTAACTGGAGTGTAACATAGGATACTAAGAAAATTCCAATACTGTTTTTTCGAGTAGAACAAAATTCAGTATACGTATTACAATGATTTAATTAAAATGTGCTGATCTTCAATTTTCCAAGTATTTCCGTCAAACACAACATAGTATCCGAATTTAAGGAAAATTTTCTTATTGTTAGTGTAAAAGTTTTTTCAGGTACTACTTCACTATACTGTTTTTTTCTTGAAGTCTAATAAGGGAAAACCGACTACGAATCAGCAACTTTGAACGCGGTCAGCTTTTCGCGATAAATATTAAAAGTCGCAATCTGTTTTCTGCATTTTTGTAAATCAGAATGTCTACTTACGTCAAAAAATGTAAACTTACAATTTTGTATAAAACAATAGAATGCGACTTCAACACTTTTTATATTACATTTTGTATACTGCTAGAATTGGCACTGGACAATAACGTATAGTGTACCTGTTCATACATTACCTTCTCTGTTTTTTGCGTCGAATTTTTGTCGAATGTTATGACCTGCAGCCAAACTGATATATAATTTTCCGGTGAGTGTAATTTGGAACCGAACGTGCTGTTTAAAAACAGTGAACTCTTCATGGTTACAGCAATTCTGTCACTGCCCAGCAAATCGTCAATTGTAATATCTTCATTTCATTATTGTAATCAAATCATACATTAATACGATGAGTAATATAAGATGTGCAGAAATAAATGACAAGGGATGGAAGTAAATATCGTGCAAGATAAGTTAAGATTAGTATTAATTCTCTTAATATGGATTTTAAAAGGGTACCTCGAATCCTGTTCGGTTGAATTGAAGTTTCACGCATTACTTCACTTCTTGAAGTCTTTATGGTCAGCGCAGCCTATAAGTATATCTTAATAAATCATTTGAAGCATTCCAAAGAAGACAAAATTTTTCTATTCTGGAGTAAAATACACTCCGAATAAGTAAACTGCATAAGTATAAAGCGGTATTTACTCTTTTGGAATAAATTTGACTCTATTGCAATAAAGGCACACTCTAATAATTTTACAGTAAACATTGCTGTCAACACGCTGTTTGTTCGATTTTCATATAACGGATTATTCTCTATATTTCTTATAAAAATCCGCATTCAGTAACTTACAGCAAATATAACCCAACATGCTATTAATGCTATCCATTTGATATATCTTATTGCAGGATTTATGCTTCGTCCTATTGTTTCCTTTAACAAGTTTATGTTCTCTGCTTCACTATAGCTTCTGCAACTGAAGATATGAAAAAATGACTGACTGATATATAAATATTAAAATGTCAAACATAAGCACACAATAATATGATTTTCATTCGTAAATAAGTTGTACAACCCTTATTAAGGCTGGCCCAAATGTGAAATAATAATGGCCTTCAGATGCAAGGAAATGAACAACTGTAGTATTGAGTTGATCTGTACTTACTCGTCCAAATTAATGTTCAGAGTCTCAGAAGCAGAAACGTATTGATTAAATGAACTATATCCACTGAAAATGCAAAATAATGTAAAAGTAAATATATTAATCCAACAAAAACATGATGCAAACTGAAACAGCATATTTGCCCATCTTTAATTTTTCCCTGGTTCCATAATATAAAAAATCTATAAATGTTTACGTGCCTCCGACTAACAGTGAACAGTTCATTTTGATATTCTGCTTGCAGTGTCAATAACCTTGAATTAATTTTCGGCGACTGTCCAGCAAGTCGCTTGTCTTCAGGCTTTTTACTAATTTCTATTGTGGTATTTTGAGTGTCAACTGTATATAAAAGATTATATGCAATTAAAATTAACCAGGTTTATAAATTACATTGATAATTAGATTTAAATGCACTATTTCTCCTTATGTTTTTTTGTACGAGTACATTATTTTACTAATAAAATTATGTAAACATTTATAAATTGAAGAAATACCTGGATTTCTGTTCGAAGTTCTTACTTGCAGAAATTGAACCAAAGATTGGATTCCATCATCGCTTGTATTACAATCGGCCATATTTGCTAAGCGATCTTATTGAGACATCTATTAAAAAGACAACTATCACTAAACATTCTGTGGAAATTTGAAAATACAACAATTTTTTTTAACTATCTTAACCCATTTGTAGATTACAAATTAAAATTATAATTTCTCATCACATATTTTTTACACGATTCAAACCATTTTTAATACATTTTTTAAAATGTAGAAGGCATGTCCCTCTTAAACTTATTATTGACACATTTATCGGTGGTAAAACAAGTGTGAAATTTTATTTCATATCGTCAAAATTTATGTCTAAAAACAAAACAAAACTTTTGTTTCATGATTTCCATCTCCACGTGTTAATAAAAAATTAAGGACTAACATATCACAGTTGTTTAACATAATCATTTAACCAAATGCACAATTTTAATAAATATTTGATATTGCAATTTACCATATGTCACCCGACTTTTCACCGAAATACAATAAACCAACTGCAGAATTACGATAGTATCCGAAGCAGGGAGACACTTGGATATTCTTGTGTCTTTGTTTTGTTTTCTTTCTGTTTCATTTCTTCATTCGTACAACAAAGTTAAGAATGTATTGACATTTGAATACTTCTTTAGTGGATATTTTGTTATCCATTATGAATATATAATGATCCAATCACTTCCTGAAGGTTTGTCAAATATATAAAAGATTTCAGATTGATATGGTCAATTTTAAAAAAGACTATAATAAAAGAATAATTTATATGTTTAGTCATATTCGGAGATTTGGACATGTACGTGTTACATGGAAACCATAACACTAGCTAAAGAAAAAGTGTTCAAAAGTGCATTTTGTATACTTCAGGATTATTTGCAGGAATTAAACATTTATATTTTATGCATAATTAATATCTTCGATTCCGCAATACTCATGTCACATTACATTTTTATCAGATACTATGATAAACTCGATGAAACTTCTCCAGAGTATTTTGATAATTTCATCATTATCTGAGTTTTAAAATATTAGCAGATACTTGTAGGTCACATATTTGAATAAAATTCTTTATAAAATTTCAAATTTCAGTTATTTCCCAAAACTTATTTAATGGCTTATTACATTGTATGCATGATTTCTTAAAAATACGAATTTTCAACAGATTTTTCTCAAAATTTACTAAAATAATTCTTTGAACTGATTTCATGATTCATCTCACATTCTTAATCATATTATTTGAAATGTTATAACAAATTAAACAAATTAAAAGTTACAATAACCTTTTGACTGGAAATATAATTAAATCTTTCGTGTCTCTGGAACATATATGTCCCACATACAATGTTTGATATAATTCCTACAATTAATGAAATCATTACGATGCAAATGTTAACCATTCGACACTAAATAATAAATAACATAAATCAAATATAATTATTTATATTACATTGTGCAATACTGACAATTCTGAAAGTTCATGTCAAAAAAGTTAATATTTTAGCCATTTTATAAACATTTGAGTATTAAATTTGTTCAATACTGCCGCTACTTATGCTTTTAAATTCGTAGATTACGAATCAGACGTCTAAATTTAAAAGTTCTAAATGACGGATCCTAAATGGCGGACACATTTTTTGTGAATCTTCAATCAGATTTAAAAATAAAAAATGGCAGATTCAATATTACCGACGAGTTTTTCAAAAATTGTATTGGTTTACTTAAAACTTACAATTAGATATTTTTTTGGGTCGCTAAAGACGATCCCGCAACCCCAGACCTAAGCAGCACAAGAAGTCCTTTCCGCAAATCTAAAGGCCTGATTAAGTTATATTTATCACTTTTTGACCAAAAAGATAGACTTTCAAGACCATACATCGAAATATCTTGGTCATCGAAATATGCCTTTATATTTCGACCATCAAATTAAAATTAAGACTGAATGGCGTGCTGCAGGTTTAAGCTGAAAGTCGAATTTGTTATGGAGTTTCATGCTAATTACGATTACTCTGATAATCTAACCTCAAAGTGCGTCATGTACACAACTTTTCACAACATTTTCCGGCAAAATGATTTTCTGGAAACTTTGATATTATATGATATAACCGTCAACAGTCTTGGTATGAATAGCTATCGATTCGCATTTTAGAAATGAAATAGAGGAAAATATTTTAAAAACGAGGTATTCTTTGTCACCGACCTTTGTCAGTATTATTTGTTTATTTTCTCATTCTGTTAAAAAGGTAGCGATCTTCAAATGATTTGCATATTATTGTTAGCTTACATAGATTGAAATAAGGTTAGGGAGGAGCAAGTTGTAAGGAAATTTATGCACTTTTTGAAAAACTCTTTGAATTTTTGAAATCTGACTGATAATTCGACAAATCAATTTTTAACAAAATCCTTCCGCTGGGGATTTCGGAGAACCGAACATATTAATTGCATACGAAGTAAATAAAGTAAAATGATAAATTCATCGCAAAATGTATCTTAACAAAGTACGTTAGTAAAAAGTACGGGCTGCACAGTTATTAGTTTAGAATTCAAGTAATATTTTTCAACAATATGACGAAATTTTTGAAAAACTTGCTATGAAAATTAAAAAATAATTGTTAATAGAAGAAAGACGTCATAACATGCATCATAACGTAATTTTCAGTAGTCTTTACGTCAAGTGTCCTCCACGCATAGATAATGCTTACAATTCTTAAATACAATATACGTGATTCAGCATACAACTGTATATAAGTAAGATTTTTAAATTATTATGAATCCGTACCAATTCGTGAAATAAAAATTAACGTTTAGTTAGCATCGTGAGCTATAACAATATTATATTAGAATTATAAATTGAAATCGCGTGCAGATGGATTCGATGTTCTTATTTTTTAAATTTCTACTCATTTTATCAGGTGAAACATCAAGTTTATATCTGTACCGAATTCTTCGATTTAGGTTTATGTCCATTAATATAATAATGTTTTTTTTCTATTAGCAATTAGCATCTCGTGCGGGCAAAATGAAAACTGTAAGTAATATTTAAGAATTGATTTTTAAAGAAATATCTGACTTGAAATTGCATTCAGATAGTAATATTAAATACAACTTTATGTGCTGACTTTGATGATGAGTTTAATTCCAGCTATTTCAATCCACGAAACTTTTAATATTTCACTTCCTAAAAAAGTGCGTATCTAAATTTTCAATGCACACTATTCAAAATTATTTTGTACGTTTTTATATCTTTAAAATAGTAACAAAAATGCTATGCCACTTACTTTTTTTTCATGCTCTTAAAAAGTAATGACATGAAATTATTAAATATTCCTTTAAAACTTGGAGTTTTGTATTTAATGGAAAATAGTAGGGTGTCCATTTTTTACAATTTTTCTTCCGCGGTAATATAAGAGAGAAGGAAAAAGAATGCACCAAGAATTTTTATGATTATTATTGAATAATCATACAAATTTTATTGAAAATCATTTATTATCTATTACATTGCTTTCATTATATTTTCTCTTTCTCATGATCACAATATGATTTAAAGACCAATCTTCTGGTGATAAATGGATATGTTTACACGGAGGATTAGTTAGACAATCAAGTTTGTGGCAAGAAAGATAATTTAAAAATAAAATCCACTTCGTCGATCGCCTGCAGAGTCACATGAAAAACTTTAATTTTAATTTTTTTTTGCATCTACTACATCTTCGACAAAATTGAAGACGTGTTATGAATTTATCGGGAATGTACAAAATATTATAATATTAAAATTAGTATCACTGTTTAAAATCTTGAATGTGAATATTTTCACTGAATTTTTTAAAATAATCTTTGAGTTGTAAAGAACCAGGAACAATGTTGATAGGCGCCTTTTTTAAAAGACTGCTGCTTGTAATTTTATAATTCAAACTCTTGTAAAAACCTTTCCTGATTGGCCGCACACTTTTACTTAGCGTCATTTTGTACGGATTTTAGTATATAACAAGATCGACATTCGACATTTTAGCTGAAAGAAAACATTAAAAAGAAAATTATCGATTAACTTATAGCAAAGTAAGAAAAAAGATAAAATTCGTAGTCTCACTGCTAACTTTGCAAAATTAAATAAATTGAGCACTTTTTCTAGATTTTAAATAATAAGAAATCGACTTTAAATCATGTTGTTTCTCAATTTAATCATACTAATATTTTTTGTATTGAATATTTTATAGGAAAGGTCTTAAAGCACCCAGCCTCACAAAAATTAAAAGTTTTGTGGATCTGCCCATATACATCATAAATTAAGAAATTAATCATTTTTCTTTCAGGGGCAAACATCATAAAGCGAGTAATTCAACGACACGGTACACTTTTTGTTTTTTGTTAAGTTTATATAGTATCAACCTTATACCTTAGAGATATATTCATGTTCTACAGACAATTATCGCAAAGGTGATCACTGTACTCCTGGAATGCTTTTCTTCGATAGATGCAATATTTGCCTTTGTGCTAGAAATGGACGGGATACAGAAGGGTGTACAACAATTGATTGCCTTCAACCCATTCGGGACATTGGTTCAAACGTTGCAAGGTCTCCATATGACGTGATAACTGGTAAACATTTATATTTTTTGGTAAAGTTTATATTATATTTAATTTTAAGTTAACTGAGTTTAAGATTTTTTAATTTATTACTTCAAACGATTTAAAAAATATTGACGTATATTCAAATTTCGCGGTTTATGACCTCTGCAATAACAACCGATGGTAATTGCATATTTTCAATCTCCCTCTATCGGAATTATTTCAATTTCCGAACATCAGGATTTATGCCAACATTTTAGTTGGTAGAGCATTTGACCGGAAATAGAAAAGTCCCAGGATCGTAACCTGATGTGAATCGGAAGTTTTTTCAAGGGCCCCGATATTTTTCTGAATTTTTCATATATTTTTGTTTTTTTTTCTATTTTTTGTAGAATTAACATCGAAAAAGTGTAATTTAACATTTTCATACAAAATTGTTTTTCATGAATTCCCGTTTTTCGAAAAGCGAAATGATTTCGGCAGAGGGTGATTGAAAATATGCCAAAACCATCGGCCATAAGCAGCGAAATTTGAAGTTATTAATATTATTGTATAATAACATCCTAGAAATAATTCCATATTGAAAATTATAATAAACTCAGAGGATGTTTCTTTTACAATTTTTTTTCATATAACTTTTTAATTTTATTACTTACAGAATCACAACTCGATTGGGTGCTTCAACAAGCAAACAGATTTCGAAGTTCGTGGTCTGGAATAGACGGAGCCGCACGTATATTATTAAATCCACTGTGGAGAGCCCTTGGAGTTCGTAGTAGCTAATGAAATTGAAAACTTTTACCTTCATATCAAAGATTTTTTAAAGGTCTCTACTATTCTGTTTACATGTATTCTGTCTTCAAATGTATTCATACGCTGATAATATCAAATTATTCAGATGATACATTGATTCTAAAATTATTGATTATTTTATATTAAAATCTGTATTTACAACTGAGTATGGTTTATTTACTTATTTCTTCCATATATTATAGAAATTGTATATGTAGGCAAGAAATGTATTTATTTAAGTGGCACAATGTGAAGGTGACTTAGTCGCATGTACGATCGATAAAGTTCAAATAGAATTTATTAAAAAAATATTATGTAAGAGAACTTTATTTTACAGCGTCACGATTAGGTATGAGTATGTGACTATTACGTAAATGAAGTACCAAAATAGAAAATATATGAATTTGTTCGATATTAGGAGTTTTTTATTCACCCATGCAAACCACGTTTTCCCTTTCACAATATTTCGTATTTCGTTTGCCGGTTTTTTTTTTTAACATAATATTCGATTCTTACGTATATCAATATTCAAGATGCAAAATATATATTTTGAGCATGTGAGGATGGATTCTGGACATTTTAATTCACATTGATTTTGAAATTATGTAAGGAGGGTAAGACCGGTAAGCATTCTAAGAATATTATTTTTCCATAATGATTTAAAATCATAGCGATTTTATAAAAATTATTTAAAATATTATAATACTGGAAACAACCTAGATGATCAATTCTGTATGTCTTCTACTTCGGTATTCTCCAAATCAAGTCAATGCTTTAGCAATTTTAGTCCATATTTTTCGTAAACAAATTGGGATAAAAATGTTTCCTGTGTTTAATGATTTAAATGTTGTGTTTATTAACTGTTGAGATAATGATTTTATACTACGAAGTATTCCTACTTTATATTTCATATACATTTCAATCGATCATTAACGTGTGTATTTGCACCTAAGCATCTTGTCATGGTAACTCTATTAAAAAACTTTTTTGTCACACCAGCATGAAATGCCCAATTTCTAGCCAGGAAAAGGGAGGCGGAAAGTGCCCGACTGCCGCCCGGTCTGATAAAAACGAGCGTCACTGGGCGGAATGAATTTTCCGGCCAGGTGACGTCATTCAAAAGTGAATATTCGCAAATCGAGACGTAAAAACATTTTTCACTTGCTGCATCGAAATAGTTATTTTGTATCAAGGGCATAAAATGGGGCGTTACGCCTCGTAGAGAGGACAGCGAAGCATAATTTTGAACTCGCACACTCTAAATTTCATAAAGTCAATTTTGAGCCAAGTTCAGCTCTAACTAAAGTCATTTCCACTTCTATGTATAATGAAATATGACTTTCTAATGGAGAAACAAGACTGTTAACCTTTAAAAAACAATTATACCTAACCTATAAATGCAGATCCGATTTTTGGTATAAGTTTGCGAATTCAGTTTTCCGTCGTCTTGATAACTTTTTGAAATATTAACAATGCAGTATTGAAGTTCATAAATGAATTTTTGACTTACAGATATACATAAGTATATGTAGCTTTATATACTATTTTATTCATTTTAAAGTGATGGAGACATTCAGTATATAATATGTTTATAAATTCACAAGAGACATTGCCTTGTTAAAAAAACTCGTTGATGTCACATTGGATCAATATGGATCAACAAATGACCAACATGGATCATCATAATCATTTTAACGAAATTTAACAAAAAATCAAATTATATCTGCCCTTACAAAACGCAAACAAAAGTTATATAAACTGACGAAACATTAATTGTTTAGTATAGCAAGTATTTTCCTGTAATAGCTAGATATTCGCTCTCATAATAAAATGTTTCTATCTACGTGGGTTTTAAATTACATAAACCTTAGAGCGCATAGGATTATTATAGTTGGTCAATAATTCTACGCAATAATTGTTCCATTTAACTTATTATGTGCACGTCAATGTTACTCAATCTTAAAATGTTCGTAATTTTGTATATTTTATATACACAAACAACAAGATATTCCTTGTACTTGCCTTGTTTAAATTTAAACAATTGCAAGAATAATTATATCGAGCAATAATCATCGCTAAATGCAACTACATTTGTTTTTGAGAAATGCAACTTCGTAAGACCAACCAGTTAACCCATTAACGCTGAAAGGACACTTTTGTTCTTCAATTTTAATAAAGTATATGTCGTATCAAAATCGACGTTGAAAAGTACACATGTTACTATTTTCAAGGTTCCGAGGTCAAATTGAGTTTGAGCCATCAGGAATTCCAATGTGGTGCTCATCTTGCAAAAATTGTATAAAAATGGGAAAATATTTATTCTTCTCAATTCTTTTTGATCTATTAGAGTATTGGGACTTTATTGAAATTATGTACAAAAGTTATCAAAATTTTAACAACAAATTTTAGTTGCATACCTCTCATTTTCTAACTACCTTGAAATTGTGTCAGCATTAAAAATTTCTGTATTCCTCTGCTTTTAGTTCTTATACTTTTCAATTTCTTTCAACTTCGATTTTGATACGAAATACTCTATTAAAATCGAAGCAAGAACAGCGTTGTTTGGCGTAATGGGTTAACTTACTATTCTACAACTATGTTACTACTTCAATCAGACAACATGACTTGTTTCACCTCCTTTCCACCAAAATATTCAATAACACATAAGAAAACATTCCATGGCAATATGCAGTATATATATAATGTACAACAAAAATAACACATTCCATTTATTTTGCTATATATTGCGAACAATTTTAGATTATAACAAAGCATTTCAAGAAAAAATTTTAATATACTGATATTTTTATCAATATTTGAACATTTACATAGCAATTATCTTTCAGTGTTTACAAATATGAAAATCTTCAAAATTGAAAAATAACCTTACTTTTAAGAACGACATAAATAACTAACACAGAGAGAAACAAAAACAGAAACTGTTTTAAAAAATTGATTTTCGATGATTTCGCATTTTGATTGTGATTTTTTCTTCATCCAAAATTATATTTGGGTTCCTATATTCTACGGCTAAAATAAGATAGGTTTCCAGCAAACGAAACTGATTTTGCTGAATGTACAGGTTTATAGAAGCCCGAGTAGAAATTGTAACTGGGCTCTAACCGGAATCAATTCTGGTTACACTGGTTGTATCCAGGACCCGGCGGGGCTTGTCACGTTTATCCGACTTCAACCCGGCCAGATTTGAGATACTGACTGGGCTGTGATCGGATACCGACCAGGTTACTCTAGTTGTATACAGAATTCGAAGGGATGGGACTAGCCCAGCTTGATCCCAGCCGGAACCCGTATCGAATGTTTAATTAGTTTAACCAGGCCGTATCCTGGCTCGGGCCTTGTTTCTATTGGGGTCAAATCGGGCCATTTCTAGTCGGAAGTTTCAAAATTTGAGGTTACAAATTTTACATGAACGACTTTAAATGCAGGTATAGAGGACAACTTCGTGTAGTTTTCTGATATAACTGTTTTTTATTTGCAGAAAAATTGCTAAAACACTATGAATGGTTCTCCCAAATTGCCTGATTTTTATTTCCATCATCTTACTACATTTTTGTTTACATCGTGACATTCCTTAAACAATAGTTGGTAATTTATTAAGGTCAGTCTGTAAAACAGCTTCGTTCAGCTATGGTTAGCCTTTTGGTATTGTATACTATTATATATGTTTTATATTTATTTTGTTAAGCAATAAAGTCCAATTATTATTATTATTATTTCTTTTTACTGAATAGGTATTGAATGTATGCCTACAGTATATTGTACAACAATTTTCAATAAATTACTAAATACATTCCATGGTTTTGAACATTTTTCTGAACAAGTCAATTAAGGTTAAACATAATTATCTCTTAAGTAAATTTTTCCAACAAATTTATGTAACTCTAAGGGCGTGTGCACACTGACAGCGAATCGCGAAAAGCGGCAAGCGAAATGTACAAAAATTTTATATAATAAAAGTCGATATTTTGATATTGCTGTTTAAAAATATTGATATTTACTTGTTTTTTTAGATTTTTATACATAGTCTTGTAATTCTGACGATTTACTTCCTAATTTTTATGTTTCGCTTACCAGGGCGGGTAACCTCGAAATACAACAAGCGAATTACGATTAACGGTAAGCGGATCGCACATAATGGCAAATTAAACGAGCAGAATTAAATAATATAAAAATCTATACACATGTGAAGAAAAATATCGATAAATACATTTTTATTATTGTAAAGTTGGGTATATTTCGCTTGCCGCATTTCGCGATTCGCTGTCAGTGTGCATGCGCCCTAAGAAACTTGTTAGTTTCGTTTGATAATTTTGCTTTAATAAAAGTGTGTGAAAAAACTATAAAATATTTCGAAATAGGCGCCACAGAACATCTTGAAAAATTTAATAAGGCTCAGGGGTTCAGTCATTGGATTTGTCGTTGCTGGTTCAAATCCGCTTTGATCGACTTTTTTATAATTATTTTCGGTTATTGTTGTTCCAATGATGCAGTTTAATGCCTTAATTTTCTCAGATTACAAACTTCATTACAGCTCAAAATTAATCCTTGCAAATCAAGTATCATGCACGAAAATGTCAAAACAATTTTTCCCCGGCATAGGTCTCCCAGTGTGCTGAATTTTTATATACACGTAACATGTAGGGAGTAAATTTTTTGTTGCCGTTTTTTCATGTTCTTCAATTTCTTTCTACGTGATTTTCGAAAATAACCCCTTACAGTAATAAGAAAAAATGTAGGCAGAGAATTCAAAATGCATCTTAAATATGAATGCACCGACAAAATCTTAAATGCTTTAAAAACGCAATAATATAAATACGAATTAAATCGAAATAAAATATTAATAATATAATAACATACTGACCCTGATTGTTTACGCCATCATAATTTAAGTTATCAACTTATATTATATTAAGAGGTAATTCAGTAACTTAAACTTGAAAGTTTCATAGGACTGAGAACCACAAACCAATCGAGGTAAAAAATTCTTTTTCATTATTTTCAAAACTGCCCCAACCGCGGGCTATCTGGATTAATACTTAATATTTTGTAGGAGATGGCCACATTTTCTTAATTACAGTCATCCGATCAAAATTATAGATTTAAAATCAAAGAATCAATTGCGGACTTGATATTTGAAATCTAATCAAAGCAATTCAATAAATTCTTAGTTGATTCAGTATTATAATTCCCAACCTCGTTCCACTCGAAATTTTCATTATCCTATATATTTTACCCTGCCAGAAATTGACCGGCTTTGATACAGCCAGTATACCACCCGTACAAAATCAGGTTATCTTTCTGTACTTAATCAGTATCGAGCAGGTACAATCTACCCTGGCCAGGTCGATATTAAATTCGCGATTACACAAATGGTCAGGACTGAATTTCAAATGCCTGGTCAGAATTTTGTTCCAATTCTAAATAAATTTTCGATCGGGTATAAATTAAAAATACTAGAATTTGGTTTCATTAGAATAATTGTAAATATATATCAATTAAACTAATATCGTTGCACATGCAAAGGAGTAGATAGATCTAATATTTGTGTAATTATTGTCGATCCCTAATCATTTAACATTTTTAAGATTTAGAATTTTTTCGGACGGAATTTTTAATTAACTGTTTAGTAAACCAAGATCCATTCGAGGAAGCATAAGCAAAGTCTTAAAGCGGTTATGTAAAGTATTAGCACTAAAATCACGTTCCGCGGTATGACGAATAAGTGCAAATCAATTTTACATCACGTATTATAATCTTTTTCTGAATGGCAAACTAATTCAATACAAATTTGCATTCATTATAATTAAAACGATAATCAGTTTTGCAAAGGTACGTGAACATTTGTTACTCCGAGTATCATTTATCAACGTTATGAATAACGACTATGGCATCATTTATATTCATAGTCATGATGTGAATTTGCTTTAGAGAATATAAATGTATCATTCGACGGGAAATAGTCAGTTAGCAACATAGCAAAAATGAAGTTCGTTTTACTTTTCACTATTGGCTTACTTGCTGTTTTAGGTAAAAAGAAAAAGAATTTGTGTTAATATATTTTGAATGGAACTAATAATTGATTTCTATTATAGCAGTCACGCAATGCGATGCTCAAGATGACCCACCTGGTACGTTTACACCATAATCATACACTACAAGTGACTAGTATAGTGCCCATAATAATCATTAAAAATAGTAAAAGTTTTAAAAACTTTTATCAATATACATTTTGCACGTCTCGAGTCATGTATGCATTGAAAACAAGTCAACAAAATAAAAATAGTTTCGTCCAACGTTTCCACAGTACCGTCATCATATGGGAGTAAAATGACAGCAAAACTTATGTTAATAAAAAGTTTTTAAATCTTTTACTATTCTAAATATTTTACCGTGTGGGAATGCTGACAATTCCGCATAAATTAATCCTTTTTCATAATAATAAAAAATGTTTTTTTCTACAATTATTTGTAATCAAACAAATTGTAAATGTGAAAAACACGTTTTTATGTGATATTAGCATCCGATTACGCCGACCAAGGAGAGTATTACGATAGCCCTACCGATGACACTGAAGAAACAGAAGAATATATTCCAGAGAACCCAGAAGATGAGCCAGTTGTTTGAAAATGGTGAGCGAATTATCTTTTTGAAAACCTTAACAAAAAAAGATAGAGAAATAACTATCATGCTAACTTTTGATAACCTCCTGTGTATTTAATTTTATTATAGGCCTATTTTCATTCATTTCCAAGAGATTTATACATTTTATTTGCTTTTTTTGCCAGCTGTAGCGTGTAGTTATGCACATATTATTATTAATCATTAAATAAATTTGAACGGGTCGTTTTTCAAATAATGATTTATTACCAAACAATATTGGAATTTGTTCCAGAACATTGTTGGCGTCGAAGCCTAATACAATATTGCCAAATACGATTAATTACAAGAATCTGTTACTTTTTTTTACTTATACTCAACTGTATACCTATGTAAAATATAGAACGCATTAGGGACGAAATTATTCTAACATAAAACAGTAAGATCAAATGAGCTATTTGAAATAAGATATTGCTTTTGCTTCCATACATCATATTTATATACTTTTTCGCGAAAAAAAACCATAAGAGGGTAGTTTACAAAAAGTTCACATGAAATTTTTTATATCACCTGATACTTATATAATATTTTTACAAATATATATCAAATCAGTTTGCAACATAAACTTTAGTATATTTATATTTTACAGGATTACACTAGCAAGGAATTCGGAGGCGTCGCTGCCATCATAAGAACAGGAAAATAACAGAATAGAAAAATAGTGTTTTTCGGAATATACTGTTAAAATAAACAAAATTCATAATACTTATGTAATCTAAATTTATTAATCAATTCATTAACTAGAAATGCTAAAAAAATCTCACGTTATTTCATTTAACCTTCTCTCAAAAAAAAGTATGGCTAAACTAATCAGAAATCTGGTTATTTTAACAAGAAAGTACGATTAGGACCTTATTATTTTTCTGATGGAAATAACCAATTTGTGGTTAATTAATTTAGTGGAATGTCAATTAATAAAGTGGAATGCTTTTCTGGTCATATGAACGCTTCTCTGATCATCCGTACAAAGACTTTACTGTGAAAATAACCAGTATATTTTATCAGAAAACTTGTAATTGAATTTACTATTTTTCCTCATAATCAGAACGTTTTGTTCAAATCAATCCAATAACCATATGTTCTATGTACATACGTTTCACATAGTACGTCGATTACCAAACAACCCCTGAACCAAAATATATGTATTCATTATTGTCTTTGCTGCTATAACATTTTAAAATCGTTATATCTTAAAAAATAAGATACCAGGTGCATCTTGGTTTCTAGATGATCCATGAAAAACTGCAAAGTTGAGTGAGCAATTCAATCATTTTTACTCGGAGGAGCATTGGAAAAATGATTGCCTATAGATTAACATTTTATGTTGGCATTTAAAAGTAATACGCATATCAACGCATGATTTGGTCATAATGATTCCCGTAATAATCAGAATTTATCATTATTTGTTTTTTAGTGAAAATAATAATTATGTATACATAACGTTATTCCAAAGGACTGACAAGATTGCTCTGAAAAAATGCAAAGTTCTTAAATCACAATGCAACGTTTCAAAATGTGGTGTCATCAGTACTAGTAGCAGTGATGGATTGACCGCTACATCTGACTGGTGAAGAATTGTTAATTCTTCTTGCTAAATCTTTAATTTATTGAACGATTGAAAAATTGTGTATTTAAAACATACACCTTTTATAACTTTCATGCTGCAGAATTGGTGTACAAGGATGTAACACATTACATTATATTCTACAAAATGTATTGACCAATTCTAGAATATTTTGAATAGATGAATAGATGAAAACATGTATTAAAATTCATATTTATTTTGTATAAAAATAAAATATGGTAGTGAATTTGCGCATTATTTTCTTGGTTCTTTATCCGATCATCTTTAATATCCTATCCACATAATAATTCATATACAACATAATAATACAACTTCTTTACATATGAACCATTTAAATAGATTGTACAATAAAATAAAACGCTTTATTAGTTTTGGATCATGCATGCGACTAATTTACAATCTTTCATTCATTAAGTTTTAAGAATACCATTATGGCCAGTATTTTAAATGAAAGTAGTACAGTATTTAATTGAAACTGCGTTTATCATATAGCTCATCACTAGGTCAATTTGAAAAACTTTCAGTATAACTTAATGTTCTACTATAACGATAACATATGACAAATTGATAACGCTATATAAAGGCTCACGCCACATTTAATTTTTACAAAGAAAATATTTTTCTTAATGGGACCAACTATTTTTGAAACCCAGATCGCAAAGAGTGGTAAATTCTGAATTCGCACACATCATTGTGTAATTGATAATAATTTATTTTAGTAGCCCTTTAATGTTTTAATAAGAGTTCCAGTTTCATAAATCTTTTTAGCTTCCTGCTATTAACATTATCCGGGATCAACGACATGGATGTTGAGCGTAAGTAGACATTTGATCCCTTTAGGGTTATAACCTATATATAGATTAAAGGGAGAGTGGAACACGTTTGAAGATAATTTCAAGTCAGTGAAAGGTCACATTTCAAAGTTATTAGGTCGAATTCGTTTGACGTTGAAATGACCTTCTAATTTGCTCCCAAGTTTAAACATACTTGATTTTAAAATGACCTTCAAATACGAAGGGTTTCAAAAAGAGTCAGTCCCATTAAGAAAAATGTTTTTAACTTGAAATGACCTCTAATCTTGATACCAAGGTTACTTCCAAAGTGATCACCAGGTAGCCCACTGGAAATACTGAAACTTATGTATATAATATTTTTCAAAACAATGCCATCCCGCCGAGATATTTTGATGGGAGTGTGTTTGGGTGTATTAAAACAAAAACATGAATAGTGATATTAAAGAGGTGTAAATACTTATGGATCTACCTAATTATATAAATTGTAATTTCGGTTTCCACTTTTTCTAAAATACTTATATTTCTTTTATTCGCTTGATTTCGCCTCTAATAACTCAGTTTGGACCAGGCTAACGGTCTACCAGGGTCTTTTCTTTCATAATCATCTTGGAATTACTAGTTGTTAGGTATGTCGTTCTAAGGTGTTAATTTTTAATATTTTATAAACTCTTATCGCTTATCGATTCATCATGAACGTTTTATCCATTGACTCATTAAAAAATATCTCGAACATCTATTTCGACGATTGGAACGCCAATCTCATTTGCTAATCGCTCACAACGTTCTGGTTTTGATCAACTTAAAATATAGTATTTGCAGGACTCTCTTAATTTTAAAAGAGCATTCTTCGATTCAACTACAAACGAAATACCAGTTTCGATATCTGAATTTCAAAAACCTAAATTCTAACTTAACTTTATCCAAAAAGAAAAGCTTACTATGTTGCACAGTGTTTAGCATAGATCACGTCATTTCTGCATTAGTTTCTTATACTTTGACAAAAGAGTAATACTCATTGTGGTCATCACGTACGAAGAAATGATTAACTTTATCTTGTAAGATGCAAAGACTGGTCCTTCTGTGTATTGCAATTCATCTCCATGGTAGACGGTATTTAATACATATCTCAGACCAAAAGTAATATTCACGTAAAAGCAGCAGAAATCTATTCAGGGCAAGTTTCGTTTTCGCCAAAAATGATGCTCACGTACATTTTGGCTATTAGCTTCAGCGTCATTTTAGGTAAACGGAAATATAAAAAACATTAAACCAATTATGAAGAAAAAACACATTATTTAAATTCATTGTCACTAGGGGCAGACGTTGGACAATGTCGTGTGGAGTTTAAAACATATGGTAAGCAGACTTTACATTGAAGAATAGATGGATTATTAATAATGTATCGTGCTGGACTCAGTTACTGGTTCTATTTCCGACATTTAAGTGTTTCAATTCTCGCTTCCTTTTCTTACCGAGTTTTCATAGCTACTAATACATATTTCTCTGCAATAAAACACTACATCGTATTGTAACATATACATAAAATCATTATAAATTAGAACAATTACGATTTTCCATAAAAAAATCTTTTTCTCGTAAAATTATCAAATCACAATTACTTATACTTTTCCGCAGTTTTTCGATTTTCCACAAGAGAAGAAAGCCTCTTTTTACTTAATCGACAATATTAACCTTTTTTTATATTGAATAATTGATAAAGAAACAAACCATACTGCCATTCATGCTACGATATCGTCGAAATACATTTAAAAATCAAAATACAGATCAAAGTGTCCAGCAAAAAGGAAGAAATGGTGAAGAATCTATAATCTTAGTCATTATTTTAGTATTATTGTTATTGCTATATACACGTTGTCATATTAGATATAGATGAAGACAACATTTCTGGTGATAACTCAGAGGATGAATACTCCGGAAAGGATGATGACAAGGATTCTGATGACGTTTACATAAACTCAGAAGAACTTTCGACCACTACACCTATCATTGAAGCTTCAATTGATCCGTTAGCTCATCCAATTCTGGAACCCGTTAAGGAAGTCATCCTTTCCAAAAAATTTGTTAAACCATTATGCGGTAAGTTCTAAAAAATAAGGTTGCTAAATATTTTATTTCTTCAACATTCCTTATATTTAGTGTTAGAACTAGTCAAAGAAAGAAAAATAAAATTTTTTAACAAACTCTATTAACATAAAATAATAATCTAAATAATAATATATATTTGTATAACTCTGTTCTTAGTTGTAAAATGTAAATTATTTTAATCAAATATTTATTTCTGTAACTAAACTCTGGTACTACATTTGTTACAGGCAGTAAATTTGGACGTATGTGTTAATAAAGTACAGGAGAAGGATTTATTTTACATTCAAAAAGGGTTTCTTATTGAGATAAGCAAGTAATCATAATCGTAATAATGTATAATTTCGTTAAATTAAGAAACAGAATTCAAAAATTGAAAATTCGAACTTGTGTCATGAAACAATCCGCACGCACCGATCTAAATACACAGGTTAATACATGGTAACA
Organism: Trichopria drosophilae; assembly: GCA_030407085.1. NCBI lineage: Eukaryota > Metazoa > Arthropoda > Insecta > Hymenoptera > Diapriidae > Trichopria > Trichopria drosophilae. The sequence goes on along the minus strand of CM059582.1, from coordinate 9,248,651 downwards.
TCGGGAAATGTCATGTCTGTCAAAAGAGAAAGTGTTAAAAAAAAAACAAAAAATGTACACCATCAATAAATTATAATGTGAAATTTTTTTATTATATTTCCCGACATAAGCAAAAATGAATCATAATTTGGTAAAAAAAAATTTTCAAACGAATATTAGAAAAAAGATGAATTCCAAGATATAAAGTATTTACGCATTTGGATACGCACCAAAAAAATTGGCATATATTAGGTTAACTGGGCATACTTTCACTCTCGTTAAAGGAGGTAGGTGCATTCTATTACTTGCTTCAAAATGTTATTACAACATTTATATTTGTCGTATCTGACGTTACTATCAATTACGATGACCTAAAAGTACGAATTAATTAATCCGAATTGATTAAGTAGAATCCTCAACAGAAAACACAAATCATAACTGATTTGAATATGTAATAATAGAAAACAATATAAATAGCTGAAGATGTATACATAGTGTAAACAATATACATAAATTTGATAAATAATGCATCTCGATGGAATTTCACAATGCTTAATGTAATTTTCTTCTTAGATTTCTAATAAAGTAAATAATGAAGAGCCAAGGGTGGATAATTGTGATTGTAGTTGTTTCATGCATTATTATTATAATCATTTGTACAATGGTTCCTTGTTTCATACTGAGTGAGTAATGAATCTTTTTATCTCTAAAGCTTTCAACAGGTTGTACGTATGCTAATTTTACTAGTTAGTTGTTAATACAGAATAGTATTAAGGTAGCAAGGCCTCAGGATATAGTATGTTTGAGAAAAACATTTATTATATATATTAAAAGAATATTTATATAAAAATAAGCCATCGCTCATTAAAATGGCGAAAAGAAGAAAATTCCAATCATTAATAAAAGTAGTTTAACAAATTATTTTTGCAGGTTTCAAGTTTTTGTTTAAGAACGGCTATGCTTTCTTTCATCAGCAATATCATTATTAGTGACAATGAATTTCTTTGAAACGGTATTAAATATCCTTTCCAAACGTACTATATCCCGGGGTCTAACTACCTTCAATAAAATAGTTCGTAAAAGTATTATTGGACTATTTTTATAGACGCTACTCTGTTTTTAATATAGATATACCTATTCCTGACGAGCCAGATTTTGTTGCACCACATAGAAATGTCTCCTCTTCTCGTGAGATCTGCTATACAGAAGAATGTAATAGAACAGGTTAGTTCATTTTTATGATTGTGATCAAAATTCTTCACCAATATTAAATAGACTTTCAATAATTTCTGTGCGACGAAAATAATAAAGTAATATTGACTATATGCAATAAATTATCAGTAATATTGTTATGAAATCTAATCGATAATTTAATTCTGATATAATTGAGTAGTTGATAAATATTTTCATTCTGTCATTCGACAATTGGTGACATATGACTTTCATTACAAATAAATTAAACTTATACAATTACAGCGGCTATGTTCCTTCACCAAATGAATAGAAATGCTGATCCATGTGAGGATTTTCACGAGTACGTCTGCGGAAATAAATATGTAGCTCCTGTAAGTTACAATGGGCCAAACGAAGCTGTTGTTCCTAAGCCTGATCTAATAACAAAAATAGATCATGTTCTTGATGAACCTGTTCTGCAAAATGAGCCTCGATTAATTAAAATGACGAAAACATTCTACCAGAATTGCATAAATGATAGTAAGCGATGGTAACCGAATGTTCCTTTGCTCCTTCAATCTCATTTAGTTCATGTCAATTTCTTTTTGAAAAAATTTCAAGTTTATAGAAACAGACTATTCCAGTAGGCGAACAGGCTGAATAAAGCAATATAATTCCATGAATTAGAGTTTTTCTAAAATTTAGTTATAAATGATTTTTATATAAGTGATTAAATAGCTAAAAGCCGATTTTTCGAATACTCGGATACGTTCGGCTACTGGAACATTTACCTTAAATAGATTTCAATTAAATATACCATTGTAGTGACTTATTTTGGATTTCTGATAAAAAGTTTTTAATACGAAGATACTATAACAATGAAATTGTCCAATAATTACTGAATTATTTACAATTCTATTCCAGATGACTGGTCTGATGTAAAATGGATTCCAACTCTTGGAAAGATTCTAAAACAGTTAGGGGGATGGCCCGTTCTAGATGGTGAAGATTGGATCGCATCGCCAGTCTCGAATCAAAATACATGGCATTGGGTAAGTTAATTTTTTGTACGAATAATTCATGAAAGCGCTGTATTAGTAATATTTAATGTTTCTAATTTATTGATTAATATACCGATGTTACGTTACCAGATATATCGTACCTTCACGGATACATCTATTCATGACTATTTGCGTGGGATTGACGACAAAGAAGTCCAGAGAAATTTAAAATTTATAATTCGGACAGCAAAACAGATGGGTGCCAATACGTTCACTTTAAATGAAGAATTAATCGAAGCTCTAAAGTTTAAAATAAATCTTGCTGTACGTAATTTTGTTCTGTGGGCAATATTTCAAACCAATTTTTGTTTATTTTGTAGATTGATACCTTTAATATTAACAAAGTGACAATTTCACGTTTTTGAACTACAATGTAAATCGAAATAGAGCAAATTTTCAATGCCTTGCAGTTCTTTTTTATACATTCACGAATTGTTTACAGAAAATTGTTTTTGATTCCAAATTGTCGACAACGGACTTGAAAAGTGATTCTTCATTGTGGCTCTTGTTGACCAAATCCCAAATCCATCAACAAAATGTTGGTGAAAAAAACATTGAAACTATTCTTGAAGAATTTATGTATTCGGCATCGGATCGAACAAAAGCAAATTTTGCTATTTGGCAAACGATTTCACATATATGGCCATCTTTAATGTTCGTAGTTGAGGAACATCATGCCAATACACTGCTACAATCCAAAGTGGCTTTAAAACGTGAACGATGTATTAAATGCGTAAAAAAAGTGCTGACGCCTGGGGTTGCCGTAATGTACGTACGAAAATACTTTCAACAGGACAAGAAAATATTAGCTCAGAAGATTACATCTGAAGTGAAGGAAGAATTCCGAAAATTGTTCATTAATGTAAGTTTATTGGTATGGTATTATTTTAAAATAAGCTTATGGTAAATTGGAACTAAAAATAAATTGATTTTAAAACATAGGAGGGTTGGTTAGATGAACAATCTCGAAATTTTTTAATTAGAAAACTCAACGCCTTAACAGAAAATATCGGTTATCCGGAGGAATTATTAGACGATAATGAAATAGACGCTTTAGTTCCTGAAACGGAAATACATCCAGGAGATTTTGCGGAAAGTTATTGGAATATGACTATGTTTATAATGGAAAATGCAGACAATAACTATCCCAGCTGGGTGCACCAAACCGTAAATACTCTCATACAGAATGCTTTTTATGAAACTTTGAATAACAAATTAGGTAAGCAAGTTTAAAAATCATTTCATTTATATTTTAGATCGATTGATCTCTGTGGCTAAATGTATTTACTTACCTTAATTTTTATGCATTTCTTATGAGGGTAATCATTACATGTTATAAGTACATATTAGATTTACACATTTTAGAAGTATCTGCAGGGTATTTGGAAGAGGTAATATTCAATAAGAACTTACCAAGTTATTATAATTATGCTCGGCTCGGTATGATTATTGGTCATGAAATAGGACACGCATTCGATAATGTAGGAATTACATATGATATGAATGGAAAATACGGATTATGGATGTCATCCAATGATTTACAAAATTACGAATTAAAAGCCAGTTGCTTAGATCAGCGGTATGCTGATTTCATTTGGAAGGAACACTCCATTCTCGTATGTAAAAATTAATTGTTAATTTGTTAGTATTAAATACTTTTTCCTATTATAGTGCGCAAAGTTCGATTTTGCGCACGTATTTGCGTGTGCAAAGTGCCACTTTCCCACACTTTACTGATCTTATAAATTAGCGTGCGGTAATGAAAATTTGCGTGCGGTAATGAAGTTTTGCGTGCGGTAAAGTAGCGCTATAGGTATACAGACATGCAGAATAGACCTGTCATAACTTTCATTTGTTTTACTTTTCAATCGCTGTTCTTAGAAACGATAGGTGTAGGTTAATTCTATCTAAAATAGTAATGTCATTCAAAATGTACCCGAAAACGCGAATACGAATAATTATTTAAATTCATTAAAATTTGTTCAAATTAGTAATTACATTGTAACAATTAATATTAATAACAATTAACAGTAATAGCGATAATAAATAATGTATTACATAGATATTTATAAATTTAGTCTATTTATTACAAAAGCATTTACAATTACTGTTTTTGGTCGGGGGGGCTCTGCCCCCCCGAACCCCCCTTCTCCGCCGCCCTTGCACCACCACTTTAAATGTTGTATATAGGTGTCGAACTTTGCGCACTTAATAGGAAAAATAGTATACGATACCAGTGCGCAAAGTAGGTATTTCCCACACGAGCGCAGTTTGTCACCCGAGCGAAGCGTAATATACTATTATGTACGTATTAATTTTTTGAATGCCTTCACACCAAGTGTTTTTATATTTTGGATTTCCATATCCACAGATATTGGAAATTACAAAATACCGCTTAATTTGCAATTAAATTGCACTCATTACTTAACCTTTAATTGTGTACTCAATTTTATACCTCACTTTTATTATCTAGTTTTTCTTATACTAATTTCTCTGTTATTGTTCTACTTCTCACGTACTCTATCGTTTTCATCCATACCCTCTTCCATCCCTCTTCAACACTTCCCAGCCTCCTCATAACATTCTTCACTCAAATGTTTCACATCTTCGCTGTCCGTATTACATAACCTACATATTCTTTCTTCATTTACGTTACACAATATCTATGTGCCTTTATCTCATTTCCACACTCTCCATCTTGCTATTCTCTCCAACTTTTTACTTTCCTTTTTTTTTACACATTCCGATATTCTTAACACCTTCTCCTCTCTCTTGTTTATCTACTTCAATATCTCTGCCTCTTATCAACTCCCATTAATTTTCTCTAACTTCATTTAGAGCAGCTTCACTAAATCTCTCTCTTCACATATAATCTCTCGTCTCTGTACTATCACTTTCCAACCCATTCATCCTCGTTTTCTTCACTTTATCCTTTTCTCCCTCCTACACTTCACCCCTCTCTAACTTTTTTCGTACTTTCTCGATCTCCATCTCATCTCTACTCTCAGCTTATTTCTCTTCAGTTCCTCACTGACAATATATCCTGGTGTTATGTTTCCAACTCTAATACCTATTTCAACTACCTCTCTTGGAACCCTTTTTTATATTTACCCCATACAACATGACCCCTTCCCCTATATTATAAAATACTGTCAACCTCGATCTCATATCTCTCTTAAACTTCCATTTCCCGTAATTCCATACACATTCCACTGCTATTTCAGATTTTCTGTCCCTGCCTCTCACTTGTTACTTTCCCTCTCCATCTCTTATTAATAAACACCCCAGGTATTTATATTTTTTCTCTTCCTCTATCTGTTGCTCCCTCCACCACCAAAATCTTTCTTTGTTCCTTTCTCCTTTGTGACTAAAAACCATCACTTTTCCACACTCAGTTCCAACCTTTTCTTATCGAAAGAAACTTTCGCTTTCCTTATTATACATCTTAAAACCTCTTCTTCATCTGCCAGAAACACAGCATAATCAGCATATTCTATGGAGCATATCTTATCATTCCCCACCTTTACTCACTCTTTTACTTCCTCGACTCTTTTTTAGCTCGTCGTCTATCTCTGCCATGTACAGTCGTGTCCCGTTATATTTATCTGTCGCCGCTCTCTTTTTCCCCCACCTTACAGTGCTGGAGCATCAGAAAGGGCCTGTTGTCTCGTCATGAACATAACTCGACTGAGGGGAGTGGGAGAAGCGGCTCTCCCTTTCTTTTGGTAAATATAACAAGTTGGGAGGGGAAGGCGTGGAACTGACAATGAGTGGGTAAAAATATCGGGATTCTACCAGGGGTAAGAGGGATGGCGAAATAAAGTTGTGTCTTTTCAACATTATTGCAGCTAACAATTCTACAAAATATTCATTTATGCTGATTTATTTACATCACCAATAGCAAAGTGTAGCTGTTGCAAATTTAACCAACCTATTTACCATTATAAGACTTTAAATAGTATATACACTCTCATAAGTCTTTATTTTAGTCAAGGGCATCGATTAAGCGTCGAGAAAATATTGCCGACAATATTGGTACAAGAATAGCTTATAAAACGTATCACAACTATCTGCAGCAGTACGGTTCTGAACAACAACTTCCTGGGCTTCCTTTCACAGGAGAACAAATGTTTTGGATAAGCGGAGCTAGCCTTCATTGCGATCCAGAAGTACATGTAAAGGCTATAATAAAAATTGCTGAGCACAGCCCACAAAAATTTCGTGTAAATATTCCGTTCTCCGACACATATGAGTTTTCTGATGATTTTAAATGTGCGCCTGGAACTCCAATGAACCCGTCAAAAAAATGTTCAGTCTGGTAATTTGTCAATGGTAAGAACATTTTGTGTTCTTATAATTACTTCAGCTATTCAACAGCCTATAAGAGTTTATACGTAGAAACAAAATTTCAATTTTTAAAAAATGATGATCCAAAGTGGAAATCGGTAGAAAACCGAAAACTAACAACTATTTTCCTTCGTGATGAAACCGTTCAGAAAACTATGTGATATAGTCATATATTTCTCGAGTAAAATTTACAACCGATCTCTTTTTCTAAGTTTCTTTTTAGATGTTGTCCTACTTATAGATTAAACGTGCACTAGAAAAAATGTATAATACCTATAATAACAATGTCATAAATCATTATTATTGACACATTACTTCTTAAAAACACATTAAAAATAAACATGACGAAAAAATCACTTTTGGACCACTCTAATATTTTGTTCATGACGCATTGTACTTCAATGATTGAAATGGTGGCAAAGTAATTTTAACTTCGGGCGTTAAAAAAGTAATCACAATATATAACATATTATGCTACAAATACAAAACTTGGGCAATGCACAACTTTCATATGAAATCGTATGCGTCGATTTTGTATACGAGAAGCAGGTTCACTTCATGCACTTTTATTTCGCTTATATAAAGAAGCCCGATGATACCTAAAATTATATTTCGATTTTCCTGCAAACAAATAAGCAAAATACTAAGCTCACAAATGAATTTTACTACTAATGGAACCTATGTCCAAATTGTCTACATTATGGCAGCGTTTCAGTCACACTACTACAAATTCAGTCTATGAGCAACACGGGGCGTCGGAATAAGACCAATCTGCCCTATCTAATTTCAAAACACAAATAATGATTTCTTATGTAATTTGTCTCTTAAGGGTTTTCATCACCGCTGATAACAAATCCGGGATTAATTTTGTAAATTTTCCTTCTAAAGAACCATGATTTCAACTTCGTAAATACATATAAAAAGAAATACAGGTAAAGATTAAGTAATTAACGTAATCAACGACTTCGTATAAAATTGTAATGATCCGTCATCGCTAATGTGATCCTATTCTCTGAATTTATCTCTAATACTCTTGAACACCACTCACAAGTTTATTGCATTTACATCGACTTTCCTAAGGCGTTTGATCTTGTCAATCATTCTCTCCTTTTTGAGAAATGTCACGCTATTGGTGTTAGGGGTGACTTGCTATCCTGGCTGACTTATTACTTGGCTAACAGATCTCAAACAGTTCGTGTCAATGAGTACTGCTGCAAATCGGTTCAAATTTGCTCTAGGGTTCCTCGGGGGTCCAATCTGGATCCTGTTCTCTTTACCATTTTTATTAATGACCTTTCTTCTGTGCTTTCTTTTTCCTCTTGTCTACTCTACGCAGATGATGTAAAGTTTTTAAAGAGATCGGTGGGCCCGTGGACGCTTAACGTCTTGAAAGAGACCTGGATTCTCTGAGTCTCTGGTCTTCTCTCAATGGCCTTTCCATTAATCCCAACAAATCGTGCATCTTTTCATGACTTATCCTTCTTCCGTAAAACTCAGTTACTCGAATTTGCCTACATTATCTCGTATATTAATGTTCCCAGATATTCTACCATTACAGATTTCTGTATTCGCTTTGATAAATCATTATCATATAATTAGCATATTGAAGAAATCACACTGCCTGCTAATAGGATAGTTGGATTTATTAAACGCACTACCTCTAAGTTCACTAACATGTCGTCAATTGTATACTTGTATAAAACACTTGTTCTTTCTATGCGTAATTATGGTTCCATAGTTTGGTCGCCCCACTTCAACACGGATTGGAATCTCCTTGATTCTTTACACCGTACATTTTTAAGATATCTTGCCCAGAAGTCTGGTAAGCCTATGTCCTTCTTTGACCATAACCTCCAACCACTTCTTGTTCATTATCAGCTACCATGTTTGTCTTCCTTATACACTTATAATGATCTCACCTTTGTTTATAAAATTAAAACTAACATAAAAAATTCTGTGACCGTAACCTGAATCATAAACTTCGAAATCCTAGAGCAATTCTCGAAGACGACTCCAGCCCGTTATTACTCCCCTGTTCCTCACCTGCGTCGTTTATGGAACTCTATGTCGCCTCATATTTGCGATTTGGAGACTTTAAATCTTATATCCGTAAGGTACTTTCTGTACCTCATTAGCATTTATAATTATTTGTTTGTTTTGTTTTTCTTTCGGTACAAAATGTACGGATTATTTCATACTACTTTTATTTACATGTAAAGAGATTGTTCCCTTTTAAAGGGAAGTAAAATAAAAATTGTTTGTGACAGTCACAGATAAGAAATATCCTTTAAATCCCTGAGAGACAGATAATACTAACTTTCAAAGATTTTGGTGATGTTTTCTAATTAAATATGCTTATATTAGAGTTTCTGGGTACTATAACTGAAAACTAAATGTCAAACAAAAACGATGCGTTGTTTAGAAATTCGTCAGATATATCGGATTTGTCATTTTCAATTTTCAAAAACTAATAGCGTATTCCGCTGACAGTTGCAGGCGTGCACTGCACGTATTCGGCCCATGTAAAATCTGCACCAGCGCGGTGCAAATATTCACGGCGCATATGCACATTTTAACATGAGCTCTTATGGGACGATGTAGAAACGGTGAATGCTCCGGAATGTGTCATCGGAAAACAAATTTTGTAAAAATTCGTTAGTTGTGTTTTGAAATAGTGTATATAGATATAGAATAATACATATATTGTAAATGCATCTCCCTAAAGGTGGAAAAAGAAAAACAGATATTTCTCTTTCGAAGACAAGACTGAACGTTTGAAACAACATTGAAACAACATAAAATTCTATTAATCTTTTTTGTCATGTATTGTATTCGAGGTTATGATTATAAAAGCAGCTTCACCGCGTCTCGCATTTCGTTTAAAATAATATATAAATTATAATGTCTTCTATTATTATTCTTATTATGTAATATGAGGATACAAAAAGTTCATATTTCCAACTGCATAACAAAATGTGTTTCCACACCAACCGATAATTTCCCATGGGGAGACTCATTTGCATTATTGACAGAAATATTGTTACTAATATATTACGCATACTAAATACCTTGCAATACCTAATATTCGCAAATAAAAATACCTTTATTTCGTTTCACAACAGTTAATATAAATAATATATTTTTTATTAGAATTTCCATATTTACGCATATTTTAATGGGCTTAATATTTTAGCCAATGTTTGTTACTTTTCATCCAACGTTTTATTATGGTTGTATTTCAAGAAGAAATTACTTTCTTCAAATTTTATACGTTTATGTACAACAGCACAGAATTTTGTAAATACATCACATCTTCTATTTACAAATTATTTTATAATATATTTTTTATTAAAATTGATTAACATAACATTTATGTATACAATTAGAATAATAATGATTGGAAAATTGGGACTCTTGAAATACTTAAGACCGTAAAGAGGAAGTGTTACATCAGTTACAAACCTGGCATCAGCTGTAACATTAGCATCAAAGATCACAGAAATTTAAAATCACAAAATTAAGTATTGTCAATAATGACAAATTAAAATATAGGGCAAACGTTAAAAGTAGATAGAAAATTGAGAATAACAATAATGATCTTAGACGGTTTAGGATATTGGTGTGTTCAAAGTGGTCTAAACAGTTTTGTATGCATATGAAAACATGACATAATAAAATTACTTTTAAAAGGTGGATCAAGCGTTCAATTCTGGAAAGGTGTCTAATGGTACTAGTCACTAGCGGTGGATTGTCAGTCCTAGCCTTCTTTCTTACTTCAAGTAAATTTATTATTTAAATACTATTAATTCATAATTATTTTTTCAACCCAAAAATACTTTACATATGAGTAATTCCGCGAAACTTTTACAACTTGACGTACTGCGTGGTAGTGTTTCATTTTACTATTGCACTGATTTGTTAAAATTGATTTAAAAGAACTTAAAACATCCATCAGAATAAAATTGTGAGTCATTAGGACGGCGTATCATCATCAAAACATTCAAAATTATTTAGATCTTCAGGTGATAATTATTTTGTAAATTTTCAACTTTTTCGTTTGCAGATGAATTCCCTTAAAAAGAAACGTTTTAGCACACAGAGTAGAACGAAAAAGTTTAATAGAACCATTTTAGAAAAGTAAAATACATGATTATAAAAAATCGTTAAATTAACCATTTCCATAGTAAAACAAAACAAAAACATTGTTTCGTTTACTATTTCCCGATACTTTAATCTGCAGCATAGCACATAATCTCAACTCTACCGCAGCTTTACAGTTAAATAGTCACTTGAAATATTCTTGACTAGGAAAATATTTTTGTAAAAATAATTTTGTAATTGTGATTAAACAAAAATAACTGCTTATCATCATAAAAAGTAATTATTGTGTGTTATATTTTACCATATTCAGAATTATAAAAATAAGATACAGTCAACTACAATGTTTTACTATGTTAATTGTACTATTATCAAATGTTATAATCATTTCTACGTTTTCTTTATGCTTCCAATAAACCTTTTTCTCTCTCTGAGCAGTAGTACTTTTACAACTTAAGCTCATCTTGAAGAAAAGACAGGTTGATTTATTATTCAATAATTATTGGTTTATACTTTATTTCGTGAAAAGTTACGTCAATTTGTTAAAATTAATGTGTTCCGTTCAATGTACAAATAAGTGTTGAATTTGTAGAATTTTATACACTTTCGAAATAAAAAATATGTTTCTGGTGATGTAAAAGTATTTGTACAATGAGGTATTAAGTGACAACGTTTTCCAGCTATCAAAGGCGCTATTCCTCGTGGAAATCGAAAAATGTTTGGGCCTTCTAGCCGCTGAACGTAGCCATTGCGAAATTTCCGAAATTCAAAATGGCGGATGTAATGTGGCCACATGTTGGACCCATCATTTTGGATTTTTTAAGTCTGAAAACATTTTCTTAATCAGAGATCCGGAATACCCTCAGTACTAAGATATATCGAAATTTGGTCCGCCATATTGGATTTAGCATTTCGAATTTTTAAATTTTGACAACAGATTCGCAATCAACTCAAAAATAACTGAGTAAAAATTTTCAATTTATTACTTTCATTTTTATATCAGTACTCCGAAGTCACATAAGACAACACTTTCGCTGTATTAATTACAAGAAATGAAATTGACATTGAAAATAAAAATTGTATGCTTGAATGCAGAATGTTAATTTTTTATACGTTTGCATTTATAAAAAGTGCATCGTCTCAAAAATGAAGAACAGGACACTTTTCGTACTTTTTTATATACGTATAAAAGTAGAAAAACCACGTCTAGGATGTGCTCCTTCAATATTAATTTTAAAAGTCGAATTTTCGACCTTCTGCGGAATTATTCAATTGCCCAATAATCACTTTGTTTCCAATTAATATATTTAAAATGTAACTTGAATATTGTTTTAATTTATTAACCTTTATTCAAATTTGGGAAACAGGACGGGTTTACGAGGACAATACTTTGAGACCTGTTTGTATCAGCGACGAATGTATTCTAACAGGTAACTCGTTTAATAAATGCTTCTATCGTTATAGTTGTCAGTAATATAATAATGTACAAAACTATTGTAATATAAACAACAGTGTGGGTGGAATATACTCAAAAATAAAGTTTTCGACATTTAAGTGAAATACTTACACTACAAGTTCCTTGCTAATACAGGGATTTTCTTAGAATAATGTATGAGATATTTTTATTTGATGTTTATCAGAATAAACAATTGGACATGTCAATAATCCCTATTTTCAGAACTTTTAAATATCACGTTATGTGATTGATCAATAGTTCGTTAATAGCCAAAACTGTCACCTTCTTAATGGTGCAATGATTCTGTCAAAAACGATAGAATCATTGTACGTGGGTGTACATCTTTATGTTATTGAAATCGATCGCACAGCTGAAAATTGGTAGATTTTTTTATACATATATTAGTGGGATGCAGCACCATTTAAAATTGTTAAAAGGCTTCAAATTACACAAAAAATAGGATAAGAGAAATTTTACATATCTGACTTATGTTTCGTTGAAGCTTAATAGATATATCATATGATATCATCATTTATTCAGCATCAAATATTTTAATGAGTATGAATACAACTGCCGATCCATGTGACGATTTCTATTCATTTACTTGTGGTGGTTTTCATGACATAAAATCCTTTCATGACGAGCACCTTCAATATGGTTCAATGGAGTATGTGCAAAAAAAAATTGCCTGGGAACTAAGAAAAGTCCTAGAACAAAATCAGACATCCCAACAACCAAGGTCATTTGGGCTAATTCGAAATCTTTACACAAATTGCATGAATGAAAGTAAGTAAGTCAATTGTTAAGAATTTATTTCTAAGAAATATTGTTAAGTCAATTTTGGAAAACATTTTTTAATTTAACCCTTGGGCTGACAAGGGGTTCCACTGGACCCGACGAGCATCTATTTTCTTTGAGTTCTGCGAATTCTCATGTACAAATGGGATGAGCATAGAAATGCTTTTAAATCGACCAAAAATACACCAGAATAATTTTGCTGCTCGCATATTCGAATTGTAAATAATGTCACACAGCGAATGTTTAAACTTTTTCCTGCCGCGAACGGAAAAGGTTCAGTGGATCCTTTTGTCACAATGACATTCAAATTGCATGATATAATAAGAACGAATCTAAATATGCAAAGATGTGCGTGTTTTTTAATTTATAAAACAATCTAAATTCTATAGGGTCCGATAGACCCCTCTTGCGAAACTATTTTAGTTTTACCGTCCAAGGATTAAAATAGGATAAAATTCTGTACGTGTACGATGTATGTAGATGGGCACAATCCGGAATATGACCCATTCCTCATTCACTGAAGTTGGATGTGACACTTCTTCAACAATTAGTTTCTCAGAAAACAACGTGGTTCCATTTATTTTTGTATTTCAATGCCAAGAATTATATCTCGTTGCGATAACTCTTGATAACGTTCGGTGATTGCAAAATCTCATTCCCATTAAAAAAAAAGTAAAATATTAATCCTCGTTCTGAGATATTCAAATTTTTTTGCATGTTTCAAGATTTTTTATTTTTTATTTTTTTAAATTAATTTACAAAATTAATTTCTAATCTTGGTTTTTGTTAGGTAAAAGTTGGTCATTTTAGTTGTAAAATGTCATGTTTGTTTGGTGCTATTTGTAGCTTGTTTTGTTTGTACCATTTTATAACCTGGTTTAAGCAATAAAGTGTGACTTTGCAGACAATTTTGGCCCAGATTAACGGGTTGTGAAGTGTCGGATTGCATTTTCATTACGACAGTTTGATATACACTGAATTTTGCTGTGAATAATGCGATTGATACAGGCGGAATAATTTCTCAATAAACTCAATCCGTCGGTTCTTTACAATACACATTCTTTTTCTTCTGCTTAAATATGCAGCACGGTATACTTAATGTTTGCATTATCTCCCTTCCCACTGTTTGTTTTATTTTTTTACGTGAATTATTGTTTATTTTTCGTTCACTTTGTTACCAAAAAGTTCGTATCTACAATGTTAAATTTTTATAATCAACTTATGGTTATATAGCACAGATCAATGAGCAAGGAAACGCACCCCTTATGAGGTTAATAAATAATACTGGCGGATGGCCTGTTTTAAACATCACTCACTGGAATGAAACTGATTTCAATTGGATGAAACCAATTTTGGAACTTCGGAAACTAGGAGTAGAATTGAACTGCTTTTTAGATATTCAATTCTCCGTCGACATAATGAACAGTTCAAAATACATCATAACAGTAAGCTCCTCTTCAGTAATTTTACTGAATATCATGCTGTAGAAATAAATTCAAATAGATTATAATTGATTTATGTGCAGTTAAGTGAACCGTCATTCATGGTCATCAAAGAAGATGTTCTTAACAAGACAGTTGATTTCCAGAGTCCATTCATGTCAGCTTATTTGCAATATATGATGGATATTGCTGAGAAACTTGGTATTGATAATAATAATAATAATAATACAATTGAGCAACTCAAAGAATCCATACTCTTCGAAATGAATCTGGCTAACATAAGCGAAGTACACAAATGTTTCTGAAATTATATATTTTTTTCTGGAAGTTATGGCATTATGACTGAAATTTTTACCCTTTTATTAATTCTATAGATTTTCAAATTAAATGTTACGGATCGAAACGTCACTGCATATTATAATCCGATGACTATTAAAAAGCTTGTTTATGAAGTTCCAGGAATTCCTTGGTTGGAGTATATTAATACTTTTTTATCTCCATCTGCTTCGATCGATATGGATGAAGTGGTGGTTGTCTCATCGCTATCATATTTTTCAAATTTACAGTTTATACTCAATTCAACATCCAAACGAATTCAAGCTAATTATGCAGTATGGCGAGCCATCAATGAATTTCTTCCTTTTGTTAGTATAGAACTTACGCAATCACATTCGCAATTTTTAAAAGCGATGAAAAAATGTTCCTCCATAAAGTGTAATTGTGACTGTTCACGTTGGAGAGGATGTCTGGACGTTGCATCACAATTGGATGTCGCCCTTAGTAGTCTTTATGTTAAAAACATTGTTAAAGAAAACGTGAAATCGCAAGTATCTGGCCTATCCTCAATAATTCATGATCAATTTAAGTTATTACTCAAAAATGTAAGTATCAAAAATTACTCATGTACGCGAAAGTATAACTTATATTTATTTAAATGGCAGGTGGACTGGATGGACGAAAATACTAAAAAAAATGCACTTGACAAAGCATCAGCAATGTCATTTCATTTAGCTTATCCAAACGATACTCTTAATGCTACAAAAGTGGACGAACATTACCAAAAACTAGAAATACATGTAGGCGACTATTTTGAGAGTATTGTGAACGTTTCACTATTTCAGAAAGCCTATTTAATAGAGGAATTTAGAAAAACAGTTGACAAAAGTCACGGACTCCATCACGCGAACCTCTTTAATGTCAACGCATGGTACGACGCACTGGAAAACAGCGTCGGTACGATCACTTCTGGTTTTATAAAATAAAGCTTAGATTGAAAAAATGTCATATTTATCTCAAACATTTTTCTCCACAGAAATACCAGCTTCCATATTGCAAGGATGGTTTATAAATGCAGATAGACCGCAGTATATGAATTTTGGTTCAATAGGTGTCATAATTGGTCACGAAATTACGCATGCCTTTGATGATCAGTGTAGATACTTTGATAAAGATGGAAATTATAGAAACTGGTGGACACCTGAAAGTGAACAAAATTTTCTTTCTAAGGCTCAGTGCATAATAAATCAATATGGCAATTACACCGTAAAAGAAATAGGACTAAATGTGAGTATATTGTACAGATTTTACATAAAGTTTGTTATCAGTTTTAGAAACTAGAACCTTTTTTTCAAACGCTAGGTTAAGTATAAATTTTTTAAAATTCCTACAACTCGAACATAATACAAGTTTTACTATTTATATTATTAAATTTCAAGACTATACATTGGCATTATAAATCAACTTATATTTGTTTAAACATTTTTTAATTTTTCTAGCAAAATTATTATTTCTGATCAGCACAAACTTCGCGATTTGCTCGGCTAAGATACCCATCAAATATTTATTTATTGTTATATTTTCAATTATATTATAATGAAAGTCATATTACATGTAAATGACCTTTTGTATTTACCGTCAGGAGGATTTTTTATATAAAATAAGATAGTGGCTCGAATCTGGTTGAATCAATGTTTCCCTGTGTATTGTAGTAGTGGGAGGGAGGGATAATGTTCTTCTCGTGATATATCGAAGCTGCAATTATTTCAGTTATGCGATCTGTTACCAACATACTGGATTCCATTGATCTTGGAATCTATCCGGAGCGAAACAATCACTTAGTACTTTCAAGTGACATGTTGAGTTGGTTTATTTCGCATTTTTTTAGCTTACATTTTACCTTATTTCAAATGAAGGTTTAAAATGGTTATAAATCGTAAAATAGCACCATTTCAGTTATCATTCGATAAGTTCAGGTAATTTAACATTCATTAACTTGTTTATACGCTTATATATTTATATTGTTGTTCTTCTTGAATTTTAAATAGTTTCCACGATTGAAATCCAATAGGCAATTTTATTCTCTTGTATAAAGATCGTAGATAAGGGTTAAGTTTTGCAGTTTATAAAATCGATTTTTCTGTTTACTTCATTTAATTTTGATGTCAACAAAATAAAAATATACACGTGTACTACACATTTCAGTTAATGTATATTTCTGAAAGAAATTAATTAAAAAACGAAAGTTGTTTAATAAATTATATATGTTATGATGTTATTTTATTTTCAATCACAAGTAAAAAGCGTATATTATTACTACTCTAAAAATTTGAACAGTTAAAGTACAAAACTCAAGGTTGCGTTGTAGCGTGTGTTCAATTTGTAGTTCTCCTCCTCTCATTAAAAAGTCATGGCTGGCATATCTCGTAAATCTCCAAGTTCAGAATAACCGATAATCGAAGCTTGAGCAAAGCACGTGGTGGTACGCTGGCGACTTTACTTGCTGTTGAAAAGTTTAACACGTAGGAATTATTTGCTGGAAATTGTGGGTTTGATTGGCATTAGCACCGAACACGTGACGAGGGAACCAATCTTTTGTCGCGGAATCATGATTTTTTTTGCAGAACCATTGAGTTGAATAAACATTCGCAATTGACATAACACAATTTGAATACAAACATCCTACATAAGGTATGGACGGTATTTGTAGCAAATTAATTTTATTTGTTAAGAAAAATCAGTGTACATTTCTTTCATCGAAAGGTAGTTGATATTACTGTGATATGCAGCAGGTTTTTTTATTATATTCGTTATTTTTAAATTGAAAATAGTACATGTGATATTTACCATTTTTTAAATAAGTTACTTAAAGTGAATACAAACGGAACTTTATTTACAATGCTTTATTCGCCATCCCTGAAATATTTTGTTGAATTTCAATTTTCAACAAAATTATCCAATTCAGTCCGAACTTAATTATCATCCTCCGTAATTGTCCAAACCTATTATTGTCGGTTACGAGAACTCGGTTAGCGTCTTTTGCACCTCCATCTCCTTTACCTTTCTGGGGCGCATTTCGTCAAGGGGCAAAAGACACATTGTGCGCGCGCACAATTTTTCTTGCAGCAGCTCGGTGGTGTAAGTGGTGAGAGTGAGGGCAGACAATAAGAGGGTTTATATTTTAATACTATTATACAATAAGAGAGTTCGGTCTGTATAGTGGAAGACAATTTGTTAAAACAATAAACAATGATTCTCAAACGTTTGACTTTGATAATATAACCAATTGTTTGATTAATAATCAACTACTAATTGAATTTTCAAGTAAAATAATGAAAGAACCGTTGGACATTCAATGTAACAAATAATTTTTTGTTTATAATTAATTGTTATAAACTTGAAAATAGCATGTACTTAACTGTAAAACAATTTAAACATTTGTATGAGACAAGTTATTATTTACAAAAATAATAGTATATTATGCAACAAGGGCGCAGTTACCGATCTTCGTCGAGCGTCTCTTCGTCGGAGATCGATATTTTGCCCATGTTGCATACGATAATTTTTAATACGACGTTGTAATAGCGAATAAAAATCAAAGGAAAACTAAATTTCGAGTAGCACAGTGAAACCCATAATAGCAAAGAGTTCTAATAAACTTTTAAAAAATGGCTAAATCTTTCTTGACAATATTTCTTTTCAAATTCTTCTTACTAATTGTAATAGCAAAAACCGATTCACTAATGCGAAAAACTGAAATAATAAATCATAATTACTAGATGATTTGTAATATCAGCCCCCAATAATTTTACTACTTGAAATATCCAAATTTCATAAACTATCGAAATATTAAAAATTATAGTAATATCGTGTTACTAATTGAATTGGATACTATTTAACTAATTCACGTTAAGAGAGCGAAAGAGAGAGAAATAAAAATCTGAAATAAGATGTCAAATGAAATTACATTTCAAAAAGAAGCGCGGGTCGGAAACTGACAAATCAAAAAGCCGACAGATAAAAAACCTGACAATCGAAAAGTCAACCATCAAAACACCGACACTTCAAAAAAATGACTGTCCGCCTGTCGTTGTCTCTATTTTTTTATGTAAAACCGATTAAAATAAATAAGAATGAAATCAGTTGTATCAGAAAAAATTGGCATAAGAACAACCGTATAACTAAATGCACATATATGCATAAAAATCTCCGAAAAATATTAAGTGCACCGTTTGTCCGACTTACAGTAGTCCCCACCCTAAGTTATACCATCCAAAGTTATATGTCTACCCTAAGTTATAGATCGGCCTTCTTCAAAGTTATACCAGTTTCTTCCTCTCCTTCCCCCATCACATTGTTTTGGGGCTTCGCAACACTTGCACATAGAATCACCCAATGCATAAACAAAGATACGGGAGTGGGGATAGTGAGGGGCTATAACTTTGGAGAATCGTCCGCCATTTTGAAAGAACCGACAGTGTAACTTAGGATGGGGACTACTGTACTTGTATATTACGCCAATAAATTCATATAGGCAATATTGACATAAAAGGGTCTCTAAATTTCTTAGAGTAAAAATTCACACGATTTGCAGTAAAATTGGACAACGCCAGTGAAAGAGTGACTTAGGATAACGATAGGATAAGGATAAAGGAAAGGAGTTATCCCCCGCTTTCATGACATTTTTAGCCTATTCGCGGGTCGGCTCTCGGGTGGATAGTTCGGGCAGAGAATTGAACACATTACAGGAGAATACTTTAAACAATACAAGGAACCACCCAATCAGAGCCAGTCCCCTAATACTGCGCCACATAGAGCAAACACGGTGTCTGGGAAAACTGCGGAAAACCCAAACAGATAAAGTCGACGATCTACTTTATCGTCAGAGTATACCCTCTGATGGTAAAGCAGCTGTCTACAGCTCAGCAATCTGGTTGCTATCTGTGCCGTATGTTTATAATATATAAAAACATAGCGGGCGTAAGGCTCGTGTTGTTTTTCAAAATTCATCTTCCAAGTATGGATCTCCAATCACGATGCTTTACTTTACTGTATGATTGCGCGTCGCGCCAGCCACAGGGCAATTGCTATCGGTAGTGAAATAATGAATTCTCACTATTTAAAAGTGAATTTTCACTCCGTGCTGTCTTACATTTTATTCTATAAAAAGTTCATTTTCAGTCGTTAATGATATGTGTAAAGGGTACATAAATGATGAATTTGACCGAAAAAAAATATAAAAATTACCCACTCAGTCGAATGCTATAAAACGACCGTGTATAAAACACGTCACACATAGAGATATCAATCGTGTAGGTATACGATACGATCCTACATACGTGGACGTCATTGTACATTGATTTTTTCAACCTTAAAATAGCTTGTTTTTCGGGACGTAGAATGGTCGTCAAATGTACAAACCCAATAATAACTCTACCCATTAACGCCCAAAAGACACTTTTCGTTATTCAATTTTATTCAAATATGTTGTATCAAAATCGAAATTGAACAAAATAGGCAATTATCTGACTTTTTTTTAAGTCACGTTTCAAGATTCCTAGTTCAAAATTGAGTTTCAGTCGTCAGGAATTCCTAAACGTCTCCATACTTGAAAAACAAATCCGCAAAGTTGGAAAATATTTAGTCTTCTCAATTTTATAGCGCTTTTAGAATATTTGGGATTCTGTTGCAACTAAGTACAAAGATGGTCCAAATATTTGAATGTTCAGACAAAATTTTAATTGTATACCCCAGATGATTGTAACGACTTCAAAATGACGTCTTCAATAAATATTTTCATTGCACAATTTCGAATTCAAAAACTATGAATATTTTAAAAAAGTTCTGAGAAATATAGTAGAATTTTTTCAGATATTTTTGATGATATTGTGTGAAATTTTGTATGTAATTTATTTCAAAACTTTAAACTATTAACGAAACATTCTGAAATGTTAGCACATTTTATGACAAATTATAAGCCTTTTTTTCTTCTATTTGAATTTGCTTTTCGCTGATTCAAATTTAGAGAGTCCGTGATTTCAATGTAAAAATCTTGCAAAAATGTTGGTAATAACCACACTTCTTTTTATATAATCGAACGCAGCGATTTGGATTTGCATTTTTCCTCAATTGTAATCACAGATTCGTAAAATTCAATATATTTCTCAACAGAAATAAGTGCTCTAGATTTTTTCATTGCCGGAAATATACGACAAACAGTCCTGGAAAAAGTATCCGTCCAGACACAAAAGTGTCCAAGAGAAAGTATCCGTTTAGTCCTTAGTGGGTTAAATTTAGATTTTATTTGATACAGAACTATCATAAAAATAAATAAAATGAAATTTTTAATTAAGATTATTTAACCATTTTAAGAAATCTGAAAAAAATTCTACGCTATATGTTATTCTATACAGGTTAATGGGTACAATACACAAGGAGAAAACATAGCTGATATTGGTGCTATAAAATTAGCATACAGAGCTTATAAAAATTGGAAAAGTAATAATGAAAACCAACCGCAGCTTCCAGGAATATTCTATACCGATGAACAATTATTTTGGATTTCGTATGGAATCACATGGTGTGGAGATGAAGATCCCGAGTTACTGAAACATATAATCGAAACTGATGTTCACAGTCCTAACAGATTTCGTGTAATTGGTCCTCTTTCAAATACAGCTGAATTTTCTAAAGACTTTAAATGTCCAGTTGGTTCTAATATGAATCCTATTAGTAAATGTTCCTTTTGGTAAGTCAGATTGAAGTCAATTGTCAGCGTGATTGTATAAGCAAATAGTATAGATAAAAAAATTACTAATTTTCAAAATTCAAATAGTTTCAATTCCGTCTACACACATATTAAATATTTGTATTTTTTCGAATTAATAATAATATCGTCTGTATTGCATACAACATGATTGAAAAACACGGAAAAACTCATTAATTTTAGTAACACTGATTTTTAAATACAATATTGAAAAACTAAATGTTTGAAAGTATTTTTTCACAAAAAGTTTGTCTTCATAAAATCATCTATATTTAAATAGTACATAGTAAATATTGTTATTATATCTGCTTAATATACATGTAATACTAACCAAATTATAATTTCTTAAAACTTATTTATTTTTTATAACCTTCATTAAATTAAATTATGGGCTAAATATATATTAAATATGTTACTGGAAGTTCAAAATACATAACTGGTGAATTTTGAATGGTCGAGTGCATAGATCGCCCATCTATGCTAACCGATAATATATACAAAAAATATTCTTATCATGTACATGAGATCACGGGAACCTAGCGTTTCCTGAAGAATCTACTTAGTATGACACTTACTACTTTTGTAATTGAAACAGGAAGTTGCGAGGTTCATGATTTATATCTAGATGTTTTTATGTAATGTAGTTCACGAAACACAGTTTAGTATCAGTAGTGCACGATTGTAGAATGTTATCAAAAATAAATTTGAATACACTACATGCTTCTCTTGCATTGTAAATTGTAATTGTCATTTATAAATAAAACACATGATATGCAAATTGCTAAAATATTTATTCAAACATATAGAAAAAATGTACTATTTTTAATGTTGATATTTTTGTACATTTTAAAACGCCCATTCGCTGCATATTGCCGAATTTGTGTAATTGCGCTCAAGAATAGATTTAATAAATTCATTTGTAGCACAGCACTATTAAAAAAAAATCAAACTAATAATTGCAGGATTAAATCTTGAATACCGTATAATTTAAGAAATGTGTATTTTTAATGTAGAATGTTCCTCCGTCTCAGTTCCTGAACTCCAAAACCAATTAATTATGTAATCAAAATATCGAAACCATTCCAAAGTAAATACAAGTTTCAGTCTGTAATAATTGTTAAATTATACTAACTATAACTAATTAATAACTAATAATGTGTTCCCTTTATTTCTTATAGATATCGACTAAACGCAATCATCACAATATGTAAACAATGAAAAAAAGCTTTCAAATGACAAAATTGACTATTCAAGTTTTTTGTACCAAATACATTTAGAAAATAATTATTCAAACAATAAAGTGGGAAGGGGAGAGGGAAACAATGCTGCTTGACACACGAACGATGCATGTCTCTCAGTGTTAAAAAAACTTGCGTTAGTATGTTTAGGATAATTGTACACATCTTACACTAATTATTTATTATATTATTAAAATACAATAATTTAATCATTAATATAAGTAGTATGCCACAAACATACAAATGAAACAAGGAGCACAATTATTCCCGTCGTTTGGGGTAAATCGGCTTAGGAAGAACTTTCACGTTTAAAAATTTATAGTGACTTCTGACAATGCTCAAAAGTGGAAGCGTTCTAGTATGGTATGTATTTTACGTATTTACCTCATTATTTCAACAAATACAAGTAAGTACATATTTAAATGACAGAAAATCATCGGATATGTAAATTGCGTTGGTAATAAATAATATTTTATTATATAATCACGCGAACTAAGTGAATAACAGTAAAGAATATACTTATAGCAAACGCAAGAGTATTTAGTTTTCTTTTAATTAGTATTAAGCGAAGATTAGGCAATTGTCGACTGACATATAATCATTTTTTGTTTTAATCTGTTTTAATGGTGAGAACCAACAGTCAAATAGTAGACAATTAAAACTTGTTTGAATATTACACTACTGTTGTTTGTATCTTTTCGTTTCCGATTTTTTAATATCCGAGTACTGTTGTGAAAGTAAAAAGTATTAAAATACTTGATGTTAGTATAAATATAATTTAAACGTTACATATTTATAGGTGGAATAGACGAACGTGCCTGGAAAAAAGTCTATTTATAGTGATAGGGGTTGGAACCATCGCATTCCTTCTCTTTATACTGGTTTCAAGTAAATCTTTTGGTTTTATTTGAATTTAACACTATTATACCGTTTTATTTAGTATTTTATTTATCTCAAAATATTTTTGTCATTCTGAATCTATTATGTAACGAATAGAAAAGTTTAAAATATTATTACTAAGCTAATAAACTTTTTGCCATTCAGAATCAGTTTTGAGACGTAAGAAAATCGATGATGATGGAACGTGCATGACATTGAAATGTATAGAAGCCGGTAATGTTAAATCAGATAATACTTTGTTTAAGCACGGACATATATAGGTCATTTCACGTCATATATACAAATTCAAGATTTTTTTTCAATTACAGATTATTTTTTGTAATATCTAGACACAAAAATAAAATATTAGTTATTTTTTATTCACATATGATTTTTCAAAATTTTAGATATAAACGCTCCATGTTCACCTACCAATCATTCAAATCAATACAATATTCAAAAAGTATTCTCAGAGATTAATGTTTTTTACCGCGTTACGGTAAAGTAATTTAATTTTCAAAAGATATAACTAATAATTTTTATAAACAAATTCGTTTTTTTTTCAAGTTGGACATTACTTTTTAAAACTTTTTTCACTAAAGCTGCTCATTTAACAATATAGAAGATACTTTTAACATTTCAGAGTGGTTATTTGAAAACTTATCGAGTTTTGAAATTTTATTTAAAAATAGGTATGTCCCGTGTTCCCGCAATGAGTGCTCAGTTTTCCGAGCACGTGGAATTGTATGCAATTCATAAAACATGAATTATTATCATAAATAACTCTCGTATATAATTTTGTAATACATAAGAGACATTTAGTTATTATTAGAATATAATTGTTTTTAACAACCGTGCAGTTAACATTTTTACACAAATATATTTCACGGAAAAAATCGTTACGGCGCAACAGGTTAAAATGGACATCCACTGTCTTGCCGGACGCATAAAATTTGTAAAATAACGAATTAAATAACTTGAAATCGTAAAAACAAATGTTTGTTTATGCAGGTACACTGTTGTATACGGATATTTTTGCAAAATTTGTAGATAGAACATTAATATATAATCTTTTAAGGCCAGTACTTTTTTCATGTCAAACCTTCATCAAAATTAGTCCACAATATTCGAAACCATCGACATTAAACATTTTTTGTAGAGCACAAAACTTTTCACAAAAAGTCTGTGAGAATCCTAGTCTAAAGTTAATTGGTAAGTAAAAAATAATCGATAAATTTTTTCGTTCTGTAACCTTAAATATATTTGTTATAAATGTTAATATCGCTCGTGGTCTAACTATTAACTTTATCGACTGTGGCTATCACTGAATTTTTTGTAGGAAGGTTTAAAATGAAAAAAGTGCTGACTTTTTTACTTTCAGGGACCTTAAAAAATTATATACATGGTCTAGAAATTCCTACGTAGTCTAGAAATTATGTCAAAATATCCATAATGATACAATAGTATACCTGTAGTAACCAAATTTTATAATCAAGTTAATTTGTCACGTATATTTTAGCATATGATTTTAAAAAGAATACAGTGATCTGGGAATGGGATTATATGTGCGTAGTAGAACTTTTTGAATTATTAGTTTATTATTATTCATTTATGTAATACAATTAACAGCACGAATGTGCTTTAATACATGAAATTAAATCACCTAACAAGATTCTTGTTTATAAATAATTTATATAATAATGCTCCGACTGGGGGTCAAAGTTTTGAAAACAATATAATTCTAAGTCTTTTTTTCTATTATCAATTAAGTAGCTGCAACTACTAAACTCTGCCCAGTTGAGAAGTACATGAGCTAATGGCCGCAGGGTAGAAGCCACTAGTTTTTATTTTTGTGTCTAGAACAAGCGAAAAATGTGCTATTGATAAAGAAATTCTGAAGTTGTAAATCTGAAGTGGAATGACCCACATAAACAATTGCATACTTAGTTTGCTCTATTTGTATTTTCAGCATCAACTATCATACAAGACACGAATACCCAAATCAATCCTTGTGATGATTTTTATGAATTTGCATGCGGCGGTTTTCTAAAAAATTCTAGAATACATGACGAATATACACACATCGGCTCCACAGATTTTCTGACGAAACAAGTTGAACAACAATTGCTATTAATCATTGAAAAAAATGAAACTGCTAATGGACCACAATTTTTGCAATTACTTAACAACTTCTATTCTAATTGCATAAATGAAAGTAAGTAAAAATTAAACACTCGTCAGTGAATTTGTTTTGTTTAATATGTCATCATGTGCCATAACCATTAGTGTTTAGACCTTTCTTACAGACTTTTTTCACAGAAATAGGTTCCTGATCACAAGGGCCACTGTGTGAAGTAATATAATTAGCATTCCTTGTTTATAGACAGGAAAAATCAAACCTGGAAGTTAATTTTCCTTTATCAAGTTGTCAAGTTTCATGTCAGGCATTATGAAACTTTCAGGTTTTGAGGTTTTGCTATTTACAAGCAACGAATTCTGATTACATAATTTCACTCAGCAGTCCTTATGATCAGGAGCGTATTAGTTCTGTAAACAAATTCTGAAAAAGCGGCCTAAAGAAAAGTCCGGGAACCAAGATAGATTTACACCGAAACTGACCGGATCTGATTATCTGAATATTATCTCGTTTTTATTAACTACTTTCATTCTTCATTAAGTTTTAAGATTGAAAATAACAAAACTTTATCTGTTCCTCGTAATGTAGAGGCGATTGAAGATCGAGGTCTTGAGCCTTTTAAGGATATGTTAAAAGTTCTTGGAGATTGGCCGGTTTTAGCTGGTGATGATTGGGATGAAGAACGTTATTCTTGGACAGACACCATATACAAAATCAAAGAATTGGGAATAATGCTAAACTGCATAATAAATGTTGATATTACAAATGATTTAAAGGATAATTCGAAAAATGTATTAAATGTGAGCTCATGAATTTTAAAACATTTAGAAAATTTTTCATTTTACATTTCTTGTCCGATGTATATACTTTTTGTAACTTCTGTTCATGATAAGGTAAGAAATACTAACTTTTTGTTATTTATCTGCAGCTGGATGACCCGACTTTTGGCCTAGAAAGTCAAGTTTTAAAACTTGGATTTAATACAACGTTGACACAAGATTATTTGAAACTTATGGTGAATATTGCGGTTAAACTAGGAGCCAATAAAACTCGAGCAGAAATCGAACTTTCCGATTCGTTGAACTTTGAAATAGCGCTTGCTAACGTATGTATTGATAGATTTAATTTCTATTATCGAACCAATTGGTAAAATGAACATGTATTGTCATAGATATCTGAAGCTTCTACACAAAGGAATGCATCAAATCAATATAATCAAATGAAAATTAAAGATCTTCAGGCACAATTTCCACAAATTAAATGGTTAGAATATATAAATAAAATGTTAGGTTCAACTGGTACAGTCGATGCAGATGAAATTATAAGCATATCATCTCCGAAATTCAATTCAAATTTATTTGAAATTCTTAAAGCCACTCCGAAAAGAGTGGTGGCAAACTACATTATGAGTCGTTTCATACAAACATTATCGCCTTATCTTACAAAAGATATTCGGATAATGTCTTTTAAACATTTTAAAAGAAATAAACACGCTAAACCCGAGGAAGATACTGCTAGAAGATGTATTGGTGTCATTGCCGAAAAACTACCAGTTGCTGTCAGCAGTATTTATGCACGAAATTATGTCAATGACAAGATCAAACAAAAATCTGAAGAAATGACCAATGAAATCCGGAAAAAGTTTCTAGCAATCTTAACTGAGGTAACTACAAATTATATTTTTTTTATTATAAATATATATTACGTTTAGATTTTAAGTTAAAAGATTGTAATTTATCAGAACATTTATTGTTACAGATTGATTGGATGGATGGGAAAACTAAAGGCAATGCAATACAGAAAGCACAAGCAATGAAATTCTATATTTCATACCACCCTGACATTCTGAATGATACTAAATTAAACGAATATCATAAAGACTTAATTTTATTACCTGGTGATTACTTAGAAAGTGTAATCAATGTTACACGATTTCAAGACGACTATAAACTCAGGCAGTTGAGAAAACCTATTCCATCCTCAGATTGGTCAGAGCACGCAAATGCAATACTTGTGAACGCGTGGTATAATCCCATGTCTAATCAGATAGGTAAACCAATTACGAACTAAGCATTATAAATTCAATATATCAATAACTAAAAGATGTTCATTTTTTCCAACATTTGTACCCCTGCAGTCAGAAATTCGTCTGTACAGTTCAGAGTGTTAGGAATATTTTTCAGGGGTACATCTTTTCGTTCACCATAATACGTTATAATTAATTATTAATTTGCCATTATTTAGAGCAATATCAGTATTCCCATTCATGTCTAAATGCAATTACAATCTCTAGATATCCCCGCAGCAATATTTCAAGGAATGTACTTCGATATGAATCGGCCACAGTACTTAAATTTTGGGACTATTGGACATGTAATTGGTCATGAAATTACCCATGGTTTCGACGATGAAGGCAGGCAATTTGATAAAAATGGAAACCTTCATAACTGGTGGGACCCGGAAACGGAATCTAAATTTTTGGAAAAAGCAAATTGTATTATTGAGCAATACAGTAACTATTCCTTCAGTGATGTTGGAATGAATGTAAGAATCAAAATAATTCCTATTATATCATATGTCAAATAATTATAAATAATACAATAGTATTTTGTATAAATTTTGCGAAAATGAAATGAAATTGTGATAGGAAATGTGACCAGATTTTTACTTTCATTTTGGGAAACTTTAAAATGATTAGCTTGAGGCATTTTTAATTTGAAGTCTACATTGTTTATATATTTTTTGCACAATATTAAACTCACAAAAATAAACGATATTTATTTATGTTCTTCTATGCAACAAGATATGAGTTCCCGAAAAAGTATTTTGGGAAAATATTTTACAAATAGTAGTTGCACATAATGTCGTAAATTGATGACACTAACGCATTCTTTTTATCGCTAGATGTTTATTGAAATGATTCTGCATTTTCTTTGATCATATACTGCATTAGACCAAAAATTAAACGCTGCTTGTTCTTTGAAATACATATTTACAAAATTCATACAGTACAATGATAGTGTGGTATGTCAAGCTTAAGCTAAATTTTTAGTAACAGAATGTTATTTAGTATTAAATATTTGCATAAAATATTTTTACAAAAACACATATAATTAAATGTACATGCTTATTAAGTAGGACTATTACTCTGCCACTAAACGTCAATTATTAATTAAGGTACTTGTAATTCCGATAATACTTTTCCGTGTGTTCGAGATATGGACTAATGTGACAAATACTTTGAATGTACAAATTAATGCAATGCACTCTTCGAATGCTAAATTCGGATGCAATCCTATGTAATAAGGAAACGTTGAAATCTTTACCAGTTACTTAATTCATACGCGGTTAACAACCTTTCCTCAAGGTGACACAAGATAGAAAATAAGGTTTTCATTAAGTTGTGAAACTTATGACTTACGTTAAATTATTACTGCAAAATTCCAAAATTATTAATCCATAAATTGTAAGGTCGACGGAATGAACACACAAGGAGAAAACATAGCGGACATTGGAGCAACAAAGATTGCTTATCTTACGTACAAGGACTGGAAGAAAAATCATGGACCTCAGCCTAAATTGCCCGGACTTCCATACACAGACCAACAACTTTTTTGGATAGGGTTTGCAAGCGTTTGGTGTGAAAAGGAAACACCTAAAAAATTAATGGAGCAAATCTTAATTGACGAACACAGTCCAAGCAGATTTCGTGTCAATGGACCTGTGTCAAATTTGGTGGAATTTTCAAATGATTTTAAATGTCCTCTTGGTTCAAATATGAATCCTGTTAAAAAATGCACTGTATGGTAAACACAAAACAAAAAAATAAAAATTTTGTAAGAAAATTAAAAAAGAACAATAAGTATAATGATTATAAAATTATTGACTATCTCTGAACTGTAGACAAGTTCATCTATATCAATTAAAAGAAATTAAACATTTACTACAATTGATTAAAAAAGTTTCCGGCTCGTATGATTTCACCTTCAAACAGAAAGTTATCAATGACTAGTCATTCTTTCTGTTTCTTGAGGGGGACGGTAAACATACTAAGATTTGCAAACAAACAGCATAGATTGTAATGCGATTCTGAAGCATGCAGCACCCACAGCATCATTTTGCATTGATCAAATTCTATTTCTTTTTACGTTACTTATCCGATCATCGAATTCCTTCATGTTTGAATAATAATCATACTACTTTATCACCAATTTACTTATTGAAATCTTAGACGCGTACGTCTAAGTAATGGTTTCTTGTTTTAGAAAATAATGAAATTTAATCAATAAATAAAATTAATATACTAAGTTCATATATTACCAAAGAAATCAATATTCTCTGATATTTTCAAGTATAAAAGATAATTGTTAACCATCGTTTTGATAAGATAGTAACTAGAAACATGTTATTTAAGAATACAAGAAGCACTAATCATTAGGGACTTCAACCAAAAATAAGGCTCTTCGATTCGTAACGAGTTAGTATTTCTAGAATATTATTTCTTAAGAGATGATGTGGTCATTGAGTTGTCATGACCATATCAATTCGAAACTTTACCCTTTCATTAACTAATTAATTTCCCAAATATTATAAATGAAGATGATTTATCTTTCCAAGAACCTCTTGCATTGCTCAGTTAGATTCATCTGTGGATAATATAATAGAACGAAATGAGAAAGGACTGAGGCATCAATTTCATATTTCCGTCAGAATTTTGTAACCTATTCTAAAAATATAAATATAGTGATATCTCAATTTTATATCATTAATTAGTTTAAGATAAGAATCATAAAAGAAATGAAATAAAACAAAGTTTCTATCATAGTATTTAATAAATTGTAATCAATTTAGCATGAACTTATTTGAAAAAAAAGCTTAACACAAGGTATATTCTATGCTATTCAGAGATCTAAGCTCCAAACATTGCAAAACGAAAAACTGTAATCACGGACATTGTCCCTGCTCAGAGTAAAATCAGATAATGAACTTCTAAGAATGCCGTATCAAGCTTGAAAAGTCAATGTTTTTTTGCGGATGCAAACTTTTCCCTCACTCTTTCCTGTGATTGAACTTTTCTATTTGTCCCTCCCCCTCCCCCTTAAGTATTTATATCGAAGAAAATTTTGGTACAACTTCATGCGTGAACTGCATCACGACGACGTTGGGATAGACGTCAGACTCCTCTTCCAATATGGGGGTCTTTTATTTATCCATCGTAACCTCGGCAGTTTTTATCGGTCAGTATTTTTTTTTTTAATTTATATATAATTCAATATTTTATTGATATTACTTTTAAGATTTGTAATCCATTTTAATTTTAGCCTTAAAATTTCTATTTTAATTTTTCCATAATATTGCAAAAATATAAGTTAATCTATAAAATAGAACTCAAATTAAATAATAAGAAGTATTTTTATATTAATTTAGTAGCAAGAAAAAATTGTTGGATTATATTTTTTTATTCAATTCATTTCAATTTCTTTTATTTTGGTAGAGTTTTTTATATGACATCTCCACACCAATTCTATAAAATTTACAGCCTTTACTTCAATAATACTGCCAACTTATGAGATATCCACTGATCTGGCAACTTATCAAAAATATTTTCTTTTAGCAATCGCATCGGCAGAACCAACAATAATAAAAGGAGCATGCACTCCCAACGTCTACAAAGTGATTTGCAATGCGTGTCAATGTTCGTCAGATGGAACGCAAATGTCATGCAATCCCGTTTCTAGTCCACCAGGTACTAAAATAATAATAGTATATTGTTTAACAAGGGCGCAATTACCGATCTTCGACGAGTGCGAAGTTTGTCTCGTGGTTTTTTATTTCCTCCATGTTGCATACGATTTTTTTAATACGAAGGTCGTGGGGCTCGATAATTTGCTCCCGAAGACTGCACAGCCGGGCAAGTGTGCGTAAAATGGGCACAAAAAAGGGGAAAA
Organism: Trichopria drosophilae; assembly: GCA_030407085.1. Taxonomy (NCBI): domain Eukaryota; kingdom Metazoa; phylum Arthropoda; class Insecta; order Hymenoptera; family Diapriidae; genus Trichopria; species Trichopria drosophilae. The sequence continues at coordinate 9,217,053 of CM059582.1, read as the reverse complement.
TGTGTAAAATATCATTTTACGCACACTGTAACATAAATGAAATTTAGTGTTTTAAAGTAGAAGTACCAATCTTTAACTTGGAAGTTATAAATCAAATATGAGATTTAAATATTGTATTATTTTCACTGAAGAATTTTTATCAATATTATGAATATTCATGATAAAAATTAATAAAAAAATAGCACATATCGATTGCAATAAGTGCAGTAAACATATTTTCAATTACAAAACACAAATTATAAAATTTAGAGTAAAATTTATTGCACAAGAGAATTAATCGTGTTCTATACTTCAAATTAAATTTTAAGTAATTATTTATTATTAACGTATTTATTAGAAAGAGAATAATGGTCATCTTTTACATTTAGTATGTGAACCTAAACAGACGTTCAAACGAGATTGCAATTCCTGCAATTGTAGCGATGATGGTACCAGTGCAACGTGTTCCGCTAATGAATGTAAACCAAAATGTACGTGATACAATAATTCTATTATTTCCACCATCCATAATATTAATTTGGATAATATTTGAACCGAACCCTTTTTACAGTATGCGAACCGGGAGCAGAATTTAAGAGCAATTGCAACACTTGCACTTGCAACGCTGACGGAACTGGAGTAACGTGTACAAGTGATACGTGTCCTCCAAAGGGTAAAGTGATTTATAACTTGCAATATAATTTAAAATTATTAAGTTTTTATATAATTTATTGCTGCTTTTATAGTATGTGAGCCTGGCTCAACATTCAAACGTGACTGTAATTCGTGCACTTGCAACGACGATGGAACGGATGCAAAGTGTACGACAAATACATGTCCACCAAAAGGTATTCCCATTCCTTTCCTCTACTTTTTTTATTATCTTAAAATTTATAATTTATTAAATATCCTTTTTTTGTTTCTAAAGTATGTGAACCTGGAGCTAAGTTCAAAGTTAATTGCAATTCCTGCAGTTGCAATGAAGATGGAACGGCCGTATCGTGTAGTGATGAAGATTGTCCAGTTAAAGGTACTCAATTCATTATATACTTAAGATTAACTTGAAATTTAAATGCAGTTCATATGTATTTTTAAATCTTGCAAATACTGCAATACATTATGTATTTATTTAATTGCAGTATGTGAACCGGGCCAGACATTTAAAAAAGACTGCAATACTTGTACTTGTAATGCTGATGGAACCAAAGCAGATTGTTCAAACAATGAATGTCCTCAGAAAGGTTCGTTACAAATCAATAAATATTTTGAACAATTCAATATTAATTGGATATTTCTATTAAATTTCTTTTTTCAATTATAAAGTTTGCGAACCCGGAGCATCATTCGACGTCGATTGTAACAAGTGCACATGTAAAGATGACGGAAGTGGCGTCACATGTACAAACAATGTTTGTCCTGGAAAAGGTAAAGTATAATTAATTAAATAATTAAATTAATTAATTAAAAGTCATAAAATAAAATTATATTTCGAGAATCATCATCCAGATTCATGTTTCAATTTACGTTTACTGAAAGAAGTCATTATATTTATCGAGAATGCACAATTCGTTTTTCATTATAAATTAGTGTCTAATAATGATAAATTGATAACTTAATCGTTGAAAATATATTAAGCGTAATGTAAAAATATATTTTCTTGGTGTTTTAGAATGTGAACCAGGACAAACATTTACAAAAGACTGCAATACATGCACTTGCAATGCGGATGGAACGAAAGCTGATTGTACAACAAAGGAGTGTCCCAAGAAGGGTAAGTAATTATTAAACCTACACATTACATAATATGTTTATTTTCTATTAACCCACAGATTTAGGAATTTTCGATTATTTTTTAAAAAATCGAAATAATTCTGAATTAATGAATTTTTGTATTTTAACGAATTCTCTGATGATCAAAAATTTGGTGACTTACACCGAATAAAGTTTTTCTATGCAGCAGATCTTATTTTAATGAAATAAGTAAATCAGCTATTGTAATAAAAACCAAATATAATATCATCATTGTTTTTCTAGTATGCGAACCTGGTGCTCAATTTAAACTCGACTGCAACACATGTACTTGCAACTCAGATGGAACAGATGTATCATGCACAACAGAAACATGTACAGCTAAAGGTAATTTTGATAAGTATGCCTAAATGAAAATATTTAATGCAACGAAAACATTGACTATTTCGAGTGGTATACATTTCGATGAATTTGTAATTATAACAAAAAAATCTCACACATTCTATCTAGTATGTGAACCTGGATCAACGTCTATGCAAGATTGTAATACTTGCACGTGCAACGAAGATGGAACGGCCTCTGATTGTACGAAAGATGAATGTCCACAAAAAGGTAAATTTATTGACAGGATTGATAGTTGTGTAAAAGTTTTTCAGCAGGTAACATGAAATGTCGGAACTCAGGTTAGAAAAGCAATTTCACATTTTCTTTTTCTACGATTTGGCTAAAGTTAGACTTTAATTTTGGTATAATACATACTTTAATTATGAACAATTTCACGTCAATCGGTATAATGATAGAAATGGTGAAGTAAGTATATGATGCAAAATATGTAATTATGAAAAATTGTCAAAAAATACTTTCATCTCTAGTATGCGAACCTGCTTCGGTAATTAACGTTGGATGCAGTAAATGCACATGTAACGAAGATGGATTGGATGTAACGTGTGACGATTCTGAATGTAAACCTAAAGGTAACTATGCAATAGGAATTTTTTTTATACGTGAAATACGCTTTTAATTTCACGTATAAAATAAACATTTCATGTCAATCCGTAAATGTGGAGTTACTATAAAACATTTTTATTATAGTATGTGAACCTAATGAATCCTTTAAGAAGGATTGCAACACGTGTCAGTGCAACGAAGATGGAACTGACGCTGAATGTACCACTGATGAATGTCCTCCGAAAAGTTAGTACAATACTATACTATAACACAATCTAATTACAATAGAGGAAAAGAACTCACAAGTAAAATGCTTTGGAAAAGAAGAATTTAATTTTTCATCATATATAAAATATTAGTTTTATGACGAAACATTTTTGCCACGAAAAGGCTTTTACAGTGAAGGGTTGGTAACCTCAACTAAATAACTATTCATTTTAGAATGTGAGCCGGGTGCAACAATTAAATATAGTTGCTATTCGTGCACTTGCAGTGATGATGGTGATGATGTTACATGCGACAGTAGTGAATGCGAAGACAACGTATGCGAATGCAAAGCAAAAGGTAATATAACAAGCATTCATAACCCTGTCTACATATTTCGTGCATAGTGTCAATCAAAGTTCTCAAACACACTTTTAAAATCTTACCATGCAGTGTGTGAACCACAAACATCCTTCAAGCAAGACTGCAACACATGCACTTGCAATGATGACGGAACTGAAGCCGATTGTACTAAAGACGAATGTCCAAAGCAAGGTAACTTTAAACAAATGTTGCCTATACATGTCAGCATTTATGTGCTAATAATGGGCTTACAATTATATATGCATACATATAAATATATGATGCAAAATATATAATATAATTATGAAAAATTGTAAAAAAATACTTTCATCTCTAGTATGCGAACCTGGTTCGACAATTAACGTTGGCTGCAGTAAATGCACATGTAACGAAGATGGATTAGACGTAACTTGTGACGATTCTGAATGTAAACCTAAAGGTAACCATGCAATTGGAATATTTTTATACCTGAAATATGAAATTCATTTTTTGATACGGAGACCATGCTTCGAAGGTTTCTCTAATTTTAGTAGATTATTAGAGAACCTGGTAATTTCACATTTAAAAAAGATATCATGTCAGTCCGTAAATATGGATTTACTATAAAATATTTTTATTATAGTCTGTGAACCTAATGAATCCTTTAAGAAGGATTGCAACACCTGTCAGTGCAACGAAGATGGAACTGACGTTGAATGTACCACTGATGAATGCCCACCGAAAAGTTAGTACAAAAACTATAACAACATTTTATCACAATAGAGGAAACGAGATCGCAAGTAAAATGGTTTGAAATAACTATTCATTTTAGAATGTGAACCGGGCGCAACATTTAAATTTAGTTGCTACTCGTGCACTTGCAGTGACGATGGTGATGACTTTACATGCGACAGTAGTGAATGCGAAGAGAACGTATGCGACTGTAAAGCAAAAGGTAATTTAATTGGCATTCATAAACCTGTCCTGGTATACTTGTGAATCAAAGTTCTCAAAAATACTTTTAAAATCTTATATAGTGTGCGAACCACAAACATCCTTCATGCAAGACTGCAACACATGCACTTGCAATGATGATGGAACAGAAGCCGATTGCACTAAAAATGAATGTCCTAAGAAAGGTAACTTCAACTGTTCTTGCCTATACATGTTAGCATTTATATGCTAGTAATGGGCTTATATTAAATGTTACAGTTTTGTCTCGTTTATGTAAATGGTAACCGTTCTCCATGTACCGTTTGCTACCTTCCGAATGACGTGAATTAGGGCATGTTTTAAGTATGTGTTATATATAATATGTAGTGTGAGCTTAGAATATGTAAAATGTGAAAATTGTCTGCCTCGCGATGAAGTAAGTATAAGTTAGCAAGTTTGCTAACGACAGTTATAGTTTTAACAATTCTGTCGCTAAATGTAAGCTATATGTAATAGTCAATGTGTAACAGTCAATGTGTAATAGCCAATGTGTAATAGTCAATGTAATCGATGTGTTTATTGTCCGCTACAAGTAATAGGGTATGAAAATAACTAAATCTTTGAATGTTTTTTATACAGTCTGTGAACCAGGTGTATCCATTAACGTCGACTGCAATACTTGCACATGTACAGCAGATGGTACAAAATTGGATTGCACAAATAAAGAATGCAAACCTCAAGGTATAATTCACATTTTTTTAAACATTCTGCAAATTATTATGGCGATAACTAAACATTTATTTAACATTTCACAGTTTGCACACCAGGGTCAACGTCTATGCGTGACTGCAATACTTGTACTTGTAATGCAGATGGAACAGATGTAACTTGCACTACTAATGAATGTCCAAAGAAGGGTAAGTTTTTGTTCCAAAACGATTATTTTATTTGCAACTAAAAACTTAAGACGTCTATTAAATTATGAGAACAAACTGACTGAAAATTTATTATTGTGTTTCAAATATTCTAAAATTTAAAAATATACTTTGCAGTATGTGAACCTGGAGCATCATTTAAAATTGATTGCAACACGTGCACTTGTAGCAGTGATGGAACAAAACTCGACTGTACCACTGCCGTATGCAAACCGAAAGGTAAGGAACATTACTTCTCATCTTCATGTGAAACTAAATTGTTTTGTTTGGAAATAAAGATGATGTAATTGCTTAATTCACATCTATTTAGTTTGCGAACCTGGATCAACCACACAACGTGATTGCAATACGTGTACATGTAATGCTGATGGTACAGATCTCCAATGTACGACTAACCCATGCAAACCAAAAGGTAAATCCAAAATCATATTCTCATTACTTAAAAATAAATTAACATGTGCAAAATTAGCAATTTTCCATTCACACGTTTAAATTGTTTTATGCAGTTTGTGAACCTGGCTCAACCATTCAAGTCGACTGCAATACCTGTACATGCAGTGCTGACGGTACTGATTTGTCATGTACGAACAAACAATGTAAACCAAAGAGTAAGTCGATTTAACAAAAATTTAATATGCTATTTAATTTACCAAAATTGTAATGCTCATTTTTCGATATTTATTAATTTTCTCATTTCAGTTTGCGAACCTGGCTCGGTTACTCAACGCGATTGTAATACTTGCACTTGCAGTGCTGATGGAACCGACTTACAATGTACCACCTTGACTTGCAAACCTAAAGGTATAACAGTTTTTTCCATTCATAAATAGTGATTTTTAAACAATTCAGGCGTTGGGGTACAAAACCTGCCAAGTCCAAAAAAATAAAAACTGAGATAATCATGTGAACATACATTACATATAGTTCTTTGAATGTTTAGAGATTGTGTATATGCAAAAAAAATGTTTACCCTTTAAAACTGAGCTGTACACTTATGCTATCTTTGCAATATTAGCGGCAAAGAGTTTTCCGAGTTTTTCTCAAAACTGCATAAAACGGACTTGGCAGGTTTTGGACCCCAACGCCTCAATTAGTTTTTGTGTATTCAATAGAGCTATTCCAGTAATTTATCGCATTCAGAATAATAAAAAAGACTACACTTCATTGCATGCAGAACTAAAGCTTCATTCAAATGTCATACAATTAAACATGAATTTATTATAAATACGTATACACATTTGTTCTAATTTATCGATCCATTACAATATAGTTTGTGAGCCAAACTCGAAAATCCAAGTGGATTGCAACACTTGCACCTGTAGCGCAGATGGAACGGATCTTCAATGTACAACAAATGTCTGTAAACCAAAGAGTAAGTGAACCTAAACAAATACAATAATATAATAAAACTGATATATAGTATTATATATAGTATTATATACTATATTATATATAGTATTATATAGCTATAAAATATTTAAATAACTTTTGAGGCATTCGATTTTGATTGCCGGAATACATTTTTCAATGCGCTCTGTTCTCGTTTTAATTTTAAAAGTACCAAATAGTTAATTATTTTTTTATAATTTATCATTTTATATTTCAGTATGTGAACCTGGCTCATCGATCAAAAAAGATTGCAACACATGTACTTGTAGTGCCGACGGTACTGACTTAACTTGCACAACCATGACATGCAAACCAAAAGGTATAAATATTTTTTACCAAATTTTTGTTACTATCAGTATATTTTATGGTTGCTTCTTATTTTTGAAATAAGAATTGTAGGTTATTAACCTTTAAATGATACACTGGGGTCTGAATGATCCCGAGTTGACCCCTGTTCTTTATAGTGTTTCATTATTCTTAGGGGCCAACGAAAAAATATGTGTACCATTTAAGTGTTTTGTAACCTTAAATTAAAGTTGTAGTAGAGTATATACATTTTTATGTGTATATAAGAAAAATTATTTATAAGAAGCTTTCCTCCAAAACTTACAAAAAGAATTATAATATTAATGTTACTAATGATATATTATTACAGTTTGTGAACCCAATTCTAAGATACAAGTAGACTGCAATACTTGCACTTGCAACTCTGATGGAACGGACCTTCAATGCACGACAAATATTTGTAAACCAAAGAGTAAGTCAATAATGCTCATGCATACATACCTTGCTTAATATTGGCTTTATTTCATATAATTTTAATCGTCAAAATTCAATGTATTGTAGTCTAGAAATATTTTACAAACATTCTTATTTAATCATAACCTTCTGACTATATTTCATTGATTTCATTTTATTTTTTAATTCTCAACTGCAGATAAGAAACAGATACAAAAATAAACAATCCAAATCTTAATTAAACGAGGATATTAATTTGTTTGTTCAGTATGCCAACCCGGTTCTACAACTCAAAAGGATTGCAACACATGCACATGCAGCGCTGACGGTACTGACCTGACATGTACGACAAAGATATGCCGACCTAAAAGTAAATATTTAATACATGCTTTTCTATAATAACTTGAAAATAAAATATTTAGTCATTATTACTCCTAACTCTAAATTGACATTTCAGTATGTGAACCTGGATCAACAATTAAAGTCGATTGTAATACATGCACTTGCAGCGCAGATGGAACTGATCTTCAATGTACTACCATCCAGTGTAAACCGAAAGGTTAGTAATGTCTAAACAAACTTTTTAACCACTTAACTCTGCGCACACATTCTTTTACTTTGAAAAAAAGCCCAGGCAAATAAAATCTTTATCGTTTATAAAATACGAATTAACGGATTTCCAATATTTATTTTACTTTAGATGACGTTATTAATAAATATTTTACTGTTGATGTTTTAAAAAACTATATTTTACAATTAATTACGATTACTTAAAATATTGAATTTTAAAAATTAATAATAAATTGATTAATTAATAATAATTAACTTCTATTTATAGTTTGCGAACCAAATTCACGTATTCAAGTAGATTGCAATACCTGTACTTGCAACTCAGACGGAACAGACTTACAATGCACAACAAATATTTGCAAACCGAAAAGTGAGTACACATCTTTTATGTTAAATTCTTAATCAAAATTAATATCATTATTGACCTTTAGAAAGATTACGTTATAATTTTATTCCAATAATTTCTGTCAGATACATTGAAATCACTACGTTCGATTATTAACAAATATTTTAAAAAAATTAAAAACGTTCTGTTTAGAATCACTCTTTACAATTATCTTGTCCTATTTTTCCTAATAATGTGATTCATATTTCGATATTTTTGTTTTTCTAACCTTTACAAACGTCATAAAATCTCGTGTGAAACACTAAAAAAAAGTTTATTTTTAATTTACTTTCGACTTATAGAGGAGATTTTTAGAAGTTTTTGAAAGTAATATAATTTTAATTATTAAAAAAATACATTTCTTTATTATCTTAATAATGACGGTGCAAATTATACTCGGAAAACTAACCGTATTACCCTGTTACATCATGCGATTTAAATGGAATGAAAGTAGGCTATCCTTTTAATAATACTACAATAGTGCATTATATTTGTGCAAATGTTAATTTAAATTTAATCTCACAAAACGAAACTAAATTTAATGTGTGACTTATTTATAGTATGCGAGCCCGGTTCGGTAACAAAACAAGATTGCAACACTTGTACTTGCAGCGCAGATGGTACAGAACGAACATGCACCAATTTAACTTGTAAACCTAAAAGTAAGTACTACATAATAACTTAATAACCTAATTTCAATGACATTAATTTTTAATAAACATCGTATTAATTCTATTGATTTACAACGATGCGTTCGTAATTGAAATAGTTGATAATATATTCAAATCCTTTATTTTTTAAATACCATGCATAAATGTAGTATACACTGTTTATTCATATATTTAGACAAGTTGTTATTTCCCTCTCTTTTTTCTATCGACATATTAGGTAGTAAAACATTTCGGCTGACTGTGGATCCGATTAAAAAACACGTATCTTTTAGTATTGCCAGCACCTTTTACTTACTAATGCGACCTACAAAAAAATTGAAAATAATATTATAAGTCTACAGCCTCCAAAAAATCTCGTACATATTAACCTAACAAAACAATCATAATCAATCATAAAGAGTAATTTTCCATAGTTAGAAAACCGAATAGTAATTATAATATATCAGAATATTTGTATCTCAACTTATACTAACAATTATATTTTTGATTTTATAAGTATGCGAACCTGGTTCCGCTATAAAACGAGATTGCAACACTTGCACTTGCAGCGCTGATGGTACTGATCTGACTTGTACAACTCTCACCTGTAAACCTAAAGGTAAATATAGTATTTATTATTTTAATTATTTGTTTTTGTTTCGTTTCTGTTTCAGTGTTGTTACATAAAATATCAAGATATTGTATCAACAATTATTTCTTGAAATAACAGTGTTAAATATATGAAAAATATTAGTTTGTCAAAATTTGTAAGGACGAAGAATCACCAGCTACAGAGCTTACAGTCTATTCCAAGAGAATCTAAGAACTATATTATATTTACATATTTATATTTCTTTTTTTATCTCTAAACTCGAAACAATTGTCTTGAAGTGTTGTTTGTGTTTTCGTTTGTGTCGTCTTGTGAGGAATGATGATGTATGCTCACATAACATGTGCCACATGGTAAAAGCAACTGCATCAGACCAATGTCCTCGGTGTTATTTTATTCATAGTTAAATAAATATTTAATTATGTTTATGATAACTTTTAGTATGCGTACCAAACTCGACCATAAAAGCAAACTGCAATACATGTACGTGCAGTAGTGATGGAACGGGATTGACATGCACAAACATCCGGTGTAAACCTAAAGGTTAAAGTAATACCTAAGTTAAACATATCCACACTCTACTACTCTCTAATGAGTTTACATAAAATAGCAGGTTTTATCAAATACATAATATAGAAACCTAATTTCGATTAAATTTAATTTAATACTTTTGCTCTCGACGTCATATTTAATCCTATCATTAATAATTTTTTATTTTCTTACTATTATTGAACTATAACTACTAAATAGCTAATAACTACATGTTGAGATTTTAGTATTCATTTATTAATTTGATTCCATAGTTTGTGAACCCAATTCAAGAATACAAGTGGACTGTAATACATGCACGTGTAATGGAGATGGAACTGACTTACAATGTACCACAAATATTTGCAAACCAAAGAGTAAGTAATCAGTATTATTTTTCTACTTATTCCTTTAATATTAAAATTTCGAAACGAAAAAGTATCTCGAAGGATCTAATACCTACATGTGTTTTAAAATAAATTTAAATGTTTTTAGTTTGTATCCCGGGTTCAACTACGAAACGAGACTGCAATACCTGTACATGTAGTGCGGATGGTACCGATCTAACGTGCACAACTATGACATGCAAACCTAAAAGTAAATTTTCTAGTATATTATGAATTTATTCCGTACTTTTTCATTTGTACATTTTACTAACATATAAAAACAATGATATTGCCATTACTTTATACAAAATTACCATTCAAACGAAGCTATCACAAAAAAAATATTTTAATTCATTAAATATTTGATACATTTTTTGTACAGTATGCGAACCTAATTCAAGAGTCCAAGTTGACTGCAATACATGTACTTGCAGCAGTGATGGAACCGACCTTCAATGCACTACCAACATCTGCAAACCAAAGAGTAAATAGAAATTCATTTCTTAACAGGGGAATTTTAAGTTTTTATGATTTTCATAATTTTCTAGAATAAGGGTCCATTATTTGATCATAATAATTGAAAACCATTTATCTTTCTTGTTAGTTTGCACACCTGGATCTTCAATCAAACGAGATTGCAACACTTGTACTTGCAGTGCTGACGGAACGGAACTCACATGTACTACTCTGACATGCAAACCAAAAAGTAAATTTCATCATGAATTTTCTAAGGCCAAAGAGTCAATATTTATCTCATTATATTAGAAACAATTTTCATTAATTTTTTATATTTATTTTTCTCCACTAAAATTGATCGCTTCCAATTCAATATTAATTGGACGATTGCGTGTAGAAAACTGAGTTTAACATTTACATAAGTCGACTAAATTGATTTGATTCTTTGCATTACAAAATATTTACGAATTATTGTATTTTTAAGTATGCGAACCTGGATCACAAATTCACGTTGAATGCAACACATGTACCTGTACAAGCGATGGAACAGAAATGCAGTGTACAACGAAATTATGCAAACCTAAAAGTAAATTAAACAAATTTCCTAATCACATATTAGTCGCCATTTACAAAAATACGTAATAATACGATTTTTTTTCAGTATGCGAACCTGGATCAGTCACAATTCACGATTGCAACACCTGTACTTGTAGCGCTGATGGTACCGATCGGCAGTGTACCAATAAAACATGTAAACCCAAAGGTAATTACGGAACATTTCATCAAATATGAAGAGTAATGCACTGATTCTATTTAATATATTTATTTTCTCTGTGTAGTTTGCGAACCCAACTCTAATGTACAAGTAGAATGCAACACATGTACTTGTAGTGGAGATGGAACGGAATTAACTTGCACGAAAAATATTTGTAAACCAAAGAGTAAGTCGAATTTAAATGTTTTGATGTTAGATTAATTTACACATTATTCCTTCTATCATCAATTTTCAATGGAACTTTGTTCATTTTTGGAAACTAATATTTTACCCCATTTGTCTTAGTTCACTGAACTGTAACAAATAAATTCATGAAGGGGACCAATTTAACCAATTTATTGGTTCTCCCATGGAAATAGACAGTTTTCTAACAAATTAATTAGTCCTCCCAACTAACAAATTCTAACTAATTCGTAGTTGATATCTTTAATCAATTCGTTACTTCCCTGCATTTATGAGGTTTGGCAAAAGTTTCCATATAACTTATTACATGAATTGAATTGCTGTGTTTAGTATGCGTGCCAGGAACCTCGTACAAACGCGCTTGCAATACTTGTACTTGCAATGGCGATGGAACGGAAGAAATATGTACCACCGAAACTTGTAAACCAAAAAGTAAGTTTCCATAATATACAGAAAAATTCAAATTAATGTTTTATAATTATTACAAAATCTTATAATACTTTGTCTAGTATGCGAACCTGGTTCATCTGTCGCTGTCAACTGTAACACATGTACTTGCAGTGGAGATGGAACATCAATGCAATGTACAAATAACGTCTGTCGTCCAAAGAGTAAGTACTAAAAAATTCACCAAATATTTTTGAAGAAGTATAATCTTGAATACATTCTTATAATAAAATCAAAGCTGTAGTATTTATCGATTATTTTTACGATTATCACTATTAATTCAGTAATTAAAATAAAGAAATGTTACTTGTACTTGACAAAAGAGATATAGCATTACAATTTTATATATTCTCTTTTTCTTGTTACTAATATATACTTAGTTCCTTCCTGCTAAAGCAAAAAGTTACAATTCATTACTTGTTACTAATGATTCTTCTTTGCCACAGTTTGTGAGCCTGGAGCGTCGTTCAATGTTGATTGCAATACATGCAAGTGTAACGGTGATGGAACTGATGCCAGCTGCTCAACTAATATCTGTAAACCGAAGAGTAAGTAAATTTAAATTTTTTGACACTAACTTTTGAAATATTTTAAATTTTGATGTTAATATTTATAAAAGAAAAGATTCAAAAACTCTATAACGTATAACTAAAATAAAAAGAAACTTGATATACATAATTTTTAAACTTCACAGTTTGTGAGCCTGGATCAACATTGAAGGTTGACTGTAACACATGCACTTGCAGCGGCGATGGAACCGAACTCAACTGCACTAAGAACATCTGCAAACCTAAAGGTAATATTAGACTCTGATTTGTATTCCTCGATTAATTATTTACATTACAAAGATTATTAGTACCATCTAGGAAAGTGTTCATTTTATTCATGAAATGTTTTTGATGCAGTGTGCGTTTCTGGTTCGGTTGTACAAGTAGACTGTAATTCATGCACTTGCAATGCTGATGGAACGGAACTTCAATGTACAAAGAAAGTTTGCAAACCAAAAGGTGAGTTTTTAAAAATATTTAACAATCTTTAAAAAATGGCAGTGTTTGTTATTAATTTTTGATAAAAAAATTTGAGAATAATAGGAAAGACATAAATTTAAAAAATTCTTGTTACTGGAGAAATTGAGCGGATGTTGACATACCTGCTTTTCTCATGTTTGACAGAAAAGGGTTAAGAAATAACTAAATAGTTATTCCGAATTATTAATTTTTAAACGGTCAACGGTGAAACGTCCTTAAATAGTGTCATTGTGTCATAAAATTTTGAATTAAGTGCTATATAGTGTTCCAAATACCGAATGAACATGTTATAATTACACAATTTTAGAAACCCTTTTTCGACACAAATATATAAAATATCAATTTTTAAATCTATTTTAGATACTGAATATTAAACTTTTAGTTGCATAGAATATAAGTTATCTTACCGATGTACCAACTTATTATAGAGCATACATGATAAGTCTCAACTTCAATAACGCTTATGTATTTTTGCAGTTTGTGAACCAGGAGCAACATTAAAGGTGGACTGCAATACATGTACCTGCAGTGGTGATGGAACGGAACTTACGTGCACGAAGAACATCTGTAAACCCAAAAGTTAGTACTATCTTCAATTGATATCTTATTATGCTTTGACTGCGTAATAATTTAGAGTGAAAAATTATTTTACTGCTCAAAAACAAATTAAAAATGTTCAATCTTCCATAAAAAATCAAACTATTAGAAGTCTATGCATGACATTTAAATTATTTTTTATATTTCATTTCCTACATTCTAATAAATATATTATTTAGGCAACTTGCATACTTGAATCGCAAGCTAATATTGCAATAATAATATACTAACATTCTCTTTAAACATAGTTTGTACGGCTGGAGCAGTAACGCAAGTCGACTGTAACACGTGTACCTGTAGCGGAGATGGAACGGAATTAACATGTACTAAAAACACATGCAGACCGAAATGTAAGTTTTATTGTCAAATTTAATTCACCTTTTTAAAATATATTAATACTTACCGCTTTCCTTCGGTGCATAAAGTGTTGCATACACTGCGGCGCTAGTTGCATGTATCCGAAGTGAAGCGTATTTCAAAATGCCTTTTAATTTTATGTTCTTATTTAAACGATAAAATATTCTTCTTTTAGTATGCGAACCTGGAGCAGTAATTAAGAATGATTGCAATACATGCCAATGCAGCGGTGATGGAACCGGATTAACGTGTACCAACAAAGTTTGTCCTCCCAAAAGTAAGTTTTACGTCGAATTTCTTTGTACTGAGGATGAAAAACCTCAAAATATATTTCAATATCTCTTTAAAATGAGTTACAAAAATTATATGTATTACTTACAGTATGTGAACCCGGACAATCATTCTCACGCGACTGCAACACATGTCGCTGCAATGATGATGGAACAGATGCAACTTGCACTACGAAAGACTGCACTCCCAAAGGTAAATTTCCATTACGTTATTAAGCGTGATATATTTTACAAATAGAGTCAGACATGGAGAATATAAACTTTAAAATGTAAATGTAGAATATAAATCAAAAACCAGAACAGAAAATATAATTTTTGTATTTCAAAATGTTTTAAATTTAATATTTTTAATAATTTAGTATGCGAACCTGGAGCACAATTCAAGGTCGATTGTAATACATGTAACTGCAATGGAGATGGAACACAAATTGCATGCAGCACCAATGTGTGCCGTCCGAAAGGTATTTATAACATTATTTTATAAACTTTTAGACTAATTCAATAAAAATAAAATAATTTTTTTCATAAGTGACCTATTACATTGTTCACTTTCGTAACAAGCTTCGAAGTAGATGTATACTTATTATATTATTTTTCATTATAGTCTGTACACCTGGATCAACTGTTAAAGTCGACTGTAATACTTGTACCTGTAACGGAGATGGTACAGATATGACATGTACAACGACCACATGTCGTCCAAAAGGTAGGATTCATATTATACTATAACAAAACAAATTGATTCTTGAGTCAATGTTAATTGCAAAGTTATTATACCTGTATTAATGAATTACTTTTTAGTATGTGTTCCTGGAATGACATTCCAAAATGACTGCAACACTTGTCGCTGTAACGGAGATGGAACTGAAGTACAGTGTACTAACAAAATGTGCAAACCGAAAGGTAATAATTTATTTATACATTGTAATTTTTAAACCTTTCTTCGTCTATGCTTTTACTTATAAACGCTATATGATAATATTTCTCCATATCGATTGCAGTTTGTGAACCTGGAGCATCATTCATGACAGACTGTAATTCCTGCCAATGTAACAGTGACGGAACGGACGCAACCTGTACAACAAAAGATTGCAGACCGAAAAGTAAATTTCAATAGAGCATTTGATAATTATGAAATACATCTCTTGATTGAATGAATTATAATTGATATTTTACTTTAGTATGCGAACCTGGCTCTTCATTCAAGAACAACTGCAACTCTTGCACGTGTAGTAGCGATGGAACTTCAGTATCTTGTAGTACTAAGATATGTCCTCCCAAAGGTAATGTATAATTTAGATAAATTAGACATTAAACAATTTGACGATTTAATGTTCAAAATATTAAACTCTTTTTACAGTTTGCGAACCAGGAGTTACGTTCCAACGTGATTGCAATTCATGCCAATGTAATTCTGAAGGAACAGGATCAACATGTACCACCAAAGTTTGCCTACCGAAAGGTAATGTTATTAATACACATCTACACTTATAACTTATCAATGGTGCATTTTATAGCGTGTACCAAACATGTAATAATCAATGTCGATGTTAATTCTCTTTGTTCTTCAGTATGCCAACCTGGATCATCATTCAAGGTTGAATGTAATAGCTGCGATTGCAATGCTGACGGAACCAAAATCACATGTACCACTAATCCTTGTCAACCTAAAGGTATTGCTATTAGATTTACAAGATTTATGTTTACTTTTTAAAAAACATTAATACTAACAAGTTTTTATTAATAGTATGCCAACCCGGATCATCATTCAAACACGAATGCAATTCATGTAATTGTAACGCAGATGGAACTGATCTCACATGCACCACTAAAGTCTGCTTACCAAAAGGTAAATTTATTTTCTAGAACAAATTCATGAAATGACATTCAGAATAACAAAATAACTGGGAAATATATTTTATATGACGCCCTGATGTATATTATTTGCTTATTGCAGTTTGCGAGCCTGGATCATCATACAGTCTGGATTGTAATTCATGCAAATGTAACAATGAGGGAACTGGCGCCACATGCACAACACAAATCTGCAAACCTAAAAGTACGTTCTATTTTAGCAAAGAATTGCAATTTTAATTATTATTTATATTCGGGAATAAATCAGTGTGGTTTATAATGCATATTAATTATATTTATATTTCAGTATGTTCCCCTGGAGCTGTCATCCAACAAAGTTGCAACAAATGCACATGTAGCGCTGATGGAACTGACTTAACGTGCTCTACTAAAGTATGTCTTCCACAAGGTAATAAATTTATTGTAATTGTTATATTTATTAAAATAAGCATCATAGAATTCTTTTAATACTAAAAAAACATCCAACTGTACTAAAGTCCTCAAAATAAAGTGGAATACAACATATAAACAAACATATCTTTTTCAGTTTGTGAACCGAATTCAATGTACCAACTTGATTGCAACTCATGCCAATGTAACGCAGATGGTACCGGGGCCACGTGTACACACCAAATATGCAAGCCTAGAAGTATGTTTTATTTGAAATACGTATTTTTGTTCTCTATCCATGATATGATTATAAAACTATAATATAATTTTAGTATGTTCACCTGGAGCTGTTGTTCAACGTGACTGTAATTCATGCACTTGTAATGGTGATGGAACCGAACTGACTTGCACGACCAAGGTCTGCCTACCAAAGGGTAAGACCTTAAAAAAATTAACTAACCAATGTCCTACTGTAACAATCACGAAATGATTTGGTATTGACTAATTGTTTTTATAAACAGTTTGTAATCCGGGCTCAAGTTACCAACAAGACTGTAATACATGTCAGTGCAATGCTGATGGAACTGGAGCAACCTGCAGCACAAAGATATGCATACCACAACGTAAGTAAAATAGCTAAGTAAAATATCCCCAATCACCTTGACAATAAATGTGGCTGATTATTCGGGTTCAGTAAAGACAATAGCAGATATTAAATGTTCTTAACAAATAGATATTGAAAACCGATTCCAGGCATAAATATGCTATTTATTATGTGATTTTATGTTTTGTATCGTCCTTGTCTGTAGTGTCATGTTACGTTTTCAGTATTATGTGTTTCTTAATGTTTGTGTTGTGTCGTGTGTGTTTTATGAATACATCAGTCGTGCACCTTTAGTTTTAGATGAATATGATATTTATTTTTTTATTCAGTACCCCTTGTATGCAATCCTGGTTCAACGTTTAAGCGTGATTGCAATACATGTCAATGCAACGAAAAAGGGACATTTGCAAAGTGTACATTAAAGCTGTGCCTCCCAAAGGGTACGTTCTAATAATGTTTCAGTCGTCAGATTCATAAATGCAAATATATTTACCACAGTCTAATGTGGCTCTGTTTCTTGCTGTCATGTAATAAAGCACTGCAATTCATCAAAATAGTCGTTCGAATCATGCCGTAAACTTTTTTTGTAAAATCTCTTATCTAAACTCAATTAATTAGTTAAAAAAAAAGTATATTTTCACTTATGAACTGAATTTTTTCTCAAAATTGCCAACGGATGTTTATAATTTTAATATTCATATTTTGTGATTCAGTATGCGAGCCTGGAACGTCCTTTAAGCGCGATTGCAATACGTGTCAATGCAATGAAGAAGGAACATTTGCTTCTTGTACCTTAAAATTATGCCTACCAAAAGGTGCGTTTTAGTATTATACAAATGTAAAATTAGGAGTCTAAATACTAAAATCTAACGGAACATTTCATATTATCATGAATTTTATATTATTAACATTTTTACTTATAATTGCACTAAATTCCTGGTCATAATTTCATTTATAAATGAAAATATTTTTTAATAACTCTCATTTCTCATTTTCGAACATTCATGTATTTTAGGCAACAACTGAAATACGTTGTTACTCAACTAATTATTAGGAATATAACACGTCTTTATTTTGTGATTTAGTATGTGAGCCCGGCACAACATTTATGCGTGATTGCAATACGTGCCGTTGCAACGATGACGGAACGTTTGCATTATGTACCTTAAACATATGTTCGATACCCCAAAAAGGTATGTTTTCTTGTACTTGGGATTTCAGTGAACCCAATAATCAGCACATATCACCCGAAACCCTACCCTATGTTATTTTAGTATAGAGCTTACGCCAGTGTTTTTGCTTGCCTTTGCTAGTAATATAATAACGTAATATTAATACACATTTTTAATATATTTCAGTGTGTCTTCCTGGATTAACGTTTACGAGGGACTGCAATACATGCAAGTGCAATAATTATGGAACTGGAGCGGAATGCACCAACAAGAAATGCGACGAAGGTAAACGGCTTAAATATTTAACGCTAACTGGAAAAACTAAAACTTATGATTATTGTCTAATGCATTCATTAATTTTTAGATGACCGTTGTGTATTTGGAATTATCGTCCATCGTGACTGCAACACCTGTCTTTGTGGACTTAATGGAAGACTGTCATGTACCAAATTCAAATGTCCATCATTAGGAGGTGGGCTTGGTATTCCTGGACTTGGAGGCAGCATTGGTGGAGGTGGAAGTACTGGAGGTAGCACCGGAGGAAGTGGAACCATCGGAGGTGGAATCAGCGGGGGCGGAAGTACTGGAGGTTCAACAGGCGGTAGCACCGGAGGAAGTGGAACTATCGGAGGTGGAATTAGCGGAAGTGGAAATATTCACGTAGGAGGTGATATCGACGTGAACGCTGGTGGTGATGTTAATCTGAATCAACGTAAGAGCAACACATTTTCCAAAATCCAAATTTTTATCTTGCCTAATCAAAGCTCAACATAACCTTACTTTTCTTTTGATTTAATACTATTCTTCATGGTTGCAGCAAGTAAGACCTGCCTACCAGGAACCAAATTTACACAGGGTTGCAACATGTGTACATGCGCTGCTGATGGAAAATCCGCTTCGTGCACAATAAATGACTGTAACACTGGAGCTTTAAGCGGTAGTAAGTATATTGTGATCGACACAAAAAATGTATCCTACTGAGAGAAGTATCTATAATCCGGCATTACAATTTTTTTTTTTAATTCTTTTTTTTCGTTAAATATAATTGTTAGAAGACAGGAATATTTCTGTTAGAATTTTTAAGATTAGGTTAAGTTGGCCGTCGTCTTCTTCAGCACATTGTCCCATTGTCAGCTAACATACAAAATAAATGAACCTGTAGAAGACATATGCTAGACTCAATCAATAACATTTCTTTTAACCATGAATAAACATATTTTATAGATGAGTATTTTATTCACTAATAAACAGAAATTACATTAGCTATAATATTTCTTTTAAGAGTTATAAGAAACCGTATTGAAAGATAAGGTATTGTCTCTCAGTGTACGAAAAATGAAAAATAATTAACAAAATTTTTCTTTGAATTGCAGGCGGTAATACTTCGTGTACCCCAGGCACTAAATTCAAACGTGACTGCAACATATGTCTTTGCGGTTTGAATGGAATAACAGCACATTGTACATTATTCATCTGCAATGCATCCATCAACATACACTTAAATGATAAGTAATAATCATCGTGATTGGAAATCAAGTATGCCGTAGAAGAATAATTGAATTACCGAGAATGTACTATACAAAACCATCATTAACTTTGTAGCATAAGTCTTTGTGAATCTGATATTTATACGTTTAATGCATGTTTATCTCAATGTTGATCGGCGTTCATTATATAATGAACGCCAGAGGATATAATTTTATACAAATGTCATGTCTTATAAAGCATGTGAAATGCAATTACAAGCACACTTTGTTTGCGTTTATTGTATTAATTACATAATAGTACGATATACACAGCTAGAACAACACTATACAATAATACTAGTTTTAATCTTCGAAATTAGCACAAAACTTATTTGATTTCTTTTAGCTCATGATTTGATGAATATTTTAAAGCAATGTCTTCAAATATATTCAAATTGTAAATGTTTCTAGCAAATTATCTCTATGAGTGAAGGCACAAGAGTACTATAAAATCCAAGTGCCAATTGTTATGTGCATTACTGAAATCTTCTTATAAGCGTAAAGATTGATTAACGATTGTAGCAATCTACCTGTAATGTATATTAAAGAAGCGGAATATTTAGTTATAATGCCGTACATTAGCAATAATAAATAAAGTTATTTTTCGTTACTTAAATGAAGCGTTTTCATCATTGAAAAATCTCCAGGTGCAGGATGAGGGTGATACACAGTTCATCGCAAAAACATCACAAAAAATATTAATATATTTACAATTATTGCAGAATTATTCTATCAAAATGAAACTATCAAATGTAATGTTTTAGTAACTATCAAACGATATAAGCCACATCATTTCATTTTTACTGAATAAAATATGAAAACATACGACAAAAATATTATTTTTATTTGATAAAAATTAGATACGTCAAAATTAATACCACGTTAATTTCACAAATATGAAAGAATTTCTTGATGCTTGCAATTACCAGATAACATCAATTACTAAATTCAATTTAGTCGAAATAGAACATTTATTCTTTGAAGTTTAAAGATTATTAATGTTTATAACTAAACCAATAGTTTATTTCCGATTATCACTAAAAAAAATGTGGTCCTGATGCTAAAGATAAAAAGATGGTTCCTAATTTCTTATCAACTTTTTTTCATCCATCCACATATGCATTTTGAAATTTCTCTAGGGATTATGTTATCTAAGTTAATATAATTGAGAGAATAAAACCTATGCTATCAACAACAATATATTAGCAATTCTAAAAATGCATCATACGAATGCACGACTAATACTATACCGTAACTTTTTGACATTCTTAAGATTCTTTTAAAATTTTGGAAATTGTTATAAAAAATCTTTATTTAAAAAATTATTATAAAATTTATATCTTAATTGTTTTCCCAATTCCATTACCATTTTTTCGTAGTAAATTATAGCACATATCCTATTTATAATTATATATTTAGATACTCGATTAAGAAGGCCAGCATCCTTGTCTGAAATATATTTTTAATGCGTACAGTATAGGGTGTTAAAAAAAATAAAAATTGTTGGGTTAGAGTGGGAATCGAAAGAAAAATATTTTGCCTCTTGCGAAAAGTCGATGAAATCGAAAGTTTTGTATCTAATTAACATGGGAAAATTTTAGTATTCGGTTCTGATTTTTTATCTCTCTAATTACGCGGCGAAAAGAATAGAGATCATACTAAATCCAATGTTGACTAAATTAAAAAAAATCTTGAATTCTTTTGATTTGTTCTGCAGCGTCGTCGAAAGCGATTCCGTAAACCCTTTTAACGCGCAGATGTAAAATATTTGTACTTACGCCACTTTAAAATAGAAACGGGAAAAAGGAAAAGTACAATGCATATGCTTAACTATCAGAAATACGTTTCTTATTCCTCTTGTACAGTAGCGATACAGTAGCAAAAAAAATGGAAAAAAGCAGCTTTGAAAATCGGACTTTTTTGTGTATTTTGCACAAATCAACGTATCGAATGACATGCTTTGCAATTTCGACCACGCCATTCGCAATAGTAGCCCCAAAAACAGTCGGAAATGGACCATTTAAAACTTTTGTACTTTTTTTCTTGTCAATGTAGGGTGAAACTCGTAGAAAATCGGCACATGTTAAAAAGGTAAATTACCGAATTTTTCTAGACTTCAACGATACTACAGAATAAATTTTAAAAATTGAGGTTTATTCATAAAATAGTCTCTATTTTTTCGCCCCGCATTTAGAGAGATAAAAAATCAAAACTCAAACATCAATTTTTTCCAGAGCTTTGCTTGACCTCCAAATCGAGTTTAATCGATTTTTACCAATAGACAAAACATTTTCCTATATTTCTTTCGATTCCTCCTATATCCCAAAATTTAAATTTTTTAAGCGCACTTATGTACACCCATGTGCAACGTTACGGAAATATAGATTATAGAAAATGAATAAATACAGGATAATATATAGTTATCCAATATTGATCTTCAAGGTTTGACAAAAATTTCAACATTCGTTATTTTATTTGTTGATGACCAATTGCCTTTAGAAATTACTTTTCTGTAAATGTTTTCTGTTTCTTAAATAGGTTACCTCTCGAGGTTTCGCGAAATTTATTATTACGTACATAATATGTCCAATCCAACGATGTTCGGAGAGTCTAGCCGAATAAATATGTAAAATGTGCCCCAAACAAAACAAATTTTACATCGATGATACGTAAGCACTAGGAAATATTTTTTCTGAAAATTTTAAACCTCTGCCATATTCCGTCAGCAACTGCAAGTCGTGTGATTTTCGTCTTTTGGTTTTTGTGATTAAACAAATCATAAAAAAAAAAATTGAAAAAGTCACAGCTCTTCTTTTTATCACATTGATTGACTCTGATATATATATACTTATATATAATAATATATATGATTATATCGATGGATAGTACGAAGAACCGGACATTTCACAATCAAACGTGAAGCGAAAAACTAGAAATCTCGGCAGTTGCGGCGAAAAACCAAACGCTTTAAAA
Source organism: Trichopria drosophilae (assembly GCA_030407085.1). Taxonomy (NCBI): domain Eukaryota; kingdom Metazoa; phylum Arthropoda; class Insecta; order Hymenoptera; family Diapriidae; genus Trichopria; species Trichopria drosophilae. The sequence goes on along the minus strand of CM059582.1, from coordinate 9,194,055 downwards.
GTTTGTGACGAAAAATTTAGCCATTTCGTGGTGTGTGATGAAGACATTTCAAAAGTGGCTATTATATAATAACTCGATATAATAAATCTTTACTCATCGTCACTCATAACAGATATTTAACATAAAAAATCAACAGTGGAAATTTTACTGAAGACGCTCCCTAAAATTAAGTTTGTACTTCTATAAAACTTTAATATTAGTCGATTTTCTGGTCGATTTCGTATTAGCTTCTTGCTTTATTTCATACTAAATCTCCCTTCCTAATCATGTAAAAGAACCATCTTCATATAAAACGTTGTAATCAACGCTCCTGCTATTTCTTCTAACATTTGATACCTTAAATCCTAACATGTCGCTAGTATTCATCTAAATTAGTAACAATCACTTTCAGTCTATCAATAGCGTTTCTACCATCTTTCCTCTCACTTCATTTATTATTGGTTTGCATATTATGCATTGTTATAACTACTCTTTGGTGATTCGTATATCTCAACTTATGCTGTATATTATCTCGCGCTCATACATTTGTAAATCTTTTCAATTATATGTCAAATTAGTTTTAGCCATAAGGCAACTTGATTCATAGCAACCAAATATTAATTAATAAATAAACACAAATAGAATCAAATGAATTACTGTTGATTCTTACACATGAATTTTTACGCTTCCTGACCTTATTACTTATTGATTTAGTGACCTTTTATTTATTTAATTTCTGAAGAGGGCTACAATCAATAGCCGAAACGTTAAGTTAAACAAAATTATCTATTCATTCCTTACATGTACCCTATAATATACCTTCCAAGTATAACTTTTAATAGCATCTTGTGCAATATATATTTCAATTCCTCAATCTAGCGTAAAAAAAAATAAAGGTTTGAAACGTATGTAGAACAGTGTGATAATGTCATCATAGAAGTGTTTTCTTGAATATTTTTTCATACAAGTAGGATGTACTTTGCAGATGAAAATTTTTTAAGTATGTATGGATTCAGTATAATCCCTCACAGTTCATTAACGTTCCAGTAAGGTTAAAATCACCTTACTTTTTAAGGTTGTAACATTAAATAGAGATTAAGAAACCTTAACGTAACGTTATACCAACCTTACATTAAGATATGAATTATGGGCTAAACTTATTAAGTTGAGGTTATAGGATAATGTTACATTAATATTAAATAATATCCCTGTAACATACATGCAATGTTCCATCTAGATTAACATTTTATAAGTCAATAAATAAATTATTTTATTTATCGTGCGTTTACATCATTACATTTCACAAATTATAAAATTTGTAATGATATATTTTTATTACATATTTAAAAGTTTTAATTACATATATAACAGTTTTAACTGTATTTCATTTACAATATAAAGTTGTAACAGAAAATTAGAGCAAGCATTGTTGTGAAGTTACATATCGGTCTCGCAATAGCTAAGTGTACTCTGTTCTACATTGGAAAAAATATACACTAATATTCACTCCGATCGGTGTAATATGTACTAATTCCAAACTCCTATTCATACCGCGAGTCAAAACATAGCTGCAAGAATCAAAATTTCACCTGGCGGCGTTAAAAGAAATTAAGTTGATTGATTACACAAATAACAACCTTATAAAAAGGTTAATAGGACTTTAATCCGAACAATTCTACAACGTTCAATTTTCCGTGCTCTGCAAGGCTATCAGCGTGTTATATTTACGTTATATTATAAGATTCTTTACAGATAACATTTTCACAACATTATGACAACGGCGGGTCGTTTAAAGGTTTAAGTTTATAACCTCTCCGTAACCTTGTCATAATGCTATGTTCTGTGAGGGATATTTCTCGTTACTTTTGATGCTGTTCCTATTACGAACCTAACAAACCCCGATAGCAGAATAAAAAATAGTTCAGAATGATCTCATAACGTGTTCTTCAAGAGGTCAGATCTGTCAAATTGTGAGGTTTTTCTGAACTTGATATTATTATCTTTTTTCTGATATCATTATGACATCATTATAACCTCAAGCTCAGAAAAAGCTCAGAAAAAGCTCATAATTTGACGCACTGACCTCTTGTAGAACACATTTTGAGATCATTCTGAACTATTTTTTGTTCTACTATCAGCGAAATGGTATTCGGATTTCAACTCAGAGGAGTAGGTGCATTTACATTTATCATTCGAACGACATCTTATTTTAGACGTTTTTTTGAAGTTATAGAGACTTTCACTGTTATCGAAGATTAACGATGAAAATTTCTCCGATTTTCCTTTACTTAGGTTTGATGTTGAATTAAAACCGAGCCTTAGCGGACGTTTATAGTAGTGGATCAAACTACAAAGATTATACGGGCACATGCACTCCAAAAAGGAAGTTTTAAATTAAAGTCGAAGAGGCTTAATTTAAGACGTAACAAAAACAAGATCAATTAGGAAAGAACATACTTATGTCTTATACAGTAGATTAATTTATGACGTAACGATTTTAATACTTTTTTATTACATAGAAATATATAAATTTTACATACAAGATCAGTAAAGAAATTTTCGTATTATATAAACACCTAATTATTGGGTATATTACCTAATTTTTATTACTTCCGTTGCTTTTATAATATCTGATAAGAGTAAGTTGAAGATGGAGTATTTTTCCCCTTGTAAATGACATTATTAGACCCTGCACTCAGTTCTCTGAATATCTAATTATAATATTACAATATCTGATGTAACAAATGTTATATACTTTATTACGTAATTAATATGAAAATTAATTATAAATACTTAACAGCTATATAATATGTTATAAAATATGAGTACTCTGTTATTTGAAATTAGTATACATCTTTTTAATTATTCTTGAGAAATATTCGGGATATATTGATTGACAATTAGTCACGATAAAAGGTCAGGCTAATAATCCGTGTTCTTCCAATCGTAGAAAGTAAATATCTTGTGCGCGTGCTTTATCAGAGCGAATTTGCGCTCTTTAAGTAATTTTAATAAACTTTATTAGAAACGATGCACGTAGCATTAATTTCAAAAACGAAATTAAAATAATGTATTAATATTTTCTGCTCATTATCCGGCATATTCATGTAAAAATGTACATGAATTTTTTGTAATTTCACGAACTATTTTTATAGGGTTGATTCATGCATATCTTGCAGGTAGGTTCCATAGTCCCATTAATGGAATAAAACATCTAGTCGGGTATCATCTTTACACTGAAATCAGTTTAGCAATGACCCCGGGTAACATATGATAAACAGAAGCCTCCTCGAAGTTACAATCCTTTAATCCACTTCCCAGAAACTATAAAACGTCTCGCAACATTACTGAAGTATTCATTTTCCATCAGGATTGGAGTTGAAAAACATTTAATGCACAAGCAGTATTTAAAGAAGGAGTGATTAAGAACACTGCCAGGTTTGCTGCAAGTGCAATAGCCTGAACATCAACAGCCGCAGATTAGTAATCATGCGACTTTTGTGTTTAGTTATATTGTTAACTGGGGTTTTCCCAAGTAAGTATTACAATAAGTACAACTTTTTTTTAATACAAGAAATTACTTTCGATACATCTTCTGCTTTTTATTTCAAGTGAATTATACTTTTTCAAAGGATGCAATTAACACATTTGGGTTTATACCGATACTATCTAGGTCATTACTAATTTCCACAATATATTAGCAGTGGACAATTTAATTTTCAAATACATTCATGATTTATTCTTTAAATGAAGAATTTTTAAAGTATTTATTATTATTCAATATAACATTTTTTTTTATATTTTTGGTAGTTCAACTTTTAGTTACATAGTTCAAAAGACTGTTGGATAATTTTTAGTGACAAAATATATAATAAAATTTATGAAAAATAATTATATGTACAACAATCTTTGTTTACTTTATACTATGCAAAAATGTAGCCAAATTTACAAATCTAAATATCTAAAATACTACCGGAAATTAAGGGTCTCCGATTCGTTAACGTAAAACGTTATTAACAATCTTTCCTTTACCCTTTATTTACAATTTATAGTTTTTCGGCGTCTATAAGTTAAGAAACAATGACTTGTTGGAGTCAACAGATCTGTACTCCAAATAAAAAATTGACTGTTCAATTGTATTAGTTAATACAAATTTTATATCAGCGGTAAATCATTTAGCATTCAAAGCGTTAAACAAATAGTTGGATCATCAAATTTTGACTTTTTCATTTTTTTTACAGACCTCTCGATTCAAGCATCGGAGGAAAAAACTGAGAACCCATCAAAGGAATCAAGCAATGAGAATTCGGAAGAACAAATATGCATTCCAAATGCCAGTTTCAAAAGGTCGTGCAACACATGCATTTGTTCTGCAGATGGAAAAACTGCAGCGTGTACTGCAGTTGCTTGCCCTAAAGGTAATAGTATTTACATAGCGACTAATTATTTTGAAACCATTTTAATAAATATAGTACAATGTCAAAACCGAAGCAAACAAAATAGTATGATTTTAGGTGACTAAATATCATATAATAAATTACTATTTTATTACTATGTTTTTGTAGTTTGTGAACCAGGCGAAACTTTCAAACGTGATTGCAATACCTGCGTCTGCAGTGAAGATGGAACTGTTGCTGCATGTACAATTATGTCCTGCCTCGAAAATGGTAATTGAACATTACATAGAATATTGCACATTATACTTGTTAGTATTAATTTAGTCCTGAATAATTTTCGTGAAATCTTCTTATTCATTGTAATATTAACGCAAATCGCGTTATTTTTATTCGGTCTATACATCTAAACATATTTCTATAATTTACGAATGTAAAACTTAATTTTTTTCATTAGTATGTGAGCCAGGATCAACATTCAAAGATAAATGCAATACATGCAAATGCAGTGACGATGGAATGAACGCAGCATGCACATTATTGAAATGCCCTGAAGGTATGTATTTTTTATATAGTTATACATTCGGAATCCTGTACTAGGTCTGTACAGGACTAATAGTGTATTAGATGTTGAGGTCGTTATTTACAGGAAGAAATATACCGGGACTCTACTGTATAATAGATATTACTTATTAGTATTTCTCAAGTAATATATATGGAGTATTTTAATAAAATGTAATAAGATTAGTATAGTTGAGAAAATCTTTTTGGTCAAGAAACAGAACGTCTATTCCTGACGTGAAACGTTACAAATTAATAAATATTACTAGTCGATATTTCATATAATAAAGGCTACCAAGAACGTGCATATATAAAACTATAATCCGATTTCTGTAGCTGCAATCTAACTAAATATATCTTGAGATGTTGTGTAAAAGATAATTTATTTGGCAAATAAAAACAATAAATCGCTGATATGTAATGTGTATTTATGACAGTAACATGCATGTTTTACGTATTTTTCTTATACATTATAGATAACGAAGAAGCAGAAGACGGCGATTCAGACATTCAAATCTGCGAACCTAATTCCAATTTTATGGATAAATGCAATTCATGCAGATGTTCAGAAGATGGTACTAAAAAGGCATGCACGGAGATGGCTTGCCCAGGTACTTTTAAATTTATACTAATGATATATCTTTAGAAAACTATTCCATACTTAATTAATTCCATACTAAAAATATGTGTTTTAAAAATGTCTTCAAAATCTATTTCATTGTATTTTAGAGGATCTCCCAAACACTCCAAAGGAAAACATTTGCGAACCAAACTCTGAATTCATGGACAAATGCAATGCTTGTCGTTGTTCCCCTGATGGTACTGAAAAAGCATGTACCAAAATGGCATGCCCAAAAAGTAAGAACATTTTTTTATGTTCATATTAAATAATAGAATTCTTAATAGTTTATTCATTACTTTTACTAGTTTTGTAATATAAGAAAAGTGCTCCATATTAATGTTGTGGTGTACTACTGAAAAAAATGAGAAATAAAAGACACAACAATACTGCAAAATTTTTGTTTAAACTTCTAAAACTTGATCGTTGATTAAAACTTATCTTTAATTTCAGTATGCGAACCCGGACAAAGCTTTAAACAGGACTGTAATACGTGCATGTGCGATAAAGATGGATTAGGCGCAGCTTGTACGAAAATGGCTTGTCCAAAAAAAGGTATATTTATTGCACAACTAATACATAGTAGAACCATTAAGATAATATTTCTGGCATGAACAAAATGGCAGGACTCTAAGAGTACTTATGTATTTTTGGTGCACGGATACTAAAATATTTTAAAAGTGTAACATTGGTGTATTTCCGTAGAAAAAGTTTGCGAGCCAGGATCAACATTTAAACGCGATTGCAATACATGTAGTTGCAATGACGATGGAACTGCAGCTGCCTGCACGTTAATGTTATGTCCACCAAAAGGTAATAACATAGATTCAAATGAAACTTTTATATACTTAACAAATTGGAGACCTTAATAAATAGAAAATTAAGTTTAACAAAATTAAACAAAATAAATAACGGAATTGTAAATATTATATCTGATAATAATTACAAAATGATAAAATACGTTGTAATAACACGTTTTATGCATTATTCAGTGCGGGAATGTGAACCAGGAACTACTTTTAAACGCGACTGCAATACTTGCCTATGTAACGACGAAGGAACTGCTGCTGCATGCACATTGATGCTGTGTCCACCAAAAGAAACAAGTAACATAAATAATTATTTTGTCTATTACTTCATTTACAGTGGAAATATTGTTTATAAATGCAATCAAAAATTCTCTGAAAACCTCAACATATTGCCTAAATTAAATGATTTTTTAAATAATGTGCAAACATTTCTTCAACATTTTTTTAACGCAAAACCTCAATACAGCTAAACTGTCGTTTTTTTACACAATAATAATGAAAAGAATATGTCTTGCATTTTTTTATTTCTACTCCAACAGAAACTACAGATGACATGATCTAACAAAAACTTTCGTATCAAATTTAAATTTAATTTTGTGTATTTTTCTCATATCAATAAATAACTAGCTGAAAAATCAAAGCAACTAAATAAACATAAACTTTTTTAAAAACAGATGAACCTCGGAGACCACCAAAAAAACAAATATGCAAACCGAATACAACATTCAAAGACAAATGCAACACTTGCCGATGTTCATTCGATGGCCAAATAATGGCATGTACTAAGAAAGCATGTCCAGGTATAAAATGATTGAATATATCATAATAAGAACAAATATATTTTTCGAATATAAATAAAAACTTATAATACTATATATAATACAATGTATACTTATAGTAAATATATATTCCTTTTCAGTGTGCGAACCCAGAAAATTGTATAGACCCGATAAATGCAGCGTTTGCTTATGCAACAGCGATGGGTCCAGCTCACTTTGTGTGGTGACCTGCAAACCAAAAGGTATTTAAAAGTTATTCGTATTTACTGTCAACGCAATCTAAAAAATATCATTTCACATACAAACTGTATTCATTCTATTATAACCTAGATTTAAGAAAAAAAAATATTCAATATGCATAATGGGCTTTTTATCATGACTGCTATCAAAATATTAATATACCATACTCTTACTTAGTTAGTACACAGATAGAATTTCCAGCAAAATATAAAAATGTGAGTAATAAAATATTGCGATTTTCAGTATGCGAACCTGGTAAAATTGTCAAAAAGGATTGTAATTACTGCCGATGTAATCGCGATGGTTCTGAGCTCTCTTGTACAAAAATGGCATGTCCACCAAAATGTAAGCATTCAATAATTTGCAAATTTATACAAAAATAAGTATATTTCATACACATAAATATCATAAAGACAATAGATGCAGATGATCTTAGCATATATATTAAAATATAATTCTCCATAAGGAGTTGCAAAACTTTACGAATAACTTATAAATATAAAAAAAATGGAGGGAGAAGTGTGCATCAGTGTTCTAGAAAATCGACTTTATGACATTGAAAATAGTTAATGAGGTACTGATGAATTTTAATTATATCACGATTCATTTCAGCACGAAGAAAATGCGAACCTGGTCAAGTTTTTAGAAAAGGATGTGGCATATGTTTATGCAATGCAGATAGGAGCACTAGATGTATTTGGATAATGTGCCCTCCGCGGATTCGTGACATCATAAATAACTGGGGAATGTCCGATATTGAGGATAAAATATCAGACATCATTGACGAAATACCAGATTTTGTCAATAATTTTCCGATACCATCAGGAATAAATATGTTCCCATTTCCATGATATGTTAATGTAGTTTAAACATTAATAGTGATATACGATTTAGTTTTTCTGTAATTTCATATGTAGCATAAATCAAATAAATATAATACTTTTTAGTAATATAATTAGCAGAAAATAAAAGTAATAACTATTTTATTTGAAAAATGTGTGTCTTGAATAAAGAATCTTGCAGCTTTCATAAGCAATTAGAAACTAATGTTTGCATAGGGTCACTCGTGGAAATTTCGAACGAGTGGGTACGGATCGAAAAACCGATAAATCAAAAAGCCGACAGTCAACAAGCCGAAACATAAAAAAAGACACATCGACAAGCGGAGAGTCATTTTTTGAAGTGTCGGTTTTTTGACTGTCGGTATTTCGATTGTCGGTTTTTCTACCTGTCGGCTTTTTGATTTGTCGGTTTTTCGACCCGCACCCAACGGGGTGACAATTCTACTGTTCCCTAATACTTTCTCGTTCACTAACCATTTTCTGTCAAAGTTTAAGACGATGTCGTTCACACCGACTAGATACGGTGATGTTTCGCCAGACTGACCTTTTTTATCACCGTCGGCGACTGAAATTTTTTGTTTGCCAATTACGATTTTTTGGCGAATTATCTCTAGAATTATCTATATAATAAATAAATATGCAAATAAAAATGTGCACGAAAAAAACAGGATTGGACGCACCGCCAAAATAAGCATTGGAATTAAGGTATTGATAGGTCGACCATTGCTATTGAAAAGAGAACTTTGCATATGGAAACCCTTTCAACAGACATGGTCCAAGAAACCACAGATATGGAAGGGAATAATTATCAATAAAATATAGTCAAGACAACCACATCTTAGGCTGTAACAAGCGTAGTGTTTGTTTTATGCATATATACATAAATCGTATTCCGTTAAGTATTATTAAAAAATATAATTCATCTTCAAATGTCTACAAAATGAAAATCATCCGAAAACTTTCAGCGAGAAAGTTGTTCATTAAGGTATGAACAAATTTTCTGTAAAGTTTCATTTCCATTATATTAATAGTTTTAAAATTAATGAATGTTTAAAATAGGCAGCGGCCGACGGTCAGCGTGTCATGTGAAGGCCACAACCAACTTTAAACATTCATTAGTTTTAAACTATTAATGGAATGGAGATGAAACTTTTCAGAAAATTGATTCATACCTTAGTAAACAACTTTCTCGCTGACAGTTTTCGGATGCTTGAAATTCGCTCGATAAACGAAGCGCCTGAATGTATAAAAACACAAATTTCGCAGTTCTGCATTAAAAAATTAATACATTTCTGTATTTATTAAGATATATCTTTTTTTCTTTCTGCACTAGATCTTGGAAACTGTAATGAACAATTTCATTTTTTATTCGTTTCAAAATTCTCAAAATTGACGGAGTTATAGCGAGTTGAAATAGAAAGTATTTGCGAACGCGCCACGCAGTAACCAGTGCTGCGTAGGACAGGACTCACAATCAGTCGTGTTCCTTTCCGTGTACAGCACCTTTCGCAGATGACACTGCTATACTCGCATGTTATAGAACCCCACACTGAAAGAATTTGTTAGTAAGTTCTGCCGAAAACTCAAGTAAAATTTGCCGAAGAAGTTAAATAACCACCATTATGTAACAATTTCATAGTCACTTCGGTAATATTTACTCAACAGAATCTAGAAAATCTACTTAATGACTTGAGTAACAACTTTTCTGTAGATTTTACTTAATAACTTCGGCAAATATTGCCGAACCAGAGAGCTATATCACATTACTGCATCGAAACATACAAGACAGCTGTTTGTCCTATTTTAGCAGATGTCGGTAATTAGGTATATATTTTGTAATTATTAATGAATTATAGGAATTATTCAAAACTAATTGTTCGAGTATTAGTATTTTATCATTGTTTTTATTTGACTGGGTATTAATTCTATATACATCTAATTTTATCTGTTTTAAAACAACATAAATAGTGAAAAATATATAGCGAAATGTTTTTCATGATATGTATCAGGATACGAGTTTATAAAGATTTTCGTTTGTCTATATAATGCACTCAAATATTATATACGTGTTCCTTACTTATGTACATTTGTTTTCTGATTTTTAGTGAGGAAAATATAAAGCGTTGAATATAACATTCACATAGGCTCACATTTACAATAATATTCATAAGAAAATTGGACAAATGAAAACTATGATTATATGTATATATTTATATATCTGGAAGCAATATGTTAAGATGTTACAGTGGAAACCAGTATGGATATGATTTTTGTTGTCGCAATGGGAACTGTCACTGCGACAACAAAATTCATATCCATTACTCTTATCGAGTGCAACTTTCTTGACATATTGCTTTTAGGTATTTGTCTAATTGTCTCTCTTATGAATATTATTGTAAATGTAAGCCTAATGTGAAAGTTATATCCAACACTTTATATTTTTCTCACTAAAAATCAGAAAACAAATGTACATTTATAAGTAAGGAACGCATAGAATATTTTAGTGCATTATATGGACAAACGAAAATTTTTATTAAACTCGTATCCTCATACATTTCACTACGTATGTTGTATGTATATTGAAAAAAGATAAAATTAGATGTACACAAAAATATGTTTAATACAAATAATCAAACAAACAGAAACTGTCATTTGATATAAGTTAGCCTCAAATCTTTGTTTGAGTTATTAACCAATCAAATAAAAACAATGACAAAGTACTAATACTCGAACAATTAGTTTCAACAATTCATATAATTCATTAATAATTACAAAATATATACCGAATTACCGACATCTGCTAAAACCGGACAAACAGCTGTGTTGTAAGTTTTACTCGAGTTTACTAAATTGCATGTCTCAGCGTCCTGTATTATCGACTGATTGAACGCGGACTCGGCTGAACTATAATTACCTATATTTATATATAATTTCAAACCCAGCTTTTATTATTATATTCTATGTCTATATCTTTATATATTTGCAGTAAAAAATCACTGATTTCATATAAAAAGAATAGTCAAGTAATTATTACTTAGTTTTTCAACAATATCTACTTATTAGAATTTCAGGAACTATTACATAAGTAGTTAAGTAATATGTACTGAATAAGTTCAGCAAATTTTACTTAGTTTTCAGTTCGGCAGATTTTACTTGACCAACTTAGGTAAAATCTATTAACGATTTCTTTCAGTGCAGCCACCGCATCAGAAAGATTGCAGAAAGGTCTAAATAAACTTCAACCCGGGCTCAAAACATGGAGGATCAAAGTCAACGAATCGAAATCCACACACGTCACATTCACAACAAGAAATGAGAATTGTCCAACGGGATCTTTAAATAGCAAAACATTGCCTCTAATGAATGACGTCAAATACCTAGGAATTCATCTGTATCGTTGTTTGACTTGAAGAACACATATTTATTTATTTATTTATTTATTTATTTATTTCTCTACGGACCAAAATGGTCCTTTACAAAATACTACGCGCAATATATAATAATAATAATTGTATAATAATGAACCATATACAGGGTCGATGAATATAACAATAAAACGCAGATAAAATATAAATTACATATATACAATTACACATAATAGGATACCGTACTAGCCGATATACATCTTTTAAAAGTATAAAAACTTGCACACGAGCGCATGTCAATGTTCAGACTATTCCAAGCACGTTTAAGGCGAGGAATCGGAAAATAAAATGAATAGTTGTTCATACACGTGGTCTCGCATAGCGTTCTTTGGTTCCGAACAGAATACGGATTGTCCCTGCGCGGAAATAATGCGGACAATTTTGAGTTTGGCAAGGTATTTAAAATACGGAAAACTATTAATAAGTCATAATATTTATGAGTCGAATGAACAGTCGGAAATTTAAATTTTGATGAAATATAATTGAAGTTGTGCTCAAAACGTGACATTGGTTGATCGGACTTAGAAGCAAGATATCTTAGAGCTCTTCGCTGAACACTCTCTAACAAATCAATATCGGCTACTGTATAAGGAGACCAGATAGGAGAGGCATACAGCAAATGTGGTAATACTAATGTTCGTATGATGTACGCGATCGACCAAGGGTCTCTAAAATCTCTTGTGACTCGTTGCACAAAGCCGAGCATCCTTGATGCCTTCGCATGCACATGTATTAAATGTTTTTTAAATGAAAAGTTATCACACATTATAACACCCAGGTCCGATTGTTCGACGACTCGTGAAATTGGAAGCCCCAACAACTTGTACATAAATTCGAACTTATCAGGTCGCCGAGAAAAAGACATTATTTTACACTTCGAGATATTCAGATTTAGTCCATTTTGCGCTGACCACCGTCCAATTGAATCTAGATCTCTTTGGAGCTTCGAGACATCCATGGGTGAACGAATCTGCATGTATAGCTTTATATCGTCCGCATACAATAAAATGTTTGAATAGTCTACGAATTCTATAATGTCATTAATAAAAATATTGAAAAGAATTGGCCCCAGATGTGACCCCTGCGGAACTCCCGAGGAAGCAACGCAAGGCTTCGATCTGCAGTTTTTATATCTTACACGCTGAGTTCGACCATTTAAGTACGAATCCATCCATCTCATGAATGAGCCTGAGAACCCCAAATGATTTAGTTTGCCTAAAAGCACAGCATGATTAATACTGTCGAAAGCCTTCGAAAAATCCAAATAAGCGGTGTCGACTTGATTATTTAACGCGGTTGAATTAGACACAAAATCTGAGAATAAAAGCAAGTTTCTAACCGTGGATTTATTCTTAAAAAAACCATGCTGATTGTCAATAATAACAGACATTAAAACATCGTTCAATTTTGCTGCAATGAGGCAATCAAATAACTTCGGGATACAGCTAATAACCGAGACTGGACGGTAGTTCTCAACATTACTACTATCTCCATTTTTAAAAATCGGTGTTATAAGAGTTTCCTTCCATTTAGAAGGGAAAAACCCAAGATCCAGCGACATATTGAACAAATAGTATAACGGGTTGAGTAACCATTTCACATTGTTTTTAATGAAAATTGATGGTATACCATCAGAGCCAGAGCCACAAGATGGTTTCAAATTATTAATTGCACTTTCCAACTCATCGAGATATTCTAAAGTCACCAATGGACTTAGCAGATGCAGTATGTACAAGTTTTGGACTAAAATTTGAAGCTTTCGAATACACCGAACCGAAGTAATCGCTAAACAAATTTACAATACTGTTGTGGTCCGATACCAATTTATCTCGAAAATGCATATTACTGGGAAAGGTGTTCTTTTTACGAGAGTTATTGACAAAAGACCAAAAAGCACGTACGTTAGATCTTACTTTCTTCTCCAAATCGGTGATATACTCTTTATACTGTAATTTCGAATATTTTATGCACAATGCTCTTAGACGTTTAAATTCTATGAAATCATCAATAATCCTAAAACTTTTCCACTTTCTATGAGCTAATTTTTTATCAAAAATCATATTTTTTAATTCTGAATTATACCATGGTGGAAAATGGCACGAAGTTACGCGCATAATTGGAACATTTTTCGATATTACCCCGTATAACTTTTTATAAAAAGAATCTACGGCACTATTAAGGTCCGGGTCATCTTCAATACATTTCCAGTCCACCATCGACAAATCCCTACCCAGCCCAGCAAGGTTGGCTTTATTAAAATTATATGATATAAAGTTAAACTCAACAGATTGAATTTGATTATGGGATAAATAAAAGTAAGCGTGTTTATGATGAGAATCGGTTGGGACTAAGAAATCAGGGCTATCATGATACACTGTATTAACACATGATGAAAAAAGAACATCTAAAGTATAACCCTTGCTAGGATGGGCCGGGAAATAAGGAGAAAGCTCTAGAAACGAGAACAGGTCACTACAAGTATTAGACGCAGCTTTAATACTCGCAGAGATGTAACCCGTACATTTAAAACCGGGACCGTCACGATTCCAAACAACATTTGGTAGATTAAAGTCTCCGGAAATAACCCATTGGCAATTATTAAATTTTAAAGCAATGTCTTCTATCATATTTGCAAATAAATTATAATCACTCTCCGGAGCCGATGGAGAAAAATATGATGCAGAGACTATCAATCTACCAAATTCAGATGCAATAGATACGCACAAATGTTCCGAGTTCGCAAATAATGCTGACGACAGCAGGCCACAAGATACATATGATTTCACCGCAATCAAGACGCCGCCTCCTCTCTGCTTCGATGATGATGATCTATCAGTGCGATAGACAGAATAACCCAGAAAACCCAGTTCCGAGTCCATAATGTCTTGATGTAACCAAGTTTCAGTCAAGATGATCACATCTGGAGATGGTTGCAAGCCAGATAAGCTGTTTCGAATTTTCGATAACTTCGTTCGAATTCCTCTTGCATTCTGGTAGTAGATTGTGATGTTGCTGAAATTCGAATGCCGTGGTAGCTTTAGCGTACGAGCAGCAAATCTATGCGGATGATCGAGTGCCGATAATTGAAGCGAATTTGATAGTGAGTTACTATTATGTCAGATTTGTCTAAAAAAGGCATCCAATTCTTCGGTCGAATTGATCTGCGTCGTAGCGCCATCTTCAGCACGTAATAAAATTACTGGACCTCGACGTAAGACCTTCAGTCCCTTTTGCTTACTCATATCTTGAGCACGTCTAAAAAGTTTATATCGGTCTTGAGGTAAATATTCATTTAAGAAAATTGTATTTCTCTGTCTTTCAGGGAAAATTGCAGCAGAATCTAGATTTTTAATATTTCGCCGTGCTTCTAACAGCAAATTCCTTTTGCCGCGAGTCATGAAACGCACGAAAATGTTCGGCGGGCGGGATAATTTCGATCTGCGTTTATTATCGGGATTCCCACTTGTCGTTTCAACATTAGATTGTGAAGTGTTAGAATTAGTCGACGGGAGAGGCATGCGACCGGCACGTTCGATTTCAGACGGTTGGAGGGGGACTCCGAGTGACGTAGCGATAGCACACACTGAGTCTACCAAAATCTCGTTGTCAACCTGGGGAACACCACTAATGACAATATCGCATTGGTTCTCGATGAATTCGACCGAAGATAATCGATTGTCAATGACACGATTATGCTCATGCAACCGCCTGTTTTCAGCCTTTAATAAAACAACTTGAGATTTTAAGTCACTAATTGTTTCGTTCTGTTGCTCCAAAGTTTCCAAACGGCGATTCTGTTCGTCAACAATGGCACGAATTTCCATGGAGAAGCTATCAAATTTGTTTTCACATATTTGGACGAAGAGGAAACAATAAGGGTTAAAACTACAAAAAATGGCTTAAGTCAAAACTCACACTCGAAACAAAATACAAAATAATCTTCAAGCATGCATGAACATACGGCATACAGATATGGGGCACTACTGCTAGCGATTCTAACATCGAAATCGTCCAAAGATTTCAGTCGAAAACATTAACACTTATAGTAGGTGCTCACTGGTTTGTTCCAAATCATGTGATCCAACATGACCTTCAAATATCATCGGCGAAAGAAGAAATTGACAGTTATAGAAAGAAGTACAGTAATAGGTTAAGTGTTCCGAACAAATTAGCAGTATACATAAATAATTCGTTAGCGACTTAGTATTTAAGAAAGATGTCGACTAATGAGGAGGTATCTACAAGTTACTATGTACATTCGAAAAAAATTACTTATTGTCCCATCAGACAAAAAAAAATCTGAATCCTTGCCAAGGGCCATACTGTATTCTTTTCTAAATGTATAAAATAATAAAACCATTAAAAATAACAAATTTACAAAATAAATAATAAAACCATTGAAAAATAAAGAATTTACTTTTGCGTATAAACATTTCTATTCTCCTTTAATACACTAATAACGCCTACGGAATGATAATAAAACATCCAGTGAAGAGTGGATCTATTCAACGTAGATCTTGGACAAATGTACAAGATAGAATCCTTATTATTTTATTAATTATTTTTTAAATTAAAAACATTAATCCTTATTATCCTTTAATTACTTATTTTTTTAAAACATGTATGTAATGCATTACGCACACATACATATATATATGAAAAATTCCTATACCAATATTAATTAAAGAATTACAAACATGTATCTTATGTATTATAGAAATAGTTATTTAGTAAGGAAAATCCAAACACGATACTATATGCTTTTAGATAATAACAAGATTTTCTTAGTTAATAAACTAAATATTTCCATTTGAATTAAGGACTTATTGATTAGAAGATCAGACGAATGATACTGATCAGTACCAAATTAATGTATAAGGAGTGTGCATAAAATCCCGTGCATGAATTAATAGTGATTTTTCCTAACGCAGCATATAAGGCGTATAATATATCGTAAAAATACAAAGTCAACATTAAGTATCTTTATAGCTCACACACAAACTCTTACGCATTTTAGTATATTTGAATTAGCTGGATACATATTTTTACAAAAAGTCTGACATAACACGGCAAACAGTGAATACAGCAAATACGGATATGTATATACTGGTTATCCATCATATTACAGATTTAGTAATTATATACAATTATGTAATGCGACATGCTGCAAATTCATGCAAATGTTTAATCATATCATTACTAAATTAAAGTAAAATCCACCAATTTCTAAGCTTTCCTATATCTACTCTTGTTTTCTAACACAAAATTATAGGTATACACGGAAAAAATGGATCGTTGTGTCAGGTATTGTCGTACAAGCCGTACTTACTTTCGTACTTGTATATGAGCTAATTGTGTAGTTGGTTGGGCCAATCATTAGTAGTAAACTCTGTAGATGATTTGCCTACTAAAGAAATAGTAACTCCAACAATTTTTCAAGCGTATTTTTTTGTTTCAATTGACTAAATGCGGTTCCATCAATGCTATAATTCATTTGGAAGAACTAATATGCAGCTGACTTGACGAAATACGTTGTTGTCTGTTAGTAGACAAATATGAGTAATTCAAATAAATTTTAGTTGAATTAGCGAAATGAGATTCAGGAAAAATCATCATTCATTTGGAAGAAGTAATATGCAGCTGAATTCACGAAATATGATAACCGGCAACCACATATGTAGTCAATGTTACTAGATATTTTTTTCATTTTCTAGGTTCTGCAAAACCTTTACGAATGTATCGTTTTCATTAAATACTTCATGTGTAGTTTTTAATTTTCATACATTTAATAACAATTACACAGGCCGACAACCAAATTTTTGTTTTCTGTGCTGGATTCCAGATAATACAATTCCGATGTATTTTGAGCTACTAAATTCGATTCTGAAATAAAAAATGGTAGTCGCTGTGTAAATTCTAGACATAACCTCAAAAGTGATAAAAAATTAGATTTTATTAGCGATATAAGCGTTAAAAATGTATATTATGGGTTGTTTTGGATAAAGACCCAGCATTAATTGTATTTCGACTCGTTGAACAGGTATCTGCAGTAAAGAATAGTGATCTCTTGGCAAATTTAATAATTTAACCTCAACAAAATCATACAAATCTTTTGTACAACGATATAGTCTTAACAGAGAAAGAATGTAACTTTTCTTAAGTTCAGACAATATTAATCTCATCTCTTCTGATCCAGTGAATCTGCAATAGCAAACGGAGATTGCTGGGTGAATTTCAGACGTAACCTCAAAAAATCTTTTAAAAAATAAGCTTTTATAATAAAATATTCACAAAAAGAAAACAGTATGATACATGACCTACATGACAGTATGTTTTATAATCCATTTTTCGGAATTTAAGTTTTTGTGTCTTTTACTACTGGTGCTTATATTATATTAACTAATGTGTTCTCAAAATGAGGAAAGTCATAGTCTTTATTTTCGGTGCAGAATATCCCAATAAAAAATTATTTTTCGCAATTTTTTGAGGTTATGTCTGCAACTTGCGAAGCGACGCCCATTTTTTTAATGCAGATTAATATTCAACGGATCAAAAAAGATGAAAAAGATGTATTCTCACTTATTAACCTATATCTTTATAAAACAAGTGTTTTTTACGCTTTTTTGGAATTATTGATGAAGTTCTTCGAGCGGGCAGAATTCTTGACTTCAGATTCGTATTCAGCGGGTAAAGAATAATTCGGAATTTATTCAAAACAAGTCATGTTGCACATTTTAAAAGGCTATATCGTTCTAAAAGCTAATTTTATATGAATTTTTGAATTACCTTATCAGAACCAAAATTTTGAAAAATTATTCAGGTATTTTTAATTTACGTTTTTTAACGTAAATTCCTGCCTTACGAGTGAACTACTTAAGAACGCCTTTTATAGGCAACGTAGAAAGTGACTTAATTAAATAATAATGGCAGTAAACATATAAAAAAATATATCAGTAAGCGACTATTCTATATATAGTTGTAAAACTTTTAAGAATGCATGAAATGTTTATCGTTAAACACATGACATGCCTAATCTTAGTATAAAATACAAGAAAGAACATTTAAAAATAAACATAAAATATTGAATGAAAACAATTCCTTTGTAAAGGATTGGTAGAGAGGATTTGTAGAGATTTGTCGACTAAATACAGCTACGTATGTCTTTATCTTAAACCGCATTGAATTCTGTTCAAAATAAAAAAAATCGTTCCTCTACGTTAAAAATTGCTCAAGTTATCGTCAGTTGCACTTTGCACGTAGAAGGTCCCTGAAGTATAAGTGTCTACATGTTTTTCAGGGGCCTTCTTTTTCGACATCTCTTTTTAAAGCTATTTCTCATACAATAAACCTTTTCATCCTATGTTTTTTTTAAAACTCATTACTTTCTCCATAAGTTACAATAATTTTGTGTCAAGTTGAGACCAGTTGACTGGCCAAAGTCGTTAAAATAAAAATTTTTAACTTTAAAACAATGTTTCACCAAGATAATCAACATGTAATTAAAACTAAATATTTTCACGACAGAGACCGTGAAAAAATCGATAAAATGTATTTCTGGCTACCAGTATTAATGAAAAATTATCCAAAAATGGCAATATTGAAAATTCCAAAAATGAAAAAATACTTTAAAAATGGTTTATGGTGGAATAGAAATATATAGTACGAGCTAAAAGTTAATATTTATATACCCGAAATACAATACGTGATGAATATAAACATTAAAAAAGTAGCTCTGTTTATATGGGATGCCCCATATATATATATATATATGTACTTTGCCAGAATATAAGACAAAACTATGATTTATTAATTGCTCACGAACGGCGTTTGTAATCAGTTTAGTTTGTTGTACTGCTTCTCTAAATAGGTACCACTACTATATAGATAGTAAGACTAACTCGACAAAACTAGTAGTTAGGTTACTATTTCAGCTTCGTTTAGTTAAAGACTCGCCATTAGTTATTACATCCAATAAGTTTCTTATAAGTGCCATCCTTACTACTTTTGAACTAAAAAGGACACCTAATAATATTTTTCTGCGTACGAATGGGCGTAAATCGAAAACTGCGGCTCCAATAAAATGAGATATAAATATTTAATATTAAATATATAACTTATATATGATACTATTTAGTAGATTACTCTATTACTTTGTATTGGCGAATACTTCTTTTCTACATAATAATTTATGTTGAGCTACTTCATTCAGTTATGCAGTTTTCACATGTCGAATTTGTCTACAATGCTGGTGTAATTATGTATTTGTATATCTTCGTGAACGTTATATATAGATTATTTCAGTCACTTGACATAACAGAGATATTTATATTCACCAAATATTATTAATAAAGACGTTTTCGCCAGTCAGGCATCCATTATCATAAACATTACAAAAATTAACTTAAAAATCACGTTCACTATTTATTTTATTATATTTTTTCATTATATATATTAATATATAATATCATAATACATTAAGACTAATGAATTTTTTATTTAAAAAATCGATTAATTATACACGCTAGCTCTTGGACTTGAACTAAACGACACTACAAACTATTACATAATCCAAAATTTGCACTACAATAGTCTCAATTAATTCTACATAGTAAACGCTTTTGTGCACCCTACTGTCTTAACGGTAGTTGAAATTTTTTAGAAGTCTATGAACACCCATAATAAGGATTTAACATTTTAACATTTAAACAATTTCAACCGTATATTGTTTGTCTACAAAAATCAACATACAAATAAGCGGAAGCGATAAACAGAGCAACGAATGCATGGAGGATAATTCGAGTATGATAAAGTACAAACAGGCTTAATGGGTCAATGTTTTATTTAGCGGATCATGATATTTACAACATTCCGGAATAAATCCGTGATGCTATTTGAAGTAAAGGTAGTATTTATACCGTGACGACTTCAGAACGAATCATCCGATCGGCAACTGAATTCATTCGAACATCTGAAGCTCCGCAGCCAAAATGCGGGTGTTATATCTATTATTATTAGCCATCGCCGCGGCAAATGGTAAGTTTTATTATTAAACTTAGACCATCGTTTAAGGAAGTTCAAAATTAACGTTTGCCTCATTATGTATGTATTATTTCAGCGAATTTGGGACACATAGGATCTCATTTGCCCGTTCTTAAGGTCTGCATTCCAAACACGAAAATCAAGGTAGGCTGTAACAGCTGCGAATGTGATAGCACTGGAACACAGTTATCGTGTACTAAGAATGATTGCTCCCGAAAAGGTATTTACTTAATCTAATTGGACTTAAAATCCAACGGTGTTCAAAACATCTATTTGAATACTTATGTCTTGTTTTTGTGTGCAGTTTGTGAACCTGGACAAAAATTCCAACAAGGATGTAACACCTGCATTTGTGATGATGACGGAATGAACGCATCTTGTACCTACACTGGTTGTAAGCCTAAAGGTACGGCTAAAAATGATTTCAATAATAATTTAAAACCCGTATAATTTGTGTTTTATGAAAACCGGTTTTGTGAATTCCTGAAAACGTCAGAATAACTATAACACATAAAACACTAATTCTACGCTATATCATGCATAATCGTTTAACATAACAAAAAATTGAAAAACTACTTTTTAAATAGTATGCGAGCCTGGTCAAATGTACAAGAAAGACTGTAACACTTGTACTTGCAACAGCGAAGGATCGGGCTTAACTTGCACAAACATGAACTGTAAACCTAAAAGTAAACATTTTTCTTCCTACTTCCATTAACTTCTAACTCATTTAAGTTTTTGAAAAATTAACTATTGACGTTAATTAAACCTTATTATTATTTTCTTTAGTATGTGAACCAAATGCTTCATACAAACGCGATTGCAACACGTGCAGATGCAACGATGATGGAACTGAACTCACCTGTACAAACATGGATTGTAAACCTAAAGGTAACATTCCATTTTAAAACTTTCTAACCTGAAATACTTTGGCAAGTTTTATTTTGCATTCATATTTCTAGAAGTGTCTATCAAATCAAATTCAATATTTTGTTTTCAAACGCAATTTCAAAAGGCGATATCATTAATGAACAATCTTTAGACCGTGCTAAGCCGGTGATTTAATTTATTTAATATTTATTGAAAAATGTTTTTTGAAATATTGGATGCCAATTTAAAAACGCTATATTCATTTAATTTAGAGATATCATCAAACAAAATAAATTAAATATAAATTTTTTACTCAGTGTGCGAACCTGGTACTACATACAAAAAAGATTGCAACACATGCACGTGCAGTTTTGATGGATCAGAAGTAACATGCACGAATAAAGTCTGCAAACCGATAGGTACTCCATTTTACACTAGTATTATATTTTAGTAGATTAATTTAATATCATTTCATACATTTCTGTCCAATGTTAATTACTTACTCTTCCCTAGTTTCAAATTCCAATATTAAAAAATCAGTAAAATGTTTTCTTAGTATGTTCACCTCGAACAACATTCCTAAAAGACTGCAATACGTGCACTTGCAACGATGACGGAACCGAAATAACTTGCTCTAACATGAACTGTAGACCTAAAGGTACGGTTACCTAAAAATCAGAAGATTTCTTGCAGCTTCATCAATACATTTAAAAAATTATCTATTGGAAAACTCGCTTACAGTAGATTTTGAAATTTAAATCCAGAAAATATATTTACATACATACAATTTGTTTATTTAGTGTGCGAACCTGGCAGTAGCTACAGAAAAGATTGCAACACCTGCACTTGTAACATGGAAGGCACAGAAATAACTTGTACGAACGAAATCTGCAAACCTAAAAGTATGTCATAATTTACTCTCTCAAATTTATTTTATAGATGCATATTATTTTTGGTTACTTAATTTAAACTGCAAATATTGATGTTCCTTATTGCTGTAACATCATTTTTTTGTGTACAGTCTGCCAACCCGGAACAACATTCAAAAAAGAATGCAACACTTGTACATGCAGTGATGATGGAACCGAAGTTACTTGCACAAACATCAACTGTAAACCAAAAGGTAAATGTTATTCTATAATTCAATACTAATCATTTCATTATCATATAACACTTATCTACTATACTTTTTAATATATTAATTGGGAGCTTTAGAAATTTATTCAGAAAAAAAACATGCATTTGCATAAACCTTTTATTTAGTGTGTCAACCGGGTTCTTCGTTTAAACGTGACTGCAACACGTGTACTTGCAATAGTGATGGAACGGAAGTAACATGTAGTGTAATGATATGCAGACCAAAAGGTACTTAGTGTTCAATATTAAACATGATTGCTTTTTTATTTAATTTGAACAAATCTGAAAAATCTGTAGAGTGCAAAGCATAATGCGATTACTTTACTGAATTTAATGCAACATAACAGTAGGATATTATTAAATCCGATTTGGATTTTCTACGCAATATGCTGTACTGCTATCGTCAGTGAATACATAATTTTGCCTTCCATTATTTAAAAAATGTATCCGGTAATTAATGCGACGTATGTTTTTATCCAGTATGCGCACCCAGATCAACGTTCACGCAAGATTGCAATACATGTACTTGTAATGAAGAAGGAACTGAAATAGAATGTACTAAAATAAACTGCAAACCTAAAGGTGTTTATTTTTACCGTTATGAAGATTTTTTTCTATTATTATAATAATTTCAAAACCAATTCATTTCATTTCCTTGTAAAAGCAAGTTATCAGCATCGTCAAATAACGTGATTACTTTATTTTTACACAGTTTGTGTGCCGAATTACTCATACAAAAAAGACTGCAATACATGCACCTGCAATGAAGATGGAACAGAATTAACGTGTACTCAAATGCCCTGCAAACCAAAAAGTGAGTATATAATACTTATTTATTCGCGCTTAATAATGGAATACTTTCTTATTATGAGATGCTTTATTTGGCTGGTACGGTCATGATAATAATAATAGTTAAAACGAGTATTGAAAGTAGCGAAAGTTAGACGGAGTTGTTTAAAGATGTAATATATTGAGAACTTATGTGATTCAGTCTGCGAACCCGGAAAAGTCACGAATGAGGATTGCAATACGTGCCGCTGTAATAATGATGGAACAGAAAAGACTTGCACAAACATCATCTGCAAACCGAAAAGTATGTTTAGCTAAAGATAACCCGTTGAAACCACAATATTTCGTAAACAATAACACTGCCTAGGAACATTTTTCTTTCGCAAATTACGCACATTCGCAATAACATATCTTACGTGAATTTACAAATATTAATCACATAAAGTTCCAAATTCTACCAAAAAAATATCAATCGAATTTTAAATAAACAATATTTTATATAACAATTTTGTAATCAACTAAATTTGCAAGAAAAAAATGGTAAAAGGTTTTCTTCGGAATGTTTTGCAGACTTGGATAATTTAAATTAAACGTGGATTATTTTACAGAAAACAAATTTAACTAAACTCGAATATTTTTCTTTGGTAGTATGTACGCCAGGAACCAACTACAAACAAGACTGTAACACATGTACATGCAATGCCGATGGAACTGAAGTACTGTGCACGAAGAATATTTGCAAACCAAAAGGTAAATAATCTTGATTCAGTTTTTTAGTGAATAAAACTTCCATCTGTATTATTTGTGCAACATTTTACGACATAAACAATTTTTGTGTGTAGTGTGTATTCCGGGATCATCAGTTAAAGTCGACTGTAATACCTGTAGCTGCAGCGAAGATGGAACCGAACTAACCTGCACGAAATTAATTTGCAAACCGAAAGGTAAGTTTAACAAATCAAATACATGAATCATTAATCTAAAACTTTACAAATATAGCACATTCTACATGATTGTCATTATACATCATAGTATTGATGGCCGACAAAAACGTGGTATGGTTCACTGATTAAAAAAAACTTTAAACTTTAGATTTAATTGTGTGAAGTATTCATACAACAGTTATTAGTTTGAACTTTAGTAAAGCATATTTACTTCTTTCTGGTTCTTTGCGCATTACAGTATGTGAACCTGGAAAATTATCCACTCAGGATTGCAACACATGCCAGTGCAATGAAGATGGAACTGAAAAGATCTGCACGAATTTGACGTGTAGACCGAAAAGTGTGTTTTGACATATAATTATCATTTTCATATCTGCTTTAATCATAGAGTTCAATTAAAACACTCGTTAATTTTTAATTTTTGTTAATAGTTTGTACTCCCGGAGCTTCGTACAAACGAGATTGCAACACTTGCACTTGCGTCAACGATGGAACGGAATACCAATGTACTAACGAAAATTGCAAACCAAAAGGTAAATTTTATTCAATTATTTTGTTAATCACTTAATTTTTTGAAAAATTTCATATTTAAAAAGAAAAAATTAAAATTATTACAACGATTGTTATTTACTTTCAGTATGTGCACCTGGATCTTCTTACAAGGAAGACTGTAACACGTGCACTTGCAATCAAGATGGAACTGAATTAACTTGCACCAAAAATGCCTGCAGACCAAAAGGTAATTAATTCATTTAAAAGTAAATCAATGATAAAACACTTTTTTTAAATACTATCATTATGATTCATAATAACGAATTTTCTTGTATAACTTTTCTATTATGGGAAAAAATGATTATAATTCTAGAAAATTATCTAAACTATGGATATTAAAAAATGGACTTAAAGTAATGCCATTTGTTTTTTATTTCTCTAGTTGGATATTGGGGAGCGTAGTAATCATCATTTAACACCACTTATCACCCCAGCTGGAAAACCTAAAGCTATTATTTATTGAATCTAACAAGATCACACGTAATATTACTTTAGTTTAACACATTATACCTGCATTGTTTAAACTAAATTGAAGTAATAAACTTATTTTATACATATACAAAATGTTCAATTACATATTAATACTATTCGTAGTAGATTTAAGCAGCATGTGCCAGTTACGTAGGACGTAAAGTCTTCGGATGCGTAAAACAGACAACTCATCATTTCTACCTCCACTCGTCACTCGTCCTATTTTATTTTTATACCTTAAATAAGTACTTACAATTTAAATGAAATTAATTCTTGTATGGTGTCATTTTATGGTAATATCAGTACAATATTGCTTCATGACATTTAATACTCATTTCGAAATTCATTTACTGATATTATTCTTCTATTTTCCAGTATGCCTTCCCGGAACATCATACAAACAAGATTGCAATAAATGTGTCTGTAACGAAGATGGAACGGAATTGATGTGCACCAAAATCAACTGCCGACCTAAAAGTGAGTTTGCATATTTATTTGCATATTATTCAACCTTTATTACGGTTTCAATTTTTTAAAATATAAAAGAAACAATTCATGTTCATAAAATAAATATATAAATTGATTACAGTCTGTATTCCTGGTACTACATCCAAACAAGATTGTAACACTTGCACATGCAGCGAAGATGGAACCGACTTGAACTGCACAAAGATGACCTGCAGACCCAAAAGTAATTTTTGAAATAACTTTATGCAAATTGCACTTACATTTATAACAACTTATATATTTAACTAATTTTTACCGAATATTTAATGTACATACAACAATTTAAAACACAACAATATTTACCGAATTTTTCTCATTTCAGTTTGTTATCCCGGTACATCATACAAAAAAGAATGTAACACATGCACTTGCAATCCAGATGGAACTGAAGTTGTATGCACCAAAAACTACTGCAAACCAAAAGGTGAGGATTACGTACATTACTTACTCAATATAAATTTGTTTTAAAAAATATTATTCAGATATGTTTCTTAAAACATAAAGTGATTTGTAAACTTGTTCATTTGCAGTATGCGCACCAAACACATCATACAAACAGGACTGTAATACCTGCACATGCAACTATGATGGCACGGAATTAACATGTACTAAAATGTTATGTAAACCAAAGAGTAAGTGTCTAATTCGTTTATTGGTGTAGAAATTAAGAATTCATTTACATATTTATTTTAACATAACATAATTACTTTTTTCACAGTCTGCATCCCTGCGACGTCTTACAAACAAGATTGTAACACATGTACTTGCAACGAAGATGGAACTGAAATTAACTGCACCAAAATACAATGCAAGCCAAAAAGTAAGTTTCTTTAAAAGTTCTTATTACAAAGTAATTGATGCTAAAGAGAAATTAAAATCCTCAAAAGATTTCATTTATGCGACTTTATAGAATTGAAAAAAATTAATGTATTAAGCAATTAACTATTCATGTATATTTATAGTATGCGAACCTGGAAAAATCACCAAAGAAGATTGCAACACTTGCAAATGCAGCGACGACGGAACCGAAAAACAATGTACCAATAATATCTGCAAACCAAAAGGTAAGCGACACTTCTCCATCTGGTTACAATGTTCCTCTACTGTAAAGTACAAAACCCAATGTACTTTAATTTCTAATGCATTTCAAATCAGCTTCTTTAAATAAAACCTCATTCATTAATGCTCACGTTGTTCAATTCAGTTTGCAAACCTGGCTCCGTTCGATTAATGGACTGCAACACGTGCATTTGTAACCAAGAGGGTACAAAGTTATCATGCACCAAGATGATCTGCAAACCCAAAGATGATTTATTTGGATTCGGCATTGATTTCCACCATTCAGCAAAAAACTTTTTCAATAAACTAGGCCACCTTTCCTTATTCTAAATTCATACTAAAATATTTAGATTTCTTGCGTGGTTAATTCAGTGCTAAGATTTAAACATGTTCTTACACAAATCCATTATATATCATGATTTCTAACAAGATTTAGGACTGTTTTATCTAGAATGGCATTTAGATTATAATCTTAAATGCTGAAATTCAGATAGCACAGTCGTCTGTACTCCGTATAGGTTTTCTGCAGTTTTCCTATGCTACTTCACGAATGTGGGTAGGGAAGGATAAAGTCGACTTCAGAAACAAATAATATTAAAATATGCATACAAAAATAAATCATAACCCAGCAGAATTTAAAATTCGTGTTTAATTAATTTTGGATTTGTTTTAAGAGAACAACTTTCTGGAACAACTAAAACCGGTGAAAACTGATAATTTAGTTACTAATTAATTTAAACAACATTTTTACAAGCTATTTTGCAGATAATACTATCACTTTAACAAAGATATTAATTAACTCATATATCATTAGATAACAACGAATCTCGCAATTAACCCGCCAGGATGATATTACTTTTCATTAGAATACATTTAATAATCCAATTATGAAATATTTGCATGTTTCCAATAACATATTTCCGTTTCAGTATGTATCCCCGGAACAGCATATCAACAAGACTGCAATACATGCACATGCAATGACGACGGAACCGAAATTAATTGCACCAAATTAACCTGTAAACCAAAAGGTTAGTCTATATTATTTAGATAATTTTAAATTTATCAAAAACTTATTCGGATTTAATCAACGTGAATTTTTATTTCATAGTCTGCATACCTGGAACAACTTATAAGGAGGACTGTAACACATGCACCTGTAACGAAGATGGAACTGAAGTTAATTGCACACAAATGCCATGCAAGCCCAAAAGTAAGATTTAATTTTTTTTAATTTGTACAAATAAAAAAAATGTATAGAGTATTTGCAACTGGTTACAATGAAATTTTTTTTTTTTTAGTATGTACCCCTGGAACTCAGACCAAAAAGGATTGTAACACCTGCACATGTAATGAAGATGGTACTGAAATGAACTGCACCAACATGCCTTGCAAGCCAAAAAGTAAGTTCAAAGATGTCATTTAAAAATAAAAGACTTTACCGCTGGTCGTTTTATTACTTTTACTTATAAAATATAATGCATACTGGAGATAAAAGTATATTTTTGTACTTCATTTGTCTTTATACGAAGATGTACGAGAAATCTGCTGTCTAATTCGAAAAATGCAGGAAGTTCTGATAAATGTTGCATAACATACTATTATAACGCAATGGTATTGTTAACTCTCATGATTCGAGTTTTACATAATTGTCTAAAATGTATCGCGTAAATCTTATCAGAGTTTCTGCAATCATAACTATCTTATCAGTGTAGTGTGACAAATTTCTCGTCTACGCAGATATTCAGATTATATCTCACGCAACGTTTTTTTCGTTTAAAAGCAAACTTAATTCTGCATACAAGTAAGAACATCAGTAATCCACCAAATTGATTAACGGACCAAACATGCACGAAATTTAGCTCCATACGGCAAAGTACTATATCGTAAAATAAGTCGCGAATAATAGTTAAAAGCTATTCATGATTAGTAGCAAATTAGAAGCATATTGTGACTTGTTAACAATTTTTTTTTTATTCCAGTATGCATACCAGGCACAACATACAAAAAGGACTGCAACACCTGTGCTTGCAGCTACGATGGCACAGAAATTATCTGCACACAGATGACCTGCAAACCAAAAGGTATAATAAATCCCAACAATATTGATTATTTAATTATTTGACCCACAACTTTTTCCAAAACTTCTTCCTGCAATTTTGCACGAGAATTTATGTTTGAAACTTTTCATTAAGAGCGTGAGTAATACGTTTACTCTCATGAATTGTTGCTTGCAAGTTTTGGATAACTATTAATTATAACACGAATGAATGAAGTAATTTATTGAGTTTATAATAATTTCTTTAATGTTTCTTATGTAGTTTGTGAACCTGGTTCTTCATACAAACAAGATTGCAACACATGCAGCTGCAACGAAGATGGAACAGAAGTCACATGTACTAAAATGATCTGCAAACCCAAAGGTATATACTGATCACTATTATATACCACTGACTTATTGAGAATATTTTGCGCGAATACTATTTTTTTTAATTTATTTCAATCCCACATATATTAGCTCATATAGTGTGGGTCAAAAAGTACATGTTAAATTCATAAAAAAATTGAAAATAAACAAATTGTATAAATGATATTATTTCTCATTACAGTATGCAAGCCTGGTGAAACCTACAAACTCGATTGCAACACTTGCACATGCAACTTCGACGGAACCGATGTGATGTGTACTAAGAATTTATGTCCACCCAAAAGTGAGTTCTTTTTGTAATCCAAATATTAAACCAATGTATTCATTCGTAAAACTTTCCATTAATACTTTTGTTTGTAATTTATTAACGATAAAATTGTTTTTCATAGTTTGTCAACCAAGAACAGAATACAAAAAGGATTGTAACACCTGTCGCTGCAACGATGATGGAACGGAAGAAATGTGCACCAAGAACTACTGTCAACCAAAAGGTATATGAATCACTAAATCACTTTTCAAAAACTATACTTTTAATATTCTCAAAATTCCCATTTAACAATTTGATTACTTTTTATCTAGTTTGTCAACCGGGGTCCTCTTATAAACGTGGCTGCAATACATGTACATGCAACTCCGATGGTACCGATGTAATTTGCACGAACATGCCATGTGTAGAAAAAGGTAAACATTTTTTTGATTGTTTTTATTGAATACAGTATTTTTTACTTTTGAACGTTACATACAATTGTAATATTTGTTTTTACAGTATGTGAACCTGGAACATCTATAAGACGAGACTGCAATACTTGCCGTTGTAACGATGATGGTATGGATATGACCTGTACGAACAACATTTGCCCAGCTAAAGGTACGTATCTTATATAAATAAATAGAAGGTTGTGAATCTTAAACAAAGTTACGTATTGTATTAAACATTAGTTGCTCTAAAATCTAACCAAGAATTACTTTTATCTAGTTTGCAAACCAGGAGAAATGACCAGGAGAGATTGTAACACGTGCCAATGTAATGAGGAAGGAACAGCGATGATTTGCACTTCATTAATTTGCCCGCCAAAAGGTACGTATACCAATCTACTGATATTTTAGTAAACTTGAAATTAAAGTGAAAGTTTGATTATATAATACTTTAAGTAATAATATATTATCAAACAATAACAACATCATTTTTATATTTTAGTATGCGAACCTGGTGCAACATTCAAGCGCGATTGTAATACCTGCAACTGCAATGATGACGGAACTGCAATGGCTTGTACCGATCTCGTATGTCCCATGAAAGGTACTAATTTGACATATTTCTGTTTTTTGTTGAGAATTTTGTATTCCAACTGTAGAATAATTCACGTTTTCTGTTACAGTTTGTGAGCCTGGTAAAACGTACAAACGTGATTGCAATACATGTCGATGCAACGATGAAGGTACAAACGAAGAATGTACTAAATTCGCCTGTCCTCCAAGAAGTAAGTTTGCAATACACTAGAGTCTACGTAAGTCTTCTTACTAAGGATGAATAAAAAATGGTCAACTTTTTTTTCCAGTCTGCGAACCCGGTTCATCTATAAAACGTGACTGTAACACCTGCACATGTAACTCTCAAGGAACTGATTTAACCTGCACGAACCTCCCATGTCCAGTTAGAGGTAATATATAAAAATGTTTTTTAAAATAACCTAATCACGCGATTGTTTATTATATTTTTAAATCTGGTTTTCTTAAATTAATTTTGTTACTCCCATTACAGTTTGCGAACCAGGCACGAGCTTCAAGCGTGGCTGTAATACCTGCAAATGTAACGATGACGGAACTAGTTCAACGTGTACTAATAATGTCTGCCCTGCTAAAGGTAATTTTTCGTTACATTGTGATTAAAAATTACTGTCTGATTTTTATAAGCCTAACAAATATTTTTTTCTATGCAGTGTGTGAACCGGGAACTCTCATTAAACGAGGATGTAATACTTGTCGTTGTAACGAAGATGGAATGAGCCAAACATGCACCAACAATGTCTGCCCACCAACAGGTACATACAGTTCATTTAATTTACGTATGATAACGTCCTTATGACAGAAAAATAACAATTTTTTATTATTCCAGTATGCGAACCTCGATCTTCATTCAAACGTGACTGCAACTTGTGCCGCTGTAACGAAGACGGAACGGACGCAACATGTACTAACTTGAAATGCCCAGAGAGAGGTAAAATGAATTCCAATATATTCGAAATGAATTAGATTAGATTTATTAAATGTATTAGTATGGAATAACGTTAATATGTCTTATATTTAGTGTGTGAACCTGGAACCACATTCAAGCGTGATTGCAATACATGTACATGCAACTTCGATGGAACTGGATCTACTTGCACGAAATTCGCTTGCGCTCCCAAAGGTAAATTTTATTTTATCATTAAAGAATATATTTTGTTGACATTCAGCCAACAAAAAGATTTATTTGGGAATAACTCTAATAAAATAATTCTTTGTAATTACAGTATGCGAACCGGATTCAACCATTAAACGAGGCTGCAACACATGCCGATGCAATAGTGATGGAACGGAACTGACTTGCACAAAATTCAGCTGCCCTGTTCAAGGTAACAACAATATAATTATTTATCAGTTACATTAAAAAATCGTTACATTAAAAATTGTTAATACCGCATATGCAATTACTATATGCATGTTTTGTCTGCAGTTTGCGAACCTGGAACCACTTATAAGGAAGATTGTAACACTTGCACATGTAATGAAGATGGCCTCGGGGCAACTTGCACAAAACTAAAGTGTGAAGCTAAAGGTAGGAAACTAGAACGTATTAACTGATTTTTTTTAACTGTTCGATATTTATTACACTTTCTGTTAAATTAAATTCACAGTTATTTACTTTAAATCAAAAAAATTGAGAAGTTGGTTGACACTATTCTTATTTTTCCAGTATGTGAACCCCTCTCTGTATTTAAGCGTGGCTGCAACACTTGCACATGCAACAACGACGGAACTGCGGTCATTTGTACCAAAATTAGGTGCCCTGATCAAATTTGTGAACCTGGATCAACCTTCAAGCGTGATTGTAATACCTGTCGGTGCAACGATGATGGAACTGAAGCCGTTTGCTCAAAACTTGAATGCCCGAAGAGAAGTAAATATATACTTATCTATTTAACATATCTGTATTAATATAGTGTACCGTATATAATTTATGTTTTTTTTTTAACTAGTTTGTGAACCTGGAAGCACATTCAAACGTGACTGTAATACATGCAGGTGTAATGAGGAAGGAACTGGAGCAGAATGTACCCAATTGGCTTGTAAACCAAAAGGTGACTTTTTTTTCTTTAAGTTATTAATTTCAACTTTGACGAAATTTTAAATGTACTAACTGTATGTCAATTTTTGTGCAGTATGTGAACCTCGATCAACTATCAAGCGAGACTGCAACACATGTACCTGTAACGATGATGGAACTGATTTAACATGCACGAATTTAGTATGCGAGATTAAAGGTGAATATTCCAAAATTCATTTTACAAAATTATACTTGACGTTGTTGTGCAAGATTTTAATGTGCACATGTATAACATAGTATAACTTTATCATATTATGTGTTTATTGCAGTTTGCACTCCTGGCGCCACAATTAAACGTGATTGTAATACTTGCAAATGCAGTGACGACGGAAAGACTGAAGTATGCACCAAGAAAATATGCCCCATCAAAGGTAGATTAAGCAGTTCATTCTTCAATATAATCTTTTTTTCCAATTTCACAATTGATTAAATATTTATTTCGTTTTTTATTATTCAACAGTTTGCGAACCAAATATCGTTTTCAAGCGCAGCTGTAATACGTGCACCTGTAACAGTGAAGGAACGAGTCTGAGCTGTACAAAAATTAAATGCCCAGATCATGGTAATTAAAAGCTAGTTAAATAATTTAAGAAAAATAAAATGGAGATTGGTTATCTAAAATAAATGTTAAATTTTAGTTTGCGAACCTGGATCAACATTCATGAAAGAATGCAACACATGCCGATGCAGCGACGATGGAACATCAATGGCATGCTCGACACTCAAATGCGCACCGAAAAGTAAATAACCTTTTTTTGAATTTTCATAATATTTAAAATTAACCAGTAGCATTTTAACATAATATATTTTCTAGTATGTGAACCTGGTACCTCATACAAGCGCGACTGCAATACATGCAAGTGTAATGATGATGGAACTGGAGAAGAATGTACCAAATTTGCTTGTCAACCACGAAGTAAGTAATCTTTTTTCAATATTTAAATATTAAAATGAAGAAGTATATTAAAGACTATCTAATTACGTTTTAGTATGCGAAGCTGGTAGCACGATCAAGCGTGATTGTAACACATGCCGCTGCAACGATGAAGGAACTGAACTAGCTTGCACACAAAACATCTGTAAACCAACAGGTAGATAAAAAACTCAAATAACTCTATAGAATATATAGACTACTAAAATTAATTGCACCAATCTAATTATTATATTATATTCTAGTTTGCGAACCGAAGAAAGTAACGAAACGTGATTGCAACACTTGCACGTGTAATGATGATGGATCCGAAGAGACCTGCACCAATAAGCAATGCCCTCCAAAAGGTATATTTCGATAAAATCATGTTTACAGTACATAAATTTCTCTCATCTTTAAAGACTTTTACTTACATTTTGTTTTCTGTTCTATTTGCAGTGTGTGAACCGGGTTCTACAATTAAGAGAGGTTGCAATACTTGCCTCTGCAATGCCGACGGAACTGACATGACCTGTTCATCAGCCAACTGCCAACAAAGTATACATTTCTGCTATTATATTATTTAATCTATTTGTAATTTATATTGTATTTTTTGGCGATACTTCTTTGATACTTTTTGCAGTTTGCGAACCTGGAACAACTTTCAAACGCGACTGCAATACCTGCAAGTGTAACGAAGACGGAACTCAAATGGCATGCTCTAATCTTATTTGTAGTCCAAAAGGTAAAACATTTGACTTGTCGAAATAGTTATTCTATTCCTTTTAAATATCTATTATACATAATTAACTTGCCCTTTTTTGTGCAGTGTGTGAACCTGGATCCGTATTCAAACGCGATTGTAACACGTGCAAATGCAACGAGGATGGTACAGGAATGGAATGCACCAAATTGGCATGCAAACCACGAAGTAATATATTAATTCTTTAATAATATTATTGCTCTTTCTTAACAATTTTCCTAGAATACTATCAATATTCCATACAACGTATTAACATTATAATCTATTTTCTGCAGTTTGTGAACCTCGATCAACATCCAAACGAGGCTGTAATACTTGTCAATGCAGTGAAGATGGAACAGAACTCATATGCACAACGAACCCCTGCCCACAACAAGGTATATTTTTATATTCATTGAAACATTCGAAACGTTACCTAAAAATACAACTAACATACTTGTAAAATATTCGCAGTTTGCCAACCTGGATCAGTTACAAAACGAGACTGTAATACTTGCCGCTGTAATGAAGACGGAATGGGTCAAACGTGTACTACCAACATTTGCGCTGTAAAAGGTAAATTTGAATGAATAATTAATTAATAAAAGCGCAGAAAAAGAAAAATTTCATTACATTCTAATCATTCTTCCATTTGTTTCTGTAGTATGTGAACCTGGATCATCTTTCAAGAGACGTTGTAATACATGCGTTTGCAACATCGACGGATCCGCAATCCAATGTACTGATAAAGTTTGTCCACCTCAGAGTAAGTTTACAATTCCATAACTATTATTTTTTGAAATGTGAAGCGGACGACAACATAGCTAATTAATATTTTGCTTTAAAAATGTTGAACATCGCTTTAAATGTATGATACAACAGCAAGAGCTAATTTAAATTATATTTAATGGTATATTTCGTTTCTACAGTTTGTGAGCCTGGTTCGACATTCAAAAAGGAATGTAACACTTGTCGCTGTAATGAAGAGGGAACTGAAGCAACTTGCAGCAACTTGGTCTGCGCTCCGAAAGGTACATATAAAATTAGTTAAAGCTTTATAAAGTTTAATACGCTGTATTTATTCCCATGAATTTATTAACTCTGTTTTATAATTTAGTATGTGAAGCTGGAGCTGTATTCAAACGTGACTGCAACACCTGTAAATGTAATGATGATGGAACAGGAATGACATGTACCAACCTTCCTTGCCTTCCTAAAGGTAACTAAGTCTTTCACATTAAATTCTACTGTTAGAAAT
The DNA here is from genome assembly GCA_030407085.1 of Trichopria drosophilae. Taxonomy (NCBI): domain Eukaryota; kingdom Metazoa; phylum Arthropoda; class Insecta; order Hymenoptera; family Diapriidae; genus Trichopria; species Trichopria drosophilae. Next base: position 9,158,334 of record CM059582.1, on the reverse strand, counting down.
CACAGATTAGAAAACTAACTTCTTTTTATTCTTGAAATAGTTTGTGAAGCAGGCACTTCCATCAAACGAGACTGTAACACGTGCACTTGTAACTCTGAAGGAACTGAATTAGTTTGTACCAAGAAGATCTGCAACGTCAGAGGTATGTAACTTATTATAAACCCATTAGTTACTTTATAAACAACTTAAAGAAACATAAAATAAATTAATTTTGTTTGTTCAGTTTGTGAACCAGGAACTACCTCGAAACGAGACTGTAACATGTGCCGCTGCAACGATGAAGGAACAGACTTGATTTGCACTAAACATATATGTCGTCCAAAAGGTAAAATTCTAATAATCTTAAAAATTTACTTATTAAGTGTATGAATACACTTCATAAACTAATAAACTTAAAAGAATAGTTTTAAAGTTTCAATATTCTATTTTAGTATGCGAACCGAATACTGCATTCAAACGTGACTGCAACAACTGCCAATGTAACACTGATGGAACAGATATGACTTGCACGAACTTCAACTGCGCACCGAAAGGTATGAATTAATTCTTTAAATTGGTATTTATACATCATCGTTTTATTAGTGATATTTATTAATTCCTACTTATGATGTAGTTTGCGAACCTGGCACAGCATTCAAACGCGAATGTAATACCTGCCGTTGCAATGACGATGGAACAGCCGCATCATGTACAACATTAACCTGCGCCCCCAAAGGTAAATTTAGAATCAATAATAAATTAAAAAGGCTTATACTACTCGATTATATACTGGCAATATAGTGAGAATGAATCTACAATAGTATATATTAATTAATTATTTTTGTTTTTACAGTATGTGAGCCTGGAACTAGCTTCAAACGTGACTGTAATACCTGCACTTGCAATTCTGATGGAACTGCATCACTTTGTACAAAACTAGCATGCCGACCAAAAGGTAAATAATTTACATTTACCATAATTTGATCACGAAAATTTAAGAAAAAAATTTTGTTTAAATTTAAAATACATATTTACTAACATAACTTTCTTTACGTAGTTTGTGAACCTAAGGCAACCACCAAGAGAGATTGTAACACATGCCGCTGCAACGATGATGGTACTGAATTGACTTGTACCCAAAATGTCTGCACACCAAGAGGTAAGTTAACTCCAATGATTGCATTTGAAGTTGATAACAAGAAAATCGAGTAATAAACTAGAAAATAATATTGTATTTTTCTTGTTGCAGTGTGCACTCCTAACGCAGTATCTAAACGAGATTGCAATACCTGTACTTGCAACAGCGATGGAACTGAAGAAGTTTGTACGAAACTCATTTGTAAACCTAAAGGTAATATTTCATTTTACATTTTCTACGATAATACGTTTACTGACATATTTAACAAATACACTAATCTAAACATATTCTTTAGTTTGCGAACCTGGAAGTACCTTCAAACGCGACTGCAACAAATGTAAGTGTAGCGAGGATGGAACGACCGCCGACTGCACAACCAACATCTGCCCTGCGAAGAGTAAGTAAACAATATATCATTTACAAATCTTTATAAGAAAAAACAACTGACGCATCAGTTTTATTAATTTGGACCTTGATTATTTGTATAGTTTGTGAACCTGGAAGCACATTCAAACGAGAATGCAATACTTGCCGTTGCAACGACATAGGAACTGAAATCAATTGCAGTACGTTGACTTGTGCACCTAAAATCTGTGAACCTGGATCCTCAATTAAACGTGACTGCAACACATGCAAGTGTAACGACGAGGGAACTGGACTTGAATGTACTAAACTGGCTTGTAAACCGAAGAGTGAGTTTTTACATCTGTTTATTCTTTAGTAATTTCAAATTCTGTTGAAAACACTAAACGTGCCTTTTATTTTTAGTTTGCGAGGCTGGAAGTCAATTTATGCGTGATTGTAACACATGCCGCTGCAATGATGATGGGACAGAATTAGCTTGCACCAAAAACATTTGCCCCGAAAAAGGTGAGACATATATCATCTTCTCTTTGAAATGTTTAAAATTTTGATTTAGATACATTAACTTTAATATTACTTAAACAGATTGATGTTAATTTTTTATATGATACTTTCAGTATGCGAACCCGGAAGTACATTCAAGAAAGATTGCAACACTTGCCGATGCAGTGACGATGGAACTAAGTCCGTTTGCACCACCATTGACTGTACACCTAAAAGTGAGTAAAATATTTGAAATTATCTATATCAAATTTAAATTATTTCATTGAAATGCATTTAACATTTGTTTATTTATTTCTAGTCTGTGACCCAAACCAGACATTCAGAAAGGATTGCAATACATGCGTCTGCAACAGTGACGGAACTGCTGCAAGATGTACCGACCAAGTTTGCCAACCAAAAGTATGTGAACCCGATTCCATGTTCAAACGTGATTGCAACACCTGCAAGTGTAACAGTGACGGAACCAGCGCAGTTTGCACAACATTACCCTGCAAGACAGGTCCGAATTTTTAAAGTCTTTTTATATATTCAAATGCCTTACATTAATTTTCTGATTTAATAAGATACTAATACCAAATTATTTTTAACAATGAATTATTCTGATGTTACAGATAAGTGCCACTTTGGTTTAATCGTCAAACGAGGATGCAATACCTGCGTTTGTGATGCGTATGGAAATCTTGCCTGCACCATGATGGTTTGTCAACCCGACATCGACATCACAAGTAAGTTCATTATAGCAATTTGACGTAGTTTTAAACTTGAACTGAGTACAAATTATATGTACATTTTCAACTTATAAAAATCGTCAACTTACTAGAGTAAGAGGAATCCAATATAGTATCTTTACTGAATTGTTTGATATGTTGCTGAAGAAAATGTAAACTGCAAAATACCACAGTAGATTCGATAGCTTATTACTAAGTAATGGATTAATCGTTTGGCCTCTTATTGCAGATGAGAACACTTGTGAACCTGGAAAACCATTCAAACAAGGATGCAACCAGTGCGTATGCAGTGAAGACGGAAAGACCGCATCTTGCAAAGTGGCTGAATGCGATGACACTCCTAAAGGTACACATTCTAAATAATTGTTTTGCCTTACTTAATACTATCACCACTTTAAAATATTATTTAAATCCAGTTAATCAACCAATAAATGATTTCATAATAATTTTTTATAATAATTATTAATCATTTATAAATCTTCAGGCAAAGTCGTTTGTGAGGCTGGAAAATCCTTCAACCGCGACTGTAACGTCTGCTGCTGCGGCTTAGATGGCAAGACAACCATGTGTACAACAATGACGTGCGATGCCGATATCAAAATTAGGGTTTAATCATCAAAGTGAATCAACTAGTCACCGTATATGATGTGTCGATCGAAGAAACAATTCGCGAAAGAAATAATTACTTTAATATGGCATTTAGATTAAGAATGAGCCTAATACACATATGAGTAACATGTAACGGGTTACCTCTAACACATTATGTTCGAATATGAAAACTTTTTATACTTTTTATGCGATTTATAACATTACTTGTATTAATAATATGTAGCGTGTAATAAAACTTTTTATACCTTGAGAAATAATTTATTTGTCAAGAGCACTTCTTTCAACATACCTACCTCATACGCCAACAGAATCTGGAAGATGTTCTTTGGTTGCCAATAGATCTATCTCCAATTATTGAATATATTTTAATAAATCATATGATCGTAACATAAATATTATTCAAATTAGTCTGTCGACCTTCTCGTTTTTTTCCAAATTCTTAGGAACTGTCGGCAACTTGTAGTTGAATTTGTTGTGTCCTTTTTTATTGATGGTATTTTTCTGAGTGTGGATACGGATCATTTCGGACACTGATCTTTTCTCATAAATCGGCTGATTAATGTTGGAAGTACTAAGGAGTAATGGAAATTGTGGTCATTGTTGAGTCTGTGTTCAGTAGTAATGTTGTGATTAGATTTCTCAATATTGTTCTTATATTCGTAGACACACGGATGCCTAAATAAATTTTTGTATGAAGTTAGTTGCATCACATTCAAGACATTGTAATTTATACACTGTGTTTTTCTTCTCATATTTTTGTTGTTGCATCTTTTCGTTTTCTTATTATTGACTACATATACGTATTGGTTCGGGGAATGACCACCACGTTGTTCTTATTTAATCTAGCATTTAACATTTGAAAAAAAAAACCTTTAATATAATTGCTTTAAATATATATTTTCTTAGTTTTTCCAACAATGGCATTGTCATCAACGATAACACACAGGTCGTCCCGGGATGTCCTCCCAAGGAGCTCCTGAACCAATAAGAGACATTTGCATGTCCTCAGCAGCACCTCAGGACGTCCGGGGACGGATTGTGCTGTCTGAGTTATCTCTTTGTATTGTTTTTCATGCAAATATAATTTCCGTTTCCTAATATACTTATCAATGAATTTATCAGGATAATAGTTATTCATTAAAACATTTTTGTGGTAAAAAATTGGATCAGATAGTAAAATTGCCTTGTTCATCAAACTTTCCACCATCGCTACTTTTCGCATTTGCGGATGGTTGGAATTCTGCCTGAGAACGTAGGTTTACAATTTAATAATGCTTTCGCCAACACGCATAATTGGTAATTTTAAGAAATTGATTAATTCAACAGATTCCTGTTCATATGTGAATGATAGTTTTTGGTGGTATGTGGCAAATACCATCAATATTTCTTCTAGTTTATCATTCAGAATGCACGCAATTATATCATCAACATATCTAAAATAAAACACTGGTGCATGAATGACAATTCTTTTATACATGAATTCTCTAGGTCATTGATGTTACAAAGATTTGTTTATAAACAAGCCCATCGAACCTAAATAAAGTATTTTTCAGTAAAAAACCACCATTCAATGGTATATCTGACAAACCTGTTAATTTTTCAAACCTCCATTCAATACCTGGTAGAAAATGTTGAGCATTTTCTAGCTAGTTACCAACCATTTTTTCTGGCGGCTGGGCATATATTGTCTATCTTTTCTACCAAGTTTTCCTGTGAATATGTAAGAGTTAACTGGTCATAATCTGGCCATAATAGATGTCCATGAACTCGTCGAAATTTTTGAACATTTTCTGCCCAATTACCGGTCAGGTTTTCTGACGGCTGGACAAAGTAGCTGCTTCGTCGTAGAATCCCTACCATAGGAATTTTGTTATAATATTGCTATATTACTTTGTGACAGTACATTTTTCAGCTGAAATTATTAGCCATCCCATTTCAAGTTGATTGAATGACAAAAACATATAACATGTGTGTTGTGAAAAAGACCAAAGTCTGCGTCAAGAAAGAGAGGGAAATGTCACTATTTACCATTATTACACTCTAAATTTCTTAAAGTGAAAGTTGAGCCACTTTCTGAAAAAAGTGACTTTTTCACTATTTTTAAAGTGGAAATTTCACCTTACTAATAGTGGATGTGAATTGTTGTAATAATGTGAAATTTCCACCGTAGAAATAGTGGAAAAGTCACCTTTAGCAGAGAGTGGCTCAATTTTCACTTTAAGAAATTTAGAGCGTACATCTTCCTTTTTAGAATTTAAAGAAAACCGTCATATAACGTAAGTTGTATAAAATTGACGTTAAGTGTTGTACACTGAATTACATTATATTACATTACATTTTATAAATTATTTCTTATTCATAGTAAATCACATTGTTTGTAACATAATATCTCCTTATTTGAAACAAATATTTGCTTGCGACGATTCATGAAAATATTTATTTGAAATTCAAATTATATTTAATCTTCAACATCCAACTTTTTATTCGAAAGTCTTGAGTGCATCCTTCTATATTTCAAACGCTTTTTAGCGTTTTTATGTAAATCACTTAATATGAAACACTTCTCTTGACTTTAAAAAAAAAACAAAAAATACAAAAAAAAAAACTATAAAAACTTTTCAAATATCATACAAAAAAAACGAAAAAGCTCTAAAGCGAAAAGCGCCTTGTCGCACAGTTACGAGGAATATAAACATCCTATTTAATATCTATGCCAAATCCCTTCTTATATTAAACGATCTAATATATAGATTATCATTTAAAAACGATATTTGCATTCATTGTTCCTAACAAGTAACGATTAATTATAGTAACTTTACTAGTTACAGACTCGTCTGAACGATTCAACAAAAATGTTTGGAACAAAAAGTCGCAAAAAAACTCGAAAACTCGAATTTTAAAGACGAACCTCTAACTTCAGTGGTACAAATGTTAAAATTGTAATTTTCACCGTTCTTTCAACATAGAGCATTATTATCATTTATTGATCATTACGTAGTACATTTCGACTGCATATACGACTTTTTAAGAAGAATTGTATTTTTTCAAGTACTATATCCATCAATTATGCTATTACATTACATTATGCAGTCGTTTACAATATTTATAATGCAATGAATAAAAATAGCTTCAAAAAATATTGCAGTACCTTCATTACGCTTCCTTCAGTACACGTGTGAAACACTTGCTATTTGTTCAATTTTCTGTTAAATGATTCATTCTTATTTAATTTATTATAGCATTAAAATACGCAATTAGTAGATACCCGAATCTCAGAATTCTAGTACTTTACCGAGTTCACAGAAAAGATAAATTTTCAAGAAACGGCTGCAATTCACTGTGCGATTCTTGCATTTAAAATAGACCGTGTCAACATAATTTTTTAATGTATCATAATACACTCAGCTCTTCGATGTACCATTGTCTACGAAAGCTGATAAGAAAATCTGTAATGTCATGTCTATAACACGTAGGGATTAATAAAGATTTTCTTTCCCCTTCTTGAAAATCTCGATAACACTTCTCCAGTTACTTAAAAGAGATATGATACTTTTCATCAAGAAAATTCAAATCAGTACCCGTAACTAATTATCACAGGAACAATGGCACGATCGGTGTTAGTTTTCTTACTGATTCTTGCTGGTGCTCTCGCAGGTACGTTAAACAGTATTTAAAATTTCGCTAGTACAGTATTCGTCTACTTTTCAATTTTACATTAGAATCGAAAGAGACATTAAAAAATTTAATTGTGTGCAACCCACTAGGAAAGATATTTTGAATGACATTTTTTAAGACATTGCTTGTCATAGATCAAAAATATTGAAATATACATCGAAGGAGAGAATATAGTTAATCTAACCTAATTCCAAAAGTAAAAGCCGGGTTTGAAAAAAAAATAGTTTAAATTGTCTATTTCTATTGTAAACAATAGTAAACAACAGTAATTATGGTTTATTATTTCCCGATCGCGTTACAAATGCAGTATATATAACCTCAAATTTAAACAGTTTTGAAGTTAAATAGTTTATCAAAAATAACCTATTGTCTGTCAAAATAGTTATTGCGGTATATTTGAAAATATTCAACAACTTTTCAAGTTGTGATTCTTCTAATATTATATCTTATAACGATTTCACTCATTTCTAGTTCTATTAACCCTTTTATTACGCATAAGTTATATCATTATTTACATAGATGCACCTAATATTCACAAAATATTAAATCATCGGTTAAATTGATGAACATTTATTATTAAACAACATTGGAAAAACAGAACGTCCCAAAGTCCCTCATGTAAACAGAAAATGTATCATTTCAAGTCCAATTTTCTTGAAACGAGACACTTTGAGACATTAGTTTTTACTATATGACAGGTGGGATGCCAATCGAAAAATCGATAAATAACAAATTTCGACTGGTCAAAAAAGCGGTATTAAAACTGACAATTGAAAAGCCGACAGTCAAAAAGCCTAAACTTCAAAGAATATATGCCCGTTTGTCGATGCATCAATTTTTTTATATGTGTTTTCACTGACGGTTTTTTGACCTGCCGACAACGAAAACTAATTAAGTTTACAAATATTATTTGAATGAAGTATAATGAAAGTTCTATTACTTAATTTTTATCCTAAAATTCTAGCTCCTTCATCCAACGAAGTCGAAATAATTGAGAATCCCACCGAACATTTGTGCAATCCATACACATTCTTCAAAGACGACTGCAATTTCTGTATATGCTCAAAGGATGGTTCAAAAGCAATTTGCAGTAGAATGGACTGTGAACGGGCCTTCAATCCAGACGGTTCCTTAAAATTGCCCGATGAATTGCTTAAAAATCCATTGATTAAAGAAATCGGTATATAAAAGATAGAACTTAAAAATGTCAATAATACTATGTCTTAACTTACGTTTTGAAACATTGATAAATAACAACTATTTTTTATCAACAATTCTTAAATCTCATTTTCTAGGAAAGTTGTTTCATCGATTAAAAGAAATACGAAATCGTCACGGAATAGGACTTGATGTTCCCCGGAACTTAGTTAATCCATAATAAGTAGATGGAATTCGTTCTTTGGAAAAACTGCTATGCGAGGCATGCATGTTTATGTAAGTAACTGACTTTTGTATGTACTGAACATTTATTTAAGTTACCTGAATATAATAAGGTTATTGTTATAATAAAAATTAAAGATAAATAATATTTATAAAAATTAAACTGTAAATTTTGCATATAAATTTTATTCTATTTTCAGTGATCTTCCATTTGTATGACCTCGCCTTCTACAGCTCGTACAAAATCAGATCTCGCAACTGTGAAAAATATTATTAGTACAATTGTAGAAATAGAAAATTTACCTTATGCTTTTTCAAACAATGTGCGATGAATATTTACACTTAAAATAATAAAACTAGAGCAGATTACGTAAGAATACTCAAACACTCATGCAATACACAATATATGTCATTTTTGTAAATTATTTTACATACTAGTATAAAATTTCTACTTTTAAACATTTCTGAACAATTTCTTTGAGTTAAAAATCATCCTTAGAACCTATCCTGATTACAAGTGAAGTTTTTCCGTTTGCTTGAAAACATCGACTCGATGGGTTTTCAATTTCTCTTTAGTAATCTTAACTACCAATATTAGTATTCATTTTTCATTTTGCTTCTGTATCTACACATTTTATTATTCGTTCACACTCGCTGTTTGTAAAAATCATCATCAGTAAATTTAAAAATACCATAAACATAAATTTTATAAAAAATCGATTGAACCACTAAGCGAAAATATATATTACATTATAAGAGAATAAAAGATCAGCATTAAAATGCTGATTGAATTTTTCTAATGTGATATTAACTCTAAATATCGTTCTTGAATATAAATAATTAATATATGCATTATAGCTTCATATTATTGAAGGTAAAGAAACACCTGAAAAAGGTCTATCGATATTTTTATCTACTCAACCATATGTCTTTCTGGTAAATACAAAGTTTCAATTTGAATAAAATTAATATTATTCAGGAACACAATACGTAAAAATAAAACCATTTATTACTCACAATCTATAAAAACATCAGATTAAAACGATTGTTTAAGATAATTTCAGTTACATCACGTTACGGCTGCACGTATCGTTCAATTATTTTTACATCTCTCTTATCATAAAACTGAATCCAATGACGTTTCGCGATCTCTGTTAAATCATGCATTTACTGATATTACCGAACATTCTAGAATACAAAATTTCAGTCATGGGAAATTTAACCTTTCGGAAACTATGTATTTGTTTCAATATTTATTTGCATTTCTGCCATAATTAATTGTGAAATATTAAACAATGTTGTTTATTAGAAAATAAATCTTATAATGCACTAATCAGAGTAGAACCAGATTGAAAATATCTGTACCGGTTACTACGGTTTTCATAAACTTGACATTGTAAACACTGCTTTCACGACAATTCGTTGTAATTCTATAATTTAAGAGATGGGATTTTCTTCTTTAAAATAAAATTTTTTTCTTAGGTCTTTTCGGGGACTTCCCTGCCTTAAAACCTCGTTTTAAATTTTTAAAGACCCCCTAAATTAACAAAAAGAAAAGATCCTAAAAATAAACAAACCCCATTTTCTCAAGCCCCCTGCTTTTTCTTTCAGGAATTTGTACCCTTAATTCTTACTGGTATGATGAACAATTGTTGTAAGTTTGAAACCGTCTTGTGTTGAAGAGTATATTCACGTTCTATTATAATTAGTAGTCGACTCCCACAGCTGAGAAAATTGATACCAGTTTTTAAGGTGAGTAACGCGCCCTCTGAAAGAATGGTGACTCCATCTACATATTGTAATTTAGATTGCTCTTTACAGTTTTTTAGTGTAAGATTTACAGCGAACAAAGTATGAGCAGAATCATACTTAGTGCCATCAACAATAACATCAAAACTTTGGGTTTTTTAATTTCTATAAGAAACCGCTGTAAAATTTAAATCTGTTTTGTCTTCCATTACGCGCCTTGTATTTCGCTCTAAAAAAGCACAGTTCAATTTTCAGCAAAATCGACATAATGATCTTGTACATTAATTGAACTACTTCCTTAATTCTCATTATTTCTTCCCTCTGAACGTCTTTTTTTAACACTCCGGGAGTAGAACTCGATTTTGCGCATTTACTATAATGGAATACGAATCCTCGTTAGTTTAACACATATCAATTTCTATACCAACACGGAGAAAAATGACTCCGCTGGATTAGCTGATTCATATTAGCTAAAATTTTCGGCTGGAATTGCCGAAAATATATGCAAATTTAGCTGTTTTGATTCCGCTAATGTAGCCTTTTTCAGTAAATTTAGCTGAAATTATCGGCTATCCCTAACGGAATTCCAACAGCTGTCCCTATAGGATAAAATTGGTAGAATCTGCGGATTTTTCGGCTGATTTTGCTGATTATTTTTCTCCGTGAAACTTGAAGGTCCGTCCGTAAAACAGCTTTTTAAGTTGTGGCTTGCTTTTTCACATTGTGCATGGTTGCTTGCTCTATTTTTATTTTGTTGGCCAAGAAAGACAATTTATTATTATTATTTTTATTATATTATTCTCACAACACCAATAAATTTAGGTGCATATACCTGTTTTTTTTTTAGTCAAGATCCAGTGAACTGTAATTAGAGACAGTCTGAGCGATATTCCAGTATTACCCACAAAGACCAGAAACAGTGCTAGATCATAGATATTCATTCGATTCTATGTTTCAGTAAATTTGGTGTCAATAATAATTAAAATATTTTCTATTACTACTGTTGGGGCTTTAAACGACGATTTCAATCTTTGAATACATCTGAAATTATTTGAGTATTTATTAGAAAACATGCTTTATTTAGGTCCACGTTACACCATTAATGAATAATTACATTGGAATTATAATAAATATATTTTCTAATGGACTTAGATTTAATAAACTCTTTCCATAGTCAAGATGACTATTTTATGTTATTAATCCTACTATTATTAATTGGAACGTGTATAACATTTTATTCATGATTCTATAATAATCCTTTTATGTTTTTGTATATGTGTTACAGAAGGGCATCGAGTAAGTTTATTTATTTGAGAAATTATAATAATTGTTAAAAAAATAATAATGTTATACGCATATCCGACATTGGCACATTCGTATTTACTGCATGCCGGCTTTCACTTTTACGATTATCACATCTCAGTCCGTGTTTTCCCTCTTCTGCAATTGCTAAATTAAAATATGAACGATTCGAGTATTTCCTTCTCAATTTTAACAATGTCAATCACTCTGCATATTTGCTATAACTATTTAAAAATGAAAATTTGTTCTATTTCGTTAAGGTGGTAGCAATTGTTTTATTAATTGACACAATTTCTTTCACTTTCAGAAACAGTTTGATAAACCGTTGTCATTGAACGTATTAGAGAATTTAGTTAATCAAAAATAAGATATACACAATAAATTATAAGAATATTAAATTGAATTTAACGTAGGTCGAAATTCTAACATTAAATAATATAAATTTCGCATGTTATGTTTAATTAAGTCAATTACCACCAGTGGCTTTAGCCGGTATAATCCTCAAAACTTTAATTATGTAATGTATAATACGGCAGATTATATGAAGATTATTTTCACGGATATTAAGTACCTAGTACACGATGGTTAATGCAAGGTTACTATTAAGGTTACAATTTATAGTTATCTAAAGGTTGTAGGAAGGTTTTTGTGCTGTAAGGAAAATGTTTATAAAAAACTATGCCAAAATTTTAATTGAAATGAATTTCAATTCAGAATTAATTAATCAAAAGAAATATTAACGGAAATAGTAGGAGAACGTTTAAAAGAAAGTAAGTCCCCTCTGATTAATGCATATTGTTCAGATAAATAAAATGATTTCACATTAAATTATTTTAAATAGTAATAAGGAGATTTTTTGACCTAAATCTGAATCGTTGAATTTTTAATAATCATAAAAGAATAAAGGTGTAGTGATCCAGTTATATTAATTTCATGTTTTTGATTCGACATCAAATTAATTACAAAATTCCATACGGTATTTTGCATGAGTAAATGCTTCTAACCACAATGTGTCTCGACTTAGTGAATATCCTGTGTATTGCGTGTCATGGCTGATTTCGCAAAACGTTTTATGCGTACGTGTTTTCTGGCAGGTTCTCCAACCACTCACAAATTTTACATTCTAATATAGGGTTTGAAGATGTAACGGGCAGTTCCTGCAAGCGAATCATCTTTTTATATACTCTAAAAAGTGCATAAATGATGACGTATATAAGTAATCAAAAGTAAGGTGAAAGCCCTAGCATTTACCTGAGCCCTCTTTTGATAAAACCGGATATCTTTTTTTAAATTGGAATGTATTTATATCAAACACATTTTTTCGGAGGTATAAACGGAGGTAACAAATAGTGCATTTTTACTATACGAGTATATATCAGTATAATGTTGTACCTTCTTATCTGTTGTACGACTTTCAATTTTCAGTATCATGTAATGAAGTATGTAATATATTATTTATAGTTTCATTAAATATTTACTTAAAAGAACGAAATATTTAGTTCTCCGTACAAAGCAATTTCTTCTTCTAACCTGATATAAACTAAATGTTTGTTTATCCCTATAAAGTATTTAATTACTTTAAGTAAATAATAACTTGAAAAAGGTAAATATTCATTTGAGAAAATTAAAAACTAAAAAATGATTGTATCATATTACGATGTTAATACTTGTTCTGCAGTTTTTTCTACATTCAAACCCAAATGAACCGCTAAATTTGAAATAAGCTACTTGCATGAACAAGAAATAAATTTCTTGGATCAACTATATATTTACTGGAACGTAGCAAACATTTACTTACGTTTTAAGAGCACATTTATTCTTTTTATAAATGTTTAGTTTTTCAAAGTAAATCGTATTTTTCTTTTAAATAAATATTTTGCTGCGAGTATTCAAGTAAATTTCTTTTGAGATGAGTAAATTTGTTATCAGGAACATACATACTTATTGATGTCAAGTCATATCATTTTCTAAATCTAAACATGTGATTTCGTTGGCAGAGTAAAATATTTAGTTAAAAACATTTACTTTTTTCAAGAAATATTTACTACCTTTAAGAAAATTATTTGTTTGTTTCAAGAAGATACTATCTTAATTCAAGACAATATTTCCTTAATGATACCTATATATAGCAAATCATTTACCTGAAGAAAATAAATCTTTTCTGAACCCATTAACGCTGGGAAGGACACATTTCCTACTTTAATTTCAATCAAGTATTTCATATGAACATTAACGTTCAACAGAATTAAAATGTATGTGTCTTGTTATTTTCGAGATCGGTAATTTCAATGGAATTGCCATAATTGAGCTATCTTAATTACAACATTAAATATAACGATTTAAATGTCAGAAAAACGCAAAAAACCGGATATATTTTTTTGTCAAACATTTTCTTCTGATAGAAGGAGTATTTTCCAACACAAAATTCTTTTGTTAAAGATGAAGATAATAGTTGTAGTATTAAGATATATTTTTTATATATTAAACAACTAAGGTCAAGATCACAAAATGGCGACCGCAGTGAGAATTTTCTTTTTAAAACTTAACAACTCTTTTTCACGAAAACTGCAAACTCTACAAAAAATGTTGTGAGAACAAACGTTTCTTAGAATGTTGCAAAGAATATTCTCAATTTTTTCTAGAATATGTTGATACAATTTATTACTTTTCGAAAGTTAAGAAAATCGAAATAGTGAAAAAAAATTGAGAGTTAGAATACTTTAAAGGATTTATTAAACATTTTCCAAGTAAATGGGTCCAAATAATGATAAAACTAACCTAAGTTATCATTTTCTCGTGAAAAGATGTATGCCTTCTTCAGTATAATGCAAATTAATATTAAATAGATAATTATAAACATATAACGCAGTTCTGATGTATCAAAAGATGATTGAACTAATTTTATTGAAACAATGTTCCATAATATATGATGCAGCTTATATTGATGTTCAATATACAATTATAAAGTAGACATGTAATATTAAATTTTAATTAAATTTGTCTATTGTTTTCAATACTGTAAATATTTCTCTCATGTTCTTTGATTCTTTCGAATAATTTCATTCGTGCAGACAAAACCATCAGATCCCAGGTATTGATTGTTGTTATTGATAATTTTTCAAACATATTTTATTACGTATATTGTTTTATTACGTTCGAATAAAATCAAATTAATAAAAGTAAAGTCATTTCATTGTAGAAAAATGTATTTAAAATGTTGGTGAAATTCATCATGCAAAGGAACGCATGAAAGGGATTCACCAAATTGTTGAAGTATTTGTCAAAATAATTAAAGTACAATTAAAAAAATGTAGGATAATAATTTAATATTAGTACTTTCTAAAGTAATGTAATAGTTACGTAATACGATCTGATCATTTTATGTACCGATACTATTGAACTTTTCTTTCTGTATCGTATTTATCAAAGCAAAAATTATTGCGATAAGATCACAAATAGTCTTCGTTAATTAATGTTCTTCACAATTAATTTCTTTTTTTATTAATTGTATTATTAATTTTTACCAGTGTGCTGTAAATTATCCAGAGGCTGGTCGAAAAAACGACAGTGATAAAGCCGACACGTAAAAAAATAGATATCATTTCAATAAACATTTCAATAACATATCAAATATGTCATTTTTTAGATATCGGTTTTTTGACTGTCAGTTTTTCGATTGTCGGTTTTTTGACTCTCGGTTTTTTTGACGTGGTGGCTTTCTGATTAGTAGACCAGCACCCAAATCTAAATGTTTTGAACACAATTAATGAACTATTTTACTATTTCTATTGTAAAAAGTAATTTGGGAATAATATACATATACTTTTCGGATATGTAAATATTTCCTGACCAGCGTAAGATCATATATTTCATTATTAAATTTAACCCACATAAAATGAAATCCAAATAAGAAACCGGTTATTGACCTAAGATTTAGCGAGCACGTGCTTCCGTACAAATACCAAATATTTCTCAAGGATAGACTTTCCCGAATATCAAACAATTACAAGCGTCAGAAAGGGGATCGTTTGGGAATCCCATAAAAAAAGTCAACACGCACGCCGACGTGACTCTTGGGGAAATTCTTAAAACTCGCGCTACAGCTGTTGCTAAAAAGATAAAGGGTGACGTCATTTGCGTCTATAGAGAATTCTAGTGCGGGACTGTTCGAGATTTCCAACGGCCTCAGTCGATACTATTTAAGCAAGCAAAGCATCGTGGAGTTCATTCAACGGTTAGTCGTCTAACAGAGAAGAACGTAAAGTAAAAGAAGTTATCCAACAAATTGAATGATGGCAATTTCAATTGTGTTTCTACTGGCTATAATTGCTGCCACATCCACAGGTATTTTTCTTTTTATTGTAAATTTTCTTCTAACCTCCAAATTTAACATTTTGACCCGGTTAATTAAAATCCATAATTAATTTATTAATTATAGCCAAACAAGTCTGTACACCTGGAATAAAGTATGTAGAAGACTGTAACACGTGTACTTGCTCACCTGATGGGACGTCACTCGTATGTACATTAAAGAAATGTTCTGCACCTAATTTCGAAAATACAGAAGAGGATTCTGTAGAAGTGAATAACATTACGAATGAACCACAACAAAAAACGAGTGGTGAGTGAGAGTACTATTTGCATTTTAACTGTGTTTAACCATCGTCAAACAAATAATAAATTACCCTCATTTTTTGACAGACGACTCTGAGGTAGATAACATCAAGGACCGCGTTTGTACACCTAATTCATTCTTCAAAATTGACTGCAACGATTGCCAATGCTCTGAGAATGGTAAACACGCTGCGTGCACGTTGAAATTATGCATTCCCAATATGTATAATGAGGACGGTTCTCCAAAACAACCCCGGCTTGTCAAAACTCCTCAAAACCGACAATCTGGTAAGAAAAACACTTTTTAAGAATCGATTTTTTAGAAAAGCATTATAAGACTGTAAAATTATGAAACGTGTTTCGTAATAATTGCAGAAATTACATGTTATATAAGAAGCAATTTTTACAAGAATTGTTTGTTCTTTATAGTTTACGTGTGTACGCCTGGTGCAGTTTTCAAACAATACTGCAACACGTGTTTCTGCTCCAAAGACGGTAGTGAAGCAGCCTGTACTCGAATGTTCTGCCCGCCTGAAATTTTTAATCCTGACGGTACCTTTAAGAGATCAGCATCGAAATAGTAAAAAGGTAATAGATTTTCTGTTCTACAAATATTTTATTCAAAATAATACTAATAGTTCAAATAGTATATCTTTTGAAGTAGTGTTTACAAATTATCTTGAGTATAGAAGGTACAAAACACACGTGTTGAGTGTATTTTATTTTTTGAAGAATATAATTTTGTTGCCAAAAATTACGTTAACCCGGTAAAATTAAGAGATAATATATAATTCTCTAACCACAGAACCTTTTTATTCTTTAGGTTCAGGCCTGCACGAAGATATTCGTTCATCTGGATAAAATGTTTGTGAGGAGCAGAGGCCTTTCTTCACTTACGGGCAAAACTTTATGTGAAAGTTCAACGCTACCATTGTTGAGTGATAACTAGTGACACCAAAACTCGTCATGACAATTGTAAAAGATGTTAATAATGTATGAATCGAATGGTTCAATTAACTTTAAGTTAACTGACGTGATGCAATTTATTTGCATGTTAATTGTGTGCTGAATGAGTGCGTGCAATAAGTTTTGTTTATTGTGCGAATAATTAGTATTTAAATACCTCCATGACATCTGCATCCAGATGGAACAAGACTGTATTTTATATTTATTATTAGATTTAATGATAATTTAAAATGATTAATAAACAGTTTTTTATAAAAATAACTTAAAATAGTTTTGTATTTGAAATTACTGCCATTCCTCACAGACTACTAAATTTTGTTCATAATATTGGAAATTGATGTCATGCCTTACATTTGAACATTATAAAGTGCCCTAAATTGGTAGGGGTTTTTTTAAAATAACTATAAAATTTGTTAGGTCATCAACTTTGAAACACTCTATGTGACATTCGAAAAACCTAAACAAGACAAGAAATTTGATAGTATCTCAATAAACAAGTTGTCGGACGTTGCCCTAAATTGACAGTGCATGCAGAAGTAATAAATAAACCGGAAATTATGCAACAAACTTAATTTAAACTGCATTATTTGATGCGTTAATTAATATATGACATATGTGGGTGATAAAAATTTTGTGATTTTGATCAAATTTTGATCAAAGTGACAAAAATTTTGGCACTTTGACGCTTTAAAAATAATGTAAAAAAAAAAGTGTTCAGAGTAAGTTTCTACAGTTTTTTTCATTTAGTATACATCTGGAACAGTAGAATAAAATTACTGGCCCAAATCAGAAACTGTTTTTTTCATATATTTTTTCACAATTTTTATTTAAAAAAAAAATATATTTCGAGTAGTTTAGACCTTTGTAGCATTCATTTTCTTGCGTCATATTTAAGTATTCTCTACTACCTAAACATTAATATTAGCATCACTTTCCATGAGAGATGTATAATTACATAATGAGCATTGCTTGAGGACATACTATATTCAGAAAATCACTCTATATGTCTATATTATATGTTTAATGTTAGAATTTTCAAATTATAGCATAATGTTTTCAAAATCTACATTAAAAACGAAAAATTTCATGGAAATTTGGAAAGGAACCATGGTTTGGCCAAATTTTCTCTTTTCAC
The DNA here is from genome assembly GCA_030407085.1 of Trichopria drosophilae. Lineage (NCBI taxonomy): Eukaryota > Metazoa > Arthropoda > Insecta > Hymenoptera > Diapriidae > Trichopria > Trichopria drosophilae. Next base: position 9,140,192 of record CM059582.1, on the reverse strand, counting down.
CCATATATAATTTGTATATATGTGCGTAGTATGCACTGTACATTTATTTTTATTGATCAGGATATTCTGAATCTTAATGTATGCAATTTCTGGTGTAATATGATGTGCGATCCATATTGTTTTTCAAATTTGACTTTCAATTGAACTGCAACAGAATTACGATAATGGCGCTGCAGGAGCGCTCGCAATTTCCCCTATGATTTTTAAAGTTTACATTATGTTAATTTTCATTGTTGTAATATACTTCATCGATTGTTCTTAATGTATTACTCACACTTTTTAGTATCATCTGCGGGTACTGATAGTTTATAATTAAGATAACAACAGCATTCGTTGCTCTTAGCGCCATTGTGAGTACTATCTTCATGGAAACAATGCCTAACAAAAAACATATTCCCCATAATAAAAAGTTATTGATCCTGGTATATAATCGTTTTTAATCAATTAGCATTTTTAAAATTAGATACACCGTAACCATTATGAAATTTGGTATAAAAATTTATTATATATTTATAACTTACGGAAACTGCAATACAAACATTTGGTTTAGATCAATGCAAAATAAATGCAATGAACCCATTTCTACTTAAAAAAAAAAACATTTGATTGAATACATTATTCAGAAATACTCGGGAATTATCAGGATGGCTAATTATAATAATAACGACAAATTTTCAAAATTGAAAATAGCGAATCCAATTTGGCGAACAACTGGTTTAAAACATTAATAAGTTCCAGAAAATAAATGAATTGACTTGAAATTAATTACCTAGAAATTTTTAGGACTGCTGATTTTGAATCTTATATTAGTTTGAAACCGTAAAAAACACAGAATAAAAGTTAAACATGAAAAGTTTTCAGACAAATTCATCCATGATTCTCGATCAAGTAGTCCGCTGTGTAGGATGCGCTGTTTTGAATTTTGTAATTTAATCAGATCGTAATTATCGAATCCGAGAGCCCTTGAGTAACGATTTTCAAGCCATACATTCAATTTTTTTTACATTCGTCCACCACATTGGATCCTCCATTCTGAATTTTTGACTCAGAAAAACATCAAATGACGATGTTTTAGAAAATTGATTAGAAATTTAAGAATATTGCTTTTCGTTATTTTTAACCGTTTATTATTTAGAGGTTAATATGCCCAAAACACCCGCATTTTACCTTGAATAATCAAATATATCATTTTTTTTTGGACACAAATTTTTAAGAGACGGTTCGAACCTCCTTTATAAATCCATAAATATTTAGCCCATTAACGACCAAACGTGCACAATTTGCAAATGGATTTTAGCAAAATTTTGTTGTTAACTGAGCATATCTATTTCCAACTAGTTTTGAGTTCACTCTTTCGAATGTCGCTGGTCAAACTTTCGAAAAATGACGTTTAACACATTTTTTTTTAAAATACGATTTTTTAGGTGCAATTTTTGTGAGAATGCCATTTTCAATACGATGTCGTTTTCCGACCACATTCTATCCCATCAGAAACGTGTTTCCGATTATATTAATACAAGGAATTGTAATCTATCAGTTACCAATTTATATATTTCTAGACATTTGTGAATATAATCGTACATCAGTTTTTCAAAATCCAAAAGAGTGGATCCAATATCGCGAATGGGACATGTCCCAAACAATTGTCAAGGTACACTTTTAAAGTAAAATAATGCGGAACACGTTGTTGATATGATAGAAGGTGGTCAGAAACGGGTGTCATAGTGAAAATTACTTTCCAAAAAAATATTGTACCATAAAAATCTGTTTTTTCTCGAGTATTTAAAAAAAATCTGTTAAGCATAATTTTTCAAATGTTTGACATTTTTGAAACACTTATGTAACTCTGGATTCATGTTTAAATGTCATGTAATTTAACTTCAGGAACAATCAATGACCTAAAAAACGCATTAAACTGTGTACTATCATTACAAATTTGAGAAGAATGCTTTCAGTTTCGGATTTGTTTTTGACCAATATACAGATACCTCTCAGAAATCATCCTGATTTAATCTTAACATTAGCTTACACTCAAGTAAATCTTTTTTAAGAGTACTATATGTTTCCAATTATCAGCGACTGTCATCTCGGGCACAAGAAGAACGAGATATAAATTTCGCTTAAACCACCGCAAATAACACGAACTCCCAAGTAGCGGATCGTATCGTGAGCAAACCTTCACCATAAGCAACTAAGTGATTGGCTGCTACTACTTAAATATTTAAGTTAGCCACTTAAGTAGTAGAACTAAACTACCCAAACAGCACACGCCCGTCCCATGACGTCCTCAGCAACCCCTGAGGAGCTCCCGAGGACCAAAAGTGGGCATTTGGATGTCCTCGGGAACTCCCCACGACATTCCGGGACGGATTGTGCTGTTAGGTTAGGTTAGGTTAGGGTAGTTCATGTGGTCTCTGTCAGTCCATAACATAATTGCGTATAAAGTCACATAGTTTGTGGTTGATCTAAAACAGTAATGAAGGTAACCTGTAAAGGAAGGAATAGCGAATGGTGTACTTGGATTTTAACCGTCTATGTAATTTATGTATAACAATTTCAAAGGCAATTTTAATTTCTGAAATAGAAATACATATTTAACTAAAAGATAGTAAATATACATCATTTAGACATTGGCAATCGTAAGAAAGAACAATTTTTATATTAATTGTATATCATAGAAATTATTTTTTAACTGTAATAAAATTATTTCTTGAATCTATAAAAAGAATGGAAAAAATATATATATATAAAGAAATGTTACTGGATCTGTACTATACCCGCTCGAGTACTATTACAAAACCCTATTTATTCCATTCTAAGCTATCATAATCGCACATTATGCACAGAACACAAGACTAATGCACCGTAACGGCACGCACAGAAAACAAGGACGTTACTTAATTTTCGCACCTGCTTCTTATTCGTTATTTGCACATGTTCACGTTGCGAGAATTTTATGTCAAAGAGCAAATCATTTTTTTAATTTCAAAATAGATTATTCGTAATTTTCAAAATAATTTAATAGTTAATTTAGCATAAAAAAGTCGTAAAATATTTTCATCGATAACAAAACTTAAAAACATTGTTGTTTTAACATTCTAAACATTCGTATGGATTTAAATTAAATGTCTTTTCAAATAATTAATTATTAGTAAATCTGGATTCGTTTATAAATTACGGTTGCGGGTCGATAAACCGATAATTCAATAAGCCGATAGTAGAAAAACCGAATTGTCATAATACCGACAGTCAAAAAAGCGACAAGTAAAAAGCTGATGCGGCAAAAAGCCGATTATCGAAAAGCCGACAGTAAAAAACAGTTCCAAAATTGACTACCCGCAAGTCGATATGTCGGGTGTGGGTCGAAAAACCGACAAATAAAAAAGCAGACTGGTCAAAAAACCGACAATCGAAAAGGCGACGGATCAAAAAACCGACAATCGAAAAGCCGACGGGTCAAAAAACCGACAATCGAAAAGCCGACACATAAACATTAGGCACATCGACAAGTGGACAGTCATTTTTTGAAGTGTCGGTTTTTTGACTGTCGGTTTTTCGACCTGTCGGCGTTTTGATTTGTCGGTTTTTCGACCCGCACCGGATGTGTCGGCTTTTTGGCAGTCAGTTCTTCAAAGTGTCGGTTATGTGACAGTCGGTATTATGACAATTCGGTTTTTCAACTGTCGGCTTTTAGGCGTGTCCGTTTTTTGTCTGTCGGGTTTTTGACGTGTCGGCTTTTTGAATATCGATATTTTGACCTGTCGGCTTTTTGATTTGTCGTTTTTTCGACCCACACCCCAAATTACGACAACTGAAATAAGTGTTTACTTTATTTTAAACAGAGAAGTAAAAAACTAATTTTTACATTTTAAACAGTGGTATCTCTGATTACAAATCGAAAATTAATTGAGACACTATATTCACTCAAATTGTAGGAGTAAAAATTATGAGTGTTCCTTTGATGCAAAACAATTTCAACCTGTGACATTATTCACCGAGTATCAGAATTTCAAATTGTGATAATAATGAATTTTTGGTAATTTTCTGTTATCATTGCTTATGATCCATTGTTATTGCAAGAGTAGGCGGAGTTATCTGCCATATTTGGTGGCTGATATTTTCCTTGTTTTATTTTAAAATGTACTCCTTCACGTAAAAAATACAGAGTATAAAAAAGGCAATGATATTACTCTCTTAAATAACATATTATATCATCCACTTGTCGATTAGATACGTTAATAAATGATATCAATTATTTTATTTCCTATTTACTCAATAACCAATATTAGCATACTACATTGAATTAGAAGTGTACAAACGTATGAATTTAGGTATGCTGTGCAAAATTTTTATCTTCTTCGGAGAATGAAGACCTTCATTTAATAATTATAGCTACATTTCTAAATGCAAAGTGGTGTACTTTTCATTCAACCTTCAATTTGCATCAATCTCAAGTACTCGCATATTATCGATTGTGATAATTGTCCCCTCTTTTTCTGCATCTGTACTTTATGAATGATATTTAAGAACCAAACAATTGCTAAAGAAATTGCATTTTCTCTAAAGATTCAGTAATATTTTTAGTTTTGCTCGGACGTTACATAAAAATCAAAATGCGGACTGTATTTATTTTTGCGTTACTTTGCGCCGCGGCCATCTTTGGTAAGTAAATTCGTTTATAAAATCTATATGGAAAATAAGGCAATATTATATCAAGACATTCAAAATTATCATTACACTAAACAGCAAATTTCTTGAATGCATTAGCAATAATGACAAATTTGATAATATGTATTAAATAAGTATTTGATAATCCGTAATTATTATGGTTGAGGCCCAACATGTGATTTTGTTTTGCAACATCTCGTTCACCAGAAAGTCATAATAAAGTCTTTAATATTGTTACAATATGCCTGACTACCTAGTACAAAAACATTTTTGTTTTTTGTTTTAGCCGTGAACGCTGCACCAAAAGCAACAGTAGATGAAGCTATTGCATACCTCCACGAGTCCGAGCGAATTATCTTAGAAAGTATGACTGAATACAAAAACGAATTAATAAATGCCATTCATCAAAAATCATCAGGTGTTCATCTGGATTTGAACGCAGAAACAAGTAAGTAATAAATTCTTCAAGATCTAAAAAAAATATCTGATCTATTTAACACATTCTAAACTTAGAAGTGTTGACGTTATTACCAGTAAATTCCAAAAACACTATGACATTACAAATGTGCAGAGTAATTTCAAATTAATAATTTTGTTAAAGGCCTTTTCATAGGCCTTTTCAAGGCCCATACACTTTATGTCATTTTTATATTCAAAATAATTTTGTTGACTTGATTGACAAAAAAAATTAAATAATTACTCTTTCAAAACTCTCAAAAAAGAAAAGTGTATTACGATGGAAGTTTCTGGGTTTTTCTTATTAAATTTTAGTTATATTGTTTTATTGTACTGTTGCAGTACTTATTATGTATGCTACAGTACTCATCAATACATATATTTTAGTTTTTACATCTTTTGGCAGCTTTATTTTATCAAAATGTATTCTTTCGTCCATGACTACTATAAATTATTTTAAGTCTGAATAAGAGGTATTGTATTAATCTAAGAAATATTTTTTCGAAACAGATGCTGATGTGGAATTTTATGACTCGCAACCTGAAGATGTTATAACAGCTATTGAAATATCCCGACGTAAAATCAATAAATATATGAATAACTACAAACAGGAAATCTTAAACGCTATTGAAACAATTACAGGTATGTGTAATTATAAACATGCCATCAGTTACGAATGTAATTTTATTTATTTTAACCCTTAGTTCCGACGGCTATTTTAAATCCTTTTCCTCCCACTACATGGGTCAAATATGTCTTGCCGTGTGAAAATGCTTACAGTTATGCAATTTATAAAATACTATTTCAATTTGTCTGGGTCGAAAACGAACCTTGAGCGGGGATTAAGGGTTAATATGTTAAACATTACCTACCTTTATAGAACATTTCAGCTGCGAACTTTTTTGAAAATATCATAAAAGAAATACAGAGAGAGAAAATATAGTTGATCCAACCACCACTTCACTAAAGTAAAACACGGGATTATAAAAACATGTTAAATTAATTGTTTCTGTAGTAAACAAGACAAGAACATTACATGAGAAATATTCATTGAATATAATAAAATAGATGTAATAAAACAATTAAATGAAAATAACCTCTTGCCTTAGTAAATTAGTGATTGCATGATATATTTTACAATATTCTGTGTTATAAACTTTTCAAATTTTAATTCTACTATTTTTATATGTCACAATAATTTCTTCTTCCTTTTTGTGTATTCCATTAATCCTATTTTTCTCTTCGTCTGCATATTTGTAAAGGAAATATAAATTAAAGGAAAAATGTAATAATTACATACTAACTTTAAATTTTGATGTGCCCTATATCCAACGGACTTTTATTATATTATATGCGTGTGTATAATATATTGTTTCTTTTTTCAGTTAACAAGTGCTAGCGGAGAATAAGGATAAATAACAATATTGGCAAAATTTTCCATTTTTCCCGAAGATGACAGCTGTTGCAAATATTGAAAAATACCAGTTACAAAATGATGTATTATTCGAAATTAATGTTTACTAATACTATTTCCTAGTACTAATAAACAAATGTTTCCCACTAACATTGTCTTATTGTTACATATATGATTTTATTAATTATGACTTACATAAATTGGGGTTAAAGTAAGTAAGCTGTTTTTTTTCGTAATTTTCAGAATTTCATAAAACCATTGGGCTATTATTTAAAAGTTTGTAATATAGATCAAAAAAGTGTACCATATGCATTCTGGTGATGACCGGGTAGACGTCCTGCACGTTAGTACCAAAAACTCTCACGGAGACCGTCAGGAGTAGTTTCAACGATGTTATTTTTTTTTTTTTATATTATTTCACGTCGACTTTTGTGAACCCAAATGGGACTAAATCGGGACGGGACCTACAGTTGACGAAGTTGGAATCCGAACCACCTGAGATTTGGCGTTATTAGACACTTATAAACAAATATAGCGGTGTCCCGATGAGAGATTGCAGAGGCCGGGATCGAACTAACGATGTTATTATCATTGCTTTCCAAACTATTTTTTATGATATTTTCTTAATACAAATCCATCTAACACATTGCTTTCTTTCGTGTATTTGACAAATAAATAAACTGTCCATTAATTCCAAAATATTTCGTTATGATATTTCTGTAGCCAATCTAATCTAAATGCAGTTATAGGGATATTTAATTTCACAAATAATATATCTTGAAAATAATAATGTAAAATATTTATAATCACACAGTTGGCAACTAATCATTATGAGAATCTATAAAAATTGTTCCCTGTGCAGTTTTTCTGAAACTAAAATAAACAAACATAAACACGATTCATTTAATTTTCGTCGAATTTTTCGACCCTCGCAAATAAATGATAAAGAAAAAAAGTTTAAAACCTGGTGGAGATTTGAACGCGGGACTGCCCGGCATCAATATTGTTTTGCGACCAAACTGTAGCTCCAAAATTTTCCACTCGGAGCTTGACTACTCCATAAATGTGTCCAGGGTGGAGTAATTAGTCAACATCTGATTCCAAATTTAACAAAGTCTTTACTACAAGCATTCACCATCGCCAACGGCATAACGTTTACGGACGACTTACCGCGCACAATTTACCACCGGACGATATATTGCTCATAATACACCGTCCACAATTTATCGCCGGACTGTGTATTAGGTAAGGAAAATTGGGGACAATATTTCGTGTGACCCAAGTAGCGAACTCAGTGTTTAATTTAAACGAAACTCCGATTGGACGATATGCCCATTTGGCTATTTTATAGCCCAACAACAGCAATATCACTGTTAGACATTCCCGGATACTATTCCTCCGGGAAAATTTCCCCTGAAAAAAATTTCCTCGGAATATATTGAAAAAAATTATGGAGAAAATGACTTATGGAAAAAATGTCTGGGGAAAAATAACAGTAGTTGCAGAACTGTACTATGTGAATATTTCTAGAACAGGGACCGACTTCGTTGAGCGTGAAGGGGGGGGGCATAGCCTATCCTAACCCAACCACTACAGAACCTGCCTAGATCCTCCGTCTGACTTTTAAAGTTGAGAGTGTGTCCTCCACAGTTTCGTCATTTTGCATGCCTCCATGCAATTGCATGCAGGCATAACAATTTAGGAATAGGATATTTTGATGTCCTACCCGAACAAAACCATTATGTACTCGATGACACTGTACGTCACGTAACTGAACAGGTTGCCCTGTTATCATTCATTTTGATGTAATCGACCAGTTAAGAGATGCTGACATGACCTGATGCAGTCTCTGGACTGTTGCATCCAGAATCGTTCAAGTAGTTAAGTGATATAATCTCCGAACATGATTCGATTAGTAAAATCGGGGGTGAGCGGCATTAGATGCGACGGTAGCGGTCCGCTGATCAGCATCTGCCTCAACTTTCTACATCATCCGTGAGTGGAGCAAGTTAGCGTGAGTTTAGACAAGGCTCGGTACAAAATGGTGACAAGTTCTGCAAACGTTGACTCAAGAACACGTTTTAAATGCCTTTCCATAGAATGCACCGCAGTATTCCACAATACCGAAATAAAGTGCGGGAGGCGGAATAAACTTTCACTCTACGCCATGTTCAGAAACACGATTAGGTGTTTCGTGGTAAGTTCGTCTTACTCAACAGCTGCTCAATACGCAGCTCACATTCCCGAACTGTTCTATAAAAATTAGAATTGAAGTCGTTATAAACTATGTATTAATACCATATTATCTATAACTAGATACCATACAAACGAACAGAGCAATCTATGCAAGATGAGAGCGATGTCCTTCTCTTCCAGCCAAGCGTAATTTATAAGGTCCAGTAATCTGCCAGAAAGCAAGGAAAACTGACCACCCGCGAATAATCGAATCAGATCTTTATCGGACTTGCGCCTTCGACATCGTCAGATCAGAAGAGAAGAACATAATCCATACAAAAATTATTCAGAACAACGTTTTTTCCAATTAGATATGAACCTCCTTAGTCTTCGCTGAGCAGTCGCGATACTCGAAGTGCGAGATATGGAGCACTCGGGGTCTCATAGGTTATCGTTGGCAGTTGGTACAAACAAATCGCTTGAATTCTCTCATCACAAAATACCTTGTGAATCGATATCACGTGCACCGACCCGGATCTACCGATACATCTTTTCGATATCCGCAGCATATACGAATCGATGAAAGGACCATTTGATGTAAAGCGTAGACAGATTTGTTTGAAGCTTGATCCAATCAGTTGCGAATTATTTACTGATTTTACATTAGATCAACGCGCAGATGGATTGAAAACTGTTCGAATTTTCATTGTCAAGCAGCTCGATTTTATGGCGGGGTGAAGAAAAAGACATACGGATTGTTTATCCACGTCGGTGTGCGCGATTTGCATGTGCCCTACGAGAATCGAAGTGAATTATATTTTTTAATAAGAAATCACAAATATAAGAAAACGAGAACAATTTTGAACCTAAATTAAGCCTTTTCGTCGCGCTAAATTCAAGTAACTAAGGTGGAAATTACAGCCTATGCAAGACAAACCTGTAAAAGACAAACTCCCGTCAACAGAATTAAGTATTTTATAAAATTCGATGTAAATAGTGTAGCAAGGAATCCATTGGTGAAACAGGCTGACTTTTAGAAAGTAGAAGTTACGAACAAGAAAAAAAAAACATTAAGCAAGGTGAAGATCACCACACAGGCTTAAATAAAAACCTATTGGAAACCGTATATACCTTAGATTTTAATAAAATTTCTATTTTGGCTTAAGAGACAATTTTTAGAAAGAGATTGGACTTGCAGAATTTTATATGAAGAAAACATAAAATTTCTGTACATATTAAATTTGAAACATCCAGCACAGTTTACAATAGAGCCCCCGTATAATTGCGTCTCGATATATTTACGTCTCAGTATATTTGCTCCGTTCCGTCTCGTTATATTTGTCTGTCTCCGCTCTCTTTTTTCCCCCACCTTGCGGACTGGGGCCTCAGGAAGGGCCTGGTGGTACGTCACGAACGTAACGCGACTGAGATGTTTCAACTAACATCTTTTATATTATATATGCTATTTTGAATATTTTTTAATATAATCAGTTGACAGAAATGTTTGTAATTTGTGTAAATATGTTAATAAAGATAATGATTTCTTTAATTTCAACCTGAGTAATTTACTCCAAAGTGCATTTCTTAATTTCTTTGAATAAAAACATTTTTTAAAGAATCACCATTTATCATTTCTGTTCTCACAGAACCAAATCTTGAGCGAACTTGGTTAAATTTATAAATTTGTCAACATATTTTTTTAGAGTCGTATTTGTCCAACTTGCTTGAGTATATTATTTTTCTTTATATTTAATGTATTCGACTATTTTAAACCTACAAAACATGCAGATTTAAACTAATTTATTTTCAAATTTATTAATTTCTTATATTTTTTCTCTTTTTCTAATTTAAATAGTTATATTAACGATTAAATTATGAAGATAACCAAAACGATAAAATGATTGTTGTTAAACAATTAAATCAACTATACAATCAATGATGACTTTTAGTGAAATAATTTATTTTCGCAAAAAAATTTAACTTTTTTGATGAAAACACAATTGATGTCAGATTTATACTTATTAAACTAAAAGCATCGATATAAATAGAATTTGTTTTAAAGTTATGATTACTATTTATTTTGATTAGTACACTGCTACGTTTTTGCATTATTACGTGATCTGAACATCCGTGAACATGACGTACAAAAACATACGTGATATGAATTTAATATATGCTTAATTGAATTATAAAATACAATGTTAAGAACGTAACCTCAAAATTATTAAAGTACACAAATCAACACTTCCTTATCAAAATTCATTATCTTTTCTTAGCACTGCATTACCTTGATTACATATATTGAATCACATAACATCTAGTGAGCTTTTCTCATATACCTTTCATTGATGTCATAAACATATAACAAATGTGGTAATCGTTTGAAAAGTCATTGTTTTTATTTTTATACTTTTTAAAATGAAGAAATTGACAGCAAATATACGAATGAAACTAAGTCATTTAAGAATGGAACGAAATAAAATACAAAAATAAAATTGTTGCACTTGAATCTAAGAACTGTTACTCTTGCTGCATAAAATTAATTAGATAATAACTAAAAACGTTTTGGAATTTAATATTTTTTATAGGTATACATTCTAAAATTACAAATTGCAGAATAAATCAATTTTTATTGTTTGGCTTAAGTTTAATTGAAATTGATTTTTTTTTAAAGACAAACACAATTGGACCTAACCTGTTCTAACTTTTCTTTCACATGGTTGATTTAAAATTCCACGTAAATATGTTTTATAAGCTGAACAAAAATTATTAAAAAACATTAAGGAAATTTGTTTTTCTTTTATTATTTTTCCATGTTACTCCGAGTGAGTTTAGAGTTATGTATAAAATTAATTATTTTTTGGACCGGTTATATTTAATTGTATTATATTGCATTGAGTTTAGAGTTACTATTTCTATGAAAAAAATTCAATTTTTTGTATATTCAGCATCTCTACTGATTTGGTAATGGTTAATAAAAATATAACTGAGAAATATATAGAAAATATGTTTATTTGCAGTAATTGTACTAATTAAATTAATGGTTTTACAATTGTGAAGACATAAATCTTCCGGTACATTCCGTATCATACAATTATAATACATTGTTCATTGTGGAAGCAATTAACTAAACCTCCTCTTGATGATAAAACTCATCAATACTTATAAAAATTACAATCGTAATTATTCGAAACGCTAACTAACATTGACGTAAACCGTCGCTAACTATGAAATTAATTTAATCTTAATTTCCGGATTTACGCTAATAATTATTTTATAATCTATCGTTGCCACAATTCAATAGAGTACAAATGGCTGAAGTTCCGTCTCTACTACAACGGCAGTGGTTACAGTCTTGTTTGAATGCTTTCCCAGGAACGCACTTTTTCTCCACCGAACCCAGATCTAATGACAGAACAATGTAAAAATTGAGTAATTATTTTATAAGATGAAATATTTAATGTTAGTGTAAGTTATAGATATTTATGTCTACTTTATTTAATTGCATTAAAAATAAGTATATGCTGTCAGTACTCACAATTCCAGACACTCCCTCTTAATCCATCACAGTCCCTCAAAGTGCACATAGCTTCCGTTCCTTCTAGACCGCAGATGCATGTGTTGCATTCTCTGGTAAAAACTTGTCCAGGTTCACAAGCTTTTTCAACTTCTAGAAATGAATTAAATTTAATTAAAAAATAGTCAATCAATGCGATTATTATATATTTAAACTATATAAGCTCAGTTTGACAGCAATGCTTCTTAAATTTTCGACTTTATGCTAACAAATAGTCCATATTTCACACACTAACTTACCAGATGATTGTTCCTCCTGGGATCCGCAATCTTTGTACGTGCAAAATTCACTTGTTCCATCGTCCGAACAAACGCAGGTGTTGCAATCGCGTTTAAAAACGTTGCCTGGTTCGCAAACTTTTTCGACTTCTATAAAAGAAAATTATAAGAAATTTGATTAGTTTTTTAATGATTTGTAAAAATATAAAATGAAATATTATGAATTTAAACAAGAACTAACCTGGAATAGGTGTGGTGTCAACATCTTTTAAGCTGCCATCAGGGTTGAAAATACGTGGGTCGCAGTACATTTTTGTGCATGCGGCGGGAGATCCATCTTTTGAGCAGTAGCAAGTGTTGCAATAATGCTTAAAGGTCTTTCCAGGAGTGCATTTGGGTTCTGCCACAAATAAAAGGTTTATATAAATCATATGGGAAAAAAACAATACCGTAATTTGTTCCACAGAAACGTGTAATTAGAATTGTCATTTAAATTGTGGAATGCTCTGCATAAATCGTTAATAACTACCTTCCAATGCAGGAATTTCATTTGGCTTGGTAATGATATTGTCAGGAATCACTATGTTTTGGGGGCAAATCATCATTGTACATGCAGCACCGGTACCATCCCTCAAACAGGAACAATAGTTACATTCAACTTTGAACACGGAATTCGGAGTGCAAACTTTAGCTTTTTCTGAAAACAATAAGCAGAGTTATGTTAGAAATAATTCTAAATTATTTTGTTTACGTAATAAAAAATGTTTATAAATTACCTTCATTGACCTGCGCCCCTGTTTCTTTGTAGAAGGTTATGTGCGGCCTAAATGTTCCATCAGGATTGAATACAGTTTTATCACAGTACATTTTCGTACAAGCAGCAACTGTGCCATCTTCAGAACAATGACAGGTGTTGCAGTATTGTTTAAAGACGGAATTTGGAGTGCAAATTTGTTCACCTGTGCATAGAATATTGTATCTTATTTTATTACATTTTTTTAAATAAAATTTCCATTATGTAAAATTAATAATATCAAAGATAATTTTAAAACGAATATCTTAAAAATAACAAAATAAATACTATAAAAATATTAAAAACTTTACATTAAGATTCAGAAAAATATTTGAATTTATTAAAAAATAGTTTCATCACAAAATAAAACTCTATCATAAAATATAAACTTACCATAAACAAAGGTAGCAACTGCCAAAAATATGATTATTTTGCTATTCATTTTTTCTTCTTTAAGAAAAACTTCTTTAAGAAAGACTTCTTCTTTAACCTCAGAAGTAACACTGAAACTTTCTGTTCGAATGATGTTGAATTGCTTGGTCCTGTTTAAATACCCCAGTCGAGCCTACCGAAATGGTGGGGATTCTTCATTATCTTATAAAAAGATCATTCGCGAAATATGACGTTACAGATCACATTATCTAATTACTCGTCAACAGACCCGAAGATATCGTACGAGATTAAGATTACGCTTAATTTGATAGGTGATATTTTTTTATACAGTACAACAGGAATAGCACACATAATTTTACTCGCAGGGGGTTCCGCCTTCTTCCTACAACTAGAATAGTAGTGATTCATATCAATAGATGACATCAACGTAAATCCCATTGTAATCAAATTCATATATCTAGGGGATTTAATTTTCTTATGGTTTACAGTTTCTAATTGTTGTGTTCTTTTGTGTAATTTTTACTTTAACGTAATATTGGTAAATTATATACTACAATATTAAATCCAATCGGATAATTTTGTAAATTACTTGCAATTTATTTCATAACAATTTCCGTAATTTCCTAAGAACTATTTAGAAGAGATGTGTATTAAGTTTTTTGTACGTTTATCCAGTCTACATTATAAACAAAAGTATTATATTAATTTCTTTTAATAATATACAATCATGCTTTCTGCGAAATTTTTTGTCATAATATGCTCTTTATCAATTCAGGATAATAAAAATATATTAGAACAAGGATAATTTGCTTATTTTTATGCAAATATTTATTAATAATATTCCTACACTCAGAGAAATTTATAGTTGTGACTATATTTCACTCAAGTTTATGGTAACCAGTGCTATAATATAGTTCATTTTACTATATAAATCGTAACTAGCGCTTTACATATAGTTACTTTTACTATAAAATACTGTTGTGCCTGTATTTCACAATTTTGTCTGAGTGTATAACCTTGCAAATAATTTTTTTTAATCAGCAAACTATTTATCTTATAAATGCACATTGCTCCGCTATAATTTCATTTTCTACTCTTGCCCATACTTTATCAGTAGATACTCCATTTATTTAATTAAAAAAAAAACATAAAAGTGTTAAAATGATGATGTAAATTAATTGTTTCAGATTTTTTAACGCACTTTTTACTGGGTGAACAGAATTAAAAGACACATACAATTTAACCTTACAGCTTAAAAAAAAATCTTTTAAATGTTAAATTAAATTGATTAATTCAGCAATTCATATATATGGACAAATTATCAGAACTTTTCATTCCAGAAATAAAAAATGTTTATCTTGAAGCTTAGTTGAACTCTGATTTCACGTTTATTAAAACAATTCATCCTTGTAACTCATTTTTAAGCAATTGCTTCACACGTAGATGGTTTCAAATAAATATAGTTGTTTTTTAAAGAAACTGCATTATTAAGGTGTAATAACATGACATAATGGTTGATTTTCAAATCACTGTAATACGTGGAATAAATGTATTCTTATGCAACGGATCATTGACCACATTTTCTTGGATTAACACGAAAATCATAAAGAAAATCCAAATCCGGAAGAAACCAATGAAACAAAGGAATAAATCACATTTTACTCTGATTTATTTAATTAATGTATTTGATATTATAGTTCTACTTTTTAATATACCTGCTTTAATGAGAGTTTGGCAAAAACTTTCAAAAATAAATCATATTCTTCGACTTTTCATTGGATTGTTAGTAATGTGATTGCTAAGGTATGTTAATTTTTAAAATGCACACATTTTCCAGTCAGTTTTGATTGAAGCTTCATAAAATACGTCATTATAAAACTAAGTAGCTTAACAAATAAAATGAATAAACAAATAATAGTAAAATGTAATTTCAAATTTTTTTTTCAATTTTCCGAATGATTTTCAGATTTGCACTTGCTGTTGATTTTCTGAGTGTCAGCTTTCTGTGGTTTTATTTCCTTTCTTGAAAAGTATAATTCATTTATGTCGATGAATTCGTCGTATTACTTGTAATTTCGGTCAGTTCACAAAATAATTTTGTACACTTTTGCACGAGTCGATTGTGATTTAGCTTTTTCATTGATTCGCATCTCACCTTCTCGAAACTTTTACATACCAATTAGAATTATTGAAATAAATGTTTGCCTTATAATGCAAAATAATCTAAAATTATTTATAACGGTAATATAAATCATATATAAATTACATAAATTATATAAATTATATATAACTAATATTTTGCTTATATGTTGCAAGAACAGTATATTTTTTTTATATCGAAATCGAACATATGATGGGGGTAAATTCTTCGTCTTTTCGAGCTCTACAACTTCTTCCTGTGTACCATTTCGTTCGCTATTTGGTGAAAAAAGTTATATGCGACAAACCTCAAAAATAAGCCTTTTTTCTGTTTTTGAGTCTTCAGAAATATTCATCAAAGGTCAAATGCTCTTATGGATGCTTGAAAATGAGCCCTTACTCAATGTAAACTAACTTAAAAGCGAGTTATTGCAAAAAAGTAATTTCTTTTTCTAAACTTCAATGGCTCGTCACTCAAATACTGAGTCTCAGATCCAATTTTGGTAGAGGACCTTTTTGGTTGAAATGTCTTGGAGAATCACCTCCTGCAATATCGTAACCCAGTTCTTGGACACCTTGTATAATTCCTATATGACCTTTGTACACTACAAAAAATTTGATTTGACTATTTTTTAACTACTGAAAGTATTTCAATAGGTCCTCAACGGAATTTTATACGATATAGTTACATCCATAAAGGAGATAAATCAACAAAAAATATAGTTATGGACATTTTGGCAGTTAATTCTACATTTAAAAACATTTTTAGAGTCTAACTACCTAATACACTGAAAACTATTCAACATGCTGGAGCGATATATTTTTCATTGAATTTACCAGAATTACATTTTTAGTTGATTTAACTTCTTTTTGGAGGTAACTGCATCTTTTCCTTGACGCATATCGAACTACTCTGCGTGGTTAAAAAGTAGTCAAATCACCCAATGGGCACGAAGAACCTAAATGTTTCTAAAACGTTTTTAGAATGTTCCAGAAACGTTCCTAATACGTTTTATGTCTGCAGCTTTTACGGAACGTTTTATAAACGTTTCATCCGGTAACTAATATTAACTTAAGTAAAAATAGTAAAATTAACAAAATAAACAAAGTTATACTAACTAAAAAAGTATTTCTTTTAACTACTCTGGGCTCAACTTCTCAATGGTAGTTGAATATGTCAAGTAAATTTTTGTCAGTATAAGCAATCATTTTATTCGGTATATTATAAAACGATAAATCTGAAAACCAAAATATAAGCAAAATGTTAATACAATCAGTATGTCTTTTTTGAATTTTTATTCACTGCATTACTTTATGCAATGAGTATACGAGCTTAATGATAATTGATTAATACGCATGAGTTGTAAGTATGATAAGGTACAAAAGCGATATGCAATTACAAATTTATAGAATAAACATGTTATATAAGTATACATTTATTTTAAGAAATATGTATTTAATGCAAATATATGACGATATAAAGAGGTTTCAAAAATAAATGACATTATAACAGACCTTTGCTACGGAACCGATACTCCAGAAATTTTGAATTTAGTACCAGACTAGTACTGGTTGAGTTTTTCTGTCAGTACTGTCTCAAATCGGAAAAACAGTACAGTACAGAACAATGCTTAAGTCAATCAGTATTGGGTCGGTACTGAACTATCTATTATAGTGTACCTACACGAGAATATAGTTAGTTACACGAACTACGTAAAAGTCAACAGAAAAATAGTGAATGCAATCAAAAAAATAATAAATCCAAAAAACTACTTTGTTACTGCTAGTAAGTTTCAATACTTACACCAGCTATCGACATTTGTAAAACCCCCTTCTTACGAATTTGTGTAGTTAAGATTACTACATTTTCCAATAACAAAACGAATATACTAACCTTTCCAGAATGCGCCGACAGTTAGGGTCAATGAAAACGAATCTAATAACAAAATTTGTCGTTCAGTTATATTTTGGTCATCGTCTTAAATAAAAGCTGTAAACGCGTGATTTCTTTAATTTTTTAAAATCCATTTAAGTATAAACGCACAAAATATTATATAAAAATAACAATAGGGGCGTAGGAGTTGAATAACGTATTGGTTAACGCAATGCGTTAATTCCAGGGACTCGTTTTTCACATAGATTCCAATATTATTCATGATTCTCTGCATGCCTTGCCTGTATTAATTATATCTTAATGAATAAATAATGTAACCATCCCAGCTTGAACTAAAAATGTACGTTTTCGGTGTGTAGCACACATTTATTGGGTACGTACGAATTGGAGATAGTTTTTAAATAACTAATTTATTAGTAGTAATTCATCAATGTGTTATAAATCATGATAGCTTTTAGTAGCATTTATATTTTGTAAAAATTGTAGTTATGAAAATTAAAAGATAAAAAATTGTAAATCGATAATTCGTAACTCGAAATAAAAACATTATTGTTTTTACAAAGAAAAGTAGTAAGAATGTCAACTAAACTAAAATGGTTACGTTAACTAGAAATGCAGTTAGTGCAGGTTTGTAGTTGGAGCAACTTCTTTCGTTGTGATATTAACTATTTTTCTGTGTACTATAGTAATTTTCTAAAATCTACCATCTGGAATAAACCATAGTGTTAAAAGGTTTCCGGAAATCATATTTTACGTAAAAGAGCTTCTTAAATGTTGATTAAAAGCGACTTTCTGATTAAGTATACTTCTGAGCATTACCGGTGTTAATTTGTTGGTCAGAAATCGATGAGATCTTTTTTCTCTGCCGTATATAATATATATGAAACGAAAAGATCCTCTTTAATTCTGAAAACTACATTTGATATCACACTCAGATTTTTTAATACTTTCGTTGATGTAAAAAATACACTGATAAATATTATATAGTTCACATCGGTCTGGTTTACACCCAAACTTTTTTAACAGCTTAACCTCTTGATGGAGCTGAAATCATATTTATCCTACGTATTTGTTGTACCTTCTAACTTTTTTAAAATCTAAAAGAAATTGAATATAAGATATTAATTACCATTAGTTGAATTAAAAAAATAACAGAACTAAAATCAATTGAATTAAACTTCATATTTTAAATTTTAACATAAATAATTTTAAAATTTCTAAATTATACACGCTTATCACAATGTAAAGTATCATAAATCATATTTTTGTATCTAATATACTTTACGCACACCTCCAGGTTTACCCAATTAGCAGTTTTACAAACTGAATTCGCTGAATTTAATCTTTTAACAGGAAACGCTAAACATAATACACAAGGATTTTAAAATAAACAATAATTAATTGAAAACCCATATAAATTATACAATCTAGCAGAATGGGTTAAAAAATGTATTTATATCATATTTAACAAAAACAATTAGTAGCAACGGATCTGAATTCGAATTAAATAAAATATACTCTACATTCTTTACTTTAGTAAAATGTCAAAAACTCTGATAAGGCAGGTTAGGCATCAATTTTCTTATAAATTTAAAGTTGAGGAAATTTCAAATTTGAGGAAAAAATTGAGTTGTAATAATTTTTCGTAAAGGAACTGTTTTGCACGTAGGCCAATTCTTAAATAATAAGAGTAAACGAGTCTTCAAGTTATCTTTATAGAATTATGTCATTTAATCGTTTATCGTAACTGAATTCGACAACAAGTAAATTATATGACGTCTAAGGTACGAGGACTAGTACATGTCCGCCCTCAAGCTGATACACCTGTGTGCTAGCTTACGTTTATCTATGTAAGAATTTTCACGTGGAGTCGCTTGTGTGAGTACTACAATTAAACGACCGATTTGCATAATCCGTTTAACGATAAGCATCTGATATTTTTTACGTATTATCATGTTGACGAATTTCTGCACAATCCCCAATGTATATCAGTCCAAGATTCACGTGAGATAACGTCTGAAAAGGAATATTCTAGATGCTGTATACGTGCATGAGTAAACGCAGGCCAAAAATAAAATGGATATCTGTCCGAAATGATTTATTAATATGTCTAGAGTACGAACTAAAATAACATATGAAGAAAATGTGAAAAATGGTCGATTACGATATGCACATTTTTATACAGTAGCCTTGTGTATCTATAAACTATTTTTACATTAATTTATCAAAAAGACTAATTAATATTTAAGACTAATTAATGTAGACTATGAAAAATATACGGGAAATTTCTTAAACCAAAAATCTAATAAACTATACTTTTCTCTAAATATTATTTAAACATTAAAGAAATTAATCATTTATAGAAATCCTTCCGTGATTTTCTAAATTTTCAGTTTCTGTAATAGTTTAGTAATATTTTGATATTTTGCTGACACTTTGCTTTAGAAATATTCGATAAATCTCCGCGAGAAAATACTTTTTCGTGTGATGTACAACACAGACAATTTCAAAGGTCGATTAAATGATGAATCACCTTCTGGGAACAAACTCCTTACTAGCTTTTATGTCTTCGTTCTGCTACTCTGGCTAAAATGTAGTTAATAGAATTTTTGTTTAGTTGTCTAAACTAAATTATATGGAAAAACAGAAACTACACACAAAAAATGTGGCTGGTCCTACCAACTGCGTAAAAGTAGGGATCTCAAAAGTAGTGAATGCAACAAACAATAAATTAGAAAATTCAATAAGTTAATGTTAGTTACTGTTAAGTAACTTCAAAGCGTCAGATTAACTAGCGAAATTTGTAAAGTCTTTCTACTTTTTGAGGTCACTATTTTTTTCAGTAACGCAAAGAAACCTTTTAAGTCAGTGCCGATGGATAAGAGAAAAGCTTAAGAAAAGAATAGAATAGTTAATACTATTTATTACGTATTTAATGTCGATGAAAACGAATCCTTGGTTATATTTTGGTCGCCATCTTACATAAATGCACTAAATGCATGATTTCATTCAGTCTTTTAAATTTATTTAAGTGTAAATATGACCAAAAATGTGTTACATAAGACAGATTTGGAGGTTGATTAGATTAGTTTATACATACTAAGAAGGAAGAGTACGAGTAAAACATTACCTACATAGGTTAAGACATTGCGTAAATTCCAGGAAATCACTTTTCACGTGTGTCCGATTATTATGCATGATTTTTTTATGCATTTATGGTAGTAATTATATTTTAATGAATGCAATAAAACAATGCAGCTTGAAATAAAAATATAATTAAAGTTTTGGGTGTCTATCTTATATTTGTTGCTTAAGTACGAACTAAAGAAATTTTTTCAATCCTTATTTTATTAGTAGTAATGTAGTATAAATGTCTTATAAATCGTGATAAATATTTCTAATACTTACCTACTATATAAAATACAAAAAAAAATTAGGATTTTTAACCGGAACCGACTTCTTTTAAAAATTGACTTAAATTTATTCATTAAATCAGAATATGGTCTTAAACAAATTCGTACTGCCTTGAAACTTAAAAAAAGTTTTTATTTTTTATTTTAAGACTAGAAAGTTTAAGACAACAAGCACTGCGTTCGATGAATCTAAAGTAGGCGTCATTAACCGCTTAAAATGGGTCTATCATGATCGTTTCAAGCTT
This sequence comes from Trichopria drosophilae, assembly GCA_030407085.1. NCBI lineage: Eukaryota > Metazoa > Arthropoda > Insecta > Hymenoptera > Diapriidae > Trichopria > Trichopria drosophilae. The sequence goes on along the minus strand of CM059582.1, from coordinate 9,118,807 downwards.
TCTGGGTCAATTTTTCCTCAAGCCAGAAGAAAGACGCTAATTAAATGGCAATTACGATCTTGTTTGAAGCGAACACATAATAAGAGTAAACAATAACGACCTTACATGAGGAAACAGGTTCAGTAACAACCCGACGATGGTTCTGAGCAGATTTGTTATCACATCCAACCACACGAAAAGTTTTACGAATTTTTGTTTTTTTTCGAAGTGTATTTGTGCCTCATATGACAATATTATAGAAATTAAGAAGTTAGTGTTCCGTTCCAATTTCGAATTATTAACCACTGCGTCAGTGCAGTGAGGCGCTCAAGATTTGTTCTCGCAGTGGGAGAGAGTTTTTTCAAACACAGTGACACAGTAAATCGATTTATGATTTTGAAAATGACAAGTGTATTTGTGTTAAACATGTTTCCTTGTTCGATTAATTATTGTTATAAAATTAAATAAATTGAAACTAAACCCCCTTTTTGTGCATTTCAGTTTCTTCCTTCCCGTGATCTGCTTAGCCAATCGGAACCAAAGTTTTCTTTTTCATGTAGGAATGGAACTGATATAAATTTATTACAATGAGAAAAGATTTATTGAACCGATTGAATGTCCGTCCAATAGCTATAATGAAATGTATTCCTTCATCGGATGGAATATATTAGTATTACTATGAAATTTGTGTTCGCATTGGTAAAAGATTCTATCCATTCAATAAACGCACAACTAACACAAATAATTTTTTGTAGTAATAATAACATATTTCGTCCGTTGAAATAATACATTTCATTCTGCACATTTTATTGTGCACAGAACTCTTTTTTACTCTGAAAAAAAAGATAGATATTAGTCTAAATAAACTAAATCTAAAATTCGCAACCGACTTAATTTAAGCTCAATCTCTCAACAACATCTAATTACTATATTTCAGTCGCGTGGTAAGCTAGTTTTAAGTCTACTTTTCAATCAAACAAGGCTTCTTTTTATTACAGCTTAAAATTAGTTAACTATTGGTCTTGATTCACGACTTTTTTTTCATTGAAGAGGTTAATTACGAAATTTAATGTTAAAAAATTGCAAATCGATAACAATGAAAATTCGCAACTCCAAGTAGCAAAGCATTTGTTCTTACAGGAAAAGTAGTAAGAATTTCAACTAACCTGAAATGGTAACACCAACTAGAAAATGTAGCTGGGTCATTTTTAATACTTTTTGTAGTTGGCAAACTTTTTGTGGTTGGAAACAACTTCTCTCGAACTAACAATTTTTTCGGTGTACAAAAAATTAGTCCTTACAGAGTAACTCATTATGTCGTTAAATTATTTTCTCAGTGTATTGTGCAATACGAGTTAATCAAAGTGTTATGATAAACATTCGTGCTAACTAGAATAGTGAGCCTTCTTCAATGAAAAGGCTGCATCACTGTCTGTTGGTTTTTAGACCATTTAGTATCTAAGAACTATTTCATTAGACGTCACCCGATGTTAAAATAATGTTCTACTTTTCAAATATAAATGTTTATTATCGTTTATATCGTTTATATAGCTTGTAATTCCGAAAATTGTAAAATTATATTATTCCGGTGTAAAAATATAATCGTGGTTCTAGTCGGGTTCATGACTAGTCATTCCCGATATAACTGAAGGGCTAGCCGGGACAACTATAGTCGTGTCACCCGATGGTTACTGAGACAGTGTATTAGTCGGGAATTGGCTGGCCGTGATCTGGCTAGTCTTTATTCTAGTAGGGATTGTATCTGGTAAGGTAAATGTCTCGATTAATGTCCAGTTTTTTAGCAGAAAATTAACGAAAATATAACTATAAATCACTCAAAATATAAAACAATTTATTAAGTAGCATCAACTGATTCTTAATCGATAATGATTACTGCTGAAACTGAATTTATGTTTTTTAAGAAAAAAGGGTAAAATTATCCCTATTAATGTCCATTTTTCCACTTTTTCCTAGTCCCTATTAGCGACCGGCAAGTGCCAAGGTCATTGACCGGTACAAAACGCAACAGATAGTCATGGTTATCTGAAATACTGATGGATTCCTTGACAGTTCATTTCTTAAATATTTTCGAAAACTTTTTCAGTTATTATTGTAAATCTATATGTAATAATGAAAACTGTTTCTTTCTGATTATTTATTTATAAAGAATGTATAAAACATTGATATTGAATGATGACATCAATAAACAATTTATTTTCTATTTTGTAATTTTTCTAATGCAAAAAAAAGGGAACGCTGTGTTTATAATACAATAATAAATTAATAATTTATACGATTAATCCATTATTAATAATTAGTTCATTTTTGATCATTTTGCTTGCGTTCTCGGAGTTTTAAGTTTTACACTTCTTCTATGCCGTTTTTTTGGCTTCACGTTTTTGTCTCATCTCTTCTATTTATTTTTGTTTTTCTAATTTTAATTTCTCTTCAGCATATTTTTCTCTTTCTTCGGCTTTACTTCACTAATATTTAACTGAGTAACAATACTGTTTATGCAATAACAAAATATGTTTAATTTTTCTTTCTTGGTCCCTCGTCTCTTTTCACATCCCCAAAATTTTGCATTACATAGAAGATTTCACAATGTAACAAAAGTAGTGTCGTAAGCTGTGGTCCAATATTAACAAAAATAAAACGTTGCTAATATGAGTGATCTGGACATCTACACTCATTCATGGAATACTTATTGAACCCGATAATGCATCTATGTAACAAAAATTTCCCCTTTATAAAGAGATATTTTAGGAAAGAGAAAGTAGCTTTCAATAAAATCATTTTGTAATTTGTAACAACGTATTACTTTTCAGTATTTGTCGGCATTTTCCTATTTCTGATATCGAACATATTATCCAGGAATTTTCAAGTTGTTAATGATAGTGAAATTTAATATATATATAACTCTATTAATTTAATTTTGTTTCTCTAAAATGGGTGAAAAAGGCATTGACGGGTGAAATCCATTCAGTATCAGATTCACAATATTTCATATTATGTCGCTGATCGGTGATTCTAAAAACTTTGATACTCTCTTTATATTATTAAATTATGAGCCCCTACTATTGTGACTATAGGTACATATTATCTTTAATAACGACAGCTTATATCAAGAAAAAACATTAAATCTAAAATTTAATTTCTTAATAGTAATACATCTAAAAGATAAATTTGAAGAATATAGTTTCTTTAACCAATAACATAATAACAAAAATCTAAAATCGTGTTTTCGAAACTTTGATAAATTTTCTGATATTCGTATTAAATTATTTAAGTGTTTATTAAGTGTGAAAACCGAAATTCGAAAATGAACTTTCCTTGTCGCATACGAAACCTTCGAGAACATTATCTGTCCGAAAGAGTATATAATCCGTTTGAATGCACCTTGCGTCTGGCCTCGGACTTTATCAAAAGGATTGAATTATTATTTGGAGAGAAGTACCGGTATGATGGACTCTTGATTTCTGCAAATGATATTCGATCCACTCGAGAACAAACGTGTGATTGCACTCCAGATTCAAATTAAATAGCTTCAGTAACCAACTACCTAATACAACTATTTGGGGTTGGCACAATAGTTGGAAAAATATAGCTAATACTACTGTGAAAAATAATGAAATTTACCACTTTCGCAGTTGATTTCACTATAATTTTGTTGAACCAACCATATCCTCATAGTTGTTTTAACCAATACCATGCACAGTCCTCATTTCACATTATGTTGACAGTCATTTTAACTGCTTTTTTTTGTGGGTGTGAGTAAATAATATTAACTTAAGTAAAAATAGTAAAATTAACGACATCAACAAAGTTACTAACTACTCCCGACTCAACTTCTCAATGTAGTTGAATTTGTCAAGTAAATTTTTGTCTGTGTACATAAAACTCATTTTATTCTTTAATCATTATTTTAATCGTATACACGGAAAAAACAGGTTTGGACGTACCGACCAAAGAAGTATGGTTAATTAAAGTATTGATAGGTCGACCATTGCTATGGTAAAGAGAACTTTGCATATAGAAGCCCTTTCAGAAAGTATGGTTACAGCAACCATAGAATGGCTGGTGTAACCATAGTATGGAAGGGACATAATTATCAATATAATATGGTCAAGACAACCATATCTAAGGTTGTAACAACCATGGTGTTTTTTCCGTGTAGGCAATTTAAATTTCATGATCACATTTATGAAAAATAATTTAATTGACATCGTCCTTAAATTTCATACATACAATGAATTGCATACGTATGCATCTTAAAAGTTATTGAAATTTAAGAATATTTCTAACACTGTAAAAAAAAAAAGAATAGTTTATTTAGCTATATGAAAAATAACTGTTCGAAAAATAGCTAACACAACGAACTAGTTTGTAAGGATGAAAAACCAACTACGGTTGTACGAACTATTGGAGTATTAAAAATTATAATGTTGACAATACTTTTCGATCTCCTAGTGATGTCATGTAGTTATTTGAACTATTGTTAGATGGTTATATAATCCAACCAAGAAAACAGTAATGTTTAGTAATTTTCGATGTTGAAAGAACTATTTTCATAAATATTAATTTTTTTAGTAGACTGAACAAGTGTCTTATATAATGAAGACGACATACATATATTATAGGATTGATTGTTATAGATCAGTAAATACGATCTTTTTCTACGGAAATAAAATATTTATTTCAACTATTTCTGTTGGTTACTGGAAATAGCTGCACGAACTAAAAAAAGTGCTGAGATTTATATATCCATATATATCTATATATATGTAAATGTATATAATATATACCCAACAATTTTAGCTGAATTTACGATTTTTTTAGTTGGTGCAATCATTTAGTTTTTTACGTGTAGTACACTAATATTATTTTACTACTGTTATTTTCTAATATAAAGAAATGAAGCATTGTTCTCTTAATAGTTTGTATACCAATTCGTATTAATATTGATTCGATGAAATTTCATACCACTTACTATTATCAATAATTTTCAATGTTTTTTAGTTATTAACTCAAGATCTTTTTTGTAAATCGCAATTTAAGAACAGTAATAATGAGACTTATTAGTTTGTAGAATAACTACTAGAATCAAATTAACAATATTTTTAATATAAGCAATTAACATATATGTAAAAAATTTTAAAACATTGAAATATGAAAATGACGCATAAAAAATATAAACTAAAGAAATAGCAGCATATAATTATTAATATAAATTTAAATTTAAAAAAAGGTAGTACAGAATATATGAATCATGACAGAGTAATTCTTATCTCCTTGCGTAACTAAATTTCTTGAAAATCGGATGCTTCCGCATGAATTATCATTACTTCATTTGCCGGGTTTCAAGAGTTTCTTGATATATCTACTTCTAATTTCAACTCACGAAATTTGATAAACATGCACTCTACATCTGAGTTAGCTAAAAACCACTAATCTAAAATGGATACGATCACTTAGTCATTTTGAACTATAATAGTAGGTAACTTATAGTTTTGTATACAAAATAATAAAAAAGTAATTTATTTAGAAAATTGTATTAATCTGTAATTAAAAATTGAATATTTTAGTTTAGTAGGTTTTAAAGATAGTATGAAATTAGTTTTTTATTATTTATTAATAAAATAGTTAATAACTGAATTAGTGACTCACTTTTCGTTTTCTAGTTATGTATTTTTAACCAATTCAGATTTAGAGTAATAATTGTTTTTATATATTATAATAAACTTTTATTCAATTAACCATCCACATAAACCGTACTTATATTAGTTACTTTAATCTAGATTTTACATCCTATGGAATTTTCCGTTTAAAAAACTTATTCTGATTTGCAAAATTGTTCATAAACCTTCTCAAAACGCTCCTATTTATTGGATTGCATATACAACTATGTCAGAAGTTGAACTATATAGTAAGTGAACTCTGATCTGATTAATGGAAAATACTATCGCCAGACTAAAATAAAAATTCGAAAACATGTTTTTCTTCCTTTGGTAATTTTACATTAAGCCAAGGTAATCAACTTATCGATATAATTACAGCTTGTCAAGCGCGGATCATTAACATCTTATCGATAATTTTGTTCCTGAAGTGCATAAAATTAATCTTTCAAGTTTCTACACATTCAATATGTTCAACGGGGGGTCGTATCTACATCTACATAGACACTTGTTTTCGGGCCTAAACTTATTTTAAATTCTCATTTCTTCTTATAGATCCGAAAACTTAGTTAAATATATTTGAAAATACTAAAAATGTAACTTTATGACCGAAAAAGTCATAGAGCTGTATTTTGTTCTGAAATTTGAATGCCCACATGACTATATTTCTATATTATGTTCCTAATCATAAACGCTAAATAGAAACACTAAAACTGTCAATACACAATATACATGCAATACTCGCAATACGCTAATATCCAAGTGAATCCCACGTGGAAAGTACCCGGTTTTTATACCCAATATTACCGCCTCAATTATAGTTTGAGATCAAGATTAAAATATCATGTAGAACATTTAGGAATTTATAGTAAAAACCGAAAAGTCCACGGTTATAAATCTGAATGTGACAATTCTGTTCAATGCCAAGGTTCCCAAATTCATCGTCAAGATTCGGAAAGATCATTTCTGATTGATTGTGAACAGTGATTTAATTCTGGCAACATGTTATCATATTGCCAGGCTTTTGTTACGATATTTGACTCTTTATCGCAAGACAGAAAGCGCTCACGTGAGATAGGGATGCCTGCAGACCTTCTAAGAGGAGTGTACGTGCTTGGACGAACGAAGAGCTTACAAAACAGATATAACTTCGAAATAAGGATATTAGTATTTTTATCTTATAAGATAGTAACTTTCCGCTTTGCGAATTATCCAGTCTATGTCAATAAGAATTTAGAAAATATAAAATAATTAATATACACGTGGTATAGAAAGATAGTGCTAAGCACCGGTTATTCATAGAATCCCTGCAGAAAAGCACATAAGAATTATTATGATAAATTTCAGAGTGTGAATATAATCCCTTGATTGGATGTATTTGCATGTATTGTATGTTTTCTTTTTTTAGAAAATAGACATCCCTGTATAATGTGATGTGAATTGTTGATATGAAAGTTCCTAGCTTTTGTGTCCGCAGCAGCTTGAACGACAAGGAATATTATAACACAGTTCTTTTTTTTGTATTTAAATTTTAGGTTTTGTTTATCCTTATATTAGGTTAGGTTTGACGATAGACTGAATAGAAGCATTGAATAATAAAAAGGACGAGGAAGAAGCATAGTTGGATTTAAATGTGTTAACACTGGTCTAAAACGTTTTCTTGTTGGGTATCTATGAGTAACTTCTGAAATAATGTCAGGATTTTATGATATTTACGGTTATGTACTCGAAAAATGATATTTTTCTCACATCTAAAATGGGGAAATTTATCCCCAATACCTTATATGACATTTTTAATCGAGCATCTTAGAAATTGAAGATCAATTTCTTTACTTCATTTTCATGCTTAACAAATTCGAAAATGCGTAGCAGTTTCCAAGAGGAACTATCAGGTAGAATCGTTGTTGGAAGAATCATTTAAAATCGTCGTAACTTCAGGAGAGAAAACCTTAAGTAGTCGACTAATAGTTCATTTTGAAGGGGAGAGTAATAATAAATGGTGCAAATAGTGAACAAATCCACATAAGTTTATCTCATTCTTAATATAACGTCGAAAGTAGCAAAAAGAATGCTTCTTTCGTACACATTTTGTATTCTACGCATAAAATTACTTCTCTACATCATTCAAGGCCTGCTTTTTTTTTGCTTATAATATTTAAGAGGACAATATTCGAGAAACTTCTTATTTCTGGCAATCCATAAGTTTCTTCTTATTAAATAATGGTATCTTGTTAATCTGCAATAATAATGTAGATTTACCAACTTCAGTTGCAGCTTCTCCAACTATTAATCGATAAAACAATAAAATAATGATTAAACGAACGGGAAATTTTGTAAAATTTACAAAAGAGTAAAAAACGACCTATTATATTGACAGTTTTGGGTAATTTTACCCCAGGATAGAGTATGTTTTGGAAAAATATGAAATAACATTTCCAAGAATTTAATGTTTACTAATAATGACATTGTTAAGTATTATTATTCTAAAAAAAAAAATTAAAACCTGCATAAATCATTTATTAAACAACTGATGTTAATGACTCAAGCTTTCTTCATATCGACAGTTAAATATATTTTAAATATTAATGGAATTTAACAAATGACAAATGTTTATTTTCGCAGAAAAACATTCTCTACAGCTCTACGCAACAAATTTTTCCAAATTTTTTATCTCTCTGATCACAAAATTATTCAGAAATTGTGAGAAGTAATATATTTGTTTAAATACATAGAGATGTTTGACATTAGCTTCAAAAAGTTTGAAAAAATGGTACCGAGAAGTTGTAGTTAATCATTTTCGCAAAAAAATAAGCCGTAACCCGTTATAATCCATTCATTTTTAACAAATTCTGAACTAACGAAAAGAAAAAAAAAATTGAATCATTAGCAGAAGTTGTAATAATAAATTATTTTTGCAGGTGTCAATTATTTTTTGTTTCAACAATAATACTTCCTCCATTCAACAGTGACAATATTAGTGAACATTGAAATCTTGGATACATTATTACATATATATTACATATATATTACATATATATTAAATTTTTAAATATTATATTTTTAAGGGGTATAACTACCTTAATTACAAAGAATCATATAATGCCATATTATATATATTTGAAGTAGTAGAGGTATTTTCGCTCACTTCTGCTTTGAAATTACTTGCAATGATTGTGTAGTTTTCATTAATATAGGAATCAAATGAATCGAAATTGTTTTATTCCAAAATATAAAAAAAAGTTGGATAACTACAGGAAAAATTATAAATCTGAATACTGCATAAAAACAGTTATGGAAGAATGTGAAAACGCTAATTAGGTTCGTAAACCAATGTATTAACTGGGTATTAAAAACGTTTCATGCGAATTTAATTTTTACTAAACACTACTTTAAGAAATCTGAAAATAACTGGCAAAGTGGGATGTGTCCTTTAAATGAATTCTGGATAGGTTTTCGATAAAACACTGCAAAATGACAAAGTAAAAGTATGTTTTTATTTTCAGAGCAGAAAAAAATATGTTTAAATGCTACACATTGAATCGATATTTTGTCATTAACAATAGTTGAAATTGCAACTCTAATACGGTGTCCAATTTCGATGCTCTGACTTTCTTTTACATATGCAAACCATTTTTTATTAAAAAATAAAATAAAGTTACCATTGGGAACATGAAGCCAAACGGAATCACATCCCACTTTGCCCCACTCACTTTGTTCCAAACCCAAATCAAATAGAACACAATGCAAATATTAACCCTCAATTCCAAACGCAAAAAATAAAAAATGAAGAGAGTAAAATAAAGTCTACAAACCCAAGTAATTCAAATCTGATTTACATATTTCTTGGCACATATAGTCAACAGAAATATTTTTTATTCTAGAGTGTAACTCAAATTTGGTATAGCATGTAAACAATTTTTGCAATGAATGCACGGAAATTGGTAAATACATGAAAATTTATACTTGGTCAGCTCATTTCTCAAAAAACAAAGTAAATAAAATTACAAGCATTGCTCTTAAAAAAAGAAACAATAAACGCTCAATATGCCCCGTATCCCGTTTTGCCCCATGTTCTCCTATATCATTTATTCGGTTAATTGTAATATTTTCTTTAAATGTATAAACTTTTTAAAATATTGTGGAGAAGTTTTTTCCTAAGTTTTACACCACGAATATACGACTAAAACTGTATGAAAGATGTGTTCTCAAACACTTCACACTAAATAGATTTTTCAAAGATGGCCCAAATCATTTATGTCATCATCATTTTTAAATTCAACACCAAATTTATTAATCTACGACGATCGCCTAAGCCAAGCAAAGGATGTTATTAAATATTTTAATTGATTCAGTTATAATAGGCGACAGTTTGCTAGTGTTTTCTCAAATGAAAATAATGTTCCCATTAAAATAATTCATGTGTGATATTAAGAGGTTTTTTTAGGTATTTCTTATTATTAATTTATTATATAATATGAGAATGTACAATCGAAATGTACATTTGTACTTTTTTATTAATCGCAATAACAATTGTCTCAGTATTTTTAGGTTCCTCCCTTTCATATGATATATGGAAGTATTAAAAGATGATCTTAGAGTTTGACTCCAAAATCATATAGAAAGTAGAGAAAGAAACACAATCAGATTAACTCACGATTTATGACATAACCGAAATTACAATATTATAAAAATACCATTATTCCGCTGTAACTTTGATAAGTAATCGTCCAAATTGTAATCAATTGTCGTGGGAAAATACAATGTCTATATCATCCATCGCAATCTTTTACGTCATGATAATCTGAAGTATCAAATCGTAAGGTTATTTTACGCGCCCCCCACTTTTTCATAAAATTCAGTAGGCTCGACTTGAATATTTAAACGAGATTAACCGCTGCAAATTCAGTCGACATAGTAAAATCAAGTTGTAAGGATCAAAAGAAATAAAAAAACAATACACAATGTATTACATATTTGCAGTGCTACTTGTAGCCGCCGTCTCCAGTGGTAAGACACATTTCAACATTAGAGTACATTAAATTTTTAAAATATCGAAGATGGCGTAATTTTCATTTGTATTAAACAAAACAATTTTTTTAAATATTGAATGTGTCACAATATCAGATTACATTATCACAAGGCAATTAGAATAAGTGACTATTGCTGAAAATATATTAGCTATGTAGATTATAATCCTTACTGATAGTTTAGAAGATTTCAAATCGAATAATTTAAAAGGACGATGTCATGCGCTAATTTATCCTAAATAGAAATTAACTAACCAAAAGTATGTATAGGAAACATTTGAGATATTCTAATTAATTCTAAATATTATATTCTATTCATTTATAGCTCATCAACGGTGTCAGCCTGGAACTGTTTACAAAAACTATTGTAATATCTGCTTCTGTTCGGAAGATGGACAGACTTCTGCATGTACAACAAAATTCTGCGATCCAGCTATTTTCAACCCTGATGGTACCCTGAAAATAAAAGCCAATTTGAAAGCAAAAATGGCCGGTAAATATTTTGCAAATTAGTTATTACATGATGCAATTTTTGTCAATAACTCTTAATTGCAATAATTACTATCTAAAAATAAACAAGATAAACGTCGATTTAATTTTGAATTGAAGTTTTTAATTCTATAATGTTCTTTTTACTAGCATATAAAGGCTGTGCACCTGGTCAAGTTTTCCAACGCGAATGCAACACATGTATCTGCTCAGATGATGGAGCTGAAGAATATTGCACATACATGGATTGTAGTTTTGAAGCACAGTTAACTAACTGTACGTATTATTAATATAAAACATTAATATTATTAAGTAAACAACGTTATTTAAGAAAACATAATTTAAAATTCAATTTCAATGTATTTGAACACGATCAGCTTTTCATTATGACAAAAAAATTCATTAATTTAAACAAAATACGTGAATAACTAATGTACACCTAAATACCAATGTAATTAAAAGACACATATTTTTCAGATGCAAAGCCTCGTATGTGTTCCCCAAATTCTCTTTTCAAGATGGACTGCAACATATGTACCTGTTCCAAAGATGGATTAAGCGCAGCATGCACAATCATGGAATGTCCTTCAAACATGGATTCTGATAGGATTCAAATGAAATCATATGACACAAATACCGGTAAGTATCTGCCCACCTAATAAATTATTTAGTAGTTTTAATTGCATATTTCGTAAACCCATTCTAAAAATTGTAATTCTTACAATCAACAATACCAGCAACTTATGAAATAATCTATTACATTTTATAAAATATTTATCAGATATGAATCTTGCACTTTTCTAAATAATTAAAATTCGAATGAAGCAAAATTTAGTTTCAACAATATCCTTAACAAATAACAGTGACATCATGCAGTCAGTGCGGTTTTCAAAAAAAAAATGACTGCAGTAGTTTGTAAATTGTCTCATTTACAACACGGACGGTATTTTTAAATTTGGAATATCAATTTTACAGAAACACAACAATTTTGTAAACCTGGACAACGATTTGCCAACGATTGCAACTCTTGCCTTTGCAACGAACTCGGAACTTCAGCCTTATGCACACTCAAATCATGTGAACCAAAAAGAGAATCTTGGATAGGTATGGATCAATAAATTTGAAAATCGCTACAGTAATATTTATTAATTATTTGAGATTGATATTATTCATATATATATATCCTCTGGAACCATTGTTAATTTAAAAAAAATCGCGGCTCGTTTTTTTAAATCGTTACAAAAGAATACAATGGAAAAGTAAACAATGCAGTACTTTTTTTATAAAGATTTTATCATTCTTTTCAGATGAAGTAAAAGTTTGTCAACCTGGGCAGACGTTCGCCCATGATTGCAACTCCTGTGTTTGTAACGAAGCGGGAACGGCTGCATTTTGCACCCTAAAAAATTGCGACCCAAGAAATAAGCAGTGGAGTCGTAAGTATTTAAATCAAAAACATAACATTAAAATTGTAAACAAAATCTAATACACTATTTGTGTTGCTTTCTCAGCATTTTTCGCTATGAACGAAAGGTGTGTTGCTGGAAAATCATTCCGTAAGGATCGTAATCAATGCATCTGCAGCGCGGATGGACAATCAGCAATTTGCACTTTGTTGGACTGTTCCACTCATAACTCGACGTAGAATCTTCAATCTCCATAAAATGTTTGGGATATAGTTCTATGAAAAATATGCCATAAATAGGCCTAATAGAAAATGATCTCAGTCTCCAGGCAGTTTCGTTCCAGTTTACTTATTCTCCACTTTAAATCTATCGAAAAACTGGGCAACGTATAACAAAATTCTGGTCGTAATTCTGCCAAGGAATAAGAAAATTACGGAGATTTAACATGACACGTCGTTTAATTAAATATAGTCAATATTGAATCTGTATAATATTATTAATGTGTGCAGAGAAGTAGCGTGCGTATTTAAATGTATGATTGCGATTGTTAATAATTTAATGATTCTATTGTAATTTACAATAACCTGATTTTGTAATAAAAAAACTCTGATGAAATTGTCTTTATTAATTTTAACCCATGCGTATCACATCGTCGTATAATTTGGTAAGCAGGATTAAGAATACAGTATAAGCTTCATGAATATAAACGTATGTTCTCTTGCCAAGTTCACTTGAGCAACGCATCGCTCTGACAGTAATCTTAAAAATGGTATTCTTATTTAAATTCGCTTCACACAATTCATAAATGATTTTAACTTTACTTTTTTTAAACCTTAGATCAAATACAAAAGGCTTACTAAAGATAATGTGCTGATGATAACACACTGGCAAAAATTCTTAGTTGATTTGACTACTTGTTAACTACTAAAGTATTTCAATAGGTCCTCAACGGAATTTTATAGATTATAGTTACAACCATAAAGGAGTTCAATCAACAAAAAATATAGTTATGGAAACGACATTTTGGCAGTTAATTCTACTACATTTAAAAACAGTTTTTAGAGTCTAACTACACTGAGAGAAAAAATACGCCGAGTTTTCGTCGCATTGATCAACCAAAACAGCTAGTCACGTGTAACGCCGAAACGACCGGCCAGTGCAACTTGATTGGCGTTATTTATTACATTATTCCCGCGGAACGATTGTGCTGCCAAAGTAACGGTTATATATATGTTAACGACGGAACGGCGGGAGCGCATGTCGCATCAAAGAGGTTATGTATTGTGGATGCAAACTGTCACTGCGTGCAAAAAATCAACGAATAGAGACGCGTACATAGAAGCACTGAGCGGATAGGGCAGACGAGACGCATTTTGGGGTACCAGATTACATAGGCAGGCCCCTCACTCTCATATGGGGAACCTCTCGAAGTGCGCATAGCCACTAAACACCGCTCGGGCTATCTAGTAGCGTCTATATTCGTTGACAAAATTCCTGTTCGTACTCGCATTGATTAACTTTTTTCTTATATTTTCTTATGTTTCTTATACTTCTTTTAGATATATGTTAAAACTGTCTTTTTATGGTTACCTTTATTAAGATAAAATGTGAGGTTATGACAATGACATTTCGACAGCACCGCGCCTTATGTAGCGTCTCTATATAAAAATTATTTTCCGTGTACGGTTGTACACAAATCTAATACACTTATAGACTTTATTCATATCATTAAAACGCACTAACAACCAAAATCGTTTAGTTGGTAGAACCAAATGTTTTTTTTAGTGTATGTAATAAAGTCTTATAACATTTTCCGTTTTAAAAATGAACATTGTACAACATTTTTTATATTTAAAAATCTTCTTTTATTTTTTTCATAACCTATGCGTTTTAATGTATAAATTCATAGACGTGATTACTTTAATGCTAATGTTACGTCCCCGTAACTACATAAATAATTACTAAAAAACAGTTCTGAGAAGTATAACCACATTCATAGTAATGGAGCATTGCTTAATAATTCAATTCGACAAATAAACTGCTTTGCATGAATCATACTGGACCGAAGGCAATCACTGGGCAACAGCAATTTCACCGTTTTCTAAAAACTTCGCCATTATTCACGAAAAAGAAGAATCAAAACCGGTATGCCGAAAATTCTGTAAAATAAGTAATTCACGTGATATTCCGTCAGCCGAACATCGCACTTAGATTTGTCCTCCAAAGAAAAAACCTTCGCTATATCTAAGAAAACAAGTACATAATACAGTATACCGAATAAGAATATTACACGTAAATTTCCGAAAACACGATGTCGTAATCTTCGTTACAGCATTTCAAAATCTTAAATAAATATTCAATAATTTAATAAACATTCAATTGCGACAACATTTTCAGTAGATTTTTCAAACGCGACAATATCCATCATCGATCATTTTTATACGTTTCTTTGCGACAATATGTTTAATTCCAATTTAATGCGACACTCGAATATTCTTGTAATTTCAAGAATGGCTATATTTAATTGCACCAACAATTGTAAATTCTATTCCGACAATATGTTTAATTCGATTTAAGTACAGCAATACTTTCAACCATACATTTTTGTAAATTTAATTACTACTGTTAATCACGACGATCAAAATTGCCAATTTAATTGCGATAACGTTTAATCACAACAGCATTAGTATCCGAATAGTTTCACGATATTTTCAGTTTAACAATTCCAAACATTTTTATATTCTGTCAACGTCGACGAGAATGCTTGTTATTCTAAATATTGAAAGTTGCAAATGGCATAGCACAGAGTCCAACATTCGCATAGATCTCATTATATTTGCCACATTATACATAATTAATATTGAAATTCAAAAATTGTTAAAAACATGTAGAGATATGACGGAACAACCAGAATCCAGCATCTTTCCAAGAATTCCTTTCACTTTTCCTACTCCCAAAATTATATGATTCGCGACCATGGGCCATCTTCATTATAAAAAGAACGTGCGCAAACAAACAAACGGTCAGAGTGTCAACCAGCGTCAGGCAGACAGTTGAAGATGATGAGTGGATAAGTTCCAGCCGCTCAGCCACACTTCGGTCTGAGGTGACACCAATAGGAACGTATGGTAAGAATAATTTCTTCATTTTTCCTAACTAACTACCCTTCCTCTATGTCTGAGACGAAGTGCCAAAAGCAGCACTAAAAGGAAGCGGTTCGGTCCCTTCTCCGAGCGGTGGACGAGAGTCCTTTTAGATTCCGTTAACCTTATCCGATGATTGAATCCGAACCAATTCAATTTAGGAAAATCATATTTATTTATTGTTTTTTTTTATTAGCTAAGGATTGATTCTTTCCTCTTTCCCGAGCGGTGGACGAGATCCCTTTTGGATTCTGTTAACCTTCTCCGGTAAGTGGATCCATATCAATCCCAACGTTGGTTTATCCTGTAATCGATGGCAGCACGTCGACCAGGATAAATCCATAGGGACTTCATTTTGTTCTTCAAGATATTTATATTATAATTTTTATTTTTTTATATTAATTAGTAGACCCCCCCCCCCCTTGACTAATACTTTAAATAGAAATTCCGTATTTCATTAACACCTTATTCCCTTTTTTGTTTTCAGTGCCAGATGCTTGGGAAAGACATATTAGACGGCTCCTCCGAATTGTTCAGAAGGTCGCTTCATCACTCCCTATCATTCCTACCTTATACCTTTCTTATTCTGTCTAACACCATGTTTTTGAAACTTAAATGAAATAAATCAAATTTTTCCTGAAAACATTTGTACTTCTTTATTTTACCTTCACCTTTATTCATTTCTTTTGCATAGCAGCAGCCCCCACAAATTTTCGAACTCAGGATTGACTCTTCCAGTCGATCCAGTCTTTTCGCGATTGTGTCGAGGAAACGGTATTTGCAACCAAAAAACCCTTGCAAAACGCCAACCCTCCGGCCGTAACACTAACATATCGATGAACAGAAGTGTGGCCGTTTTAGATGTCACAACGGCGAAATAGCGTAACATTTGTGCAGCCAAAACTACTGGCGAGTCATACAGCATTGCGACGTATCGCCTATTTATCCTAGTGTGCCGCTAAATCGACGTTACTTTCCGGATAAAGTGGCGTCTTTTTTTTTCAGTGTACCTAGCACATTAGAAACTATTCAACATGCTGGAGCGATATATTTACTTCGACCCAGACCTTAGGTATTATATATAAGTATTGAATTTGGTCACTTCGGGCATAAAAATTACCCTATAGTTTTTCATCAAATGTCGACGTTTTAGACCCTAAGGAGCCCAAATCAATAATAAAAAAATTTGTGTCCGTGACCTTGTACGTACGTACGTCCGTACGTCCCGTTTTTTGGTCTCGCGATAACCCGCGTACGGATAAGCGTATTGACATAACTGTTTTTTAAAAATACGTGTCTTGGCATAACTTAGATCTGATTAGTAATAAAAATAATAATAAGGGTTCGGCTTTGTCCTACAAAGTTGGTTGCTGTTGATTTTCCTCGACGTTTCGAACGACTTGCGTTCATTTTCAAGAGGTTACTGTACTCTACGTCGAGGAAAATCTACAGCAACCAACTTTGTAGGACAAAACCCTTATTATTATTTTTATTATATATACTTCTACATAAAAACACCGTGTAATTAGATCTGATTAGATTTTGGCGCAGATGCATCCGTCCATTACTAGAAAACATTACCCCCAATTAAGTTTCTCCGTAGTTTTTTGCATTTATTTTGTAAATATACAAATTGCATAAAAAAATGTTTCAAACAAAAAAGATAGAGCATGAAATTTCCTACAAAAAAGGTTGTATACATTTTCTTCCTAAAGACTATGTTAATGCCATAAAAACTGGTTTCAAATGCTTATGACTATTGACTGAAAAAGTATTGAATTTGCTCACCTCGGCCAAAACATTACCCTATAGTTTTTCATCAAATTTCGATGTTTCGACCGGAAAACAGGGCGGAAATTGCACGATTGCCGCCCGGTCTGATAAACGTGGGCGTCGCCGGGCCGAAAAATTTGGCCACCCGGTGACGTCATTCAGCGGGCGGAAAAATGTTTTTTCTTCACTTGCGTGAAGAAAAATCGTATACTTCCCTCGGGAGGTAAAAAAGAATGCCTCATGACTGCGTGTAATTTTTGCCAGAGGCAAAGCCGAGGGTGAAAAACATGCAGTCTGAGGCATTCTTTATTTTACCTCCCTTGTTGAGTAATATACTTTTTCCTCTCGCTTACAATTTGTTGACAGTCATTCATCGAAAAACAATCTTTGACGCTCTGAAGATTATTGAATGTACTTGACAACCTTGGACCACTTTACATGCACTAAAAGTGAGTTGGATTTTTCTTGTACAGGTTGAAGCGATGGTATTAAGTAAATTCATTTTTTAAACGCATGATATTCATTTAATGAATATTTATTTATTTTAAGTAAATCAATGATTTATTAAAAAATAACCACATATTGAATCTTTTGTGTAGTGCACATTTCGTTTTTTAAGTGAATGCACATTTGAAATAAATATTTATGTTTATTATATCCATAATAGTAAATCTCGTGAACTTGACATAAATAAATGGATATTTATAAATGTGTCATGAATTTGATTTTCAATCAATTATTGATTGCTTTATTTAAGGTTTTATTTATTTAATTTGCAAAATTATTAATCGGTTCAAATAATTCAAATATATAAATTATTTGTATAAACATAAATTTCATTTATTTTTCTATGCGTAGGGGAGGTCTAGAAAAGCTCATTTCCGAGTTGTTGTAGTCACGAGGGTGGCACATTTCAGGGGGGGGCAGGAGGGAAGGAAAAATGGCTGTAACTTTGCGAATTTTTGACCAAATTGAACGAATGACCACGCATTTTGTAGCTTTTTTCAAGTCTCACAATTCTTTTTTTATGACCTTCCACCTAAACTCAATGTTTTTCGAGTTGTAGCCATTTTAAGGAGAGGAGGATAACATGTTTTTGTATTTTTTATTCTCGGTTCGGTTAACAGATAGCACTTTTTCATCTGGAATAAAAGTTGCGAGCTTGAAAAGACGAAGTAAATGAGCCGTCCCGATTGGTCAAAAATAGACCATAGAAAGCAGGTTTCCCTTCCATCGACTCTGCCGCTCCGCGCATAAAATGGCTGCTGCGCGCACAAATGGCCGCCGTGCAGGAGATGCGTTTTTCGATTCTATCTCTTTTCCGACACATCCAATCGAAAAAT
This sequence comes from Trichopria drosophilae, assembly GCA_030407085.1. NCBI lineage: Eukaryota > Metazoa > Arthropoda > Insecta > Hymenoptera > Diapriidae > Trichopria > Trichopria drosophilae. Next base: position 9,099,972 of record CM059582.1, on the reverse strand, counting down.
GACTTCAATATATCTACCATTAGCCGCATATTTAATAGAGATTAATTGAAAATTGCGTACAGTAGAGAGCTTGAAAGTTGTATGATCAGCCAAAATAGTAATTTTAATTTAAGAAATCGTTCGTTCACATTACATATAATATTAATACGATTAAAAAACAATAATTATTTAAATACAGGAAAAAATAAATTAAAAATTTGCATAGCAAAATATCCCCCCTCCCCCCAACAAACAAATTTATGCAGAATTAAATTCTCTAATTTAATTTTGTGTAAAATACTTATTTATTACAATAATAAGCAAACAAAATTTGGACATTGAACCAGTTTTTTAAATTCAAAAAAATTTTTTGTACGAAACTTGTACGGAATTTTGTTCTCTACAACTTGGCCATTTAAATGTATAACTTATTTTTGATAAAAATGGTCAAAAATTGAAAAAACTGGTTCAATGTCCAAATGTTGTACCTTCTATGCTTGTTATTAGTAACAAATAATTATTTTACACAAAAGTTGCTTCAACAAAAAAGATAGAGAATTTAATTCTGCATAAAGTTGTTTCTCACCATTGTTGGGTTGTTTCTTACGGTGTTTTAATTTTAATTTAATATACCCAAATATTAAATATTAAATATACATGTATCATGCTCGAATGTCGGTAAGGTATAGGGTCAACTCGGGTAATTGCAATAATGGTTTATCGATAATGGTATGGATTAATTGTGATCTTCATATTTTCTCTCAATTTTACAAACAGTGAGACATTTTTGTAGTAAATACTGTATTTAAGAATACAAAAACGACTCATAAAAAATTCCAGGTTAGAAACTGCCTTCCGGTCTTATCAATCTATCTATCTATATCTATGGTAAGAGTTCTATTATCGATAAGAAATTTTCGATCTGAAATCTTCTTTTAACGATATAGAAGATTTTTGTTTCAAAACTTTCTTTCAACAAAATTTTCACCATCTCCAGAAGACTTTGGATCTGAAGAGTTATATCAATGAATGTTTTACCATGCACACAAGATTTGAAAATTCAGAAACTGCTTTCGACAAGACTTTTACCATTGATAAAACATTCCCGATCAGAAATTTTCTTCAGATGAGAGTTTTTTTAACAACAAATGATTTTACATATACATTTTTTTCAGTTGAATTTTGTCATCAACAGAAGATTTTTAGTTCAAAACCTTTATTTGGTGACAAATTTACCATCGATTCAAAATTTCAAATCTAAAACCTCTTTTCAACGACATTTTTACCATCGATAGAATATTTTGGGTCTAAAGAGTTGCTGTGAAGAAAGTTTTATCATCGACACAGTATTTTTCATCTAAAACCTTATACTAATGAAGTGTGCGCAGCCCAAAAATTATTCTACTTAAGTCTAACTAATATCGATAAGAATTAAAAATCATTTCAGTTCCTCGACTGCATAAAAAAATGTATCAACACATTTTATTCATAATAACCTTTGCATATACTATATGAAATTTAATATACGCGTATATTAGTTTTAAAATAACCATGTATATTAAATTTAACATATTTCATATCTGCAAATGATTTCATATACTCTACATTAATTTTAACGTCAATATTTTTAACAGTGTGCACAAAATGATATGTTTTCGATCTTTCATCCCATATTTCTTGCACATCAAAGTTAATAAAAAAATCGGATTTGGATTCAGTAAAAATACTAACAGAGATTAGCCAATTTCATCTTCGAAGTAAAAAAATCTCTTAATTTTGTAAACCAGTGTAATGCCCCAAATACTCTTCAACCTTCGAAACGTAATTGTTCTCTCTCAACTTTCCCTGAGTATGAACAAAAATTAAACAATAACAAAAAATTGGCAGAAAAGTAGATTCGCGTAGAATAAAGCAAAATATCTTCTCGCATTTTCGCACTCTCAATTAATAATTTAAAATATAAACAAATATAGTGTGTGATTTACTAAGGAATGGTAGTTTTTCATAAGTATATATGGAACTATTTTGTATTATATGTTTAACTTTACACGAGGTACTATTTACCGACAAATGCGGTTGACCTTGCATTAATGTGGTGTAGCAAAAGAGATATTTGCGAAAACCGAATTTTTATGTTTAATCTTCAATGTATAAAGACGTAGACCCATGCTTGTAGTAACTTCACAAAAAATTCAGAATGTTCAGGTTATTATTTTTCGTTTCGAAGAGAAACCCCTATTCACTGCATGACGCATGTCGGTGAAATAAATTTTGACAATTGATCACTGATTTTTGAAATCACTCACATGTCCACATATGGACAATGTCCATAACTCGATTGCAACTTATGATACAGTAACAAATAAACAATGGAATTGTTCGTCTTGAAATGTACTTTTAAATAGGTATAATGGAAATTTTGTTGTGATTTGTTTACGTACGCTTTTGTACGCTTAAAGTAATAAATTTAATATTTTTTACAACAAAGACCTTTGATCTGGGTGAAGTAATTATAGAATAAAATACTACCCGATTTTTTATACGAAGTGCCTGATATAAAATAACATCACGATCTGATAAAAGTACCATTATTCCTCTGTAATTTTGATAATCAATCGTTGAAACTGTAATCAATTGTCGTGGGAAATTACAATGTCCGAATCACCCGTCGCAATCTTTTACGTCATGATAATCTGCAGGTATCAAATCGTAACATTTTTCGCTTCCCCCACTGTTGCATAAAATGCAGTAGGCTTGCCGTAAATATTTAAACCGGATTAACCGTTGTAAATTTAGTCGACATAGTAAACTCGAATTGTAAAGATCGAAAATTAGCAAGAAAAGACAATGAATTATATCTTTGCAGTGCTACTTGTAGCGGTTGGCGCTAGTGGTAAGAGACATTTGAACATTTAAATTTTCAATTTACCGACGATGACAGCAATTTTTTTTTATTAAACAAAACTTCAGTTAATATAAAGTTAATTTTATTTGATTTTCTTTATTATCCGAAAGAAATTTTCAAGCTGTACTTTTCAAATATTTCAAAATAACGAACTACATGGGCACGATAAATTAGAATAGTTATATGGTTTCTTGTAATCAAATGTTAAATAGATTACAACAATTGTTGCACAGATGTGTTGGAAATTCAAATCAAAGAATGTAAAACGATCATGTCGCTCGAAGATTTACAGAAGTAACTGTAACAATAGATTTGTTTTCGATGTTTTCGATCGAAAATTTTGTTAACTTTCTGAAAACAAATAACAAATTTAAAAAAAATAGCAATCTTGATGAAAATGCCGTTTAAAGTGTTATTTTGAGATTTCTACTATGTTACTGCAGTAGGGCAAAACAATGACAACTCTGTTTTATAAATTCATAAAATTTTAGACTAAAAACTAGTTACATTACATTATTACATAAATCTGAAAATTAGGACGTTAAATAGTGTTGTAGTCTACAGCTTTAATTATTGAGTCGCGGGAGCTCTTTAGCATGAAATATCTTTTTTGCTACATATTGAAAACACCATAAGAGAAACAGATATTTTTTTAACTTATGATATTTGGTGGAATGGCCTCTGTAAGAACCATTTGAGACATCCTAATTAATGCTAATGATTGTATTCATTTATAGCCCATCAACGGTGTCAGCCAGGAACTATCTACAGGAACTATTGCAATATATGCTTGTGTTCGGAAGATGGACAGACTTCTGCATGTACAACAAAATACTGCGATCCATCTATTTTCAACCATGATGGGACCGTGAAAATAAAAGAAAATTTGAAAGCAAAAATGACAGGTAAATGCTTTGCAATTGACAAAATTTGCATTATGAAATAAACAATTTTTTATCATAATCCTTATTTAATGCATTGATTACTATTTAAAAGTAAATCAGCTAAAAGTGAAGTTAATCACGAATTTTCATTTTAGTAGCCTATAAAGGTTGTGAACCTGGCCAAGTTTTCAAACGCGAATGCAACACATGCGTCTGCTCAGATGACGGAGCTACTGAATATTGCACATACATGGACTGTGGTTCTGGAGCTCAGTTCAATACTTGTACGTATTACTAACATAACAAAATTTAATTAGAGTTATTTAAGAAAACCAAATTTAAAATATAATTAACGATGTATTTAAAAATGATCACCATTTCATTGTTTTGAATGCAAGATAGTAATAAAAATTGTACGCCTAAATAACACGTAATGAATTCACTTTATTATAAAAATATAATTGAAAGAAATTGTATTTTTCAGATGCAAAGCGACGTGTGTGCTCTCCAAATTCTCTATTCAAGATGGACTGCAATGTCTGCACTTGTTCCCAAGACGGATTCAGCGCAGCATGCACAATCATGGAATGTCCTTCAAACGTGGATTCTAATAGGATTCAAATGATGTCATATGACACAAAGACTGGTAAGTATCTGCCCACCCAACAAATGGTCTCGTAGTTATAATTACATATTTCGTAAACCGAGCTAAAGTTTTTAATTATTACAATCCGCAATACCAGCAACTTATAAAAGAATCTGTTACATTTTATTAAACATTTATCAGATTTGAATCATGTACTTTTCTAAGTAATTAAAATTCTAATGAAACAAAATTTAGTTTCAACATCATCCTTACCAAATAATAGTAGAATCATGCAGTCAGTACTGTTTTCAAACGAAATGACTGCAGTAGTTTGTAACATTGTCTCGTTTACAAAACGAACGGTATTTTTAAATTTGGAATATCAATTTTACAGATACACAACAATTTTGTAAACCTGGACACCGATTTGCCAACGATTGCAACTCTTGCCTTTGCAACGAACTCGGAACTTCAGCCTTATGCACACTCAAATCATGTGAACCAAAAAGAGAATATTGGACAGGTATGGATCAATAAATTTGAAAATCGCGCATGAGATAACTTAATCTAAGTGTATGAAACCTACAGTAATGATTATTAATTATTTGAGATTAATATTATTCATATATATCCTAAGGTAACCGTTGCTAATTAAAAAATATCACGGGTTGTATTTTAAATCGTTATATTTTGTATACCTTTGAATATAACGCAATGGAAAAATAAACAATGCAGTACTTTTTTTATGAAGATTTTTTCATTCTTTTCAGATGAAGTAAAAGTTTGTCAACCTGGACAGACGTTCACCCATGATTGCAACACCTGTGTTTGTAACGAAGCCGGAACAGCAGCCTTTTGCACCTTAAAAAATTGCGACCCCAGAAATAAACAGTGGAGTCGTAAGTATTTAAGTCAAAAACACGTAATTGAAATTAAACGCAAAATCTAATACACAATTTTGTTATGTTTTTTTAGCATTTTTCTCGATGAACGGAAGGTGTGTTGCTGGGAAATCATTCCGTAAGGATTGTAATCAATGCATCTGCAGTGCTGATGGACAATCAGCAATTTGCACTTTGTTGGACTGTTCCACTCATAATTCGACGTAGAATCTTCAATCTCCATATAATGTTAGGGATATATGTAGTTATGAAAAATATTCTATTAGAAAATGTGGTCAGTTTCTGGACAATATCCAGCCACTTTCTATTCTTTTTTTCCATGGAATATGGACATTAAGTAGAATTAACATGACTCATTCTTTAAGTGCAGCTAACTTTGAATCTGATATTTTATTATTAAGGTGTGTTGAAGTGCAACGTGCGTATTTATATGTATGATTGTGATTGTTAATAACTTAAGGATTCTGCTATAATTTATACATATGTGACTTTTATTTGTAATAAAAACCTGATATGTTACAATTTTTAGTATTTCAATCAATATTTATCACATCCACATGTAAGTCAGTTATCAAGATTAAAATCGCTGAATAAGATGCATAAAATATACATTTATTAGACATCAACACATCACGCAACTCTAGAATGAAGACACCTTCCACCAATATTCATTACATAATTTAGAGTAATTATTATAAATTTCTTTCATTTCATCGTTATCACTAATGCAAATTTATAACACATTCTTCGATAAAATTTTTGGAAGATGTGACTAAATTAAATTGAATAGATTTGGTATTTCATAAAAGTAATTTATACGTTCTTTCTGTGTAGAGAATTGAAGAACTTATGACGCATTCATTTTTAATCGCAAGAATTGTTTTATCCTTATATGTTATATTACTTACCTATAATTCGAAAGAAATGTAATTTCCTTAAAAGCAAATCGAGGACATCAGTAATTACATTTTCTTAGTTGCATTTGATAATTTTGCTACTATATTGTATTATAAAATTTAATAGTTAATTTAATAGGACACTATAGTCCATTGTTTTATTAAAAATTAAATGTTATTCCAAAAATAAAAGCAATAACCTGCAATATTAAGGCTACTTCACACTGTATTCACAATACCAAGCGAATTATTAGAACATTCATCAGGCATTTAATATTCTAATAACTGTAAGAGTTCAAAAGTTGTAACATCTAAAGACAGACAAATATTATCTCAAAAAAGTGTGTATTAAAACTATTACTGCTCTGAGAGTACAATAGATTCGCTACTGTTTGAAAAATGTATTATTCTTTAGGAAACATTTAGATATCCCTTTAATTGTAAGAACTTTCCGTACTCCAGATATAACATACGAAACATAAATGCTTTAATTATGAACTTTTTTTCGTATAAGTCCAAAAATAAAATATTAAACCCGTTACGAATGGTAAACAATCTTTAAACCCTAATAATAAATAAATATAAAAAGACAAATATTTATGTTCGTATCGTTCCTTGCACCATGTTAAAATTTAAATATCTTTCAAATGTTATGTTAATTGCTTTATTTAATTTTTCTCTACTCTTTGTAAATCTCTCTGACATGACTTTTCAGAATAAATGATGTAAAATACATATACAAAGCTAAATGTACAATTTTAATAGTTTTGAGGTCCATCTTTCGAATGGCACTAGTCGAATTTTTGAAAAATGACTTTTAAAATATTTTTCTATACTGAAAAAACCATAATTTTTTAGGCAAAACATTTTTTTAAATGCAATTTTCATTATGATACCAGTTTCTGACCATCTTCTGTCTTATCAGAAACGTGTTCCCGATTATTTTACTTATATTCAAATATTTAGATTTTTATGGATTTGGAATTTCAAACGGTTCAGGAGCGCCAAATTTTATCGAAAACGTGGAATTTTTATTCCACATTTGACAAAATATTTCACATGTCCCGTTCGCTATATTGTATCCTTCATTTTCAATTTTGCAAAACTGATTTTGTATGGTCGTATTCAGGAATGTCCAAATATAAATAAAATAGCAATTAATAGTTTACAATTCCTTTTTATTCTGTAATAAAACACGGAATTGAACTGTAAATTATTTTGGTAGGTTTTCTATTTTCGAACAATAATTAAATAAGTTAAAAAAAGGGTTTATGACTTACCACGAAGTTATTTTCTTGCACCCGATACAAGAGAAAGAAAAAAATTGTTTTCCAAGACGAGAGTGAAAAAAAAAAGAAAAATAGAAAAAAATCAAAAAGGAATTACTCACCTCCTGAAGAGCGGTCGGTACATCCGAAACGTTGAGGTCAATCATAGAACCTTGGTCCTCGCTTGTCGAGAAAGAGATTTTTTATTTCTTCTTTTTTTCCTTTTTTCACTATCTTATTGGAAAAAAATTTATGTTCTTTCTTTAGTCAGCCGGAATAAAAAATATCTTTATTTTTTGTTTTTTATAAGGTTATTGACAATATTTTTATCAGAACAAAGGTTTGATATATAGTTTTTCTGCCCTAACATTTGGGTTTTGAAATTATAAAAGTAATCATGAATTTTAAAAGTATTTATTATTTATTTGTAAACTATACACATAGTCGAAAATATGCAAAAATTAGTACTTTTTGTTAGTTTTGTTTCAATATCTTTTTGTAAGTCATCCTACGACAATATAACATAGGAATTATTTCAACGGCTTATAATTATCTATAAATAAAAAAAATTTGAAGCCTTACCTGTCATATTTCCATTCGAAGATACGTTACATGATGGAAATTTTTCCCAATATTTTCGAATAACTTTTTCTTTTCAAGCCCCGGAGAGAAATATTGTATTAAAATAAATATATTAAAGTAGACTTAATTTGGAACAATTTAAAATAAATTACTAAGATATATTGTACGTTTCGAAGATACAGACGTTTTGATTTAACGAGATTAAACTTTATATGGGACCACTATCCCCCTATTCAGATTTAGTTTTATTTCAAAATAAATATAACAACTTTTTTTCATCATCTTGAATAGTTTTATTTAAAACAAATGGAGACTATTGTACTCGCGAAGTGCTCGTCTCGCCCTTGCTCAATGGTCTAAATTTTCGTTTAAAATTTTGTTTAAGAAATCTACAATTTCATATATTTTAAATGCACCATAAATAAATGGCTATTCATATATTTTTAAAAAGATTCTTATATTTTTGTTCTTTTCAAGTAAATTTGTTTGTTAAAGTTTACTTCATAAATATTGAAATCTGTGTTCGTCTGAAATTAAAAAACACGGAAACTGCATTTTTTTAAAGAAATATAGACAAACCGTCGACAACAGGATTTATTTTTGACTTGTCAACGCTCTGTCAGAGTTTACTTTGTTGGAAATGTCTTTAAATACAATAATCTTCTTGCATGATTCATTTTTGTTTAATGCCGAAGAATGGCCCATTGTAATAATGGAAATACATTGCTATTTTTAAATTATAGACTTTATAATCATCAATTATAAGTTACCGTTCTTATGTAAGTGTAGTTATAGTACCTTTAAATGATCACGAAGGTTTCCACCACGCTATATTTTATTATATCGATGTGCTGCTAAGAAACGGCTAAATTTCAAACCGATCACGAACAAACATGGGTGATCACAGACGTGATGTTTTCTTTATTTCTGGTGGCACATTATTCTATACGATCTGAATGTGTTCATCTATACTCATAAAAAATAAATACCATTTAAAAAAGTTGCATTTAAGTGGTCGCCGTCGAAGATATATAAAATGCCTGAAATGTTCGATGTTCAAAAATAATAAATAACGCTATTTTTAACAGCACCATTTCTTTTTAATAAAGGGCACATATTTCTTTCAGCCCTCAGTACATTCCACAATAATACAAATACAATTACTCATTTGTTGGAATTATTTCGTTATATGGCTAAATGGTTACAACATCCGAAATTTAATTTGTACCTTAGCAAACACTAAAAATTTCATTTTCTTAATTAAATAGCACTCTTTTATTTCGTATATAAGACAGGTGCATTAAAATTTATGTGATTTACTTTCAATTGATTCATACAAATATTGTAAAGTGGTCGTAATATGAAAATAATTAATAGGACGCTCTGAAAACGGTAAGATATTCTGATAAAAACCGATAAAACCGCAAAATTTCCCATTTTCGAAACAGTTAGTCGCACCATTTCAAAATCCAAAACAACAAAATATGTGAGTGTAGTGAATGTAATATTAGGAAAGTAATACAATCGAGAACACGTTTCCGATAGGATGGAAGGCGGTCAGAAACCGATATCACAACAAAAATTATATTGCAAAAAAAAATACCTCAAAAATCTTTTTCCAGTATTTTTTAACATTATTTTTCGAATGTTTGACCAGCATCGTTCGAAAGAGTGACCTTAAATCTATAGTCCAAAATGAATGTGTCTATTTAAAAAAAAGTTTGTATAAATAAAACGATGCTAAAATCGATGAAGAAATTGGGTTAACAAAAATAAAGGGTTAATAATCACTTTTCTCTAAAATAAAAAATAAGAATGATAACATTTGTAAAACAAATAAATAATTGTAAAAATGTATATTTCTATGGTCGGCAGGACCACATATAACTTCATTTTTTGAAACATATTTGAGAAACAACCAAAACCAGGATAGGTTTTTGATTTACAATCAACCTGCCAGAACAAAATTTTAATTTAATATTTTAGATTAATTTATTTAAAAATTGAAAATGATTGACACAGCCTTAAATATATATACTAATTAGTAAATAGTAATAAACTTTAAACGCGTTTTTCTTAAGTTTTCAAAATATGAGGTTACCTCGTTTTTCCTGCCAACCACAGATTTTATTACAGTAAAAAAGGTTAAATGCGAGTAATAATTAGTCATCGAAACACTTTACAACCCAGTAATAAAACACCTCCGAGAAATTTTATTAACAATGAATAATTATAAGTAATTAATTAATTAACACGTGAATAGATTTTTGATAAAAATAGTAATTACCGCTCGATATGTAATATATGTTTTATGCGAAATGCGAATATTAAAAAAATCGAGGAAATATTCATTCTTAATCTCCCTCGCCCCACTCCAATAAAATGTAGATTTCGACTATTTAAGAACGTTTCTGAAAGATACGAAATTATTCTGACAAACCCATCAAGCATACCAACTACCATAAGCAGTTCATTAATTAAATCAAGACAATGAAACTAACAGTCATCATTTTTGCTACTTTGTCCGTAGCACTCGCTGGTGAGTAATTTTAAAAATGTTAGATATGTTTTGAGTATTAATCCAATTTATTCGAAAATATTTCAATTAAAAATTAACTACAAACAGTTGGACTATGTTTTCAAAAATTCCCTTAAGAACACTCAAAATTGTACTATTTTCAGCTGAGCACGCGTGTTCTCCTGGTTCTCTATTTCGTGACTTCTGTAATTATTGCCAATGTAGTAGTGACGGATTAAGTAAGATTTGCACATATATGTTGTGTGATGAAAAAGTATGGAATGCCGATGGAACACAAAAAGTAATAGCATCAGAACTAAAAGGTGAGTTGTTTGGCGGTTTTATCAAATTTTACGTAGGTTCTAGTATAGAATTAACAATTAATAAAGTTAACATCTTTTTGCCTGCGATATATATTAAATGGTAATGTTTTCAAACTAACTTTCTTTTAACTATTTAATAACTAGTTAATTTCTTGTATTTAAATTAATAATACTTATGTAACAAATTTTCTGTAGATCTTCAAAAATGCACGCCCAACTCAAAATTTCGAGAATACTGCAATTACTGTAGTTGTACAAGCACAGGAATAAAATTGTGTACAATGATGGCCTGTAACAAAAGCATTTGGAATGCCGATGGAACTATGAAGAATGATAGTAGCGCCTAAAAGTATGTTTTATCAGATGGAAACATCACGTCAGTATTAGTTTTGACTGCTTCTGGGACACTCATAAATAACAAAAGCCACAATGTTTTTAAATTGCAGACACCGTTTTATTAAACGAATCTTACAACGACGAAAAACTCAATATACTTCATAAAACTATTGTAAAATATCTGTGTTACTTGCCCAAGTTTTTCATTCAAGTCAGAATGTGATGCAAATAAGAAAACTAAAAATGTGTTTGGAAAATTACAAATAAAATGCATTTTGTTATTAAGATTCAATGTTTTAATTAGTGTTTTCATGACGTATTTTTGTAATAATTATTATTGCAGCCCGAATGTTATTCCGTTTTTATTAACAATTTTGAATTTGTATTTTTTCATATGGTGATTTCTAGCAAAAACGACATAAAACTTGTACTTAAACATAGGATTTAATACACTTTTCTGTCAGCCTAACACATGTCAGTCAATAACTCGCTAATACTTCGGAGCATTTCTGGTTGCCTACCAAACGGAGCATGAATGATAAAAATATGAAGTTGCGCCTGATTGACTATAACCCAACATACAAATCTGACTGCATGGTTATCTAGTAAATTCAAGGAGCCAGGTTTGCTGCATATTAAATCACCCCGGTGTACTTGTTACTCCAAATTTAAACTGAAGTTGCCTTTCCATGGCAATAATTGTTCGTGTAATTCTATATTTAACCCCTTAACTTCCAAATGTACAAAATTTCTTCATGAAGTTTGACACCATATTTTAGATTTCAACTCCACAAGAAAAATTTGACACGAGTAATTTCTTATTGGTCAAGACTCGCTTTTTGCAATTTTGCATCCAAAAATTGTTGAAATAAAGAAGTTTTTTAAAAACACTAAGAATACAATTTTTGTTACCAGTGCTGGCCTTTTGGTGAACAAGAAGTTCGAAGGTTCGGAACGAGGGCCGTTTGAACGATTTTCGAATACCGCCAGGAAAGATGGCGTTCCCCACGATATTCGACTACTCGATGGTAAATTCTAGATCCAAACGAGTGAGGTAAAATCTCTCCCGTAGGTTTGTGTTGCTTAGCAACAAAAAACGACGTGATAACCTCCTGCATTGCTTGACTCCATCTAACGAACTCGATCGGATCGGACCGCGAATTCCGCACGAGAAATATCGTTGCCGCCGAGGGTTTACCGAATAAATTATTCGTTTTTATTTGGAGCTGACTAAAATCGCGTGTTTCATTTCTCCACCGCCCATCGATCCTTAATAAATGTGAAATCTTTTTAAAAGATGCCAACAAAAAAAAATATATCGATAACAATTGTTTTAACAATCGACGGAGACGAAATGTTTGCATTCCTAGCTGCCTTAACTTTCGTTTTGTGATATTTATAAACACCATGTGTGACATTGTAAACACCATGGGTTGATCGGGAATAAATTTTAAATAGTTTCTTGAGGCCGATCAAACCGCGTGTTTTATTTTTAGCCCTTCCACCAGTCGTTTATAATGTATAAGTCGAAATGTAAAGCGAAATTCGTAATAAGGAAGTAGTAGAACATAGCATTAAACTAAGAGTGATAATCGGATAGCTTGCCGTCTAAGGTAATGCAAAATATAGGTACAGTTTCTATAACTAATTAACAAGTTGAGACACGAATACATTACTAAATTGGTCTTATTTAATTTATTGTACTCATAGCATAAAACATTTTTTCAACATAATTATCATTTTTCAACATTCTTGTCAGCTATATTGGATACTCCAGATTCAATTTTGAAATTCTGACATCGGATTCGTAATCAGAAACCTCAGAAATCCCTATATACCGAATGTTAGATAAAATTATAATTTGCCAACAGTTTTGTCGGACATATTGCATTCGCCATTTTTAATTTTTAAAATCTGACATCGGATTCAGAATCAGCAAACTCAAAAACCAAATATTAGACAAAACGATACTTTTTCAACATTTGTGATCGGGCACATCTCCTCAGTAAATTTAAGTGTCATCAAAATGGTGCCGAAAATTAAAAGGGCTATCTTTTTAAGCATGTCAAATGTAGCCAAATGCACTTTCGAATAAAATCCTAACTGCTCGTCTTTTCGAAATATCGATAAAAACGTTATTTTTTTTTATCAAATAGTACTGAATTTGCTAGTTATATGCATATAGTTTATATATTCACCCACAACATTTATGTTTAAATATCTGACACATACACATACGTGTATATATATTATGTACATATATATTTATATATGGGGCATTCTCCGAAAAAAGAGCCACCCTGGAAATATTTTGTTCCGATTTTTTTAACAATCACATATATTGTTGTATTTATCGATCTAAGATCTTTGGCCGAGTTATAGATTTTTTGCATCATAGGTTGCCATACTGTACGGGGTCAAAGTTTTATGTAAAAAGAATGTCAAAAATTTATAACTCCGAAACGGACCGATGGATTTTCATAAACCAAAGCGCATTTTGTTCAGAATTTCTCGAAGTTTAAAATAAAAAATAGTTGAATATGAAAAAATAAAATTTCGACCCAAAAAATGCTTAATAATGTTTTTTTTTTTATTTCTAACCCCCACCCCCCCTACGATTTTTTTCAAAAGTATTTCAAAATGTTCCGCATTTCATCACCTTTTAACACTAGCAATGGCGTTTTCGGACAGGAACAATTGTTCGTGCTACAGGAGATTATGTGACGCAGCGCAGCGTGTAGATCGTGCTGTGCACACTGTTCCGGAAGCTTGCATAAATGGATATAAAAATCCTGAAGCCCTACCTTCTAGTACATAAAAAAAGTAATCTAACTCTGATAGTCTCGTTTCGTAAAAAGCTCATCCGCCGATTTTTAAAGTCATTTAATTTAAAAAAACGTGCATTTTTTTAGTTTTTTGCATTTATTTTGAAAAATAGGCATCCGACGAAAAAATGTAGAACATAAAATTTTCTGCAAAAAAGGTGATATACCTTTTTTTCGTAATCGCAACAGCAAGCCTGTAAATGAGTAATGGAAGTTCCCATGATAGGTTTCTACCAGGTACTAGGTAGACAAAAAATCCCGAATCGTTTTTAAATCGTAAAACATATTAATTTTATTATACATGATTTTTGACTATATGTATTTCCATTATTTATACATATTGAATTATTTGCATAAGTATTTGTAAAATATTTATTTACAATTTCCACCACCTCTTCACCTTCGACTTTTTTAAAACTTTTCTGAATTTCATAAGCTTCTCACCTCCAAAATATTATTTACGGGCTTGCTGTTACGATTACGAAAAAAATGTATATCACCTTTTCTGCAGAAAATTTTATGTTCTACTTTTTTTGTTTGAAACATTTTTTCGTCGGATGCCTATTTTTCAAAATAAATGCAAAAAACTAAAAAAATACACGTTTTTTTTAAATTAAATGACTTTAAAAATCCGCGGATAAACTTTTGAGGAGACGCGACTATCACAGTTAGATTACTTTTTTTATGTACTAGAAGGTAGGGCTTCAAGATTTTCATATCCATTTATGCAAGCTTCCGGAACAGTGTGCACAGCACGATCTGCACGCTGCGCTGCGTCACATAATCTCCTGTAGCACGAACAATTGTTCCTGTCCCAAAACGCCATTGCTAGGGTTAAAAGGTAATGAAATGCGGAAACATTTTGAGATACTTTTGAAAAAATCGAGGGGTGGGGGTTAAAAATAAAAAAAAAACATTATTAAGCATTTTTTGGGTCGAAATTTTATTTTTTCATATTCAACTATTTTTTATTTTAAACTTCGAGAAATTCTGAACAAAATGCGCTTTGGTTTATGAAAATACATCGATCCGTTTCGGAGATATAAATTTTTGACATTTTTTTTACATAAAACTTTGACCCCTTACAAACCTAAAAAAACCTAAAAAAACCTAAAAAAATCGGAACAAAAAATTTCCGGGGTGGCTCTTTTTTCGGAGAATGCCCCATACATAAATAGGGTAAACCGGACAGTAGTCGGCCATTTAAGACAATATTTTTGATGAAAATTCTCTAAAAAAAATTAATATGATATTTAATTAATTCTAATCGTACATATTTTTTCGTTAGGGATATGTGAAACTATCTGATAAAGCGGATTTATAAAAAAAATTTCATTTTCGTTAAAAAAAATCTCAAAAAAAGAGTTACAAAATTACAGTAGTCGGCCAGCAAATGGACAGTAGTCGGCCATCTATCCGACAGTAGTCGGCCACCATTTAAATTCGTTAAAACAGGAAGAAAAGGATTTAATTTGTTTTCACTAACAAAATGATTTCTTATCATTGATAAATACACGTATTTCTCTACGATCATTTTTTTTATCAATCTCGATCCTCTCGATCTTTTGGATCTTTTTCGAGCTCCTTCGATAATTTTCGAACTTTTTTATGTTTCTCAATATTTCTTGATCTTTCTCGATCTTTTTCAATCTTTCTTGATCATTGTCGATCTTTATCGATCTTTCTCGATCTATCTCGATCTATCTCGATCTTTCTCGATCTATCTCGATCTTTGTTGATCTTTCTCAATCATTTTTGATCTTTTTCAAGCTTTTTCGATCATTCTCGAACTTTTTTTATGTTTCTCGATCATTATTGATCTTTGTCGATCTTTTTCGATCTCTATCGATTTCCACCGATCTTTCTCGATGTATCTCGATCTTTGCTGATCTTTTTCGAGCTTTATCGATGTTTTTCGCTCTTTCTGATCTCTTTCGATGTTTTTTGACCTTTTTCGATCTTTCTCGATCATTCTCATTTTTTCTTGATCTTTCTCGATGTTTCTGATCCTTCCCCAATCTTTTTTGATCTACCTTGATCTCCATTGATTTCGTGAGATTAAGAGATTTTAGATATCGAGAGAAAAGAGTGAAGAGATTCGAAATGATCTTGAAAGATGGAAAAAGATCGAGAAGTGTAAAAAAGTGATAGTTGTATGACTTATACGATGCGGAAATTGCTTCCCTTTCTGAGACCCCTCATCTTTCTCTCTGTTTTGTTCTCCTTTGCTTTCTTTCGCTCTTATTTTCTCTCTCTCCCTCTCCCTCAGCCGCTCTCCTCCGCTCTCCCGCATCCTCCATTCGTTTCGCTCTTTCGTGCTCTTTTTCAATACATCGCTCTTCTTCGTGAAAGAAAAAAAGTGAGCAAATGACAGTAAAAAGTCGCTGGAAAACACGACGACAGATTTTGGAAGTTTCTGATTTTGAATTTACAGTAGACAATTAATTAATTAACTGACGGATAAGTACAATGAATGTAAACAGTAGTAGCTTAAATTCGATACCTATTTTGAAATACAGTCGACCCTCTCATTAATGCCGCTTTCTGTAATGCCGCTTCCCCGTTTGTCAAGCGACTACTTTCTATTCTCCCCACTTTCTATTCTTCCGCGGAATATGTTTCGCTCTTTCTCGCAGTAATGCCGATACGCGATATTACTGGAGACTGAACGAAAAATTTTCGGCGGAGAAATACAAAGTGGGGGAACCAGCGTTCTTAGGAAAACATTGCCCTTTCCGCGTTGCCCGGCTTTACTGAGAGGGTTGACTGTATTCGGTTACAGTATTGGAATGTAATAATCTATGATACCGACGAAAATATGTTAAAGGATTGGGTCTTTTTATTAAATCCATACTTTAAGTCTTAATAACTTTATTTATACTAATAATCATCATAATTTATAATATTGTCGAAAAGATCGAGAAAGATCGAAAAAGATCGAGACAGATCGAGAAAGATCGAGAATGATCAAGAAAGATCGAAAAAGATCGAAAAAGATCGAAAATTTAAAACTCAATGGAAAATGATCCCTATGCCTATTAATGTTGCAATTGTACACGATTACATGTAAAAACTTTAAGTGGCCGACAACTGTAGATTCCGTGATTTTCACGTATAGTAGTCGGCCACCTTTAACAGTATACAAAAATAATTTTTTTTTTACCTGTTGAAACTTAGATTTGTTTATGAAGGTATCAAGATTATTTTACAACAAAAAAAAAATTTTTATCCATTGCTTCTCTAATAATATAGTAATTCGTAATAATGTATTCTAATGGAACTATGTAAGAACTTACCGTATTTTTGCACTGATTTGGAAACACTTTTTTTGTTATTGCAATACTTCTGCGCCAATAAGGAAAAAAAAATTATTGTAATTATAACTATGTTATGTGTACTTACCAGATGCTATAAAGAAAAAAAAATTTTACCTATAAATTTTAACATTAAACACTACAATTTGCGAAGTGGCCGACTACTATCGGGTGGCCGACTACTGTCCGGTTTACCCTATATATGTACATAATATATATGTATACACGTATGTGTATGTGTCAGATATTTAAACATAAATGTTGTGGGTGAATATATAAACTATATGCATATAACTAGCAAATTCAGTACTATTTGATAAAAAAAATAACGTTTTTATCGATATTTCGAAAAGGCGAGCAGCTACGATTTTATTCGAAAGTGCATTTGGCTACATTTGACATGCTTAAAAAGATAGCCCTTTTAGTTTTCGGCAC
Source organism: Trichopria drosophilae (assembly GCA_030407085.1). Classification (NCBI taxonomy): domain Eukaryota; kingdom Metazoa; phylum Arthropoda; class Insecta; order Hymenoptera; family Diapriidae; genus Trichopria; species Trichopria drosophilae. The sequence goes on along the minus strand of CM059582.1, from coordinate 9,082,219 downwards.
CATTTTGATGACACTTAAATTTACTGAGGAGATGTGTGCATTGCATCCCCCATTTGAATATTTAAAATCTGACAGCGGATTCGTAATCAGCAACCTCGAAAACCCCTATATACTAAATATTAGACAAAACTGTACTTTTTTAACATTTGTGATCGGCCATATTGCATCCGCCATTTTGAATTTTTAAAATCTGACACCGGATTCGTAATCAGTAACCTCAAAAGCCTTATACACCAAATTACAAGAAAATACCGTCTACGGAAAAATTCGTAGCTGAATAGTTAATTTTATTTTTTCATAAATTAATTTTTTTTATATAACAAAGTGTTTTACCAGAGTTAGAACTTTGAGAATGAGTCACATATGAACCCATTAACTTGTCAACAATAAATTCAAAAGTTGGTGTTTTTGAGATAATCAATTTTTTAAATTTTAATGAAATGCACGCCATTTTGTTATTTTAAAATATTTTCAAATTGTTTTAGCGCCATTTTATGCAGCTGAAATATACACATTAAAAGCAAAAAGAAATATTAACACACCATTATTTTTCTCGGCGAGGCAGAAGTTTTTGTAAAAATAACAATCACTTTCTGCGGAATGTGTGTTTAACTTCCCCTACTTCTAATATCGCAGAGAATAATTTTTTCGCGAAACAGTGGAATACTTGTTGCTGCATTTTTACTATGGAATCGCATATTTCAATATCAGTGCGTTCTGAGAACATGACCCCAGCGGCTCTGCATGATTTGAAATGGAATTAATATATAATATAAACCCATTGCGCGTAGCTCCATCTATAATGTTTTAGGATCGGATGTTACCATCAGGCTAGAGGCATAATAGCTATCCCTCGTCGCTGACAATAATTGCTTATATGTCTTCGGGTAAGATGTTAACCGTGATTTAATCTGAGAGTCACGCGTGCGTCTAGCTGCTGAGATGAAGGAGTTATAATGAACACGCATTCTTCGGAATTCAGAAGTAAACCAAGGGACAGTAGAAGCTTTCTTTATATATATCTTTATATGCGTGTCAGTATCTCAGTAGCGAATCTTCAAATTGGTAAGATGTTGTAGGCTCTATATATGATGGACAGCAAGAATTTTGTGCTGTAGTCCACTTTTAAGTCGATAATCATAAATTCAGGTTCGTTTAAGACAAATTTAGATTCGAATAAAACTGTACACTGAAAGAATTTGCGGCGGTTTCTAACTTCGACGATAAAGGAAGATCTCAAACGTAAGGAAGACAATTTAGCCAGAATGGAGAATGGCCGAGATGGTTGAATCAGAAAATGTTGTTGCCTGAGGAGCAGAGTTTTTTAATGGTTTGAGCCTGTACGCAGATAGAATATCTCTGGAGTCTAGAGTTATTTTTAAGAGTTCCGAAATTTTCAGAATGATGTTTAGTAAATCTTCGTTGTCATGCTGTGGTACTCCGGAAACTATTATTTCACAATTTCTAGCCTCGTATCCTGCAATGGCTCTAAATTTTTTCCATCTCTCGACGAGTGGATTTTATTTCAGCTTTTATTTCGCCTTTGTTCACATTCAAATCACTCTCGATGTTGTCCACTTTAGTAGCAATGTTTAAGACCTTGTCCATTTTAGAATTCAACATAGTTAAATAGGTTTGGAGATCAAAATTATTGTCGGAATTTCCACCAGATTTTTGGGACGTTTTTGATACTCCAGATTTCATAGAGGACGCACTAGTTGTTCGTAGGAAGCAAGCAGGATGAAGTAAGTTGCCAGCTCCCTTACGCTTAAGCCCTTTATTAGTACGGCAACATATATGTAGTACTTCGGCGGTTATTATGCCAATCTGGGGCCAGCATTCGTTATGGCACTTATTGTTGCATACTATGCACCGTATGAACGTGGTGTCAATAATAGGCTTCTCACGCGATAAGCAAAATTCAGCCATTCTTGTTTAAGAGGCATTCTTTTACAAATCGTACACTTTTTTTTTTAAATTTAAACGTATATTGGGATTTTTTACTTTTTTACTTTTTTCGAAGATGTAGCAAATTTAAAATTTGAGCTTTGGCGTTTTAGGCAATTTTCAAAAAATCATATCTCCGGCAATTTTGATCATAAAATCATTTTTGTTTTTTTAAACTAATCGGAAAAACCTCAACTTTTTTATGAAATTATGATCGTAACCTCAAAATAAGAAAAAAGTACTTTTTTACGGAAATTAAAGATTCAAAGTTAACTTTCAATATGGCACCCGGAGCCAATATTTTTTAAAAAAATACTATTGAATTCGTTAGGAAATGGAGTAAAATATATACAAATAACAGAATGGTATCTATTATCACAGAATGGTATATATGCCTCGCAATTATATTGCAAGTCTCGTTCTCAATGATAATTATTGTAGTCATGCTTGTCTCGCCAAAATTCACAACGTTTAATGTTTAGATTTAAAATATTTTGGCGCCTTTCGCCATGTTATCCCTTGCGTGACACTCCACTAACTTCATATTGTTTCGTTGTGTCAAAAAATCATAACGTTTTTTCGTCGCTCCGTTAAAGATTAAATAAATACTCATCAAACAATAAAAGAAGCCGAGTCACAAGAAGAAACGTTCTAGATCAAGATCTAGAGATGACCGTCATCACAAGAAAAGATCGTCGGACAGTTCCAGAATTGGTAAAATGGAGAAACAGTTGGGTAACCTCACAAATTTGGTTACGTCATGGCTGGATGTTCAAAAAGAACAGGCATCAGCTACTGTTTCGCATACAACTTTTAATTCCACGCCTCAAGCAGGCAATACTGTTGTACCTGTTGTAATCGGTAAGCAAACCTCTATACGAGTTTGTTGTTTCTCCGCCTAAAGGCTCTAAATAATTATAACTCAAAGTTCCATACGAAATTTGAGAGTCTACACGACTTATTGGGTATTGTGATATCAAATCACAATATACACAACAAGTGTTACAATTTTGCAGACTATTTTCTTCGTTCTTTTTCCTTTCAATTACAGAAAAGGAAAAAGAAGAGAATGGAGAAACTGAGATCCAGTCAAATAATATTCCCGGTTCCATGACAAATGTTGAAAATTCTCAAGGACTGGAGTTAACAGAGCATTCAATTTCTGAGCCTGATGATCCTTCAGCTAGTGAGACTGTTCTAAAAGCACTTGGTATGGATTTAGTGCAATCAAAATTTAAAGAGGTTAAATATCACTCAGGATTGATAAATATTTGGTCAAAATGGACCAAAGAAGGTTTACCTGAGAAAAATAAGAAAGAGATTCTTGAATTATATAATCGCAGTGGTGAATTCTTTGTGGAAGCCCCAAAAGTTAATCCAGAGATTATTCCATTGCTTTCGGACATTGCAAAGAAACGAGACAATCATTTTGTAGAAACACAAAACTGTGTTGGTACAGCTCTCGCTTCTTTAGGTGCTGCAGTATCTTTGCTTGTAGATCCTCCAAAAGAGGAGGTCGATGAAGTTGTCTTCACGGATTTATTGAGCCACGCTGTACAAATCCTTACTGATGTTTATTATCAGCAATCAGTAGCTCGAAAATCTTTCATTACTCCGCATTTTAATAAAAATATGAAATCTACGGTAGATTCGTTGGTTTCAAATGAGTGGTTATACGGAAATAACCTCATGGAAAAGATTAAAGATGCAAAGGAAATAGAGAAAGCTTCTGCGGAAATAAAAGACAAACCACAACAAAAAGCGCGTCAAAAAATCAGATTCCAGGGAAACTTGAAATACCCACCTGCCAATTATCGTCAGGTGGGTCATCAACAAAAACCTCGCTTTTTCCGATCGAAAAGGGTTCCACCGAAAGCTCCTTCATACAATCCCTCGAAGACGAGCTCTCTGACGATGAACCAATCTTCATTAAAGAAGTAATACAGGTAGATAAGCCAGCGGGACGCTTACGTTTTTACTTAAAAAATTGGAAAAAATTAAGTTCTGATAAATATATTTTAAGTTATGTAAAAGGATATCGTCTCCCTTTTTCTGAAATTCCATTTCAAAAAGCTCCTCCTAAATGTAGAAATTTTTGTTCGATTGAATTAATGGAATTTCAATACGAAATTGATAAATTATTATCATTAGGAGCTATTGAAGAGTGTTTACATGAAGAAGGTGAATTTATTTCATCATATTTCTTAATTTCAAAATCTGATGGGACTAATCGCTTTATTTTCAATTTGAAAGCCCTGAATAAATTTATTAATTCTCCTCATTTCAAATTGGAAGACATAAAATCTGCTTTAAATCTTCTATCAATGGGAGATTACATGGGCACGATAGACCTGAAAGATGCGTATTTCGTAGTACCCATTCATGAAGATCACAAAAAATTTCTTAGACTCGAATTTTGCGGTAAACTATATCAGTTCTGCTGCCTGCCATTTGGGCTAACCACAAGTCCTTATGTTTTTACTAAGATAATGAAACCCATTGTTAATGAATTAATACTGAAAGGAATGACGGTAATCCTTTATTTAGATGATTTTTTATTTATAAATAAATCAAAAAGCATGTGTGAGAATAATTTAAAAGATACTATATTATTTCTCGAACAATTAGGTTTCATTATAAATTTCGAGAAGAGTTCCTTGATCGCTAGTCAATCATGTAAATATTATGGTTTCATTATTAATTCTATAGACTATTCTTTAAAATTGCCTGATAAAAAGAAAAAACAAATAATAGAAATGGCAGGTGAATTCAAGCTAGGCGTTGCTTTTAAAATTCGTACATTTGCATCATTTCTAGGAGTTTTAACAGCAGCTTGTCCTGCTGTTGCTTACAGTTTTATTCACTGCAAGAGACTAGAGAGACAAAAGTTCTTAACGCTAAAATTTAATGGTGGAAATTATGAGGGAAAGATGTATATAAATAATAATATGATTGAAGATTTAGATTGGTGGATAAAAAATGCAGCCATTGGTTCAAATCCAATAAGAATTAATAAATTTGTTATGGAAATATTTTCTGATTCGTCTCGGACAGGCTGGGGCTGTCATTGTAATAATATAAGTTCCCACGGATTTTGGAACGAGGAAGAGAAGAAAAATCATATAAATTATCTCGAGTTATTAGCTGCTTTTTTCGCACTTAAATGTTTGGCTTCAAACTTATTTGAATGCGAATTATTGTTGTGTTTGGATAGTTCTACTGCAATAGCTTATGTTAATCGATCTGGAGGTGTACAGTACCCTCAACTGAGTGAATTATCGAGAAAAATTTGGAGTTGGTGCGAAGAGAGGAAATTGTGGGTGAAAGCCTCGTATATTCGTTCAGCAGAAAATGTCGAAGCAGACAGAGCATCTCGTATTACTAACATAGATACAGAATGGAAAATTTCTCACTTCTATTTTAAGCAAATTGAGGAAACTTTTGGACAGTTTACAGTTGATTTATTCGCATCTCGATTAAATAATAAATGTAAAAAGTTTTATTCTCGTTTCCCTGACCCTCAAGCTGAATTAGTAGATGCATTCACAGTCTCTTGGAAGGATGAACGTTTTTACGCTTTTCCTCCATTCGCACTTATTCTACAAACCTTAAGAAAAATTATCAATGAAAAATCAGAAGGGGTACTGGTGGTACCATTTTGGCCCACACAGCCATGGTACCCATTATTTAGCTCTCTTCTCACCCGATCTCCAATTACGTTTCATCCTGACAAATATTTATTAATATCTCCTTGTAGCAACGAGAGCCATCCATTATCATCCCACCTTTCATTGGTGGTAGGAAAGTTATCAGGTCAGCTTATTTGAGAAAAGGAATTAATGAAGAGTCTGTTGATATATTAGTCAATTCCATTGCATCAACAACGCTCAAGCAATATGAATGTCAGCTCAAACATTGGTGGAACTATACTCACATGAAAAATGTAGATACCTTCAATCCAAAGACATCGGACATCATTGATTTCCTTAATTTAAGATTGAAAGATGGTCAAAAGTATGGTACTTTAAACACTTCCCGGGCAGCTATTTCCTTGATCTCAGCTGATAATATAAATTTAGATGGTCTAATATCTCGTTTCATGAAGGGTGTATTTAGAGAAAATCCAACGAAACCAAGATACTCGACAACGTGGGATATTACGCCTGTATTGCGTTATTTGGAAAATCTTAAAACCCTTAAGGAGTTAAAATTAAAAGAAGCCAGAGAAAAAGTGGTTACACTATTAGCGCTGACGACTGCTCAGAGACTTCAGACATTATCTTTAATCAATGTCGAGAATATTTTCAGATCTGAATCTGGCATTAGTATCAAAATCACCGATCTTATCAAGACTTCAAGAGTAGGATCTAACAACCCTGACTTGATCCTACCCTTTTTCAAACAAAAACCCGGTTTGTGTGTGGCTTCTTTAGTGTTAGAATATCTTGAAATAACCAAAGGTTTGCGGAGCCAAAAAACTAAAAATTTATTTATTGCGACGGTGAAACCGTTTGAAGCTGTAAGCGCACAGACAATTGGCCATTGGGTAAAGAATTTATTAGTTAAAGCAGGTATTGATATGAACCAATTTACGGCATACAGTACAAGACATGCGTCGGTATCTGCTGCTCATAAGCGAGGAGTGGATATCGACACTATAAGACGTACTGCTGGTTGGGCACCAAGATCGCAGACTTTCTGTAAGTTTTATAATAGACCCATCCAATCAACCAATGACCAATTCGCACGGGCGATATTGAAGTAATAGTTCTCATTTCAACGCTATTCCTTGTAATTATTTCATAAGCTTCAAGTTCAATAAAATGTTTAAGCAATATTATAAATTTTCTGTTATGAATTATCACATACTCTAAAACACTACAATAATTATCATCGAGAACGAGACTTGCAATATAATTTAATAAACCTTCGGTGGGCTCGTTTGATCATTCAATTAATTAAAGTGTGCGGTAACTCGCGGACGCGCGCGGCTCGCCTTCCGTACCGGGCGCGGGCGGCGCGTTGGCTGGTGCTATATCTACACGTCTCACACGGTATTTTGAACTTTATAAGTTACAAGATCAATCACATATATATATATATATACATTTAATTGATAATTAAAATTGCTCTTCAATTTACAATAATAAAGAATATTTTTGCTTTATGTGTGGGATTTAGAGTAAGTATTTATTACAATTCATTTTACTTTGATTTTAATGATTTTTATTTCGATACTTTTACTACAGACGGCTTCTCATACGATAAAAAAGGTTTCGCGTGCAAAGTAGTCGTTGTTACAGGTTTCATTGAGTGAAAGCATAACGTTCCTTTGAGAGTTTTGGCTGATTCGAAACGCTTCTATAAAGTTTGTTCTTCTGTTGTGTATTCTTTATTTGTAAAATAATTACAGTTGATGTTGGGATGAGCCTCGATAGCCAAATGAAATAATTTTAATGGAGTTTGTATCGGGTTTTGCACTCTTTGTAAACTAGGTCTAGCAGCAAGTCTTTTTAGTGTTCCTCCTAAACCGTCGCATGGCCACTTGACATGGGATGTTGGGAAGAAGTGCCATTCGGCTGATATTTTAAAATCTTGCGAGAAATGTGCCAAATTTATAAAGATCTTTTTATTTTTCTATTGAGCGCTTGCTCCGTCAGAAAAATATATAACGTGATTGACACTTGGATTTTTTTCCTTAATGAATTTGATAAGTCCTGCTTGAAACATGTGCACAGCAACTGTGTCATGATGCAGACATTCGGAAATGGACACAAGATCTATCATTTGCAACACATTGTTGTTGTCTTTGAAATAAATGGCAAACGGATGAATTGTTGCTTGATTGTTGTTCCAATGCATGCCTTGTACAGAATCTTGAACAACAAACGTGTAGTATTCAGCGAAATCACAAATTACGATGCAATCATTGGCCTTTAGATCTTGTTTCTTTGCGTTCAAAAATTCATTTTGCTTTTTTACAATGAATGAATGAATGACGTAATAATTTTACTAGTCCCTCCGACGATATCTGCAAGTATTCTTCTGCCGACGACACTATAGTTTGCAATGTAGTCCTGTCTACATGAGTCCATTGTTTGTAAGTGATGTTGTCGACGAGGTTATATTCAAACACGCTTTCCAAATATTGTATTAAATTGTCTACACCAGGATATTCAGAACAATTTCCCATGTAGCAGTTGATGGAAGGAGGATCACAAAACATTTTCTGAAAACAATCATGGTAGTCGCCAATTACGTATTCTGCATTAGCTGTAAGAGATTTGATTTTTGCCCCTTCTAATAATAATTTAACATTCTCATGTATGGCACAAACACATACTGAGTGCGTTCCGCCGGCGCCTGTCAGAATATACAATACTTTGGTCGTAAACTAGCAAATTTTGAACTACATTTCACTAGGGGATAGGCATCTTTGAAAGCTCGGTGTAACTCTTTTAAATTACATAAAATGAATCTCTTCTGCATGTGATGTCTTTTCCCATCAATCTTAACAGAGACAAAATCTTTTTGACCATACGGGCTCATAAGTTCTTTTACGCCCTTGATACGAAAATAACTATTTCGATATATCTAAAAGATGTCTTATAATATCTAAATGATATCTGTCAGAGATCTTTTCGATACTTTCGAGATATCTTTGACGATTTATATGTATATATATTGTATATATAAGATCATAATGATACAGACAGTATTTAGTAAAACACTGTAAACATGTAATATGCATCGTATAGTCTATTACAATACAAGTGCTTGAAGTAAGTGTTTTGCAATTTTTATTTATTAATACTTCGGCCGTCATTTCTTCGAATTAGTCATTCTTGTGTTCATATATGCGTTTTTTTAGATAACGTTTTGTCTGTCCAATATATGTTGCGTCGCATTCATCACAGTCAATCTTGTAGATTACATTAGATCTCTTTTGTAAATCTATTGTATCAATTTTTGTTTTAAAGATAGTTTCCAAAGTATTAAAACGTTTGTTAACTATCTTTATGTCAAATTCATTAAAAATATGTTTTATTCTAGAATTAAAATTTTGTATGTATCAAGACAGACAAAACGTTATCTAAAAAAACGCATATATGAACAGAAGAATGACTGGAAAAAAACCATTGGTCATACAGCATTAACATCACATATGTTAAATACAGGACATAACTTTAGATTTGCAGATGTTAAAATATTAGATAATGAAAAATACTGGAGAAAAAGGAATATTAAAGAAATGATATATATAAAGAAATATGAAAATAGTATAAATTATAGAATAGACACAGAAAAATTAAGTAGTTTTTACAATATTTTAATTAAGTAATTTATTTTATTTTATTTAATATAACTTATTTAAAACTTTAGGTAAATTTTATTCATAACGTATTGACTTTATCGGTTTATTTCTTAATTATTTATTATGTTATGTACTTACTTAAAATTAGTTACATTTCTGTGTTGGTGATTTGTTTACGTGCACTGAAAAACATCCAAATTAGAATAAGTATGTTTAGTGTTCAATCTAAGTGATCCAAAATTGGTGCGTTATTTGTAATTTACCGTTTTTGTTGTTTTTTTATTTTTTAATAATGTGTACATCGGGCGGTTTTAAGTTTTGACACCACCACAATTTCGGTGTCAAACTACAGAACTGTAATGGCCATAAAATGGAAATAAATCAATAAATTCAAAAATACAGTTCATAATCAATTTTTAACCATTACTAAAATAATTGAAAGCTAATAAATTTAAATTTGGTGGGTTTTTCCTGCAACGCAATTGGTCTTGATTGCATCCATCAAACATTTCAACATGGTTGAAATATTTTCCAAGCGCCACCTGTCGGAATCATTCCGATTCCCGAGCGGGCAGCTTTTTTGAAGAAACATTTTTAAAGAAAAATGTTAAAAATGCTGATTGGAGATGTTAATTATATGAAAAATATGAAGAACCCGAAAATATGTGAAAAATTCAGAAAAAATAACGGGGAACTTGGAAGAACATTCGGCAGATGCCAGAGTACGATCCTGGTACCTTTCGATTTCCGGTCGAATGCTCTACCAACCCGTTATTTTTTCTGAATTTTTCACATATTTTCGGGTTCTTCATATTTTTCATATAATTAACATCTCCAATGAGCATTTTTAACAGTTTTCTTTTAAAATGTTTCTTCAAAAAAGCCGTCTGCTCGGGAATCGGAATGATTTCGACAGATGGCGCTTGGAAAATCTTTCAACCATGTTGACATGTTTGATTGATGCAATCAAGACCAATTGCGTTGCAGGAAAAACCCACCAAATTTAAATTTATTAGCTCTCAATTATATTATAAAATTATATTGATATTTGGGGGTCCAATCATATTTAGGTCCAAGTGGCCTCGATAGATACCCTAGTAGCACCGAAGCTGCCACAGCTAAACTTAGCTGCGACAGTGTTGTGACAGCGTTGTCACAGGCTTCATGTGTTACTTGGGTATGTTACAACAATGTAGTGTTTTTTATACAGGGTCATCGAAAAGTATCGGACCCCCCTAATATCTTCAGTTAGAATGCACTTAGGAGAAAATGTCCAATAGCAAAGTTGTATGGTTTCAAGCGGGGTGTAAGGTGACTACCTTGACTTTGACCTTGACCATGTCCTTCAAGGTCATTTCAAGGTCAATCTTATTTTTTTAAATAGAACCCCCTACATTTTATTGCATATTCTTATAGCTTATCTCGAAAGCTTTCCAAAACACTATAATAAAATATTTTTTTATTAAGTACTTTTTGAGTTATAAAGGTTTGAAGTTAACAATTTTTTGACACAAAATGTAGAATATCTTGTAAAATATTATTTAGTTTTCAGTAATCATAACCTTAATACTTTTGTGCGCGGAATAATGGGACCAATTAATTGGTTTAAAGAAAATACATTAATCGGATCCCCCTAATATTTTCAGTAAGAATCCATTTTGGAAAAATGTCCAATAGCAAAGTATTGTACGGCTTCAAGCAATTATGCTAATAGGCTCTGGCGAAAAACTGCCCCAACGTAATCGCGAGAAGCTGCTCGAATGCGTGATTTCCGAAGGCGTTAGCGGAAATCTGACCGAAAGCGTTGGCCAATCTTTATTCTCTCACTCTCGCAGGCACCAATGTACGAGCTCTTGAGCAAACAATACGGATCACTGATTTGAAACTTTGATGCAGTGCTATCTTCTTCTTAGCGAGCAGCAGTCACCTCGTGGACGAAAACGAACAGCCTCAAAAATTTTTTCTGTAACAAAAGAAACCATTGCGCTTCAATTGATTATCCCAAACATCTTCATTTTGTTTCCAATAGCCCAGAAATTTTTCGTAAATATTATTAATTGATCTATTAGATTTTCAGTTGCTCAACGAGCTTTTTGCTAGTGCTGGTTAAAATAAACAAATCGATAGTTGGACCAACACTTAATAATTAGTATTTTTCTCTACTTAATTATCTAGATCAATTTCCTATCACTTACCTGATTAATTCTTCTTCGCTGTAATTAAGAATGGCGGAGCTTTCTGAAAGAGATCGAATAACACTGTTAATGATGCGAGGATGGGGAGATCAACAAAGAGGGTATAAAACAGTAACGCGATTATTTAATGAAAATTTTCGGAATGAAAATAATAGGATCTCCAAAAGTACTGTAATCCGTACTATTCAACGTTTCGAGGCCATTGGTAGCGTTAAAAGCCGCCCAAAATCTGGTAGACCTAAAACAGCAACAAATAATGATAAGGCATTAGATGTTTTACAGTCTTTCGTTGAAGATCCCCATATTTCCATCAATCGCGTTGCTCAAGAACACGAAATCGGTCATGCATCTGCCAGTAAAAATCTGAAATTGAATAAATGGCATCCATACAAACTCCATTTGGTCCAACAGTTGTCCGAAGACGATTTTGATAGACGCATCGAATTTTGTGATCTTATGATGGAGATGATTGTCGACGATCCTCTATTACTAGATAATATTGTTTTCTCTGATGAGGCAACATTTGAACTGACTGGAAATGTAAATAGACACAATTGTAGATACTGGAGTGACGTTAATCCTCACTGGAAAAGAGACAATCATACTCAATATCCACAAAAAGTTAACGTATGGGCTGGTATTCTTAATGGTAGACCATTTGGCCCTTTCTTCATTGAAGGCAATTTGACAGCACAAGTATACCTAGTCATGCTTCGCGAACAAATTGTTCCAGCTATTCAAGACATAGCCGGTGGAAATATGGATGAAATTTATTTCCAACAGGATGGAGCTCCACCTCATTATGGTGTCATTGTCCGTCAATATATGAATGAGGTCTTTCAGGACAGGTGGATAGGGCGAAGGGGTCATATTGAGTGGCCACCTCGGTCTCCGGACTTGACCCCACTTTACTTTTTTTGTGGGGTTACTTGAAAAGTAAAGTTTATGCCACCAAGCCTCAAGGTTTAGATGATTTAAGAGGGAGAATAACTCGAGAGATAGAACTAATACCGCCAGAAACGTACCAGAATGCGGTTTCGGCTGTTTATAACAGATTGGCACATTGTCAGGCTGTTGAAGGGCAACAATTTGAACATTTGTTGTGAATTGTTTGGTACAATTAAATATTTTGCCCAAGCTAACCAATTGGAATTAAATTTGCCTTAACTGGTCGGACTCGCACACCACTCTTGCCTTAACTGGTCGGACTCGCACACCATTTAACAATTGTTAACTTCAAACCTTTATAACTCAAAAAGTACTTAATAAAAAAATATTTTATTTTAGTGTTGTGGAAAGCTCTCGAGATAAGCTATAAGAATATGCAATAAAATGTAGGGGGTTCTATTTAAAAAAATAAGATTGACCTTGAAATGACTTTGAAGGACATGGTCAAGGTCAAAGACAAGGTCATCATCTTACTCCCCGCTTGAAACCATACAACTTTGCTATTGGACATTTTCTTCTAAGTGCATTCTAACTGAAGATATTAGGGGGGTCCGATACTTTTCGATGACCCTGTATGTATGAAAATTGAAAATCAGCATTTTCAAAACTTCGACCCCGATAACAGGCCAGCCGAAGTATTAATAAATAAAAATTGCAAAACACTTACTTCAAGCACCAAATTTAAATTTATTAATTGTATAATATCATCCTGCAAAAAAATCATAGTTATTCGTATAATTGAAAACAAACGAGGGTTAAGGAATAGCCGACTCTCTACTGGAAGTTTCTGAGCGAGCGAAGCGAGCGAGGCACCACGCCAACACTAGTTTAAGTTTATGTTTTGCTCGGTTTTTTCGGCTTTCGTAGGTTGTTGAAATCACTGCCGGTATAGTCGTTTAACTGTACGTTTAGTTTCTTATTGTTCAATGAGTGCAAAAATAAATGTCCAAGAAAAAGAAAAATATATCGAGGAGGAAGATAAGTTTCCTTTCTGTCCCGACGCTTCGAAATACGAGAAACTTATCAAAATTGGACCAGGAACCTATGGGTAAGTAAATTTTAAATTTATTTATTTTGTTGTAGGTTAGGTGTATAATTTTTTGGCTACAATTTGAGTTTGTGTTGTTTATTTGGTTTTTAATGTTTCTTTACCATTTCATTTTCCGGCGAATCTATCAATTGCAATCTTGGACATCGTACTCTCACATGTTATATAACATTTTTGCATTTATTTTGATAAATAAACCCATTAAAGTCTCGATCACGCGGTTCGAAATCGGAGTTTCTTTTAAACATAACTTAAGTTTTTTAAAAGTCTCAACTAATGACATTTTATCTCAAAATCTCGTTCATTTTAGTATATATCAAAGTCACAAACTATCCGCATAGATTTAAATTCCTTTAAAAGTGGTGATAACGTACTTATTAAAATCAATAAATTTTTCGTCTAATAAATACCTCTAATATGTCTTGTTATATTAAAATATTTCTAACTTTTGTTTTACATACTATACAAAGTTCGGGGTCATTATTGGGTCATTATTTACATATGGAAAAATATTTAATAAAACTTTTGAAACTATTTTATTTACGAATGTGGCTAAATGAATTTCAGATATGTGAATCACAAACAGTTATATTGAATGGAAAAACTTTAATTGCACTTTTAAGGACTAAAAATTCGTTATATAACGACCATTTAACGATACGGATTTTAGAACTGCATTAAATGTAATTGAATTTAAGGTACTTTCAATAAGAATTTAGTTTTAATTAAGTTAAGTACATATACATTAAGCATATTGATCAATTTTCAGCGAAGTATTCAAAGCAAAGGATAAAAAAAATGGAAATTTAGTCGCTATGAAAAAACTTCTCACGGAAAATGAAACACAAGGAGTAAGTATTTTTTTTCATTTTCAAACTATTTCCCGTTTATGTTTTATTGCATCTTTCTAAAATATTCGAAATTTTTAGTTTCCTATCACAGCTTTGAGGGAAATCAAAATTCTACAGCTAGTTAAGCATGAAAATATTGTAAACCTCATAGAGGTTTGTAGATCACAAAGTGAGTAATTCGTTTTTTTTTCAGAAATATTGTTATAAAAAATTAGTAAACCATTGTAACATTTGATAATATTTTTCCAGCAGTTTAATTAATATTATATTCAATTTGTCAGAAACGCGATCTAATAAGATGTTCGCATCATCTTATCTGGTATTTGATTTTTGTGAGCACGACCTTGCGGGTATATTGTCTAACATAAACGTCAAATTCACGTTAGGCGAAATTAAGGAAGTGATGCAACACCTGTTAAATGGAATGTACTATTTGCACACCAATAAAGTAATACCGATTTTTCAATTAATTAATACCAATAACGTCCGACGCTATCTATAAAGTGTGACATTTGTTTTCAGATTTTGCATATGGATCTCAAATCCTCCAATGTCCTACTTACCAAAAAAGGCATTTTAAAAGTGGCTGATTTTGGCCTCTCTCGAGCATATAGTGTTAAAACAAACGGTGCGGCCAATCGTTATAACAATCGAGTCTTTACTTTATGGTATTGACCACCGGAATTATTACTCGGTGAGCGAAATTACGGCCCACCAATTTGATGTATGGGGAGCTGGATGTATCATGGGCGAAATGTCGACTAGGTATGCATGGGTCTAATAAAAAACATACACAAAGTAAAATTTGGCACAGAATATGTCAGTGAATAATTGCAAATTACAGATCGCCCATAATGCAAGGCACTAGCGAGCAACACCAACTTAAGTTAATCGCTCAATTGTGTGGTTCGATAACTACTGAGGTGTGGCCGGGTGTAGAGGATTTGGACTTATTTAAGAATATGAAGCTTGGGCAAGACCAGAAGAGGAAGGTAAATAATATTTATGTACTATATTGGAGTTTTTCTTATGCGTATATGCGTTAGCACGCAAAAACATGACCTGACTTTCGTAATGAAATCCATTTATTTCTAAATATTTCCGACAAGAGCAAGTCGGTATTTTTTTAGCGGCGGAAAACATATTTAAGGGAAGAAAGAGTACCTCAAATAAATAATTTTGTCGTAGTTTACCCCCTAATTTTCTTCCTCTATTCAATGTATGTCGGACAATTTTCTTTTTTGTCGAAACATACATTCCTACAAAAAGTCATTAAAATCCCTTAAATATATTGAAAATATCGCTATTTTTCCATTTGCGCCCCAATTCGGGGAAGCCGTTTGACCTCCTTGATATGTTTTCCTGCCGCAAAATAAATACGAGTCTCCTCGATTTTCATGTTTTACAATGATTGGTTTACATTTAGTTTCAGTATAATATAAATTTCAAAATAGTAAAAAACAATGTATTTGAAACCAATGAAAATGTTATTCTGAAGCGGTGCTTTATACCTTTGCCTTATTTTTTTATGAATGTATGACAAATTTCAGTATGACAATTCCCAAGAATAAATAAGAACGCTAAATTCACATTTTAAACATGATTTAAAATTATTTAATTACTTGTTATAGGTAAAAGAAAGACTGAAGCATTATGTGAAGGACCCTTTCGGCTGTGATTTATTAGGTAAACTGCTAATCTTGGATCCGAGTAAAAGAATTGATTCCGATTCTGCTCTGGATCACGACTTTTTCTGGACCGATCCGATGCCATCTGATCTCGGTGAAATGTTAGCGCAACAGAGTCAGAGTATGTTTGAAAATTTTGCAGCTTCATAACGATCAGGCCAAATGAAACAGCCGTAAGCGACTGCTGCTGTGCCGAAACAGAGCACTGTAGAAACCGAATATGTATAGATCGAGTATTTTAACTCTTTATTTTTGGTACCTGAAAAAGAAACATCTATTTTATGAACGTTTTATATATTTATAACTAATCGCAATAGTACATTACCTAACAAGGGTGTAAACTATACTTTTACGCATGGGACGGGAACCATACATACGAGGCGCCGATGGCGCCGAGTGATGTGTAAAGTTCCCGATCCGTGCGTAACAGAATTATACTTTACACACTTGTTAGGTATCCTATTTTTTGTATTTGCGCGTGTAAAGTGAGTGCGTAAAGTTTTGATCCCTGTTTGAGTGCGTAAAGTATAACTTTACGCACGACCGGTCATTTTACGAATTTAGTCGTCGGGAGAGCATAAAAGTTTTTACGAGCGAAAGATAGGCATCAAAAGTACTTTACGCACGAACTTTACGCCCGCAATTACAAAAAGATAATTTTGAACGTATCGGGAGTTTTTATACCAATGTTTTCGAATTTTTCGGGTATAATAATACTTATATACACTAGTCGTAGTAATTTTAAGGATATACTTCCGATTAGGTAACACCCCCGATTTCAACGGCACTAGCGTATATTTATGTATTTTGAAGCGCTGATTACGAATATGACCATGAAAATTGGCGACAAGGTCATTTTTAAGGTCAAAACTGAAAAAAACGGGTTTTTTTTTCGAATTTTCGCATTTATTTTCAAAAGTACAAGTCGGATGAAAAAATGTTTCAAACAAAAAAGATAGAGGATCAAATTCTCTTTAAAAAAGGTTGTATATTTTTTTTCGTAATATCAACGGTAATGCTGTAAATGAAGGATGAAGTTGGGAATACGGTTATAGCATGCTTTATATCCCATTTCTCGCAAGTGAAGTAAGGTAGCGGATCGGTCAAATGGGCAGACAATTTCGAGAGTCGAGTACAGTTGTACTGAAACTAATTAGGATATGGCATCATTTACATTCACGCGTTTATGATTGGCTATTTCATGTAGTGCACCTGTGTCTATGTCCTGGGGGGCTCCGCCCAGACCCCCCCTTTTTATACTAGCCTAACCTCCAACCGTGTGTTGGTGTGGGTTATAATCGAACCCACGTGATGTTGGGATTTATGTGATTACCACATAGTGTACAATAAATGTCCCGAACTCGAAACCATTCTACAGGTTGAAAGGCAAACGTCAAGTAGATTATTCCCATGTTCATGCTCCATTCACGGCATTACCGTTGATACTACGAGAAAAATGTATATAACCTTTTTTATAGAGAATTTGATCCTCTATCTTTTTTGTTTGAAATATTTTTTCATCCGATTTCTACTTTTGAAAATAAATGCAAAAATTCGAAAAAAAACGCGTTTTTTTCAGTTTTGACCTTGAAAATGACCTTGTCGCCAATTTTCATGGCCATATTCGTAATCAGCGCATCAAAATACATAAATATACGCTAGTGCCGTTGAAATCGGGGGGGGGGGGGTTACCTAATCGGAAGTACACCCTAGTTTTTAGTCAATCGTTAGTATATGTACCTGACTCAGTGTATAATATTATACACTAAAAGACATCTTGACACACGAAGCAAGCGTCGTAGCTTCCAATAAAATACCAATTGCATAAAAACTAAGCAACATTTGTTATTGTGGACGGATTTTACGACTAAACCTTGGCAATTTATTGTACTCTTCATTTTTGAAGTTTCACAAAAAGAATATAAAAGAAATTCAAATACAACTCTTTATAATAAAAATAAAATGCTCTTTATATACAAAACTTAACTTGTCTTACTCATGAAGTACTTGAAGAGTAATGGTAGTACTAAAAGATGCAAATAATAGAGAAGTCCAAAAACAATTGTTGCATCCTGTACGTAGCCTCAAAAATAGAAAAAATGCCTTGTTCGAGAACATAATCACAAATAGCTCAAAATTCTGACATGATTTTTACGAATTCTGACTTTGGATTCAGATTCTAGAAAAACAATTACGTCGGAAATAAACCATAGCTTTTTTGTTATTTTGTGTAGTGAGCCATGAATTTGTCGTTAATGAGTAACAGGTTACTGAATTTTTATTCATCATGATGTTTCCGAGCTTAAGGTAATTACAATCAGAACTCAAATTCTGCATTCCTGGCCACAAACATCTATAGATACAAATTTTTGGATGGAACTTGAGTCCGCCACATTTTATCTGCCATTTTGAATTTGTACACTCCAATTTCAGAATCGGATTCAGTGATCTCCAAAATCTAAAAAACAGTGAAATTTAAGACCAGAAATCAATGAAAATTTGTTCAAATCGAAAAATGGCACAAAAAGCAGATTTTCGCCTGACTACTAAACGGTTCAGGAAGAAGTTGAGTACGTTCATCAGTATTCAGTAATTTCATGATCATAGCTGAATGTAATAATTATAAATACGATCATGATGAAAATACAAAAAAAATTGTTTACGGTGTGGTAATTATTATTGGGAAAAAGACGACCCAATCATATCAAATAAATCAACTCCACGATTATACAATTTTTATAGGTATGATAAATAATTTCCAGTCAGTATTTGTAATTCGTGTCTTCATTCTTTCACGTATTGAAGAATTAATTGCTTTAAAAGATCAATCCCATATATACCGATCACAAGCAGTCACCTACCCAAGTATTGTTCCTCAACAACGATGCTTTACCAGATCAACGACCGCGCGCGACACGGACCACTGGTCTATAGCCCTGTGGATCAATATTTATAGCTTTATATGATATTTGTATTACATGTTACAATTTTTAAAAATTCTTAATTATCTCGAAAACGACTAGAGGTACGCAAAATCTGATAACATTTCGAGACTTATTGAAGGGAGGGGGGGGGGGTGTCCTCAAATCGATTAGCTCATACATATAGGAATTAATTTTGAAAATTTGCAAACATTTTTTCGAAGAATAATTTTTTCGAAATGTGTACATATCCGATTGTCTTCGAACTTTCGCCCAATATACAATTGTGCGTACGTATTATGTATTTATAGTGAACAGGAAAAATGCATTTTGATTTGAAATCGCGACCATGAATTTGTTTGCATTGTTCCGTACAAATTATGCTATGAGTTTTGAGTAAAATGTAAATATGATTGTAAAACTATGCCACCCTACGCATAGACACATATATAAATATAATAACGTAATTTTTATCAAATATTGTGAAATAATAGTACAGTATGCAACAAGTGCGCAAAGTGCATTTTATCGCACGAGTAGCGACAGCAAGCACGAGTCGCCGACATAGATGAGTGAGATGATGTCGCGCGAGTGAGATGAAGTTGGGAGTGCGATGCTTACGATATTTTATGCAATTCTGCATTGGGCAACGTGTTAATTTGCTCCCGAAAATTTCCATGCGAAATAGTATTTTTCGATACTAGCGCGTAAAATAAGATTTTACGCACCGTTTTTAACATGCGATTAGATAGGACGGATTGATACCTAGATTGTAATATTTCATTAAAATTCAATTTTCAGTCCATTATCTCTTTACCTCGTTATTACGATGCTTTATTAAATTTTCGTATTTAAAAATGTCTACCAAGCTCAAGTTTATCATCATTATTCTCAATCATTGCCTCTCTTTATCCCATTCGATATTAAAGATCTGTATTAGAAGCAACGTGAAAAAATAATTTCTTATTCCACCAATTTCTAGGCCGCTCTTTCGAATGTTAGTAAGAAATTTTTTTGTTATTGAAATTTATATATGATTTTGACATATATCTGTTTATTCTCCGTTCATTTATTCTTTTATAACTACGTGTATGTACGCAATCCAAAGTGACAGGTTTAATATACAATATACATGTATAGTGTAATGAGTGAGATTAAATCTCATGGTGGCGAATTAATATGAATATAGCACAAGTATAAACCTAAGAATTAAAATCACTATTAATAACTTTAAACTTAAAACTTTTAACTTTTAATTTGAAATGAATATATATGGACAAAAATCTGTATTAAATGGATTTTTTTATGGCGTAGCATAAATCACTTGAATTTTTAAAAAAGTTAAAAGTGCAACATCTTTTTATTTTACCATACCCTCGCGGCAAATGTTTGTCATTTGTTCGACCTGTTGAAAAGGGGACCCGTACGAATCTCCGAGTTAGGCTAAGGATGACAACCCTGCAAGATTATCTGTGAAGTTGCTAATGAAATATATTGTGTTAAATTTTAAAACTCCCCACAGATTTGACCACCTCGAATAGGAAAACTACATTATTTTCCCTTGATGGTGTCTAGTTGTGGACCGGACTGCAATATCAATGTTGCTAAGAAAATATATCGTGGCAACAAGGCTAAATTGAATAATCAAGTACCAAGTACAATAATCAAGTTGATGAGTAAGTCAAGTCATGTTTTGCATATAAAGAACATTTTATTTTTCTTGATTTTTCTTTAAGAGTTGTATAAAGTGAATTTCACATATATACGTTTTTACCCCAAACTGTATTTTATTCCAAGATACTCCGCTTGCTTCTTGCTTCCAGGTATCTTATAGTGTATAATATGATAAAATGAGTGAGGTACAAGCAGTAACGAGTGATTAATAATTATGTAACAGAATGACGCTGGTAACGTTTATTTTTTTCATTTCTTAATATTAGGAAGTTATTGCTCAAAATTATAATGACTCGTATATGGGCATTATTCTAGAATTTTTAAACTTTGAGGTTGAAGAAAATTTCATTTTTTTTTTTGAGGCACATTCATGAAATTAATTTTATTGGCTTTAGAATTGATCAAATGACAGGAAAAACCTTGCGTGACTCATTTATACACAATGTATTTTTTTTTTTTTTTTTTAACATGTTACGTTACTCGTAAAATTAGTTAGTTTTATAACGTTTAATATACATCAAAAATTCAGTTCTTTTGCTTATGGCCTAATTTTTAGAAGCTAGTATATAAAATTAAACGTCTAGTTAATAGTTATTCAAATTTAAAATAATGGATTAAATATGGCGGACTATTTTTACAAAATTTCTTTGATTTTTATAAAATTTGATATGTTAGGGTTTTTGAGGCCACTGATTACAAATCCAAAGTCAGTTTTCATTGAAATTTGAAATCCAAATACATGATTTAACATTAAGGATACTAAAAAATTAAAACGATTTGTAAAGAATAATCATTTTATTATTGTCAAAAAGTGTGTTTTTTGTTGTATTAAAAAAACACAAAAGTTATAAATACTTTAATAACATAGGAGAACAGATCACAATGATTCCAAAGTACTTAGAAGCTAAATTGTAGATGTGCCATTAAATAATTTGATTTTTCAAAGTGAGTTTCGCTTGGAAATTTAAAGTTTGACGTGGTCGCATTTTTTATGTATAGGTGGCACACATTCGGGCAAAGGCTCAATTTACTTCTTATCATATAGGTAATGTACCCCTGTTGTGTGGTTTCTTAAAAACCAATGTGAAAAAAATTATCTAAGGTTGACTGCTAAATTGTCAACGATAAAAAAAAGTTATCCCGCAAGTTTGAAGGTATATAATTTTATTCCTCAGTGAGGCACATCCTTAAGGTAAAGATTTTTCATTTGTTTACATCCCCAAATACTTCCACAAAAAACCACAGACCATAAAAAAAAAGGTGCAAAAAGTTTCAGTGTTAAAACTGAAAAAATGTAGTGAATGTCGCGCACCAAAAACAGGCAAATTCACTACTTTTATTTACTCTCATTGTTTTCTACATAACTATAATTAGTAATAAACACTTATTACATGTAAAACCAACAAAAATTTGTTGATCTGTCGCGTTGCAAAGTTATATTTAAAATTTTCAAGGTATCATAATGAGCGACAACATAAAGTTTAAAAATTCTAGAACAATGCCCATATATATATGTATGGGTAATTCTCCTGAAAGGGACCCCGAAATGCGTCACCATCGCTATTTCCAAGATTCGCAATGAAATTTCAATATAACGTATATTTTTTTGCAATTTTGAATAAATTAATTCTTAAACTAGAATATACTAGCTAACTTTTGACGTATATAGAGAAAATTTAATACGTCATTTTCATAGCTAAATACGCGATTGCAAAGTCATTGCATATTTTTCATAAAAATTGCATTTCATTCTAATTATTCATTATAACGTATAAAAACAATACAAATAATTTTTTAAAATGCATGAAAAATAACTTTAAGCTATACTACTTATATTGTATAAGGCCAATTTAGTGTAAAAAATTATTTGGATTTTATATAATTACTCAAACATTATCATTTTTTGCGAGTAAAAATTCGGGTGATCTCCGAAGCCACCTATTTTTAACAATAAATATGTATTAATATACTAAAATCGAATCTTACGGCCTTAAAATTTAAGCACTAATTAGTCCTAAAGTGGTGTTAGAAGAATTTTTCGTTACAGCATTCGATTTTTATCTAAATTCTAATAATATGTCGATTTGTGATCTCCGAAGCTTGGTGATCTCCAAAGCCATTTTCGGCAAACGCATACAATATTCATTTACCTGTATTTTTATAATTAATCATTCAAAACATTTTAAAAAATGTTACTGTAAACATATACGGGAGTTATAAATCGTATATTATTTATACTACAGATATAATTATAAACAACAATATGTCCAGAAAATACCTATTTAGTTGTAGGCATATTCGATAAACTTATAATATTTCCTTCCCTCAGATGAACTCGAAATTTGTTACTCATAAGTTTTTGGGGTCGCTGATTATAAAAAATTTATAAAAAATAAAAATACCAATCATTTCAATTTATCCTTATGAGAAGTAAGGTAAGTTTTCATTTAATTTTGTCTTCGCTGTGTGAATTGATGTAAATAAAATTCAGTGACTTTATTTACGTGCACTGTAAAAAGAAATACTTAAATTAAGCAAGAAAGTTGACTGAAAGTCAAGTGTAATGTAAACAAGACCGCATAAACAAGGACAAACTTATGCACTATACAATGGCTGATTTTAAGATGTAATCATTTTAAGTATTTGTTTTTACAGTGTGGTTGGCAAACTAGTAATAACAAATTTTGCGAAAAGGCGATAGTTGCATTGAATTGTGCCTCAAAACATTTTATAGTTGATCAGAATCACGTTCGGCATTCACATATAGTTACGGAATCACTTTTATCAAGAAATCAAGTTTAGTATTTTATATCATGTAAATATGTAAGCTAATAAATAAGGATTAATTATTAAAATATCATAAACTTGATTTATTCTTATATTTTATGTATAGTTCACGAAAGACAGTAACATATTTTCGAATGTCCATATTGTTATAATGAATCTTAAAATTCTGCGACTATCAAGTTTCATATTAAATAAAAAAGTTTCGAATTTTAGTTCGCCATATTGGATTCGCCATTTTGAATTTAAAAAATCTGACAACAGATTCCTTATTAGGAACCCCAAAAATCCCCACCTAAACAAACTTCTAGTCAATCGAGCAATTTTTCTGTTTTTGGTGTGCCATATTGGATCCGCCATTTTGAATTTCAAAAATCTGACACTGGATTCAAAATCAGCGACCCCAAAAACCCCCGAGTAACACATTTCTAATTAATTTGATAAAGGGAATAATTTGTAATACGAAGTTAAAATCATGTTAATATATTATATAATATTTAAGAAGGGCTATACAATTTATAATAATAATAATGAATTTTGCGCAACATCATATTTTCACTTTAGATTATACCCTAAATACGTTTCAAAAGTAACAATATTTAATTTCGTAAAAAAATTTTGCCTTGAAAATTTTTCGGAAACGGGTCGTTTTCAGTAGAATTACCCAAATATAAATATTATTATACCCGCAAAATCTGAAAATATTTGTATAAAAACTACGGGTACGTTCACAATTATCTTCGCGTATAAGTGTAAATATATGAAACGTCCTTAAAATGTAGATGTTTCTTTTTCAGGTACGAGAAATAACTTCACGATGCGAAGACAAAAATAAATTGAGATTTTAAAATGTAACAGTCATTAAAAATCGAAGTTCTGAATTCGGATTCGAAGTTTTTTAAACGCTATTAAGCACTCTTGGCACTATTCTTACTGATAATAAGAAAGAAATAAAAAATATATCGTATGCCCATTCAGAAAGTAACAAAAAGTGTGGTTATACTTTAAAGTGACACTCACGCTGGTATACATCTACCAGAGTTATCTTAGCAATTCGCTATCGGTTTTGTCACCGGGAGAGAATATTGCTTCAAACAATATATATTTGAACGAAACAAAAACTAAATAAAAAAATTGTGAAAAAGATTCACAAGACTAACACCATCTCAGTCTGACCGATAAGAACGAAGATAGAGAGTTGCAAAGATTTAATTATTCGGAAATAATTTTACTGTAGAGTTTCTAGATTTTACCCTAATCCCGTGTCATTTCAGTGGACAACCTTTGGTGTTTTCACGATAAGGCCTAACAATTGTCTACACTTTTGGAAACTGATAAAAACGAGTCATTGCAGGTACTTCATCAAAATACTCGATCTACATATCCGGATTCTGCGATGCTCTGTTTAATAAATCACAGCCGAAGGCATCCTTAACGTAAGGCTTCAGTCTCTCTTTCACCTATAACAAGACATTAAATAATTATAAATCATAAAATGTAAATTTAGCGTTCTTATTTATTCAAGGGAATTCTCATACTGAAAGTTGTACATTCATGAAAAATACAGCCCCCGTAGGAGCGCCGCCTAAAGATAACATTTTCATTGGTTTTAAAAATACGTTTTTCTGACTATTTCGAAATTAAATAATATACAATAGTCCTTCCCTTATTCTAATTTGTCTAGTCAGTCAAGATGACGGCCTTCTTCCCTTATTCTAATTTTCCCCTTTCCCCCACTACTTAGATTTACTATCTCACTTTTGTCTCTTTTTCTGTCGTTGCGCATGCGCCGTTTTTTGTATTTTGAGAATCCAAACGCGAACACACGTCAGTGGGTAGAACGCGTGAGGGGAAATATTAGAATAGGAGGAGAGACAAAATTAGAATAATGGAAGATATTAGAATAAGGGAAGGACTACTGTAGTAACACTAACAAATAAATTCGCTTCTGGTCTTGGATAAGCTCTACTTTAGAGAATAAGTCCAAGGTCTCTACACTCGGCCAGACATCAGTAGTTATCGAACCACACAATTGAGCGACTAAGACAAGTTGTTGCTGCTCACCAGTGCCTTGCATTATGGGCGATGTGTAATTTGCAATTGTTCAATGACATATTCTGCGACAAATTTTACTTTGTGTATGTTTTTGATTAGACCTATGCATACCTAGTCCACATTTCGGCCATGATACATCCAGCTCCCCATAAATCAATTGGTGGGCCGTAATTTCGAACACCGAGGAGCAATTCCGGTGGCCGATACCATAAAGTAACGACTCGATTGGAATAACGATTGGCCGCACCGTTTTTGTTAGCACTAAATGCTCGAGCGAGACCAAAGTCGGCCAATTTTAAGATTCCATCTTTTGTAATTAACACATTAGCCGCTTTCATGTCTCTGTGTAATATCTGGAAACAAAAGTTACACTATATAGATAGCGTCAGACGTTGTTGGTATTAATTCATTGAAACTTAATTAATTCAAGAACTTTCTTCATAGCAACTAAAATGTTCCCATTTTTTAATCTTTTGCCTTAAATACTTCCCTGAAAATTGATGCATATGATCAATGTATAGGTAATTAATGTAACTGTCGTTAAATTCCTATAGAAAGTACTTTTAATTCAATTGAATTTTATGCAGTTATGAAGTCCATATCAGTATAAATGGTCGTTAAATGATGAATTTTAAGTAATTAATAAGGCATTTAAAGTTTTTCATTTCAA
This sequence comes from Trichopria drosophilae, assembly GCA_030407085.1. NCBI lineage: Eukaryota > Metazoa > Arthropoda > Insecta > Hymenoptera > Diapriidae > Trichopria > Trichopria drosophilae. Next base: position 9,056,123 of record CM059582.1, on the reverse strand, counting down.
TCTAACTGTTAGTGATTCATGTGACTCAAATTCTTTTAGCCACGTATGCAAATAAAATAGTTTCAAAAGTTTAATTAAACATCTTTTGATATCTAAACAATGACTCTTTTAAAGGAATTTAAATCTACGTGGATAGTTTTCAATTCAACATATACTAAAATAAACGAGATTTAAAAAAAAAAACATATTATAATTTGAGAGTTTCGCTTGTAAGACTGTAAGATTTGATCCGCGTGATCGACACGTTAGTCGGACCAAATGAATGCAAAAATTCTATATAACGCGTCAGATATCCAAGATTGAAAATGTTAGATTCCCGGAAAATTGAAAATGTTAAAAATCCTTAAAAACAAACAGAAACTTTCAAATTGTAACCAACAAATTATACACCTAACCTACAACAAAATAAATAAATTTAAAATTTACTTACCCAAAAGCATGGTGTAATCACCATGCCCAAAGGTTCCTTGTCCAATTTTGGCAAGTTTTTCGTATTTCAAAAATTCGGCACAGAATGGAAAATTGTATCCCTCGATATATTTTTTCTTTTCTTTGACATTCATTTTGAGATTCTTTGAACAATAAGAAACTAAACGTAGAATTAAACGACTACCAGCAGTGACATCAACAACTTAAGAAAGAAGAAAAAAGCTAGCAAAACATAAACTTAAAAGAACACAAAAATTCCAGACCGGTAATGTGCCTCAATTTCCGAACATTCAGCGAACGGTTGGGCAGGACCGGCTCACCTGCAAAACTCAACATTTTTGGTGCCATAGCGCCCCCTCGTTTTTCTCAAAAATAACTAATAAATACATAATTTATGTAAAAAACGGTAATATTTACATAATTACTAGCAATATTTAAAAACAATTTTGGGCTGCGCACGCACACCTGTCTTAGCCAAAAGTACTTAACAATCCAGAGTTCAACGTTACCGCTGCGTGTAAAGGCTCGTTTGAACCTTTTGTAAATATTTGAAAATAACGAAAAAAATGTCTTTTTGTAACAAAAAAATTATTATCATATAAATGTAGTTTTATACTCGTGTTTTTTAAATAATAAATATTTATTCGATTGACGTCTTTAACGAGGAAATCATGATATTTTTGTGATGCATGGTTTTAATTTTTCTAGCGAAATTTTTCTGATTGCAAAAATCGTCTATCCTAACCCAAATAATGCAAATTTTATTGGACAAATTCACCATTTTTATTTATTAGAGTATGCAGGGAAAATGTGTTTTATTTTAAGATTTTTCGAAAAAAAAAATTGGAACCAATGTTCCACTGAGTGAATTGTTACACAAAGTGAATTTTTTTAGCGAAATCTGCATTATTTCTGTTAAAGCAGGCGATTTTTTGTAGTAAGAAAAAAAAATTGGCTAGGAAAATGTTTAATTATTATTTAATAATTACGAGTTTAAATTCATTTATTTGTTAATCATTTTTGTTAAATAAATAGAAACTATTGACGTTTATGACGAAAAATTTGCAATAATTCCATCGCAAAGCTGTATAGAATCTTTTTCCAGAAAAAATAAACCGTCACTCATTTAAATTCATTTTCGAACAATTTTTAACTGACCAAAAGAAGAAAATTTGAGATATCAAAAAAAGTCGTTGAAAAAATTATTTTTGCCAGTTTCTTTTTTTAAGAACAATAATGTTTTCTCTCGTCAACAATATGATTAATAATGAAAATAAATTTCTTCGAAAAGGTATTAAATAGTATTTAATATATGAGTCATTCCATGTCAACAATATCAAAGTTGTGGTCGATGTCGCGGAATTCAACGAAAATGAAATATTTAATAGGTATAGGCGTGGAAAATAACGTGGTAAAATATTTTTCCAAAATTTTCAAAATGGCGGCCGTGAGGTCATATTCACTGAATCTCTTTAAATTACGATATCTATTTTTCGAATTATCGCATTTAAATGGGACTACGCGCATTTTGTTCACAAAAATGAGTACTTTTATATAAAAATAAGACAATTTTTTGTCTTTTTCAACTTAAATTTTTGCACAAAACGCATACATTCAAAGAAAGAAAAAATAGCTTTCATTCAAAGAAAAAAAAATTGCTGGAGACTATTTTCGTTTTCGAGATATGATTTTTTAAAGAGCGCAACTCCGCCTTTCGCCGGTGCGCTGAGCCGCGGTTCAGGTGCAGTTCGGAGCGCTATCGAGGGACCGTTTTTTTTCTCGTAAGTAAAATGCGATTCCGTTTGTATAAAAGAATGCATTACTAGCACTCCAGTAAGTTGGATATTTAAATATACTTATTTGAATGGTTCTGTAAGTCATTTTTAAATCTCTTAAGTTTTTGCACTAAAATTACCTTCCGATTATTTATTTATTTATTTATTTATTCAAAGAAACCCTGGGACGGACCCAAAGGGCAGATATACATGTATGTATTACAGTAAGATAATTATAAGTAACTTAAACTAAATCAAAATTAAACTAAACTACGATAATTAAATTGTTCGGGTATACAGAAGAAAGCATTCCGTTATTTACAGTCGTGCTCTTACGAGAGTAGTTGCACTAGCATCATTATTGATTAATAAAGCGCGGAGTTCGTGTTTTATTTTGGAAAGGGTCGAGGAAGAGGTGATAGAGTAAGGTAAGGAGTTCCAGAAATTACTATGGCTTCTCGGATTCATTGCTGCAATCCTTTCAAGAAAAAGGGTCATGCGTCAATACTTCAGAATAAAGAATTTCGTCTTATTATTAACGAGTAATGTAATAGGTTTAATCTAAAATCTGATATATGGTTAGGCAAAGTAATTTGTAATTCGTGTCTATTAATGACATCATCTAAACTTTTGAGCGTTCCAATCGATGATACTTCGTCGTCAAGGCCCGAAATATCTCGGGGTTCTGAATATTCTACTCAGTCTCATGAGACTGAGAATGAAATAGGGGAAATAGAAATGGAGGAAGAAATAGACAATATGGATAGAACAATTAGTGATGAAGCTGCTCTAACAAATTTAAATCAAATCTTCGAACTTTTACATGTTTCTCCCGTTTCAAGTTGGAAAGATCGCAGGTCAGAAGCTGCCGAAAAGAAATAAAACAGAGTCTTGATCGCGAATTAAGAAACGTTTTTACAAAAGCACGTCCTGCTGATGACGATATAGAAGTCATAGATGATGAATTAAAAGAAAAAATAGCATTAGCGGATCGTAATTCAGAGAAAGGAACACTTTTAACCATGGTACCAAAATCATGGAAAGCTCGACGTATTGAGAAGCAATGTAACGTCTCGTATTGATTAAAAACTGAACGGTATATAAATAAACAATATCTAATGTGTAATGGGAGGAGTAGTGATAGCGCTCCGCACTGCGCCTGAAGCGCGGCTCAGCGCACCGGCGAAAGCCGGAGTTGCGCTCTTTAAAAAATCATATATCGAAAACGAAAAGAGTCTCTATCAATTTTTTTGTTGAATGAAAGCTGATAGGTTTTTCTACAAAATGAGATGTCGAATTTGAAAAAAAAAATGCGTTTGTGTAAAAATTTAAGTTGACAATTTTTTTCGACCGTTTTTTGGTCAAATTAAGGAGAAAAAAAAGTTGTCTTCTTTTTAGATAAACGTACTCATTTTTGTGAACAAAATGCGTGCAGTCCCATTTAAATGCGAGAATTAGAAAAATATATATCGTAATTTAAAGAAATTCAGTGAATATGACCTCACGGCCGCCATTTTGGAAATTTTGGAAAAATATTTCACCACGTTATTTTCCACCTATCAAATATTTCATTTTCGTTGAATTCCGCGACATCGATCACAACTTTGATATTGTTGACATGGAATGACTCACATGTTCAATGATCCCTAACTACCTTAAATGATCCATGAAAAATTTAATGTCAATTAAATCGTAAAAATTCTAATAATCATCAAGATTAGCTATGACCATAAAAAAAGGGAATATTTTACATAAATTAAATGTTAATCTAATCATTTTAAGGTATGCATCAGAAGAACATCGTTATTTGATCGTCAAAGACTTCCATCGAAAAAATTTACTTTTCACAATTTCTGAATAATTTTAGTAAGCAGGTAAAAAAATTTGGAAGAATTCGTTGGATAATGTTCTAGAGAATTTTTAAATAACGTTCTTTAACTATCGTTAAAACTAAATTTTGAATCAAAAAGTTGTTTAAAAAATTATTTTTTCCGGCCTCAATTTTTTTTCAAGAATAATAATACTTTATGCATTCAACAATGTCATTATTAATGAAAATAAACGTTATTAAATTTTTTTTCCAAATATACTATATCTACCTTAATGCATATTTTAGATATTTACAAATTTATTCGATCGATAATTATCAGGTATTTTATCAAAATTCAAAACATCGTTAAGAACCGATAAGTATGAATATATTATCATTGAAGTATATCTGAGTAATTTATATCGAATAAATTAATAGTAAACTAAAGACTGTCAAATCAGAAATAATTAAGTATGTTTAAAAATCGCGTTTAAAAAAATCAAATTCAGAAATATGAATGTAATCCTGATCGGTTATAGATTCTTCAAGTTCATCGCCCTCAAGTCCATCGTAATGTTTTTGAGTATTTGGCTAAACATACGAACGTTGCCAATTTTGTTTTCTGCATAAAAGTTTCTCCAAAACTGTCAACGACTTAAAATAATCTTTAAGCGTCACTTTGAGGGTTAACTGAAAAACTTTCACCACCTCAGGTATGCACCAACGAGCAGTTTAGGAGAAGGACAATAAGATTTCCGCATTTTTCCTATTCTCACGAATACGAACTCGACCAGGGGTAAAATTTATTTTAAACGGCTTCTTTATTTATTTATTTAATTTACAAAATGTATGGACAGCTATGAACAAAATTAGCAAATCAAACTCGTTAAACCCAAAAAGTCATTTTTACTTTACATAGGATTAAAATTATATATTGTTATATAGAGACGTAATTACTAACAATATTTAATATAATTTGCGATAATGAATATTCGGATGTTTATTTTTATTTCAGAAACAAACCGTGATATTTATTTTTTTTTTAATAAGCAATTCCCGATATTTTTAGATGACGAAATAAATCACAAAATCTTTTGTTATATTGAGTCTGTTAATTTTTTATTGAATAATTGACAGAAACTCATAATTAAAAAAATTGTCATTCTGAGCACGCATCACTTAAATACCAATATACCCACATATATAGATATGTACTAATATAATCATAAATATACTATATATAAAATATAAATGTTAATCTCTTAATTTTGAAATCGTTCCGAACTTTTGTTTATTTTGCTGTCTGGAATACAAAATGGTCTCCGAAAGGTTTGCAAAGAAAACAAAAGAATTCGGAAGCCTGGCAATAGGAAGAAGCTCTAAATTTGCACGAATGAACTTTACTATAAGTAAAGGTAAGCTATAACCAGAAATGCGAATTCTCGAAAAAACATAACCACATGACGCTACACAACAATCGACTGCAAGGGTTTTCCGAAATGCATCAAATATTTACGAAATTCACTATGATAATGTTGATTTTAATAACAATAACGAAAAATGCTATTTTTGTATAAAAAATACTAAATATTTTTGTCTGTTTAATTACGTTAGTGGTCAAATGCATATTTCGTCACGTGGCAATAGAAATCTTTCGTTTCCAAACCGACTTTCTTACAAAATTCACAATTTCGTTACAAGCTTACAAAAAAAGTGCATTTAATAGGCAAAGTTAATGAAAAGTTGTAAATTATTACCTTAATTGTTCGAAAATAAAGTTTTTCTTGGGCTTTCGGACACCTTTGGAGGAAGAAACGCCGCGTTGTGCTGGGAATTGACCGTTAAAAAAAATTTATTTTGGACTCGATCGTCATTTGCTATTTATTTCCATGCGTATTACCCCTTTCCAATAATTTCTACATTCATGTAACGTATAATAAATATTAAGCTCGAAACAATTTACGAATTAATTTATCGGAGTAAAAAATTAACTTTTAATTAATATAATTAACTAGATTTTATTAGTATGTTGAGTAAAGACATTTTAATTACTAAAATGTGCTTAGGCATTAAACGTGGCATTAGTAATTTCCGTAATAAAATTTCATAATATAAGAATATTTATATTTGTTTAAATTTTTCGACTAACAAAATTACAATGTTGATTTATTAATAATTTAAAAATAAAAACGAATGCATTTAATAAATAAATGAACAATAAAAACTCAATTCAATTCAAGCGAATAAAAATATTTAACAAAAAATTTTAATGAAATATTATAAAAACTGAAACAAAAAAAAATAGTTATTTTTAATTAATTAACAAAGCCCCTTAATTCCTCTACACGATTAGTTTTAATTCCGTTTTCCATTTGATTGATGTTATTTGACATATGAAATTAACCCTTTTCACCAAAATGAGAGAAGCAGGTACAACATCTCTGCAAACACGGAAAGTAACAGTTACGTAATATTTACGTAATGGTTACATTGTTACATAAATGTTACATAGTTGTTACATAACTATTACTTTTGTGTTTGCAGGGATCGGCTCAGTTTCTGCAGTAGAAAGAATTTTTTTTCGAAAATACATTTCCAACTATTTTGAAGTGGGCTCTATCGATTTCCGTTGATAAAATTGCCAAAAAACAACTATTTTTGCACACAATATTCAAAATAAACAAGAATGATATGTTTTTTCGATTGTTCGATTGTTGAACATAAATAATATACTAATAGAATATTTATTAGAAGAAATAGCCGATTCAAAATGGCCGTGAAACGAAGCACGTGTTTTCAAAATTATTAATTTCTTGAAATAGAGATCATAGAAAGTTTTTTATTTGAGTTTTATAATGATTATATAAATATTGACTGGTTATGGACGAAAATAATAAAAGTTTTGAGGTTATAAATCCAAAATGGCGGATCCATAATGACCACCTTATGTAAATTGTACCTCTTATATGAATCGTTGATCCATAAATGTGTTTCAAAGTTGAACATATGGGCAAATCTACAAAACTTTTAATTTTTGGCACTAAAATATTTTTGGAATTTATTTTGTGGCACATTTTTTTCCTTTTAATCATATATTCAGGCTATCGCTCTGAAGTGATAATCATGCGCGTGCACAATTTTTATGACACGGCGTGAGTGCAAAATACAAAATGGCGTATAAAATGTGAAAAATTCTTCGATTTTAATGAAATTTGTTTTTTTTTTTGGGTGGAGGATGTTAGCGATTGCTGATTACGATTATGTTGTCAGATTTTCAAAATTCAAAATGGTGGACGCTTTTATGACGGATTGCAATACGAAAAATTGTTTAAAGTAAATAAAACTCGATTCCTGTGGAGTTTGTAAGTCACTAACCTCGAGTCTATCGTCAGATTTTTTAAATTCAAAATGACGGTCCAATATGGCGAACCAAAATACAAAAAATTTCTTGATTTAAATGAAACTGGGTTCTCAGGGTTCTTTTGAAGTCGTCGATTACGAATCAGTTGTCGAGATTAAAAATTGCAAAACTCGATTGAAAATATCGATAATAATAATAATGATAATAATAAGGGGCCCAAAGGGAATGACGCGTAACACAATGCGGCTATGCAAAATGCTGCATCTTAGCCTATCTTCCCAAATGGCCTACTCTCACCTCCACGTGTGCTTATTAAAGCCGGTGGGCCCTGGACTCTTAGCAACCTTGCCAGAGATTGGGTAACCAACCCCAGTGGATGGCGAGGTAAGAGATAAACGAGAGAGGCATAACAACGGGGAGTAGGGCTAACCACCCTACTCCCTGTATTTGCGGTTACTATAAATAGAACGCGGAGGGCTCCTGACCATCGGGCTGCTTCGGATGCAGCCCAGTCCCGAGGTGGAGGAGCCGAAACAGGTGTCCCGGGACAACGACCAACGGATGCCCACGGACGATTTCAGTGGACGGAGGATCTCAGGCAATATCTAATGCGCTGCTACGAGGGGAGCTGTCCGCAACAGAGGGGCTACATGGCGCGAATGCATAGTCGGTTTGCAGTAATGCATCCCGAACTGGCAGATCGCATTTCTCAACAACAACTGAGAGATTATGTGGCCTATCTGAGGCGGACAGGTTTCGTTGTTCCCAGCTGTCAACCGGTACCGGATGTGCGGGCAATAACAACTGAGCCCGTACGCGGTGCTGAGAGAGATGCTCCACATTATGAAAGCACGACACTCGTGTTTAGGAAAAATTTGACAACGAAAATTTTGCCTAAACAACGAGAATTAGACAGAGCAAATAGCCTATTTCTGGATGCTCTTCCAGATGACTGCGACCTGTTGTAGGTCAATTGTGCCGTTTACGAGGCTGCAAGTGATCTGGTGACTCCGCGAAATCTGACACAGATATCAAAAGATAGATTACAAAACGCATGTCTCAATTGAACGGTAAGATTCGACTGACACGGAAACTCGCTTCCCGAATTCAGTGTGTGATCGACTATTTAACATCCGGCCGTTCATTTACGGCAAAAGTCAAGAAGTTCGCACAACAACTGCGGACGTACTATCACACACTGAACAAGCTCAAGTTGCTCAACATCAAGCAACGTTTGGCGGATAAAATTCGGGTTTTGGCGGATGCCAAAAAGAGGCTGCAAAGACGGGAGGATGGAATTCGACAAAATGCAATATTTTGGACGAATCCTTCCAACCTCTTCAAACATCGTATCGCAACCTCAAGTGAGTTTCCGTCGATGGCCGCAGTTGAGAAATTCTGGGGGAGCATCTATGAGAAAACATGCAGGCACTCCAGGTATTGAAATCTTCACCGAGTTGTGCGACGAAGTCACACAACAAAGTGAAGATTGCCCACCCGTCAGTGCATTGGAGGTGAAAAATGCCATCACAGGAGCGAGGAATTTCTCCTCGCCGGGCTGGGATGGAATTAATAACTATTGGTGGAAGAAGTTCACTTCTGTCCATCAACACCTAGCCCGAATATTCACCTCTTATATAAATGGAGGCCAACCCATTCCGCACTGGCTGGTGGAGGGCCGAACGACACTGATCCCAAAATCGGGAGACTTGTCCGATCCGAAAAACCATAGACCGATCACGTGTCTCAATACGTTATACAAATTGTTCACTAACATCTTGAACGAGCGTATTGAGGAATCCGTGAAACCGGTGTGGCAACGGATAGTAGAACAACGAGGCTGCAAAATGGATGTATCCGGCTGCAAGGACAACTTGCTTATCGACAGGTGTGTTTGTCAGGAGGCAGTCCAGTACAAGCGTAATCTGTCGATAGCCTGGCTGGATTACATGAAGGCGTATGACTCAACATCGCACGAGCTTTTAACCTTGTTGCTCAAACGCCTCCATGTCCACCCAAACATAGTGAGAATTGTAGAAGACCTGATGCCTCTTTGGAAAACACGCTTTGTCATGACATCGGGCAAGCGTCGAACCATGTCTAGACTAGTTCAATTCCAAAGAGGTGTCTGTCAGGGAGATTCTCTGAGTCCTCTGCTCTTCTGCATCTCACTATTGCCTCTATCCGTTGCTCTCCGGAAATCTCAAGGGTACATGTGTGGACCGCGTGGTGAACGTGTACATAAGATGACCCATCTTTTCTATATGGATTATCTTAAATTATACGTATCAGGCGAAGATCAATTACATCGATCTCTGAACATCGCCCTCACATACTCGAGAGATATCGGCATGGAATTCGGATTGGACAAGTGTGCAGTCGTTCATTTGCACAGAGGAAGGTCAGGCTCCCATAACAACGATATGGAACTCGTCAACGGAAATGTCATCCGCCACCTTAGCGCCGCAGAAGTCTACACATACCTGGGCCTACCTCAAAGGCATGTCTAGGATGTGCAGGCTGCTAAACCACCATCATTAAGAAATACCGGCGCTTTCTCCGTCAGATCTGGTCATCAGAATTGACCGGGAGAAATAAGGTGGCAGCCACGAATATGTTGGCCGTATCACCAGTGCTCTATTCTTTTGGAGCACTGAAGTGGAACGTTGACGAGCCAAGGGATCTTGACCGAAGCACACGGAAGATGATTTGTATGCAACGCAGTTTGCATCCAAGATCTTCCGTGGAACGACTGTATTTGCCCCGAAATATGGGAGGTCGTGGCCTTTTAAGTCTCGAGTTTATGCATAACCGATTGGTCCTCGAAACAGCTTGCGACGTGATTAATCGAACGGAGGGTCCCCTGATGATGCTAGTACATCAGCATGAAATTCAGGGGAAGGGAGCGTTTTTGTACAACGCGGCGGAACGAGCGGCGCGAAACCTCGGTCTGGTTTTCAACGTGAGACGTAGTGGTGCACAGGAGGCTGAATCAGTCATCAATCTGTGCCCAGTGCGTCTCAAGGCTAACATACGGAAGGAACAACTCTGTATGTTGGAGGGAAGGCACATCGACAAGCCGTTGCATGGACAATTCTTTCGAAATGTCCAACAACTTGGCTTGTCGGCAGAGATGACCTTCTCATTCTTAATATCAGCCGGCTTAAAATCCGAGACTGAGGGTTTTATCTTTGCATGCCAGGATGGGGTCATCAATGCCTTAGCGTATCACCAGAACATCTTACACCAGGCGGTACAGGTACGCTTTGTAGATTGTGTAGATGTCATGCTGATACACTAATGCATCTTTTGGCAGCATGCCCAATGTACGCAGTTTCAGCATACATCGAACGTCACAATGCGGCTCTTCGAGTGCTGTATTACTATCTTCGCAGCACTTATGGTATTGATGCAACCCCAGTTTTGCCGTACGTCCCCACTGATATTGAATCCGTTGTCGGGAATGAGTCGTGCCGAATATACTGGAATTACTCATTCCCGACGAACAGGCAAATATCAGCCGATAAGCTTGACATCGTCCTTGTTGACTTCGATGACAAATCCATCTTCGTTATCGAGTTTTCTGCACCAGCAGAAACAAATATAGTCAGCAAAGAGGACGAAAAACGGATGAAATATCAGGAACTCCTGTTCGAGATTCCAAGCTGTATCGAGGATTCAAAATCAAGCTCGTCGTGCTGATAATTGGAGTGCTGGGAGGAATGAGACCTTTCCTCCAAAACATCAAAAGCATTCCGGCCTGTCGAGAACATGCAAATTCCATCGCAGGCCGAATGCAGAAAGCAGTGCTACTGGGATCTCTCCGTCTACTGAGGTCACACGAGATCCTAGAACTACTTACCCAATGGTAGAGGGAGTGGTTACAGTTGCAAACGAAATGGCCGGTGCAGTCTGCAGCGGAGGAGATGGATATCGGAGCCACTTTTCTGCTGCAGACTGCACAAGTGGATTCTGGAGGGCCAAGGGAGGTTAGGGTTTTAGTCGGTAAACCTTGCCGTTAACATCAAAGGTGAGGGAGTCCGACACACGGGGGTTACACAACATCTTCAACCCCCTATGGTGCCTAACGCATTTCCCCCCTCCGTCAAAAAAAAAAAAAAAAAAAAAAATAATATGTTGAAAAATTAATGATTTTTTTTTATTGTAACTGTGTATAATTTACATAGGAACCCGATTAACGTTATTTTTTCTTATAATTTCTTATAATAATAAAAAAAAAAAGAAATTCTGACAAATTTAAGTCGTATTTGGTAAGTTTGTCCGCTATATTGGATTCACCATTTTGAATTTCATAATTTTACCTTCAGATTCATAATCAGCGATCGCAAAAACCTCTGATCTTCGATTTTCGACCACTTTAGATTATATTTTGATAGTTTTATCCGCCATATTGAATTTCAAATTTCTAAATTCAGATTTGTAATCATCAATCTATGAAAATTCAGAATACAATTACTGAAATGTATTTAAAATGCTCTGCAAATCGTGTAACGAAGATCCGTTGAAGTAAAGACATCCCGGACGAATGGTGCTCACCAGTTTGCAAAATCTAAAGAAGCCGTCATAATTTTTTGATAAAGTGTGGAATTCGAGAACGATCACAAAAAGAAATAATTAAAAATATTGTTTATTTTAGTCATGCCGCAGTAAAAAAGGCAATTTTGAAAATAATCACGTTTAAAGTGAAAATTATTAACCCTGTTTTAAAGCAGTTTTAAATCCCTGTAGTTTTTTGTCACAAGCTAGCACATTGATAAGACTACGACTATTACTTATAGGTTTGCATCCGGTCGTGATATAGGAACAAATTCTGTTGCTACCCCGAAAATTGAACTGTCCGAGAATTATATCATCCGCATTGCACAGCTTATTAATTATAGAGATCGAGCACGTTTAGAAATGGTGTCTAAAGATTGGAGAGCAGGAAGTGTCCAATCGCCTGTGGGAATCCGAACCCTGAATTTATCATCTTGGGCATGGAAAACCTCATAAGATGACAAAAACATCATCCGTGAAGCGATTAATCGATAAAAGCGTGGATCGGCTCTGTACAATTTAATTCTCGATTGCGTCATTCCAGGGCTAAAAACGCAGTTAATAACTACAGCTGGGAGAATATGCCCTAACATAAGCTTTCACTGCAAGTACCAACTTTGTCCCAACATGCATTCGTTGACTTAGCTTGGCACGGGGTTGGCTGGTACAGTCTCGCGAATTGCTAGTTGTTCTTGAAAGATTTGAGAATTGAGAGGTGCGACCAGCAAAGGTCCTCGTCTTTCGAGGAATTTCTCGAACAACAGCTATGTTTAGAGAAATTGGAATTCGTAAAAGGGAAGAAGTTGGATGGAGTCACTCTTTAGGTTGCTGTTGCTAAGAACGCTTTTTCCTCCAACCTTCATAAACTGCGCATGAATGGTCATGTGGCGCGAAGAAATATTGGAAGACGTAAACGAAAATGCGGATGTTCCATTTTTCGAATTGCCATCACCAGTTGATTCTCCATTGAGTATTAGCTTTCCCAAAACTTGTTCTCAGCTGATCCATCTCGAGATGAGATTTCATTTCCAGGTGAATGATTAGTTTATTCGGGAAACAGGTAAACATCATTCGAGATTCCAATACTTGGATATTACGGCATGCTCTAACATCATCGATGATTTTGGTCGCAAACCTCTAATAAAATTGACCAAATTAGAAGTTTTGCAATCATCCAATATGCGTCCTAACGTCGGAGAGTACTTTTTAAGTGACCTTGAACAACTGAAAGTATGGGAATCTCGAAATTCACACTCACATTTTAATGGAGGTGCGATATCCGCCATCATCGGGTCCTCATTTAGTCTGCCTCAGGTAGATGTAGAGGGTTGTGTGAATGTAAGAAGAGAAGTAGAGGACGCTGCTACTGGAGGTACCAAATCTCAACTTCGGGAAAAGGACCGTACAAACTCGTACTAGAAAATTTGTTATGATCGGAAATCAGTTTAATTTAATTGTGATATTTCATTTTATTTATATTATTCTATCAATTTGTCATTATCTTTAAACAATGTTTGTTAAAAATCAAGTTTTTGAAATATTAATTCAATGGTACGAATAATGACCCTTGCATCACTGGAAATTGTGGCTTAGACAACACATAACTGCTGTTTACCAATCCTAAGCAGCACCAGCTTGGGTCCGAGTTACCGGAGCTCAATACCGATGTTTGAGAGAGCCAAGCAACGCCTGCCAAACTTTGGTGCAACAGGTGCATGTAATTTCTTTCCGTGTTACACAAATCTATAAAAAATCTGTGGGTTATTTCCGAGGTAATTTTGTTTCAAGAATACGAATCCAAAGTCAGAATTGGTCCATTATTTCAGGATTTTGAGCTATTTAAGATTATGCTCCCGACAAAGGCGTTTTTTTTTTATTTGCATCTTTTAGTATCTACTACCCGTACCCTTCAAAGTGTAGGCAATAATTTCCAACAAAATTTAAAAGACGATGATTTTGTTGACGAAAAATGAATTTTTCCATTTATTTATTTATAATTATTTCCTTAAACTTTTAACTTTTATTTTTAAATGAATATATGTGGACGAAAATCTGTATTAAATGGATTTTTTAAGCGTTAGCATAAATCACTTGAATTTTTGTAAAAGTTAAATGTGCAACATACTTTCCACGAAATATTGCGTGGAAACAAGGATAAAATAAATAATCAAGTACCAAGTACTTGATGAGTAAGTCCAGTCAAGTTTTGTATGCAAAGAGCATTTTATTTTTATTAAAAAGAGTTGTATTTGAATTTCATTTATATTCTTTTTGTAAAACTTCAAAAATGAAGAGTACAATAAATTGCCAAGGTTTAGTCGTAAAATCCGTCCGCAATAACAAATGTTGCTTAGTTTTTATGCAATTGTTATTTTATTCCAAGCTACGACGATTGCTTCGTGTGTCGAGATGTCTTGTAGTATATAATATTATACAATGAGTAAGGTACACATACTAACGATTGACTAAAAACTATGTAACGGAAAGACGCTGGTAACGTTTATTTCTCTCATTGCTTAATATAACGGAATTATCCCTCCTAATTAAAATGACTAGTGAATATAAGTATTATTACACCCGCAAAATTCGAAAACATTTGTATAAAAACTCCCGATACGTTCAAAATTATCTTCGCGACTAGTTATAAATATATGAAACGTTCATAAAATAGATGTTTCTTTTTCAGGTACCAAAAATAAAGAGTTAAAATACTCGATCTATACATATTCGGTTTCTACAGTGCTCTGTTTCGGCACAGCAGCAGTCGCTTACGACTGCTTCATTTGGTGTGATCGTTTCGGAGCTGCATAATATTCAAACATACTCTGACTATGTTGCGCTAACATTTTACCGAGATCACATGGCATCGGATCGGTCCAGAAAAATCCGTGATCCAGAGCAGAATGGGGATCAATTCTTTTACTCGGATCCAAGATTAGCAGTTTATCTAATAAATCACAGCCGAAAGGATCCTTAACATAATGCTCCAGTCTTATTTTACCTATAACAAGTAATTAAATAATTTTAAAACATGTTTAAAATGTGAATTTAGCGTTTTTATTTAATCATGCGAATTGTCATACTGAAATTTGCCGTACATTCATAAAAAACTAAGGCAGAGGTGTAAAGCACCGCTTCAGAATAACATTTTCATTGGTTTCAAATACATTTTTTTTTACTATTTTGAAATTTATATTATACTGCCACTAAAAGTAAACCAACCGTTGTAGAACATGAAAATCTGGGAGACTCGTATTTTTTTTTGCGGCTGGAAAACATATCAAGGAGGCCAAACGGCTCCCCCAAATTGGGGCGCAAATGGAAAATTAGCGATATCTTTCAATATATTTAAGGGATTTTAAAGACTTTTTGTAGGAATGTATGTTTCGACAAAAGAAGAAAATTGTCCGACATACATTGAATAGAGGAAGAAAATTAGGGGGTAAACTACGACAAAATTATTTATTTGAGGTACTCTTTCTTCCCTTAAATATGTTTTCCGCCGCTAAAAAAATACCGACTTGCTCTTGTCGGAAATATTTAGAAATAAATGGATTTCATTACGAAAGTCAGGTCATGTTTTTGCGTGCTAACGCATATACGCATAAGAAAAATTCCAATATAGTACATAAATAATATTTACCTTCCTCTTCTGGTCTTGCTCAAGCTTCATATTCTTGAATAAGTCCAATTCCTCTACACCCGGCCACACCTCAGTAGTTATCGAACCACACAATTGAATGCTTAACTTAAGTTGGTGAGGCTCGCTAGTGCCTTGCATTATAGGCGATCTGTAATTTGAAATTATTCAATGATATATTCTGTACCAAATTTCACTTTGTATATGTTTAAGATTGGGCCCATACTTACCTAGTGAACATTTCGCCCATGATACATCCAGCTCCTTATACATCAATTGGTGGGCCGTAATTTCGCTCACCGAGTAATAATTCCGGTGGTCGATACCATAAAGTAAAGACTCGATTGGTATAACGATTGGCCGCACCGTTTGTTTTAACACTATATGCTCGAGAGAGGCCAAAATCAGCCAATTTTAAAATGCCTTTTTTGGTAAGTAGGACATTTTGGAGGATTTGAGATCCCTATGCAAAATCTAAAAACAAATATTACACTTTATAGATAGCGTTGGACGTTATTGGTATTAATTAATTGAAAAATCGGTATTACTTTATTGGTATGCAAATAGTACATTCCATTTAACAGGTGTTGCATCACTTCCTTAATTTCGCCTAACGTGAATTTGACGTTTATGTTAGACAATAAACCCGCAAGGTCGTGCTCCCAAAAATCAAATACCAGATAAGATGATGCGAATATCTTATTAGATTGCGTTTCTGAAAAATTGAATATAATATTAATTAAACTGCTGGAAAAATATTATCAAATGTTACAATGGTTTACTATTTTTTTATAACAATATTTCTGAAAAAAAAAAACGAATTACTCACTTTGTGATCTACAAACCTCTATGAGGTTTACAATATTTTCGTGCTTAACTAGCTGTAGAATTTTGATTTCCCTCAAAGCTGTGATAGGAAACTAAAAATTTCGAATATTTTAGAAAGATGCAATAAAACTTAAACAGGAAATAGTTTGAAAATGAAAAAAAATACTTACTCCTTGTGTTTCATTTTCCGTGAGAAGTTTTTTCATAGCGACTAAATTTCCATTTTTTTATCCTTTGCTTTTGAATACTTCGCTGAAAATTGATCAATATGCTTAATGTATAGGTACTTAACTTAATTAAAACTAAATTCTTATTGAAAGTACTTTAAATTCAATTACATTTAATGGAGTTCTAAAGTCCTTATCGTTAAATGGTCGTTATATGACGAATTTTTAGTCATTAACAGTGCAATTAAAGGTTTTCCATTCAATATAACTGTTTGTGATTCACATGACTGAAATTCATTTAGCCACATTCGTAAATAAAATAGTTTCAAAAGTTTTATTAAATATTTTTCCATATGAAAATAATGACCCAATAATGACCCCGAATTTTGAATAGTATGTAAAACAAAAGTTAGAAATATTTTAATATAACAAGGCATATTAGAGGTATTTATTAGACGAAAAATTTATTATTGATTTTAATAAGTACGTTGTCATCACTTTTAAAGGAATTTAAATCGACGCGGATAGTTTGTGACTTTAATATATACTAAAATAAACGAGATTTTGAGATAAAATGTCATTATTTGAGACTTTTAAAAAACATAAGTAATGTTTAAAAGAAACTCCGATTTCGAACCGCGTGATCGAGACTTTAATGGGTTTATTTATCAAAATAAATGCAAAAATGTTATATAACATGTGAGAGTACGATATCCAAGATTGCAATTGATAGATTCGCGGGAAAATGAAATGGTAAAGAAACATTAAAAACCAAATAAACAACACAAACTCAAATTGTAGCCAAAAAATTATACACCTAACCTACAACAAAATAAATAAATTTAAAATTTACTTACCCATAGGTTCCTTGTCCAAGTTTCTCGTATGTCGAAACGTCGGGACAGAAAGGAAACTTATTTTCCTCCTCGATATAGTTTTCTTTTTCTTGGACATTAATTTTGACACTCTTTGAACAATAAGAAACTAAATGTACAGTTAAACGACTACCGGTGCAGTGGCTGAGCGGCAGTGTATAATGGATGTAGTGCGTAAGGAAGTCAACAGAAAATCTCCTTCATATTAATGAATTGGAACTTCTTGCGGCATATTGTGCCTTGTGTTCTTTTGTTACAGAGTAAACAGATGCTAAAATCATTATGCGCATTGATAATACCACAGCCATTGCGTATATAAATAGGATGGGTGGTACCTATAGCCTTCGTTTACTTCAGGATACCAAACGAATTTGGCAATTTTGTGAATTGCGCAAATTAAATCATTATGCTAGTTACATCCCTTCCAATAAAAATTTCTAGGCTGATTCATTATCTCGAACTAATAATTTAGATACTGAATGAGAATTGACCAATGAAATTTAAAAAAAAAACAAAATTCTTAATACCTTCGGTTCTCCGGAGATTGATTTATTCGCATCAAGAGCTAATACAAAATTAAACATATATATTTCTTGGCACAGCGACCCCAGGCTGTAGCAGTGGATGCATTTTCGATTAATTGGAAAGATCTTGATTGTTATGCTTTTCCTCCGTTTCCAATGCTTCTTCGAACTCTCCAAAAAATAATCTCAGATAAGGCTACAGTAATTGTTGTTGCTCCTTACTGGACTTCCCAACCTTGGTTCCCTCTGTTTAAATCTCTGTTGATTGATGAACCGCTCATATGTCATCCGTCTAACAAATTCCTTTTATGTCCTTGTAGAACGGTACTCCATCCGCTGGTAAATCAACTATATTTAATTGTCGGACTTTTATCCGGGAGTCCATCAAGCGAAGAAATTTAGATGATCTGCAATCGATGTCTTCACTATTTTTTCAGCGATGACAAATTGTGTGCTCATAAAATCAATTGCTGTAAAACGAATGAGAATGCCGTTAAAGAACCGGAAAAAACACTTGAAAATTTTAAAAATTTGGTCGTGCGATACAGGTCCCTTTTATAATATACGCCGACACCGATTGTCTCCTCGGTAAAGTAGAATCAAAGACCGCACCTAAGTTGGCCTATGAAGAGCATAAAATTGATAGTGTAGGATACTATCTCCATTGTAACCACGAATCATTGTTGTCACGATAACGCTCACACCGATGGTCCAACACCATTTCCTGGTTTGCTGAGGAATTTAAGGAGTTGTCCATAATATAAATTCATAAATTAAACTATGGGTATCAGTATATAACAATTTCGTCTTTTCTTTAAATTTTTCTAAAGCATAATCGTAATGAAACTCGTACAATTTAGTCTTACAAATATCTAAAATAGCCATTCCGACATTTGTACGCTTTGTAATTACTTGTAAGTTTTTTAGTTGTATCGCGACCAATTCATCACCAAATATTACTATTCGATCAAAATTTGGTTTGGAAATAAGCGGTTCAACCCTATATCTTCCATCCCATTTCGATTTTATACTTAAATCCACTCTTGTACGAACATTCTCCATGGTCAACGTTGCGCGAAAATTTTCAAACACGTCGGCAAGCAACAAAATATCCGTTTTCAAGTACAAGTCCGAATACTCGCCATCGTATTACATTTACACGTGTCCCATAATTCACTGCATGCGCATAATCACTCTCACTTACATCACAGTCATACAATTTATTATAAAATTTGTAGCGAGATGGTAGACATTGGTAATTTTCAAGATTGAAGAATAATTGAAAATATAAAGTGTACTATATTAGCTTAAGTTTAATTTGTATTAAATAATTTTTGAACTATGTATAATTGTTACGATGTTTAAAAAGAATAAACAATATAATCAATTATGTAATGTGAGTGTTTACCTAAGTGTGTTGTTCCGGTACTTCAACTGCATACTCATTCATTTTACAGCAATTGATTTTATGAGCACACAATTTCTTATCGCTGAGAACATAGTGAAGACATCGAATGCAGATGTACTTCTTGTTTTTATTTTGACTCAACTGCATGCTCACTAATCGGGATAAATTTTGTATCCAGCATTAATGGGAAATACTGCCACTTATTGCATTGTTCACGATTTTTCAATATATTCTTCTAAAATGTGCAAGAAAAAAATACACGCTTGAAAGTGTAAAAAAAAACAAATGTATAAAATAATTGTATAGCGTTACATTAATAAAAATATATTTAAAAGAAATATTTACCCGCCCAAATAATTGTATGCTTTTTACAATTTACTACATTATATAAAATTCGGAATTGCAGGGTAATTAAGAATGCGATAATAATTAATTATATTTACAACAATATATATAACAGTGTGCAATGCATTTAAACAAAAAAATGTAACATGCGACTTTTTTGAATAGTATCGATGCTTGTAATCAGGATACAGGGCTTTGCAAAGTCATTATGTATATGTCCACAAATTGTGATACGACCTTTTTCGACAGTATTCTAGCTTTCTGATTATTCAGTGTGTCCATTTTCAATTAATATTTCTCAACTAATTTGTAACAAATTTATATAAAATGATTCATTAAATCGTGAAATAAAAAATAATTTTTGAAACTATGCAACCTCATATTTACTCAAAGACTGTTATTCATGAATATATCAAAATCATTAAAATGGAGATACGGCTTTTCTTACCAAGTACTGCAGTATACTACTGTCCGCTCAATTTTGTATTAAAATATTCATATTCAACCCACAGAGCATGTTGAGATATCGTGCGACTTCCATTTATTTTTCTTTATTTTTTTTGGAAAACGACAGAAAACTACGGAGCTTCAATTTTCAAGACAAACTTATAGGTTCTATCGAGGGATTTTTATCATTCGTTTGTGATATTATTGTGAAGAAATAGGAAAGTGCCGATGATCAACATAATGACGTCACCAGGCCCCGAGCGTCAGGATGGTCATCGCCACGTCGTGGGCGTCGGCCCAGGTCTTTAATCTTAAAAACATGATAGGAATGTGATAATGGAAATCTTGAAAGAGCGCTTTCGTAGGAGACAGGTAGGAAAATCAGGTCCGAGCATCTTGGGGTCGCAGCTTCCGACTCTCGCAGGACTTGATGCCGATCCCCTGATGCTCGTGGCCTGGCAGCTGCACAAGTCACCTATTCCTACCTCTCCGTTTCAAAAGCGCGTTTTCTAGTTTTCCATTTTCACATTCCAAACATGCTTTTAAGATTAAAGGCAATGGAAATCTAGAAAGACCGCTTTACAAAAGAAGAGAGGTAGGAAAAACTGACTTGTCGCAGCTACGACCTCCTGATGCTCGGGGCCTGATATTCCTGCCGCTTCCTAATTCGCGGTCTTAATTCGCGAGTCATTGCGAGCAGAAGCCTCTTAGTACATCTACCATACCAAAAATTAACAAATAAGCGGCCCAATTCTATAACTCGCTCGCCCGAACGGCCGGAAAAGTTTTGTCTAACGAAAAAAAAACGTTCAATTTTGAAAAGTAGATATTTCGATTTCAAAAGTATACATGAATGTAGAAAATGACAAACCGACCAAGCTTTTGCCATGAATTCTTTAATAATAATGAATAGTTTCCGTTTTAATAAATAAAAACCGTAAAATTCAGAACCAAAAATTCAATTACATTTTGAAACATAAATCGTCATATCTCAAAAGTTAATTTCATTATCAATAAATTAATTTTTTAATGGCAACTGTTAGAATCCTCGAATAGTCAGCTACGTCGTCGAAAAGTCTGTGGGGGAACTTTGGATTTCAAAAAATTTCAAGCGAGTAATTTGTTCTTTACAAGTAGAAGAAGTTTTTTGGAAAATTTGAAATCGATTGGAATTCAATTGGTAAAGTTATCGCGATTCTTAATAAAGCACACAGCGAAACACGGAATGCGTTTTAGATCCGTATAAAGAATGCGCGGCTTATGAATTCATTTATATATAATATTAATATTATAGTGTTTATATTTTTGGCTCTTTTTTTATCTTTGCATTTGAGTTTTTAAATAAATTTTGATAAAATTCTTTGCCCATAGTTGTAAGATATGGAAGAAAACATGTTACACCTTTTTCTATTTTCCGTTTAGATATTTCAATTGGTGTCGATATTGGGATTTTGGGAACTGTTTTATTAGATTTAGTAGCGTTTAAAAAACGAGTTTAGCCATTATTATGTTTATTTATTAGTAATCATCGATTTGTTCATAACTTTCTAATGACTTCTTTATGATTATGTTCAGCTAATAATTTTCCGCACAACGCGGCATATAAAATATCGCAAGGTCAGATGCAGATGTTTGAAAATTTTATCGATGGCGTGTGCATATCTAGTGTAAGAATAAAATTGATTTGTATCTTAAAGTAAATTTAATAGGAGAAAGAAATAGGAGTAAATCCTGCTAATAGTGGTAGGAAAAGGAGAAAAAATGAAGAATTTCGGAGATTATAGAAATTTAATACAAAAACTCGAGAGCTCCGCCATTTATAATGATTGAATTAGAGAATAATGTAAAGGACTAACCCTTGCTCATCAAAAAGTGTAAAAGCCGCCCATTCTTTATACGGAACTAAAACGCGTTCAGTGTTTCGCTCTGCGCTTTATTAAGAATCGCCATAACGTACGAATTTAATTCCAATTGATTTCAAATTTTCTAAAAGCTTCCTCTACTTGTAAGGAACAAATTACACGCTTGAAATTTGTTGAAATCCAACGTTCCCCACAGACTTTTCGACGACGTAGCTGACTATTCGAGGATTCCAACAGTTGCCATTAAAAAAATAATTTGTTGAAAAAGAAATTAACTTTTACAATGCTGTAGCACTTCATAGGCATAGCTAGGATCTGTTCGGTGCACATCGCAAATTTCAAACAATTTTAAGAATCATTGGCCGCGATATGACGATTCCTGTTACATCGACACAGACTATGTCTGGACGAAGTATTGAATTTGGTCACTTCGGGCATAAAAATTAGCCTATAGTTTTTCATCAAATGTCGACGTTTCAGACCCTAAGGAACCCAAATCAACAATTAAAAAATTTGTATCCGTGATCTTGTACGTACGTACGTCCCGTTTTTTTGTCTCGCGATAACTCGCGAAAGGATAAGCGTATTGACATAAATTTTTTTTAAAAATACGCGTCTTGGCATAATTTAGATCTGATTAGATTTTGGCGCAGATCCATCCGTCCATTACTAAAAAAAATTAGCCCTAATTAAGTTAGTTCGTAGTTTTTTCATTTATTTTGAAAAATACAAATTTTATTAAAAAATGTTTCAAACAAAAAAGATAGAGCATAAAATTCTGGCCAAAAAGGTTGTATGCATTTTCTTCCTAAAGTCAACGATAATGCCATAAAAGCTGGTTTAAAATGTTTATGACTATTGTCTGAAAAAGTATTGAATTTGGTCACCTCGGCAAAAATTTACCCTATAGTTTTTAATCAAATTTAAACGTTTCGACCCCCTACCCCCCAACCGTAGTCTTCGCCAGCCCCTCGGGCGCGCTGATCACCTACGGTCTCATAAGTTCGTTTACGCCCTTGATACGAAAATTACTATTTCGATTTATCTAAAATATGTCTTATAGTATTTAAAAGATATCCGTCAGAGATCATTTCGACACTTTCAAGATATCTTTGACGAATTATATGTAGATATGTTGTATATATAAGATCATATTGATACAGATAGTAATTAGTAAAACACTGTAAACATGTAATATGCATCGAATAGTCTATTACAATTATATACACGTGCTTGAAGTAAGTGTTTTGCAACTTTTATTTATTAATACTTCGGCTGGCCTGTTGTCGGGGACAAAGTTTTGAAAAGGCTCATATTCAATTTTCATACATATAAAAAACACTATATTGTTGTAACATATCTATCGAGGCCACTTGGACCTAAATATGATTGGACCCCCAAATATCAATATAATTTTATAATATAATTGAAAGCTAATAAATTTAAATTTGGTGGGTTTTTCCTGCAACGCAAATGGTCGTGATTGCATCAATCAAACTTTTCAACATGGTTGAAATATTTTCCAAGCGCCATCTGTCGGAATCATTCCGATTCCCGAGCAGGCGGCTTTTTTGAAGAAACATTTTTAAATAAAAATAACGGGGAACTTGGAAGAACATTCGGCAGATGCCAGGGTACAATCCTGGGAACTTTCGATTTCCGGTCGAATGCTCTAACCAACCCGTTATTTTTTCTGAATTTTTCACATATTTTCGGGTTCTTCATATTTTTCATATAATTAACATCTCCAATGAGCATTTTTAACATTTTTCTTTAAAAATGTTTCTTCAAAAATGCCGCCTGCTCGGGAATCGGAATGATTCCGACAGACGGCGCTTGGAAAATATTTCAACCACGTTGAAATGTTTGATTGATGCAATCAAGACCAATTGCGTTGCAGGAAAAACCCACCAAATTTAAATTTATTAATTGTATAATATCATCCTGCAAAAAAATCATATTCATTCGTATAATTGAAAGCTGTTAGTAAACAAACGAGTATTATTGTTTTGCTCGGTATTTTCGGCTTTCATAAGTTGTTGACATCACTACCGGTAGTCGTTTAAGTGTACGTTTAGTTTCTTATTGTTCAAAGAGTGTCAAAATGAATGTCCAAAAAAAAAAAAACTATATCGAGGAGGAAGATAATAATCCTTACTGTCCCGACGCTTCGAAATACGAGATACTTATCAAAATTGGACATGGAACCTATGGGTAAGGAAATTTTAAATTTATTTATTTTGTTGTTGGTTAGTCTATAATTTTTTGGCTACAATTTGAGTTTGTGTTGTTTATTTGGTTTTTAATGTTTCTTTACCATTTCATTCTCCCGCGAATCTATCAATTGCAATCTTGGACATCGTACTCTCGCATGTTATATAACATTTTTGCATTTATTTTGATAAATAAACCCATTAAAGTCTCGATCACGCGGTTCGAAATCGGAGTTTCTTTTAAACATAACTCATGTTTTTGAAAAGTCTCAAATAATGACATTTTATCTCAAAATCTCGTTTATTTTAGTATATATTAAAGTCACAAACTATCCGCGTAGATTTAAATTCCTATAAAAGTGGTGACTACGTATACTTATTAAAATCAATAAATTTTTCGTCTAATAAATACCTCTAATATGCCTTGTTATATTAAAATATTTCTAACTTTTGTTTTACATACTATACAAAATTCGGGGTCATTATGGGGTCATTATTTACATATGGAAAAATATTTAATAAAACTTTTGAAACTATTTTATTTACGAATGTGACTAAATGAATTTCAGTCATGTGAATCACAATCAGTTATATTAAAAGGAAAAACTTTAATTGCACTTTTAATGACTTCATCACTTAACGACCATTTACCGATACGGACTCTAGAACTGCATTAAATGTAATTGAATTTAAGGTACTTTCAGTAAGAATTTAATGTTATTAAGTACTTATACATTAAGCATATTGATCAATTTTCAGCGAAGTATTCAAAGCAAAGAATACAAAAAATGGAAAGTTAGTCGCTATAAAACAACTTCTCACGGAAAAAGAAACACAAGGAGTAAGTATTTTTTTTTCATTTTCAAACTATTTCCCGTTTATGTTTTATTGCATCTTTCTAAAATATTCGAATATTTTAGTATAGTATCATAGCTTTGAGGAATTTCGAGATTTCACGGCAACGTGAGCACCAAAATATTGTAAAACTCATAGAGGTTTGTAGATCAAAAAGTAAGTAATTCATTTTTTTTTTCAGAAATATTGTTATAAAAAATTAGTAAACCATTGTAACATTTGATAATATTTTTCCAGCAGTTTAATTAATGTTATATTCTATTTTTCAGAAACGCAATATAATTATCTCGTAATGGATTTCTGTGAGCATGACCTTGCCGGTTTATTATCTAACGCAAACGTAAAGTTCACGTTGGGCGAAATTAAGAAAGTAATAAAACAATTGTTAAATGCATTTTACTTTTTGCATTCCAATAAAGTAATACCGATTTTTCAATTAATTAATACCAATAAGGTCCGACGCTATCTATATACTGTAACATTTGTTTTCAGATTTTGCATAGAGATCTGAAACCCTCTAAAGTTCTACTGAACAAAGAAGGCATTTTAAAATTGGCTGATTTTGATCACTATCCAGCATATAG
Organism: Trichopria drosophilae; assembly: GCA_030407085.1. Lineage (NCBI taxonomy): Eukaryota > Metazoa > Arthropoda > Insecta > Hymenoptera > Diapriidae > Trichopria > Trichopria drosophilae. The sequence goes on along the minus strand of CM059582.1, from coordinate 9,030,443 downwards.
TGTTAAAACAAACGGTTGTACCAATCGAGTCGTTACTTTATGGTATCGACCACCGGAATTATTACTCGGTGATCGAAACTACGGCCCACCAATTGATTTATGGGGAGCTGGATGTATCATGGCCGAAATGTGGACTAGGTATGCATGGGTCTAATCAAAAACATACACAAAGTAAAATTTGGCACAGAATATGTCATTGAATAATAGCAAATTACAGAACGCCCATAATGCAAGGCACTAGCGAGCGTCACCAACTGAAGTTAATCGCTCGATTGTGTGGTTCGATAACTACTGAGGTGTGGCCGGGTGTAGAGGATTTGGACTCATTTAAGAATATGCAGCTTGAGCAAGACCAGAAGAGGAAGGTGAATATTATTTATGTACTATATAGGAGTTTTTCTTATGCGTATATGCGTTAGCACGCAAAAACATGACCTGACATTCGTAATAAAATCCATTTATTTCTAAATATTCCCGACAAGAGCAAGTCGGTATTTTTTTGCGGCGGAAAACATATTTAAGGGAAGAAAGAGTACCTCAAAAAAATAATTTTGTCGTAGTTTACGCCACTAATTTTCTTCCTCTATTCAATGTATGTCGGACAAATTTTCTTCTTTTGTCGAAACATACATTCCTACAAAAAGTCATTAAAATCCCTTAAATACATTGAAAAATACCGCTATTTTTCAATTTGCGCCCCAATTCGGGGAAGCCGTTTGACCTCCTTGATATGTTTTCCTGCCGCAAAATAAATACGAGTCTCCTCGATTTTCATGTTTTACAATGATTGGTTTACATTTATTTTCAGTAGAATATAAATTTCAAAATAGTAAAAAACAATGTATTTGAAAACAATGAAAATGTTATTCTGAAGCGGTGCTTTATACCTCTGCCTTAGATTTTATGAATGTACGACAAATTTCAGTATGACAAATCGCAAGATTAAATAAGAACCCTAAATTCACATTTTAAACATGATTTATAATTATTTACTTACTTGTTACAGGTAAAAGAAAGACTGAAGCATTATGTCAAGGACCCTTTCGGCTGTGATTTATTAGATAAACTGCTAATCTTGGATCCGAGTAAAAGAATTGATTCTGATTCTGCTCTGAATCACAAATTTTTCTGGACCGATCCGATGCCATGTGATCTCGGTAAAATGTTAGCGCAACATAGTCAGAGTATGTTTGAATATTTTGTAGCTCGATAACGATCAGGCCAAATGAAACAGCCGTAAGTGACTGCTGCGGTGCCGAAACAGGAGCACTGTAGAAACCGAATATGTATAGATGGAGTATTTTAACTCTATATTTTTAGTACCTGACAAAGAAACATCTATTTTATGAACGTTTCATATATTTATAACTAATCGCGAAGATAATTTTGAACGTATCGGGAGTTTTTATGCAAATGTTTTCGAATTTTGCGGGTATAATAAGACTTATATACACTAGTCATTTTAATTAGGAGCGATAATTCCGTTATATTAAGCAATAAGAGAAATAAACGTTACCAGCGTCTTTCCGTTACATAGTTTTTAGTCAATCGTTAGTATATGTACCTTACTCATTGTATAATATTATACACTAAAAGACATCTCGACACACGAAGCAAGCGTCGTAGCTTCGAATAAAATACCAATTGCATAAAAACTAATAAACATTTGTTATTGCAAACGGATTTTACGACTAAACCTTTGCAATTTATTATACTCTTCATTTTAGAAAGTTTCACAAAAAGGATATAAATGAAATTCAAATACAACTCTTTATAATAAAAATAAAATGCTCTTTATATACAAAACTTAACTTGCCTTACTCATGAAGTACTTGGTACTTGATTATTTATTTTATCCTTGTTTCCACGCTATATTTCGTGGAAAAGATGTTGCATATTTAACCCTTCCATACCACACCTCCTATTTCAATCATCCATCAAACAGAGGGTCTGTCGGACCCCAATGACGACAACGGCGATTGCGGCTGCAATTTTGAATATTATAATTCGAAAAAATTCCTGGATATTTTTTAATATGTAATTAAAAATGTAGAATGGACAAAAAAAAATTTTTTAATTTTTAACGTTGTTAACAAAAATAGGAAATTTGAAAAAGTGGTTAAAATGTCTTTTTACACTTGCAAAATCATAACTCTAGTATTTTTTAATTTTTTTAGCTGTAACTCGAACTAGTTACTTTTGAAATGTGTATGTTTAAGAAAAAAATTGCACTATTGCGTGCATTTCAAAAATTGTATTTATTTTGAGACATTAAAATGGCTGATTAGAAAAAATCGTGCTACGGATAAATAATGGGAAAGGTGGAAGTAAAACTGAATTATAACCACAACAATTAATGAAATATCATAAAAAAGGTTTTATTTAAGTATAGAAATGAAAATGAAAAGCTTAATAATGAAAAAAAGTAAACATTTTGAAAAAAAAATCACTGTTGCGTTACCGCACATTCGATGCAAATATACGCTCTGTGCGAATCGCACATCGGCCGTCTGCACTTTGGACACTGCACTTTAGTTTTTCGATCTCCGGATTTCGGGCAAATAGAGGGCCGTCTTTTTGACGTTAAATTTGGGTCTGCAAGTGGTTCTTCGGCCTATCTATGCTTGTTTAAATTATAGCGCGACATTGCGAAAAAAAGCACAGAAACGCGCTGTCAAATAAAGATTAAACACACGAAAAAAAATTCAAACAAAAATAATTGTCACTCAGACTTAATACTTACTCTTTTCTGAAACTGCAGGTGCCGGAAAATTGAAAAAAAAAATTCTCTTTTTTCAAAAAACTAACGTCTATCACACAGGGGGTCCGGAAGACCCCAGTGAATTTTTGCCTCGGCTTCTGGTCTCTGCCAAACGTATAGTAGTCAATAGACAAGGATGCTACCAGCATGAACTGCTTCTAGAATAGTCGAATAGCGGATAGGAGGCGTCACAAGTCCTATTTTAGATATTGAGGCGGTCAAATCGAAGTGTGAAACGAGGTCTCCCATAAAAAAATTCATTTAATACAGATTTTCGTCCATATATATTCATTTAAAAATAAAAGTTAAACGTTTAAGGAAATAACTATACATAAATAAATGTAAAAATCTATTTTTTTTTCAACAAATTCATCGTCTTTTAAATTTTGTTGGAAAATAGCGTAATAGCTCATTTTGAAGGGTAATGGTAGTACTAAAAGATGCAAATAATAGAGAAGTCCAAAAACAATTGTTGCATCCTGTACGTAGCCTCAAAAATAGAAAAAATGCCTTTTTCGAGAACATAATCACAAATAGCTCAAAATTCTGACATGATTTTTACGAATTCTGACTTTGGATTCAGATTCTAGAAAAACAATTACGTCGGAAATAAACCATAGCTTCTTTGTAATTTTGTGTAGTGAGGCATGAATTTGTCGTTAATGAGTAACAGGTTACTGAATTTTTATTCATCGTGATGTTTCCGAGCTTAAGGTAATTACAATCAGAACTCAGAATCTACAGTCCTGGCCACAAACATCTATAGATACAAATTTTTGGGTGGAACTTGAGTCCGCCACATTTCATCTGCCATTTTGAATCTTTCACTCCAATTTCAGAATCGGATTCAGTGATCTCCATAGTTTAAAAAACACTGAAATTTAATACCAGAAATCAATAAAAATTTTTAACTAAACGGTTCAGGAAGAAGTTGAGTACGTTTATCAGTAATAAGTAATTTCATGATCATAGCTGAATGTAATAATTATAAATACGATCACGATAAAAATACAAAAAAAAATTGTTTACGGTGTGGTAATTGTTATTGGGAAAAAAATGATCCAATCATATCAAATAAATCAACTCCACGATTATACAATTTTTATAGGTATGATACATAATTTCCAGTCAGTATTTATAATTCGTGTCTTCATTCTTTCACGTAATGAAGAATTAATTGCTTCAAGAGCTTAATCCCATATATACCGATCACAAGCAGTCACCTATCCAAGTATTGTTCCTCAACAACGATTCTTTACCAGATCAACGACCGCGCGCGACACGGACCACTGGCCTAGCACTGTTGATCAATATTTATAGCTTCATATAATTTTTGTATTACATGTTACAATTTTAAAAAATTCTTTATTATTTCGAAAACGACTAGAGGTACGCGAAATCTGATAACATTCCGAGGGTTATCCAAGGGGGGGGGGGGGTGACCTCAAGTCGATTAACTCATACATATAGAAATGAATTTTAAAAATTTGCAAAACTTTTTTCGAAGAATAATTTTTTTCGAAAAGCGTACATATCCGATTGTCTTCGAACTTTCGCCCAATCTACAATTGTGCGTACGTATTATGTATTTACAGTGAACAGGAAAAATGCATTTTGATTTGAAATCGCGACCATGAATTTGTTTGCATTGTTCCGTACAGATATTCCCTTATGCTATGAGTTTTGAGGAAACTGTGCTTTGAGGTTAATTTGCTCTCGAAAATTTTCCGCTAATATCTACATGCATCTGTCAACGACTTCATGATTTTATAGCTGTGTATACAATGCTCGAAGGGTGGGTTTTAAAGTGTGGGATGTAATCATTTCGAACGAGCCCCTCATAAATAATGATCGTACTTCATAGCAGCTATTATATTTCGTGGCTCGGTCTGATGATTACAACATAGTTGTTTAGAGCAAAAAAGTTATTGTATTTCGATTTCCTTTCTGTTGTTATAATACAAGAAATTAATTTTTTTTTCAGTTTTTTTCTGGTTGTTATTATTATATATTTAAATGATTATGAATCCAAGCTCGTCGCAAATATTTCCTTGGAGTTCTTATATTCCAAGTACTCATGACCTCTCAGCCTCCATATATACGCTCTAAATTCATCAATATTTCATATCTTCGACGCTCATCTAGAATTTTTTTCCATACTATCTACCATATTGTCGAACGGACTAATATTTTAATTCTTTTTGGATCACAGCGCTTCGCTTCTGGAACTATTTGCCAGACACACTACGAGACTCGAGAAATCATTCATCTTTTAAGATAAGGTTGCTCAGATTCTTAAACTAATTATCTCCGTATTCATGTATATTTTTTTTTCTTTTTTTTTCAACTTATCTAAACTGCATTTATAGCGTAACATTACATTTTTTATCCTTTGCTCTAATAATAATTTGCGTCGTTAAATACGTCGGTCATTTAAGAATTTGCATTGTATAAATTCACCGTTGTATACTAGAGTGTAACTTAGTTATAAGAATTTATTGTGCTATATCATTGTATATATTTTGCTTTTTTTGTCTAAGGAAATTTGTTCCATGACAAAAATAAATATTATTTATATATCTATCTATTTTATCTCATCGATACCTAGACTGTAATATTTCATTAAAATTCAATTTTCAGTCCATTATCTCTTTACCTCTTTATTACGATGCTTTATTAAATTTTCGTATTTAAAAATGTCTACCAAGCTCAAGTTTATCAACATTATTCTCAATCAGAGCCTCTCTTTATCCCACTCGATATTAAAGATCTGTATTAGAAGCAACGTGAAAAAATAATTTCTTATTGCACCAATTTCTAGGCCGCTCTTTCGAATGTTAGTAAGAAATTTTTTTTTTATTGAAATTTATATATGATTTTGACATATATCTGTTTATTCTCCGTTCATTTATTCTTTTATAACTACGTGTATGTACGCAATCCACAGTGACAGGGTTAATATACCATATATATGTATAGTGTAATGAGTGACATTAAATCTCGTGGTTGCGAATTAATATGAATATAGCTCAAGTATAAACCTAAGAATTAAAATCACTATTAAAAACTTAAAACTCAACATCGCTGTTAAAAACCTTATGGCAGTTTAAATAAAGGTTATAGCTGTTTATTTAAAAACAAATTGGATATCTTCACTGCTGTAGCAGCAATATTTGCCTGATTTGTAACGTTTTCTACGATTAAATGGTGATAGGATTTTATTTCCCGGTCAGAATTCCCTCGGGAATAAACCGAGCGTACCCCCTTCTGTCCCGCTGCCCGTCATTTCAGTTCTGGTCTTGCCATGCTCACTAAGATTTTTCACCTGTTTTGTTTCATGACCATAAGAATTTCTGTTACATCGGAGGAGCCCCCCCCCCCCCCGCCACTCCCCTTTCCACTCCATGTCGGAGAAAAAAGGCAGACTGAAGATCTAGGCAGCTTCTGCAGTGGATTTTGAAGGTCACTGAATCCGGATCTGAAATTGGAGTTTGAAAATTCAACATGACAGATGAAATGTGGCGGACACAAGTTCCACCCAAAAATTTGTATCTATAGATGTTTGTGGCCAGGAATGTAAATTTGAGTTCTGTAACTAGCTTAATATGCGTAAGGTACTACCCGTACCCTTCAAAGTGTAGGCTTCTTATGCTTTTACCCGTACTCTTCGAACCGCACGTTTCGTGAACTTTTACCATACAATAATTTCCAACAAAATTTAATAGACGATGAATTTGTTGACAAAAAATGGATTTTTACATTTATTTATTTATAATTATTTCATTAAACTTTTAACTTTTAATTTGAAATGAATATATATGGACAAAAATCTGTATTAAATGGATTTTTTTATGGGGTAGCACAAATCACTTGAATTTTTGAAAAAGTTAAATGTGCAACATCTTTTTATTTTACCATAGCGTCGCAGCAAATGTTTGTCATTTGTTTCACCTGTTGAAAAGGGGACCCGTACGAATCTCCGAGTTAATCTAAGGATGACAACCCTGCACGATTATCTGTGAAGTTGCTAATGAAATATATTGTGTTAAATTTTAAAACTCCCCACAGATTTGACCACCTCGAATAGGAAAACTACATTATTTTTCCCTTGATGGTGTCTAGTTGTGGACCGGACTGCAATATCAATGTTGCTAAGAAAATATAGCGTGGCAACAAGGTTAAATTGAATAATCAAGTACCAAGTACAATAATCAAGTTGATGAGTAAGTCAAGTCATGTTTTGCATACAAAGAACATTTTATTTTTCTTGATTTTTCTGTAAGAGTTGTATAAAGTGAATTTCACATATATATATATACGTTTTTACCCAAACGGTATTTTATTCCAAGCTACTCCGCTTGCTTCTTGTTTCCAGGTATCTTATAGTGTATAATATGATAAAATGAGTGAGGTACAAGCAGTAACGAGTGATTAATAATTATGTAACAGTATGACGCTGCTAACGTTTATTTTTTTCATTTCTTAATATTAGGAATTTATCGCTCAAAATTATAATGACTCGTATATATATATATAAATATTATTATACCCGCAAAATCTGAAAATATTTGTATAAAAACTACCGGTACGTTCACAATTATCTTCGCGTTTTAGTGTAAATATATGAAACGTCCATAAAATGTAGATGTTTCTTCTTCAGGTACGAGAAATAACTTCACAATGCGAAGACAAAAATAAATTGAGATTTTAAAATGTAACTGTCATTAAAAAACGCAGTTCTGAATTCGGATTCGAAGTTTTTTAAACGCTATTAAGCACTCTTGGCACTATTCTTAGTGATAATAAGAAAGAAATAAAAAATCTATTGTATGCCCATTCAGAAAGTAACACAAAGTGTGGTTATACTTTCAAGTGATACTCACGCTGGTATACATCTACCAGAGTTATCTTAGAAACTCGCTATCGGTTTTGTCACCGGGAGAGAATATTGCTTTAATCAATATATATTTGAACGAAACAAAAACTAAGTAGAGAAATTGTGAAAAGGATTCACAAGACTAATACCATCACAGTCTGACCGTTAAGAACGAAGATAGAGAGTTGCAAAGATTTAATTATTCGGAAATAATTTTACTATAGAGTTTCTAGATTTTACCTTAATCCAGTGTCATTTCAGTGGACAACCTTTGGTGTTCTCACGATGAGGCCTAACAATTGTCTACACTTTTGGAAACTGATAAAAAGTAGTCATTGCAGGTACTTCATCAAAATACTCGATCTACATATCCGGATTCTGCGATGCTCTGTTTCGGCACTACAGAATACGCTAGCGGCTGCTTCAACTGGCCTGACCGTTTTGGTGCTGCTAAATATTCAAACATACTCTGACTATGTTGCGTTATCATTTTACTGAGATCACATGGCATCGGATCGGTCCAGAAAAAGTCGTTTTTCAGGGCAAAATCCGAATCAATTCGCTTACTGGGATCCAGGATTAGAAGCTTATCTAATAAATCACAGCCGAAGGCATCCTTAACGTAAGGCTTCAGTCTCTCTTTCACCTATAACAAGACATTAAATAATGATAAATCATAAAATGTAAATTTAGCGTTCTTATTTATTCTGGGAATTCTCATACTGAAAGTTGTACATTCATGAAAAATACAGCCTCCGTAGAAGCGCCGCCTTAAGATAACATTTTCATTGGTTTTAAAAATACGTTTTTCTGACTATTTCGAAATTAAATAATATAGTAACACTAACAAATAAACCAATTGTTGGAAACGATGAAAAACTAAGAGACACGTTTTTTTTAGCGGCGGAAAAACATGTTTAGAAGGTAAAACGGTTCTCCGGATTGGGGCGCAATTAGCCAAATTGCGATATCTTTGAATATATTTAAGAGATTTTAATGATTTGTAGTAGGGAAATATCTTTGGATAATTGAAAAAAAACTGCCGAAATTTGAATGGAGAAAGATAATTACGGGGATAAACTACGCAAATGATTTTTTGAGGAGCTGTTTCTCTTAATGTTTTGGGGAGCAGTTTCCCTTTAATTTTGTGAGGAGCAGTTTCTCTTAATCAGGAGCTTATTATCTCTTAAATATGACTTCTCGCCGCTAAAAAAAGTACTTTGTGTATTTTTTCAACCTATCCAAATTTCTCATAATGTTTCAAAAACAGAAAAATATTTTACATTTCCTCTTCTCGGAAATATTTAGAGATAAATGTATATCATAAAGAACTCAGGTTATGTTTTTTGCATGCAAACGCACATATGCATAAGAAAAACTCCAATGTAGTACATAAATAATATTTACTATTCGCTTCTGGTCTTGGATAAGCTCCACTTTAGAGAACAAGTCCAAGGTATCTACACCCGGCCAGACTTCAGTAGTTATCGAACCACACAATTGAGCGACTAAGACAAGTTGTTGCTGCTCACTAGTGCCTTGCATTATGGCCGATCTGTAATTTGCTATTGTTCAATGACATATTCTGTCACAAATTTTACTTTGTGTATATTTTGATTAGACCCATGCATACCTAGTCCACATTTCGGCCATGATACATCCAGCTCCCCATAAATCAATTGGTGGGCCGTAATTTCGATCACCGAGGAGCAATTCCGGTGGCAGATACCATAAAGTAACGACTCGTTTGGTATAACGATTGTCCGCACCGTCTTTGTTAGCACTAAATGCTCGAGCGAGACCAAAGTCGGCCAATTTTAAGATTCCATCTTTTGTAATTAACACATTAGCCGCTTTCATGTCTCTGTGTAATATCTGAAAACAAATGTTACACTATATAGATAGCGTCTGACATTGTTGGTATTAATTCATTGAAACTTTATTAATTCAAGAACTTTCTTCATAGCAACTAAAATGTTCCCATTTTTTAATCTTTTGCCTTGAATACCTCCCTGAAAATTGATGGATATGATCAGTGTATAGGTAGTTAATGTAACTGTCGTTAAATTCCTATAGAAAGTACTTTTAATTCAATTGAATTTAATGCAGTTATGAAGTCCATATCAGTATAAATGGTCGTTAAATGATGAATTTTAAGTAATTAATAAGGCATTTAAAGTTTTTCATTTCAATCTAACTATTAGTGATTCATGTGACTCAAATTCATTTAGCCACGTATGTAAATAAACTAGTTTCAAAAGTTTAATTATATATCTTTTGATATCTAAACACGAAACAATCACTCTTTTAAAGGAATTTAAATCTACGTGGATAGTTTTCAATTCAACATATACTAAAATAAACGAGATTTAAAAAAAAAACATATTATAATTTGTGAGTTTCATTTCAATAAAGACGAGTTAAGCTTGTAAGAAACTGTAAGTTTTGATCCGCGTGATCGACACGTTAGTCAGATCAAAATAAATGCAAAAATTCTATATAACGCGTCAGATATCCAAGATTGAAAATTTTAGATTCCCGGAAAATTGAAAATGTTAAAAATCATTAAAAACAAACAGAAACTTTAAAATTGTAACCAAAAAATTATACACCTAACCTAGAACAAAATAAATAAATTTAAAATTTACTTACCCAAAGGTCCCTTGTCCAATTTTGGCAAGTTTTTCGTATTTCGAAGATTCGGCACAGAATGGAAAATTGTATCCCTCGATATATTTTTTCTTTTCTTTGACATTCATTTTGAGATTCTTTGAACAATAAGAAACTAAACGTAGAGTTAAACGACTACCGGCAGTGACATCAATATCTTAAGAAAGAAGAAAAAAGCGAGCAAAACATAAACTTAAAAGTACACAACAAATTCGAGACCGGTAATGTGCCTCAATTTCCGAACGTTCAGCGAACGGTTCTGCAGGACCGGCTCACCGGCAAAACTCAACATTTTTGGTGCCATAGCGCCCCCTCGTTTTTCTCAAAAATAACCAATAAATACATAATTTATGTAAAAAACAGTAATATTCACATAATTACTAGCAATATTTAAAAACAATTTCGAGCTGCGCACGCACACCCGTCTTAGCCAAAAGTACTTAACAATCCAGAGTTCAACGTTACCGCTGCGTGTAAAGGCTCGTTTGAACCTTTTGTAAATATTTGAAACTAACGAAAAAAATGTCTTTTTGTAAAAAAAAATTATTATCATATAAATGTAGTTTTATACTCGTGTTTTTTAAATAAGAAATAATTATTCGATTGACGTCTTTAACGAGGAAATCATGATGCTTGAAATTAGGGCCTTTACATATATTATAGATGTTGTCGTATTAATATCTAAACATCATTAAATGGTCCTAATAATATTTTGTCATTAAATCGTACTTTTATTAAAGAAATGTTTAGAATTACTTTGTATTAATTACTTTGAATACAAAGTAAAATACATGATTTTTTGAAAAGATTTGTTGGAGTTAAGAGTATCCATAAAATTTACCTTCCCAATTACTGTATATTGCATTAAGTAATAGCTTCTTTCATTAGAAAGAACTTGGCCTTATTACATGATTTCAGTGCTTTTTTGTAGAATATCAACATATCCATAATGTCTGCTAATATATTTTTGCAGTAGTATGTTTTGCTGATAAGAACTTGGCGAGTTTTGTTACAAGAAGTGTTTTTTGAGGGATTTCACTAATTTTTGCGAATATACAATAGTCTATAAAATAAAAGAATCTGTAATGTGCCATTTTTGAAAATTTAAACTTCGTGTAAACTAAGAACGTACAAATCTTTAGCATTTCTTGGCCACATTTTATTTTTTATAATGTTGTCGTTTGAATTAATCCACGACTTCCCATTCCGTAACATACTCGTGTAGTGCCCTTCTTCATAATTGTTTCCGTGGTGAAAAATAGCACTAGCAACATTGAATGTTTTCCCACACCATTTCATTTTAAATGATGGTATTGATTTTATGTGATAATTAGAAATTTTCCGAATGTGCCCATTAGTATTCTGAAATAATACAAGTTGCAATATCAAGTCTTTTTTAATTGATGTTATTTCTACTTTCTGAAGTAAAAAGTTATTTGAAGTACAATTACTACATTGCCCTTCGACGTGGATCCAACGAGACAGATTGCCTTCAATAATCTGTTGCAATGTTAAAGTCTTAGTTTTATCCGGGGGTACAGATAATATAAGAATATAATTTTTATCTGCAGTACTTTGAGTATAATTGCAAGACGTACATCGTCGCGTTATAGTTAGCTCATGTTCGTAAATGCTGCCTATAGTGTAACATTTGTCCATTAGAGCCAAAATAAATTCATACGCGTCTTGTTGAATGCTTTCTGCAAATGTATCCCCTACCAATTGTCTAACAGGTAAGCAATTTGTTTCTTTTTTCTTCTCATATGAATCAATAAAATTTATCATGACTTCGTTCGCATCAAAACACTGAACAGCAATCGATTGGCAATGTAATAAACACTGTAGTGAGGCATTCGCATAACACGATACACCATCATTATTTATTAAACCGTGAACAAATATTGAATTTTTTGCAGGCATTTTTTTGGCCTGATTTCCCACTTGACATTCATCAACATCTTTAGGTAACGCCCAAATGAAATCTTTTACTTTAGCAGCTCCGGCTGTTGATACTTTTATAGGCAGCAAATCTGGCCGATATTTTTTCCTAAGTCTGTTGTATTCTAATATAGCTGAATCATTTGCTTTAACGGACTGCGGATCAAAGTTTATCAAATGCAAACCTTGCAATGCAGTCACTCGGGAAAGAGCAACGTAAATTTACCCGCAACTAAAAATTGTATTTCCAGCATCTACAACTGCATTTTTCAAATTAAGACCTTGGCTTTTATGAACGGTTACACCATAACTGAGGCATAATGGAAACTGTTTTCTAATAACAAACGCTTTGGTCATGATTTCAAATTTGACACTAACTCTTTCAATGGCATGTTCTATTCCACTTGATAATTTAATTGTCACCGAATCGATATCAGTGCCATTTGGCGAATATGAAATTGAAACTATTGTTCCAATTGTTTCATTCACAAGTCCTAATGTCACATCAATATTTCGTCTAATCATTACGGTTGCCCCAATTTTTACCATAATAATTTTAGCAAGGCCACCAGTTCGAGAACTATCTTGGTTCTTTGCATCCAACAGTTTAGATATTTTCTTCTTAGCATAACTAGCACAATCAACTGCGTCTTGAGCAACTAGCTTAATTTCTTCTGATGAAATGTCGCTAAGCATCGCCTGATTTAGGACGTGGCATAACTGACGTGTTGCAAGCAAACAGACAGTATCAGAAGGTAACTTTTTTATGTATTCACATAGTTGTCGAAGTCGTTCATTGAAATTAGTTGCTGTAAACGAAATTTTTCTAGAATTAAGGGTTTGAATATCAGACTTTAAGAGTAACCCAATACGTATTTTAGATAAAATATTTTTGTACGATTCATCATTACGCTGGCGCATATTTATTGTCAATTCATCGTATGAAAATAAGTTAGCCCAAAAATCTGCAGTTCCTAGGCAACCGAAATGTTTTTCCATCTTATCCTTTGACAATCGTACAAATGGAGGGTCTTCATGCACCGGTGGAAGCTGTAGTAAATCGCCGAAAAGAAGTATGTGCTTCTTTCCGAACCAACCATCAGAATCCTCTGAGGTATCAAATATTTCTAATAATCACAAATTGATAAAATTTAACGTTATATTTGATATCATTGAAACTTCGTCGATAACAATTAAAATTACATCATTCAACTGATCACGTATGATTTTCAATGACGCATCTGAAAGTTGAGTATATTTCGGAGTTGAACCGTGTTCAAATGGCAACTGAAATAGCCTGTGTACTGTTAAACCATTTATGTTAAATGCTGCAATACCTGTAGGCGCTATCACTGCTGTCTGTTTCTGAACAACTTGCTTGATATAACTTCTAACTGTATCAATGAGAAAGCTTTTTCCAGTCCCCCTTCTCCACTAACATAAAGGCGTAGAATATCATTTTCTGAATGGACGGCTGCAATAACTTTATCAAATATGCGTTTTTGATCAGTGTTAAGTTCGGATATCATTTGTGATACATGTTGTTCTTTTGCGTTTTCAGCTACATCCCTGAAATCTTTCATAGCTCCTTGGACTTCAAATGGTGCACAATCTACTGGTATATTACTAACATTATCTTCAGCGTCATTATTATCATGTTCATTCATCTTTTCCTCAACCAACATCTTCGCATGTTCATAACCTTCTTGAATATCAATTATTTTCTCGTGATAGTGCAACGCTTCAATAAGCGAAGATTTTATATTTTCAAAAGATTCCGCGTATGTGTTACATCCATTTCTAAGTTCTCTCCATGGTTGAAATAATAATAATAATTCACTCGTATCTCTCCATGGTTGAAATAATAATAATAATAAAGAAAAGAAATAATTTTCAGGATTCGTAGCCACGTGGTATTGAAAGTGATTGATAAGATAACCGCGTGATCTTTTCTTCAAATATACAGAGTAGGCTATTTCGTAGTATTCTACATAATCATTTTTTGGTTTTGTTTTCGTAATATCATACCACTTAGCGAAATCATATAAATTTACATTTTCTAATTCAGTAGGTCTTTTAGGATAATATGTATCAATTAAAGAGGGGCAAAAAATATCAACTGACTCGCCTTCTAAATTTTGTATTTCTTTCCTTGATTTTACTTTGCGATTCCTTGTCATATTGACATCTAACCACCTAATTGTTGTGTCAGGATCACTACCATATAGTGGGTGACCTAGGAGTGTATCAGCAGCTTCGAAAGCTCCACATTCTCTGTGATTCAATGCGCGTAACCCTGCATTCCACAAGCGACTGCAAAGAGATTTTGTGCTATTGATATTTTCAAACGTAATGTCTACGTTTCCTTTTTCATGTTTCGATACGTACTTGGTACAATACCAGTTCAGTAAACTAGATTTCTCACCAATAAACTGTAAGTCCATATTGCCTTCCCACGCACTAAGAATTACTGGATTATAGTCATTGATGACCTTTTCATTTTCTCCGCGGGGTAAATCGTACAATCTACTATTACTTTTTAAATTACGTCTACCACATACTGAAGTTGCCGCATCTCTGAGAACAAAAGTATCCGTAACTGGACGGGGAAATCCAAATCGACATACGCAGGTCGAACCTTTCTTTGATTTTTTAATACGTAAACAGTAACTATTATGATTATGCCGCTGATGAGTTGTTACCCTCCGATATAGAACAGGTGAGATATTTTTATCAGGTATTTGGCAGGTAACATATCTTTGAATAAAAGCGGCAACTTCCTCATTTGTGGATATTCCAAGTGTGGGGGCTATTTTGATATTCTCTTCTCCAGATATAATGTGTTATTTTTCCAATTGGATGATGTTCAGACGGTAAGAAGTCAAGCATACCTTCAAATTTATTATCAATGAAACGAGATGCAGATACTGGATCATTATCTATAACTTGACTTGGAGACATTTTTTCAAAAGCGGGTCCATTAATATCTCGAATGTACTGCACTAAATCATCCCAGTGCCACTCCGCGGGACTCAATGTAAGGAACCAAGTCTCCGGTCCATAATGATGTATCATACAGGATAGATTTGCCCTAGGCTTTCTCCAGTATTGTTCAGTATTGCGTAATCTAGAGAAGATGGTACTCAAATTATCATCTAATTCATTATTACATAACTTTCTAAGGTATTCCGCTGCTGTGATACGGTTACGCGGGTTAACGACATTCATTTTGGTAAAAATACCACCGTTTAATTGACGAATATTTGTTTCACTTAATAAATAAAATATATATTATATATTTAATCGAAATTGTGCATTCGCAGACATTAATTTTAATTTAATGTACTCCGAATCATGAAGGCGAACCGGTCTATCTTCGTACTGTCCATTTACGCCGTACGGATACAAATCTGGGAAACACTTAAGATCTAATTGTTTGTCTCGATTATCTAGTGGTATATCATTAACTTTTAGCATTTGATACAATTCAGTTGCAGTTTTGTTCATTCTTTTATCGTACATGGGATAAATTATAACATGTTTATAACAATCATCAGATTGTGAAGCTTGAGTTAGTAAAGCAGCGCCAGCCTTAGCACTATCGAGATCTTGTTTATTTTGTACCATTTCGTCATTAACAGTTGATAAAATAATATTTTCATTATTGTCAGTAATGCGATTTTCTGTTCACTCCAATTCGTCGACCTGACATTGATAATTTTGTAAGTCTTACAGAGTCGCACACCGAAAATCATCATAAGATTCTGGTATATTAATCTCATAATACAACGGATTGTTGGCTTTCAACCAAATCAATGCGTTAAATATCTTTTTGAGATCAACCAGATTTTCCCATATTACTTTTAACTTTGTCTCAACGCCTCGAACCAAAATATACAATTCATGATTTAAATTGATTGGCGATGTCGAAGAACAAAGTTTTTTTAAAGTTTGCTGCATTGGTAAAGGCAGATGAAATGTCCTGCCTTTTAATTTTTGAGCCTGTTCTCTGAAGGGTATATTTTTTTTTGCAACTGTACCCATTTTTTGAATGGTTTGAAAAGCTTTTGCTCTTTGAATTAATATTTTTTCATAATCATTCAATGTGGATATTACCTCAGGTACTTCAAGTACTTTTAGATTATTTAATATGCATGTGGAAGGCAAACTATTAGCACGAAACTTTTGTAAACAATAATGACAAACGAAGTCAGTTTGTGCTGAATCATTTTCTGCATGTGCGATTAAATCTTTCCAATATTGATTCATTATGGGCTTGGTCATTTTTTTTATATTTGTAACATCTCTTTTGTAGCAGAGTTTGTTGCAAGATCTACAAATGAATTTCGGTGTATCCAATTCTCTTTTTCTTAATGCGACAAAAGATGCATGGTAAAATGCTTGTATATCATCTTCGTTGAGATTAATATCGTGTTCCGTAGGATCGAAAGTAGTACCTTTGGTTTTAATGTCATTTGCAATGTCCTGCAGAAGTGATACATCTGTATTTTTCAACGCAGAATCTAATGTTATTAATTTTCGATTCAATTTTCTTAATTGATACAGTGCATTTTTAAGAATCCTCACTGATGGGTAATAAGGTGACAGGATTTGAACGGATAGAAACAAGGAACCACATTTTTGAGGTTCAATGTAGCAACTGTGCAAATGTCCCAATTTTTGTTTGTATTCATCACCTGTTTCTTGGCAGACGTCATGTAAGAAATGTTTTGATGGACATATATCCATTTGTTGCAAGAAATGTGGTAAACCTTTTAAAGTTAAACCGCTCAGTTTCTCCAATAGTTGCTCGTAGGTACCAATAATGTAAGTGTCGTCGATTTTACATATACCTTCGCATTCCCATACGAGTTTTGATATTTTTTCTGTTTTATTAAAGGCAAAATATTTGTAGCTTGACCTAAACTTTAGATATCTACTTATCCTTCGTGTTAGTTAAGACTTTATTAATTTCACTGACGTATGCACCTCGTGAGTGCATGCACCATTTTACTATGTTTTCTGCTTCTAGTCTAGCAGTTTCACGGGACTTCTTTTTCAAAGCGTTTGTAATATTTCGAATCGTCCCTTCCGTACCATTTTTTCTTGCAAATGTCATAATCTCTTCATTCATTTGCTTATGAAGTAACTGATTAATTCTAAATTTATTCATTTTATTATACATCCTTGATACATTTTGTACTTTACGCTTGTTATATGATTTTTTATTTCTTGCATTCTTCTGCTGTCGTTTTACACGTATATCTGAAGAATTTGTTGTTAAAGAGACTACGTTATAAGAATACTTCGATCCAGTTTTTACAGAATTTGAATCATTTAATCGCGAATTTTGTGATGTATTTGTTAAGATTGTTGAAAATTTTCGGTTTAATAGGTAATTGGACGCGGAAAATATTTTATTCTCAATAGAATTCTGGGTATTTATACGTATACTTTCACATACATCAGACGATTGCTTATGAATATTACTTTCGATAGTTGTTTTTACCGGTGATTGCAATTCAATGTGTTGGGTTTCTTGATTAAAAACTGGGAATTCCTTTAACACATTATTTTCCAGTATGTAGCGCAAATGTGACCTCATTAAACTACGTTTAAATTGTATATTTTCTGGGTTTTTTCCAAATGCAAGAGAGACTGCAAATGCGATTGCAAATATTCCACAATCGTTAGCATTATTTTGATGTTGTACTTCTACGAACTGAATCGGATTTTTATCAAAGTGATAGAAGGGTTATAGTTGCCGTAAGTATAGTAAATGATCCCAATCTGTTCTGGACGTTGTAAGAGAAGTGTTGATTGAGGTGAATATGCAGCACATTGTCTTAATATCCATGAGAATTTATCAATATGACTATGAGTTCCTTCCTTGATAAAATTGGCATTCTTGGAAGTATTTTATTACAATTTTGTTCTTTTTGTTTCTTTCCACGCTTTGAAGGCATCAAAGAAGATTGACAAGAACTTGGCATTCTTTTCCTTACATTTATTTTCAATTTACATTCTTGAATGTTTGTTTCGGAAAATCGTTTCATTTCACTTTGAAGAAACAAATCTTCCGTTGGGGTTAGAACTGTTATTAGAGAAGTGTCTTTGATGTTTCTGGATACATGTTCAGTGTCGGAAGTTGTAGCACTTTTAATCGCTCCCAAATTACGCGATTGATTTAAATTTATATTCGAACGTTTTAAATGCTGACGAGCATTAGCTGCATCTCGTTTACTAAGTTGAATATATTTGAGTGATGGAATTTCTGTCTCTATTTCTGAAGACTTACAAAGTGGAAAATGCGTTATATTTCTCGATTTTAGAATTGTCGAAAAATGTAAACGCATGTATGTGCAATCATATTTCAAAGTGTTCGGTTTAAGTCCGAATGCAAGCGACACTGCACAAGCAACGGCAAAAACGCCAGAGTCTTGTAATTTTATACCACTTCAAACTTGACGTAAGTAAATAGGATTTCTTTGAAAGTCATGATATGGGAAGAGTTGATGCAAATAAAACTTCTGATCATTCCGTAGTTTTTCACAATTCAAGGAACTGTACATTTCGATTGTCGCAGTGCGTGGATCGTAATAAACGCACGTCCAATACGTACGATTTTTTTGTTTGTCGTAAGTTTGCAATATCTGTACATGTTCATCAGTTGGCGAAACGGGTGCAATTGTGTGACAGTTTGTTAAATGAACTAGGGATCGATGTAAAAAGTCAGTACAGAGCTGAAAGACTTGTCCGAATTTATCAATTTCTATATCTTTCAAATCTTCACTATCGTAGTTGAAAGATATAATATCTGAAGCATTATAAAAGGAAGCAATGACTTTTTTTCTTTCGAATGTATTTTTTTGTAATTGGTGAACCTCTTCGAAATTTGGGCTTTGGACATCGTTACCCGTTATACTGCTTGATTGTATCGCTGTCTTTTCTATTTTCTTTTCAAATGTGTGGTTATTTTTACGAGTATCCATAGAAACCGTTGTATCTTGCACAGTCAGTAAGGTACCATTTTCTTGCGAATCAGTACACATGTTCTTATTTGAGGCTCGAACGGGCATGTTTTGATCAATTTAACGTCGACATTGTTATCCGGCTGCTGCCCACTCTCCTCTTTTGCAGTCGCCAATTGTCCTTCCATCTTTTAAGCTAACAATTGTAAATTATTTTTTAAACATTCCTTTATTTGGGCGCAAACTTCATAACATTTTTATAATGAGCTAAATTATCTAAAACTAGTTTAATGTTATATATATTTTTCGAACTTACGTTGTATTGCTGCGTTTATTATTATTTTATTAATATTATTAGTACAGATGTACGTCTCTCAATCGCAGCGACTGTCGCCAAATAGTTCGATTTTTCTAACTCCAAGCGGCACTCCGCCAACTGAAGGTTAGGCTAGTATAGAGTCGCTCAGAAGAATCCCTAGGCAATGCCTATTTTTAACAAGAGCGACTGAGCGACTGTATGTGAAGGCGTCTTAATGCCTGAGGGCTTGTTCCCACGAAATTATTTTTTTGGTTTAAGGGGTCCTTTACTGGGGCGAACCTTTGCGTATAAGGAGCGGTATGCAGTGCAAGTCATACTCTCGGCCGAGATGAAAAATCTCTAGATGACCTACCCGTATATGTGTGTATCTTGAGTCATATGAATCATATGAATGAATTTTAAAATGAATTCTAGAAAAAAACAAAGCATACATAAGTGTAATGCAATTACATACATTAGAACATTTCTCGGATACGAGGTGATACTGGTTCTAGTTCAGAGGTAACACCTGGAATTGTGCTCCGGCCCAAATGCGCATTTGAACACTTCCTCCCACCTCCCGACATTTCGTGATATGTGCTACATATGTAGTTTTGAGAACACTGCATTCGGTATTCCCGCCAGTAATTCCGCTTGAACATGTGGCATATATCCTCCAACGGACACGTTTAAATTAAAAAATAAAAAGGGTAACATTCTCAAAAATGGATCCTCAAGAATTTGTAGGTGTACCGCCACCTCCTCTGCCACAGGAAAACCTACAGGACATTCCTCTGCCGCCCCCGCCTCCGCCTCCGCCGGCAAATGCCCCTGGTGCTCCTCCACCACCTCCACCAGTCGCAAATCTACCGGCGGTATCCCGTTACGGACCTGGTGTCCCTCCAGCACCACCACCACCAGCTAATGATGAGTGGCAGGACGAGTGGCCCAATTATTACAATTACCACTACAACTACAACGTGTACAATAGACCAAGACCATATGGTTTGTATTGTAAACCTTTTATTAATTTATTAATATTACTTGAAGTTAATATTATTATCATTATTAATTTTTAAAACCTAAACAGTCCAGAGACGATCAGGAAGTCGTGGCCGAATATCCAGACGGGCAAGGACGGAGATACGTAGATCTGCCTACTGGGTCTGGTCCATCGCGAATCCACACTTGTAATGTGTCTCGCAACATGTTTACTGTTGGTAGTGTTCCACTAGGTTTGTGAAGAAAAAAAATTCAATAAATAATGTAAACTCATTAAATAAATTCATTACCTTACCAAACCTAAACACTTCGTCGGTAGTGTATTACTACACATTAAAGTGAGGAATGAGGTAAGGATGCCCAGCTGATCTGTGACGTTAAATGGAACGATCTTTGAATTTTTGTTTTTCTTCGTTGACTTTCGCTGTAGTTCGTTTTATTTTTTGAACTTTTGTGATTAATAAGGGACATGGTACTCATATTCAGCGACCTCAAAAACCATTCATGACAAGTTTCACACAAAACAAATCGATGTCTGAAAAATTTGTCTGATATGATGAATCCACTATTTTGAATTTTCTAAATTTTACATTTGATTCGGGTGCAGATCAAAAGTCCAAATGTTAAAATTCCTATGAGCCAAAATACGTCAAATTTAAATTTCTTAAAATTATAAATGCCATTATACATTCGCCCTAATATTAGAATTTCTAAATCTTAGTACTTGATAAATCAACATTTCGAAATGGTAAAATTACTGAAATGAAAATTACCAAATGCCCAAATTACCAAAATCAAAATTACCAAATCAAAATACTAAATACGAAGCCTTAAAATCTTATTTTGGTGAATCGAAACTAACAAATTATTTGGATTTAGTCATTTTTATTTTGGTATTTGGTAATGTTGACATTTGGTAATTGTACCATTTCGGAATGTTGATTTAACAATTGTTAAAATTTAGGAATTCTGACATTAGGGCGAATGTGTATTGGCATTTATAATTTTAGGTATTTTGTTTCTCAAGAATTTTGACTTTTGGACGTTTTGATACACATATTCCTGTATTACCTCGAACTCCATGAATTCAGAGGATAAGAAACTGGTGAAGCTAAAGCATTATGCAAATCATGCTAGATACTCAAGAAATTTCTCTATGTGACGGACATTAATTATTATAAATGACAGCAGTTATTATTCGATGCTGTTTAGAGAAAGTTCTTCATTAGTCAAAGTCGAAGTACCTCTTCGGATAACGCTTCAAAACTTCTTTAAATATTTGTTTTAAATTAAACTACTAAGTTATTCAATATAATATTTTAATATTTATTTATATACCGTATTTACCCGAATATAAGACTCCTTTTTTCACATTTCGTTACTTAAAAAAACCAGTGGGGTCTTAAAATAGTGTTCCAAGTTAACCTCAAATAAGGCTTTTTTTTGCCATTCGATCCTCAAAAATCAAGGGGGTCTTATACTCGGGTAACTACAGTAATATTTGTATACAAAATATCTATTTTATTAAAAGATACATAGTTAGTCAATATCCGTTGATTTGAAAGATATATTCTCAATTGTATTCCCTCGAAGGTCCATGAAATGATGTAAACAATTCAATTTTGTTTCTTCACTGGTCCGTGGCATGATGTACAAAATAATCAAATTTGTCCTCATCGCTAGTTCATGGCACGATCTAAAAAATAACATAATTTAAATGATGCTATGGATTACTAAGGAATTTTTTTGTCCTTTTTACTAAGGAATCACAATTTTAAAGTTATGCCATGGAGCAGCATGGAAATATAGAATTAAATATTTAGAATCATGCCATGGACCATCGAGGAAACGACATTTAATTTTTAAGTCAGCGGTGTGGCACGCTAGAAAATACACTACATAGAGGCGTTCTGCAGTGGTAGCAATTAAGAATTCTTGGTCGCAGCCCTAACTGGTGCAAGGTCTTCAAGATCTTTGGGCTGTACGAGCTTCTTTTCGCCAAATGGAGATGGATCGATCACCTTCTTAAAGGGGCTGGCACCACCTTTAAATCAGATGTATCACATACAGCTTTAAAAAATTTGAAATAATTATCTCTGTAGTAATTTTTGACGTGGAATTTAGTGGTGCTACAATAAAAAGTGAAAAAAATTTGTTTGACCCAAAAAAAAATTTTTTTTTTCGAAAAAATCGGAATTTTTTAAAATTCATACGAGAGGCTGTAGAAAATGTGTTTTTATGTTCACCCTAATTTTTTTGAATTTTTACATTAATTAAAAAAATGTAGAAGCATTTTTTCGAAAAAACAAATTTTTTTTCGCGCTAATATTTAGGGGTCAAAAAAATTATTTCTAGAGTAATTTCTTACGTGGAACTCAGTGGTGTAAGAATGAAAAATTAAGAAATTTGTTTTGACCCTTAAAAAAATTGTTTTGTTCCCCACAAAAATTTTTTTTTCGAAAAAATCAGAATTTTTAAAAATCCACACGAGAGATTATAGAAAACATATTTTTATGTTCACCCTAATTTTTTTGAATTTTTAAATTAGGTTAGAAAAATGTAGTTGCATTATTTCAAAAAAACAAATTTTTGTTTAAACTACAATTTATGGGTCAAACAAATTTCTTACGCTTTCTATTCTAGGACCACTGAGAATTCCTCGTCAAAAATGACAAAAGAAACGATAGTTTCAAATTTTTTAAAGGTGTTTCCCTTTAAACTCCCCTTAATCTCTTAGTACATCAACGTTTCTCATTTTAAGGAATTCTTCGGCTAGCGTCTTTGGTTTGTCCTGATTCCCTCTACGCATCGTTTCTGTTTTTTTTTTAATGGGAGTCCCCTGCAACTCTTCGCTCGTCATCCACCATTTTTGCCGGAAGTTTTCTGTAATGACGATAGAGAATTAGTTACATTTTGTCGATATGTAAACTTTAGCCGATGTAAAGTATTTGTATTGAAATTGTAATTTAACACCAATTTAACACTCGTAATACTTCTGAGGTGTTTTAGAGGCATGAAAACTTGAATCGCCATAAAGTGTTTTTATTAGAAATTTTTGTGTACCTCTAAAATTATTTTATATTATTATTATAGACAAGTATCTCTTTAATATGTGTCCAAGTTTTAATATATTTTTTTGAGACCATGTAAACTATTAAATAAGTTAAATAAGTTCCTTTCGTAGTCGGTGTTGCAGGGGTGGAAACCGCGCACCGTTTCTGCACCGTCTCATAGAATACGTGCTCTAGTGTTATTTGCATGCGTTACAAAATAAGTGCAAGGTCTAGAATTTGCTTGCACTTCACTTTCACTAAACTTTTAACGAACACTCAGCTTGACCGTTGGCTTCGGATCGTTGCTCATCTTCGCACATTTCACACTTTGGAGTGAAAACTTGGCGTTCCTGTCCAGAATCGTGATCATCTCATCACAGGCAATTGGAGAGACGCATAAACACATGTGAAATCAAATATTCACATACTCGGTATTATCCAGCCAACCTGAAATGAATTGTATACACTTTTTAACAAAGAATCATTGCACTTGTAAATTAAACAATTATTTGAATGAAAATAAAAATGTATCCTTATCTGATTAAAATGTTAAGCATCTTCTTCTAGTAGAAGTAAACAGTGCAGCAACCTAACCTCCTTCATCCATTGATTTGATGACAGTACGGTGGGTACGTGTTTATATACGGGTGTACCCATAAACCGCATATGTACCATATATACATGCCAACCATATAGCATAAGCCCTCAACACACGCATGGGAATATGGGCGTGTGTAGTATACACTATATATACATACATGTTGGCGCCCAAGTGACAGCCTTTTTATGTGGCCACTGTAAAAGGGCTGTCGCATGATTTGAGCTTCCGATGAACAATTTTCGATCGTGAAATCTTGGGACCGATAAAATTGATAATTCATATCTCAGGACCTACTGAACCAATTTTAATCGGACTAGGCTTAAATTAAAGATAAAAGAAAATAAAAAATATTGGCCATAACCAAATTTTGGAAATATTACTCAGAAAAGTACGGAAACGAAAAGTATGTTGAGTGCACATGCGCACTAAGGCTATGTGAGCTGTAAACAGTAGCGGTCGCCGCGCGCTATATATAGATATACAGTTATTACATGAGTTCGGAGGTTTGATAAGAACTTGGCGCGAGGAGCTCCCGCTCCTCTTGATGATTAATAATGAAAATAACGTGGTAAAATATTTTTCCAAAATTTTTTAAATTACGATATCTATTTTTCTAATCATCGCATTTAAAAGGGACTACGCGCATTTTGTTCACAAAAATAAGTACTTTTATCTAAAAATAAGACAATTTTTTTTTCTTCTCAATTTGACCAAAAAACGGTCGAACAAAATTTTCAACTTAAATTTTTGCACAAAACGCATATTTTTTTTTTCAAATTCGACATCTCATTTTGTAGAAAAACCTTTCAGCTTTCATTCAAAAAAAAAAAAATTGCTGGAGACTATTTTCGTTTTCGAGATATGATTTTTTAAAGAACGCAACTCCGGCTTTCGACGGTGCGCTGAGCCGCGCTTCAGGTGCAGTTCGGAGCGCTATCGAGGGACCGTTTTTTTCTCGTAAGTAACATGTGATTCCGCATTCCGTTTGTATAAAAGAATGCATTATTAGCACTCCAGTAAGAGTCTTGATCGCGAATTAAGAAAAGATTTTACAAAAGCACGTCCTGCTGATGATATACAAGTCATAGTTGATGAATTAAAAGAAAAAATAGCATTAGCGGATCGTAATTCAGAGAAAGGAACACTTTTAACCATGGTACCAAAATCATGGAAAGCTCGACGTATTGAGAAGGAATGTAACGTCTCGTATTGATTAAAAACTGAACGGTATATAAATAAACAATATCTAATGTGTAATGGGAGGAGTAGTGATAGCGCTCCGCACTGCGCCTGAAGCGCGGCTCAGCGCACCGGCGAAAGCCGGAGATTCGCTCTTTAAAAAATCATATATCGAAAACGAAAAGAGTCTCCATCAATTATTTTTTTGAATGAAAGCTGAAAGGTTTTTCTTCAAAATGAGATGTCGAATTTGAAAAAAAATATGCGTTTTATGCAAAAATTTAAGTTGAAAATTTTTTTCGACCGTTTTTTGGTCAAATTAAGAAGAAAAAAAATTGTCCTATTTTTAGATAAAAGTACGATAATTAGAAAAATAGATATCGTAATTTAAAGAAATTGAGTGAATATGACCGCCGCCTCTTTGGAAATTTTGGAAAAATATTTTACCACGTTATTTTCCACGCCTATACCTATTAAATATTTCATTTTCGTTGAATTCCGCGACATCGACCACAACTTTGATATAGTTGACATGGAATGACTCACATGTTCAATCATTCATAACTACCTTAAATGATCCATGACAAATTTAATGTCAATTAAATCAGAAAAATTCTAATAATCATCAAGATTACCTATGACCATAAAAAAAGGGAATATTTTACATAAATTAAATTTTAATCTAATCATTTTAAGGTATGCATCAGAAGAACATCGTTATTTGATCGTGAAAGACTTCCATCGAAAAAATTTACTTTTCACAATTTCTGAATAATTTTAGTAAGCACGTAAAAAAATTTGGAAGAATTCGTTGGATAATGTTCTAGAGAATTTTTAAATAACGTTCTTTAACTATCGTTAAAACTAAATTTTGAATCAAAAAGTTGTTTAAAAAATTATTTTTTCCGGCCTCAATTTTTTTTCAAGTATAATAATACTTTATCCATTCAACAATCTCATTAGTAATGAAAATAAACGTTATTAAATTTTTTTTCCAAATATACTATATCTACCTTAATGCATATTTTAGATATTTACAAATTTATTCGATCGATAATTATCAGGTATTTTATCAAAATTCAAAACATCGTTACGAACCGATAAGTATGAATATATTAACATTGAAGTATATCTGAGTAATTTATATCGAATAAATTAATAGTAAACTAAAGACTGTCAAATCAGAAATAATTAAGTATGTTTAAAAATCGCGTTTAAAAAAATCAAATTTAGAAATATGAATGTAATCCTGATCGGTTAGAGATTCTTCAAGTTCATCGACCTCAAGTCCATCGTAATGTTTTGGAGTATTTGGCTAAACATTCGAACGTTGCCAATTTTGTTTTCAGCATAAAAATTTCTCCTAAACTGTCAACGACTTAACATAATCTTTAAGCGTCACTTTGAGGGTTAACTGAAAAACTTTCACCACCTCAGGTATGCACCAACGAGCAGTTTAGGAAACTGACAATAAGATTTTCGCATTTTTCCTATTCTCACGAATACGAACTCGACCAGGGGTAAAATTTATTTTAAACGGCTTCTTCATTTATTTATTTAATTTACAAAATGTATGGACAGCTATGAACAAAATTAGCAAATCAAACTCGTTAAACCCAAAAAGTCATTTTTACTTCACATAGGATTAAAATTATATATTGTTATATAGAGACGTAATTATTAACAATATTTAATATAATTTCCGATAATGAATATTCGGTTCTTTATTACTTCGACCCAGACTAAGTCTGGACGAAGTGTTGAATTTGGTCACTTCGGGCAAAAAAATTACCCTATAGTTTTTCATCAAATGTCAACGTTTCAGACCCTAAGGAACTCAAAGCAACAATAAAAAAATTGGTGTCCGTTAGGTTGTACGTCCGTCCGTCCGTCCGTCCTTCCGTCCGTCCGTGGGCAAAATTTTGTATACGCGTTATCTCGCGACTGGCAGGGCGAATTTAAAAAGTACAAACGGATTTGGGTTTCTCTTGGCCAAACTTAGATCTGATTAGTTTTTGGAGACAATGCATACTAGATTATGGGGAGGTTTAACAAAAAAACGCTCAAAAAATACGTTTTTCCATTTTTTAACAAAAAATACAAATCGTACAAAAAAATGTTTGAAACAAAAAATATAGAACAACGAATTCTCTACAAAAAAGGTTTTATTCATTTGTTTGTAAAATAAACTATAATGTCGTAAAAAGCAAATTAACATAAATTGTACATACACATATACAATGCATATGTATGTATATTATATACATTACATGAAAAACAGAGACACAGAGGAAGCAGGGGAGTGAGGCGGGTATCAGGGGGTCGGGGGGCTAACTTTAAAAATTTGATTAAATTTTATTTTAGTATAAAAATTTCATTAATTTTTGCTTTTTTAAGCATCAGTGTGAACAAGACGTGCTCATTTATCAGTGCTTCGACTGATCTGCGGTCGGGGTCGAAGTTTTGAAAATGCTCATTTTCAATTTTAATATAGGGTGAATATGCCAATGAATGGACGACTACCAATGAATGGACGATTTTCTACATATTTCTATTTCTTATGAATGTATGATGCACAACATGCAACAAAATACATATTTTTATGTTCTTTGAACATTCAAAACAATATTTACAGTACTATTGATCTTCCAGTGTTTATTATTTTGTAAAATCCAAGCAAAGTTTTAAAGCCATCCAAAACTGGTACTGAAAACGTCCCATTTGATTTAACCCGTTTATTCATTGGGGTTTAGCGGATTTTTTTACAAACGTATGAAGACGAGGTTATTAATTAAATAAAATCAAAGGTTGATCTACACGGTCATAAAGAGCAGAGTCTAACGATTCTAATAGTGGTATCATAATTAAATTTTCATTAAAGAATTCAAAAGTTACAATCGATCAAAGTGTGAAAAATGCTTAACCGTTCATTCATTGGCATATTCACCCTATTTAAGGAACAAGATATTGTTACAATATATGTATAGAAACTACTCGAACCTAACGATGCTAGAACTACCCTCTGCCGCCTTTTTTCCTGGCAGTGTTAAAATGGGAATATTCCCGGAAGCATCAGCCTTTCGTCAGGGAACTGCAATACGAATTTAGCCAAAATTGTAGGCAACCGGGTCGAAGGCATCTAGTTTTTATTTCAGAAACAAACGGTGATATTTATTTTTTTTTTTCATAAGCAATTCCCGATATTTTTAGTTGACGAAATAAATCACAAAATCTTTTGTTATATTGAGTCTGTTAATTTTTTATTGAATAATGGACAGAAACTCATAATTAAAAAAATTGTCATTCTGAGCACGCATCATTTAAATACCAATATACCCCAATATATATACGTACTAATATAACCATAAATACCATATGTAAAAGATAAATGTTAATCTCTTAATTTTTAACCATGTTTTGTTCAATAATTTTTAAAAAATTTAATTCATTCATTCATTTGTCTTTCAGAAAGTATTTACAAAATAAAGAAGTGTTTTAAAACATGATGCAATTTTAATGTAGCTCGAAGAAAAATGTCTGAAAAAAATCATTTTCGAACAGAATATAAAAGAGTTCGGAATTATTTCGAAATATGCTCTGAAAGAAGTCAGAAGTCTCACTTTCTGAAGGCTTTCTGAACTTGAGTTCATAAAGACCTCATAATCATATCAAAAAGTTGAACTCTTTTAGAGCACACTTTGAAATCATTCCGAACTTTTTTTTATTTTGCTATCTGGGAATGCAAAATGGTCTCCGAAAGTTTTAGATTGTTTAAGAAAAGAACATGAAGAAGCGTTGCCACATCGAAAACTTTTTTTATTAAAAAGGAAGAAAATAATACCGTTAATATAAGATTTGAAAAATCCTACCTACCTGAAGCCTATAATTCATTACTTCTTTAATTTTTCTCATATATCATCATATTTATAAATGTTAAATTTAAATTAATTTCGTTCGCTCATTTTTTCTTAGTATTACAAACACACCTACGTTCCTTATGTTGCCCTGTGATATATAAATACTGCACGTGTCCTACCGTTTCCCTATTCTGAAGAAGACCCGAACCGTGAGTCGAAACGTAAATTGCCTATTATTTTTTGGGAAAAAATTCTTCTCATCACCCTCCCTAAATTATATGTATATTTTACACCTTATCAGTCGTTAACCCTAATTTTTCTAAAATTCCTTTTCTACCTCCGGTTTTAATTATTATTGTGCCGATACATATCAATACTAAAATCATTAATTATTTATAAAACCGCCGAGAAATTCAATCATAAATGGTCTCCGAAAGGTTTGCAAAGAAAACAAAAGAATTCGGAAGCCTGGCAATAGGAAAAAGCTCTAAATTTGCACGAATAAATGTTACTGTAAATATAGGTAAGCTATAACCGGAAATGCGCATTATCGAAATATCACAACCACATGACGCTACCCAACAATCGACTGCAAGGGTTTTCCTAAATGGATCAAATATTTACGAAATTCACTATGATAATGTTGATTTTAATAACAATAACGAAAAATGCTATTTTTGTATAAAAAATACTGAATATTTTTGTCTGTTTAATTACGTTAGTAGTCAAATGCATATTTCGTCACGTGGCAATAGAAATCTTTCGTTTCCAAACCGACTTTCTTACAAAATTCACAATTTCGTTACAAGCTTACAAAAAAAGTGCATTTAATAGGCAAAATTAATGAAAAGTTGTAAATTATTACCTTAATTGTTCGAAAATAAAGTTTTTCTTGGGCTTTCGGACACCTTTGGAGGAAGAAACGCCGCGTTGTGGCGGGAATTGACCGTTAAAAAAAATTTGTTTTGGACTCGATCGTTATTTGCTATTTATTTCCATGCGTATTACCCCTTTCCAATAATTTCTACATTCATGTAACGTATAATAAATATTAAGCTCGAAACAATTTACGAATTAATTTATCGGAGTAAAAAATTAATTTTTAATTAATATAATTAAATAAATTTTATTAGTATGTTGAGTAAACACATTTTAATTACTAAAATGTGCTTAGACATTAAACGTGGCATTAGTAATTTCCGTAATAAAATTTCATAATATAAGAATATTTATATTTGTTTAAATTTTTCGACTAATAAAGTTACAATTTTGATTTATTAATAATTTCAAAATAAAAACGAATGCATTTAATAAATAAATCAACAATAACAACTCAATTCAATTCAAGCGAATAAAAATGTTTAACAAAAAATGTTAATGAAATATTACAAAAAACTGAAACAAAAAAAAATAGTTATTTTTAATTAATTAACAAAGCCCCTTAATATCCTCTACACGATTAGTTTTAATTCCGTTTTCCATTTGATTGATGTTATTTGACATATGAAATTAACCCTTTTTCCCCAAAATGAGAGAAGCAGGTACAACATCCCTGCAAACACGGAAAGTAACAGTTACGTAATGTTTACGTAATGGTTACATTGTTACATAAATGTTACATAGTTGTTACATAACTATTACTTTTGTGTTTGCAGGGATCGGCTCAGTTTCTGCAGTAGAAAGAATTTTTTTTCGAAAATACATTTCCAACTATTTTGAAGTGGGCTCTATCGATTTCCGTTGATAAAATTGCCAAAAAACAACTATTTTTGCACACAATTTTCAAAATAAACAAGAATGATATGTTTTTTCGATTGTTCGATTGTTGAACACAATTAATATACTAATAGAATATTTATTAGAAGCAATGGCCGATTCAAAATGGCCGTGAAACGAAGCACGTGTTTTCAAAATTATTAATTTCTTGAAATAGAGATCATAGAAAGTTTTTTATTTGAGTTTTATAATGATTATATAAATATTGACTGGTTATGGACGAAAATAATAAAAGTTTTGAGGTTATAAATTTTAAATGGCAGATCCATAATGGCCACCTTATGTAAATTGTACCTCTTATATGAATCGTTGATCCATAAATGTGTTTCAAAGTTGAACATATGGGCAAATCCACGAAACTTTTAATTTTTGGCACTAAAATATTTTTGGAATTTATTTTCTGCCACATTTTGTTCCTTTTAATCATGTATTCAGGCTATCGCTCTGAAGTGATAATCATGCGCGTGCACAATTTTTATGACACGGCGTGAGTGCAAAATACAAAATGGCGTATAAAATGTGAAAAATTATTCGATTTTAATGAAAATTGTTTTTTTTTTTGGGTGGAGGATGTGAGCGATTGCTGATTACGATTATGTTGTCAGATTTTCAAAATTCAAAATGGTGGACGCTTTTATGACGGATTGCAATACGAAAAATTGTTTAAAGTAAATAAAACTCGGTTCCTGTGGAGTTTGTAAGTCACTAACTACGAGTCTATCTTCAGATTTCTTAAATTCAAAATGACGGTCCAATATGGCGAACCAAAATACAAAAAATTGCTTTATTTAAATGAAACTAGGTTCTCAGGGTTTTTTGAAGTCGTCGATTACGAATCAGTTGTCGAGATTAAAAAAAGAAACATCGATTGAAAATATCGATAATAATAATAATAACATGTTGAAAAATTAATGATTTTTTTTTATTGTAACTGTGTAAAATATACATAGGAACCCGATTAACGTTATTTTTTTCTAATAATTTCTTATAATAATAAAAAAAAAGAAATTCTGTCAAATTTAAGTCGTATTTGGTAAGTTTGTCCGCTATATTGGATTCACCATTTTGAATTTCAAAATTTTACCTTCAGATTCATAATCAGCGATCGAAAAAACTTCTGATATTCGATTTTCGCCCACTTTAGATTATATTTTGATAGTTTTATCCGCCATATTGAATTTCAAATTTTTAAATTCAGATTTGTAATCATCAACCTATAAAAATTCAGAATACAATTACTGAAATGTATTTAAAACGCTCTGCAAATCATATAACGAAGATCCGTTGAAGTAAAGCCATCCCGGACGAATGGTGCTCACCAGTTTGCAAAATTTAAAGATGCTGTCATCATTTTTTGATAAAGTGTGGAATTCGAGAACGATCACAAAAAGAAATACTTAAAAATATTGTTTATTTTAGTCGTGCCGCAGTAACAAAGGCAATTTTGAAAATAATCACGTTTAAAGTGAAAATTATTAACCCTGTTTTAAAGCAGTTTTAAATCCCTGTAGTTTTTTGTCACAAGCTAGCACATTGATAAGACTACGACTATTACTTATAGGTTTGCATCCGGTCGTGATATAGGAACAAATTCTGTTGCTACCCCGAAAATTGAACTGCCCGAGAATTATATCATCCGCATTGCACAGTTTCTTAATTATAGAGATCGAGCACGTTTAGAAATGGTGTCTAAAGATTGGAGAGCAGGGAGTGTCCAATCGCCTGTGGGAATCCGAACCCTGAATTTATCATCTTGGGCATGGAAAACCTCATAAGATGACAAAAACATCATCCCTGAAGCGATTAATCGATAAAAGCGAGGATCGGCTCTGTACAATTTAATTCTCGATTGCGTGTTCCATGGCTAAAAACGCAGTTAATAACTACAGCTGGGAGAACCTGCCCTAACCTAAGTTTTCGCTGCAACTCCCAACTTTGTCCCAACATGCATTCGTTGAATTAGCTTGGCACGGGGTTGGCTGGTATAGTCTCTCGAATTGCTAGTTGTTCTTGAAAGATTTGAGAATTGAGAGGTGCGACCAGCAAAGGTTCTCGTCTTTCGAGGAATTTCTCGAACAACAGCTATGTTTAGAGAAATTGGAATTCATAAAAGGGAAGAAGTTGGATGGAGTCACTCTTTTGGTTGCTGTTGCTAAGAACGCTTTTTCCTCCAACCTTCATAAACAGCGCATGAATGGTCATGTGGCGCGAAGAAATATTGGAAGACGTAAACGAAAATGCGGATGTTCCATTTTTCGAATTGCCATCACCAGTTGATTCTCCATTGAGTATTAGCTTTCCCAAAACTTGTTCTCAGCTGATCCATCTCGAGATGAGATTTCATTTCCAGGTGAATGATTAGTTTATTCGGGAAACAGGTAAACATCATTCGAGATTCCAATACTTGGATATTACGGCATGCTCTAACATCATCGATGATTTTGGTCGCAAACCTCTAATAAAATTGACCAAATGAGAAGTTTTGCAATCATCCAATATGCGTCCGAATATCGGAGAGTACTTTTTAAGTGACCTTGAACAACTGAAAGTGTGGGAATCTCGAAATTCACATCCACATTTTATTGGAGGTGCGATGTCTGCCATCATCGGGTCCTCATTTAGTCTGTCTCAGGTAGATGTAGAGGGTTGTGTGAATGTAAGAAGAGAATTAGAGGACGCTGCTACTGGAGGTACCAAATCTCAACTTCGGGAAAAGGACCGTACAAACTCGTACTAGAAAATTTGTTATGATCGGAAATCAGTTTAATTTAATTGTGATATTTCATTTTATTTATATTATTCTATCAATTTGTCATTATCTTTAATCAATGTTTGTTAAAAATCAAGTTTTTGAAATATTAATTCAATGGTACGAATAATGACGCTTGCATCGCTGGAAATTGTGGCTTAGACAACACATAACTGCTGTTTACCATTCCTAAGCAACACCAGCTTGGGTCCGAGTTACCGGAGCTCAATACCGATGTTTGAGAGAGCCAAGCAACGACTGCCAAACTTTGGTGCCACAGGTGCATGTAATTTCTTTCCGTGTTACACAAATCTATAAAAAATCTGTGGGTAATTTTGTTTCAAGAATACGAATCCAAAGTCAGAATTGGTCCATTATTTCAGGATTTTGAACTATTTAAGATTATGCTCCCGATAAAGGCGTTTTTTTTTATTTGCATCTTTTAGTATGTACTACCCGTACCCTTCGAAGTGTAGGCAATAATTTCCAACAAAATTTAAAAGACGATGATTTTGTTGACAAAAAATGAATTTTTATATTTATTTATTTATAATTATTTCCTTAAACTTTTAACTTTTATTTTTAAATGAATATATGTGGACGAAAATCTGTATTAAATGGATTTTTTAAGCGTTAGCATAAATCACTTGAATTTTTGAAAAAGTTAAATGTGCAACATATTTTCCACGAAATATAGCGTGGAAACAAGGATAAAATAAATAATCAAGTACCAAGTACTTGATGAGTAAGTCCAGCCAAGTTTTGTATACAAAGAGCATTTTATTTTTATTATAAAGAGTTGTATTTGAATTTCATTTATATTCTTTTTGTAAAACTTCAAAAATGAAGAGTACAATAAATTGCCAAGGTTTAGTCGTAAAATCCGTCCGCAATAACAAATGTTGCTTAATTTTTATGCAATTGTTATTTTATTCCAAGCTACGACGCTTGCTTCGTGTGTCGAGATCTCTTGTAGTGTATAATATTATACAATGAGTAAGGTACATATACTAACGATTGACTAAAAACTATGTAACGGAAAGACGCTGGTAACGTTTATTTCTCTCATTGCTTAATATAACGGAATTATCGCTCCTAATTAAAATGACTAGTGTATATAAGTATTATTATACCCGCAAAATTCGAAAACATTTGTATAAAAACTCCCGATACGTTCAAAATTATCTTCGCGACTAGTTATAAATATATGAAACGTTCATAAAATAGATGTTTCTTTTTCAGGTACCAAAAATAAAGAGTTAAAATACTCGATCTATAGATATTCGGTTTCTACAGTGCTCTGTTTCGGCACAGCAGCAGTCGCTTACGGCTGCTTCATTTGGTGTGATCGTTTTGGAGCTGCATAATATTCAAACATACTCTGACTATGTTGCGCTAACATTTTACCGAGATCACATGGCATCGGATCGGTCCAAAAAAATTCGTGATCTAGAGCAAAATGGGGATCAATTCTTTTACTCGGATCCAAGATTAGCAGTTTATCTAATAAATCACAGCCGAAAGGGTCCTTAACGAAAAGCTTCATTCTTTCTTTTACCTGTAACAAGTAATTAAATAATTATAAATCATGTTTAAAATGTGAATTTCGGGTTCTTATTTAGTCTTGCGAATTGTCATACTGAAATTTGTCGTACATTCATAAAAAACTAAGGCAGAGGTGTAAAGCACCGCTTCAGAATAACATTTTCATTGGTTTCAAATACATTTTTTTTACTATTTTGAAATTTATATTATACTGCCACTAAAAGTAAACCAACCGTTGTAAAACATGAAAATCTGGGAGACTCGTATTTTTTTCTGCGGCTGGAAAACATATCAAGGAGGTCAAACGGCTCCCCCGAATTGGGGCGCAAATGGAAAAATAGCGATATCTTTCAATATATTTAAGGGATTTTAATGACTTTTTGTAGGAATGTATGTTTCGACAAAAGAAGAAAATTGTCCGCCATACATTGCATAGAGGAAAAAAATTAGGGGGGTAAACTACGACAAAATTATTTATTTGAGGTACTCTTTCTTCCCTTAAATATGTTTTCCGCCGCTAAAAAAGTACCGACTTGCTCTTGTCGGAAATATTTAGAAATAAATGGATTTTATTACGAAAGTCAGGTCATGTTTTTGCGTGCTAACGCATTTACGCATAAGAAAAACTCCAATATAGTACATAAATAATATTCACCTTCCTCTTCTGCTATTATTTTCTTGCTAAAGTCAACGATAATGCCATAAAAACTGGTTTAAAATGTTTATGACTATTGTCTAAAAAAGTATTGAATTTGGTCGCCTCGGCAAAAAATGACCCTATAGTTATTCATCAAATTTCGACGTTTCGACCCCCTACCCCCCAGCGGTAGTCTTCGCCAGCGCCTCGGGCGCGGTGATCGCATCACTCGACTGTATTCGTCGGAATTATAAAAAGCTTCTACCAAGTTTATAACATGTTCTTCTAACCCAGGATGACTTTTGGGATTTTGTCCTGACAAAATGTCGTTTTCTGTTGCAGTTTTTTTCGCTAAGTTAATCATGTGTTGTGTGGCAGTTGGAAACGTGTATGAGACGTGTAGATATCGCACGAGCCAACGCGCCGCCCGGCACGGAACGCGAGCCGCGCGCGCGTCCGCGAGTTCCCGCCCAGTTTAATTAATTGCGAGGCGAGTTTTATAGTTACCATTCTGCAATTTGGATATGTTTTACTACATTTCCCAACGAATCCAATAGTATTTTTATGAAAAATATTAGCTCCGGGATCCCCATTGAAAGTAAACTTTGAAAATTTAATTTCCGTAAAAAAGTACTTTTTTTTAATTTGAGGTGAGAATCATAATTTCATAAAAAAGTTGAGGTTTTAGTTGGCAGTTGCCGCCAGTAGATGGCAGTACTACAGAGAGATTCACAACAGAATTTCTTTCACCTTAGAATTAGAAAATGATAATAAACTAAATTTTTTAGATGTTCTTGTCATTAATGATGGTGGAAAACTGATTACCGATTGGTTTCATAAAAAAACTTATTCAGGACGATACCTAAACTTTTTTTCTAATCATCCACTCTGCTATAAATTAGGAACTGCTTACGGCATTATAGATAGGGCTATCAAACTCAGCGATGTTCAATTTCGAAAGAAAAACTTAGATATCGCAAAACTAATTTTACTATAGATAACGGTTTTCCCCATTATATTATCAAACACTGTAATAAAAAACGAGTTTCCAAATTTTATAACAACATTGATTGCTCTCCCAATTTAGAACAAGATTTAATTAAAACTGTGAGCATGCCATACATTAAGGGAATATCTGAAAAAATTAAGAAGATTTTAGCTGATCAAAAAATTAGAATTGTACACAAACGATTTAATATCAATATTGGAGGCATCAAACCCTTTAACGACAAACTAGGTATTTCTCAATTAAATGACGTCGTTTATCAAATTAACTGCAAACATTGTAATGGTTGTTATATAGGACAAACGAAAAGACTACTTAAAGATCGCATTCTTGAACATAAACGCAATATCACAGGCAACGAAGAAAATTATACAGGATTAACTTTACATAGAATCAATACTGGACATGATTTTGACTATAGTAACATTAAAATTTTGGCCACAGAACATAATTATCATAAAAGACGTCACATTGAAAATTACTTTATTAAATGCAATAAAAACACAGTTAATGTCAGATTTGAAAAATCTTTATGTCCTGAAACTTATTTTTCACTTATTAATTTTACTGGTTAAAAATTTAAAATTCGAATCATATCAACACACATGGTTCGCCCTTCCATCACTGTTCACAATCATACAAATATTCTAAGAAATCAACTATTAGACAGTTTAATTCTATACTCCAAACTTACAATAGTGTAAAATTTAAATTCCGTACACTTTTTTTCTTACTGAGTTTACAATAAACTCACTTTTTTTTTTGCTTAATTATTTTAGATGCAGTCCTCACACACCGCAATACTCACAACACAATAGTGAAAATAAGAATTTTAATATTTAAACTGTACTCTACAATATTTACTGGTAAGAAAAAAAGACATTTATTCTTCAAATAATCAATACTTGCCTTCGTCATTCATTTTTTTCAAATTAATTGTTGTAAATCATTAATTTAATATTATATTAATTCATTTATGGACTTAGATTTCTGAAGAGAACCTAAAATAAATATGGTCGAAACGTTAACTTTTTCCTTGTTTTGATTATTATTTTACTGTATATCCGACATACAAGAAACCTCTATAATTCACAAGAACTTTTTCACTTACGAAATCACAATCGGATAAGAAGAATTCAAAATTTAATTATTTTGTTTAATCATTAAGTATATGGCAGTACTTGTACCTAATAGCTTCTGCGACAGTAAGAGACTAGCCACGTTGAATTTAGAAGTTAGGAATTCTGTCACCGAACAAAGGGCATTTGTTCTAAAGGCCCTGCCAACATGGAAAGTAACAGTTATGTAATATTACGTATTGGTTACATCGTTACATAAATGTTACGTAGTTGTTACATAACTGTTACTTTCGTGTTTGCAGGGGATACTCACCGGAATCGGAAAAAATTTATTTCGGAAAATAAAAATTGAAAACGGCGATAAAAGTTTCTTTTTATTTGTAACATCCCAGCGATATATTCAAAATCGCAAAGCTCAATGGATCTTTATGTAACTGGCATTCAATAGTTTTATTGAATTGGCTTTGAGGGCGCTGATAACGTTTTTTCCCCCAATGCAACGGTCCTTTCTTATTTACAACAAACGGATTTCAAATTCGTAAACAGCAACTTCCAGAATGCTTGGCTACCAATGTTTATTAAAATTATTATATATTTATCGCCATTTTGTGTCCGACATTTTGAATCTTTGATTTGTGAAATATGCCTATGTGATAGGAAATTATTCACAGGCTTTTTGTAACTTTGAAAGGTATGGTAATGTCATTGCCCACAATTAATTTCGATAACTTACAGCTTTTTTATTTTAGAATTTAAAACGGTTTGATATACACTATTACAAAGAGCGGCTATTGGCCAATATGAAATGACAAGTGTCATATTTTTTCTCGCGGAGTTTCATTGATGAAATATAATTTAAAAAAAAAATTTTTTTCAAACATAATTTATAGCTTTATTTGATCAATATAATAACTTATATGTACAATCCAAATACATACAGAACATATATACATAAATGGGTGGTTCGTATTACAATACAATATAATATGTAACCTAACCTACAAATGTTATGATGGTCCAACCTCTCTCATATAAATTCAATACTTTTTGTAGTTGCTGAGAAAAACAAGTATAAAAAAAAATCAACTCAGTGATAAAATTTTGTACATTTGGGCGATAAATGAATGCAATACTTTTTCTCTAAATACCTTAAAAATATAATAAGTCTGACAAAAAAAATAAACATTCAAATTCACGGACTACGTATAAAGAAAGTAATAAGCTATGGTGTAAAATTTCATAATTGATACATTAATAATAAAATAATGTTTTATTTACAAGGATATACAAAGTATACATTATTATATACATGATACAGTACAAAATACACTTATATCAGCTTCTTTTTACATTCATCAGCGAATTTGCTAAATACTTGCGAGAATCTCGTAAGTATTACAACTTCTCTATTACATAGTTACATATTACATCTATAATTACAGCATTAATCGTGAACATTTAATAAGTCTAAGAAGAAAAATGACTTGTTATTATAATTACAAACTTGTAAATTAATACAAATTCATTCGCAGAACGGCGATTTAATTTGTAGGTATCGTATAATCATACTTTTAACAGTGTTTCGCTCAGTATACCTACGGGAAACTAACTAACAAAATCTATATAAATTGCACGTGTTTCGGTCTTAAAAATAGAGCATTAAAATTCGCTCTTGAGACAATTTGGTATAAAAATAAGGTATTTTAATGAAATGATATATCAAACGATGAAAAGGAAATATCGGTTTGTCAAGATATCACTGCAGATTGATAAGCCACGAGTAAGTTGTTGCACGTTAACAAATAAATCGTAAATTTCCTGATAAGTTGTTTCACTTTAGTATTTCTTTCTTTACAAAAAAGTTACGCTTTAGGCCAATTACATATACCAGAGCGAACCATATTTCGAAACCTTGACAGTGAAATCTCTGATCAATAATTTGTTGATTGGTTTAAGTTATATCATTGTTACACCAAGGATTCTGTAGTAGTTCCTCGAAACATGAAGTACAGTAATGAACGCAATGGCAAATAAGACTGCCATCAACTTCATTCAACAAATTTTCGTGATTACATTTGCCTTTAATAAACAATTAGTACGAATATTTCTAGTAACATACTAACGTGATCACGGATAGTATAGATATTATGTGACTTAACGCGCATCTGATGATGTATCTTTATCAAAATTTCTCGAAATAATCTTCGGGATTAAATTTTTTTCAGATTCCAGATAATCCATTAATACTGTACCAATATTTCCGGTAGGATGCTCTTCCATGTATTTAAGAAGTCTAGAATTCATCCCATTATAACCTACAAATCCCTTAGAAACTAGCCCTGGATATGACAGAAGTGAATATGCGCTTAGAAAATTAATATACCAAGTTTTGCCATCAGTATCACGAGCTGCGTCGAGTAATACTTTACTTGCTTCCCATTTTCCATTTATACCATTGTCGAAAGATAATGGGATCTTGTACTTATCTTGCACTACTATTGGCAATTTAGGCAATTTGTTAAATGTTCTATCGTCCGGCCAAATGGATATGTCAATGCCTAAACTAGTTCTCTTCTGAATCTTAAAACGCCTGAATAATACGATTTTTCCTCGGACATCTCCAAGATTCGGAATAGTGTCTCCAAAACTCCAAAAATTCCGATAAAATCCCCCTGTGTACCACTTAAATGTATCCTCAAATGTACGATTATTGTTCATTTCTGTATGCTCGTTTCTAATAGACATGATGACCGTTTCTTCCGGATTTTCAATCAGCCAATCAACAACCACATTCCGAACTCCTTTACCAAATCGAATGTTCTGATACACCATTTCGTGGTGAATCGAAAATGAATTTTCGAAATGACGTGCTCTTATATCCAGAAACCGGATACCCGCATCTAATTGTTCTCGCAAAGACATTTTTTGAGTTTCAACGACAACTGTCCAATAAAGGGTACATGAGTTATGGGTACCCGGGATACTTAATTGGCTTATCGATGTATTGTCTGGAAGCATGGTCATCCATCGTTCTGTATTTATGGTAACTTTATTTCCGGTAACACTGAAACCAATAATTATATTATACATAAATTTTGTAAAGTTTATGTGCAATGAAAATCATGTGCCATTTGAGAGCGCGCCGTTTTGGGATTATAAAGGTTGTAAGTGTAATGGAAATAGCTGATCCATACATTTCAATGTTAAATGTATGCACTACGGACTATAACAGAAATATGTCGACATAGAATTTGTCAACACATGAATGTTTTAGCATAATTTTTTGGCATTTATGATTATATATTACGTCGAGCTTCGATCAAGTTTAAATAAAACTGGCGTTCATTTGAGGTTTTTCTTCAAATATCATTTCTAGGTTGTTCTATGGTAATTTTAAGCTTAATTCGAAAATAATCGCCGAGGAAATTTTTTAAAAAAGCAAAATAAATAAAATACGATTTTGACTTTTTTAATTGTAATTTAAATCTCCTGTAATTTGAATCTAACTTATGTATGTTATTATCCATGGAGCTCTCGCTCTCGTGATTACAGTGTATAGTTGTACCAACAACGCTCAAATAACCACTATTTTAAAGATTAGGAAAACAAAAAACATCCCGAATATCGCCTCTCTCGACCGCGCCGCCCTTCATTGTGTTTTCAGTGTCCGTCACGTCCACTATTTTCATAGGTTAGATTTTCGCCTTAACAAAATCTAATATTATGGGGAAATATCATCAGCGCGACAGATCTCGCTGCAGACGGCATAAAAGATCGAGATCTAGGAGTTCTTCCCCATCTTATGGTAAACACCGACATTGTCGTTCCTCTCATCTTCCACGAAAAGTTCGAAGCCGTCCAAATCGTTGTTATCTGATGCTACAACGGCGGTTCCTTCAAATACGGCTATTTGGAAGAAACTGCAGCAAGTATGACGCTGACGCTAGCAGCAGATTCGCAGCAGCGAATTCAAGAAAACTGTAAAATTGGATCGTTTCGAATCTGCTACTAGCTTCAGCGTCATACAGGAAATGGAAAAGATGTTGTAAATCTTGCTCATGCAAACGCACTTCCTTCATCATCCATATCAGGTGGGAGTATTGAAAAGGCCGTAAATTCCGATGCCATTGATGACATCGAAAAGGATGATCATAATGATATTCCTCAGGACGATATTAATCTGTCTGAGCTGGAAATAGCAAGAAGCATTTCTTCAAAATTTATCTCAAATTTCTATATATCATTTTGGCTCCATGAGGGAGCCGTCATCGTGGTGGCAAGTGAATATTCATAATGCAAAATCTTTAAAGCAAGAAATTCACGATTATGAAATTTTCGCGGACGCATCTTGCAGTGGCTGAGGGGCAGTGTATAATGGATGTAGTGCGTAAGGAAGTCAACAGAAAATCTCCTTCATATTAATGAATTGGAACTTCTTGCGGCATATTTTGCCTTGTGTTCTTTTGTTACAGAGTAAACAGATGTTAAAATCATTATGCGCATTGATAATACCACAGCCATTGCGTATATAAATAGGATGGGTGGTACCTATAGCCTTCGTTTATTTCAGGATTCCAAACGAATTTGGCAATTTTGTGAATTGCGCAAATTAAATCTTTATGCCAGTTACATCCCTTCCAAAGAAAATTTCTAGGCTAATTCATTATCTCGAACTAATAATTTAAATACTGAATGAGAATTGTCCAATGAAATTTAAAAAAAAAAACAAAAATCTTAATAACTTCGGTTCTCCGGAGATTGATTTATTCGCATCAAGAGCTAATACAAAATTAAACATGGAAAGATCTTAATTTTTATGCTTTTCCTCCGTTTCCAATGCTTCGAATTTCCGTTTCGAACTCTCCGAAACATAATCTCAGATAAGGCTACAGTTATATTGTTGTTGCTCCTTACTGGACTTCCCAACCTTGGTTCCCTCTGTTTAAATCTCTGTTGATTGATGAACAGCTCATATGTCATTCGATTTTATGCTTACATCCACTCTTGTACGAACATTCTCCATGGTTTTCCCAAATACTGCATTGGTAATTTTCTTGCATTTTCTAGAAATCATTTGTCGCGACTTCGCGGAGTTTGGTATTCAAGTCAATGTACGACTTTAACCATGAAAACTGCTAGAATTTTAATACCCTTTGAATTTTCTTTAAAACAATGCCGTAGCGAGTGCTTGTTTTACATTGCGGTAATGTATGACGTAACGCTCCCAGTCAGTCTGACGTGGTGCAGCATTTGCAATACTTCGCTTGTAATCAGTTTGGAATATATTTATTTTTTACGGTGAATCGAAAGTGCAATTAGTTTCAACTTCTTTCGGATCCTGGAAAATTAACGTTATCGGATCTACCGATCATTTTTGAAGCTATCATCACTAAAAATACACGAGCAGTTTCTGTTGTTTTGAACCGGGTGGAACTACTCGCTCGGGGTACATTAGGAGATCATTCTGTTTATTATGCATTTCTCTAGGGTTCGTCAGGTCGGCTTCATTTTCGGAGTCATCGGGAACATTTACAAAGTCAACATTTTCCACCCATTGGAAAGCACCGGTTGGTAATGATTCTGGCGCATGTAACATCCATATAAATTATTAATGTCAAAGTATATTACACACTTTGACTCTTTTGAAGCGTCATAATCGAGCATGTACTTATTATTTGCCTTGGCATATCGATTGGACCACTGCAAAAGACCTCCCCTTATACTGCTAAACATTTAATCATACTATTAAACATTATCATGTCTATATCCGTGAGTAATTCCAACTCTACTCGAGTAT
Organism: Trichopria drosophilae; assembly: GCA_030407085.1. Classification (NCBI taxonomy): domain Eukaryota; kingdom Metazoa; phylum Arthropoda; class Insecta; order Hymenoptera; family Diapriidae; genus Trichopria; species Trichopria drosophilae. The sequence goes on along the minus strand of CM059582.1, from coordinate 8,986,648 downwards.
GCTTGAGAGCCTAGTACCAAATATATCCAGGTAAAGTGTAATAATGTGAGATTTTCGTAACGTGTTTCGCGAAAATTTTCAAACACCTCGACAAGCAACAAAATATCCGTTTTCAAGTACAAGTCCGAATACTCGCCCATCGTATTACATTTACACGTGCCCCATAATTCACTGCATGCGCATCATCACTTTCACTTACATCACAGTCATACAATTTACTATAAAATTTGTCGCGAGATTGTAGACATTGCTGATTTTCAAGATTGAAGAATAATTGAAAATATAAAGTGTACTATATTAGTTTATGTTTAATTTGTATTAATTATTTTTTGAACTACTTATAATTGTCACGATGTTTAAAAAGAATAAACAATATAATCAATTATATAAAGTGAGTGTTTACCTAAGTGTGTTGTTCCGGTACTTCAACTGCATACTCATTCATTTTACAGCAATTGATTTTATGAGCACACAATTTCTCATTGCTGAGAACATAGTGAAGACATCGAATGCAGATGTACTTCTTGTTTTTATTTTTATTGTACTGCTTGCCCACTAATTGGGATAAATTTTGTATCCAGCATTAATGGGAAATACTGCCACTTGTTGCATTGTTCACAATTTTTCAATATATTCTTCTAAAATGTGCAAGAAAAAAATACACGCTTGAAAGTGTAAAAAAAAAACAAATGTATAAAATAATTGTATAGCGTTACATTAATAAAAATATATTTAAAAGAAATATTCACCCGCCCAAATAATTGTATGCTGTTTACAATTTCAATACATACTACATTATATAAAACTCGGAATTGCAGGGTAATTAAGAATGCGATAATAATTAATTACATTTAGAATAATATATATAACAGTATGCAAAGCATTTAAACAAAAAAATGTAACATGCGACTTTTTTGAATAGTATCGATGCTTGTAATCAGGATACAGGGCTTTGCAAAGTCATTATGTAAATGTCCACAAATTGTGATACGACCTTTTTCGACAGTATTTTAGCTTTCTGATTATACAGTGTGAACATTTTCAACTAACATTTCTCAACTAATTAGTAACAAATTTATATAAAATGATTCATTATGTCGTGAAATAAAATACGTATGTATCAAAAATAATTTTTGAAGCTATGCAACTTGATATTTACTCAAAGACTGTTATTCATGAATATATCAAGATCATTAAAATGGAGATACGGCTTTTCTTAGGAAGTGCTGCAGTATACCACTGTCCGCTCAATTTTGTATTAATATATTTATATTCAACCCACAGAGCATGTTGATATATCGTGCGACTTCCATTTATTTTTCTTTACTTTTTTTGGAGAACGACAGAAAATTACGGAGCTTCAATTTTCGAGAGAAACTGATAGGTCCGTGGTTCTATCGAGGGATTTATATAATTCGTTTGTGATATTATTGTGAAGAAATAGGAAAGTGCCGATGATCAACATAATGACGTCACCAGGTCCCGAGCATCAGGATGGTCATCGCCACGTCGTGGGCGTCGGCCTAGGTCTTTCATCTTAAAAACATGATAGGAATGTGATAATGGGAATCTTGAAAGAGCGCTTTCGTAGGAGACAGGTAGGAAAATCAGGCCCGAGCATCTGGGGGTCGCAGCTGCCGACTCTCGCAGGACTTGATGCCGATCCTCTGACGCTCGTCGCCTGGCAGCTGCGACAAGTCAGCTTTTCCTACCTCTCCGTTTCAAAAGCGCGTTTTCTAGTTTTCCATTTTCGCATTCCAACCATGCTTTTAAGATTAAAGACAATGTAAATCTAGAAAGAACGCTTTACAAAAGAAGAAAGGTAGGGAAAACTGACTTGTCGCAGCTACGACCTCCTGATGCTCGGGGCCTGATATTCCTGCCGCTTCCCTTCGCGAAAGCGCTTTTCTTAGATTTTCATTGGCACATTCCAACCGAGCTTTTAAGATGAAAGACCTGGGCCGACGCCCGAGACGTGACATTGACCACCTCAGCGTCGGTTTTTCTCCCTTCGGCATTTTCACTCATCTTATGTTTCACATTTGTTAATTTTTCGTTTCGAAACGTTTAAATTTGATTAAAAACTATAGGGTAATTTTTTGCCGAGATTACCACATTCAATACTTTTTCAGACAATAGTCATAAACATTTTAAACCAGCTTTTATGGCATTATCGTTGACTTTAGGAAGAAAATGCATACAACCTTTTTGGCGAGAATTTCTTGCTCTATCTTTTTTGTTTGAAACATTTTTTAATAAAATTTGTATTTTTCAAAATAAATTCAAAAACTACGAAGTAACTTAATTAGGGCTAATTTTTTTTAGTAATGGACGGATGGGTCTGCGCCAAAATCTAATCAGATCTAAGTTATGCCAAGACGCGTATTTTTAAAAAAAATTTATGTCAATACGCTTATCCTTTCGCGAGTTATCGCGAGACAAAAAAACGGGACGTACGTACGTACAAGATCACGGACACAAATTTTTGAATTGTTGATTTGGGTTCCTTAGGGTCTGAAACGTCGACATTTGATGAAAAACTATAGGCTAATTTTAATGCCCGAAGTGACCAAATTCAATACTTCGTCCAGACTTAGTCTGGGTCGAAGTATCATGAATCGTCATATCGCGGCCAATTATTGTTAAATTTGCTATGTGCACCGAAGAGATCCTAGCGATGCCTATGAAGTGCTAAAGCATTGTAAAAGTTAATTTCGTTTTCAACAAATTAATTTTTTAATGGCAACTGTTGGAATCCTCGAATAGTCAGCTACGTCGTCGAAAAGTCTGTGGGGAACTTTGGATTTCAAAAAATTTCAAGTGAGTAATTTGTTCCTTACAAGTGGAGGAAGTTGTTTGGAAAATTTGAAATCGATTGGAATTCAATTGGTAAAGTTATCGCGATTCTGACTAAGGCGCACGGCGAAACGCGGTATGCGTTTTAGATCCGTATAAAGAACGCGCGGCTTGTGAATTCATTTATATATAATATGAATATTATAGTGTTTATATTTTTGGCTCCTTTTTTATCTTTGAATTTGAGTTTTTAAATAAATTTTGATAAAATTCTTTGCCCATAGTTGTAAGATATGGAAGAAAACATGTTACACCTTTTTCTATTTTCCGTTTAGCTATTTCAATTGGTGTCGATATTGGGATTTTGAGAACTGTTTTAATAGATTTAGTAGCGTTTTAAAAACGAGTTTAGCCTTTATTATGTTTATTTATTAGTAATCATCGATTTGTTCATAACTTTTTAATGACTTCTTTATGATTATGTTCAGATAATAATTTTCCGCACAACGCGGCATATAAAACATCGCAAGGTCAGATGCAGATGTTTGAAAATTTTATCGATGGCGTGTGCATACCTAGTGTAAGAATAAAATTGATTTGTATCTTAAAGTAAAATTAATAGGAAAGAGAAATAGGAGTGATAGTGTAAATCCTGCTAATAGTGGTAGGAAAAGGAGAAAAAATGAAGAATTTGGGAGATTATAGAAATTTAATACAAAAACTCGAGAGATCTGCCATTTATAATGATTGAATTGGAGAATAATGTAAAGGACTAACCCTTGCTCATCAAAAAGTGTAAAAGCCGCGCATTCTTTATACGGAACTAAAACGCGTTCAGTGTTTCGCTGCGCGCTTTATCAAGAATCGCCATAACGTTACGAATTTAATTCCAATTGATTTCAAATTTTCTAAAAAACTTCCTCTACTTGTAAGGAACAAATTACTCGCTTGAAATTTGTTGAAATCCAAAGTTCCCCAAAGACTTTTCGACGACGTAGCTGACTATTCGAGGATTCCAACAGTTGCCATTAAAAAATTAATTTGTTGAAAAGGAAATTAACTTTTACAATGCTTTAGCACTTCATAGGCATCGCTAGGATCTGTTCGAACAATTTTAACAATAATTGGCCGAGATATGACGATTCATGTTATTTCTACCCAGACTAAGTCTGGACGAAGTATTGAATTTGGTCACTTCGGGCATAAAAATTAGCCTATAGTTTTTCATCAAATGTCGACGTTTCAGACCCTGAGGAACACAAATCAACAATTAAAAAATTTGTGTCCGTGATCTTGTACGTACGTACGTCCCGTTTTTTTGTCTCGCGATAACTCGCGAAAGGATAAGCGTATTGACATAAATTTTTTTTAAAAATACGCGTCTTGGCATAACTTAGATCTGATTAGATTTTGGCGCAGATCCATCAGTCCATTACTAAAAAAAATTAGCCCTAATTAAGTTACTTCGTAGTTTTTGCATTTATTTTGAAAAATACAAATTTTATTAAAAAATGTTTCAAACAAAAAAGATAGAGCATGAAATTCTGGCCAAAAAGGTTGTATGCATTTTCTTCCTAAAGTCAACGATAATGCCATAAAAGCTGGTTTAAAATGTTTATGACCATTGTCTGAAAAAGTATTGAATTGGGTCACCTCGGCAAAAATTTACCCTATAGTTTTTAATCAAATTTAAACGTTTCGACCCCCTACCCCCCAGCCGTAGTCTTCCCCAGCCCCTCGGGCGCGGTGATCACCTACGGTCTCATAAGTTCGTTTACGCGCTTGATACGAAAATAACTATTTCGATTTATCTAAAATATGTCTTATAGTATCTAAAAGATATCCGTCAGAGATCTTTTCGACACTTTCAAGATATCTTTGACGAATTATATGTAGATATATTGTATATATAAGATCATATTGATACAGACAGTAATTAGTAAAACACTGTAAACATGTAATATGCATCGAATAGTCTATTACAATTATATACAAGTGCTTGAAGTAAGTGTTTTGCAACTTTTATTTATTAATACTTCGGCTGGCCTGTTGTCGGGGTCTAAGTTTTGAAAATGCTCATATTCAATTTTCATACATATAAAAAACACTATATTGTTGTAACATATCTATCGAGGCCACTTGGACCTAAATATGATTGGACCCCCAAATATCAATATAATTTTATAATATAATTGAAAGCTAATAAATTTAAATTTGGTGGGTTTTTCCTGCAATGCAATTGGACTTGATTGCATCAATCAAATATTTCAACATGGTTGATAGATTTTCCAAGCGCCATCTGTCGGAATCATTCCGATTCCCGAGCAGGCGGCTTTTTTGAAGAAACATTTTTAAACACTTGGAAGAACATTCGGCAGATGCCAGGGTACAACACATCCTGGGACCTTTCCATTTCCGGTGGAATGCTCTAACGAACCCGTTATTTTTTCTGAATTTGTCACATATTTTCGGGTTTTTCACATGTTTCATATAATTATCATCTGCAATGAGCATTTTTAACATTTTTCTTTAAAAATGTTTCTTCAAAAAAGCCGCCTGCTCAGGAATCGGAATGATTCCGACAGATGGCGCTTGGAAAATCTATCAACCATGTTGAAATATTTGATTGATGCAATCAAGTCCAATTGCATTGCAGGAAAAACCCACCAAATTTAAATTTATTAGCTTTCAATTATATTATAAAATTATATTGATATTTGGGGGTCCAATCATATTTAGGTCCAAGTGGCCTCGATACATATGTTACAACAATATAGTGTTTTTTATATGTATGAAAATTGAATATGAGCATTTTCAAAACTTAGACCCCGACAACAGGCCAGCCGAAGTATTAATATATAATATCATCCTGCAAAAAAAAATCATAGTCATTCGTATATTTGAAAGCTGTTAGTAAACAAACGAGTAATATTGTTTTGCTCGGTATTTTCGGCATTCACAGGTTGTTGACATCACTACCGGTAGTCGTTTAACTGTACGTTTAGTTTCTTATTGTTCAAAGAGTGTCAAAATGAATGTCCAAGAAAAAGAAAACTATATCGAGGAGGAAAATAAGTTTCCTTACTGTCCCGACGTTTCGAAATACGAGAAACTTATCAAAATTGGACAAGGAACCTATAGGTAAGTAAATTTTAAATTTATTTATTTTGTTGTAGGTTATTTTTTGGCTATAATTTGAGTTTGTGTTGTTTATTTGGTTTTTAATGTTTCTTTACCATTTCATTTTCCCGCGAATCTATGAATTGCAATCTTGGACATCGTACTCTCACGTGTTATATAACATTTTTGCATTTATTTTGATAAATAAACCCATTAAAGTCTCGATCACGCGGTTCGAAATCGGAGTTTCTTTAAAACATAACTTATGTTTTTTAAAAGTCTCAAATAATGACATTTTCTCTCAAAATCTCGTTTATTTTAGTATATATTAAAGTCACAAACTATCCGCGTAGATTTAAATTCCTTTAAAAGTGGTGACTACGTACTTATTAAAATCAATAAATTTTTCGTCTAATAAATATCTCTAATATTCCTTGTTATATTAAAATATTTCTAACTTTTGTTTTACATACTATTCAAAATTCGGGGTCATTATTGGGTCATTATTTACATATGGAAAAATATTTAATAAAACTTTTGAAACTATTTTATTTACGAATGTGGCTAAATGGATTTCAGTCATGTGAATCACAAACAGTTATATTGAATGGAAAAACTTTAATTGCACTTTTAATTACTAAAAATTCATCATTTAACGACCATTTACCGATACGGACTTTAGAACTGCATTAAATGTAATTGAATTTAAGGTACTTTCAGTAAGAATTTAATGTTAATTAAGTTAAGTACCTATACATTAAGCATATTGATCAATTTTCAGCGAAATATTCAAAGCAATGGATAAAAAAAATGGAAATTTAGTCGCTATGAAAAAAATTCTCACGGAAAATGAAACACAAGGAGTAAGTATTTTTTTGTATGTTTTTTAACTATTTCCCGTTTTTGTTTTATTGCATCTTTCTAAAATATTCGAAATTTTTAGTTTCCTATCACAGCTTTGAGGGAAATCGAAATTCTCAAGCTAGTCAAGCACGAGAACATTGTCAACCTCATAGAGGTTTGTAGATCACAAAGTGAGTAATTCGTTTTATTTTAAGAAATATTGTTATAAAAAATTAGTAAACCATTGTAACATTTGATAATATTTTTCCAGCAGTTTAATTAATATTATATTCAATTTTTCAGAACCTAATAAGATGATGGCATCATTCTATATAATATTTGATTTTTGTGAGCACGACCTTGCGGGCTTATTGTCTAACGTTAACGTAAAATTCACGTTGGGCGAAATTAAGGAAGTTATGCAACAACTTCTAAATGGAATGTTCTATTTGCATACCAATAAAGTAATACCGATTTTTCAATCAATTAATACCAATAACGTCCGACGCTATCTATAAAGTGTAACATTTGTTTTCAGATTTTGCATAGGGATATCAAATCCTCCAATATCCTACTTACCAAAAAAGGCATTTTAAAATTGGCTGATTTTGGCCTCTCTCGAGCATATAGTGTTATAACAAACGGTGCGGCCAATCGTTATACCAATCCAGTCGTTACTTTATGGTATCGACCACCGGAATTATTACTCGGTGAGCGAAACTACGGCCCACCAATTGATTTATGGGGAGCTGGATGTATCATGGGCGAAATGTGGACTAGGTTTGCATGGCTCTAATCAAAAACATACACAAAGTAAAATTTGGCACAGAATATGTCATTGAATAATAGCAAATTACAGATCGCCCATAATGCAAGGCACTAGCGAGCTTCACCAACTGAAGTTAATCGCTCGATTGTGTGGTTCGATAACTACTGAGGTGTGGCCGGGTGTAGAGGATTTGGACTTATTTAAGAATATGCAGCTTGAGCAAGACCAGAAGAGGAAGGTGAATATTATTTATGTACTATATTGGAGTTTTTCTTATGCGTATATGCGTTAGCACGGAAAAACATGACCTGACATTCGTGATAAAATCCATTTATTTCTAAATATTTCCGACAAGAGCAAGTCGGTATTTTTTTAGCGGCGGAAAACATATTTAAGGGAAGAAAGAGTACCTCAAATAAATAATTTTGTCGTAGTTTACCCCCCTAATTTTCTTCCTCTATGCAATGTATGTCGGACAATTTTCTTCTTTTGTCGAAACATACATTCCTACAAAAAGTCATTAAAATCCCTTAAATATATTGAAAGAAATCGCTATTTTTCCATTTGCGCCCCAATTCGGGGGAGCCGTTTGATCTCCTTGATATGTTTTCCAGACGCAAAAAAAATACGAGTCTCCCAGATTTTCATGTTTTACAACGGTTGGTTTACTTTTAGTGGCAGTATAATATAAATTTCAAAATAGTAAAAAAAAATGTATTTTAAACCAATGAAAATGTTATTCTGAAGCGGTGCTTTACACCTCTGCCTTAGTTTTTTATGAATGTACGACAAATTTCAGTATGACAATTAATTCGCAAGATTAAATAAGAAGGCTAAATTCACTTTTTAAACATGATTTAAAATTATTTAATTACTTGTTATAGGTAAAAGAAAGACTCGAGCATTATGTTAAGGACCCTTTCGGCTGTGATTTATTAGATAAACTGCTAATCTTGGATCCGAGTAAAAGAATTGATGCCCATTTTGCTCTATATCACGAATTTTTCTGGACCGATCCGATGCCATGTGATCTTGGTAAAATGTTAGCGCAACATAGTCAGAGTATGTTTGAATATTATGCAGCTCCAAAACGATCACACCAAATGAAGCAGCCGTAAGCGACTGCTGCTGTGCCGAAACAGAGCACTGTAGAAACCGAATATGTATAGATCGAGTATTTTAACTCTTTATTTTTAGTACCTGACAAAGAAACATCTATTTTATGAACGTTTCATATATTTATAACTAATCGCGAAGATAATTTTGAACGTATCGGGAGTTTTTATACAAATGTTTTCGAATTTTGCTGGTATAATAATACTTATATACACTAGTAATTTTAATTAGGAGCGATAATTCCGTTATATTAAGCAATGAGAGAAATAAACGTTACCAGCGTCTTTCCGTTACACAGTTTTTAGTCAATCGTTAGTATATGTACCTTACTCATTGTATAATATTATACACTAAAAGACATCTCGACACACGAAGCAAGCGTCGTAGCTTCGAATAAAATACCAATTGCATAAAAACTAAGCAACATTTGTTATTGCGGACGGATTTTACGACTAAACCTAATAAATTTTAAAAAATTCTTGATTATTTCGAAAACGACTAGAGGTACGCGAAATCTGATTCGGAGGGTTATTGAAGGGGGGGGGGGGGGGGGACCTCAAGTCGACTAACTCATACATATATAGAAATGAATTTTGAAAATTTGCAAAACTTTTTTCGAAGAATAATTTTTTCGAAAAGTGTACATATCCGATTGTCTTCGAACCCAATCTACAATTGTGCGTACGTATTATGGATTTACAGTGAACAGGAAAAATGTATTTTGATTTGAAATCGCGACCATGAATTTGTTTGCATTGTTTCGTACAGATATTCCCTTATGCTATGAGTTTTGAGGAAACTGTGCTTTGAGGTTAATTTGCTCTCGAAAATTTTCCGCTCATATCTACATGCATCTGTCAACGACTTCATGATTTTATAGCCTTGTATACAATGTTCGAAGGGTGGGTTTTAAAGTGTGGGATGTAATCATTTCGAACGAGCCCCTCATAAATAAGGATCGTACTTCATAGCAGCTATTATATTTCGTGGCTCGGTCTGATGATTACAACATAGTTGTTTAGAGCAAAAAAGTTATTGTATTTCGATTTCCTTTCTGTTGTTATAATACAAGAAATTAATTTTTTTTTTCAGTTTTTTTCTGGTTGTTATTATTATATATTTAAATGATTATGAATCCAAGCTCGTCGCAAATATTTCCTTGGAGTTCTTATATTCCAAGTACTCATGACCTCTCAGCCTCCATATATACGCTCTAAATTCATCAATATTTCATATCTTCGACGCTCATCTAGAATTTTTTTCCATACTATCTACCATATTGTCGAATGGACTAATATTTTAATTCTTTTTGGATCACAGCGCTTCGCTTCTGGAACTATTTGCCAGACACACTAAGAGACTCGAGAAATCATTCATCTTTTAAGATAAGGTTGCTCAGATTCTTAAACTAATTATCTCCGTATTCATGTATATTTTTTTTTCTTTTTTTTTCAACTTATCTAAACTGCATTTATAGCGTAACATTAAATTTATTATCCTTTGCTCTAATAATAATTTGCGTCGTTAACTACTTCGGTCATTTAAGAATTTGCATTGTATAAACTCACCGTTGTATACTAGAGTGTAACTTAGTTATAAGAATTTATTGTGCTATATCATTGTATATATTTTGCTTTTTTTCTCTTAGGAAATTTGTTTCATGACAAAAATAAATATTATCTATCTATCTATTTTATCTCATCGATACCTAGACTGTAATATTTCATTAAAATTCAATTTTCAGTCCATTATCTCTTTACCTCGTTATTACGATGCTTTATTAAATTTTCGTATTTAAAAATGTCTACCAAGCTCAAGTTTATCATCATTATTCTCAATCATTGCCTCTCTTTATCCCATTCGATATTAAAGATCTGTATTAGAAGCAACGTGAAAAAATTTCTAGGCCGCTCTTTCGAATGTTATTATTATATAACTCCGTACATTTATTCTTTTATAACTACGTGTATGTACGCAATCCGCAGTCACAGGGTTAATATACAATATATATGTATAGTGTAATGAGTGAGATTAAATCTCGTGGTGGCGAAATATCGATCTTAGAGTTTATTGAATATCCCACAAAAAACACTTCTTGTAAAAAAACTCACCAAGTTCTTATTAGTAAAACATAATTACCACAAAAAATGCTATCAGAATTAAATTATGTACATTTATAAGGATATATTCTTATTCTACAAAAAGTAGTGAAATCATGTAATAAGACCAAGTTCTTTCTAATGAATAAAACTATCCATTAATGCAATATACAATAATTTGGAAAGAAAATTTTGCGTACATTCAGAACACCACAAAATTTTTCAAGAAACTTCTTTGAAATCAAAGTAATTCTAATCATTAGTTTAATGAAATTACCATTTAATAAAAAAATGTTATTAATGAATTTAATGAACTTTAAAAATCGGTGTAATATCATCAATATTATACATATTGGCTCTTATTCCAAGCATTCCACAACTGGCTTGTCAAAAACTTGGCTGCCCTTTTCGCCAAGTTTTGGGAGTTAAGAAAAAAACGCCGTGATTTAGTAATCTGTTTATGGTGTTAAGTAATAAAAGTATAATACTATCCCAAATTTCAAAACTATTTTTCTGAAAATGAAATTCTTGCAATTTTCAATATGGTATCATATTTCTAGATAGCACCATATTACCATTCGTCAAAAATGTATGCTAAATAGATAAAATTGCAGGAAGTAAAACAGCAATTATGATATTGTATTTCATTGACAAGCAATACCTCGAATGGTAAACAAAGAATGGCGCTCATCTTACGAAGCTACGACGTATGCCCCTCCGTTGATGGTCGGGTGCTACCATTACGCCTCCAAACCCAATGTTTTTACTTAATTTATTATGCTTTTTTCCCCTCATCTCATTATGCAACACTAAGTACCCCATTTCTTGTATTAGTTTTGTTTACTAATAGAGTTATATAATACTAGATTTTTTGTCGTATCAAATATTGTAAAGATGAATATTTTGTTGTGCAAATGAATTTAACTGCTGTGATGATAAATTAACTGGAATATGTGCGTAACGAAATGTAAGAAATTGCAAATAGTATAATAATGTATTGTCTAACAAACTAATGCATGTATTCTGAAAATTGCATGACACTTCGCAATGGGGACTATTCTTCGGGGACCAAGATTCTCCGAAAAACTTGGCTAAAAGGGCAGCCAAGTTTTTGACAAGCCAGTTGTGGAATGCTTGGAATAAGAGCCAATGTGTATAATATTGATGATATTACACCGATTTTTAAAGTTCATTAAATTCATTAATAACATTTTTTTATTAAATGGTAATTTCATTAAACTAATGATTAGAATTACTTTGATTTCAAAGAAGTTTCTTGAAAAATTTTGTGGTGTTCTGAATGTACGCAAAATTTTCTTTCCAAATTATTATATATTGCATTAATGGATAGTTTTATTCATTAGAAAGAACTTGGTCTTATTACATGATTTCACTGCTTTTTGTAGAATAAGAATATATCCTTATAATTGTACATAATTTAATTCTGATAGCATTTTTTGTGGTAATTATGTTTTACTAATAAGAACGTGGTGAGTTTTTTTACAAGAAGTGTTTTTTTGTGGGATTTCACTCATTTTTGCTAATGTACAATAGTTGATAAGAAATGCCATGTGTAATATCGTATTTTTGAAAATGTAAACTTCATGTATGCATAGTATAAAATGAAAAATTACAGAGCGCGATACCTGGACCCCTAATCGACGATCGTTAACAACTGGTGAACCTATTTTAGCTGATCATATAATAAAGAAAAGAATTTTCAATCCTTGAAATGGTGATGATAGAACTGATATATGTAATTGTTTGGATACAGTTTTAATTTAAATAAAAAGAGCTGTTTAAGAAAAGATATAGAGATGCTTATCATAAATGAAGACTATTTAGATAAGAGCATATATTCATTTCATATATTTCAAATTAGTGTACAAATTTGAAATAAAATAACATACAAATTTATTTATTTATTTATTTATTATGACAACATACATCGTAAGCATTCAACTGGCCCACAATTTCGGAAACACATTCATAGAAATAAAAAGTGAAGTCCGACATTGCTGCCTATGAGATCACACAAAACTAAGATCTGCTTGAAGCATAGCTTGAAAATGGAAATTTTGTAGCTTCTGAAATTCTACGAAAATGTAAGCAATCTTTTCTCAAATGTGATGTTGAAACGATCTTGAAAATGCATTTTTTAATTTTCAAAAGATTCTGCATACAAGATTTATCAGCGAAAAGAAATCGAAAATGATTAAAAACAAGTGCGAATAACCGTATTATGAATTTGAATCATTTCTCGTAATGGCATATGTTGTTATTATTTTCAGCTCTAAAGTTCATCCAGCTTCATGCATGTTTAATATTTTTTGAAGCAATTCCTGGCATTTTGAGTATGAAATGTACTAGAAACATTTTACAGAAATAAATTAACCCATTGAGTCACGCATTTTTCCTTTTGTCCAATTTAGCTGAAAATTGTTACTCGGGGTTTTTTGGGGTCAATGATTACTAATATAAGTTACGAAATTCAAAATGTTTGATCCAATATGGCGGATAACAATTTTAAATATTTAACTGTATTTGGACAAAGTTTGGTATTCTGGAGTTTTCGGGGTCGCTGATTACAAATCCGAGGTTAGATTTGTGAAATTCAAAATGGCACACCCAATATAGCGGAAAAAATTTAAAATATAATTCTATTTGGACAAAATTTGTTACTCGGGGATTTTCGGATTCGCTGATTATGAATCGGGGATTTTTATAGCGGCTGATTAAGTATCCAAATTAGTTTTAAAAATCTCAAATCTAATATAACATGTGCACATTGTAAAATATTACTCTATTTGAACGATATCCGTTCCATAATTGAATATAATTCAAATATGTCATCATTCGCCGATTGTTTATAAGTATTTATTATAACGAAAAAAACCGGAAATTGAAAACATTTAGATTAATAGTCATAAATGAATTATTAGCAATAATGTATCCACAAAAAAATGTCGAAAATCTTTAAGAAGAGGAAGGAGTTGTTGGAAACCTCAAGTTTCGCTAGAAAAACGACAAGAAAATGCAAAACACTTATCTATAATGTTACTGAATAAAATTCGAAGGAGATGTGCTCAATGTAGCACTAAAATTAATGAATATAGAACACAATGTATGTGCAAAGTTTTCAATTTTCCGTTGTATGACGTTTAAAAAAAATTTTTTTAAATTTGTAAAATTTTAAAACTAAAAAACTACAAAAAATGAAAGAGGGACTTAAAATCGGACTGAGGAACTTCTACGTAGTGAGTCTTGGATGCCCTGGAAGCTTCTATGAAGTAACGAATCCCAGACCTTAGCCTCTTTTCCAATGTGTAATCCGAATTAAATATTTCATAAATGTCTAGAGTTACATTTAAAATTTTAATCCGCCATTTTGAATTTCAAAAAACTAATACCGTATTCAGCGATACCAAAAATCTCTATGAAAAAATTGTCAGAAAAAAATAATGGGAGGTTTTCTTAAAACTGCATTTATTTGAGAAAAAACTCATATTACTTCGACCCAGACCTTAAGTCTGGACGAAGTATTGAATTTGGTCACCTCGGGCAAAAAAATTACCCTATAGTTTTTCATCAAATGTCCACGTTTCAGACCCTAAGGAAGCGAAAAAACGAAAAAAAAAATTTGTGTCCGTGATCTTGTACGTACGTACGTCCGTACGTCCGTACGTCCGTACGTACGTCCCGTTTTTATGTCTCGCGATAACTCGCGAACGGATAACCGTATTGATATAAATTTTTTTTTAAAATACGCGTCTTGGCATAACTTAGATCTGATTAGATTTTGGGGCAGATCCACCCGTCCGTTACTAAAAAAAAATTAGCCCCAATTAAGTTTCTTTGTAGTTGTTTGCATTTATTTTGAAAAATACAAATTTTATTAAAAAATGTTTCAAACAAAAAAGGTAGAGCATGAAATTCTCTACAAAAAAGGTTGTATGCATTTTCTTCCTAAAGTCAACGATAATGCCATAAAAACTGGTATAAAATGTTTATGACTATTATCTGAAAAAGTATTGAATTTGGTCATCGCGGCAAAAAAATTACCCTATTGTTTTTCATCAAATTTCGACGTTTCGACCCCCTACCCCCCAGGGGTAGTCTTTGCCAGCCCCTCGGGCGCGGTGACCACCTACGGGCGCATAAGTCCTTTTACGCCCTTGATACGAAAATAACTATTTCGATATATCTAAAAGATGTCTTATAGATATCTATAAGATATCCGTCATATATCTTTTCGACACTTTCAAGATATCTTTGACGAATTATATGTATATATATTGTATATATAATATCATAATAATACAGACAGTAATTAGTAAAACACAGTAAACATGTAATATGCATCGAATAGTCTATTAGAATACAAGTGCATGAAGTAAGTGTTTTGCAACGTTTATTTATCAATACTTCGGCTGGCCTGTTGTCGGGGTCGAAGTTTTGAAAATGCTCAGTTTCAATTTTCATAAATATAAGAAACACTATATTGTTGTAACATATCTATCGAAGCCACTTGAACCTAAATATGATTGGACCCCCAAATATCAATATAATTTTATAATATAATTGAAAGCTGTTAGTAAACAAACTAGTCTTAAGGAATAGCCGACTCTCCACTGGGTAGAAGTTTCTGAGCGAGCGAAGCGAGCGAGTTTTTAACTTGTTTTATTAATAACAATTATATTAGCAATAAAGGGGAAACAATTTTTTTTACTGATTATTACGATCTATATAAGTAACAGAAAAAGATTTGATCAAAATGGGTCTTAGATTTCACGAGAAAAACAGCAAAATCTATGTAAATGTAAGTAGGACGACGTCTGTCCCACACATGTCTATTGCAGTCGATTGTTGATACGTAGCTATGGTTCCACCGACAGGTCCTGTTTAACACGAAATAGTCCACCTCGTTGGATTCGATGCTCTTTACCATAAGAAACTATTGAAGTGTAGCTGGGAACAGCTTAGCGAACTTGGTGTTTTGACAGCACCTCTACGAAATCCTTGCTGGAAAAAAATTGAATTTTTGATGGTCCTGAAAAATTACTGAAACGTAAGTATCACGTGTCAAATGTAATGTTCAGTGATCTTTGGAGTATGCTTGTTAATTTATAATAGAATCTCCGTACTGGACTTACGGAAGAAAGGAAATCAAAAACTGATTAGAAGAAACTGTGAGCAATCGTACTAAGAATTTAAATCTTTTATGCTAATATATGATATATTGCTATTATTTGGAGTTCCCAAGTTCTTCCAGCTTTATCTATTTGAACTTCTTGTAGCATTCCCTGTCATGGGAATCCTGACAATCGACTGTAGAAGATAAATATATCAGGAGATAATTTCATTATGAATAGTTGCGTATCATAATTTTATCACAAGTGCACTTCATGCTTGAAATGACAGAAAATATTTTAAAAAATGCAAATAGACAAAGATAGAAGAACTTTGGAGCTTGAAATAACAGCAAAATATATCATTACATGAAAGGCCTAAAAGTCTTAATACGATAATTAGAAGTAACACATGCTTCTAATAGTTTTTCCTTTCTCCTATAAGTCAATTACGAAGATTCGTTCTTAAATGAAAAAATGTACTCCCAAGATCACTGGAAGATTACATTTCAAAAATGTTTACTTACTTTTCAATAAATTTATAGAAGCTACAAAATGTCTACTTTTTCAACAGCCAGCATGTTAGAAAACCGATGTCAACACACTAATATCGTCAAGCTATTCCCAGCTACACTTAAATAGTTATCCGTGGTAAAGAGCATTGAAGCCAAAAAGGGGGACTGCTTCGTATCTAAATTGTTTCATATCATCGACAATCGACTGTAACGATCAAGTATCAAGTATCATTATTAGATACTTTCTTTATTAATTATCATATATCGCAAATACATTTCTAGTGCATTTCATACTCTAAATGCCAAGAAATGCTTAAAAATGTGTACACATAGAAGCTGATCGAACTATGATACTAATGATCTTGGAAGTGTAGTTTGTAATTTACAAAAGAATCTTCGTAGTTGATTGCTGGAAAGGAATTGAAAACGATTATGAAAAAGTGTACACAACGGTATTACGAATTTAAATAATTTGTAATAATGTCATGTATCATGTACAGAGAGCAGCAAATACTAGTGGTTTGTCTTTCCGACACAACTGGCTTGTGTCTAATAATGTTTTGTTTTCGTAGACAAGTAATTCGTCTCTATAACGCATTAGTGAGTCGTCATCCGACACGAGTGATTAATGTCTAAATATGACTGGCTCGTGTCAGAGGACAACTGGCTAATATTGGAAGACAATTCACTAATGTTTAGAGACGAACTACTTGGCTATTTGTATTTAAAAACAAAATATTATTAGACACAAGCCAGTTGTGTCGGAAAGACAAACCACTAGTATTTGCTGCTCTCTGTACATGATACATGACATTATTACAAATTATTTAAATTCTTAATACCGTTGTTCACACTTTTTTATAATCGTTTTCAATTTCTTTCCAGCAATCAACTACGAAGATTCTTTTGTAAATTATAAACTGCACTTACAAGATCATTACAACATTACATTGAGAAAAGTTCACTTACGTTTTTGTAGAGTTTCTGGAGCTAAAAATTTTAATTTTTTCACTGGCATGGAAACTAGAAGCAGACCGCTGTCAAAATTCCAAGCTGGTGCTCCAAGCCTCTCCAAGATCTCTATAATTCTGTCATCTCACAGGTCAACTTCAATAACTTTTACACAAAGCTGTTCTTCATTCCACAAACGTCAAAAATGCTGTTCGCAGCTGTTCGTACTGAACGTAAAGCGCCGCCGCTGATCAGCTGAGTGCAGGCCGCCATATTGCAAGATCTGTTTCAGTCCGGTCGCGAAGTCCCGACGTGTCCATGTTGCACTTATTTTGAACGGCATCATTCTATCATCGGCATGTCCTCACGTTCACTAACGGAGCTATCAATCCTTGTCGCACTCATGCTAAGCAGCATCTATCTGTCTCTATGTCCCATAGCAGAGGAAGCGAGTGTCGATAGATCTCGCTCTCATACTAAATGGCATCTATCTGTCTCTATGTCCCAAAATCCGATGAAGGAGAACAATTTTCGATCGTTGAAATCATGAAAAATGACAAACAGCTGATTGATATCTCACGAACCACTAAACCGATTTCAATCGGACTAGGCTTAAATGAAAGATAAAAAAATAAAAAATACTGGGCATAGCATGATTAAGAAATTTTCTGGAGGTGAAGCGTAGACGAAACATATGTGTTCAATGTTGTGACAGTTCAACTATGTTAGCTGTAAAGGAGTAGCGGTCGCCGCGCGCTAAGAACTTGGCGCGACGAGCGACCGCTCCTCTTGATCAAATACAAAACAGCGCCTTTGACAGATGTTCTGACGAACATCATCTTTCACTAGATGTCCATAAGAACATGCGCTTTTATAAATGTTCAAACAAACCTGTTGCGAACATAATTGCTGTTTGAAATCTGCGGACCCGGTACAGGTTTTCGCCCCACATGTGTGGGATTTTCCCTGTGCCATTGAAAACCACTGTTGAAAATCGGCTGTGGCCGGAGATCTGTTACATATATGTTTGTAAGTATCCTAAAAGTTATGTACTATTGTTTGTACCGATTTATAGTTTGCAAACCTTGAGGAGCCACGTAAATTGTGAATTATAGTTTGAATTCGTGTAACTGATTTCGAATTTGATAAGTGTCTTTGTGGACACTCAGGTCCGTCCTTGCGGATAGCTCTCTGAAACCTTTCATTATATCCGATACGTAAAGTGAGCTTGAATCGTAAAAGACATTTCGCAAATTCGGAGTCGAATTTCCTGTGAACGAAATTCGCTCCAAATCGGCGAAAGTCTGTCTAGCTCGGTTTGTGTTATAGGAAATTTTGCAAGCAGATATTGTTTTAGATATCGAACTTTGATGTCACACGTGGCTCGCTTCTGGATGGAGAGTAACCTGTGTGGTTACGAGTTCGGGGATTGGAGTCAGACTCCAATTTTGACCGCGCTGGCCCCCTGGTGAACAAGAAGTCCGGAGGTTAGAAGTTTTTGGTCCACATGATGCTCAATCTCCTGATGGATAGTAACCTGACAGGAACATGTGTATGACTAAGTGTCTGGCGAATGAGAAGCCTTGAGAACTGAGCGTGGACAAATCCAATTCGAAATTCGATTTCTGTAATCTTTGTATCAAATTCGAAAATAATTGGTCTTTTGAATTTTACCGATTTGTGTTTCGATATGAGCGCTCGAAAGCGCCGCCTTTTGTCTTTGGCCGGGGAACGTTTGTCCCTTGTTTTAATTGGTTCCCCTGAAAATCTCCTCGATGCTAGCAGTAGAAAATTGATCGTGAGCTCTGCCAGTGGTAGCCACTATGGCAAACCTACGTCGGTCCGATTTATTTACTGTGGAAATTGTTGCCTACGTCCTTATGGTCGTAATAAAAAAAAAAGGATAAATTGTATTCAACGACCGAATCACGTCTTTTATTTTTCCTCCCGTTTTGCACAAAAACAGTACTTTGAAAGATAATCGAAAGAACTCCGCATTTTCTTAAACAGAAGTTTGATAGAAAATAATAGTTTTTGACGGCGATTGATTATCGACTTTATCATGTAAATTGAAGAAATTTGATTTGTTTGTAAATATGGAAACAAAGTCGCACGATGAATGTGTAATGGGAATATGATTCTAATTGCAAATAAAACAGAAGTTCGACGTT
Organism: Trichopria drosophilae; assembly: GCA_030407085.1. Lineage (NCBI taxonomy): Eukaryota > Metazoa > Arthropoda > Insecta > Hymenoptera > Diapriidae > Trichopria > Trichopria drosophilae. The sequence continues at coordinate 8,967,139 of CM059582.1, read as the reverse complement.
TTCGTGAAAGGTTTGATATCAATTTCAAGTCAAATTTGTGCGCGAATGACAATTTGAATGGTAATAACTAATATAAATCATAATACATATAATTATTTTTCATATTTGTGAAGGTCATAATCAATTTTGCACAGGTCCCGAATGGAGCGCGGGCCTGTCGTCTTTATAGTTGCCCTTGCCTTTGATTGATATGTCCCATTATTTGGGTGGTGATGATGACATGATGAATCGAAATTGAATTGATTAAAATTTCCTTACATAATTTGAACTCGTATTCGAAAACATGAACCTTTGAATTATTAATATTCTAATTATTAATATTTGTTTTTTACGGAATTTTCACGAAAACTCCTCGAGACGATCGCAAGAGTCGATGGTGACGCGCTAATCGCCTACCTACTTTACGAGATGATCGTATTTTGTGAATCACTAACTTATGATAATTTTTTGAATGAAGCATTTTGAATGCATACGGAACTCAGTCAGTCGCGCGTCGGCTGCAATCTGACGAGATGAAAAATTTAATGAAATTGATACCAAACTTGAGCTGTTTTTCATGCCTGACAGTCGTGAATAAAGAGGTCGATTATATAGTTTCTTGTTTTTTAAAATGTTCTAAAGTGACATAATGCTACTATGGCAATACAATATAAAGAGAGCTTGCAGATCTGCGACATGTTCTATTTTAAGAAATGTAATTTGGTAGACGTCGAAAACGATACACAAAAGTAATCGGATAAGTTGAGGCAGTCAGGAACAACAATTGTTACGGACATAATTGTCATAAATATAGGTACTGGGCACATTTGTAAAGGTCCTAAACTGGCGACGATATGAATTATTACGCTGTGTAAACTGTTTTTAAAATAGTTTAAAGGCAATTCGTGAAATGTAACGGATAACTATAATGCATGTTAATTATGAGGTGTGGAATGAAGCTTTATGTATGAACTTGAAACTAGCCGCAGATTCGAAAAAAGAATGGTTCGCAATTAAAAATACTAAGTTTTTGAAAAACCAGCAACTCGGAAATGTCAATTCATTCATAAGAAACAATAATTAAATAGTGGCAATAAAATAATTGACAATTTTTACTAATATTCCGAACATGTGGCTGCGAATATGCGGTTAGTTTCAGTTTCATGTTTTTGAAATTTTCTTATGTGGCCATGGTCTCACTTCTAAATGGATAGTAGTGCTTTGGTTTCGAGCACGTGGATTCGAAGTCGTGCTTCGAATTTTGGTCAGTGCCGGCCTTTGAGTGAACAAGAAGTTTAGAGGTTCGTAGCATGGCGTTTTGATATGATTTGAACTTATTATGAGAGCTCACCGTGAACAGGAAGTTCATAAGTTTGGATTGCGGACGATGTCCGATTTGCCACTGTATCGCCTCTAAATGGATAGTAGCCAGTTGGTTTCGAGCACGTGGAATGGAGTCGCGCTCTGTTTTTGGCCAGTGCTGGCCCTCTGGTGAACAAGAAGTTTAGAGGTTCGTAAGGTGGGACTTTTTATGTAAACCAAAATTCAAATACCCGTCGATAAAGCGAATTCCAATCATTCGAAATGCGTCCTTAGCGACGAAATTTGTGTTAGCAATGGTGATCGCTTTTTTGGTTTGGGCAGAATCTCGCGAGCCGAGAGTGAATTTTCGCGTCCGTTAAAAAGGTTCGTATCGTCGCCAATCGCGTCGTAAATGGTTTTGCAGAAATAAATTTCCGGTTTCTTGAACCGCTACACGGAAATGTTTGCATTCCTAGCTACCTTAACTTTCGTTTTGTGATAAACACCATGTGTGACATGGAATGATTTCGTCGAAAATCCATAGAGTCATCAGAGTTAATATGCAACTTGTAAATGAATAATTCTTATAGTTGAATGCTTAAGATGTGGTGATTTTAACATGGTCATGGCGCAATGTGTCTGTACTGATTGCGAAGATGTGTGGTTGCTGTGTGCGAATTTTGTCGATGATGTTCCCTTAGCGGGGGGAGCAGTAATACGCTATGCAGTACGAGGTCTTGTGAGAATGTACATCTTCGTTATAAGACTGATTGGAATGACTTACAACACTACTATGGAAATCACGACTTGTTTAACGTAGTGTAGTTCAATAGAATATGAGAAGTATTTTGACGACCTTGAGTAGTAGTTGAGTAGTATTACTGACATCTGTAAGCCTCTTACATTGATAGCGAACATTCTTTGGCATGGTATATGCCTTCTTCCGAATTTGCTTCATGATCAATAAGTTTACCATTGTTTTTGATATTATTTAAGTAATATTGTAGTAGTTAGTGGATCTACCTGCTTTGTCTTTTTTACTGAATTTGGACACAAATACAGATGATCACGACATAACGGTGATGTGAAATGTCACATGATGTTGTGGTGAGTTTGAATTTATGGTAATCTAATTCAAAGCTATATTGATGGAATTGAATGGAATAATATTAGAGAATTGGAAATGAATGAGCAAGATATTGTACTTGGTTGCTAAGTTATGATGATGGTACTATCTGATAGTACCATGCGAGTTGAAAGATGTTGATGCAAAGTGCGTGACGTGTGAAAACTTCGATGATGATTTGAATGGGTTATAAAAACATCGATTCTAGTGAAGTGTACGAGTCCGTGGACTTCGTACAGGGGGGAGAATGTTACGGACGGAATCGATGTTTTATCAACTCCGGTACCCGGCGTAGGTTTTTTCCTACAAAGGTGGTTTTCCCTACGCCATTGCACACCCGAATGGGGGTACCTCTCAAAATGAAGCAGGCCTGTTAGGAAAATTATGTAAAAGGCCCTTCGAAATGGTGACGATCTCGATAAAAGTATTTGTATTTCGAATAGTATAATCGATATATAATATGACGTTATAGTCTATTTAAACGTTCGAGAAATTGAAAAGTCGAACTAAGATGTAAAAAATTGACGATCGGGTTTTTTCAGTACGTTTACGGACGTCGTCGGGTTAGGAAGTTCGCGTCGCGGTCGGGTCGTCACCGGTTGATCGCAATAAATTGATACGTTTTTTATTCGGCCGATCAAATTGTGCATTTTATTTTGAAGCCCTTCCACCAGTCGTTTACAATTTTATTTCCCGGTCAGAATTCCCTCGGGAATAAGCCGAGCGTACCCCCTTCTATCCTGCAGCCCGTCAATTCAGTTCTGCTCTTGCCCTGCTCACCAAGATTTTTCACCTGTTTTGTTTCATGACCATAAGAATTTCTGTTACATAGGAGGAGCCCCCCCCCTCCTCGCCCCTTTCCACCCCATGTCGGCGAAAAAAGGCAGACTGAAGATCTAGGCAGCTTCTGCAGTGGATTTTGAAGGTCACTGAATCCGAATCTGAAATTGGAGTTTTTAAAACTCAACATGACAGATGAAACGTGGCGGACACAAGTTCCACCCAAAAATTTGTATCTATAGATGTTTGTGGCCAGGAATGTAGAATTTGAGTTCTGATTGTAACTAGCTTAAGCTGCTTAACCCATTAACGCCGAAGATCGCCGATATTTTGACTTATTTTCGAGGCCCAATATTCCAATTATAGCATATAAATATTTAAAGAAACCATATGTTTTCTAGTATTTTTGGATGTGCTCTTTCAGAATCTGAGCTCAAAATTCAATTTTATTGCATAGAAAATTAAATATGGTGGTTTTTATATTAAAAAATAGGGAAAAAATTGCAAAAATATTTTTTCATCATTTTTCTTACAATGAAATCACGATAAAATGGCTAAAGTTCTTCAACCATCGGTGCATAAAATAGTTGAAGTTCAACAGAATATTTTTCTAAATAGCGATAATCGCCATTTTTATTTCATAATGGCGGTTTAACCCCCTCGCTGTACTGTCAACATTTCTAAAACACTGTAAAAAAATGCATAGTACAGACGATTTATGTACAATTTTCTATAAAGGGGTTTTTGGGGTCGCTGATTACGAATTTGATATTAGATTTGCAAAATTCCAAATGGCGGATCCAATATGGCGCACAAATTTTGTAAAAAGCGTTCGATTCTGTATGAAAATTATTACCGGGGAGTTTTTAGAATCGCTGATTACGAATGTGATATCAGATTTACAAAATTCAAAATGGCGGATCCAAAATGGTGGACAAATTTTTTAAAAAGGGTCAATGGTCATTGGACGATACACGCGTTCTCCGTTCTATTGTTACTCATTTTCTCAATAATTTCAATAATTTATTTTTAAAATTAGTGGCTATCAGTGTACAAATGTCATACATTTGAACTATTATACTTGTGCATATAAATTATCCCAGGTTAGGTTACGTTACGACGTGTTTGACTCTAATTTCGCCTAAGGCCATCAGAAGATCATCTTTCTAATGCTTCTAGTTTGTTTCTCTCTACTTCTCACATCGTCTGGAGCAACTTATTAAATTATATTAGTGACTGCAAATCTAATCAAAATGTCTGATAAAAAAATTTGTCCCTACTGCAAAAAGCCTGTTACATCTGGAGTTACTTGCAGCTCTTGTTTGTGCTTAATACACTTTTCTTGTTCCGAACGTTACTCATCTGATATAGAAGGTATTTTCAAATGTTGTAATGGAAGTCGACCCAATTCTCCGTTACCAAGAGCTAATGTTCAAGACTCTACAAATTCTTCGTTGGTTTCCCCTGGATCATCTCAATCAGATACCGAGAACATTGATAACGCTATGCTGCTTCGGGAGATAAGAAAATTGACCCAAACTGTCGCCGACCAGGGTAAACGTACTAATTCTTCCTTAGATGATATACGTGGACACCTTTCATCGTTTGACAAGCGTATCTCTAGTAACGCAACTTCAATTTCTAAGGTAGCTAAGAATTTAAAGTCTATCGACTCTACTTTGAAGACCTTGGAAAACGTTAATCCTCAACTCGAAGCCATATCGGAAAGACTAACGAAAGTCGAACAGGACTTATTATGCTGAAATAAATGCAAGACTTGCTAAATAGCACAATCTAAGCGTTTATAATGTTCAAGAACAGGACACTGATTCCGTTAACACTGATCTTCAGTATACGATTAAAGTTTTCTCTGTCATCAAAGGAGTAACCATCCGTTCGGTCAGAAGAATCAATACTGTAACCAAAGATGGGAAGCCAACACCACTAATAGTAGAGTTAAGTTCATTCGAAGAAGCAATGCGGTCAATCTTTAATAAGAAACTATTGCCAGCATCATTATATGTCACCACTGACAAAACCAAGGCTCAAAGGGATTATCTTTATGAACTCCAATCTCAGCTTGATGCTCACAATTTGAAAGATCCAAGTGATAGAAAACGAATAAAATATATAAATGGCATTCCTTCCCTAGTAGCCGAAACTAAATCACCCATACGTAACACTCCCAAAAACTAAAGCATCTAGGTAATAGCTCTTTATTTCTATATTATCAAAATGTACGTTCCCTAAAAAATAAAATGGATTATCTTCAAACTACTCTTCCAACTTTAATTACTCCCCTGGATTTTATTGTATTTACCGAAACCTTGCTAAACCCTGATATACTAAACTCCGAACTGGGGTTAAATGATTATAACATCTATCGCTGTGATAGAAACTTCAACGTCTCTAATTTGTCCAGGGGTGGTGGAGTACTGGTAGCTGTCAAAAAACCGATACTTGCAAGCAGGGTCCATACACAAATTAACACTGAGGCGATCTTTTTAAGAATTCATACCGAAACACTAAAACTTCTTCTTGTTGCTGTCTACTTATCACCGAATGCCGACTCGTCATCTTTTAAAACCTTCGTAAATGAAGTCGAAGCAATTGCTTCTATTTATACTGATCACGAGCTTGTTGTTATGGGCGATTTTAATCTTCCACGTATCTCATGGACAAATTATCCACTCCAAGTTGAAGCCAAAGGATACTTGGATCCTGATAAGAAGCACTGTCTATCAATTATCCATCATTCTTTCTCTTATCTAGGGCTTCACCAACATTTCTCAAATCACCCATTAAAGGATTACACACTGGATTTAGCTTTTTTCTTATTAACTGTTGAGAATGTAATAAATTTTGAATTGTGGCGCCATGCGCACTAGATTAGTCAGTTGATCGTACACTACTAATATGTGTTGGTACGTAAGTACAATGTAACAGCGAAAGAGCACCACTGTAGTATTGTTCGAACTGCGAAGCGTACACGTTACAAAATAAATTAATACCTAGAGCACGTGTATATATTAAATCTACGAATAAAATAAATATCAAATAAATAAGTAAAAACAAATTAACGTGATACACATTTTTCCTTTAACATTAACAACCAATACAGTGGAATCCACAATTGAACACAAGGATAAAGGCTTCAATTTTCTTGCAGCTAATTACGATGTGATAAACAAAGCTTTACAAAGTACTGATTGGGAGAATACCTTAAAAGGAAATGATATTGATGCAAAGATTAATAGTTTTTATAATTCCTTGAATAGCGTCATTTCTCAATTTGTACCTAAGCATAAACCATCATGTACCTCTTATCCGCCTTGGTTTGACAAGGATTTAATTAGTCTTATAATACAAAAAAAAGGTGGCACACTGTAAATGGAAAGCCTCCAATATTATCGATGATTATTTAATTTTTAATAAGTTGAGAGCTCAGTTTAATAAGTTGAGCGTAAATTAAAAAATAATATTAAAGCATTTTGGTCTTATATTAAGAAAATTCGATCCGCTGACTCAATTCCATCTAATATGTACAATAAAAACAAAACTTCTAACAATTACATAGAAATAGGTGAACTATTCGCTGATCACTTTGATGGATCATATAATCCCTCTGTTTTACCTCGTCTTCCTCGAGTTGATACCCCTGATATATTAAGCGAACTGACTATATCAGTTGACGATGTTGAAGGTGCGCTAAACCGGCTCGAGAGCAGTGTGAACAGTGGTCCTGACAATATTCCCCCGATGTTTATAAAAAATTGTAGATGTTCGCTGAATAAACCCCTGTTAACCTTATTTAATTCGTCAATCTTACTTCATACTTTCCCATCAATTTGGAAACACTCCTTGATTTACCCAATATACAAATCTGGGGATAAACATAATATTGAAAATTATCGCCCTATAGCTATCTTATCATCTTTTGCTAAACTATTCGAACAGACTATAATTTATAAACTTTCGTCGTTCTTAAGTAATAAAATAGTTCAAATGCAACATGGGTTTTTGAAGGGGAAATCCACTTTGACCAATCTGTTAGTCTTCAGTAACTCCCTGTTTAGTGCCATTGGGGCTGAGGGTCAGGTAGATTCCATCTACCTTGACTTCTCAAAGGCTTTTGATAGGGTGAATCATTGTAGACTGCTTGACAAATTGTGGAATTTTGGTATTCGTGGCAATCTACATAGTTGGTTATCTTCTTATTTAGCAGGTCGTACATTATCTGTCAGGTATAATAACGCTTCCTCTAGGCATATAAGAATGCTCTCTGGGATTCCTCAGGGTTCCCATCTAGGTCCCCTCTTATTTTTAACCTTTATTAATGATTTGCCACAATTTATCCGCTACTCAAAAGTATTAATGTTTGCTGACGATGTGAAACTATATACAGAAATTACTAATCCCATGGATGCTTCAAGATTACAAATAGACTTGAATAATATTGCTAACTGGTCTTTGGTTAACGGGTTAGCTTTAAACGTTAATAAGTGCAGTATTATATCCTTTTATAAATCGAAACAGGTTTTCAACTTTAGATACATGTTAAATAGGTTGACACTGCATCGAGTCGATAAGGTAAAAGACCTTGGGGTTACCTTCGAAAGTGATCTTTCTTTCAATTAACATATTAGAGTTATTGCCTCTAAAGCTGCGAGCTTGCTCGGTTTCATAGATAGATCCACCAAAAATGTTACTGACCCTACCTCTTTTATACATCTTTACAAATCTTTGGTAGTTCCTATTCTCAGCTATGCTTCTGAGATATGGTCTCCCCATACGCAAACACTACAACGGGTTTTGGAATCACAGATTTCTAAGACAGTTAAGCTTTAGATCAGATTTACCCATGCATCGATTCGACCATAACTATCAACGAATCATGACTAAATATAAATTATGGTCGATACGTACCTTGCATCACTATTCAGATTTAGTCCTTGTTTTCAACATTTTACAAAACAACACACTTTGTACCGATTGTAAAAATTTATTTCCCAGCAGACTAAATCCTTATAATACAAGAAATCCACTGAGCTGAGCTGAAGATGTAAGTAGTACGAACTTTCTTTTCCACTCACCGGTAGTAAGATTGAGGCGTTTATGGAACTTACTTCCAAATTACCTATCATCTATCAGCTCTACCAGTACTTTTAAAGCTTGTTTACGCAATAGAATATTAAACTTGAATTTGTAGTGATTATCACAAGTTAATAACTTAAATTGTATTTCTTTTTGTTTCGATGTATAATATACTTTTGTATTATTTCATTTTTTTGTAATTTGCGGATACGTGTGTGTAAGCCAAATAACCATATTTTTATACTGTAAAAGGGACTGATCTACATGATCATATTGTTCCTGTGTAATAAATAAATAAATAAATAAATAAATAAATAAAAAGCGTTCTATTCCGCTTGAGAATTATTACTGGGTTGTTTTTTGGTCCCGCAATAATAATTCTTCTGATTCAGTATCAGAGTCGGAATCATCGCCGGAGCAACCACAATCATCTGCATTAGGTAAAACCATTATATCATAAATTTCATTTAAAGTATCATGTTCATACTCTACATGAGACGAAACAGATAATTTCGGACGGAAATAGAAACTATTTCTACATTGAGAACGAAAATACGTCGATAAACGCGAATGCAAGCGATGACTTTCAATTGTTTTCGCGGTGACTTCCCATAAGTCGCCACTAGTTGCAGTCGCTGATTTTCGTTCTCAATATAGAAATGGGTTTCTATCTACTACATAATGAGCAAGGCGGGTACGATCTGGTATTATGTTATATATGAATATTTACGTTGAAGTATTGAATGTCTTATTTCGAATTCCGAAGATCAGTTCTTACGTTATAATATTCCATAACCTTTAACACCTTCAGATCCCCGAATTATCTCACTGTTCCTTGAGTTTGTTATTGAAAACTGTGATATTCTGCAATTCTAACTTTTTTTAAGGAACAAATATCACTTTTTAAACAGTCATGTCCCGAAAACGTCCACGATCTGTTTCACCTCATGTAGAGTATGAGCATGATACTTCAAATGAAAATTATGATAAAATAATTGCTTTACCTAATGCAGACGATTCTGGTTGCTCCGGCGATGATTCTGACTCTGATATGGAATCAGAAGAATTATTAAAAATTACGTACTAGGAAGCTTCCAAAAGTTATATAAATGATCAGAAAAAATTGGAAGAAAATTACGTATTCAATTGGATAGATGGTGAAAAAGTATGTTTTGATAGCGTTGAGGATAAAGTATTATTATCTGAATCCACGAAAACACTTATACGGAAAAGTGAGCCTGTGCAATTGTTTGATTATTTTTTCTCCATCGAAATGAAAAAATACATCATTGAGGCATGTAAAGAAAACAAGTTTGATTTACGATTGGATGAACTCAATACGTTTATAGGAATCATCGTTCTTAGTTCGTGCAACAAAAGAAAATCACAAAGAGACTATTGGTCAACAGATCCATTTTTAGCATGCCAAGTTGTCTCGTCTGCAATGTCACGTGATAAATTCGAAGAAATTAAATCTAACTTGAAATACTCCAAGTCTAAAGACCAAAATACAGATGATAAAGCGTGGCGCGTTCGTGCTTTATTAAAGCAATTTCAGTGTAATATTCAAAAGTTTGGATTTTGGAGGACGGGTTTATCTATTGATGAAATGATGGCCAAATCATATGCAAGGACTTCATTGAAGCAATTTATTCGAGGGAAACCCATACGATTTGGTTTGAAATTCTGGGGCCTTTGCACAGCTGATATGTGTTAAATCTCGAATTATATTGTGGGAAAAATTCATCAAATGGAGAAAAATTGGCTAAATGTGCATTAGGTTCTCGTGTGGTAATGAATTTATTGGAACCCTTTTTTAAAGCAACCGCTCCAGGAAAAGTATCTCAGTTTCATGTGTATTTTGATAATTTTTTTACTAACTTCGATTTGATCGTTCATTTAAAAAAGTTAGGTTTACGAAGTACAGGAACGATACGTGACAATCGAGTAAAGGATAAGTATGTTATCGATAAGAAGAGTCCACGCGGTTCGTACGCTGTAAAGCATAAACAAACCAGCGGAATCAACTACATCACTGTAGTAGATTCAAAACCCGTATCGATAGCTTCAACAGCTGCAGGCGTAACTCCATTATTGCCCTCAAGACGTTATAGTTCAGACGAACGACAAAAAATTGATATACCTTTTCCACAAGCATTTCATCTCTATAATAAATTCATGGGTGGGATGGATCTGCACGACGGACACTGTAATAATGTGCTACCAAGTATCCGTTCAAAAAAGTGGACGTGGGTTGTTTTTGTTCGACTAATAAAAGCTGCTGTTGTAAATTCTGTGACAATATACAATGCTGCCCGAGATGGAAATAATAAAGTTGGAACAAAATAATTTGCCGTTTCCATTGCTAAAACCTACATAGAAAAGGGTCAGGCTAAAAGAGATAAGCGACATGAGATATGTAAAGAAAGCAAACAAAGACGCTGTTCAAATTGTCCAATGAGAACGAATAATTTCTGCAACAACTGCAAACTATACTTGTGTAAGAAATGCACGGAAAAAAGTCACAAGTAGGGTTTCACGGGCAGGTAAGAGGACTAACCTAATCTAGTTCCCGGAAAAGTGAGAGGCAAGGGGATTCACTCAAAACAAGCACCCCGATGGAGGCAAAATTCTACTACGTCCACGTCGTTGTCTCTGGATCACGCAAAATGTAGAATGTACTACAATGAGCTTTTATATACTGCTAATTTAAAATCTGTAGCAAAATGAAGGATTAGAACAGAAGAATCATTTAGATTCATATTCATTTATCATCAGATACAAGTTACCTACTGCTTCAAGTCTAGAAAATCTGCTGAGAAATTTAAATCTGATCACAAATTGGTATCCCATTTGGCGACCCCCCTCCCCCCTACCGTAATAATTTTCAAACAGAATCGAACGTTATTTAAAAAATTTGTCCGCCATATTGGATCCGCCATTTTGAATTTTGTAAATCTAATATCATATTCGTAATCAGCGACCCCAAAAACCCCTTTATAGAAAATTGTACATAAATCGTCTGTACTATACATTTTTCACAGTGTTTTAGAAATGTTGACTGTACAGCGAGGGGGTTAAACCGCCATTATGAAATAAAAATGGTGATTATCACTATTTAGAAAAATATTCTGTTGAACCCGTACCCTTCAAAGTGTAGGCTTCTTAAGCTTTTACCCGTACTCTTCGAACCGCACGCTTCGTGAACTTTTACCATACAATAATTTCCAACAAAATTTAATAGACGATGAATTTGTTGACAAAAAATGGATTTTACATTTATTTATTTATAATTATTTCCTTAAACTTTTAACGTTTAATTTGAAATGCATATATATGGACAAAAATCGGTATTAAATGAATTTTGTTATGGGGTAGCGTAAAGCACTTGAATTTTTGAAAAAGTTAAATGACAACATCTTTTTATTTTACCATAGCCTCGCAGCAAATTTTTGTCATTTGTTCCACCTGTTAAAAAGGGCACCCGTACGAATCTCCGAGTTAGGCTAAGGATGACAACCCTGCAAGATTATCTGTGAAGTTGCTAATGAAATATATTGTGTTAAATTTTAAAACTCCCCACAGCACACTGAGCTTGAAGCATGTCTAAGCTCGACTAAAATGTCAACCAAAACCGTTTGTACAAAATGACTGGCATACTATTCGAGTTTAAAAAAACCACGTTTACTTTAATCGTAACTGATCCTGTTTTTGAGAAATTCAGAAATCAATTCTGTACGTTTAAATTCAGTTTACGTAGATTTAATCATTTTACATATTTTTCTTCACATGAAAAATAAGTGAAATTTGTTACTAGAGGGGTTTCGGGGTCGCTAAATATGAATCTAATCTCAGATCTTCAAAATTCAAAATGGTGAATGTAAGATAGTGGACAGAAATGTGAAAAGTTACTTGAGCAAAAAAAACTTGATACCTGCGGATTTTTGTGGTTGAAGATTATGATTCTGATAATAGAAAAATATTATATAAAATTAAAAGTAAAAAAAAAATATAAAAAAAAATATAAAAAAAAAAATTAAAAAAAAATAAAAAACATGGTACCAAACTACCGCCACGTCCACGTCGTTGGTTTTGGGATTAGCAGAGAGTGGTAAATTTTATTATTAACCCTTTCGTTGGCATTGACGCAATAGTGCGTATATAACTTGCTCCGATTTGGAATCTAAGTCTAACTTGGGGGTTTTTGGGGTCGCTGAATCCGAATCCAAAATCAAAATTTAAAAATTCAAAATGGCGGCCGAAAATGAAAAAAAAATGAAAAAAGTTACTCGATAGTAACGAAATTTGTTACTCAGGGGTTTTCGGGGTTGATAAATACGAATTCAAGCTTGAAATTTCAAAATTCAAGATGGCGGATTCACATTCGCAATCAGCAAGCTCGAAACCCCTCGAGTAACAAATTTCATCACAATCAAGTAATTTTTTTCATTTTCGCCACCATATTGGATTCGCCATTTTGAATTTGCAAATTTTGAGTTCAAATTCGTAATCAGCGACCTCGAAAACCGTTCAGTACGGGTTGGAGTCGAAATGGCGATAAAAAATTCCTGCCATTCTAGGCACATTTTGTACAATTTTCTGTGCCAACGAAGGGGTTAAATGCAATTACATATATTTAATTACGCAGTAAAATTTAACATACTTCCTGAATGTAAATCCGACGAGTTTGTTGTCAGATTCATAATCTGGAACTCCAAAATCCTCCGAGTGTTTAGTTTTATCTCGATCAAGCTATATTTCATATATCTGTTGGTCATGTTAGATCCGCCATTTTGAATTTTGAAATTCAAAGATCACATTCATACTGAGCGACACCTAAACCCTCATGGCAACGAATTTTAGCTATTTTCCATGTTAAAACAATACATAACTTAAATGATCAAATCTTACCTACGCTGAATTTAAACGTACAGAGTTGATTTCGGAATTTCTCAAAAACGGGATCAGTTACGATTTAAGTAAGCATGGTTTTTTAAACTTGAATAGTGTACCAGTCAGTCTGTACAAATGGTTATGGTTGACATTTTAGTCGAACTCAGACATGCTTCAAGCTCAGTGTGACAGATTTGACAACCTCGAATAGGAAAACTACATTATTTTTCCCTTGATGGTGTCTAGTTGTGGACCGAACTGCAATATCAATGTTGCTCAGAAAATATAGCGTGGCATCAAGGTTAAATTGAATAATCAAGTACCAAGTACAATAATCAAGTTGATGAGTAAGTCAAGTCATGTTTTCCATACAAAGAACATTTTATTTTCTTGATTTTTCTGTAAGAGTTGTATAAAGTGAATTTCACATATATACATTTTTACCCAAACGGTATTTTATTCCAGGCTACTCCGCTTGCTTCTTGTTTCCGGGTATCTTATAGTGTATAATAAAAATGAGTGAGGTACAAGCAGTAACGAGTGATTAATAATTATGTAACAGAATGACGCTGCTAACGTTTATTTTTTTCATTTCTTAATATTAGGAATTTATAGCTCAAAATTATAATGACTCGTATATATATATATAAATATTATTATACCCGCAAAATCTGAAAATATTTGTATAAAAACTACCGGTACGTTCACAATTATCTTCGCGTTTTAGTGTAAATATATGAAACGTCCATAAAATGTCGATGTTTCTTCTTCAGGTACGTGAAATAACTGCACGATGCGAAGACAAAAATAAATTGAGATTTTAAAATGTATCTGTCATTAAAAAACGCAGTTCTGAATTCGGATTCGAAGTTTTTTAAACGCTATTAAGCACTCTTGGCACTATTCTTAGTGATAATAAGAAAGAAATAAAAAATCTATCGTATGCCCATTCAGAAAGTAACACAAAGTGTGGTTATACTTTGAAGTGACACTCACGCTGGTATACATCTACCAGAGTTATCTTAGAAACTCGCTATCGGTTTTGTCACCGGGAGAGAATATTGCTTCAATCAATATATATTTGAACGAAACAAAAACTAAGTAGAGAAATTGTGAAAAGGATTCACAAGACTAATACCACCACAGTCTGACCGTTAAGAACGAAGATAGAGAGTTGCAAAGATTTAATTATTCGGAAATAATTTTACTATAGAGTTTCTAAATTTTACCCTAATCCAGTGTCATTTCAGTGGACAACCTTTGGTGTTTTCACGATGAGGCCTAACAATTGTCTACACTTTTGGAAACTGATAAAAAGTAGTCATTGCAGGTACTTCATCAAAATACTCGATCTACGTATCCGGATTCTGCGATGCTCTGTTTCGGCACTACAGAATGCGCTAGCGGCTGCTTCAACTGGCCTGACCGTTTTGGTGCTGCTAAATATTCAAACATACTCTGACTATGTTGCGTTATCATTTTACTGAGATCACATGGATCGGATCGGTCCAGAAAAAGTCGTTTTTCAGGGCAGAATCCGAATCAATTCGCTTACTGGGATCCAGGATTAGAAGCTTATCTAATAAATCACAGCCGAAGGCATCCTTAACGTAAGGCTTCAGTCTCTCTTTCACCTATAACAAGACATTAAATAATGATATATCATAAAATGTAAATTTAGCGTTCTTATTTATTCTGGGAATTCTCATACTGAAAGTTGTACATTCATGAAAAATACAGCGTAGAAGCGCCGCCTCAAGATAACATTTTCATTGGTTTTAAATATACGTTTTTCTGACTATTTCGAAATTAAATGATATAGTAACACTAACAAATAAACCAACTGTTGGAAACAATGAAAAACTAAGAGACACGTTTTTCTTTAGCGGCGGAAAAACATGTTTAGAAGGTAAAGCGGTTCTCCGCAATTGGGGCGCAATTAGCCAAATTGCGATATCTTTGAATATATTTAAGAGATTTTGATGATTTGTAGAAGGAAAATATCTTTGGATAATAGGAAAAAAAATGCCGAAATTTGAATGGAGAAAGATAATTACGGGGATAAACTACGCAAATGATTTTTTGAGGAGCTGTTTCTCTTAATGTTTTGGGGAGCAGTTTCCCTTTAATTTTGCGAGGAGCAGTTTCTCTTAATCAGGAGCTTATTATCTCTTAAATATGACTTCTCGCCGCTAAAAAAAGTACTTTGTGTCTTTTAGTTTTAAAATTTTTTCAACCTATCCAAATTTCTCATAATGTTTCAAAAACTGAAAAATATTTTACATTTCGTCTTCTCGGAAATATTTAGAGATAAATGTATATCATAAAGAACACAGGTTATGTTCTTTGCATGCAAACGCATATATGCATAAGAAAAACTCCAATGTAGTACATAAATAATATTTACTCTTCGCTTCTGGTCTTGGATAAGCTCTACTTTAGAGAATAAGTCCAAGATCTCTACACTCGGCCAGACTTCAGTAGTTATCGAACCACACAATTGAGCGACTAAGACAAGTTGTTGCTGTTCACTAGTGCCTTGCATTATGGGCGATCTGTAATTTGCTATTGTTCAATGACGTAATCTGTGACAAATTTTACTTTGTGTATGATTTTGATTAGATCCATGCATACCTAGTCCACATTTCGGCCATGATACATTCAGCTCCCCATAAATCAAATGGTGGGCCGTAATTTCGATCACGATTGGTATAACGATTGGCCGCACCGTTTTTGTTAGCACTAAATGCTCGAGCGAGACCAAAGTCGGCCAATTTTAAGATTCCATCGTTTGTAATTAACACATTAGCCGCTTTCATGTCTCTGTGTAATATCTGAAAACAAATGTTACATTATATAGATAGCGTCAGACGTTGTTGGTATTAATTCATTGAAACTTTATTAATTCAAGAACTTTCTTCATAGCAACTAAAATGTTCTCATTTTTTAATCTTTTGCCTTGAATACTTCCCTGAAAATTAATGCATATGATCAGTGTATAGGTAATTAATGTACCTGTCGTTAAATTCCTATAGAAAGTACTTTTAATTCAATTGAATTTAATGCAGTTATGAAGTCCATATCAGTATAAATGGTCGTTAAATGATGAATTTTAAGTAATTAATAAGGCATTTAAAGTTTTTCATTTCAATCTAACTGTTAGTGATTCATGTGACTCAAATTCATTTAGCCACGTATGTAAATAAACTAGTTTCAAAAGTTTAATTAAATATCTTTTGATATCTAAACACGAAACAATGACTCTTTTAAAGGAATTTAAATCTTCGTGGATAGTTTTCAATTCAACATATACTAACATAAATGAGATTTAAAAAAAAAACATATTATAATTTGTGAGTTTCATTTCAATAAAGACGAGTTAAGCTTGTAAGAAACTGTAAGTTTTGATCCGCGTGATCGACACGTTAGTCGGATAAAAATAAATGCAAAAATTCTATATAAGGCGTCAGATATCCAAGATTGAAAATTTTAGATTCCCGGAAAATTGAAAATGTTAAAAATCATTAAAAACAAACAGAAACATTCAAATTGTAACCAAAAAATTATACACCTAACCTAGAACAAAATAAATAAATTTAAAATTTACTTACCCAAAGGTTCCTTGTCCAATTTTGGCAAGTTTTTCGTATTTCGAAGATTCGGCACAGAATGGAAAATTGTATCCCTCGATATATTTTTTCTTTTCTCTGACATTCATTTTGAGATTCTTTGAACAATAAGAAACTAAACGTAGAGTTAAACGACTACCAGCAGTGACATCAACAACTTAAGAAAGAATAGAAAAGCGAGCAAAACATAAACTTAAAAGTACACAACAAATTCGAGACCGGTAATGTGCCTCAATTTCCGAACGTTTAGCGAACGGTTCGGCAGGACCGGCTCACCGGCAAAACTCAACATTTTTGGTGCCATAGCGCCCCCTCGTTTTTCTCAAAAATAACCAATAAATACATAATTTATGTAAAAAACAGTAATATTTACATAATTACTAGCAATATTTAAAAACAATTTCGACCTGCGCACGCACACCCGTCTTAGCCAAAAGTACTTAACAATTCAGAGTTCAACGTTACCGCTGCGTGTAAAGGCTCGTTTGAACTTTTTGTAAATATTTGAAACTAACGAAAAAAATGTCTTTTTGTAAAAAAAAAATTATTATCATATAAATGTAGTTTTATACTCGTGTTTTATAAATAATAAATAATTATTCGATTGACGTCTTTAACGAGGAAATCATGATATTTTTGTGATGCATGCTTTTAATTTTTCTAGCGAAATTTTTCTGATTGCAAAAATCGTCTATCCTAACAGAAATAATGCAAATTTTACTGGACAAATTTACCATTTTTTTTTATGAGAGTATGCAGGGAAAATGTGTTTTATTTTAAGATTTTTCGAAAAAAAAATTAGAACCAAGGTTCCACTGAGTGAATTGTTACACAAAGTGAATTTTTTTCGTGAAATCTGCATTATTTTTCTGTTAAAGCAGACGATTTTTTGTAGTAAGAAAAAAAAATTGGCTAGGAAAATGTTTAATTATTATTTAATAATTACGAGTTTAAATTCATTTATTTGTTAATCATTTTTGTTAAATAAATAGAAACTATTGACGTTTATGACGAAAAATTTGCAATAATTCCATCGCAAAGCTGTATAGAATCTTTTTCCAGAAAAAATAAACCGTCACTCATTTAAATTCATTTTCGAACAATTTTTAACTGACCCAAAGAAGAAAATTTGAGATATCAAAAAAAGTCTTTTAAAAAATTATTTTTGCCAGTTTCTTTTTTTAAAAACAATAATGTTTTCTCTCGTCAACAATATGATTAATAATGAAAATAACGTGGTAAAATATTTTTCCAGAATTTCTTTAAATTACTATATCTATTTTTCTAATATCGCATTTAAATGGGACTACGCGCATTTTGTTCACAAAAATAAGTACTTTTATCTAAAAATAAGAAAATTCTTTTTTCTTCTTAATTTGACCAAAAAACGGTCGAAAAAAATTTTCAACTTAAATTTATGAAAAAAGGCATATTTTTTTTTCAAATTCGACATCTCATTTTGTAGATAAACCTTTCAGCTTCAACCGATAAGTATGAATATATTAACATTGAAGTATATCTGAGTAATTTATATCGAATAAATTAATAGTAAACTAAAGACTGTCAAATCAGAAATAATTAAGTATGTTTAAAAATCGCGTTTAAAAAAATCAAATTTAGAAATATGAATGTAATCCTGATCGGTTAGAGATTCTTCAAGTTCATCGCCCTCAAGTCCATCTCAATGTTTTTGAGTATTTGGCTAAACATTCGAAAGTTGCCAATTTTGTTTTCAGCATAAAAATTTCTCCAAAACTGTCAACGAATTAAAATAATCTTTAAGCGTCACTTTGAGTGTTAACTGAAAAACTTTCACCACCTCAGGTATGCACAAATTTTACTGAAATATTACAAAAAACTGAAACAAAAAAAAATTCCATTTGATTGATGTTATTTAACATATGAAATTAACCCTTTTTCCCCGAAAGGAGAAAAGCAGGTACAACATCCCTGCAAACAAGGAAAGTAACAGTTACGTAATATTTACGTAATGGTTACATTGTTACATAAATGTTACATAGTTGTTACATAACTATTACTTTTGTGTTTGCAGGGATCGGCTCAGTTTCTGCAGCAGAAAGAATTTTTTTTCGAAAATACATTTCCAACTATTTTGAAGTGGGCTCTATCGATTTCCGTTGATAAAATTGCCAAAAAACAACTATTTTTGCACACAATTTTCAAAATTAACAAGAATGATATGTTTTTTCCATTGTTCGATTGTTGAACACAAATAATATACTAATAGAATATTTATTAGAAGCAATGGCCGATTCAAAATGGCCGTGAAACGAAGCACGTGTTTTCAAAATTATTAATTTCTTGAAATAGAGATCATAGAAAGTTTTTTATTTGAGTTTTATAATGATTATATAAATATTGACTGGTTATGGACGAAAATAATAAAAGTTTTGAGGTTATAAATCCAAAATGGCGGATCCATAATGGCCACCTTATGTAAATTGTACCTCTTATATGAATCGTTGATCCATAAATGTGTTTCAAAGTTGAACATATGGGCAAATCCACGAAACTTTTAATTTTTGGCACTAAAATATTTTTGGAATTTATTTTGTGCCACATTTTTGTCCTTTTAATCATGTATTCAGGATATCGCTCTGAAGTGATAATCATGCGCGTGCACAATTTTTATGACACGGCGTGAGTGCAAAATACAAAATGGCGTATAAAATGTGAAAAATGATTCGATTTTAATGAAAATTGTTTTTTTTTTTGGGTGGAGGATGTTAGCGATTTCTGATTACGATTATGTTGTCAGATTTTCAAAATTCAAAATGGTGGACGCTTTTATGACGGATTGCAATACGAAAAATTGTTTAAAGTAAATAAAACTCGGTTCCTGTGGAGTTTGTAAGTCACTAACTACGAGTCTATCGTCAGATTTTTTAAATTCAAAATGACGGTCCAATATGGCGAACCAAAATACAAAAAATTGCTTTATTTAAATGAAACTAGGTTCTCAAGGTTTTTTGAAGTCGTCGATTACGAATCAGTTGTCGAGATTCAAAATAGAAAAATCGATTGAAAATATCGATAATAATAATAATGATAATAATAATAATAACATGTTGAAAAATTAATGATTTTTTTTTATTGTAACTGTGTAAAATATACATAGGAACCCGATTAACGTTATTTTTTTCTTATAATTTCTTATAATAATAAAAAAAAAGAAATTCTGTCAAATTTAAGTCGTATTTGGTAAGTTTGTCCGCTATATTGGATTCACCATTTTGAATTTCAAAATTTTACCTTCAGATTCATAATCAGCGATCGAAAAAACTTCTGATCTTCGATTTTCGCCCACTTTAGATTATATTTTGATAGCTTTATCCGCCATATTGAATTTCAAATTTTTAAATTCAGATTTGTAATCATCAACCTATAAAAATTCAGAATACAATTACTGAAATGTATTTAAAACGCTCTGCAAATCGTATCCCGGACGAATGGTGCTCACCAGTTTGCAAAATTTAAAGATGCTGTCATAATTTTTTGATAAAGTGTGGAATTCGAGAACGATCACAAAAAGAAATACAGAAATCAGTTTAATTTAATTGTGATATTTCATTTTATTTATATTATTCTATCAATTTGTCATTATCTTTAAACAATGTTTGTTAAAAATCAAGTTTTTGAAATATTAATTCAATGGTACGAATAATGACGCTTGCATCGCTGGAAATTGTGGCTTAGACAACACATAACTGCTATTTACCATTCCTAAGCAACATCAGCTTGGGTCCGAGTTACCGGAGCTCAATACCGGTGCATGTAATTTCTTTCCGTGTTACACAAATCTATAAAAAATCTGTGGGTAATTTTGTTTCAAGAATACGAATCCAAAGTCAGAATTGGTCCATTATTTCAGGATTTTGAACTATTTAAGATTATGCTCCCGACAAAGGCGTTTTTTTTTTATTTGCATCTTTTAGTATGTACTACCCGTACCCTTCGAAGTGTAGGCAATAATTTCCAACAAAATTTAAAAGACGATGATTTTGTTGACAAAAAATGAATTTTTATATTTATTTATTAATAATTATTTCCTTAAACTTTAAACTTTTATTTTTAAATCAATATATGTGGACGAAAATCTGTATTAAATGGATTTTTTAAGCGTTAGCGTAAATCACTTGAATTTTTGAAAAAGTTAAATGTGCAACATATTTTCCACGAAATATAGCGTGGAAACAAAGATAAAATAAATAATCAAGTACCAAGTACTTGATGAGTAAGTCCAGCCAAGTTTTGTATACAAAGAGCATTTTATTTTTATTATAAAGAGTTGTATTTGAATTTCATTTATATTCTTTTTGTAAAACTTCAAAAATGAAGAGTACAATAAATTGCCTTGCCAAGGTTTGGTCGTAAAATCCGTCCGCAATAACAAATGTTGCTTAATTTTTATGCAATTGTTATTTTATTCCAAGCTACGACGCTTGCTTCGTGTGTCGAGATCTCTTGTAGTGTATAATATTATACAATGAGTAAGGTACATATACTAACGATTGACTAAAAACTATGTAACGGAAAGACGCTGGTAACGTTTATTTCTCTCATTGCTTAATATAACGGAATTATCGCTCCTACTTAAAATGACTAGTGTATATAAGTATTATTATACCCGCAAAATTCGAAAACATTTGTATAAAAACTCCCGATACGTTCAAAATTATCTTCGCGACTAGTTATAAATATATGAAACGTTCATAAAATAGATGTTTCTTTTTCAGGTACCAAAAATAAAGAGTTAAAATACTCGATCTATACATATTCGGTTTCTACAGTGCTCTGTTTCGGCACAGCAGCAGTCGCTTACGGCTGCTTCATTTGGTGTGATCGTTTTGGAGCTGCATAATATTCAAACATACTCTGACTATGTTGCGCTAACATTTTACCGAGATCACATGGCATCGGATCGGTCCAGAAAAATTTGTGATATAGTGCAAAATGGGCATCAATTCTTTTACTCGGATCCAAGATTAGCAGTTTATCTAATAAATCACAGCCGAAAGGGTCCTTAACATAATGCTTCATTCTTTCTTTTACCTGTAACAAGTAATTAAATAATTATAAATCATGTTTAAAATGTGAATTTAGGGTTCTTATTTAGTCTTGCGAATTGTCATACTGAAATTTGTCGTACATTCATAAAAAACTAAGGCAGAGGTGTAAAGCACCGCTTCAGAATAACATTTTCATTGGTTTCAAATACATTTTTTTTTACTATTTTGAAATTTATATTATACTGCCACTAAAAGTAAACCAACCGTTGTAAATCATGAAAATGTGGGAGACTCGTATTTTTTTCTGCGGCTGGAAAACATATCAAGGAGGTCAAACGGCTCCCCCGAATTGGGGCGCAAATGGAAAAATAGCGATATCTTTCAATATATTTAAGGGATTTTAATGACTTTTGTAGGAATGTATGTTTCGACAAAAGAAGAAAATTGTCCGCCATACATTGCATAGAGGAAGAAAATTAGGGGGGTAAACTACGACAAAATTATTTATTTGAGGTACTCTTTCTTCCCTTAAATATGTTTTCCGCCGCTAAAAAAGTACCGACTTGCTCTTGTCGGAAATATTTAGAAATAAATGGATTTTATTACGAAAGTCAGGTCATGTTTTTGCGTGCTAACGCATTTACGCATAAGAAAAACTCCAATATAGTACATAAATAATATTCACCTTCCTCTTCTGGTCTTGCTCAAGCTCCATATCCTTGAATAAGTCCAAATCCTCTACACCCGGCCACACCTCAGTAGTTATCGAACCACACAATTGAATGATTAACTTAAGTTGGTGAGGCTCGCTAGTGCCTTGCATTATGGGCGATCTGTAATTTGAAATTATTCAATGATATATTCTGTGCCAAATTTCACTTTGTATATGTTTATGATTGCGCCCATACTTACCTAGTGAACATTTCGCCCATGATACATCCAGCTCCCCATAAATCAATTGGTGGGCCGTAATTTCGCTCACCGAGTAATAATTCCGGTGGTCGATACCATAAAGTAACGACTCGATTGGTATAACGATTGGCCGCACCGTTTGTTTTAACACTATGTGCTCGAGAGAGGCCAAAATCAGCCAATTTTAAAATGCCTTTTTTGGTAAGTAGGATATTGGAGGATTTGATATCCCTATGCAAATGCTGAAAACAAATGTTACACTTTATAGATAGCGTCGGACGTTATTGGTATTAATTAATTGAAAAATCGGTATTACTTTATTGGTATGCAAATAGAACATTCCATTTAGAAGTTGTTGCATAACTTCTTTAATTTCGCTTAACGTAAATTTTACGTTAACGTTAGACAAGAGGCCCGCCAGGTCGTGATCACAAAAATCAAATATCATATAGAATGATGCCATCATCGTATTAGGTTCTGAAAAATTGAATATAATATTAATTAAACTGCTGGAAAAATATTATCAAATGTTACAATGGTTTACTAATTTTTTATGACAATATTTCTTAAAATAAAACGAATTACTCACTTTGTGATCTGCAAACCTCTATGAGGTTGACAATGTTCTCATGCTTGAGTCGCTTGAGAATTTCGATTTCCCTCACAGCTGTGATAGGAAACTAAAAATTTCGAATATTTTAGAAAGATGCAATAAAACAAAAACGGGAAATGGTTAAAAAACATTAAAAAAAAAATACTTACTCCTTGTGTTTCATTTTCCGTGAGAATTTTTTTCATAGCGACTAAATTTCCATTTTTTTTATCCTTTGCTTTGAATACTTCGCTGAAAATTGATCAATATGCTTAATGTATAAGTACTTAACTTAATTAACATTAAATTCTTACTGAAAGTACCTTAAATTCAATTACATTTAATGCAGTTCTAAAGTCCGTATCGGTAAATGGTCGTTAAATGATGAATTTTTAGTAATTAAAAGTGCAATTAAAGTTTTTCCATTCAATATAACTGTTTGTGATTCACATGACTGAAATCCATTTAGCCACATTCGTAAATAAAATAGTTTCAAAAGTTTTATTAAATATTTTTCCATATGTAAATAATGACCCAATAATGACCCCGAATTTTGAATAGTATGTAAAACAAAAGTTAGAAATATTTTAATATAACAAGGAATATTAGAGATATTTATTAGACGAAAAATTTATTGATTTTAATAAGTACGTAGTCACCACTTTTAAAGGAATTTAAATCTACGCGGATAGTTTGTGACTTTAATATATACTAAAATAAACGAGATTTTGAGAGAAAATGTCATTATTTGAGACTTTTAAAAAACATAAGTTATGTTTTAAAGAAACTCCGATTTCGAACCGCGTGATCGAGACTTTAATGGGTTTATTTATCAAAATAAATGCTAAAATGTTATATAACACGTGAGAGTACGATGTCCAAGATTGCAATTGATAGATTCGAGTGAAAATGAAATGGTAAAGAAACATTAAAAACCAAATAAACAACACAAACTCAAATTATAGCCAAAAAATAACCTACAACAAAATAAATAAATTTAAAATTTACTTACCCATAGGTTCCTTGTCCAATTTTGATAAGCTTCTCGTATTTCGAAACGTCGGGACAGAAAGGAAACTTATTTTCCTCCTCGATATAGTTTTCTTTTTCTTGGACATTCATTTTGACACTCTTTGAACAATAAGAAACTAAACGTACAGTTAAACGACTACCGGCAGTGTCGTCAACAACCTATGAAAGCCGAAAAAACCGAGCAAAACAAACTTAAAATGCACAACACGTTCGAGACAGATACGGTCTAAGACTGAACTGCAATTGACAGCCGCTCACTTCGAGACTGACGGGATCTACAGAAACTGTGATCTGGAGGCGTTCGGATGGGCCTGGTGGATTGCGTTGAACCGGGCCACGGTCCCCTCCCCCCAGCCTAAACCCCACCCCCCACTCATGTGTATATGTGAAGTCGCGCATGCGCGTAGTACTCTCTGTTAGACTGGGTACGTCCCGTTTTTTGTCTCGCGATAACTCGCGACCGTATAAGCGTATTGACATAATTTTTTTTTTTAAATACGCGTCTTGGCTTAACTTATATCTGATTAGATTTTGTCGCAGATCCATCCGTCCATTACTAAAAAAAATTAGCCCCAATTAAGTTACTTGGTAGTTTTTTGCATTTGTTTTGAAAAATACAAATTTTATTAAAAAATGTTTCAAACAAAAAAGATAGAGCATGAAATTCTATCCAAAAAAGGTTCTATGCATTTTCTTGCTAAAGTCAACGATAATGCCATAAAAACTGGTTTAAAATGTTTATGACTATTGTCTAAAAAAGTATTGAATTTGGTCCCCTCGGCAAAAAATGACCCTATAGTTATTCATCAAATTTCGACGTTTCGACCCCCTACCCCCAGCGGTAGTCTTCGCCAGCGCCTCGGGCGCGGTGATCGCATCACTCGACTGTATTCGTCGGAATTATAAAAAGCTTCTACCAAGTTTATTACATGTTCTTCTAACCCAGGATGACTTTTGGGATTTTGTCCTGACCAAATGTCGTTTTCTGTTGCAGTTTTTTTCGCTAAGTTAATCATGTGTTGTGTGGCAGTTGGAAACGTGTATGAGACGTGTAGATATCGCACGAGTCAACACGCCGCCCGGCACGGAACGCGAGCCGCGCGCGCGTCCGCGAGTTCCCGCCCAGTTTAATTAATTGCGAGGCGAGTTTTATAGTTACCATTCTGCAATTTGGATATGTTTTACTACATTTCCCAACGAATCCAATAGTATTTTTATGAAAAATATTAGCTCCGAGAGCCCCATTGAAAGTAAACTTTGAAAATTTAATTTCCGTAAAAAAGTACTTTTTTTTTATTTTGAGGTGAGAATCATAATTTCATAAAAAAGTTGAGGTTTTAGTTGGCAGTTTCCGCCAGTAGATGGCAGTACTACAGAGGGATTCACAACAGAATTTCTTTCACCTTAGAATTAGAAAATGATAATAAACTAAATTTTTTAGATGTTCTTGTCATTAATGATGGTGGAAAACTGATTACCGATTGGTTTCATAAAAAAACTTATTCAGGACGATACCTAAACTTTTTTTCTAATCATCCACTCTGCTATAAATTAGGAACTGCTTACGGCATTATAGATAGGGCTATCAAACTCAGCGATGTTCAATTTCGAAAGAAAAACTTAGATATCGCAAAACTAATTTTACTATAGATAACGGTTTTCCCCATTATATTATCAAACACTGTATTAAAAAACGAGTTTCCAAATTTTATAACAACATTGATTTCTCTCCCAATTTAGAACAAGATTTAATTAAAACTGTGAGCATGCCATACATTAAGGGAATATCTGAAAAAATTAAGAAGATTTTAGCTGATCAAAAAATTAGAATTGTACACAAACGATTTAATATCAATATTGGAGGCATCAAACCCTTTAAAGACAAACTAGGTATTTCTCAATTAAATGACGTCGTTTATCAAATTAACTGCAAACATTGTAATGGTTGTTATATAGGACAAACGAAAAGACTACTTAAAAATCGCATTCTTGAACATAAACGCAATATCACAGGCAACGAAGAAAATTATACAGGATTAACTTTACATAGAATCAATACTGGACATGATTTTGACTATAGTAACATTAAAATTTTGGCCACAGAACATAATTATCATAAAAGACGTCACATTGAAAATTACTTTATTAAATGCAATAAAAACACAGTTAATGTCAGATTTGAAAAATCTTTATGTCTTGAAACTTATTTTTCACTTATTAATTTTACTGGTTAAAAATTTAAAATTCGAATCATATCAACACACATGGTTCGCCCTTCCATCAATGTTCACAATCATACAAATATTCTAAGAAGTCAACTATTAGACAGTTTAATTCTATACTCCAAACTTACAATAGTGTAAAATTTAAATTCGGTACACTTTTTTTCTTACTGAGTTTACAATAAACTCACTTTTTTTTTTTGCTTAATTATTTTAGATGCAGTCCTCACACACCGCAATACTCACAACACAATAGTGAAAATAAGAATTTTAATATTTAAACTGTACTCTACAATATTCACAGGT
The DNA here is from genome assembly GCA_030407085.1 of Trichopria drosophilae. Lineage (NCBI taxonomy): Eukaryota > Metazoa > Arthropoda > Insecta > Hymenoptera > Diapriidae > Trichopria > Trichopria drosophilae. Next base: position 8,940,242 of record CM059582.1, on the reverse strand, counting down.
AAGAAAAAAAGACATTTATTCTTCAAATAATCAATACTTGCCTTCGTCATTCATTTTTTTCAAATTAATTGTTGTAAATCATTAATTTAATATTATATTAATTCATTTATGGACTTAGATTTCTGAAGAGAACCTAAAATAAATATGGTCGAAACGTTAACTTTTTCCTTGTTTTGATTATTATTTTACTGTATATCCGACATACAAGAAACCTCTATAATTCACAAGAACTTTTTCACTTACGAAACCACAATCGGATAAGAAGAATTCAAAATTTAATTATTTTGTTTAATCATTAAGTATATGGCAGTACTTGTACCTAATAGCTTCTGCGACAGTAAGAGACTAGCCACGTTGAATTTAGAAGTTAGGAATTCTGTCACCGAACAAAGGGCATTTGTTCTAAAGGCCCTGCCAACATGGAAAGTAACAGTTATGTAATATTACGTATTGGTTACATCGTTACATAAATGTTACGTAGTTGTTACATAACTGTTACTTTCGTGTTTGCAGGGGATACTCACCGGAATCGGAAAAAAATTTATTTCGGAAAATAAAAATTGAAAACGGCGATAAAAGTTTCTTTTTATTTGTAACATCCCAGCGATATATTCAAAATCGCAAAGCTCAATGGATCTTTATGTAACTGGCATTCAATAGTTTTATTGAATTGGCTTTGAGGGCGCTGATAACGTTTTTTCCCCCAATGCAACGGTCCTTTCTTATTTACAACAAACGGATTTCAAATTCGTAAACAGCAACTTCCAGAATGCTTGGCTACCAATGTTTATTAAAATTATTATATATTTATCGCCATTTTGTGTCCGACATTTTGAATCTTTGATTTGTGAAATATGCCTATGTGATAGGAAATTATTCACAGGCTTTTTGTAACTTTGAAAGGTATGGTAATGTCATTGCCCACAATTAATTTCGATAACTTACAGCTTTTTTATTTTAGAATTTAAAACGGTTTGATATACACTATTACAAAGAGCGGCTATTGGCCAATATGAAATGACAAGTGTCATATTTTTTCTCGCGGAGTTTCATTGATGAAATATAATTTAAAAAAAAAATTTTTTTCAAACATAATTTATAGCTTTATTTGATCAATATAATAACTTATATGTACAATCCAAATACATACAGAACATATATACATAAATGGGTGTTTCGTATTACAATACAATATAATATGTAACCTAACCTACAAATGTTATGATGGTCCAACCTCTCTCATATAAATTCAATACTTATAAAATATATATAAATTTTTGTAGTTGCTGAGAAAAACAAGTATAAAAAAAAATCAACTCAGTGATAAAATTTTGTACATTTGGGCGATAAATGAATGCAATACTTTTTCTCTAAATACCTTAAAAATATAATAAGTCTGACAAAAAAAAATAAACATTCAAATTCACGGACTACGTATAAAGAAAGTAATAAGCTATGGTGTAAAATTTCATAATTGATACATTAATAATAAAATAATGTTTTATTTACAAGGATATACAAAGTATACATTATTATATACATGATACAGTACAAAATACACTTATATCAGCTTCTTTTTACATTCATCAGCAAATTTGCTAAATACTTGCGAGAATCTCGTAAGTATTACAACTTTTCTATTACATAGTTACATATTACATCTATAATTACAGCATTAATCGTGTACATTTAATAAGTCTAAGAAGAAAAATGACTTGTTATTATAATTACAAACTTGTAAATTAATACAAATTCATTCGCAGAACGGCGATTTAATTTGTAGGTATCGTATAATCATACTTTTAACAGTGTTTCGCTCAGTATACCTACGGGAAACAAACTAACAAAATCTATAATAATTGCACGTGTTCCGGTCTTAAAAATAGAGCATTAAAATTCGCTCTTGAGACAATTTGGTATAAAAATAAGGTATTTTAATGAAATGATATATCAAACGACGAAAAGGAAATATCGGTTTGTCCAGATATCACTGCAGATTAATAAGCCACGAGTGAGTTGTTGCACGTTAACAAATAAATCGTAAATTTCCTGATAAGTTGTTTCACTTTAGTATTTCTTTCTTTACAAAAAAGTTACGCTTTAGGCCAATTACATATACCAGAGCATTTCGAAACCTTGACAGTGAAATCTCTGATCAATAATTTTTTGATTGGTTTAAGTTATATCCTTGTTACACCAAGGATTCTGCAGTAGTTCCTCGAAACATGGAGTACAGTAATGAACGCAATGGCAAATAAGACTGCCATCAACTTCATTCAACAAATTTTCGTCATTACATTTGCCTTTAATAAACAATTAGTAGGAATATTTCTAGTAACATACTAACGTGATCACGGATAGTATAGATATTATGTGACTTAACGCGCATCTGATGATGTATCTTTATCAAAATTTCTCGAAATAATCTTCGGGATTAAATTTTTTTCAAATTCCGGATAATCCATTAATACTGTACCAATATTTCCGGTAGGATGCTCTTCCATGTATTTAAGAAGTCTAGTATTCATCCCATCATTACCTACAAATCCCTTAGAAACTAGCCCTGGATATGATAGAAGTGAGTATGCGCTTAGAAAATTAATATACCAAGTTTTGCCATCAGTATCACGAGCTGCGTCCAGTAATTCTTTACTTGCTTCCCATTTTCCATTTATACCATACTCGAAAGATATTGGGATCTTGTACTTATCTTGCACTACTATTAGCAATTTAGGCAACTTGTTAAATGTTCTATCGTCCGGCCAAATGGACATGTCAATGCCTAAACTAGTTCTCTTCTGAATCTTGAAACGCCTTAATAATACGATTTTTCCTCGGACATCTCCAAGATTCGGAATAGTGTCTCCAAAACTCCAAAAATTCCGATAAAATCCCCCTGTGTACCACTTAAATGTATCCTCAAATGTACGATTATTGTTCATTTCTGTATGCTCGTTTCTAATAGACATGATGACCGTTTCTCCCGGATTTTCAATCAGCCAATCAACAACCACATTCCGAACTCCTTTACCAAATCGAATGTTCTGATACACCATTTCGTGGTGAATCGAAAATGAATTTTCGAAATGACGTGCTCTTATATCCAGAAACCGGATACCCGCATCTAATTGTTCTCGCAAAGACATTTTTTGAGTTTCAACGTCAACTGTGCCATAAAGGGAAGATGAGTTATGGGTACCCGGGATACTTAATTGGCTTATCGATGTATTGTCTGGAAGCATGGTCATCTATCGTTCTGTATTTATGGTAACTTTATTTCCGGTAACACTGAAACCAATAATTATATTATACATAGATTTTGTAAAGTTTATGTGCAATGAAAATCATGTGCCATTTGAGAGCGCGCCGTTTTGGAATTATAAAGGTTGTAAGTGTAAAGGAAATAGATGATCCATACATTTCACTGTCAAATGTATGCACTACGGACTATAACAGAAATATGTCGACATAGAATTTGTCAACACACGAATGTTTTAGCATAATTTTTTGGCATTTATGATTATATATTACGCCGAGCTTCGATAAAGTTTAAATAAAACTGGCGTTCATTTGAGGTTTTTCTTCAAATATCATTTCTAGGTTGTTCTATGGTAATTTTAAGCTTAATTCGAAAATAATCGCCGAGGAGATTTTTTAAAAAAGCAAAATAAATAAAATACGATTTAGACTTTTTTAATTGTAATTTAAATCTCCTGTAATTTGAATCTAACTTATGTATGTTATTATCCATGGAGCTCTCGCTCTCGTGATTACAGTTGTACCAACAACGCTCAAATAACCACTATTTTAAAGATTAGGAAAACAAAAAACATCCCGAATATCGCCTCTCTCGACCGCGCCGCCCTTCATTGTGTTTTCAGTGCCCGTCACGTCCACTACTTTCATAGGTTAGATTTTCGCCTTTACAAAATCTAATATTATGGGGAAATATCATCAGCGCGACAGATCTCGCTGCAGACGGCATAAAAGATCGAGATCTAGGAGTTCTTCCCCATCTGATGGTAAACACCGACATTGTCGTTCCTCTCATCTTCCACGAAATGTTCGAAGCCGTCCAAATCGTTGTTATCTGATGCTACAACGGCGGTTCCTTCAAATACGGCTATTTGGAAGAAACTGCAGGAAGTATGACGCTGAAGCTAGCAGCAGATTCGCTGCAGCGAATTCAAGAAAACTGTAGAATTGGATCGTTTCGAATCTGCTACTAGCTTCAGCGTCATACAGGAAATGGAAATGATGTTGTCAATCTTGCTCATGCAAACGCACTTCCTTCATCATCCATATCAGGTGGGAGTATTGAAAAGGCCGTAAATTCCGATGCCATCGATGACATCGAAAAGGATGATCATAATGATATTCCTCAGGACGATATTAATCTGTCTGAGCTGGAAATAGCAATAAGCATTTCTTCAAAATTTATCTCAAATTTCTATATATCATTTTGGCTCCATGAGAGAGCCGTCATCGTAGTGGCAAGTGAATATTCATAATGCAAAATCTTTAAAGCAAGAAATTCACGATTATGAAATTTTCGCGGACGCATCTTGCAGTGACTGAGGGGCAGTGTATAATGGATGTAGTGCGTAAGGAAGTCAACAGAAAATCTCCTAGCCATTTTCCAGATTAATGAAATGAAATGAAATGAAATGAAATGAAATGAAATGAAATGAAATGAAATGAAATGAAATGAAATGAAATGAAATGAAATGAAATGAAATGAAATGAAATGAAATGAAATGAAATGAAATGAAATGAAATGAAATGAAATGAAATGAAATGAAATGAAATGAAATGAAATGAAATGAAATGAAATGAAATGAAATGAAATGAAATGAAATGAAATGAAATGAAATGAAATGAAATGAAATGAAATGAAATGAAATGAAATGAAATGAAATGAAATGAAATGAAATGAAATGAAATGAAATGAAATGAAATGAAATGAAATGAAATGAAATGAAATGAAACGAAACGAACTGACTATATTCACGTACATTTTCCATATTATGCGTTATATAGAGAGGTTCTATTTCCGAAATCTACCCATTATTTCTTAAAAAAAAAAGCCGACAAATAAAAAAACGGCATATTGTAAAGAGAATAATACTTTTACCGTGTCGGCTTTTTAATATGTCGGTTTTTTACTTGTCGGCTTTTTTATTTCTTAGTTTTTTGACGCGCATCAACAGTTTCCTCACAAAAAATGACGGAATTTGTTAAATAATATCATTTTTTCACGTTATTTGTACTATTTTTACTACTTTTTGTTTGGAATAACTCGAAAACCGCTCAGCCGATCACGTTCAAAATCTAATCAGCACGAAGTTAGGTCAGGACGCATCGATTAAAAAAAAATTAATCAATTCGCTTCACCCGTTGAAGAGAAATCGTTGGACAAAATTTGGTTTTCATCCGTACACACACACACACACACACACACACACACACACAAAACGTGGAGATATCATGAAATTAGCATTTTCCATTTTCGAGGTCATTTCAATAACTTCCCTGTAGACCGGGAAATTAATAATAACAGTGGTTCTAGAACTGATCCTTGCGGAACTCCGGCAAAGAGTTCCTTCCAACTTGAATTGGTCGAACCTTCGCCTATTACCGACTGTTGTTGACCAAGAAGATAAGAAGCAAACCAACGAAGTTCGTGACCAATGACACCTAAGCATTTGAGTTTGCGAAGAAGGATCGGAATATCAACTGTGTCGAATGCTTTAGAGGAGTCGAATAAAATGAGGATAGTTACTTTGCGGTTCTCAGTACCCATCCTAACGTAGTCCAGAACAGAAATTAACGACGTCTGAGTACTATGTCCTTTCCGAAAACCAGATTGTTTAGGGTCAAGTATGTGATTCTTATTGAGGAAATCAATTAACTGATAAAAAACTACTTTCTCTAAGAGCTTCGCAAGTAAACATGAAAGAGCTATTGGTCGATAATCTGCGGGGGATAATGGAGCAGGCACTTTATTAATCGGTCGAATCAAAGCTTTTTTCCACTCATCTGGAAAAACTGCTGTAGTGAGACTTTTATTAAAGATGTCCACGAGAACATGGATTATGTCAGGTAGGGAGTGTGTTAGACAATGGTGATCGATTCCATCGCAACCCGACGCATTGGACTTTACATTTTTAATAAGTTGCATGAGTTCTATATTGTCAATGGGACGAAACTGGAACCTCTCATAGTCATGCGTCGTTGCTAGATCAAAGAGATCAGCTGGTAAAGTAATGGATGTAGTGCAAGACTTATTTGCAACCCCAGTGAAGTATATGTTTAAATCTTCAATATGGCAGGTCGTGGGGGATTGTTTCTTATCGTTTTTAACCAGGAGTCCAAGGCTTCTGAGCTCCGACCAAAGGATCTTAGGGGAATTAAAATTTTTTAGGCGCATAGTACAATATTTTGTATGGGCTTTATGAACAAGTCTATGAATTTTTGTGCCCATCGATTTGAAATCGGTATAGGCCAGTAGATCTCCAGTTTTCTTATATTGTTTGTATAGAATGTTACGCTTTTTACACATAGTTTTCATTTCCTTTGTAAACCACGAGTTATGATTATCCTGAGAGGTAAAAGTTGTTTTAGGTGCATGATTATTGTATACGCGGGTGAGAGGCTGCGATAATGCGAGCAATTTGGCTTTCACCGTTTCAGCTGCCAGGCAGTTATCCCACTTAATTTCAGAAAGATTAGAGAGATATCTTGGAGCCGAGAAGTTTTTGTAGTTTCTACAAGTAATTTTTTGCTGCTTCTCCTTTTCCGTTTTAAGCCTGTATGTCAGGTATATAAGTTCGTGTTTGGATAGTGCCGGACCAACCGATTGGCCATGGGACACAATTTTATCGCAATCATCTACCAAGCAGTGGTGGATCCAGGAGGAAGAAGTTTCAGTTACATGTGTGCAGGCGTATGGGACGACATGTAAATGATATTTAGATGCAAAGGTGTGCAGGTAATTCGTCAGATAATTTTGCCTATTTAGATCGATATTTAAATCGCCCATGATAATTATATTTTTATATAATTGAAGTGATTTTAGTAGCTCTATTTCTACTTCTTTGAATAAAGGCGTGTTACGAGGATGATAGAGAGAGATAAGTAGCAAGGACGGATCTGTAGGGAAAGAAATTTCGATAATTAAGAATTCGGTTTTTGAGGTAGTAAGTGAAGAAGGTAATGATGAAGATGAAGATATAATTTTCGATTTGATGGACTGGTGTACATAAACCGCGACGCCTCCTCCTTGTTTACACATCCGATAAGACCGCCAAATTACATATTGAGGGAGGCTGACTAAGTCATCCGGGACGACATGAGAAAACCACGAGCAGAAACACAGATCGCGTGATAGAAATTTTTATTGAAATAACTACGAAAAGTGTCCATTCGTTCTTTTGATCTCAACGATTGCGCGTTAATATGGGATATTTTAAGCTGATCCGAGGAGTGCTTGCGTTGTGGAGTCACCTGGTCAGCACGAAATCCTTCTGTCGTAGATGTTAATATCGTAGAATTGATAGTTGGTAGTCATGATGGCAGCAAATTGAGGTTGTTTATGTCACGTATACGAACAATTTCTGATTTTTGGGCATCATCTTTCTTCATGAGAATAACACCATCTTTCGGCAACACATATTTAAAAAAGTGTACACGAGCATAAGCCTTAACTTTGAGTAATAACTCGTATACTGGAACAGGAAGCCAATCGTTTACGAATACTTTAGTTGGTGGTCAATCCGAGTAAATCAGCGATAAGTTTAGGTCGCGCTTAGCTTTCGCAGATTTAAGAAATTGCTTCCGGGTATCTTTATGGGCAAACGTGACCAGAAGAGATTTCGGCTTGTTTGTAAGATTCGGGTTGCTATTCTTCATCCTAGACGTTTCGGTAATCAGTGCTAGATCCAGAGGTAGGTTCAGAGCGGTGGCCAAGTCAGTAACGACCTTAGTATCATCTTGACCATCTTTTTCAAGTAATCCAGATATTACCACCGTATGACCCTACGGCATTCGGAATTTATGAAGTTCCGCAGCCTGTTGACTCATCAACGCTTTAAGAGTCGCGTTCTCTTCTTCTAACACTAAGCATCTATCAGTCAATGATTTTTGGGAACTTTTGAGTTCTTCGTAGTTTGATCGCATTTCTGATTTAATATTGGACATTTCAGACATTAATGATGTCATTTTCCCGGTGATATCAGCATTATGCAGATCTCGACTTCCTTTAAAATTATCTATTTTAGTGTTAAGTGACAGCTCTAGTTTATTAATGGCTAATAAGATGGGATCATCGGTAACTGACGCTTTTGATTTATCTGCATTTCTAGTCGAGTTTATCCAAGAGGTAGAAAAAGAACGCGAACTAATTGCGATAGGCGTGCTCGGATTATCTGCATTGATACAAGCTTTGAATACAGTTTGTGATTTACTACCTTTGGTAACTTTATAAAATTTTGTGCACTTAGGATGATATGGAAGATTGCATTCGTCACAGAAAGTAGGTGCTTTAACTTCCTGATTACATGTTCCCGAGCATTGAACACTTTTCTTATCCGCCGGAAGCATGTTGAATGATTTTGTTTCCAACAGGTCTCAGATCGTGATTAAAAGACCCACAAACTATGGTACGCGTCAATAAACGTAAACTGGATAGAGTTGGTATTGAGTAACGTAACGTCTAATGTTGTTGTCGACAATTCAAGAAATAGAGATAAGTAGTACGTTACCACCTGTAAATGTTTAAAGGACGATAAGTTACCGACTGCAGATAATTTATCAACTGACCTTGAACAGCTAAATCTTGATATGATTAATTTATAGCGGTAGATGACAGCACCAGTTTCAATTAACACATAATTAATTTATGTTTGCATCCTTTTCTGCATGAAATCCACAACGTTGGTCGATAGTTAGCAGTTGAATATAAAGAGGGCAGCACTTGTTACTATCATGAACCTGAATTCCTTCCAATTGCACGTGGTTTTTGCAGGCTTATTTAAATGTCGTTGTAAAACTTGAGCTATCTTGATTGCAAAAATAAAAATACCGTTTTAAATGTCAAAAAAACGAAAATGACCGGGTATAGTAGTGTTTTATATAAAACATTTTTTTCTCATCGAATAGTATTCGCTGGTAAAAAATTCTTTCGTTGAAGGTGAAAAAATAGTTGCAGTATTTTTTAAATATAAATAAAATAACATCGTGAACACCAAATGGCGACGGCAGTGAAGAATTTCGTTTTAAAATTCTTTTCATGGTGCAAACTTAAAAAAAAAATGTTTTAACAACAAAAATTTCTTAGAATTTGTCCAAGAATATTTATTTTGTTGAAAACTATATAAGACAAAAACATCTTAAAATTGGTCAAAGACTACTCGAAAACGAAATTTCGAAAAATAAAAAATGATATGTCAGTCTCTGAAAACAACTTTTTTAAGTTGTGGCTCGCCTTTGGCATTGTACATGGTTGTTTGCTCTGCAGTTTTATTTTGTTGGCCAATAAAGACAATTTATTATTATATCAATACATTCTGAAAAAAATTTGAGCTTATTCTTTGACATAAGAAAAGCCGTATCTCCAATTTCCCGATTTTGAGATAACGACAATAATCCATTTTTAGGCAAATAATAAATTATTTACATTTAAAAATTAATTTTAAAATAAGCACATTGCATTTCGTTTCATAATGAAACTTTTGGTATGATTTTGTTATAAACAAACAATAATAATTAGGTAATAAAGTCACATGAACCATTTTAATTTTCTAGTAGTTTATCTGACATAATATGATAATTTGAATATTTGCAAAAAATTACGTAGGATACACTGAGAACTCATCAGTAGTAAATGTTATGACAATTCTATTTTTATACGAAAATGAAATATTCATTCATAAGACGGAAAAATTCGTATTAAATTTTGAAAAGTTACTACTTGAAGTAGTAAAATGTACCAGTTACGTAGTACATTTTGCCATGATTTCCATTAAATTTTACTACTTCAATTAAAAAAAAAACTTGATGGTAATAGTTTATTTATTTAGACGTTATGGCATCATAATATGTGCCCTCTTCAGAGTACAGTTGTACCAAAAGATATTTAACAAATTTTTGAAAAAATAGAGTAAATTTTTCACAATAATAATATATAATAAGATTCTAAAAAATTACTTATATAGATAAAGAAACATGTGTCCCAGCATTTGATGTACAGATTTTAAATGATGTATAGTGATAGTGAGAAGCAACGTTTATTTTTGACAGCTCCTGTCAATGGAATCATAATGACCTTAATTCAAAAGTTTTGAAAATAGTATTATAACGCATTGCATGAACAAAAAGCCGGGATGCGACGCGTATTTTTGTCGATCCATTTTGATATTAGTTCAAAAGATTAAACTTAGCGATTTCGTTCGCAACTCACTTCCCTTTCACTGTACAGAGTAAGGTTGCAATATTAATTAGTCAACGATTTACGAATACGTATATTATATTATTGTGTATCCCCATGATTACCGAGAAATCAAGTAATAACTTTTTAAAATATAATACGAATTTTTCCAACTTTTAAAAATATTTCACTTTCGTATTAAAATAGTAATATTTATTACTATTCTAATAACATTTTCAACTTGTGAGTTCTCAGTGTGGATCGCATCCTTGATTACAACACCTTAAATTTTAAATATATATTTGTGTAACGTTTGCATATAACAAATTGAGCTAATCGTTCAGCGGAACTTAATCGAATCAAGATTTAAATTCAATTTAGCTCATTTGATGACTGAATTAAAAATTTGAAAATATTTAAAGAAAAAATACTACAGATCAAAATTCATATTTAATATATTGTTGTAAAAATCGTAAGCAAAACGCATTTTTTACAATTTCTTATATACATTCGAAAGAATGATTTGAAAAGTGGTGGAATGAAGCACTTTCGATTTTCTTCAAAATTAATTTTATATGAAAATTAATATGCGATGAATTTGTGAATTGAAGTAAAATTTCTGCGCGTTTGGGCGTAAACGGGTTAAACAAAGTTTCTTAATTTTCAGAATTGCAGACAGTTTGAGATAAACTAACAGGAAAACAAAGATGTACTAACTTTAAGATTACAAACATTAGGTAGCCTAAAAATCTACGACATTGTTCATGAAAATTGTTTCATTGTTGAAAAATTTTCATATTGAATTTGATATGAAATTTTATCATAATTGTGATTATTATATTTTACATAATATTCTTGTTTATCACTCCTTTGTCATTGTGGTAAGAATATTTATAAAATTGTGCAACTTCAGTGTTTTGTCATAGAAAGGCTCTCTCAGAGACCCACCGGTAATTAATACAATTTGGCGATTTCGATCATGTGAAAAAAAAATTTGTTTAATCGATATCGACAAATTTGGTAAATGTTGCAATCCAAGGCTTTAAATAATAAGATACAATACTGTAACTTTATTTTTTGTTAATAATACTGTTATATGAATTTACAAAATCGAAAAAAATTGAGTTCTTCCAAATAAATTTACATTGAATTATTATAAATTGACATTTTGAATTTGGAGGTTTTAGAGATCGTTGCTTATAAATCTATTGTAAAAAGTTCCAAATTCAAAACAACGGGTATAGTGGATCCTAATTCAAAGTTCCATACTATTTCAGTATTATCATACTTAACTCTCTACTAAGAGGTTTCGGAGTTGCTTATTAAGAATACATTGTGAGTTTTTCGAAATCCAAAGTGTCGACTCGTAATTAACATCCTTTAAAACCTCCAAATACTAAATTTCAAGCTGGAATGAAAGGCAAAATTTTCGCCGTAAAAGCTTAAATGGGGTATAAAAGTCCGTTGCTAATTAAATAATTCAAAATTGTTGTAAGAGGAAACATTTCACTTCCTGATTCTATTTCAGTATGGAAGGAGGCAAAAATTTAATCAGTTCTAAGCTGAACAAAAACATTTTTCTTATGAAAAGAATTCTTTATACCAATTTTTCTTTGCGACACATGCACATATATGGAGAAAAATAATCTAGTAGATATAACAGAAAAGAATAGAACAAATACTTTATGCAAAAACAGCAGAATTATTTGTTAAATATCCAAGTAATTCTATTAAATATATAAAATTGTGTAAAAATTAAATAGATAATTCTTCTATTGTCGCTTCCTGTAAAATCAACTGATTTCTTTTGTGGAATTGATAAATTATTTTTCTCCGAGTATAAGTATACGTATATTTTGGATTTTTTATTTATTGAGGCGAGTATGGAGCATGAAAATCGAAATCGATTGTATACATTAAAAAAATAACAAATTATAAAATAGAATAGTTTGATAAATTTTTATACATATCAATTAGCTGCTTTTCATCCATATTTAGTTCTAGGCTATTACAAACTGATTAGATTTTTATCTTCCTTAGATAAAGATGGTAATCGGTACCATCATTATGTTCTCTGGTAAGATATTATTCCCTCCGTGTAACATACATTCAATAAATAATTAATAAATGTCATTTTCGCCGATTTTGTATATAAAATAATATATCATAATTTTATTATAAACATACTTTTTCAATCATATGTTACTATAACAATATATTGTAATTTCTTCTTTAATATGAATTATATAGTGGAAGCCGGGGCGAAGCGGCGAATATTTTTTCTGTGCATCATATCTCTCCTTCAATTTCGTATTTATCAATTTCATAGTCACTATTTACATACGTGTTACTTATGGGAAATGTCATATGATTCACATATATTTCAGCATATATTTCTTTTCCGTGCAGGAAAGGATATGTTATTCTCGATTTTGTTGAACGAAATTAACATTCATCTGAAAGAAGAACATCGTATGTATGTCCATGGTGGAGTTACCACTTTTTCAACTAGCATCATAGAGATACGGCTTTTTTAAGCATTATTTTGCAATTAAAAAGACTGGCGTTTTAAGGGTAAAGGCTAATTTTTGGACTTACCACTTTTTTCCGCCCAAGTACACGAGAAACGCTGCATTTCCAGTAAATAATTTTTTTTTTATAGTTAATATCAATTATTTTTCATATTTGCTTTCGCAGAACGGTGTATTGTATTATACGGAATCTAAGTATAATTTTATCTCAAATTAACCAAAAATGGAGATACGACTTTTCTTACGAAGTACGGCAGACATTCTTTAGTTTTCATAAAAAAAATTGTTAACTCTTTCTAAAAGAAATTTCTCAGTGTCATCGCAATTTTGTGATCACGATGTTATTTTGTTAATATTTAAAAAATATATTTTAATATTGCAACTATTTTCATCCTCTTTAGTGAAGGGCTTTTGTGACGGAAAATATCTCCTTCGATGAGAATAGAATGTTTAACCGACCAAAAGTATAACCGATTTTTTGCTTTTGTTACATTTAAATCGCTACATTTACTTTTCTGATTAAGAAAGCAACAAAAACGACAGAGTGTCAAATTCTGTGCAAAAAAATACATATAAAAGGTCATATACTACAATTAGACTCGGTTCCAAGAAGAGAAGTCTTTTTATTTAATTTGATAAAGGGGTCAAGAAGAAATTAAGATTTCTTAATTAATAATAATATCTATTATTTTATATAATTATGCTCCGGCTGACATGCGCCAAGGGTCAAAGTTTTGATATGAGAATTTTCATTTTTTTTCTATTGTCAATTATATGAGTTAAAGGCCGCATGGTCGAAGCCACTAGTTTAAATTTACTTTATCAAGACTTTTTTAAAAGATGAAATCATTTTATTACTCCCATTAATGATTTTCATCGTTAAGGAAATACCTGCTTAAGAGGGATCAGTGTGATTTCAAACATTGAGGTCAACACCGAAATTTGAATTTTTTCTTAATTAAGAAAAAAGTATTGTGTAGGTTATAAACCTGATCTAAATTTTGTATTGATATTACCTTCAATTCAATTCATTAGTTCTGAAACATGGTGAAACATAAATAAGCTTAAAAACTTGAGTAACATCAAAAATTCAACAACAAAAGTAAATGCGAGACGTTGAGGAAAAAACCATTGATTTACCATCGTCGTCGTTTAAACAATAATCATTTAATACGTTTTTGATAGTTCAAAACTCCACTATAATTTTTATTTTGTTAAATTTGAAAGCCACTAAACACCATTTATTTTTCAAAGTATGTAAAATAATTCTTCAAAGGCGTTGTACGCGTAATTATAATATATTGGCGATTTAAAAAAAAGCGTAAATTTTGATCCAATATTTTGTTAAAAAAAAAGTTAAAATTTCCTTTTTTAACATTGATTTTTCATGTGTACCACGTAAATTTACCTCATGCATAACAGTTATAGAGCATGAACGCATTATTTAACATTGTTATGTTTATATATTTGTCCTACTCGGTAGCCGTAGGGAAAAAAATGGTCTGAGGAATCCAATAGAATTTATGTACTACCAACATACCGAAGTACGTAGCGGTCACATGCTGTCAGTATGTGAAATACACATCGCGGATTCTGTGAAGTCCACATGATGGCAGGAAGATAATCATAAATAACATTTACCTCATTTTCTCCTTATTAGCCCTTAGTTCCGACTGCTATTTTAAGGCCTTTTCATCCCACTACCTTCGTCAAATATGTCCCTTCGTTTAAAAGTGCTTACAGTCGTGCATTTGGAATTTTCTCTGGTTCAAAAACGACCGTGGCATCGGGATTAATGGTTAACTCAAAAAATAACAAGGATTCCTTAGGACAGCTGGATAGGCTTGCTGTTATAAAAGTAGGAATTTCGCTTATTTAAGAGTGTAGAAAATTCTTGAAATAACAAGGAACCCTTGTTAAACTAGCAACATAGGTACAGTTGTATTATTAAATTATATCATGCTCAATACAGAAGTGATAAATTATTGAATTAACCAGTTTTTTAACCATGAAAGTAAGATTACGTATAGTTGCTATACAAATATTATGCTTAATAAGAGAAATAAAAGAATATACTGTTTGAAATGGCATACATGTACGTATGTATGAGACACCTTGAAATTCTATATGGGCATTGCTCTAGAACTTTTAAACTTTGAGGTTGATGAAAATTGAATTTTTTTTCAGGCCCATTCATGAAATTAATTTTATTAGCTTTAGAATTGATGAAATGACAGGAAAAACCGTGCGTGACTCATTTATACACAATGTTATTTTATTTTGTAACTTGTTATTTTTACAAAATTTCTTTGATTTGTATAAAATTTGATATGTTAGGGGTTTTGAACCACTATTTAAAAATTTTCAGAATTAACTTAAAATTTGTAATCAAAACCCAAAGAACGTACACAAAATCAATTTCAAGAAAATCCGTCAATGTATTAATTGTTTCTCGTCAGTAAGAATGTGTATGGTAATAGAAACTCATAGTTTTTATCACTTATATACTTTTTATAGATAGTGTGAAAGTTAACGATTTTTTTATATACTTTAATAACATAGGAGAAAAGATAACAATGATTCAAAAGTACTTAGAAGCTAAATTGTAGATGTGTCATTAAAAAATTTGAGTTTCGCTTGGAAATTTGAAGTTTGACGTGGTCGCATTTTTTATGTATAGGTGGCACATATTCGGGTAAAGGCTCAAATTACTTCTTATCATATAGGTAATGAACCCCTGTTGTGTGGTTTCTTAAAAACCAATGTTAAAAAAATTATCTAAGGTTGATTGATAAATTGTTAACGATAAAAAAAAGTTATCGCGCAAGTTTGAAGTTATATAATTTTATTCCTCAATGAGGCACATCATTGAGTTAAGGATTTTTCGACAAAAAACCATAGGCTATACAAAAAAATGTTAAAAAACTTTCAGTGTTAAAACTGTAAAAATGTAGTGCGAGTGTCGCGCACCAAAAACAGGCACATTATCTAGTTTTATTTACTCTCATTGTTTTTTTATATATCTGTAATAAGTAATAAACAAGTATTACATGTAAAATGAACAAAAATTTATTCATCTTTGGTGTTGCAATGTAATATTTATCTCGGGCTGCACATTCGTTGGGAATAATCCATGTTTAACCTAAAAATATCTCTTGTGAACCTGGAGAATGGGTGTCTCTATGTTCCATTTTTTATCAAACTCAACTGGTATATGGGCATTGTTCTAGAATTTTTAAACTTTATGTTGTCGCTCATTATGATACCTTAAAAATTTTAAATATAACTTTGCAACACGACAGATCAACAAATTTTCGTTCGTTTTATATGTAATAAGTGTTTATTACTAATTACAGATATGTAGAAAACAATGAGAGTAAATAAAAGTAGTGACTGTTTTTGGTGCGCGACACTCACTACATTTTTTCAGTTTTAACACTGAAACCTTTTGCACCTTCTTTTTTATGGTCTGCGGTTTTTTGTGGAAGTATTTGGGGATGTAAACAAATGAAAAATGCTTAACTTATTGATGTGCCTCACTGAGGAATAAAATTATATACCTTCAAACTTGCGAGATAATTTTTTTTTTACAGTTGACAATTTAGCAATCAACCTTAGATAATTTTTTTCACATTGGTTTTTAAGAAACCACACAACAGGGGTACATTATCTATATGATAAGAAGTAATTTGAGCCTTTGCCCGAATGTGTGCCACCTATACATAAAAAATGCGACCACGTCAAACTTTAAATTTCCAAGCGAAACTCACTTTGAAAAATCAAATTATTTAATGGCACATCTACAATTTAGCTTCTAAGTACTTTGGAATCATTGTGATCTTTTCTCCTAAGTTATTAAAGTATTTATAACTTTTGTGTTTTTTTTAATACAACAAAAAACACACTTTTTGACAATAATAAAATGATTATTCTTTACAAATCGTTTTAATTTTTTAGTATCCTTAATGTTAAATCATGTATTTGGATTTTAAATTTTAATGAAAACTGACTTTGGATTTGTAATCAGTGGCCTCAAAAACCCTAACATATCAAATTTTATAAAAATCAAAGAAATTTTGTAAAAATAGTCAGCCATATTTAATCCATTATTTTAAATTTAAATAACTATTAACTAGACGTTTAATTTTATATACTAGCTTCTAAAAATTAGGCCATAAGCAAAAGAACTGAATTTTTTATGTATATTAAACCTTACAAAATTAAAAACTAACTTTACGAGTAACGTAACATGTTACATTAAAAAAAAAATACATTGTGTATAAATGAGTCACGCAAGGTTTTTTCTGTCATTTGATCCATTCTAAAGCCAATAAAATTAATTTCATGAATGTGCCTAAAAAAAAATTAAATTTTCTTCAACCTCAAAGTTCAAAAGTTCTAGAATAATGCACATATGCTTATAAATGATGATAATAAAAACTATAATTTTTGTATAAATTAATATTCGTTATAATTATTATTAAGAAAGCCTATAGAGCTTTTAAAAATATTCATAAAGATATTTAAAGTATTCTTAACAAATACTTAATGATTACTTCGTCGTAATTTTTTTTCTGGTAGTACAAAATCTCGTTGACATTCGTTACATCATAAATTTATTATTAAGAATTCTTTTAAAATGCTTCTTACAAAAAAGCATTCATTAAGAATTCAATAGGAACTCTTTATATGTCTCCATGCTTATGGGCAAGAGGGTTAAAAATTGTTTATAATTAATATTTCTATATATTTAAAGTCCTCGTTGAATAATGACCTGATTGCTTATTGGAAAATATATTATTCTATAGAGAATAGTATATTATAGAAATATTAAAAGAAATCCCACTGTATTGTTAAAATTTTATATTTGTAATTTATAGCATACTTAGTCCAACATGGCTGCAATATTCCAAGGTTATTTATGTATAATACGTACTGAGAGTATTTAATTATTTAATACATAATATACATGATGTTTTTAAAGTTTCAAACAATTTGACACAAACCATAAGTTAGAAGTAACTGGTATAAAATGGTGTAAATATGAAAAAGATTGTGCACTACAAGAGTAGTTTAGTTTTTGTAATTGTTAAACGCATTTTGCTATAATCTTCATTGGGTGGTACTTCATACGGAGGTGCATTGTCTTCTGTAACCCATACCGAACCACTTGGTCCGTATTTAATGATGTCAATTACTGCTGTGCCGACGTTTTCAGTTCTGAAAAATATCACATAACGTGATTGTAATCTCGAAACCTGAATCTTGATATGAATCATGTGATGAAGTTTTTCGTGTGCTATTTTGAAATTTTGAAATTTTACAAGTAGGCTCTTAAAGCATTGACAAATGTGTTAAATTACCAAAGAAAATCATTTTCAAAAAAGTTAAAGCCTTTCTGATGAATATTCTGACACGTACCTCTGCCAAGGAAGGTTAATTACTTCATCTAATGCTTCTTTTGTAACTATGTCTAGAACACTGTTCGGTACTTCTGATCCCAGGCGTGTCAACGTTGCACCTGGGCAAATAGCCACAACACGAATTCCGGTAATATCGGCATGGTCCTACATATAATTAGTTGCATTTAAAAATTATCTACGCAACTTTGTATGGTCGAAAGAAATCATTTTTTACTAATTTGAAGTAAAATTCTTAAGCAATGCGAAAGACAACTATGTCACAGAACTATATTTTTACTCGACAAAAACATTAAAATTGTACCTTCATACATCTCGTGAAGCTAACAACTGCATGTTTTGTTGCACTGTATATGGGAAACGCTGCTGTAATCATCAATCCAGCAATGGAAGCTACATTAACCACCGTGCATCCATTACCACCACGATGTTTTCCTAGATGCTCTATTGCTAACAATGTTCCAGTTACTGTTCCTTTCTACACAAAAAAATTTTATTCCTTTTAACAGTTACATTTTTTAATGAAATTTTTTTATTACTTTCGGTTTTGTAGAATATAAATGTGAATATTGCAAATTCAGATTAAAAAAGATTGCTTTCACGCAAAAAAAATGAAGTAGTTGGAACTACTACCTAGACAGTAAGAGAAAGTTCCGCCATCGTTTTTAGTTAATTTTTTTATCTATGTAGTGACCTCAACAAATTAGGTAGCCAAGCCAACTATTTAAAAAGTAAAACCAACTAAAAAACGTGGTTGTATCAGATTCTACTATTAAAATAGTAAATACAACTAATTTTTCCGTTTAGACAAACAAAATCATGTTTTAGAATATCAATACTTTTTTATTTAGCAAAATCTGTAAAATGTAAGATGAAAGCTGTTTTTACTTTTTAAGATTATGGCGATAATGAAATCGTTATTAAAATAAACTTAAAAAATACTTACAATATTGACGTCAATCATACGCTCAGGTTGAAGATCTTTCAACATTCCAGCATTATTAACGATCACGTCAATAGTTTTGTATGTCCGCAACACTTTTTTGAAGCTCTCTTAAAAAAATGTGACAAATTAATACTTCATTCCGTAATTCCTAGCAATAAGATTTAGAGGTTAGAGAATTTAATTCGTTTGTCTTAGAATTAACTGAATAATAAATGTTATTAAATTTGCCTGTAAAGTCTGATGTATTTGCCACATCACACGAATAGAAGCCTGCACGATTCTTTCCATATGTCTGCTCCAATTTTGAAGCTGCAATTTTTCCCGAACATTCACGATTTGTAGTTGCTAAATCAAATATTGCAACGAACTGGAAATATAATCAAACTACTTAAAAATTGAACTTGCACTCCAACAGAATTGTTCGAATTGCATAATTGTAGAAAATATTTATTCAATGTTTCTTGTATAATAAAATGTACAATACCTTGACCTCATTTTGCAATAAAGCTTCACAAATGGCAAATCCAATTCCATTGGCTCCACCGGTAACGATAGCAATTTTGTCCTTCATGATATCAATTTATTCTGGTACTTTTATTTTGATATTATTGATAATTTTATATAATGAACCATTTGATTATTGATATGGATGTATCAATACGTTATTAGAGACTAACATTGAAAATGTTTTGCGTCCAATGTTAAATATCAAGTGCCTAGAAAAATGAAACTAATACGTACGTAACTGATAGGAAAACTGTTTTTTGCGGTCTTTATCAGCATCGCAAGCATTTTTACAAGATAAATCTTGAAAATGAGGATGCGGAATTAAGGGTGCACCATTATCTAAATCTTGATAAATATTACATGAAATATACATTTATAGGAATTCCGTCGTACTTTTAAATCGGCTGAAAATCGCAAAAATGAAGGGCAAATCGACTTTTCTTTTTATGGCATTTAAAAAAGGTACTTAAAATAGAATCTACAAACTATTTTGTATGCGTCCGTACAAATTACCATGTTCTAATAAGAGAAAAACACCTGCAAATTATAGTTTTTCGGCGCCTACATCAGTTTTATTCAGCTCATGTCTTAAAAAAAAAACATTTCGTCTTGAAATCGAAATATGTTACAGTTAGAGATAATATTATAGAGATAATATCTAATAGAAAATGTTGTTTTAGAGTGTGCCTTTAGTTAAAATAACTAAATAGGTAGTTGTACACTGAGAACTTCATATTTAGTATAGTTGTTACGTTTAATTCAGAAGACTAAACTTGTATTGGATTAACTAAACCTTAATCAATTTAACTAAATGCAGCGTGCAAACTGCTAAATATTTAGTTCCCACTAAGCAACTGCCCATTTACTTATTTTAACTAAGTCGATCGAAACATGTATTGCTTGATGTGTATTTTTTTAAAATAAATAAAGAAAATTTTAAAAAATATTCCAATTTTGTTTATTTTAGAAAATAGCGGCTTAAATATACTTGACCAATAATTTTAATTATCATATACATTCGATTTTTAGTAACTGTAGAATTTTTTTTTGCAGTTACAAAAATAACTGTTAAAAATGAGTAATAAAACTTTCTGTTTACTATGATAATATATTATAAATTTTGTTTTTTCGTTTTATAAGAGACTTCGTAATTGTACCTCAATGGTAAGGAGGGAATGTAAAGCACATTTTCGTCAATCCGTAGCACTACCTGGAACTAAATTATGGCGTGCTGTAAGTCATTTAGGTGTAAAAGGAACTTCCTCTCCTAAAATTCCGTCTCATTTAGCTGACTTAAATCAGATTAATAACTTTTTTATCAATATCCCACCACCAACACCAAACATTAATGTTATTAAATATTTTTCGGAGTCTCGGTTCGCTAATCTCCCCGAGCATACGTATTTTGCGTTTAAAGAGTTATCCATGAATGATCTATTAAAAGTTATTCCAAAGTAATGGAATGTTCTAAATGCCCATTCTGCAGGTTGTGACGGAATCTCAGGGAAGATGTTTCTTAGAATTTACAATTATTGTATCCCGGAATTATTGCACATTATTAATTTTATTATTTCAACTTGTACATATCCGGAAATCTGGAAGCCTTAGTTTTGCCGCATTTATTATATTGCATTTGCGTCTATGGACCTTGTCTTAATGGGGATGGCTGGAGGAAAGTTCAGGCTATTCAGAACTCTTGATTACGATTTATATATGGGTGATTCTCCGGAAACAGGGCATTTTCGTGTCTTTACGTAAATTTCGATAGAAATGTTAAATAAATATCCCTGGCCCATGTTAATTTGAAAAAAATAATACCTTTGTTACAAAAAACTAGTGTAATATGACATTCAAAGACTAAAAGTAGCATTTTTGATATGTCCAAACCTCTAAGTTCAAAACTTTAAAATATTAGCGCTATTAAGAAACCGAATTATTTTAATTCATTCAAATAATATTTCTATAGTATAGCTCAAACTGTACAATTTCTCTCTGTATAATATTTAAATAAATCAATATATATACTTATAATTATTGAAATATTTATGTCTTAAGAAATTTCTATGATGTAACGACAATGCGTAAACTGGTATAAATGAACTGGAAATAATTAACTTTTTGACTAAAACTTATGAGAAAATCAAAGAAAAAACACTACACTTTACTAATCCTCCATAGAAAATTGAAAAAAGATCATATTTACCTCATGAACAAGTAAAAACTGTATAAAAATACTACGTATTTTTATTAAATTAATTGTCGTCACCCGTCCTAATTTTGGTATTTTGATACAAATAGCAATTAAAAAACGATGAAAACTTAAAGATTAAAGGAATAAACGTTACTGGCAATTTGTTTTTTAATTTATTATTTTTTAAAATATGTAAAATTGGATTTTTTTACAAATTTTCATTGTCGTCACCTTCATTGTCGTTACCAAACATTTGGCGTATCAGGTACGAAGCAAGAACAAAGTGTAACCCGTAGCAGAAAATATTTTTCAAATCATAAATAACGTTTATATTTCTCTTCCTCTTCGACATTTATAATATAATTTAAAAAACCACAAAATTAAACTGTATATACTTTAATTAATAACATATTGAAAGAAAAAAAGTTTCTTTCAGTACCCTTTCTTGTTACGGCTCTACATGTAAATGGTAAGTAGAGGTTAGTTTTTTGTTTTCATTCTAACAGTTATTTTTTTCAAGTTTTTAATAAGCAATTGTTGGTTTATACCCTTCCCCTTTCCTTTAAAATAATTTTGTAGCGTGACTACTTTAACAATAACTTAACTTGGTGCTAATAAGCAAGAATCCATTAAAAAAAACAAATTTATAGTAACTTAAAAAATTTTCATTCTTGAAAATGCCCTGTTTTCGGAGAATCACCCATATGGGGTACACGTAAATTTGAGCATATTTCACCTGCTTTGAGAAACTCGGGATGGCTCACGATTAAAAATATAATGAAAGTTGCATTAATAAGCAAGTCTAGATAAATGTATGTCTGATATTTTGTGCATACAATTATATATTGATTGTTGCTCGTGTTTCACTAGTTTTATATAATAATGCGGAACTAAACCCCATGCTGCATATTTTTACCCCATGAATAGCTTTCTAGTAGGTAATATGTATTATTCTTGGTAAATCCTTTTTGAATACTAATTTGTAATAAGGGTCAGGCTACAAAACAGCAATAAACTGCTGTGTCTCACCCTTTGTTCGATGTAAATATTATATTGATTAATAAAGACGATATTATTATTATTATTATTCTCTTACATAAGACTTCATTATTGTTATTGCTATTTTACTTAGAGGGTGTACGTTATTCTGTGCTGATATGAATATCTTGATCACCTAGGTCGCAAAAGTATTTTCAAATGCATCAGATAATGTTATTATTGTTGTACAATTACAAAAATGTACTTATCACTCTATTATCTGAAAGCATCAAAAGAAAAGTTTGCGATAAGAGACAAGTGCATTAAGTGTCAATGCCGATCTCGATAAAGACTGGACATTTATCTCAAGCTAAATATTCCATATAAAACAAACTATTAATAAGATAAAGATTGTTTTAAAGATACTGCGACTCAATCATTTTACATAGCAAATGGTGTCAAGTTCATGCATAGTTTAAAAAATTTGTTAAAAAGTTTCATAATATTCAGGCAGGTCTGTTATCTGTCTCCTAGTGCAACTAAGTAAGTAAACTCAGGATTAGTTTTATATTTTATTAATAAGAAAAGTAATATGTTTATTGTTATGAAACTCGACTACAAAATTTACTTGAACAATAAATGACTATGAAAGTAATAAATTCATTGATTCATGGGTGATTTGTCAATCGGTATACTCATCTTGCTGTAATGTTCATTTGGTTTAACTTCATAAGGAGGAGCATTATTTTCGGCAACCCACACTGCACCACTTTGTCCGTATTGTATGATATCACATACTGCCGATGCAACGTTCTCTGGTCTGAAATATGTTATAAGTCTTAACCGATACTTTCTGAAATGATGTTTTCTGATAAAGTCTTTATGAAATTTGTCATATTTGTTTTACTTTCATTATTTTTTAATGTACACATACTATTGACAAATACCTCTGCCATGGAATATTGGTATATTCATCCATCATTTCTTTCGTTACAATATCGAGCGTATATTTAGAAACATCAGTACCAAGTGATGTTAGCGTGGCCCCTGGACAAAGTACTACAACGCGTACTCGTGTTAATGGAAAGTGATTCTACAACAGGAATTAATAGATCTGCATGTGGAATACCTTCAAACTCACAGCATAAATGATTAAAAAGCAAACATTTTTTTTATATTGTACAAAACTCCATAATTTTTTAGATTCGAACCTTCATGCTTCTTGTGAATCCGACAATAGCGTGCTTTGTGCAGCTATAAATTGGAGCTGCAGCAGGATTTGTCAAACCAGCAATAGAAGAAATGTTAACAACAATACCACCATGTCCGCTTTTATGTTTTCCCATATGATTAAGAGCAAGAAAAGTACCAGTTATTGTGCCTTTCTATCCAACAAACATAAGAAATAAATTTTTTATTAGGATATGCTCCTATACAAAACAGTACAAAAATGCAAGATTGACGGTGATTAAACAAAACTACTTACAATATTAACATCGATCATCCGTTCCCCTTCTATTTCTTTGGAAATTCCGGCATTATTGATAAGAATGTCAACTCTTTTGTGTGCACGAACCACTTTTTTGAAACATTCTGCAAATGTAAAAATTAATTGTAATTACTCTTTGTAGTAGTTGGATACATTATACTCTATAGGTAGATGAATTTATTGGTCAACAATTCTGTGCATTTTTCATATGCAAATATATTGCCAACTGCTCTTTGATATGATGGTCAAAATTCGTCTGGTTTTCCATAATGACACAATGAATTAAATATGTAACGTAGATTTCGGAGGCGATACTTGTATTGGTTTTTAAAATTAAAAGTGCAATAATGAATACCCAAAGTTACAATAGAACTCAACTACTTAATACATATGTAGAAAGTCAGAGTCTCTGAAGGGAAATTTTTGGATAAAACATTCCAATAATGATACATTAATAATACACATTTCATTTGAAATAAACAAATAGAAGAATTAGAATGAATTGAGATATTTATAATTAAATCTAATTAAAAAAATAAGATAGTTATCTACATTATATTATGTACCCAACAATCGAAAAAGAATAAGATCTAATTCAGAAATTACGTTTCCAATCCGGTTTCTGGACATTTCGAATTGAGAAATGTCACATCCTAATTCGAAGTTCATTGACTTAAGTCATTCACGTGGATTTTCGAATATTTTAATTCGGAAAAATTCGTTTTAATGCGTTAGGTTTTATTATTTTATTACAAAAAAAAGGAAGTAAAACAAATGTTAACGTCCATCATAGACATTGTTTACTTTCAAATATATTATTATTACTCATTTCCGGTGAAATTGATTACATTTTAGTTCGTGTTTTCGTGTTAAAACTGCTATCCAATGCTTTGTAGGTTATGTTTATGTTCTATTCACGTATTATATCGGATTAGAACGTACAAAATTTCAAAAAAATCGTCAACATATTCAATTCGTTTTAATTCTTTTTCGTTTTTGTTGGGTAAAGTTCAAAAGGGTAAAAGTGTTAAAGAATGTTTAAAATTTAGTCAATAATAAATAACATAGAGAAAATTGTGGACACTCTGTAAATATGAAACATTTACCTGTGAATTCAGCGGTGTTTGATACGTCACACGAATAAAATCCTGATCGATGTTTTCCATATGTTTTCTC
The DNA here is from genome assembly GCA_030407085.1 of Trichopria drosophilae. Classification (NCBI taxonomy): domain Eukaryota; kingdom Metazoa; phylum Arthropoda; class Insecta; order Hymenoptera; family Diapriidae; genus Trichopria; species Trichopria drosophilae. The sequence continues at coordinate 8,914,578 of CM059582.1, read as the reverse complement.
AAACTTTACAACAACGGATTTTGGGTTTACAAGATCAAAAATGGCAATAAACTACATATTCCAATGAAACATACAAAATTTATGTTATTTCCAGTTATTAAGATTTAGTTATATCATAGCTTTAAAAATGCAGGATACCTTAGCTCCATTTTTCATTAATGTTTCACAAATGGCCTGGCCAATTCCGCCAGCCCCACCGGTAACAATAACGATTTTGTCCATAATATCCATATTAATGAACTTTCTAGTAATATCACTTATAACACTATAATAATGTAAAACGATGCACGTCAATCATCAGTACATTGAGGTAGGAACGTCTGGTTAAAGACCATTTATTGAGAGATCATATTTTTTCAAATTTTATCGATGAGATATAATTTTTTAAAAGATAAAAATATAAAAATTACGCTATTTACTATTTCAATCGAAGATTGCAGTTATTGGCTTAGCCTTCTGGCTCAAGTGTACAAAAAGCTATGTGTGTCAATAAACTGAATGACGTCTAGAATGAATGTGATATGTTCTAAAGTAAAATATTAATGCAATTCAAATTTGCTGTTTATAGAGGACTAGTTTTTCTATAATATACTTTCTGAATGTAGATATTAAAACATTAACCACTATCAGTAACCAACGTTAGTAAATATGTATAATTTTAATGACGAGCAGAATACGTGTTTAAAAAAAGATTGTATTGCATATTTTAAATTTTACAGTTATTTCCACAGACTCACACAATTTTTTCCTAATATATCCATTGGTAGCATGCATTTATATAAGATAGTACAAATATTAAATAATTTTATATTAATATTTGAGTTTTTCACAATTTTTACATTTTGTTATTACATCTTTATTTTGCTGTAATCATATTTTGTTTTTATTTTTATTTTCTTCCACTCTTGTTCTGGAATCCGGTTTTCTATAAATTGCGGGACCTCATAGGATAAATTAATTATCTGTCTAAGACTTATTTTAGTAAAATTCATTGTAGAGTTAAATTCCATTCGTAATATGAACACTGCACACTAGTATGTTACGAACGAAACAATTGTTGAAAATGTTAAAACGGCATTATTCCCTAAAATTTTGCATTTTCTTCTGACATTTTTTCAAATTGTCTAAAAATAATCTATTTTCCATACAGTTGCTTATAATTAAAATTACTGACGTTATGTCTGGTTTAATCCAAGGCCTATGTTTTACAATAATAACTCAAATAATACTGACTCGCTTCTTATCTCTTTTGATTTGAAACAATAAATTCACAAGGATTTAATGAGTTGTTACTGATTTTCAGTGAAACTTAAGGCATTGATTAAATTAGTGATTCCTATTTCGGTCACTTTTATATGGATTTCTTTGCTTGACATTAGGGAATTCATTTTAGAACATGATTTGTTGCAGAAAATGTTGTGAAAAAATGTTTTATTTTTCATTTGTCTGCAAGCATCCAATCATTGTTTGCGATCTGTACATATGTAGACTTAGATAGTAATTTACATTCATTTAAATTGTAGTTACTTATTTAATAATATTTAACCTACGAGTATTAACAATACTAATAATGGTTTAATAATTATTACCGTAGTAAGTGTATGTCTTCGATAAGAAAATTAAAAAGAAAAAAAACTCAACTCAATAACATCCGATGATTAGTACATCGAAAATATTATATGCAAGTAAAAAAAATCATTATAATTTAAATAACTATTAAAAGACACAGGTTTGATACAAATTTTAGAATTTCAACTGTATCAAAATTATAGCAAAAAATTATTCTACATGAGTTATAGACAATTTTTACAAGTCACAACTAATATTGTATAATAAACATGCTCAAAGTCACAGGGAATTATGTTCAAATCGTATACGCAAAATCGATTCGATAAAAATTAGTTCCACTACTACATATGTAACCTGGGCAAATAACAGTGATCTGGAGTCCAAAGAGCCTCTGTAAATTATGCCCCTTTTTCGTACCTCGAATATTGAAACTTTTTTTAAGCCGATTAGTTACATATGATAACCCAATAATCTCTGCAAAATGTCAAAGTTAGCATATGCCGCGTTTCGGAAATATGAGGGGTCAATGTTGACCATGTCCAATAAAAAATGTACACCAATGTCACATTTATACTCAAATAATAATATGATAAAAAATCAGATTATATGGTTCTTTACAGATTTTTGGCTGCTGATTACGAATCTCAAGTCCGATTTTAAAAAAATATTTCAACAAAGGCAAGTTGCAATACTTCAACCAATTTCGTAATTTAGTGTATCATTTTCATGATTTTGGTATAAAACCGGAATAGCACTTTTTTGCTACAATCTCACGGAAAAAATGCTTGCTATGGAATTGGTGGTACAGTAAAAAAGTACGTTAGACGTGAAAGTTTACGTAGACCAGTTACTGTACCTATTTCAACTCCAAAAGCATTTTTCGACTTGGTTGAACACAAATTTGATATAATAACGTTTGGCTTTTGTTCAAATGAGGAGCATAACGAAGTAAAAGTGCTTTTAGTACATCGATTCTTAACTTGTAAAACAATATCGGGTACACGTAGTTTTCATTCTTTCGTTTTACTGACGAATAATACAATTCGATGTAAAACAGTTTCAAGTTTCGACGACAGTGTTTCTTCCGTATTAAATATTTCATAAAAACTATTTGAATAAAAATATTAAATACCACTAATTTAACATACTTAAATGTCTCACATTTATTCACTGCCTATATATAAAAAATATTTCATATTTATACTTCTAAATATTTAGAATAGTGTTATATAACAGTTGTGTAAAAAATGAAAAAACCGGTGTATTAGGCCTAATGGGGACACCACCATTTTTTTTTAAATTATTTTTTCAAAAACGCGCCGAATGTACCCTACCTCCTGGGTGGTGAGGAAATGACTTAATTATGTACTTCGGGTACAAATAAATTATTAAAAGTTTAATTTTTAAATAAATTGATTAAAGACTTATATTATTAATCTTTTTAATACATATTATTAAATTTCAATGTTTTGAAGCAAAGGTAAGATAGAATAATCCAACCAACAAAGGCAAGATGTAATAATACAACCGGCAAAGGTATGATCGTATAATCCAACCAAGAAAGGCAAGATGTACCAGCAATAATCAATATTAATCTTATTTTCTGTTGAGTTCAAAAATCAAATAAAAAATGTGCATTCCCGAACTTAATGGGTTAAAGATGTTGGATGTTTAGCTATATGAGTCCGAGATTTTTGCAATTTACGAAAATGCACAGCACATCATGCAAATGTCTTGCTGACGATTCTTGTAATGCTGATTGAGATAAAACGTTGTAAAAGAGACAATATGTAATTTTAATGAGTCTTTTCCACATTTATTTCACAATATTTATGGTAGTGGCTGCTCCAATACCACAGATTTTGTTGATTTTTTTTGAAATGAAATTAACAACATTCCTGAATTATTAAATTTATTTAATATTTCTAAATTACCAAGAAACATTTTAAGGAACCTTTTGTGTTCACTAAGAAGATTTAAATATGGAATACAAGTTCAGCATTTCCATTCAGTTCTCGTTGGTAAGTTCGAGAGAATAATAGATAGAACAGCAAGAATGATATTGTAGTTTATATTATGAGAAAGCTGTTTATACATAGAGATAATTCGAGTAAATAATATTATTGGAATCTCTTTCCTATTGATTACATTTTAAGTTTTCATATTAATAGAAACGCTTTTATTTTAGAATCCAGAAAAGGCCTGCATTACACTATAACTATATACTATATTATATATCGATTTCTTATTTTATCAACAAATAAAACAGGTTTTGTTGTAGTACCGAAAATTCTAAATTCTGTATGAGAAATTGCATTTGTATAAAAGAATGCTATTAAATAATTTAGAAATTGTTATTATTGCGATAAAACGGATAGTGAAAGTCAAAATCTGTTAAAATCTGTAATAATAATACAGAATAATATTGCCAATACTATCGATTTTCAAGTATGCGTATATCTTATGCTATTCTATTCATTTCGACCATATGTTATCTTAATGACGAGACCACCGGTAAAAACATTTTATTGTTTTGAGCGGATGCTTTTCGTAATCAGGAAAGTGGTCGAATGATATAAACCACGAATTTCTAGAGTATATGTTTATTAAACTTTTGCATGTATGCGATTTATAATATATAAAAACGACTACTACTACTATTTATTCTGAGAAGAGACATTATCTTCTATTGAACTGTACGAAGAATATAAGATGACTAGATATTGTATCAAATGCAGTATTCGTCAACATATATATTTAAACAATATCACTAGTAGACAACACTTTTATTTGGTTCTAAGATGTCCTACTAATTACAAGTAAAGTAAGTTCTCACTTTTTCTTTCCATACTTAAGTAATGCATGGGGTTTTTTGTTTTCTATTACGTCTTATTTAAAAAAAAGAATAAAAAACGTATAATCTCCTTGTCTTCTTCTAGTTAAAGATAATTATAGCTAATAATTCCTAAAGACCATTAAAAAAACTTGAGCTAAGTTTAGGCTAAGAAAAAAATAGAGCTTTAATTCATGGGGTCGAAATTAGCCATTACGGGGGAAAAAGATGATATTTCGTATTTCCTCCCGACTTTTACACCGATTAGTTGTCAAGAAGATGCGTTCTCGACAATCAGTACATTTAACAATCCTTTATTTTGCTTTCCGATACGTATCTTATTTTGTTTTTGATATTTGTTTGTTTTCGAAATTTCAATGGATCGGTCTATGTGGTTATTTAAAACAATAATAACGAACAATAGTTAGTTACGCAATATAAAATAGATTACTAAATTAATGATATTTTTTACATTTTGTGATTTGACCTTTCGGACCATTTTCCGCTGTTTTTTTAAATATAAATCTTTGAAGAGTATCTTCCATTGTTTTCTTACAGATTTATCTCGAATCTAACAATTTTACCCTAAAAACTAATGTTATTTCATTAATTCTTTTTAGTCTCTTGTCAAAAATATTTACATAACGCTAGTTGAACGCATATTGCATAACGAACGATCAATTCATTAATTGTTGCAAATATATTTCACGTATTGCTAATTATGAGATGAAACATCAGATAACCCAAATTTATGTGCTAAATGTGTATTTCTTAGGAGGCAGAACGTTACAAAATCACGTGTCACAATGGGACGATTTATTGTTTTGGTGTTGATAGTTTTTTCAACTACGGCGTGAGTATATATGTATACTTTTTATATAACTGATTTTTAGAGTGAGATTCGCAAGAACCAGACACTTTCTATTTTTAAGTAAATTATCAATAAACTGTCACTATTGATTTTCACAATTATGTATTTTATAATGCATTGAATATAGACTGAGAGATTAGATTGAATAGTGCTTATATATTAAGAAATGTATGATGTGTGGTTTCTTCGACCGTAGATTAAAATTTATAATGTAATTATGTCGGTATATCGGTCTTTTTTAAAAAGTAACAAAACACTTTTCTCGAAAAAATGTAGGCATTTATTTTCTACGTTTCGGACTCGTGTGGGGCCATCTTCAGGACTGATTACCTTGTTCAAGAAAAGTGTTTTTTTTTTATTTTTTCAAAAAGACCGCCACACCGACATAAGTACATTATATATATTGAGAAATAATTTAAACATAAAATGAATTCCGAGATACTATAAGATTAAGTGCAAAAAACACTGATGGAGTCGAATCGAAACAAAATATTAGTTAATTATTTAACAATCATTTTAGGTGCATTGAAGTAGTTTTGTCAAACAAATAATGCAATAAATAAAATTTGTTTAAGTGGGTTCTAACGTCGATAACTACATATGGACTTTTGAAGAATGCCTAAAGAAGTTAATTAAGAATTGACCAAGAGTTATAAAAAATGAATAAAAATCACCTATTTGTGATAATTCTCGTTCAATTCGAAATTAATTTCGGTGGCATTTGTCAATTAGCCGAAATAGTAATTAGAATTACCCTGTTGAGTTCGAATTTTGACAAATTGAATCAGATTAAGTCAAATCGAAATTTGCAATCTAATAAAAGTGACCAATTTTCAAATTTCATTATTCTGAAGTATTTTTCATTTACTACAGTTTGTTACAGTTAATATTTGTTAATATTAGAAAAGCCTCTTTACATTATTTTATTTTGATATTTAACAAAAAAATTAAGAGATATTTCAAAGTTATTTACAAGGTAATGAAAAGTCTGCATTTGTATTAGAATTGTTGCAATGCTTATACACTGCAAGATAATGCATCTCTGGGCGAAGTTATTAAGCTGATATTTTCTTGTACTTGTAGGAAATTATGCGAGGATCTTTAAACTAGAAAATTTTGTCATTCGAATTTAAATTGTAGGCGTATGAATTTATTAGTCTCTTGGCTGATGGCGGTGGTTAGAATTTTTCAAAAGGAAATTTAATCATGGAAAAATCGAAAATTAAACAAAAATTACTTACGTAATGTTCAGTGCTTTCCCTTGTTTGTGGAAGAAATCTTATATTACACCGATTTTTAAAATCGGAGATAAACAAAGTATATTGAACTATAGACCTATATCAATTATTTGTACATTTGCTAAAATTTTTGACGGTATTATGACAAATAAACTTTTTTTTATCTAAAATTTCTGAATCTCGATATGGATTTATCAATGGATGATCCACCGTTACGAATATGTTAATATTTACAGATTATGTTAGAGCTACTTTAGATCAAAATGACCAGGTCGTCACTCTATACCTTTACTTTTCGAAGGCCTCCGATTCGGTTAATTACGAAGTTTTGATGTTGAAACTTGAATTCTTTGGTATAGGAGGTTCGTTACTTTTATGGTTAAAATCATACCTAAAAACCCGACGGCAAATTGTTTGTATTAAAGGTCATGTTTCTTCTGAAATATTACTTACATCAAGAGTGCCTCAAGGCCTTGATCCACTCTTGTTTATTGTTTTCATTAATGACATAGGGAACTCTATAAAATTTGCGAAGGTTCTCCTGTATGCGGAAGACTTGAAACTATTTGCGTCTATTCAATCTCCTTTTGATGCCTCTAAACTTTAATGCGACATCGATTCCATAAGTGAATGGTGCCGTGCTAAGTTGTTATTTCTCAATATCAAGAAATGTACGGTTCTTCACTTTTCACGAAGTCGCAACATTTTTCATTTTAAATATGTAATTAACGCTGATACTATAGTGGAAGGCAATTCTGTGAAAGATCTAGGTTTTATTATTAATATCTCATTGTAATTTACTGAGCATTTACACTATGCAACAAGTAAAGCTATTAGATCGCTGGGATTTCTCATGAGAACCACTTGGTCTTTCACTAATACTACTGCTATAATTCAATTATATAACACTTTAGTTAGACCGCACTTGTTGTACGGGTCAGTGATTTTGTCACCATATACAAAAACTCATATTTATAAACTTGAATCAGTACAGACATGATTTCTTAGATTTATTTCTTATAAAACTGAAAATCCCTTAACTTATTTTTGTTATGATTTTTCGTCTTTATCTCATCAGCTAAATATCCCTACTATTTATTCCGTTTATAACTATAATTGTGTACTTTTATAGCTACCACTTTAACTTGGAAATAAGGGATCCTCATCCTCTTTTTGTAAAAGTTGTAAATCGGGGATATTTAGTTTTTTATGATCCTTGAACATTCTGTTATTTTCTGTTAAGTTTTATTATTTTTATTGCTTCTTGGCGGCGCGTTTAATGTATTCTTTGTAAGGGCTATAAAGCCCCTTTATGAATCTTAAACAAATAAATAAAACTTAAAAAAGAAACGTGATTTTCTGATTGAATCTTTTTTAAAAATAGTTTTTCGTTCCTTTATCATCTTTTTTATTGGTCTAAAACCTCTCAAAATCACCTCAATGTCCGAATATAATTAATTGCAATAAGCAAAAAATTGTTAAAACAAAATTACGAGCGAGATGTCAAATTTTTGTTCAAAACTTGAAAACTGTAAACTTGAGCGAAATTTTTCATGGAACGATAATGTCTTAGTTAGTATTGGTCGAAAGAATAACCTTACGTTTTTTTCAGAATATTTTTTTGACAAAGTCAGAAAATCGAAATTTTGAAAACTGTCATTAAAATGTGAAATAAAATTTTTTGTGTCTGTTATTCGATATTTAAAAACAAACAAATTTGTATCCATTAAACACATTAATGTTGTAGTTTTTACCAATACTAAAACATTGTTTCATGAATTAATCTTTTTTCATGAAAACTGCATACATTAGAGAAAAATTTCTTGTAACAAATATGTCTTAAAATTGATTAAAGAATGCTCTCCAATTTTTCAACATTTTTTTATAACATTTTTTAAACTATAATTTTTAAAAAACAAAAATAGTAGCAAAAAAATTCTGAATAATTTTGAAGGTTCTCTTTGAACAATTCTAAGATATTGTTGTTCTACACAGGGTTTTTCTGTAATGTTTAAAGTTTTTAAGAAAAAAGTTTTTTAATTTTGAGAATAATTTTGTCATTGCGGTCTCCATTTTGTTTTAACACGTTGTAAGTTTGCAAATCGTATTTATTTTAAATTCATACGTGGATAATTGATTTATATAAGTTTTAGACATAAAAAAAAGTGTAAAGGAACGAAAAACCATTTTTACAAAATGATTCAATCAGAAGATCAGATTTTTTTTGTTAATTTTAGATTTTTCCATGGTTAAAAATCTTTTTCAAAAATAAAATCTAATCACACGGAATGAAATTTCTAGGTTTTGCGTCATGGTTTTACCTAAAGCTTTTGTTTCACGGCTTTCCCGTCCTCTCAAAACATGGGCCATGAATAAAAAGCACGAAATCACGATGTTGGGGATTATTGCATCCTTTTAGACGATAAGAAAGTTATGAAACAAAGGCATATCGCAAAACGTGATACAAGAGCAAGAAATTTCTCTCTGTGTACCCTTAGAAAAAGCGCGTAGCAAAACATAAGATAAAATGATTATTTTTTTCACCCTGCTTGTCATATGGCAACCATTCAAACTTAAATGACAAAATGGCGTCCTGTGGACTTTTGGTCAACCCAGAGCGCACAAGTAGCATGATTTTGGACACACATGATTATACATATTAGATGCAAGCAATTATTTTAAGGAAGATATGTATTCCATAGTTTCAAGGATCGCTGAGTCTGTTGCACAAATCTTCCGAGCGTTGAATATGAACGACAGATGATATCCCTTGTTTTTTTTTGTCGCTGAATTTGAAGGCAAAATTGCAAAATTCAAAATTCCCGATACACTAACTCTTTCATTGTAAATTGGAGTTTCACTGTAATCGATATGTATGGCAATTTTTGAGGACACTGATTATAAATTTCATCTCCAGATTGCAAAATTCAAAATTGTAGATTCAAAGTAGTGGACATCTTGAGGCTAATGCTTACACATTGTTAATTAAATTTTTTTTGTGTTGATTCGTTGAAAAACATTATTTCTATGCTTGTGCCATCATATTGGATCAGCTGTTTTAAATTTTGCAATTCTGACCTCATATTCGTATTCAACGACCCTTAAAACTATAAAATACATAGTTTCATAAAAGATTGCTTCTATTGGTTAAAATGCTCAGTCCAAAATCGCACCAGTGGTTCGACGTATGCTCTAATGCGTTAATATAGCATTAAAATATAACAATAATGCTATATGTTAAGTACTATTTAAAACTCTTCAATATAAGATCATATGACATTATTATATTTCTACAGTTTTGCATTGGACACCACTCGTTGGCTATCTTCACTTCCGGATGATGTGTTATTAAGTCACTTGAGCATTCCTGGCACCCATGAATCATGCACACTTCACGGTGGAGATCCAGTAAAAACTCAGTCATTGAGTCTAAAATCACAACTGAAAGGGGGAATTCGGTTTTTTGATATACGAGCTCGTCATTATAAAAATGCATTCCTTATTCATCACACTGTTGTATTCCAGAAACTTACATTCGGACGCGGAGTTCTTGATGTAGTTATCGATTGGTTAAAGCAACATCCCAACGAAACTGTTATCATATCTCTCAAGAACGAATTCACAGAAAGAAGAAATAATCGGACTTATGAAGATACCTTTGAATGGTACCTTAATTCCACAAGAGATTACTGGTACTTGGGTGAAAAGATCCCAAAATTAGGTGATGTCCGTGGAAAAATTGTACTTTTCAGACGTTTTCCGATAAAAATATCTAGAGAATTGGGTATAGATGCATCAAATTGGATCGACAATCGATCTTTCGACAGGATTTATAACAGAACCCATTTAAAAATTCAAGATTTTTCTCAAGTTCCTACACTTTTAGACGCGGATATGGATTTAAAATGGAAACGAATTGAATCTTTGCTGAATGAAGCTCGTACTAATAACAATGATATCTGGTACATTAATTTTTCTAGCGGTGCCTCAGCTTTAGCTTATCCATATTCAGTTTCCAAGGGGTCCATTTTTGGAGCTGGAATGAACAAACGCTTACACGACTATTTCTTAAAAAATCCGAGTGGTAGGATTGGTACTGTATTGATGGATTTTCCCGAATATAATAATTACACCATTTCTCAAATAATTCAAAGGAACGTGTAAAATATTAATTTGACAATGTAATGTTATTAGTTGGTAGGAAAAATAAGAAAATACATTCATAAAAAAAGAGCCTGGTTATTTCTATTGTAGTTGGAATGTATATAAATGTAATACCCGGAAATGTGTTTTAAATACAGAATTACACACGTTTCAGCGAAAACGTATTTGTCCAAACTTTTATTGTTAAAAATCACGTATTATATGAACCTTGAGAGTGCTCTAATTTGGTATGAAATGTGTGTGATAATTAAATCGATTTAATTACAATTTTAATTCAATGTTTTATATTATCTTTTCACTGGAAAGACATTAAATGTTCCCTAATTAAAATTTAATTAGATAATTTCAATTGGTTTTTGCGTTCTGAATGAGTTAAAATAAGTCTTAATCTGTTTTTTACTACTATAGACCATTAACTCCATCAGATAAATAGTGAAATTAATAACTACTCCGTTACATCGCCGCCAACTACTTTTCATGTTCGTTATGTCCTTTGTTTTAGTAGTTGGTTATGAATTTGGTAAACTTAAACTTGATCAATGGAAAGGGCGCGATGATATCAAGTCAATTATTGTAGCATATATATAAATGAAACATATGTTTCCAGGGGATAAATCCGCATAATTTAGGCATATGATTAAAATGTAATTTTTGGGAACAATTGAAAATTCCTATGCTGCAAATTAATTCGATAAGATTCGGATAACAACTTAGTTTGTCACTGTGTGTATAATTTGAACTCTGCTAATCATTTCTAGACAATTTGATTACACTCAAAATTAATGTGCCTTTAACAAAAAATATCATACCTGCGAATAGTGAAATAAGATTCAACGATCGTAGCTCCAATTACTAAATATAAAATATAGAAAAATTCAATATAATCACGAAAAACTAAAATGATATTTGTTAAATGAATAGTTATTCGAAATTTGTAGTTTTTAACATTAAAAAGATAATCATCGAATGGCTATGTTAAATTTTATTTATCACGTTGAATATTTCAAAAGTCAGATTAATATTCTAAGTTTAATATTTTTTCTAGATTTTAATGTTATAAATAACAGATACGAATGTCACGTCGATATTTGTCATACTACAATATTAGTTACATTATATCATAGTTATATTTCATCCATTAAAAGGTAATCTTTATTTATTTAATACTGTATTCATCAGATTTTTTATATTCTATTCAATGGCATATTATAATGACGTAATATCTTTAATATCCCAAAACACTAATTCATTCGGTGGTAGATCGATTATTGATCATTGATTCCCCCAACGAATTATTAGCACCAATATAAAAAAAAATCATACTATATATTAGGTGACAGTATCAGATTTATGTCCGTATTGTTTTAAAAATACAAGAGGTAGAGGTTTTAACAAATATAATCAAATATTGTTCTCTATTCTTCGAATGCAATTTTATTTCTATTTTTAATCATTAAAGTAGATGCACAGAATCTATAGGAAGGTTCTTTAGTGAAGTTGTTGCGGTACCTAATTATAAAAAAAGAAGATGTGTTCCTGGAAGTTCTTTGCCATCTTCTTGACGATTGTATCAAAGTGTTACAGGTAAATAAGTGTACATTAAATCTACGCAGCTTTATACGGCTGCTTCTATCATTCGATGATAGTTTAGGAGGTTGTAACGTGTAAAGTGTAAATGATCTGAAAAATCGTGAATTTATGTTTGATTTAAAATATTTAAATAAATATTCAAAGTATATATTTTATATGGTTATGAAGTAAAAATGCTTTCCTTGGGATTTGGCAATTTTTAACGATAGGAAGGATATAGTTTATTGACTCAAAAAATGAATCATATTGGAAACGCAAAGAGACAGAAATCTATAATAACTACAACTATTCTCATACCTATTCAAATGCATTTTTTTAATTATTAATTTAATCATCAAGAGTACTAGACTGCTGGGTATATATTATTTATCTCTTCTTTGCTATTAGTAGCGATGTATGAGAGATTGATTCCTAGAAAAACCAAAATTAAAAAACTTATGAACGTTTTGTCATCAATAGTTTGAAGAACGACGCTCAATAGAAATTTGTTTTATAATAATTAAAAGTTAGATTATTTTACGTGATTTTTCTTTGCATGTTTAAAGAGCGAAAAAACTTGATATTTTGAAATTTCCTTACGGACAAGTATTACATCATTCTGTTATAGTTAACCATACTAGAGGCAATAAAATATATGCGAAAGATTTGCCGAAGATTAAAATGAAAAAAAGTAACATTATAGATACACTGGGTGGTCGCAAAATCGACCTTAAAAATAAGTATCTTAATTTATTATCTAAAATTTAGCTGATTACGATTATCGAAATATAATTGAGTATTTTTCCGCGTGTATCGTTGGAAACATTGGTTAATTAAAGTCATTTGAATTTTCGGGTTTAAAATTCGTCAGGTAAGAGATACGCTAATATGATTTTAACCTCGTTGGTTTGTGCAGAGAGTTTGATTTAAATTAAATTTTATCATGTGGAGGTGTGATGGTATAATGATTATTCAATAAACGATGTCTCTTAAAATGATTACGCTGATATTGAAAAATTCTTGAAATTTGGACACTACTGTTGCTATCTCTTATCGTATTGGACGAACATGTCAAGGAAATTATCAAGCCTATAATTAACCAACGGATTTTTTTATTGTCCTTCCGAAAGTAATCGACATTTCATTTCGTACAATATCGTTTAAAAATATAATTATTCAGCTTTAACATGTAAATGGAAATTACTAAACTATGCGATCTCAGATGTTATATTACAAATTAAATTTTTAAGAAGTCGACAATTATTTGTTCACGAAATTTCATTTTGTGTTCAATTCATTATAAGGTAAAAACCCGAAGGTGCTTAATAACAAATATTATGATTGAAATTAACTAAGCCTAAACAAACTGAACTAACCTAACCTAACTTTTTCTATACTAACTTGGCATTTCTGATCGAGAACCGATTTCACTAAATTATTAAAAATTATTTTACCCTAACGTATGCAATCCGTACAGGCACATATATGTAACTTAATTATAACATTAAATTGCCTACAATTAAAGGCTGGGGAATAAAGTTTCGAAAGTCAACCCACCGAAAGGCCAAAATTTCGATATAGCATGGTTCCAGCGTGATTTTCTTCACTTTGTTTTTGAAAATATGGCAAAAAGAAAGCACACTAAAATACCTTAGAATCATGCAATATCGAAATTTTACCCTTTGAGGGTTTAGATTTTCGGAACTTTGTTCCCTGGCCAATTTTTTAAAGAAAATATTAATAAAAACGAAGTATCACATAATAGTAAATTAGAATGAGTGTCTAATGTTAAAATTTATTATACTATAATGAAATGTTCATATTGTACATCACAGTGAGCTTCGAACACGTTTAAATAAACGTGACATGCACTTTTTCGATAAATACCATTTCTACGTTATCTTGTGGGAATTTTAAGTGTAATTCGAAAATAATCCTCGGAGGGATTTTTTTATAAAGTCATTTTTAATAAGTAAAATATGAATATTGTTACTAAAATGGTTTCAACCTAATTCTGTAAACTCAAATTGTGCATCTTAGTGATAAAAATAATAAAATATGTTTGTTTTTATACAGAAATGACAGCATAGACAGGAAAGGTCGCATTCAGCGAAAAAAAACGGTGAGTAACACTTTCTTCTGATTGGTTCCTCCGGTCAGTTTTCGTAACATGTTGGACTAACGGACCAATGGGAAGAAAGTGTTACTCAACATTTTTGTTCGCTGAATGCGACCATGGTGTAATAATGCGACCATGGTGTAATAATGCGACCATTATGTAATATATTTTACATTATAATATACGATTTATGGCATATATTATTTTTACGATCCAAATAGGTTTTTTAATCATGAATAATTATCAAATAAGTACTTTTATATGTACTATGTGCATAAAATGTTATCAAAATACCATTATTTATAAGAGAAATTAATATTATCTCTGTTTACAAAATTATATGGTTATCATTCATGTACTTGTAATTCAATTGATGTTGTAGCTTCGACATTAATTTTTAATCATTTGTAGTAACGATTAATATATTCAATCACTTGTATTAAGAATATACCGCAAAACACAAAAAAAATCTTTATTTCCTTAGAACTTGTATTCAGATCACTAAGTTAACCAAAAGAAATCTTATAATTTCAAGTACGAAACTAGTGTTGGCGTGGTGCCTCGCTCGCTTCGCTCGATCAGAAACTTCGACCCAGTGGAGAGTCGGTTATTCCTTATGACTATATTATAAAATTATATTGATATTTGGGGGTCCAATCATATTTAGGTCCAAGTGGCTTCGATAGATGTGTTACAACAATATAGTGTTTCTGTTGCGCGATGTCGTTTATATTCAACGCCTCGCCCAAATTTCAACATCGTCGCGCCATCTCGGCTCGCGCTCTTGGAGCTCGAACTGATATTCACTTCGCTCGCTTATCGATGTGTCATTATCGATCGCGATTGTGCATTTTCGCGGATCACTTTCGAAATTAGTTATAGATAACGACCACCTGCGGCGCCGGTTTTCGGGGGTTCCTGAAAGGGCCCGGGTACGAACTCCTTCTGTTTGGAGGAATCCGCCTTTACGCGTGCCTCGCTAGGTGTTTTCTCCACGCGCTCTTATACGCTTGCGAAAAATTGTAATTAATGTTTACAACAATTACATGTTGGTACGGAAGTTAAGATAATTCCGCAGAATTGTTATCCGGATCGTGCCTCGGTTGTCGGATAAGCCTAGATTAATTTGGAATCCTCGCGGTTATACATTTTCGCACGTGGTTCGTGATTGAGTCGATGGCGGCAATATTATTGCATGCTCTCGGACTAAGACAACATAAAATAAAAGTTCGATACCCGGTCGTCCTACATCTGCTAGTCATACTTAATTCTAGCGTAGGTGTAACAAAATTGTATTTCGCTCTGTGGAATAAAAGTAGTGGAAGTTTCAAAGTGCACCAAGTCATTTATTTGAGTCCATACCCACCTACCGGATCCGGGCCAACGGACCAGCGCGCAATTAGTCGCACTTATGTTGATTAATGCATCGAATTTCAGTTTCTTATATGTATCAAAATTGAAAATGAGCATTTTCAAAACTTCGACCCCGACAACAGGCCAGCCGAAGTATTAATAAATAAAAGTTGCAAAATATTTACTTCAAATACTTGTATTGTAATAGACTATTCGATGCATATTACTTGTTTACAGTGTTTTACTAATTAATATCTGTATCATTATGATATTATATATACAATATATGCAGATATAATTCGTCAAAGATATCTTAAAAGTGTCGAAAAGATCTCTGACGGATATCTTTTAGATACGGTAAGACATCTTTTAGATATATCGAAATAGTTATTTTCGTATCAAGGGCGTAAAAGAACTTATGCGCCCGTAGGTAATAACCGCGCCCGAGGGGCTGGCAAAGACTACGGCTGGGGGGTAGGGGGTCGAAACGTCGAAATTTGATGAAAAACTATAGGGTAGTTTTTTTGCCGAGGTGACCAAAATCAATACTTTTTCAGACAAGAGTCATAAGCATTTTAAACCAGTTTTTATGGCATTATCCATGACTTTAGGAAGAAAATGCATACAACCTTTTTTGTAGAGAATTCCATGCTCTATCTTTTTTGTTGGAAT
Source organism: Trichopria drosophilae (assembly GCA_030407085.1). NCBI lineage: Eukaryota > Metazoa > Arthropoda > Insecta > Hymenoptera > Diapriidae > Trichopria > Trichopria drosophilae. Next base: position 8,898,190 of record CM059582.1, on the reverse strand, counting down.
TATTTTTTAATAAAATTTGTATTTTTTAAAATAAATGCAAAAAACTACGAAGATACTTAATTGGGGCGAATTTTTTTTAGTAATGGACGGTTGGATCTAGGGCAAAATCTAATCAGATCTAAGTTATACCAAGACGCGTATTTTAAAAAAAAATTTATGTCAATACGCTTATCCGTTCGCGAGTTATCGCGAGAAAAAAAACGGGACGTAAGGTCGTACGGACGTACGGACGTACAGACGTACGTACGTACAAGATCACGAACACAAATTTTTTTATTGTTGATTTGGGTTCCTTAGGGTCTGAAACGTCGACATTTTATGAAAAACTATAGGGTAATTTTTTTGCCCGAAGTGATCAAATTCAATACTTCGTCCAGACTTAGTCTGGGTCGAAGTAAAATGACTCAAATTTTTCAATTGAACTCAATTGAATTCCAATCGATTTCAAATTTTCCAAAAAACTTCCTCTATTTGTAAGGATCAAATTACTCGCTTGAAATTTTTTGAAATCGAAAGTTCCCCACAGACTTTTCGACGTAGCTGACTATTCGAGGATTCTAACAGTTGCCATTAAAAAATTAATTTGTTGATAACGAAATTAACTTTTACAATGCTTTAGCACTTCACAGGCATCGTTAGGATCTGTTCGGTGTACATCGCAAATTTCAAACAATTTTAACAATAATTGGCCAAGATATGACGATTTATGTTTTAAAATGTAATTGAATTTTTGGTTCTAAATTTTATGGTTTTTATTTATTTAAACGGAAACTATTCATTATTATTATTAAAAAATTCATGGGAAAAACTTGCTCGGTTTGTCATTTTCTACATTCATGTATTTTTTAAAATCGAAATATCTACTTTTCAAAATTGAACGTTTTTTTTTTCGTTGGGCAAAACTTTTCCGACCGTTCGAGCGTTGAGCGAGTTATAGAATTGGGCCGTTCATTTGTTAATTTTTGGTGTAGTGGATGTACTAAGAAGCTTCTGCTCGCGATGACTCGCGAATTAAGACCGCGAACAGAAGTCTCTTAATACATCTACTATACCAAAAATTAACAAATGTGAAACATAAGATGAGTGAAAATGCCGAAGGGAGAAAAACCGACGCTGAGAATCTGTATAAAAATGGTAAAAATATAGGACAGGTCCGATGATCAAGGAAATGGCTAATGGGTTTCAGCTGCAAGGTCCCGAGCGTCAGGTGGTCATCGTCACGTCTCGGGCGTCGGCCCAGGTCTTTCATCTTAAAAGCACGGTTGGAAGGTCGGAAAATGAGGCCCCGAGCATCAGGGGGTCGCAGCTGCGACAAGTCAGTTTTTCCTACCTCTCTTCTTCGAAAGCGCTTCCAAGATTCCCATTATTAAATTCCTGACATGTTTTGAAGATAAAAGACCTGGGCCGACGCCCTCGACGTGGCGATGACCATCCTGACGCTCGGGGCCTGGTGACGTCATTATGTTGATCATCGGCACTTTCCTATTTCTTCACAATAATATCACAAACGAATTATATAAATCCCTCGATAGAACCACGGACCTATCAGTTTCTCTCGAAAATTGAAGCTCCGTAATTTTCTGTCGTTCTCCAAAAAAAGTAAAGAAAAATAAATGGAAGTCGCACGATATATCAACATGCTCTGTGGGTTGAATATAAATATATTAATACAAAATTGAGCGGACAGTGGTATACTGCAGCACTTCGTAAGAAAAGCCGTATCTCCATTTTAATGATCTTGATATATTCATGAATAACTGTCTTTGAGTAAATATAAAGTTGCATAGCTTCAAAAATTATTTTTGATACATACGTATTTTATTTCACGACATAATGAATCATTTTATATACATTTGTTACAAATTAGTTGAGAAATGTTAGTTGAAAATGTTCACACTGTATAATCAGAAAGCTAAAATACTGTCGAAAAAGGTCGTATCACAATTTGTGGACATATACATAATGACTTTGCAAAGCCCTGTATTCTGATTACAAGTATCGATACTATTCAAAAAAGTCGCATGTTACATTTTTTTGTTTAAATGCTTTGCATACTGTTATATATATTATTGTAAATGTAATTAATTATTATCGCATTCTTAATTACCCTGCAATTCCGAGTTTTATATAATGTAGTATGTATTGAAACTGTAAACAGCATACAATAATTTGGGCGGGTAAATATTTATTTTAAATATATTTTTATTACGCTATACAATTATTTTATACATTTGTTTTTTTTTTTACACTTTCAAGCGTGTATTTTTTTCTTGCACAGTTTAGAAGAATATATTGAAAAATTGTGAACAATGCAACAAGTTGCAGTATTTCCCATTCATGCTGGATACAAAATTTATCCCGATTAGTGGGCAAGCAGTACAATAAAAATAAAAACAAGAAGTACATCTGCATTCGATGTCTTCATTATGTTCTCAGCAATGAGAAATTGTGTGCTCATAAAATCAATTGCTGTAAAATGAATGAGTATGCAGTTGAAGTACCGGAACAACACACTTAGGTAAACACTCACTTTATATAATTGATTATGTTGTTTATTCTTTTTAAACATCGAGACAATTATACGTAGTTCAAAAAATAATTAATACAAATTAAACTTAAACTAATATAGTACACTTTAAATTTTCAATTATTCTTCAATCTTGAAAATTAACAATGTATACCATCTCGCGACAAATTTTATAATAAATTGTATGACTGTGATGTAAGTGAGAGTGATTATGCGTATGCAGTGAATTATGAGGCGCGTGTAAATGTAATACGATGGGCGAGTATTCGGACTTGTACTTGAAAACGGATATTTTGTTGCTTGTCGAGGTGTTTGAAAATTTTCGCAAAACGTTACGAAAATCTCATATTATTACACTTTACCTGGATATATTTGGTACTAGGCTCTCAAGCATACTCGAGTAGAGTTGGAATTACTCACGGATATAGACATGATAATGTTTAATAGTATAATTAAATGTTTAGCAGTATAAGGGGAGGTCTTTTGTAGTGGTCCAATCGATATGCCAAGGCAAATAATAAGTACATGCCCGATTATGACGCTTCAAAAGAGTCAAAGTGTGTAATATACTTTGACATTAATAATTTATATGGATGTTACATGAGCCAGAATCATTACCAACCGGTGCTTTCCAATGGGTGGAAAACGATGACTTTGAAAATGTTCCCGATGACTCCGAAAATGAAGCCGACCTGACGAACCCTAGAGAAATGCATAATAAACAGAATGATCTCCTAATGTACCCCGTGCGAGTAGTTCCACCCGGTTCAAAACAACAGAAACTGCTCGTGTATTTTTAGTGATGATAGCTTCATAAATGATCGGTAGACCCGATAACGTTAATTTTCCAGGATCCGAAGAAAGTTGAAACTAATTGCACTTTCGATTCACCGTAAAAAATTAATATATTCCAAACTGATTACAAGCGAAGTATTGCAAATGCTGCACCACGCCAGACTGACTGGGAGCGTTACGTCATACATTACCGCAATGTAAAACAAGCACTCGCTACGGCATTGTTTTAAAGAAAATTCAAAGGGTATTAAAATTCTAGCAGTTTCCATGGTTAAAGTCGTACATTGACTTGAATACCAAACTCCGCGAAGTCGCGACAAATGATTTCTAGAAAATGCAAGAAAATGACCAATGCAGTATTTGGGAAAACCATGGAGAATGTTCGTACAAGAGTGGATGTAAGCATAAAATCCAATGACATATGAGCTGTTCATCAATCAACAGAGATTTAAACAGAGGGAACCAAGGTTGGGAAATCCAGTAAGGAGCAACAACAATATAACTGTAGCCTTATCTGAGATTATTTTTCGGAGAGTTCGAAGAAGCATTGGAAACGGAGGAAAAGCATAAAAATTAAGATCTTTCCAGTTAATCGAAAATGCATCCACTGCTACAGCCTGTGGGTCGCTGTGCCAAGAAATATATATGTTTAATTTTGTATTAGCTCTTGATGCGAATAAATCAATCTCCGGAGAACCGAAGTTATTAAGATTTTTGTTTTTTTTTAAATTTCATTGGACAATTCTCATTCAGTATTTAAATTATTAGTACGAGATAATGAATCAGCCTAGAAATTTTCATTGGAAGGGATGTAACTGGCATAAAGATTTAATTTGCGCAATTCACAAAATTGCCAAATTCGTTTGGAATCCTGAAGTAAACGAAGGCTATAGGTACCACCCATCCTATTTATATATGCAATGACTGTGGTATTATCAATGCGCATAATGATTTTAACATCTGTTTACTCTGTAACAAAAGAACACAATGCAAAATACGCCGCAAGAAGTTCCAATTCATTAATATGAAGGAGATTTTCTGTTGACTTCCTTACGCACTACATCCATTATACACTGCCCCTCAGCCACTGCAAGATGCGTCCGCGAAAATTTCATAATCGTGAATTTCTTGCTTTAAAGATTTTGCAATATGAATATTCACTTGCCACCACGATGACGGCTCCCTCATGGAGCCAAAATGATATATAGAAATTTGAGATAAATTTTGATGAAATGCTTCCTGCTATTTCCAGCTCAGACAGATTAATATCGTCCTGAGGAATATCATTATGATCATCCTTTTCGATGTCATCGATGGCATCGGAATTTACGGCCTTTTCAATACTCCCACCTGATATGGATGATGAAGGAAGGGCGTTTGCATGAGCAAGATTGACAACATTTTTTCCATTTCCTGTATGACGCTGAAGCTAGTAGCAGATTCGAAACGATCCAATTCTACAGTTTTCTTGAATTCGCTGCTGCGAATCTGCTGCTAGCTTCAGCGTAATACTTCCTGTAGTTTCTTCAAAATAGCCGTATTTGAAGGAACCGCCGCTGTAGCATCAGATAACAACGATTTGGACGGCTTCGAACTTTTCGTGGAAGATGAGAGGAACGACAATGTCGGTGTTTACCATAAGATGGGGAAGAACTCCTAGATCCCGATCTTTTATGCCATCTGCAGCGCGATCTGTCGCGCTGATGATATTTCCCCATAATATTAGATTTTGTAAAGGCGAAAATCTAACCTATGAAAGTAGTGGACGTGACGGGCACTGAAAACACAATGAAGGGCGGCGCGGTCGAGAGAGGCGATATTCGGGATGTTTTTTGTTTTCCTAATCTTTAAAATAGTGGTTATTTGATCGTTGTTGGTACAACTGTAATCACGAGAGCGAGAGCTCCATGGATTATAACATACATAAGGTAGATTCAAATTACAGGAGATTTAAATTACAATTAAAAAAGTCAAAATCGTATTTTATTTATTTTGCTTTTTTAAAAAATCTCCTCGGCGATTATTTTCGAATTAAGCTTAAAATTACCATAGAACAACCTAGAAATGATATTTGAAGAAAAACCTCAAATGAACGCCAGTTTTATTTAAACTTTATCGAAGCTCGGCGTAATATATAATCATAAATGCCAAAAAATTATGCTAAAACATTCGTGTGTTGACAAATTCTATGTCGACATATTTCTGTTATAGTCCGTAGTGCATACATTTGACAGTGAAATGAATGGATCATCTATTTCCTTTACACTTACAACCTTTATAATTCCAAAACGGCGCGCTCTCAAATGGCACATGATTTTCATTGCACATAAACTTTACAAAATTTATGTATAATATAATTATTGTTTTCAGTGTTACCGGAAATAAAGTTACCATAAATACAGAACGATGGATGACCATGCTTCCAGACAATACATCGATAAGCCAATTAAGTATCCCGGGTACCCATAACTCATGTTCCCTTTATGGCACAGTTGTCGTTGAAACTCAAAAAATGTCTTTGCGAGAACAATTAGATGCGGGTATCCGGTTTCTGGATATAAGAGCACGTCATTTCGAAAATTCATTTTCGATTCACCACGAAATGGTGTATCAGAACATTCGATTTGGTAAAGGAGTTCGGAATGTGGTTGTTGATTGGCTGATTGAAAATCCGGGAGAAACGGTCATCATGTCTATTAGAAACGAGCATACAGAAATGAACAATAATCGTACATTTGAGGATACATTTAAGTGGTACACAGGGGGATTTTATCGGAATTTTTGGAGTTTTGGAGACACTATTCCGAATCTTGGAGATGTCCGAGGAAAAATCGTATTATTCAGGCGTTTCAAGATTCAGAAGAGAACTAGTTTAGGCATTGACATGTCCATTTGGCCGGACGATAGAACATTTAACAAATTGCCTAAATTGCCAATAGTAGTGCAAGATAAGTACAAGATCCCAATATCTTTCGAGAATGGTATAAATGGAAAATGGGAAGCAAGTAAAGAATTACTCGACGCAGCTCGTGATTCTGATGGCAAAACTTGGTATATTAATTTTCTAAGCGCATATTCACTTCTGTCATATCCAGGGCTAGTTTCTAAGGGATTTGTAGGTTATGATGGGATGAATTCTAGACTTCTTAAATACATGGAAGAGCATCCTACCGGAAATATTGGTACAGTATTAATGGATTATCCGGAATCTGAAAAAAATTTAATCCCGAAGATTATTTCGAGAAATTTTGATAAAGATACATCATCAGATGCGCGTTAAGTCACATAATATCTATACTATCCGTGATCACGTTAGTATGTTACTAAAAATATTCGTACTAATTGTTTATTAAAGGCAAATGTAATCACGAAAATTTGTTGAATGAAGTTCATGGCAGTCTTATTTGCCATTGCGTTCATTACTGTACTTCATGTTTCGAGGAACTACTACAGAATCCTTGGTGTAACAATGATATAACTTAAACCAATCAACAAATTATTGATCAGAGATTTCACTGTCAAGGTTTCGAAATATGGTTCGCTCTGGTATATGTAATTGGCCTAAAGCGTAACTTTTTTGTAAAGAAAGAAATACTAAAGTGAAACAACTTATCAGGAGATTTACGATTTATTTGTTAACGTGCAACAACTCACTCGTGGCGTATTAATCTGCATTGATATCTTGACAAACCGATATTTCCTTTTCATCGTTTGATATATCATTTCATTAAAATACCTTATTTTTATACCAAATCGTCTCAAGAGCGAATTTTAATGCTCTATTTTTAAGACCGGAAAACGTGCAATTTATAATGATTTTGTTAGTTAGTTTCCCGTAGGTATACTGAGCGAAACACTGTTAAAAGTATGATTATACGACACCTACAAATTAAATCGCCGTTCTGCGAATGAATTTGTATTAATTTACAAGTTTATAATTATAATAACTAGTCATTTTTCTTCTTAGACTTATTAAATGTACACGATTAATGCTGTAATTATAGATGTAATATGTAACTATGTAATAGAGAAGTTGTAATACTTACGAGACTCTCGCAAGTATTTAGCAAATTTGCTGATGAATGTAAAAAGAAGCTGATATAAGTGTATTTTGTACTGTATCATGTATATAATAATACTGTATCATATATATACTCTGTATATCCTTGTAAATAAAACATTATTTTATTATTAAATGTATCAATTATGAAATTTTACACCAAAGCGTATTACTTTCTTTATACCTAGTCCGTGGATTTGAATGTTTATTTTTTTTTTGTCAGACTTATTATATTTTTAAGGTATTTAGAGAAAAAGTATTGCATTCATTTATCGCCCAAATGTACAAAATTTTATCACTGAGTTGATTTTTTTTATACTTGTTTTTCTCAGAAACTACAAAAATTTATATATATTTTATAAGTATTGAATTTATATGAGAGAGGTTGGACCATCATAACATTTGTAGGTTAGGTTACATATTATATTATATTGTAATACGAAACACCCATTTATGTATATATGTTCTGTATGTATTTGGATTGTACATATAAGTTATTATATTGATCAAATAAAGCTATAAATTATGTTTGAAAAAAATTTTTTTTTTAAATTATATTTCATCAATGAAACTCCGCGAGAAAAAATATGACACTTGTCATTTCATATTGGCCAATAACCGCTCTTTGTAATAGTGTATATCAAACCGTTTTAAATTCTAAAATAAAAAAGCTGTAAGTTATCGAAATTAATTGTGGGTAATGACATTACCATACCTTTCAAAGTTACAAAAAGCCTGTGAATAATTTGCTATCACATAGGCATATTTCACAAATCAAAGATTCAAAATGTCGGACGCAAAATGGCGATAAATATATAATAATTTTAATAAACATTGGTAGCCAAGCATTCTGGAAGTTGCTGTTTACGAATTTGAAATCCGTTTGTTGTAAATAAGAAAGGACCGTTGCATTGGGGAAAAAAACGTTATCAGCGTCCTCAAAGCCAATTCAATAAAACTATTGAATGCCAGTTACATAAAGATCCATTGAGCTTTGCGATTTTGAATATATCGCTGGGATATTACAAATAAAAAGAAACTTTTATCGCCGTTTTTAATTTTTATTTTCCGAAAGAAATTTTTTTCCGATTCCGGTGAGTATCCCCTGCAAACACGAAAGTAACAGTTATGTAACAACTACGTAACATTTATGTAACAATGTAACCAATACGTAATATTACATAACTGTTACTTTCCATGTTTGCAGGGCCTTCAGAACTTCTAAATTGCACGTGGCTATAGCCGCTTACTGTCGCAGAAGCTATTAGGGACAAGTACTGCCATCTACTTAATTATTAAACAAAATAATTAAATTTTGAATTCTTCTTATCCGATTGTGGTTTCGTAAGTGAAAAAGTTCTTGTGAATTATATACGTTTCTTGTATGTCGGATATACAGTAAAATAATAATCAAAACAAGGAAAAAGTTAACTTTTCGACCATATTTATTTTAGGTCCTCTTCAGAAATCTGAGTCCATAAATGAATTAATATAATATTAAATTAATGATTTACAACAATTAATTTGAAAAAAATGAATGACGAAGGCAAGTATTGATTATTTGAAGAATAAATGTCTTTTTTTCTTACCTGTAAATATTGTGGAGTACAGTTTAAATATTAAAATTCTTATTTTCACTATTGTGTTGTGAGTATTGCGGTGTGTGACGACTGCATCTAAAATAATTAAGCACAAAAAAAAGTGAGTGTATTGTAAACTCGGTAAGAAAAAAAGTGTACGGAATTTAAATTTTACACTATTGTAAGTTTGGAGTATAGAATTAAACTGTCTAATACTTGACTTCTTAGAAAATTAGTATGATTGTAAACAGTGATGGAAGGGCGAACCATGTGTGTTTATATGATTCGAATTTAAAATGTTTAACCAGTAAAATTAATAAGTGAAAAATAAGTTTCAGGAAGTAAAGATTTTTCAAATCTGACATTAACTGTGTTTTTATTGCATTTAATAAAGTAATTTACAATGTGACGTCTTTTATGATAATTATGTTCTGTGGCCAAAATTTTAATGTTACTATAGTCATAATCATGTCCAGTATTGATTCTATGTAAAGTTAATCCTGTATAATTTTCTTCGTTGCCTGTGATATTGCGTTTATGTTCAAGAATGCGATTTATAAGTAGTCTTTTCGTTTGGCCTATATAACAACCATTACAATGTTTGCAGTTAATTTGATAAACGACGTCATTTAATTGAGAAATATCTAGCTTGTCTTTAAAGAGTTTGATGCCTCCAATATTGATATTAAATGGTTTGTGTACAATTCTAATTTTTTGATCAGCTAAAATCTTCTTAATTTTTTCAGATATTCCCTTAAAGCATGGCATGCTCACAGTTTTAATGAAATCTTGTTCTAAATTGGGAGAGAAATCAATGTTGTTATAAAATTTGCAAAACTCGTTTTTTAATACAGTGTTTGATAATATAATGGGTAAAACCGTTATCTAGTAAAATTTGTTTTGCGACATCTAAGTTTTTCTTTCGAAATTGAACATCGCTGAGTTTGATAACCCTATCTATAATGCCGTAAGCAGTTCCTAATTTATAGCAGAGTGGATGATTAGAAAAAAAGTTTAGGTATCGTCCTGAAAAAGTTTTTTTATGAAACCAATCGGTAATCAGTTTTCCGTCATCATTAATGACAAGAAAATCTAAAAAATTTAGTTTATTATCATTTTCTAATTCTAAGGAGAAAGAAATTCTGTTGTGAATCCCTCTGTAGTACTGCCATCTACTGGCGGCAACTGCCAACTACTGCCAAAACTACTGATCCAAAGGTAACACCGATTGGTAATAAATGTTTGAATGAACTGCTGTATTCTACCTTCTGTTGATAATATAGAAAACTTGTGCTGCAGCGTATTTATCGGTATACATTTTTGATAATATAAATTAGTTTTCACCCTTAAGAGGCATTCTTTTGCAAATCGTACTCTTTTTTTTCGACATTTTAAAATCGCTTCAAACTTTTTTTACTGGTTCTAGTTATAAAGTGAGTGGACACGTATATTGGGATTTTTTGTTTTTTTATTTTTTTCCAAGATTGTAGCGAATTTAAAATTTGAGCTTTGGCGTTTTAGGCAATTTTCAAAAAATCATATCCCCGGCAATTTTGATCGTAAAATCATTTTTGTTTTTTTAAACTAATCGGAAAAACCTCAACTTTTTTATAAAATTATGATTCTCACCTCAAAATAAAAAAAAAGTACTTTTTTACGGAAATTAAAGTTTCAAAGTTTACTTTCAATATGGCACCCGGAGCTAATATTTTTTATAAAAATACTATTGGATTCGTTGGGAAATGTAGTAAAACATATCCAAATTGCAGAATAGTATCTATAAAACTCGCCTCGCAATTAATTAAACTGTGCGGGAACTCGCGGACGCGCGCGCGGCTCGCGTTTCGTGCCGGGCGGCGCGTTGGCTCGTGCGATATCTACACGTCTCATACACGTTTCCAACTGCCACACAACACATGATTAACTTAGCGAAAAAAACTGCAACAGAAAACGACATTTTGTCAGGACAAAATCCCAAAAGTCATCCTGGGTTAGAAGAACATGTTATAAATTTGGTAGAAGCTTTTTATAATTCCGACGAATACAGTCGAGTGATGCGATCACCGCGCCCGAGGCGCTGGCGAAGACTACCTCTGGAGGGTAGGGGGTCGAAACGTCGAAATTTGATGAATAACTATAGGGTCATTTTTTGCCGAGGTGACCAAATTCAATACTTTTTTAGACAATAGTCATAAACATTTTAAACCAGTTTTTATGGCATTATCGTTGACTTTAGCAAGAAAATGCATAGAACCTTTTTTGGAAAGAATTTCATGCTCTATCTTTTTTGTTTGAAACATTTTTTAATAAAATCTGTATTTTTCAAAACAAATGCAAAAACTACCAAGTAACTTAATTGGGGCTAATTTTATTTAGTAATGGACGGATGGATCTGCGACAAAATCTAATCAGATCTAAGTTAAGCCAAGACGCGTATTTAAAAAAAAAATTTATGTCAATACGCTTATACGGTCGCGAGTTATCTCGAGACAAAAAACGGGACGTACCCAGTCTAACAGAGAGTACTACGCGCATGCGCGACTTCACATATACACATGAGTGGGGGTGGGGTTTAGGCTGGGGGGAGGGGACCGTGGCCCGAGAAATTCGGTTCAACGCAATGCACCAGGCCCATCCGACCGCCTTCAGATCACAGTTTCTGTAGATCCCGTCAGTCTCGAAGTGAGCGGCTGTCAATTGCAGTTCAGTCTTAGACCGTATCTGTCTCGAACGTGTTGTGCATTTTAAGTTTGTTTTGCTCGGTTTTTTCGGCTTTCATAGGTTGTTGACGACACTGCCGGTAGTCGTTTAACTGTACGTTTAGTTTCTTATTGTTCAAAGAGTGTCAAAATGAATGTCCAAGAAAAAGAAAACTATATCGAGGAGGAAAATAAGTTTCCTTTCTGTCCCGACGTTTCGAAATACGAGAAGCTTATCAAAATTGGACAAGGAACCTATGGGTAAGTAAATTTTAAATTTATTTATTTTGTTGTAGGTTATTTTTTGGCTATAATTTGAGTTTGTGTTGTTTATTTGGTTTTTAATGTTTCTTTACCATTTCATTTTTACTCGAATCATTCAATTGCAATCTTGGACATCGTACTCTCACGTGTTATATAACATTTTTGCATTTATTTTGATAAATAAACCCATTAAAGTCTCGATCACGCGGTTCGAAATCGGAGTTTCTTTAAAACATAACATATGTTTTTTAAAAGTCTCAAATAATGACATTTTATCTCAAAATCTCGTTTATTTTAGTATATATTAAAGTCACAAACTATCCGCGTAGATTTAAGTTCCTTTAAAAGTGGTGACAACGTACTTATTAAAATCAATAAATTTTTCGTCTAATACATATCTCTAATATGCCTTGTTATATTAAAATATTGCTAATTTTGTTTTACATACTATTCGAAATTCGGGGTCATTATTGGGTCATTGTTTACATATGGAAAAATATTTAATAAAACTTTTGAAACTATTTTATTTACGAATGTGGCTAAATGGAATTCAGTCATGTGAATCACAAACAGTTATATTGAATGGAAAAACTTTAATTGCACTTTTAATGACTAAAAATTCATCATTTAACGACCATTTACCGATACGGACTTTAGAACTGCATTAAATGTAATTGAATTTAAGGTACTTTCAGTAAGAATTTAATGATAATTAAGTTAAGTACTTATACATTAAGCATATTGATCAATTTTCAGCGAAGTATTCAAAGCAAAGGATAAAAAAAATGGAAATTTAGTCGCTATGAAAAAAATTCTCACGGAAAATGAAACACAAGGAGTAAGTATTTTTTTTTAATGTTTTTTAACCATTTCCCGTTTTTGTTTTATTGCATCTTTCTAAAATATTCGAAATTTTTAGTTTCCTATCACAGCTGTGAGGGAAATCGAAATTCTGAAGCTACTCAAGCATGACAACATTGTCAACCTCATAGAGGTTTGCAGATCACAAAGTGAGTAATTCGTTTTATTTTAAGAAATATTGTTATAAAAAATTAGTAAACCATTGTAACATTTGATAATGTTTTTCCAGCAGTTTAATTAATATTATATTCAATTTTTCAGAACCTAATACGATGTTGGCATCATTTTATATGATATTTGATTTTTGTGAGCACGACCTTGCGGGCTTACTGTCTAACTTCAACGTAAAATTTACCTTAAGCGAAATTAAAGAAGTTATGCAACAACTTCTGAATGGAATGTTTTATCTGCATACCAATAAAGTAATACCGATTTTTCAATCAATTAATACCAATAACGTCCGACGCTATCTATAAAGTGTAACATTTGTTTTCAGCTTTTGCATAGGGATATCAAATCCTCCAATATCCTACTTACCAAAAAAGGCATTTTAAAATTGGCTGATTTTGGCCTCTCTCGAGCACATAGTGTTAAAACAAACGGTGCGGCCAATCGTTATACCAATCGAGTCGTTACTTTATGGTATCGACCACCGGAATTATTACTCGGTGAGCGAAATTACGGCCCACCAATTGATTTATGGGGAGCTGGATGTATCATGGGCGAAATGTTCACTAGGTAAGTATGGGCCCAATCATAAACATATACAAAGTGAAATTTGGCACAGAATATATCATTGAATAATTTCAAATTACAGATCGCCTATAATGAAAGGCACTAGCGAGCCTCACCAACTTAAGTTAATCATTCAATTGTGTGGTTCGATAACTACTGAGGTGTGGCCGGGTGTAGAGGATTTGGACTTATTCAAGGATATGGAGCTTGAGCAAGACCAGAAGAGGAAGGTGAATATTATTTATGTACTATATTGGAGTTTTTCTTATGCGTAAATGCGTTAGCACGCAAAAACATGACCTGACTTTCGTAATAAAATCCATTTATTTCTAAATATTTCCGACAAGAGCAAGTCGGTATTTTTTTAGCGGCGGAAAACATATTTAAGGGAAGAAAGAGTACCTCAAATAAATAATTTTGTCGTAGTTTACCCCCCTAATTTTCTTCCTCTATGCAATGTATGTCGGACAATTTTCTTCTTTTGTCGAAACATACATTCCTACAAAAAGTCATTAAAATCCCTTAAATATATTGAAAGATATCGCTATTTTTCCATTTGCGCCCCAATTCGGGGGAGCCGTTTGACCTCCTTGATTTGTTTTCCAGCCGCAGAAAAAAATACGAGTCTCCCAGATTTTCATGTTTTACAACGGTTGGTTTACTTTTAGTAGCAGTATAATATAAATTTCAAAATAGTAAAAAACAATGTATTTGAAAACAATGAAAATGTTATTCTGAAGCGGTGCTTTACACCTCTGCCTTAGTTTTTTATGAATGTACGACAAATTTCAGTATGACAATTAATTCGCAAGATTAAATAAGAACGCTAAATTCACATTTTAAACATGATTTAAAATTATTTAATTACTTGTTATAGGTAAAAGAAAGACTGGAGCATTATGTTAAGGACCCTTTCGGCTGTGATTTATTAGATAAACTGCTAATCTTGGATCCGAGTAAAAGAATTGATGCCCATTTTGCTCTAGATCACGAATTTTTCTGGACCGATCCGATGCCATGTGATCTCGGTAAAATGTTAGCGCAACATAGTCAGAGTATGTTTGAATATTATGCAGCTCCAAAACGATCACACCAAATGAAGCAGCCGTAAGCGACTGCTGCTGTGCCGAAACAGAGCACTCTAGAAACCGAATATGTATAGATCGAGTATTTTAACTCTTTATTTTTGGTACCTGAAAAAGAAACATCTATTTTATGAACGTTTCATATATTTATAACTAGTCACGAAGATAATTTTGAACGTATCGGGAGTTTTTATACAAATGTTTTCGAATTTTGCGGGTATAATAATACTTATATACACTAGTCATTTTAATTAGGAGCGATAATTCGGTTATATTAAGCAATGAGAGAAATAAACGTTACCAGCGTCTTTCCGTTACATAGTTTTTAGTCAATCGTTAGTATATGTACCTTACTCATTGTACAATATTATACACTACAAGAGATCTCGACACACGAAGCAAGCGTCGTAGCTTGGAATAAAATAACAATTGCATAAAAATTAAGCAACATTTGTTATTGCGGACGAATTTTACGACTAAACCTTGGCAATTTATTGTACTCTTCATTTTTGAAGTTTTACAAAAAGAATATAAGTGAAATTCAAATACAACTCTTTATAATAAAAATAAAATGCTCTTTGTATACAAAACTTGACTGGACTTACTCATCAAGTACTTGGTACTTGTTTATTTATTTTATCCTTGTTTCCACGCTATATTTCGTGGAAAATATGTTGCACATTTAACTTTTTCAAAAATTCAAGTGATTTATGCTAACGCTTAAAAAATCCATTTAATACAGATTTTCGTCCACATATATTCATTTAAAAATAAAAGTTAAAAGTTTAAGGAAATAATTATAAATAAATAAATGTAAAAATTCATTTTTTGTCAACAAAATCATCGTCTTTTAAATTTTGTTGGAAATTATTGCCTACACTTTGAAGGGTACGGGTAGTACATACTAAAAGATGCAAATAAAAAAAAACGCCTTTGTCGGGAGCATAATCTTAAATAGCTCAAAATCCTGAAATAATGGACCGATTCTGACTTTGGATTCGTATTCTTGAAACAAAATTACGTCGGAAATAACCCACAGATTTTTTATAGATTTGTGTAACACGGAAAGAAATTATATGCACCTGTGGCACCAAAGTTTGGCAGTCGTTGCTTGGCTCTCTCAAACATCGGTATTGAGCTCCGATAACTCGGACCCAAGCTGGTGTTGCTTAGGAATGGTAAACAGCAGTTATGTGTTGTCTAAGCCACAATTTCCAGCGATGCAAACGTCATTATTCGTACCATTGAATTAATATTTCAAAAACTTGATTTTTAACAAACATTGTTTAAAGATAATGACAAATTGATAGAATAATATAAATAAAATGAAATATCACAATTAAATTAAACTGATTTCCGATCATAACAAATTTTCTAGTACGAGTTTGTACGGTCCTTTTCCCGAAGTTGAGATTTGGTACCTCCAGTAGCAGCGTCCTCTAATTCTCTTCTTACATTCACACAACCCTCTACATCTACCTGAGGCAGACTAAATGAGGACCCGATGATGGCAGACATCGCACCTCCAATAAAATGTGGATGTGAATTTCGAGATTCGAGATCAGCTGAGAACAAGTTTTGGGAAAGTTAATACTCAATGGAGAATCAACTGGTGATGGCAATTTGAAAAATGGAACATCCGCATTTTCGTTCACGTCTTCCAATATTTCTTCGCGCCACATGACCATTCATGCGCTGTGTATGAAGGTTGGAGGAAAAAGCGTTCTTAGCAACAGCAACCAAAAGAGTGACTCCATCCAACTTCTTCCCTTTTACGAATTCCAATTTCTCTAAACATAGCTGTTGTTCGAGAAATTCCTTGAAAGACGAGGACATTTGCTGGTCGCACCTCTCAATTCTCAAATCTTTCAAGAACAACTAGCAATTCGAGAGACTATACCAGCCAACCCCGTGCCAAGCTAAGTCAACGAATGCATGTTGGGACGAAGTTGGGAGTTGCAGCGAAAACTTAGGTTAGGGCAGGTTCTCCCAGCTGTAGTTATTAACTGCGTTTTTAGCCCTGGAATGACGCAATCGAGAATTAAATTGTACAGAGCCCATCCTCGCTTTTATAGATTAATCGCTTCAGGGATGATGTTTTTGTCATCTTATGAGGTTTTCCATGCCCAAGATGATAAATTCAGGGTTCGGATTCCCACAGGCGATTGGACACTTCCTGCTCTCCAATCTTTAGACACCATTTCTAAACGTGCTCCATCTCTATAATTAAGAAACTGTGCAATGCGGATGATATAATTCTCGGGGTAGCAACAGAATTTGTTCCTATATCACGACCTGATGCAAACCTATAAGTAATAGTCACAGTCTTATCAATGTGCTAGCTTGTGACAAAAAACTACAGGGATTTAAAACTGCGTGATAAGTTTTATAGAAATATAAAATTAATTTATATTATCTATTATAATTTTCATGCCATATAATTAATCATTTTAACTCAGAGTCCAATTTGTTACTAACATAAAAACGAACAAATTACGCTGTCACTCATCCATGTGCCCCTTTCAAAAATGATTCTATACAGGTTTAATAATTTTCACTTTAAACGTGATTATTTTCAAAATTGCCTTTTTTACTGCGGCACGACTAAAATAAACAATATTTTTAAGTATTTCTTTTTGTGATCGTTCTCGAATTCCACACTTTATCAAAAAATTATGACAGCATCTTTAAATTTTGCAAACTGGTGAGCACCATTCGTCCGGGATACGATTTGCAGAGCGTTTTAAATACATTTCAGTAATTGTATTCTGAATTTTTATAGGTTGATGATTACAAATCTGAATTTAAAAATTTGAAATTCAATATGGCGGATAAAGCTATCAAAATATAATCTAAAGTGGGCGAAAATCAAAGATCAGAAGTTTTTTCGATCGCTGATTATGAATCTGAAGGTAAAATTTTGAAATTCAAAATGGTGAATCCAATATCGCGGACAAACTTACCAAATACGACTTAAATTTGACAGAATTTCTTTTTTTTTTATTATTATAAGAAATTATAAGAAAAAAATAACGTTAATCGGGTTCCTATGTATATTTTACACAGTTACAATAAAAAAAAATCATTAATTTTTCAACATGTTATTATTATTATTATTATTATTATCTTTATTATTATTATCGATATTTTCAAGCGATTTTTCTATTTTTAATCTCGACAACTGATTCGTAATCGACGACTTCAAAAAACCTTGAGAACCTAGTTTCATTTAAATAAAGCAATTTTTTGTATTTTGGTTCGCCATATTGGACCGTATTTTGAATTTAAGAAATCTGAAGATAGACTCGTAGTTAGTGACTTACAAACTCCACAGGAACCGAGTTTTATTTACTTTAAACAATTTTTCGTATTGCAATCCGTGATAAAAGCGTCCACCATTTTGAATTTTGAAAATCTGACAACATAATCGTAATCAGCAATCGCTAACATCCTCCACCAAAAAAAAAAACAATTTTCATTAAAATGGAATAATTTTTCACATTTTATACGCCATTTTGTATTTTGCACTCACGCCGTGTCATAAAAATTGTGCACGCGCATGATTATCACTTCAGAGCGATATCCTGAATACATGATTAAAAGGACAAAAATGTGGCACAAAATAAATTCCAAAAATATTTTAGTGCCAAAAATTAAAAGTTTCGTGGATTTGCCCATATGTTCAACTTTGAAACACATTTATGGATCAACGATTCATATAAGAGGTACAATTTACATAAGGTGGCCATTATGGATCCGCCATTTTGGATTTATAACCTCAAAACTTTTATTATTTTCGTCCATAACCAGTCAATATTTATATAATCATTATAAAACTCAAATAAAAAACTTTATATGATCTCTATTTCAAGAAATTAATAATTTTGAAAACACGTGCTTCGTTTCACGGCCATTTTGAATCGGCCATTGCTTCTAATAAATATTCTATTAGTATATTATTTGTGTTCAACAATCGAACAATCGAAAAAACATATCATTCTTGTTAATTTTGAAAATTGTGTGCAAAAATAGTTGTTTTTTGGCAATTTTATCAACGGAAATCGATAGAGCCCACTTCAAAATAGTTGGAAATGTATTTTCGAAAAAAAATTCTTTCTACTGCAGAAACTGAGCCGATCCCTGCAAACACAAAAGTAATATTTATGTAACAACTATGTAACATTTATGTAACAATGTAACCATTACGTAAATATTACGTAACTGTTACTTTCCGTGTTTGCAGGTATGTTGTACCTGCTTCTCTCATTTTGGGGAAAAAGGGTTAATTTCATATGTCTAATAACATCAATCAAATGGAAAACGGAATTAAAACAAATCGTGTAGAGGATATTAAGGGGCTTTGTTAATTAATTAAAAATAACTATTTTTTTTGTTTCAGTTTTTTGTAATATTTCATTAAAATTTATGCATACCTGAGGTGGTGAAAGTTTTTCAGTTAACCCTCAAAGTGACGCTTAAAGATTATTTTAAGTCGTTGACAGTTTTGGAGAAATTTTTATGCTGAAAACAAAATTGGCAACGTTCGAATGTTTAGCCAAATACTCAAAAACATTACGATGGACTTGAGGGCGATGAACTTGAAGAATCTCTAACCGATCAGGATTACATTCATATTTCTGAATTTGATTTTTTTAAACGCGATTTTTAAACATACTTAATTATTTCTGATTTGACAGTCTTTAGTTTACTATTAATTTATTCGATATAAATTACTCAGATATACTTCAATGATAATATATTCATACTTATCGGTTCTTAACGATGTTTTGAATTTTGATAAAATACCTGATAATTATCGATCGAATAAATTTGTAAATATCTAAAATATGCATTAAGGTAGATATAGTATACTTGGAAAAAAAATTTAATAACGTTTATTTTCATTAATAATGACATTGTTGAATGGATAAAGTATTATTATTCTTGAAAAAAAAATTGAGGCCGGAAAAAATAATTTTTTAAACAACTTTTTGATTCAAAATTTAGTTTTAACGATAGTTAAAGAACGTTATTTAAATATTCTCTAGAACATTATCGAACGAATTCTTCCAAATTTTTTTACCTGCTTACTAAAATTATTCAAAAATTGTGAAAAGTAAATTTTTTCGATGGAAGTCTTTGACGATCAAATAACGATGTTCTTCTGATGCATACCTTCAAATGATTAGATTAAAATTTAATTTATGTAAAATATTCCCTTTTTTTATGGTCATAGGTAATCTTGATGATTATTAGAATTTTTACGATTTAATTGACATTAAATTTGTCATGGATCATTTAAGGTAATTATGAATCATTGAACATGTGTCATTCCATGTCAACTATATCAAAGTTGTGGTCGATGTCGCGGAATTCAATGAAAATGAAGCATTTGATAGGTATAGGCGTGGAAAATAACGTGGTAAAACATTTTTCCAAAATTTCCAAAATGACGGCCGTGAAGTCATATTCACTGAATTTCTTTAAATTACGATATCTATTTTTCTAATTATCGCATTTAAATGGGACTACGCGCATTTTGTTCACAAAAATGAGTACTTTTATCTAAAAATAAGACAATTTTTTTTTCTTCTTAATTTGACCAAAAAACGGTCGAAAAAAATTGTCAACTTAAATTTTTGCACAAAACGCATATTTTTTTTTCAAATTCGACATCTCATTTTGTAGAAAAACCTTTCAGCTTTCATTAAACAAAAAATTGATGGAGACTCTTTTCGTTTTCGAGATATGATTTTTTAAAGAGCGCAACTCCGGCTTTCGCCGGTGCGCTGAGCCGCGCTTCAGGCGCAGTGCGGAGCGCTATCACTACTGCTCCCATTACACATTAGGTATTGGTTATTTATATACCGTTCAGTTTTTAAACAATACGAGACGTTACATTCCTTCTCAATACGTCGAGCTTTCCATGATTTTGGTACCATGGTTAAAAGTGTTCCTTTCTCTGAATTACGATCCGCTAATGCTATTTTTTCTTTTAATTCATCATCTATGACTTGTATATCATCATCAGCAGGACGTGCTTTTGTAAAAACTTTTCTTAATTCGCGATCAAGACTCTATTTTATTTCAATTATTTTACTCTTTTCGGCAGTTTCTGACCTGCGATCTTTCCAACTTGAAATGGGAGAAACGTGTAAAAGTTCGATGATTTTATTTAAATTTGTTAGAGCAGCTTCATCACTAATTGTTTTATCCATATTGTCTATTTCGTCCTCCATTTCTATTTCCCCTAATTCATTCTCAGTCTCATGAGACTGAGTAAAATTTTTAGAACCCTGAGATATTTCGGGCCTTGACGACGGAGTATCATCGATCGGAACGCTCAAAAGTTTAGATGATGTCATTAATCGACACGAATTACAAATTACTTTGCCTAACTATATATCAGATTTTAGATTAAGCCTATTACATAACTCGTTAGTAATAAGACGAAATTCTTTATTCTGAAGTATTGACGCATGACCCTTTTTCTTGAAAGGATTGCAGCAATGAATCAGAGAAGCCATAGTAATTGGAAGGTAATTTTAGTGCAAAAACTTAAGAGATTTAAAAATGACTCGCAGAACCATTCAATTAAATATATATAAATATCCAACTTACTGGAGTGCTAATAATGCATTCTTTTATACAAACGCAATCACATTTTACTGAGGAGAAAAAAACGGTCCCTTGATAGCGCTCGGAACTGCACCTGAAGCGCGGCTCAGCGCACCGGCGAAAGCCGGAGTTGCGCTCTTTAACAAATCATATCCCGAAAACGAAAAGAGTCTCCATGAATTTTTTTTTTTTTTGAATGAAAGCTGAAAGGTTTTTCTACAAAATGAGATGTTGACAAAAAAAAATATGCGTTTTGTGCAAAAATTTAAGTTTGAGAGAACAAAAATTTTTTCGACCGTTTTTTGATCAAATTGAGAAGAAAAAAAAATTGTCTTATTTTTAAATAAAAGTACATATTTTTGTGAACAAAATGCGCGTAGTCCCATTTAAATGCGATGATTAGAAAAATAGATATCGTAATTTAAAAAATTCTGGAAAAATATTTTACCACGTTATTTTCATTATTAATCATATTGTTGACGAGAGAAAACATTATTGTTCTTAAAAAAAGAAACTGGCAAAAATAATTTTTTAAAAGACTTTTTTGATATCTGAAATGCAAATTTTCTTCTTTTGGTCAGTTAAAAATTGTTCGAAAATGAATTTAAATGAGTGACGGTTTATTTTTTCTGGAAAAAGATTCTATACAACTTTGCGGTGGAATTATTGCAAATTTTTCGTCATAAACGTCAATAGTTTCTATTTATTTAACAAAAATGATTAACAAATAAATGAATTTAAACTGGTAATTATTAAATAATAATTAAACATTTTCCTAGCTAATTTTTTTTCTTACTACAAAAAATCGTCTGCTTTAATAGAAAAATAATGCAGATTTCACTAAAAAAATTCACTTTGTGGAACAATTCACTCAGTGGAACTTTGGTTCTAATTTTTTTTCGAAAAATCTTAAAATAAAACACATTTTCCCTGCATACTCTCATAAAAAAAAATGGTGAATTTGTCCAGTAAAATTTGCATTATTTCGGTTAGGATAGACGATTTTTGCAATTAGAAAAATTTCGCTAGAAAAATTAAAAGCATGCATCACAAAAATATCATGATTTCCTCGTTAAAGACGTCAATCGAATAATTATTTATTATTTAAAAAACACAAGTATAAAACTACATTTATATGATAATAATTTTTTTTTTACAAAAAGAGATTTTTTTCGTGAGTTTCAAATATTTACAAAAGGTTCAAACGAGCCTTTACACGCAGCGGTAACGTTGAACTCTGGATTTTTAAGTACTTTTGGCTAAGACGGGTGTGCGTGCGCAGCTCGAAATTGTTTTTAAATATTGCTAGTAATCATGTAAATATTACTGTTTTTTACATAAATTATGTATTTATTAGTTATTTTTGAAAAAAACGAGGGGGCGCTATGGCACCAAAAATGTTGAGTTTTGCCGGTGAGCCGGTCCTGCCGAACCGATCGCTGAACGTTCGGAAATTGAGGCACATTACCGGTCTCGAATTTGTTGTGTACTTTTAAGTTTATGTTTTGCTCGCTTTTTTATTCTTTCTTAAGTTGTTGATGTCACTGCTGGTAGTCGTTTAACTCTACGTTTAGTTTGTTATTGTTCAAAGAATTTTAAAATGAATGTCAAAGAAAAGAAAAAATATATCGAGGGATACAATTTTCCATTCTGTGCCGAATCTTCGAAATACGAAAAACTTGCCAAAATTGGACAAGGAACCTTTGGGGCTTTGGGTAAGTAAATTTTAAATTTATTTATTTTGTTGTAGGTTAGGTGTATAATTTTTTTTGGTTACAATTTGAAAGTTTCTGTTTGTTTTTAATGATTTTTAACATTTTCAATTTTCCGGAAATCTAAAATTTTCAATCTTGGATATCTGACGCGTTATATAGAATTTTTGCATTTATTTTGATCCGACTTACGTGTCGATCACGCGGATCAAAACTTACAGTTTCTTACAAGCTTAACTCGTCTTTATTGAAATGAAACTCACAAATTATAATATGTTTTTTTTTAAATCTCGTTTATTTTAGTATATGTTGATTTGAAAACTATCCACGTAGATTTAAATTCCTTTAAAAGAGTCATTGTTTCGTGTTTAGATATCAAAAGATATTTAATTAAACTTTTGAAACTAGTTTATTTACATACGTGGCTAAATGAATTTGAGTCACATGAATCACTAACAGTTAGATTGAAATGAAAAACTTTAAATGCCTTATTAATTACTTAAAATTCATCATTTAACGACCATTTATACTGATATGGACTTCATAACTGCATTAAATTCAATTGAATTAAAAGTACTTTCTATAGGAATTTAACGACAGTTACATTAATTACCTATACATTGATCATATGCATCAATTTTCAGGGAAGCATTCAAGGCAAAAGATTAAAAAATGGGAACATTTTAGTTGCTATGTAGGATGTTCTTGAATTAATAAAGTTTCAATGAAATAATACCAACAACGTCTGACGCTATCTATATAATGTAACATTTGTTTTCAGATATTACACAGAGACATGAAAGCGGCTAATGTGTTAATTACAAAAGATGGAATCATAAAATTGGCCCACTTTGGTCTCGCTCGAGCATTTAGTGCTAACAAAAACGGTGCGGCCAATCGTTATACCAATCGAGTCGTTACTTTATGGTATCGACCACCGGAATTCCTCCTCGGTGATCGAAATTACGGCCCACCATTTGATTTATGGGGAGCTGAATGTACCATGGCCGAAATGTGGACTAGGTATGCATGGATCTAATCAAACTCATACACAAAGTAAAATTTGTCACAGAATACGTCATTGAACAATAGCAAATTACAGATCGCCCATAATGCAAGGCACTAGTGAACAGCAACAACTTGTCTTAGTCGCTCAATTGTGTGGTTCGATAACTACTAAAGTCTGGCCGAGTGTAGAGACCTTGGACTTATTCTCTAATGTGGAGCTTATCCACGACCAGAAGCGAAGAGTAAATATTATTTATGTCCTACATTGGAGTTTTTCTTATGCATATATGCGTTTGCATGCAAAAAACATAACCTGAGTTCTTTATGATATACATTTATCTCTAAATATTTCCGAGAAGAGGAAATGTAAAATATTTTTCCGTTTTTGAAACATTATGAGAAATTTGGATAGGTTGAAAAAATTTAAAAACTAAAAGACACAAAGTACTTTTTTTAGCGGCGAGAAGTCATATTTAAGAGATAATAAGCTCCTGATTAAGAGAAACTGCTCCTCACAAAATTAAAGGGAAACTGCTCCCCAAAACATTAAGAGAAACAGCTCCTCAAAAAATCATTTGCGTAGTTTATCCCCGAAATTATCTTTCTCCATTCAAATTTCGGCATTTTTTTTCCTGTTATCCAAAGATATTTTCCTTCTACAAATCATCAAAATCTCTTAAATATATTCAAAGATATCGCAATTTGGCTAATTGCGCCCCAATTGCGGAGAACCGCTTTACCTTCTAAACATGTTTTTCCGCCGCTAAAGAAAAACGTGTCTCTTAGTTTTTCATTGTTTCCAACAGTTGGTTTATTTGTTAGTGTTACTAAATCATTTAATTTCGAAATAGTCAGAAAAACGTATTTTTAAAACCAATGAAAATGTGAGGCGGCGCTTCTACGGAGGCTGTATTTTTCATGAATGTACAACTTTCAGTATGAGAATTCCCAGAATAAATAAGAACGCTAAATTTACATTTTATGATTTATCATTATTTAATGTCTTGTTATAGGTGAAAGAGAGACTGAAGCCTTACGTTAAGGATGCCTTCGGCTGTGATTTATTAGATAAGCTTCTAATCCTGGATCCCAGTAAGCGAATTGATTCGGATTCTGCCCTGAAAAACGACTTTTTCTGGACCGATCCGATGCCATGTGATCTCAGTAAAATGATAACGCAACATAGTCAGAGTATGTTTGAATATTTAGCAGCACCAAAACGGTCAGGCCAGTTGAAGCAGCCGCTAGCGCATTCTGTAGTGCCGAAACAGAGCATCGCAGAATCCGGATACGTAGATCGAGTATTTTGATGAAGTACCTGCAATGACTACTTTTTATCAGTTTCCAAAAGTGTAGACAATTGTTAGGCCTCATCGTGAAAACACCAAAGGTTGTCCACTGAAATGACACTGGATTAGGGTAAAATCTAGAAACTCTATAGTAAAATTATTTCCGAATAATTAAATCTTTGCAACTCTCTATCTTCGTTCTTAACGGTCAGACTGAAATGGTATTAGTCTTGTGAATCTTTTACACAATTCCTCTATTTAATTTTTGTTTCGTTCAAATATATATTGATTGAAGCAATATTCTCTCCCGGTGACAAAACCGATAGCGAGTGTCTACGATAACTCTGGTAGATGTATACCACCGTGAGTGTCACTTCAAAGTATAACCACACTTTGTGTTACTTTCTGAATGGGCATACGATAGATTTTTTATTTATTTCTTATTATCACTAAGAATAGTGCCAAGAGTGCTTAATAGCGTTTAAAAAACTTCGAATCCGAATTCAGAACTGCGTTTTTTAATGACAGTTACATTTTAAAATCTCAATTTATTTTTGTCTTCGCATCGTGAAGTTATTTCTCGTACCTGAAGAAGAAACATCTACATTTTATGGACGTTTCATATATTTACACTAAAACGCGAAGATAATAAAACGTGAACGTACCGGTAGTTTTATACAAATATTTTCAGATTTTACGGGTATAATAATATTTATATATATATATATATAATATATATATATATATATATACATATATACGAGTCATTATAATTTTGAGCGATAAATTCCTAATATCAAGAAAAGAAAAAAAATAAACGTTAGCAGCGTCATTCTGTTACATAATTATTAATCACTCGTTACTGCTTGTACCTCACTCATTTTATCATATTATACACTATAAGATACCTGGAAGCAAGAAGCAAGCGGAGTAGCTTGGAATAAAATACAGTTTGGGTAAAAACGTATATATGTGAAATTCACTTTATACAACTCTTACAGAAAAATGAAGAAAAATAAAATGTTCTTTGTATGCAAAACATGACTTGACTTGCTCATCAACTTGATTATTGTACTTGGTACTTGATTATTCAATTTAACCTTGTTGCCACGCTATATTTTCTTAGCAACATTGATATTGCAGTCCGGTCCACAACTAGACACCATCAAGGGAAAAATAATGTAGTTTTCCTATTCGAGGTGGTCAAATCTGTGGGGAGTTTTAAAATTTAACACAATATATTTCATTAGCAACTTCACAGTTAATCTTGCAGGGTTGTCTTCCTTAGCCTAACTCGGAGATTCGTAAGGGTCCCCTTTTCAACAGGTGGAACAAATGACAAACATTTGCTGCGAGGCTATGGTAAAATAAGAAGATGTTGCACATTTAATTTTTTCAAAAATTCAAGTGATTTATGCTACCCGATAAAAAAATCCATT
This sequence comes from Trichopria drosophilae, assembly GCA_030407085.1. Classification (NCBI taxonomy): domain Eukaryota; kingdom Metazoa; phylum Arthropoda; class Insecta; order Hymenoptera; family Diapriidae; genus Trichopria; species Trichopria drosophilae. The sequence continues at coordinate 8,871,518 of CM059582.1, read as the reverse complement.
TAATACAGATTTTTTTCCATATATATTCATTTCAAATTAAAAGTTAAAAGTTTAAGGAAATAATTATAAATAAATAAATGTAAAAATCCATTTTTTGTCAACAAATTCATCGTCTATTAAATTTTGTTGGAAATTATTCATATGGTAAAAGTTCACGAAGCGTGCGGTTCGAAGAGTACGGGTAAAAGCTTAAGAAGCCTACACTTTGAAGGGTACGGGTAGTACCTTAAGCAGCTTAAGCTAGTTACAATCAGAACTCAAATTCTACATTCCTGGCCACAAACATCTATAGATACAAATTTTTGGGTGGAACTTGTGTCCGCCACGTTTCATCTGTCATGTTGAATTTTGAAACTCCAATTTCAGATTCGGATTCAGTGACCTTCAAAATCCACTGCAGAAGCTGCCTAGATCTTCAGTCTGCCTTTTTTCTCCGACATGGAGTGGAAAGGGGCGAGGAGGGGGGGGGGGCGGCTCCTCCTATGTAACAGAAATTCTTATGGTCATGAAACAAAACAGGTGAAAAATCTTGGCGAGCAGGGCAAGAGCAGAACTGAATTGACGGGCTGCGGGATAGAAGGGGGTACGCTCGGTTTATTCCCGAGGGAATTCTGACCGGGAAATAAAATCCTATCACCATTTAAACGTAGGAAACGTTACAAATCAGTCAATTATTGCTGCTACAGCAATGAAGATATCCAATTTGTTTTTAAATAAACAGTTATAACCTTTATTTAAACTGCTATAAGGTTTTTAACAGTGATATTGAGTTTTAATTTATTAATAGTGATTTTAATTCTTAGGTTTATACTTGTGCTATATTCATATTAATTCGCCACCACGAGATTTAATCTCACTCATTACACTATACATATATATTGTATATTAACCCTGTCACTGTGGATTGCGTACATACACGTAGATATAAAAGAATAAATGAACGGAGAATAAACAGATATATGTCAAAATCATATATAAATTTCAATAAAAAAAAAATTTCTTACTAACATTCGAAAGACCGGCCTAGAAATTGGTGGAATAACAAATTATTTTTTCACGTTGCTTCTAATAGAGATCTTTAATATCGAATGGGATAAAGAGAGGCAGTGATTGAGAATAATGATGATAAACTTGAGCTTGGTAGACATTTTTAAATACGAAAATTTAATAAAGCATCGTAATAACGAGGTAAAGAGGTAATGGACTGAAAATTGAATTTTAATGAAATATTACAGTCTAGGTATCGATGAGATAAAATAGATAGATAGATAATATTTATTTTTGTCATGAAACAAATTTCCTTAGAGAAAAAAAGCAAAATATATACAATGATATAGCACAATAAATTCTTATAACTAAGTTACACTCTAGTATACAACGGTGAGTTTATACAATGCAAATTCTTAAATGACCGAAGTAGTTAACGACGCAAATTATTATTAGAGCAAAGGATAATAAATTTAATGTTACACTGTAAATGCAGTTTAGATAAGTTGAAAAAAAAAGAAAAAAAATATACTTGAATACGGAGATAATTAGTTTAAGAATCTGAGCAACCTTATCTTAAAGGATGAATGATTTCTCGAGTCTCTTAGTGTGTCTGGCAAATAGATCCAGAAGCGAAGCGCTGTGATCCAAAAAGAATTAAAATATTAGTCCGTTCGACAATATGGTAGATAGTATGGAAAAAAATTCTAGATGAGCGTCGAAGATATGAAATATTGATGAATTTAGAGCGTATATATGGAGGCTGAGAGGTCATGAGTACCCGAGTAAACATTTGCCTCCGGATCGAATCCGATACCGATCCGGGACCCTTATCTTAGTTGAATTTCAGATCCGTGTCAGATCAGTATTGTAACGCTGCCGCACATCCGTAACGGATCCGGAGTCCCGGACGTCCGGCAATCCTGATCCGGATTTTAATCGGCGGTAACATTCAATAAGGTGTAAATACAGAAAACCTTGTCCAAATTTGCTGACGAGACTATTCAAACACATGATTATACAGATGACAATGTGAAAGATAGTAAAAATCCTTTGCCAATGCGTCGTTTGTATATATAGGCCTTTGCTAAGTTGTCATTTAGGTTATACACGAATAAAACATTTCTTTTTATTGACAGATTAATTCTAACTCTAATTCGAGGTTAACTTTCCAATTCGACAAAAGTTACCTTCTTATTTTGTATATTTTAATATGTATAGTTGTTAATTAAGCATACAATTAAATAATACACAACATAATGAAATAATAAAAACTGACAGTTCTTATATGCACAGAATATGAAGCCCTATACAACCTACAAATAGAATATAACTATATCCAGTCAATGACGCATCGATTAAATTTTGCACAAATTTACAGAATTATTGCAAATATATACACAAGAAAATTGTTCTGAACTTCACTAATAAATATAGGATTAATATACCATATTAAAAAATTGAACACAATAAACTTCAAGTAATTTTTTAATCCGTACTATATCCAAAATACATTTATTGAAGAAATATAGCACATTGACGTAAATGGTGTGAACGCATTATCAGATTCGAATACGTATATGTATATGTTTTATCACCATACAAAAATTTGATCCTTTATATATCCATTCCTCTCAGATTAATTGCATATTATAATGTGAAGAAAGTTATATTGTATTTGGAAACTAAAAAGGTCTTGATGGAATCCGTGTACTCATCACTTAAAAGAATTGTCTCTCCGGCTTCATAGTTACATTGGCTGTTTATAATTAATACATGTTGAACAGCATATTTAATATTGCGCAATAACATTAAAATAAATTATAGCTATTGAAATTATAAGTATAATAATTTAATTTCATAAATGTCAAACAGAGTTTACGGTTTTTAGATTATTGTTTGTACATATGTTATTCGTCTTAATATTTAACCTAAGCTTACTTTGTAAAGAATTATCCACAGTTCTTTTGCACACTATCCATATAGTTTTATTCCACTTATTAAATATTAAAGCTGTAAAATGTGTCCAATAATCTTAAACATTAAATATTTTTTGGCACTATAATACTTTTTGAAACGTACCCTATCTTCATTTTTTATACTTAATCATAGATAAGCTTACACGTAAATATATTTAAAAGAAATATGTATTAAAATTATAATAAATATAAATAACAGCGGATGAAATCATAGGCTGCGTTACAACAAGTGTTAAATAGCTGAAGAGAGTTTATACGTTTTAGATTATTCGGTTTATGAGACTACGTATTATATAATGAATGTTATAATAATTAATAAAATAAATATTTTATTAATAATAAAATAGTTTTATAACACTTTTAAAATATTAAGGCTTTGTACAATGCATCTAATAATCTGGAAACCTCGTACTCTCTTTGACTCTGTAACTCTTGTCGGAATATATCCAACGCTTTGAAACTATTTTAATTGTAATTAATGTAATTTGAATTCATATTTCGGGTAGATATGCCAGGAAATAAAGGTAAAACTTGATAGTTAAAGAGTGAAAGCACCGTCAAGTTCCAACAAGAGTTACAGAGCTGAATTGATCCTACGATGATTGTCAGATTACTGCACTTATACACGTTATTGACACAAATAAACATTCATTTTAATTGGGTTTCAATTTAGTTCAATTTTTTAAATTATTTTATTGAATTTATTGCGAACTAAGAAAACGTAAGATACAATTGAGGTTTAGGGAAAAGGTTGTTAATTTGGAAAGTTAACCTCACATCTGAATGTGAGTTAACCTCCCAAAAAAAATCAAACTCACTGACACTATCACATATTTTTTATATTTCATTTTATTATTCTTTATGTTTTTCTTTTCATGATAATACTTTAAAAGACCGTAGCACATTTAAACTTTAAAACGAAACGCGATAAAGTCGAACTGTTGAAACAGCTCAGCTGATCGGCAGTCGGCACTGCCTATTCGTTTCATCACTGCCCGCTAGGTAAGGCGCTACTAGAGCTGCATACTGAATTAGAATTCCAACTCCGGATCAAATCAGGAACAGGTACGGGTTCCCTGATGTACCGAATGGATTTAGCTGGATAACTACAAATCAGGATCGGCACTGGAACGGATCCGGATTGCCGGACGTCCGGGTTTCCGTATCCGTCCCGGATCCGAGGTAGCATTACAAATCTAATGCGATCCTGATTTGATAGTACGGGTAGCCCCAGCAAATGTTTATACGGGTACTTGGAATATAAGAACTCCAAGGAAATATTTGCGACGAGCTTGTATTCATAATCGTTTAAATATATAATAATAACAACCAGAAAAAAAGTTAAAAAAAAAATTTATTTCTTGTATCATAACAACAGAAAGGAAATCGAAATACATTAACATTTTTGCTCTAAACAACTATGTTGTAATCATCAAACCGAGCCACGAAATATAATAGCTGCTGTGAAGTACGATCTTTATTTATGAGGGGCTCGTTCGAAATGATTACATCCCACACTTTAAAACCCACCCTTCGATACACAGCTATAAAATCATGAAGTCGTTGACAGATGCATGTAGATATGAGCGGAAAATTTTCGAGAGCAAATTAACCTCAAAGCACAGTGTTACGATTTTTATGTTTTTCGTAATGCAATTTTTATCAGGATCAGGAGTTGTAAGGGATGATTCTCGGTAGCTGAGAATCGTTTTTGGGATCTTCCGCATAAAGGGGATCGACACCCCAAGTGACGAAATACTGGCGAATTTAGTAATAATAACTTTGATTTATTTTTGGAAATGCCAACTACAGGTCGTACAGATCGTCCGGGTATATAAATACTAAGTCCGGTATTGATTCGCGGAGAGTCGCGGATTAATGTGTCGCGAAGCTTCTAAGTCCCGAGATCTCTGCACCGAGATCTTGACGGCGTCAATCGCGGGGCGACTCTAACGGAGATCTTCGCTTGATCGTACGCGGGGCGACTCTGCACCGAGATCTTCACGGCGTCAATCGCGGGGCGACTCTGATTTCGGGCAATGCGATTGCCCTTTTTATATGGTAGATGTCGATGAGATCATCGTCCTTTTTGATGGACACCTGCACTTGTTGTTTTCCACGTGCCATCTGCCACGAATCGCTCACCCCTTTTGACTTATCGGTAACCTTGGCGATTCGGGGAACGTGTGCTATTGTGTGCGTGTGTGAGTCACAATCTTAAGGATTGTGTTACTTCGAGCTTCGGCGTGGCACATTCTTTTCTTGACCGTTTGGGCTTGCAGCTAGAGGAACCCGTGGTTCCCAGTGTAAGTTACAGCACGTGTGCAATATATGTGCGACGCCGAATCGGGCCCTTCGGTGTGTGTGTCTTGTCGATCTTACAAAGACAAGTATTGTCTATGTTACGAGTGCTATTATGTGCGTAGCCAGCATCCGTAACAACAGTTTCCTCAAAACTCATAGCATAAGAGAATATCTGTACGGAACAATGCAAACAAATTCATGGTCGCGATTTCAAATCAAAATGCATTTTTCTTGTTCACTGTAAATACATAATACGTACGCACAATTGTAGATTGGGCGAAAGTTCGAAGACAATCGGATATATACAATTTTCGAAAAAATTATTCTTCGAAAAAAGTTTTGCAAATTTTCAAAATTCATTTCTATATGTATGAGTTAATCGACTTGAGGTCATCCCCCCCCCCTTCGATAACCCTCGGAATGTTATCAGATTTCGCGTACCTCTAGTCGTTTTCGAGATAATTAAGAATTTTTTAAAATTGTAACATGTCATACAAATATCATAGGAAGCTATAAATATTGATCCACAATGCTAGGCCAGTGGTCCGTGTCGCGCGCGGTAGTTGATCTGGTAAAGCATCGTTGTTGAGGAACAATACTTGGATAGGTGTCTGCTTGTGATCGGTATATATGGGATTAAGCTCTTAAAGCAATTAATTCTTCATTACGTGAAAGAATGAAGACACGAATTACAAATATTGACTGGAAATTATTTATCATACCTACAAAAATTGTATAATCGTGGAGTTGATTTATTTGATATGATTGGATCATTTTTTTCCCAATTACCACACCGTAAACAATTTTTTTTTTGTATTTTTATCGTGATTGTAATTATAATTATTACATTCAGCTATGATCCTGAAATTACTTTTTACTGATGAACGTACTCAACTTCTTCCTGAACCGTTTAGTTGTAAGGCGAAAATCTGCTTTTTGTGCCATTTTTTTGATTTGAACAAATTTTCATTGATTTATGGTATTAAATTTCAGTGTTTTTTAGATTTTGAAGATCACTGAATCCGATTCTGAAATTGGAGTGTAAAAATTCAAAATGGCAGATGAAATGTGGCGGACTCAAGTTCCACCCAAAAATTTGTATATATAGATGTTTGTGGCCAGGAATGTAGAATTTGAGTTCTGATTGTAATTACCTTAAGCTCGGTAACATCACGATGAATAAAAATTCAGTAACCTGTTACTCATTAACGCCAAATTCATGCCTCACTATACAAAATTACAAAAAAGCTATGGTTTATTTCCGACGTAATTGTTTTTCTAGAATCTGAATCCAAAGTCAGAATTCGTAAAAATCATGTCAGAATTTTGAGCTATTTGTGATTATGTTCTCGAAAAAGGCATTTTTTATATTTTTGAGGCTATGTACAGGATGCAACAATTGTTTTTGGACTGTATTATTTGCATCTTTTAGTACTACCATTACCCTTCAAAATGAGCTATTACCATACGCTATTTTCCAACAAAATTTAAAAGACGAGGAATTTGTTGAAAAAAATGGATTTTTACATTTATTTATTTATAGTTATTTTCTTAAACTTTTAACTTTTATTTTTAAATGAATATATATGAACGAAAATCTGTATTAAATGAATTTTTTTATGGGAGACCCCAGTCTCGTTTCACACTTCGATTTGACCGCCTCAATATCTAAAATAGGACTTGTGGCGCCTCCTATCCTCTATTCGACTATTCTAGAAGCAGTTCATGCTGGTAGCATCCTTGTCTATTGCCTACTATACGTTTAACAGAGACCAGAAGCAGAGGCAAAAATTCACTGGGGTCCTCCGGACCCCCTGTGTGATAGACGTTAGTTTTTTGAAAAAAGTGAATTTTTTTTCAATTTTCCGGCACCTGCAGTTTCAGAAAAGAGTAAGTATTATGTCTGAGTGACAATTATTTTTGTTTGAATTTTTTTTCGTATGTTTAATCTTTATTTGACCGCGCGTTTCTGTGCTTTTTTTCGCAGTGTCGCGCTTTAATTTAAACTAGCATAGATAGGCCGAAGAACCACTTGCAGACCCAAATTTAACGTCAAAAGACGGTCCTCTATTTGCCCGAAATCCGGAGACCGAAAAACAAAAGTGCAGTGACCAAAGGCAGACGGCCGATGTGCGATTCGCACAGAGCGTATATTTGCATCGAATGTGCGGTAACGCAACCATGATTTTTTTCAAAATGTTTACTTTTTTTCATTATTAAGCTTTTCATTTTCATTTGTATACTTAAATAAAACCTTTTTTATGATATTTCATTAATTGTTGCGGTTATAATTCAGTTTTGCTTCCATCTTTCCAATTATTTACTCGTAGCACGATTTTCGCTAATCAGTTATTTTAATGTCTCAAAATAAATACAATTTATGAATTGAACACTATAGTGCAATTTTTTTCTTAAACATTCACATTTTAAAAGTAACTAGATCCAGTAACAGCTAAAAAAATTAAAAAATACTAAAGTTATGATTTTGGAAGTGTAAAAAGACATTTTTACCACTTTTTCAACTTTCCTATTTTTGTTAACAACGTTAAAAATTAAAAAGATTTTTGTTGGCCATTCTACATTTTTAATTACATATTCAAAAATATCCATGAATTTTTTCGAATTATAATATTCAAAATTGCAGCCGCAATCTCCGTTCTCGTCATTGGGGTCTGACAGACCCCCTGTTTGATGGATGATTGAAATAGGAGGTGTGGTAAGGAAGGGTTAAATATGCAACATCTTTTCCACAAAATATAGCGTGGAAACAAGGATAAAATAAATAATCAAGTACCAAGTTCTTCATGAGTAAGGCAAGTTAAGTTTTGTATATAAAGAGCATTTTATTTTTATTGTAAAGAGTTGTATTTGAATTTCATTTATATTCTTTTTGTTGAAACTTTCTAAAATGAAGAGTATAATAAATTGCCAAGGTTTAGTCGTAAAATCCGTCCGCAATAACAAATGTTGCTTAGTTTTTATGCAATTGGTATTTTATTCGAAGCTACGACGCTTGCTTCGCGTGTCGAGATGTCTTTTAGTGTATAATATTATACAATGAGTAAGGTACATATACTAACGATTGACTAAAGACGCTGGTAACGTTTATTTCTCTCATTGCTTAATATAACGGAATTATCGCTCCTAATTAAAATGACTAGTGTATATAAGTATTATTATACCCGCAAAATTCGAAAACATTTGTATAAAAACTCCCGGTACGTTCAAAATTTACTTCGCGTCTAGTTATAAATATATGAAACGTTCATAAAATAGATGTTTCTTTGTCAGGTAGTAAAAATAAAGAGTTAAAATACTCCATCTATACATATTCGGTTTCTACAGTGCTCCTGTTTCAGCACCGCAGCGTCACTTACGGCTGTTTCATTTGGCCTGATCGTTATGCACGTAAAACTTTTGGGAACGCTGCTCACCCAAACCGGGCGGATAGCGCTCCCGCGGCACTTTTAACTTTTCAAATGATGATTAAAAATATAAGAGCGTAAAAATAAATTTTTTTCTGAATAAATATGGATTCATACAATCATTAAGAAAGTTTATGCTCTATTTTTAGACCATCAAATTACTTATATGGTTTATAAAGATCGTTAAACGCGTAAAAATCGGCACTTTTTCCATTTTAACGCTTACGTATCAAAAACAGAGCAAAATAGAGTAAAATTGCACTATGCTTTTCTGTAGAGCGTAAAATTTCCTACAAAAAAGTCAATGGCAGCCCTAGTCTAAAATTAATAGTTTAGCCAGAAATAACACTGGAACTTCAACTTGCAGTTTGATCGATACCCAATGTAATATATTCGGAATATTCTGTTTAAATTCGTGTTTTCTTTCTGGCCAAACTATTAATGTTACACTATCACTGCCGCTGACTTTTTTGTAGGAAATTTCACGCTCTACAGAAAAGCTTTAGTGCAATTTTACTCTTTTTTGCTCTGTTTTTGATACGGAAGCGTTAAAATGGGAAAAGTGCCGGTTTTTACGCTTTTAACGCTCTTTATAAACTATATAAGTAATTTGATAGTCTAAAAATATCGCATAAACTTTCTTAATAATAGTATGAATCGATATCTATTAAAAAAAAAATTTATCTTTACGCCCTTATATTTTTAATCATCATTTGAAAAATTAAAAGTGCTGCGGGAGGGCTGCCCGCCCGGTTTGGGTGAGCAGCGCTCCCAAAGGTTTTTCCGTGTGGAGCTACAAAATATTCAAACATACTCTCACTCTGTTGCGCTAACATTTCACCGAGATCAGATGGCATCGGATCGGTCCTGAAAAATTTGTGATCCAGAGCAGAATTAGAATCAATTCTTTTACTCGGATCCAAGATTAGCAGTTTATCTAATAAGTCACAGCCGAAAGGGTCCTTAACATAATGCTCCAGTCTTTCTTTTACCTATAACAAGTAATTAAATAATTTTAAATCATGTATAAAATGTGAATTTAGCGTTCTTATTTATTTTTGGGAATTGTCATACTGAAATTTGTCGTACATTCATAAAAAACTAAGGCAGAGGTATAAAGCACCGCTTCAGAATAACATTTTCAAATACATTGTTTTTTACTATTTTGAAATTTATATTATTCCGAAACTAAATGTAAACCAATCATTGTAAAACATGAAAATCTAGGAGACTCGTATTTATTTTGCGGCAGGAAAACATATCAAGGAGGTCAAACGGCTCCCCCGAATTGGGGCGCAAATGGAAAAATAGCGATATTTTTCAATATATTTAAGGGATTTTAATGACTTTTTGTAGGAATGTATGTTTCGACAAAAGAAGAAAATTGTCCGACATACATTGAATAGAGGAAGAAAATTAGTGGGGTAAACTACGACAAAATTATTTTTTTGAGGTACTCTTTCTTCCCTTAATATGTTTTCCGCCGCTAAAAAAATACCGACTTGCTCTTGTCGGAAATATTTAGAAATAAATGGATTTTATTACGAATGTCAGGTCATGTTTTTGCGATCTAACGCATATACGCATAAGAAAAACTCCAATATAGTTCATAAATAATATTCACCTTCCTCTTCTGGTCTTGCTCAAGCTGCATATTCTTAAATGAGTCCAAATCCACTACACCCGGCCACACCTCAGTAGTTATCGAACCACACAATCGAGCGATTAACGTCAGTTGGTGAGGCTCGCTAGTGCCTTGCATTATGGGCGATCTGTAATTTGCTATTATTCAATGACATATTCTGTGCCAAATTTTACTTTGTGTATGTTTTTGATTAGACCCATGCATACCTAGTCCACATTTCGGCCATGATACATCCAGCTCCCCATAAATTAATTGGTGGGCCGTAGTTTCGCTCACCGAGTAATAATTCCGGTGGTCGATACCATAAAGTAACGACTCGATTGGTACAACGATTGGCCGCACCGTTTGTTTTAACACTATATGCTGGAGAGTGATCAAAATTGTTGGAATTCCGCGGTATCTGCGTATAGTCCATTGCGATCCGAGTTCTGTTGCGCCATCTCGCGATGTCAGTTTGTATTACGCGTATTTCGCGGTTTATTGTAAAACGCCGCCGTTCCGATAACGTGGCAACGCTGCCCTCGCTTCGCCGCTTGCACACTCTGGTTGTACGCGTCGGTCGCTTCGGATGCTTAAAAGCACTTTTTGTAAAACCCTAACAAAGTTATGTATCCACTGTTTGCACTTTGCTTAAATATATTTCTTTAACATTTGTTTCGGAGTGTTGTGTCGTTCCTTTCGGCTCTCCACCCACTTAGAACCTCAACAGGTTATGGGCCCAGAGACGCCGCTAAGCAAATAAAATAGACTGTGACTTTGTTTTCGCGTGGAACTGTGAAGTTGACGAAATCCGTGTGCGACATGAATTCCGTAAACGTGTCGCGATTGGAATCGCTCAATCGGGACAATTATGACACGTGGAAAATTCACATGGAAGCCCTGCTCATCAAAAACGATAGATGGGATTTCGCAAATGGATCGAACGTGCGGCCCGAACCGATCGAAGGCGACGCGGCGAACGAGGCGGCCATTAAAGCATGGATCAAAAACGACGGCAAGGCGAAGTCGGATATCATCCTCTCTATCAGCCCCTCGGAATTAAAAATCGTAAAAGCGTGCATCACTTCGAGGGAAGTCTGGGAAAAGCTGCGAAACACCTATCAATCACAGGGACCGGCGAGGAAGGCGACATTGCTCAAGCAGCTTATGCTAAATCGCATGGACGAGGGCGGCGACGTGCGGGAGCACATAGCCCGTTTCTTCGACGCAGTTGACAGGCTCAAGGACATGGATGTCGAGGTAAACCCGGATGTGCTCGCGATTGCATTGCTCTACAGCTTGCCGCCGAGCTTCGAGAGCTTTCGAGTCGCGATAGAATCACGTGATGATTTACCAACGCCCGAGTCCCTTCGCGTAAAGATTGTCGAGGAATTCGATGCACACCGAGCCGGTCGTAGTTTCGCGTCGAATGCGCTGTTTGCAAATAAAAAGTCGCCGCAGAAATTCCAAAATAAGAAGCCTCATAATTCGGATAATTCGAAGGATTACCTATCGAAACATCGAAGTTCTCGCGGAATTCGTTGCTTCAAATGTAATATGCTCGGACACAAAGCGGGACAGTGCCGTAAAAGCGACGCGAGTCGCGAATCGGCGAAAGCCGCGGAAAACGTATCGTTGTGCATTAGCGAATCGTTGCGAGCATCGGCGAGCCCGCACACACGAAAATGGTGCTTGGACAGCGGCGCGACTTCGCATCTATGTAATGATATCGCGCGTTTTTCAAAAATCGACTTGTCGAGACGCACAAGTCTCCAACTAGCGAATAACGCTGTAACAGACAGCGTTGCCGAAGGCACGGTCGAATTCGAAGCGGACGTACTCGGCGCGACCAAAGGCATTTCCTTAAGCAGAGCGCTCCACGTGCCGGACCTTCGGACAAACCTGGTAAAGTTCACTTCGATAAGAATAGCGCGTCGGTTCTCGATTCAAGCGGAAACATTAAAATGGTCGCGGATAGAATCAACGGGCTTTACTACGTGCGTGAGAGAGACGAAGACGCTCGTGACGTATTACCCGAAGCGATGGCGTCAATGTCGAACGTCTCCTGGCATCGAAGACTCGGACATCTGAACGCATCAGATCTTCGCCAGGCGCTCCGTAACGACACCGTACGTGGATTAAAGCGCGAGGAACTAGGGGTCGATTCGGAATGCGAGACTTGTTGGAAGGGTAAACTGTGTCGAAGCCCCTTTCCAAAAAGATCCGAACGCGAGACAGATACGTTAGAGACGATACATTCGGATTTATGCGGACCTATGCGTGTCCAGTCGTTGGGCGGTGCTAAGTACTTTATGATACTCATCGATGACCATTATCGGTGGTGCGAGGTACGCTTTCTTAAATCGAAAGACGAGGCTCTTCAGTCCTTTAAAAATTTTGTCGCGCTCGTCGAAAATCAAAAAGGTCGTAAGGTCAAATGTCTCCAAACAGACAACGGGACAGAGTACATAAACGACGATTTTGATGCGTTTTTGAGGTCGCGCGGAATTCGAAGACGACTGACCGTTCCTTACAATCCCCAACAGAACGGGGTCGCGGAACGGAAAAATCGGAGCCTGATTGAAACGGCGCGCTGCTTTATTTTGCAATCGGGATTACCGCCTTATCTTTGGGCCGAAGCTTTGAACGCGGCAAATTATGTTAGAAATCGGTGCCCAACTAAAAGCTTAAACGCAAAAACTCCCCACGAAGTTTGGACCGGAAACGTCCCCAATGTTAAACACTTGCGGGACTTTGGATGCCCCGTTTTTTGTCTTGACCAGAAGCCTGGTAAGGGAAAGTTCGAATCTCGTTGTGACAAGGCCGTTCTCGTAGGATATTCGGAAGAGTCAAAGGGATATAGGGTGTGGCTACCGAAGAGTCAAAAGGTTATCGTATCACGTGACGTAAAGTTCTGCAAGTTTTCGCTGCCTGAGATCGATAACAGTCTAAAGTCAGTATTCGACGACTTAGACACTGGGAACGATGAACGGCTCGAATCAGTTCGCGATCGCGACCGTGATCTCACCGACGTCGTTCTTGATCAGCCGTACTGCGATGATGAGTGTCCAACATCGAACGATGAAGAGTCAGGCGAACGAGAACCGGATAACACAGAAGCCGAGAGACGAAGAGGACCAGGGAGACCAAGGATCGTCAGAACAGGACGCCCAGGTCGTCCGAGAAAAGAGTATCAAACTGCTACTCACATAGCGGAGTCGACCGACTCTTGGAATCAGGCCCTCTTGGGAGAAGTTTCCATCAAACAAGCTATGTCCGGAGACGACGCGGAAGACTGGAATCGCGCCTTGATCGCAGAACTTCGATCCATCATTAAAAATGATACATGGAGTATAATCGATCGCCCACAAGATACTCGAATTATCGGCAGCCGATTTGTATTGCGCTGCAAATATGGTCCTGATGGCCAGTTGGATAGGAGAAAAGCTCGACTCGTTGCGCAAGGTTTTTCTCAGCAGCCTGGAGTTCATTTCTCGGAAACGTTCGCTCCGGTGGCCCGTTTGAGTTCGATTCGGCTAGTAGCTGCGCTCGCAGCTCGTCATCAAATGACTGTTAAACAGTTCGATGTAACGACTGCGTACCTTAACGGTGAGCTTCAAGAACGCGTCATAATGGAGCCACCAAAGCAGCTAAGAGACATTCTTCGGGCGATCATCGAGACGGAGGAAGAAGACACGGGCATCAAGATCAAAGCGGAGAAGATGTTATCCGAGCTAAAGAATGGTGACAAGGTCTGTTTACTCAGAAAATCCCTCTATGGCCTGCGCCAAGCTGGGAGGCAATGGCACTCAAAACTGAACGAGACACTGAAGAGTCTCGGGTTTACTGCAACTCACGGAGACCCGTGCTTGTATCGTACAGGTCAAGGGGAAGACGTTACCCTAGTCGCCGCATACGTCGATGACCTTGTGATCGCCTCGAGAAAACAAAAGGCCATATCCGAACTTGGTCGGAAGTTATCCGATTGTTTCGAAATTCGAGATATGGGCCCCATCGATTATTGTTTAGGCGTGAAGTTCGATCAGACTGCAGATCGTATTACGCTGAGTCAGCGAGGTTACATTACCGACGTCCTTAACCGTTTCAACATGAGCGATGCTAAGCCCGTGAGCACACCAGTTTGTGTCAACACGAAACTCAAGAAGCAGCCTGGAGAAGATCAGTTAGATGAAGACGTTCCGTATCGGGAGCTCGTAGGGTGCCTAACCTATCTAGCTCTGACGACTCGTCCCGACATCTGCTTTGCGGCTAGCAGCCTAGGGCAATTCAACAATTGTTATGGAAAAACTCATTGGACAGCTGCGAAAAGAGTTTTGCGGTACCTCAAGGGTACGATTGACCTCGGACTAAGTTACGGTGTAAATGCGAAAGCGCTTACCGCATACGTCGACTCCGATTGGGGCAACTGCCCCGATGACCGTCGATCTTATTCAGGGCACGCGTTTATCCTCAGTGGGTGCCCTATATCGTGGGACGCCAGGAAGCAAAAAACGGTTGCCCTATCCTCTACGGAGGCAGAATACATGGCACTGACCGAAGGTGCCAAGGAATCAATCTATTGGACTTCTCTTCTTAAGGAGCTGGGGTTTAATGACTTAACAGACGTCGAAGTACACGTTGACAATTTCGGAGCATTGAAGCTCGCTGAAAACCCCGTATATCATGCCCGGAGTAAGCACATTGACATTCGTCATCATTTCGTACGGGAAGCGTTGCAGAACAAGAAACTGCGTATCGTACACTTATCAACCAATGACAATGTGGCCGACATGTTCACGAAGGGGCTCACGAAACCCAAGCTGGCCAAATGCATCTACTTATCTGGAATGCAGCCTATCATAGGGGGCTAGAACCAAGCCGTTCTCGGATCGAGGGGAAGTGTTGGAATTCCGCGGTATCTGCGTATAGTCCATTGCGATCCGAGTTCTGTTGCGCCGTCTCGCGATGTCAGTTTGTATTACGCGTATTTCGCGGTTTATTGTAAAACGCCGCCGTTCCGATAACGTGGCAACGCTGCCCTCGCTTCGCCGCTTGCACACTCTGGTTGTACGCGTCGGTCGCTTCGGATGCTTAAAAGCACTTTTTGTAAAACCCTAACAAAGTTATGTATCCACTGTTTGCACTTTGCTTAAATATATTTCTTTAACATTTGTTTCGGAGTGTTGTGTCGTTCCTTTCGGCTCTCCACCCACTTAGAACCTCAACAAAAATCAGCCAATTTTAAAATGCCTTCTTTGTTAAGTAGGACTTTAGAGGGTTTCAGATCTCTATGCAAAATATGAAAACAAATGTTACACTATATAGATAGCGTCGGACGTTATTGGTATTAAGTAATTGAAAAATCAGTATTACTTTTTTGGAATGCAAATAGTAAATTGCATTTAACAATTGTTGCATTACTTTCTTAATTTCGCCCAACCTGAACTTTACGTTAACGTTAGACAATAAACCCGCAAGGTCGTGCTCACAAAAATCAAATACCAGATAAAATGATGCGAACATCTTATTAGATTGCGTTTCTGAAAAATTGAAAATAATATTAATTAAACTGCTGGAAAAATATTATCAAATGTTACAATGGTTCACTAATTTTTTATAACAATATTTCTGAAGAAAAAACCGAATTACTCACTTTGTGATCTACAAACCTCTATGATGTTTACAATGTTTTCGTGTTTCACTTGCTTTAGAATTTGGATTTCCCTCAAAGCTGTGATAGGACACTAAAAATTTCAAATATTTTAGAAAGATGCAATAAAACATAAACGGGAAATAGTTAAAAAAACATGAAAAAAAATACTTACTCCTTGTGTTTCATTTTCCGTGAGAATTTTTTTTATAGCGACTAAATATCCATTTTTTTTATCCTTTGCTTTGAATACTTCGCTGAAAATTGATCAATATGCTTAACGCATAGGTACTTAACTTAATTAACATTAAATTCTTACTGAAAGTACCTTAAATTCAATTACATTTAATGTTTTACATTTAATGTAAACAATTACAGTTCTAAAGTCCGTATCGGTAAATGGTCGTTAAATGATGAATTTTTAGTCATTAAAAGTGCAATTAAAGTTTTTCCATTCAATATAACTGTTTGTGATTCACATGACTGAAATTCATTTAGCCACATTCGTAAATAAAATAGTTTCAAAAGTTTTATTAAATATTTTTCCACATGTAAATAATGACCCAATAATGACCCCGAATTTTGAATAGTATGTAAAACAAAAGTTCGAAATATTTTAATATAACAAGGCATATTAGAGATATTTATTAGACGAAAAATTCATTGATTTTAATAAGTACGTTGTCACCACTTTTAAAGGAACTTAAATCTACGCGGATAGTTTGTGACTTTAATATATACTAAAATAAACGAGATTTTGAGATAAAATGTCATTATTTGAGACGTTTAAAAAACATAAGTTATGTTTTAAAGACACTCCGATTTCGAACCGCGTGATCGAGACTTTAATGGGTTTATTTATCAAAATAAATGCAAAAATGTTATATAACACGTGAGAGTACGATGTCCAAGATTGCAATTGATAGATTCGAGTAAAAATGAAATGGTAAAGAAACATTAAAAACCAAATAAACAACACAAACTCAAATTATAGCCAAAAACTTATACACCTAACCTACAACAAAATAAATAAATTTAAAATTTACTTACCCATAGATTCCTTGTCCAATTTTAATAAGTTTCTCGTATTTCGAAACGTCGGGACAGTAAGGAAATTTATTTTCCTCCTCGATAAAGTTTTCTTTTTCTTGGAGATTCATTTTGACACTCTTTGAACAATAAGAAACTAAACGTACAGTTAAACGACTACCGGTAGTGATGTCAACAACCTATGAAAGCCGAAAATACCGAGCAATACAATAATACTCGTTTGTTTACTAACAGCTTTTAATTATACGAATGACTATGATTTTTTTTGCAGGATGATATTATACAATTAATAAATTTAAATTTGGTGGGTTTTTCCTGCAATGCAATTGGTCTTGATTGCATCAATCAAACATTTCAACATGGTTGATAGATTTTCCAAGCGCCATCTGTCGGAATCATTCCGATTCCCGAGCAGGCGGCTTTTTTGAAGAAACATTTTTAAAGAAAAATGTTAAAAATGCTCATTGGAGATGATAATTATATGAAAAATATGAAAAACCCGAAAATATGTGAAAAATTCAAAAAAAAAAAATAACGGGTTGGTTAGAGCATTCGACCGGAAATCGAACGGTCCCAGGATTGTACCCTGGCATCTGCCGAATGTTCTTCCAAGTTCCCGGTTATTTTTTCTGAATTTTTCACATATTTTCGGATTCTTCATATTTTTCATATAATTAACATCTCTAATCAGCATTTTTAACATTTTTATTTAAAAATGTTTCTTCAAAAAAGCCGCCTGCTCGGGAATCGGAATGATTCCGACAGATGGCGCTTGGAAAATATTTCAACCATGTTGAAAAGTTTGATTGATGCAACCACGACCAATTGCGTTGCAGGAAAAAGCCACCAAATTTAAATTTATTAGCTTTCAATTATATTATAAAATTATATTGATATTTGGGGGTCCAATCATATTTAGGTCCAAGTGGCCTCGACAGATATGTTACTACAATATAGTGTTTTTTATATGTATGAAAATTGAATATGAGCATTTTCAAAACTTAGACCCCGACAACAGGCCAGCCGAAGTATTAATAAATAAAAGTTGCAAAACACTTACTTCAAGCACTTGTATATAATTGTAATAGACTATTCGATGCATATTACATGTTTACAGTGTTTTACTACTTACTGTCTGTATCAATATGATCTTATATATACAATATATCTACATATAATTCGTCAAAGATATCTTGAAAGTGTCGAAAAGATCTCTGACGGATATCTTTTAGATACTATAAGACATATTTTAGATAAATCGAAATAGTTATTTTCGTATCAAGCGCGTAAACGAACTTATGAGACCGTAGGTGATCCCGCGCCCGAGGGGCTGGGGAAGACTACGGCTGGGGGGTACGGGGTCGAAACGTTTAAATTTGATTAAAAACTATAGGGTAAATTTTTGCCGAGGTGACCAAATTCAATACTTTTTCAGACAATAGTCATAAACATTTTAAACCAGCTTTTATGGCATTATCGTTGACTTTAGGAAGAAAATGCATACAACCTTTTTGGCGAGAATTTCATGCTCTATCTTTTTTGTTTGAAACATTTTGTAATAAAATGTGTATTTTTCAAAATAAATGCAAAAACTACGAAGTAACTTAATTAGGGCTAATTTTTTTTAGTAATGGACGGATGGATCTGCGCCAAAATCTAATCAGATCTAAGTTATGCCAAGACGAGTATTTTTGAAAAAAATTTATGTCAATACGCTTATCCTTTCGCGAGTTATCGCGAGACAAAAAAACGGGACGCACGTACGTACAAGATCACGGACACAAATTTTTTAATTGTTGATTTGTGTTCCTTAGGATCTGAAACGTCGACATTTGATGAAAAACTATAGGCTAATTTTTATGCCCGAAGTAACCAAATTCAATACTTCGTCCAGACTTAGTCTGGGTAGAAATAACATGAATCGTCATATCTCGGCCAATTATTGTTAAAATTGTTCGAACAGATCCTAGCGATGCCTATGAAGTGCTAAAGCATTGTAAAAGTTAATTTCCTTTTCAACATATTAATTTTTTAATGGCAACTGTTGGAATCCTCGAATAGTCAGCTACGTCGTCGAAAAGTCTGTGGGGAACTTTGGATTTCAACAAATTTCAAGCGAGTAATTTGTTCCTTACAAGTAGAGGAAGTTTTTTAGAAAATTTGAAATCAATTGGAATTAAATTCGTAACGTTATGGCGATTCTTGATAAAGCGCGCAGCGAAACACTGAACGCGTTTTAGTTCCGTATAAAGAATGCGCGGCTTTTACACTTTTTGATGAGTAAGGGTTAGTCCTTTACATTATTCTCCAATTCAATCATTATAAATGGCAGATCTCTCGAGTTTTTGTATTAAATTTCTATAATCTCCCAAATTCTTCATTTTTTCTCCTTTTCCTAGCACTATTAGCAGGATTTACACTATCACTCCTATTTCTCTTTCTATTAATTTTACTTTAAGATACAAATCAATTTTATTCTTACACTAGGTATGCACACGCCATCGATAAAATTTTCAAACATCTGCATCTGACCTTGCGATGTTTTATATGCCGCGTTGTGCGGAAAATTATTATCTGAACATAATCATAAAGAAGTCATTAAAAAGTTATGAACCAATCGATGATTACTAATAAATAAACATAATAAAGGCTAAACTCGTTTTTAAAACGCTACTAAATCTAATAAAACAGTTCTCAAAATCCCAATATCGACACCAATTGAAATAGCTAAACGGAAAATAGAAAAAGGTGTAACATGTTTTCTTCCATATCTTACAACTATGGGCAAAGAATTTTATCAAAATTTATTTAAAAACTCAAATTCAAAGATAAAATAGGAGCCAAAAATATAAACACTATAATATTCATATTATATATAAATGAATTCACAAGCCGCGCGTTCTTTATACGGATCTAAAACGCATACCGTGTTTCGCCGTGCGCCTTAGTCAGAATCGCGATAACTTTACCAATTCCAACGATTTCAAATTTTCCAAAAAACTTTCTCCACTTGTAAGGAACAAATTACTCGCTTGAAATTTTTTAAAATCCAAAGTTCCCCACAGACTTTTCGACGACGTAGCTGACTATTCGAGGATTCCAAACAGTTGCCATTAAAAAATTAATTTGTTGAAAACGAAATTAACTTTTACAATGCTTTAGCACTTCATAGGCATCGCTAGGATCTCTTCGGTGCACATCGCAAATTTCAAACAAATTTAACAATAATTGGCCGCGATATGACGATTCATGATACTTCGACCCAGACTAAGTCTGGACGAAGTATTGAATTTGGTCACTTCGGGCATTAAAATTAGCCTATAGTTTTTCATCAAATGTCGACGTTTCAGACCCTAAGGAACCCAAATCAACAATTAAAAAATTTGTGTCCGTGATCTTGTACGTACGTACGTCCCGTTTTTTTGTCTCGCGATAACTCGCGAAAGGATAAGCGTATTGACATAATTTTTTTTTAAAAATACGCGTCTTGGCATAACTTAGATCTGATTAGATTTTGGCGCAGATCCATCCGTCCATTACTAAAAAAAATTAGCCCTAATTAAGTTACTTCGTAGTTTTTGCATTTATTTTGAAAAATACAAATTTTATTAAAAAATGTTTCAAACAAAAAAGATAGAGCATGAAATTCTCGCCAAAAAGGTTGTATGCATTTTCTTCCTAAAGTCAACGATAATGCCATAAAAGCTGGTTTAAAATGTTTATGACTATTGTCTGAAAAAGTATTGAATGTGGTCACCTCGGCAAAAAATTACCCTATAGTTTTTAATCAAATTTAAACGTTTCGAAACGAAAAATTAACAAATGTGAAACATAGGATGAGTGAAAATGCCGAAGGGAGAAAAACCGACGCTGAGGTGGTCAATGTCACGTCTCGGGCGTCGGCCCAGGTCTTTCATCTTAAAAGCTCGGTTGGAATGTGCCAATGAAAATCTAAGAAGAGCGCTTTCGCGAAGGGAAGCGGCAGGAATATCAGGCCCCGAGCATCAGGAGGTCGTAGCTGCGACAAGTCAGTTTTTCCTAACTTTCTTCTTTTGTAAAGCGTTCTTTCTAGATTTACATTGTCTTTAATCTTAAAAGCATGGTTGGAATGCGAAAATGGAAAACTAGAAAACGCGCTTTTGAAACGGAGAGGTAGGAAAAGCTGACTTGTCGCAGCTGCCAGGCCACGAGCGTCAGAGGATCGGCATCAAGTCCTGCGAGAGTCGGCAGCTGCGACCCCCAGATGCTCGGGCCTGATTTTCCTACCTGTCTCCTTCGAAAGCGCTCTTTCAAGATTCCCATTATCACATTCCTATCATGTTTTTAAGATGAAAGACCTAGGCCGACGCCCACGACGTAGCGATGACCATCATGACGCTCGGGGCCTGGTGACGTCATTATGTTGATCATCGGCACTTTCCTATTTCTTCACAATAATATCACAAACGAATTATATAAATCCCTCGATAGAACCACGGACCTATCAGTTTCTCTCGAAAATTGAAGCTCCGTAATTTTCTGTCGTTCTCCAAAAAAAGTAAAGAAAAATAAATGGAAGTCGCACGATATATCAACATGCTCTGTGGGTTGAATATAAATATATTAATACAAAATTGAGCGCACAGTGGTATACTGCAGTACTTGGTAAGAAAAGCCGTATCTCCATTTTAATGATTTTGATATATTCATGAATAACTGTCTTTGAGTAAATATGAAGTTGCATAGCTTCAAAAATTATTTTTGATACATACGTATTTTATTTCACGACATAATGAATCATTTTATATAAATTTGTTACTAATTATTCGAGAAATGTTAGTTGAAAATGTTCACACTGTATATTCAGAAAGCTAAAATACTGTCGAAAAAGGTCGTATCACAATTTGTGGACATTTACATAATGACTTTGCAAAGCCCTGTATCCTGATTACAAGCATCGATACTATTCAAAAAAGTCGCATGTTACATTTTTTTGTTTAAATGCTTTGCATACTGTTATATATATTATTGTAAATGTAATTAATTATTATCCCATTCTTAATTACCCTGCAATTCCGAGTTTTATATAATGTAGTATGTATTGAAATTGTAAACAGCATACAATTATTTGGGCGGGTAAATATTTCTTTTAAATATATTTTTATTAATGTAACGCTGTACAATTATTTTATACATTTGTTTTTTTTTACACTTTCAAGCGTGTATTTTTTTCTTGCACATTTTAGAAGAATATATTGAAAAATTGTGAACAATGTAACAAGTGGCAGTATTTCCCATTAATGCTGGATACAAAATTTATCCCGATTAGTGGGCAAGCAGTACAGTAAAAATAAAAACAAGAAGTACATCTGCATTTGATGTCTTCACTATGTTCTCAGCGATGAGAAATTGTGTGCTCATAAAATCAATTGCTGTAAAATGAATGAGTATGCAGTTGAAGTACCGGAACAACACACTTAGGTAAACACTCACTTTATATACTTGATTATATTGTTTATTCTTTTTAAACATCCTAACAATTATACGTAGTTCAAAAAATAATTAATACAAATTAAACTTAAATTAATATAGTACACTTTATATTTTCAATTATTCTTCAATCTTGAAAATTAGCAATGTACACAATCTCGCGACAAATTTTATAATAAATTGTATGACTGTGATGTATGTGAGAGTGATGATGCGCATCCAGTGAATTATGGGACACGTGTAAATGTAATACGATGGGCGAGTATTCGGACTTGTACTTGAAAACGGATATTTTGTTGCTTGTGGAGGTGTTTGAAAATTTTCGCGAAACACGTTACGAAAATCTCACATTATTACTTTTTACCTGGATATATTTGGTACTAGGCTCTCAAGCGTACTCGAGTAGAGTTGGAATTACTCACGGATATAGACATGATAATGTTTAATAGTATGATTAAATGTTTAGCAGTATAAGGGGAGGTCTTTTGCAGTGGTCCAATCGATATGCCAAGGCAAATAATAAGTACATGCTCGATTATGACGCTTCAAAAGAATCAAAGTGTTAAATATACTTTGACATTAATAATTTATATGGATGTTACATGCGCCAGAATCATTACCAACCGGTGCTTTCCAATGGGTGGAAAATGTTGACTTTGTAAATGTTCCCGATGACTCCGAAAATGAAGCCGACCTGACGAACCCTAGAGAAATGCATAATAAACAGAATGATCTCCTAATGTACCCCGAGCGAGTAGTTCCACCCGGTTCAAAACAACAGAAACTGCTCGTGTATTTTTAGTGATGATAGCTTCAAAAATGATCGGTAGATCCGATAACGTTAATTTTCCAGGATCCGAAGGAAGTTGAAACTAATTGCACTTTCGATTCACCGTAAAAAATAAATATATTCCAAACTGATTACAAGCGAAGTATTGCAAATGCTGCACCACGTCAGACTGACTGGGAGCGTTAAGTCATACATTACCGCAATGTAAAACCAGCACTCGCTACGGCATTGTTTTAAAGAAAATTCAAAGGGTATTAAAATTCTAGCAGTTTCCATGGTTAAAGTCGTACATTTACTTGAATACCAAACTCCGCGAAGTCGCGACAAATGATTTCTAGAAAATGCAAGAAAATGACCAATGCAGTATTTGGGAAAACCATGGAGAATGTTCGTACAAGAGTGGATGTAAGCATAAAATCGAATGACATATGAGCTGTTCATCAATCAACAGAGATTTAAATAGAGGGAACCAAGGTTGGGAAGTCCAGTAAGGAGCAAGAACAATATAACTGTAGCCTTATCTGAGATTATATTTCGGAGAGTTCGAAGAAGCATTGGAAACGGAGGAAATGCATAAAAATTAAGATCTTTCCAGTTAATCGAAAATGCATCCACAGCTACAGCCTGTGGGTCGCTGTGCCAAGAAATATATATGTTTAATTTTGTATTAGCTCTTGATGCGAATAAATCAATCTCCGGAGAACCGAAGTTATTAAGATTTTTGTTTTTTTTTAAATTTCATTGGACAATTCTCATTCAGTATTTAAATTATTAGTTCGAGATAATGAATTAGCCTAGAAATTTTCATTGGAAGGGATGTAACTGGCATAAAGATTTAATTTGCGCAATTCACAAAATTGCCAAATTCGTTTGGAATCCTGAAATAAACTAAGGCTATAGGTACCACCCATCCTATTTATATACGCAATGGCTGTGGTATTATCAATGCGCATAATGATTTTAACATCTGTTTACTCTGTAACAAAAGAACACAAGGCAAAATATGCCGCAAGAAGTTCCAATTCATTAATATGAAGGAGATTTTCTGTTGACATCCTTACGCACTACATCCATTATACACTGCCCTCAGCCACTGCAAGATGGGTCCGCGAAAATTTCATAATCGTGAATTTCTTGCTTTAAAGATTTTGCATTATGAATATTCACTTGCCACCACGATGACGGCTCCCTCATGGAGCCAAAATGATATATAGAAATTTGAGATAAATTTTGAAGAAATGCTTCTTGCTATTTCCAGCTCAGACAGATTAATATCGTCCTGAGGAATATCATTATGATCATCCTTTTCGATGTCATCGATGGCATCGGAATTTACGGCCTTTTCAATACTCCCACCTGATATGGATGATGAAGGAAGGGCGTTTGCATGAGCAAGATTGACAACATCTTTTCCATTTCCTGTATGACGCTGAAGCTAGTAGCAGATTCGAAACGATCCAATTTTACAGTTTTCTTGAATTCGCTGCTGCGAATCTGCTGCTAGCTTCAGCGTCATACTTCCTGCAGTTTCTTCCAAATAGCCGCATTTGAAGGAACCGCCGTTGTAGCATCAGATAACAACGATTTGGACGGCTTCGAACTTTTCGTGGAAGATGAGAGGAACGACAATGTCGGTGTTTACCATAAGATGGGGAAGAACTCCTAGATCTCGATCTTTTATGCCGTCTGCAGCGAGATCTGTCGCGCTGATGATATTTCCCCATAATATTAGATTTTGTAAAGGCGAAAATCTAACCTATGAAAATAGTGGACGTGACGGACACTGAAAACACAATGAAGGGCGGCGCGGTCGAGAGAGGCGATATACGGGATGTTTTTTGTTTTCCTAATCTTTAAAATAGTGGTTATTTGAGCGTTGTTGGTACAACTGTAATCACGAGAGCGAGAGCTCCATGGATAATAACATACATAAGTTAGATTCAAATTACAGGAGATTTAAATTACAATTAAAAAAGTCAAAATCGTATTTTATTTATTTTGCTTTTTTAAAAAATCTCCTCGGCGATTATTTTCGAATTAAGCTTAAAATTACCATAGAACAACCTAGAAATGATATTTGAAGAAAAACCTCAAATGAACGCCAGTTTTATTTAAACTTTATCGAAGCTCGGCGTAATATATAATCATAAATGCCAAAAAATTATGCTAAAACATTCGTGTGTTGACAAATTCTATGTCGACATATTTCTGTTATAGTCCGTAGTGCATACATTTGACAGTGAAATGTATGGATCATCTATTTCCTTTAAACTTACAACCTTTATAATTCCAAAACGGCGCGCTCTCAAATGGCACATGATTTTCATTGCACATAAACTTTACAAAATTTATGTATAATATAATTATTGTTTTCAGTGTTACCGGAAATAAAGTTATCATAAATACAGAACGATGGATGACCATGCTTCCAGACAATACATCGATAAGCCAATTAAGTATCCCGGGTACCCATAACTCATGTTCCCTTTATGGCACAGTTGTCGTTGAAACTCAAAAAATGTCTTTGCGAGAACAATTAGATGCGGGTATCCGGTTTCTGGATATAAGAGCACGTCATTTCGAAAATTCATTTTCGATTCACCACGAAATGGTGTATCAGAACATTCGATTTGGTAAAGGAGTTCGGAATGTGGTTGTTGATTGGCTGATTGAAAATCCGGGAGAAACGGTCATCATGTCTATTAGAAACGAGCATACAGAAATGAACAATAATCGTACATTTGAGGATACATTTAAGTGGTACACAGGGGGATTTTATCGGAATTTTTGGAGTTTTGGAGACACTATTCCGAATCTTGGAGATGTCCGAGGAAAAATCGTATTATTCAGGCGTTTCAAGATTCAGAAGAGAACTAGTTTAGGCATTGACATGTCCATTTGGCCGGACGATAGAACATTTAACAAATTGCCTAAATTGCCAATAGTAGTGCAAGATAAGTACAAGATCCCAATATCTTTCGAGAATGGTATAAATGGAAAATGGGAAGCAAGTAAAGAATTACTCGACGCAGCTCGTGATACTGATGGCAAAACTTGGTATATTAATTTTCTAAGCGCATATTCACTTCTGTCATATCCAGGGCTAGTTTCTAAGGGATTTGTAGGTTATGATGGGATGAATCCTAGACTTCTTAAATACATGGAAGAGCATCCTACCGGAAATATTGGTACAGTATTAATGGATTATCCGGAATCTGAAAAAAATTTAATCCCGAAGATTATTTCGAGAAATTTTGATAAAGATACATCATCAGATGCGCGTTAAGTCACATAATATCTATACTATCCGTGATCATGTTAGTATGTTACTAAAAATATTCGTACTAATTGTTTATTAAAGGCAAATGTAATCACGAAAATTTGTTGAATGAAGTTCATGGCAGTCTTATTTGCCATTGCGTTCATTACTGTACTTCATGTTTCGAGGAACTACTACAGAATCCTTGGTGTAACAATGATATAACTTAAACCAATCAACGAATTATTGATCAGAGATTTCACTGTCAAGGTTGCGAAATATGGTTCGCTCTGGTATATGTAATTGGCCTAAAGCGTAACTTTTTTGTAAAGAAAGAAATACTAAAGTGAAACAACTTATCAGGAAATTTACGATTTATTTGTTAAAGTGCAACAACTCACTCGTGGCGTATTAATCTGCATTGATATCTTGACAAACCGATATTTCCTTTTCATCGTTTGATATATCATTTCATTAAAATACCTTATTTTTATACCAAATCGTCTCAAGAGCGAATTTTAATGCTCTATTTTTAAGACCGGAAAACGTGCAATTTATAATGATTTTGTTAGTTAGTTTCCCGTATGTATACTGAGCGAAACACTGTTAAAAGTATGATTATACGACACCTACAAATTAAATCGCCGTTCTGCGAATGAATTTGTATTAATTTACAAGTTTGTAATTATAATAACTAGTCATTTTTATACCTAGTCCGTGAATTTGAATGTTTATTTTTTTTTGTCAGACTTATTATATTTTTAAGGTATTTAGAGAAAAAGTATTGCATTCATTTATCGCCCAAATGTACAAAATTTAATCACTGAGTTGATTTTTTTTTATACTTGTTTTTCTCAGCAACTACAAAAATTTATATATATTTTATAAGTATTGAATTTATATGAGAGAGGTTGGACCATCATAACATTTGTAGGTTAGGTTACATATTATATTACATTCTAATACGAAACACCCATTTATGTATATATGTTCTGTATGTATTTGGATTGTACATATAAGTTATTATATTGATCAAATAAAGCTATAAATTATGTTTGAAAAAAATTTTTTTTTTAAATTATATTTCATCAATGAAACTCCGCGAGAAAAAATATGACACTTGTCATTTCATATTGGCCAATAACCGCTCTTTGTAATAGTGTATATCAAACCGTTTTAAATTCTAAAATAAAAAAGCTGTAAGTTATCGAAATTAATTGTGGGTAATGACATTACCATACCTTTCAAAGTTACAAAAAGCCTGTGAATAATTTGCTAATAATTTGCTATCACATAGGCATATTTCACAAATCAAAGATTCAAAATGTCGGACACAAAATGGCGATAAATTTATAATAATTTTAATAAACATTGGTAGCCAAGCATTCTGGAAGTTGCTGTTTACGAATTTGAAATCCGTTTGTTGTAAATAAGAAAGGACCGTTGCATTGGGGAAAAAAACGTTATCAGCGTCCTCAAAGCCAATTCAATAAAACTATTGAATGCCAGTTACATAAAGATCCATTGAGCTTTGCGATTTTGAATATATCGCTGGGATATTACAAATAAAAAGAAACTTTTATCGCCGTTTTTAATTTTTATTTTCCGAAAGAAATTTTTTTCCGATTCCGGTGAGTATCTCCTGCAAACACGAAAGTAACAGTTATGTAACAACTACGTAACATTTATGTAACAATGTAACCAATACGTAATATTACATAACTGTTACTTTCCATGTTTGCAGGGCCTTTAGAACTTCTAAATTGCACGTGGCTATAGCCGATTACTGTCGCAGAAGCTATTAGGGACAAGTACTGCCATCTACTTAATTATTAAACAAAATAATTAAATTTTGAATTCTTCTTATCCGATTGTGGTTTCGTAAGTGAAAAAGTTCTTGTGAATTATATACGTTTCTTGTATGTCGGATATACAGTAAAATAATAATCAAAACAAGGAAAAAGTTAACGTTTCGACCATATTTATTTTAGGTCCTCTTCAGCAATCTGAGTCCATAAATGAATTAATATAATATTAAATTAATGATTTACAACAATTAATTTGAAAAAAATGAATGACGAAGGCAAGTATTGATTATTTGAAGTATAAATGTCTTTTTTTCTTACCTGTAAATATTGTGGAGTACAGTTTAAATATTAAAATTCTTATTTTCACTATTGTGTTGTGAGTATTGCGGTGTGTGAGGACTGCATCTAAAATAATTAAGCACAAAAAAAAGTGAGTGTATTGTAAACTCGGTAAGAAAAAAAGTGTACGGAATTTAAATTTTACACTATTGTAAGTTTGGAGTATAGAATTAAACTGCCTAATACTTGACTTCTTAGGAAATTAGTATGATTGTAAACAGTGATGGAAGGGCGAACCATGTGTGTTTATATGATTCGAATTTAAAATGTTTAACCAGTAAAATTACTAAGTGAAAAATAAGTTTCAGGAAGTAAAGATTTTTCAAATCTGACATTAACTGTGTTTTTATTGCATTTAATAAAGTAATTTACAATGTGACGTCTTTTATGATAATTATGTTCTGTGGCCAAAATTTTAATGTTACTATAGTCATAATCATGTCCAGTATTGATTCTATGTAAAGTTAATCCTGTATAATTTTCTTCGTTGCCTGTGATATTGCGTTTATGTTCAAGAATGCGATTTATAAGTAGTCTTTTCGTTTGGCCTATATAACAACCATTACAATGTTTGCAGTTAATTTGATAAACGACGTCATTTAATTGAGAAATATCTAGCTTGTCTTTAAAGAGTTTGATGCCTCCAATATTGATATTAAATGGTTTGTGTACAATTCTAATTTTTTGATCAGCTAAAATCTTCTTAATTTTTTCAGATATTCCCTTAAAGCATGGCATGCTCACAGTTTTAATGAAATCTTGTTCTAAATTGGGAGAGAAATCAATGTTGTTATAAAATTTGCAAAACTCGTTTTTTAATACAGTGTTTGATAATATAATGGGTAAAACCGTTATCTAGTAAAATTTGTTTTGCGACATCTAAGTTTTTCTTTCGAAATTGAACATCGCTGAGTTTGATAACCCTATCTATAATGCCGTAAGCAGTTCCTAATTTATAGCAGAGTGGATGATTAGAAAAAAAGTTTAGGTATCGTCCTGAATAAGTTTTTTTATGAAACCAATCGGTAATCAGTTTTCCACCATCATTAATGACAAGAACATCTAAAAAATTTAGTTTATTATCATTTTCTAATTCTAAGGAGAAAGAAATTCTGTTGTGAATCCCTCTGTAGTACTGCCATCTACTGGCGGCAACTGCCAACTACTGCCAAAACTACTGATCTAAAGGTAACACCGATTGGTAATAAATGTTTGAATGAACTGCTGTATTCTACCTTCTGTTGATAATATAGAAAACTTGTGCTGCAGCATATATTTTGATAATATAAATTAGTTTTCACCCTTAAGAGGCATTCTTTTGCAAATCGTACACTTTTTTTTCGACATTTTAAAATCGCTTCAAACTTTTTTTACTGGTTCTAGTTATAAAGTGAGTGGACACGTATATTGGGATTTTTTGTTTTTTATTTTTTTCCAAGATTGTAGCGAATTTAAAATTTGAGCTTTGGCGTTTTAGGCAATTTTCAAAAAATCATATCCCCGGCAATTTTGATCGTAAAATCATTTTTGTTTTTTTAAACTAATCGGAAAAACCTCAACTTTTTGATAAAATTATGATTCTCACCTCAAAATAAAAAAAAAGTACTTTTTTACGGAAATTAAAGTTTCAAAGTTTACTTTCAATATGGCACCCGGAGCTAATATTTTTTATAAAAATACTATTGGATTCGTTGGGAAATGTAGTAAAACATATCCAAATTGCAGAATAGTATCTATAAAACTCGCCTCGCAATTAATTAAACTGTGCGGGAACTCGCGGACGCGCGCGCGGCTCGCGTTTCGTGCCGGGCGGCGCGTTGGCTCGTGCGATATCTACACGTCTCATACACGTTTCCAACTGCCACACAACACATGATTAACTTAGCGAAAAAAACTGCAACAGAAAACGACATTTTGTCAGGACCAAATCCCAAAAGTCATCCTGGGTTAGAAGAACATGTTATAAATTTGGTAGAAGCTTTTTATAATTCCGACGAATACAGTCGAGTGATGCGATCACCGCGCCCGAGGCGCTGGCGAAGACTACCGCTGGGGGTAGGGGGTCGAAACGTCGAAATTTGATGAATAACTATAGGGTCATTTTTTGCCGAAGTGACCAAATTCAATACTTTTTTAGACAATAGTCATAAACATTTTAAACCAGTTTTTATGGCATTATCGTTGACTTTAGCAAGAAAATGCATAGAACCTTTTTTGGAAAGAATTTCATGCTCTATCTTTTTTGTTTGAAACATTTTTTAATAAAATCTGTATTTTTCAAAACAAATGCAAAAACTACCAAGTAACTTAATTGGGGCTAATTTTTTTTAGTAATGGACGGATGGATCTGCGACAAAATCTAATCAGATCTAAGTTAAGCCAAGACGCGTATTTAAAAAAAAAAATTTATGTCAATACGCTTATACGGTCGCGAGTTATCTCGAGACAAAAAACGGGACGTACCCAGTCTAACAGAGAGTACTACGCGCATGCGCGACTTCACATATACACGTGAGTGGGGGTGGGGTTTAGGCTGGGGGGAGGGGACCATGGCCCGAGAAATTCGGTTCAACGCAATGCACCAGGCCCATCCGACCGCCTTCAGATCACAGTTTCTGTAGATCCCGTCAGTCTCGAAGTGAGCGGCTGTCAATTGCAGTTCAGTCTTAGACCGTATCTGTCTCGAACGTGTTGTGCATTTTAAGTTTGTTTTGCTCGGTTTTTTCGGCTTTCATAGGTTGTTGACGACACTGCCGGTAGTCGTTTAACTGTACGTTTAGTTTCTTATTGTTCAAAGAGTGTCAAAATGAATTTCCAAGAAAAAGAAAACTATATCGAGGAGGAAAATAAGTTTCCTTTCTGTCCCGACGTTTCGAAATACGAGAAGCTTATCAAAATTGGACAAGGAACCTATGGGTAAGTAAATTTTAAATTTATTTATTTTGTTGTAGGTTATTTGTTGGCTATAATTTGAGTTTGTGTTGTTTATTTGGTTTTTAATGTTTCTTTACCATTTCATTTTTACTCGAATCTATCAATTGCAATCTTGGACATCGTACTCTCACGTGTTATATAACATTTTTGCATTTATTTTGATAAATAAACCCATTAAAGTCTCGATCACGCGGTTCGAAATCGGAGTTTCTTTAAAACATAACATATGTTTTTTAAAAGTCTCAAATAATGACATTTTATCTCAAAATCTCGTTTATTTTAGTATATATTAAAGTCACAA
The DNA here is from genome assembly GCA_030407085.1 of Trichopria drosophilae. NCBI lineage: Eukaryota > Metazoa > Arthropoda > Insecta > Hymenoptera > Diapriidae > Trichopria > Trichopria drosophilae. Next base: position 8,839,599 of record CM059582.1, on the reverse strand, counting down.
ACTATCCGCGTAGATTTAAGTTCCTTTAAAAGTGGTGACAACGTACTTATTAAAATCAATAAATTTTTCGTCTAATACATATCTCTAATATGCCTTGTTATATTAAAATATTGCTAATTTTGTTTTACATACTATTCGAAATTCGGGGTCATTATTGGGTCATTATTTACATATGGAAAAATATTTAATAAAACTTTTGAAACTATTTTATTTACGAATGTGGCTGAATGGAATTCAGTCATGTGAATCACAAACAGTTATATTGAATGGAAAAACTTTAATTGCACTTTTAATGACTAAAAATTCATCATTTAACGACCATTTACCGATACGGACTTTAGAACTGCATTAAATGTAATTGAATTTAAGGTACTTTCAGTAAGAATTTAATGTTAATTAAGTTAAGTACTTATACATTAAGCATATTGATCAATTTTCAGCGAAGTATTCAAAGCAAAGGATAAAAAAAATGGAAATTTAGTCGCTATGAAAAAAATTCTCACGGAAAATGAAACACAAGGAGTAAGTATTTTTTTTTTAATGTTTTTTAACCATTTCCCGTTTTTGTTTTATTGCATCTTTCTAAAATATTCGAAATTTTTAGTTTCCTATCACAGCTGTGAGGGAAATCGAAATTCTGAAGCTACTCAAGCATGACAACATTGTCAACCTCATAGAGGTTTGCAGATCACAAAGTGAGTAATTCGTTTTATTTTAAGAAATATTGTTATAAAAAATTAGTAAACCATTGTAACATTTGATAATGTTTTTCCAGCAGTTTAATTAATATTATATTCAATTTTTCAGAACCTAATACGATGATGGCATCATTTTATATGATATTTGATTTTTGTGAGCACGACCTTGCGGGCTTACTGTCTAACTTCAACGTAAAATTTACCTTAAGCGAAATTAAAGAAGTTATGCAACAACTTCTGAATGGAATGTTTTATCTGCATACCAATAAAGTAATACCGATTTTTCAATCAATTAATACCAATAACGTCCGACGCTATCTATAAAGTGTAACATTTGTTTTCAGCTTTTGCATAGGGATATCAAATCCTCCAATATCCTACTTACCAAAAAAGGCATTTTAAAATTGGCTGATTTTGGCCTCTCTCGAGCACATAGTGTTAAAACAAACGGTGCGGCCAATCGTTATACCAATCGAGTCGTTACTTTATGGTATCGACCACCGGAATTATTACTCGGTGAGCGAAATTACGGCCCACCAATTGATTTATGGGGAGCTGGATGTATCATGGGCGAAATGTTCACTAGGTAAGTATGGGCCCAATCATAAACATATACAAAGTGAAATTTGGCACAGAATATATCATTGAATAATTTCAAATTACAGATCGCCTATAATGAAAGGCACTAGCGAGCCTCACCAACTTAAGTTAATCATTCAATTGTGTGGTTCGATAACTACTGAGGTGTGGCCGGGTGTAGAGGATTTGGACTTATTCAAGGATATGGAGCTTGAGCAAGACCAGAAGAGGAAGGTGAATATTATTTATGTACTATATTGGAGTTTTTCTTATGCGTAAATGCGTTAGCACGCAAAAACATGACCTGACTTTCGTAATAAAATCCATTTATTTCTAAATATTTCCGACAAGAGCAAGTCGGTATTTTTTTAGCGGCGGAAAACATATTTAAGGGAAGAAAGAGTACCTCAAATAAATAATTTTGTCGTAGTTTACCCCCCTAATTTTCTTCCTCTATGCAATGTATGTCGGACAATTTTCTTCTTTTGTCGAAACATACATTCCTACAAAAAGTCATTAAAATCCCTTAAATATATTGAAAGATATCGCTATTTTTCCATTTGCGCCCCAATTCGGGGGAGCCGTTTGACCTCCTTGATTTGTTTTCCAGCCGCAGAAAAAAATACGAGTCTCCCAGATTTTCATGTTTTACAACGGTTGGTTTACTTTTAGTAGCAGTATAATATAAATTTCAAAATAGTAAAAAACAATGTATTTGAAAACAATGAAAATGTTATTCTGAAGCGGTGCTTTACACCTCTGCCTTAGTTTTTTATGAATGTACGACAAATTTCAGTATGACAATTAATTCGCAAGATTAAATAAGAACGCTAAATTCACATTTTAAACATGATTTAAAATTATTTAATTACTTGTTATAGGTAAAAGAAAGACTGGAGCATTATGTTAAGGACCCTTTCGGCTGTGATTTATTAGATAAACTGCTAATCTTGGATCCGAGTAAAAGAATTGATGCCCATTTTGCTCTAGATCACGAATTTTTCTGGACCGATCCGATGCCATGTGATCTCGGTAAAATGTTAGCGCAACATAGTCAGAGTATGTTTGAATATTATGCAGCTCCAAAACGATCACACCAAATGAAGCAGCCGTAAGCGACTGCTGCTGTGCCGAAACAGAGCACTCTAGAAACCGAATATGTATAGATCGAGTATTTTAACTCTTTATTTTTGGTACCTGAAAAAGAAACATCTATTTTATGAACGTTTCATATATTTATAACTAGTCACGAAGATAATTTTGAACGTATCGGGAGTTTTTATACAAATGTTTTCGAATTTTGCGGGTATAATAATACTTATATACACTAGTCATTTTAATTAGGAGCGATAATTCGGTTATATTAAGCAATGAGAGAAATAAACGTTACCAGCGTCTTTCCGTTACATAGTTTTTAGTCAATCGTTAGTATATGTACCTTACTCTTACAATATTATACACTACAAGAGATCTCGACACACGAAGCAAGCGTCGTAGCTTGGAATAAAATAACAATTGCATAAAAATTAAGCAACATTTGTTATTGCGGACGAATTTTACGACTAAACCTTGGCAATTTATTGTACTCTTCATTTTTGAAGTTTTACAAAAAGAATATAAGTGAAATTCAAATACAACTCTTTATAATAAAAATAAAATGCTCTTTGTATACAAAACTTGACTGGACTTACTCATCAAGTACTTGGTACTTGTTTATTTATTTTATCCTTGTTTCCACGCTATATTTCGTGGAAAATATGTTGCACATTTAACTTTTTCAAAAATTCAAGTGATTTATGCTAACGCTTAAAAAATCCATTTAATACAGATTTTCGTCCACATATATTCATTTAAAAATAAAAGTTAAAAGTTTAAGGAAATAATTATAAATAAATAAATGTAAAAATTCATTTTTTGTCAACAAAATCATCGTCTTTTAAATTTTGTTGGAAATTATTGCCTACACTTTGAAGGGTACGGGTAGTACATACTAAAAGATGCAAATAAAAAAAAACGCCTTTGTCGGGAGCATAATCTTAAATAGCTCAAAATCCTGAAATAATGGACCGATTCTGACTTTGGATTCGTATTCTTGAAACAAAATTACGTCGGAAATAACCCACAGATTTTTTATAGATTTGTGTAACACGGAAAGAAATTATATGCACCTGTGGCACCAAAGTTTGGCAGTCGTTGCTTGGCTCTCTCAAACATCGGTATTGAGCTCCGATAACTCGGACCCAAGCTGGTGTTGCTTAGGAATGGTAAACAGCAGTTATGTGTTGTCTAAGCCACAATTTCCAGCGATGCAAACGTCATTATTCGTACCATTGAATTAATATTTCAAAAACTTGATTTTTAACAAACATTGTTTAAAGATAATGACAAATTGATAGAATAATATAAATAAAATGAAATATCACAATTAAATTAAACTGATTTCCGATCATAACAAATTTTCTAGTACGAGTTTGTACGGTCCTTTTCCCGAAGTTGAGATTTGGTACCTCCAGTAGCAGCGTCCTCTAATTCTCTTCTTACATTCACACAACCCTCTACATCTACCTGAGGCAGACTAAATGAGGACCCGATGATGGCAGACATCGCACCTCCAATAAAATGTGGATGTGAATTTCGAGATTCCCACACTTTCAGTTGTTCAAGGTCACTTAAAAATTACTCTCCGAAATTCGCACGCATATTGGATGATTGCAAAACTTCTAATTTGGTCAATTTTATTAGAGGTTTGCGTCCAAAATTATCGATGATGTTTGAACATGCCGTAATATCCAAGTATTGGAATCTCGAATGATGTTTACCTGTTTCCCGAATAAACTAATCATTCACCTGGAAATGAAATCTCATCTCGAGATGGATCAGCTGAGAACAAGTTTTGGGAAAGCTAATACTCAATGGAGAATCAACTGGTGATGGCAATTCGAAAAATGGAACATCCGCATTTTCGTTCACGTCTTCCAATATTTCTTCGCGCCACATGACCATTCATGCGCTGTTTATGAAGGTTGGAGGAAAAAGCGTTCTTAGCAACAGCAACCAAAAGAGTGACTCCATCCAACTTCTTCCCTTTTATGAATTCCAATTTCTCTAAACATAGCTGTTGTTCGAGAAATTCCTTGAAAGACGAGGACATTTGCTGGTCGCACCTCTCAATTCTCAAATCTTTCAAGAACAACTAGCAATTCGAGAGACTATACCAGCCAACCCCGTGCCAAGCTAAGTCAACGAATGCATGTTGGGACGAAGTTGGGAGTTGCAGCGAAAACTTAGGTTAGGGCTGGTTCTCCCAGCTGTAGTTATTAACTGCGTTTTTAGCCCTGGAATGACGCAATCGAGAATTAAATTGTACAGAGCCCATCCTCGCTTTTATAGATTAATCGCTTCAGGGATGATGTTTTTGTCATCTTATGAGGTTTTCCATGCCCAAGATGATAAATTCAGGGTTCGGATTCCCACAGGCGATTGGACACTTCCTGCTCTCCAATCTTTAGACACAATTTCTAAACGTGCTCCATCTCTATAATTAAGAAACTGTGCAATGCGGATGATATAATTCTCGGGGTAGCAACAGAATTTGTTCCTATATCACGACCTGATGCAAACCTATAAGTAATAGTCACAGTCTTATCAATGTGCTAGCTTGTGACAAAAAACTACAGGGATTTAAAACTGCGTGATAAGTTTTATAGAAATATAAAATTAATTTATATTATCTATTATAATTTTCATGCCATATAATTAATCATTTTAACTCAGAGTCCAATTTGTTACTAACATAAAAACGAACAAATTACGCTGTCACTCATCCATGTGCCCCTTTCAAAAATGATTCTATACAGGTTTAATAATTTTCACTTTAAACGTGATTATTTTCAAAATTGCCTTTTTTACTGCGGCACGACTAAAATAAACAATATTTTTAAGTATTTCTTTTTGTGATCGTTCTCGAATTCCACACTTTATCAAAAAATTATGATAGCATCTTTAAATTTTGCAAACTGGTGAGCACCATTCGTCCGGGATACGATTTGCAGAGCGTTTTAAATGCATTTCAGTAATTGTATTCTGAATTTTTATAGGTTGATGATTACAAATCTGAATTTAAAAATTTGAAATTCAATATGGCGGATAAAGCTATCAAAATATAATCTAAAGTGGGCGAAAATCGAAGATCAGAAGTTTTTTCGATCGCTGATTATGAATCTGAAGGTAAAATTTTGAAATTCAAAATGGTGAATCCAATATAGCGGACAAACTTACCAAATACGACTTAAATTTGACAGAATTTCTTTTTTTTTTATTATTATAAGAAATTATAAGAAAAAAATAACGTTAATCGGGTTCCTATGTATATTTTACACAGTTACAATTAAAAAAAATCATTAATTTTTCAACATGTTATTATTATTATTATTATCATTATTATTATTATCGATATTTTCAAGCGATTTTTCTATTTTTAATCTCGACAACTGATTCGTAATCGACGACTTCAAAAAACCTTGAGAACCTAGTTTCATTTAAATAAAGCAATTTTTTGTATTTTGGTTCGCCATATTGGACCGTCATTTTGAATTTAAAAAATCTGACGATAGACTCGTAGTTAGTGACTTACAAACTCCCCAGGAACCGAGTTTTATTTACTTTAAACAATTTTTCGTATTGCAATCCGTCATAAAAGCGTCCACCATTTTGATTTTAGAAAATCTGACAACATAATCGTAATCAGCAATCGCTAACATCCTCCACCCAAAAAAAAAAAACAATTTTCATTAAAATGGAATAATTTTTCACATTTTATACGCCATTTTGTATTTTGCACTCACGCCGTGTCATAAAAATTGTGCACGCGCATGATTATCACTTCAGAGCGATATCCTGAATACATGATTAAAAGGACAAAAATGTGGCACAAAATAAATTCCAAAAATATTTTAGTGCCAAAAATTAAAAGTTTCGTGGATTTGCCCATATGTTCAACTTTGAAACACATTTATGGATCAACGATTCATATAAGAGGTACAATTTACATAAGGTGGCCATTATGGATCCGCCATTTTGGATTTATAACCTCAAAACTTTTATTATTTTCGTCCATAACCAGTCAATATTTATATAATCATTATAAAACTCAAATAAAAAACTTTATATGATCTCTATTTCAAGAAATTAATAATTTTGAAAACACGTGCTTCGTTTCACGGCCATTTTGAATCGGCTATTTCTTCTAATAAATATTCTATTAGTATATTATTTGTGTTCAACAATCGAACAATCGAAAAAACATATCATTCTTGTTAATTTTGAAAATGGTGTGCAAAAATAGTTGTTTTTTGGCAATTTTATCAACGGAAATCGATAGAGCCCACTTCAAAATAGTTGGAAATGTATTTTCGAAAAAAAATTCTTTCTACTGCAGAAACTGAGCCGATCCCTGCAAACACAAAAGTAATAGTTATGTAACAACTATGTAACATTTATGTAACAATGTAACCATTATGTAAATATTACGTAACTGTTACTTTCCGTGTTTGCAGGTATGTTGTACCTGCTTCTCTCATTTTGGGGAAAAAGGGTTAATTTCATATGTCTAATAACATCAATCAAATGGAAAACGGAATTAAAACTAATCGTGTAGAGGATATTTAGGGGCTTTGTTAATTAATTAAAAATAACTATTTTTTTTTGTTTCAGTTTTTTGTAATATTTCATTAAAATTTATGCATACCTGAGGTGGTGAAAGTTTTTCAGTTAACCCTCAAAGTGACGCTTAAAGATTATTTTAAGTCGTTGACAGTTTTGGAGAAATTTTTATGCTGAAAACAAAATTGGCAACGTTCGAATGTTTAGCCAAATACTCAAAAACATTACGATGGACTTGAGGGCGATGAACTTGAAGAATCTCTAACCGATCAGGATTACATTCATATTTCTGAATTTGATTTTTTTAAACGCGATTTTTAAACATACTTAATTATTTCTGATTTGACAGTCTTTAGTTTACTATTAATTTATTCGATATAAATTACTCAGATATACTTCAATGATAATATATTCATACTTATCGGTTCTTAACGATGTTTTGAATTTTGATAAAATACCTGATAATTATCGATCGAATAAATTTGTAAATATCTAAAATATGCATTAAGGTAGATATAGTATACTTGGAAAAAAAATTTAATAACGTTTATTTTCATTAATAATGACATTGTTGAATGGATAAAGTATTATTATTCTTGAAAAAAAAATTGAGGCCGGAAAAAATAATTTTTTAAACAACTTTTTGATTCAAAATTTAGTTTTAACGATAGTTAAAGAACGTTATTTAAATATTCTCTAGAACATTATCGAACGAATTCTTCCAAATTTTTTTACCTGCTTACTAAAATTATTCAAAAATTGTGAAAAGTAAATTTTTTCGATGGAAGTCTTTGACGATCAAATAACGATGTTCTTCTGATGCATACCTTAAAATGATTAGATTAAAATTTAATTTATGTAAAATATTCCCTTTTTTTATGGTCATAGGTAATCTTGATGATTATTAGAATTTTTACGATTTAATTGACATTAAAATTAAATTAAATAATGACATTTAATAAGGTAATTATGAATCATTGAACATGTGTCATTCCATGTCAACTATATCAAAGTTGTGGTCGATGTCGCGGAATTCAATGAAAATGAAGCATTTGATAGGTATAGGCGTGGAAAATAACGTGGTAAAACATTTTTCCAAAATTTCCAAAATGACGGCCGTGAAGTCATATTCACTGAATTTCTTTAAATTACGATATCTATTTTTCTAATTATCGCATTTAAATGGGACTACGCGCATTTTGTTCACAAAAATGAGTACTTTTATCTAAAAATAAGACAATTTTTTTTTCTTCTTAATTTGACCAAAAAACGGTCGAAAAAAATTGTCAACTTAAATTTTTGCACAAAACGCATATTTTTTTTTCAAATTCGACATCTCATTTTGTAGAAAAACCTTTCAGCTTTCATTAAAAAAAAAATTGATGGAGACTCTTTTCGTTTTCGAGATATGATTTTTTAAAGAACGCAACTCCGGCTTTCGCCGTTGCGCTGAGCCGCGCTTCAGGCGCAGTGCGGAGCGCTATCACTACTCCTCCCATTACACATTAGGTATTGGTTATTTATATACCGTTCAGTTTTTAAACAATACGAGACGTTACATTCCTTCTCAATACGTCGAGCTTTCCATGATTTTGGTACCATGGTTAAAAGTGTTCCTTTCTCTGAATTACGATCCGCTAATGCTATTTTTTCTTTTAATTCATCATCTATGACTTGTATATCATCATCAGCAGGACGTGCTTTTGTAAAAACTTTTCTTAATTCGCGATCAAGACTCTGTTTTATTTCAATTATTTTACTCTTTTCGGCAGTTTCTGACCTGCGATCTTTCCAACTTGAAATGGGAGAAACATGTAAAAGTTCGAGGATTTTATTTAAATTTGTTAGAGCAGCTTCATCACTAATTGTTTTATCCATATTGTCTATTTCGTCCTCCATTTCTATTTCCCCTAATTCATTCTCAGTCTCATGAGACTGAGTAAAATTTTTAGAACCCTGAGATATTTCGGGCCTTGACGACGGAGTATCATCGATCGGAACGCTCAAAAGTTTAGATGATGTCATTAATCGACACGAATTACAAATTACTTTGCCTAACCATATATCAGATTTTAGATTAAGCCTATTACATAACTCGTTAGTAATAACACGAAATTCTTTATTCTGAAGTATTGACGCATGACCCATTTTCTTGAAAGGATTGCAGCAATGAATCAGAGAAGCCATAGTAATTGGAAGGTAATTTTAGTGCAAAAACTTAAGAGATTTAAAAATGACTCGCAGAACCATTCAATTAAATATATATAAATATCCAACTTACTGGAGTGCTAATAATGCATTCTTTTATACAAACGCAATCACATTTTACTGAGGAGAAAAAAACGGTCCCTTGATAGCGCTCGGAACTGCACCTGAAGCGCGGCTCAGCGCACCGGCGAAAGCCGGAGTTGCGCTCTTTAACAAATCATATCTCGAAAACGAAAAGAGTCTCCATCAATTTTTTTTTTTTGAATGAAAGCTGAAAGGTTTTTCTACAAAATGAGATGTTGAAAAAAAAAAAATATGCGTTTTGTGCAAAAATTTAAGTTGAAAATTTTTTCGACCGTTTTTTGATCAAATTGAGAAGAAAACAAAATTGTCTTATTTTTAAATAAAAGTACATATTTTTGTGAACAAAATGCGCGTAGTCCCATTTAAATGCGATGATTAGAAAAATAGATATCGTAATTTAAAAAATTCTGGCAAAATATTTTACCACGTTATTTTCATTATTAATCATATTGTTGACGAGAGAAAACATTATTGTTCTTAAAAAAAGAAACTGGCAAAAATAATTTTTTAAAAGACTTTTTTGATATCTGAAATGCAAATTTTCTTCTTTTGGTCAGTTAAAAATTGTTCGAAAATGAATTTAAATGAGTGACGGTTTATTTTTTCTGGAAAAAGATTCTATACAACTTTGCGGTGGAATTATTGCAAATTTTTCGTCATAAACGTCAATAGTTTCTATTTATTTAACAAAAATGATTAACAAATAAATGAATTTAAACTGGTAATTATTAAATAATAATTAAACATTTTCCTAGCTAATTTTTTTTCTTACTACAAAAAATCGTCTGCTTTAACAGAAAAATAATGCAGATTTCACTAAAAAAATTCACTTTGCGGAACAATTCACTCAGTGGAACTTTGGTTCTAATTTTTTTTCGAAAAATCTTAAAATAAAACACATTTTCCCTGCATACTCTCATAAAAAAAAATGGTGAATTTGTCCAGTAAAATTTGCATTATTTCGGTTAGGATAGACGATTTTTGCAATTAGAAAAATTTCGCTAGAAAAATTAAAAGCATGCATCACAAAAATATAATGATTTCCTCGTTAATGACGTCAATCGAATAATTATTTATTATTTAAAAAACACAAGTATAAAACTACATTTATATGATAATAATTTTTTTTTTACAAAAAGAGATTTTTTTCGTTAGTTTCAAATATTTACAAAAGGTTCAAACGAGCCTTTACACGCAGCGGTAACGTTGAACTCTGGATTTTTAAGTACTTTTGGCTAAGACGGGTGTACGTGCGCAGATCGAAATTGTTTTTAAATATTGCTAGTAATCATGTAAATATTACTGTTTTTTACATAAATTATGTATTTATTAGTTATTTTTGAAAAAAACGAGGGGGCGCTATGGCACCAAAAATGTTGAGTTTTGCCGGTGAGCCGGTCCTGCCGAACCGATCGCTGAACGTTCGGAAATTGAGGCACATTACCGGTCTCGAATTTGTTGTGTACTTTTAAGTTTATGTTTTGCTCGCTTTTTTATTCTTTCTTAAGTTGTTGATGTCACTGCTGGTAGTCGTTTAACTCTACGTTTAGTTTGTTATTGTTCAAAGAATTTTAAAATGAATGGCAAAGAAATGAAAAAATATATCGAGGGATACAATTTTCCATTCTGTGCCGAATCTTCGAAATACGAAAAACTTGCCAAAATTGGACAAGGAACCTTTGGGGCTTTGGGTAAGTGAATTTTAAATTTATTTATTTTGTTGTAGGTTATGTGTATAATTTTTTTTGGTTACAATTTGAAAGTTTCTGTTTGTTTTTAATGATTTTTAACATTTTCAATTTTCCGGAAATCTAAAATTTTCAATCTTGGATATCTGACGCGTTATATAGAATTTTTGCATTTATTTTGATCCGACTAACGTGTCGATCACGCGGATCAAAACTTACAGTTTCTTACAAGCTTAACTCGTCTTTATTGAAATGAAACTCACAAATTATAATATTTTTTTTTTTTAAATCTCGTTTATTTTAGTATATGTTGAATTGAAAACTATCCACGTAGATTTAAATTCCTTTAAAAGAGTCATTGTTTCGTGTTTAGATATCAAAAGATATTTAATTAAACTTTTGAAACTAGTTTATTTACATACGTGGCTAAATGAATTTGAGTCACATGAATCACTAACAGTTAGATTGAAATGAAAAACTTTAAATGCCTTATTAATTACTTAAAATTCATCATGTAACGACCATTTATACTGATATGGACTTCATAACTGCATTAAATTCAATTGAATTAAAAGTACTTTCTATAGGAATTTAACGACAGGTACATTAATTACCTATACATTGATCATATGCATCAATTTTCAGGGAAGCATTCAAGGCAAAATATTAAAAAATGGGAACATTTTAGTTGCTATGTAGGATGTTCTTGAATTAATAAAGTTTCAATGAAATAATACCAACAACGTCTGACGCTATCTATATAATGTAACATTTGTTTTCAGATATTACACAGAGACATGAAAGCGGCTAATGTGTTAATTACAAACGATGGAATCTTAAAATTGGCCGACTTTGGTCTCGCTCGAGCATTTAGTGCTAACAAAAACGGTGCGGCCAATCGTTATACCAATCGAGTCGTTACTTTATGGTATCGACCACCGGAATTCCTCCTCGGTGATCGAAATTACGGCCCACCATTTGATTTATGGGGAGCTGGATGTATCATGGCCGAAATGTGGACTAGGTATGCATGGATCTAATCAAAATCATACACAAAGTAAAATTTGTCACAGATTACGTCATTGAACAATAGCAAATTACAGATCGCCCATAATGCAAGGCACTAGTGAACAGCAACAACTTGTCTTAGTCGCTCAATTGTGTGGTTCGATAACTACTAAAGTCTGGCCGAGTGTAGAGACCTTGGACTTATTCTCTAATGTGGAGCTTATCCACGACCAGAAGCTAAGAGTAAATATTATTTATGTCCTACATTGGAGTTTTTCTTATGCATATATGCGTTTGCATGCAAAAAACATAACCTGAGTTCTTTATGATATACATTTATGTCTAAATATTTCCGAGAAGAGGAAATGTAAAATATTTTTCTGTTTTTGAAACATTATGAGAAATTTGGATAGGTTGAAAAAATTTAAAAACTAAAAGACACAAAGTACTTTTTTTAGCGGCGAGAAGTCATATTTAAGAGATAATAAGCTCCTGATTAAGAGAAACTGCTCCTCACAAAATTAAAGGGAAACTGCTCCCAAAACATTAAGAGAAACAGCTCCTCAAAAAATCATTTGCGTAGTTTATCCCCGTAATTATCTTTCTCCATTCAAATTTCGGCATTTTTTCCCTATTATCCAAAGATATTTTCCTTCTACCAATCATCAAAATCTCTTAAATATATTCAAAGATATCGCAATTTGGCTAATTGCGCCCCAATTGCGGAGAACCGCTTTACCTTCTAAACATGTTTTTCCGCCGCTAAAGTAAAACGTGTCTCTTAGTTTTTCATTGTTTCCAACAGTTGGTTTATTTGTTAGTGTTACTATATCATTTAATTTCGAAATAGTCAGAAAAACGTATTTTTAAAACCAATGAAAATGTTATCTTGAGGCGGCGCTTCTACGGAGGCCGTATTTTTCATGAATGTACAACTTTCAGTATGAGAATTCCCAGAATAAATAAGAACGCTAAATTTACATTTTATGATTTATCATTATTTAATGTCTTGTTATAGGTGAAAGAGAGACTGAAGCCTTACGTTAAGGATGCCTTCGGCTGTGATTTATTAGATAAGCTTCTAATCCTGGATCCCAGTAAGCGAATTGATTCGGATTCTGCCCTGAAAAACGACTTTTTCTGGACCGATCCGATGCCATGTGATCTCAGTAAAATGATAACGCAACATAGTCAGAGTATGTTTGAATATTTAGCAGCACCAAAACGGTCAAGCCAGTTGAAGCAGCCGCTAGCGCATTCTGTAGTGCCGAAACAGAGCATCGCAGAATCCGGATATGTAGATCGAGTATTTTGATGAAGTACCTGCAATGACTACTTTTTATCAGTTTCCAAAAGTGTAGACAATTGTTAGGCCTCATCGTGAAAACACCAAAGGTTGTCCACTGAAATGACACTGGATTAGGGTAAAATCTAGAAACTCTATAGTAAAATTATTTCCGAATAATTAAATCTTTGCAACTCTCTATCTTCGTTCTTAACGGTCAGACTGTGATGGTATTAGTCTTGTGAATCCTTTTCACAATTTCTCTACTTAGTTTTTGTTTCGTTCAAATATATATTGATTGAAGCAATATTCTCTCCCGGTGACAAAACCGATAGCGAGTTTCTAAGATAACTCTGGTAGATGTATACCAGCGTGAGTGTCACTTCAAAGTATAACCACACTTTGTGTTACTTTCTGAATGGGCATACGATAGATTTTTTATTTCTTTCTTATTATCACTAAGAATAGTGCCAAGAGTGCTTAATAGCGTTTAAAAAACTTCGAATCCGAATTCAGAACTGCGTTTTTTAATGACAGTTACATTTTAAAATCTCAATTTATTTTTGTCTTCGCATCGTGCAGTTATTTCACGTACCTGAAGAAGAAACATCGACATTTTATGGCCGTTTCATATATTTACACTAAAACGCGAAGATAATTGTGAACGTACCGGTAGTTTTTATACAAATATTTTCAGATTTTGCGGGTATAATAATATTTATATATATATATCTATATATATATACGAGTCATTATAATTTTGAGCGATAAATTCCTAATATTAAGAAATGAAAAAAATAAACGTTAGCAGCGTCATTCTGTTACATAATTATTAATCACTCGTTACTGCTTGTACCTCACTCATTTTTATTATACACTATAAGATACCCGGAAACAAGAAGCAAGCGGAGTAGCTTGGAATAAAATACCGTTTGGGTAAAAATGTATATATGTGAAATTCACTTTATACAACTCTCACAGAAAAATCAAGAAAAATAACATGTGCTTTGTATGGAAAACATGACTTGACTTACTCATCAACTTGATTATTGTACTTGGTACTTGATTATTCAATTTAACCTTGTTGCCACGCTATATTTTCTTAGCAACATTGATATTGCAGTTCGGTCCACAACTAGACACCATCAAGGGAAAAATAATGTAGTTTTCCTATTCGAGGTTGTCAAATCTGTCACACTGAGCTTGAAGCATGTCTGAGTTCGACTAAAATGTCAACCATAACCATTTGTACAGACTGACTGGTACACTATTCAAGTTTAAAAAACCATGCTTACTTAAATCGTAACTGATCCCGTTTTTGAGAAATTCCGAAATCAACTCTGTACGTTTAAATTCAGCGTAGATAAGATTTGATCATTTAAGTTATGTATTGTTTTAACATGGAAAATAGCTAAAATTCGTTGCCATGAGGGTTTCGGTGTCTCTCAGGATGAATGTGATCTTTGATTTTCAAAATTCAAAATGGCGGATCTAACATGACCAACAGATATATGAAATATAGCTTGACCGAGATAAAACTAAACACTCGGAGGTTTTTGGAGTTCCAGATTATGAATCTGACAACAAACTCGTCGGATTTACATTCAGGAAGTATGTTAAATTTTACTGCGTAATTAAATATATGTAACTGCATTTAACCCCTTCGTTGGCACAGAAAATTGTACAAAATGTGCCTAGAATGGCAGGAATTTTTTTATCGCCATTTCGACTCCAACCCCTACTGAACGGTTTTCGAGGTCGCTGATTACGAATTTGAACTCAAAATTTGCAAATTCAAAATGGCGAATCCAATATGGTGGCAAAAATGAAAAAAATTACTTGATTGTGATGAAATTTGTTACTCGGGGGTTTTCGAGGTTGCTGATTGCGAATGTGAATCCGCCATCTTGAATTTTGAAATTTCAAGCTTGAATTCGTATTTAGCAACCCCGAAAACCCCTGAGTAACAAATTTCGTTACTATCGAGTAACTTTTTTCATTTTTTTTCATTTTCGGCCGCCATATGGCATCCGCAATTTTGAATTTTTAAATTTTGATTTCGGATTCGGATTCAGCGACCCCAAAAACCCCCAAGTTAGACTTAGATTCCAAATCGGAGCAAGTTAAATACACACTATTGCGTCAATGCCACACAGGGCACCTTCCAATTCCGCGCACTATTGCGTCAATGCCAACGAAAGGGTTAATTAAAATAATATAATAAAATTTACCACTCTCTGCTAATCCCAAAACCAACAACGTGGACGTGGCGGTAGTTTGGTACCATGTTTTTTATTTTTTTTAATTTTTTTTTTATATTTTTTTTTTACTTTTAATTTTATATAATATTTTTCTATTATCAGAATCATAATCTTCAACCACAAAAATCCGCAGGTATCAAGTTTTTTTTGCTCTAGTAACTTTTCACATTTCTGTCCACTATCTTACATTCACCATTTTGAATTTTGAAGATCTGAGATTAGATTCATATTTAGCGACCCCGAAACCCCTCTAGTAACCAATTTCACTTATTTTTCATGTGAAGAAAATTATGTAAAATGATTAAATCTACGTAAACTGAATTTAAACGTACAGAATTGATTTCTGAATTTCTCAAAAACGGGATCAGTTACGATTAAAGTAAACGTGGTTTTTTAAACTCGAATAGTATGCCAGTCATGTTGCACAAACGGTTTTGGTTGACATTTTAGTCGAGCTTAGACATGCTTCAAGCTCAGTGTGCTGTGGGGAGTTTTAAAATTTAACACAATATATTTCATTAGCAACTTCACAGATAATCTTGCAGGGTTGTCACCCTTAGCCTAACTCGGAGATTCGTACGGGTCCCCTTTTTAACAGGTGGAACAAATGACAAACATTTGCTGCGAGGCTATGGTAAAATAAAAAGATGTTGCACATTTAACTTTTTCAAAAATTCAAGTGATTTATGCTACCCCATTAAAAAATCCATTTAATGCAGATTTTTGTCCATATATATTCATTTCAAATTAAAAGTTAAAAGTTTAAGGAAATAATTATAAATAAATAAATGTAAAAATCCATTTTTTATCAACAAATTCATTGTCTATTAAATTTTGTTGGAAATTATTCATATGGTAAAAGTTCACGAAGCGTGCGGTTCGAAGAGTACGGGTAAAAGCTTAAGAAGCCTATACTTTGAAGGGTACGGGTAGTACCTTAAGCAGCTTAAGCTAGTTACTATCAGAACTCAAATTCTACATTCCTGGCCACAAACATCTATAGATACAAATTTTTGGGTGGAACTTGTGTCCGCCACGTTTCATCTGTCATGTTGAATTTTGAAACTCCAATTTCAGATTCGGATTCAGTGACCTTCAAAATCCACTGCAGAAGCTGCCTAGATCTTCAGTCTGCCTTTTTTCTCCGACATGGAGTGGAAAGGGGCGAGGAGGGGGGGGGGGCTCCTCCTATGTAACAGAAATTCTTATGGTCATGAAACAAAACAGGTGAAAAATCTTGGCGAGCAGGGCAAGAGCAGAACTGAATTGACGGGCTGCGGGATAGAAGGGGGTACGCTCGGTTTATTCCCGAGGGAATTCTGACCGGGAAATAAAATCCTATCACCATTTAAACGTAGGAAACGTTACAAATCAGTCAATTATTGCTGCTACAGCAATGAAGATATCCAATTTGTTTTTAAATAAACAGTTATAACATTTATTTAAACTGCTATAAGGTTTTTAACAGTGATATTGAGTTTTAAGTTATTAATAGTGATTTTAATTCTTAGGTTTATACTTGTGCTATATTCATATTAATTCGCCACCACGAGATTTAATCTCACTCATTACACTATACATATATATTGTATATTAACCCTGTCACTGTGGATTGCGTACACACTAAAATTATTGGAGTCAAATTTCACTCCAAAGGAGTCGAAAATGGGGTAGACCGGGTTCGACTATACATTTGAGTTCTTTGGAGTGAAAATATACTCCAATGGTGTCAATAAATACGGAAAAAGAGAAAGGCGGCTGAATGCCGTATAGACAGGACTAGTTACTACGCGGTCGCCTTTTTTTTTCAACTCGCTATAACATAGCCAATTTTGAAGGTTTTGAAACGAATAAATTATATATCTCAATAAACAATAAAGTTATTAATTTTTTTCTTTGCAACTGCAATATATACCTTCTGGCTCTTCGTTTATCGAACAAATTTCGAGTATCCGAAAAGTGTCAGCGAGAAAGTTGTTCATAAAGGTATGAACAAATTTTCTGGAAAGTTTTATTTTTATTGGCCTAATAGTCAAAAAGTAATGAATGTTTAAAGTTGGTGGCAGCCGATCGCCAACGCGTCATGTGCTTCGAGGCCCTGAAAAACTTCATTGTTTATTCAGATATATAATTTGTTCATTCTTCATTAGATGCAAAAAACTCTAACGAACAATTTCTTTTTTTATTCGTTTCAAAATTCTCAGAATTGAATAAGTTATAGCGAGTTGACACAAAACATGTTTGTCGGCCGGCCACGTAGTAACCAGTCTTCCTTGCAGAATATAACTACACCGGTAAAGGAGTCAAACCTATAGCATGAAATACTCTAAAGGAGCGAATGTGACTCCGAGAGAGTGAAATTTACCGATTACTCTCTCTTGGACTCCGCAATTGACTCCAATCATTTTAGAGTGTACATACACGTAGATATAAAAGAATAAATGAACGGAGAATAAACAGATATATGTCAAAATCATATATCAATTTCAATAAAAAAAAATTACTTACTAACATTCGAAAGAGCGGCCTAGAAATTGGTGGAATAACAAATTATTTTTTCACGTTGCTTCTAATAGAGATCTTTAATATCGAATGGGATAAAGAGAGGCAATGATTGAGAATAATGATGATAAACTTGAGCTTGGTAGACATTTTTAAATACGAAAATTTAATAAAGCATCGTAATAACGACGTTAAGAGATAATGGACTGAAAATTGAATTTTAATGAAATATTACAGTCTAGGTATCGATGAGATAAAATAGATAGATAGATAATATTTATTTTTGTCATGAAACAAATTTCCTTAGAGAAAAAAAGCAAAATATATACAACGATATAGCACAATAAATTCTTATAACTAATTGTAAGTTACACTCTAGTATACAACGGTGAGTTTATACAATGCAAATTCTTAAATGACCGAAGTAGTTAACGACGCAAATTATTATCAGAGCAAAGGATAATAAATTTAATGTTACACTATAAATGCAGTTTAGATAAGTTGAAAAAAAAAGAAAAAAAATATACTTGAATACGGAGATAATTAGTTTAAGAATCTGAGCAACCTTATCTTAAAAGATGAATGATTTCTCGAGTCTCTTAGTGTGTCTGGCAAATAGATCCAGAAGCGAAGCGCTGTGATCCAAAAAGAATTAAAATATTAGTCCGTTCGACAATATGGTAGATAGTATGGAAAAAAATTCTAGATGAGCGTCGAAGATATGAAATATTGATGAATTTAGAGCGTATATATGGAGGCTGAGAGGTCATGAGTACCCGAGTAAACATTTGCCTCCGGATCGAATCCGATACCGATCCGGGACCCTTATCTTAGTTGAATTTCAGATCCGTGTCAGATCAGGATTGTAACGCTGCCGCACATCCGTAACGGATCCGGAGTCCCGGACGTCCGGCAATCCTGATCCGGATTTGAATCGGCGGTAACATTCAATAAGGTGTAAATACAGAAAACCTTGTCCAAATTTGCTGACGAGACTATTCAAACACATGATTATACAGATGACAATGTGAAAGATAGTAAAAATCCTTTGCCAATGCGTCGTTTGTATATATAGGCCTATGGTGATAGTATGGAAAGCGTCCGGAAGCACGAAGAAAAATGGAGTCCGTTTTTGCAACTTCAAGTAAGTGCCGGGCGCCGCGGCGCAACGCGATAGGGCGCAACGGCGCAAGAGGGGCTGATAAAGAGGAGCGATCGGCACTGGTAGAAGGGAACGTTTGACTCCGAATCGACACGACCTTGATCGACCGTTTCCGAATCGGGAATATGCTATCGACGAATATGCATATCGATACAATTGACGAATTTTTTCTGGTGAGTTTACCATTTCGGATCCGCCATTTTGATTTAATCGATTCTCAGTTCAAGCACATGGCATACGGCCTGAAAAACATCAGTATACTGAGTTTCATTTCAATTCAACTATTTTTTGCATTTCTACCGTCCATTTTTTATCCCCTTTTTGAATTTGCGCTCCAAAACACTTCTACACACCGTCCGATTCCCAACGATATTTAAAACTTACAAAAATGGCGACCAAAACGGTCTTCGTATTTCTTTTCCCCATGCTTCAAGTATTCAAAGGCCACAAGAAACGAAATCGTAGTAAAAACATTAATAAAAGGTTGCATTCGAATTAATTGCATACAATGTCATTGTCAATATGTTTGCCTGCTTCTTTCAAAATTTTTCTACAAGTCTAAACTTCAAATATATCCCCCTGATAATTTTTCGCGATAACGTTAAATTTTTTTGGCCAGATGAGGGCTTTATCCCTGCCAGGTAGAGGAACTAAATCTTTCCAAAAAAAAGTCTTGGCTTGGTCAAGGCTTTACAAAGCCTTGTAACAAATGTTCAAGTTCTGGAGGTATGCATTTTTCAAAAATATAAAGATTGTTATCTTCTTCGAAAAAGAGGACGATTAATCGTGCTGCGAACCAACAGCAATTATTGCCCTGTGGTCGGTGCGACGCACAGTCGCTCTTTCAAGTGAAAGGATCCTGATTAGGGATCCATACTCGGAAGGTGACTATGAAAAATAGAAAAACGAGCGTTGCGCACGCTACGGCAAAGATAGCAGGCCGACTGCTGAGTGGGAGGCACAGCTGCTTTACCATCAGAGGGTAACCCCTGATGGTAAAGTAGTTCGTCGACTGTATCTGTCTGGGTTTTCCGTAGTTTTCCCAGACCCCGTGCAAATGCGATACAGAGGGGTCAAGACGTTCTACGTTGCTGGATGTAATATATTTATAAACGATCCACGTAAACTGATTTGCATAATTGGCGACTCTAATATAAATATACATATGTGATTCATATAATTAGTGGCATGTTCATCATATTATCCCAAGACAAAGAATTAAATGCATTTTTACTTATAAGGCATATTTGAAGGCCGAAATTTGGTTATTTTTAACCAAACTAAGACAATCTGACCTAACGCTGGTCAAAATTTCTTCCTTTGCTACTTGGGGTTCAACAGTTACGTAACAACCTAGTAATCACCGCAAACACCGGTAATATAGTCTTTATAAAATGTCCCAGCAATCGAATTCTGGTAGAGTTATATAGAATTGGATTCAATTATTAAATTCTGAATCCATACTTTGGTCGTGAATCCATTTTAATACGTAAATACAATTCTATTCGTTCATACGAATAAAAAGGTTACTTTCTGAATTCATATTAATCCAAAAAAAGTTTTCTTTTTTAAAAATTAAATGTTAAATACATCCGTACTCAACATTACGGATTCAAAACTATCCAAGCGTATTCATTTCAATGCAAAAAAGTTTTCTTTCAAAAAATAAAATTTGAATAAATCTGTATTTATTTGTATTTTTATACTGATTGTATTTGTAATTGTGTTCGTAAAATTGAATACAGATGGATTACTTTTTCTGAAATTTACTCCATTTGATTACATATTTACGGAATCAAAGTATGAATTCAAAATGAATTGAAATTTTCAATCCAATCCTATCCATATCTCGATTGCTGGGGTTTGACAGCCGTTAAATGATAATTATATTATATACTCGTTACAAATTTGAAATTGCGCGATTAGGAGCTAATTCACACGTAATTTCAGAAGATATAATTTTCTCCCGCCAAATTGACTTAATCCGAATCAGTTTGCCACCGTGTTTACAGTACAAACTCATTGTAATTTTCATTTTATATAAATTTGGTAATATTCCTACGTGTGAAATAGTGTTTTTACTATTTGAGGATAGGATTTTTACAATATTTTTGTAAATTTACCAGACGGCACTGTTAGGAATGTTGATGTGGACTGTATGTTGCACTGGATTTCCTTTTTTTTGTTGTTCGATTAAATAAACTATTAGTGAACGCAAGTAATCCGGTCAACGGTCGATTTATTTCTAATTTAATTAATGTAGTCCTCGCGTTACATAAAACGACGCGCATGCGTCCCGTCAACCCATTATAATTTGAACATGCCCCCCAACATTGAATGAACCCATTCAATCATTTTGGACGGGAGTCCACAATATAAAATAAAAATAACATATTATGAGTTACTTGAATACAATGTAGTAAAAAACATATAGAGAAAAATTTAAATAATATTTCTTCTTTTAATGCTGCGCGCCTTCTTCTTGTTCTCGTGGAAGTGGACATAATTTAGCGTATGCTCTCTTTACAATTCCGTTTCGAGTTCGAATCGCAGCGACTCGTGAGATGCCATCTTTTCCGGGGTACGAGCACTCTACTCGCCCCAGTCTCCATTTACACGGTGGCTCGTTGTCCTCTTTCAATAAGACTAGCGTTCCCGGCTGCAATTCGGGATGAGACGTTCGCCATTTAGTACGAACCTGCAATTCTGACACGTACTCTTTACTCCACCTTGACCAAAAATGCTGCTGGACTTGTTGGACTCGTTGCCACCTTGACAATCGGGACTCTTGAATGCTTCTCAAGGGTGGATCAGCCACAGTAGTTAAGGGCCGGCCAATTAAAAAATGAGCAGGAGCGAGAGGAGTCATGTCAGATGGATCATTGGAGAGCGGAGTGAGGGGGCGAGAATTTAAAATCGCTTCCACCTGCGTTAAGAGAGTGTAAAATTCTTCAGGAATAAGACTCGCATTCGCAGCTACGCGCTTTATGTGAAATTTTGTGGACTTTACCCCAGCCTCCCACAATCCACCGAAATGGGGTGAGTAAGCTGGGATAAATTTCCATACAATGCCCAATTCTTGAACAGCTTCGTCTAAGTGTTTGTGTTCTTGCCTAAGAAAATTGCCTAGCTCGCCTAACTCACGATTCGCTCCGATAAAATTCGAACCATTGTCAGATCTTATAACCGAAGGCCTTCCTCTCCGACTTGAGAATCTACGTAACGCTGCAATGAAGGCCTCACTAGTCAAATCTGACACTGCCTCCAAATGAACAGCCTTTGTTGAACTACAGACAAAGAGACAAATATAATATTTAATCGTTTTAGCCCCTCTTCCCTTTCGATCTCTCAGCAGGAACGGGCCTGCAAAATCAACACCTGTCGAAAAAAATGGTGGTGCGGGAGAGATGCGATCCTGGGGAAGTTGACCCATTATGTTTTTAATGTCTCTAGGAGAGTTTCTAAAACAGGTTACACAATCATGTATAATTCGCCTTGCGAGATCGCGCCCACGTAGAATCCAGTATTTTTCCCGTGTATGAGCGAGAAGTTGCGAGGACCCGGCATGTAGTAACGTTATATGATCCCTGCGCATTATAAGTTTAGCCAGTTTTGATTTACCGCATAGTATAATAGGAAATTTTTTGTCGAACGAAAATAAACTATTAGCCAATCGGCCACCCACTCTTAGTAAGCCCTGACTATCAATGAAGGGGTTTAAAGATTTTAATTTGTCTTTAATTAACGATCGTTCGTTAGTGATTGAATTTATTGTCGAATTAAAATCTCGCCCCTGCTCATATTTGATAATATATGACAATGTGATTTCTCTTTCATCGCGAGCAATTGTACCTACGTAATTTTCAGGATCGTGTTTTAGTCGTTTTATAAAGCGTTTGATATACGCGAGAACTCTAATTATTTTATCTAAACTAGAAAACTTCTCGATCAAACCCTTTACTACGTCATTTGATGTGGTTGAAAGGTTTACATGTAAATTCGATGATGCATACGAAGCAGATATTTGATTTGAAGTGGAGACATTTAATTGTAGCCAATGCATCCAGTCCTTTAAAAGAAATGGAGGACCGTACCACCAAATATCCTGCTGTTTAATATCATTCGGATTTATACCACGACTAAGGCAATCAGCCGGATTTTCCTTGGTCGGGACATGTCGCCATAATTCCGCTGCCGCGAAATCCTGAATCTGAGCAACCCGATTTGCTACGAATACCGGTAAGGTTGCAGGTTGCAATTTCAGCCAGGATAAAACTATGGTCGAATCGGATCAATAAAAAATCTCTTTCAACCCTTGACACAATGACCGCTTTATACAGTTAATCAATTTCACGAGTAATAGGGCCGCACACAATTCTAATCGTGGAATTGTTTGCTCCTTTAAAGGGGAAACCTTTGATTTAGAGCAAAGTAACGATACTTGAACTTGACCTGATTCATCCATTGACCTAAAATACACACTTGCGCCATAAGCGCGTTTAGATGCGTCCGCGAACCCGTGTAATTGATAACTAATCCTTTTGTATATTAATACCCGACGAGGTATACTTAATGTATTCAAATGCGCGAGTTGATTTCTGAACGAATTCAGAATGGTCACCCATTGTGAATAAATTTCTGAAGGGAGCGACTCATCCCACCCAACCTTTTGCAACCATAGAGTCTGAATCAACATTTTTGCAATTATTATTACTGGACCAAGCAGGCCTAGAGGGTCAAAAATTTGTGCTACGTCTGACAATATTTGTCGCTTTGTATATTTCGAATTCATTGATTGTTTAATATTATAACCTAATTTGTCAGAAGTAGCGCTCCAAATCAAACCCAATGTTTTTGTTGCCTTTTCAGTTACAATATCTAATTGATCAAAGTCAGGTGAGAGATGAGTCAAGCCTTTCAGAATGATCGGCTCATTTGATAGCCATTTTCGAAGCGAAAATTGACCACGACTTAATATTGAGTTGACTTCCTTGGCAATACGCTTAGCTTCTTCGACAGAGTCCGCTCCAGTAAGGAGATCGTCAACGTAGAAATCTTCCCGAATTATTTTTGCCACGTGCGGATTCTCTGCTTCGCATTCATTCGCTATCTGAAATAGCGTGCGAATTGCCAGGAAAGATGCGTTGGCCATGCGATATGTGACTGTATTTAAGTCGAACGATTTTATTGGATCTTCCGGCTTTGTTCGCCACAATATACGTTGAAGGGGGCGCTGTTTGGGTTCGATGAGTACCTGACGGTACATTTTTTCAATGTCTGCCACGATAACGATTTTGTGTTGCCTGAATAATCGAATTAAAATATTGAATAATTCTTGCTGCAAAACTGCGCCTGTCATTTGCAGGTCATTTAATGATACACCCGTACTCGTGGCAGCAGAACCGTCAAACACCACACGAACGCGAGTAGAAGTACTGCACTCCTTTACAACGGCGTGGTGAGGAAGATAAAACGCGACTTCTAACGGATTTTCATTGACAGTCTGCGACATATGACCGAGACGCTCGTATTCCGTTAAAAAGGCCGCGTAATCGTGTTTTAAATCGCGATTTTTAACGAATTTTCTTTCTAAATTTAATAGTCGGCGTTCTGCAATATATCTCGAATCACCGAGCTTGTTGTAAGATTCCTTAAACGGAATTTCGACGATAAATCTACCGTCAATATCTCTACGATGAGTCCTAAGAAAATGGTCTTCAAATTCTTTTTCTTCCTTTGTAAAACGGCGACAGTGAGGAATTTCTTCCATCTCCCAAAATTTTTGAAGAACATTTTCTAGGCCCGAACGTACCGTCAGATTACAGTGCACCTTTGTTTTTTCTGGAAGTGCAACAGGCCCACCCACGACCCAGCCTAGTCTAGTTTTTTGTGCCTTAAGCCCCCTTGATCTAAACTAAATTGCCCTATGCATAAAAGACTCCAAAACAATTCTCCACCTATAAGAAGGTCAACTTGACCTGGAACATGAAAGTGGGGGTCAGCCAATTTTATTCCATGGGGAATCGATAGTTTATCTTTATCCAAATAATGGCTTGGCATCAATCCCGTAATATCACGAATTATCAAACACTTCAACCGGAAAGAATATCCGCTAGTTTTGCTAATTACGTCTACTTCGCATTGATATTTAGCCACACATTCATTTTTGTTTAAAGTAGAAATATCTATATCAACCCTTTTTTTCTTGGCACAAAGTAATTCGCAAAGTCTTTCGGTGATAAAACTTGACTGGGCACATGAGTCTAATAGAACTCTGACGTTATTATTAAAATTTGAGTTTGATTTTATTCGAACTACTGCGGTTGCTAAAACAACATTCGATGCATGAATTAGATTGCTAGTATGCATTGCAACTGATTGACTTACACCAGGTGAAGGGGATGCATTTTCAAAGTGTACTAGTGTATTATGTTTCCCGTTACATTTTTTGCAACTGTATGTGCTGGTGCAGTTTGTCGCAAAATGACCGCGTCGTAAACAATTAATGCAGAGTCTATATTCCATTAATTTTTCTGACCTTTGACGAGGAGTAAGTTTTAAAAAGTTTTCACAATGAAATATTGCATGATTTTGTTTACAATGCGGGCAATTTATGGACATTTTATTTTTCGTTACGAACGATTTAATTTTTGGTTTATTATGCATTTGCAATCTATTTGGTACTATTTGAAGTGATTTATTATTTAATTCCAAAGTTTGCAGAAATTCTGCGCGAGTTGTTAGAAATTGAGTCAGATCCTTTAATTGGGGATTTTTTAATTTCGATTTTTCTTTCTCCCAAGATCTCTGCGTCGATTCTTCAAACTTTGTTGAAATAAGATAAATGAGAAGCGTGTCCCATTTATCTGTTGGTTGTCGTAATGATTTCAATGCACGAAGATGTTTTAATAACGTATCTACAATTGATTGTATTTCGGTAGCGCATTCTCGCTTCATGACTCGCATCTCGAAAAGTGATTTCACATGATTGTGTGTCAATAATTTAGTGTTATTGCAACGCTCGCATAAGGATTTCCACGCTATATCGTAATTTATTGCTGAGAATTCTAAAAGTTTTATTATCTGCCCTGCGCTACCTGAAACTGATGCACGCAGATAGTGAAACTTTTGTATCGATGTAATTAATGTGTTGTTGTGTATTAACGATTCGAAAGTATCGCGAAATCCTAACCATTCTGCGATTTCGCCGTTAAATTTCGGCAATTCTATTGTCGGCAATCTAACAGAATTTGCATTTATTTGTCCGTTTGACTGTTGTTCAAACTGTTCATTTGTATTTACGATTTCTGAAGTATGTTCAACGGTTTCTGAATTATGTAAATTTATGAGCGAACCGCGAGTCAATAACTGTGCCAATAATGGAATAATATTCCTTCTCAAATTCCTCACGATATGTATAAGCTATTTTCAATTATTTGTGAAAGTTAAAAGTGAAAGTTACCATGCTGAACATGGGTAATTTACCATGTTGAACGTGGGTAATATTTGAGCCCACGTTCAACGTCCCAATAAACATTTCGACGAGGGCATGTCTAAAAGATATCTAAAAGATGTCTTTTTTAAAGATATCTTGCAAACGATATCTAAAAGATGCATTTCCTAAAGATATCTCGCAAAAAGGCTTCTCAAAGATATACTTTCTTTGGTTCGAAAGAACCTGGCCACATCACATGATTTCATGCAAAGAATTGCTTTGACTATTTTAATCGCATGTAATTTTTTATTTTATAGCCGAATCGGCCCGGACCATGATAGTATTCTTCATTTATGTCCCTAAAACACAAAGGAATGGAGCAACAATTGTTGGCTAATTGTTGCTACCTTCATATTGGGCGATTACTATGGACAGATTAACGCTCTTCTTTAGTCACATTTAATCGCGTGTAATTTTTTATTTTACTCGAATCGGTCCGGACCATGATAGTATCCATCATTTATGTGCCTAAAACACAAAGGAATCGAGCAATAAATGTCGGCTAATTGTTACTGCCTTCATATTTGGTGATTACTATTGACAGATTCAGTCTGTTTTTTTGTCATTTTTAAACGCGTGTACATTTTTATTTTACTAGCCGAATCGGTCCGGACCATGATAATATCCTTCATTTATGTCCCTAAAACACAAAGGAATCGAGCAACAAATGTCGGCTATTTGTTGCTGCCGTCATATTGGGCGATTACTATTGACGTATTAAGTCTGTTTTTTTGTCACTTTGAAACGCATGTAATTTTTTATCTTACTAGCCGAAGAGGTCCGGACCATGATAGTATTCTTCATTTATGTCCCTAAAACACAAAGGAATCGAGCAACACATGTCGGCTAATTGTTACTGCCTTCATATTGGGCGATTACTATTGACAGATTAACGCTCTTCTTTAGTCAGTTTTGAACGCCTGGAATTTTTTATTCTACTAGACGAACCGGTCCGGACCATGATAGTATCCTTTATTAATGTCCCTAAAACGCAAAGGATTCGAGCAACAAGTGTCGGCTAATTGTTACTGCCTTCATATTGGGCGATTACTATTGACAGATTAACGCTCTTCATTAGTCACTTTTAATCGCGTGTAATTTTTTATTTTACTAGCCGAATCGGTCCGGACCATAATAGTATCCATCATTTATGTCCCTAAAACACAAAGGAATCGAGCAACACGTGTCGGCTAATTGTTACTGCCTTCATATTGGGCGATTACTATTGACAGATTAACGCTCTTCATTAGTCACTTTTAATCGCGTGTAATTTTTTATTTTACTAGCCGAATCGGTCCGGACCATAATAGTATCCATCATTTATGTCCCTAAAATACAAAGGAATCGACCAACACATGTCGGCTAATTGTTACTGCCTTCATATTGGGCGATTACTATTGACAGATTAACGCTCTTCTTTAGTCACTTTTAATCCCATGTAATTTTTTATTTTCTAGCCGAATCGGTCCGGACCATGATAGTATCCTTCATTTATGTCCCTAAAACACAAAGGAATCGAGCAACACATGTCGGCTAATTGTTACTGCCTTCATATTGGGCGATTACTATGGACAGATTAACGCTCTTCTTTAGTCACATTTAATCGCGTGTAATTTTTTATTTTACTCGAATCGGTCCGGACCATGATAGTATCCATCATTTATGTGCCTAAAACACAAAGGAATCGAGCAACAAATGTCGGCTAATTGTTGCTGCCGTCATATTGGGCGATTACTATTGACAGATTCAGTCTGTTTTTTTGTCATTTTTAAACGCGTGTACATTTTTATTTTACTAGCCGAATCGGTCCGGACCATGATAATATCCTTCATTTATGTCCCTAAAACACAAAGGAATCGAGCAACAAATGTCGGCTATTTGTTGCTGCCGTCATATTGGGCGATTACTATTGACGTATTAAGTCTGTTTTTTTGTCACTTTGAAACGCATGTAATTTTTTATCTTACTAGCCGAAGAGGTCCGGACCATGATAATATCCTTCATTTATGTCCCTAAAACACAAAGGAATCGAGCAACAAATGTCGGCTATTTGTTGCTGCCGTCATATTGGGCGATTACTATTGACGTATTAAGTCTGTTTTTTTGTCACTTTGAAACGCATGTAATTTTTTATCTTACTAGCCGAAGAGGTCCGGACCATGATAGTATTCTTCATTTATGTCCCTAAAACACAAAGGAATCGAGCAACACATGTCGGCTAATTGTTACTGCCTTCATATTGGGCGATTACTATTGACAGATTAACGCTCTTCTTTAGTCAGTTTTGAACGCCTGGAATTTTTTATTCTACTAGACGAACCGGTCCGGACCATGATAGTATCCTTTATTAATGTCCCTAAAACGCAAAGGATTCGAGCAACAAGTGTCGGCTAATTGTTACTGCCTTCATATTGGGCGATTACTATTGACAGATTAACGCTCTTCATTAGTCACTTTTAATCGCGTGTAATTTTTTATTTTAATAGCCGAATCGGTCCGGACCATAATAGTATCGATCATTTATGTCCCTAAAACACAAAGGAATCGAGCAACACATGTCGGCTAATTGTTACTGCCTTCATATTGGGCGATTACTATTGACAGATTAACGCTCTTCATTAGTCACTTTTAATCGCGTGTAATTTTTTATTTTACTAGCCGAATCGGTTCGGACCATAATAGTATCCATCATTTATGTCCCTAAAATACAAAGGAATCGACCAACACATGTCGGCTAATTGTTACTGCCTTCATATTGGGCGATTACTATTGACAGATTAACGCTCTTCTTTAGTCACTTTTAATCCCATGTAATTTTTTATTTTCTAGCCGAATCGGTCCGGACCATGATAGTATCCTTCATTTATGTCCCTAAAACACAAAGGAATCGAGCAACACATGTCGGCTAATTGTTACTGCCTTCATATTGGGCGATTACTATGGACAGATTAACGCTCTTCTTTAGTCACATTTAATCGCGTGTAATTTTTTATTTTACTCGAATCGGTCCGGACCATGATAGTATCCATCATTTATGTGCCTAAAACACAAAGGAATCGAGCAACAAATGTCGGCTAATTGTTGCTGCCGTCATATTGGGCGATTACTATTGACAGATTCAGTCTGTTTTTTTGTCATTTTTAAACGCGTGTACATTTTTATTTTACTAGCCGAATCGGTCCGGACCATGATAATATCCTTCATTTATGTCCCTAAAACACAAAGGAATCGAGCAACAAATGTCGGCTATTTGTTGCTGCCGTCATATTGGGCGATTACTATTGACGTATTAAGTCTGTTTTTTTGTCACTTTGAAACGCATGTAATTTTTTATCTTACTAGCCGAAGAGGTCCGGACCATGATAATATCCTTCATTTATGTCCCTAAAACACAAAGGAATCGAGCAACAAATGTCGGCTATTTGTTGCTGCCGTCATATTGGGCGATTACTATTGACGTATTAAGTCTGTTTTTTTGTCACTTTGAAACGCATGTAATTTTTTATCTTACTAGCCGAAGAGGTCCGGACCATGATAGTATTCTTCATTTATGTCCCTAAAACACAAAGGAATCGAGCAACACATGTCGGCTAATTGTTACTGCCTTCATATTGGGCGATTACTATTGACAGATTAACGCTCTTCTTTAGTCAGTTTTGAACGCCTGGAATTTTTTATTCTACTAGACGAACCGGTCCGGACCATGATAGTATCCTTTATTAATGTCCCTAAAACGCAAAGGATTCGAGCAACAAGTGTCGGCTAATTGTTACTGCCTTCATATTGGGCGATTACTATTGACAGATTAACGCTCTTCATTAGTCACTTTTAATCGCGTGTAATTTTTTATTTTACTAGCCGAATCGGTCCGGACCATAATAGTATCCATCATTTATGTCCCTAAAACACAAAGGAATCGAGCAACACATGTCGGCTAATTGTTACTGCCTTCATATTGGGCGATTACTATTGACAGATTAACGCTCTTCATTAGTCACTTTTAATCGCGTGTAATTTTTTATTTTACTAGCCGAATCGGTCCGGACCATAATAGTATCCAATATTTATGTCCCTAAAACACAAAGGAATCGACCAACACATGTCGGCTAATTGTTACTGCCTTCATATTGGGCGATTACTATTGACAGATTAACGCTCTTCTTTAGTCACTTTTAATCGCATGTAATTTTTTATTTTCTAGCCGAATCGGCCCGGACCATGATAGTATTCTTCATTTATGTCCCTAAAATACAAAGGAATGGAGCAACAATTGTTGGCTAATTGTTGCTACCTTCATATTGGCTGATTACCATTGACAGATTAACGCTCTTCTTTAGTCACTTTTAATCGCGTGTAATTTTTTATTTTACCAGCCGAATCGGTCCGGACCATGATAGTATCCTTCAGTTATGTCCCTAAAACACAAAGGAATCGAGCAACACATCTCGGCTAATTGTTACTGCCTTCATATTGGGCGATTACTATTGACAGATTAACGCTCTTCTTTAGTCACATTTAATCGCGTGTAATTTTTTATTTTACTCGAATCGGTCCGGACCATGATAGTATCCATCATTTATGTCCCTAAAACACAAAGGAATCGAGCAACAAATGTCGGCTAATTGTTACTGCCTTCATATTTGGTGATTACTATTGACAGATTAAGTCTGTTTTTTTGTCACTTTGAAGCGCATGTAATTTTTTATTTTACTAGCCGAATCGGTCCGGACCATGATAGTATCCTTTATTTATGTCCCTAAAACACAAAGGAATCGAGCAACAAATGTCGGCTAATTGTTACTGCCTTCATATTGGGCGATTACTATTGACAGATTCAGTCTGTTTTTTTGTCATTTTTAAACTCGTGTACATTTTTATTTTACTAGCCGAACCGGTCCGGACCATGATAATATCCTTCATTTATGTCCCTAAAACACAAAGGAATCGAGCAACAAATATCGGCTAATTGTTGCTACCTTCATATTGGCTGAATACTATTGATAGATTAACGCTCTTCTTTAGTCACTTTTAAACGCGTGTACATTTTTATTTTACTAGCCGAACAGGTACGAACCATGATAGTATCCTTCATTTATGTCCATAAAACACAAAGGAATCGAGCAACAAATGTCGGCTATTTGTTGCTGCCGTCATATTGGGCGATTACTATTGACAGATTAAGTCTGTTTTTTTGTCACTTTGAAACGCATGTAATTTTTTATCTTACTAGCCGAAGAGGTCCGGACCATGATAGTATCCTTCATTTATGTCCCTAAAACACAAAGGATTCGAGCAACAAGTGTCGGCTGATTGTTGCTGCATTCGACTTGCAGTAATATAAGCCTGGTTGAAGTCGCCCATTCGCGGTGCTTTCACAAAATATGGTTATTTTTTATTTTGTCAGTCATGTCGGACCATATTTGTTGTAAATTATAGCATTATTTTTTAGCAACAAATGAGCAACAATTAGCTGCATACTCTTTTTTGCGATACAATTTATTCTTTTCACTTTTTGAGTTATGTTCGGATGGCTCTAAGGAAAGCCAGCCGAACCCACTTATTTTTTTTAAATATCAGAACCGGTACTTTGGAATTCTATATTTCATCGGTAATCTTTGAGCAACAAATGGGGCTGGCTCTTATGCAAGCTAGCCGAACCTGCTATTTTTTTTAAAGGGAGCAAGAAATACGGGAATAGAGCAACTTTTGAGCAAAAATTGAGCAACAATTAATCGCACTAGTTTGGTTCGATTCGGCCCTAAGGGGTCGGCCAGCTTATAGCACCTGAAAATAACCGAGTTACCGTAACATATAGGTTATATTACATGTTATACTCGTTATATAATCGTTACATTTTGTGCTTGCGGGGATATAAAATTGAAATAAATGAAACTAAACATTTATTTTTTATATATCCTTTAATTTACAATTTAAAGATAATTTAATTTCGAATATGGCGGCAATTAACGTCATGAAGATTGGCGTTGTACTAGCTCCAGTAACCGCATGGACAGCAAAATGAAATATTATGGACGTGTTTCTGTTCCATCGAGCGGCGAGCTCGGCGAGCACATGAGGAATCTGTGAACACTTTTGAATTACACTAACAATAAATTTAGTAAAATACAAATATGAGTTCGACAATACTCGATACGTTTTCAAATTTAATAAAAGATTCAAACAAAGAACGTGCCGATGCTGCAGTCACTCTACTCAGGCATTTGAATAAGCAAAATAAGGTATGCATGCAGTTCATAACCTCTAAACCCTTCATGCTAGAATATAACAATAACATAATTATTCAATATTACACACAAAAATTTTGTGTGACAGGAAGAGGAGGGTAGCAAAGAAATCGATCATGCGTTGAGAAAACTCATTCGAGGCTTGGGATCATCCCGAGTAAACTCTCGCAAGGGATATTATTCTGCGCTGACTGCTCACTTGACACTTTTTAATGACACCGATGTTAATAAAGTTTGGTCCATCATGGAAACTGAACTGAAAACAAGTGGCAGTAATCCTAAAAGTGTAAGTTTTACACTTTATAATTACTATTTCTTAAAAAATTCGAAAGTGTCATTAAGATTTTTTTATGTAGGAAAATGGAGATATTTTATGTGGCCAAATACTTACATGCGGAGCTTTAATTCGCTCTAAAATAATAAAGAAATGTTCGATAGAAGAACAACAAAAAATTTTAGATTGTATTTGCACAGCAAGCAAGAAACGAAACTATTTATCGTTTGGTGCATCTGCATTCATAATAGAATTTTTAAATGTTCTCGAAGACAAAGAATCAATTACACCGATCTGGCCAATGTTCGAAGAAGAAATTTGCAAACCTTGGTCAGAACACACCTTAGATTCATTTTACACCTTGCTTGTCGTCAAAGAAAAGTTTCCGAAATTTCTTACAAAAAAAGTTTTAAGAAGACGTCTCGGAAACGAAGATATCTGCAACGAACAATCCATGGATGACACTTTGCGAATTTTGACGGTAAGTTGACGTAAATATAAAAATAAACCGAAATTAAAATTTAAAACTTATTTAGGAAATGCCACGAAGATCTTGTTACAAACATCCAGTCTACAAAGTCTTCTGTGAATTACTGACAACAGATTGCGTCAAACTGTTTTGGACTGGAATTGACAAGCGATTCAAAAAACCGTCACCTAGCGACGAATATTTAGGGATTGAACTATTAAAATTAATTCTCGAGAATGTAGATAAATCTATCATTCCTTCTCTATTATCCTCGAACTTTTTGAATCACATGTTAAAGCGATTCACATTTTGTAAAAAATACAGAAATGACGACATTGCTCAAGCGTTCCGCAATTTACTGACGACGTTAGTGAATACTGTTGGAAAAGAAGAAAAACCAAAACTCCATGTCGAAGTTATTAAAGCCTTAATATTTCATCCTGGAAATTTATTAATTTCAAAAATTACAGACACTAAAGTCTTACAAATGATAACCAATAACATGAATTCCGAAGGAATAAAAAAATTGTCAAAATTGTACAGAGAAATCACGGCTAATACAAAATTTAAAGAAAAATCTGAATCGCAATCGTGGACAAACGTAGAACGAACTTATGCCGCCCAATTGTTGACGAGGCTTCTAGGACATCCTGTCATGACGACAGATCACGAATGGCGAATACAACAATTGAAATTTCTGTTCAATTTGGGTTTCTGCGAGAATGAAAGTATCGGCATTGAATTGGCTCCTCAATTTAAAGAAAGTTTTTATTCCGCCATCGATCACAAGTTACCGAAACTAAACGACCTGCGGAATGTTCTCAATTCCATCATTTGTCACATTGACGAAACTGTTTTTGCTGACGAACCATCTATGACGTTACGAACACCATTAAACGAAACTGCGACAGAAACATGGAAGAAAATGATCGATTTAATGAAGAAACTCGACAAGTCTTCCGATTCCAAAGACAATATTAATGCGGTATTTCACACTATGGATCTACAAATGGGATTGCAATTGTTCTCCGATCCAGAGATGGCGGTTTCCTCGATTGACGAATTGCATAGTTGTTTCGACCGTTTAATGAGTAAACGTAAAGTAAAAAGTAAAGACGAAACAGATGAACCGGAATGGGTAGAAGTTGTGGTAGATCTGCTACTGTCCTTACTGTCCAGAAAAAGTCATTTATTGCGATCATTAGTTAAGTGTGTATTTCCGCATATGTGTCCGTACTTGTCGCCGTCATCTATTCATCAAATTTTAGAAGTGCTCGATGTCAAGAGCGGCAAGAATCCCCTTAGTACCGAGGCTGAAGATAATAGTGAAGATGAAGATGAGGATAGTGACAGTGACGACGAAGCTAACGGACACGTCAGTAGCGAAGAAGATAGCGATGCAGATTACAGTGACGTTGACGAAGATGAGACGGTGACTGACAGATTACGATTGGCATTACATGAAGCGTTAGGTGACGCTGCAATGCACACAGATGACGACGACATAAATGTTGACGACATTGGTGAAGAGGAAGGAAAAAGAATCGATGAAAATCTCGCAGCAGCGTTTAAGATACTAAAAGAAAATCGTCAGTCTCGTTCGAAGAAGCAACAGAAGAACGACGTCACTTTGACGCACTTCAGAGTGAAAGTTATCGATTTGTTAGAATATTATTTGGAGTACGGACCACCGATGGCATTGGCACTCGATATGTTGGTGCCACTTTTTGCGCTGTTGGAATTCTGCATCAAAGATCCGCACCAAAAACCGTTGGAAAATCGGGTTCGCAGTTGTTTGAAAAAATTATCAAATGTTAAGAAGTTTAAAAGCGTCGAAGATGTTGACGAAGAGACGTTGACTACTGTTCTGAAGAGTTTGATTGAAAAAGGCGAACGTTCAGCTGGGGTTTGCCAAGAAATGGGAGATAAGTTAGCGGAATGTTGCATCTTTTTAGTGCGGTGCTCGCAACAAACGAATTTCTCTGGCGACTCGTTTTTTCAAATATTCAAGGAAAATCTTATTGCGTTTTTCAAAAAAAGGGATTGCGTTTTACCGGCAGTTCTTTTTAAGAGTCTTTTGAAGATGGAATGGTCGAGTAATTGGCTTCTTGCGCCTCTATTGGTAAGTTTTGATGTTTTATAATTTAACCCATTAAGCCGTTTCGGCCTGAAATGCCGTAAATTTTGACTTCTTTTCATTAGGTGCTTTCTTAAAGAAAAAAAATCACTCAACCGTTTTGATATAATATACCTATTGTATTTTTTCTCGAATTTTCTGCATCCGGTTTCAGATTGACCATATCTGCCGCCATTTTTTTACTATGGCGGTTTAAACATAAAAAAATTGTGAATTTTGAAAAAATTTCTTCAAATAATGGTATTTTTGAATAGGAAACCGTGTTCGGAATAAGCTAAGTCTTTGTATCTGGTGGAGTAATTGGTTACACTAAAAGATAGGATGGTTATTAATTCTCCATTCAAAATGGCGGCTTCAAAATGGCGGTTCTCAGTCAAAATTTTGTTGAAAAATTTCTGGATGATCTAACTCAAAAGCTACGAGCTTTTTAAAAAAAATGTTGAGAATGAAAAGTTCTTAGAATTCATTGAGAAATATAGTGGAATATTTTCAGATTTTTTAAATGAAGTTTTGAGAAATTTTTTTTCAAAATTTTTTTCAAAATTGTAATTTATTTACGAAAAATTCTGAACAAAATTTAGTGCATTCTCTGATAAATTCTAAGAGTTTTTTGTTCTTTGCAATTCTTTCCAAAAGTTGATAGTTTTCGAGGAAATGAATTTCAAATATTATTTGAAATATTGTTTAAGATTTTTCTTTCTCGAAAACTATCAATATTTGGGAAAAAATGCATAGAATAAAAAACTTTTAGAATTCATCAGAGAATGCACTAAATTTTGTTTAGAATTTTTCGACAAAAAATTACAATTTTTAAAAGAATTTTGAAAAAAATTTTTCAAAAATTCATTTAAAAAATCTGAAAAAAATCCACTATATTTTTCAATGAATTCTAAGAACTTTTCATTCTCAACATTTTTTTTAAAAAGCTTGTACCTTTTGAGTTGGAGCGTCCAGAAATCTTTCAACAAAATGTTCACTGAGAACCGCCATTTTGAATGGTGAATTAAAAACCATCCTATCTTTTAATATAACTATTTACTCCATCAGATACAGAGATTCAGCTTGATTCGAACACGGTTTCCTTTTCAAAAATACAATTATTTGAAGAAATTTTTTCAAAATTCACAATTTTTTTGTTTAAACCGCCATAGTAAAAAAATGGCGGCAGATA
Organism: Trichopria drosophilae; assembly: GCA_030407085.1. Lineage (NCBI taxonomy): Eukaryota > Metazoa > Arthropoda > Insecta > Hymenoptera > Diapriidae > Trichopria > Trichopria drosophilae. The sequence goes on along the minus strand of CM059582.1, from coordinate 8,802,672 downwards.
TGGTCAATCTGAAATCGGATTTAGAAAGTTCGAGAAAAAATACAACAGGTATGTTATATCAAAACGGTTGAGTGATTTTTTTTCTCTAAGAAAGCACCTGATGAAAAGAAGTCAAAATTTACGGCATTTCAGGACGAAACGGGTTAAGGCCTAAACGGACACATTTTGAGCATCAGTTTAAACGTGGATAATTTGCATATAAAAACATTTGGACAAATTTTACCCCCACTATTTTTGATGTAAAAATGTTATACACGTTCTTTTGTAAAAAAAAATATCGCGTCCACGGAACATTAGGATTGAAACGTACCGTGTTCTAATTTGAATTTCAAGATGGCGACTTCCAAATTGGCGCCTAGAAGCTCAATAATCTTTTTAAAACTGAACAAATTTTTTTCTTGAAAATTATCACAGGTCTGCAAAATTCACTTTTTTTCTTTTTTTTTTTTATATCAGAGTGATTTCCGACGTATTTTTGTACGCTGAGCACGAATCTGAAGACGAAAAATGTCTATCACGTCATGATTTTGAGAAAAGTGGGGACAAAAACACCAAGAAACGTGTCTTTGGGTGTCTTTACCCCTAATTTTCTCAGAAGCCTGACGTGCAACAGATCTGAATTTGTGCTCAAATTAAAGCTTGATTCTTCCCCTACAAACATCATATACGATAGTTTTAAAAAAAATTTCATAGTTTTGAAAAAAAAATGGTTTTAACCTTGCTATTCCTAGTGACTATGATGAAAATGCAAATTATTTAACTACATTGAGCAAAGCTCATACAAACCACTACTTGACGGTTTTCGGGGTTGGTGTTTAAGAATCCAGTGTCGCTTTTATAAAATTCAAAATGGCGGATCCAAGATGGCCGCCGCAAAATAAAAAAATATACTTAGGATCTTAAAATCACCACTGCGTGGTTTTTTTTTTGCTCGCCATTAGTAATACCAGCGGTTGTTCGATTTTGTTTGCATTTTCATCATAATCATTAGAAATAGCAAGATTAAAACCATTTTTTTTCAAAACTATGAAATTTTTTTAAAAACTATCTTATGATTTTTGTAGGGGAAGAACCAAGCTTTAATTTAAGCACAAATTAAAGCCTGTAGCACGTCAGGTTTCAGAGAAAATTAGGGGTAAAAACACCCAAAAACGCGTTTATTGGTGTCTTTAACCCCACTTTTCTCTAAATCATGACGTGATAGGCATTTTTCTACTTCAGATTCGTGTTCAGCACACAAAAATACGTCGAAAATCACTCTGATATTTAAAAAAAAAAATCCGTGCAGACCTGTGTTATAGACTTTAGAGAAAATTTGCTAAGAACAAAAATGTCTTAGAATTGGTTAAGAACCTTTTCAAATTTTATCACAATGTATTGATACACTTTTAGGTTTTTTAAAAAATTCAAAAAATCGAAATTTTTAAAAAATCATTTAAAAAATCTGAAAAAATTTGAGAAGGTTCTTTAACCAATTCTAAGACATTTTTATTCTTAGCAGACTTTCTCTAAAGTCCATATTTTTCAAGGAAATAAATTATTAAACTTTTCTAGATTTTAAGACTAATAAGTTTATTTCCTTGAAAAATATGGACAAAATTTTTCCAAATGCTTTTATCTGCAAATTATCGACGTTTAAACTGATGCTCAAAATGTGTTCGTTTAGGCCTTAACCACTTCAGTGGTAGCTGTTTAAAAAAAATTATTTTTTTCCTAAAATATATCATTTAACATTTAATTAATCATTTAAAAAATCAAGTAATATTTCACATTTATGCCGGCCATCTTGGATCCACCATTTTGAATTTACAAAATCTGACTTTAAATTCGTAATCAGCAACCCAAAAAATTCCCGAGTACCAACTTTCATCAAAATCAAGTAAATTTTTTACATTTATGTCGGCCATCTTGGAACCAACATTTTGAATTTTCAAAATCTGATTTCAGATTTATAATCAGCGGCCCCGAAAACCCCCGAGAACCCACTTTCATAAAGTTTTGGGTAATTTTTCGCATTTCGGTCGGCCATCTTGGATCCGCCATTTTGAATTTTCAAAATCTAACTTCAGATTCGTAATCAGCGTCCCCGAAAACCCCCGAGTAACAATTTTCAGCTGTTTTCCGTATAAAGAAAAATGTGCGCCGCACATTTTAATAGATTTAGCAAATTTACAGCCGCCATGTTGGATCCGCCATTTTGACAACTATTTTGTTTCATGCAAATTCATTAAGAATTGTAAAAGTTATTGCAAAATGTACACATATGATCCATTACCATTGAAGTGGTTAATGGGTTAATAAAAACTATTTACTCAATCATTTATTATTTTAGGTTAACTTTGCGTTTGACGACTCGATCAGGTCTTTCCGTAGGGGACAAGCGTTGGAGTTTCTTCAAATCTTTTATAAGAATGGTAGATCTATCCACATTAGCGAACATAAGGAAGTACGATCAGAAATGGAAAGAATTCTTTGCGTGTTGAGTATAAACGCATTTCAAACAGCTAACGAAAGCAACGTAAACGACGGAGGCAAACATTTGAAGCAAAAATATATATGTTTGCTATTGACGCTTTTGCATACTGTACACGGATGTCATTTGCCGCAAGTTTGGGATTGGGAAGATGTGGCGAAAGCAATGGTCGATTACAGGTCCGGCATTACATTGGCGAAAGATGCTAAAAGTGCATATAATAAATTAGCATCACGTCTCCGAGTGCCTTTTAACAAGTAAGTTATCTTCAAAAACATAAATTGTGATCAATATTGACAATTATATTTGCGCAGGCCACAAAAACAAGAAGCGAAAAAGGTTGAAAACGGTACCGAAAGTAACGGAAATGTTAATCATTCCGATGAAGAATCGAAGGAAGATGAGTTGACGAAGATAAAGAAAATAAAAAAGAAGAGCAAAGAAAAACAAAAGTTGAAGAAAGCTGCCAGAGAATTGCGAGCGAAAACAATGTCCGAAGGTTTAGAAGTTTGTGATTTCAGCAACGTTAGGTTGCTGAACGGAACTGGCGAAGAGATCACAGAGAGCTCCGATGAGGAAGTAAGGGATATGGACAAAAACCACAAAAAAAGAAATTTTCCAAATAACTCTGATGTTCCGACAAAGAAGAAAAAGAAAACTGTTCAAGATGGGTGATATGAACGATAAAGGTAGATTCATACACTCGTACAATTTTTACAAAAATGAACCGATACATTGTGAAACGAAGAATACAAGAAACCGTGGATTGTTACTTTTTATATATACGTTATGTATAAAATGTTTGTACATACAATACACACGAATAAATGCCATATTCTATTACAATTGTCATACAAATTTAATGACCTTTTCAATTGTAGATAGAAATTGTTGGAGATTAGTGATCTATGTTCTGTTTTATGATAATTTATTAAGTGTTAATGAATTTATTAACTACTTACTGAATTTATGAACATCTCAGTCGTTTTTGAACAAATAAATAATGATCGAATCGAAACTTTGAACCGCGATCCTCTGCGGTAATATTATAGGTTATGTTCGTATTTCGTATTTGCGCGGTTTCTGGTCAGTTGAGTTACGGTGGATACTACTCCAGGATTGGTGGACTGTTTTCGCTACAACAAAATGATTGGATAATAAACAAACTTAATAATATACACTTTTTTTGTAGAAAATTCTATTAATTTTCATATAAATGGAAAAAATAACCCTTTTTTATCAAAAAAATTGAGCGGTACATATCCTACTATTTTCGAGGTCGCTCTTCAAGATTCCGAGGTCAAAATTAACTATCGGCCATTAGAAATTCCAATATGGCGCCGAATTTGAAAAAAATGTCAAAAAAATTGGGAAATATTTATTCTTACGTATTAAAATCAATGAAATGCATATAGAAAAAATGATCCCGATTGTTGAACATAAATAATATACGAATAGTACCCTGCAAACACGGAAAGTAAAAGTTATGTAATATTTACGTAATGGTTGCATTGTTACGTAAATGTTACATAGTTGTTACATAACTGTTACTTTTGTGTTTTGAGGGTATATTTTTTAGAAGCAATGGCCGATTCAAAATGGCCGCGGAACGAAGTAAATTTTGTAGGTAAATTTTACGTAAAGTGTGTATGTATGATATTCGTAATTAACTAACATATATGTTCAACTTTGAAACACATTTATGTATCAACGATTCATATAAGAGGTACAATTTACATAAGATGGCCATTATGGATCTGCCATTTTGGATTTATAACCTCAAAATTTTTATTATTTTCGTCCATAACCGCAGTCAATATTTATATAATCATTATAAAACTCAAATAAAAAACTTTCTATGATCTCTATTTCAAGGAATTAATAATTTTGAAAACATGTGCTTCGTTTCACGGCCATTTTGAATCGGCCATTGCTTCTAAAAAATATTCTATTAGTATATTATTTATGTTCAACAATCGAACAATCGAAAAAACATAGCATTGTTTATTTTGACAATTTTGTGCAAAAATAGTTGTTTTTTGGCAATTTTATCAACGGAAATCGATAGAGCACACTTCAAAATAGCTGGAAATCTATTTTCGAAAAAAAATTCTGTCTACTTCAGAAACTGAGCCGATCCCTGCAAACACAAAAGTAATAGTTATGTAACAACTATGTAACATTTATGTAACAATGTAACCATTACGTAAATATTACGTAACTGTTACTTTCCGTGTTTGCAGGGATGTTGTACCTGCTTCTCTCATTTTGACGAAAAAGGGTTAATTTCATATGTCAAATAACATCAATCAAATGGAAAACGGAATTAAAACTAATCGTGTAGAGGATATTAAGGGGCTTTGTTAATTAATTAAAAATAACTATTTTTTTTTTGTTTCAGTTTTTTGTAATATTTCATTAACATTTTTTGTTAAATATTTTCATTAGCTTGAATTGAATTGAGTTTTTATTATTGAGTTATTTATTAAATGCATTCGTTTTTATTTTTAAATTATTAATAAATCAAAATTGTAATTTTATTATTCGAAAAATTTAAACAAATATAAATATTCTTATATTATGAAATTTTATTACGGAAATTACTAACGCCACGTTTCAATGACTAAGCACATTTTAGTAATTAAAATGTGTTTACTCAAGTTACTAATAAAATATAGTTAATTATATAATTAAAAATTAATTTTTATACTCTAATAAATTAATTCGTAAATTGTTTCGAGCTTAATATTTATTATACGTTACATGTTTGTAGCCATTATTGTAAACGGGTAATACACATGGAAATAAATAACAAATGACGATCTAGTCCAAAACAATTTTTTTTCACGGCAATTCCCAGCATAACACGGCGTTCCTTGCTCCAAAGGTGACCAAAAGCCCAAGAAAAACTTTATTTCCGAACAATTAAGGTAATAATTTATAACTTTTCATTATTTTTGCATATTAAATGCGCTTTTTTTGTAAGCTTGTAACGAAATTGTGAATTTTGTATGAAAGTCGGTTTGGATACGAAAGATTTCTATTGCCACGTGACGAAATATGCATTTGACTACTAACGTAATTAAACAGACAAAAATATTTAGTATTTTTTATACAAAAATAGCATTTTTCGTTATTGTTGTTAAAATCAACATTATCATAGTGAATTTCGTAAATATTTGATGCATTTAGGAAAACCCTTGCAGTCGATTGTTGTGTAGCGTCATGTGGTTATGATTTTTCGATAATGCGCATTTCCGGTTATAGCTTACCTATACTTACAGTAACATTCATTCGTGCAAATTTAGAGCTTTTTCCTATTGCCAGGCTTCCGAATTCTTTTGTTTTCTTTGCAAACCTTTCGGAGACCATTTTGCATTCCCAGACAGCAAAATAAAAAAAAGTTCGGAATGATTTCAAAGTGTGCTCTAAAAGAGTTCAACTTTTTGATATGATTATGAGGTCTTTATGAACTCATGTTCAGAAAGCCTTCAGAAAGTGAGACTTCTGACTTCTTTCAGAGCATATTTCGAAATAATTCTGAACTCTTTTATATTCTGTTCGAAAATGAATTTAATGAATGCATCATGTTTTAAAACACTTCTTTATTTTGTAAATACTTTCTGAAAGACAAATGAGTGAATTAAATTTTTTAAAAATTATTGAACAAACCATGATTAAAAATTAAGAGATTAACATTTATCTTTTATATATGGTATTTATGGTTATATTAGTACGTATATATATTGGGGTATATTGGCATTTAACTGATGCGTGCTCAGAATGACCATTTTTTTAATTATGAGTTTCTGTCAATTATTCAATAAAACATTAACAGACTCAATATAAAAAAAGATTTTGTGATTTATTTCGTCAGCTAAAAATATCGGGCATTGATTATTAAAAAAAATAAATATCATCGTTTATTTCTGAAATAAAAATAAACAACCGAATATTCATGATCGCAAATTGTATTAAATATTGTTAGTAACTACATCTCTGTAGAACAATATTTAATTTTTTGTCCTATGTGAGGTAAAAATGACTTTTTGGGTTTAACGAGTTTAATTTGCTAATTTTGTTCATAACTGTCCATACATTTTGTAAATTAAACAAATAAATCAGGAAGCCGTTTAAAATAAATTTTAACCCAGGTCGAATTCGTGTTCGTAAGAACAGGAAAAATGCGAAAATCTTATTGTCAGTCTCCTAAACTGCCCGTTGGTGCATACCTGAGGTGGTGAAAGTTTTTCAGTTAATCGTCAAAGTGACGCTTAATGATTATTTTAAGTCGTTGACAGTTTTGTAGAAATTTTTTTGCTGAAAACAAAATTGGCAACGTTGAAATTTGGCCTAATACTCAAAAATATCACAAGGCGATGACCTTTTAGAATCCGGATTACATTCATATTTCTAAATTTTATTTTTTTAAACACAATTTTTTTTTCAGATTAGACAATCTTACTATTAATTTATTGGATATAAATTACTCAGATAAACCTCAATGTTAATATATTCATACTTATCGGTTCTTAAGGATATTTTGAATTTTGATAAAATACCTCATTCTGATAATTATCGATCGAATAAATTTGTAAATATCTAAAATATGCATCAAGGTAGATATAGTATATTTTGAAAAAAAATTTAATAACGTTAATTTTCTTTAATAATGACATTGTTGAATGGATAAAGTATTATTATTCTTGGAAAAAAATTCAATCAAAAAAAAATAATTTTTTAAACAACTTTTTGATTCAAAATTTAGTTTTATCGATAGTTCAAAATTTTTTAAAAATTCTCTAGAACTTTATCGAACGAATTTTTCCAACTTTTTTTACCTGCTTACTAAAATTATTCAGAAATTGTGAAAAGTAAATTTTTTCGATGGTAGTTATGGATCATTGAACATATATTAAAAACTATTTAATACATTTTCGAAGAAATTTATTTTCATTATTAATCATATTGATTGTTGATGAATATATATATTGTTGACGAGAGAAAACATTATTGTTCTTAAAAAAATGAAACCTGCAAAAATAATTTTTTAAACGACTTTTTTTAATGTCTCAAATTTTCTTCCTTTGGACAGTTAAAAATTGTTTGAAAATGAATTTTAATGAGTGACGGTTTATTTTTTCTGGAAAAAGATTCTATACAACTTTGCGATGGAATTATTGCAAATTTTTCGTCATAAACGTCAATAGTTTCTATTTATTTAACAAAAATGATTAACAAATAAATGAATTTAAACTCGTAATTATTAAATAATAATTAAACATTTTCCTAGCCAATTTTGTTTTCTAATTACAAAAAAATCTCTTTGCTTTAACAGAAATAATGCAGATTTCACTAAAAAAATTCACTCAGTGGAACTTTGGTTCTAATTTTTTTTTGTAAAAACTTAAAATAAAACACATTTTCCCTACATACTCTCATAAAAAATGGTGAATTTGTCTAGTAAAATTTGCATTATTTCGGTTAGGACAGACGATTTTTGCAATCAGAAAAATTTCGCTAGAAAAATTAAAAGCATGCATCACACAAATATCATGATTTGTTCGATAAAGACGTCAATCGAATAATTATTTATTATTTAAAAAACACGAGTATAAAACTACATTTATATGATAATAATTTTTTTTTTACAAAAAGACATTTTTTTCGTTAGTTTCAAATATTTACAAAAGGTTCAAACGAGCCTTTACACGCAGCGGTAACGTTGAACTCTGAATTGTTAAGTACTTTTGGCTAAGACGGGTGTGCGTGCGCAGCTCGAAATTGTTTTTAAATATTGCTAGTAATTATGTAAATATTACTGTTTTTTACATTACATTACATAAAATATGTATTTGTTGGTTATTTTTGAGAAAAACGAGGGGGCGCAATGGCACCAAAAATGTTGAGTTTTGCCGGTGAGCCGGCCCTGCCGAACTGTTCGCTGAACGTTCGGAAATTGAGGCACATTACCGGTCTCGAATTTGTTGTGTACTTTTAAGTTTATGTTTTGCTCGCTTTTTTCTTCTTTCTTAAGTTGTTGATGTCATTGCTGGTAGTCGTTTAACTCGACGTTTAGTTTCGTATTGTTCAAAGAATCTCAAAATGAATGTCAAAGAAAAGGAAAAATATATCGAGGGATACAATTTTCCATTCTGTGCCGAATCTTCGAAATACGAAAAACTTGCCAAAATTGGACAAGGAACCTTTGGGTAAGTAAATTTTAAATTTATTTATTTTGTTGTAGGTTAGGTGTATAATTTTTTGGTTATAATTTGAAAGTTTCTGTTTGTTTTTAATGATTTTTAACAATTTCAATTTCCCGGGAATCTAAAAATTTTAATCTTGGATATCTGACGCGTTATATAGAATTTTTGTATTCACTTTGATCCGACTAACGTGTCGATCACGCGTTTAAAAACTTAGAGTTTCTTATAAACTTAACTCGTGTTTATTGAAATGAAACTCTCAAATTATAATATGTTTTTTTCTTAAAATCTTGTTTATTTTAGTATATCTTGAATTCAAAACTAACCACGTAGATTTAAATTCCTTTAAAAGAGTCATTGTTTCGTGTTTACATATCAAAAGATATTTAATTAAACTTTTGAAACTATTTTATTTACATTCGTGGCTAAATGAATTTGAGTCACATGAATCACTAACAGTTAGATTGAAATGAAAAACTTTAAATGCACTTTAAATTATTTAAAATTCATCATTTAACCTGACCATTTATACTGATATGGACTTCATAACTGCATTAAATGCAATTGAATTAAACGTACTTTCTAAAGGAATTGAACGATAATTACATTAATGACCTATACATTGATCATATGCATCATTTTTCAGGGAAGTATTCAAGGCAAAAGATAAAAAAAATGGGAACATTTTAGTTGCTATGAAGAAAGTTCTCATGGACAATGAAAAAGAAGGCGTACGTATTTTTTTTGTGAATTTTCAAACAATTTCACGTATATGGTTTTTTGCATCTTTCTAAAATATTCGAAATTTTCAGTTTCCTATCACAGCTCTGAGGGAAATTAAGATTTTACAGCTTCTAAAACACGAAAATGTAGTAAATCTTATCGAAATATGTCGAACAAAAGGTGAGTAATTCGTTTTTTTTTGTTATAAAAAATTAATATAAATAATAAACCATGGTAGCATTTGATAATATTTTTCCAGCAGTTTAATTTACGTTATATTCTATTTTTCAGCCACGCAGTTCAATAAATACAGATCAACATTTTACCTTATCTTTGATTTTTGTGAGCACGATCTTGCTGGTTTATTATCAAACGTAAACGTAAAGTTCAGTTTAGGCGAAATTAAGAAAGTAATGCAACAATTATTAAATGGCCTGTACTACATTCATAGCAACAAGGTAGGACCAATTTTTCAATGAATTAATACCAACAACGTCTGACGCTATCTATATAGTGTAACATTTGTTTTCAGATATTACACAGAGACATGAAAGCGGCTAATGTGTTAATTACAAAAGATGGAATCTTAAAATTGGCTGACTTTGGTCTCGCTCGAGCATTTAGTGCTAACAAAAACGGTGCGGCCTATCGTTATACCAATCGAGTCGTAACTTTATGGTATCGGCCACCGGAATTGCTCCTCGGTGATCGAAATTACGGCCCACCAATTGATTTATGGGGAGCTGGATGTATCATGGCCGAAATGTGGACTAGGTATGCATGGGTCTATTCAAAAACATACACAAAGTAAAATTTGTCACAGAATATGTCATTGAACAATTGCAAATTACAGATCACCCATAATGCAAGGCACTAGTGAGCAGCAACAACTTGTCTTAGTCGCTCAATTGTGTGGTTCGATAACTACTGAAGTCTGGCCGGGTGTAGAGACCTTGGACTTATTCTCTAAAGTGGAACTTATCCAAGGCCAGAAGCGAAGGGTAAATATTATTTACGTACTACATTGGCGTTTTTGTTATGCATATATGCGTTTGCATGCAAAGAACATAACCTGAGTTCCTTCTGATATCCATTTATCTCTAAATATTTCCGAGAAGAGCAAATCTAAAATATTTTTCTGTTTTTGAAACATTATGAGAAATTTGGATAGGTTGAAAACATTGAAAAACTAAAAGACACAAAGTACTTTTTTTAGCGGCGAGAAGTCATATTTAAGAGATAATAAGCTCCTGATTAAAAGAAAATTGCAATGATTTAAAATTCAAAAAGACGTATGTTTTTATCGTCGTAACTTTTCTACCAATCGCTGTGGTTATCAGCAGATTGGTTACTGGTAACCAGTATGCGAAATTTGGCGATAAAAGTCCTCGGAAATGGTAGTTATTTGGCTGCCTGAGTCAATTAAAGACCACACTTCCCTACCGCATATATTCAACTTTATATATGGGCATTTAAATTCCTTGTGACTTGCATGTACAACGTTGTTGTCCAATTTATTTTTAAAGTCTGACGCAAAATTATAATCGCGACACGCTGTTAGGGCTAGATTCAACGTGCCGGTCGTTAGTTTAAATATTTATTGCTTCTATTTTGTCTCACGTCGTTACTTGAATTAAAATTGCGGTTATCAAAATTAGGTGGTGGATACCGTACGTCCGGAAGTGTAAGTCGCTCCTCGTGATGTTCCCAGCGTGGTGGATAATTTGGATTTTTCAGATTTCTTTTATTCCCTAAAACATTAAGAGAAACAGCTCCTCAAAACATCATTTGCGTAGTTTATCCCCGTAATTATCTCTCTCCATTCAAATTTGGGCAGTTTTTTTTTCTATTATCAAAAGATATTTCCCTACTACAAATAATTAAAATCTCTTAAATATATTCAAAGATATCACAATTTGGCTAATTGCGCCCCTATTTCGGAGAACCGTTTTACCTTCTAAACATGTTTTTCCGCCGCTAAAAAAAAGACGTGTCTCTCAATTTTTCATTATTTCCAACAGTTGGTTTATTTGTTAGTGTTACTATATTATTTAATCTCGAAATAGTCAGAAAAATGTATTTCAAACCAATGAAAATGTTATATTGAAGCGATGCTTCTACGAAAGCTGTACTTTTTATGAATGTACGACAAATTTCAGTTTGAGAATTCCCAAGAATAAATAAGAACTCTAATTTTACATTTTATGATTAATAATTATTTAATGTCTTGTTATAGGTTAAAGAGAGACTGAAGCCTTACGTTAAGGATGCCTTCGGCTGTGATTTATTAGATAAGCTTCTAATCCTGGATCCTAGTAAGCGAATTGATTCGGATTCTGCCCTGAATCACGACTTTTTCTGGACTGATCCGATGCCATGTGATCTTAGTAAAATGTTAGCGCAACATAGTCAGAGTATGTTTGAATATTTAGCAGCACCAAAACGGTCAGGCCAGTTAAAGCAGCCGCTAGCGCATTCTGTAGTGCCGAAACAGAGCATCGCAGAAACCGGTTATGTAGATCGAGTATTTTGATTAAGTACCTGCAATGACTAGTTTTTATCAGTTTCCAAAAGCCTAGACAATTGTTAGGCGTCATCGTGAAAACACCAAAGGTTGTCCACTGAAATGACACTGGATTAGGGTAAAATCTAGAAACTCTATAGTAAAATTATTTCCGAATAATTAAATCTTTGCAACTCTCTATCTTCGTTCTTAACGGTCAGACTGAGATGGTATTAGTCTTGTGAATGTTTTTCACAATTTCTCTATTTAGTTTTTGTTTCGTTTAAATATATATTGATTGAAGCAATATTATCTCCCGGTGATAAAACCGATAGCGAGTTGCTAAGATAACTCTGGTAGATGTATACCAGCGTGAGTGTCACTTCAAAGTATAACCACACTTTGTGTTACTTTCTGAATGGGCATACGATAGATTTTTTATTTCTTTCTTATTATCACTAAGAATAGTGCCAAGAGTGCTTAATAGCGTTTAAAAAACTTCGAATCCGAATTCAGAACTGCGTTTTTTAAAGACTGTTACATTTAATAATCTCAATTTATTTTTGTCTTCGCATCGTGAAGTTATTTCTCGTACCTGAAGAAGAAACTACTACATTTTATGGATGTTTCATATATTTACACCTAAACGCGAAGATAATTGTGAACGTACCGGTAGTTTTTATACAAATATTTTCAGATTTTGCGGGTAAAATAATATATATATATATATATACGAGTCATTACAATTTTGAGCGATAACTTCCTAACATTAAGCAATGAAAAAAATAAACGTTACCAGCGTCATTCTGTTACATAATTATTAATCACTCGTTACTGCTTGTACCTCGCTCATTTTATCATACTATACACTATAAGATACCTGGAAACAAGAAGCAAGCGGAGTTATAGCTTGGAATAAAATACGATTTCCGGACATTTTTCCTAATCCATTTTTCCGAATGGAAATTTTTCCTAATAGCGGTTTTTCCGAAAATACAAAATTCCTAATCGAGTATTCCGAAACCGTTTTTCCTAATGTTAATAATTCCGAATTTCCTGAAAAAATTAAATTTCCTACAATAATGTGATAAAAGACTTATTTACACAATTACAATGTTGTGGGCCAAAGCTCGTAAATAATCAATTACACGATTGTCGCCCTTGAAAGAATGGTATTCACTGGCAATACTTGTGAGCCTATTTTGAGTAGATAGCCATTTTTTGGTGCTGCCTTGACATTACGCCCAAGAGTTAGTTCGGCTATAATTGTTTCGGAGTCAGCTTGCTCTTTAATAAATTCAGTTAATGCAGAGTATAGATCAGGGTGGTGTTTTCCGACGACCAAACGGAAGCGGTTGTGCCACCCCTCACTAATATTATTGGTCTTGTGTGTGCCAGACAATGTTGCTTGATACTGATTCCTCAACGCAATGTATAGCTCGTGCTTTACATTCTTTTAGACGTAACCTTCGACACTCCCAATACACACGCCCTTTATGTTCTCTGGTTTTGTAGTAGATGTAACCGTCGATATGTAACTGCGTACCAACAATTTCGGCCATTACGAATTACGGGAATTTAAATGACGACAAATTTGAATGACGACTTGAATTTACGGTTAAAAATTGCCGAATATGTCAAGAAGTGTGACAAAATTGCCGAATATGTCAAGAAGTGTGACAAAATTGCCGAATATGTCCAGAAGTGTGACTGTCAAATGTTACTAAATCGATTCGTCAAGGCAGAAAAGAAACATTTGATTCGGAAAATTGGATTCGGAAAATGGTATTAGGAATATTCGATTAGGAATTTTGTATTTTAGGAAAAACCGTATTAGTCTTGTGAATCCTTTTCACAATTTCTCTATTTATTTTTTGTTTCGTTCAAATATATATTGATTAAAGCAATATTCTCTCCCGGTGACAAAACCGATAGCGAGTTGCTAAGATAACTCTGGTAGATGTACACACCGTGAGTGTCACTTCAAAGTATAACCACACTTTTTGTTACTTTCTGAATGGGCATACGATAGATTTTTTATTTTTTTCTTATTATCAGTAAGAATAGTGCCAAGAGTGCTTAATAGCGTTTAAAAAACTTCGAATCGGAATTCAGAACTGCGTTTCATTTTCAGATTTTGCGGGTCTAATAATATTTATATATATTATACTTTTAAAAAATATATTATACTTTTAAAATATATATTATAATTTTGAGCAATAACTTCCTAATATTAAGAAATGAAAAAATAAACGTTACCAGCGTCATTCTGTTACATAATTATTAATCACTCCTTACTGCTTGTACCTCACTCATTTTATCATATTATACGCTATAAGATACCTGGAAGCAAGAAGCAAGCGGAGTATCTTGGAATAAAATACCGTTTGGGTAAACACGTATATATGTGAAATTCACTTTATACAACTCTTAAAGAAAAATCAAGAGAAATAAATTTTCTTTATATGCAAAACATGACTTGACTTACTCATCAACTTGATTATTGAACTTGGTACTTGATTATTCAATTTAACCTTGTTGCCACGCTATATTTTCTTAGCAACATTGATATTGCAGTTCGGTCCACATCTAGACACCATCAAGGGAAAAATAATGTAGTTTTCCTATCCGAGGTGGTCAAATCTATGGGGAGTTTTAAAATTTAACACAATATATTTCATTATCAATTTCACAGATAAAAACGAGGTGAGCCGAAGGCAAGCCGAGGCACGCCGTAGGCGAGGTATGCATCGCCCGAGCGTGTAATGCATTTCCGGCAGTAACGAGCAGTGGGCGGTAATGAGAACAGCGGGCAGTAAAAATTGAAAAACGCCCGTGCGCATGCGCAGTTGCGTTGTCGCTGGAATGGCTCACTTTCCGTTCGTTTAACCTACACGGACAAGTGGCAGTTTTGTGCAGGTGTAACAAAAAGTATTATTCGTAAAGGAGAGAAATCTGAAAGGATGAAACTGTAGGTATTCCTTCGCCACTGTACTAAGATTTGGTGCTGGTTCTGCACCATGTGTCGCGTGATATCAATGTAAGAAACCCACAGTCTCAGACTGTGAAAACGCTTAGGATGAGACTGCAAAACTGCGATGCTTTCTTCGAGGCTTTCTCCCGCCTAATTTTACTTTTTAGACTAGGGCTCTCGCGGACTTTTTTGTAGGAAATTTCCTCCTCTACAAAAAAGGTTTAGTAAATTTTTGCTCTATCTTGCACCGTTTTCGATACGGAAGCGATAGAACGAAGAACATCGAGTTTTTAAAACAAAAGATAAACATGGCGTCGGACGCTGAATACGTTGTTTTTCCTTCTATTGCTTCCGTATCGAAAACGGTGCAAGATAGAGCAAAAATTTACTAAACCTTTTTTGTAGAGGAGGAAATTTCCTACAAAAAAGTCCGGGAGAGCCCTAGTCTAAAAAGTAAAACTTAGGCGGGAGAAAGCCTCGAAGAAAGCATCGCAGTTTTGCAGTCTCATCCTAAGCGTTTTCACAGTCTGAGACTGTGGGTTTCTTACATTGATATCACGCGACACATGGTGCAGCACCAGCACCAAATCTTAGTACAGTGGCGAAGGAATACCTACAGTTTCATCCTTTCAGATTTCTCTCCGTGTAAGCTTGCGTGAAGTGCAGTTGAAAAAAGACAAAATTAGTTACGCCGAACTTTATGCATATTGTGACAAAAATGTATTAAAACTAAAAATGAAATGAAATCTAGATTTAAAACTCATATTTATTTAAATTTAATAGATTTATGACGTAAAAAGTTCATTTATCACTATTAAATAAAATGTGTTTTCAGTAATGACGATGGTGTTTTTTTCCGTGTTTATGTTTTTTATGTGTGGATCTGCGGAGTTTTCGATGCTTTTGTTTCTTATGTCTATGCCTAGAATGTGAATGTGAAGAGTTATAATGATATGTGCTAGAGCTGGAGGTAATAGGTGAGTGTGAAGGATGACTTTTAAAATATTCTCTTCCTCATCGTATTTGTGTTTTCTTTTGAGCGATAGACGTAACTTCGATGATGAGTGGCTATTGATAATGCTTCCTCTGGATGAGACTGATGAAGATTGACGACGATTGAGATTCTTTATTTTTGAACTAGTGAACTTTTCGCTGGAGGAGTTGCGGTTTTCTTGGCTATTGAAACTGGATAAGAATTTGTTGGGGAGTGAATGGGGCAGGAATGAATGGCTTGTATTATCTTCAGTTTTCGATGAATTGATTGTCTGAACACACGTAAATATAGATTCACAATCGCCTGTCTGCGATGTTTTCTTCTTTTTTTGCTCGGGTTCCGTTACTTATATACTGTTATTTGAAGAAGAGCGTGAATGTATGCGAAATGAAATGGACGGAGATGAGGCCTGAGTGATTCTTTTTGAATTAATGTTTGAAGTTACGTGGTCAATATTATTTTTTCGCGAGTGTCGATTTTTAACGAGTTCTTTAATTAAATTTTGAAAATTGAGAATAAGTTTGACTACGAGAGAATCTGCCTGGACTATTTAATGTTTCATGGTAATCAGTAAGTGGAGTCTTTAAATGTTGCGATTGAATAGATTCAAGTATTTTCAAAATTAAATCATTCTATATTATCTGAATTTTTAAATTTGCATTAAAAATAGGATTTTATCCAAAATACGAGAGCCAACATTATTTCAGTTTTCCTTTTTTGTGAATAGGTTAGCGCTTTGACAAATTGAGAAACCAAAAACGGTGTACTACTGAAGTCACACTGAAGTCTGTCACCAAATTTGATCTTCATTCAAAAAATTACAAACTTATCTTTTGTTTATCAAATGTCATTTTTCATTAAAAAATAATTCCATCATAAAAATATGCCGAAGAGAAAAATATTTTTCAAATATTATGCCAAGAGAACTCAAAAACCGGATTCACATCATCTAGGCTTACGGGCTGAATTTGATATCAAGCATGACACGTTCTTTCAGTATAGAGATTTGTGCTTTGACTTTAATCGCGTAGACTATTCTAATTTGTAGACGTTAAGTTATATTCTATTGTATAGGACGAGGTGTTTGATAGTGTAGATGTTAACAGAAATTTATATCTTTTTTACGATTGTATATATTCGCAAATGAAATGCGTTGTTCCTTCTATATATGCATCTTCGCATTTTAAGCCACGCTGGCACACCCATCAGTTATCTGAATTGAATCGACAAAAGAAACAGGCTCATATTATATGGCAGGAATCACTATGTCATAGCGATTTTACTAGGTTTAAGGATCTTAGGGCTAAGTGTATTAGGTTGTCTCGATCATGTTACAATGAGTATATAAAAAAAGTTCAAACTTACTCTTGTTCTAACATAAAATCATTTTGGGCTTATATAAATGGTTTAAGGAAAGTGAATGAACTCATTCTGGCACTGACATTGCCAATCATTTTGCTAGCCATTTTAGTACACTATCTCATTGTGATATTTTGAATGTAATCCAAAGACTTGATGATAGTTATGGCTGTGGCCCTGATTTGTTGCCTCCGATTGTGCTAAAGAAATGTTTATCTTCCCTTATTGACCCCATGTGTCATGTATTTAATAACTCACTTCAGTCAGGTATTTTTCCTACTATTTGGAAATCCTCCTTCGTTACACCTATTTTTAAATGTGGCAATAAGCAGGATATAGTAAATTATCGCCCAATTTCTATTTTATGTTCACACGCTGAAGTTTTCGATGCTATAATCACTGAAAAATTAACCTCTTATTTTCTTAATACCATTTCATCATTTCAACATGGATTCATTAATGGAAAATCTACAGTATCTAATTTATTATCGTTCACATCGTATGTTAATTTTGTGCTTGAGTCTGGTCATCAACTGGATTCTGTGTACCATGATTTTTCGAAAGCCTTTGACACAATTAACCACAAACTACTAATTAATAAATTGTATTACCTCGGATTATCTGGTAATTTACTGAGGTGGTTAGAATCATACATGACTGACCTTTCTCAAATGGTTCGATTGAGTGCCTCAAGGATCGCATCTTGGTCCTTTATTATTTATTTTGTTCATAAACGATATTGGTGCTAAGTTTCAATTTTCGAAATATTTTTTATATGCTGACGACTTGAAGATATTTGCATCTATTAAAACGATGCATGATGCACATATAATCTTCAAAACGATCTTCATAATCTTCAGAAGTGGTTTACAGCAAACTGTCTTAATCTCAATATTTCAAAATGTAAAGTATTAAGATTGTTTAGAACTTCTACATACATTCATCACACTTATCGTATTAACAACACTATTCTTGAATCTGTTGACTCCATTCGGGATCTTGGCGCTATCACCGATAAAACATTATCTTTTAATAAACATATAAATGAAGTTGTTCTTAACGCTTTTAAGACCCTAGGCTTTGTAATTAGAGCAACGAAAGTTTTTAAGGATACGTCCGCCGGTACATTTATAAAACTCTTGTATTAGCTAATTTACTGTATGCCTCGCCTGTTTGGAGTCCCTATACCTTAATCGGCAAAAAACTTTTAGAGTCCCCTGAAAGGAAATTTTTGTGATTTCTCTCTTACAAATCTGATCAACCATTATACTTTTTCTCTCATGATTTTCATGACATATCTAAGAAATTTGATATCCCAACAATAGAATCCATACATAGGCTTAACGATAGTATTCTGGTTCGTAAGATTTTGTATGACCTTATTAAATTTCCTGACCTTAGGGGTCTATTCGTTTGGCGGCCAACACCGTATTCTATCGTAATGTGTAGAGTACTGTACGAGAGAAATTGCAATACAAACTATTGCTATTATTCGCTAATGTTTCGGTTCACTCGTGTGTGGAACTCTCTTCCTGAAGATATTCGCAACCAAAATTCCCTTTCCTTATACACCGCTAATTGTAAAAGAAAACTATTATTTCATTTTTAAGTTTTATATCATTTGTTATAAATAGTATTTAGAAGAGCGACTATATATTTTTTGTTAAAATATTGTATTCTGGGGTGTTTAACGCCCGTTTATTTCCAATAAATAAATAAAATAATAATTTTGTCTTAATATGATTGATTGATGCGCGAGTGAGTAAACGTCCTCGGGACGTCTTCGGGATGGCTTCGGGATGTCTATCGGTCATCCTACAAAACTGAATCCGTTCCTATATTTCTTGAAAATACTGTTGACTTAGAAAAAGCAAATATTGTCAATATTTGATAAAAGTTTTGTTTGCAATGTGTAATTTTTTAATAAATTCCTTTTCCAATGAAAATACTGGTTTCCGAAAGATGGAAAATGGTTAAAATCTTTAATAGGTTAGGATGATAATTTTTGCCATAATGTGATTGATTGATGCGCGAGTGAGTAGACTTCCTCGGGATGACTACGGGACGTCTTCGAGATGTCTATCGGTCATCCCCGAAACTGATTCCGTTCTTATATTACTTGAAAATACTGTTACCTCAGAAATAATAAATATTGTCAATATTTAATAAAGATTTTGTTTGCAATGTGTAATTTTTTAATAATTTCTTTCACCACGAAAAATAGAGATTTCCGTACGAATGAAAATGTTTATAATTTTTTAGTAAGTCAAGATAGTAACGGGTGGCAGAAAATGTTGGATTCGTTGTTTTTTTATATCCTATTTTGCTGATAAATAGTGGATTTTCGCTAACAAGACTGTGAGGAATATTAGATAATGTTAATCAAGAAAATAATACACTTTTTTTCATTTAACTTGAATGTTCAGTTATTAACATCGAAATTGAAAATCCCTATTGAATAACATTAAATAAATATTTCTAATTGATACTGTGGGTCGATTTTCTAATTAAGTTGTAATGTCACTATGCACTGCGAATAGCAATAATCCGCACGTGTAGCTTTACGATGCGGAAGCGCGGTTCAGGATCCAGAAACTCTTATGTAGGAATAACAATGCTATTTCCAAAATTCACACACTATTTATTCACTTGAACTTATTACGGAAGTCGTGTTCAATTTTCGCGAAAATCCGGCCGTCAAAAGCGCTACCCCCGGTTTAGACGAGACACATGCCTCCTAGTTTAACACGATTTTGGAAAACGCTTTTCAATTACATTAACAGAATAGTATAAGGGGAGTAAAATTTGGTTGCTTTATCATATTTTTTTGAGTGTTTCTATGATTTATTGTCCGTCGGTTGGGAAAGGCTACCCTGTGATTAAAAATAGAAAATTAAATAAAAACAACACTGTTTTGTAAATGTGCATCTGGGTAGAAAAAATACAATTCAACAATATTCGGATGACACTCGTTATACCCACTAAGGTATAACGTATAACCATCAGTAGATGGTTGACCGAGGAATCCTTTATGACCGAATGAAAATTTCATTTCTGCGTTGGGTGCGCGGCCGCATCTAGCGACTACAAACCAAAGTAATGTCACCGTGTTTCATTGATTCCTTTTGAAATTTCTGTTATAGTTTCGTAATTTTCTGATAATATAACGTAATGGTACTTTCTGTTACAGAATTTAGTAAAATTTTGTTACTTCGGTAACATAAAAGCATCCGAAATTTCTGAATAGTTCTAACAGTGTACCTGGAAGCAAACGCTTGACAATGAAGGTTATAACTTTTGTAATTTTAAAAGAATAATAACAGAAATGTAAAAGCCTGCTCTAAACATCTACACTGTAATTAATGTAATCATGAGAACTCAGGATAATTGTACAATCCAACGAACTTACCAGTGATGTCCGATAGGAATTAGCTCGGAGAATCTCGTTCGAAATAATTACTTCCCTCCCAAATACTTTCTACCCTCCCAGTCAAAGTGATATGCCTATGACGGGAAAAATAATGTTATTATATGGGTGATTCTCCTGAAAAGTATACGATTTCGCAATTTTATAACAAACAAATTTTTTATCGAAATATTTTTTTTTCTGTGAAATATGTTGTGAGTACGTTCAGAAGAGAGAATCAAATGTTGCGCAAAATTCATGATTGTTATAATTAATGGTATAGCCATTCTTAAATTTTACTTATTGGTTATACATTGAATGAAGAATATTATATTGCATACTAAATATTAGTCAATATACATTATAAAAATCACAAATTATGTTAGTGGACAATTATACATTGTGAAATATTTTAAATTAACGATAACACATCCATTATGACGGCCCATATTCTTAGAAACCTGAGGAAACCTTTCCTAAACCCAAATTGACCTTCATCTATAATTTTGTTTTTTTTTCTATAAACCATTTTAATTAATTAGTCGTTCTACTATTTTACACAGTGTGTTCGTTAGCGAAATGTGTCTGCAGTGGTTAGCATCAAATGGGTTTCTGTTTGGTTTAGCGATCGGTATTACAATAGCATTTTGCCAATCTTCGGGGAATCATTTATTCAACCATATCCAGTTTATAATGTCTAATAATTTTTGTTTACTTATTTTTGATAAATTGGCGTAATAGGTTGATGGGATCCCAGCTGGTCCTGCTAATGTGCCTTTTAATTTAGATAGAATGGTGTTTAGTTCTTTATTGGTAAATTCTGTATTTATTAGTATATCATATTCGAATTTTGTTTGGATATCTTCATTCTTATTATTAACGTTTGGATTTTTTTATAGGTTGCGATTCGGCATGGTAATTTTTTGATGATGAGTTTGTTGCGAATTGTTTTGCGAGATAGTCAGCTATTTGTTTATTGCATGTTATTATTGTCCCGTCATCTTGTTTTATGCTATCTATTTTTAGGGTATTATTATTGTTTCTCGATGTGCTTCTTATTTTACACCAAACTTCTTGTATATTATTTTTTTGGTTGATAGATTACACAAATTTAATCCAGGATTCTCTTCTTGCAATGAAATGCCATTTTGGTTTCTTGGGTTTCATGTTTTTTCCATCCGTTAAATGTATGATTTTTGTCTTTTGTTCGTTGTTTTGCCCTTTCGCAATTTTCGTACCAGCACGGTACTTATTTAGTTTGTCTTCCCTTTTTGATTCCAATCGTAATTTTTGCACTGTCTGTGATTTCGTCGATTAACACTTTTATTATTTGATTTGCATTTTTGGTTGAAGGTTCTTTGGAATATACAGTTTTTCTAGTCGTTTTTCTGCTTCTGTAGCATATCGTCTCCAGGCGTTTGCCGTCGCTTTTTTCGTTTACCATCTTGCTGTAATTTCGGTAGTTCTTCTAGAATTTGGTATTAAGCCGTTGTATTTTTATTAATATAGGGTAGTGGTCATTGCTATTTTCATTTGTTAATACAGTCCAAACAAATCTGACTTCAAATTTTCTGTTACAAATGGAGAGATTAATTGCACTTGTGTTGTTGTTTGCCGTACTATAGGGCGTGTGAATTCTGGTGTTTAGGAAATTTAAATGCAATTCGTCTATAACTTTTTCAAATCGTTTACCTCTGGCATATGTTTTTTGTGATCCTCATAACTGGTTATGTGTGTTGAAGTCACCTATTATAAATGATTGTTTTCTATTAGGTTTGTTTCTTAAAGACCTATTACTTTTGGTTCATATTTTTTAATCACCAACATTAAATCTTCTTTGTGGTAGTTTACGGGTTTTATATTTTCGGGTTCTTCATATTTTTCATATAATTAACATCTCCAATCAGCATTTTTAACATTTTTCTGTAAAAATGTTTCTTCAAAAAAGCCGCCTGCTCGCGAATCGAAATGATTCCGATAGATGGCGCTTGGAAAATATTTCAACCATGTTGAAATGTTTGATTGATGCAATCATGACCAATTGCATTGCAGGTTAAAAACCCACCAAATTTAAATTTATTATTTGTATAATATCATCCTGCAAAAAAAATCGTAGTTATTCGTATGCAAAAGAAAATATATATTGTATTTCGCATGCATACGTTTTTGCCAAATGGTATTTTTTTTTCACACTACAGCGGCGCTTGCTTCGTGCGTCTTGTAGGGTATAATATGATAAAATGAGTGAGGTACAAGTGACGAGTGGCTAAAAACTAGGTAAAAGAAAGATGCTGGTAACGTTTATAATTTCTCATTGCTTTATATTAGGAAGTTGTCGCTTGTAATTATAATGACTCTTATATATAAATATTATTATACCCGAAAAATCCGAAAACATTTGTATAAAAACTACCGGGACGTTCACAATTATCTTCGCGATTAGGTATAAATATATGAAATGTGAATAAAATGTAGATGTTTCTTCTTCGGCTACGATAAATAAAGAATTAATAACGTCACGATACGAAGATAAAAATAAATTCAAGTCATTAAAAATGTTTTCTAAAGGCTATTACACACTCTTGGCACTATTCTTACTGATAAAGATATAAAAAATCTATCATATGCCCATTCAGAAAGTAACACCAAGGGTGGTTATATTTTGAAGTGGCAGTCACGTTGGTATGCATCTGCCAGAGCATTCTGAACGATAAAAACAATGATAGATGTATAGGTTTTATTATTGCGGCCATAATTTTACTATAGTCTTTTAGATTTTACCCTAATCCAGTGTCAATTAGGTGGACAATCTTTGGTGTTTTCACGATAAGGTTTAAACCCTCAAGAACCTAAGAACAATAACATTTGGTTTTGGAAACAGGTAAAAACTAGTCATTACGGATGTTTCATAAAAATACTCGACATATACATATCCGGGCTCTGCGATGCTCTGTTTCGGCGCTGCAGCAGTAGCGGCTCCTTCAACTGGCCTGATCATTTTGGAGCTGCTAAATATTCTATAACATACTCTGGCTATATTGCACTAACATGTCACTGAGATCACATGGCATCGGATCAGTCCAGAAAAAGTCGTCATTCAGGGCAAAATCGGATTCAATTCGCTTACTAGGATCCAGGACTAGAAATTTATTTAATAAATTACAGGCGTAAGGGTCCTTAACGTAAGGCCTCAATTCCTCAATCACCTATAACACGACATTAAATAATTATAAATCCTGTTTAAAATGTAAATTTAGAGTTCTTATTTATTCTTGGGAATTCTCATACTGAAATTTGTCGTACATTCATAAAAAATATAGCCTTCATAGAAGCATCGCTTCAATATAACATTTTCATTGGTTTGACATACATTTTTCTGACTATTTCGAGATTAAATAATATAGTAACACTGACAAATAAACCTGTTTTTGTAGAAAAGGAAAAATTGAGAGACACGCATTTTTTTTAGCGGCGGTAAAACGTATTTAGGAGGTAAAACGGCTTTCCGAAATTGGGGCGCAAATAGAAAAATCGCGATATCTTTCATTATATTTAAGGAATTTTAATGACTTTTTGTAGGAAAGTATCTTTTGATAGAAGTAGAATATCGGCCCAGATACTTTGAATGGAGGAAGATAATTAGAAGGATAAACTACCTCAAAATGATTTTTTTTTGTGGAGCTGTTTCATCTCTTAAATATGTTTTTTCGCGACTAAAAAAATACGTGTTTTTCGGTTTTACAATTTTTACGACATATCCAAATTTGTCATAATGTCTCGAAAACAGAAAAATATTTTTGACTTTCTCTTGTCGAAAATATTTAGAAAAAAATAAATTTTATTAAGAAAGTCAGGTCATGTTTTTGCGTAAAAACTCAAATATGCATAAGAAAAATATAGTACATAAGTAATATTCACCTTCCTCTCCTGGTCTTGCCCAAGCTCCATATTCTGGAATAAGTCCAAATTCTCTACACCCGGCCACACCTCAGGAGTTATCGAACCACACAATTGAGCGATTAACTTAAGTTGGTGAGACTCGCTAGTGCCTTGCAGTATGGGCGATCTGAAATTTGAATTTATTCAATGATATATTCTGTAACAAATTTTACTTTGTGTATGTTTTTGATTAGACCCATGCTTACCTAGTCCACATTTCGGCCATGATACATCCAGCTCCCCATAAATCAATTGGTGGGCCGTATTTTCGCTCACCGAGTAATAATTCCGGTGGTCGATACCATAAAGTACCGACAGGATTGGTAAAGCAGTTTGCCTCTTTCTTTTCCTCAACACTTAATGCTCGAGCGGAAGCAAAGTTAGCCAATTTTATAATTCCATCTTTTGTGATCAGTACATTAGCAGTTTTTATATCTCTGTGTAATATCTGAAAACAAATGGTACAATATGTAGATCGCGTCCGACGTTATTGGTATAGTTAATTGAAAAATCAGCATTACGTTTTTACTATGAATATAGTAAAGACCATTTAATAATTGCTGAATAACATTCTTAATTTCGCCCAAAGTGAACTGTACGTTTACGTTAGTTAATAAACTAGCAAGGTCATGCTCACAATAATCGAAGATGATGTAAAATGTTGATCTATAATTATTAAACTGCGTTGCTGAAAAATAGAATATGACGTAAATTAAATTGCTGGAAAAATATTATCAACTGCTACAATGGTTTACTAATTTTTTATAACAATATTTATGAAAAAAAAGGAATTACTCACCTTTTGTTCGACATACTTCGATAAGCGTTACAACATTTTCGTGTTGCAGTCGCTGTAAAATTTTTATTTCCCTCAGGGCTGTAATTGGAAACTGAAAAATTCGAAAATTATAGAAAGACGCGAAAGAGCACAAACGTTAAATAGTTTGAAAATGAAAAATTACTTACTCCTTCTGTTTCATTTTCCATGAGAACTTTTTTCATAGCTACTAAAATATTCCCATCTTTTTTATCCTTCGCTTCGAATACTTCGCTGAAAATTGATAAATATGATTAATGTATAGATCCTTAATGTAATTATCATTAAATTCTTAATGAAAGTACCTGAAATTCGATTACATTTATGCAGTTATTAGTAAATGTCGTTAAATGATGAATTTTAAGTCATTAACAGTTCATTTAATGTTTTTTCATTCAATAATAACTGTTAGTGATTCACATGACTAAAATTCATTTAGCCACGTTTTTAAATAAAATATTTTCAAACGTTTTATTAAATATTTTTCCATATGTAAATACCTCACAATGACCCCGAATTTTGTAAAGTAAGTAAAACAAAAGTTAGAAATATTTTAATATAACAAGTCATATTAGAAGTATTTATTAGACGAAAAGTTTATTTTGAATATTGATTTGAATAAGTACGTTGTAAAATACCACTTTTATAGGAATTTAAATTTACGCGGATAGTTTGTGACATTAATATGTACTAAAATAAATGAGATTTTGAGATAAAGTGTCACAAATTGAGAGTTTTAATAAACACGAGTTAAGTTTAAAAGAAACTCCAGACCCCGATATCGAACCGGGAGATCGAGTCAGTTCATTTATTAAAATAAATTAAAAAATGTTATATAACATGTGAGAGTACTTTATCCATGATTGAAATTTATAGATTTGCGGGAAAATGAAATTGTAAAGAAACATCAAAACCAAATAAATAACCGAAACTTTCAAATTAAAAACAAAACATGATACACCTAACCAACAACAAAATAAATAAATTTAATATTTACTAACCCAAAGGTTCCTTCTCTAATTTTGCCAAGTTTTTCGTATTTCGAAGCTTCGTGACAGAAAGGAAACTTATATTCCTCTATATATTTTTGCTTTTCTTGGACATTCATTTCGAGACTCTTTGAACAATAAGAAACTAAACGCACAGTTAAACGATTACAGGCAGTGACAACAACAACAGTAAAATACACAACAAATTCGAGACAGGTGCGGCTTAAGACTGAACGGTATTTGGAGGCCGCTCCCTTGGAGACTATCGGGGTCTACAGAAACTGTGATCTGGAGGTGGTGGTCACATGGGTCTTCTGGATCACGCTGTTCGCGATTTACCGAATTTCTCGACGTTCACAGCGCACTCTATCAAAAAACAAATTGCCCAGCCGGCTTCTCGAAAAGATTAGCCATGGGTATACGGGGTATATTGGAATGTAAATAATGCGTGCTCAGAACGCCCATTTTTTAAATTAAGAGTTATTGTTAATATTTCATTAAAAAATTAGCGGACTCAATATAAAAAAAGATTTTTCTATTTATTTCCTTATCTAAAAATATCAGGTATATCAGGCATTACTTATTTGAAAAAAAATCTTATGCATTGTTGTTTATAACGGTTATTTCTCAAATAAACATTATGAATAGAATATTAATTATCGCAAACTGAAATTGTTACGGAGGGAATCGATGTTTTATCGACTGCGGTACCCGGCGTAGATTTTTCCCACAAAGGTGGTTTTCCCTACGCCATTGCACACCCGAATGGGGGTACCTCTCAAAATGAAGAGCCTGTTAGGTAAATTATGTAAAAGGCTCTTCAAAATGATAACGACCTCGATACAATTACCTAAGCATCCTAATACCAAGCATAATACATGAACTTTTAATTC
Organism: Trichopria drosophilae; assembly: GCA_030407085.1. Taxonomy (NCBI): domain Eukaryota; kingdom Metazoa; phylum Arthropoda; class Insecta; order Hymenoptera; family Diapriidae; genus Trichopria; species Trichopria drosophilae. Next base: position 8,775,393 of record CM059582.1, on the reverse strand, counting down.
TTGAAAACATTGTAAAATCAATAATTAAAAGACTGATAAGAAATAAAATATGATTAAAATGTTTGATTATTATTAAACAATGTGTGTTATACTATTTATGCCATTCGATGCGTAAAATGCTATTTTACACACTTTTACACATTTTTCGGTCGCATTTTACGCGCTCAAGTGACATAAAATATCGTACGAAACATGTGCGTAAAAGTTCATTCTACGAATGTGAAGGGTTTCGGCCCGTGCCGAAGGCGAGGGTCGTAATCACATTCGTAGAATGAACTTTTACGCACTAGTGTCATAATATACTATTATAAGATTTCGTTCAAAGTATGAATAAAGGTTTAATTAATTAACATATACATTATATTGTTATAACCTATTTATTTAATTACTTATATATTATTTTATAATTTATTTTAAATGCACAATAAAGTTTAGGGATTTAAAACAATAAATTTATCACTATCCTTTAAAATAACCTATAACATAAACTGTTTTGTTTGGTTCCAAAAATGTGTCTCGTTACACCCCGGAGCATATCCCGTTCCGCACCAGGTCCGGGGCAAGACAGGACAAATGAGGTCTGTTCGTTTTTTCTTGTTTAAAATGAATATTTATTTGTTATGAAGAAAACTGTTGCTTGATTATCAAAATACATGGTTACACTAAATAGAAAGAATTTTGTTCTTGTCACAAATTCCCTAGTCTATTTAAATGTTCGAGAGTTTGAAAAGTCGAACTAAGATGAGAAAAAGTGACGATCGGGTTTTCGAGAACGTTTCGGAAGCCGTCGGGTTAGTAAGTCGATCGGATTGTCACCACGGGATCGGAATAAATTTAAAACATTCAGTGTCGACCGATCAAATTGTGAATTTTATTTTGAAGCCCTTCGTTTACAGTAATAATCATTATTAGTAGTCATTATAGAACAATATCTAATTTTTCATTCCATGGGAAGTAAAAATACTTTTTCGTTTAGTTTGCTAATTTTGTTCATAACTACCGATACTTTTTGTAAAATAAACAAATAAATAAAAAATCAGTATAACCCATTAACGCCTGAAGAACACAAAATTGTATCGCGACTTTGGGCTCTCAGAAAGTAATTTAAAAAATTCCACCATATTGTATCTGGCATTTTAAATTTTCCAATTCTGATATAATAATCGTAAACAAAGACCCCGTAAATCTCCCTAGTACCCCTTGTATGATTTAACGAATTATCGAGTATCATGGAAATCAAATAAAGTAAACCATCTGTTAATATATGTGGAACACGTAAATTACCAATGTATTGACTTTGAGAGGCTCGTATTTGCAGGGAACAATTTTTTAAAGCAAAATACTACCCTATTTTTCAAGTATAAGTTTTTATACCACGTTTGTAGCCGTTTATTGCATAAAGAAGCCGTTTTGCATGTTAGAATCAGCAGTTTTCGAAAAATTTCAAAAAAAAATACAAGATGTTATTTTTCGCTTTTTTTAATGGTTGAATCGTGTAGAGTTACCAAGAAACTTCAAAAAACCGTAGTGGCGTAAAAAACAAACAGCGATTTGATTAAAATTTGTGAGCCCAAAGTCCGCGGTTCAATTTTGTGTTATTCGGGCGTTAATGGGTTAAAATAAAATGTTACTCCAGTTGGAATTCGCTTTCGTGAGATTGGTAAAATAGCGAAAATCATATTGACGGTCTCTTACACTGCATACCTGCGGAGTTGAGAGTTTTTACAGTGAACCGTGCCGCGACGGCCGTGCCTAGTACCGATTCTTTACGCGCGTTCAGATATTTAAATAATAATCATTTTCTCGATAACGAAACAAAGCACATCGATGACAATTTTTTGTAAAATACTATAAAGCTGGCAATTTCCGACAAAAATGTTTTTCTATTTATTGATCATTGATCAGACAGTTAAAAAAATTATTTAAAAATAAATTGTTAAATAAATAGTACGAAATCATGTTTTTTTATTTTCTAAATAATTTAGGAATAAAATTATTAATTAAAAAGTAAAAAAATGTACCATTATTCATAACTTGGACAATTTTGCAATCGGGGGAAAAATATTTGACACCATATTTTATATTATTAGGAACCAACGATATGCAAAATTTCACTAATTTCTTAGAGGTGACTGATCCGATTCACGTAGAATGGCCCATATTGGTATGCAAATATGTGTGCTCAGAATGCCCATTTTTTAAATTATGAGTTTCTGACCATTTTTAGTAAGTTTTTTGGGGGAAAAACATTTTTGTTCGCAATTTGGCAAAAACCATATTAAAGGGCATCCATCATAAATCCAAGTATACTTTTCCAAATGTTTTCGATGTATCCCGTCCAAATCTGGTCGCAGGATTGCTTTATCCCATCAAGATTTTGAGACATCTTAACCCAAATGTAGGAAAAACAAAAATCAGAATCGTGCCTTCACGAAAACAACTCGATGAAAAAAAATTAAATCGGAAATACTAAACGTGCATCATTTTAAAGATGACGAATAACTCTTTAATCTGCCTTCTGCCAAATTGCAAATAAAAAATTTGTTCTGTCAGCAAAACTTACAAAATCGGTGTTTTACACATTTAGGTTAAGATATCTTAAAATATTTACGTGATAGAACAATTCTAGATTTGAGAGGCCAGATTTGAATTCGACAATGCCGCGAGAAGTCCAATCCGGTTTATTTTTTATTGTGTTACAGTTTTATTATGCAATTATTATTGTTATTTTATTATACTTATTATTTTATTATTTTATTATACAAAAAGACAAATTTCCATATTGAAAGTAGATAACTTGATTCTCAAATAATAAAACCACGAAAACGTTGATTACACACTGTGCCTTAGTCCTTACTCGAAAAAAATATGCAACCATCAATTGGTATAAAACAAATTTTCAGAAAATGGGATTGTCTGCAAACCCATAAAAACTGTAAGCTTAGAAGTAAAATGGTACATTATGCTTCAAGGGAGGAAAGCGCGCGATTCCCGAGCGGGTGGTTTGCGGTCCGAACAACGAGAGGGCAGCACTCCTATGAGGTGCGCGCGCTTGCCTCCCTTGTGCCATACGCTATTTTCTTCCTACATGCACCGAAAATGATATTCTAACCTCCTCGCAACCTCGCAACGCTCGGTTAGAATGGTCACTTTCAATGCATTATGCTGAAAAATCGTTTTCAACCCACGGGAATAAGCCTTCGGCTCGGGTGGCAATCTTGCACGCGAAGAGGACATTGTCTATTTTCCTCCCCGTAGTGAGAAATATACTACAGTAATGACCCCCTTAAGTTATCTTCCCTTATGTTATATACTCCCCCTAAGTTATATTTTTTTCGTTCCTCTAAGTTATATTCTTCTCCTCCCGCGTTCCCCCACCACACCCGCCCTGCTTTCCATTACATTCCATTTTTTCATTCTGAAATCACTTTTTCACTTCCCTCAACGTACAATTTGCGATCGTTAATGTTCAACTGATTTGCACCTCCGGACTTCTTGTTCACCAAAAAGCCAGCACTGGTAGGAAATTGGAGTCCACTGTAGACCACAAGGTCAAAGGGATCCAGTTCCCCGTGCTCGGAACCAAATGGCTATTATCCATCCGGAAGCGAATCATGCGGCCGAAATGATAGATATTCGATTATCCACACGTTTTAGATGGATCAGATTCAAAGGGGTTTTTGAAATAATTGGTTCGCACCGGTGTAATAATCGAGACTCCTCTGTCGCCTCGAAGTAACAAATCGCTTTTTTAAATGTTTCAACGCATGTCGCCCGATATCGTCGCCGCAGTTGAAAGGTCCGTACATAAATTCCTATAGGCACCCTTCTGTGCGTCTGCAGCCGACTTCTGTGAGGAGTACCCCCATTCGGGTGTGCAATGGCGTGGGGAAAACTGCAGAAAACCCCACGCCGGGTACCGCAGTATAGATAAAATCGGTTCTGTCCGCAACATACTCCCCCCTGTGCGACGTCTCGGACTTCGCACATTACACGTCCAGAATCGATTTTGAAATCGCAACTCGATTCGCAATCATTCTTGTCATTATCAATTATGATGATTAGTAATGTAATTTCAAAGATAAAGGAAAGAACGTTATATATTTTCTTTTACAATAGTCGGATCGATTAAACATTTATAATTGAAATATGGCAATACACACACTGGAACTCATTGTAACATTAACAGTACATCAAACGGAAATTACAATTATTAAATGTTCGCAAACGAGCATGGTTTCGCTCTTCGTGACGAATAGCGCGCCTTTCACAACTGTCGCATACAATTTTTATTTCGATATACATAACGAATTCGAGCTATTTTGCGAACCAAACTAACTTCGCTACCGGCCTGACTAGCGTGCCATTTGCGGTTCGAACCTCGACTACTCGCACTCGCCCATCTCGACCCGGACAAATTTTTTGCACGACACCTTTGCGCCACATATTTCGCGGAACCAACTCATCAACGACAAGGACGATGTCACCGACGGCGAGATTCGACGTCTCCTTGATCCATTTTGGTCTAGGCAAAAGATTGGGAATGTATTCCCGTAGCCACCGGATCCAAAAGGAGTCAGCCATATTTTGGACCCATTTCCATTGCATTTTGGAACATGTACCCCGAAATTCATATTGGGGTAAACCCAATCGGCCGGAAGAAGAACCGATCAGGAAGTGGTTAGGCGTAAGGGCTTGAAGGTCTCGCGGATCGGGCGAAACGTGGGTTAAAGGACGCGAATTAATTGTATGTTCGATTTCCGTCAGCAAAGTGATCAGAGTCTCCTCTTTTGGGGCCTGTTCTTTCATGACCGCGTATAAAGCCGATTTTACCGATCGAACCAACCTTTCCCACACTCCCCCCATATGAGGCGACGATGGGGGTATGAAGTGCCATCTGGTTCGTTCGTTTGATGCGTAGCGCGATAACGATTCGGTGTTTATTTTCAAAACGAGCTCCCGTAATTCGGCTTCTGCCCCGCGAAAATTTGTCCCGTTGTCCGAAAAAATGTCGGTTGGTTGACCTCGACGCGCAGCCATCCTACGGATAGCCATGATAGCGGAATCCGCGCTAAGGGATGACGCTAGCTCGATGTGGATCGCGCGGGTCGTTAAGCACGTGAAAATAACGCCCCAACGTTTTTCGCGACGTCTTCCAATGGTAACGAGGAGAGGACCAAAATAATCGAGCCCACAGTGGCTGAAAGGGCGCAATCGATATCCGAATCTAGCCGCGGGTAAATCCGACATTCGAGGGAACTTCGGTTTTGCTCTAAGGAGCTTGCACCCCGAACACTTCGCGACAATACTTCGTAACGCCGTTCGCAATTTCGTAACCCATAATTTTCGTCTAATTTCATTAATCACTGACTCGTGACCTCCGTGGTTCATCCCCTCATGGTAGTGTTTCACAAGAAGACGCACCTCGGGGGCCGCGCCATCCAAAATCAGTGGTTCGTTTTCGAAACAGCAGACGTCCGAAGCTATCGACGCCCGACCTTTCACGCGTAAAAAACCTTCGTTATCTAAAAAGGGTGTCAGAGTAATGATCGAACTATCCTTGTTGATCTCGCGACCTGCCCCTAACGCCTCCAATTCACTCGGGAAATTACTTTGTTGCATGGCTAACACCCGGATGTTTTCGGCCCTTCGCATTACGTCGGCATCGATTTGAAAATCGCGTTTCCCTTTCCAACGTTCTATTGCCATCACGACAGTCGCAGTTGCGCGAAGGAGTCGCTTCCAGGACGAAAAACGTTCGACATTCGGTATCGGTAACTGTGGCTCTCGAGAGACGACGCCTACGAACAATTTGCGTTTTTCTCGCGAGGTATGATCTATTTCCGCTTCAGACAGATGTAACCGACTATCAACAGGCCAGCTGGTCTCTTCCGAGCGCAGAAATACCGGGCCTCTGAGCCAAATTTCGCGATCAAATTTTTCAGGGGGGATATACTTCGTCGCATAATCTGCGGGGTTCATTGCCGAGGGAACCCATCTCCATTCATCTGGCGACGTTAGATCGCAAATCTCTGCTAGCCGGTGAGAGACGAACGTTTGAAACGTGCGCGCATCCGCTTTGATCCACGAAAGTACCGTGCGCGAGTCCGTCCAAAATACCCGTCGAGAAATTGTAAAATCGTGTTCTTCGCCGACTGTTTTCGCGAGCCTGCATGCTATGAGCGCTCCTTGCAGTTCAAGTCGTGGAATGGAAAGGGGCTTTAAAGGGGCAACCCGTGATTTTGCCGCTACAAAGGAGGTATGACGCTCGGAACTGTTTTCGAAAAGCCAATACGCAGTGGCGGCATAGGCTTTACTGCTAGCATCGCAAAAGACGTGAAGTTCCACTTTAGTACCTTCATTTCGAGTTTTGCAATAACAGCGTGGTATCGATACGTTTTTAATATTTTCAAGATCCGCGACCCATTGTTGCCACGACTCGTACTGCTCGTCGCGCAGTTGCTCATCCCAAGCGATCGAGCTAATCCAGATTTCTTGCATCATGATTTTCGATCTCACCATGAGCGGAGCAAGAAATCCGAAAGGGTCAAAAATCGACATTACTATGCTAAGGAATTCCCTTTTTGTCGGTTTGCGGCTACCGTTTTTAATACCGATCGAGAGGAGATCACCGCTGATATTAAAAAAGAATGCATCGGCACGCGTGTCCCATCTGAGACCCAGAACTTTTTTTCGATCGGCCTGTCCGAAAATACGCAAATCTATTTCAGATTTGTCAATTTCCGCTTTCGGAATGAACGAAATTACTCGACTCTCATTGCTTGCCCAACCATGCATGTCAAAATTGCCCCTTCTATTAATCTCGCGGATGTTAGTTACTGTACTAACGGCCTCCTCAATGCTGTCGCAACTATCTAAGAGGTCGTCCATATACATTTGCCGTTTGATTTTCGCGGCCGCGGTTGGGTCTAACTCTGATAGCGCTTCCGCATTTCGATCTTTGACAAATATTGCGCTGCAAGGAGATGATTTCGACCCGAAAAGGAGACCGGTCATTCTATATGCCTGCGGCGTTCTCGTGCGTTCTCTACCCCGCCACAAAAATCGTTGCGAATCCCGATCTTCGGACCTCAATTTTATTTTCAAAAACATATCTCGGATATCCGCTTTATACGCAAACCGTCCCTGCCTGAAGCGCATCAGGACCCCGAGTAACGATTGTAAAATATCAACGCCTGCCATCAATGTGTCATTTAGACTGACGCCACCAAATTTCGCCGCCGCGTCAAATACTATACGTATTTTTCCCGGTTTGTTACAATTCCTTACGCCAAAATGTGGTAAATACCAGACGCGTTTATTCGGACCGTCGTTTTGCACTTCCTCTACGTAGCCGAGATTTATTAATCGTTCCATTTCGCGGTAATACAAGTCCGCGTATTCCTTATCACGATCGAGTCTCGACTCGATATTTCTCAAACGTTTAAAGGCGCCCGCCTTGTTTTCCGGAAGTTCCACGTTATCCCAACGCCACAAGAGTCCGGTCTCCCATTGGTCATTCACTTTTCGAGTGGTAGATTTTAAAATTTCGTTCGCACGACTTTCCTCCGGAGTAACTCTATCGACGACATTTATACCGAGAGCATCAATTTGAAATGAATCGCGAACTACGCGGTGTAAATCGTCATCTAGCCACTTCGAAATTGTTTTCGGATATTCATTTACAGTTTGACCCACGTGACTAATTGAATCCCTTCGCGTTGAACCACCGTGAGCAACCCAACCTAAAGGAGTGAGAGAGACGTACGGGAGACCGTGACTCCCAGGGTAGGTTTCAAGGGCGCGTAATAAGTGGACATTATCTTGTCCGATCAGAATGGTCGGTTGAGCATTTCGATACGGGTCAACTCCGTTTTCTCGCAAGTGAGGAATTCGAGAAATTAAATTTTCCTCAAGCGACTGTCTCGGGAGGGTAAGATTACCGACGGTGTGGACTCCAAACGCCGTCTGAATTGCGTCCGTTCCGACGAGTTGCAAAGTGAGTCGTTCACTTGCAATTTTCAAAGTCGCATTTGGGGTAATTCCCGTCAATGAAAGCGAGGCATAGGATCCACGAGCCCCAATTTGACGCGCAATTTCTGTATTTATTAGCGAGATGGTCGACCCATCATCAAGGAGCGCAAATGTGAGTAGTCGAGAGTTCAAAATCTTTAACAAAACCGCATCAGCGTCTAGTCATAAGTTACAAGTCGCGTTTTCGACGGATAGCGAGCTCGGCGAATTATCGGTAGGGTTTTGACTCGGAACACGCGCGTTCATTCGCTTTTTTGTCGAAGCCCGATTTGACGCGTTTCGTCGAGTCGCTATGTTAACTTTCGTCGCATTAGTTTCTTGATCGTTACGAAGCAAAGGATGGTACACTTTTCCACCTTTAACGATCGAACTTGATCGACCTTTCGGGCAATTTGCCACATTGTGTTCTTTCGAGAGACACACAAAACATCGTCTTTTCTCGCGCGCCCAATGCCATCGTTCGTTCATGTTGAGATCACTAAAGGTTCTGCAGTCAGAAATCGAATGAGTCACTTTTTTACAATAAAAACATCGCTGGCTATCGACGGAACGATTTCGGAGAGGTGAAACATTTTTCGGTCGCGACGGCAGCGTTGTTGCGCATGTCAAAACCGACGAAACCGCATTTTTATTTCCGCGAGACCTCTCATAAATATCGCGATCAAGGTTTGTACCAGATCTGCACGCCATTTCCGCGCGTTTGTACATAAAATTTGAAAGTGCGAGAAGTTTCGGTTCCGAAATCCGCAGTTCATCAAAATAAGAATCGAAAGCGAATGTTATCATGGGCGGTAACCTTTTCATTAGATCCCTAATCAAATCCGGATTATTTAAATGGCCCGAATGATTTAAATTCTGTAACGCTGTCACTGCGCCCTTCAATTTAGTCGCAAACGTCACGATGTCATCCCCGTAGCCGCTTATTTTCGGTAGTTTGCGCAGTTCATTCACTATCTTTCGCGCTACGGTATCGACATTTCCAAAACGCGTTTCTAATAACTTCATGACATCATTCGCGCTGCGCGCACCGACCATCAGCCCTTCGACGGCGTCACGAGCATTTCCTACTAACGACGCATGTAACCTTGCCACATTTTCTCGATCGGAAAATTCGCCTAATTCCGACGACAAAACAAAGGCTTCCTTAAATTTAAGCCAATCCGCCGGGTCGCCGTTGAAACGAGGGAGCGGTCCCGCGGCGAGCCTGTTTACGATACGTGAATCATTTCGCGAACTCGCAGATTGAATGGCGCGCGTAATAGCCTCAGCCAAATTTTCGATATCCGAAACAGAAGACGGAAGATTAAGGTTATGTGACGAATTTCTCTCATCTCCGACTAACCTACGATTTATCGGCAAGGATACTGGCGTATCGCGATTTTCGGCGGCGATTTCGCGATCTAGTTCCTCGAGCCTTGTGCGATCGCGTTGCAAACGTTCGGTATTTCGTTCAATTTCAAAAATTAACCGGTCGCGACATTGTAAACGTTCATCGCTCACCAGGTCGATGTTCATTTGGTTTTCGTCGATATGACCGCTTTCGTCTCCATTCCTGTGCTCTGGTATCTCTGGATCTCGCTGCGCTTCCATATTGTCTGCTCGACTGTCAATTGTCTCTGGTCGTGTCGGGAAATCGATCGTTGATGCCGATGACGCCATGGTATGCTGCCATCTTACCCCACGGGTTATTCTCTGGATTTCCAAAGGGCCTGGTTCCGCCACAGATGATTCCATTTGACTCGTTTGCCTGCGCGTCCTCTTTTGGGCAGGAATGTTGGATGATCTCCCCGGACGACCCCGCTTTCTGCCGCCACCTTGACGTTGCATTTCCACAATAACGTTCCGCGTTGTTGTATTTCACTAAATTCCGGTTATTCTTATCGTAGCTGTCAATACAACACTCCGAGAAGCGCGTATAATTGCACACGTACAGCGACCGTTCAATTCACGGAGGAGATCGTTTTCGTCCTTTGGAATCGCTCGTCCTCAGTTCACGATAACCGCCCAAAAAACCGGTCTGGGTTCCCGGGTTTCGGCACCAAAATTATTATTGAATCGATGGGCGGTGGAGAAATGAAACGCGCGATTTTAAATCAGCTCCAAAATGAAAACGAATAATTTATTTCGATTAACCTGCGGCGGCGACGATATTTCTCTTGCGGAAAATCGCGTTCCGATCCGGTCGAGTTCGTTAGATGGAGTGAGGCAACGGAGGAGGTTATCACGTCGTTTTTTGTTGCTAAGCAACACAAACCTAGGGGAGGGATTTTCATCTTACTCGTTTCGATCTATAATTTATCATCGAGTAGTCGAATATCGTGGACGAACGCCATCTTTCCTGGCGGTATTTGAAAATCGTTCAAACGGCCCTCGTTCCGAACCTCCGAACTTCTTGTTCACCAAAAGGCCAGCACTGGTACGAAATTGGAGTCCACGGTAGACCACAAGGTCAAAGGGATCCAATTCCCCGTGCTCGGAACCAAATGGCTACTATCCATTCTGAGGCGAATCATGAGGCGCACCTTCACCGCGTTCCGAACCTCCGGACTTCTTGTTCACCAAAAAGCCAGCACTGGTAGGAAATTGGAGTCCACTGTAGACCACAAGGTCAAAGGGATCCAGTTCCCCGTGCTCGGAACCAAATGGCTATTATCCATCCGGAAGCGAATCATGCGGCCGAAATGATAGATATTCGACTATCCACACGTTTTAGATGGATCAGATTCAAAGGGGTTTTTGAAATAATTGGTTCGCACCGGTGTAATAATCGAGACTCCTCTGTCGCCTCGAAGTAACAAATCGGTTTCTTAAATGTTTCAACGCATGTCGCCCGATATCGTCGCCGCAGTTGAAGGGTCCGTACATAAATTCCTATAGGCACCCTTCTGTGCGTCTGCAGCCGACTTCTGTGAGGAGTACCCCCATTCGGGTGTGCAATGGCGTGGGGAAAACTGCAGAAAAACCCACGCCGGGTACCGCAGTATAGATAAAATCGGTTCTGTCCGCAACATTCTTATTATTATGTTTCAAATTTTTAAACATTATAAGTAGAACCAATCAGTCTGAAACAAATTTCTCCAACTTTGTAAAAGCAAAACATAGTCAGGAATACAGTTATAGATTAATTTAAGGCATGAATTACATTTTTGGTCTTGGTATACACACTGTAATGTATATCCGAAGCGACTTGATATTATATTGAAATTATTTGTAGATAAATAAGTCTATATTTATATTTCTGAATATGTTTTGCACATACAAAGGCGGAGAAATATGTTTCAGACCGAATGGTTGTAGTTATCATGTTCAAAAGTTGAAATAAAATAATAAGAAACACTCGAAGAAAACAATAAATTGAATTGGCTTAAGTCTTCTGATGAACCGTAAGAAAATATAATTAGTACTTGGCAATCACCATTCAAAATACGTGACAGATGCAGAAATGCTGCTCTATATTTTTTAACTTACAAATATCTTTTCCAGTTGGTGATATATTGGTCATTTTATGTACTGTATTTCAATAAAAAGTTTTACTTAGTTTTCTCTAAGCATAAAACTAATTTGATGTCAACCTTTAAACTGTATTTGATACGTTTGTGAGATTGAGTAGCCCACGCAATTTAAAGGGTTAGCTGTAAATATCTGAAAAAATTAGATATATTCAGAGATGCATATTCTTTCAAAATTTTAGGCTTGCGAATTTTTTCACTTATTTGTTTCCTCGAAAAAAAAAATAAAAACTGACAATATGTCGCTTTCTCGTGTTATTTAAATTGAGAACTTCAACTCAAAACCTCCACCTCTAAATGTCATTCAATCGAAAAGTGCCAAATAGAAAAGTTATTCATTATTTTTTTCTCTCCGACGAAATCCGTGCGGTCCCGATGACCTTTTTGACCTTGACATTTCCTGGACCACCCTAATATATTTATATATTTCTGATTTATTAATGATTCCTGTTTTTATGACGGTTTAAACAAGGCCCGTGTATAGTGACTAATTTGCCGCGAACCCGGAATATAAGAATATTAATTAGAAATTTAATTTTTCTTTATTCGTAAATAAACTTATAATAATTAAGCCTGTCAATCCTGACCTAACAGGCATAAATTTTGGTGGTAGAAACGGAATACGGTTAGATTTTTATTATTTAAATTTAAACATATTTATTACTCTTTGTGATCATAATTTAGTGAGATTAGTTAATAAGAAAATATGAAAAAAATAAGAATATTAGAAACTTGACGCTTTTAACTATTAACACTTTTTTTTTGTAAAATATGGAAAAATCTGTATTGTGATTTATTTTTGTGCAAATAAAACTGGCCAATAACAGACAGATTGCCAGGGTTACATATTGAAAAATTTAATTCGAACGAAACCGTAAGATAGAACGTGATTAATAAACAGTGGATGTTCAGTAATAATTTATGATGAAATTCTGACCATTTATTTTATTACTTGTAATACATTTTATTTATAGGACTAATAATTGATTTATTTGAATAAAAGAAAAATTAGGTAATCCAATAATTTTTATAATATGATTAAATTGATAAAGTGCAAATTATATTTAGATTAATTCTAAGATTTGCACGTTACTTTAAAAGTATGAGATTATTGTATTTCATAAATGAATTATTGAATTGATGAAATTATTTTTTTTTTCATGAATAACATTTTTATTAAAGATTTTATTCAGTGCGTTGATATTTTAGAAATGTTTTAATCTAAAGATGGAAGTATTTAAAAGCAATGCATTTAATTCCAAACAAATGAATTGCTATTAATAGCGATTTGCTGTATTAAATACATTGGAAATATTTCCTGCTAGTCACTGTTAAATTTAGTGATTAATTATTTTATTTTAAAAATAGAGATCATTTTTTTTAGTATTATTTTTAAATATATGTTATTCCAACATTTTAATAAGGGTTAATTTATTCAAACGAATTTTGTAATATAATTTGATTTAAATTATGCCGTTAGAGTATTATTTTCAAGTTCTTTGTTTTGATTTTCAGTAAGACTTTTATATAATTAAATACGGATAATATTTTTAAATTAAGAAATAATGAATATTTTAGTGTTTTATGTAGATGACGTTTTATTTAAACATTGATTTTATTATTGATACTCGGTTTATTTAATTTGAATAGAATATGGAAAATAGAAAGCAAATGTAATTTAAATTTAAAAAGGAATTAAGTTGCGCTCGAGCCGTGTCGGACGGAACGGACGTAATTAATACGACATCGCAAATGAACTGTAATATTGTTCATTCGTACGCGATATAAGTCTATATAGCACCAACAACTAAATTTCGAAAGCGAGTGAAAACGATTAAGCTACTTAAATTATTAAATGTGAAAGTGAACAGTGATAAAAAACAGACAAAAAAGAATAATATTCCCAATAAGCATTGCATTCGGTATAGGGAATCCGCGGCCGCGAGGGCCTGCGGAAGAAGAACCGTAGCGATTCAACATTCCGGCGAATCTGATCTGCTGACTCAGTCGTCGGGTCATTCAACGATGTCTTCACCGGCAAACAGAAATGCGACACCTGAAGGCCAATGGAAAATTGCAGAAAATAAAAAAAAACGTGAAATATCTAGTCCTGATGATATTAATAAAGGCCGCAATGCAAAACAAACGAAAATTGGCTAGCCTCACCACCAACCAACCACTAAAGCAAACAGTTTTGCATCATTGGAAAATGTGGAAACTGAAGATACCGAACACGTTCAAAGCACTGCAAAAACGGTTAAAGCCCCGCCTATATTTATCTCGGGTGTCGGAAATATCAGTCCATTAATAGATCTGCTTAACACAATAGCGAAAGATAATTACTACATTAAAGTACAGAATCAAGAACAGGTTAGAGTCCAAGATAAATCTATTGAAACCTACGATGTAATAATTGCTTCACTAAAAGAAAAGAATACAGAATACCACACATACCAAAAAAAAAAAAAGAAAAACCGTTTAAAGTGGTACTCTGTTATATACATAATTCTACAGAAATAGAAAGCATTAAAAATGAAATAGAAAGCCATGGGCATAATGTTCGCAATATATTGAACATGCGTCAGAAAACAACAAAAAAACCTCTGTCCCTGTTTGCTGTGGAGCTAGAACCAGCAGACAATAATAAAAGTATTTATACAATTGAATTTTTACTTAATATGGAAATCAAGTTTGAAGCACCGCATTGTCGCCGCGAAATACCACAATGCTCTAACTCTCAGAGATACGGACATAGTAAGAACTTCTGCTCTCGTGCACCGCGATGTGTTAAGTGTACTGACAGCCACAAAACATCAGACTGCTTACGTAAAGAAAAGTCTGATCAAGTTAAATGTGTACTATGCGAAGGAAATCACTCTGCTAATTACAAGGGATGCATCATCTATAAACAATTGCGAAAAGCCCAATTTCCAACTTTGAGAAATAAACAGACAACGAACCAAAATGTTGCGACAAATATCGCACAAACCTCGCTGCCCGTTCCACGGCCTAGGTCGGACGGACCTATTCATCCAGGTTCTACTTATGCCCAGGTAACAGCCAACCAAAAGACTCAAGATCACTCAACAAACAATGTCGCACCCAACCAACCATACCATATCCAGCAATGTAACGACCTTCAGGAACTAAAGTCAATGATGAAAGGCCTAATGGAACAGATGAGTACTATGTTAAATCTACTCACCTCAATAGTCTCTAAAATGTCGCAATGTTGACTCTTCAACTAGCAAATATAGAAATGAAGTACAAGCTTTTTTGAGAGACCAAAATATTGATATAATGCTAATATCCGAAACTCACTTCACCAAGAAAAATTATATTAAATTTAATAGATATGCTGTTTATCATACCATGCATCCTGACCGTGCAGCTCATGGAGGGTCTGCAATTGTCATTAAAAATAACATCAAACATCACGTTATTAATGAATACCAAACAAAACAAGTCCAAGCAACAAATGTAGTGGTGGGCGAGTGGAATGGACCGCTTACCATTTCTGCTGTGTACTGTCCCCCAGAGCATGCTACAAAACAGGACGAGTTCAAAAAGTACCTAAAAAAGCTGGGAAATCGCTTTATTACAGGAGGTGATTTTAATGCCAAGCATCCGCAATGGGGCTCTTGGTTAACATCTCCTAAGGGTAGAGAACTTTATAAAGCCATGAAGCATTTGAATCTAGAATAAGTGTCAACGGGCGAACCAACGTACTGGCCCACAGACAGAAGAAAAATACCAGATGTCATTGACTTCTATTTTACGAAATGTATAAATAAAAAATACTTAAAAGTGAAATCATGCCTTGATTTATCTTCAGATCACTCGCCTGTATTACTTTCATCAAGTAGTATAATTATCGAAAAAGAAAAACCGTGCGTATTGTGTAGCAAAAAGACCGATTGGGCATATTATAAAACTCAAGTCGAAGAAACGCTAAACATATTTCTAACGTTAAACACAGAAAATGACATCACTGAGGCGGTAGAGCATTTCAACCAGTGTATCCAACAAGCAGCATGGAATGCAACTCCAGCCAACTCAACAATGAGAAATGCTGATGTATCTTTGGCACTAGTAAGACAAAAAATAGCAGAAAAACGACAAATAAGAAAACAGTGGCAAATAACTAGATCCCCAGAGCTGAAAAGTAAGTTGAACAAAGTTATTAAAAATCTGCATAGATTACTAAAAACGGAAACAAACAATAATATACAGGACTATCTACGAACCCTTGGACCAACTCAGGAATCTGATTATTCACTTTGGAAACCAACCAAGGGCTTAAAATAACCTCAAACCTCAATACCACCACTGCGTTTACCCGACGGCAAATGGGCAAGGAGCGCGAAGGAAAAAGCTGAAATATTTGCACAACACCTGACAGAGGTATTTAAAACTAAACGAAACCTATCAGCTGGAACCTCCGCTAAGAAAGTTTAAAATAAGCGAAGTAATTAAAACTATTCAACATGATTTATGTCCCAAAAAAGCACCAGGATACGACTTGATCAATGGCCAAATACTACAAAATCTTCCACACAAAGGCTGGAAATTTTTAACCCAGCTTTTCAATGCAGTATTGAGAACCAGCTTCTTTCCACTGCAGTAGAAAGTAGCACAGATTATTCTAATCCTGAAACCGGGTAAAAACCCTGAAGATTTCAAGTCGTATCGACCAATTAGCGTTTTACCAATTCTTTAAAAAGTTTTTGAAAAATTGTTACTTCTGAGGCTAAAACCAATCATTGAAAGGAAGGAGTTGATCCCCAATTATCAATTCGGCTTCCGTAACAAACACTCCACTATCGAGCAAGCGCATCGAGTTTACAACAAGATATTATCAAGCTTAGAAGAAAAAAAGTACTGTTCGGGTGTCTTTCTGGACATAACTAATGCTTTTGACAAAGTCTGACACACTGGCCTACTGTACAAAATAAAGACAAACTTCCCTCTAGGCTATTATACCCTGCTAAAATCTTATCTCCAAGACAGGCACTTCTTCGTTAAATATCAAGATATATTTACGGAATTACACAAAATACAAACCTGTGTGCTTCAAGGTAGCGTACTAGGGCCGATCCTCTCTACCTTCTCTATACCGCCGACCTGCCTACGAAACTCGGAGTAACAACAGCAACATTCGGATTAACACCATTCGTTCTTTTGATCTCAACGATTGCGCGTTAATATGGCATATTTTAAGCTGATCCGAGGAGTGCTTGCGTTGTAGAGCCACGTAGTCAGCACGAAATCCTTCTGTCGTAGATGTTAATATCGAAGAATTGATAGTTGGTAGTCATGATGGCAGCAAATTGAGGTCGTTTATGTCACGTATATGAACAATATCTGATTTTTGAGCATAATCTTTCTTCATGAGAATAACACCATCTTTCGGCCACACATATTTAAAAAAGTGTACGCGAGCATAAGCCTTAACTTTGAGTAGTAACTCGTATACTGGAACAGGAAGCCAATCGTTTACGAATACTTTAGATGGTGGTAAATCCGAGTAAATCAGCGATAAGTTTAGGCCGTGCTTAGCTTTCGCAGATTTAAGAAATTGCTTCCGGGTATCTTTATGGGCAAACGTGACCAGAAGAGATTTCGGCTTGTTTGTAAGATTCGGGTTGGTATTCTTCATCCTAGACGTTTCGGTAATCAGTGCTGGATCCAGAGGTAGGTTCAGAGCGGTGGCCAAGTCAGTAACGACCTTAGTATCATCTTGACCATCTTTTTCAGGTAATCCAGATATTACCACCGTACGACCCTCCGACATCTGGAATTTATGAAGTTCCGCAGCCTGTTGACTCATCAACGCTTTAAGAGTCGGATTCTCTTCTTCTAACACTAAGCATCTATCAGTTAATGATTTTTGGGAACTTTTGAGTTCTTCGTAGGTTGATCACATTTCTGATTTAATATCGGACATTTCAGACATAATTGATGTCATTTTTCCGGTGATATCAGCATTATGCAGATCTTGACTTCCTTTAAAATTATCTATTATAGTGTTAAGTGACTGCTCTAGTTTATTAATGGCTAATAAGATGGGATCATCGGTAACTGACGCTTTTGATTTATCTGCATTTCTAGTCGAGTTTATCGAAGAGGTAGAAGAAGAACGCGAACTAATTGCGATAGGCGTGCTCGGATTATTTGCATCGATACAAGCTTTGCATACAGTTAGTGATTTACTACCTTTGGTAACTTTATAAAATTTTGTGCACTTAGGATGATATGGAAGATTGCATTTGTCACAGAAAGTAGGTGCTTTAACTTCCTGATTACATGTTCCTGAGCATTCAACACTTTTCTTCTCCGCCGGAAACATGTTGAACGATTTAGTTTCGAACAGGTCTTAGATCGTGATTAAAAGACCCACAAACTATGGTACGCGTCAATAAACGTAAACTGGATAGAGTTGGTATTGAGTAACGTAACGTCTAATGTTGTTGTTGACAATTTAAGAGATAGAGATAAGTAGTACGTTACCACTTGTAGATGTTTAAAGGACGATAAGTTACCGACTGCAGATAATTTACCAACTGATCTTGAACAGCTAAATCTTGATATGATTAATTTATAGCGGTAGATGACAGCACCAGTTTCAATTAACACATAATTAATTTATGTTTGCATCCTTTTCTGCATGAAATCCACAACATTGGTCGATAGTTAGCAGTTGAATATAAAGAGGGCAGCACTTGTCACGACCATGAACCTGAATTCCTTCCAATTGCATGTCGTTGTAAAACTTGAGCTATCTTGATTGCAAAATTAAAAATACCGTTTTAAATGTAAAAAAAACGAAAATGACCGGGTATAGTAGTGTTTTATATAAAACATTTTTTCTCATCGAATAGTATTCGCTGGTAAAAAATTCTTTCGTTGAAGGTGAAAAAATAGTTGCAGTATTTTTTAAATATAAATAAAATAACATCGTAAACACCAAATGGCGACGGCAGTGAACAATTTCGTTTTAAAATTCTTTTCATGGTGCAAACTTAAAAAAAAATGTTTTAACAACAAAAATTTCTTAGAATTTGTCCAAGAATATTTATTTTGTTGAAAACTATATAAGATAAAAACATCTTAAAATTGGTCAAAGACTACTCGAAAACGAAATTTCGAAAAATAAAAAATGATATGTCAGTCTCTGAAAACAACTTTTTTAAGTTGTGGCTCGCCTTTTGGCATTGTGCATGGTTGTTTGCTCTGCAGTTTTATTTTGTTGGCCAATAAAGACAATTTATTATTATATCAATACATTCTGAAAAAAATTTGAGCTTATTCTTTGACATAAGAAAAGCCGTATCTCCAATTTCCCGATTTTTAGATATCGACAATAAACCATTTTTAGGCAAATAATAAATTATTTACATTTAAAAATTAATTTTAAAATAAGCACATTGCATTTCGTTTCATAATGAAACTTATGGTATGATTTTGTTATAAACAAAGAATAATAATTAGGTAATAAAGTCACATGAACAATTTTAATTTTCTAGTAGTTTATCTGACATAATATGATAATTTGAATATTTGCAAAAAATTTCGTAGGATACACTAAGAACTCATCAGTAGTAAATGTTATGACAATTCTATTTTTATACGAAAATGAAATATTCATTTATAAGTCGGAAAAATTCGTATTAAATTTTGAAAAGTTACTACTTGAAGTAGTAAAATGTACCAGTTACGTAGTATATTTTGCCATGATTTCCATTAAATTTTACTACTTCAATTAAACAAAAAACTTGATGGTAATTGTTTATTTATTTAGACGTTTTGGCATCATAATATGTGCCCTCTTCAGAGTAAAGTTCTACCAAAAGATATTTAACAAATTTCTGAAAGAATAGAGTAAATTTTTCACAATAATAATATATAATAAGATTCTATAAAATTACTTATATAGATAAAGAAACATCTGTCGCAGCATTTGATGTACAGATTTTAAATGATGTATAGTGAGAGTGAGAAGCAACGTTTTTTTTTGACAGCTCCTGTCAATGGAATCATAATGACCTTAATTCCAAAGTTTTGAAAATAGTATCATAACGCATTGCATGAACAAAAGGCCGGGATGCGACGCGTATTTTTGTCGATCCATTTTGATGTTAGTTCAAAAGATTAAAATTAGCGATTTCGTTCGCAACTCACTTCCCTTTCACTGTAGCGAGTAAGGTTGCAATATTAATTAGTCAACGATTTACGAATAAATATATTATATTATTGTGTATCCCCATGATTACCGAGAAATCAAGTAATAACTTTTTAAAATATAATACGAATTTTTCCAACTTTTAAAAATATTTCATTTTCTTATTAAAATAGTAATATTTATTACTGTTCTAATAACATTTACAACTTGTGAGTTCTCAGTGTGGATCGCATCCTTGATTACAACACCTTAAATTTTAAATGTATATTTGTGTAACGTTTGCATATAACAAATTGAGCTAATCGTTTAGCGGAACTTAATCGAATCAAGATTTAAATTCAATTTAGCTCATTTGATGACTGAATTAAAAATTTGAAAATATTTAAAGAAAAAATACTACAGATCAAAATTCATATTTAATATATTGTTGTAAAAATCGTAAGCAAAACGCATTTTTTACAATTTCTTACATACATTCGAAAGAATGATTTGAAAAATGGTGGAATGAAGCACTCGATTTTCTTCAAAATTAATTTTATATGAAAATTAATATGCGATGAATTTGAAGTAAAATTTCTGCGCGTTTGGGCGTAAACGGGTTAAACAAAGTTTCTTAATTTTCAGAATTGCAGACAGTTTGAGATAAACTAACAGGAAAACAAATCAGATGTAGTAACTTTAAGATTACAAACATTAGGTAGCCTAAAAATCTACGACATTGTTGATGAAAATTGTTTCATTGTTGAAAAATTTTCATATTGAATTTGATATGAAATTTTATCATAATTGTGATTATTATATTTTACATAATATACTTGTTTATGACTCCTTTGTCATTGTGGTAAGAATATTTATAAAATTGTGCAACTTCAGTGTTTTGTCATAGAAAGGCTCTCTCACAGACCCACGTGTAAATAATACAATTTTGCGTTTTCGATCATGTGAAAAAAAAATTTGTTTAATCGATATCGACAAATTTGGTAAATGGTGCATTCCAAGGCCTTAAATAATAAGATACAATACTGTAACTTTATTTTTTGTTAATAATACTGTTATATGAATTTACAAAATCGAAAAAATTGAGTTCTTCCAAATAAATTTACATTAAATTATTATAAATTGACATTTTGAATTCGGAGGTTTTAGAGATCGTTGCCTATAAATCTATTGTTAAAAGCCCCAAATTCAAAACAACGGGTATAGTGGATCCTAATTCAAAGTTCTATACTATTTCTATGGAACTCTCTACTAAGAGGTTTCGGAGTTGCTTATTAAGAACACATTGTAAGTTTTTCGAAATCCAAAGTGTCGACTCGTAATTAACATCCTTTAAAACCTCCAAATACTACATTTCAAGCTGGAATGAAAGGCAAAATTTGCGCCGTAAAAGCTTAAATGGGGTTTAAAATTCCGTTGCTAATTAAATAATTAAAAATTGTTGTAAGAGGAAACATTTTTTTAACTTCCTGATTCTATTTCAGTATGGAAGGAGGCAAAAATTTAATCAGATCTAAGCTGAACAAAAACATTTTTCTTATGAAAAGAATTCTTTATTCTCGATTTTGTCAAACGAAATTAATATTCATCTGAAAGAAGAACATCGTATGTATGTTCCATGGTGGAGTTACCACTTTTTCAACTAGCATCATAGAGATACGGCTTTTTTAAGCATTATTTTGCAATTAACAAGACTGGCGTTTCAAGGGTAAAGGCTAATTTTTGGACTTACCACTTTTTTCCGCCCAAGTACACGAGAAACGCTGCATTTCCAGTAAATAATTTTTTTTTTAATGTTAATATCAGTTATTTTTCATATTTGTTTTCGCAGAACGGTGTATTGTATTATAAGGAATCTAAGTATAATTTTATCTCAAATTAACCAAAAATGCAGATACGACTTTTCTTACGAAGTACGGCAGACATTCTTTAGTTTTCATTAAAAAAATTGTTAACTCTTTCAAAAAGAACTTTCTCAGTGTCATCGCAATTTTGTGATCACGATGTTATTTTGTTAATATTTAAAAAATATATCTTAATGTTGCAACTATTTTCTTCCTCTTTAGTGAAGGGCTTTTGTGTCGGAAAATATCTCCTTCGATGAGAATAGAATGTTCTTTTTTTCAAAAGTATAACCGATTTTTTGCTTTTGTTACATTTAAATCGCTACATTTACTTTTCTGATTAAGAAAGCAACAAAAACGACAGAGTGTCAAATTCTGTGCAAAAAAATACATATAAAAGGTCCTATACTACAATTAGTCTCGGTTCCAAGAAGAGAAGTCTTTTTATTTAATTTGATAAAGGGGTCAAGAAGAAATTAAGATTTGTTAATTAATAATAATATCTATTATTTTTTATAATTATGCTCCGGCTGACATGCGTCAAGGGTCAAAGTTTTGAAATGAGAATTTTCATTTTTTTTCTATTGTCAATTGTATGAGTTAATGGCCGCAGGGTCGAAGCCATTAGTTTAAATTTACTTTATCAAGAATTTTTATTCAAGATGAAACCATTTTATTACTCCCATTAATGATTTTCATCGTTAAGGAAATACCTGCTTAAGAGGGATCAGTGTGATTTGAAACATTGAGGTCAACGCCGAAATTTGAATTTTTCTTAATTGAGAAAAAAGTATTGTGTAGGTTATAAACCTGATCTAAATTTTGTATTGATATTACCTTCAATTCAATGTATTAGTTCTGAAACATGGTGAAACATAAATAAGCTTAAAAACTTGAGTAACATCACAAATTCACACATGTACGGTGCGCAGAATTTTTATTGTCAATTTCTACATTATTTTTAAAAATGTGTTTTACGCGGAGGTTGGAAGAAAAGTGTCAAAAAAGGTTGCACATGTTGCTATAACGATCGCTTCGAAAAAAAAGGAACGTGGATTTCTTTGACAGTTTCCAACATATGCCAAAAATGCATGGAGTCCAAACAATAATATAATTGATATTGACATAAAACTTCTTCACACTTTTCTCGTGTTACATATGGACTGTAAACTGGGAACTTGTTATGTAGGAAGAAATACCGACAATTTCTTCAACCAATACTGGAGGGTTCCAGTTTGCGACTAAGGATTACAACGCACTTTTCGAATTTGTAAATCCTCACCATCGATTTTAGGAATGTTATGTGTTTTATATCGTGCGGTTCTATTCAATTTGTGGACGTTTTCGAGAGTCAAATGTTGCCCTTTTTTCTAACCTTTCGAGTTTTGTTGCATTTCCGCCTAGTAATTTTTAAATTTAAATACTTATTTTTAATGTACAATCTTTTCTCAATCAATTCTATTTCATCAAAAATTATCAATTGGGTTTAAATCCGAGTTTGGTAAAAAATCTCTTCGATACTGGTTATATCTGGACCCGAAGAGGAACCCGTTTTGATTTTAAAATATATTGAATTCCTTCTGTAAAAATCGGAGTCTAATGATATTATTCAAAATACTATAAAAATTTCAATTACAATGTATTTAATTTGTAAAATTGTCAAATATATCCCTTATTTGCTGAGATACCCACAAATATCCCTGAGATATTTTTCAGATTATCTGCCAGAGATTCTAGGGATGTCCAAGTAACATGAACTGATATTACCTGGATATCCTAGGGATATATAAAATTCCACATTCTTGGATGTATAATTGGATATTCGTTGGATACCATAGGGATATCCGGGATGTTCTGGACGTCAAGAGTCCCCTATACGGATATCCATGGAATAAATTGCCTTGTACGGGAAAGTATTCAAAGCAAAGGATAAAAAAATGGGAATATCTTAGTAGCTACGAAAAAAGTTCTCATGGACAATGAAACAGCAGGTGTAATTATTTTTTTATTTGCAATCTATTTCCCGTTTATGTGGGGGGGGTGGGGGGGGGGGGGGGTGGGGGGGGGGGGGGGTGGGGGGGGGGGGGGGTGGGGGGGGGGGGGGGTGGGGGGGGGGGGGGGTGGGGGGGGGGGGGGGTGGGGGGGGGGGGGGGTGGGGGGGGGGGGGGGTGGGGGGGGGGGGGGGTGGGGGGGGGGGGGGGTGGGGGGGGGGGGGGGTGGGGGGGGGGGGGGGTGGGGGGGGGGGGGGGTGGGGGGGGGGGGGGGTGGGGGGGGGGGGGGGTGGGGGGGGGGGGGGGTGGGGGGGGGGGGGGGTGGGGGGGGGGGGGGGTGGGGGGGGGGGGGGGTGGGGGGGGGGGGGGGTGGGGGGGGGGGGGGGTGGGGGGGGGGGGGGGTGGGGGGGGGGGGGGGTGGGGGGGGGGGGGGGTGGGGGGGGGGGGGGGTGGGGGGGGGGGGGGGTGGGGGGGGGGGGGGGTGGGGGGGGGGGGGGGTGGGGGGGGGGGGGGGTGGGGGGGGGGGGGGGTGGGGGGGGGGGTCCTAAAATCGATGGTGAGGATTTACAAATTCGAAAAGTGCGTTGTAATCCTTAGTCGCAAACTGGAACCCTCCAGTATTGGTTGAAGAAATTGTCGGTATTTCTTCCTACATAACAAGTTCCCAGTTTACAGTCCATATGTAACACGAGAAAAGAGTGAAGAAGTTTAATGTCAATATCAATTATATTATTGTTTGGACTCCATGCATTTTTGGCATATGTTGGAAACTGTCAAAGAAATCCACGTTCCTTTTTTTTTCGAAGCGATCGTGGTAGCAACATGTGCAACCTTTTTTGACACTTTTCTTCCAACCTCCGCGTAAAACACATTTTTAAAAATAATGTCGAAATTGACAATAAAAATTCTGCGCACCGTACATGTGTTTTATGTGTGTTGTGAAGTAGATATAATAATTTTTGATTCCAGAGATTTTCAATTTCTTAGTTGCAGAAATTACTACGAAAAAAAGCAGATTTTAACCCTTTTTTTTAGACAAAATATTGGATCAAAATTTACACTTTTTTTTTAATCGCCAATATATTATAATTACACATACAACGCCTTTGAAAAATTATTTTACATACTTTGAAAAATAAATGGTGTTTAGTGGCTTACAAAATTAACAAAATAAAAACCGTAGTGGAGTTTTGAAATGTTAAAAACATATTAAACGTTTATTTTTTAAACGACGACGATGGTAAATCAATGATTTTTTCCTCAACGTCTCGCATTTACTTTTGTTGTTGAATTTGTGATGTTAGTCAAGTTTTTTAGCTTATTTATGTTTCACCATGTTTCAGAACTAATGAATTGAATTGAAGGTAATATCAATACAAAATTTAGATCAGGTTTATAACCTACACAATACTTTTTTCTCAATTAAGAAAAAATTCAAATTTCGGCGTTGACCTCAATGTTTCAAATCACACTGATCCCTCTTAAGCAGGTATTTCCTTAACGATGAAAATCATTAATGGGAGTAATAAAATGATTTCATCTTTAATAAAAATTCTTGATAAAGTAAATTTAAACTAGTGGCTTCGACCCTGCAGCCATTAACTCATACAATTGACAATAGAAAAAAAATGAAAATTCTCATTTCAAAACTTTGACCCTTGACGCATGTCAGCCGGAGCATAATTATATAAAATAATAGATATTATTATT
Source organism: Trichopria drosophilae (assembly GCA_030407085.1). Taxonomy (NCBI): domain Eukaryota; kingdom Metazoa; phylum Arthropoda; class Insecta; order Hymenoptera; family Diapriidae; genus Trichopria; species Trichopria drosophilae. The sequence goes on along the minus strand of CM059582.1, from coordinate 8,750,126 downwards.
AATTAACAAATCTTAATTTCTTCTTGACCCCTTTATCAAATTAAATAAAAAGACTTCTCTTCTTGGAACCGAGTCTAATTGTAGTATATGGCCTTTTATATGTACTTTTTTTGCACAGAATTTGACACTCTGTCGTTTTTGTTGCTTTCTTAATCAGAAAAGTAAATGTAGCGATTTAAATGTAACAAAAGCAAAAAATCGGTTATACTTTTGAAAAAAAGAACATTCTATTCTCATCGAAGGAGATATTTTCCGTCACAAAAGCCCTTCACTAAAGAGGAAGAAAATAGTTGCAACATTAAGATATATTTTTTAAATATTAACAAAATAACATCGTGATCACAAAATTGCGATGACACTGAGAAATTTCTTTTTGAAAGAGTTAACAATTTTTTTAATGAAAACTAAAGAATGTCTGCCGTACTTCGTAAGAAAAGTCGTATCTCCATTTTTGGTTAATTTGAGATAAAATTATACTTAGATTCCTTATAATACAATACACCGTTCTGCGAAAACAAATATGAAAAATTATTGATATTAACATTAAAAAAAAAAATTATTTACTGGAAATGCAGCGTTTCTCGTGTACTTGGGCGGAAAAAAGTGGTAAGTCCAAAAATTAGCCTTTACCCTTGAAATGCCAGTCTTGTTAATTGCAAAATAATGCTTAAAAAAGCCGTATCTATAAGATGCTAGTTGAAAAAGTGGTAACTCCACCATGGAACATACATACGATGTTCTTCTTTCAGATGAATATTAATTTCGTTTGACAAAATCGAGAATAAAGAATTCTTTTCATAAGAAAAATGTTTTTGTTCAGCTTAGACCTGATTAAATTTTTGCCTCCTTCCATGCTGAAATAGAATCAGGAAGTTAAAAAAATGTTTCCTCTTACAACAATTTTTAATTATTTAATTAGCAACGGACTTATAAACCCCATTTAAGCTTTTACGGCGCAAATTTTGCCTTTCATTCCAGCTTGAAATTTAGTATTTGGAGGTTTTAAAGGATGTTAATTACGAGTCGACACTTTGGATTTCGAAAAACTTACAATGTATTCTTAATAAGCAACTCCGAAACCTCTTAGTAGAGAGTTCCATAGAAATAGTATAGAACTTTGAATTAGGATCCACTATACCCGTTGCTTTGAATTTGGGGCTTTTAACAATAGATTTATAGGCAACGATCTCTAAAACCTCCGAATTCAAAATGTCAATTTATAATAATTTAATGTAAATTTATTCGGAAGAACTCAATTTTATCGATTTTGTAAATTCATATAACAGTATTATTAACAAAAAATAAAGTTACAGTATTGTATCTTATTATTTAAGGCCTTGGAATGCAACATTTACCAAATTTGTCGATATCGATTAAACAAATTTTTTTTTCACATGATCGAAATCGCCAAATTGTATTAATTACAGGTGGGTCTCTGAGAGAGCCTTTCTATGACAAAACACTGAAGTTGCACAATTTTATAAATATTCTTACCACAATGACAGGATAAACAAGGAGTGATAAACAAGTATATTATGTAAAATATAATAATCACAATTATGATAAAATTTCATATCAAATTCAATATGAAAATTTTTCAACAATGAAACAATTTTCATCAACAATGTCGTAGATTTTTAGGCTACTTAATGTTTGTAATCTTAAAGTTACTACATCTGATTTGTTTTCCTGTTAGTTTATCTCAAACTGTCTGCAATTCTGAAAATTAAGAAATTTTGTTTAACCCGTTTACGCCCAAACGCGCAGAAATTTTACTTCAAATTCCTCGCATATTAATTTTCATATAAAATTAATTTTGAAGAAAATCGAAAGTGCTTCATTCCACCATTTTTCAAATCATTCTTTCTAATGTATGTAAGAAATTGTACAAAATGCGTTTTGCTTACGATTTTTACAACAATATATTAAATATGAATTTTGATCTGTAGTATTTTTTCTTTAAATATTTTCAAATTTTTAATTCAGTCATCAAATGAGCTAAATTGAATTTAAATCTTGATTCGATTAAGTTCCGCTAAACGATTAGCTCAATTTGTTATATGCAAACGTTACACAAATATACGTTTAAAATTTAAGGTGTTGTAATCAAGGATGCGATCCACACTGAGAACTCACAAGTTGTAAATGTTATTAGAATAGTAATAAATATTACTATTTTAATAAGAAAATGAAATATTTTTAAAAGTTGGAAAAATTCGTATTATATTTTAAAAAGTTATTACTTGATTTCTCGGTAATCATGGGGATACACAATAATATAATATACGTATTCGTAAATCGTTGACTAATTAATATTGCAACCTTACTCTCTACAGTGAAAGGGAAGTGAGTTGCGAACGAAATCGCTAATTTTAATCTTTTGAACTAACATCAAAATGGATCGACAAAAATACGCGTCGCATCCCGGCCTTTTGTTCATGCAATGCGTTATGATACTATTTTCAAAACTTTGGAATTAAGGTCATTATGATTCCATTGACAGGAGCTGTCAAAAATAAACGTTGCTTCTCACTCTCACTATACATCATTGTACATCAAATGCTGCGACACATGTTTCTTTATCTATATAAGTAATTTTTTAGAATCTTATTATATATTATTATTGTGAAAATTTTACTCTATTTTTTCAAAAATTTGTTAAATATCTTTTGGTAGAACTTTACTCTGAAGAGGGCACATATTATGATGCCAAAACGTCTAAATAAATAAACAATTACCATCAAGTTTTTTGTTTAATTGAAGTAGTAAAATTTAATGGAAATCATGGCAAAATATACTACGTAACTGGTACATTTTACTACTTCAAGTAGTAACTTTTCAAAATTTAATACGAATTTTTCCGACTTATAAATGAATATTTCATTTTCGTATAAAAATAGAATTGTCATAACATTTACTACTGATGAGTTCTTAGTGTATCCTACGAAATTTTTTGCAAATATTCAAATTATCATATTATGTCAGATAAACTACTAGAAAATTAAAATTGTTCATGTGACTTTATTACCTAATTATTATTCTTTGTTTATAACAAAATCATACCATAAGTTTCATTATGGAACGAAATGCAATGTGCTTATTTTAAAATTAATTTTTAAATGTAAATAATTTATTATTTGCCTAAAAATGGTTTATTGTCGATATCTAAAAATCGGGAAATTGGAGATACGGCTTTTCTTATGTCAAAGAATAAGCTCAAATTTTTTTCAGAATGTATTGATATAATAATAAATTGTCTTTATTGGCCAACAAAATAAAACTGCAGAGCAAACAACCATGCACAATGCCAAAAGGCGAGCCACAACTTAAAAAAGTTGTTTTCAGAGACTGACATATCATTTTTTATTTTTCGAAATTTCGTTTTCGAGTAGTCTTTGACCAATTTTAAGATGTTTTTATCTTATATAGTTTTCAACAAAATAAATATTCTTGGACAAATTCTAAGAAATTTTTGTTGTTAAAACATTTTTTTTTAAGTTTGCACCATGAAAAGAATTTTAAAACGAAATTGTTCACTGCCGTCGCCATTTGGTGTTTACGATGTTATTTTATTTATATTTAAAAAATACTGCAACTATTTTTTCACCTTCAACGAAAGAATTTTTTACCAGCGAATACTATTCGATGAGAAAAAATGTTTTATATAAAACACTACTATACCCGGTCATTTTCGTTTTTTTGACATTTAAAACGGTATTTTTAATTTTGCAATCAAGATAGCTCAAGTTTTACAACGACATTTAAATGAGCCTGCAAAAACCACTTGCAATTGGAAGGAATTCAGGTTCATGGTCGTGACAAGTGCTGCCCTCTTTATATTCAACTGCTAACTATCGACCAACGTTGTGGATTTCATGCAGAAAAGGATGCAAACATAAATTAATTATGTGTTAATTGAAACTGGTGCTGTCATCTACCGCTATAAATTAATCATATCAAGATTTAGCTGTTCAAAATCAGTTGATAAATTATCTGCAGTCGGTAACTTATCGTCCTTTAAACATTTACAGGTGGTAACGTACTACTTATCTCTATTTCTTAAATTGTCAACAACAACATTAGACGGTACGTTACTCAATACCAACTCTATCCAGTTTACGTTTATTGACGCGTACCGTAGTTTGTGGGTCTTTTAATCACGATCTAAGACCTGTTGGAAACTAAATCGTTCAACATGTTTCCGGCGGATAAGAAAAGTGTTCAATGCTCAGGAACATGTAATCAGGAAGTTAAAGCACCTACTTTCTGTGACAAATGCAATCTTCCATATCATCCTAAGTGCACAAAATTTTATAAAGTTACCAAAGGTAGTAAATCACTAACTGTATGCAAAGCTTGTATCGATGCAAATAATCCGAGCACGCCTATCGCAATTAGTTCGCGTTCTTCTTCTACCTCTTCGATAAACTCGACTAGAAATGCAGATAAATCAAAAGCGTCAGTTACCGATGATCCCATCTTATTAGCCATTAATAAACTAGAGCAGTCACTTAACACTAAAATAGATAATTTTAAAGGAAGTCAAGATCTGCATAATGCTGATATCACCGGAAAAATGACATCATTAATGTCTGAAATGTCCGATATTTAATCAGAAATGCGATCAAACTACGAAGAACTCAAAAGTTCCCAAAAATCATTAACTGATAGATGCTTAGTGTTAGAAGATGAGAACCCGACTCTTAAAGCGTTGATGAGTCAACAGGCTGCGGAACTTCATAAATTCCAGATGTCGGAGGGTCATACGGTGGTAATATCTGGATTACCTGAAAAAGATGGTCAAGATGATACTAATGTCGTTACTGACTTGGTCACCGCTCTGAACCTACCTCTGGATCTAGCACTGATTACCGAAACGTCTAGGATGAAGAATACCAACCCGAATCTTACAAACAAGCCGAAATCTCTTCTGGTCACGTTTGCCCATAAAGATACCCGGAAGCAATTTCTTAAATCTGCGAAAGCTAAGCGCGACCTAAACTTATTGCTGATTTACTCGGATTTACCACCATCTAAAGTATTCGTAAACGATTGGCTTCCTGTTCCAGTATACGAGTTACTACTCAAAGTTAAGGCTTATGGTCGCGTACACTTTTTTAAATATGTGTGGCCGAAAGATGGTGTTATTCTCATGAAGAAAGATGATGCCCAAAAATCAGATATTGTTCGTATACGTGACATAAACGACCTCAATTTGCTGCCATCATGACTACCAACTATCAATTCTTCGATATTAACATCTACGACAGAAGGATTTCGTGCTGACCAGGTGACTCTACAACGCAAGCACTCCTCGGATCAGCTTAAAATATGCCATATTAGCGCGCAATCGTTGAGATCAAAAGAACGAATGGACACTTTTCGTAGTTACTTCAATAAAAATTTCTATCACGCGATCTGTGTTTCTGAATCGTGGTTTTCTCATGTCGTCCCGGATGACTTAGTCAGCCTTCCTCAATATGTAATTTGGCGGTCTGATCGGATGTGTAAACAAGGAGGAGGCGTCGCGGTTTATGTACACCAGTCCATCAAATAGAAAATTATATCTTCATCTTCATCATTACCTTCTTCACTAACTATCTCAAAAACCGAATTCTTAATTGTCGAACTTACTTTCCCTACAGATCCGTCCTTGCTACTTATCTCTCTCTATCATCCTCCTGACACGCCTTTATTCAAAGAAGTGGAAATAGAGCTACTAAAATCACTCCTATTATATAAAAATATAATTATCATGGGCGATTTAAATATCGATCTAAATAAGCAAAATTGAATGCCAAATGCACCTAAAACAACATTTACCCCTCAGGATAATCATAACTCGTGGTTTACAAAGGAAATGAAAACTATGTGTAAAAAGCGTTACATTCTATACAAACAATATAAGAGAACTGGATATCTACTGGCCTATACCGATTTCAAATCAATGCGCACAAAAATTCATAGACTTGTTCATAAAGCCCATACAAAATATTGTACTATGCGCCTAAAAAATTTTAATTCCCCTAATATCCTTTGGTTGGAGCTCAGAAGCCTTGGACTGGTTAAAAACGATAAGAAACAATCCCCCACGACCTGCCATATTGAAGATTTAAACATATACTTCACTGGGGTTGCAAATAAGTCTCGCACTACATCCATTACTTTACCAGCTGATCTCTTTGATCTACCAACGACGCATGACTATGAGAGGTTCTACTTTCGTCCCATTGACAATATAGAACTCATGCAACTTATTAAAAATGTAAAGTCCAATGCGTCGGGTTGCGATGGCATCGATCACCATTGTCTAACACATTCCCTACCTGCCATAATCCATGTTCTCGTGGACATCTTTAATAAAAGTCTCACTACAGCAGTTTTTCCAGATGAGTGGAAAAAAGCTTTGATTAGACCGATTAATAAAGTGCCTGCTCCATTATCCCCCGCAGATTATCGACCAATAGTTCTTTTATGTTTACTTGCGAAGCTCTTAGATAAAGTAGTTTTTTTATCAGTTAATTGATTTCCTCAATAAGAATCACTTACTTGACCCTAAACAATCTGGTTTTCGGAAAGGACATAGTACTCAGACGGCGTTAATTTCTGTTCTGGACTACGTTAGGATGGGTACTGAGAACCGCAAAAGTAACTATCCCCATTTTATTCGACTTCTCTACAGCATTCGACACAGTTGATATTCCGATCCTTCTTCGCAAACTCAAATGCTTAGGTGTCGTTGGTCACGAACTTCGTTGGTTTGCTTCTTATCTTCTTGGTCGACAACAGTCGGTAATAGGCGAAGGTTCGACCAATTCAAGTTGGAAGCAACTCTTTGCCGGAGTTCCGCAAGGATCAGTTCTAGGACCACTGTTATTTTCAATATTTATCAATGACTTATCTTCCGTACTTAATTTTTCCACACACATGTTATATGCAGACGACCTTCAAATTATGGCTCAAAGTGTTCCTCTATATATAGCAGTCACGATTGATAATCTAAATAAAGATATCTTTGCAATTTCACAGTATGCAAAACTGATGGCACTTACTCTCAATCCAATCAAATCCCAAGCAATAATAATATGCTCCTCGTTTCTCATTAATAAAATTGACTTGCTGACCACTCCGAACATAGTACTAAATGGAATTACGATCCCATTTACTAAAGAAGTACGTAATCTCGGCCTAAGAATCGACCAAACCCTATCATGGAAGGGATTGGAGTCTGATGTTACACGTAACATCAATTACTCACTTTATCGATTGCGATTCAACAAAAAGTTACTGTACACCGAACTGAAGAAAAAGCTCGTAACCTCATTAATTCTCCCGCAACTAGACTACTGTTGCGTGGCTTATTGTGACATCTCCAAATGCAAACGTGACCAATTTCAAAGGTTATTAAGTTCGGCTATCCGCTTTATTTTCAACCTTAAGCGTGATGCAAGAATTACGCCTTTCAGGCGAATTCTGGGCTGGCTTCCATTTAAGTATCGTCATCTTTACTTCATAGAAACTATATCATATTCGGTTCTTAACTTTAATACACCTGAGTATTTATTTTTATTATTTCATTTTCGTATTAACGCTCAACTAAGATCGACCAGAGTCACTCAAGAAGTCTTGTTAGTTTCCGCATGTAAGAACGACAGGCTACCAAAAATCTTTTCTTGTCAAAACGTCAAGGCTCTGGAATACTTTGCCGGTAGAAATACGAAATGCTGAGTCTATCCATACATTTAAGACACGTCTATATCGCCATTTTCTTTCATTTGAAAACACCTTTCCTGATCATTCCTACCTTCAGATAACAACTTAATACCCCTCCTTATTATACACTTCATACTTGTGCACATTTCTAATATGTTGTAACTCTCTTATATAGTATTTCTTCAATTTTTCGTCGAGACTATATAATTCATATACCGGAAGTTAATCTCGAACTATGTCGATTTATCAACGCGTATCATGTACCACTTTATTTTATTTTATTCCGTTATTACTGTATATTATAATTACATGTACCGACTTGTATTATAGCCTTAAGGTAACGCAGCTACCACTGCCACCAAGGCTTAATAAACGTTTTTCATTTCGTTTCGTTTCGTTTCGTTTCGTTTCGTTTCGTTTCGTTTCGTTTCGTTTCGTTTCGTTTCGTTTCGTTTCGTTTCGTTTCGTTTCGTTTCGTTTCGTTTCGTTTCGTTTCGTTTCGTTTCGTTTCGTTTCGTTTCGTTTCGTTTCGTTTCGTTTCGTTTCGTTTCGTTTCGTTTCGTTTCGTTTCGTTTCTTTTCGTTTCGTTTCGTTTCGTTTCGTTTCGTTTCGTTTCGTTTCGTTTCGTTTCGTTTCGTTTCGTTTCGTTTCGTTTCGTTTCGTTTCGTTTCGTTTCGTTTCGTTTCGTTTCGTTTCGTTTCATTTCGTTTCATCTCATCCGAGGGTAACCCCTGATGGTAAAGTAGTTCGTCGACTGTATCTGTCTGGGTTTTCCGTAGTTTTCCCAGACCCCGTGCAAATGCGATACAGAGGGGTCAAGACGTTCTACGTTGTTGGATGTAATATATTTATAAACGATCCACGTAAACTGATTTGCATAATTGGCGACTCTAATATAAATATACATATGTGTATTCATATAATTAGTGGCATGTTCATCATATTATCCCAAGACAAAGACTTAAATGCATTTTTACTTATAAGGCATATTTGAAGGCCGAAATTTGGTTATTTTTAACCAAACTAAGACAATCTGACCTAACGCTGGTCAAAATTTCTTCCTTTGCTACTTGGGGTTCAACAGTTACGTAACAACCTAGTAATCACCGCAAACACCGGTAATATATTCTTTATAAAATGTCCCAGCAATCGAATTCTGGTAGAGTTATATAGAATTGGATTCAATTATTAAATTCTGAATCCATACTTTGGTCGTGAATCCATTTTAATACGTAAATACAATTCTATTCGTTCATACGAATAAAAAGGTTACTTTCTGAATTCATATTAATCCAAAAAAAGTTTTCTTTTTTAAAAATTAAATGTTAAATACATCCGTACTCAACATTACGGATTCAAAACTATCCAAGGGTATTCATTTCAATCCAAAAAAAGTTTTCTTCTTAAAAACGAAATATTGAATGCCTTCGTATTCAACATTACGGATTCAAAACTACATAAGTGTATTCATTTCAATGCAAAAAAAGTTTTCTATCGAAAACGAAACTTTGAATACAACTATATTCAACATTACGGATTCAAAACTACCTAAGCATATTCATTTCAATCCAAGAAAAGTTTTCTTTCAAAAATGAAACTTTGTATGCATCCGTATTGAATATTACGAACTCAAAACTATCCAAGTCTATTCATTTCAATCCAAAAAAGTGTCCTTCTTCAAAACGAAATACTGAATGCCTCCGTATTCAACATTACGGATTCAAAACTATCCAAGCGTATTCATTTCAATGCAAAAAAAGTTTTCTTTCAAAAAATAAACTTTGAATAAATCTGTATTTATTTGTATTTTTATACTGATAGTATTTGTAATTGTGTTCGTAAAATTGAATTCCTTTCATCGGAATTCAATCCATTTGATTACATATTTACGGAATCAAAGTATGAATTAAAAATGAATTGAAATTTTCAATCCAATCCTATCCAATCTCGATTGCTGGTGTTTGACAGCCGTTAAATGACAATTATATTATATGATTACCGGACAAGAAGTCCACACCGAAAAGTCCACACCGAGAAATCCACGACAGTAGATAGTCCACAGTAGAAATAAGCCCCCCCAAAAATTAAATATATTTTTAATTAAATGTATTACATATGGATATGATAGCCAAGAGTTTTAATATAATCCAATTCAGTCTCTGTTTCTACAAAATCTTGGTAGTTACTGACGGTTGTAATAATTCGTTCTTCGAGTCGTATGATTATTGGTCTTAGGCATGTTTTTAACTTTTTTCCCATATTTAGGTCCCGCGACACGTATTCCACGTCTGCTTGCTCCTTCTGCAGTTCCGATAAGAAGCTATAAAAGCTAGGGTGATGACGACCGACTAGGATTTGGAAGCGGTTGTGCCATCCCTCCGAGGCATTGTTCGTGCGTGCTACCCCCTGCAGCACGGAATTGTGATGATTCCACATAATCGGTTCGTACCGAACTTTGACGGCCTTCCTTCTGCCAATAGCTCGTACACCACAAATGTAATTAATTTCAAAATAATTAGCAATCGGAGTGAAGTTGTCTGGGATTTCGTTACAAAAACTATCAAAAACTGTGGGCACGTCTTCAGTAGGGACGAATGGTAAAGCACACATGCTGTGGGCTGCATCTCTAATTGTGGAATCGTCTTTATCGCCATATTGCGTTTGCAATCCTTCGGCTTGTATTCTCCGATAAACATTTTGACATAAATGAAATAAACACAATTTTATGTAATCTGCATTCAAATTAATCTTTATCGCGTTGATAATAGCCATCTCGAAGTCGGTCATGACCGTTGTAGGATGTCGTACTCGAACTCCGAAACGCGCAGAATATGAGAGTGTAATCTCGAAAATTTTGGAATATGTTTCTTCCTTTTTATTTTCTAATAGCGCGTATACGAGAGGAAAAGCAATTTTCCGAGAGGAACCCTTATAGTTTTGAACGACGGATCCCATGATGGTAACCAATTGAAAAAAAATAGATGGAACTGTTTGAAAGGTGCCGTCAACGTACCAAATATCCGAATTAAAAAGGACTCTCAAGTTCTCCAAAGTGGCGAACACCATAATTCTTCCCAATTGTTCATTGTGCTCTTCATCATCATACGAGTCGTAGATTAGAAATTGTTCCCCGACGAGATTTTTTCTAAATTGGTCGGGCACGTCTTGCAGATCTTGTATTCTCGTAGGATTGGAAGGAATGTGACGCAGTCTTTCTCGCTGGATCGTTTTGCGTATATTGTCCAAATCCGGCAATTGAGCTTGCACTCCTTCTGCGACATTCTGCACTTCTCGCATCACTGCCGAAGGTGGGCGTTCGGAGTGAGCACGAGCTGCTCGCTGATTAGAAATTACGGTTGAGACAAAATTATGACAAAATAATGAAATTAAGTGTTAAAAGCTAACCTTAATAGATGACATGACCGTATACACTGCGCCCATTTTGTGTAATTTCCAGTTCTCGTAAGGCCATATTATGTATTATGATAATAAATGATTATAAAACGCACAATTTCTGTAAGGAAGTATCAAAAAGTTCAAAAAGTTCAAAAACGTCAACTAAAAAACAATGACGATAAATTACGATAATTCCAAATAGTGTGAAGTTGGCCACTATGTTGTTCGAATATTGGTAAGGACTGTGGAAATCAATACCTGTGGATTTTTCGGTGTGGACTTTTCGGCGTGGACTTACTGTCCGGATACCATATTATATACTCGTTACAAATTTGAAATTGCGCGATTAGGAGATAATTCACACATAATTTCAGAAGATATAATTTTCTCCCGCCAAATTGACATAATCCGAATCAGTTTGCAACCGTGGCTACATTACAAACTCATTGTAATTTTCATTTTATATAAATTTGGTAATATTCCTACGTGTGAAATAGTGTTTTTACTATTTGAGGTTAGGATTTTTACAATATTTTTGTAAATTTACCAGACGGCATTGTGGATTTACTACATCAAGCATAGGGAAAGTACAACGCATTGTAATTTGACAATTATACACATTGATAATATTTGAGCCCACGTCAAACGTGGTAATTTTACCGTTCAACGGGAAAAAGCGACAAAATTTTAAAAAATGCAATGCCCAACATGAAAATTTACAACGTTAAAAGTGAAATTTACCATGCTGAACATGGGTAATTTACCATGTTGAACGTGGGTAATATTTGAGCCCACGTTCAACGTGGTAAAATTCATTTCTATTTTTTACAGCAGTCCCCAGCTAGCACGAAGTTACAAAAACGTTAACATATTCTTAACCCCCAAAGTTACGTGTTAACTTTTAAGATATCCTAAAAGTAAATGAAAAGGTTAGTATTTTGGTGTCGAAATCTTGTCGAATGCACCAAAAACAGTTATCCTCTAAGTTTCCAAATTGCTAACTGTTATGATATTGATTAAATAACGTTTTTGGTAACTATTTGACTACCAATTTGATAACTATTTGTGAAACCGTTTTGTAGTGAATATAATAACGTTTTGTTAACGTATAGGTGAACTTAGAGTTAAAGTTAAAGTATACAATTTCAACAGGCAGGTTAACTGTAAGTTAACTTTTACGCGTTACAAAGAGATGACATAATCAACATAATGTTACCATTTTCCAGGTAATATATCCCAACTTGCACACTTGAGCATTCGTCGACAGAAAGTTATCCAGACATAACAAATGTTAACAAATGTTAAAATTCCGATAACTTTTAGGTGTGCCTTTGTTAAGAATGCTTGACAAATCTTGGCTAATGCACCCAAAAAGTTCTTCGAATGTTAACATTTGTTAATATTTGTTGACGAATGCTCAAGTGTCCTTCCCCTTCCCAGATTTTCGAAGGCTTCTGTGCGTACGGGACCATGAAACTGATGTTTTGATGATCCAGACTAATGGAACGGCGCCTACAAGACTTGGAAAATCTCTTAAGGATTTATTATCTGGAAAATGGTAAACTGACAACATTAATAGTGATGAAATATAAATGTTATAAATATAAATATTTATCTTGAATATGATAGGTTGTATGCAGAAATGAGATACAATTTTCATTGTTGACTTTGTTATGCACACTTTGCTATATGTATATCTGTATCACAGTTTATTTATCGCATTTTTAAGTTAAGTAAAGTTTGTCCACTCGACAACATTAAAAAGACTCAATTTCGCTACGCATTTTTGGACGACTTAAAAAATTTATCCTTTTGCTATCCCAGATAACAAAATGATATCGCAATGAAATCACGATGAATTCACGCTCGTGATTTCACGTGAAATGCTTCTCATGATGAGCTCACTATGAGTCCTCGTGTGCGTAGGTGTAGAAAAATCTGTCCCATAAAAATGGGATCTTGAGCATTAAATCTTAAAATTGTTGAACTTAACATAGATTTAAATACAGGTTACCATGGTTGTGACGGTCATTCGGGAATGACCATAATACCTTCAGCATTTTCATTTATAATTTTTTGAAGCGTTTTTAGAATGATTGAGAATGGAGGAAATGCGTAAAAATAATAAGGTTTCCAATTTATTGTAAACGCATCAACAGCTATACATTCCGGATCTCTTTTCCAGGATGCGTATTTTTTACATTTTGTATTTTCTCTGGTAGCGAAAAGATCTATATCAGGGTTTTTAAAACGTCTTGTTATAGTTGTAAAAGCATGATCAGTTAATTCAAATTCAGTATTCGATTTTAACCTCCGTGATTCTTTATCAGCATTTTTATTTTCTGAAGATTTAATATAAGTCGCGAAAACCCACATTCCCCTTTCTTCGCACCACTGCCATAACCTTTTTGTTACTTTGTTTAGGTTAACATATTGTATACCCCCCATTCTGTTTATATATGAAATGGCTGTTGTATTATCTATATGAAGTAAAATTTGACAATTATACATTTCTTTTGCAAAACATTTTAGTCCAAAAAAGGCCGATAAAAGTTCAAGATAATTTATTGAGCATGACTGTTCATTTTCTTTCCAATGTCCATGAGTTCGTTTTTTGTGGCATATGTATGCACCCCAACCAGTTTTAGACGCGTCTGAGAAAATCTCCATCTTAAAATCAAAATTTCTAATTGGATTATAAGATAGTAAACCTTTAACTTTCCACCAGTGTAGTTCATCTATAACTTCTTGTGATAAAACTAATTTCCCATCATAGTTTCCCCTGTTTTTATATAAAGAGCTAGGTATTTAAGTTGTTTGATTTTGTTATACACAAATATTTGAAAATGTGCTCCATCGATTGACTCGCCGTCTTTCGGGCAAAATTTGTAAACCGCGAAATCACGCGACGGTGCGCTACGAGAAATAAAATTTCGGCACTTGAGCCTAAGCAACGCGATCGGCTACACGTGCACCACGAATTGCACGATATTAGTTGTTATTTTCGACTTAAGCTATATAGTGGTTGTGCAGCAGCAAAGTGTAACCAGTTTTTATTTAATTGCCACACCAGCCTTGCATTCCTCCTATATTAAGGAAAAACAATTCATGGTCCTTCAAGAGCCGGATCAGCCCGGAAATATTTGCAACGTGGATTGACGCCATACTGGATTTCAATTTCCGGATCGCTGCACGTGTTTTTTCTACGCCGATTTCGCGTAATATTTTCAAGACAATTAGTGCTCAAGGAAACATTATTTTTATTAATTGGAACATATGTGGACACCATTCTCATCTTCAATCAACAAGTTCACGGGTTGAATTACTCCGAAAAGAAGAAAATCAGGTCATGTGCTTCTTTCTTATTTCCATTACTCTTTTAAACCCTTTACAGTGACCGTTATGATTTGCAAATTTTCGTGTTAAAATCTCTCGTATTTGATCATTCTTATTTAATTATACTTTGAATCTTAATCTTTGCACCTCATTATTTTACATTAAAATAAAATTGAAAAATGAGCGAAAATGAAAATTTAGCTGTCTTAAAAAATAAAAGAAAGATTATGAAGGCAAGCTTAACTCGCTTTAAAAATTGTGTTTCAAATTTTAATATTCAAACTGACGAAATCGAGTTTTTAAAGCTCGTTTGAATAAAATTAGTAATTTAGTGGACGAGTTTACCTTAGTGGAAAGTGATATTTCTTTATTAGAAGGAGGTGATTGTGGAATTTCACCTGAATTGGAAAGCTTTGAAAATTCCTTTTTTGCTATTGTCGGGGCGGCTAATCGAATAATTAAAGAAAAAGAAAATGGCGCTTCTCGTGTCGTGACTTCTGAAAATCAAATTCTGAATAGCAGTCAAGTAGAATCTACACGAGAGTCTGTTATTGCTAATTTATCTAGTCAAGTCAAATTA
Organism: Trichopria drosophilae; assembly: GCA_030407085.1. Taxonomy (NCBI): domain Eukaryota; kingdom Metazoa; phylum Arthropoda; class Insecta; order Hymenoptera; family Diapriidae; genus Trichopria; species Trichopria drosophilae. The sequence goes on along the minus strand of CM059582.1, from coordinate 8,735,101 downwards.
CCGACCATCAATATTCCCGTTTTTTCCGGTTCTTATCAGGAATGGTTGCATTTTCGTGATACATTTAAATCTTTAATTCACGACAATGCAACTCTTCCAAAGGTTCAGAAATTGCATTATCTTCGTTCGGCTCTTAGTGGCGAAGCAGCTGACCAAATTCAATCTCTGGAAACAACGGAAGGAAATTATAATGAAGCATGGGAATTATTGAAGGAGCGGTACGAAAATCGTAACTTAATTATTAGCAGCCATATTGAGGCTATCTTCGAAATCCCCCCTCTTCGGCAAGAGTCCTATGACGGACTTCGTCGTTTACATTCGAGTATTGAACGACATTTACGCGCTTTAAAAGTATTAGAGATGCCGGTTGACGGCTGGGACATGCTTGTCATTCATATAATTATTTCAAAGTTAGACGCGATCTCTCCGGGATTGGAAGGAATATAAATGTGCCAAAGACATCCCTACTATAAAAGAGATGTTTAAATTTTTGAATGCTAGATGTCAAGTTTTGCAGAGCCTAAAGAGGGATAATTGTAAATTGAGTAAAAATAATGCAATTATTTCTACAAATTTTCGTCAAGCTTCTAAAGCATTAGTTGTTACTAATAACGATAAGTGCACTTATTGCCAGGAATCTTCTTTTATTAGATCTTGCTCCTCATTTTTGAAACTTCCTGTGAGTACGCGTATTGAAGAAGCTAGAAAATTACTGCTATGTCTTAACTGTCTTAAAAGAGGTCACAAGACGCGGGATTGTCGCAATTTTACTTCATGTAATATTTGCAATAAGAGGCATAATTCGATTCTGCATATAGTAAGCACGGATAAAAAGGTTCCCTCAGACTCTGAAATTGCTGCTTCAAATATTATCGTGGCATGCAGTTCGGATGAATCCTGTAAGAAAATATTGCTGGCAACCGCATTAGTAAATATTTTAGGTAAAAACGGTAAATTTCATGAATGTCGGGTATTGTTAGATTCGGCTTCGCAATCAAATTTTATTACCCAGCGTTTATGTGATAAGCTCGAAACAATAACAAAACCGACTTTCCTTCGAGTTTCAGGAATCAGTAACGGTTCGACAAAAATAAATAAACGAGCTTACGTTAGCATTCATTCGCGAATTAATTCATTTAAAGCAGATATATCATGCCTCGTTTTACCAACAATAACTGAAACATACCGGGTGTTTCTCTAAATTATGAATCATTTAATATATCTGACGATTTAAGCTTGGCGGACCCGTGTTTTCATGAAACATCGGAAATTGATCTTTTGCTCGGTGCATCTTTATTCTGGGAGTTATTATGCCAGGGTCAAATTCGATTGGGAAAAAATCTTCCGATGATTCAAAAAACACAATTCGGCTGGGTAATATCGGGACCTATAACGCTTCCCAGACAGCTTTCTAGGCACACTTCGTGTTATTTATCTCTAAACAATTGCATTGAGCAGCAATTGCAGCAATTCTGGGAGTTAGAAGAAAGATTTTTAGAGGTCAAATCGCGATCTGTCTCTGGGGATGAATGTGAAGTTTATTTTAAGAAGACAACCTTCCGTACGCCGAACGGAAGATTTGTAGTCTCCATTCCACTTAAATCGTCAGGCAATATAATTTTAGGTGATTCCAAGGATATGGCAATAAATCGTTATTATTCGTTAGAACGAAAATTGTCTAAAGATGCCAATTTAAAGGCACAGTATGATGCATTTATGAGAGAATATATAGAGATGAAGCATATGACTGAGGTGCATGCCAGTGATAGTGCTAAACTCGCATATTATCTTCCGCATCATCCAGTAATAAAACCGACATCGTTGACCACGAAACTGCGCGTAGTTTTCGATGCTTCCGCGAAAACTACGAACGGAAAATCATTGAACGACGTGCAGTTAGTAGGTCCAACGATTCAGAATGACATTTTTTCGATTCTTTTGGCTTTTCGAAAACACCGTTATGCAATTACAGCGGACATAACGAAGATGTACCGAATGATTTTGATTGCAAAAGAGCAACGTTCTTTGCAACGCATATTTTGGCGTTTTGAAACTAGTTCTCCTCTCTCTTGTTTTGAGCTGAATACGGTAACATATGGTACAGCATCAGCCGCTTTTCTGGCAATTCGTTGCTTGTGTGAATTGGCATACCAGCATGCCACCGAATTACCATTAATCAGCAATATAATTCTTAATTGTTTTTCGGTTGACGATCGGTTAACGGGGGCCGATACTTTAGATGAATTGTTATACATCCAGCGCGAAATGTCACGTATTCTTTCATCAGCGGGTTTCGAGCTGCGCAAGTGGTCTTCGAATAGTATCGACTTTTTAAATACCATTGCTGACGGTCGAAATGCTGATGAAAATTTTATTATTAGTCCATCAAACGATGCTAAAACGCTCGGTTTATGCTGGAATCAAAATACCGATATTTTACATTTTAACGTTAATCCGGTTATTAAAGGAGCACAGGTTACCAAACGGCAAACATTGTCATATAGTGCACAAATCTTTGATCCGCTTGGTTTAATAACGCCTATTACCACAAACGTAAAAATAATCTTGCAGCGACTATGGCAGGCTAATGTGTCTTGGGACGAAGCTATTCCTTTAGACTTACATACAAAGTGGTTGTCACTTAGAGGGAGTTTCTCAGTGCTTAGTAGAATATCCGTCCCTAGGCACGTTACTAGTGTAAATCCTATTCGATTGGAACTGCATGCATTTTGTGACGCATCCGAGTTAGCCTATGGCGCTTGCATATATATTCGTTCAATTGATTCCTTTTCGAATTGTACCGTACGCTTGCTCCCGTCAAAGGGCCGTGTCGCGCCGTTAAAAAAGGTAACACTCCCAAGGCTGGAATTATGTGCTGCCCACGTGTTGAGCCATTTGGTGGTAAAAACGCGGAATTCTAAAAATATCAAATTTGATCTCGAATTGTATTGGTCGGACAGCACAATTGCATTGGCCTGGATAAAAGGAGAATGCAATAGGTGGAAAACCTTCGTTGCCAATAGGGTCGCTGAAATTCAAACCAATGTTGATACTACCAATTGGCGACACGTGGATGGAAAAGAAAATCCCGCCGATCTGCTTTCCCGAGGTGCAGAACCAGAGAAAATTGTAAACGGCGATTTATGGTGGCATGGGCCTCAGTGGCTAAGTAAGCCAGTTGAAGTTTGGCCACCGCAGAAATTTACAATGCCCGAAGCAGCATTTTCAGAGCAAAAGTCCATAGCATTGACGTCTGTGGAATCGAGTCCCAAGTTGTGCGACAAATTTTCTTGTTTTCGTAAGTTGCGACGAGTAACTGCGTATTGTTTAAGATTCATGAAAAATACGAGATCTCCTGTCAATGAGAGAGTTTCGGGGTGTTTAAGCGTACAAGAATTACAAAATGCTACGCTTCAGCTTATAAAGTCGGTACAGCAGGAGTGTTTTGCGCAGGAAATATCTCTTTTGGGTCGAGGGTGTGGCATGAATCTCAATTCTACATTACTACCGCTAAGTCCATTTTTGGAAAATGGGATTATAAGAGTTGGCGGTCGACTTAAGAATTGTAGTTATATGTTTGACAAAAAGCATCCCATCATTCTGCCGAAGGGTCATGTTTTAACTCGGCTTATTATAAAATGGGAACATGAGCGTCTCTTGCACGCAGGCCCACAAGCTATTCTAGCTTCATTAAGAGAAAAATATTGGCCGTTATCTGGCAGGACGCAAGTAAGGGGCGTGATTCGAAGATGTCTCAAATGTTTTCGTGCCGCTCCAAAATCTGTTGAAACGTATGGGTGAATTACCTGCTTCACGAATAACACCGGTTCATCCGTTCGCACAGTGTGGCGTGGATTACGCCGGACCGTTTTTTATAAAGGATAGAAAGACACGTGGCGCAAAACTCACAAAGTCATATATATGCCTATTCGTGTGTTTTGTAACTAAAGCGCTTCATTTAGAGGTTGTCGGTGATTTGACGACGGAGTGTTTTATATCGGCATTAAGACGTTTCGCTTCGCGACGTGGCAAACCGACGATTATCCACTCCGATAACGGAACCAATTTTATTGGAGCAAGCAGGGAGATTTCAGAGCTTTCCAGTTTTTTAAAATCACACGAAGGCGACATTGTTAATCGAGCGTGCGAGGAGGGTATTCAATGGTATTTTATTCCTCCTAGAGCGCCGCATTTTGGCGGCTTATGGGAATCAGGGGTGCGATCTACTAAAACACATTTAAAAAGGGTAATGGCAGATGCCAATTTAACATACGAGGATTTTAATACGGTAATCGTGCAGATCGAAGGTTGCTTAAACTCACGACCTCTAACTCCACTTTCCTCAGATCCAAACGATGACCAGCCACTTACCCCTGCGCACTTCCTGATAGGAGAGGCTTTATCTACCATACCAGATCCAGATTTGACGCAGCTGCCAATTAATCGTCTCTCAAATTTTCAATCGCCGTCTTTCGGGCAAAATTTGTAAACCGCGAAATCACGCGACGGTGCGTTACGCGAAATAAAATTTCGGCACTTGAGCCTAAGCGACGCGATCGGCTACACGTGCACCACGAATTGCACGATATTAGTTGTTATTTTCGACTTAAGCTATATAGTGGTCATTAAAAGCCCTTCTGGGCCGTTGTGCAGCAGCAAAGTGTAACCAGTTTTTATTTAATTGCCACACCAGCCTTGCATTCCTCCTATATTAAGGAAAAACGATTCATAAGTCTTTCGCAAGATTTTGTGTAACCCCAACCATAATTTCCAGCGGGGCAACAAGATACTAATTTTCCAATTATTCTTGCAAAATCTCTAATTTTCATATTTTCATTTAACTTTCGGGGGCAAATGTCATTATGAATTCGAACTCTTTTTTCCTCCGTTAAGTTAATTTTCATATTCTCCGAGTCATAAATAAATCCTAAGTAGCGACATATTTTGCTTGGGTTCATTTGACTTTTCTTTTCGTTAATTATAAAGCCTAAATGTTGAAGGAAATATTTAGTAGTTTCTAAATTTCGCAAGCATTGCGATTCTGTCTGACCCATTAGCCATAAATCATCTAAATAAATCACGGAAAAATAACCTAATTCGCGTAACTTTGTAATAACTGGTTTCATTATTTTTGTAAAAACGTGTGGGGCAGTATTTAAGCCAAATGGTAAACACGTAAATTCGTATATTTGTCCTTTGAATATAAATCTCAAATATTTTCAGTGATGTTTATGAATTGGAATAAGGTAATATGCATCCTGTAAGTCTAAAGATGTCATAAAACAATTAGGTCCTATAAGTTTTGATACTGTTTTACCGTCTTCAAGTTTGAAATGACTTGTTGAAATAAATTTATTTAAAGCTTTTAGATTTAAAATTAATCGGAAACACCCATCTGGTTTAGGTCTCAGAAATACATTTGAAATAAATTGATCTTTTTTATAGTTACATTTACTAATTGCTTCTTTTTCTAATAATTTTGAAATTAATTGTGAAATTTGATTATTTTTTTCTTCTGACCAAATTTTTTCGTTTGTTATTTGTTTTGGAAATGGTTTTTTATCAAACGGAATTTTATATCCCTTTATCCAATGTAATATTTTTGTATCTGATGTTATCTCATGCCATCTATCTTTAAAATTGCGTAATCTACCAGCTATTGGACTTACGTTTGTAAAGCTGGGTTCAACATTTATGGTTTCCGATTGTCCGTATACATTTTGGGTTGAGGTTTGGGTTGATTTTGATATCTCTTGTAGAATTTTTGATGGCCTAGATTCGATTGGTATTTTTGATATCCCCGGCGTTCCTGGTATTTCAGTTTGTATTATATATTTCACCCGCCCGACGTCTTCTGATTTCGATTTATTTGATGACGGGGCGGGTATTTCAAGTTTTTTGACACATTTGATGTTGAAGGACGTATTGATACACCTAGATTTTTATAAGAATTCTCAAGTGATTTTGCTGATTTTAAGACGTCTTCTAATTTATCTCCAAATAAGAAGTTATTGCTTTTTGTAGCACTAAGAATACTTTTCATGGAAGAATTGACTTTTGCGATAATTAGGCTTCTGCGTATGAGTGTTTCATCATGTTGAAGGTCAAGTAAACGTTTTGTGGAATCACTTAAATAACCGATATTTTTGAGATCTTCTTCACTTCTTTTGGTTTTTGAAGATAAAAGCGAAAGAACATTTCCTATAGCGCTAATGCAAGTGGCTATTTTTCCCTGTTTATTGACAATTTGATCATCTCTCTTAACCATGGCATCTTGAGGATTAACTTTAAATTCTGGATTTAATTTTGGTGCCTCTATTGATTGTAAATTTTCTGGAGGAGGATATTTTTTTATTATTTCTAACCTATCTTCATTAGGAATACCCCTTTGTAGAATTTCTTCCCATCGAACTGCATAATCACTGTGAATAGGAAGTGCTAAAATTCTGTCTTCATGAAGTCGTTTACCAAGAACATTGAGAACATCGTTGCTGAGTTGTTCGTCTGTATTTTTATGTGACTCATTGTTAGAAGATTTATCTCCTTCTTTTAGTTGTGGATTATCGTTATACTTTTGATCAAGATCATTAGATTCAACATCATAACTGTTAGAATCACTGTAATAATTTTCTTTCAAACTTCGAACGTCTAATTCTATCATTAAAAATAAAGAATATATACATTATTTATTTTTAGTAAATATTTGATTCGTGATTTATTACGTGAACGAATATTATTGTTCAATGTCAGATTTTTCTGCATTGTAGGTTACATTTAGGTTATGTGTCAAATATAACAAATTAGGTATATATTTCAACACTTATTCTTCAGTTTCAAAATAGTCTTTGAATTAGTAATTATGGTGGTTTGTAAACGAGTAGACAATATCATATAAATTTTATTTTCCTTAATTTTGCATTATTTTCAAAATAGTTTTTGAAATTTTAAAATAGCATATTTATCATTATATGTATGATAAACAATGTATATGATAGGTGGAAAATAATAATTTTGATTCATGTAACAATAATAATAATTTATTTCCAAGATAGTGCTTGAAAATGTGTCATAATTGTAATCACTTTAATTCATGTAACAATAGTGATAATTTATTTTCAAGATAGTGCTTGAAAATATATCATTTTATTTATTTTTCATAGTTGAAAAATAAATTATTGTATAATATATAATTTATGAGTTACGACATCCAACCGTTGTATTATTTTTCAAGATAGAGCCTGAACATGTTTTAGTCTATATTTGAATTATAGGAATTTGAATCTATCTTTCGTACTTTTCTATAAATAATTTAGAGGTAGAATTTTGAAATTTGTATAGTAGCTTAGATTACAACAATAAGGTTAGATATTTATTATTATTTTCTAACCAAAATCTACAAGTTTTTGAAATTATCGAATCACATTAATCAACGATATTTTTAATATTGATGAGAATTAATCCATAATTTTGATTAAATTAACCTCGTTCACTTGATGACGATGATATGTCGGACTTTGATGAATAATGGTGACGTTTGGAATCCCTGAATTTTTCTTGATGTCTGATTTCTCTTTCAAGCCTTCTCAAGCGTTTTTCTAATTTTTTAATTCTATCAGAGGATCGACTTCTATGTCTTTTTCGTCCCATTTTAAGTAAATTTATCCAATAATTATCTCACTTTGATTTGAACACGATCTGACACTTGACACAAAGTAAAAGAATGAAGTTAGGTTCGAAAACAACGAATGACATGATGCATAGATGTTATATATCGAATTGTTTTCTTTTTACTTTAAAAATTGTGGCAAAAATGGCAGGAAGTAGAAGTACTACATAATATTGATCATTTCGGAAGAGGCGCTAATATAATTATAAAATAAAATAGATGATTATGTTTTGAAAGGATCATGGGGACTTCAATTACGATATGTGTCATTATAATTTATTCTGAATACTCTTGGGCTGGGCTTCATAGTCGTGAATTGCAGCTTAACCTCAAACTGACAAATCAGTAATTATACATTCTGTTATGTACTTTGGTGTTGTCCAGATCTACTGTATTTTGCTTTTTATGTTTGAAAGTTATGTGATGCCATTTTACCATCGTACGACTTTGACATGGACGATAATGTAAACGAAAAAAAAACGAACTTAAGGTAGCTAGACCCCAACTGTGCAAGTCAAAAACGATGTAACTATAAAGTGTAAAAACATAACCTCAATACCAATATGTAAAATCTAATTATAAATAAATAATTAGTCTTATGTCATTCAAATATCAAATACATACTAAATTGAATTAATGGAAAGAAAAAATTAACTTAGTGAATAACGTAGTACAGAAATAGTGGCAACGTCGCATTTTATCAGAAAAGCGCGATTTAAACACAGGTATGTACATACTCCGCTGTGGATCAAAACAGAGTTTGTTTTCGTATTTTATTTAATGTAGTCGTATACAGAATACGAAAATGTCTGCATATCTATTACATATTTTATGAATACGCGTATGTGTATTTTATTTATATTGCGTTATCTACAGTGGTTTTCATGCTAAACTCATCAATAAAAGTACGTATGTATGTTCAAATACTCGAGCGCAAAAACAAAGAATGATCTCATAAATGCATCGTTGCCGTCTATTCAGTATCGTATGACAAATCCCGAGAAATTTCTGAAGTTGGATTTTTGATCAAGTCGAACTTTTTTATTAAACGGTCAATGTTTACGACTTTCAAATATGTGATTCCTCATTACTTCAATTACTTCAGACTAGTTTTTCGTCAAGATCTTGACAGTAGGTTTTATGCTATAAGAAAATTTGTATCGAATCATCATTTTTTCGACAACTTTCATCATGGCTACCATATTGATCTATGTAAAAACATGCGATTATTGATTGATCATATCGCGGGAACTAAACGGTCAAAATTGTTCAAATTTAACAGACATACGCATTGTTATTCAAATTAGTTTTGCTGAAAGTTTCAAAAACTTCTTGAATAATAGGTGTTTAGGGTCTAGCTACCTTAAGTTGAATTTACAACTATGAATCCGGGCCTAAAAAAATATATTCAAGCATTAATAAAAGTATAATTGTCACTTCCTTCTAGGAATAAATAACTTTCATTTACTTTGTTAATAAATAAATACAAGAAAACGTAATACAGCGTGTGCCACTCATGTGGGTTCACACAAAATGTGTAATGTACGGCGGTAAATGCAGGGCGACATTTTCGTGTAGGTGGCGCCCGCTCGAAGAGAGAAGACAGATAACGGGGCTTAAGTAATGCACCTATGCGCATGCGCATGTCACTCAGATGCGAATCACGATGAACTCACAATGCGCATCATGCGTGAATTCACTGTGATTCGGAGGTGAGAGACGTGCATGTGCAGCACGGAACTGTCTATCATGAAGGCTGCACGATGACATCATTTCGTGAATTCACGTCGTGAGCCCATCGTGAGTCGCACCCAATGTTATCTGGGAGGCGACAAATGGACATCATTAATATCAAAACAATTTGGTAACTTTATAGGGATAACAATTCCCTAGGTTAACTTTCTGATGAATATTTTTGTTAGAAAATTGTAAGTTATATCAATTCGATATCTTTTCAACATTTATTTGTACTGTACAAATGTATAACATGTAAGAGGCAACTTTTTGAAGTACAAATTGTCAAATAGGCTAGCTGGGTAACAGAATTATAATCTAAATGTACAAATCATTGTATAATAAACATGATACAAATGTTACATACATGTTATATTACTGTTATATCTCACTGACTAGGAAATAACCGAGTTACCGTAACATATAGGTTATGTTACATGTTATATAACCGTTACATTTTATGTTTGCGGGGGATATAAAATTGAAAGAAATGAAACTAAACATTTATTTTTTATATATCCTTTATTTTACAATTTAAAGATAATTTAATTTCGAATATGGCGGCAATTAACGTCATGAAGATTGGCGTTGTACTAGCTCCAGTAACCGCATGGACAGCAAAATGAAATATTATTGACGTGTTTCTGTTCCATCGAGCGGCGAGCTCGGCGAGGACATGAGGAATCTGTGAACACTTTTGAATTACACTAACAATAAATTTAGTAAAATACAAATATGAGTTCGACAATACTCGATACGTTTTCAAATTTAATAAAAGATTCAAACAAAGAACGTGCCGATGCTGCAGTCACTCTACTCAGGCATTTGAATAAGCAAAATAAGGTATGCATGCAGTTCATAACCTCTAAACCCTCCATGCTAGAGTATAACAATAACATAATTATTCAATATTAAACACAAAAATTTTGTTTGACAGGAAGAGGATGGTAGCAAAGAAATCGATCATGCTTTGCGAAAACTCATTCGAGGCTTGGGATCATCCCGAGTAAACTCTCGCAAAGGATATTATTCTGCGCTGACTGCTCACTTGACACTTTTTAATGACACCGATGTTAATAAAGTTTGGTCCATCATGGAAACTGAACTGAAAACTAGTGGCAGTAATCCTAAAAGTGTAAGTTCTACACTTTATAATTACTATTTTTTAAAAAATTCGAAAGTGTCATTTGTAAGGGTTGACATGCTAGTCATAAGTTAGGTATTTTGACGATCTGCGGTTGGCAGCAGTGCCACATTTTAAATGTTGCCCACGAGAAAATGTGTACCGGAAAACGGAACTAGATAGACGAAAGTGGTTAATTAGGTCGATTCCGACATTCGCACTCGGATTTCGCGAGGAGACGGTTGTCCAGGAACTCGTGGTGGTCGAATCCGTAATGGCCAGGTCGGGTCGTTTCGTGAACCGAAATCGGATTGTTGTGCGAGCATCCGAGGTTTATACATTGTAAGCTGTGGTTTGCCAAGACCCAATCGAACAAAAAAATAAAGTTATAATTATATTTACCGGGATTTCTGACCAACTTTTAATTTATTTACCACGTGCGTGAAACCTTACACCCTACACATTAAGATTTTTTTATGTAGGAAAATGGAGATATTTTATGTGGCCAAATACTTACATGCGGAGCTTTAATTCGCTCTAAAATAATAACGAAATGTTCGATAGAAGAAAAACAAAAAATTTTAGATTGTATTTACACAGCAAGCAAGAAACGAAACTGCATTCATAATAGAATTTTTAAATGTTCTCGAAGACAAAGAATCAATTACACCGATTTGGCCAATGTTCGAAGAAGAAATTTGCAAATCTTGGTCAGAACACACCTTAGATTCATTTTACACCTTGCTTGTCGTCAAAGAAAAATTTCCGAAATTTCTTACAAAAAAAGTTTTAAGAAGACGTCTCGGAAACGAAGATATCTGCAACGAAGAATCCATGGATGACATTTTGCGGATTTTGACGGTAAGTTGACGTAAATATAAAAATAAACAAAAATTCAAATTTAAAACTTATTTAGGAAATGCCACGAAGATCTTGTTACAAACATCCAGTCTACAAAGTTTTCTGTGAATTACTGACATCAACAGATTGCGTCAAACTGTTTTGGACTGGAATTGACAAGCGATTCAAAAAACTATCACATAGCGACGAATATTTAGGGATTGAACTATTAAAATTAATTCTCGAGAATGTAGATAAATCTATCATTTCTTCTCTATTATCCTCGAACTTTTTGAATCACATGTTAAAGCGATTCACATTTTGTAAAAAATACAGAAATGACGACATTGCTCAAGCGTTCCGCAGTTTACTGACGACTCTAGTAAATACTGTTGGAAAAGAAGAAAAACCAAAACTCCATGTCGAAGTTATTAAAGCCTTAATATTTCATCCTGGAAACTTGTTAATTTCAAAAATTACAGACACTAAAGTCTTACAAATGATAACCAATAGTATGAATTCCGAAGGAATAAAAAAATTGTCATAATTGTACAGAGAAATCACGGCTAACACAAAATTTAAAGAAAAATCAGAATCGCAATCGTGGACTAACGTAGAACGAACTTATGCCGCCCAATTGTTGACGAGGCTTCTAGGACATCCTGTCATGACGACAGATCACGAATGGCGAATACAACAATTGAAATTTCTGTTCAATTTGGGTTTCTGCGAGAATGAAAGTATCGGCATTGAATTGGCTCCTCAATTTAAAGAAAGTTTTTATTCCGCCATCGATCACAAATTACCGAAACTAAACGACCTGCGGAATGTTCTAAATTCCATCATTTGTCACATTGACGAAACTGTTTTTGCTGACGAACCATCTATGACGTTGCGAACGCCACTAAAGGAAACTGCGACAGAAACATGGAAGAAAATGATCGACTTAATGAAGAAACTCGACAAGTCTTCCGATTGCAAAGACAATTTTAATGCTGTATTTCACACTATGGATCTACAAATGGGATTGCAATTGTTCTCCGATCCAGAGATGGCGGTTTCCTCGATTGACAAATTGCATAGTTGTTTCGACCGTTTAATGAGTAAACGTAAAGTAAAAAGTAAAGACGAAACAGATGAACCGGAATGGGTAGAAGTTGTGGTAAATCTGCTACTGTCGTTACTGTCCAGAAAAAGTCATTTATTGCGATCATTAGTGAAGTGTGTATTTCCGCATATGTGTCCGTACTTGACGCCGTCATCTATTCATCAAATTTTAGAAGTGCTTGATGTCAAGAGCGGCAAGAATCCCCTTAGTACCGAGGCTGAAGATAATAGTGAAGATGAAGATGAGGATAGTGACAGTGACGACGAAGCTAACGGACACGTCAGTAGCGAAGAAGATAGCGATGCAGATTACAGTGACGTTGACGAAGATGAGACGGTGACTGACAGATTACGATTGGCATTACATGAAGCGTTAGGTGACGCTGCAATGCACACTGATGACGAAGACATAAATGTTGACGATATTGGTGAAGAGGAAGGACAAAGAATCGATGAAAATCTCGCAGCAGCGTTTCAGATACTAAAAGAAAATCGTCAGTCTCGTTCGAAGAAGCAACAGAAGAACGACGTCACTTTGACGCACTTCAGAGTGAAAGTTATCGATTTGTTAGAATATTATTTGGAGTACGGACCACCGATGGTATTGGCACTCGATATGTTGGTGCCACTTTTTGCGCTGTTGGAATTCTGCATCAAAGATCCGCACCAAAAACCGTTGGAAAATCGGGTTCGCAGTTGTTTGAAAAAATTATCAAATGTTAAGAAGTTTAAGAGCGTCGAAGATGTAGACGAACAGACGTTGACTAATGTTCTGAAGAGTTTGATTGAAAAAGGCGAACGTTTAGCTGGGGTTTGCCAAGAAATGGGAGATAAGTTCGCGGAATGTTGCATCTTTTTAGTGCGATGCTCGCAACAAACGAAATTTTCTGGCGACTCGTTTTTTCAAGGAAAATCTTATTGCGTTTTTCAAAAAAAGGAATTGTGTTCTACCGGCAGTTCTTTTTAAGAGTCTTTTAAAGATGGAGTGGTCGAGTAATTGGCTTCTTGCGCCTCTTTTGGTAAGTTTTGATGTTTTATAATTTAATCCATTTCGTCCTGAAATACCTTAAATTTTGACTTCTTTTCATCAGGTGCTTTCTCATGGAGGAAGTCAGTCAATCATTTTGATATAACCACACTATTATATTCTCACCACATGTCTCTAAGAAAATTGCTATTGCCTATGCTCGGCTGCGCCAACTTTACCCCTATAGGAAAGAATTAAGTCACAATGTTAAACTACATTTATGCGAGTCGCTTGTTCTTCCTCACTTAATGTACGGTTTATCAGTTTACGGACCTTGTATTATTAGAAAAGACTGGTCGAGGATTCAAGCAGTTCAGAATTCCTGTTTGCGCTTTGTCTTTGGCATTAGAAAATACGACCACATTTCTCCTGCTTTTAGAAGATCAGGATGGATAAAAATGAATGACAGTATGGAAATTCGAACTCTTGCCTTAATGTCTACATGTTTTGCTAATAATTCCCCTGATTATCTAATCAGTAGGTTGAAATGGTTGGGTAGGGATTCTGTGGCTCGGAGAGGAGTAGCTTCTACTCTCTGTGTCCCAGTTAGTTCTACTGCCAAATTTAACGGCGCTTTTTCTCTTTTTGTGGTGAGAATTTTTAATGCTCTTCCGTTGAAGTTAAGACAATTACTCCGATTTCCAAGAGAATTTATTAGCGGTCTAAGACAATTTTATCGGGAGCGATATGATTGAGTTGCGTTTCCCTATATATTGTATGAACCTCTTTTTTGTTTTCGTTACCGATATTCTTTTTTCCTGTATTACTATTAGGATTTTCATGCGTTGTGCGGTAAAGGGGTTGTATACCTCCTATTTGTTTATTTTACATTTGCGTGTTTCTTTTTGCATTAACTCCGGCTCAATGTTGTTCGGCTCCGGTTCATATGTCATAATAATGTATTTTATAATTTATTAGTGTTAGTTTCACGAATGGGTCAGTCTGCAAAGCAGCTTCGTAAAAGCTGTGACTCGCCCCTTGGCATTGTAAAGGAATAATGTACTCTCTTTACGTGACCAATAAAGACGTTTATTATTATTATTATTATATATATCTGCCGCCATTTTTTTACTATGGCGGTTTAAAAATTTCTTCAAATAATGGTATTTTTTAATAGGAAACCGTGTTCGGAATAAGCTAAGTCTTTGTATCTGGTGGAGTAATTAGTTACACTAAAAGATAGGATGGTTATTAATTCTCCATTCAAAATGGCGGCTTCAAAATGGCGGTTCTCAGTCAAAATTTTGTTGAAAAATTTCTGGACGATCTAACTCAAAAGCTACGAGCTTTTTAAAAAAAATGTTGAGAATGAAAAGTTCTTAGAATTCATTGAGAAATATAGTGGATTTTTTCAGATTTTTTAAATGAATTTTTGAAACATTTTTTTCAAAATTCTTTTCTAAACTGTAATTTTTTTTTTCGAAAAATTCTGAACAAAATTTAGTGCATTCTCTGATGAATTCTAAGAGTTTTTTATTCCATGCATTTTTTCCCAAAAGTTGATAGTTTTCGAGGAAATGAATTTCAAATATTATAGTTTAAGATTTTTCTTTCTCGAAAACTATCAACTTTTGGGAAAAAATGCATAGAATAAAAAACTTTTAGAATTCATCAGAGAATGCACTAAATTTTGTTTAGAATTTTTCGACAAAAAATTACAATTTTTCAAAAAATTTTTCAAAAATTCATTTAAATAATCTGAAAAAAATCCAGTATATTTTTCAATGAATTCTAAGAACTTTTCATTCTCAACTTTTTTTTTAAAAAGCTTGTAACTTTTGAGTTGGAGCGTCCAGAAATCTTTCAACAAAATGTTCACTGAGAACCGCCATTTTGAAGCCGCCATTTTGAATGGTGAATTAAAAACCATCCTATCTTTTAGTGTAACTAATTACTCCAGCAGATACAAAGACTTAGCTTATTCCGAACACGGTTTCCTATTAAAAAATACCATTATTTGAAGAAATTTTTTCAAAATTCACAATTTTTTTATGTTTAAACCGCCATAGTAAAAAAATGGCGGCAGATATGGTCAATCTGAAACCGGATTTAGAAAGTTCGAGAAAAAATACAATAGGTATGTTATATCAAAACGGTTGAGTGATTTTTTTCTCTAAGAAAGCACCTGATGAAAAGAAGTCAAAATTTACGGCATTTCAGGACGAAACGGGTTAAGACCTAAACGGACACATTTTGAGCATCAGTATAAACGTCGATAATTTGCATAGAAAAACATTTGGAAAAATTTTACTCCCACTATTTTTGATGTAAAATTGTATGCTCTTTCAGAATCTTTCGATAAAATTTCGATAAAATGAAAAGCAAAAAAGTTATACACGTTCTTTTGTAAAAAAACATGGTTTTTAAACATTTATTTATGATTCTAACGTCACTTTCACCTCGAAATTGCCTTGGGAAACATGTCTAAGGTGAAAATATCGCGTCCACGGAACATTAGGATTGAAACGTACCATGTTCTAATTTGAATTTCAAGATGGCGACTTCCAAATTGGCGCCTAGAAGCTCAATAATCTTTTTAAAACTGAACAAATTTTTTTCTTGAAAATTATCACAGGTCTGCAAAATTCACTTTTTTTCTTTTTTTTTTTTTATATCAGAGTGATTTCCGACGTATTTTTGTACGCTGAGCACGAATCTGAAGACGAAAAATGTCTATCACGTCATGATTTTGAGAAAAGTGGGGACAAAAACACCAAGAAACGTGTCTTTGGGTGTCTTTACCCCTAATTTTCTCAGAAGCCTGACGTGCAACAGATCTGAATTTGTGCTCAAATTAAAGCTTGATTCTTCCCCTACAAAAATCATATACGATAGTTTTAAAAAAAATTTCATAGTTTTGAAAAAAAAATGATTTTAACCTTGCTATTCCTAGTGACTATGATGAAAATGCAAATTATTTAACTACATTGAGCAGAGCTCATATAAACCACGTTTTTTATTAAGACGGCGGACGTAAAAATAAAAAATTTAAATTAATCTCATAAAAATCAGTACTCGCGGTTTTTTGAGCCGCTGATGACGAATCCAATGTTAGTTTCACAAAATTTAAAATAGCGAATCCAAAATGCTGGCCGCAAAATAAAAAAATATACTTAGGATCTTAAAATCACCACTTCATGGATTTTTTTTGTTCGCCATTAGTAATACCAGTGTTCGATTTTGTTTGCATTTTCATCATAATCATTAGAAATAGCAAGATTAAAACAATTTTTTTTCAAAACTATGAAATTTTTTTAAAAACTATCATATGATTTTTGTAGGGGAAGAACCAAGCTTTAATTTAAGCACAAATTCAAGCCTGTAGCACGTCAGGTTTCAGACAAAATTAGGGGTAAAAACATCCATTTTTTTTTGTGTCTTTACCCCCACTTTTCTCTAAATCACGACGTGATAGGCATTTTTCGACTTCAGATTCGTGTTCAGCACACAAAAATAAGTCGAAAATCACTCTGATATTTAAAAAAAAAAATCCGTGCAGACCTGTGTTATAGACTTTAGAGAAAATTTGCTAAGAACAAAAATGTCTTAGAATTGGTTAAGAACCTTTTCAAATTTTATCACAATGTATTGATACACTTTTAGGTTTTTTAAAAAATTCAAAAAATCGAAATTTTTAAAAAATCATTTTAAAAATCTGAAAAAATTTGAGAAGGTTCTCTAACCAATTCTAAGACATTTTTATTCTTAGCAGACTTTCTCTAAAGTCCATATTTTTCAAGGAAATAAATTATTAAACTTTTCTAGATTTTAAGACTAATAAGTTTATTTCCTTGAAAAATATAGACAAAATTTTTCCAAATGCTTTTATATGCAAATTATCGACGTTTAAACTGATGCTCAAAATGTGTTCGTTTAGGCCTTAACCACTTCAGTGGTAGCTGTTTAAAAAAAATAAATTTTTTCCTTAAATATATCATTTAACATTTAATTAATCATTTAAAAAATCAAGTAATATTTAACATTTATGCCGGCCATCTTGGATCCACCATTTTGAATTTACAAAATCTGACTTTAAATTCGTAATCAGCAACCCAAAAAATTCCCGAGTACCAACTTTCATCAAAATCAAGTAAATTTTTTACATTTATGTCGGCCATCTTGGAACCAACATTTTGAATTTTCAAAATCTGATTTCAGATTTATAATCAGCGGCCCCGAAAACCCCCGAGAACCCACTTTCATAAAGTTTGGGTAATTTTTCGCATTTCGGTCGGCCATCTTGGATCCGCCATTTTGAATTTTCAAAATCTAACTTCAGATTCGTAATCAGCGTCCCAGAAAACCCCCGAGTAACAATTTTCAGCTGTTTTCCGTATAAAGAAAAATGTGCGCCGCACATTTTAATAGATTTAGCAAATTTACAGCCGCCATATTGGATCCGCCATTTTGACAACTATTTTGTTTCATGCAAATTCATTAAGAATTGTAAAAGTTATTTCAAAATGTACACATATGATCCATTACCATTGAAGTGGTTAATGGGTTAATAAAAACTATTTACTCAATCGTTTATTATTTTAGGTTAACTTTGGGTTTGACGACTCGATCAGGTCTTTCCGTAGGGGACAAGCGTTGGAGTTTCTTCAAATCTTTTATAAGAATGGTAGATCTATCCACATTAGCGAACATAAGGAAGTACGATCAGAAATGGAAAGAATTCTTTGCGTGTTGAGTATAAATGCACTTCAAACAGCTAACGAAAGCAACGTAAACGACGGAGGCAAACATTTGAAGCAAAAATATATATGTTTGCTATTGACGCTTTTGCATACTGTACACGGATATCATTTGCCGCAAGTTTGGGATTGGGAAGATGTGGCGAAAGCAATGGTCGATTACAGGTCCGGCATTACATTGGCGAAAGATGCTAAAAGTGCATATAATAAATGAGAATCACGTCTCCGAGTGCCTCTTAACAAGTAAGTTATTTTCAAAAACATAAATTGTGATCGATATTGACAATTATATTTGCGCAGGCCACAAAAACAAGAAGCGAAAAAGGTTGAAAACGGTACCGAAAGTAACGGAAATGTTAATCATTCCGATGAAGAATCGAAGGAAGATGAGTTGACGAAGATAAAGAAAATAAAAAAGAAGAGCAAAGAAAAACAAAAGTTGAAGAAAGCTGCCAGAGAATTGCGAGCGAAAACAATGTCCGAAGGTTTAGAAGTCTGTGATTTCAGCAGCGTTAGGTTGCCGAACGGAACTGGCGAAGAGCCCACAGAGAGCTCCGATGAGGAAGTAAGGGATATGGACAAAAAAACAAAAAAAAAAAAATTTTCCAAATAACTCCGATGTTCCGTCAAAGAAGAAAAAGAAAACTGTTCAAGATGGGTGATATGAACGATAAAGGTAGATTCATACACTCGTACAATATTTACAAAAATGAACTGATACATTGTGAAACGAAGAATACAAGGAACCGTGGATTGTTACTTTTTATATATACGTTATGTATAAAATGTTTGTACATACAATACACACGAATAAATGCCATATTCTATTACAATTGTCATATAAAATTTAATGACCTTTTCAATTGTAGATAGAAATTGTTGGAGATTAGTAATCTATGTTCTGTTTTATGATAATTTATTAAGTGTTAATGAATTTATTAACTACTTACTGAATTTATGAACATCTCAGTCGTTTTTGAACAAATAAATAATGATCGAATCGAAACTTTGAACCGCGATCCTCTGCGGTAATATTATAGGTTATGTTCGTATTTCGTATTTGCGCGGTTTCTGGTCAGTTGAGTTACGGTGGATACTACTCCAGGATTGGTGGACTGTTTTCGCTACAACAAAATGATTGGATAATAAACAAACTTAATAATATAAGTTTCGGCCATTAGAAATTCCAATATGGCGCCGAATTTGAAAAAAATGTCAAAAAAATTGGGAAATATTTATTCTTACGTATTATAATCAATGAAATGAATATAGAAAAAATGTTCCCGATTGTTGAACATAAATAATATACGAATAGTACCCTGCAAACACGGAAAGTAAAAGTTATGTAATATTTACGTAATGGTTGCATTGTTACGTAAATGTTACATAGTTGTTACATAACTGTTACTTTTGTATTTTGAGGGTATATGTTTTAGAAGCAATGGCCGATTCAAAAATGGCCGCGGAACGAAGCAAATTTTGTAGGTAAATTTTACGTAAAGTGTGTATGTATGATATTCGTAATTAACTAACATATATGTTCAACTTTGAAACACATTTATGGATCAACGATTCATATAAGAGGTACAATTTACATAAGATGGCCATTATGGATCTGCCATTTTGGATTTATAACCTCAAAATTTTTATTATTTTCGTCCATAACCGCAGTCAATATTTATATAATCATTATAAAACTCAAATAAAAAACTTTCTATGATCTCTATTTCAAGGAATTAATAATTTTGAAAACACGTGCTTCGTTTCACGGCCATTGTTTCTAAAAAATATTCTATTAGTATATTATTTATGTTCAACAATCGAACAATAGAAAAAACATAGCATTCTTGTTTATTTTGAAAATTTTGTGCAAAAATAGTTATTTTTGGCAATTTTATCAACGGAAATCGATGGAGCACACATCAAAATAGTTGGAAATCTATTTTCGAAAAAAAATTCTTTCTACTTCAGAAATTGAGCCGATCCCTGTGTTACGATTTTTATGTTTATCGTAATGCAATTTTTATCAGGATCAGGAGTTGTAAGGGATGATTCTCGGTAGCTGAGAATCGTTTCTGGGATCTTCCGCATAAAGGGGATCGACACCCCAAGTGACGAAATACTGGCGAATTTAGTAATAATAACTTTGATATATTTTTGGAAATGCCAACTACAGGTCGTACAGATCGTCCGGGTATATAAGTATTAAGTCCGGTATTGATTCGCGGAGAGTCGCGGATTAATGTGTCGCGAAGCTTCTAAGTCCCGAGATCTCTGCACCGAGATCTTGACGGCGTCAATCGCGGGGCGACTCTGCACCGAGATCTTCACTCGATCATTAACGGGGCGACTCTGATTTCGGGCAATGCGATTGCCCTTTTTATATGGTAGATGTCGATGAGATCATCGTCCTTTTTGATGGACACCTGCACTTGTTGTTTGCCACGTGCCATCTTCCACGAATCGCTCACCCCTTTTGACTTATCGGTAACCTTGGCGATTCGGGGAACGTGTGCTATTGTGTGCGTGTGTGAGTCACAATCTTAAGGATTGTGTTACTTCAAGCTTCGGCGTGGCACATTCTTTTCTTGACCGATTGGGCTTGCAGCTAGAGGAACCCGTGGTTCCCAGTGTAAGTTACGGCACGTGTGCAATATATGTGCGACGCCGAATCGGGCTCTTCGGTGTGTGTGTGTCTTGTCGATCTTACAAAGACAAGTATTGTCTATGTTACGATTGCTATGTGCGTAGTCAGCATCCGTAACACGCCCGGGGTTGAAAAAATTGACGATCCACCGTCAATCAATGGTCGTACGAAAAATTAATATGCAACTTAAATTATACGCGTGACCTTCAGTTGGCTATTGTTAGTAAGAAAAATTTTACATTATTGTCTTATTGGGTCATCTTATACATTCCAAAGTATCTTAATCTATGGTTAGTGATACATTTTTCTTATATATATATGCGCTTGCTTAGGCGTTCGTATTGAATTTCTTATAAAATGACATGTTATGACGCATCCCGTAGTCTGCATACATAAAAAAGTCCGATGTAGCCCTATGGCGCCTCCTTGTCTCGTTTGGACGCCGGGCTAGCCGTAACGTGGTCTGTGTTCAGAAGTCTATTTTTATCTTACATACACACTTGACACTACACATCACTAACACTGCCTATTATGCTATAGCGCATTATATTGGCTATGGCGTTGTAAAAATGCATTTCTGAGTTTTGTTACTCCATGGAGATTTCACTGTTGACATTACAATGGAATAACCAAACATGACGATTGTTGTGAATACTTCTATGTATCATAATTGAATAGATTTATGTGAATTATAATTGAAACACTTATGTGTATTATAATTGAAATACTTGTTGAAACACTTATGTGTATTACAATTGGAATATTCATTGAAATACTTCTTGAAATACCTATATATATTATGATTGAAAAACTTATATGATTGAAATACTCGTATGTATGAATGAAATTTCCAAAAAAAAAAATTTGGTTTGAATATTATCTCTAAAGTTTAAGTTTTTTTTAAAGAACAAAAAATCTTATATACGCAGAACTTCTATATCATCTTGTTCACGTATTCTTAATATAATCATGACCTAATGACCGTTTGATATAAGAAAAAAAAAATAATTTTTATTTTTGTACAACAAATGGCATATACGGACGTTCACTTTGTTAAGGCTGATTTTGGATATCTGCGTTTCGCAGCAAATTTGTATATCCTGGGTTATTTGGTATATTTAAAAAAAAAATTTCCAAAATTTATATTTAATACATCAATTGTGTGTCGATGTATTGAGGAGAAAAGTGAAAGGATGAAGATCATAAGAAAACGCGTGCGCGAGTTACTCCTATGCTGCACTTGGGCCTCTCCGGCTTATTCTCTTCTTCTCTCTCTTAAGTGTGAGGCCCACTCTACAGGTTTCGCTTTTCTCGCGTATCGGATTTTTCGATAATGTTTTACTGGTAATGTAACTTGAGAGTTTCAAGTGTTTATATGATTCTTTCGCTTTTCTACTCAATCCGTGTGGTCCTAGACAATAGGGATTCTGTTCTAGAAATAGCTTGAAAAAATGTTATCTTTCCACTTGAGTTAAGCAAGTGTGGATTGATTCAGTATCGATAGTTGCACTTTCGTCTTCCTACGTTTCGATCTCGTTTTCAGTTCTTATTGTGCTTTCTAAGATGATACGTCGACTGGTGTGTTCAGAGTGGATTATAGTGCCTACTGAATCATCGGCGCTCCTCTGCGTGCCGATTTCTTCTGTAAGTGAGAGAGAGTGTTTTCTTTGAAAAAAAATAAAAAATGTTTAGTGAAAATTTAACAAGTGTTTTCTATTTGTTCTTCGTCGTTCATGATTCTTCCCGTGCATTCCGGGGGAGGCGTTGGTGCCCTCCCGGCGTCGTGGTGTTGTTTCAGTGCTTGTATTATACTGTTCTGAAATCGTCAGCTTATATCTGGTCCACGGATTCTGTGATTGTATAACGAAGGAATGATGGTAAATTCTAAAGATGCGTAAAAATGTAGTGCATCCTTTCATTTCTCCAATGTTCCGAGTATGTGTATCTTTACGTGTGGGTTAGTCGGTTATCCACTTTTTTATGTTTAATATATATTTTTCTCTATCTTATATTAATTTTCTATAAACAAATATCCATCAACTTTTTATATTTTTTTTTGTATCATTATCGTTGGTGTATATATTTTTCTACGTCTTATTTTAATTTTCTATAGACAAATATCCGTTAAGTTTTTAATTATATTTTTTTTGTATCTGTTGTCAATGAAAGGGCGGAAAGGAAATAAAACGCGTACTTCGCAACAACAAACTATTAATTTATTTGCGAAATCCTTTAGTCGTTGTGACGGAGACGGCGAGATCCTTTCTGTCCGACGTACGAAACGAGAGTGCCCCTCTCCCCCCATTCCGAGGCGTGCGGCGAGAGCCCGGGGGCCGCGTCGCGGCGCCGCGATACGCGCGCAACGCCGAGGCCCCACGCAGCCGGAGAGGGAGAAGAGCCCGCGACTCGGCAACAACACTTCCCGAGTATCGCGCGTCGTCATGGGCGATAAAAAGAAAGGAAAATCTCTCCTAACCTTCGCTATCGTTCTCTCTCACCCTATTCTTCTTGCACTGCGAACTTTCGAATTTCTTGTTCGCCCCAAGGCCAGCACAGCCGCCAGATTGGAGCCTCGCTCCAACCCCACGTGCTCGGAACCAAAGGGTTACTATCCGTTCGGAAGCGAGTTGGCAACAACCTACTTTTTCTTTAACAATTTAACCGCACTGCGAACTCCCAAACTTCTTGTTCACCTGCGGGCCAGCACAGCCGCCAAATTGGAGACAGACTCCAATCCCACGTGCTCGGAACCCACAGGCTACTATCCATCTGGAAGCGAGTTGGCGACACAGTTTCACAACATCTAGCGTTTCCCCACTGTGGGATGCCTTATTTTCCCTTCGCCCCCTACTCGACACTCGACACTCGACACTCGGAAAACAATCAATTTCAATCGTATACTACTATAATTTGCCGGATGTCGCCGTCATTTTGAACCTTTACAATCATACTAATAGGTTCCCGTCCTATATGGCCCATAGCCAATTCACAGGTACCCCCATTCGGGTGTGCAATGGAATAGGGAAAACCACCGTAGTGGGAAAAAACCTACTCCGAGTACCGTAGTTTATAAAACGTTGATTCTGTTTGCAACATTCTCCCCCCTGTATAATCACAGATTGTACACCAAATTCCAGAATCAACGATTTATTCAAAGTCTATTCACAATGTTTAATACAGTCGCGTGGCGTTGTTCTTCTTATATGAAATTACATCGCTTTCAATAACAATTCTCTCTAATATTGAAATAAATCGTTTTCTCACAAATTGCGGTTGCATTAACTGTAACGCTTATTAAATGTACCGCTAAACTCAAATCGAGGTAAACATGTCGTAAGGCGTATTGATTTTTAAATCAAGTATGTGGTATTCAAACTCAGTACAAATCATGGATGAACTTACAACGCTGACAAATAACCGATGTGTATCACAAACGGAAACCGGAATACAAATTTCGGAGCGCAGGAAACAATGACTTAAACAATTCCGCCATTGAATCTCGCCGTGACACGCAAACGGAGCGCAATTCGCAACATATTCAAATAACGCATATTCTCAGTTTATCACATATTCAAATGACGCACAAACGCATTACAAAGGAAAAATAATCGCAATACAAATGAACAATAAACGCAATGCAAATGAAAAATAAACACAATCAAACGGAAAAACGGAGCGACCCCAATGCCACCAAATTCACATGTATAAATAGAGCACGTGTAACCTTAGTCATAAATAATGCAATAAATAGTATGCGGTACGCGGATTCGCTGGCAAACAATATGAACATAATCTACATAGCTTAACTGATACCACTGATATAGGGAAACATAATCAATCGGTTGACAACTCTCTGGTCCAAATCGGTTTCATTTTATGATCGAATATTTCGAAAACAGATTTTTGCTTAGACTTCTTTGGCAAACCAAATTAGTTTCGCCACCGGTCTTATCAACGTCCCGTTCGAGGTTCGAACTTCGGCTACGCGTACGCGGTTGTCTTTACCCGGAAAAACTCTTTCAATTATCCCCTTTCGCCAAACGTTACGTGGTACTAAATTATCCATTATCAATACGATGTCTCCGATCTTTAAATTAGCACAGTCCTGCAACCACTTTTCTCGTGGTAAAAGAGTCGGTAGGTATTCGCGGATCCACCGTCTCCAAAAGGAGTCCGCCATGGACTGTGCAAATTGCCATTGTTTTATTAAGCATCCACTCACGATATCGTATCTCGGTAAGGTGAGATGACCGGATGACGTACCAAACAAAAAATGGTTGGGCGTAAGTGCCTGTCCATCACGCGGATCTGGTGAAATATGTGTCAATGGACGCGAATTTACTATGTGTTCAATCTCTATTAGAATAGTTAGAAGTGTCTCTTCTCGCGGCGCGTGCTCCTTTAAAATAACCTTTAAGGATGACTTTACCGTTCTTATTTGACGCTCCCATGCTCCCCCCATATGGGGAGAAGCCGGGGGTATGAAGTTCCATTTAGTACGAACGTTAGACGCGTATCTTAATAACGTTTCCTTGTCCATTAATAACGTAGCTTCGCGCAATTCGGCGTCCGCACCACGGAAATTTGTCCCATTATCGGAGAATATCTCTACCGGTTGTCCGCGACGCGCTGCCATCCTACGGATGGCTAAAATAGCCGAATCTGCCGAAAGAGACGACGCTAACTCAATGTGAATAGCTCTCACCGTGAGGCACGTAAACAGTACGCCCCAGCGTTTTTCCCGACGTCTGCCGATCTTTACTACCATGGGCCCAAAATAGTCAATTCCGCAGTAACTAAATGGGCGTGAATGATGACCGATTCTCGAAGGTGGCAAGTTCGCCATAATTGGGGGTTTCGGTTTCGAACGGATTAGTTTGCAAACTCCACATTTGGCTATTATTGATCTTAATCGAACGCGTAGTTTGGTTACCCAGTATTTTAGCCTAATCTCGTTCAATACGGTGTCGTGACTGCCGTGGTTCAACCTTTCGTGGTACTGCCTAACAATAAGTTGCACCTCGGGGTGTCCGCCATCCAAGATTATTGGTTGGTTTTCGAAATCCCTTATCCCCGTGTCCGGTACGCGACCTCTTACCCTGAGAACTCCCGTGTCGTCCAAAAATGGCGCAAGCTTTAATATGGAGCTTTGTTTACTTATCGGGGCACTTTTCTGCAATGCTTTGATTTCGTCCGGGAAACTATCTCTTTGCATAGCTCGTATTCTGAATTGTTCGGCTCTTTGCAAATGCGCAATTTTGATTTTACCGTTACTTAGGCCTCTCCAACGATCAATGGCTGCGAGTACCCTAGCGGTTGCGCGCAAAAGTCGGTTCCAGGAGGAAAATCTCGAATTATCAGGCAAAGGAAGTGGTTCGACCCTTACTGTCATACCAACAAACGTCCTTCTTGTTTCTTTAGAGATTTGTTCTCGCTCGACTATAGTGGGTTGGGGTTTTTCTGTCGGCCATTCGTATTCCGATTTGAGCAAAAATTCAGGACCACGTAACCACCGATCGCGAATTAACTCATTGACGAAAACAGCTCTGGTTGCATCGTCCGCAGGATTAGAGGCAGATGGCACCCACCTCCATTCCTCAGGCGAAGTCAACTCGTCAATCCCTACCAAACGGTTCGCGACAAACGTTTGATAATTCCGCGCATCATTTGCCCTGATCCACCAAAGCACCGTGCGAGAGTCGGACCAAAACACTCTTCGCGAAACTCGGAACTCATGCTCTACCGCAATAGTCTTGGCTAACCTAGAGGCGATCAAAGCGGCCTGCAATTCGAGTCGCGGAACTGTCATCGGTTTCAGCGGCGCTACACGAGTTTTCGCGGCAATGAAAGCAGTATCTACCCGCGAATTTGTCTTAAAGCGCCAATATGCTACCGTCGCGTAGGCTAGGGTGCTAGCGTCGCAGAATACGTGAAGCTCTATGCTAGTTTCATTTCCACGCGACAGGGAATAGCAACGGGGTATCGCTATGAGTCGAGTTTGTTCGAGTTCCGTCATCCATTTTACCCAAGTAACCTGTTCTTCTTCTCTAATGCATTCATCCCATGTAACCTTACTCAACCATATTCGCTGTAATAATATTTTTGACCTTACGATGAGCGGCGCCAAGAATCCGAAAGGATCGAAAACGGACATTACTATTCGCAAAATCTCCCTTTTCGTTGGGTTGCGTTTCTTTTCTCGAATGTCCCGAGGTACTAAGTTATCGCTTATGTTAAAGAGAAACTTGTCCGTTCTAGTATCCCATCGGAGACCGAGCACCTTCTCCCTGTCGGATTGTCCGAAAATTCGTAAATTGATTTGTGATTTACTTTTTTCTCCATTCGGAATATCCCTTATCGCTCGCGAATCGTTGGATGCCCAATCATGCATTTTAAACCCGCCTTTCAAGTTAATTTCACGGATACTTGTGATTGTCGCTACCGCGTCTTTTAGACTGTCGCCGCTATCTAGCAAATCATCCATATACATCTGCTTTTTTATCTTATCAGCCGCGTTCGAGCTAATGGCTGATAACGCTTCCGCGTTTTTATTTTTCGCAAATAAGGCGCTACATGGAGACGCCTTCGAACCAAATAAAAGGGTAACCATTTTATACTCATCAGGAGCCTTCTGACGGTCTTTCCCGCGCCAAAGAAATCGTTGCGCATCCTGGTCTTCCGCTCTTAGTTTTACGTTAAGGAACATGTCCTTTATATCCGCCTTAAACGCAATTTTGCCGCACCGGAATCGCATAAGAACGCCCAATAAGGATTGTAACAAGTCTACCCCCGATAAAAGCTTGTCGTTCAGACTGGTTCCATCAAATCTGGCAGCGGCATCAAATACGATTCGGAGTTTGCCTGGTTTGTTCGGGTTTGTGACTCCGAAATGCGGCAAGTACCAAACGCGCCCGTTTGTATTCGTATTCTCCGGTAACCTCTCTGCATAACCGAGCGATATAAAGCGAGACATTTCTGAGTAATATAGCTTCGCGTAATAGGGATCGCGGTCGAGTCTTGATTCGATGGTTTTAAGACGTTTTATAGCACCGGATTTATTATTTGGAAAAATAATATCGTCATGTCGCCACAATAAGCCCGTTTCCCACGCGTTTCCTACCTTCTGAGTTGTTTTCTCCAAAATATCTTTCGCTCGGCGTTCGTTTGGGGTCGTTCGCTCCGAATCGTGTATACCAGTGTTTTCGGTCTGAAAAAAATTCCAAACAAGACGATGTAGCTCGTCATCCTGACAGCTCGGGATTCGATTAACCGATTCATTTGCATCCCACGTCGCGTGATTATATTTCGACGAATTATTTTTGAAGGTGCCGATTTGTGAGCCACCTCCGTATATTACCCAACCCAGTGGTGTCCGCGAAACGAACGGTAATCCTCGTGACCGATTTAAGGATTCAGTAGAGACTAATAAGTGCGCGTGATCTAAGCCGATTAATATTGACGGCCTCGCGTTTTGGTATGGTTTTAAAGGAACACGGATTGGTAAATGGTCGATCAAATCATCTGTAATGGACTGCATTGGAAGCGATAGATTTTTTACCGTGTGTACTCCGGAAACATTATAGGTCGCATCATTTCCCGATATTTGAATTGTAACCCTTTCGCTACTAATTCTTAATGGCGAATCAGGCGCTATACTAGACAAGGTAATAGAAACGCGTGGACCTCTAGCGCCTATTCTCCGCGCCATATCTGAGTCTATGAGAGTCACGGTTGACCCGTCATCAAGCAAAGCAAAGGAGTTTACTTGCGAAATTGGACCAGAGAGTGTCACCGGTACTATTTTCAGCAATACTTTCACCGAACTTAGTCACAAACTTGACTCCGATCTATCATTGTCAGGTACGTAAGTGTTCACTTCCCTTGAATTATCAACCGAACCTGCGGCAGGTTGCTTACCACGTGAATTCGATTTTTTATTCATATATTTAATCGACGCAACCTTCGGTCTACCTCGACGTCGCTTCGGATCCTCAAAGTTTTCGGCACCAATGGCGCTATTGCTATTATGGAGCATTACGTGATGAAATTTATCACAGTTATTTATAGAACATTTTCGAGCAATTTGACACGAATCGACCCGATGTGCCTTTGAAAAGCAACTGTAACATCGGTACTCTGCTTTCGCCCAATCCCAACGACGTCTTGTTGGAAGTGACGAAAATTCCCGGCAATTAGAAATACAATGGCTATTTCTTAAACAGTAATAACACGAGCTCTGATTGTTTTCCGCTACGCGATAGTTCGAAACCGGAGTCGTATGCATATTTGTTGCATACACTGCGCCAGTTGGAATTCTAGATCTACCTAAACGTGGCTCTCTTTCCCGAATGCCGCTAGTTAAATTCGTGCCCGCCCGACATGCTAGTTCGGCGCGCTTGTACATGAAATTGGAAAGCGCCACTAATTTCGGTTCGGAAGTATCGGAAGATTCTAAATAAGATTCGAAAGCGAATGTCACTGTCGACGGTAATTTTCGCATTATGTCACGCGTAAGTTCGGGACTGTTTAAGAAACCTACGTGCTCCATCGACTGAATGGCCGTTACTCCGCCTTTTAACTTGGTCGCAAAGGCAACTATGTCTTCGCCAGACGCAGATATCTTCGGAAGTTTCCGCAATTCCGCCGCTACTTTTCCGGCCACAGCGTCTGCGTTACCGAAACGCATTTGTAATAAATCGATAACGACTTTTGCGCTACATCCACCGATCATTACGGCTTCGACCACTTCGCGAGCGTATCCCGTAAGAGCATCATGTATGGGCGCCACATTTTCACGGTCTGTAAATCCGCCCGACTCGGAGGAAAGCTCGTAAGCCCGCTTAAATCTCAACCACATCGCCGGATCACCGTTGAAACGCGGCAGTGGTCCCGCAGCTAGTCTATTTACTATTTGGTTTGAATTTGTATTTGTTGCCGACCGCTGCATCGCGGATGCAATCGCGTTTGCAAAGTGTTCGGAGATTCGAAGAACCTCATTTTCATCGCTAAATATAGACGGCAAAGGCGAATATCTCGTACGCGCACCCGGCCGAGCCACAAGGGGTCTAAAGCGTCCGAATTCCATCCCGACCGCAGGCTCCACCTCGCCCCAATGCTGGGTATCACCGCGGCGTCCTAATTCCGCGTCCGACAAGTCCCGATTCTCACGAGGCGACAAAGGCGACAAGATGGCAGATTCGATCGTGTTCGACGAGTCATCTCTGTTCAAACGCTCTGAAGTACCGCGAATCTCTAATTCCCTTTGTAACCGCGATGTATTCTCGTTGTCCGACAAAGGCGCCAAGATGGCGGAGTCGACCGCGTTCGGCTCTTCAAATTCCGCGCGACGCATCGATCTTTCTCGTAACCGATTTCCCCCGCTCGCTCGATCCGACGAAGACGCCAAGATGGCGGACTCACACGCGGCCGAAGATTTTGGATTAATATTAAATGTCGGATTTTCACGGCCCAATCGATTTCGGTCTCTTATCCTCGATGTGTTCGCGTCTCTTGTTTCGCTTACCGATAATGGCGGTTCTCGGTGCAATTCTTGTCGTCCTCGAGTAGCAACCCCGGCTGCGAATTGAGACAATAGCGACGCCCGCGTCTGCTGTTCGGCTTGTATCTCTCCGTCCTTCCCTCTCCGGGCTATGGTCCGCGTCCCTCCTTTGTTCGTCGATTGCTTTGTCTTAGCGTTGGCAACGCTTTTCTTCTTCGCAGGGACTGCCCCGTTTCCCGCGGGTCTACCGCGCTTTCTGCTGCTCTTTGTCTCCATTGTATCGACTTGTCCAAAAGTTGAAGCGTTCGTTTAAGGCGCGTAAATTTCACCACACAAAACACGAAACACAAAAGGTGGTCACAAGGCACAATTTCAGAATGTTCACAAAGAATCTGACACGAAAAGTCGCCGGCGCGAATCACTCGCGAACCGCGACACAAATCCGCCCTTTTTACCCGTATGGCTCCCGGGTTTCGGCACCAAAATGTTGTCAATGAAAGGGCGGAAAGGAAATAAAACGCGTACTTCGCAACAACAAACTATTAATTTATTTGCGAAATCCTTTAATCGTTGTGACGGAGACGGCGAGATCCTTTCTGTCCGACGTACGAAACGAGAGTGCCCCTCTCCCCCCATTCCGAGGCGTGCGGCGAGAGCCCGGGGGCCGCGTCGCGGCGCCGCGATACGCGCGCAACGCCGAGGCCCCACGCAGCCGGAGAGGGAGAAGAGCCCGCGACTCGGCAACAACACTTCCCGAGTATCGCGCGTCGTCATGGGCGATAAAAAGAAAGGAAAATCTCTCCTAACCTTCGCTATCGTTCTCTCTCACCCTATTCTTCTTGCACTGCGAACTTTCGAATTTCTTGTTCGCCCCAAGGCCAGCACAGCCGCCAGATTGGAGCCTCGCTCCAACCCCACGTGCTCGGAACCAAAGGGTTACTATCCGTTCGGAAGCGAGTTGGCAACAACCTACTTTTTCTTTAACAATTTAACCGCACTGCGAACTCCCAAACTTCTTGTTCACCTGCGGGCCAGCACAGCCGCCAAATTGGAGACAGACTCCAATCCCACGTGCTCGGAACCCACAGGCTACTATCCATCTGGAAGCGAGTTGGCGACACAGTTTCACAACATCTAGCGTTTCCCCACTGTGGGATGCCTTATTTTCCCTTCGCCCCCTACTCGACACTCGACACTCGACACTCGGAAAACAATCAATTTCAATCGTATACTACTATAATTTGCCGGATGTCGCCGTCATTTTGAACCTTTACAATCATACTAATAGGTTCCCGTCCTATATGGCCCATAGCCAATTCACAGGTACCCCCATTCGGGTGTGCAATGGAATAGGGAAAACCACCGTAGTGGGAAAAAACCTACTCCGAGTACCGTAGTTTATAAAACGTTGATTCTGTTTGCAACAGTATCATTATCGTATATATCTTTTTTTCACATCTTTTTTTAATTTCCTATAGACAAATATTCATCAACGGGTCATGGTTCTTTTTTACTTTATCAATGTGTACTATTTTGTTTTTTCGCGCATTGATACGTAATTTTATATTTCGTGAGCCACATATTTCAATAATTTCATAGGGCCCAGTGTATTCGTCGTCTACCTTGCCCTTCCGGGGTTCTTTTAATAATAATACCATTTCACCTTCGCGAAAATGGCAAATATTCAATTTATGATCATAATATTTTTTCGACCGATGTTTCATTTGTGAGAGATTCATCGCGGCTAACGTCCGTGCTTCCGTGATTCTCTCGGTCAATTCTGCCAAATAATCGTCGTATGTAATGAGCTTCTCGCGGGTGGCGTGTGCACTTGGCAATCGTGCGTTTGTCCCGTATACAAGCTCGTGTGGCGAGTAGTTTGTCCCTTCGTGAACACTCGTGTTGTATGAGAACATGGCGAATGGAAGCCAAATGTCCCAATCGCTACGTTTCTCGACAAAATTCTTTAGGTAGTCGACCATCACCTGGTGACTCCTTTCTAGGCTCCCGTTGCTTTGCGGGTGGTAAGCAGATGTCACGAATGTTTTAATTTTAAAAATTTTCGCAAATTCTTTTATGATCTTTGCGATAAAGCAACGACCTTGGTCGGTAAGAATAGATACAGGGGTCCAAAACTGCAAATAAAATGTTTTGCAAATGCTTTCGCGACTTCTACTGCTGATGCCTCCGCTAGCGTAATTCCAAGGGAGTATTTCGTGAGTAGGTCTTGTATGGTTAATACATACCGATTTCCACTCTCAGTGATATCTGTTGGTCCCCATATATCAAGGGCCACTTTGTCAAATGCGTTTCGTGGTGTGTCTGTAATGACCATTGGTAATCGTGTTTTTACGCGTACGAGTTTTTTCCTTTGACATCCGGCACATCTTTTTACGTATTCCGTGACGTCACTTTTCATGTTTCGCCAAAAAAAATTTTCGCATAAGCGACGATACGTTTTTGTCACTCCTTTGTGACCTCCTATAACTGAATCATGGTGTTCTTTTATTATGGCGAATCGCTCGCTTACTGGAGGTATGGAACGGTTGTCCTTACAAAAGGTGATCGTTAGTTCTCGTTGGCTAAATAGTGATTGTATTGTATCTTGGATATCTCGCCATTGAATATGTGGGAACATGTCGCGATCCTGCCCGATTATTATGGATGAAATCTCAAATTTTGTTAAAAGGGCATCCAATACATTGATAGATTTGACAATGTTTGATTTCAAGGCTCGATCATCAAGGTTTTGTTTAACGACAAGTCCGAAGAGTCGGGTCTTACCTTTTTTATGTACAATCACTTCACCGATTTTTAATCGTTTGAACGACAATTCGTCGGGATTAATTAAATGTCGTTCCACAAGGCCTAGGCCGATTTCGCTATGTGAATGTCCATTGGCCGTGGTAAAGTAGACAATATGTCCCTTTTTACTGAATACGTGATCGTTGATAGTATTTATTCTTAGTTTAGAATCGACAGGCTCGTAAAAGTCTTCGTTTCTCCCAGCGTCTATCGGATCGTAGGACTTCTGTTTACATTTCGGGCCATTCCCTCCACGTTGCTGTGTCGAGACGTTGGGATCGTGACCTGCCTCAATCGGCTCCGTTGCGTTCGGGAAATTCCCGACGTACGATGACCTATGTCCTACCGTCGCGTCTGATAGTCCCAACATGCCTATGTACTCGGGCAAGAGTGGGGTGTAGTGTAGCCTATCGAGATGTAGATGGTGCGTTTGGTGTGCATTTTCCGGTTTTACGTGATAAAATTGTGTTTTATCTGTCGGACTATGCTCATGTACGCAAATATTTGTATTGAAATGTCGTGCAAATATCATTAAAATGTTATCGTCGCCGAATTCCGATGTAGATTCCAGTATGGAAAATGCACGTACATATTCAGCACAGGATAATAGAAAATCGCTGTCCTTCAGCGTTTCTCTTAATTTTTGAGGGCTCATGTTTAACTTTTGCAATTTGATTAAGGAGGTAAAAAGGCAATTTCCGTCTTTCGCTATATCAGTATACTCCTTTAGTGTTTTGTAGGGTTCCATACACGAGTTTGAGAGTGAATAATTTAAATGACGAGACAATTCATCGTTCTCAGACGCACGCATGGTCGTTTCGTCGACCTGCATTTCGTCTTCTCCGATTTCGTTAGGTTCAACGGGGATTTCGTCGAGTTCCATCGACTCGTCGAGGATTTTCGTTTCGTCCCGATCTCCGGGCCGTTCGTCGGTGCTCGGATGAGCGTGTCCCTCTCCGTCGATGGTAGCTTCTCTAGCTCTCTGCGCTTGCGAGTAAGAACTATTTTTAGATGGGCCCTTCTCCTTGGGCGTCGAATGGGGAAGTAAACGTATAGTTTCTTCGGGCGGGTCGAGGGAAAAATCCGACGACCAAGAATCTTCTAGGTCCTCGTTGTCCGACGTATGACTTTTTCGATTTTTCATTTTCGTCTTTTTCTTCGAGTTTTCTCTGACGCTTAGTTCTTCCATTTCGGAATATGTGGTTTCTGTATCTGGTTGTGATGTAAGTTCGTCCTCAGTAGGAAATTCTTCTATTTCCCTCCAACTGTTTCGAACATCAGCTAACCGTTTCTTATAGTTTAATTTCGTTCCTGCTTCGGATAGCACTTCATTTTTTACTATTTTTGGTTTTTCTTTTATCTGAGTTCGCTTTACTGTAGGGTCAATTTTCAAATAATCCGGCACTTGTAGTTTTTCTACTTCCGATATATATTGTTTTCTTTGTTTTTTCTTCACCGGTGTAGGAGGTTTTTTCATTGAAGTTGATCCGTCTTGCTGTCTCGACCGAGTTTTTCCTTTATGGTTTCCTAATTTCATGTAGGCTGGCAATTCGAGTTTTTCGACCTCGGTTATGTATTTCTTTCGAGCTGTCTTTTCAACTCCCAGCATTTCTACATTGGAACTCTGGCTCTCTTTGTCGCAGTCAGTCACGTTGTCTTCAACATCTCCATACGTATCGGTTTCTTCATCGAAATCTTTACCACGTTTTTTCGGAGCAGGATTTCCTGACCCGTCACCATCTGAGACTCGCAGTCTCTTAGCGTTTGTTGATCGTTTTTTGTTTTCTTTATCATTTTTACCGCCTTTAATTGGCATACACGATTTTTCAGTTTTTCGTGCGTTTTTTAATTTTTTAATCGTTTTATTCTCTTTATTTATTTTATTATCGATCATATCTATTTCATCGTTACATTCATTTTCATTTTCGAGGTCGGATCTATCGATTGGGTTACGCGATAATGCGTCCGCGTTTACATTACGTTTCCCCTCTTTATATACCACATCGTATTCGTAATCTTCTAATTTTATGCGAAAACGGTGTAATCTCAAATTCATATCCTTCATAGTTTTAAGGAATCTTAGCGGTTGATGATCTGTTACGAGAGTGAATTTTCGACCATACAAATATGGGCGGAACTGTTCTACGGCGAACACCGCAGCTAACATTTCTTTTTCCGATGTAGTGTATCGGGTTTCTGCTCCTTTCAAACTTCGTGATGCGTATGCAACTGGTAGATCCTCTCCAATCTTGCCTTGCGATAAAATAGCGCCAAGTGCTACTCCCGAGGCGTCCGTAGTGACAACGAACGGCTCGTCGAAATTTGGTAACTGTAAGATTGGTGTATTACATAACAGATCCTTTAGTTTCTCAAACGCTTCTATCTGCTCGGTACCCCATGTAAACTTGACATCCTGACGTAATAAGATAATTAACGGGTGGGCGATTTTTGAGAATCCCTCAACAAATCGTCTATAATATCCCGCTAGTCCAAGAAATTGTTTAACGTTTTTTCGATTTTTGGGGACCGGATATTTCCTTACCGCTTCGATCTTTTTCGCATCCGGCTGAACTGTATTATTACCAATAGTGTGCCCCAAGTACGCGGCTTCCTTGCGTAGGAACTGACATTTATCGGGTTCCAACGTAAGATTTGCGTCTTGAAGTCGTTTCATGAGTCGTCTAAATTTAACCTCATGTTCATACAAATTTTTTGCATAAATAATTATGTCATCGAGATATACTAGTAGCTCTATCCCTTGTAAGCCACTTAATACTAGATCCATAAGTCGCTGAAAATCGCTGGGGCCGTTTTTTATTCCCATCGGCATTCTTACATATTGATAGTGACCGTTTGGAGTCGAAAACGCAGTTTTATGTGCATCTCGCTCATCCATCATTATCTGATGGAACCCAGATTTAAGGTCGAGAGTTGTAAAATACACGGACTGACCTAATTGGTCCAAAACGTCAGTAATATTCGGAATAGGGTATGCATCCCCAATAGTTTTCTCATTTAGATCGCGAAAATCGATAACTAAACGCCATCGCTTTTCGCCGTTAGGACCTGGTTTCTTAGGGACAACCCAAGCTGGAGAGTCATATGGAGAGCAGGACGGTTTAATCAATCCTGCCTCGAGCTGCTCGTCCACTTGTCGCTGCATTTCGGTTTTTATAGCAGGTGGGTGCCGGAAACGTTTAGCGCGTATCGGCACATCATTTGTGGTATGAATGCGGTGTTTGAATACGGAAGTCGCGCCTAATGGTTCCCCTGGTAGGTGAAACATGTGAGCGTAGTCGTGAACGAGATTCTCCACATGTTTTCTTTCCTCGTCCGACAAGCCGTCCACATTTATCCGCTTCAAAACATCGTTATTTCTCTCTTTATCATGTCCCATAGCCACTTGTATTTTTGCGTGATTTTGTTTTTTCAGATTATTTTCGTAATTCTTAAGATCCTGCATGGATTTTATAACATTATTTTCTCTTTGTATATTTTCTGCTACTTCGCATTCTTCCAGTTCAATTTGTGGGACGGTAAATTTTATTTCATAGTCATTCGTATTTATGACATACAGATATCCATATCCATCGCGATTTTTTACTAGGGCATTACCAAAAAATTATCCACTGCAGATGTTGACTTTTGGTACAAATCCGAAGTCTAAGTTGTTTAGAACTTCTACGCGAACTACTCTGCGACTTCTTGGCGAAATCTGTATGAATTCTTCATTAATAAATGGGATTATATCATTTCTTATATGTACGCAATCTTGTTCGTAATCGATTTTTGCTCCGAGAGTTCGGAAAAAAGGATTTCCCATGATTCCATCTTCATCGATAGGGAAGTCATCTCTCACTATTTGTAACTCTATAATTTCATCATTAAATTGTACTTCTGCACAACCTAGCGTACCGATTATTCCTTTGCCGATTCCGCTTAAATCGAATTTGATATCCTGATTGGGGTACAGATCTCGACGTAATTTACTCAGTTTTATAAGATTTATTTCTGCTCCGGAATCGACCAAGAATATTCCGTTTCCGTAATGCAGATCGGGGCTAGAAATGTCTATTCGTGGACATTCTGAAAAACTAACATGCCCGAAATGGACTCTGGCCGTTCCGCTTTTACGGCGCGCATTTTCCGAGTGGAATTTTTGTCTCGGGAGTCGCTCGACGTTGTTGGTTGCTGTCGAGCGCCCCTGGAGTTTAAATGATTGTTATTTTGGCTGTAGGATGAAATGTTTTCTCGTTTATTGGTGTCTTGATTATTCCCGTATTTATTTCTCTGCCATCTATCATTAGTCTGATGAGACGAATGATAATTTCCCGAGAACGAACGGTATCCAGAAAAACTTGCGAGGTTTTTCCTATTTCGGTCATTCCGGAATTTCAATTCGTCACGGCGATCGTTATTAAAAAAAGTTTGGTTATTTTCTGCAAACCTATTTTTTGACCTATCCTGAAATTTTCCTTCCGAAATCTTTTTTTTCACGCCGTTTCTAAAAAAACATGTTTCACTGACATGACCCATTCGCTGGCAAAACTCGCATTTTTGTTGATTAAATCTTTGCGCGGGACAGTTATCTCTGGTATGACCTATGCGATCGCACCAAGTGCAATGTCTCTGCATGTCCGGGGTATCGAAATTCCTATTTTTTAGAGTTCGGCATTGTTTTCGAGAGTGCCCTATTCTTTTACAATAACTACACTGAATGTCGTTATAATTTCGCCATTCAGAATCGATTTCATAACGTCCTGGCCGGTCCAAATAGTTATGCTGATATTGCGGACCTTTCGAAACTAAATGAGCAGACGCTTGATAATATCTTTCTCCGCGACCTGCTAGCATAGGATCGGATCCTGCGTCTTTCGCGCTGTATTTTTCAGTTAGTTTTTTAGCGTGTTCTACGGCAGCCTCGAGCGTATCTGGATTCAACTGCGTGAGGCGTACTTCCATAGGGCCTTTCGCGCAGTAAATGAAATGGTCCTTTCCGTCACGATTTGCCAAAGTTAATAATCTCTGACCGGCAACTGCGTCAAAATCTCTCGACGAGTTTATAGCTTTCTCGAGAGCTCGATAATCGCGTAATAAACGGTAACCAAAATCTTCTAGACTTTCGCGTGGTCCGGGGTAAGTATTTTTTAATCCCGCTAGCAACTTGAGCGGATCACTAGAGATGCCGTAGGCAGATTTTAGATCGGCCAGAAAGGCTTCTACTGTCGCGTATGTCGAAATTTTTTCGCAAAAAATTTTTGCTTTCCCGATAAGCTTTTTTCTCATCATATGTAGGTAGATCCGGGTTTCGTCGGCCGATAATAATCTGAATCCGTCGCGACACGCACTTTCGAAGTCTGAGAATTTTTCGCGGGTGCCGTCAAATTCTGGCACACTGCTCACTGCTTCCGCAATTGGTGGTGCTCGTGCTACCACATATACCGGACCTGCGGGAGCCACTTGGTGGCTACCGCTTGTCGTTATTCCGCTTTTATAGTCCGCCATTTTTTGTATATTTTTGTTTGAAAGTCGCTATTATTAATTTCTGATTCGCGTTTGTTTCGTATTCAAAATTTCCCTTTTTTTTTGTTAAAAAATGTTCGCACGATGCAACAAATCGTAAATTTGATAATATTCAAAGTTAGTTAAAAGAATATTTGGAAGTTAATTATAACAATATTTCAAGGTTAATTGTGACAGTATTTCAACATTAATTGAATAAGCACTCCAAAATGAATTACAATAGTGTTTCAAAATGAATTGTAATAGGTTTCCTTTTTAAATCAACAATATTTCAAAGTTCATAAAATTCACAACAATCGTTAAATAGTTTACAAATTTTCTCTCTTTTTGTTCGTGAAATTTAAATATGCTTCTGAGCAAAAGATTTATAAATTATTCCAAAGTTTTTTTTTTTTTGAGAAAATTTGTACAGAAATGCAAATTTACTTACGTAGCTGCACTCATGAAGTAGACAATCAGCGTCCTCGATGTCTTCTCTGCTCTAGTTGATGCGTTGAGCTTCCTCAAGTTACTGGACAGTCCCTCAGGTTAGTGAAGCGCCCTCGTGAATCTTGAATTGGATAGAGCCTCCTCCGCGTTCTGGAGCAATGAATCCTGGATAGCTGTGTCTCCAAACAGCTCGTGTTCATTCACAACTTTATTTTACGCGAACCGGACTCCGTTTACCCGTTCTAATTTCCTTGAAAAGTTATTTTTGAAGTTCACCAGTCACTTGCGGATCCCACCGCTGCCACCATTTTTTATGTTACGATTTTTATGTTTATCGTAATGCAATTTTTATCAGGATCAGGAGTTGTAAGGGATGATTCTCGGTAGCTGAGAATCGTTTCTGGGATCTTCCGCATAAAGGGGATCGACACCCCAAGTGACGAAATACTGGCGAATTTAGTAATAATAACTTTGATATATTTTTGGAAATGCCAACTACAGGTCGTACAGATCGTCCGGGTATATAAGTATTAAGTCCGGTATTGATTCGCGGAGAGTCGCGGATTAATGTGTCGCGAAGCTTCTAAGTCCCGAGATCTCTGCACCGAGATCTTGACGGCGTCAATCGCGGGGCGACTCTGCACCGAGATCTTCACTCGATCATTAACGGGGCGACTCTGATTTCGGGCAATGCGATTGCCCTTTTTATATGGTAGATGTCGATGAGATCATCGTCCTTTTTGATGGACACCTGCACTTGTTGTTTGCCACGTGCCATCTTCCACGAATCGCTCACCCCTTTTGACTTATCGGTAACCTTGGCGATTCGGGGAACGTGTGCTATTGTGTGCGTGTGTGAGTCACAATCTTAAGGATTGTGTTACTTCGAGCTTCGGCGTGGCACATTCTTTTCTTGACCGATTGGGCTTGCAGCTAGAGGAACCCGTGGTTCCCAGTGTAAGTTACGGCACGTGTGCAATATATGTGCGAAGCCGAATCGGGCTCTTCGGTGTGTGTGTGTCTTGTCGATCTTACAAAGACAAGTATTGTCTATGTTACGATTGCTATGTGCGTAGCCAGCATCCGTAACACCTGCAAACACAAAAGTAATAGTTATGTAACAACTATGTAACATTTATTTAACAATGTAACCATTACGTAACTATTACGTAACTGTTACTTTCCGTGTTTGCAGGGATGTTGTACCTGCTTTTCTCATTTTGGGGAAAAAGGGTTAATTTCATATGTCAAATAACATCAATCAAATGGAAAACGGAATTAAAACTAATCGTGTAGAGGATATTAAGGGGCTTTGTTAATTAATTAAATATATCTATTTTTTTTTGTTTCAGTTTTCTGTAATATTTCATTAACATTTTTTGTTAAATATTTTCATTAGCTTGAATTGAATTGAGTTTTTATTATTGAGTTATTCATTAAATGCATTCGTTTTTATTTTTAAATTATTAATAAATCAAAATTGTAATTTTATTATTCAAAAAATTTAAACAAATATAAATATTCTTATGTTATGAAATTTTATTACGG
The DNA here is from genome assembly GCA_030407085.1 of Trichopria drosophilae. NCBI lineage: Eukaryota > Metazoa > Arthropoda > Insecta > Hymenoptera > Diapriidae > Trichopria > Trichopria drosophilae. The sequence continues at coordinate 8,694,456 of CM059582.1, read as the reverse complement.
AAATTACTAACGCCACGTTTCAATGACTAAGCACATTTTATTAATTAAAATGTGTTTACTCAAGTTACTAATAAAATATAGTTAATTATATAATTAAAAATTAATTTTTATACTCTAATAAATTAATTCGTAAATTGTTTCGAGCTTAATATTTATTATACGTTACATGTTTGTAGCCATTATTGTAAACGGGTAATACACATGGAAATAAATAACAAATGACGATGGAGTCCGAAACAATTTTTTTTCACGGCAATTCCCAGCATAACACGGCGTTCCTTGCTCCAAAGGTGACCGAAAGCCCAAGAAAAACTTTATTTCCGAACAATTAAGGTAATAATTTATAACTTTTCATTATTTTTGCATATTAAATGCGCTTTTTTTGTAAGCTTGTAACGAAATTGTGAATTTTGTATGAAAGTCGGTTTGGATACGAAAGATTTCTATTGCCACGTGACGAAATATACATTTGACTACTAACGTAATTAAACAGACAAAAATATTTAGTATTTTTTATACAAAAATAGCATTTTTCGTTATTGTTATTAAAATCAACATTATCATAGTGAATTTCGTAAATATTTGATGCATTTAGGAAAACCCTTGCAGTCGATTGTTGTGTAGCGTCATGTGGTTATGATTTTTCGATAATGCGCATTTCCGGTTATAGCTTACCTATACTTACAGTAACATTCATTCGTGCAAATTTAGAGTTTTTTCCTATTGCCAGACTTCCGAATTCTTTTATTTTCTTTGATAACCTTTCGGAGACCATTTTGCATTCCCAGACAGCAAAATAAAAAAAAGTTCGGAATGATTTCAAAGTGTGCTCTAAAAGAGTTCAACTTTTTGATATGATTATGAGGTCTTTATGAACTCATGTTCAGAAAGCCTTCAGAAAGTGAGACTTCTGACTTCCTTCAAAGCATATTTCGAAATAATTATGAACTCTTTTATATTCTGTTCGAAAATGAATTTAATGAATGAATGCATCATGTTTTAAAACACTTCTTTATTTTGTAAATACTTTCTGAAAGACAAATGAATGAATTAAATTTTTTTAAAATTATTTATTTTATTTTTTTTTATTTATTTAGAATCAACGGCACTAGAAGTGCCTTTACACAAAATATAACAAAAAACATAATTGGGCGCTATACAATTTGAGTAACAATAAATGATATAAACTAAAATCATAAAATAAAATTAAAGTGTAATAACGAATAATTCAATTAATTAACAAAAAATTTTAGTGAGCCCGAGTACATAGTATTTAAAATTTGTCAGTCTCTCCGAAGTAATCGATTGTGGTAATAAATTCCACGCCCGCTTTAGCCTTGGTACCGTAGAATTAAAGCCATAATTTGTGCGATTAGTGGATTCTTCGACGAATCGGATAGTACGAAGCTGGTGCGAGATTGACCGCTGTATAAATAAACCCGTAACTTCCTCACTATGAATGAAACCTCTAAGAATTTTATAAGCTAATAAAATATCGTGGTATGAATGTAGGGACTTTACCGATTGCCGATCAAAAGACTTAGCTCTGTCATCGTAAACATGGTCCAATGGGTGCATCGGATTCCCAGCCTTTCGAGATAAATATCTCACAAACTTGTGTTGTATCGATTCAAGATCAGAAATATCAGTAGCAACGAAAGGTGTCCATATAGATGAGCAATAAAATAAATGAGGCAGAATTAATGTGCGATAGAGATATATGATCGTATGAATATTATGAAAGTTCTTGGTAGTTCTGATCAAGAATCCAAGAGTTCTGTAAGATTTTGTTACCACATACTTTAAATGTTCCTTAAAATTCAAAGAGCGATCGAAAATTACTCCGAGATCCTTCATTGAGGAAACCGACTCTAGACCAAATCCGTTTATGGAATATGAAAAAAGCATAGGTTCTCTAATTCGGTAGAAAGAAATGGACTTACACTTAGCAATAGACAAAGTCTGTTATCCAATGACCATTTGACCAACGCCTCCAAATCACATTGCAGCTTGATTGCATCCCTAGGGCTTCTGATTTCAGGGAATATTTTGACATCATCAGCGTAGATAAGTATCTTACAAGTAACCGATTGTACAATATCATTTATAAATAATTTAAAGGATTCTCATATAGAGAAGCAAATAGAAAAATTTCTTAGCCGCTTATCGTAATAGAATATTAATTATTTATTATTTCTTGGTGTGACGGCATACATACATAAAATGTAAACAAAGGGAATTCAAAAATAAATCGTTCTAATATGAACGCAAGAAAAAGGAAAAGGTTACTATTGGAATAAAGTGGAAAAAAGAACCCCACCTATTATCATTCAACCAAACTTCTCTATATGAGAATCCTTTAAATTATTTATATACGGGTTTATCATAAGATTTTAAATATTTTTTATTAAAATCTCTTTTAAATATGTCTCACTGCTCGAGTTTTCTCCCCGAAACTCGAGGTAGTGGATATATTTATAAAATTACATTTTAATTGAACACTTGCGTCCAGGGTACGGTGGTTGGACCCCTGCTGATGAGCACAGCCAGCCACCAAGTGCGAAACGCTTTTTAAATACAATAGTTTGGTTGAATGATAACAGGTGGGGTTCTTTTTTCCACTTTATTCCAATAGTAACGTACGTTTTTCAGGCTTTATATATCTCCGTTTTGAACAGTAAATGTCCTTTTTCTTACGTTCATATTAGAACGATTTATTTTTGAATTCCCTTTGTTTACATTTTATGTATGTATGCCGTCACACCAAGAAATAATAAATAATTAATATTCTATCATTTATAAATAATATAAATAAGACAGGTCCTAGGTGCGAGCCCTGCGGAACACCTGATGTAGTAAGGTATTTTTTAGAATTATTGCCTTTTACCTTAACGATATGTTCACGATCGACTTAAAAGGAAGAAATCCATTTAAGGACCTTCCTTCTGAGCCCTAAGTGATATAGTTTATCTATCAAACACCCATGATCAACCGTATCAAAAGCTTTGGAGAAATACAGACCGATTGAGTCAACCTGTCTGGAATTCTCCAGTGCCTGAACAATAAAATCATTATAAATTAGTAAATTCGAAATGGTAGATTTACCCCGTACAAATCCATGTTGCCCATCCTCTATAAAAGACGAAAAGGCATTCGAGATTTTAGTTGCGACGATTGCATCAAGTAATTTGGGTAGGATGTTAATAAGTGATACCGGTCTGTAATCTCTTACGTTACATACATTGCCAGCTTTGAAAATAGGAGTGATAAAGGAACGTTTCCAAACATTAGGTAAAAAACCTTCAGACAAGGACTTATTAAAAATAAACAAAATGGGTTTTAGTAATGGACCAATGCATTTCTTAATAAAAACCGAGGGTAAGAAGTCAGGTCCAAAACTAAATTTATCATCTATGTTATTTAGGGCCCGAGTAATGTCATCCTCTGTAACAAACATATCATTAAGTATTCCCTCCTCCTCTAAATCGTAATTTCTTAAATCTACTGAGCTGGATTTTATATGAACGGAAGAGAAGTAACTAGCGAAGAGGTTAGATATGTCTGGTCCAGCTGAGACGCGATGATTATCAAGAAATATAGAGTTCGGGACTCCATTTGATGATTTCAGGTTCCTAACATATGACCAAAACGCTTTGACGTTGGATTTCGCATTCAATTCCACTTTGCTAATATAATTTCTATATGATAACTTCGAGAGTCGTATGCACCTTGCGCGTAACTGCTTAAATATTATAAAATGAGACAAGCTTCCTGATTCGCACCAGTTCCTATGAGCGATTTTCTTATCAACTATTAAATCTTTTAGCTCTCGAGTGTACCAGATAGGATAACTAGAAGAATAAACTCTCTTAACCGAAACGTATCTATTTATAGTCGAGTAGACTGTATTATAAAAAATAGAGATATTATCCTCTAGCTTAATCTCTGACAGCAATGAGTCCCAATCAACTTCGCACAGTGATGATGAAATGCTGTCATACGGTGCATTGCGAAAATCCCATTGAGCGCTTTGAAAGTCCATTAAAGCATGACCCGAGCTATCAATCTTAAAAAATGCTGAAGGATGATGACAATCTTCGGGAACCAAATAATCTGTTGACGGAACATACACTAAACTTCCTTCATTGTTAAAAGCCAGGTCCAAAGTGTAATGTTTGTCCAAAGATTCGGGGAAAGATTGATACAGGTTATGTAGCGCTGCAAGATCACCAATAATCTTTGCCCCTTCTCGTACAACCACATCAGGATGTGTACAATTGTTAACTCCAGAAGGCAAGTTGCATGTGGTTGACGGCAAATTGTAATCACCAAACAAAAACAGCTCGTGATCAGGGTATTTTGTTACTAGATAGTCGATTTCTTCGTAATTTTTGTAATATACGCTGGGATCAGAACGTGGCGGAATATAAATTAAACCGATGAGTAATCTTCGGATTCCGACCAAAATAGTTATAAACATTTGTTCAATATCGGTATGAACACCTTCACTGATTGTTGCCTTGAGAGTTTGACTAGCAGCAATTAATACACCTCCTCCATATCCACTAACACCGGTAACAGAAACTCTGTCCCGACGAAACAGATTATAACCGGTAAACCCCAGTTCATTTTTGAGTATTCCTGGGTGAAGATAGGTTTCTGTTAACAGAAGCAAGTCTGGATGAGGTGCTAAAGACGAAACAGTAGTATTCACAATATCGCACTTTGTTCTTAATCCATTAACATTTTGGTAAAAGATAATGAATTCGTGTGCCGTTGATTCGCTTATTAGTTTTCCGAACGTCTGATCGGAACGCTGTCAACTACACAGGGAACATCATCGATGAATTTTACCCTCTTCTTTGAAGTTGAACTTATTGCGTTATATGACTCTACTTCGGTTTTGCATTCATTGTACAAGGCTCTTTGTGCTGGAGAGTGGTCAAACGAATATGAGTAGTCCGACGGTAGTTTCTTCCAATTGCGAATAGCTTTCACAACTTCCGCTTTGCTATTCAATTTTACCAAAACTGGCCTAGCCTTGTTTGCGGAATATAATCCTAGCCGTTTCACCTCAGTCGGAGCCAACTCTAATTTGGTTAGGATATCACTGACGTTACTTATATCCTCTGTTAAGACATTGTTGTCCGGAATTTTAAATATTAATAAGTTTTTACTGCGATAGTCCAGATCCTTTTGTATTTTGGAAATTTTACCATATAAACTCAGGGCATTTGACTCCGATAACTTATCAGCCACCGACTGGTTACTGCGAAGGTCACTTAACTCATTTTCTAATGTTTTTATGCGATCTTCATATTTAGTATGGTTTTCTTGCATTTTCTGTTTCATCTCAGTAATTTCCTTTTTCAAACCAGGAATTGTAACTTCGAGCAAGTTTTTGACCCTAATCAGCGAGCCCTTGATGTCACTGCGAAGTTGATTCAATGCTTCGGGAGTTGCTAATTTACTCATACCGGCCTGAATATCAGCCACTATTTCCACAAGTGCAGGATCTTGAATGCCGCTGGAATCCTTGCATTCCTTACACTTGAAAAGCATCCTAGGTCTGACTTTTTTTAACTCTAAAACTTTTATTTCGGAGGCCGACACGTCAGCGCAGTTTGAAGTTTGAGATGCATGGAAAAGCCTAGTACATATAAAACAGGCCGCAATAACGTCTCCTGCTTGAAATCCTGCATTACAAGAGCTACAGGTCGACATTATGTATTATAATCTATCGACTTTGAGGTTAGGAAGATATAATGCCCAAAAAACTGGCTTCACTAATTTGCACAAGCTCAAATTTATATTTCAAAATTGAGAATTTGCCGAAAAAGATATTGGCAGACAAGTTTATAATCAAGTTGTTTAAACTAAAGCGTTTATAAGGCTAATTAAATTTAAGCAAAAAAGCACGTGTTTTGAGTTTAAACTAGCGCCACATATGAACAAAACATGATTAAAAATTAAGAGATTAACATTTATCTTTTACATATGGTATTTATGGTTATATTAGTACGTATATATATTGGGGTATATTGGCATTTAACTGATGCGTGCTCAGAATGACCATTTTTTTAATTATGAGTTTCTGTCAATTATTCAATAAAAAATTAACAGACTCAATATAAAAAAAGATTTTGTGATTTATTTCGTCAGCTAAAAATATCGGGCATTGATTATTAAAAAAAAAATAAATATCATCGTTTATTTCTGAAATAAAAATAAACAACCGAATATTCATGATCGCAAATTGTATTAAATATTGTTAGTAACTACATCTCTGAAGAACAATATTTAATTTTTTGACCTATGTGAGGTAAAAATGACTTTTTGGGTTTAACGAGTTTAATTTGCTAATTTTGTTCATAACTGTCCATACATTTTGTAAATTAAACAAATAAATTGGGAAGCCGTTTAAAATAAATTTTAACCCAGGTCGAATTCGTGTTCGTAAGAACAGGAAAAATGCGAAAATCTTATTGTCAGTCTCCTAAACTGCCCGTCGGTGCATACCTGAGGTGGTGAAAGTTTTTCAGTTAATCGTCAAAGTGACGCTTAAGGATTATTTTAAGTCGTTGACAGTTTTGTAGAAATTTTTGTGCTGAAAACAAAATTGGTAACGTTGGAATGTTTGGCCAAATACTCAAAAACATCACAAGGCGATGACCTTTTAGAATCTGGATTACATTCATATTTCTAAATTTTATTTTTTTAAACAAAATTTTTTTTTTTTCAGATTTGACAGTCTTTGGTTTACTATTAATTTATTGGATATAAATTACTCAGATTAACCTCAATGTTAATATATTCATACTTATCGGTTCTTAAGGATATTTTGAATTTTGATAAAATACCTCATTCTGATAATTATCGATCGAATAAATTTGTAAATATCTAAAATATGCAATAAGGTAGATATAGTATATTTTGAAAAAAAATTTAATAACGTTAATTTTCATTAATAATGACATTGTTGAATGGATAAAGTATTATTATTCTTGGAAAAAAATTCAATCCAAAAAAAATAATTTTTTAAACAACTTTTTGATTCAAAATATAGTTTTATCGATAGTTCAAAACTTTAAATGCACTTTTAATTATTTAAAATTCATCATTTAACCCGACCATTTATACTGATATGGACTTCATAAATGCAATTGAATTAAACGTTCTTTCTATAGGAATTGAACGATAATTACATTAATGACCTATACATTGATCATATGCATCATTTTTCAGGGAAGTATTCAAGGCAAAAGATAAAAAAAATGGGAACATTTTAGTTGCTATGAAGAAAGTTCTCATGGAAAATGAAAAAGAAGGCGTACATATTTTCAAACTATTTCACGTATATGGTTTTTTGCATCTTTTTAAAATATTCGAAATTTTCAGTTTCCTATCACAGCTCTGAGGGAAATTAAGATTTTACAGCTTCTAAAACAAGAAAATGTAGTAAATCTTATCGAAATATGTCGAACAAAAGGTGAGTAATTCGTTTTTTTTTTTTTTAGAAACATTGTTATAAAAAATTAGTAAACCATTGCAGCATTTGATAATATTTTTCCAGCAGTTTAATTTACGTTATATTCTATTTTTCAGCAACGCAGTTTAATAGGTGCAGATCATCATTTTATTTGATTTTTGAATTTTGTGAACACGACTCGGCAGGTATCTTATCCAACCAAAATGTATCGTTCACTATGGGCGAAATTAAGAAAATAATGCAACAATTATTAAACGGCCTGTACTACATTCATAGCAACAAGGTAGGACCGATTTTTCCATGAATTAAAACCAATAACTTCCGTCACGATCTATATAGTGTAACATTTGTTTTCAGATATTACACAGAGACATGAAAGCGGCTAATGTGTTAATTACAAAAGATGGAATCTTAAAATTGGCTGACTTTGGTCTCGCTCGAGCATTTAGTGCTAACAAAAACGGTGCGGCCTATCGTTATACCAATCGAGTCGTTACTTTATGGTATCGGCCACCGGAATTGCTCCTCGGTGATCGAAATTACGGCCCACCAATTGATTTATTGGGAGCTGGATGTATCATGGCCGAAATGTGGACTAGGTATGCATGGGTCTATTCAAAAACATACACAAAGTAAAATTTGTCACAGAATATGTCATTGAACAATTGCAAATTACAGATCACCCATAATGCAAGGCACTAGTGAGCAGCAACAACTTGTCTTAGTCGCTCAATTGTGTGGTTCGATAACTACTGAAGTCTGGCCGGGTGTAGAGACCTTGGACTTATTCTCTAAAGTGGAACTTATCCAAGACCAGAAGCGAAGGGTAAATATTATTTATGTACTACATTGGCGTTTTTGTTATGCATATATGCGTTTGCATGCAAAAAACATAACCTGAGTTCCTTATGATATCCATTTATCTCTAAATATTTCCGAGAAGAGCAAATCTAAAATATTTTTCTGTTTTTGAAACATTATGAGAAATTTGGATAGGTTGAAAAAATTGAAAAACTAGAAGACACAAAGTACTTTTTTTAGTGGCGAGAAGTCATATTTAAGAGATAATAAGCTCCTGATTAAAAGAAAATTGTAATGATTTAAAATTCAAGAAGACGTATGTTTTTATCGTCGTAACTTTTCTACCAATCGCTGTGGTTATCAGCAGATTGGTTACTGGTAACTAGTATGCGAAATTTGTCGATAAATCAACAAATCTGATCGAATGTGCCTTATTCCAACCGTCCTTTGCGGGTGATTTGCATAGTTATTAGTCTTACTTTCTTTATCTTTTCTGATAGCGTCCAATTTCGTTAGAGTCTCGCCTATTCCCTCAGTATTGTCATACCGTAAGGGAGCAAGCAATTCTCTAACAGAAAACGGTAATCGTTCCGTTATTGTGTAGTTTATTACAAACTCAGTCATTTTTGGAGCAAAATAATTGCTTGTTTTATTTTTTTATAAAAATAACTATGCAAATCACCGTCCGAAGTGCGATATTGGTCATTCGTCCATTTTTGTTTAGAATCGAGTTGTATTGTAATTGAATAGAATTTGTCAATAAATAATTTTTTAAAATCGTCATAACTTTCGAAATTTTGTATTTCGAACCACATTTTTGCCTTACCCTCCAAAGTTCTTTCGATGAACAATAACTTTCGGATTCCTTGGATGTTTTTTATTTTGAAATGACGATTCAAATCCTCGAGGAACTTCACCGGATTCATTTTAAACGCATCTTCGAATTTAGGTGCGATTGCGTCAATAATTTGATTGTTTTGATTTTTTGTTAGAATCGCACCTAATTCGTTGGCGAACGTTTTTATATTATTTATATCATTGTTTTCGTGTGTTTCCGTGTGTTGCTGTCTGCCATCCTCATTTCGCTGCCGCATTTGATTCCGCATATCATCCAGCTGTTTTTGCATTTCGGCGAGCATTTTTGTAAGTTCCTGAACTTCGCTCGCCGTGTTTGCTGTTGATTGCGGCGATACATTGCGGGTTTCATGTTCGTGAAACAACGGCATTTTTAATCGTTTTTTCTTTTGTTCGTAAAATTTAAATTTTGGCATTTGTTTTTTGTTATTTTACCCGTTTTTGATTGTGTGACAATATTAAATTTTTCCATGCAGTGACCAGTCTTTCGTTATTTTTTCCCGTGGGTTCTCGATAAGTGTATTTCTTTTCCAGCCCTTTAGTTGAGCGCCATTGTAAAGATTTAGAATATATATGTGTCAATTTATTAATTTATTGTGTATACATTTTTGGTCACGTCACATATAATTATAGGTCATTAAATGGAAAGATTAGTGGCTATATATTAGACACATTTAATTTTGCAATTCAAATTACTGGAGTCGGGCAAACGCAGACATCTTATTACAATAAATTGTCATAATTCGTTAAACTATTTAATCATTCTGTCGCGGTATGCATTACCGCTAAAGTAGACTTCTCTAAGTATGTAATGAGTTCTTGCTAATCCCGCCAGAGGCGACTCGCTTCAGCGCTTCCGTTGGCGCCACCGTAGCGCGTCTCTCGGCGGTACGCGGGTTCCGACAACTGGGGCAGTCTAACAGTAACGCTGATCGGTAATACTTGTCGTAATATAATAATAATAAACGATTTGTTTAAAAAGGAACACGTTCTTTGTGAGTTATTCCCCAAAAGGGGCTTCCCTACCCACGTGGTCCTGAACCTTTCCGTCTACGTCTCGGGTTCGATTTAGAAACCAAACATTTTTGGCGATCCTGCCAGGTTCCGCGTTCCGAACCAATGGGAGTTGAAATAGTGAGATCCATTTATGTTCCAACTGTAATTGCATAGTGCAGTGCCTGAAAAACAAAAGTGCATTGTGGAATTTATTAAATACTTTGGAAACTTCTCGAAGTTTCCATAGCGTCGGTTTCGCGCCCCTCTCACAGCGGGTGGAATCTTCCCCCTCCTTCATCAAGTGGATACTCCTTCCAGAGCCAGTCGCCTACGTCAAGGTGGGCATTCTCCTCTCCGTCGTCAATCGCCGTTGTTGTTCTCGAGCCTCACCAATTCATCTGTACTTTGTGCCGCTTTGTTTCCCCAGTGACGCTCTCACCATGGCCAACTGCTGACGCGTCATTCTCTAATATTACTTTTGGTGTAGTTCAACCACATAATTTTGTGAATATTGGACTCAATTTTCAAGCACTTTCAACATTCAACTATTCGCAAACAGTGTTGCTTCTTAAGTCAGTGAATGATAAATTGGATTAAGGACTTAAAACTTTCGCTGAGTACTCTGAATCCAAATCATCGGACATTATGGCAGCAAACAATTTTGACACATTGTTGGCTCAGCAAACCAGCAATTTTCAAGAAGTACATAATGTATTCACTTCTCTGCCTGTCGCCGAAGAACGCACAGTAACTAAAATGAAAGTGCGTTTGACATACATCGATCAATTGTGTGCACAATGCCGTCAATGACATGCGCAATTGATGCATGACAGCTCAGATCTAGAACGACAACGACATCCTTAATTCAAAGAGGAGCAATTTGCCGCGGAACAGATATTCTACCTTGAATCAATCAGTACCATCGAAGAGAGACTTCTTCAATTGACGCCACCATCAAATGATTGGCCACAAGGAATTATTCAGCCACTTCCGATTCAACGCAGCCGGATGCCGACCCAACTTCCACGCATGACGCATCGAAATACCGAAATTCACAGGTGAATATGACAGATGGGACTCGTTCGCGGATTATTTTAATTCTATTATCATAAAAGATGAATCTATAGATAACATTTTTAAATTTCATTATTTAAAATCATCACTTATTGGTGAGCCGTTACCTATCATAGCTCATTTGACGTCAACTAGTGAAAACTTCGCTGTACCGTGGGATCTTTTAAAAAATCATTTCGAAAATAGACGGTGTATTATTGACAAGCACTTAAATTCTCTTTTTTCATTACCAACTTTGCGTTCCGAGTGGGCATCGGACCTTCGCGTATTGTATTACAAATCGACTGCAATATTAGGCGCCTTGAAAGCGTTGGGGTTACCAATCGATCGATGGGACGCGTTCATAGTACATTTACTTCAGTCGAAACTAGATCCGGAATCGCGTAAATCGTGGCTACTCAGTCTAGGATCGCAAAAGACGTATCCTGATTTCGAGACGTTTAAGAAATTCTTAAATGAGAGGTCGTGCGGTTTACAGACGGCGGTCACTGTTCCGTCTCGCGATTTGTGCATTAATACTTCAAAAACCAAATATAATCAGTCATCGCGCAAATTATCTAGCTCCGCGCAATCTCACACTACATCGAGTTCGTATAATTGTCGCTTCTGTACTGGTGCGCATGCTATTTTTCTATGTAAACGTTTCAAAAATTTGAATGTATTAAAACCTATTGAATTTGTAAAGCAGCATCGTTTATGCTATAATTGCCTCGGACCACATTTAACAGCTAAATGTACTAGCTCACGTTCGTGTTTTGTGTGCAGCCGGCAGCATCATACGCTGCTGCATTGAGAGCCGACATCCGAGCAGTCTTCCTCAGGTTCTGCCGTGACGAAAATCTCTCCCGAGCCTCTCATACCGAATTCGACGCCCGATGCATCCGATCCGACTCCGGTTCATTGCGCGTCGACTTCGCCTATCAAATCGTCGTCTATACTTTTAGCAACCGCGTATATAACCGTTCGTTCGACAAGTGGTCGGTCAGCGGTCGTTCGCGCGCTCTTAGATCAGGGGTCCACCTGGACATTCATATCTAGTAGCTTCGCAAGAGTCCTTGAGGCGCGTACCTACCGAGTTGCGAGTACGGTCAGTGGAATTGGCGGATCTGCCGCTGGAGTCGTGAATCGAGCGGCTGAAGTATCAATTTCCCCGGTCCATTTGGAATCGCCTCTGCTTTTCACGCATATGGACTATGCCGGACCCTTACAAGTTCGCCTCGGTAGTGGACGCGGTCGAAAATCCCAACTCGCCTATGTTGCCCTTTTCGTGTGCTTCGCGATTAAGGCAGTACACGTAGAACTAGTTTCCGATTATTCCTCGCTTTCTTTCATAGCAGCCTTTAAGCGCTTCGTATCCCGCCGAGGACTTCCCGACTTCATGTACAGCGATCGAGAGACCACTTTCATCGGTGCCGATACTGAGCTTGCTCAAGCATTCCAAGAAGCCATAAAAGATGACTCATTTAAGGACTTGCTATTAAAAAATCAAATCAGCTTGCGCTTTATTCCTCCTGCAGCTCCACATTTCGGTGGGCTTTGGGAAGCAGGGGTCAAAAGTGTAAAGTTTCATCTGAAGCGTATATTACGCGATTTAACTCCTACTTTAGAGGAATTAGCAACAGTCCTTTGTGAAATCGAAGCTGCTCTCAACTCCCGCCCCCTTGGCCCTATTTCCGATTATGTGAACGACCTGGTCGCTTTAACTCCGGGACACTTCCTAATCGGTGGACCTCTGAACGCTATACCTGAGCGATCGCTTCTAGCTCATTCGGTTAACCGCTTGTCTCGTTGGAAATTATATCGGCAAATTAGTGAACGATTTTGGCAGCTGGGGTCGACGGATTACGTGCTCTCGCTCCAGCAGCGTATGAAATGGCGCTTACCAATTAAGCCTATCTCAGTCGGGCAAATGGTCCTAGTTAAACGACCAAATCTTCCGCCATTGAAATGGCCTCTTGCCCGCTTAATCGAGTGTTCGCCAGGCGATGATGAAATTGTACGCGTCGTTGTTGAGCGCACCGCTACGTCTACGCTCCGGTGACCGATAACGCAGCTCGCGTTGCTGCCTATTGATGTGGTGTCCGAGTAGACGTCAGTGGCCTTTATATTTTTAAGCATAAGTTATTATGATGTTCATGATATGTTTGCTCGTGTCTCGTAGCAACGGGGGCGGTATGTCGCGGTATGCATTACCGCTAAAGTAGACTTCTCTTAGTAATGAGTTCTCGCTAATCCCGCTAGAGGCGAATCGCATCAGCGCTTCCGCTGGCGCCACCGTAGCGCGTCTCGGCGTTACGCGGGATAAAAATCAAGTCAAATTCCGTTAATTTACGCGGATAAAAACCAAGTCAAATTCGGTTAATTTACGCGGATAAAATCAAGGCAAATTCGGTTAATTTACGCGGATAAAATAACAGTTACATCGATTCTCTTCCTCCTCTTTGTTATTTATCGTCCTGAGGACCGTCCAGAATCCGCCGGTCGAAGTCGATCGTGGATTGGTGGGTGAGCGCCTTCCCGGGTACCCTTGCTCCTTGATAGCTGTCTCTGTCTGCGGTACTTTTTAAAATTTCAAAAACGAGAAGCGGACGGCTAACTCTTTTCCTTATTATCGAATATGGGGAGTGGAATACGCTTACCTTGGCACTTGGACCGGGTTGGTCAAATTTTCTTGTCGAACACCGCAGATTTGGAGCTCCGGACCCGTCCCGACGAACTCGTGGCTCCAATTTATGAAGGTCCGGATTGCGGTGTCCACATCCTCGTTGATCGGAAAAAGAGAGTTCTTCACTTTAATATGGAATTCGATGAAATCATTGATGTGATTAGGAATTAATATGCTTAAAACATCTCTATATTCTTTCAAATTAATTTGAAAAATATCGGAATCATTACTTTTGTCAATCATTCCAAGACGCACGTAACTAATGACAAAATTTGGATTCGTACGATAGAGACATTTGAGCTCAGACTGCTTCAACATAATTCTAAGATTTACAACCGTTTGGCAAATGAAAGTTTCGCTACAGCATCTTAACAGAGGTAAAGCCTGTTTTTCGTTATACAATCCCGCAAATCCGTTAAAGAATTCATCGGCAAGTGCTGATTTCCCAACTAGTTTCCGAGATAACTCCTTTATGATAAAGTGCCTTGTTTTCAAAGATACAACACGTAATACATTACTTGAAAAATAATTAAAGGACGTAATTTCTGTGTTGCTTCCATCAAAAAACCAACGTGCTTTTCTCGTCAACGAAACTAGGGTAAGATCTCCAGATATCAAAGCAACTATAATTGCATCGAAGCGTTTCAATTTTAAGCCAATTATGAGACTAAGAAAAGGTTTTATTGCTATTGGAAAATGTAAGTTACTCATAATTTTGTGGATATTATCGAGATTAGCTTTTTTGAGGATTTCTTTTACAACGCTGAAAATCACCTTCCATTTTATATTTGGTGTTTCGTCAGGTTACTCTTGAATTCCGTAGATGAATGTCAGAGATTCATCCATTTTACGTCCTGCGGGTGTGGAACGCGCGTGTTGTATTCGTTGAGATCGATGCGTAATCGTTGGAAAAACTGGACAGACCTTCCATCAAAAAACCAAAGTGCTTTTCTCGTCAACGAAACTAGGGTAAGATCTCCAGATATCAAAGCGTTTGCATCGAAGCGTTTCAATTTTAAGCCAATTATGAGACTAGGGAAAGGTTTTATTGCTATTGTAAAATGTAAGTTACTCATGAATTTGTCGATATAATCATTTTTGAGGATTTCTTTTACAACGCTGAAAATCACCTTCCATTTTATGTTTGGTATTAAGTCAGGTAACTCTTGAATTCCGTAGACGAATGTCAGAAATTCATCCATTTTACGTCCTGCGGCTGTGGAACGCGCGTGCTGTATTCTTTGAGATCGATGAGTAATCCTTGGAAAAACTGGACAGACCTTCCAACGATTAATCATCGATCTCAACGAATACAACACGCGCGTTCCACAGCCGCAGGACGTAAAATGGATGAATCTCTGACATTCGTCTACGGAATTCAAGAGTTACCTGACGAAACACCAAATATAAAATGGAAGGTGATTTTCAGCGTTGTAAAAGAAATCCTCAAAAAAGCTAATCTCGATAATATCGACAAAATTATGAGTAACTTACATTTTCCAATAGCAATAAAACTTTTTCTTAGTCTCATAATTGGCTTAAAATTGAAACGCTTCGATGCAATTATAGTTGCTTTGATATCTGGAGATCTTACCCTAGTTTCGTTGACGAGAAAAGCACTTTGGTTTGTTGATGGAAGCAACACACAAATTACGTCCTTTAATTATTTTTCAAATAATGTATTACGTTATGTATCTTTGAAAACAAGGCACTTTATCATAAAAGAGTTATCTCGGAAACTAGTTGGGAAAACAGCACTTGCCGAAGTATTCTTTAACGGATTTGCGGGATTGTACAACGAAAAACAAGCTTTACCTGTGTTAAGATGCTGTAGCGAAACTTTCATTTGCCAAACGGTTGTAAATCTTAGAATTATGTTGAAGCAGTCTGAGCTCAAATGTCTCTTCCGTACGTATCCTAATTTTGTCATAAGTTACTTGCGTCTTGGAATGATTGACAAAAGTAATGATTCCGATATTTTTCAAATTAATTTGAAAGAATATAGAGATGTTTTAAGCATATTAATTTCTAATCACATCAATGATTTCATCGAATTCCATACTGAAGTGAAGTACTCTCTTTTTCCGATCAACGTGGACACCGCAATCCGGACCTTCATAAATTGGAGCCACGAGGTCGTCGGGACGGGTCCGGAGCTCCAAAAAATCTGCGGTGTTCGACAAGAAAATTTTACCAACCGACCGGCGGATTCTGGACGGTCCTCGGGACGATAGATAACAACGAGGAAGAAGAGAATCGACCACTGCACGCAGCATCATCAAGGAAGATAGTGCTCCTTCTCTCCACCTAAATGCGGTAGAGCGGTATGTCGAATGTATTATGTAACTGTTATTTTAACCGCGTAAATTAACCGAATTTGCCTTGATTTTATCCGCGTAAATTAACCGGATTTGACTTGATTTTTATCCGCGTAATTTAACCGTATTAGACTTAATTTTATTCCGCGTAATTTAACCGCATGATATGTATGTATATTGTTGTGAAAAATGATGACAGTAATGACGTGTGAATTCAAATGATAATTTGTATTTATGTAATAATGTTTTGTTGCGATATGGATTTGATACAATAATGAATGATTTAATAGTTTAACGAATTATGGCAATTTAATGTAATAAGATGTCTGCGTTTGCCCGACTCCAGTAATTTGAATTGTAAAAATAAATGTGTCTAATATATCACGACTATTCCTTCCATGTATTGACCTATAATTTTATGTGACCAAAAATGTATACACAATAAATTAATAAATTGACACATACATATTCTAAATCTTTACAAACTGCTCCCCACAAAATTAAAGGGAAACTGCTCCCCAAAACATTAAGAGAAACAGCTCCTCAAAAAATCATTTGCGTAGTTTATCCCCGTAATTATCTCTCTCCATTCAAATTTGGGCAGTTTTTTTTCTATTATCAAAAGATATTTCCCTACTACAAATAATTAAAATCTCTTAAATATATTCAAAGATATCGCAATTTGGCTAATTGCGCCCCTATTTCGGAGAACCGTTTTACCTTCTAAACATGTTTTTCCGCCGCTAAAAAAAAGACGTGTCTCTCAATTTTTCATTATTTCCAACAGTTGGTTTATTTGTTAGTGTTACTATATTATTTAATCTCGAATTAGTCAGAAAAATGTATTTCAAACCAATGAAAATGTTATATTGAAGCGATGCTTCTACGAAAGCTGTACTTTTTATGAATGTACGACAAATTTCAGTATGAGAATTCCCAAGAATAAATAAGAACTCTAAATTTACATTTTATGATTTATAATTATTTAATGTCTTGTTATAGGTTAAAGAGAGACTGAAGCCTTACGTTAAGGATGCCTTCGGCTGTGATTTATTAGATAAGCTTCTAATCCTGGATCCTAGTAAGCGAATTGATTCGGATTCTGCCCTGAATCACGACTTTTTCTGGACTGATCCGATGCCATGTGATCTTAGTAAAATGTTAGCGCAACATAGTCAGAGTATGTTTGAATATTTAGCAGCACCAAAACGGTCAGGCCAGTTAAAGCAGCCGCTAGCGCATTCTGTAGTGCCGAAACAGAGCATCGCAGAAACCGGATATGTAGATCGAGTATTTTGATGAAGTACCTGCAATGACTAGTTTTTATCAGTTTCCAAAAGCGTAGACAATTGTTAGGCCTCATCGTGAAAACACCAAAGGTTGTCCACTGAAATGACACTGGACTAGGGTAAAATCTAGAAACTCTATAGTAAAATTATTTCCGAATAATTAAATCTTTGCAACTCTCTATCTTCGTTCTTAACGGTCAGACTGAGATGGTATTAGTCTTGTGAATCCTTTTCACAATTTCTCTATTTAGTTTTTATTTCGTTGAAATATAATATATTATATTGATTGAAGCAATATTCTCTCGCGGTGACAAAACCGATAGCGAGTTGCTAAGATAACTCTGGTAGATGTATACCAGCGTAAGTGTCACTTTAAAGTATAACCACACTTTTTGTTACTTTCTGAATGGGCATACGATAGATTTTTTATTTTTTTCTTATTATCAGTAAGAATAGTGCCAAGAGTGCTTAATAGCGTTTAAAAAACTTCGAATCCGAATTCAGAACTGCGTTTTTTAATGACAGTTACATTTTAAAATCTCAATTTATTTTTTCCTTCGCATCGTGAAGTTATTTCTCGTACCTGAAAAAGAAACATCTACATTTTATGGACGTTTCATATATTTACACTTAAACGCGAAGATAATTGTGAACGTACCGGTAGTTTTTATACAAATATTTTCAGATTTTGCGGATCTAATAATATTTATATATATTATACTTTTAAAAAATATATTATACTTTTAAAATATATATTATAATTTTGAGCAATAACTTCCTAATATTAAGAAATGAAAATAATAAACATTACCAGCGTCATTCTGTTATATAATTATTAATCACTTGTTACTGCTTGTACCTCACTCATTTTATCATATTATACGCTATAAGATACCTGGAAGCAAGAAGCAAGCGGAGTATCTTGGAATAAAATACCGTTTGGGGTAAAAACGTATATATGTGAAATTCACTTTATACAACTCTTAAAGAAAAATCAACAGAAATAAAATGTTCTTTATATGCAAAACATGACTTGACTTACTCATCAATTTGATTATTGTACTTGGTACTTGATTATTTAATTTAACCTTGTTGCCACGCTATATTTTCTTAGCAACATTGATATTGCAGTCCGGTCCACAACTAGACACCATCAAGGGAAAAATAATGTAGTTTTCCTATTCGAGGTGGTCAAATCTGTGGGGAGTTTTAAAATTTAACACAATATATTTCATTAGCAACTTCACAGATAATCTTGCAGGGTTGTCTTCCTTAGCCTAACTCGGAGATTCGTAAGGGTCCCCTTTTCAACAGGTGGAACAAATGACAAACATTTGCTGCGAGGCTATGGTAAAATAAAAAGATGTTGCACATTTAACTTTTTCAAAAATTCAAGTGATTTATGCTAACCCATAAAAAAATCCATCTAATACAGATTTTTGTATATATATATATATATATATATATATTCATTTAAAATTAAAAGTTAAAAGTTTAAGGAAATAATTATATATAAATAAACGTAAAAATCTATTTTTTGTCAACAAATTCATCGTCTTTTAAATTTTGTTGGAAATTATTGTATGGAAAAAAATCACGAAGCGTGCGTTTCGAATAGTACGGGTAAAAGCTCAAGAAGCCTACACTTTGAAGGATGCGGGTAGTACCTTAAGCAGCTTAAAGTAGTTACAATTAGAAATCAAATTCTACATTTCTGGCCACAAACATCTATAGATACAAATTTTTGGGTGGAACTTGTGTCCGCCACGTTTCATCTGTCATGTTGAATTTTGAAACTCCAATTTCAGATTCGGATTCAGTGACCTTCAAAATCCACTACAGAAGCTGCCTAGATCTTCAGCCTGCCTTTTTTCTCAGACATGGAGAGGAAAGAGGTGAGGAGGGGGGGGGGGCCCTCCGATGTAACAGAAATTCTTATGGACATGGAACAAAACAGGTGAAAGATCTTGGTGAGCAAGGCAATAGCAGAACTGAAATGACGGGCTGCGGGACAGAAGGGGGTACGCTCGGTTTATTCCCGAGGGAATTCTGACCGGGAAATAAAATCCTATCACCATTTTAACGTAGGAAACGTTACAAATCTGTCAAATATTGCTGCTACAGCAGTGAAGATATCCAATTTGTTTTTAAATAAACAGCTATAACCTTTATTTAAACTACTATAAGGTTTTTAACAGTGATGTTGAGTTTTAAGTTTTTAATAGTGATTTTAATTCTTAGGTTTATAATTGTGCTATATTCATATTAATTCGCCACCACCCGATTTAATCTCACTCATTACACTATACATATATATTGTATATTAACCCTGTCACTGTGGATTACGTACATACACGTAGTTATAAAAGAATATTCGAAAGAGCGGCCCAGAAATTGGTGGAATAAGAAATTATTTTTCCTGGTATCTTCTAATACAGATCTTTAATATCGTATGGGATAAAGAGAGGCTCTGATTGAGAATAATGATGATAAACTTGAGGTTGGTAGACATTTTTAAATACGAAAAGTTAATAAAGCATCGTAATAACGAGGTAAAGAGATAATGGACTGAAATAGTATTTATGTACGTCTTTTCGGTGCGTAAAGTAAACTTGACGCACTCGATTATACTTTACGCACGAAAAAGCCGTACGTAAACAATATTTTGGCACACGTGTGTGTGTGTAAAGTTCTTTACGCATACGCTCTTGTATCGAAAACTACTATTTTCGATACTAGTGCGTAAAATACGATTTTACGCACCGTTTTTGACATGTGATGAGATAGGCCGGTGCGTAAAATCGAATTCTTACGCACGCGTGTCGAACGATATTTTTCGATATACTATGCGTAAAATTTGTGCGCCGTTTTTTATGGGTCAAATATGATGTTACGCACGTGTGATGACCGCGGCGCACGAGTGCCCTGCGCAGCCGGGCAGCACGAGAGAGACCCGGTCAGCAGTAATTACCTTAAGCTCGGAAACATCACGATGAATAAAAATTCAGTAACGTGTTATTCATTAACGACAAATTCATGGCCCACTACACAAAATTACAAAAAATTCTATGGTTTATTTCCGATGTAATTGTTTTTCTAGAATCTGAATCCAAAGTCAGAATTCGTAAAAATCATGTCAGGATTTTGAGCTATTTGTGATTATGTTCTCGAAAAAGGCATTTTACCATCGTTATCTTCTAATAATATATTATTTTTTTCAAAAATATTATTTTACACGGCCCATGGTATTTGAGGTAAAATTTTTTTGGTTTCCTTTGTACCAACTCTCGAACATTATCACCTATTTTTAACCGACTTCAAAAAAGGAGGAGGTTCTCAATTCGTCTGTATTTTTTTTTTTTTTTTTTTTTTTTTTTTTTTTTTACCTCAGAACTTTCGCCTGGGTGAACCGATTTGGATGGGTTTTTTTTTATTTGAAAGCTGGTGCTTCCCGTTTGGTCCCATAGCAATTTGGTACAGTTCTGACAATGGCATCCATGAACTAAGTCTGAAATTTTCATTAAGTATGTGCTCAACAAATGGACAATTAATAATAGCTCAATATCACGTCAATCGATTTTGATGATTCTTTTTTTTTATTTATTTATTGAAAAGAATGTAATTACAGAGTTACAGTAAGGTTGCAATATGAATGAATAAATAAAGCGTTCTAATTACATTAGTTTGGGTTTATTATGTGTGACCTTCATTGTCGGAAGACAGATTTCGTAGTCTCGTTATTTCCGTCAACGATCTATCGTCGTGTGGTCTATTTAATAATTTGTTGGCGTCCAAATCTGATAAAACTATGCCTTCCAAACTTTTGACACGACTTAGTGCAACATATATTTGACCTTTTGCAAAGTTTTTTTACCCAGGTCAATTACTGCTCTTTCAAGGGTGGTACCCTGTAGTTTATGGACTGTAACCGCCCAGCTTAATATTAGAGGCAGCATACGGCGCTCCACATCTCCATAACCTCTTAATGCCTGAAACGTAGTACTAGATGGAGGTATGGGTATGCAACCATTACTATCTTTTAGCCTAAGTCCAATAGATTCGTCATCAAATTTAATGTACACAGCTTCTGGTAGCTCTCCATCCTCCAGTTGATCTCTCCTCAATGCCGGCCATTTGAATTTTTTTATTATGCCCATAGCTCCATTCACTAGTCCCTCTGATACGGCGATGTTGCGTCTCAACATAACTCGGGATTCGACGCCAATTTTTATCGATGGCAGAAAACCACCACAGCTATTGACATCTTTGGGAATAACATTGTCTGGTGGTGTTCTACCATATGTCGCTACTTCACGAGACTCATCCACTGCGTTGATTTGATAAGTTCGGTGCAGCTTTTCATTTTCTTTGCAAATTTTTTCGTTGTAATCGTCGACTTGCCTCACCGTGGGGAAAATACGAACGGCGACTCCATCCGCAAATTCACCATTTAAAGGTACATGGCGCCGCTCGCATAATAATTGCAATTGTGCCGTCGTCAATTCACCTACCCGTAAATTGTTCAATAAATCGATGAATTCGCTATCATCGCGCTGTCGCATGTTTATGGTCAGTTCGCAAAAAGAAAACTGATGCCACAAATTAACCTCCGCTGAAAACCACGATGGCTGTACAAAACACCAATTGCCTTTTACCGGAGGGAGCTGAAATATATCACCGAATACCAAAATGTTGACTCCACCGTATAATTTGGCGTTGTTTTTATATTCCTGAAGCCTTAGGTGGATTATTCTTAGGTTCTCATAAGAGACCATAGAAATTTCGTCTATAATTACCCAATTTATATAGCGCCATTTACGCCTTTCGTTCTCTAGTCTTTGGCCTGTAAGTTTTTTGTATGTCATAGAATTTTTTTTTTCTATCGAAAGCACGAATATGCTATGCAGTGTTTTGCCAAAAATTTGACGAGCAGCAACTCCGGTTAAAGACCCAACTTCCACAAACTTAGGCTTCAGTAGTAGATCTACTGTTGGTGCATAACAACGCTTAATATGTTCCACGATTAATTTTAACAAAAATGATTTACCACTACCTGCACCGCCCGTGATAAAAAGTAATAGCTGACTTTCTTGTCTTTGCAAATCGTTTTCAATTGCCGTTGAAACTTTCTGAAATAAATTCCTCTGTTGTACATTTAATACGCGAATGCTTCCCAGAAATAATTCATCCGTCATGACGGCTCGTTCTTCCATGTCTTCACAAAAGTTATCATTGTCGTGTACAATTTGTTCACCAACACATAACATGGGTTCATTGCCGACATCGGTTTCACGCGCAGCATTAAGTGCTGTAGCTTGAGCAACAGCCTGCTGAATAATTTGTTCAACGTAACCGAATTGTTCTGCGCTGACATTGCCCTGTAACGGGCGAAGATCATTTTGACGCCTTATAAAACAGTCTTCAGCGGTTTCATTTTCGAACAGTAATTCGCCTTCATTGCGAAATGGTATGTGACATACTATTAAACTGTAATAGTATGCTTCTTTATCGCTATTAATTGTATAATAGCGGGTACGTAATACTGCCGATTTATTTCTTACTCGCATTCTAGTGTTATCTTGCAATCTGATATACCTCACTGGCGTTGTATCTTTGTCCCTTAGTTCGGCATCTCCGTTGTCCTCTGACCATGTCGTGTTAGAAACAGTTTCAAAACGGACCGCAAATTCTGCAAGGCTTAAATTATTCAGCTCGTTTGGGCGTAATACATAACGATCAAAAATGTTATTATAAATACTGGTTTCATCACTGTCAAATCTCATAAGTCTAAAACGTTCCTCCGGCCTGCAACTATTTACAAAAACAGTTTTTCGCGACGACATTTTCAATGGCAAATGACATAGCCTGTATGCGCATTCGGGCGCACTCACCAGGCGTTGACTTAAAATAGCCATCGATACTGAGAACAATTGTTTCCAAACATCACCACCTTTTCTCTTAGCATTCGAAATAGCATCTCGAATTACATCACCTGTATCATGTGGCTCGCATTTACTCGCATATTTTGCGACGTAGTAGGCTACAGCAGTGACACTACCACACGGTTGGACGTCAATATTGCCCTTCCATAGTCCCAAAAGAACTGGATTGTAATTGTTGACCATGGTTTCATTTGAGGTTCTTTTCAGTAAACAGAATCGTCCGTTGTTAGCAAGTGCTTCATCCGGCCCTAGACAAACTGTGTTATCACTTGTTGGCCTTGGAAAATCAAATCGACAACCTTCAGTTTGGCGGTTTTTTTTACATGTCGCGGTGTGTTTATGAATTTGCACATCCTCCACTAATTTATGCAACACAGGGTCATTAGAATTCAATGAACATGAAACCACCTTTTCAATAACGGCAATTCCTTCTGGAGTAGAGAATTCCGGGACATTACTACACCAGACCAACATACACGGAAAAAACACTGCGGTTGTGGCAACCTAAAATATGGTTGCCTTGACCATATTATATTGATAAATACGTCCCTTCCATATCTATGGTTGCTGTGACCATTTTCGATGGACATCCTCATATGGTTGAAAGAAACGAAGTTATATGGTTACGGCAGCCATAGTTTTAGATACATTAACAATCATTAGTTTGGACGGATCAACAATTCGAAGAAGTCGAGTATAGCGGCCTGCACTTAGCAGTCAGCTGACTAGCCCGGCAGTCCGTACCCAATCTCCCGGTCGCGTTTGTCCTCGTCGCGGTATTATATTCATGCCATGTGTTACGACAATCTGTGGTGTTACTATGTAAAAAAATCAAGCAGTGATTATGTATGTGATGCGAAATATAATTGTGGTGTCGAGTGTGTGTCTGTGTATGTTTTCATTTCGATTGACTTAACCTCAGATTGTAGGTTAACCCAGATCCCTTATCCTTATATATTTACACCTTACTAACACCGTATAAAGAATGGAATTAGAAAATGTTTCTAATTGATAAGAAACGCTTTTAGTTGTTAGTAAAGAATATTTAATAAAAATATCCTTCAAAAGTTTACGTACAAGCATTTCTGATCTGATATTCAGTATCGATTAATAAATTTCAAAATCTTGTTATACGGTAACAGTCGTATTTGTTTTATTTAAATGTATTGATCAATACTTAATATTGGATCAGAATTGCTTGCATGCGAACGCTTTTCTTTACTTATTTAATGTTTTCTCTTGAATCAAAAGATATTTTTATTAAATATTCTAAACCGATAAATAAAATTCATCTAATAAAATTACCTGCCTGTCGGAACTACTCGGTGTGAAGATTAAAAAGTTCTTAGGCTTTCAATTACATAAATAAAATAACATTATTATCGTATAAAGTGTTGAAGATATCTATTGGTCGATACTAAACATCAGACCATAATTGCATTTACTCAAATGCTGCAAGGCTGTCTAGTTGAACAGTCGGCAAGGAATTTTGATGAAAATACGTTTTCATTTCATTATACATGTACAATCAGTAATGAATGAATTTGAGCAATTGCAATTCTGGTCTGATGTTTAGTATCGACCAATAAATGTCTTTAATTCTTTATGTGGTAACAATTTTACTTTATTTATATAACTAAAAGCCTAAGAACTGTTTTATCTTCAGATTGAATGCTTCCAATAGTTTGGTAATTTTATTAGATGAATTTTAGTTATCGGCTTAGAATATTTGATGGAACTATCTTTCGATCCAAGATTGAACATTACATGAGTAATAAAAGCTCTTACACATATGCAATTCTAATCTGATATTTAGTATTGATCAATATATTTAAATAAAAAAAGTACAACTGTTACCGTATAACAAGATTTTGAAATTTAGTGATCGATACTAAATATCAGATCAGAATTGCTTTTACGTAAACTCTTTTATTACTGATTTTATATTTATCATACAGTCGAAGGATACTTTTATTAAATATTCTTCACAAAAACTTGAAGTATTTTGTATTAATCAGAAACAATTCTCAATTTAATTGTTTATATCCAGTAAAAGTTTTGCTATGTCGACATTATCGAAAGTCTAATACTTTTTTGTACTTGTGTTACTATCTTATTAATACTAAACTTCTGTTCATTGTACATTTACTTTTATTTCAGTGTAATATACTATTGTATAATATGAAATGAGCTACAGTATAAGTATATACTTTACGTTAAAGCAACTTGATGTAATATTTAGCGTCGACAAAGGAATTTAATTGATTTCTTATTCTATTTCAGTATTTCTTTATTTGTTAATAATTATATTTTCTTTGCATAATCAAAGTTTCAAATATAACAATATCATTATAATTAACCCTTTGCGGTACACATTTTTTTAAAGCCCCAACAAATGAATTCCGGTGGCCACTATAGTGGCCACCCGTACCGCAAAGGGTTAAAGTGACTTAAATTGCATTATGTATCAATTAAGGATTTAGAAAACATGAAAGCATTTTTAACCACAACTTTATGAAATTTTAATTATACTAAGAAAATATAATTATTTGTAAATAAGATAATAATTTAATTTCTTAGTTGATACCGCACATTAGATAAAATTAGCCTTACCATAAACAATTTCATGACAAACCTGATTTATAATCGAATGAAAGGCATTTTCCATGAAATGTTATTTAACGACACTTAAATTGATCTAGAAGTTTTTTTTTGTATCAGATAGAAGGAATCAAACTATGGATAAAAAGTACTTCAATTGCATAATTATGGATTTAAAAGCTAAAAATTACTTCCAACCAATCCAAGCAATAGAAGACATAAAAATGTTTAGAAATCTTTTATTATACAAAGGCAATGTAATTATAGTTTTATAAACATTTGTAGTGCAAATTGTCATGACTTCTATTGGTTGGATTTGTTGGAAGTAATTTTAAGTTTTTAAATCCTTAATTATGCAATTTAAGTACTTTTCATGTATAGTTTAATTTCTTCGACTCGGTAGAAAATACTTCTAGGTAATTACAAGTGTCGTTGAATATAATTCAATGACAAATGCCTTTTATTCGATCATAAATCAAGTCTCTCATGATAGTCTTTACGTTGAGGTTACTCGGTTCAATATTTAGTGTTGACAATCCCTTAATCACTACCAATTTTTTTTTATATAATTAATAAATTATAATTAATTATAAACTTTTTTTATTCAAAGATTGATTTCGGGCAAAAGGACATTAAATAGATTGAGTTGTGAATGAAAATATTTTAATAAAAATATCTTTTTATTCGAAGATAAATGTAAAGTCAGTGATGCATGTCAGTATACGTAAAAGCGATTCTAGTCTAATATTTAGTAACGATACTACAGGTAACAAATGCAATACAGCTGAATCCATAATGTACCAGAGAACTGAATTGAAATAAAACAAGCAATTTTTAAGTCCAAAAGTTCTTTATCGAAGGTTCAGTTCAGAATAAAAAAAAAGCTAATGCATTGTAGCCATCGGAAAGGAATTTCAGACTTGAATGTATTGTACGAATAAGTATTTCTAAATGTCTGACTCCGTAAGAAATTTTCAATTCTACAAGTTCTTTGTCGTTGATTCATTTGAGATAAAATAAAAAGCTAATGCCTTTTTAGCCATCGAAAAAGAATTTCAGACTTGAATGTATTGTACAAATAAGCATTTGTTACATTTCTGCCTCCGTAAACAATTTTTAAGTCCAAAAGTTCTTTATTGAAGGTTCAGTTCAGAATATAAAAAAGCTATTTATATTAATTAACGTAACTTTTAACTGAATCACTTTTATATTGGATTAAATTTCAACTTAACCAAGTTAATATTTTTTGGTACGAAAATAACTGTTCTATTAACACCTGTTATGTATGCATATATTTCATGATATACTATACATAACAAGAGCCATAGTGGTGCTACAGTGACCTTGGTATGATCAGGTAACGTTCAATATTAATAAATGTATATAAAAAACAAAATTAAAAGATTTGAGCAAATAAATGCATTTTAAACAAATACTTCCTGTATTTTTGATTGATTTATATATTTCTTGGATATTTGATAACAAACGATGTTAGTTTTGTCAAATTCGCAATAATGGGCCTAATCTGTCAGAATATAATTTTTATTATAATACAAATTACTTAATAATAGTAATATATTTTAGTATTTGTCTATTAAATTCCTGACCATCTGGTTGACTAAATGTTGGAGAATCTATGTGTTATATATACCTATATTACGCATACCTTTTATATGAGGAATCGTAATATGCAGTCTTCTTGTAATAAATAATGAAAACATTGCGGTAGTATTATAATATTTATTAAATACATAAACATTTTTTACATAGAAGCTTAAACTCTAAATTAAATACCATGTCTCAGGGTACCTAGAATCAAACCATCGGCTCGTTTATGAAAAATGATTGGGAAAGGAGAGTGTAAGTTCTTTGCAAGAATACATTCCACGAATGAAGTTTGAATG
This sequence comes from Trichopria drosophilae, assembly GCA_030407085.1. Lineage (NCBI taxonomy): Eukaryota > Metazoa > Arthropoda > Insecta > Hymenoptera > Diapriidae > Trichopria > Trichopria drosophilae. The sequence continues at coordinate 8,666,522 of CM059582.1, read as the reverse complement.
ATGTCATATGCGTGTAGGTCTGACAGAAAACCATTTGAGTGGCAAATTTTACATACAAGGCAAACTTCATTGCACACATTCTTTATAATAGTATCAATTATACCAAACACTGGAAGCATTTCCCCCATGAAGTTGTCCAGTCGCATAAGAACATACATTCCGTGCTTGTAAGTTTGACCATGAAATGTTACCCAATTCACAATCAGACATGGCCCATAAAATGCATCAGGCAATGTGTTTTTGAAATTATTGTAGTTGTGAATATGAGACAGGTGGTCATGATACTCAGAGGGTCCGTCAACATCATTTGGGACAAATCCTCTTTTGGTCAATAATCTATAGCAGAAGGAAAGTTGTTCCTTCAAACAAAGAGTGTGAGTGATATTTCTGCGACTGCTTGTTGCATTGGCTTCTGTTTTTTTCGACTTATGCTTGGATTCAAACCGACTGGTACTCATGTTTACAATTGGTCCTGAATGAAGAAGAATTCTGCCGTAATGAGTCCACAAATGTGCTTTGGGTATTAAATTGACATCAGGAAAAAGTTTATTAAATAAAGTGTGGTGTTCTGTAACAAGATTTGATAACAGTGGACCGCAACCTTTTTGAACACGTCGAGAAAGAACAATATCAACGATTTGTCGCAGAATCAGATAAAGTTGCCAGACATCATCGTGAGGCACAAGATCACCAACAAGCATACTGAACATTAATATGAAATTCTGCATTTCACTTGAAGTCATTTTAAGCTTGCGTTTTTCTAAAATTTCGCTTTTTAAAATCAATGGAGGTATGTTTGTAATAGCATTGTCTTTGTAATTGAAGCTACGTAATCTATCATTCAGTACGTCTAGGCTAAACTTATTGTCAGGATTTTTGTTTTTTAAGTAATGACGTAAGATCAATACCATGTCTAAACCAGCAACACCCTCAGGCCCCTCGTGTAACCAATCAGTAAAATAATTTTTTTCTGTTTCAAAATAATCTATATCATCCCAAACAGATGGTTCTTGTATGCCACAATCTTCTCGTTTGATTCTCTTTAACTTTATACCAGCTACATCACGTTTGTATGTTTCTTGTCTCATTTCTATTTCTTCAAAGTGTACTCGTGCTTGTTCTTTACTTATTTTGCAAAGCCTACAGTAATAATTCGAATTAAACCCTCCTGAGAAACCAAGAATCAAATTTAAGCCAAGGTTATCGCCCGAAATAAGCCCTGCAGAAAAATAAATTTTTTGTTTACCTTCATCTGTATCTACAACTATCCCTTCACGTTGTAAAAAATTTATTTCATCGATTAGTATTTGAAAAATACGAGCATTTTTGTACTCTACTCTATCCGACGAATGAAATAAAAGGGCAACAAATATATTTTCTATAAGAGAATTAACTTCAGGTGGAAAACACGGAATAGAATAATAAACCGCGCCTAATTTTTGTATGCCAGCATGTGAGCCAAGAGGATTATTAACCTCAAAATCATCAAAATAGATGAAGAGAGGTATTACAAATTTTCCCTTAAAGTATGTATCACGTTTGAAACACCAGTCTATTCCCTGAACATAATTCTCTAAGATGTCGGTTTCTTTTGCTAATTCGTTCATATATAACTTTGTTTTTAAATAAACACCAGGTAAACTAAATAACTTTTGTAGGACTGATCTTACAGGAATAAAGGTGGCATAAACCGAAACAATTTCTTTGGCGCCGTTTCCTAATCGTATGATATCGTCTACTCTTGAACCGATAATGTAATCTACAGGCTCTATTAAATAACCAGATTTCATGAGTTCCTTGATTCTAAAATGTTCTGTCTTCAGCGATTTAAATGGATCTGATAGCGAATCGAAATACATTTCAATGGCAGAAATTGTATTCTCATCTATATTACGATTTTTTAGTAAATCAGATATAACTGGTTTGAATGACGCTGTAATATCTGTCAGAAGTTCTGACGTATCATCAACGATAGTTTGGATAAATTTTCTTGGCAGCTGTTTATTTGCATATAGTTTTGTTATGTACTTAAGAGAATATTCTTTGGAATCCTTAGCGGCTTTATCAAGATCAAGCGGTTTCGAATTATTTAACGATATATCACTCGACGTCGATTCATTGCATGATCGACTCGGCTCTTCTTCCTCAGAATCATTTTCACAAACGATGTAAGAAGTACTTGAAACATGGTTTTGGTGTTCTACAATAATATCTGAATGATTTTTCATTACGTGTTTTTTTAGCTGATGCCAATTACAAAATACCCGATAACAATTATTCTCTCCGCACTTAAAACTATTTGATTTGGTTTTTGAGTGAATAATTGAAGAATGCAAATACAAGGCATTTTCTGAACAAATAATCTCATTGCATTCACCACAAGTAGGCATTGTGGAGTCAAAATTGTGTTTTAAGTTTCAGATCACAGTTTATAAACTACTTTAATCAGTCTTATGAAAACAGTGTAAATAAAACTAACATTTTATACCTAAATTAGCAAGCTAATGCCTTGATGAATCTTTTAACCTCAGGAAGATTAGCCGTTTTACTGACTCTATCAGCATCAACATGAACACCGAACAACGTTTTTTGAAGAACGACCCATGGTCTCTCACTCTGAATGGGATAGTCACAATTTAGGGCAAAATAAGATTTAAAAGTTAGTTCCAAAGCACGCATTGGTGATTCAACCAAGTAAGGGCGGCCATCAATTACGACATAGCTGGAACTGATATTCTGTAGATTTTCACCAACTACAAGAGGAAATGGCTGTACAGAAAAGCCTTTTTGTAGAGCCAAACCATTAATCCTGCCTAACTCTTTTTCGAAATCAGATATCACCTGAAACATATATTGTTTTTAATATATTAATAAAAATTATTACAATTCTCGTTGTATAGTTATCACATTTTCTGATTATTTTATTATTTATTTAAACAAAACATACATTTGGCAGCATATTTTTCATACCTTAATGTGTAATAAAAACCCTTCAGAAATTTCGATTTTTGAGGCTCTCCACGCTTTGCCTTTTGGTACTTTAACGGGTATTACAGAAAATAGCCGGGTGTATTTCATTAGTAACTCAATATCTGACTCTGTAATAGGGATGATGAAAACACATGATTGTAAACATTTAAATATCATTTTTAAATATGATCGAAATTACATATAATATTTTGAATATACCTAGTTCATTGATTCCAATTTTCGCAAGTTCACGTTTCAATTTATCAGAAAACGTTTTCCAGTGTGTAAAGCCGCGCATGCTTTCATTGGGAAATCGCGTATTAAAGTCTATCTCCAGCTAATAACAAATAAGATTAAGCATTAAAAAATAGTGGTTTTGTAATTAGTGTATTACAAGAGTCCCAATACTTTCGCTTCTTTATCCTAAATTCTCTGTCTAAACTATTCTCATTCCCCCTATTCCGCCCCTCTACATCTTTTTCTTGCTCTATTAAACTCTTTTTCCTAGCTCTACGTTCCGCACCGCACCGCGGTGGGATAATAAGACATTATTTAATATTGTGGGATAATAATAGTATAGTATAGTTTATTTACCCATAATACGAATATACAGAATTCGTAACGGTGGAGTACACATAACATAATAAGTCTCACAAAAAAAACGCAAAAATAAACGCAACAAAAAAAATAAACTATAAGTACGAGTAAATGGCAGAAAAAAAAATATAAACATAAACAAAAATATAATTAAAGTGCACGCAACAGAAACACACTAAACATCGAAGAGATAACATGAAATTGTGGGATAATAATGAAATAAATAAATAATAAGGGGTGTGTTCTGTACACATTTCAAAAGATATTTTTTTAAGGTTATGTAAAAAGTTCGCGCATATAAGATAATTTGTTTTCAACATTTGAAATAAGATAAATTAATTGAGGTTTGAGGCATATACATCATTATACTTATATGTGATAAAAATTATAAAGTTTTAAATATATTGATTGAAACGACAATTGAGAAAACATGTTTTTTTGCAAAATACATCATTAAACTGAAAATTTCAAAATTAATTTGTTAAATAATACAACTGCCATTGTTTTTTGGTTGCGTTTTTTTTGTAATAAAATTGTTATGGCAAACATTTTTCTTCTTTTCACGTACGATGTACAATGAAAATAGAGAATTATAAAAATTATTTTGTACTTACGAGTAAATAACCTTTTGGCTGTTTAAGACATGCATATTTTTGCATATAACTGTCAACAGTTTCCCTGGATTTGTGTTCTGGATCCGAATCTGTGGAATTCTTTAAAAGGGCTTTGAGCCTGTGTACAGATGTCTGCTTCCAATATTCAATAATTACATCCCACGGTTCAAGACGAGTTTCTATGTACTTTAAACATATATCTAAATCAGGGTTATCTGTAACGTAACATAACAATTTGTTACATGATAATATTAATAACATAAATAAAATTATAGTAAAATAACTGCTCGAAATTACCATTATCAGAAAGCAAACTGGTTTCTTCAACAACAAACCCCTGGGATGGCCTCGTTTGCCTGATATGAGCTCTTCTCAAATCCTTACACAAAGTTGTGTAGGCATCATACAACTTTCCTTTGGCGATCACTGTTGATGAACCTTTTGGCGTGAATGCCGGTACATAGTATGTACTCTGTTAAATAAATTATTGAATTAATAACAATAATATTGATCATTTTTTTACTGTACTATAAATGTAGGCGGGAATAAAAAAAACTCGACGAATATTTATAAAAGTTGTAATGACTGATATTACGATTAATTTTCATGTACCTCTTCCTCTTGTGGAAAAATTTCCTTGATCTCACGTGCCAGTTTCTTAAAACGCGTAGATGTAATTCTGTAAACACAGTCAAATGTGAATTTTAAAGAACTTAATGTTTCTAATCTTTAAATTTATGGTTTAACATTTTAAAACTACAATTTTTTAAACTTTAAGTTTCGTGGTCTAAATTTTAACTTTAAGAAAAAATATAAATATAATTTTTGTATTTTACGAACATTACTGTTCTTTTAACCCTTCTGCACGAATTTTCCCCCGAGAAGTGGTTTCAAATGTATACGTTTTTTTCGAAGCTTAATGTATTTTTACAGTTTATAATGTTATTTGTTAACAAATATTTAAAATTCCGGCTGACAAATATTTGCAGCATAATCTGGGAACCTTAACCCTTTCCGTCACAGTGTGCCGCTCAGCGTGCCACCTTTTCTTCGTTAGTTTTTTCACATTTAAAAATCAGTCTCTCATGTTTTTTAAGTCGTGATTCATTTTCTACATAGCTAAGGCATTTATTTATTAATTGCAAGACATCGCACATATAAAAAAAACTATACTTAATTAATTATAAAGAAAAATATACCAAAAAAATAAGTAGTTTTTGAAAAAAAAGCGTTTATGAAAAATAATTCCCTACAAACATAAACGGATAACTTGTTATTTATACGTTTTTGAGGTCGCTGAATACGATTCTGATGTCGGTTATCAAAAATTCAAAATGGCGGATCCAATATGGCGGACAAAAATTTTAAATATAACTGTAATTGGACAAAATTTGTTACTCGGGGGTTTTCGGGGTCGCTGATTACGAATCCGATGTTAGTTTTGTGAAATTCAAAATGGCGGATCCAATATGGCGGACAAAAAATGTTACATATAAAACTGTATTTGGACAAAATTGGTTACTCGGGGGTTTTCGGGGTCGCTGATTACGAATCCCAGGTTAGTTTTGTGACATTCAAAATGGCGGATCATCAAAAATGGCATAAGTTGCGTATATTATTTTATATATATAATCGGCGAAAAACGACATATTACAATTATTTATTACATATATGTGAAATACAATTAGCTTCAATATTTACATATTATATCCTTCACATACATATTTTTCCATGCGGGTAACATCGCATTTACAATCAGCTACCTGAAATATTCCGGAATACCGGATGTCGTCCAAATAGAGTAATATTTTACAATTTCCACATGTTATATTACATTTGAAACCTTGAAAACCAATTCGGATACTTAATCATCCAAAATAAAAATCCCCGAATAACAAATTTTGTTCAAATATAGTTATATTTAAAATTTTCGTCCGCCATATTGGATCCGCCATTTTGAATTTCATAAAACTAACCCCGGATTCGTAATCAGCGACCCCAAAAACCCCCGAGTAACAATTTTTGTCCAAAAATACAGTTATATTTAAAATTTTTGTCCGCCATATTGGATCCGCCATTTTGAATTTCGCAAAACTAACCCCGGATTCGTAATCAGCGAGCTCGAAAACCCCCGAATAACAAATTTTGTCCAAATACAGTTATATTTAAATTTTTTGTCCGCCATATTGGAACCGCCATCTTGAATTTCACAAAACTAACCCCGGATTCGTAATCAGCGACCCCAAAAACCCCCGAGTAATAATTTTCAGCTAAATTGGACAAAAGGAAAAATGCGTGACTCAAAGGGTTAAGCTTTAATTCGCATGTTATTAAGACATCTGTCTGTATGTTAATTTGTTTAAAAGTTCTTAACAAAAATGTTTGGACGATTATAGTCGGTTTTGTGCGCTGGAAGGTTAAATAAAATGGTTAAAAGTGGTAAAAGTTAAACTTTAGGAACAATGTTTTAATAAATCTTACAATTATTTATAACTTAGAATAACAAGATTTGCTATCTTAAATGTAAATGTCTTAAAGGACAATTAAACAAAGAATTTAACTTACATTTTATTACAGTTACCTCCAAATTCACATTTAATAATATGGTCTGATAATCTTATTCGACTTTTATTGTCAAATCCTTCTGACTTATACAAGCCAATAAAGTATTGCCCTTGTGCTGATTCCTTCAAAATTCTTAATAAATCCTAGAAGAAATAAAATTTAGAAATTTACAAAAAAGTATTACTACTGTTATATAAAACACACTTTCTACATTAAGAAATGATTTCTCCGTGAAAGTGAGTACTGTCATCTCACTCGTCTCATGTTGATAAACATCATTAGATCAAATAAGTTCAGACATAATGTAAAATATATTAATCGTAAATGATCAATTACATGTTGTTACTCACATTATCGGAGCTGATTTCTGGTGTCTGTGTCAAAACGGGAACAGAAGTTGAAGGGGTATTTTCGGGTGCAATAACTTCCCTTATTTCCGGCTGTGATATTACTGTAACAACTTGGGACAATTCGTCACTAGTAATGGTTTCATCCACCTCAACAACTGCACTGAAATTGTGATGTGTTTCTTCTTCTATTTCTTTAGGCTAAAAGAAATGAAATTACCTTTTTAAGGCACAAAAACATACAAGGCGGGTATATAAGTTATTCATTTTTTAAATGTGTAAAAAATACGCCAAATTCCTTTTTTTTGCTATTTTATTTTACAAGAACATTTTTGAATAATTTGATTAAAGAATAAATTTCTAATTTAAAAAATAAAATAATTTTAACAACAATACCTGGATTTTATTTGTAGTCACATATTGTTATTTATTACAATTTTTATAATCAGTAAAATAAGTAAATGACGAAAAAAAAAATTTAAATCAAATTTTATAATTCCGTTTAATGGATAAATTGATTAAATTGGTCGAAAAATTGATGAAGTGATTGACAATCTAAAGGAAAAAAGAGATTGCTGCATGTTATTTCATTATAATAGTGCACAAAATAGGTATCAATCCATTGATAATGTGTTAAAAAACAATTTTAAACCCAATATACTAACAGTTATATGACAATTAAAGCATGTCTGACAATAAAATGTAATCACAAAAACATTAATTAATCGATACTCAACAATATTAATTTATTACTGAACAAATGTAATGAACAAAGCTTCATAAAAAATATATCTTGATATAATAAACATGGATTATTCCTTAAAAGATCTTAAATCCGATAGAAATAAACAGAAAATAAAAAAAACAAATGTTGTTAGTAACATTTTGAACAAACTAAACATGCATAAAAACACAGCTACGGTGAGTGAAGTCAGTCTTCAAACACTAAAATGTATTAAAATTACATTGATCTGACCAATGCCTATTAAAATTCTTCGTAGAGGTTTTTTTGTATTCGAACAAGCTAAATATGCATAAGAACACAGTTACGGTGAGTGAAATCAGCCTTCGAACACTAAAATATATTAAAATCACATTGACTTGATCAATGAATAAAATTATTTGTAGAGTTTTTTTTTATTCGAACAAGCTAAACATGCATGAAAATATAGTTACGGTGAGTAAAACCAGCCTTCAAACACTAAAATGTATTAAAACTACATTGATCTGACCAATGCCTATTAAAATTCTTCGTAGAGTTTTTTTTTGTATTCGAACAAGCTAAATATGCATAAGAACACAGTTACGGTGAGTGAAATCAGCCTTCGAACACTAAAATATATTAAAATCACATTGACTTGATCAATGAATAAAATTATTTGTAGAGTTTTTTTTTTATTCGAACAAGCTAAACATGCATGAAAATATAGTTACGGTGAGTAAAACCAGCCTTCAAACACTAAAATGTATTAAAACTACATTGATCTGACCAATGCCTATTAAAATTCTTCGTAGAGTTTTTTTTTTGTATTCGAACAAGCTAAATATGCATAAGAACACAGTTACGGTGAGTGAAATCAGCCTTCGAACACTAAAATATATTAAAATCACATTGACTTGATCAATGAATAAAATTATTTGTAGAGTTTTTTTTTATTCGAACAAGCTAAACATGCATGAAAATATAATTACGGTGAGTAAAACCAGCCTTCAAACACTAAAATGTATTGATAATATTTAAAATTACATTGATCTGACCAATGCCTATTAAAATTCTTCGTAGAGTTTTTTTTTTGTATTCGAACAAGCTAAATATGCATAAGAACACAGTTACGGTGAGTGAAATCAGCCTTCGAACACTAAAATATATTAAAATCACATTGATTTGACCAATGAATAAAATTATTTGTAGAGTTTTTTTTTGTATTTGAACAAGCTAAACATGCATGAGAATATAGTTACGGTGAGTAAAATCAGCCTTCAAACAGTAAAATGTATTAAAATCACATTGACTTGACCGATGCCTAATAAAATTCTTCCTGAAGGTTTTTTTTTGTATTCGAACAAGTATAAGAATGCAGTTACTGTTATGGCTGGGATGGCGGCCGAACAGGGACGCCATCTTTCTGCCGTGAAAGGGCCAAATCGACCAGACGGGTCGATTTGAGGGTTCTTTTTAGGGTGGACGGAGCCGCCGAGTGTATCCGTTCAAAAGGAAAGGAGAAGGGTGAAAATAAATAATGACTCGATTTTCTTTTTCTTATAGGTTTTTTTATTTTGTGATCATTTATTTTTTTTATATATTTAATTTATTTTTTTTTTGATCGCGTTACGGCGCCGATATTCCTCCAGCGTGATTTTTGTTTTCTGCGGGGGAGGAGGCTGGTTGTGATCGGGGGTGGCTGCTGGCTGCCCTTCTCGTTGGGCGCGTTGCTCCACCAGGAATTTATATAATTTGCGGGCTCGCTCCCGTTTGCGACGCCGGACACCCTTATTATTTCGGGGCACTATAACAAAATGTGGACAAATTTAGTTTCGCGGAAAGAGAAACGCGGGAACTTATAAAAAAAAATAATATATTAAAAAAAAAGTGAAAAGGCTATGACCTAATTCCCTATGGGTCGATTCCGCATCGGCACGTGCCAATTCCGGAATAAACCGAGGAAAGGGTTTACAAGTTCTTCGAGGGAGAGATAGAAACGCCGGGCCAAAAGATTTGACCCTGGTCCCGAGCTCTGTCCCTTTTCGGAAATAGTTTACCCCCAAAAAAATATATATATAAAAAAAAAAAGAATTGCCGCGGAGACGAGTTCGCCCGTGCCCGGAGGGATCGAAACGCCGGGCCAAAAGATTTGGCCCTGGTCCCGTGCTCTGTCCGGGTTCAGGTTAGTCGCCTGATCTTAACTAGGGGAAATACTTACTTATGAGATCCTGGTTCGACGACTCCCGGAACCTAGGCTGCTGGGCTGTCTGTATCCAGTGGTCCAACTACTGCTGGAGCTTAACTGCTCGATGTTGACTGCTGAATCTTAACTGACTTTTTTTGGTCCAGGAGGTGCTGTTTTTATACTGGATACCGCCCGTGGTGCCCAGTTCCGTTTTGAAGCGTTGCGTCGTGTCACGGATTTTTTTATCCAAAATTCGTGTGAATGCAAGATTTGCAGCTTCCGTCCGAATTGAATAGAATCTTTTTGCGTGTTTAGACAATTATGTTAATTTTAAGATCGTACAAAAATGAACGGTAGTTGTATCTTGTATAGAACTGGAGATATTTATTTGTTAATATTTACTAAATTAGTTTTTTAATAATCCGATAGATTTTATGCAATTTTGATATGCCGTTGTGTTGTTTTTAATAGTAAATTTGTATTTTTAATAAACTATTTTGCATTAATTGTTTTAATACAACTGTTGTTGATTTTTGTACAATTTAACATTATTTTAATCGAAGGTTTATAAGAGCAATTTACATATAGTGATATAAAGCATGAATTTCGTACAAGAGATGAATAAACAATGAGGTATTCTTAAAATGATTGTTTGTTTTTATAAATTTTGTATTATTGTAACATTTGAGAACATGATTATCAAGATACTAAATTTTAAAGGATGTTCAATTTTGTAATAGATATAAATATATATATAAAGCTTCATTCTTTATTCATGAGATGGTGTTTACAATGTTTTATACGCTAATGTTTATTTGTTCGTTTGTTCGGTACCAGTTTGGAAGTTTGACTAATGAAAATTCGTGGTTGAATCTATTGTAATAAAAGGAAAAAACGGAATTTGTTCGTAATTATAAATAAACGTTTTATTTTATTTTATAAATGTGTTTTCTGTATGAGATACTATTTATTTCTATCTAACTAATCCGACCAATGTTATCATTCTATTGTTCGTTAGTTTTGGTTTATAATTTTTATATTATATGAAAAGCTATTTTGAAAAGAATTTTCTTGGAAAAGAAAAGTATGTCATATAAGCGTGTGCGTGAGAAAGCGGATGTACTTTGGAATTTTTATTACTTTTTTTAGAAATAGATAGAGTTTGTCAAGGGTACGGGTTGCTAGTCCGGTTTGCTACACTTTCTAAAGATACTTTTAGATTTTCCCGTACATTTTCCGTTGAGACTATTTCGGAAAATAATTAATGATATTATTACTCTCTACTGGTAATGTAGGAAACTGTGAGTGGGAGTGAAAATTCAGGAATTATAGGGTTCTCTATTTTCGATCGGTATCGGTAAGTTATTTGTTATGAGGTTCAGTTAGTATACGCCGGGCGCGCTATTGCATCGGATATTTAGCCGGTATTTTTGAAATAAGGTGCGTTACGTAGGACGTAACACCCCCCTGCTCGGTCGAAAGTCGGCCCTCCGACTTTGTGAGTACATGCGTTAGTAAGTGCGTTAGTGCGGAAGCATTGTAGCGTGATGATTAACTATCATGAGATTTCCACTGGTATTACAAACAGCTTACATTATAGTCGCTTTTTGTTTATATTTTTAATTGTTATACATGAAATGTAATACAAAGAATTTAGCCTTTCGTGTGTCTAGAACATTTTGCTCCATGAATCCTTAGAAGAAATGCAGTATTTTATTACTAGTAGACGATATCTTCTTTTGTGTGATTAGGAATATTGATGTCATCTAGGTTGTTCCGTAGTTTAAATCGATACATTTTCCTTCCTTTTATGTGTGGAATCCATATTTGATTAAACACTTTATGCGATCTGTGAGATTGTTTAAAGATTTCATGCAAGAAGTGGTTGGTTTTCTACTAAGTAGTTATTTGTCGTTTGTTAATGAATCGCCTGTTAGTTTTATTGTTTTCGTTTCTTTTTGTTGTAAGGTAGGTTCTGATAATAAAACCATTCATCTTTGTCATTTGTTTAGACATTTTCCATTTGGTTGCATGTTTCCATAGTTATACAAGTGTTGATGCCATATATCTCGCATGGCTATCATCATAGTGTTGATGAATATGATCCATGGGTAATACATCTCTGTTGGCAGCGAAAAAGAAAGAAATTCTATTGGTTTTTGTGTGTGCTTTTTCTTTTGTTTTGGCTGGATTCGTCCTGCATTTGATACATATTATTATTTGAGTTGCTGGATTTCTCCTACGCTTGATATATATTATTGTATGAGTTGCTGGATTCCTCCTGCGTTTAATGATAGAATTCTCTGAAATTCTTTTGTGCTCCATGTATTACGGACATTGGCTGGATTGTCCCTCCACTTGAGTATGGTTGCATGCTTTGGTTTATTATTGTGCAAATTTCGTGTAGGCGTAACTTTTGGTTGTTTTGAAAAGTGATGAACAAATAAGACTTGTCATTTCTGTAAGGGTTAACGGATCAACCGGTTCTAGTCATTGTAGTTGGCTTTACAAATGTTTACATAGATTATTATTACAATTTTTGTAGAGGCGGGCTAGTGATAACGTAATTGTTACATTGGTATTTTTCGTAGTGAATCGAATGAGCAGTATAAACATTTTGATTACTTATTTTCGAAATAAACGCAATTCGCATATTTATGTTTAATAATATAGTGTCATTGTTTGTTTTTTTTTTTTTTTTTTTTTTTTTTATTTTACGTATGTGTTTATTAGTTTTGTTGTTAGTTGTAACTTGACCTCGTGCAATTATTTTATTTTGTTAATTGTGAAATGGCATACATGTTATTATCAAAGGTATTTCTTATTCGTGCAATTTGAAAAATATGAGAGTTCATATTTTGAGTATCTTAAAAAAAAAGAAATATATATATATATTTGTATGAAAATTATTGAAAGAAGAATAAATAATAATTTCAGTTTTATTAGTGTATATATTTTTTGTTTTTGCTAGCATTTAAGTTCTAATAGTGATTTGGTAAAATGAACATGACTTATTATAATCCTTCTTAATACGTACATTTCTCGCTCTCCACTTAAAATGTGGCAAGCCTAACTTAACGGCGAGTTTCTTAGCATTTTTTATACTCTGATACTGGAATTTCCTAGTCTCATTTCACTCCTTCTCGAATTTACGAGGTTGACTTTATTTTCTGGTAAGCCCTAAGGAAACCATACAAAGTTTATTTACTCTACGAGAGTTAAAAATGGTTTTGAATTTTTACGTACGTAGTGTAAGAAAAATATATGCACATATATATAAAGACTAACTTAGTTTAATACATTATTTTTCTCGCACTCCACTTTAAAATGTGGCAAGCCTAACTTAACGGCGAGTTTCTTATCGTTTTTCTGTGATGTGAGGTTTGAATCCTCTAAAAAAATGATTAGAAATTAATTAAATTTGTTTTGATACTAAACATTTGTTGTGTCCTTTATACGTTACATATATATACTTTTTGTTCATTTCATCAAATTCAATGTTATGCAGCACAATTGCAGAATATTATTATATACTTTTCTTTTTTTGGTTATGATTTAAAGAGGAGAAAAAAGAATAAAGATTCTATAACAAAAAAAAAAAATTTTGTATTTATGAAAATTTGTAATGATGTAAATTGAAATCTATTGTGCTTGTTTTGTATTTGTTTATTTTATCTGCCGTGTGTAGATAGTGTTCCTGAAACAGATTTTTCATATACACATATGCTGTTTTGCATTTATGTATATGTAGTCAGTTATTATTAATATTATTCATATACTTGTATGAGCGAATATATATAGATTTATATATATTTATCTTCACTTCTTTTACCCACAGATGAGAAATATGCTATCCCTTGTATGCTTTCTATTGTTGTTTTTTTGTAAAAAATAAAGGAAGAGAAGAAAAAAAAAAGGGGGAAAACAAAAAATTTTTGTGTTGCGGAGTTTTCAGTTTTCTTCATTGTTATGTAGAAATATGTTATTTCGGTTATACCAATGAGAACTTGCGCACTACCTTCTCCCAAAAAGAAAAAATATGTATCTCTCTTTTGGTGAGGTAATTTTTACCAGCCTTTCGGCTTGGCTCCATCTTGCGACGCTTATAACTAGAGGATATGATATGAGAAAAATAATACTAATGAAGCTAGGGAATTAAAACAAAAGAAGAAGAAAGAAAAACAAAAGTAGTACAGTAATGTGATGGCATGGATTTTCTTATTAAAATAATAGAGTTAAAGGAGAAATGTCAGGTGAGAATAAGGTAGACTTCTTTAAGGATTAAAACAAATTTATTACATTTTTAACTTAATTTTGTAATTCTTCATTTGTGCGTATCATTTCAATTTTAGTTAGTTTTGTAGTTGGTTTAGGTATGTCATATATGGGTTCCTGTCTTGAATCTTCTTGAATAGGAGTTAGAATGAATTGGATGTTATCAAAATTGTCGGATATTGGTTCATCTTGTTTTGAACCTGTATGTGTCATTATTTCGATATCGTCTTGACTAAATTTTACATACGTGTTTTGTTGGTTTGTAGGTTTGTTTTTATTTTGTTTACATAATTTTACTATTATAATAGTTAGTAGTATGGTAACGGTAAGGCAGTAAATCCCAACAACTATTAGTGTTTGTGATGATAAGTTTTCCACTGTTGGTGTATCGTTGTTATTTGGTCTCATACCTTCGATTATTGTATCGTTATCGCTATTTTGTATTATTTCTGTAGTTGGTTCTATTTTGGGATATGGTGTCGTTGTGGTAATTATTGTATCCCAAAAGCTGCCTTCATAGTCGTCGGAGCATGTTTCATTCACGGGGCATTCTTGTCCGTTATATAGTATTATGTTATTATTTTCTAATAGTGTTTCATATTCTGTTATTATTGCTGTTATTAGGTAGTTTGTTACTTCTGTGTTAACTCCATCATCTTTGCAGTCTTCAAATGTCGTTAGTTCTTTTTCTGCATATTTGTCTATTTCTAAATCGTTGATTTCTACTCCAAGAAGTTGTATTTTGCGAGTCTTGTGCATATTTTTGCAATATTCTACTGAGATATTGACTTTTTTATCGTTTTCTACTATTAACGTTCTGTCACATGAGTCGATTGTTTTCATAAATTTTACTTCACAACTTTTTACAAGTATCGTTTCGCCTTTGATTCTTACTCCTAAGGTTATGAGTAATAAGTAATGTAAAAGTGTGGTATTCATTGTTCTGTTTTTTTTTTGTTGATTCCTGTAGATAGAAAGGAGTTTTTGTAGTAAATATTAAATAAGGAATATACTATTATTATTTTTTTAATGTAAATGCTTTGTTTTCTCTATTAGGAAATTGGTTTTTTACATTTAATTCCGTCGGTTCGTTTTGAATTTCTATGGTTTCTTTGTGTAGGTTTGGGTATATTTGGTTATTTTCGACATTTCTTGTGTCTTGTGATAGGTTTAAATTAGGTGTTTCGTTTTGTTCAATTTTTATTTCTTGAAGCTCGATTTGGGGAATTTGTTGGTAGTTCGTATCATTGTTATTGTTTTTGTTATTGTGTTTCCTTGATAAGTGTAGTAGAAGATGAGTTACAGAATCCCAAATAGCTCCTAATAAAAAGATTGACCATCCATAAGCATTATGTAGTGCGTAGCCATGGATTGCTGTGTCTATTATAGATTTTATTATTTTTACTATTACAAATATTCCCATTATACCAGCTGTTGTTGATCCGAATATTATAAACTTTTGCCAAGTTTTGTTCCATGCTGATTTTATGATTTTCCCTATGGAGTTTTCGTCTAATAAGTTTGTTACTGATGTACCTTGATAGTTTGTTTGTTGTCCTGTTAAACCTCTTGCTACAGTATTGAGGAGTGCTGGTTTTTCGGCGGGGAACATTATATGTTCTTTTAGTTTCTTGAGGTCTTCTTGGCTGTAGATTCCATTTGTGGCTAAATTCTGGGGGTTTATATATGTCCAAGTTTGCTTCGTTAGAGGTTTTAATTGTTCTGGGGCTGATGCCTGTACTGGATTTGGTAGGAGTTTGTACCAAATATTATTAACTGAATACATTGGTGGTACTAGACTATTGCATGTTATTTGATTTCCTTTATTGATAATTATTCTTGTCTTGGGCGTCATATACATTTCTTTTTCGATGTATGTAATTGGTAAGTGAGAGTAACATTCTTCTGTTCTTCTAATTTTTACTTCAACTGGGATACATTTCATTATATATGCTACTTCTCCTGCTGCTAATGCCATGTATCCAGGGCCTTTCATGATATTGTAGGCAAATTCATCTGGGGCATGTGTTGCTAATGATAGAGCATTGTGGAGTACTTGTTTTTCTAAGGCACATCTCTGTACCAGCATGTCATAGTAAAGTTGTTTTATCTGATGTCTTACGTGTCTTTCTACATAAACAAATTTGGAATTTACATATGAGAATATATCGAGGTTCCATGTTTTTATGGGGCGTTTCTTGAAGTCTCCGTTATTTTGTGATTCAAATATTATCAGTTTAGGATGTTCTGTCAGTGTTAATTCATAGCCACATATATTCTTCTTTCCTTTTTTTCCTAATGCAAAGGTTATTTCGTCTGTTGTGAGTGAATAGACTATTGTTTTGTCTTCATTATAAGTCTTATCAACAAATCCTTCGTATAATACGTCATATTTGTTAGCTCCACAGAAGTCTTTCGGGATTGTGTCCCAGTATGTATTTCCTCCTTCGATGTCTAGGCAAGATTTATCTGTTAAAGGATATGATATTCCTGATCTTAAGTGTAGTCTATTTTCATTAAGATTTATTCTAGCTTGATATTTTTGAATTAATATTTTTGCTGTTGCATGTACTACCACGTTGCTCCATGAACCAAACGAATCGCTATATTCTACTCCTTTACAATTTCCATCTACTTGAGATGTACCAGCCATGTTTAAACTGCGGGAGTGAACTTTGTTAGGTGTTATTTGATCTAGGAATATATTGGAATTTATAGTTAACGTCCCTGTGTTGTGTATTTTGTCACACTCGTCTCGTGATATTTCTAGTATATATGTTGCTAAACCGTTTGATACTGTAGACATATGTGAGTGCATTCCGCAATATTGGATGATTCGGTTAATTTCTATTTTACACTGTGTTACTTGGATTTCTTCATATTCTTTTAGTTGTAATAGCTGGGCTTTAATTTTTTCAGATTTGATTGATTTTTTTTCTATTTCGCAATTTTGTGTATTTAATAGTGAGATTGTGGATATGTTTGAACTCTGTGCTCCGCAATCGAATGCTATAAATGCTTGAACGTCCAGAATTGTTATAAGTAGTAGAACTGTGGTTATGAGAGTATTCATATTGTTCGTAATATTGACTTCTGTTCTTCGTTTGTCTCTGTTCCTGTTAAACATATATATATTTATGTTATTATTCTTTTTTTTTTGTTTTTATTGTACGTACTTAAATTTATTATATTGGTATTTTTGATAATTTTAGTCGATTCGCATGAACTATTTTGTCTTCGTTTTTTATTCTTATTTTTATATTTCCGTTATCAAATAGTTCGAGTACTTCGAAGGGGCCTTGATATTCGTCATCGAATTTGCTAGTTTTGTGATTTTTTTGAAGAAAAACAGGGTCTCCTATATTAAATGTAATTGGGTTAATATGTTTGTCGTAGTAATGTTTTGATTTTAGTTTAGCGGTTGTTATATTTTGTCTTGCGAATTTCTGTGTGTCGTAAAGTTTTGAGGCTAAGTTTTGTACATAGTCACTGTATGTTTCCTGGGTTTCGTTTTCGATAAGTTTTGATGATGGTAATTTTGCTATTCTACCAAACATTAGTTCAAAAGGTGTGTATTTAGTTCCCTCGTGAATGCTAGTATTATATGAAAAACTAGCTAATTCTAGCCATTTATCCCAGTCAGAGTGTTTGTTTGTGAAATGTTTAATGTATTCTTTTATTACATGATGAGATCGTTCTAATGAGCCGTTAGATTGAGGGTGAAATGCTGTGGTTTTTATTTGTTTTATATTGAAGAGTTTTGCCATTTTTTTCATTATTTTGCTCAAAAAGTTCTTCCCTTGGTCTGTTAGGATGCTTCTTGGAGTGCCAAAAATGCATATAAATCGTTTTGTTAGTGCTTCTGCTATGTCTGAGGCTGTGGCTTTTTTTAAAGGTATAGCTACTAAATATTTTGTTAGATTGTCTTGGATAGTTAAGATGTTTTCATAGCCTTCTTCAGTTTTATTGTTTGGTATTACAATATCCATTGCTATTTTTTCTAGAGCTTTTCTTGGTGTGTCGGATATGACCATTGGTTGTTTGGTTTTAATTCTACTTAATTTTTTTAATTGGCAGGATTTGCATGATTGAATGAATTTTTCTATATCGGATTTCATGTTTTCCCAGTAATGATTTTGTTTAATTCTTTTGAGGGTTTTATTGATTCCTTTGTGTCCTCCTACAGGTGAAGAGTGTAGTTCTTTTATAATGTCCTCCCTGTCGTTTGCATCAGGGTGGTTAATTGTTCCGTTGCAGATTATTATCTTTGTTTTGCCGTTTTTAAAATTTTGTTCTAAAATATCTTTCACTTTTGTCCAGTTTATGCCTATTATGTTCTCAGTTTTTGAAATGCTAATTGTGTTTAAATCTAAGTTATCTGCTTCTTTTTTTAAAGATTTTATTACAGTTTTAATATTTTTTAATATTGTTAATTGACTTTCTCCTGTGTCTGTTGCTATTGGAAGTGCAAAATGGTATTTATTTTTTTGTTTTGATATTGAGATTTTATTCAAAGTAAGGTTTTCAAATTTTGGGAGATCGTTCCTGTTTTTGTGTTTTAAGTTTCTATTATCGCATAGTTTCCCAGTTGTGGTTACGAAATGGGCTACGTTGTCTTTTTGCATATATATATAATTTTTAATTTCTATAATGTTTTTGTTGCAACAGCGTTTATTATATTTGTTAGTGATTTCTTCGTCAGTGTCGTTGCTTTCGTTACTTGAGTCTAAGTCTATATTGTCGTTATTTAGGTTGTAATTTGTATCCTTTTGCTGTGGTTTTCTGGTTGGTTCCGTATTTTTTGTTCTAGGCCGTCCTCTTTGTTGGTGCTCACTTTTATATGAGTTTGTCTGTTGTTGTTTTTTATTATTTATCTCTAGTCTTTTGGGAGGTTGGATTTTTCTTGTACTTCGTCTCAGGCATGCTGAGTCTGTGATATTTGCGATTTGTTTACATTCAGGTTCTAAATTGTTTATTTCATCTTTGGTATGTTTTTCGGTTTTTGTGACCTTTTTCTTTTCGTGTGCGAATATTCCAGGACAATTTATTTCTATGTGATTTAATTTATAACATTTAGTACAGAATGGTATTACAGCCGGAAGGTTGTATTTTGGCCCTGTGTAATTTACTTTATCGTTTCGAGGTTTTTGAATATTATATATTGGACTGTGTACTAGTATTTGTTTAAGAATTTTGTTCTTTGCTATTGTATGTTTACTTTTAATGAATTTAATTGGTTCTAGTGCTTGTGCATCTTGGTTGCTGTAATTAATCCAATAATTACTGTCTCCATTAAACCCTAGTCCTTTTCGGTCGGTTTGGGTTTTAATTCTGATTGGTTCTCTAATTCCTTGATTATATCTGCCTATTCCGGCTCCTCTCCACCCCATATTTTCCATCATCTTAGTAATGGTATTATTAAGGTATGCTCTTTTATTTGATTCGTTAATTTTTAGTATTTCTATAGGATTTCTGGATAATGCATCTGCGTTGACGTTTGATTTGCCTGCTTTATGTATTACTTCAAATTCGTATTCTAATAAATTGTACATCCATTTGGCAACTCTGGAATTGGGGTCTTTTTTTGTTCGGAATGATGTGAGGGGTTTATGATCAGTAACTACCGTAAAATGTTTTCCATAAACGTAAGGTCTGAAATGTAATATAGCATAGTATATTGCGAGAGCTTCTTTATCATACGTTTCGTATTTCTTTTCGTGATCGTTTAGTACGCGAGAGGTATAAGCAATAGGTCTATCTTTACCTATTTCTCCTTGAGATAGTATTGCGCCTATCGCATATCCTGATGCATCTGTAGTTATTATAAAAGGTTCATTGAAGTTAGGGTACTGTAGGACAGGTGCGTTGCATAATTTTTCACGCAGTGTGTTAAATGCATCATTTTCTTCTTGTTCCCATTTGAACGATATATCGTTTTTTAGTAAATTTGATAAAGGTTTGGCTATAGATGAAAAATTTTCAATAAATCTACGGTAGTATCCTGCGAGTCCGAGAAATTGTCTGATATTCTTCTGATTTTTCGGTATTGGAAATTTTTGTACGCAATTGATTTTGTTCGGGTCTGGTTTTAGACCTTCTTCGCTGATTATATGTCCTAAATAACAAACTTCTTTTCTTAAAAATTCACATTTGTCCGGTTGTAATTTAAGGTTTGCGTTTCTTAGTCGTTTCATTAATTTCTCGCATTTGGTCTCATGTTCTTCTAACGATGATGCGTATATCACAATATCGTCAAGATACACAAAAAGTTCGTTACCTTGTAGGCCTGATAAGATTATGTCCATTAGTCTTTGGAAGGTTGCAGGTGCATTTTTTAATCCGAATGGCATTCTATCGAATTCGTAATGTCCATGTGGGGTAGAAAAGGCTGTTTTGTGAGAGTCGTTTTCATGCATTTTTATTTGCAGGAATCCGGATGCAAGATCAAAAATTGAGAAATATTTGGCACTTCCAAGTTGGTCTAGTATATCGACAATGTTTGGAATAGGGTATGAATCGCCTATTGATTTGTCATTTAATTTTCTGAGATCTAAAACCATTCTCCATCTTTTGTTACCTTGAGTATCCGTTTTTTTAGGTACTATCCATATGGGTGTGTTATATGGTGATTCTGATGGTTTTATTATACCACTCTTTAATTGTTCCGATATTTGCTTATTAATTTCTTCTTTATGTATAGGGGGGAATCGGTATTGTTTTGTGTTTATAGGTACTTCGTCAGTTGTTATTATTTTATGCTTTATAAGTGGTGTGAAGCCTAAAGGCTCGTCTGGTAAGTGAAATGTGTCTGCATTTTTATTTATTATTCTATTTATACTTTCCTTTTCTTCAGTGTTTAGATGATCCATTCGTAATAGCTGTTTTACTTGTTTTGCTCGTTTTGTTTCTTTGGTTATGTGATATACTTTAGTTGTTTTCATTCTTGTTAGGGGTTCGTTTAAATATTCTGTGTATGTAAAGAGTTTTTTTTGTTTATTGGGATGTTTGTTTGGTTCTTCTGAAGCGTGTATTATCATATGAGTATCCCTTTTCGTAGTTGATGTTTCGTTTGTAATATTTACATCGGGTTTATTTTTATCTTTTTCCTTGTATTCGTGTCGTTTCTTTGACGGGTCTTGGTGTTCTTTGTTTATTTTCCATTTTTGTAAGATTAGTAATTTTACATTTTCATTATAGAAGTCTTGATCTTCCTGTATTGAGGAATTGAAAGATTTCGGTAAGTGTTGTTTTATCATTTGGTTAATTTCATTTTCGTTCGTTTTTTCATTTATTATTTCATTTTCATATTGGTTTTCATTTATTATTTCGTTTTCATTTTCATTTTTGCTTTCATTTCTTATTTCGTTTTCGTATTTGATTTTATTTTCATTTATTATTTCATTTTCGTATTTGTTTTCATTTATTATTTCATTTTCATATTGGTTTTCATTTATTATTTCGTTTTCA
Source organism: Trichopria drosophilae (assembly GCA_030407085.1). Classification (NCBI taxonomy): domain Eukaryota; kingdom Metazoa; phylum Arthropoda; class Insecta; order Hymenoptera; family Diapriidae; genus Trichopria; species Trichopria drosophilae. The sequence continues at coordinate 8,644,799 of CM059582.1, read as the reverse complement.
TTTTCATTTTTGCTTTCATTTATTATTTCATTTTCGTATTTGTTTTCATTTATTATTTCATTTTCATATTGGTTTTCATTTATTATTTCGTTTTCATTTTCATTTTTGCTTTCATTTATTATTTCATTTTCGTATTTGTTTTCATTTATTATTTCATTTTCATATTTGTTTTCATTTATTATTTCATTTTCATATTTGTTTTCGTTTATTATTTCATTTTCATATTTGTTTTCGTTTATGTGTTCTACATTTTCCTCTATTTCTTCTATTTTGACTGTTGGAATATCTAAATTTAATACTTCATTTGTTGTATTAAAAATTTGTAAATATGCTTTTCCTTCATTATTTTTAACAAGTGCTTCGCCCAAGAATACACCTTCTTTGATATTGATCTGTGGTATATACCCATGTTGAATGTTATTGTTTTTTATTTTTATGAACATTGTGGATACTGCTCTAGCCGGAATTTTTATAGTTTCTGGGCTGTTGAAATATTTTGTGTTATTTTTCCATTTAATAAGGTTATTTTTGTAGTCTATTGTAACTTCATTACTTTTTAAAAATTCTGATCCTAAAATTCCTTCGCAATCTATTGGGAAGTTGTTTTTAACTACGTGGAATAGTGTATCATGTCCTAATATCTCGATTATTACTACCCCCATTGTAGTTACTGGTTGTTCCGTGATTCCTTTTAGATCTATTATATTGGTTTCGTCTATTAATGTTTCTCCTTGTACACATTTTTCTTTAATGATGTTTACGCTGGCTCCGGTGTCAACCATTAGGTTTATCATTGTATGTAAATCTTTTGATTTTATTTGTATTAATGGGGCTTCATGTTTATTTAGATTGACTGTTTTTATTTCTCTGGAATGATTTCTGATTTTGTCACAAGATTCATTTGGCGCTTGTTTCCGGTCTCCCTCTGTGCGCCTGTTCTGAAGAGACCATTTTCGTTTCCCGGATTTGTTGAGTCTTTTAATTCCTTGATTAATTCTGCTCGTATCTGTTCCTTGAATTTTAGTTTTCTACATTCTTGCCATATGTGTCCAATAGACTTGCAGTATGTACATTGTTTTGATTCGTTAGATTCGTGGTAGTTGTGATGTTTAAAGTTTTGGTTTTGATTGTGTGGATTTTGGAACCTTTTTGGACGATTGTAGTGTTGTTCCGGATTATAGTTGTTTGTATAACGTTGTGGTTGATTTTTTTGATGATTTGGTTGAGAGTTGTAAGATTGCTTTTGATAGTTTCGAGGTGGATAGTTGTTTGGTTTGTAATTGTTTGATTGAGGGGTGTTCTGATGATAGTTATTCCTTGGATATCCGTAAGAGTGATAGTTGTTGGGTTGAAAATTTTGTTGATTTGAGTTTCTGAAGAGGCACGTATCAGCTTCATGTCCTATTTTTTTACAGATTTGGCATTTTTTTTCTGTAGTTAATAATTTGATTCTTTGTGTTTTTGGTTTTTCTTCGTTTTTTGGTTCTTCAAGAGGGATTCCTCTGACATTGTTTGCGAGTTTTAGTCTTCTTTCTATCTGTATTGCTTTATGTATACCAGCTGATAGGTCTGTTAGTTCTGAATTTAATAATCTAACTTCTATTTCGGGTTTTAATCCAGTTAAAAATGTCTCTAGAATTTCTTGTTCGGTTCTTTCTTTGTCTATGTCTGTTACTTCATCATCTTCGCTCAAGGCTTTGTAAATTTCTAATATTCTATCTCCTGCTTCTCTGATGCGATTTCCATATTCGACGACACTTTCAAAATTAAATTGGTGCATCCCTATTAATTCTTGTCTGATTTCTGTTATTGAATGTGCCGGGGCATAAATTTCTCGTAAACATTTAAGCAGGGCTGATACGGTTTCGAATGTGTTATTTTTTACAGCTCGTCGTGCTTCTCCTTTTAGTCGACTTTTTATTAATTTTACTAAGTCTACTTCTGATTCCTCGGGTAGCATATCTTTTGCTTCCTCGCAACCGTCGACGAAAGCGTAAAAAGTTTTCGGGTTTCCGTCATATCTGGGTACATTTTCTATAGCGTGGTTAAGAGTTAGTTTGTCTTTGTAGTTCGCCATCTTTGATATTTCGTCTTCGAAAAAATATGGATTCGAGTTATTTATTGTTCTGAAGGTGTCTTCACCTTCGCTTTCGATATTATGATTTCCTATCTTATAATTAGTACTTTCATGTACGGGGTTTTCTTTAATAATCTGATATTCTTCGTTGTTGGTTCTTTTTTTGTGTTGCTCGTTTATATTACTATTTGTTGGGGTGCTGGCACAGAGCGGTGTATGTTTTGTGTACCAGTCTCGGGATTCTGATATTTGTGTATTTTTTTTCTCTGGAGTTTTATCTATGAGACAATCGAATTCTGTAACTAGTTCGTTAAATTTACTTCTTACATCGTCGATGTGCGTCTTTCGTGAGAGTGTATTTTGTTCTATATTGTCTAGGTGTTGTTTTAGCGTTTGAATGTTTTCGTTTGTCTCTAGAATATTTTGTTCTACGGTTTGTGGGTTTTCGGAGTTTTTTGGGGCTAGTTCAGGCTCTATAGCTTTGTCTTCTACAATTTCTTGTTTTTCCGTAATATTTTCTAACTTTTCAATTGACTGCTTTTTTGGTTTCCTATCGGTAGTTAGTCCTGTTCCTAGTAATGTGTTTTTATCGGTCGTATTTAAATTTTGTGTGTCTTTTCGAGTTATTCTTTTGTTAGACATTTATGAAATATTGGACATAAAAAAAAATAAAAAATGTTTTTTTTTTTCATTAGAAGTTCGATTATGCAGTTTTATATTTAGTTTATGTAATAGAATCTGCATTTATAGGGAAGCATCTTTCTACGAAGAAAAAAAAGTGAAGATTTTTTACAACGGCAAGGACAGCCAGCTTATTGGGTACTTTCTGGTTGAATGTACTCGCGTTACGCCCTAACCAATTGTTATGTAACGAGATGGGATAACTACTTTCCTATTTGTTGGACACATTCGGATCCCACCGCTGTCACCAATTGTTATGGCTGGGATGGCGGCCGAACAGGGACGCCATCTTTCTGCCGTGAAAGGGCCAAATCGACCAGACGGGTCGATTTGAGGGTTCTTTTTAGGGTGGACGGAGCCGCCGAGTGTATCCGTTCAAAAGGAAAGGAGAAGGGTGAAAATAAATAATGACTCGATTTTCTTTTTCTTATAGGTTTTTTTATTTTGTGATCATTTATTTTTTTTATATATTTAATTTATTTTTTTTTTGATCGCGTTACGGCGCCGATATTCCTCCAGCGTGATTTTTGTTTTCTGCGGGGGAGGAGGCTGGTTGTGATCGGGGGTGGCTGCTGGCTGCCCTTCTCGTTGGGCGCGTTGCTCCACCAGGAATTTATATAATTTGCGGGCTCGCTCCCGTTTGCGACGCCGGACACCCTTATTATTTCGGGGCACTATAACAAAATGTGGACAAATTTAGTTTCGCGGAAAGAGAAACGCGGGAACTTATAAAAAAAAATAATATATTAAAAAAAAAGTGAAAAGGCTATGACCTAATTCCCTATGGGTCGATTCCGCATCGGCACGTGCCAATTCCGGAATAAACCGAGGAAAGGGTTTACAAGTTCTTCGAGGGAGAGATAGAAACGCCGGGCCAAAAGATTTGACCCTGGTCCCGAGCTCTGTCCCTTTTCGGAAATAGTTTACCCCCAAAAAAATATATATATAAAAAAAAAAAGAATTGCCGCGGAGACGAGTTCGCCCGTGCCCGGAGGGATCGAAACGCCGGGCCAAAAGATTTGGCCCTGGTCCCGTGCTCTGTCCGGGTTCAGGTTAGTCGCCTGATCTTAACTAGGGGAAATACTTACTTATGAGATCCTGGTTCGACGACTCCCGGAACCTAGGCTGCTGGGCTGTCTGTATCCAGTGGTCCAACTACTGCTGGAGCTTAACTGCTCGATGTTGACTGCTGAATCTTAACTGACTTTTTTTGGTCCAGGAGGTGCTGTTTTTATACTGGATACCGCCCGTGGTGCCCAGTTCCGTTTTGAAGCGTTGCGTCGTGTCACGGATTTTTTTATCCAAAATTCGTGTGAATGCAAGATTTGCAGCTTCCGTCCGAATTGAATAGAATCTTTTTGCGTGTTTAGACAATTATGTTAATTTTAAGATCGTACAAAAATGAACGGTAGTTGTATCTTGTATAGAACTGGAGATATTTATTTGTTAATATTTACTAAATTAGTTTTTTAATAATCCGATAGATTTTATGCAATTTTGATATGCCGTTGTGTTGTTTTTAATAGTAAATTTGTATTTTTAATAAACTATTTTGCATTAATTGTTTTAATACAACTGTTGTTGATTTTTGTACAATTTAACATTATTTTAATCGAAGGTTTATAAGAGCAATTTACATATAGTGATATAAAGCATGAATTTCGTACAAGAGATGAATAAACAATGAGGTATTCTTAAAATGATTGTTTGTTTTTATAAATTTTGTATTATTGTAACATTTGAGAACATGATTATCAAGATACTAAATTTTAAAGGATGTTCAATTTTGTAATAGATATAAATATATATATAAAAGCTTCATTCTTTATTCATGAGATGGTGTTTACAATGTTTTATACGCTAATGTTTATTTGTTCGTTTGTTCGGTACCAGTTTGGAAGTTTGACTAATGAAAATTCGTGGTTGAATCTATTGTAATAAAAGGAAAAAACGGAATTTGTTCGTAATTATAAATAAACGTTTTATTTTATTTTATAAATGTGTTTTCTGTATGAGATACTATTTATTTCTATCTAACTAATCCGACCAATGTTATCATTCTATTGTTCGTTAGTTTTGGTTTATAATTTTTATATTATATGAAAAGCTATTTTGAAAAGAATTTTCTTGGAAAAGAAAAGTATGTCATATAAGCGTGTGCGTGAGAAAGCGGATGTACTTTGGAATTTTTATTACTTTTTTTAGAAATAGATAGAGTTTGTCAAGGGTACGGGTTGCTAGTCCGGTTTGCTACACTTTCTAAAGATACTTTTAGATTTTCCCGTACATTTTCCGTTGAGACTATTTCGGAAAATAATTAATGATATTATTACTCTCTACTGGTAATGTAGGAAACTGTGAGTGGGAGTGAAAATTCAGGAATTATAGGGTTCTCTATTTTCGATCGGTATCGGTAAGTTATTTGTTATGAGGTTCAGTTAGTATACGCCGGGCGCGCTATTGCATCGGATATTTAGCCGGTATTTTTGAAATAAGGTGCGTTACGTAGGACGTAACATTACGATAAGTGGGATTAGCCTTCAAATATTAAAGTATATTAGAATCACATTATAATGTGATTTATTACGCATTGATTAAATCAATGTATTTCTAGTACATTTTAGTGTTCTAAGACCGATTTTACACCCCATAACGGTGTTTTTATGCATATTAAGTTTGTTTCAGCAAAAAAAAAAACTTTCGAAAGAAAATTTATCAGCTTTTAAACTTTCAATTAGATTGTGATTATATTTTAATACTCAGAAGCTTATTCCACTCAAAAACAAGAAATTTACCGATGAATTATATTCTTTTATTTTCATAATAAATTTAGCTCTTGGACCCAACGATACAATTAATTGAGCTAATAATTCGGGCTGCCCTGCTAGTGCCTGCAGACTTTCTACGTCAAAACATTCCGCCTCTGAAAAAGTTAAAAAAAATCCAACACCAATTAATAGCCTCATTTTTGCATGCGGTTGTGCATGTAGTTATTTTCCCTGCCGCAAATTCCCACGTGTGATATATATTCTCATGTGGGATTTTGTTATAGGATCCCACATGCGACAATATCATCGTTTTTTTAATGGTCTATAACTGTTTGAAGTATATTTTTTAGCACTGTAATCTGGAAAAAGTCACGCTAAGCTTTTGGGAACAATGAAAAATTTGCGAAACAAGAAATTAATATCTTATTATTGCAATTTCAAAAATTTGGTAATTACATTTTTAGAAAACATTTAATCGCACTTGAAAACTTAAAATTACTTTTTTTATTTAAATTGATTAAGAAATATTCCAGACCCTTGTTTATCACAAAAAACGACGATATATGTTGTCAAAGAAAGAATAAATTATCGCATATGGGATCCCACAACAAAATCCCACGTGGGAATATATATCCCATGTGGGAATTTTCAGCAGGGTTTACATGTATAGTAAACAAATACATAAGTTCACCAATATTAAAAAAATACAAAAGATCACATGAAAATGTTTTCATGCTGTCAGTTGTCACATTCACATGCCTCATTTTGAATTTGAAACCCTCATGTTCTCATTAAAAACATTTTCGTATTAGAGTTATAATACAGCATTTAAGCAGTATTGTAAAAATGAGGCATTCATTCACAATTTCAAAGCACAGAAACTAGTTTATGGAAAAAGAATGATGAAACCGCATGCTTCATAACCTTACAAATTATTAATTCGAAATGAAGGTTGCATAGCACTATTACCTTGAAAGTTTGGAATATATTGGGAAAACCCCATTCTGACCAGCAGCTGCTCACAATCTTTATTCATTTTTGCACTTCACAACAACACAAATAAACAGGCTCGCGCTCGCGCTTATACTTAAAACTGCCGCTGACTGCCGCTGCGCGAACTATTCAATATGGCCGCCAAAATTGGCGCCGAAATCTGCTATGTACTACGCTACCCAAATATATAGGGATACCAAGCATTTGAAAATGGTCAGGACAACCATATGATCGGTTAACTATTTTTATATGGCACTCTTAAGAATAGATATGGTTACTGTGTCCATATGCAGTAACAATGTAATATGGTTCGCACAACCATTTACGTCTTGAAAGGGTTTCCATATGCAAAGTTCTCTTTACAATAGCAATGGTCGAACTATCAATATTTTAATTGACAATACTTCTTTGGTTGGTACGTCCAAACCAGTTTTTTCCGTGTATGCAAATGTGGGCTACCGCGGTTTTGAAACTCCACCCGGTACCAAAAGTCTTCAATAGGACCACCCAAGCAAACATTATTTTTCTTTAAAAATCGCATGAGAACGTTAACACGAAGTGTGAATTGTCGTGCTACTACTACCGGATGTTTTTGTACTAGGTTCAAGCGATCCGGGAATGACAGGCGTTCGGCGTTGTCGATGTTACCTCCATCGGCGATTAGCAAGGCTTTAATCATATCTGACCAATTTAAATCATTGCAGGAAAATGTTAAAAACCATGTGGGCGGCCCTAAAGTTCTAACCATTGCAATTAATTCAGAGCAACATTTCTGCCAATATGATGCCGATCCTCGAATATTTCTCATAGTGAGATGCATGTTATCCACAAGCCCTTGTGGTGTTTGTTCCCCTTGACCTTGTCGCATTCTACATGACACAGATACACTTGATTTGGCACGAAAATATTCAACAACGGATAGAGCGTAAAATAAATAATCATTTCTATTGAACCTCTTGTCAACACTCATGACCCGGGTTTGGAAGTAGTCAAGGGGGGTACACGCAATGTCTCTTTCCTCGCCAAAGCCGTTTTTGCCATTTGGAAAAAGAAAATACCAACACAATTCCTCCATTCGGCGTTCACGCTCCAAATTCAAGGGTGGTGCAGTTTTTCTTGTGATGGCGGCCAATCTCATTGTATCATCTGTTGAAGGGCTATTCATATTTACAACACTTTCTAAATTAGGTACATTATCATCTATGTTTTGGAGCATACTTGTAGATTCGATGTAAATAGTACCCGAGGAATCATTGACTGGTAATTGAAAATGGTTTAATGTTACAGGAATTGTTCTTGGGAGTGATTGAATAACTTGTGTAGTTTGGAGGTGATTACTAGTTTGTGTTATTGGTCGGAGGGAATCGTTTGGTATATATGTTGGACTCTCTATCCTTACTACTGTCGATTGTATTTCGGTGTCTCGATCAATAACTAATGATGTTAATGAATATACATTAAGATTATCCCGAAAGTTTGCTTCTGGAGCTTTTTTTGGCGACACAAATAAATTGCGACGTAAAATTGTATGCAAATCGTCCAGATTACTGAATCGCATACAACAAGCGGTGCCATTTAGGGGCGCAGAAGCGCCCTTTGGACCACGCGCGTGGGAATCAAACAAATAGTAAGTTTGACTTTCACCTAAAGTTCTACAATGTACTGCTATCGAAATGGCATTTGCTGTTAGTATACCATTTGGATGTTCTCTACAAAAACTAAATAATGCATTTCTCAAGTTAGGGAATCCATCAGAACTGTTATCATTGTCTATATGACCATTATAATTTGTTTCTGCAAGTACTGTGACAAAAAAATTTTCTCTGTTATATATAAGTCTTGGTCTAAGATCTGTTACAGCAAGGTACTCAGGGTTTACTTCGCCGGGCGCAGGATTCTCTCTGGCAGTCATGCAGTCATTGTAATATTTGTCGCCAATGATTACAATATAGTCGATGTCACTTTTGGACCACTTATTTGGATCTAGTACAGTGAATGCTACACAAGCCACAGCCGCTATCCCTGTGCATTGCTTACCTCGAGATAAGTTAAAGCGTAAATCGCCTTGATTAAATGACCCGCGTAAAATAGCCTTGTTCTCATTTAGAGTAACATAGTGTTTCGAGGATGATTCTAAGGTAATAGTTGTAGCGGCATTTTGTTCAGGAATAGGATTTTCAACTATTTGAACTACATGAGGTATGTTTATGGTAGTTTCAAAATGGACCTGAACATCCTTCTAAAGATGGTTATTGGAAATTAACCAAGTTAATGCTTGGTTCAGTCTTAGTATGTCCACGACGAATTCTTTAGTGCATGAAAGATTCTCTAAATTTTCCACTACCAAAACTAAACCAGCTTGTTGTGGCGTCAGTGGTAATTGTTCGGCTATTTCCACAACATCCTTTGCAAATAAAATTACCTGTCCTTTACACCAATTTTGACTAAAACGGTTATTAAGTTTAATGATTTTTAAAAATGGTGTAATGCGACTTAAAAACCGTTCTTCAACGCTTGTCAAATTGGATAATTCAGGTGGTACTTCTGCAGGCATCATTTTATTCCAATAGGCAGTTGTTGGAATTTTCCTTTTTCTTATATTGTTGTGACAACGATTGCAGGTAGTTATTGTAACTAAAGTAACCAGTTCTTGTGGTAATAGCGTACTGTACAAATCTGCTCGTAATTTGGAACGCTGTTGTGGATAAAGAGTCCTTTTGCAAACGGCACATGGTACATCAGCGAAAATATTAATGGAAGCTTCAAAAGACTGTTCATTTCCAACGTCCCTACAAACATGACTGACTTGTCGCATTCTATTAAGTCGAAGTGAACGAATTTCAGGTGTTTCATTTGACAAGCGATCGTGAATCAATCCGAGACGGTGGGCGCGTTGCTCCTCCGTTTCATTTGACAGACGATCGTGGATTAATCCAAGAAGGTGGGCTCGTTGCTCCTCCGTCTCATTAGACAAACGATCCTGGATTAATCCAAGACGGTGGGCTCGTTGCTCCTCCGTCTCATTAGACAGACGATCCTGGATTAATCCAAGACGGTGGGCTCGTTGCTCCTCCGTCTCATTAGACAGACGATCCTGGATTAATCCAAGACGGTGGGCTCGTTGCTCCTCCGTCTCATTAGACAGACGATCCTGGATTAATCCAAGACGGTGGGCGCGTTGCTCCTCCGTTTCATTAAATAAACGATCGCTGATCAAGCCGAGACGGTGACTGCGTTCTTTGACATTTTCCCTACTCAAAACTCTTTTCATATACAACCGCATTTTGGACAGACTGATTTGACGGTCTTCGCAAGTCTCTTTCGATATTGCCCTCGAGGTAGATTTCCTCTGTTGTGAGAGGTGTTCCTCCCTAACGTCCTTTGTTTCATTTAAACGGCGCTGTCTCATATGAGCAGCACGTTTATTAGGTCTACCCATATTCACTTCAGATTCACTGAAAATCAAAAAATAAATAAAAATTTTAACAAAAAAAAAACCGACTTCAAAACAAAAAACTATTTCAAAACAAATTAAAATGCACTAAAAAGTAAAAAATAATTGCGTATTCTTCTACGACTTAATAATCAACTTACTTTTTTTCAACTAAACAATATGTGTGTATGATCTATGTGTTTGCCCCGCTAGAAGGTAGGTACTACCTACTTCAAATCTAGCTGAGCACATACCAATGAATAACAAACAATGATCAAATTATTTTTCAGAGTCCTAAGTAAAATGAAATTAAAAATATTAGAATACTTAAAAATCAAATTATTACGATATTTTTACAATTATTATTATTTTTGGAGTCGGTGTCAGCCAACGAAACATACACCTACGAATAATAATACGAGAATACTTAGAGAAATATTTTTTTGCAAATTAACTTTTATACGAACGGCAATATACACTGGCAAAATCTGCAGCAATAAATGAAACGACATATACCAACGACAAATACCAATACCTAATTAAATAAGAAAAAAACAAACTTTAATTCGACACTAAGCTGAGACATAATGTAACAAACGATAATACGAAAATATAGCCAATTTTACAATTACAAATACAAGAAATTACCATAAGAAAGACGGTGACAGTATAGAAAGAGGTTCACAATCAAGTCACTCGTATCGCTTCTTTCTGTTGACTGGCGCGGCACGTAGGCGGCCGGCGGCGCGGCGTGTTCACTTGCTAGCTCCCCTCCCACCCCGGCACCGCTCACGCCTAACGCGCCATCAAGTCGCGCGTGCGACTCTAGTACATCTTACCTGTAATTATGCATGTACACACAAACATACCTTGGCTGACACCGACTCCAAAAATAATAATAATTGTAAAAATATCGTAATAATTTGATTTTTAAGTATTCTAATATTTTTAATTTCATTTTACTTAGGACTCTGAAAAATAATTTGATCATTGTTTGTTATTCATTGGTATGTGCTCAGCTAGATTTGAAGTAGGTAGTACCTACCTTCTAGCGGGGCAAACACATAGATCATACACACATATTGTTTAGTTGAAAAAAAGTAAGTTGATTATTAAGTCGTAGAAGAATACGCAATTATTTTTTACTTTTTAGTGCATTTTAATTTGTTTTGAAATAGTTTTTTGTTTTGAAGTCGGTTTTTTTTTTTTGTTAAAATTTTTATTTATACCTTGGAAAAGTTTATATTTTTGATCATATCACTGTTTAGATTTTTCTTTCGTTATTATAAAATTTTGCCCTGCGGTAACTTGCATTTCTATGGAAATTCGGGCACAAAATATAGAGAATATCCAGTGATGATTTTCGAAGTTAAAGGAGTGAACTAGCAAATAGACGTATAATAATTATTTAATGATATTTATATTCAATTTATACATTACAAAACTATGATCTGCGTCAAAGTAATTCTATTAAATTTTTTTTGGACAGATAGCGCAATGGCTACCACACAAATCAATCCATTCTGCAGCACTCTAATAATTAACTGTTTCTACCAAATAGTAAATTAAATCGGCTGAAAATTCGAATTTGAAACTCAGAAAGTTCGCAATGTTTGAAAAATCCTGTGATTCCATATCAGTAATGATAATGAAAATTCCGCGCATGATCAGTCATCATCTGTTTCATTTTCGACCCTAGGGAGAATTTTTTCGTACTTTCGACCCTCCTGGCGTAATGAAATCCATCTATGCACAGGCGCATCTCGATAACATCAATACTCGAAGCTTCCGTATCAATTGCCGCCATGTATCAAAAACTCGCAGCAATTAGTCACGTGTCAAAATTTTTAAAATTTGTTTGAAATTGTTACATTTTTAGTCGTTTTGAAACATACAGTTAACTTATAGGGGGGCTGCGACCCCCAAACCCCGAGCGTGTAATGCATTTCCGGCAGTAACGAGCAGTGGGCGGTAATGAGAACAGCGGGCTGTAAAATTTGAAAAACGCCCGTGTGCATGCGCAGTTGCGTTGTCGCTGGAATGGCTCACTTTCCGTTCGTTTAACCTACACGGAAAAGTGGCAGTTTTGTGCAGGTGTGACAAAAAGTATCATTTGTAAGCTTGCGAGTTTCTGTTCTTTAATTAAATTTTGAAAATTGAGAAGAAGTTTGACTACGAGAGAATCTGCCTGGACTATTTAATGTTTCATGGTAATCAGTAAGTGGAATCTTTAAATGTTGCATTTGAATAGAAATTTCTAAAGGAGTGCTTTCTTCAGCGGTATATCCTTTCGGATCTTTTGGGTTTCGTATAGTACCAACATCGCATTTAATATTTTATGGTACTCTGACCTCGTCGTAATTGGAAAAGCATTGTGTGAAACGTAATCTGAAATATGATTCATTATAAAATTAATTCAGACGTAGTCTCTAGAAATATTCAATCATTCATTTTAATTTAACGAATAATATAGTTTTATCCGGATAGTTGAACACGAGATGTAAATTCGTTAAGGTGGCTCGGTCAAAAATTCGTACAATATACAAAAACTTTAAAAAATTTGTACACGTTCTTGAAATATATCTGAGTCTTTCTGTTAAATTTTAAGTGAGATCACGGAACGTCCCGGAAAGGAAACAAATTTTCAATGCAACGGTTTTAACATGGGACGGAGAGTTTCGAAAGTCTTAAAATAAGTATAATTTGTTACGTACAATACAGAAATAAATGAAAAAACGAAATACACAACTTTTTTAAAAATTATACGTTGCCGACATTTTAAAGAAGTATTTAATGTTAAAGTCTACAGAACGTGGCATATTAGGTTAGGTGTGCCTAGAATTAATGGATGATCAGGAATTTAGCTCTTTTTATTGTCCGACCAACACACTAATACTTAGATTAATTGCATATTTTACATGCTTATGTTCCATAATACACTCGAAAAGAAGTTCTATTGACAAAAGTAATAGGAACTGCCAACTTGCCTGATGAGAAATAAGTAGTTAGTGTTATCATTTAAGAGACTTGCGGTGTTCCGAGATTCCTTTTTCACCGAATGATCAAATCAATCAAATTAATTCACATTATTGGCAAGTGAAAAATATTTTTTAAAGTACGAAAAATGTTTCTTCAATAAGCATTTTCATGAGTCTTCGCACCATTTCTCCAGAATTTTTTTGTATGTCGCCTAAGCATACGCAGTTCAGTTTTATCGACGAAAACTCCAGAATTGGGTTGAAATTCAATATGTTTAATGCAGGAAGCATAAGTTTCCAAAGTTCAATATCCTATTTTCTGTGATTTTACGATTCACAGTTTTAAGGGCAACAGCGCGCGTGGACCATAGAGATTGGACAGATGATATACAATTCAAATAATATACAGTATTGCAATAATATACAGATAATACTTTAACATAAATTGCTATCCATTTTAAGTCTCAAGGTCATACGACTGAGATCTAAGGTCGTAAAAACACATATATCGGAAATAAATCAAGTAATCATGGAGAACGAAACGTAAGCCTTAAAAGCGGACTCCATGACTTCATGGCAGTGACGGTTCAAATTATGAGTTAATAAAAATTTTACAATATTTTATTTTAAATATATGTTTGAGAGAAGCATCAAATTTTGTTGAAAGATTGATAAAGAAAGCCTGCATTTTTTGAAGCACTCGAAATCTATAAACAATACCTATCGATAGATATAAGATCGAATAAGATATAAAATATTGTAAAATGTCTGTGTCCCAAACAAACGTGTACCAGCTCTCAAGAAATTTCGAGTGAATCTGATATAGACGATTTGCGTTTGGTATTAATTAGTTTCGCATTGTCGACGATTTGAGGTTTATGTTGCTTCTCGTTCTGCACCTGCAGCTGCGGAAACTTAGTAATCAATTTCGGATTCTTTTTTGCTTTTGTTACAATCTCTAGTTGGAGTCAGACAAGAAAATATTGTTGTTTTCTAAATAGTTTAGACGTATAATTAATTAAAAATGTAAATGTAATACTTGACTGAGAGCGTGTGGAAGATTCATGTATTTTCAAAATTAAATCATTCTTTATTATCTGAATTTTTAAATTTGCATTAAAAATGGGATTTTATCCAAAATACGAGAGCAAACATTATTTCAGTTTTCCTTTTTTGTGAATAGTTTAGCGCTTTGACAAATTGAGAAACAAAAAACGGTGTACTACTGAAGTCCCACTGAAGTCTGCCACGAAATTTGATCTTCATTTCAAAAAATTACAAACTTATCTTTTGTTTATCAAATGTCATTTTTCATTAAAAAATAATTCCATCATAAAAATATGCCGAAGAGAAAAATATTTTTCAAATATTATGCCAAGAGAACTCAAAAGCGCATTCAGAAATTATGTGACGATGTCGCCAGTGATTCTACGTCGGATAGCAGGAACGAAAGGTATCAGAAAATATTCGTTGAATTTAACCAACTTTTATAGTAATAAACGTATCAATCGAAAATTTGTATTGCTTTTTTTAACACTACATAAAACATTTCTGAAATTATTTGAGGAACACTATTCGGGAAATATTATTTCAATATTTTTTAAAGAGTTATGACATTTTCCACAAACTTCAAATGTTCATAGTCATTTTAAAAGATCGAAATTAATTCGATTTTTACTAAACCACAATAGTGATGAACATTATTTGTTACGAAGAAACATAATTAATATTGACCGTAATAATACCAGCGACGAAACACCATCAAAAATTGAAAACCAATTTATACCAAAAAAACGACCACTACTGTTTGGAAGCTATTCACAAAGTTCTTAAAGATATATCAGAAGAAAGTGTGCATTATCCAGCGATAGCTCTACTGACAATGAGTAAATATTTCATTTAAATATTCTATAATAGATCCCGATGGATTCATTATGATATAGTGTAAAGAGTATTGAATAAAATATTCCAAAAATTATTAACAGATATCATCATGAATGCCTAGATGATACCTTACACAAGACCAATGATGATGAAATGAAGACATGTCGGAATAGTTTATAATGACTAATGTGGGTCTGAATATAAAAAATTCGGCGATTATGATAAAGGCAAACATAATGAAGCATTCTCGGTTCAGGACTTTTCAGCTAATGAAAATGAAGATGTCAATATTGACATTGACAGTGCAAATGATGATGATAATGATAATGATGATGCTGATGATGATGATGATGATGATGATGATGATGATGATGATCAAGAATATACCGGTGGGTACCGTTTTTTGTTCTTGTCATATAAAAGTCAACTTCAATACCGCCCTAACAATTTTTTAAACGTTTTATAAAGCTGTTAAAACTTGTGATTGTTTTGTTTTATACATGTTTAAATAAAATACGTGTATTACTTTTAACGAATCATACTTACTTGCTTACATTTTTAATGTTCATTTTACATTCAATATAAGTATATATATATAGATATACATAAAATTAAAGAAGAATAAGATGTGAAAAACTTATAAGTGTTTAGAATTATAAATAGAATTGTACAAAGCTTTATTCAACTTACGCAATATTACCTGAATATGAAATATTTTGGAATAAATGCTAAAGAAGAAAAAGTAAAATATGCGTAAAAGCGTCCTAAAACAGAATTGGTTTTGAAAATGTCTAGTTTCTGTTTAATTTGAATATTGTAAATTAGAAACTCACATTAACAGCTGCGCACCTGTAATAGTCCCTTAAATTAAAATATCCCAACACACAATAGAGCAAAACCGAGGTCACGTTTTTATTTCTTTTTAAAATATTTCTTGTGAAGTAACTTCTTTCGTTTGTGGATCGCCAGAATTCAAATGTTTTTCTACCTTAATTAACTATGCTGGAATTTTACAATTAAATAAATAAAATAGGAAAAAAGTAGGAAGAAATACATTCACGTTCATACGATTTTTCATATTTCAGATGAAGAAAATGTGAACCATATAAATATGGATTGTGATGACGATGGAGATGTATCATTTTACGAGAATGCGCCATTTCCTGTTTCAGAAAGTGTCGCCCGCGCCGTAATACATGCCTTTCCGCCCTAGATACACAATATACTATTCATTCATGCGGTACACCGACGGAATAGCTGTCTTTAAATCTTCGACATACAGTATTTGGCCTATATACTTCATTATAAATGAACTTCCTTACTCCGAACGACATAAAACTGAAAATATGCTACTGATTGATTCGTGGTATGGTCTTAAAAAACCTGCACGGAGAGAAATCTGAAAGGATGAAACTGTAGGCATTCCTTCCGCCACTGTACTAAGATTTGGTGCTGGTTCTGCACCATGTGTCGCGTGATATCAATGTAAGAAACCCACAGTCTCAGACTGTGAAATCGCTTAGGATGATACTGCAAAACTGCGATGCTTTCTTCGAGGTTTTCTCCCGCCTAAGTTTTACTTTTTAGACTAGGGCTCTCGGGGACTTTTTTGTAGGAAATTTCCTCCTCTACAAAAAAGGTTTAGTAAATTTTTGCTCTATCTTGCACCGTTTTCGATACGGAAGCAATAGAATAAAACTATTATTTGGAAAATGGTTAAAAACTTTAATACGTTAGGATGATAATTTTTGCCATAATATGATTGATTGATGCGCGAGTGAGTAGACTTCCTCGGGATGACTACGGTGTGACGTCCAGGTAATGGAATAATAATCTTGAGATATACATATATATATATATATATATATATATACAGGGTGTCCGAAAAGTATGGAAACACTCAAATATCTCGGAAAATCGACATCGAATCGAAGAAGTAAAAATACACGTATTCAATGGTTTCAAGAGAGCTATCCAGTGACACCTAACACAACCCCCCACCCCCACCCGCTGGGGGTGATAGAGGGGGTAACTTAAAAATTTTAAATGGGAACCCCCAATTTTTATTGCAGATTTTGCTTCCTCAGAAAAAGTTACGTAAATTTTGCCTACCATTATAATTGTTTTTGTTGACAGATGGCGCTGTAATCAACGAAATTAAAAAATTATTCTAAAAAGTTTTAAAAATCTCGCGAAAAACACAACGGATCAAAAAAGTAAAAACACACGTATTCAATGGTTTCAAGAGAGCTATCCAGTGACACCTAACACAACCCCCCACCCCCACCCGCTGGGGGTGATAGAGGGGGTAACTTCAAAATTTTAAATGGGAACCCCCAATTTTTATTGCAGATTTTGCTTCCTCAGAAAAAGTTACGTAAATTTTGCCTACCATTATAATTGTTTTTGTTGACAGATGGCGCTGTAATCAACGAAATTAAAAAATTATTCTAAAAAGTTTTAAAAATCTCGCGAAAAACACAACGGATCAAAAAAGTAAAAACACACGTATTCAATGGTTTCAAGAGAGCTATCCAGTGACACCTAACACAACCCCCCACCCCCACCCGCTGGGGGTGATAGAGGGGGTAACTTCAAACTTTTAAATGGGAACCCCCAATTTTTATTGCAGATTTTGCTTCCTCAGAAAAAGTTACGTAAATTTTGCCTACCATTATAATTGTTTTTGTTGACAGATGGCGCTGTAATCAACGAAATTAAAAAATTATTCTAAAAAGTTTTAAAAATCTCGCGAAAAACACAACGGATCAAAAAAGTAAAAACACACGTATTTAATGGTTTCAAGAGAGCTATCCAGTGACACCTAACACGACCCCCCACCCCCACAGGCTGGGGGTGATGGAGGGGGAAACTTAAAAATTTTAAATGGGAACTCCCAAATTTTATTGCAGATTTCTCTTCTTCAGAAAAAGTTACGTAAATTTTACCTATTATAATTATTTTTGTTAACAGATGGAGCTGCAATCTGCGAAATTAAAAAATTACTAAAAAATATTTAACTTGACGTACATGGAATAGCATACCACGTTTTCAGAATTTTAAATAACGTCTTTTGCCTTTAAATATTTCTAGTTTACCGATTCTCACCGCGAGGAGGTAGACGATTTTGAGAATCTTCTGTTTTACTTTTTTTTTATTTGATTTCTGTTTTTTACCTTTTTTTTATTCTTCACTATTAAATTTTTTTATGTTTTTTTTTAATGTATTTGCTTACCTTTTCTTCCAGATATTAAAATTCTTTATTCGCTCCCCCCTTGTAATTGTGCATACAAAGTTTTTGACAGAAAAATGAAGAATCGACATCCTTATTCTACGAGGAAGTGAATGTCGTGTATCCGAATAGCGTAAATGGTGACCAAATCCGCATATGGTGTTATGGCTTTCTTGCATGACTGTGATTTTGTATACTTGTGTGAAAGTACTGTACCCATTGCATACACTGGGTCGATTTTTTCAACTGCCAGTGTTACAGAGAAAGTAGTCAATAATCGAACATCGTCAGCGTCCAAATCAAAACAGCACGTCTTAGTATTAGTTAAGCTCTATTGTTTGAATGAGTCAAGGTCTCGGTTATTTTTCAGCTTTGTGAAAATTACACATGCGAGCGTCACTCTTGTCGAAAACTTGGTCAAATTCGTACCGCAAAAAATCGCAATTCTCTTCGTTCTCGCTATTTGATACTTAATGTAATGTTTCTCTAACATTTGAATTTCTTCTAATTTTTTATATTTCTTTTATTTCTTCATTCTTTGCTTCATATTTCTTCCATTTCGATACATTCTGTATTCTGCCTCCTGTTGTAATTTGGCATACTATGTCTTTGACACAAAAAGAAAGGATCGAAATCCTTATTCTGCGAGGATGCGGCGATAAAAAAAGAACATACGAACAAGTCGTCCGCCAATTTAATGATACCCATCCTGATCGTCTACCTATTTGCAAATCAACTGTTTGTAAGACTGTTTCTCGGTTTCAAGATACTGGCTCTGTCAATGATCGACCAAAATCAGGAAGACCAAAAACGTCCACGAACGAAGACAACAGTTTAGCGGTCTGTGCAAGTGTCGTTGAGGACGTCCATACTTCGGTAAGAAAGATTGCGCAAGCCACTGGTATCGGCAAATCGTCTGTCCATGAAATATTAAAAGCAAATAAGTTCCATCCATATAAAATAAAATATGTACAAGAACTTTCGGAAGATGACTTCGATCGGAGATTAGAATTTTGTGAGGAAATGATGAGACGTTGTGACGAAAATGAATTATTTCCTTTCTGGATATGCTTCTCTGATGAAGCTACGTTTCAGTTGAGTGGAGAAGTTAATAGGCACAACCTACGATATTGGTCGGACGAAAATCCTCATTGGATGAGAGATACTCACACACAACATCCACAGAAAATCAATGTTTGGGCTGGCATTTTGTGCAATCAAATTGTTGGGCCTTTCTTCGTTGAAGAGAATTTCACGGCTGAAAGGTACTGTAATTTGTTAAATAACCAGATTATACCGGCAATACGAAATATTGCTGGTATAGCGTTTGATAATGTCTGGTTTCAACAGGATGGAGCTCCTTGTCATTTTGGTTTGATTGTACGCAATCTATTAAATAATATTTTCCCCCGACGTTGGATTGGTAGGAGGGGTTCGATCGAGTGGCCACCGAGGTCACCTGATCTAACTCCTCTGGACTATTTTTACTGGGGTTTCTTGAAGAACAAGGTCTACGAAACGAAACCAAAAGACATTGATGAGTTGAAAGAAAAAATAATTCAAGGTTCTAATACAGTATCTCAAGAAATGCTGCAAAAAGTTTATGATAACTTCTATGCACGATTGGGATATTGTCAAGTTGCTGAAGGACTTCAATTCGAACATCTTATAAATTAGTGGGCATAGACATGTTAAAAATCCAGTAAAGAAAATAGAAGCGAAGGAAAATTTAAACTTTAAAATAGAAAAAAAATTAAAAAAATAAAAAAAACAAATAAAAGGTAAAAACAAAAAAAAAATATACAAAAATAAAAAAAAAGATTCTCAAAATCGTCTACCTCCTCGCGGTAAGAATCGGTGAACTTTGAAATATTTAAAGGCAAAAGACGTCATTTAAAATTTTGGAAACGTGGTCCGCTATTCCAGGTACGTGGTTCGCTGATTGCAGCTCCATCTGTTAACAAAAATAATTATAATAGGTAAAATTTACGTAACTTTTTCTGAAGAAGAGAAATCTGCAATAAAATTTGGGAGTTCCCATTTAAAATTTTTAAGTTTCCCCCTCCATCACCCCCAGCCTGTGGGGGTGGGGGGTCGTGTTAGGTGTCACTGGATAGCTCTCTTGAAACCATTAAATATGTATATATATATATATATATATATATATATATATATATATATATATATATATATATATATATATATATAATTTTTTATTTAGGTAGCCGTGCGATGTTCTCCGGTGCGTAGCGGGAAGAGTAAGTCAAGAAAAAATTACAAGTTCAAACGTTTTACGAAGCTTAGAAGCCCGGAGATAATTATCGTATCGCGACCAATTAATTACTGACTGATTTTTCTGTCACCTCCGAAGACCTAAGTTCGTCGGATCCCCCGCGCTCGCTTACGCAGGGTGGGGCTGCATCCCTTATTCGTCGGATTCGACACGCTTATCGAGTTATGGACTCCCACACATCCGTCGATCATTGTTTTGCCGAACTGTCATATGAAATAAATAATCCGATTTTATTGCGGATGTTGAATGATAACACAGACCGAATAATTGTATTATATTACGGATGTCGAAACGTAATGCCGAATAAATAATCATATTTTATTACAGCAGTGTGGTTTCCTCTTTTTATATTTAAGGCGGTTGGCTCGGATTTAGATATATAAAATTATTGATAGGTGATGCCATTTCCGCCGTAGATATAATTCCTAAATTACACGCAACGTATAATTTTAAATTATAACTAATGTTGACTTAATGTTACTTATAAATTAAGAAAATAATATGTATATGCAAAAAACTACAGGGGCCCTTTAGTCCTTTGGACGTAACAACGGGACGTCTTCGAGATGTCTATCGCTCATCCCCGAAACTGATTCCGTTCTTATATTACTTGAAAATACTGTTGCCTCAGAAATAATAAATATTGTCAATATTTAATAAAGATTTTGTTTGCGATGTGTAATTTTTTAATAATTTCTTTCACCATGAAAAATAGAGATTTCCGTACGAATGAAAATGTTTATAATTTTTTAGTAAGGCAAGATAGTAACGGGTGGCAGAAAATGTTGGATTCGTTGTTTTTTTATATCCTATTTTGCTGGTAAATAGAGGATTTTCGCTAACAAGACTGTGACGAATATTAGCTAATGTTAATCAAGAAAATAACACACTTTTTTTTCATTTAACTTGAATGTTCAGTTATTAACATCGAAATTGAAAATCCCTATTGAATAACATTAAATAAATAGTTCTAATTGATACTGTGGGTTGATTTTCTAATTAAGTTGTAATGTCACTATGCACTGCGAATAGCAATAATCCGCACGTGCAGCTTTGCGATGCGGAAGCGTGGTTCAGGATTCAGAAACTCTTATGTAGGAATAACAATGCTATTTCCAAAATTCACACACTATTTATTCACTTGAACTTATTACGGAAGTCGTGTTGAATTTTCGCGAAAATCCGGCCATCAAAAGCGCTACCCCTGGTTTAGACGCGACACATGCCTCCTGGTTTAACACGAATTTGGAAAACGCTGCTGTGATAAGCTGTGGTCGATATCAGTGGGTTGATAATGATTGGTAAAGCCATAAGGGCGCGAAGAGTATACATGGGATTGATCTTTTAAAGCCACTATTTCTTCAATACGTCAAAGAATGACGACACGAATTACTAAACTGACTGGAAATGTACTCTCTTTACGTGTCCAATAAAGACGTCTATTATTATTATTATTATTATTAAATTATGTATCAGAAATATCAAAATCGGGATTATTAACTTCTCGTGGATTTCATTTATTTTAATGATAGGAGCGTCTTTTTCCCAATAACAATTGTCTATACTGATTACTAATGAACGTATACTCAGCCGCTTCCTTAACCCTGTAGTTGTCAGGCGAAAATATGCTTTTTGTGCCACTTTTGGATCGGAAAAAATGTTCAATCATTTCTGGTCTTAAATTTTAGTGTTATGATTCTGGAGGTCGCTGAACACGAATCTGAAATTGTAGTTTAAAAATTCAAAATTGTGGATGAAATTTGTAGGACACACGTTCGACCCTAAAAATTGTATCTATAGATGTTTGTGGTCACGAATTTAGAAATTGAGTCCTGATTTTAACTATCAGAAGATCGGATACATAAGGATGAATAAAAATTCAGTAACCGATTATTCATTAGCCATAAATTTATTGCTAATTCACGGAGAAAAATTAAAAGTCACGGTTTCTTTACATTGCCAAGTTATCACTGCTTTGGCTCTTTTAGGGAATCACGGCTTGTGGATAAAGTAGAGTTCGGCGAAGACAGCTTTTATAGTTCCCCCGCCGAAGCTTTTTACGGTTACGTTTCAGAATTTTACGAAACATGAACAGAAGTTTCGGAAATGGTAACCGTAAAAAGCTTCGGTTGCATGTTTCAGAAAATTTTGTTACAGTTTCAGAATTTTCAATTACATTAACAGAATAGTATAAGGGGAGTAAAATTTGGTTGCTTTATCATATTTTTTTGAATGTTTCTATGATTTATTGTCCTTCGTTTGGGAAAGGCTACCCTGTGATTAAAAATAGAAATTTAAATAAAAACAACACTGTTTTGTAAATGTGCATCAGGGTAGAAAAAATACAATTCAACGATATTCGGATGACACTCAATATACCCACTAGGGTATAACGTGTAACCATCAGTAGATGGTTGACCGAGGAATCCTTTATGACCGAATGAAAATTTCATTTCTGCGTTGGGTGCGCGGCCGCATCTAGCGACTACAAACCAAAGTAATGTCACCGTGTTTCACTGATTCCTTTTGAAATTTCTGTTACAGTTTCCTAATTTTCTGATAATATAACGTAATGGTACTTTCTGTTACAGAATTTAGTAAAATTTTGTTACTTCGGTAACATAAAAGTATCCGAAATTTCTGAACAGTTCTAACAGTGTACCTGGAAGCAAACGCTTGACAATTAAGGTTATATCTTTTTTAATTTTAAATGAATAATAACAGAAATGTAAAAGCCTGCTCTAAACATCTACACTGTAATTAATGTAATCATGAGAACTCAGGATAATTGTACAATCCAACGAACTTACCAGTGATGTTAGATTGGAATTAGCTCGAGAATCTCGTTCGAAATAATTACTTCCCTCCCAAATACTTTCTACCCTCCCAGTCAAAGTGATATGCCTATGACGGTAAAAATAATGTTATTATATGGGTGATTCTCCTGAAAAGTACACGATTTCGCAATTTTATAACAAACAAATTTTTTATTGAAATATTTTTTTTTCTGTGAAATATGTTGTGAGTACGTTCAGAAGAGAGAATCAAATGTTGCGCAAAATTCATGATTGTTATAATTAATGGTATGGCCATTCTTAAATTTTAATTATTGGTTATACATTAAATGAAGAATATTATATTGCATACTCAATATTAGTCAATATACATATAAAAATCACAAATTATGTTAGTGGACGATTATAAATTGTGAAATATTTTAAATTAACGATGACACATCCATTATGACGGACCATATTTTTAGAAACCTGATCAATCTGAAACTGGGTATTTAGGGGTTATAGGGGTCGCTGATCATGAATCCATCGACAGATGAGCTAAATTCAAGATGGCGGATCCAATTCTAAAATTAAAGTGTTTAAAATTTACAATTAATAATTATTTGTTTATAACAGTACAAAAAACAATATTTAAAAATACTACTTAATATAGTATTACATTCTTACAATACAATATTATTATTTTATGGTTTTCCTTTTTGGTTCTTTCCTAAGTTTGCGAGTTTTTCTGACATGAGGAAAGTTTTCTAGTCGCAATTTTCTTACTTTTCTTTTCAAACTCGTTATTCACATATGATAATGTACACAATTTTGTTTCATTGTACAATCGTAACAGCTCATTTCGTTGAATCGAATTATGTCTTGTCGAATTTCGTACAATTTTTGGTCGCTATATATAAACCGGTCAGTCTGTAAAACAGCTATTGCTGTGACTCGCCCTTTGGTATTTTTGTATTATTTATATCTTGTATTCGTTTTTGTAATTGCCAATAAAGACGTGATTATTATTATTATTATATTGGATCCGTCACAAATCGGCATATTATTGAATATTTTTAAATAACGGAATGATGTAAACAAATATCCTTATAATAACTTTTAAGGACCAATGAATACTTAAGTTTTATGACAGCAGCATTTATTTATAGCACGTTGATTCACTTTTATTCCCAAAAATGAGAGGCTTCGGAGATCACCCGGAATTTTTACTCGCAAAGAAACACAAACATTAAGCAGTGATATAAGATATAAAAACAACATTTATACGTAATTCACTTTATACATGTAAAGAGCATAGTTGAAAGTAATTTTTAAAGCATTGCAAAAAATTATTTATATTTTTATTATGTTACTTTACTGCAATGAAATACATTAAATAGCTATTTTTGTTAAAATTTGCCAAGTTTCCAACGCTCGTTTTAAAATAAAAAACAAATTTTAAATTTAGTCTTCATGCATGAAAAGTTAGTCAATATATTCTAGTTTAAGGATCAATTTATAGGAAATTGCAACAACCTAATATATTGAAAATTATGTAAACTCTAAACAATATGAAGATTGACAGATAATCGATAACCAGACAAAAGAAAACAAGAGATTTTGTTTTAGGCTCTAAATCTTCGTAGTGTTACCGACAGATATAGCGGTACTCAATTAATGTAATCATTTCGAACGAGATTCTCAGGATAATTCCAATCGAACATCACTGGTAAGTTCTTTTGATTGTATAATTATCTGCCTCCAAGCCATGTCTCTATGCTTTTTTAATATCTAAGCTGCACTGTTACTAATATAGTTTTGTTTCTTATTGCATCACATGCTTCATTGAAAACATGGAGAGCATTCAGTGTAGATCTATTTTTCCTAAACCCAAATTGTCCTTCATCTATAATTTTGTTTTTTTTTTTCTATAAACCATTTTAATTAATTAGTCGTTCTACTATTTTACACAGTGAGTTCGTTAG
Source organism: Trichopria drosophilae (assembly GCA_030407085.1). Lineage (NCBI taxonomy): Eukaryota > Metazoa > Arthropoda > Insecta > Hymenoptera > Diapriidae > Trichopria > Trichopria drosophilae. The sequence continues at coordinate 8,619,698 of CM059582.1, read as the reverse complement.
CGAAATGTGTCTGCAGTGGTTAGCATCAAATGGGTTTCTGTTTGGTTTAGCGATCGGTATTACAATAGCATTTTGCCAATCTTCGGGGAATAATTTATTTAACCATATTCAGTTTATAATGTTTAATAATTTTTGTTTACTTATTTCTGATAAATTGGCGTAATAGGTTGATGGGATCCCATCTGGTCCTGCTAATGTGCCTTTTAATTTAGATAGAATGGTGTTTAGTTCTTTATTGGTAAATTCTGTATTTATTAGTTTTATATCATATTCGAATTTTGTTTGGATATCTTCATTCTTATTATTAACGTTTGGATTTTTTTATAGGTTGCGATTCGGCATGGTAATTTTTTGATGATGAGTTTGTTGCGAATTGTTTTGCGAGATAGTCAGCTATTTGTTTATTGCATGTTATTATTGTCCGGTCATCTTGTTTTATGCTATCTATTTTTAGGGTATTATTATTGTTTCTCGATGTGCTTCTTATTTTACACCAAACTTCTTGTATATTATTTTTTTGGTTGATAGATTACACAAATTTAATCCAGGATTCTCTTCTTGCAATGAAATGCCATTTTGGTTTCTTGGGTTTCATGTTTTTTCCATCCGTTAAATGTATGATTTTTGTCTTTTGTTCGTTGTTTTGCCCTTTCGCAATTTTCGTACCAGCACGGTACTTATTTAGTTTGTCTTCCCTTTTTGATTCCAATCGTAATTTTTGCACTTTCTGTGATTTCGTCGATTAACACTTTTATTATTTGATTTGCATTTTTGGTTGAAGGTTCTTTGGAATATACAGTTTTTCTAGTCGTTTTTCTGCTTCTGTAGCATATCGTCTCCAGGCGTTTGCCGTCGCTTTTCTCGTTTACCATCTTACTGTAATTTCGGTAGTTCTTCTAGAATTTGGTATTAAGCCGTTGTATTTTTATTAATATAGGGTAGTGGTCATTGCTATTTTCATTTGTTAATACAGTCCAATCAAATCTGACTTCAAATTTTCTGTTACAAATGGAGAGATTAATTGAAGGGCCGGATTGAATAAAGCCTTCCGCGCTCGGGTCATGCTGACGTGCCCCTGAATGTATGCAATCACCGATTGGTCCGGAAAAAATCATTTGCTATTAAAAAACATTAAAAAATCATTAACTCCTGCAAAACTGTCCGCGAGGAAGTTGTTGCTAGGGGTTCGAAGTATACTTATACCGATTTGTAGGCATTTTCATTCAGTACGTACAGAGATTTCGATAAGTATATAGTAGGTTATGAATTGCGTCAGCGCGGCTGGGTTTGGGTTCTTAGCCGAGAAAATCTGTAAGCTTCAAATAATGAAAAGTAATGATCAAATTGACTTTTTTATGTCGAAATGAAGCTTAAGATTACAATGGATACCAAGTTAACCATTACATGAAGATAATTTTTGATTGAATTTATTACAATTATCACAGAAAGTAATTTTTTCGTGATTTTGTAAATACATCTAGAAACTTACAAGAAAAAAATGTTCATAAGTTTTATTGCATTAGATATATATCTGTATAGAAATGATTATCCAATTAATAAAAGTCTTGTAATCATAATATTACATATATATCTCTATAGAAACGAATATCCAATTGATAAAAATATTGTAAATAAAGCTATACTTAAAACTGAACTAGAATCTTTTATTTTCAATCTACTACTTTCTTGTTAAATTAACAATTTATCATTAGTTTCCTGATTTAAATATAACTAATTTCAATTTTACTTGTGTATTTTTTTTAAAGGTACGTGGAACTTGTTAAATTTACCAGAAATATATCCTTTTATAGCGGAAAGATATTTTTATTGGCAACATAAAATTTATGATAAATAACAGCTCTTCTATATTTTTTTTTTATTTTTTATATTTTATTTTTTATTTACACAATTAAACGGGCCATAGAGCCTTTCTACATGAGTTAGTATATTGAGCGCCAAATTTTAAAATAATAAATAACAAAATAGCAAAATTTTACATACAAGATACCATGAACAATAAAGTAGAGAATACTTTTAAAACGCGCTAAAAAAATCACTTAGTATTTACTAAAACATCTTGTTATAATTACATTATGAAAAGTGCTAGAATTCATGGTTAATTTAACAAGTTACGCGTAATTTAAAAAAATACACAAGTAAAATTGAAATTAGTAATATTTAAATCAGGAAACTAAAGATAAATTGTTAATTTAGCAACAAAGTAGTAGATTCAAAATAAAATATTCTAGTTGAATTAAAAGTATATACCTTTATTTACATGATTTCTATTAATTGGATAATCATTTCTACATTTAATGCAATATACAACTTTTGAAAATTTGTTCCTTGTAAGTTTCTAGATGTATTTCCAACATCATGTTCGTAGTTCGATGAGGTGAAAAAATGACTTTCTGTAATAGTTGTAATAAATTCAATCAAAAATTATCTTCATGTAATGGTTAACTTGGTATCCATTGTAATCTTAAGCTTCATTTCGACATAAAAAAGTCAATTTGATCATTACTTTTCATTATTTGAAGCTTACAGATTTTCTCGGCTAAGAACCCAAACCCAGCCGCGTTGACGCAATTCATAACCTACTATATACTTATCGAAATCTCTGTACGTACTGAATAAAAAAGCCTACAAATCGGTATAAGTATACTTCGAACCCTTAGCAACAACTTCCTCGCGGACAGTTTTGCAGGAGTTCATGATTTTTTAATGTTTTTTAATAGCAAATGTTTTTTTCCGGATTTATCGGTGATTGCATACATTCAGGGGCACGTCAGCTTGACCCGAGCGCGGAAGGCGTTATTCAATCCGGCCCTTCAATTGCACTTGTGTTGTTGTTTGCCGTACTATAGGGCGTGTGAATTCTGGTGTTTAGGAAATTTAAATGCAATTCGTCTATAACTTTTTCAAATCGTTTTCCTCTGGCATATGTTTTTTGTGATCCTCATAACTGGTTATGTGTGTTGAAATCACCTATTATTAATAAATTGTTTGAGAGTTTTTTAAACGTTCTTTTGATATTCTACCAATTTATTTCTTGGCTGTTTGGCAGATATATATTTAGTATTTGAATGTTAACAAGTTTTATTACTTGTATTGCCGTAGCTTCCAAGTTGCATTGGGAATCTAAGTGAATTTTTTCTACCTCCCACGTTTCTTTCACAAAAAGACATAATCCCCCGCTAGCACTACCAGCGTTTATTCTATTTTTTCCAATTTCTTGTATCCTTTTAGATGAAAATGATTGTTTTCTATTAGGTTTGTTTCTTAAAGACCTATTATTTTTGGTTCATATTTTTTAATCATCAACATTAAGTCTTCTTTGTGGTAGTTTACCGGTTTTATATTTTCGGGTTCTTCATATTTTTCATATAATTAACATCTCCAATCGGCATTTTTAACATTTTTCTGTAAAAATGTTTCTTCAAAAAAGCCGCCTGCTCGCGAATCGAAATGATTCCGATAGATGGCGCTTGGAAAATATTTCAACCATGTTGAAATGTTTGATTGATGCAATCATGACCAATTGCATTGCAGGTTAAAAACCCACAAAATTTAAATTTATTATTTGTATAATATCATCCTGCAAAAAAAAATCGTAGTTATTCGTATGCAAAACAAAATATATTATCTGCATCGTTACCCAGCGAAAAATTTTAAGTAGGATTCTCAGGATGAGAATCTCATGAGAAATTGAAACAAATGCCTTATAGTATACATTATAATATACATTATATACATCTATTAGTCAGACATGTATCGTATCGAATATGTAAAGTTTTATTAAATGAAAGAATATAATTTAATAGATATTGTTATGAGCATACAATAATGAAAGTTTTGAGTTAAAATTTTGTGGAAATTACATAAAAATCTCATCACAATCAGGTCAATTTTCATACAAATCGCAAATATTGTCAAATAGTGTTTCCGCAACATAGTGCGAGTACTATACAACATTTATATGAAATTTACAAGTTACTTGTTTCAAATTCTCATGTGATTCTCATGAGAATCCTATCTAAAATTTTTCGCAGAGTAGGCATGTTTAATAAGAATTTAAATGGCACAACAACAAAAAAATCAAATAAATTATTAGAAATCTAAATATGACAAACAAATAATTTTTCTAATTAATAGTTATTTTAAATTTAAATCGTTAACAAGTTCACTGAACTTCTAGAAACCCGCATTCAATACAAAAGTCCTTCCCGGAATCAAAACAAACAATTGAAAAATAATATAATATCGGTTCAGTGTTTATGTATGATACGCAATGAATAAAAATGTTCTTAATTATGTATAATCATTAAATCTTAAATGGAATTAGGATATTATCGTGCCTTTAAAATGGATGTAATTTTTGAATACTAGAATTACTTCTACATAATCCGTTACTACTTTCTTTTCTAAATTTAAATTAAATTTGCTCTATATTTTCCATATTCTATTCAAATGAAATAAAACGTCATGTACATAAAACACTAAAATATTCATTATTTATTAACTAAAATATATTAGCCCAATTTAATTATATTAAAGTCTTACTCTATTTACCTATAGACTTTCTAACTGATCCTTCCAAGAAGTAAAACAAAGAACTTGAAAATAATACTCTAACTGCATAATTTAATTTGAAATCAAATTGTAATACAAAATTCGTTTGAATAAATTAACCTTTTTTAAAATTACCGAATAACATATATTTACGAATAATACTAAAAAAATGCTCTCTGTTTAAAAAAAAAAAATAATTACTCACTAAATTTAACAGTGTCTAGCGGGAAATATTTCCAATGTAATTAACACACCAATCACTATTAAGAGGAAGTAATTTATTTAGAATTAAATGCATTCCTTTTAAATACGTTAATCTTTACATTAAAAAACTAAAATATCAACGCACTAAATACAATCTTTAACGAAAATTTGATTCCTGAAAAAAAAAATAATTTCATCAATTAAATAATTGGTTTAAGAAATACAATAATCTCGTACTTTTAGAGTAACGTGCATTTCTTTGATTCAATTTAAATATAATTTGCACTTTATGTATTCAATTAAACTATCGAAATTAATGGGTTACCTAATTTTTCTTTTAATCAATAAATAAACAAATTATCAGCCCTGTAAATAAAATGTATTACAAATAAGAAAATAAATCGTCACATTTTAATCATAAACTATTACCGAACATGTCTGCGTTTATGCAGCGTTTAACACACCGCCCCTGATGAGGACTTCAAAACGTTGGGCATGAAACTGTCCGTTATAGGACATAAATTTTAGAAGTGTAACGGCCATATTGTAATAAAGTTTTACTTATTAATGTCATACTACATTATTGACAAGAATTATTTACATATATTACCGAACATCCACTATTTATAAATCACGTTTTCTACCTAACGGTTTCGTTTGAATATGTATTAATTTTTCAATATGTACACTGGCAATCTGTCTGTTATTGGCCAGTTTTATTTACACAAAAATATACCACACTACAGATTTTTCCGTATTTTACAAAACAAAAATATTAATAATTAAAAATGTCAAGTTTCTAATATTCTTATTTTTTTTTTAAATTTTCCTATTAAATCCAATTCTCACTAAATTATGATCACAAAGAGAAATAAATTTAATTAAATTTAAACAATAAAAATCCAACCGTATTCCACTTCTGGCACCAAAATTTATGTCTGTTATGTCAGGATTGACAACCTTAGTAATTATAATTTTTATTTACGAATAAAGAAAAATTAAATTTCTAATTCCTATTCTTATATTCCGGGTTCGCGGCGAATTAGTCCCTATTACACGGGCCTTGTTTACACCGTCATCAAAAAAGGAGTCATCAATAACAGTTTATAATGACGGCATATTAATAACGATAATAATGATGGATTAAACAAGGCCTGTGTACAGGGACTAATTTGCCGCGAACCCGGAATATAATAATAGTGAATAGAAATTTAATTTATATATGTATATATTACGATGATCTAGAAAGCGTCAGTTAGAAAGCTGTCAGTAGAAGGTCGCCAAAATGAAAATAAATAATACTAAAATTATGTACTTTTTTAATTAAAAATATTTCGCCCTTAACATTTTTCCGAGAATCGAAATTTTATAATGTACTGCGAGCTACCGTAAGCTAGCAGAGTATATTCTGAAAACCGAAGAAGGGCTGTTCCGCGAGAAACGGGACTAGGGGCATAATTATGTGCTTTTTATGTGCTTTTCAATTATGCAAGTCACGAAAACGATACATCATCCCTTATTGAAAAAACGACCTTTAGCAATAACTTCACAACACCTAAATGTATAAATAATTCAGTAAGTATGGAAACGAAGTAGATGAAATACGTTTTTAACATCATAGAGTATTTTCGGTGCATGTTCTGACAAATAAGACCAATACCAAATTTTTTGCAACAACCCTAAATTAAACAAAATCACCCTTACAGTATAGTGCGAACTGAACATTCTGCAATCTGAACAAAAAACATGCCGCCGTTATTCTTTAATCTGTTTATTCTGCTTGTTTCCCTAACCTTCATTAACATACATGAATATAAACTAACTAAATATAACTAACATACATGAATATAAACTTTTCTAGGCGTGCGTGTAATGCATATGTGTGCAAAATATAATATGAAACTGTGGTCTGCATATACATCGGATGCGGAGGATAAATTGATCGGTTTGGGAGCGTACATATTGTGGAATAAAGGTGGCTTCCTTGAAATCAACGGTGTTCAGTTTGCAGAAGGACCACTCTACATGGATACTTTTGACAGATCCAAACTGTAGATATTTCGGTACAATTGTCATTTTAGGCCGGATTCATAGTCGTGAGCTTTAGTTTAACTTTGGTTTGCGTTCGCGTTATCGCCGATTTGCAAATTATGACGGTGAAAAATCACTTCACATAACTGCAGAATATCAAAGAATATCAACTCGTTACAACTGGGCAATAGAAAAATGCGTAAAATAATCTGAAAACTGAACTGTCAGTTTCAGGTTATGCCGTACTCATAACTATTATTATACCTTGTCAAAATTATATTTAATCTAAGTGGATGGGTGTAATACGTACAGAACGTGATTTTGCAAAGCTTTTTAAAATAATAATAAATTTTATTTAGAATGTAAATAATAAAATATCAAACACAAAATTTTTTCATTTATTTCAAACTGCGCTGTCTAGTCGCTAAAATAAAAAGTTTACCAGACATGTCCACATCGGTATTAATTTGATTTTTGCATGTATATGATTTTTATTTATTCTGTTTTCTTCTACCTTATACTCTCAGTTCTTTTTTTCTTTCTTCAGTGCATCCCTCCGTTTTGTCTTGTTTTTCTGTACTAATTTGAATATCATTTTCAATTTCTCGATTGGCAGAAGTACTTAAAAGTGACGTAAGACATACAGAAAGTACAGCGAAATTTTTAACAACTTCTGGGCAACCTTCATCATACAAAGATCTTTCAATGAATGCAGCGCTGCCATCCTTGAAAAGTTAACGACTTAGGTGACTTATCGTCGTATGACAGATCAAGGAGATCCAACCCATCAGTTCTTCTGTTTCATTAAACAGTTTCCTTAAAACATTACAACGTTGTTGATACGTATGACTTGTTTACGCCATTTGTGTGAACGTTCATGATTAATTTCATGAATTTATCGTCAAATTGAGATAATGAATCCGAAAACCCTTGGAGCAATCAAACGATGCAGATAGAAATATACTGTACCAGGCTGTCGAAACTGCCTGTATTTTGAACTTTTTTTGGCGACAAAAGTGTGTGGTTTTCGACGTGGTCCTTAAGCCAAAAAGACAGTGGATTTTTTCTGTGTTCCTCGCTTAACATCTGGCATATCGTTATTTGTCCCGTCTGTGCCGACGAAACAACGATCGAATACAGAAAAATTGGTCCAGACTATTCGCCATTATCATACACAATGTCTTTAATGATGGATCCACTTTCATCTATTATCCATGTCGCTACTTCTTTGTTAGCATAAGCCCGCGTTATCTCGTGCTGATGCTTTGTGGAGTACTGCACACAAACGGGCGAATATCCAATCCGATGAATAATATTGTTGTAATTCGTGGACTGCGTAATTTTTAACGCTTCGATTGGATTTGATCCAGTGTAGTGGTGCATTCGTTCTCGTATCTAGCAGTTCTTAAATAGCTCCAGTTGTGAGAATTGCCGGAATCGGGAGACCTTTTCCCATCAATTCATTTGCTTTTTCAGCACGGTATGTGTAGTTTGATTTGTTTCAGCTCATCAACCACCATTTGACGCCTAAGCTCAGGAAGATAATGTTTTCCACATTGTCAATTCCCTTTTGATATTGTTAAATCCATTTTCATTACTCCGTTTCCCGTTTCCAACAGTTTTAATTATGCAGTCTAACTTGGATTCACACTGTCAGTACGCTGTGAGATGTCCTGATGTGCCATCCCGTGCAATATCATTATTTTTTGCGTTAACTTCACATTTTAACTGACTTTTCTCCCATATTTTCTGATTTACCAAGCATTGCCATGTACCTATCGATTCAAACAAATATAAACAGATAAATTTATAGGTATACATATAAGGTTGTCCGTTATTTCGGTCATTTTCGAATTTCCTTGATCTGAATCCGAAAGAGTGTTTCATTTAATGCAAACAATCTAAAAAAAATTAGTAAATCGACCGGATGAGAGTATTTAATATTACTTTTAAATGGGAGAAAAGGAAAATTTTTAGCATTTTTCCTGTAACATCGAACATTTGAGTGCAGTTTTTAAAAAACTTTGCAGATTACTTTTAAAGTTGGTTCTGAATAATACAGAATGGGCAGAAACAAATTTTGTTTCCTTGATTTGTTTTTTTTTCTTCAGAGTGAAAAATGGTAGCAGAACAATTTTCTCTAATCGGATTGAAATCTATTAGGGAATTAGGAGCTAATTAGGAGATAATTTAATAACGCAATGATGAATTTAGAGCTTTGTAATTTAAAAAAAGCATGCGCTATACTTAAGCTGGCGTAACAACGTCGAATCCGTGAGTTTTGTCGAAAAAAAAAGAATAGCCATATTTAAGAGCTCTTTAAGTGTTCTGGAATTACGCCGGTTCCAAATTTGAAGCTGTTGTGCTAAAATGTATATGGGTCATTCCAGACAAATTCGACAAAATGGCAGATCCAATATGGTGAAATTTTGTATATATTTTTCTTTAATTACTTTCGATTAAAAAGGTCAAACTAGGGAGCTTCTAGGTTCTATGAGTACAAAAAGGTTAGAGGTGGAAAATTCAAAATAGTGGATTCAACGGCGCGATAAATACTTTTCTTGACAAAAAAAAATCAGATTTTGAAAAGAATGTTAGTATGAAATAGTATATTACCTAACAATGGTGTAAAGTGTACTTTTACGCACCAGGCGGGAACTATACTTGTTACGGACAGAATCGATGTTTTATCGACTGCGGTACCCGGCGTAGGTTTTTTCCCACAAAGGTGGTTTTCCCTACGCCATTGCACACCCGAATGGGGGTACCTCTCAAAAAGAAGCAGGCCTGTTAGGTAAATTATGTAAAAGGCCCTTCGAAATGGTGACGATCTCGATATAATTATTTGTAATTCGAATAGTATGATATCGATGTGTAATATGACGTCGTAGTCTATTTAAATGTTCGAGCGTTTGAAAGATCGAACGAAGATGTGAAAAAGTGACGATCGGGGAGAGAGAACGTTCCGCCCGGAAGGTAAGAGCGTTAGGAAGTTCGCGTCGCGATCGGATCGTCACCGGTTGATCGCAATAAAATTTAAATAGTTTCTTGTGGCCGATCAAATCGTGTGTGTTATTAAAAAGCCCTTCCACCAGTCGTTTACAAAATTATGACGTAGTAGTCTCTTTAAATGTTCGAGAGTTTGAAAAATCGAACTAAGATGTGAAAAAGTGACGATCGGGGAGAAAGAACGTTCCGGAACGTTAGAGGTGAGGAAGTCCGCGTCGCGATCGGATCGTCACCGGTTGATCCCTAATAAATAGTTTATATTATCTTTCGGCCGATCAAATCGCGCGTTTTATTGAAAAGCCCTTCCACCAGTCGTTTACAAAATTGGTGCCGAAACCCGGGATTCAATTGCCGGGAATGGTGGAAGAGGCATGCCGTATTTAACCGTAATTTGTTGGTTAGAGCGCGAAATGGAAAAACGGCTTGTGTGTACACATGTGTAGTTGAGTTTCCGAAAGACAGTCAATTTAAAACCACTATCTAAGCATAGACACACGCATGGATTGAGAAGTGATTAAAAATAAAAAGTGTATGTTTTGTAATTGTACTGGAACGCAATGTTTGGGAGTTCTGAAACAGGTCTGCGAGCAACGAGCATCTTTTTGGACCGAATAGGAGTCAAGAGTGTGTAGGTCGTTTCGTCAATGAAGATCGAATCTTGATGAATGCCTGAAATTGATGTGTGGACTCCGGGGTGAAGATCACTGTGGCATCTTCTCCGAAAGTCGGAGTATCGGCATGGTGAGCTGTACGTTTTTTCCGGTTCTGTAACATTTGCATTTGTCAATTTTAGTAACGCGGTCGCATTGCGACTCCATTCCATATTCGAAGCTCGCGATCGTGTTTTGTCACCCTCCGCGACGCGTTCGTTCCGAAATTGTCGGGAAATGAATCTATATATTTGACAGTTCTAATTTAAGCGTTTCATAACCCTGTGTATTCCTTTATTAATTTGATGAAATTCCGGTCGTTAACCTGTTTTTTTGCACTCTGGTAGTATAGTAATTTGAATCGGAGCGGAATACGTTTTCATTAGGTTAGGACTGTCAATTGTTTTTAGAACACCGTTGAAGAGATCGAGCGGGAATAAAATACTTCGACTTGGTGTTTAGAAATTGAACTCGGAATTCTCTAGGAACGCGACATTCGGTATTGTGAACTCGTTTATATCTGGGTAAATGAGTTTTCTCGCGATAGAGATAAGGATAATTATGGGATGACAATATCGGAAATATTTCTAAATGCAATTTATTTAAAAGTTTCGTTATAGGTTAGAAAAAGAGTCAGTTCCACGAAAGAGGGGAAGGTTTAATAAATATTTAGAAATAAGTATAGATTTGGCTGATATTCAGAAGAATATCAACTTGATGAATATATGGTGAAAATGTCATTTTTGAGAGAATTTGAAAATATAAAACGTTTGATAGTTATTCAAAATAACACCGTTTTTATAATTGATGTTTCTACAAAGGTACTTTCTGGGAGGTGTTCAAACGAGCATCGCCTTCGGGAAGTTCGAATTTCGAATTTCGGAGTTATGGCAAAAACGAAAAATGTAGAATCTGTAAGTTGACCGGGTTCTTGTTTTTAAATCTAGATGCTCCTTTGTTTTTTGATAACAAAGAGATTGGTGCTTCTCGAAATACCCCTTGAGAAGTCAGTTGAAATTTAAATAGAGATTCTATTGTAGTGAATGGTAGTTCCGATATTGACGTCCCATTAAATACATGATGTACAATTATACGAAATATTGTGAACAGTTCTGCAAGCGCTTTTGAAAATTAATATTGACGATTAATACATTAATTGAATGATATATTTAACCGCTCATTTTTGAGCAAATTCGAAAAAATTAGTGATCTGTTATGAGCTGAATATGTCACATAGTAAAACTTGTGTTATTTACATAAGTTGGAAAACATGTTAATAGATGTGATGAAAATTGAGCGGCGTATGAAACTGCCTAATAAACAATTGATTGTTTGGTTAAAAGTGATAATAGTACGAAGTTAGATGACGATATATTAGGCATCCAATTACGTCGAAATCACTCTACGATACGTTTGGCAGAGTTTTTTATTCAACGTCGAAGTTCAGAAATTTAAGTCGAAATGTTTATCTTTTTGAGTTTATTGAAAGAAATACAAAATAGCGCCTTTGACAGGTGTTCTGACGAACATCATCTTTCTCTAGATGTCCGTAAGAACACCGCGCCTTTAGAAATGTTGAAACGAAACTGTTGCGAACAGTTCGAATCGTTCTAAAGATACGGCCGCCGAGACGCCTGCTGCGAGCGAATAGTTCTAGCTTTACCCGTTGAACATAAATTTGGTGCATTGAAAGATAATCGAAATAACAGCGCCTTAAATAGGTGTTCGCACAACGTCATGTTTTGTCCGATGTTTATGGAAACATTACCCCCACTTTCTCAAACAGAAGTTTGATGGAAGATAACAATTTTTGGAACATATTCTAAAGAATGTCACATTTTTAGCGGTGTTTCTAAAGTTCAGTATGGCCATTGATATTGGAAGAAAATATGGTGGCGATTGAATATTGATTTATCGTGTAGATTAAAGTAATTTATTTGTATTTAAATATGGAAACAAAGTAGCATGAATCTATAACGGGATTATGATTCAAATTATAAATGAAAAAGAAATGTTTGGACCTTGTCGGGATCGGTTTGGTATCGATTTCATTTCAAATTTTGTGCGCGAATGACAATTTGAATATTAGTAACGTAATATAAATCATAATAATATAAATTACCGTTCATGATTGTGAAAGTCATGATAGGCGTCAATGTCGATGGTGCACGGGTCCCGTTTTGGACGGTGGATCGCGGGCCTGACGTATTGATATTTGCACTTGTCTTGAATGATAAGTCCGATTATTTGGATGGCGATGACGATTGATGAATCGAATTGGAATTGATTAAAGTGTCGTTACGTATTTTGGATACGAATCCAAAAATATGGGCCCTTTAATCTTGTTATTATTTGTTGGAAGAATGAGCCTTCTATTGTTTCTTACGGAATGGTTTGAAAACCATTGAGGCAGTCGATCGAAAGAGTCGACGGTCACGAGCTGACCTCCTACATAGTGCGACGGTCGTACTTGGTAAAGATTTGGAAACGGAATCGTTGGCTTATGACGACCTTTATAGAAAAGTATTTTGAATACCCGTGGATTTGTTAGTGTCGAGTCAGCCGCTATATGACGAGATGAAATTTCGAATGAAATTGATACCAAACCTGAGTGTGTTTGAAACACAGTACTTGTTCTATTCGTGAGTCCAGAAAAAACCGTTGATGTAATATTTCGATGGCGATATAATATGAACAGAGCTTGCAGATCTGAGACGTGAATTATTTTAAGCAAATGTAAACATTGCTGTATGTTCAAAACAATTCACAAGCATTGAATGTATAAGTTGAGGCAGGAAGGAAAGCAGTCATTCGCGAAAAGGAAAAATAAAAATTGGTCGCAGCCGCAAGAAGGGTGCCTATATTATAAATAATTGTATTCAATATATAAAGATTTCGATTCGAAGTAAGGGTGTTTATTTCGGTTCAAGGGTGTTACATTTCGGAGCAGGGATATTACATTTCATGTTACATTTCGGAGCAGGGATGTTACATTTCGGAGCAGGGATATTACATTTCATGTTACATTTCGGAGCAGGGATGTTACATTTCGGAGCAGGGATATTACATTTCGGACCAGTGGGGTTACGCACGGAGCCGATTGCTGCCGTTGCTGGTCCCCTGGCGAACAAGAAGTCCGAGAGTTCGTAAATCAAAAGTACGAATAAACCGATCTACTGGCGATTCACTCCCGGATGGATAATAACCAGTGGGGGTACGCACGGAGCTGATTGCTGCCGTTGCTGGTCCCCTGGCGAACAAGAAGTCCGAGAGTTCATAAATCAAAAGTACGGAGATCGATGGTCGGTACTTTACAAATGTAGGGATCATCGTTTTCGTTGGTTTTCTTTTTGTTCACATGTATCAAATTATAGAAAGGGGGAGAAAGGGTAAGGTTGGCTAAGAAGGTATCACCCGAACTTCGGAATCGAAATTTCGAGATTCGTCGCGGATCTTAAAAAAACAAAAAAAAAAAACATCGATCATCACCAGTTTCCGCCACTTAAATGAAGTCGCGATCAAAATATTATGCTACAGAGAACCATAGAAATGTTCGTATTCCTGGCTGCCTAAACTTTCGTCTTATGAAATTATGAAAGCCGCATGTGACATGGAATGATTCGATTCCACATCCATACCGTCACTAAAGTCGTGCGATATACGAATGAATACTTAGTACCGTTGATGCGTAATGAGTGGATACTGATGAGATATTGTGGCATAATGTAGACCTAATAAATGTGAAGCTGTGTCCCTGTACGCGGACCTTTTTCGAGTATGTTCCCTCACTGGGGGGAGTAATGTGGTATACAGTGCGAGATGTAGTGAGAGTGTTTATTTTTGTTGTAAGACTGACCTGAATAACTGACACCATTACCGTCGAAATTTAAATTTGACGCTTGTAACGTAGTTTGATAGAACATGGGTAGTATTTGAGTAGCGTTATGGGCGTCTGCAAACAATCTTACATTGGTACTACTCGCTCTTTGGCACGGCTTATGCGCTTTTCAGTTTTTGCTTTACGATCTCTAAATTTGGTTTGTTTTTGCTATTATTTTAGGTAATAGTTTAGTAGTTAGTGATCGACCTGCTTTGTCTTTTTCACTAACTTGGACGTAACTACTGATGACCTCGAGCTAACTATACTGTGATGTATCACATGTTATTGGCGAAAGTTTGAATTTAAAAGAATGTGAAATGGAAGCTGTATTGATGAAAGCGTGGGTAATGATACTGACTAACGAGTCTTAAAGGAATGAGCATGAGATTGTATTTGGTTGTTGAGTTATGGTACCATACAGGGTCATCGAAAAGTATCGGACCCCCCTAATATCTTCAGTTAAAATGCACTTAGGAGAAAATGTCCAATAGCAATGTTGTATGGTTTCAAGCGGGGAGTAAGATGATGACCTTGACCATGTCCTTCAAGGTCATTTCAAGGTCAATCTTATTTTTTTAAATAGAACCCCCTACATTTTATTGCATATTCTTATAGCTTATCTCGAGAGCTTTCCAAAACACTATAATAAAATATTTTTTTATTAAGTACTTTTTTGAGTTATAAAGGTTTGAAGTTAACAATTTGTTAAGTGGTGTGCGAGTCCGACCAGTTAAGGCAAGAGTGGTGTGCGAGTCCGACCAGTTAAGGCAAGAGTGGTGTTTGAGTCCGGCCAGTTAAGGCAAATTTAATTCCAATTTGTTAGCTTGGGTAAAATATGTAATTGTACCAAACAATTCACAACAAATGTTCAAATTGTTGCCCTTCAACAGCCTGGCAATGTGCCAATCCGTTATAAACAGCCGAAACCGCATTCCGGTACGTTTCTGGCGGTATTAGTTCTATCTCTCGAGTTATTCTCCCTCTTAAATCATCTAAATCTTGAGGCTTGGTGGCATAAACTTTACTTTTCAAGTAACCCCACAAAAAAAAGTCAAGTGGGGTCAAGTCCGGAGACCGAGGTGGCCACTCAATATGACCCCTTCGCCCTATCCACCTGTCCTGAAAGACCTCATTCAAATATTGACGAACAATGACACCATAATGAGGTGGAGCTCCATCCTGTTGGAAATAAATTTCATCCATATTTCCACCAGCTATGTCTCGAATAGCTGGAACAATTTGTTCGCGAAGCATGACTAGGTATACTTGTGCTGTCAAATTGCCTTCAATGAAGAAAGGGCCAACTGGTCTACCATTAAGAATACCAGCCCATACGTTAACTTTTTGTGGATATTGAGTATGATTGTCTCTTTTCCAGTGAGGATTAACGTCACTACAGTATCTACAATTGTGTCTATTTACATTTCCAGTCAGTTCAAATGTTGCCTCATCAGAGAAAACAATATTATCAAGTAATAGAGGATCGTCGACAATCATCTCCATCATAAGATCACAAAATTCGATGCGTCTATCAAAATCGTCTTCGGACAACTCTTGGACCAAATGGAGTTTGTATGGATGCCATTTATTCAATTTCAGAATTTTACTGGCAGATGCATGACCGATTTCGTGTTCTTGTGCAACGCGATTGATGGAAATATGGGGATCTTCAACGAAAGCCTGTAAAACATCTAATGCCTTATCATTATTTGTTGCTGTTTTAGGTCTACCAGATTTTGGGCGGCTTTTAACGCTACCAATGGCCTCGAAACGTTGAATAGTACGGATTACAGTACTTTTGGAGATCCTATTATTTTCATTCCGAAAATTTTCATTAAATAATCGCGTTACTGTTTTATACCCTCTTTGTTGATCTCCCCATCCTCGCATCATTAACAGTGTTATTCGATCTCTTTCAGAAAGCTCCGCCATTCTTAATTAGAGCGAAGAAGAATTAATCAGGTAAGTGATAGGAAATTGATCTAGATAATTAAGTAGAGAAAAATACTAATTATTAAGTGTTAGTCCAACTATCGATTTGTTTATTTTAACCAGCACTAGCAAAAAGCTCGTTGAGCAACTGAAAATCTAATAGATCAATTAATAATATTTACGAAAAATTTCTGGGCTATTGAAAACAAAATGAAGATGTTTGGGATAATCAATTGAAGCGCAATGGTTTCTTTTGTTACAGAAAAAATTTTTGAGGCTGTTCGTTTTCGTCCACGAGGTGATTGCTGCTCGCTAAGAAGAAGACAGCACTGCATCAAAGTTTCAAATCAGTGATCCGTATTGTTTGCTCAAGAGCTCGTACATTGGTGCCTGCGAGAGTGAGAGAATAAAGATTGGCCAACACTTTCGGTCAGATTCCCGCTAACACCTTCGGAAATCACGCATTCGAGCAGCTTCTCGCGATTACGTTCGGGCAGTTTTTCGCCAGAGCCTATTAGCATAATTGCTTGAAGCCGTACAATACTGTGCTATTGGACATTTTTCCAAAATGCATTCTTACTGAAAATATTAGGGGGATCCGATTAATGTATTTTCTTTAAACCAATTAATTGGTCTCATTATTCCGCGCACAAAAGTATTAAGGTTATGATTACTGAAAACTAAATAATATTTTACAAGATATTCTACATTTTGTATCAAAAAATTGTTAACTTCAAACCTTTATAACTCAAAAAGTACTTAATAAAAAAATATTTTATTATAGTGTTATGGAAAGCTCTCGAGATAAGCTATAAGAATATGCAATAAAATGTAGGGGGTTCTATTTAAAAAAATAAGATTGACCTTGAAATGACCTTGAAGGACATGGTCAAGGTCAAAGTCAAGGTCATCATCTTACTTCACGCTTGAAACCACACAACTTTGCTATTGGACATTTTCTCCTAAGTGCATTCTAACTGAAGATATTAGGGGGGTCCGATACTTTTCGATGACCCTGTATAATAGTGCCTTACGAATCCCAAAATGTATTAATGTGGAGTGCATGACGTGTGAAGAGTTCGATGACGAATTGGATGGGTTATGAAAACATCGATTCTCGTGAAGTGTACGAGTCCGTAGACTTCGTACAGGGGGAGAATGTTACGGACAGAATCGATGTTTTATCGACTGCGGTACCCGGCGTAGGTTTTTTCCCACAAAGGTGGTTTTCCCTACGCCATTGCACACCCGAATGGGGGTACCTCTCAAAAGAAGCAGGCCTGTTAGGTAAATTATGTAAAAGGCCCTTCAAAATGGTGACGATCTCGATATACTTATTTATAATTCGAATAGTATAATATCGATGTATAATATGACGTAGTAGTCTCTTTAAATGTTCGAGAGTTTGAAAAATCGAACTAAGATGTGAAAAAGTGACGATCGGGGAGAAAGAACGTTCCGGAACGTTAGAGGTGAGGAAGTCCGCGTCGCGATCGCTACGTCACCGGTTGATCGCTAATAAATAGTTTATATTATCTTTCGACCGATCAAATCGCGCGTTTTATTGAAAAGCCCTTCCACCAGTCGTTTACAATACTTACGAGGCGCCGGAGGCGTCGAGTGATGTGTAAAATTCCCGACCGATGCATAACATTTATACTTTACATCCATGTTAGGTATCCTAGTTTTTGTAATTGGGTACGTAAAGAGAGTGCGTAAAGCTTTGATGCCTGGTTGAGTGCGAAAAGTACCACTTTACGCACGACCGTTCACTTTGCGAATTTTGTCGTCAGGAGTGCGTAAAACTGAACTTTACGCACGAAAAACACGCATCAATAGTTATTTTCGTACGGTGGGCGTAAAGTGCGACTTTACGCCCCACGTGCGAACATTATTTTTGGTCACATGTAGGCGGAAAGACGATTCCATATTAGGAAAAGCATAAGACATCAGTAGGAGAGCGGAAGGAAAGGAGCAAGTAGTGGGAAGGGCGGGTTCAGGGCGGGGGCGAAGCGTTCCAGGCAAGGAATACGGTCATTCCGATGCGGTCGGGAGAAAAAGTTCTTTTTGGCCTCTGATGTATCCGGTATTATATTTTGGTAAAAAATAAGAAATAAAGCAAACGGAACCAAATATGAAATAATCTAGAATTATGACGGAATTTAATTTGTCGCCAAAAATATTTATTGCCACGCTAAATCCAATATTTAAGTTTTCACGTCTAACCTAATTCGTAATCTTAGACCCCAAAAACCCCGAAGCTGGACATTTTCAACCGAAATTAGTTAACAAAAATATAAGAAATTCTATCCGATTGGATTGGCCATTTTGAATTTTCCATTTCTGAAATCACAATCGTAATCACAGACCCGAAAAACCGCCTAGTGAAAATTTTCAGCCGAAAACGGTAAAAAGCGTAAAGATAGTTCGACATAGTGAATCCGCCATTTTGAATTTTTTTAATATTATATTCATAATCAAAATTTTCAGAAATCCTAGCATATATGATTTAAGAAATTATGGAGCGTCATGGAAATGAAATAAAGTAAACCATTCTATTAATACGAGTAAAAGACGTAAATTACCAATGTTATTGACTTTCAGAGGTTCGCATTTGCAGAAAACGTTTTTTAAAGCAAACTACCACCATGTTTTTCAAGTACAAATTTAATACCATTTTGTAGCCGTTTATTGCATAAAGAAACCATTTTGCTAGTTAGAATCAGCCGATTTCGAAAAAAAAATCGTATAAAAATCGCGAAAATTTGCCAAAAAAAAGTAAAAGATGACAATTTTCGCTTTTTTTTAATGGTTGAATCGTATAGAGCACGGCAAAAAACACCGAGAAGACGTAGTGGCGTAAAAAACTAACAGAGATTTGATTCAATTTTGTGTTATTCAGGCGTTAATGGGTTAAACTGATTTTTTATTTATTTGTTTATTTTACAAGAAGTGTCCATAGTCATGTACAAAATTAGCAACTCAAATGAAAAAAATCATTTTTACTTCTCATGGAATGAAAAATGTGATATTATGGCATAGTGACGTAATTTCTAATAATATTTAATACAATTTGTGATAATTAATATTCTAATCATAATTTAAATTTGTGAATTAACCGTTATGACCAACAATGCATGCGATTTTTTTCCAAATAAGCAATGTCTGATACACATGATATTTTCAGATAACGAAATAAATGGAAAAATCTTTTTTTTTTATATTCAGTCGGCCAATTTTTTAATGAAAGAGTAACAGAAACTCATAATTTAAAAAATGGGCGTTCTGTGCAAGCATCATTTAAATATCAATATGCCCCGTCTACCCATGGCTAGTCTTTTCGAGAAGCCGGCTGGGCAATTTGTTTTTGCATAGAGGGCGCTGTGAACGCCAAGAAATTCGGTAAATCGCGAACAGCGTGATCCAGAAGGCCCACGTGACCACCACCTCCAGATCGTAGATTCTGTAGATCCCGATAGCCTCCAAGTGAGTGACTTCCAAATAACGTTTAGTCTTAAGCCGTACCTGTCTCGAATTTGTTGTGTACTTTTACTGTTGCTGTTGTTACTGCCTGTAGTCGTTAAACTGTACGTTTAGTTTATCATTGTTCAAAGAGTCTCAAATTGAATGTCCAAGAAACGGAAAAATATATCGAGGAATACAAGTTTTCTTTCCGTCCCGAAGCTTCGAAATACAAAAAACTTACTAAAATTGGATAAGGAACCTTTGGGTCAGTAAATATTAAATTTATTTATTTTGTTGTCGGTTAGGTGTATAATTTTTTGTTTACAATTTGAAAGTTTCTGTTCTTTATTTTGTGTTTATGTTTCTTTACGATTTCATTTTCCCGCGCAACTATAAATTTCAATCTTGGATAACGTACTCTCACATGTTACATGCAATTTTTGAATTTATTTTGATAAATAAACCCACTAAAGTCTCGATCACGCTGTTCGAAATTGGAGTTTGGAGTTTCATTTAAACTTAACACGTGATAATTAAAACTCTCAAATTTTGCCAGCTTATCTCAAAATCTCGTTTATTTTAGTATATATATTAAAGTCACAAACTATTTGCGTAGATTTAAATTCCTTTAAAAGTTGTGGATGATAACGTACTTATTCAAATCAATATTCAAAATAAATTTTTCCGTTAATAAATACCTCTAATATGACTTGTTATATTAAAATTTTTCTAACTTCTGTTTTACTTACGATACAACATTCGGGGTCATTATTGCGTATTTGCATATATGGAAAAATGTTTAATAAAACTTTTGAAACTATTTTATTCATAAACGAGGCAAAATGAATTTCAGTCATGAGAATCACTAACAGTTATATTGAATGGAAAAACTTTAAATTCACTGACTCAAAATTTATCATTTAACGACCATCTACTGATACGGACGTTATAACTGCAATAAATGTAATGACTTTAAGGTACTTTATTTAAGAATTTCAGGATAATTAAATTAAGTAGCGATACATTAATCATATTTATTAATTTTCAGCGAGGTATTCAAAACAAAGGATAAAAAAATGGAAATATTTTAGTAGTTAAGAAAAAAGTTTTCATGGACAATGGAACAGCAGGATTCATCTTTCTAAAATAGTCGAATTTTTTAATTTCCTATCACAGCTTTGAGGGAAATCGAAATTCTCAAGCTAGTCAAGCATAAGAACATTGTCAACCTCATAGAGGTTTGTAGATCGGAAAGTGAGTAATTCTTTTTTTTTCAGAAATATTGTTATAAAAAATTAGTAAACCATTGTAACATTTGATAATATTTTTCCAGCAGTTTAATTAATATTATATTCAATTTTTCAGAACCTAATAAGATGATGGCATCATTTTATATAATATTTGATTTTTGTGAGCACGACCTTGCGGGCTTATTGTCTAACGTTAACGTAAAATTCACGTTAGGCGAAATTAAGGAAGTTATGCAACAACTTCTAAATGGAATGTTCTATTTGCATACCAATAAAGTAATACCGATGTTTCAATTAATTAATACCAATAACGTCCGACACGATCTATATAGTGTAACATTTGTTTTCAGATTTTGCATAGAGATCTGAAACCCTCTAATGTGCTTATAACAAAAGATGGAATTTTGAAATTGGCTGACTTTGATCTCGCTCGACCAATTAGCACTAACAACAGCGATGCGGCCAATCGGTACACCAATCGTGTCGTTACTTTATGGTATCGGCCAATCATTAAAATTACTTAAATATATTCAAAGATATCGCAATTTTTTTATTTGCGCCCCAATTTCGGAGAGCTGTTTTTCGTTTTCTATAACACTAGGTTTATTTGTTAGTGATACAATATTATTTAATTTCGAAATAGTCAGAAAAATGTATTTAAAACCAATGAAAATGTTAACTTCAAGCCGCGCTTATACGGAGGCTATATTTTTTATGAATGTACGACAAATTTCAGTATGAATATCCCAAGAATAAATAAGAACGCTAAATTTACATTTTAGAAAAGGTTTATAATTATTTAATGTTTTGTTATAGGTGAAAGACAGACTGGTACATTCGTTAAGGATTAATTCGGCTGTGATTTACTAGATAAGCTTCTAAACCTGGATTCAAGTAAACGAAATGATTCCGATTCAGCCCTGAATCACGACTTTTTCTGGACCGATCTGATGCCATGTGAACTCGGTGAAATGTTAGCGCAACATAGTCAGAGTATGTTTGAATACTTTGCAGCTCCAAAACGATCAGGCAATAATGCAGCCGCTAGCGACTGCTGCAGTGCGGCAACAGAGGACTGAAGAAACGGAATATGTAGATCGAGTATTACCTTGTTACTGTGAATGTAGTACGAGAAATTGAGTAATTGTTTTTTTAACACTCTTTTGAGCGATATCAAAGTCAGCCAATTTTAAAATTCCATCTTTTGTTATAAGCCCATTGGAGGATTTGAGATCTCTGTGTAATATCTGAAAACAAATGTTACACTATATAGATCGTGTCGGAAGTTATTGGTATTAATTAATTGAAAAATCGGTATTACTTTATTGGTATGCAAATAGAACATTCCATTTAGAAGTTGTTGCATAACTTCCTTAATTTCGCCTAACGTGAATTTTACGTTAAAGTTAGACAATAAGCCCGCAAGGTCGTGCTCACAAAAATCAAATATCATATAAAATGATGCCATCATCGTATTAGGTTCTGAAAAATTGAATATAATATTAATTAAACTGCTGGAAAAATATTATCAAATGTTACAATGGTTTACTAATTTTTTATAACAATATTTCTGAAAAAAAAGAATTACTCAATTTCCGATCTACAAACCTCTATGAGGTTTACAATGTTCTCGTGTTTCACTAGCTTGAGAATTTGGATTTCCCTCAAAGCTGTGATAGAAAATTAAAAAATTCGACAATTTTAGAAAGATGTAAAACAGCATAAACGGGAAATAGATTGCAAATAAAAAAATAATTACACCTGCTGTTTCATTGTCCATGAGAACTTTTTTCGTAGCTACTAAGATATTCCCATTTTTTTATCCTTTGCTTTGAATACTTTCCCGTACAAGGCAATTTATTCCATGGATATCCGTATAGGGGACTCTTGACGTCCAGAACATCCCGGATATCCCTATGGTATCCAACGAATATCCAATTATACATCCAAGAATGTGGAATTTTATATATCCCTAGGATATCCAGGTAATATCAGTTCATATGTTACTTGGACATCCCTAGAATCTCTGGCAGATAATCTGAAATATATCTCAGGGATATTTATGGATATCTCAGCAAATAAGGGATATATTTGACAATTTTACAAATTAAATACATTGTAATTGAAATTTTTATAGTTTTTTGAATAATATCATTAGGCTCCGATTTTTACAGAAGGAATTCAATATATTTTAAAATCAAAACGGGTTCCTCTTCGGGTCCAGATATAACCAGTATCGAAGAGATTTTTTACCAAACTCGGATTTAAACCCAATTGATAATTTTTGATGAAATAGAATTGATTGAGAAAAGATTGTACATTAAAAATAAGTATTTAAATTTAAAAATTACTAGGCGGAAATGCAACAAAACTCGAAAGGTTAGAAAAAAGGGCAACATTTGACTCTCGAAAACGTCCACAAATTGAATAGAACCGCACGATATAAAACACATAACATTCCTAAAATCGATGGTGAGGATTTACAAATTCGAAAAGTGCGTTGTAATCCTTAGTCGCAAACTGGAACCCTCCAGTATTGGTTGAAGAAATTGTCGGTATTTCTTCCTACATAACAAGTTCCCAGTTTACAGTCCATATGTAACACGAGAAAAGTGTGAAGAAGTTTTATGTCAATATCAATTATATTATTGTTTGGACTCCATGCATTTTTGGCATATGTTGGAAACTGTCAAAGAAATCCACGTTCCTTTTTTTCGAAGCGATCGTTATAGCAACATGTGCAACCTTTTTTGACACTTTTCTTCCAACCTCCGCGTAAAACACATTTTTAAAAATAATGTAGAAATTGACAATAAAAATTCTGCGCACCGTACATGTGTGAATTTGTGATGTTACTCAAGTTTTTAAGCTTATTTATGTTTCACCATGTTTCAGAACTAATACATTGAATTGAAGGCAATATCAATACAAAATTTAGATCAGGTTTATAACCTACACAATACTTTTTTCTCAATTAAGAAAAATTCAAATTTCGGCGTTGACCTCAATGTTTCAAATCACACTGATCCCTCTTAAGCAGGTATTTCCTTAACGATGAAAATCATTAATGGGAGTAATAAAATGGTTTCATCTTGAATAAAAATTCTTGATAAAGTAAATTTAAACTAATGGCTTCGACCCTGCGGCCATTAACTCATACAATTGACAATAGAAAAAAAATGAAAATTCTCATTTCAAAACTTTGACCCTTGACGCATGTCAGCCGGAGCATAATTATAAAAAATAATAGATATTATTATTAATTAACAAATCTTAATTTCTTCTTGACCCCTTTATCAAATTAAATAAAAAGACTTCTCTTCTTGGAACCGAGACTAATTGTAGTATAGGACCTTTTATATGTATTTTTTTGCACAGAATTTGACACTCTGTCGTTTTTGTTGCTTTCTTAATCAGAAAAGTAAATGTAGCGATTTAAATGTAACAAAAGCAAAAAATCGGTTATACTTTTGAAAAAAAGAACATTCTATTCTCATCGAAGGAGATATTTTCCGACACAAAAGCCCTTCACTAAAGAGGAAGAAAATAGTTGCAACATTAAGATATATTTTTTAAATATTAACAAAATAACATCGTGATCACAAAATTGCGATGACACTGAGAAAGTTCTTTTTGAAAGAGTTAACAATTTTTTTAATGAAAACTAAAGAATGTCTGCCGTACTTCGTAAGAAAAGTCGTATCTGCATTTTTGGTTAATTTGAGATAAAATTATACTTAGATTCCTTATAATACAATACACCGTTCTGCGAAAACAAATATGAAAAATAACTGATATTAACATTAAAAAAAAAATTATTTACTGGAAATGCAGCGTTTCTCGTGTACTTGGGCGGAAAAAAGTGGTAAGTCCAAAAATTAGCCTTTACCCTTGAAACGCCAGTCTTGTTAATTGCAAAATAATGCTTAAAAAAGCCGTATCTCTATGATGCTAGTTGAAAAAGTGGTAACTCCACCATGGAACATACATACGATGTTCTTCTTTCAGATGAATATTAATTTCGTTTGACAAAATCGAGAATAAAGAATTCTTTTCATAAGAAAAATGTTTTTGTTCAGCTTAGATCTGATTAAATTTTTGCCTCCTTCCATACTGAAATAGAATCAGGAAGTTAAAAAAATGTTTCCTCTTACAACAATTTTTAATTATTTAATTAGCAACGGAATTTTAAACCCCATTTAAGCTTTTACGGCGCAAATTTTGCCTTTCATTCCAGCTTGAAATGTAGTATTTGGAGGTTTTAAAGGATGTTAATTACGAGTCGACACTTTGGATTTCGAAAAACTTACAATGTGTTCTTAATAAGCAACTCCGAAACCTCTTAGTAGAGAGTTCCATAGAAATAGTATAGAACTTTGAATTAGGATCCACTATACCCGTTGTTTTGAATTTGGGGCTTTTAACAATAGATTTATAGGCAACGATCTCTAAAACCTCCGAATTCAAAATGTCAATTTATAATAATTTAATGTAAATTTATTTGGAAGAACTCAATTTTTTCGATTTTGTAAATTCATATAACAGTATTATTAACAAAAAATAAAGTTACAGTATTGTATCTTATTATTTAAGGCCTTGGAATGCACCATTTACCAAATTTGTCGATATCGATTAAACAAATTTTTTTTTCACATGATCGAAAACGCAAAATTGTATTATTTACACGTGGGTCTGTGAGAGAGCCTTTCTATGACAAAACACTGAAGTTGCACAATTTTATAAATATTCTTACCACAATGACAAAGGAGTCATAAACAAGTATATTATGTAAAATATAATAATCACAATTATGATAAAATTTCATATCAAATTCAATATGAAAATTTTTCAACAATGAAACAATTTTCATCAACAATGTCGTAGATTTTTAGGCTACCTAATGTTTGTAATCTTAAAGTTACTACATCTGATTTGTTTTCCTGTTAGTTTATCTCAAACTGTCTGCAATTCTGAAAATTAAGAAACTTTGTTTAACCCGTTTACGCCCAAACGCGCAGAAATTTTACTTCAAATTCATCGCATATTAATTTTCATATAAAATTAATTTTGAAGAAAATCGAGTGCTTCATTCCACCATTTTTCAAATCATTCTTTCGAATGTATGTAAGAAATTGTAAAAAATGCGTTTTGCTTACGATTTTTACAACAATATATTAAATATGAATTTTGATCTGTAGTATTTTTTCTTTAAATATTTTCAAATTTTTAATTCAGTCATCAAATGAGCTAAATTGAATTTAAATCTTGATTCGATTAAGTTCCGCTAAACGATTAGCTCAATTTGTTATATGCAAACGTTACACAAATATACATTTAAAATTTAAGGTGTTGTAATCAAGGATGCGATCCACACTGAGAACTCACAAGTTGTAAATGTTATTAGAACAGTAATAAATATTACTATTTTAATAAGAAAATGAAATATTTTTAAAAGTTGGAAAAATTCGTATTATATTTTAAAAAGTTATTACTTGATTTCTCGGTAATCATGGGGATACACAATAATATAATATACGTATTCGTAAATCGTTGACTAATTAATATTTGGGGGGGGGGGTGGGGGGGGGGGGGGGTGGGGGGGGGGGGGGGTGGGGGGGGGGGGGGGTGGGGGGGGGGGGGGGTGGGGGGGGGGGGGGGTGGGGGGGGGGGGGGGTGGGGGGGGGGGGGGGTGGGGGGGGGGGGGGGTGGGGGGGGGGGGGGGTGGGGGGGGGGGGGGGTGGGGGGGGGGGGGGGTGGGGGGGGGGGGGGGTGGGGGGGGGGGGGGGTGGGGGGGGGGGGGGGTGGGGGGGGGGGGGGGTGGGGGGGGGGGGGGGTGGGGGGGGGGGGGGGTGGGGGGGGGGGGGGGTGGGGGGGGGGGGGGGTGGGGGGGGGGGGGGGTGGGGGGGGGGGGGGGTGGGGGGGGGGGGGGGTGGGGGGGGGGGGGGGTGGGGGGGGGGGGGGGTGGGGGGGGGGGGGGGTGGGGGGGGGGGGGGGTGGGGGGGGGGGGGGGTGGGGGGGGGGGGGGGTGGGGGGGGGGGGGGGTGGGGGGGGGGGGGGGTGGGGGGGAGAAATAGTGGCTTTAAACGATCAATCCCATGTATGCAAACAAAAATGATCGTTTAGTATATCCAAATTAATTTTTTTTCTTCGAGTTGTTTTTGTGACGGACCGCTTATGATTTTCCTTTTTCCCACATTTAGGTTAGGATGTCTCAAAATCTTCGTATGATCGAGCAATCCCGCGATCAGATTTGGATTAAGCACAATGAAAACATTTGGAAAAGTATTCTCAGGTTTCTGATGGATGCACTTTAATCTGCTTTCTGTCAAATTGCGAACAAAAATTTTGCCCCGCCACAAAAATTTACTAAATATGGTCCGAAACTCATATTTCAAAATATGAGCTTTCTGAGCAGATATCATTTGCATACCAATATACCCCCGTATACCCAGGTTAATCTGTTCGAGAAGCCGTCTGAGCAATCTGTTTTTGGGTAGAGGTCGCCGAGGACGCCGACAAATTCGGTTCAACTTGATCCACAACGCTCACGTGAACGCCTCATTTTTTTTCGAAAAATCTTAAAATAATACATATTTTCCATTCTTCCCATCATAAAAAAAATTGTGAATTTTTCCGTAAAATTTGGATTATTATTTCTGTTAGAGCAGACGATTTTTTGTAATCAGAAAAAATTTACAAGAAAAATTAAAAATATGCATCGCAAAATCATCGTGATTTGCTCATCAAAAAAGTCTATCGAAAAAAAATAATTACATATATACGATCATATATACGATCTCATAAAAACTACAAAAGACATTACTTGAATACACCGAGAATTTTCGGAAATAAATGATTTTTCTTTATTTTCAAAAGACTTGGTCAATTGACAATCAATTTATTTAGTATTTTTTAGGAGTTTGTATGTAATTAGAAATATCCTTACAGCGCCTGAATCTTAAATAATTGATTCACTTATTTTTAATTTACGGTTTTTAGCATAACTTCCTACTTTATCGGCATACCACTTTAGAACACCCTTAATTCCGGAAATAGAGGAATTTGGTCATAATGCAAATATTCAGAAAATAGTTTTAATTTATTTAGAAGTTCTTAAATTCACAATTAGCATAATTTATGTTTCTTCGTGTAGGTATTATTGTTTCATTGTACAGCGGTTAAAAAAATTCTAAGTGTTATTTCGTAGAAAAATATGGATAAACGAAGGTATTTGAAAAATCCTAATATGATTAGTCCAAAATGACCCAATTCCTTTTTCCGCCGCTAGGATCGCATGCTGCCGAACGAATAGATCGAATAGAACTGCGTGCCATCTAATGTACATCCAATCGCGTTAATTCGTGTTGTCACTAGGCCGGTCAAAACTTTAAAGTGCACAGAAATCTAGATGAATTTGTATGATTCATGACCGAATGAAGGTTTTGATTCGATGACAGTTTTGATTCGATCGTGAACCATACAAATTCAACTAGATTTCTGTGCACGAAGTTGCAGAGTGGCTTTCAGAGGGGGAAGTGGATGTGCTCGAAGAAAATACTGATCTTATCGATAAACTTACGGAATGGCTCATGAGTCCCTGGTCACATGAACCTACTTCCTAATATATTCCTATAATAAATGTCTTTAAATAATAGTTATCAGCAGATTCTCTTACAATATAAAAGAAATATGATATAAAACTAATGTGATTTAATCTTAAGAATAAATTTTATAAATAAAATATTAGAAAAATTATTATCGCAGTAGTATTAATATAATGAAATAATAATGGCTGGGGGGGGGGGGTAACAGTAGGAGCTGACGTAAGTTGGGGGGGGGGGGGTGAAGAATTCTGACATATGCTGACATGGAGGGGAGGGGGGGTCAAATTTGATGAAAAATTTGCTGACATAATACTTGAATGGTCCCTAAGAAGAAATTTTGAATCAAAAAGTTGTTTAACAATAGTATATTTCGATATAAGTGCGTAAAATGCTATTTTACGTACGCGTATAGAACGATATTTTTTGACACAGTGTGCGTAAAATTTGCGCGAGTTTTTTAATGCGTGTTAAATATGATGCCACGCATGCGTGCTAGCAGCCGGTCCCGAGTGGCCTGTGAACCTGGACACAGAGGTCCGCCGGACAGCAACTAATGCGTAAAATAGTATTTTACCCAAAAACGGTACTTATGTATATCAAAAAACAATGTTTGAATCTCAGGCGTAGAATTTTCACCCTCATGAACTTCGAGCTGGCTTTTAGCTTTTAGCCGGCTCTCGGGTTCTATTGTCGAGGCGTACAACTCCATTTTACGCCCTTGATACAAAAATAACTATTTTCCGGCCTCATTTTTTTGTTAAGAACATGAATACTTTCTCCCTTCCACAATGTCATTATTAGTGACAAATAGTTGGAAACGGTATTAAATAGTTTTTTAAAACATACTATATCTACCTTATTGTACATTTTAGGTATTTACAAATTTATTCGATCGTTTATGATCAGGATGACGTATTTTGTCAAAACTCAACAAATAGAAACTCAAAATTTAAAAAATGGGCGTTCTGAGCACGCATCATTTAAATACCAATAGACACCGTATACCTATGGCTAATCTTTTCGAGAAACCGGCTGGGCAATTTGTTTTTGGATGGAGCGCGTTGTGAACGCCGAGAAAATCGGTAAATCGCGTTCAGCGTGATCCAGAAGGCCCATGTGACCACCATCGCCAATTCGTAGTTTCTGTAGACCGCGTTAGTCTCCAAGTAAGCGGCCTCCAAATACCGTTCAGTCTTAAGCCGTACCTGTCTCGAATTTGTTGTGCACTTTTACTGTTGTTGTTGTCACTGCCTGTACTCGTTTAACTGTACGTTTAGTTTTATAGTGTTCAACTCTCAAAATGAATGTCAAACGCAAGAGAAAATATATCGAGGAATGTAAGTTTCCTTTCTGCCCCGAAGCTTCGAAATACGAAAAACTTACTAAAATTGGACAAGGAACTTTTGGGTCAGTAAATATTAAATTTATTTATTTTGTTGTCGGTTAGGTATATAATTTTTTACTCACAATTTGAAAGTTTCTGTTATTTATTTTGTGTTTATTTTTCTTTAAGATTTCATTTTCCCGCGAATCCACAAATTTCAATCTTGGATAACGTACTCTCACATGTCATATAAAATTTTTTAATTTATATTGATAAATAAACCAACTAAAGTCTGGATCACGATATAAAGTTTCTTTTAAACTCAACTCATGTTTATTAAAACTCTCAAATTATGACATTTTATCTCAAAATCTCGTTTATTTTAGTACATATACATGTCACAAACTATCCGCCTAGATTTAAATTCCTTTAAAAGCGGCGAGAACGTACTTAGTAAAATCAATAAATTTTTCAACTAATAAATACCTCTAATATGCCATGCTATCTTAAAATATTTGTAAGTTTTGTTTTACTGACTATACAAAATTCGGGGTCATTACATAAGGAAATTGCGTATTTACTTATCGACAAATATTTAATAAAACGTTTGAAACTATTTTATTTACAAACGTGGCTAAATAAATCTCAGTCATGTGAATCACTAACAGTTATATTGAATGGAAAAACTTTAAATGCACTTTTAATAACTTAAAATTCATCATTTAACGACTATTGACTGATACGGACTTCATAACTGCATTTAATGTAATTGAATTTAAGGTACCTTCTAAGAATTTAATGATAATTACATTAAGTACCTATATATTAATCATATTCATCCATTTTCAGCGAAGTATTCAAAGCAAAGGATAAAAAGAATGGGAATATTATAGTAGCTATGAAAAAAGTTCTCATGGAAAATCAAACAGAAGGAGTAAGTATTTTTTTCATTTTCAAACAATTTCCCGTTTATGATTTATTGCATCTTTCCAAAATATTGGAATTTTTAAGTTTCCTCTCACAGCTTTGAGGGAAATCAAGATTTTACAGCAGCTAAAACACGAAAATGTAGTAACTCTTATCGAAATATGTCGAACAAAAGGTGAGTAATTCGTTTTTCTTTTCATAAATGTTATAAAAAATTAGTAAAGCATTGCAGTACATTTGATATTGTTTTTCTAGCAGTTTAATTTACGTTATATTCTATTTTTTAGCAACGCGGTTTAACAACTACAGATCAACATTTTATTTGATCTTTGAATTCTGCGAACACGACCTCGCTGGTTTACTATGCAACGTAAACGTAGACTTCAGTTTGGGCGAGATTAAGAAAGTTATGCAGCAATTATTAAATGGACTATTCTTTATTCATACCAATCAGGTAATGCCGTGTTTTCAATGAATAATGTCCGACGCTATCTATATAGTGTAACATTTGTTTTCAGATTTTGCATAGAGACCTGAAAACAGCTAACGTGCTACTAACAAAAAATGGAATTTTAAAATTGGCTGATTTTGGTCTCGCTCGAAAATGTAGTGTTAACAAAGACGATAAGACCCATCTCTATACCAATTGTGTCGTTACTTTATGGTATCGTCCACCGGAATTGCTCCTCGGTGAACGAAATTACGGCCCACCAATTGATTTATGGAGTGTTGGATGTATCATGGCTGAAATGTGGACTAGGTAAGCATGGGTATAATCAAAAACATACAGAAAGTGAAATTTGTCAGAGAACGTCATTGAATAATTTTAAATTACAGATCGCCCATAATGCAAGGCACTAGCGAGACTCACCAACTTAAGTTAATCACTCAATTGTGTGGTTCGATAACTACCAAAGTGTGGCCGAGTGTAAAGGATTTGGACCTATTCAAGAGTACGGAGCTTATGCAAAACCAGAAGCGAAGAGTAAATATTATTCATGTACTATTCTGGAGTTTTTCTTATGCATATATGCGATTGCACGCAAAAACATGACCTGACTTCCGTAATGAAATCCATTTATTTCTAAATATTTCCGACAAGAGCAAGTCGAAAATGTTTTCCTGTTTTTGACACATTATGAGAAATTCGGATATGTCGTAAAAATTGAAAAACAGAAAGACGCGTATTTTTTTAGCGGCGGAAAAACATATTTAAGGGATAATAAATCTCCCTCAAAAAATCATTTTGGGGTAGTTTATCCCCCTAATTTTCTTCCTCCATTCGAAGTATCTATAGGCCGATATTCTTCTTCTATCGAAAGATACATTCCTACCAAAAGTCATTAAAATCCTTTAAATATATTCAAAAATATCGCAATTTTTCTATTTCCGCCCCAATTTGGCGGAGCCGTTTTATCTCCTAAATATGTTTTTCTGTCGCTAAAAAAATGCATATCTCTTAGTTTTACAATGGTAGGTTCTGCAACGGTAGGTAAGTAGGTAGGTAGGGGTTTAGTTGTTAGTGTCAGTATAATATTAATTTCAAAATAGTCAAAAAAACTGTATTTAAAAACAAATTAAAATGTTATTCTAAAGGGGCGCTTCCATCGATGCCGTTTTTTTATGAATGTCCGACAAATTTCCCTATGAGAATTCCCAAGAATAAATAAGAACTCTAAATTTACATTTTAAACATGATTTATAATTATTTAATGTCTGTTACAGGTAAAAGAAAAACTGAAGCCTTATGTTAAGGACCCTTACGCCTGTGATTTATTAAATAAACTTCTAGTCCTGGATCCGAGTAAACGAATTGATTCCGATTCAGCACTGAATCACGCCTTTTTCTGGACTGATCCCATGCCATATGATCTCAGTGAAATGTTAGCGCAACATAGTCACAGTATGTTTGACTATTACGCAGGTTCAAAACCACCAGGCAAGGTAAAGCAGCTGATGGTAGCGACTGCTGCAGTGCCGAAAGAGAGCACTGTAAAAACCGATTTTAAAGATGAATTAGTTTGATGAAGTATCTGCACTGACTAATTGTTACCTGTTTCCAAAACCAAATGTTATCATTCATTGGTTCTTGTGACTTTAGGCAATTATTAGGCCTCATCGTGAAAACACCAATGATTGTCCACTGAAAAGAACTGGATTAAAGTAAAATCTAGAAGATTCTATAGTAAAATTATGCCCGCAATAATAAATTATTTGCAACTCTCTATCTTTGTTCTTATCGGTAAGAATGAGATGGTATTAGTTTTGCGAAC
Source organism: Trichopria drosophilae (assembly GCA_030407085.1). Taxonomy (NCBI): domain Eukaryota; kingdom Metazoa; phylum Arthropoda; class Insecta; order Hymenoptera; family Diapriidae; genus Trichopria; species Trichopria drosophilae. Next base: position 8,586,577 of record CM059582.1, on the reverse strand, counting down.
CTTCTTCAGGATTCCTTTATTTAGTTCTTGTTTCCCTCCAATATATGGGGCATTCCACGCCAACTCACTCAATTTTAAAATCGACAATCACTAATTTTGTTCGTAATTTTTTTATAGATGCATTTCGGTAAAACAAGACTGGACAAATTTTTTTAGATTTTTAAAATCACTCGTTAACGTGTGAGAATTTTTCAAAATTTTGAAATTTTAGAAAATTGAAAATTTTTAAATTTCCACAACTCGGTTGCTACTTATCGTACAGTAACGAATAAAAAATGGAATTGTTCGTCTTGAAATGTACTTTTCTATGGGTATAATGAAAATTTAACTGGAATTTATTAACATGTGTATTTTTACGTGTTAAGTAAAAAATTCAAAATTTTTCCAAAATGGACATTTTTAATTTTTTTGAATTAAATTCACAAAAAAACTACTGAAAATAACGAACAATTTGCGGGGTCGTACAAGATGGCAAGTTGTATCGTTAATTTTTTACAGATTTTTACATTCTTTTATACAATTTAAATTTTTGCTCAAATCTCGAGATTTAGTTTATTGAATTCACAAATCATTGTTTTTCACTTTTTTTTTGTGTATTTTGGATTTTCCGTCTTTCAGGATAATCTATTTTAGAAATCTATTTTAAAAATCTTATTTGATTCATGACTTCGAGACTCGCTAAATGATTTTTATCATAACATTGATTTCTTTCTCCCGTTTGAAAGTTGGGGTCGCCAGTTTCGGAGTCTTTTTGAGTTGTTTCCTCTATTTCAGGATCTATTTCTTCTATTGAATTTTGAATTTTTTACTTAACACGTAAAAATACACATGTCAATAAATTCCAGTTAAATTTTCATTATACCCATAGAAAAGTACATTTCAAGACGAACGATTCAATTTTTTATTCGTTACTGCACGATAAGTAGCAACCGAGTTATGGAAATTTAAAAATTTTCAATTTTCTAAAATTTCAAATTTTTGAAAAATTCTCACACGTTAACGAGTGATTTTAAAAATCTGAAAAAATTTGACCCGTCTTATTTCACCGAAATGCATCTATACAAAAATTACGAACAAAATTGGTGATGATCGATTTTAAAATTGGGTGAGTTGGCGTGGAATGCCCCATATATTGATTGATGCAACATTCTCTCTCGGTGACATAACCGAGAGCGAGTTGTGAAGATAACTCTGGTAGATTACGTCAAAGTGAGTGTCACAAAATATAACGACCACCTTTGGTGTTACTTTGTGAATAGTCATATGATATATGTTATATTCCTTTCTTATTATCTGTAAGAATAGTACCAAGAGTGCGTAATAGCCTTTAAAAGACTTCGAATCCTAATTAAGAACTACATTTTTTAATGACTGTTACATTTTAAATTTCAATTTGAAGAAATGAAGAAAATCCAGCTGTTCTAAAAAACCAAATAGGAATCACGGATCCAACAACTTATAATCAGAACAAAAACGATGTCTTTGAAAGGATCGAACAAATTGACATTAATTTAAGTACAGATGTCAAAGATGAGAATGAAAGTTCGCCTATGAGAAATGATAATCAGGGTACAAATATAAAAAGATTACCAGGTAGACTTAGATTGATCAAAGCAGGCAAACCTAGCAGACCGAAAAAAAGTTTACAGAACAGTCATCGACACTGAAAGTTTTAGAGATGTATTAGTCACTCAAGCAGACAATCAGTCCGAAAATGATGATATGAATAAAGATGAAGCAAATGAAAGTCAAGATAATGACGACGAATCATTTCAAGATGTTTTTGAAGAAGAAGCGAATTTTGCAAGTGTTGATTATCAAGAAGCTTTGAATGGTGAATATAGTGAAGAGAAACAATTAATAAAAAATGATACTTGGGAGATTGTTGACCGTTAGTATTAACAAATAAAACCAATGTAAATGGTGTTGTACAAACTCGAAAAGCCAGATTAGTGGCAAAAGGTTTTTCACAAGTCTACGGTATTGACTATTTTCAAACTTTTTCTCCGGTAGTAAGACTAAAGTCATTTCGTATTTTAATTGCTCTTGCAGTGCAATTTGAACTAAGGATTGAACAAATAGATATAAGAAGTGCATTTTTACACGGAGAATTAGTTGAAAAGGTTTATATAAAAATTTCAATTTTCTTAAAAACATTTTTAACATTTATGATAAAAAGAGATATATACAAAGACGTTCACGATAAAGCTGAAAATATGTTAAAAGGAATAATGAAAGATAAAAAGGTTTGTCTTTCAAAAAAATCGTTGTATGGTTTAAAACAAGCTAGTCGAGTATGGAATGTAAAAATTGATGGTATTCTCAAAGATTTGAATTTAAAGGTGTCAAATACTGAACCTTGTTTATACTATGATATTTCTAATAATCGTGTCATAATTGTTATATTATATGTTGATGATATACTCATTTCACATAATGATATGATACGAATAAATCAAATTAAAGATAAATTAAAATCTGAAATCCAAGTAAAAGATCTAGGAGAAGCCAAATACTGTATAGGCATAGAAGTCATTAAAAAGGGTAATATGATATGTTTTTTACAAAGAAAGACACCAGCTGAGAGAAGTTTATTGTACACACTAAATAAAAGTGAAACGAATATAAATCTACCATAAAGAGCATTGGAATGCTGCTAAAAGAATTGTTAAATATCTAAAAAACACTATTGATGTCGGTTTGGTATATAAGAAGGGTAAATTTGAAATTAAGAAATGAAGGTTATGTACATGCCGACTGGGGTTACAATGTTCTTGATCGAAGATCTTTTACGGGGTACGTGTTTAAATTTAGTGGTTCAGACATTGTTTGGAAAAGCCAAAAACAAAGAACTGTGGTATTGTCTTCTGCCGAAGCAGAATATATGGCAATGTCAGAGTCATGCAAAGAATCTATATTTTTAAAGAACCTTCTTTTAGAACTAGGATTAAGACCGAAAATAAAAATCTATAATGATAACTAAAGTACACAATTACTAGCTGATAATAATATGTTTCATGCGAGGTCAAAACACATTGATTTGCATTATCACTTTATCAGGGATGCCCTAAAAAGTAAAAAGTTAGCTGATGTAATGACAAAGCCGCTTAATAAAGCAAAGCATTACTTTTGTATAAATAACGTTGGTATGATGAAAATTTCGATGTAAAAATTATGCATTGAGAGGGAGTGTTAAAACTATATTATCGACAATGCATAATTTACGGGAGGGCGCTGGTTGTATGCATCATGATCTATGTGTGCACGGTTCATTGTCTGAGACCTATGTTGGGCTCTGTTAAATGTGCTTCGTTATTTTTTTTCACCAACCTATGCAGCCAAGTTCTTTTGTGTTAGCTCAGTTTTAATAGTTCCGGTAATTTTTGTACAAATGTTTTCGGATTTTGCGGGGATAATAATATTTATATATACGATTCATTATAATTAGGAAGCGATAACTCCTTAATATTAAGCAATGAGAGAAATAAACGTTACCAGCGTCTTTCCGTTACATAGTTTTTAGTCACTCGTTAGAATATATACCTTACTAATTGTATAATATTATACACTATAAGACATCTCGACATACGAAGTAAGCGACTTAGCTTCGAATAAAATACCATTTGGATAAAAACTAAACAGTTTATATCGCGGACGGTTTTTACGACTGAACTTTAGTAATTTATTGTAATCTTCATTTTTGAAGTTTTGCAAAGAGTATAAAGTGAGATTCAAATATAACTCTTTATAAAGAAAAATAAACTATTCTTTTTATACAAAACGAGACTTGTTTTACTCAAGTACTTGGTACTTGATTATTTATTTTATCCTTATTTCCACGATATATTTCTTCGTAAAATCTATATTGCAGGCGATCCACAACTAAACATCATAAACAATGATGTAGTTTCTCCTGTTCAAGATGGTCAAATCTTTATGCAATTTTAAAATTTTAAACAATATAATACATAAACAAATTCAGCAATAAACTTGGAGGGGTTTCATCCTTAGTTCAACCCGGAGATTGGTAAGGGTCCCTTTTTCAACAGATCGAACAAATGACAAACCTTTGCTGGGACGAGGCCATGGTAAAACAAAAATTTGTTGCTCATTTAAGTTTTTCAAAAATTGGAATGGTTTTTTTCGTCCATATATTTTCATTTAAAATTAAAAGTAGAACAATTCTGAGGGAAGGTCAGTCTCATTTTGGTACTTATTTTCATAGAATTACAAATTTACGAAATCTATGAAAATAACATTTATATTTTCAAAAAACTTTGATAACTCGATGAAATCCAATTCTTTTCTCATGAGTTTTGAATAACTATTTCGCGAAACCAGTTCGATTTGAAAAAACGCATAAATCGCCATTTTCCCCCCTTTTTAGGGTTTTAATATGAGAACTAAACATCGTAAGTCAAAACGACCCTGAGATGAAATGTATGGCTTGTAAAAATCTTTTAAATGAATCTTCAGTCTTCGATATAATTTAAAAAATAGCCGAGTTATTCTAAAAAAACTGATTTTTTCTCACATCAAAAGACTCACCATTAAGTTTCTATAAATCGGATCAAATGTTGGTATTAAACTTTTCTGCTCAGAAAACATACAAAAACAAAAATGTTCCAAATTTATTTCATTTTCGAAGAAGTTGGAGTGTATTTTCTGTTCATTTGGGCATTAATGGTTAAAAATCATTGGGATTAATTTTCGTGTTCAATTTCGAGTAATTGCAGCATTCAAAAATATTTTAAACGACGAATTAAATTGAGGGAAAATGTTTTGACTATTCCACAATCACAGAGAGTTACAATCTGAGATATGCAATCTGAACCCGTGCATGGAAGAAGGCATTTAAAATTTAAATAATGTATTTATTTTTTTATAAATTTCATTGTTAAAATACATGTTGACGATACTATATCCATGAGTCAAATTTTATTGATTAAATATTCACAGTTGAACGGATCTTTTTGAATAATGTTGGGGGTCCGCCACATGATAAGGAGGTTCTGAACCTTCTACAACCCATATTGCTCCGTTTTCTCCTTCCTTAATTATTTTAATGAATGTGTCAGCAACACTTGAAACTCTGAAAGTATTTTAAATCGTTTCATATTATTATATACAAAATATTTAAATTTGCATCATATTCACTTTGTTTTCAATTAATCACTTTTAATTGTAAATTTTGTTCTAATCTATTGAGAATCTAACTATCTAATTAACGTATTCCATTGGAATATTACTCACTGTTGAACAGGTAAGAGAGACAATGTTTCCTTTTGAGCTTTTCTGTCCTCAAAATCTAATGTTTTTTTGGGAATATCGGACACCAAACTAGTCTGCGTTACACCAGGACAAACTCCTACAACGCGAACTCCAGTTACTTTGTAATGATCCTGAGACAAAAATAACCATTTTAACAAAATCGAAGTAAAATAACTTTAATTAACAGCAATTAGAAAGTTATATCAATACCTTCATTGATCTTGTGAATGCGACAACTGCATTTTTTGAAGCTGCATAAATCGGCAGTATCGATGGAGTAACCAACCCATAAATAGAGCCAGTATTTATGATTAAACCACCTCGTCCACCTTTATGTTTGCCCATATGATTCAGTGCACATAACGTACCAACGATCACTGCTCTCTTTGTGTTTTAAACGATATTAGCATTAAAACGTGAATGTTCTTATCTTATGAACATTTAGTGTCATTAAAAAGTAAAATACAACGATAAATAAAATATCTTATTATAATACCAAAAGATGGCAGGTCCAAGAATTCTGTTTACTACAACAAAACAGTTGTAATTAACTGAACCAAACTAGATAGTCTACCAGACACTGCCTAATCGAGTTTATAGTGTGTTGAATCTGGTATTTTAGGCATATTCTAATAACTACATTTGTTTAGTTCTTATATCCGAGCTAGTTGGACTCTTATATATTATATAGTCGCATGAACTAAACTATCTCTACTGAAATCGGTTTTGTCAGAAAATTAAATTGATTTTTTCTTTCTTGGACCAATACATAACAAAATTGTATATTTTTAGAACACTCACAACATATTTTTCATTAAGAATATTTTCGCATGGCGGCATTTTTTTATAATCATTTTTTACAGAAAATATTAAAAATGTTGGATGAAGATGTTAAATATATGAATATTTTTCGTTATATTAATTACTCAAAACTTACAACGTTAATGTCAATAGTTTTCTCGGGTTTGGTGTCGTCTAGAATTCCTGCATTATTCATAAGAATATCCACATGCTTATATTGGTTCACTATGTTCTGAAATGTTTCTGAAAACATTTTAAAAATTTGTATGATAATATGAATATAACAGTTTAAATGTGAATGTGATTTCAAATGTTACAAATAAGTAAATTTATAAAATTTTGAAGTATTTACAATCACCAGAAGTTTCAATAATTGTGATTTTAATACGAAGGACCGTCGATAAAGAAAGAATAAATTCCTCAATGAACATAATTTTACAATATGCGTTTTTTCGAGTGTTTTTATTGTTTTTCTTATTATAATTGAAAAAACTGTCCTATATGAGCTAAGTATCGTGCGAAGTAACATTTAGTATGCCCGTAATAAGGCAATTAATTACATGTGTGCAGATTGTGAGAAGAAATATGGAATGATAAAAAATGTTTCAAACAGGAATTAACCTTCACCTACTTTTTATACTTGACAATTGCATCATACTTTTGAAGATAAACCGGTACTCATTGAAAAAGAGATGAGATATCAATAATTTAAGAAAGTATATTATCTGCTGAACGACATAATTTTTATGTTATTTTAGCTGGTAAATAAACCTATTTTGAGTATCATAAATGTTGTTTTAATGTTTTTTGAAACAGGACGAAAATTTAAGAAATATAGGCATAAGCACGTTAATACAATTGACAAGCAAAACCTTTTTCATGAATATGTAGTTACAATGACGTCTCATCAGGTTGTGTTTTTTCTAATTACATTAAATCAATCTCTACTTTGTTAGTCATGAGTTGTAATAAATGTTCAATTACATGTTGAAATATAGTCATTTAGTCATCGTTCGATAAATGTATGCTGGATTCAATGTTTAACCGCATTGTGAATAAATTGGTAATAAAAAATATATTTGAATTATACCTTTAAAGTCTTCTGATGAAGAAACGTCGCAAGGGTAAAATCCAACTCGGTTGGCACCAAATTCACTTGTTAATTTGTTAACTTCTTCCACACATCTTGGAGAATTTTGATCCAGAATTGCGATGTACTGAAAATGAGATTTATGTTATAAATTACATTTACGTATATGCTTTGGAAAATAAGTGTTCAAATGATAGAATGCAAATATGTTTTTAAAGATAGACTGTGAATTCAAGACAAGAATTTAACGAAGAACCACCAGTATAATATCCAGTTGCAAAACACAAATTATCATTACAGTTCATGGTAATTAACCAGTTTCTTTAATATTAATAAATAACGTTCAACAATTTGTTGGTCCTCGTCAGAGGCGTCTGTAAAATTAATAAACATGAAACGAATTATATTAGACTTTTTCACGGTATGTGTATGTATGTATTTTTCGAAACTTCGATGGCTTGCCAATCAAATTCTAAGCCTTAGATCCAATTTTAGAAGAGGAACTTCTGGTTCAGTTTATCGTCATTCATCTTCAGGTATATAAGGTGTCATAGGTGGCGTTACACGTATATGGTATTTAAATTTGTTGGGTCAGATCTGCAGTTTACATCTTCTTAAACAATGAAATTTTTCAAAATCAAAATTGTGCCCCGCATTCAACATGTCATCTATTAACGCCGTGATCTGTAGATGCCCCTGACGAGGACCAACAAATTGGTCGAAACGTTAGGCCTTGACGTTCTTTATTAATATTAAAAAATTGTTTAATTATCGTGGTAATGACCTTTAATTTGTGTTTTGTAACTGGATAATGTAAATATGAATGATTACATATCGCAACGCCCTTAAAAATAATATACACTCTCATTAAAACGTTGAAACTATATAACTGCAAATGGTTTAATTATAACCCATAACCGCCAAAGTCCAGAACATGTACTTCAATTTTATAAGTATGCAAATTGGGCCAAATTTCTCATGTTTGGTCTATTTGATTTTCTATTTTGTACAGTTTTGAAATAAGGTAATTTTTAAAATTATTTACAAAAATATTAGCCCTTTATTATGGTTTTTTTTTTCAACGACAGGAAATTTTAAAAAGCTCTCTGTACCTACCGACTTCTAATGCATTTAATCGACCAAGTTGATAATTATGCTAAATAGTCTTGGATGAAGTCATTTTATTGGTTACATGAGGGACCCAAAATGGAGGCGTATTAATAAACGATTTCAATCGATCAGGATTGATTTTATACCTATATAGTAACATAAGAAACTACCGATTTTAGTACGTAATACTATTTTATCCACCACCTTGTATTTGCACAATATTATGATAATGCCAGTGGTATAAATAACCTGTTTCTTGTTTTTTATTGTTAGATTTAAGTGGGTTAAGGTAAATGTCCTAGTTACTGATCAGTGACCGGTATCTGGCCACCCATAAAGGTTTCTTGTCTATTACGATGTTTATATAAACTACATTTTTAGGTAACAATTTTCTTCCGTTAATTACAATTTATTATTTTAAAAAATAGTTTCAAATGATATATTATTTTCAATAAGAAGTGTGTTTAAATTTTAGCTGTTAAATGCTGCTTAAGCCGACAATAATTTGACAAATGTGCATAATCACAAAAATCCTGCAATCTTAGGGTTCTAACAAATAAAATGCAATATGGAAAAATCGTATTTAAATTCATTTTATTTTTAAAAAGTATTTGGCCATGTATCGTCCTTGACGGATAAATAGCCGCATCGGTTCTGGAAGTTTTTGAGCTTGTTTGATTACTTGCGATTGAAATTCGTAAATATTTCTTATTTTTTATCGCTTTGGATGCATATCTTTTAGATTTCTCAGCTTTTCTTTCTCTCAGTTTTATTTACGAACCTCAAATTTCTGAAGCAAGCTGTTGCGTCAAATGAAAAACGGAGGTCCCATAACCATTTCGTCTCTCTTGCTGCAATCGTTTAATTTTCGTATTTTATTACATTAATTAAATTGCATTTAATAATTGTTAACCCTTTTAAGTGGTCAGGTACCAGGAAATTTATCTTAACCCTTGTTTGCCCAAAATGAGCTAACAAACATGACAATTTATTTTTATTTCGCAAAATTTTTGCAGAAACAGTCGTTTTTTGTCCATTTTCTAGACGGGAATCGATAGAGCACACTTTAAAATAGCCGGAAATGTATTTCCAAAATTTAACTGCTTCTCTCATTTTGGGCAAAAAAGGATTAATCCATTAAGTCCCAAAAAGTTAAAATTTGTATCTTACGTTTGAGCTCAAAAATCTTTTGGAAAATACCCAACCCTACTATTTAAACCGCTCTACACAATAGAATGGTTTAAAAGTTTCAAAAATTTAATATTAAATTATTGATTAACAATTTTAAAAAAATACGATTTTTTATGAAAAATTGTTATTTAATCAAAAATTTGAGATGGAAGGAAATGTTGTTTACTGCCGCAAATATGTACAAAATTTCACAAAATAAGTAAACTTTTCAACTATGTTTGATTTTTCATCGAACGATTTTTATTAATAAAATGGCGACTAAAAAACGAAAGTTAAAAAAATCAAACTTTAATTTCACTACTATTTTTGACGTTTTTTTCATTCGAATCGTGTAAATTATTTAATTATTTCAGTAAAAATGTAATAATGAAAATTTATGTTTTTAAGGTTTTAAAAGTCGTTTTTTACGGTTTCTCTTCATTATTTCAACAGGAACTAATGTAATAATCTGAATAGCGTTGATTTTCGAAATATTGGTTTGCATTTTTATATTTTCAAAACAAATCTTAGTTAATCAAGTAAATCTAATCATTTTTCAATTTCCACCTCTTAGCCGTTATTTTTTTCTTGAACAACATTGCCTGACACTTATTGAGGATATCACCGCGTTGAGGACGATGAGAATTCAAGCATCTGATTTTAAAAAAATTTTGTATATTCTTTTAAATTTCTTTTTTTATACATTTTTAAAATTTTTTAAATCTTTATTTATGTTTTTTTAATCAGGAACTTTTCTTCTAGTTTGGTGATGTACAAAACGTAGTTATAAATATTTTCACCACTACTGGTCATTTGTTGATGAATAAGTCTTACAAGTAACTGTTTGCATGTATTACAGAATAGAAAAAAAATATTATATTGAAGTACATTTTTACTGAAATAATTAAATAATTTACATGATTCCAAGGAAAAAAAAGTAAAAAACAGCAGTGAAATTAAAGTTTGGTTGAAATAAAAGTTTTTTAGCGTTTATTTTTTGGACGCCATTTTGTTAACAAAAATAGTACGATAAAAAACCAAATCTGATTGAAAAGTTTAGTTGTTTTGTGCAATTTTATGCATATTTGCGACAGTAACAAAAAATTCCTTCCCACTCAAATTTTTGATTAAATAAAAATGTTTCATAAAAAAATCGAATTTTTTGTTAATCAACAGTTCAAAATCAAATTTTTGAAACTTTAAAACCATTCTATCCTGTAGAGCGTATCCGAAATAGCACGGTTGGGTATTTTCCACAAGATTTCCTTACTTTTTCAAGAAGTTTCCTTAGCTCAAACGTAAGATACAATTTATGACTTTTTGGGACTTAATAGGTTATATACCTTCATAAGGTGACGAAATAACTCATTTTGAGCCCGCCCTGTAACCAAAAAAATATTTTCCTCCACGATTGTTTTTATTTGCAGGAATCCATGACGAAAATTCAAAATAGCGAATCCAAAATGACGATAAATTTCTTCAATTCAATTCGATTAATTTTAAACTCCTCTTTTGGGGGTTTCGGGAGTCGCTGATGATGAAGTTGATTTCAGTTTTCCAACTATTGCAGATTGAATTTAACAGACCAATTATAAAAAGAACTCACGGATTTGCATGAAAGTTAGAGCTATCCAGTGATTTAATTTTAGTTACTGCTACTGATTAGTTTTTATAATTGTATAGCAAACTGACTATACATCAAATAAATACATATGATTCGTTAAATATACAAAATAAATAATAAGGATCGTACTTTTTAGCAAAATATAACTTGTATATTTTATCCCTTTATATTGTATCGTAAATTTGAATGTTTAAAAACTTACTTCCGGTACATAATCAGAGACTACGAAACCACCATAATAATTAACACATAATTCTGTCTTGGGGGTGGGGGGGGGGGGGGGTGGGGGGGGGGGGGGGTGGGGGGGGGGGGGGGTGGGGGGGGGGGGGGGTGGGGGGGGGGGGGGGTGGGGGGGGGGGGGGGTGGGGGGGGGGGGGGGTGGGGGGGGGGGGGGGTGGGGGGGGGGGGGGGTGGGGGGGGGGGGGGGTGGGGGGGGGGGGGGGTGGGGGGGGGGGGGGGTGGGGGGGGGGGGGGGTGGGGGGGGGGGGGGGTGGGGGGGGGGGGGGGTGGGGGGGGGGGGGGGTGGGGGGGGGGGGGGGTGGGGGGGGGGGGGGGTGGGGGGGGGGGGGGGTGGGGGGGGGGGGGGGTGGGGGGGGGGGGGGGTGGGGGGGGGGGGGGGTGGGGGGGGGGGGGGGTGGGGGGGGGGGGGGGTGGGGGGGGGGGGGGGTGGGGGGGGGGGGGGGTGGGGGGGGGGGGGGGTGGGGGGGGGGGGGGGTGGGGGGGGGGGGGGGTGGGGGGGGGGGGGGGTGGGGGGGGGGGGGGTTGATAACTCGATGAAATCCAATTCTTTTCTCATGAGTTTTGAATAACTATTTCGCGAAACCAGTTCGATTTGAAAAAACGCATAAATCGCCATTTTCCCCCCTTTTTAGGGTTTTAATATGAGAACTAAACATCGTAAGTCAAAACGACCCTGAGATGAAATGTATGGCTTGTAAAAATCTTTTAAATGAATCTTCAGTCTTCGATATAATTTAAAAAATAGCCGAGTTATTCTAAAAGAACTGATTTTTTCTCACATCAAAAGACTCACCATTAAGTTTCTATAAATCGGATCAAATGTTGGTATTAAACTTTTCTGCTCAGAAAACATACAAAAACAAAAATGTTCCAAATTTATTTCATTTTCGAAGAAGTTGGAGTGTATTTTCTGTTCATTTGGGCATTAATGGTTAAAAATCATTGGGATTAATTTTCGTGTTCAATTTCGAGTAATTGCAGCATTCAAAAATATTTTAAACGACGAATTAAATTGAGGGAAAATGTTTTGACTATTCCACAATCACAGAGAGTTACAATCTGAGATATGCAATCTGAACCCGTGCATGGAAGAAGGCATTTAAAATTTAAATAATGTATTTATTTTTTTATAAATTTCATTGTTAAAATACATGTTGACGATACTATATCCATGAGTCAAATTTTATTGATTAAATATTCACAGTTGAACGGATCTTTTTGAATAATGTTGGGGGTCCGCCACATGATAAGGAGGTTCTGAACCTTCTACAACCCATATTGCTCCGTTTTCTCCTTCCTTAATTATTTTAATGAATGTGTCAGCAACACTTGAAACTCTGAAAGTATTTTAAATCGTTTCATATTATTATATACAAAATATTTAAATTTGCATCATATTCACTTTGTTTTCAATTAATCACTTTTAATTGTAAATTTTGTTCTAATCTATTGAGAATCTAACTATCTAATTAACGTATTCCATTGGAATATTACTCACTGTTGAACAGGTAAGAGAGACAATGTTTCCTTTTGAGCTTTTCTGTCTTCAAAATCTAATGTTTTTTTGGGAATATCGGACACCAAACTAGTCTGCGTTACACCAGGACAAACTCCTACAACGCGAACTCCAGTTACTTTGTAATGATCCTGAGACAAAAATAACCATTTTAACAAAATCGAAGTAAAATAACTTTAATTAACAGCAATTAGAAAGTTATATCAATACCTTCATTGATCTTGTGAATGCGACAACTGCATTTTTTGAAGCTGCATAAATCGGCAGTATCGATGGAGTAACCAACCCATAAATAGAGCCAGTATTTATGATTAAACCACCTCGTCCACCTTTATGTTTGCCCATATGATTCAGTGCACATAACGTACCAACGATCACTGCTCTCTTTGTGTTTTAAACGATATTAGCATTAAAACGTGAATGTTCTTATCTTATGAACATTTAGTGTCATTAAAAAGTAAAATACAACGATAAATAAAATATCTTATTATAATACCAAAAGATGGCAGGTCCAAGAATTCTGTTTACTACAACAAAACAGTTGTAATTAACTGAACCAAACTAGATAGTCTACCAGACACTGCCTAATCGAGTTTATAGTGTGTTGAATCTGGTATTTTAGGCATATTCTAATAACTACATTTGTTTAGTTCTTATATCCGAGCTAGTTGGACTCTTATATATTATATAGTCGCATGAACTAAACTATCTCTACTGAAATCGGTTTTGTCAGAAAATTAAATTGATTTTTTCTTTCTTGGACCAATACATAACAAAATTGTATATTTTAGAACACTCACAACATATTTTTCATTAAGAATATTTTCGCATGGCGGCATTTTTTTATAATCATTTTTTACAGAAAATATTAAAAATGTTGGATGAAGATGTTAAATATATGAATATTTTTCGTTATATTAATTACTCAAAACTTACAACGTTAATGTCAATAGTTTTCCTCGGGTTTGGTGTCGTCTAGAATTCCTGCATTATTCATAAGAATATCCACATGCTTATATTGGTTCACTATGTTCTGAAATGTTTCTGAAAACATTTTAAAAATTTGTATGATAATATGAATATAACAGTTTAAATGTGAATGTGATTTCAAATGTTACAAATAAGTAAATTTATAAAATTTTGAAGTATTTACAATCACCAGAAGTTTCAATAATTGTGATTTTAATACGAAGGACCGTCGATAAAGAAAGAATAAATTCCTCAATGAACATAATTTTACAATATGCGTTTTTTCGAGTGTTTTTATTGTTTTTCTTATTATAATTGAAAAAACTGTCCTATATGAGCTAAGTATCGTGCGAAGTAACATTTAGTATGCCCGTAATAAGGCAATTAATTACATGTGTGCAGATTGTGAGAAGAAATATTGAATGATAAAAAATGTTTCAAACAGGAATTAACCTTCACCTACTTTTTATACTTGACAATTGCATCATACTTTTGAAGATAAACCGGTACTCATTGAAAAAGAGATGAGATATCAATAATTTAAGAAAGTATATTATCTGCTGAACGACATAATTTTTATGTTATTTTAGCTGGTAAATAAACCTATTTTGAGTATCATAAATGTTGTTTTAATGTTTTTTGAAACAGGACGAAAATTTAAGAAATATAGGCATAAGCACGTTAATACAATTGACAAGCAAAACCTTTTTCATGAATATGTAGTTACAATGACGTCTCATCAGGTTGTGTTTTTTCTAATTACATTAAATCAATCTCTACTTTGTTAGTCATGAGTTGTAATAAATGTTCAATTACATGTTGAAATATAGTCATTTAGTCATCGTTCGATAAATGTATGCTGGATTCAATGTTTAAACCGCATTGTGAATAAATTGGTAATAAAAAATATATTTGAATTATACCTTTAAAGTCTTCTGATGAAGAAACGTCGCAAGGGTAAAATCCAACTCGGTTGGCACCAAATTCACTTGTTAATTTGTTAACTTCTTCCACACATCTTGGAGAATTTTGATCCAGAATTGCGATGTACTGAAAATGAGATTTATGTTATAAATTACATTTACGTATATGCTTTGGAAAATAAGTGTTCAAATGATAGAATGCAAATATGTTTTTAAAGATAGACTGTGAATTCAAGACAAGAATTTAACGAAGAACCACCAGTATAATATCCAGTTGCAAAACACAAATTATCATTACAGTTCATGGTAATTAACCAGTTTCTTTAATATTAATAAATAACGTTCAACAATTTGTTGGTCCTCGTCAGAGGCGTCTGTAAAATTAATAAACATGAAACGAACTATATTAGACTTTTTCACGGTATGTGTATGTATGTATTTTTCGAAACTTCGATGGCTTGCCAATCAAATTCTAAGCCTTAGATCCAATTTTAGAAGAGGAACTTCTGGTTCAGTTTATCGTCATTCATCTTCAGGTATATAAGGTGTCATAGGTGGCGTTACACGTATATGGTATTTAAATTTGTTGGGTCAGATCTGCAGTTTACATTATCTGTTTCTTTGTTTATGTAATCATCTTGATATTTTGTTTCATTTAATTTTTCTTTTTATCTTTCTCTTCTTAAACAATGAAATTTTTCAAAATCAAAATTGTGCCCCGCATTCAACATGTCATCTATTAACGCCGTGATCTGTAGATGCCCCTGACGAGGACCAACAAATTGGTCGAAACGTTAGGCCTTGACGTTCTTTATTAATATTAAAAAATTGTTTAATTATCGTGGTAATGCCCTTTAATTTGTGTTTTGTAACTGGATAATGTAAATATGAATGATTACATATCGCAACGCCCTTAAAAATAATATACACTCTCATTAAAACGTTGAAACTATATAACTGCAAATGGTTTAATTATAACCCATAACCGCCAAAGTCCAGAACATGTACTTCAATTTTATAAGTATGCAAATTGGGCCAAATTTCTCATGTTTGGTCTATTTGATTTTCTATTTTGTACAGTTTTGAAATAAGGTAATTTTTAAAATTATTTACAAAAATATTAGCCCTTTATTATGGGTTTTTTTTTTCAACGACAGGAAATTTTAAAAAGCTCTCTGTACCTACCGACTTCTAATGCATTTAATCGACCAAGTTGATAATTATGCTAAATAGTCTTGGATGAAGTCATTTTATTGGTTACATGAGGGACCCAAAATGGAGGCGTGTTAATAAACGATTTCAATCGATCAGGATTGATTTTATACCTATATAGTAACATAAGAAACTACCGATTTTAGTACGTAATACTATTTTATCCACCACCTTGTATTTGCACAATATTATGATAATGCCAGTGGTATAAATAACCTGTTTCTTGTTTTTTATTGTTAGATTTAAGTGGGTTAAGGTAAATGTCCCAGTTACTGATCAGTGACCGGTATCTGGCCACCCATAAAGGTTTCTTGTCTATTACGATGTTTATATAAACTACATTTTTAGGTAACAATTTTCTTCCGTTAATTACAATTTATTATTTTAAAAAATAGTTTCAAATGATATATTATTTTCAATAAGAAGTGTGTTTAAATTTTAGCTGTTAAACATAGCACGATTTTTATTTCTTATAATATCTCGAGATAAGTTAAATGCTGCTTAAGCCGACAATAATTTGACAAATGTGCATAATCACAAAAATCCTGCAATCTTAGGGTTCTAACAAATAAAATGCAATATGGAAAAATCGTATTTAAATTCATTTTATTTTTAAAAAGTATTTGGCCATGTATCGTCCTTGACGGATAAATAGCCGCATCGGTTCTGGAAGTTTTTGAGCTTGTTTGATTACTTGCGATTGAAATTCGTAAATATTTCTTATTTTTTATCGCTTTGGATGCATATCTTTTAGATTTCTCAGCTTTTCTTTCTCTCAGTTTTATTTACGAACCTCAAATTTCTGAAGCAAGCTGTTGCGTCAAATGAAAAACGGAGGTCCCATAACCATTTCGTCTCTCTTGCTGCAATCGTTTAATTTTCGTATTTTATTACATTAATTAAATTGCATTTAATAATTGTTAACCCTTTTAAGTGGTCAGGTACCAGGAAATTTATCTTAACCCTTGTTTGCCCAAAATGAGCTAACAAACATGACAATTTATTTTTATTTCGCAAAATTTTTGCAGAAACAGTCGTTTTTTGTCCATTTTCTAGACGGGAATCGATAGAGCACACTTTAAAATAGCCGGAAATGTATTTCCAAAATTTAACTGCTTCTCTCATTTTGGGCAAAAAAGGATTGATCCATTAAGTCCCAAAAAGTTAAAATTTGTATCTTACGTTTGAGCTCAAAAATCTTTTGGAAAATACCCAACCCTACTATTTAAACCGCTCTACACAATAGAATGGTTTAAAAGTTTCAAAAATTTAATATTAAATTATTGATTAACAATTTAAAAAAAATACGATTTTTTATGAAAAATTGTTATTTAATCAAAAATTTGAGATGGAAGGAAATGTTGTTTACTGCCGCAAATATGTACAAAATTTCACAAAATAAGTAAACTTTTCAACTATGTTTGATTTTTCATCGAACGATTTTTATTAATAAAATGGCGACTAAAAAACGAAAGTTAAAAAAATCAAACTTTAATTTCACTACTATTTTTGACGTTTTTTTCATTCGAATCGTGTAAATTATTTAATTATTTCAGTAAAAATGTAATAATGAAAAATTATGTTTTTAAGGTTTTAAAAGTCGTTTTTTACGGTTTCTCTTCATTATTTCAACAGGAACTAATGTAATAATCTGAATAGCGTTGATTTTCGAAATATTGGTTTGCATTTTTATATTTTCAAAACAAATCTTAGTTAATCAAGTAAATCTAATCATTTTTCAATTTCCACCTCTTAGCCGTTATTTTTTTCTTGAACAACATTGCCTGACACTTATTGAGGATATCACCGCGTTGAGGACGATGAGAATTCAAGTATCTGATTTTAAAAAAATTTTGTATATTCTTTTAAATTTCTTTTTTTATACATTTTTAAAATTTTTTAAATCTTTATTTATGTTTTTTTAATCAGGAACTTTTCTTCTAGTTTGGTGATGTACAAAACGTAGTTATAAATATTTTCACCACTACTGGTCATTTGTTGATGAATAAGTCTTACAAGTAACTGTTTGCATGTATTACAGAATAGAAAAAAAATATTATATTGAAGTACATTTTTACTGAAATAATTAAATAATTTACATGATTCCAAGGAAAAAAAAGTAAAAAACAGCAGTGAAATTAAAGTTTGGTTGAAATAAAAGTTTTTTAGCGTTTATTTTTTGGACGCCATTTTGTTAACAAAAATAGTACGATAAAAAACCAAATCTGATTGAAAAGTTTAGTTGTTTTGTGCAATTTTATGCATATTTGCGACAGTAACAAAAAATTCCTTCCCACTCAAATTTTTGATTAAATAAAAATGTTTCATAAAAAAATCGAATTTTTTGTTAATCAACAGTTCAAAATCAAATTTTTGAAACTTTAAAAACCATTCTATCCTGTAGAGCGTATCCGAAATAGCACGGTTGGGTATTTTCCACAAGATTTCCTTACTTTTTCAAGAAGTTTCCTTAGCTCAAACGTAAGATACAATTTATGACTTTTTGGGACTTAATAGGTTATATACCTTCATAAGGTGACGAAATAACTCATTTTGAGCCCGCCCTGTAACCAAAAAAATATTTTCCTCCACGATTGTTTTTATTTGCAGGAATCCATGACGAAAATTCAAAATAGCGAATCCAAAATGACGATAAATTTCTTCAATTCAATTCGATTAATTTTAAACTCCTCTTTTGGGGGTTTCGGGAGTCGCTGATGATGAAGTTGATTTCAGTTTTCCAACTATTGCAGATTGAATTTAACAGACCAATTATAAAAAGAACTCACGGATTTGCATGAAAGTTAGAGCTATCCAGTGATTTAATTTTAGTTACTGCTACTGATTAGTTTTTATAATTGTATAGCAAACTGACTATACATCAAATAAATACATATGATTCGTTAAATATACAAAATAAATAATAAGGATCGTACTTTTTAGCAAAATATAACTTGTATATTTTATCCCTTTATATTGTATCGTAAATTTGAATGTTTAAAAACTTACTTCCGGTACATAATCAGAGACTACGAAACCACCATAATAATTAACACATAATTCTGTCTCTACCCGAAATGTTAATTTGGTCTTAACTATGAAGCATAAAGTCGTTAACATTACCAAAGTTGATAACAAAAGTAAATAGTGTTATTACACATATTAGCATATTATCGTAACTTTCTTTTAAAAGTAGAACACATAAATTTTCTGATAAGTGAAGTTGTATCATTGAAATAGGTAGCTAATGCAATTGGATCTTGATTGATAACTTTCACGGCGTCCTAGAATTACTGTTAAAAAAAGAGTAAACAAATTTAGGCAATTTACAAATGAAACTTTTCCATTTTTCTTCTTTTGGTTCGTTGAAACCTCTTAAAATTTGTAACTATGAGGCTAATACTTCAGCGATATTATTTACGACTAATGGATTAGTTTTACACCGTCCATTTGTTCGAATGATAATAAAAATTACGATGTCTTCACTTACACCTAAGTTTAAAATTTCTGAGGATTTGCACATTACAAAATATTATATTAGCATACTCAATATATTAAATTATTTTCAGTTTTTCCAATAACAAATTGAATAATCTTTGATAAAATTATGCAGAACGTCAATTACATTAAGATAATAAATCAGACAAAATAACATGATAGGAACACACGTAATATGATAGATGAAAACCGATTAAGACGGCTATACACATTGCCTGATCGCAATCGTTTTCTTTCCTTTCATTCTCATTAATGTCTTTTAATAAATAAATGTCTACAATGTTTCAAGATATTATAATGTTGTTACTTACTTGTGCGTTATTTTTTAATAATCCACGAACAGTAGCTAACCCAATTTCGCCGGCTCCGCCGGTAATTACAATAATTTTATTCTTGATATCCATTTTGTGATAGTTTATTCTAATGTGAACAGAAAAAGATGATTCTGAATTATGTCAAGATTGCTTAACATAATTTGCAACACTCATAAATCAATTCCAGAAGTTTTTATTGCGGAGAAACTATCTCATATTGTTGCAAATTCTTAAAAAATGATTTTAATATTACGTATTGATAAGTAAGTTACCACGAAACTAAATTATACGCTTATATAAATCATTATAATCAAACATAACATTTAATCATTGGTCTGTTAATGAATGATTCCAAATAAAAAAGAAACTTGTTTACTCGGATCTAAATAAGCAGCGACTTACGTTCAGTCTCGCGTTATAATTGATACTAAACTCTGAGCGACGACTTGACTGGTATTATATCTGAATGGAAAGTTTTGTAAAATGATAGGTTAGTTATTGCACTACCATGTATACACTAAAAATTCATACATGCACTATATTCACTGCTTGTGAATTGACATTTTTAATCAAAGAGATCTCACAATAATGTTTCTCATTGATACTTTTTTCATAAATAAATGTTACCTATTTCGGATTTGCGTTCGATTGGAGTACAGGCGTACGGCTAGATAATTAAAAATGCTAAAGTATACCTGCAGTTATTGTACTACTTATCTAAACCTTATCTTGCTCCTCAATTATTGTGCAAAATGCACTTGCAATTCTTTAAATAAAATTTGATCGTCGTTCTAATTTTCTGCCATATGTCTTACAATGAGCAAGATCAGTTCATTCTAGTGACTTGCACTTGAAGTAATTAAAACTAAATTCTGGGATAGGAATGTGTTTATCGGTTAATGAAATAATAAAATATCGTATATTGTTATTCATAACTCACATTTATTAAAAATGTTTCTCTTCAATCTTTTTACATATTACTACAGTGTTTTGTAAAATTAACTTTAGTACATTCTACTGAAACAATTTAGTTTAAAAGTTAAAAGAAAATTCGTTCATTTTGTTAAAATAATAAAATAATAAAATATTCCAAATATAAAAAGTTATACACTGTTTTGTAATATCAACGGTCATTTTTCAAAAACGCAGCAATTTCAGAAAATAAGGGTTGTACCATGACGTACATTTTTCACTTTTAAAAGTCTTTCAAATTGCAGCAGATTAATATAAAAACTACATCCAGAAACAAAAGTTAATATTGTAATAAACATATTTAGAAAAAAATAATAAGTAATAAAATAATAAGCACTATACTTTGGTTAACTTTCAGTGCACGTTTTTGTCATAACTTAAAATCTTTTCTTGTTTTCTTCTTTACCTTCGTCATTTTATCGCTACATGTCGAACGTATACGATCATTTGCTACAATTTTATCTAGAACTACTTAAACTACTAAAACTAAATATTATTCAAAAATATGCGCGAAATATTCAGAAATTGTTATGTCTTCTATGTTAACATCGATTGGAAACCATTCGAAAGTATCAATGTTATTCGAAAAAATATCCGAAGTATATTCCGTTTCTTCAATGTTTTTCTCTTTCTCAGACGGACTGGATGAACTTTTCGGTTTGAATCTCCCGTCAATCGTTAGATCTGTATAAAAAATATTACAGATTACATATTGCAATAAATTCGTTGAAATCTGTCTAAATTACTTATTTTGTGATTTTTGAATTTAATTTTATACATTGATTAAAATGTATCCTCTATGCATGAAGCAAAATGTATGATTTTAAAATTTACATGTATAGTACAAGTTTATAAGATTCCAATATATCGTGAACAATTACTATATTAAAAGTACTGTCAATGGAAAATAAAAATTTCATATATTATGCCTAAGTAGATAACCAGAAAAATAAGAGTAGAAGGGTGGCGGGGAACCTCGACCCATCTCTTATTGGCGGGCATTATTATTATTATTACTATTATTACGAAAAGATATGAAAAGTCTATCATTTTAGTGAGAAAATAAAAGTCATTATCTTGGACCTCGTTTAAAGTATTCTTATAGCTGGAATTATTGTATTCCTCCAAGGGACTTGGCATCTTTTGAACGTTTCTTATATATAATAATAGTAGATTATATTGCAGTTTGTGGGCGTAATCTCAATACGCAAAAAGAAATGTTCAAATAATAATAAAAAAGAATACTACTACAATGCTATTATAAAAGAAGAATTCTTTGTAAATGATTAAAAATGTGATGAATGTATTCTATAGTTATTAAATTAAGAGTTAGATAAGAATTCTTTTTAAATAAGTTTCGAAACAAATTTTTAATTTTCAGATTTTTTTAAATTTCAGACCTATAAAATTTCCAAGTTTTAAGAGATTTTATACAGCTTTGAAATTTTAACATTTTAAATTTTCAAAATTTTCATAAATCCAAATGTATGCGCGCAGACGCACACCGCCTTTGACTTCAATCGCTGTAAAAAAATAGAATCAATCGAAGCTCCTTGAAAATTACCAGATTTGTTAAGAATTTATAAGGAATTCGGTAATATTTTTTTTCGAAATTGCAACTGATGGTGTCGACCTTGAAAGTTATCTAAAGATTGTATTATTCATAAAAAATAGGATTTTTTATTTGTCAAAATTTACTTTTTTTTTGCAATGAAAGTACATGTTCTAAAGTTTAAAATGAGTTTCGGTTGAAGTCGATACAACGAATGGAACCGTAGATATGAGCGTTTCAAGCAGAGAGTTATTTCAATTTTTGCTGTTTTTACGAATTTTCAACTGCTTGAACTTGAAATATGGCTCAAAAAAAAAAATAAAAAATTGTTTCTGTTTTTCATTTTGGCCAAAGAATGCATAAAAACATTGGCTTCAAAATCCATGATATCGAGTCCAGAACGTGTTCCACTTGACGTGGAATGGTTATCATAAGGGAAGACATTTTTTGTCGCAATGGTCAAATTCAATAATGCCTCCAAATCTACCATCTTAGGTTAAAGTACTTAAGGATGTTCCCGGCAAAATCCGTTTCAGAAATTTCAGAAAGCTCAGCGGTACGGAATTCCAGATATTCGCCTTCAAAGTTTCCATTTTTATATGGGATTTAATTACTTTGGCTCCCCGAGAGCGCGTTTTTAATTACGGCGATAAAACAGTTCTGGGTATATTGATGAAAAAGTAGAATGTAAGAAAACATTTTATGACAAATATATATATAAAAAGTGAAGAGTCCCAGCCGTACCGTTTGTGAAATAATTAAATATTAATATCTGTATATCTGTCATTATGTTTTTGACGCTGAGTGTACCGGCGAGACTCGCAGTTGTGTACCGACGTTGCCAGATCGCTGCCCTGTCTCCGGCGCAAGCTTGTCGTGTGTATACATGAACATGATGTCGCGCGTGTGTGCGAAGGGGGTGCACCTCAAAACCCCAACACTTCAAAAAACAGATATTTAAAAAAAAAAGACATTCAAAAACCAGACATTTCAAAATACAGACATTCAAAATCCAGACATTTCAAGAAACTAAAAAATTTAAAAATTAAGTCGGTTTTTTTAAATGTCTGGCTTTTGAATGTCTTTTTTTGAAATACCTGGTTTTTTAGTATCTGTTTTTTTACATGTCTTGTTTTTGAATGCCTGTATTTTTAAATGGCTGGCTTTTGAATGTGGAGTTTTCGAAGTGTCTGCTTTGTGATTTGACGGATTTTTGAGGTGCAAGCATTTTTTTATGTGTCGAAACTTCGGGTTCTTGTTCTTGAATAGCTGTTTATTGAAATATCTGGTTTTTGAATGTCTGTTTTTTGAAGTGTCTGTTTTTTGATTTGTCGGGATTTTGAGGTAAACCCTGCGAAGAGGTCACGTGATCAGGGAGCGCGGACTAACTTTTGGACGGACGTTACCGCTGGGAACATCCTTAATAAAATGGCTACGATAACAAAACAAACCGTATGTTGATAAAACAGGATTAGTAAACTGCACATCTGGTATACATTTTTGGAACGACAATATAGTACCTGATGTGAACGTACTATCATGCAATAATATAACATTTTTTATTTACCGAGAGCTAATGTTGCCAATATTGCGCGTTCGTCATTTGTCGCCAACATGTTCCAAGCCTGCTTGAAGCGATGGCGTCCTGCCTCGCAGTACTGTATTTTGGCAATACTGGTGCTCGCTTTTTTAGTCATCCCAAATTTAGCTAATATTTCTTGAATTATATACCTGGGAAGGTAAATATTTTCTTGCGCAATTTGCTCCGTTGGTCGAAAGTGTACGTATTCGGGGCATTCTCTGATTTCCCGCATTACTATTAAGGCGATAGCAATATTCTTAGCCGATGTGGCGTGAGGCATTTGTGATGCATCCACTAATGGACGATCTTTAAAATCTGAAAAAAAGTTGTACAAATTGCAAAAAAAATGTAAAAAACATGTTGTTTTGATTTTACAAGAATTGTAAAATTCCATGGGATGGCAATTGCGTAAATACTCTATTAAGCACAAAAAGCTAAGCATTGTCTGCAGTAATTCGTGAAAACAAGAATATATAATAATAATTAATTATTAAAACTTTGCGTATACTTAGGAGAAGAATAAAACAGAAAATAAGAGTATTGTTTAATGTTTGAACATATTTGCACAATCAAACATTCTAAGTCATGTTAACGTAACTATTTTATCCCAAAATTTATATTTTTAAACTATTCAGCCAAATCAAAAGCTCTACAGTAATTGCATAAGTACATAGTATAATGAACTAAGCACATTAACTATTTTCATAGTAAATAAAACAGTAAAATTATTCCATTTACTATTTCCCGGTAATTAAGTCATTCGTACATAACGTCTAATATCAATTGTAACTTTTCATGTCGTTAATTCTACTATTTACATGTGTTAAAATCGTTTCTACCATTTCTTCATGGTTCCATTAACTCCTTTTTCTCTATCTACGAATTGAAGTTGGCGTCGAGCAATTTACCGATTTGCGCACCTTCGCAAGGTTTTCAAAGAATAGCATGTAGAGTTCTCCCTCCGTAATTGGTTCCCTCTCTAATTGTTGTCTTCCTAACTTCATCCTCTTATGCTCTATTTACTGTTTCATAAATGGAGAAGGGGAAGTAGAGGCGCAAACGACAGACAAGCAATTGCGAAGGCATAAAGGGAAATTCGGCCCCGATCCGACGGCAATTACGCAGGACTGTATTTGTGGTTAAATCTTTATTTTATGTGCTGTTTTTTACGGTTATGTCTTATTTTTGCACCTCTGACAAGAGTAGAGTGTAACAATGTCCGCTGCTATTATTTTGAATTCCAAATCGCAAAGTTGTATAAAATCTATTGCATAATCAGCGCGGATTATGTTGTTTGGGATGTACATTACAAATTCGATGTTTGGTATTTCATATTATTGAACATTGTCTACGTAAGAGCACTCGCCGTGCATATATATTTAGAAAATAATCTATAGATTACGTGTTGCTCATAAACGTAATTTAAGTATTCGTTATGAATATAGCAATTGTACACTTTTCGGCAATTACAACGAAGCTTTCGTAGGAAAAACTTGTTATACAAATAACAGCTTTCGGTAAGAATTAGAATACTACGTCGGATTTTAAATGAATCTTAATCTTTTTTCAATCTTTTGTATCTTACGTATTAGGACTTTAGGCCATGATTAACTTCGCAGTCTTGAAACTTATAAGCAGGCGGTATTGTTACGGATGCAGATCTCTTTCGGTCGGGATTTAAGGAATACTCTCTTTATGCTCTTGTCGAAGTCGTATGTAATGTCGATTAGAAGGTTACGAAAATTATGATTTACGACTGCGGAAGCGGAAAAATTCGAACAACCAACGTAGAGTGCAAAATAGCCTTCAAATAACCTCCGACGATTGAAACTTAAAAAATACGACTACCTACGTGTTTAGGGAACAAGTAAGATAACTCAGAAAATATCATAAATGTAAGGTTTATTTTAACTTAGAAGGTTTTTATAAATATACGAAAAGGAAACTCCTCGTAATCTTCGTGCATGTTACACCTTTATTTGGATTCCTTATTAAGCAAAATTAAAAGTAACTTAAATTATAATGAGGTTTCGAGTCGCCTCCGCTATGCTCGTCGTTCCTTTTTGTTCCGAACGCACGCTTTTTTACGACCGTTTCTAACGTGATTTGCGTAATTTGTTGAAAGTCCGCGAAATACGTTTTGGGCCTCGGCGCTATTTTCCAGATCACGGACGTAACGGTTCGTGTATACTGTTTACGAAAGGCCCACGTTTCCGGTTCCGTCTTTCGATCCTTCGGCGGCAGGGCAGGAAGAAAACGTGGATCGTCCGGGGATAACCCTACAGCGTTAGGATAATCATGACGAATCAAATATTCCTGATCGATCCTCCGCACTACCCACGTCGGTGCATCCTCGGGTATCGTAGCTTCTCGGATTGGACCGACGTCCAACTGAATGCTGTGGCCTGACTCGGGGACAAATATGCGCGGAATTGGTATCGTCGGTATCTCCACTTCTATGTCGCAATTACCATGAGCTTCTACTAAATTATTGTTCACTGCGCAAGATCGGGCTCGAACTGCGGCGCGAATTTGGGCGATTTGTTGTTCGCTGGAGATGCCGGCCGGAAGACGCATCTTGTGTACCCGAATGCCAGAATGAGAATGTCGTGTCACCAGCCATTTCGCGAATTTATAAGATTTTGCCCGCGCGTGATGCTACCAATCGCTTGCCACTTCGAAACCCCGAGTTCGATGATTCGCGCGCTCAAGTACAAAGGAAATTAATCTTTATTGAAAACTGTACCGACCAATCAGCAAGGACAACAGACGCGAAATGTATGCGTTCGCATTACGCCGGCCTATCCTATAAAAAAAACCGACTTGAAATTTCGTGCGTCGAATGCGCGGCGTACCGAACAAGGAAAGAAACTCATTTACGATGGCGTCGCACGAGAGTCCTCCGGAAATTTCAAAAGGCAGCAACCTCTTAATACTCCTTCGACATACGCATCACTGGTGATGTGCCGGTCAGCAGACCGCTCGTGTTGCAGGAGCTTCGTTCCCCCAGGATGTAGGCTGTGGATGAAGATGATGTCGGCTAATCCCGGGTCAGCAGACCCGCAAGCCGTGCACCTTGATGGAACGGTCAGCAGACCATATTCTCGTTGGATTCTAGGTCGTCCTTCTCGACGGCGTGTCAGCGGTAGCTCCTGCTGAAAAGAACGTCTAAGTCCTAAAAAAGGACTGCTGAGTTAGCTCGCCCGTTTACGTTAGTTCGTTCGTTTGAGTTTATCGATTGTGTGCCACGGCCTTGCACGCCGAGAGATGTTCGATTGCTGGAGCCTCAGGAAATGGTAGCGCTGTCTGGTTGGAAATTCATCCGCCGCCGTCAAGTGGATGAAGCTTCTTGCCCGATGCCGGTGTCGTGGAAGTACTCCGGGAGGGAATGCCGTTACCCCACTATTTCGCCTGGAGGTCCGTTCGCTTCGGCAGCTCGGGAGAGAATAATTGTTCGTTCGCTAAACTCGCGGTCTTTTATAGCTTTTAGTTCGCGTCTCGCCGCGCCAATCAGCGCGCTCGAATTTTACACTAACGCTGTCCTTGTCTAATCGGTTCCGCGCCGCGACAATCAGCGCGCTCCGCGATTTGTGTAAACAACTTCGTAAAAAATATACTTTTCCAGGAAATATCGAATTCGAAACTATTCGTTTATTTCCTGTTAAATTAAAACTTATTTTTTAAAACTTTTATTTTAAATTAACGGACCTGATTAACGGACCTGATTAAAAAAAAGATAGTTTCGTAATAACGGATTATTGCGAGTCCGTTATTCCGCTACACTCTTCGCACAGTTATTATTTATTGTTATTATCCCGACTAGCACGCGTACAGAAATGATTATTATCGGCGCGCTATAGTAAACAACCGGAGCGCGCACTCGGTTTTCCCGTCGTTCGGAAACCACGAGTCGGATGACTTCCAGAGGCAGATCGCTGAGGTTAGATGTATGAAATCGGCTAAGTCCTGACTGGAATTAGTGGCTCGCGATCTATGTCCCTCGCGTAAACAGTTGCGAACGCCCCGAAGTTGCCTCTTTGCTTTCGGTGATCTGACTGACTAAAGACTATCGCGCTTTTCGGGATCCGTCGACGATGAAGACGGATTGTCCATCCGGTCACACGCGCGATATGCAGTTTTCGTGTGGGAACCCGCTGACGACAGTTCCTTTAGGGTGCTCGTCGACACCGAGTGTAGCCATGCGATCTGCAAACGCTAGCAGGTTGCCATCGAAAACTGCTTACAGGTTCCACGAACATTCATTTAAGCAATTTATAAAGAATTAAACTGCTGTGGTTGTTCGGACCACGTTGTAACCGTGCACCGGATGTATGAATAATGTATTGCGTTAAATACGATATTCGCCCATCCCACTCGCAACCTGACATCTATTATAATGGCTTAAATATTATAGAAAATTATAATATACTATTTAATAAGGCGAAGTACGAACTATCGCCCGCAACAGTATCATTTCTCCTTTTAGGACTAGAACGCTTACAACAAGAACTGAGATGAATCCGAAGTAGGACTTATTTAACAGCAAATGAAACAAACATGATGATGGTTTTAAGCTTTCTATGGGTCAATTTTTCTTCAAGCCACACGAAATACTCAAATTAAATAGCGATTACGATTTTGTTTGGTTGTACGATGAGTATACTCGTCCTTTTGCACAGGAGGGTTAAAGGTACATATTTCGCCACCAAGGCATCGAAGATCAGTTGAGACTAAAACATTAAGACTCCTATAAAATATACACGGAAAGAAATGACAAGAGATTCACAGGTTCGTGAATATAGCCACGAATTTATGGCTGCCATAGCATAAATATAGGAGTACTCAACAGGCAATTTTCACATAGGCTATTGGACGCGTCAACTGCGCAAGTTGAAATAAATGTTTTATGGATACGTACGTAACGTGTCTTATATATATTCATATGGCTGTCAGATCCACATTTGAGTAAATCCTTACGCATTTTTATAAACAGTCGTCATACCTCTCCAATATGGCTGAATTGGCTATATTATAAACTGTTCAATTTAAATGCCCTACCATAATCATACAATGGATATGTTTTCACAGTTGCCCTTCAATGTGACTACTAAAAATTTTTCGGCTTCGAGCCGCATTATTGTACGTCGCCATCTAGAATTTCAAAAATGTTATCCTTAAATATTGAAGATCAAGGTCCATGGGCGCCAGTGAATCCTATGTCTCTCGATGTATTTCAATGCGAAAATATCACTTAAAGAACACCATTTAGTGAAAAAATCGTATTTTTTTTTAAATAAACAAACATAACTTCTTTTGTTTTTATTTCTCAAGAATTCGGATGACATTTTTAGGACCGTTTTGATAAAAACAACATCCGCTGAAAATCAATCATAAAGTGCGAACGTTTGGACGTTAATAGGTTAAGGGGGTTCTAAAGTGCTCCACCGATATGGTAGGGATTTTCACTAAAACCAGTAAATAAACAATGACTTAATCGATTTTTCAAAATTCGGGATCTATAACGGCGATTCTAATTACTAAAGACGGTATCCTGCAAAATACCAAAGAAATTAATTGAGAACTGCCCAAGAATTTTCGGTAATAAGTTGGAAATATTTCAAAAAATTCTCCGTCAGTTCTCCATTAATTTCTATGGCATTTTCAAGGATATCGGCTATAGTAATTAGAATTGCCCTTACATGGCCCGAAATTTGAAAAATCGATTCAGTCATTTATCATTTACGGTTTTTAGTGAAAATTCCTATTTTATCGGTGGAGAACATCAGAACTCCCTTAATTTACGTGTTTTAGTGAAATGTTCTATGGTGATTCTACATTACCGGCGGACCACTTTAGAACCCCCTGAAGTAAATTAATTGAGAACTGACCGAGAATTTTAGGAAATAAATGATTTTTATTTAGTTCACAAAATTCTCCATCAGTTCTCAATTAATTTTGGTACTTTCTAGGAAACTTTCTATAGTAATTAGAATTACCTTTACAGAGCCCGAATTTTTAAAATTTTATTGTCATAGTTAATTTTCGTTTTTTAGTGAAATTTCCTACGTTACCGGCGGACCCCTTTAGAACTCCCTTAGGAACGATGGAAAAAGTTACCAGTTAGGAACCAAATCTGGTTAACACAGTACGCCTTCCACCTAAGTTATTTTCCCTTATGTTGTAGACTTCTCTTATGTTGCAGGTTTTCCTTCCCCTATGTTATATTTTCCCCTAGTCAATGTTGTCATGTGTAATTCGTAAGTGAGGTTAAGTTACGAATTTGCTCGCGTTTGATGAACCTGAAGGACCAAGTTCTTCCATCGCTTATTTCTCTATATTAATATAAGTTTCCGATGATATTTAATTGAATTTCGTTTAACTCACCTGCGCACCAAGCCGTATATGTGCGTCCAAACGAGGTTTTTACTGTAATCGGAAAGACATATATACGTCCTGACAATTTTGGCTATATTTTTTGATTGGGGAATTTTTCAAGGGTCTATACGGCTCAAATTAAAGCTTAAGACTTCCTCTTCAAGATAGACTTGGTCTAAATGATGATTTTTATTTATCTCTTTTCGAAAACATCAATAAAAAATGTATAAATATTATCGAAAATATGTGTTTTTTATCAAAGTTGAAAACTTGTTGAATTGAATATGATGTCAGAAATCATACATTCAAAATGGCGGATCCAATATGGCGGCCAAAAATACAAAATATTGACCTATTTTTATGAAACTTGGCACACAGGGGTTTTCGGGGTCGCTGATAAAGAATCTGATGTCAGTTTTATGAAATTCAAAATGGCGGATCCAATATGGCCATCAAAAATACTTTTTTCGTGAAACTTGGTATACATAGGTTTTCGAGGTCTGTGTTGAAGAATTTGATATCTGTTTTTTTAAATTCAAAATGGCGGATTCAATAAAACTTTATTCATACTTATTAACATACATAATAACATTCATTTTAACATTAAAAATCTTCTTTGGTGTGTTTGATAATTGATAAATCAATTTGCTTAATAAAACCGGATGAAACAATAAAAATAGGACCCCGAATACACAAACATGAAAAAATACAGAAAAATAGGAACAAAGACGGTAATAGACATTATTCATAGCCTCCAATCTTAAAAGACGCGTTCATCATAAATCATAAATGTTTATAAATCAGAACAATTACTTTTGAATGTAGCATTCGAAGCTGCCATACTGAATCCAACATTTTGAATGTCAGAAAACTGACATTAGATTCTTGATCAGCGACCTGGAATATCCCTGTACACGAAGTTTCATAAAAATAGGCTAATATTTTATATTTTTAGTTGCCATATCGGATCCGCCATTTTGAATTTCTGATTTCTGACATCAGATTCGTAATCAGCGACCCCAAACACGTAGAAAGTAATGTTTGCAATTTTGCAAATAAATAACAAACTTGGATACGGTAACGGAAAGTCGGGTAAAACGCTTACGCAAGAGGGTTAAAATGCGTTATAAATACACTACAACGAAAACAATACAACTGAAGGGAAGAAGCGGCCATCTTGCCTGTTTGTTCAACATAAGGGGACTACTGTATTTTTTCCGTTCCGACAGATTCCGTAATTACGGCGATCACGAAATAGCGCCTTCAGACCTTACTAGGGACAATTCCCTAGATATGAAGAAAATGAAATCTGACAACCATGGAAGACGACCAGATGTTACCAAAATACAAAATTGTTCTGGATCTCGTGACTTTAACAGCTGATAAATATGTTAAATTTTAGCAATTAATGACTTATAATTTGTATATGAGCGTATAGGTTAGTAAAATGCAGATTCAAATGCTTGGTTTCAATATTAACACTAATGTTCAAGACAGAAGATTATTGTTGTGTGAGGTGTTTACTTGATGAAAATGGTTAACTATTTAATATATTGCAATTAAAAAAATCTTTCTGTCTTGTCACTTTTCATTTGGCCCCTGTGATGTACGTACATCATTTTGACAAAAATGTTGTACATGTAACAACGATGTTCATAATAATAAATTTGGAAATAAATGCATAAATTACTGCTAACAATTTCGTTAAGTCTGATTGGTGTAAGTTTTCTACACGAATGCTTTAAAATTTTGGTCACATATCTTAAAAAATAATACAACAAATCTAATCAGATAAATGTATGGACAAAAAGTATATTTGTGAATTAATATGTCTGAATAAATATTACCAGTGTTTTCAACTTTTCAAAAATGTATAGACCCAAAATGTCTAAAAACGTTTTTCTAATTAATGTTTTTTATTTTTATGCTTCTTTCTCATATTTGTACTTCGCATTTGTCATATTATAATGCAATAAATAAATCATAAGTGTGAGGAAAATAGTTTTGAACAATCGCTAATAAAAAAGTAACCTGATTCAGATACTGAATTAATTTTGGAATTCAATAACATCTTTGGTTCAATAAAAACTTTAAAAATATAAAAACGAAGAGGAATTTTCTAATATTAAAGTTTTCTAAAAATACCATAAATAAATAACTTATTTTTTAGGTTAGGTTAGGTAGTACCATAAATAAATAACTTATTTTTTAGGTTAGGTGAGGTTAGGTAGTACCATAAATAAATAACTTATTTTTTAGAGCATTGTTTATCTACAACAAAAAAATAATTAAACTATTTGTTACCCAATGAATTACAATTGTTTATTGTTTACATAATGAATTTGTAATTAACATTTTTCCTAAATATTTCTTAAATAAAACTTACTGATAAAAAATGGTGACATAAACGAAATATAATTATAAATAAGCATGCAAAAATATGAATTATGATACTTACATAGTAACAAATTATTTATGTAGAATTTATGATCGTTTAAAAACTTTTTTAGTGGCATAATGTTGACTTTATTTACTCTCGTGTAGACTATAGCCAACAACTTTTTTAACATATAGTCGTCAAGGTTGTCGATGTTTGTAATATGATGTTTTTTTAATTCTGTTATTAATTTATGTAATTTTTCTGAATTGTTTTCTAACTTGGCTGATTTTTTTGTTGTTTCCTGCACATACAAATGATTAACCGAATATTTTTTGTGTTCCATTCAAATATATTCAAAAGTACAAGTTTTAAATTACTAAGAACATTAAAAAACAAGAAAATTACAGTTTTTGAGTGAACAAATTAATTATATTTTGTAAAAAATAAGTGACAAAATTAAATTGTTTCTAATTTTAAGGTTTAAACGGATTTTTTACAGCCTTTAAATCTTACAAAACGTCAGAAGAAAAACGATCATGGTTTGTGAGATAATAAAAAAATATTTTTAACAGAAGAGTTACACTTTTGAAGGATTGAACTTTTGAATCTATAATTAAATAAAAAAGTTGCGTTTTATCATTTTTTACAGCATATATATAAAAAATATTTCTTTCAGTTTACCACTGACCTTATTTATTTATTTAAAATACCCGAGTATGTCTTTGTACTTAAAAAATAAGTAACGTAAACCGTTTATAATAATTTTTACGATTCAATTTCGAAGATATACGAATTTTACGAATATTATAAAAATTACTGGTACGAATATAATTCGCTCTTGTTTGTAATACTTAAATACTTCTAGTAATATAATTAATGATTATTTACAATGTGATATAAATATTCTATTAGTATACACTTACATTTTGCGTTAATGTGTATTCCATGTTTTGTTTTGTTCAATTTTGCACTAGAAACAAATATAACAGTACTTGTATGATATGATCACTAACAATTATAAACTCAAAGGAAACTTATTTATTCGATTTCAAACAAATCAATGGCAAAACAAAAGTATAAATATTCTTTCTTCAATGTTTACGATTGTGTATTTTACAAGTTCTGTTTTGATTTTGAATGTCGTCTGGAGAACGTACGATTTAAAAAGTACTGCGTCGGTAATGTCGTATTCTTAGAAATGATTTGGAAATCGGTGAAAATTTTTAATTTTGGTACATCAGATAAGTACAAAATAATATTGTATATCATAATAGGGATTGTTTACATCTCTGTAAATGTGTGTTAGAGTAAATAAAGTAATAATTTATATCATTTAGATGTTTAAATAACTGCATTACCGATTGAGAACTTTGTGATTTTTACCTTCTTACTCCAAATATTTTTCTTTTCGGAGTTTAATATACAAATATATATTTCAAACAATTACAAAGAAAGAAACCAAACGAACTCGACTGGACTCTATGAAATAAATATAATTTTTTTGATACCCTGCAAACGCGAAAATTTACGGTTATGTAATATTTACGTAATGGTTACATTGTTACATAAATGTTACATAGTTGTTACATAACGTTAGTATTGTGGTCCAGTTACATTTAAATATACGTAAAAATGACGTTTTCGAGTCGGCTTTAAGACGAGTCATTAGGGTGTCGAAATGACAACCGAAAGAGAGACGTCCTGAAAATGACGACTTTATGACAATGCTTTTCATACAATTTTTCAACGTCGCTAAACCCGACAAACGAAAAAGAATAAGATCGAATTAAGAAATTACGTTTCCATTCCGGTTTCTGGACGTTTCGAATTGAGAAACGTCACAACCTAATTCGAAATCGATTTAATACTTTCTAATGCATCGGCTTTATTATATTACATTTTTTGTTGTCATAAAGAAAAAAGAAAAATAAATGTTACGCGTCCATGACAGACATTGTTTACCTTCACCTTTATTATTACTTAATTCCGGTGAAATTGATTACATTCCCAGTAAACGAAAATGGCTAGAAATTTATTGAAATTAATTGAAATTTTGACTCGCCAATCCGGATTGTTGATTTTAGCCAATCTATTTCAATTCTGAATTCGTTTGTATTCCTGTACATGGATTGCCCTGCTTCGATTTGTATTCAGTGAAATCAATTACAAAATGGAAGCTGTAGTCTATTGATTTCAATTCCAATAAATAGAATTCGCCAATGCTATTTGAGATTCAATTGAATCCTTCGTAAAATGAGAGGTTATCTCAATTTATTTGAATTCAGGACGTAGAATTGGAAAGACAATCTTTCAATAATTGTGTATTTCTTTCAAAATCATATTACTTTTTATTATGAAATAAATGTGTGGAAGGGAATTCCTCGATACGAGAATCTATTCACGACAATTCTTTTAATATTTAATAACGTGAGCTTTTATGAAAGAATGGAAAATCAGAATTCGAAAGAATTCAAAATTTCAATGTATTCCAATCCATATTCGTTTGCTGCCATTTTAAGGTTATGTTCACTTCATTGATAGAGATTAATTGATTATATTTTCAATCTTTTTCAATGCAAAATGATTATACGCTTCAATGACCCAGTATGAATAGAAAATTATTTAACCCTGAACATTCTAATTTATTTAAATTCTTTACACGGAATTAAGAATCCGGATTCAAAAAAAATTCAAATTTTCAATTTATTTTAATCCATTTTCGTTTGCTGGGTTTTTGTTCGTGTTTTCATGTAAAAAAACAGTCAATGTTTTTTAGTTTATGTTTATGTTCTATTCACGTATTATATCGGATTATAACGAAAGAATTTCAATTAAAATCTCAGTAAACGAAAAAGGATTAAGGGCTTTTATTCTTTTATTGAACATTCGGAATTGGCATTTTTCCAATTCCTTTATAGGAATTCACGCGTGAGACATGTGAATTCCGTGAATTCCGTTGAATTCTGATACGCAAATTTTTATTCCGCGCATTTCCATTGAATTCCCTAACCTGAAATAATATGGATTCGTTGGAACAGTCAGGAATTAAAATTGTAATCTTTTATTCCGCGCAATAATTCCATTCAATTCTCTAACCTAACCTATAATGTTTACATCAATATTCTCAGGGATTCCTTGGAATTCGTGGGAATTGCAAATTTAACTTTTCTATTCCAGTGAATTCCATCCAATACCTTCAATCAAGGGATTCAACGGAATTCAAAATTCCAATCCCTTTTCTGTTTGCTGGGATGGTCAAGAAACCGCAATAAAACGTATTTAATTCGTTGTAATTCTTTTTCGTTTGTTGGGGTGTGTGATGGCAGGTTGTCAATTTTTTAGACGACTGAGAGACACTTTTATGACATCAAAATGATGTTCCATCGTGTCTTTTAATTAAAATTTTATGACTTCATATTTCTACTGAATTTTATACGTCTTCGAAGAAACGATATAAACTTGCTGGAAAAAGA
Source organism: Trichopria drosophilae (assembly GCA_030407085.1). NCBI lineage: Eukaryota > Metazoa > Arthropoda > Insecta > Hymenoptera > Diapriidae > Trichopria > Trichopria drosophilae. The sequence continues at coordinate 8,550,505 of CM059582.1, read as the reverse complement.
GACGTCATAAAGACATCAACAACGAACAAAAAAGAATAAGATCGAATTCAGAAATTCATATACACCTGGTAGGGGGTTCCTGGAGAACAATTATGGAGGGAGGACTGTACAACCCAGTAAACGAAAACGAATAGAAAGTGAGAAATACGAATTGAAATGAATTCAAGTTATTTAAAGTTAATTAAAAAGTGCATTCAATTAATCATTTTCATGCGTTTTAATTCACTTGAATTTATTTCAATTCGTATTTTTAACTTTCTATTCATTTTCGTTTTTTTGGGAATAATTTCAGTAAGTAACACTATGAGAATTTGAATTTTTCTGCATTTAAACAAATATTTTACATGATATTAATCTGAATCCTTTTCAAGGCAATTTTTAAAATTTAATTTTTTGCTTTCCTATCCTTCCGATATCCTTTCATTAATCACTAATACATTGTCCTACAAATATGGGTTAGTGTGTGAAGGTTGATGACATGGACATGAGCGATAGAATTTTTCTACAGACTCCATTAAAATTTGTCATAACCTATTAGTAATTATTAATTTTGTAGACAGTCAAATCAATATGTTGAAACAACATTTATTTGAAAATTAAAATAGTTACCAGGAATGTAATCGTGCGAAAGTTAGGATTATATGTACGCATTGTGTTCTATTCAAACATTCGAACCATATGTGCTTTATATACGAGAAACTATTATAAATTTATGTCGTTTTTATTATTATTATTATTTCTCTTCATTCACTTGGAAATGAGAAGATCCGTCTAATTGACCATGTTTCACAAAGATGTCGCATAAGTGGTACGTATTCTACTCGCAAGTTATAGAGCGGCTGTAGGTTTATATAAATATATAAGTATTTTAGTCGATAAGTAAGTTTGTGATTATATATGTAATATGTAATAAGGTCAGACTGTAAAACTGCTTAGTGGTGCATATTTAGTTAGTAAGTAAATTCTCCGATGTATATAGTGTATTCCTGATATATGCAATAAAGTCTATTATTATTATTATTATTATTATGTACTGCATGTTTGCGGTGACATATATGTGTCGAGGATTAACATTAATTAGATATAAGAGTATCATTCTCTTGAGATTACCTCGAATTCTCCAAAACAACTTTACATACATTCCGTAAAATTTATAAAATTCAAGTCAACACAAAATTAAAATTTGTCTTTTCTAACCAAACTGATTTTTCCTACCCAGCAATCGAAAAAGGATTGGAAATTGATTAAGAAGGATTCAAATGGATTCACTTGAATTCGTAATTTGTCCAAACAGAATCCCTGTGAATCCAAAAATAATTTTGTAAAATATTGAATTCCTCCGAATCTAGAAAATAGAATTCATAGTAATCCCTACGAAACCACTTGAATCCAAAAATAATATCGTCGAAAATAAATAATGCTAAATGCCTCGGAATCCAAAAACGCGAATTCAAACCAATGTCTAGGAATCCAGTTGAATCAAAAAATAATATTGTAGAAAATAAATAATGCTGAATGCCTCGGAATCCAAAACGGCGAATTCAAACCAGTCTCTGCGAATCCATTTCAATCCAAAAATAATAATGTCGAAAATAAGTATTGCTGAATGTCTCTGAATCCACAGAGGCGAATTCAATCCGGCCTGCGCGAATGCATAAAAGGAGGCATATCCAATCATAATAGTCAAAAAAAGAACCTTTTTTATATTTTTTTTTCGAAAAAGAGCTGGCAATTGAAAATTGGATTTACTTGAAATGAAATTAATTCGCGGGCATAGGCGTGAATCCAACGGAATCCCTTTATATTGGGAATTCGTAAGGAATCAACATAGGATACATTTGGATTGAATGGCATTCGCAGACATAGGAGTGAATCAAAATGAATCCATTTCAATCCATTTCAATCTAGGACAAACGACAAATTCGCAGGGATTCAAATTTTGAATCCCTCCGAATCCTTTTTCAATTGCTGGGTAGTTCACATAGTAAAATTGAAAAGTGTAGAAACAGAAATTAATAGCGAATACTGTATTTCAAGTTGAAACTTTTGATATAGGTGAATATGTAATTTTTACTATTTGGGTGCTGTTATTCCATTTTCCTACAGAAACATACTACCTTCGGATTTTGTACCACCTAAAATAAGCTTCAAATAGTATGTGAATAAACAAACACATCAGGAGTTAGCGCAATAATAATTTTACTATAATATGAAAGGTAATTAAATATAAAATAAATCAGATTTTTCCAGTGACGGTCTATAATTTATCCAACTTTCTTTTTACAATTATATTACATTACATTATAATTATATTACTCGCTTTACTTTAAAAATGGTAGTACTTTTTTACAATTATTAATTTTGCAAAATCACAAATCAAAAGCACATTTTCCAGATATTGTCCCATTCAATCTTTATACAAATGTACACATTGATTTGTAATATTAAGATTTTTAAATATAAAAATAAATATTTAAAATTTGGCTTGTTAGAGGAACGTACAAAAATGTACTGAAATTTAAATTGGAATGCTCTAACCTAACTTATAGGAAATATAAAACTAATGTATCATAAGAATGTAAAATAAAAGTCAATGTTTAAAAGTCTCAAAATCATATGAAAGCCTTAAATGTTGCATATTACTCATAGAAATAAGTTTTACCAAATTGGGCATTTTTCTTTAGGGTTCATATTTGTCCCTTTCGAACATTCAAAAGCTTTCGAAAATTCTTGCAAATTTGCAACCGCACCATTAAGTCGCGCTTTATACGGATTAAATTCCTCTGAATTTTTGGAGTTCATCCTCATGCACCAGTTATTAGCAGCGACTATCCAAAACATTTGATGATTACTGTATTCTAAACCGGGAAGGTTTGCTTCTGAAATGTTATGTTGCCAATAATTGTATGCCAAATACGCAGCTTTGAATCCTGCATTATCTAATATTAGCTTGTGTTCATTCTGTCTTAAGTAAATGATTGCATTCCTCTGAAAGTATGTAGAATTTATTGTATTAATGCGAATAATTATCTCTCTAAAATTGAATCGGTAAAAAATTGGGCTGCAGCAAAATTGATATTTGCTTAAATGCCGTGATCACGTGACCGCTAATTCCAGAATTAAAATGTAAACACTTCTTCATACAAAATTCGAAGAGGATTATCAGAAAAAGTTATGATATTTGCAAAGAAACCTTTAACATTCACTAATCAGTGAAATAGGATCTACCTGAATCAGTGCATGCACACTGCAAACCCAATAATTGTAGCTGATTCAACTTTAGAAGTGCAGGACTTATTGGATACTTACGTCTTGAGTTTTGTTAATGGTATGGGTATAATGTTTAAGTAAACATTTGCTTTTTTCAAAATAACTTAAGGACGTTTTCTTATCCCACCAGCGGGGTTGTTCTTCACGTTCACGATTCCGGAATTTTCGAATGATACCATCAGCAATGCTAAAAGCTATACGATAACCAATTTCTCCGTAATCCAAAAATTTTAGTCCCTTTTGGTGAAAAAGACGACCTTTCAGGAAACCAATTGGTATCACTGCAAATTTTTTAATGATAAATTCTTACATTTTAAACGACACATTTTGCAAGAATTGACAACGAATGGATTACCTATTTCATTTTTGGAGTCAATATAATGTATATCTATGCCACAGAAATTATCTTCCTTGATCGTTGTAAGTTCATAATGTACACGAAGATTCGCCAGCTCTTTGTTAAATTCAAAACGATTCATGCTAAGAACTGATTGTAGAAAAGTTGTTGGCTCGTTTTCACCTTCAGCTGCGCCTTTTAATGATTCATAATGTGATTCTAACAGTGAATCTTCATACAATTCATTAGCGTATGCAATATAAAAATTCATTTCATCCTTCCTTTTTAACGTGCGTCTTTTGGTGTCTTCAGTCATCCAGTCTGCCTGCCATTCAATAATAATATTTATACATGGAAATACATATTTTTAAAATTTTGTAAGTGGAATGAAAGTAGAAAAATAACGATCGTGATACCTTCTTAATAATAGATTGCAGCTCTTGAAGTATAAGGCGTTTTACATCATTTGCAATATTCTTCATTTTGTAGAAAGTATCGCTCCTAACGTACAGTGCTGTAATGCCTGCTAAAAAATGATTCGACATTCGCTTTGAACACATTAACCATCTAGGCTCTTGCAATTTATTACTTCCATACTCAAATGCAAAAGTTCTGTCTCGTAATGGTTCTGTTAAATAACGAGAAGAATATCGAACAGCAGTCCAAATAACGTAATTAACTACTACTCTCGGTTCAGTTGAATTTACGAGCTTCAGGGTATTCCGAATAGTATTTGGTTCTACCACCGTGATGACTTCCTCATCTTCATATGATTTCCACGGAAACAAAACGTAGTCCAGAAATTTTTTCCAATTGAAAAAGGTGAACTCAGCCATAATTGTATTAAGAATGTCTTCGGCAGACTTTGGTCCAGTAAAGTTACTTTTTCCATGTGGTGTTAATGTCATCTATAAGAAATTATATTAGCTTATCGGAAATAATGGTCACTGCAAGTAACTTACTTTGGCAAGTTGTATTTCGAAATTTAGAACCTTCTCCATTTCTGAAAATGCGAATATTTCATCGGCGCCAAAAATTACAGCGATGTCTACCATATACTGTAAATATTCTGTGACACGAATGTCTTGACGACCTTTTATCAATGTTTCTGCAGGTATACCAAACTCTGTAGGTGGACCTAACTGTTGATGTTGTAAATATTCATCATATCATATGCTTTAAAATAAAATAAGAAACAGATATTAAATGCAATTCAACATATAGCAACGAACCTGTAACTTATTTTTATTAGATTTTGATGTTATCGGAACAGGACCAAAAAATATGAATAAATTATACGGTAAACCTTCTTGCCTAATGAGGTATATTATCTCCTGCCATGGTTTAAAATCAACATAACTATTTCCCATGAGGACTGGCCATCCGCCAAGTTTGTTTAGAAAATGATTAAAGTCAACCAAACCTTGTTCTTCGATACGACCTTTGACAAAAATATTTAATAATTAAACATATATTTTTTCATTAAGGTAAAATGGAAATGGTACTGACTTGTGTTCAAACATAAATGGTAATGTGTTTTCATCAAATGGAATAGTGTTAAATTCGATGTGAGGTCAGCTTCAAATAAGTTGTGAATATTCCTGTATAATGTTACAATCTCATCAGCGTGCTTCGATATGTTTGTGCTGCCCTCTGGGATTGTTCGTTTTTTACCATAATTTCCACAAGCGAATTGAAAAAAGTCATCACAAGGATTTACGTTAAAATTCATATCGCTCCTAATCCTTGCAGCTGCAGACGTCAAAAAGAGCTTACTGTTATTTCATTGGATGAATATCAAAATATTTGTTATTTTATGATAGCATTAAGAAATAATATTACCGATATCGGCGCATTTAGATGAGGAACATGTTGTGCTATTGTTAATCTCGACCTTAGATGTTTCTTTGTGGGATACTTCTTCTTACAAAATAAATTGTCAGACATTTTAGAACATAATATAAATATTTGCATACAACTTCGAAATTAAAACAAGGCGTATTTGTATTAGTGCATCAACAATATTAATATATGAAAATTTGATAAATTGTGTAATTGGTACTAAGATAATCTTGCTGATCGCTGATTGAAAATCGCTTAAAATATTCAGCAATTTTTTAATTTACTCACCGGGGCGCAAAGACGTGTGCAAAGCTACAAAGACCATGAATGCAAGTAATGCAACACAGCAGATGACGAAACATAAACGAACAATTTTATTTTCCTTAAGTCTGAAAGTAAAACCATTACTTCAATAATATGAGCAAATAATAATTATATTATTATTTTCTTCTGGTCCATTAATCAATTAACTCATTGAATAATAGAATTTTATGAACATTTAAATACCATAATTGTTTAAGATTTATCATTAATAAAACGTAAACGTTGCATATACTAAATATAACAAAAAATTGTTTTTAGGTTTAGATTTAGTAATGTTTAGTACAAAAGTAACTTACCCGCTCAATGAGACAACGAAGTGAGGATAATTTTCATCTGCCATTTTACGTCAATAAACTGCAATCTTTATGTCAGTGGATTGTCCGGTTCATTTCAATACACCTTCTGCAACCATATATTTAAATTAATTTCAAAATATTACACGTATTTATATGAGTATTTTAAAAAAAAACTAAGAGCATTCAAATAACATATTAACAAGATGGCATACTTTGGTGGAAAGGGCGATTTTCAGCAATCACATAATTATCAATTCACTGCAGAATAATAAACGTTGTTATTGTTCCATTGTTTCTTTCAGTAATAATTTATTGGCATTTTGAATACAAATGAACCGGTACATGTCAGAACCAATAAACTATTACAACAAATAGAATATTACATGAAATAAACGAAGAAATATTAAATTTTCAACAGAGTTATTCTTGTAGACAAAAAATAAATAATAAAAGCAAAATAAAATTATAAACTAGAGGCATTGCTGAGTATCGGTAATACCGACAGAATTGTTTAGATTTTATTCGAAATAGTCGAAATAATTGACAGATTTGCTTATATTTCGTACTTCCCTACATGCTTAAGAAATACGACTGGACTAACTTTTTTAATCGATCAAAAACAATTTCTAATTGTAAATGAAAATGCATTTGGTGAAGACAATGTTGTCATTTCAGTTTTTATAACAGTTTTTAAAGTTTGAAACTCATCTGCACAATTCAGATGCTCGAATAAAAAATTAATATGTTCAATGTTCGTATGTCAAGAATTTTTTCGCTATTTTCACAATTCGAATAAAAAACTTTTAACAACACAGTGTTAATTATAACGTATAATAGTCGTTATTCAATGAACCAAATGCAGTAGAACACTTGTGATGTTTTTGGGTGAAGATCCAAATCAAAATAATACTCAGTTTTGTAATCATTAAATTTTTAAAATACATTGCTTCAAAATGACACTTCTTGAAATATTGACATACCGATATAAATACCGATTATGTAATAGATTTTTTTCTTAAAGCATACTTGACATCATTATGTGGAACACCGCCTACATTTCAAGGATCAGCACAGATCCACATCTGGATGCCATCTGAAAATTTTGGAAAAACCTCTGTTAAATCCGAAATTATTTTCTTGCTTGCATCAGTTCGACTTGATCAGTGTCGCGGAGATGTACATCAATTTTAACTAAGAATTACCTTAAGTTTTGTGTTAGGAATTTTAGTTTTGAAGTTTGTGCTTGCAATACGATAGGGCAAAATGTTTTGGGTTTTTGGTTATTGCTTCGGTATTTATACTCTAATAGCTATTAGAGCTAACAATTGTTACGCACTGCCCTCCTATTGTAAGTAAAAAGAAATCGTCTATTGTCTACCAAATTTTGCAGTGTATTTGTTAATTCTATCCAAAACGTTCGAATTTAACATTACTACATAAATATTTTGTTTTCTCTATCCAATTTATTCGATTAAAATCAGATTAAAAATTACCAAATATAGATATTATTTAATGATATGTACATTTATTACAAATCTTTTCAAGTCGATTTAATGTCTGATTATAGTTACTTAATATTTACTAAGTATAACACGGATATTTAAAAAAACAACTTAATCGTTACATATTATTATTCTAGTCACCACTATAACACCCGAAGTTGAGCAGGTTTCTCAAGAAAGTGCAGAAGACATGTTTGAAATATGCACCTCGCCGGAATGTATTACTGCAGGTATATTTTTGATTTCGTACATAACCAAAATAAATAAAGACAAGGTACCATTAGAGAAATTATGAAATATGTTTCAAAAAATCGGAAAAGTTGGGATTAATAGTATTTTGACGTTGTATGAACGTTAAAATTATAATAATTTCGGAAAAAATATATATTAGTGCCACAGAAATAAAACATATTTTTTTATGCGATTTTTTTATCTGAATACTATAAAATTTCTGTTGAATAGAAACAAACATCAGTTTTCACTTAATTCAATCGGGAAGTCCCAATTTCATTCGGAATAAACGCAATGACTTCATATCTAACACATATTATGTTTAGTTTTTGTTTTAATATAAAATAAAACTAAATTCATTAAAAGCGTTTTCAACGTTCAGGCAAATCTACCTTGCGGATATAATTGCATAATCAAACGAACCTACCTAAGTGATGGAATTGTAATTATCCTTGGAGCTGTCGCTCTCATGATTACTACGTATATGTGCAGTTGTGTCCCCAAGTTCATTCAGAAACTAGTTAAAAGAAAAAGAATGTAAAACCGATCTTTGTATATCTCAATCTATCGCTAACATCTTCATATCTTCAGAGCTAAGCTTAAAAAAGTACTCGTCCAGAAATGATTTGTTTAGACGCTGAACCATAAGAAGTTCTAGTTGTAATAAAAAACGTGTCACGATTATATTTCGGAGATTTTCATTTAGTTCTTTACATATTTTTTTTATATTCCTTGTAAGTGGGTGTGTAATGCAGCCAGTTTATTTATAATTTTGATGTTTGTTTAAAATCAAACCAACATACACAAACTGATGATCGAAAAGCAGACAGTAAAAAAAAAACAATGTGTTTATTATTTTTGTGTGTCGACTTTTAGACTGGCGGTCGTTCGACTATTGGCTTTATAACTGCCGGTTTTTGACCTGTCGGTTTTTCGACCCGCACCCATGATGAAAATTATTTTCATTAATCTTTCAACTCTCCACCGATTAACCCATTAACACAAAATTGAACGGCGACTTTGGGCTCAAAAATTTTAATCAAATCGCTGTTAGTTTATTACGCCACTACATTCTCTAAAAGTCTTTGGATGTACTCTTCACGATGCAACTATTAAAAAAAGCGAAAAGTGTCATTTTGTATACTTATTTTGGACAATTTTTGTAAAAAATCGTGATTTTTACACGACTTTTTGCTTAGAAAACGACCGTCTAACGATCGCATGGTTTTGCTATGGGATTTCCGGAGATTATATTTTTTGCAAGTCGAAAATAAAACCTAAAAAGAGAAATTTTGCCTTTATTGTCATTTATATTAAACCATACTAAACATATTTACCATTTCCCCAATAATTCATGTATAACACGATATATAGTTACGACCAAATTCTAAAATATAGTTAAGTAGACAACTGACCATTATGCCCTCTCATATAAAAATATTAAACATTGAAATTGCGGCACCAACCGCTTCCAAAATTTAGTGACGAAACACATTCCGGAGTAAACAGAGGGAATTCCTCGCGGAAAAAATAGGTTTTACTATCTAGTAAATAGTAGTCTTGGGCACAACTGTGCTCTGAATAGTTATTTACTATTTAAATAATAGATTTTACTATATAATTTGTCGATGCAACTATTTACATATCAAAGTTAACGGATGATGATGACTGTGTCTTTTTCATTATTCAGTTAATAGTTGCAACTATTTCATTTTTCCACTGTAGCACTATTTTTCCAAAATAGCCAATGTTTTTTGCTCAATTCGTAAAAAAAAGAAATAATTGTCAAAAAACAGCTTGTTTTTCTGTTCGAATGTGTATTGTAGTGCATTTGTACGAAGTATGTAATTTTTCATCAACATTGTATTAATTCGTTCATTTTTTGTTAAAAACTCAAATGTTTAATTCTAAATTTCTCAAAATACCGAATTTTTGGCTTGCGTATTCCAGCGCTATCGGGATAAATCAATAAGATTACTTAAATGCATCTATAATAAATTCTGAAGTGGGCCAACATTATGGCCAAAACGAAAATAAAGATTTATTAATGTCCAATGACCGTACCACCAATACTCGTACTATTGTAATATAATATTTTTGTCAAATATCTACGGTCGCAAGTTGGCAACCTTCGTACAATCGTACAGCCATCAACAGACATAAAATAACAAATACTGCTATCAATGCATATAATTACAAGCATAAAGAAATAAAAAATTGGCATAAAATGTATGGTCACAATTGGGAGATATGAAGATCGTTTTTTCATTATTTTGAAACGCTTAAATAGTATTTAGACGCTTTTGAGGCATCAAGTCAAACTTTTGATGTTGACAATAAATGGAATAGTTTAATTTGAATTAATTGAAATAAAGTAATTGAGAATTTCATACTGGGTATTATCATTTGAAAATAAAAACTAGAAAATGTTTCCAATTTGTAGAGTCATGGCAGACGACAGGACTCCAGTTGTATAATTTATATCACGTTTTTTATTTACTCTTAAAACGTATTCTTACCGCAAGCAGAACCCTCTTGCCGCAAATGTATATCCTCTTGGTCATGACCAAGAAGATTATTTGTCTTGCGGTAACTGGATTTTTTTGCCGTAAGCGAATTCCGCTCAAGAAGACAGCAACATAAAACTGAACTTTCAACCTAACACGGCGTGATCTATAAAACTTGTAGGCCTTACTGAAGTTGTTTGCTGTACGGCTAAGCAATAACATTTTAAGTTGCAATGGTAAATAAAGATTTTTATCTTAAACTCTTAAAATAGTCCTCTTGAACCCTTTTATTGCAAACGGAATCCACTTGCCGCAAGCAGAAATCCACTTACAGGAGGTGGATTTTCGCTTTGGGCAAAAGAACGTTTTAAGAATAAAACAAAATTTGGCATTCATTTCTCATATACTTAAAACAAACATGGAGTCTCTATAATTCATTTTATTGCACTTCTGAAGCAAATGGTGTCTTGGAAAATATGGATCCTGATGTGAACCCTTGTGAAGATTTTTATAAATTTGCTTGCGGAAACTTCGACAAACGTATTGAAATTCCCGACGACGAAAGTGAATTAACAAGCTTCCAGGCCGTAGAAGAAACTTTGAAGCCGAAGCTGCGACACTTACTGGAAAAAGATATCGAATCTGACGAAACAGAAGTATTTAAATCAGTGAAGAAAGTTTACAATTTATGTATTAATGAAAGTAAGTATTTATTAATTACAAGTGTAAAATATAGTAGAAATTAATTATTTCACGAAAAATCCTGAATTTACTGCAGTATTTTAGATACCACACGGCTAACCTAAAATAATATAGTTAATACATTAAGTCCTGAATAGACATTTTTCACTACAATTTTCAACGGTTACTTTTTGTCGCAAAAAGGTTCTAAAAAATGTCCAAGTAAACATATCTGAAGAAAAATTAACAGAACTTTCAGAGTCTCATGTTAATGCAAACATTTTTCAAATTGTTTTTTTCTTTATATGGTTTTTTCACTTTTAAATAATTTTATTCTTTTTCAATTCATTTATTCCTGTTTGAAGTAAAGTAAACGTGCCCGTGAGACCGGCACTTTAAAACGTGCATATTAACATTTTGATAATAATGGTGAAAGTACTAAAATGGCAGGTAAAACACGATAAAATCGGCGGAATGGACAGGTTGAGCATGTTTTTTGGAAATAATCATATATCGTTTTTCATGGTTGCATTTGTTGAAAAATTTAACAAAAGAAACTAAATATTCAGTTATGTTAAATATAACTGCTGCGATGTTTTTTAGAAAATAATAATAATTTTTAGAAGGATAAACAACTGAGAGATGAATATAAGAATATATATATAACAATTTTTATGGAATAGAATTAGTGGAAAAACAAGGTATTGAAGAACTCGAAAGGGTAATGAAGAAACTTGGTGACTGGCCAGTGTTAAAAGGATCATTGTGGGAGTCTGAAAACTTTTCTTGGGAACAAGCAATGTACAATAACGAAGAAATGGGGTACAGAACCGATGTTTTTGTGGATTTTGACATAGGACCCCTTCATTATCAGAAATTCCATCACATAGTTCTTACGGTTAGTTTATATTACATCCAAAACATTTTAATTCTTTTTCCCATTTCAAAGATTAATTTTGAAGACAATCGCCGAATTAAAATTAGGTGACTAAATAAGTTTCTTCTTTACAGCTGCAAGAACCGTCTTTAGATATATCTCGTGAGTACTTGATTCTCGGTTTCGATAATGAAATAGTACAGAAGTACTTAGAGTACATGGTAGACATTGCAGTATTTCTGGGCGCAGAAAAAAATCGAGCGGTTGAAGAGCTGAAAGAATCTCTGGAATTCCAAATTAAACTTGCTAATGTAAGTGTATTCCAAATATTTTGTAAAATACTAAACATTCAGTTTCATTAATGGCCATAAGTGTTAATTAAGTTCTAATTATTATCACATTCCTACAATTGATTACATTCTTTTTTTAAAATATAGATTTCGCTTTCAAAGAGCGATAAAGCTAATTTCTGGAAGCATTATGAGAATACAACTCTAGGTGAACTAACCAAGAAGCATCCCAACACTCGATGGGATGATTATGTTCAAAGATTGTGTTCCCCGTATCTGAATGTTAGCGAAAGTACGCCCATAAGTATCCAAACGAAATTCATGTCCGACTTTGAGGATCTTCTGCAAAAGACTCCGAAACGCGTTCAAGCGAATTATGCCATGTGGAGAATTGTTCAAGATTCGATTCCATATCTAACAAATGTACTAAGAACGAAACAATTAAAATTCGACTCACTAATTCATGGAATCACAAAGGCACCGCCAAGATGGAAATATTGTGTGGAAATAATTATGGCCAGGTTCTCAATGGCTGTAGGCGCTATGTACGTCAGACATTATTTTCATGAAGAAGCAAAGGAAGATGTTACTGAGATCATCACGGATATTCAAGATGCTTTCTCAAATATTCTCCAAAAAGTAATTTTTAATAACACTTTAATATTTGTGAAAAACACTTTATATAATGTCACATGGAAATATCGTTTACGCAACCTAATATCTAAAATAAAAAAAAAATGGATTTGTTTTATTTTAGATTGAATGGATGGATGCTATCACGAAAAAGCAGGCTTTGCAGAAGGTAAAAGCGATGAATGCTTTTGTCGCATACCCGGATAACTTACTGAATGACACAAATATAGAAGCTTATTATGAAGATTTAGAATTAAATAATGGAAGTTATTTCGAAGTTGGGCGAAGTTTGAGGAAATTTAATAGATTTACGTTTTTTAATGCCGATTACGCCGATCTACAATGGTTGTATACAGCTCATATAGTAGAAGCCAATGCCTTCTATTCTCGACAAGACAACACCATGTGTAAGGAAATAAAAAACAATTTATATTTTAATTTATTAGTTCTAAAAGTTTGTGAATATTTTATTCAATGTTTAATCAGTTTTTAAACACTTTCGTTATTTTTGCAACTTTTGTAGTGATTCCAGCAGGAATTTTACAAGGAATATTTTTCGATGACAACAGGCCACAATATTTAAATTATGCTGCTATCGGATTTATAATTGGCCATGAGTTATCGCATGGATTTGATAAAACTGGCCATCTATTCGACGAAGAGGGAAATTATGTCGATTGGTGGAATCCTGTCACGAAATCGACATTTTTAGAAAAAACGAAGTGTATTATCGATCAGTATGAAAATTATACTGTTAGTGGAGTAAATTTTAAAGTGAGTATCACACAAAATTGTGTAGTATTTTTTAACTTTCTCAAATAATTGAAACAAAAATCTATATGGAATTCAAGTAAACTTGTACTGCATAATAATTTATACTAAATTATTTTAATTATTTATTTTTACAGCTGAATGGTATTCACACACAAGACGAAAATATCGCAGATCACGGTGGTTACAAAGCTGCGTACTGGGCTTATGACGCCAGAGAGAAATTGTACGGAACTGAACCTCGTCTTCCTTTTGTTTCATACAACAATCGACAAATATTTTGGATATCCGCAGCAAACATGTGGTGCAGTAAAAAGAAACCAGAATCGAGCAAAAATTCAGTTTTGACCGATGCACACAGTCCTCCAGAATTCCGAATCAACGGAGCTTTTTCCAATTTGGAAGAATTCGCGAAAGATTTTCAGTGTCCCGAAGGTTCAAATATGAATCCCACGAAGAAATGCCCAATATGGTAATTTCTATAATAGGAATAAGATACTGTACAAAATTTAAATATTCTTTGTATACACAATAATTAATATAAGTATTAAACAAACTTTTATGACAATTTAGTTTTTTATAAAGATTAATGAATATTACTGTACCTTCATTAGTTAGTAGTTAGTTTATTTAAAACTCATATTTGGGGTACAAAGGCCCATAGAGAGTGAGTTCCGAATGGGTAGCAATAATTAATAAAAATGAGGTAGAAAACTTACAAAGTAATACGCACGATGACTAAGTATATGAATAGCGGATAGAAATCGCATCTTACAGAATAGCCTATATGTACAGTTATGAGGTGTAAGAAAAATTATTATTCGCCTAACATAAAGTTTCTGCGGTAAAAACAAGCAGTAGTATAGCGGTATAACAATTTACTCGATTCAACGTCGGTGCCACAAATGAGGTTGAACAGTTTTTGGCGTACCGAGGATCCTAAAGAATATACATTTTAAAAAAAGTCGTTTCTTAAAGCCGCGCAAATCGGACAGTCAAGCAAAACGAGAATGAGAGTCTCATTCGAACGCAAGATACATAAAGGGCAGTTAATAGTAGGGTCATAAGTAAAACGGCAGCCACCAATTATAATCGCTCGCGAGTGAACTGTGGCTAGACGAAGCTGCAGTTTTAACTTCAGACAGTCCGGGGATAGTCGCCCTGGGTAAAGCGTATAAACCGAGTCCGATTATTGGCGGTAAATTGGGAGTTGAGGGGTTTCCGATACAAAGTACGAGGTGAGGTACCTTTTTCTGTAAATTTCCTCGAGTTTCCCTACTATGGTGGGTCTTAGTGATTCCCAATAATCCGCGCTGAAATTTTCCCAAAGGCTTACTATTCCCGTGCTGTCCGAAATCGCCTTTAATTGCGTAATCCAGTTCGCAGAGTCAGCAAAAGTAGATGAATGAGCCAACGCCTTCAGTAAAGAAGTAACTTGGGCAATCTAGAATCCGCCATCCTCAACACTCTAATGACCCATTTCATTGCTCTATTAAAAATCTTCACCGCTATAGGGTAGATTCCCAGTTCAAGCCGAATCAAGTAAGCCGGAGTACCACGAGATAATCTAAATAATCTTTTGAAAAAAGAGAGCTGAATGGATTCAAGATTGTTCCAGTACCTAAGTGCCCATAAGGGTGCCGCATACAGCAAAACGGGCATAATTATTGAGCCGTAAAGTTTAAGGATAGGCACCCACGTATCGATCTTTGCGGAAACTACTAGAGGAAGAACTGAAGCTGTTGCAGAACTTGTCTTAACAATCGCGTCATTACACGCTTGCAGACCCAGATCCGAAGAAGAGAACACAACCCCCAGATAACGGTACCTTTTCACGACCTCTACCGGCAAGCCGTTATACGAAAAATTCCTAGAATGAGAGTCTAGTCGACCACCTCTTCTAAAATAAATGACCTTTGTTTTTTCCACATTCACGAAGAGGTCGTTCAGGGTACTGTACTCCAGGCGCGCCAACTTTCTTCGCAGATCTGCCGGCGAGTACCCAAAGATTGTCAAGTCGTCAGCATACATTAACATTAAGAGATCAGTAGATCCCGTAACGTCCACGCCCCGTATCTCCTTTTCTCTGAAAAATCCTGGCATATCTGAAAGATAGAGTATAAAAAGGAGCGGGCTCAAAATTTCTCCCTGCAAAACCCCCATTGTAGCTTGCAATTCGAACTTCGATGCATTGTGGGACTGAATAAAAACCGACGCTGATTGGTATAAAGCTTGAAGCACTCTTACAAATTAGGCACTTATGCCTAGACTATCGAGCTTCCTCCAAAGTAATTTATGTGAGGCCGAATCAAAAGCTCGCTTAAAATCTACGAATAAGGTATGTATAGCTTAGATTTTTCCGGCGAAGAGCGATCTGGATTGTTGCAAAAAGAGAAAATATATTATCCTCGGTGGATCTTTCACTCCGGAACCCAGATTGCTCTTCAGGTAACAGGTCCCTTTGGAGGGCCCAATCAAAGAGACGGTTGCACAACATTTGAGAAAAATTTTTTGATAAGGCATTAGTAACCGCAATCAATCTGTAGTTGGCTGGGTCTTCGCGGGGACCTTTTTTATGCAAAGGAAAGAGGGCAGCTCGAGGCCACCCGGCTGGAAACGATTCCTTAAAGAAAATTAGGTTAAAGAGAGACAAGATTTGGGAAAGCCAAACGCTATTTAACAGTTTGAAAATTTCGGTACCCCGTCAGGGCCGATGGCTTTTCCCATCTTAAGTCTTCTAATGCTGCCTAAGAGTTCATCCGCTGTAAATGGAGCATACAAATATGCGTCATAGGTTCCGAAAAACGAATCAGGAGAAGAAGACAATTGCGGAAGCGCTAAGCATAAAAAGGATCTCCATGATTCGTCCGAAACCGATGATTCAACGCTGGGTTTTTTCCGAAAAAAAAACGGACGGTGCGCCAAAATTCCGCTGAATTTTGTACAGACGCGAACCTGTTCGTTATCGATAAAGAATAAAGATTTTGTTTGATCTTCAATATCTGTAAATAGCTTTTCTTTGCCGATTTGAACAGGGTAACCGACTCCGGGTTATACGAGTGCTTTCTCATAAGTTTTATAGGGCTCCACGTCTTTATTTCACATGACAACTAATCACACGATAGAATAGAACACGACAATTGATCGCACGACAAAATATCACATGGACAAATAACCATAAACAAAAATATCACTGCGACAAAAAACCAGTCCAAACAAATTTGAACGTTACAAATTCACGTTAGTCTTTTGTCGCCGTCATTTTGGGGTTAGGACATTTTGGTCCCCCTAGTTTCGCCCCGGATATTTTGGCTCCGCCGTTTTTCGCATCAGACTATTTGACGCTGGTTATTGTTGCGAATTATTTTAGATAAAAATTCGTATACTAAAATGGGAGAGACAGAGAAATGGCAACGTCATGAAACTAACCTAACCTAACTACTCAGAATTTTGCCCACTCCTAATAATGTCTAAAAGCACCTAACCAGTCAGAACTCCGCTTACTTCTGATAATGCATAAATGAATATGGCTGTACGGGAAAATTTTTAATTGTGTGATATTTTATTAATGTGATATTTTGTCATTGTGATATTTTTATGCGAGACATTTTATCATTGTGATAATTTGACATGTGATCAAATGTCCGTGATATTTTCTCGTGTGATTATTTGTCCGTGAAATAAAGACGTGCTACCGTTTTATAGACTGTTTAAAAACTATTCTAGCAGTTACGCAATCTTTATCAAACCACGGCTTGAAAACGGGAAAGACTTTCACATAGAACTTACATCAATAAATTTCAATAAATTCGCCCTTTCCGCTGAGACGCGTAACGCATTACAAATAAAGTCGCAAGCCAGATCGGGAACAGAAAAATCAATATTAGGCGCATATATCACAAATTCAGTAAGCGCATTCGCGAGATGCTGGGAACCGTCAGCCACCTTAACATATCTCGCCCTTGAGTAACCGGGGGCATTTCCTGAAAAGACCTGCTAGAACAGAGGTACAGAGAAAGTAGCACAGTGAGATGGTCAGATCCATTAAGATCATCGCCAATTTTTAGATCCTTAACAAAAGAAAGATCAGCTTCTGAGACCCAGACCAAGTCAACCGTGCTAAAACCCCTATTACCTAAAAATGTGAACTGCGCAGGATTATCGCTAATAGTTCGACCATTTAACAGTATAAAATTATTAGTACGCATGAATTCGAGTAGGAGAGAGCCCCGTCTGTTTTGCCGCTCAGCCAGCGATTTCCTCTCTGCAGAAATGGACGAATCAACGAAAATTTGGTCACTATCAATTAAGCAGTCTAGAGATCCGATTCTTGCATTGAAATCACCGCCGAGAGTAAGCATACAGTCGGGGTATTGCGATTTTATAAAGTCGATCATAATTTGCAAATTAGTTAACCCATTAACGCCCAAGAGGACACAAATTTCACCAAGATTTTCGGAATATTTCTTGACATTAAAATTTAATTAAACAAATTTAAAACAAATCATTTTCGACGTAAAATTGATCAATCTTTCCGAATCTGCCGTTAAAAAATCAATCGAGTCCATTCCGAAAAAGTTATGCTTGGTTTTTCACAAAAAAATGAGATTTTTTAACTGACAAATATTTTTTAATCGGCATTTTTACATTGGAAACGGTTGGGGAGATCACTGATCGGTGAAAATATCGTGTCCTCGAAACTTTAAGTTTGAAATGTGCATGATAGCATTTTGAAAATAAAGTTAGAAACTGTCAAAATGGCGGCTCAAACACGAAAAGATCGGCGAAAAGCTCCTGATTTTTTTATTCGAAAACGATAGGCTTTTGGAAAAAATGTCGCTGAACAAAAAGTTCTTAGAATTGGTCAAAGAATACGCTTAAATTTTATCAGAATTTTTAAAACACTTTTCTTCATTATCAAAATCGCAAAATTTTGAAAAAATATGAAAAGTCGTAGAAAAATTGTGAAAAAATTTCGAGATTTTTTTTTATCAGACATAAAAAATGTCTGAATTTTTCAAAACATAGGGAGACAGGAATTTTTTTATCTGAAAATGATAGAATTTCGCAAAAAATATAGCTGAACAAAAAGTTCTTAGAATTTATCATACGCTCAAATTTTTTCAGAATTTTTCTACGACTTATCACACTCGACATATACAACTTATCATATTTTTTCAAAATTTTGCGATTTTGAAATTGAAGAAAAGTGTTCTAAAAATTCTGAAAAAATTTGAGCGTATTCTTTGATCAATTCTAAGAACATTTTCGAATAAAAAATTCAGGAACTTTTCGCCGTTCTTTTCGTGTTTGAGCCGCCATTTTGACAGTTTCCAACTTCATTGTCAAAATGATATCATGTACATTTTAAAGTTAAAGATTCGAGGACACGATATTTTCAGCGATCAGTGATCTCCTTAACCGTTTCCAATGTGAAAATGCCGATTGAAAAATATTTGTCAGTGAAAAAATCTGATTTTTTTGTGAAAAACCAAGCATAATTATTTCGGAATGGACTCGATTGATTTTTTAATGGCAGATTCGAAAAGATCGATCAATTTTACGTCGAAAATGTTTTGTCTAAAATTTGTTTAATTGAATTTAAATGTCAAGAAATATTCCGAAAATCTTGGTGAAATTTGTGTCCTCTTGGGCGTTAATGGGTTAAATCTAAGGATAAGTCTGAATTTGGTGAAAAGTAAAATGAGCCGATTATTAATTTGACCGGATAAGTATTAATAAGAAAAAAGATCCAGTTAGGTGAAACATCTAGCGTCGTGTAATCAAGGTTCTTGTCTATTGAGGAAATTAAACCACCACTGAAACGTCCAAAATTGGCTGTGCGAAAAGCCGGAGAAAAAATGTTGGAAAAACCCGATTTAACATTCCCTACTCGAAATTCATCCGCACACCAAGATTCAGCAAAATTTATAATAGAAAGAGACGAATCGAAAGAAGAGTTAGTAATATTAAAAAAACCGCGCGCGTTCCAAAATACAATTTTTAGTATGTTTGTAGTTGTATCTTGAGGTAGGTGACGGGAACCAATGAAAAATTCTGTTGAAGAGAGATATCGGCATTCTGAGACGGCGCAGAACTTGGAGGAAAGCGCGATCGGGCAAGATAGGGTGGGTCAATTGAGCTCTCCGAACGAGACGAAGGCACCTGAGCAGGGGGGACTCTCTGTTGTTCGACTGAGAAATCCTGTGTTTCGTCCGACCACATGAACCACTTATTATTTATCATAATTGACGTGCCAACGTTTTTGAAGGATAAGCCCTTAAATGACGCGATTCTGTAGGCAACCCTCGTCTTATAGGCCATGATCCTATCTCTGTCCGTGAGGTCACTAGTAATAAAAATGTTGGTGCCTGAAGGGCTGTCTTCTGTACCTTCATTAGAGCATAACCTCACCAACTTAAAAATAATATAGTTAATGGGCCGATTTATAGCAGTAAAACTTTTCTTTAAGACCATACGTTTACGATCGTTAAATATACAGTAGAGTACATAACCTCAAATCTATCGCAAACATAACCTCAATTTTCACTTTCAGTAATATTAGGGAGTTCCTTGAGAAACTGATCCGCCAGGTGGCAGCAATAAAACATGGCGGCACTATCATGGCTGCTCACTACTGCACTTGAATGTCTATTACTCTTTGTATGCATTTGTTCGTAATTTCCAAATGTCATACATAACCTCACTCATTGTTTTCTTTGAACGGCTTTTTAGCTTCACTGTAAAAAATAGTTCATGTCATTTTACTATGCGTCAAGCTGGAAATAGATCGATTCACGTAGTAAAAGTACAAGTACAAAATAACCTCATGATATGTCGTAAAAAATACAAGCAATGTGTTTAGCAATATGTTTACAGATCGGCTGTAATTGACAAATATGAAAATTCTGACGTTTGTTTGAGTTTTTACGTTTATTTTAGAAAAACCATCCATAAACTACGTAGACCTTTATTTGGCATTGTTAATGTATGTATGTATATCATTTATTAATATCTTGGACATATTGTCCCTAGATATATATGTACATAAATAATAAAAAAACAATTTAATAACAAAACAATATATAACGCAAATAATAAATATAACAAATATAAATCGTAGCGCACGGTGGAAATACAAAATAATACAAAATAATAAAAACTAAAAACTAAAAACTAAACGCAAATATAAAAAAACAAAGCCGGTATATACGTTACATTTGACACGATAACTACATTTACAATAATTGTTACTCTAACATTAATAATTCTATCAGTCCAGCACGAAACATGTTAGCACTACGAGTTGATTTCAGCGCGTCAGGTAGAGTGTCCCAGTACTGAACAGCTCTGATCCAAAATGAATTTTGGTATCGAGTCGTGCGGCAAAAAGGTATAATAAAAGAAGGAGCATATGTTCGTGCTGACCTTCGCAAACCTGTAGCATTCACAAATCTGGAGCGTAGATATGTTGGATGTAAAGTAGACAAAACTTGGTACATAAGAGTACCCAGGAAATATTTACGACGTACAGAACAGGAGAGCCATCGTGCTGATGCATAGTATGTCGAGAGATTTTGATCTCGTCGTAAGTTGTAAACAAAGCGCAAGCCACTGTTTAATATAGGCTGAAGCTTAACGTTTAAGTAACCAGATAGATCGGAATATACCAAACACGCATAATCAAAATGAGGTATGATTAAAGCATTAACCAACATTAATTTGACCCTAGTACATAGCAAGTTGCCACGATACCGAAGTCTATACAAGATGTAATGTACTCTGGAAGATATTGCAGAGATGTGTCGGTTCTAGGATAAGTCCGATGAGATGTAGACGCCAAGATTCTTTACACTATCTGAAAATGTTATGACATTTCCATCCAGTAATAAATCTGGCAATTTCTTCGATTTAGCTAATGTCAGGTGATGAGTAGAACCAATCATGATCGCCTGCGTTTTACTGATATTTAACTTCAAGCCGAATTCTCGGGACCAATCACACAGAGTAGCTATTTCAGAGTTTAGGTTTGCAATGGTTAGTTCTATATCATCTATGGAAGTGTGTAAATAAAATTGCACATCATCTGCAAAAATTACAGTTGTATCCTTACAAAAATTTAGTCGAGTGAATAGCGTATTTATGACAACTATGAAGAGTATAGGTCCTAAACTCGAACCTTGCGGAACTCCCGATGATGTGCTGAGCGATTCACATGGTTGACCTGTACTATCAATAATGGATTGCGAGCGCCCCGTAAGGAATGAATGAATCCAACGAATTTCCAGATCTTGGAAACCAATATCGCGAAGACATTGGAGTATGGTAGCATGTGGCAGGGAGTCAAATGCTTTAGTGAAATCGAAAAGAATCAGGATCGTAATTAATCCTTTTTCGATTGCATACCGTGCATCATCCGTGACTTTGAGTAAAGCGGATTGAGTACTATGAAACCGTCGGTATCCACATTGGCGCGGGTGAAGTAATGAATGGGATTCTAAAAAATTAACTATTTGCTGTGTTACTAGTGTATCTAGAACTTTTGAAAGATGTGCTGGATTTGCAACTGGACGAGTATCTCATGGATTTATCGGATTTGCCTTTTTATTTAGTGGAACAATGAAGACTTTTTTCCAAATCTCTGGAAATGAGCCAGTAAATAGTGACATATTGAAAATGTCTGTAAGGGGGCCACTTATTATTTCAAAACTATCTCTCAGCTGGGACAATTGAATTCCATCCGGACTACGCCCAAGAGACTTTGGCAGAGCTGATTTTAAAGCTGCAAGTGTATCACCTGGTTGAATTGCAGAGAAACTGAAAGTGGGTTGAGCGGGATGTAATGATTTTCGAAGGATACTATCCAATTGCCCAGTAGTGCATGGTGGGTAAACAGATGAAACTGCACTATAATAAGCGTTTAATTCAGAAGCTGAAAAATGCTGAATTGCTACGGAGGAGGTATCACGTACTAACCCCATTTTTCTCAGAGCCGACCAAATTCCTGCTGGATTTTTCTCCTTTTCTATTTCCGCTGCCACATAACTGTCTTTCGCTCTTTTCAGTATCATTTTAATTTCTTTACGCAAGCATTTATAGCGCGACATTAAATCTAACGAGTGAGTACGCTTAGCCTGTCTATAAATTGAATCCCGAGCTCGTATCCTTCTTCGCATTTCCGGTGTAATCCACGGCGCAAGAGGTTTACGTGGACGACGCGTTATGAGAGGTGCGTTTTCATCAAGAACCGAGTTAACAATATCATAAAATAAACATAAAAAATAAGACAACTGTCGAGATGTACGGTATTCACGAGCACTAGAGCACAACGATTGTAACTTAGGAACTAAGGAACTATTTAAAGTGTTTCTAAGTTGGTTTATAAATTCTATAATATCACATTGACGGAAATCACGATAACTAATACACGTTGATTTATACAAAGAGCGTGACATATCATATTCCACAGTGATAAGATCATGACCCGCTGCAAAAGGTGCCAAGGATTTGTGGAATGTGCAAAGTTTATCACTAGAATCTAAAATAATCACATCCAAATGAGTATCTGAGTGTGACGTATGGTGTGTAGCTCCAAACGGAACTATAAAAAGCGACAAATCAGAAACAAAGTTTCGAACATATTTTGCCTCAAAACTATCACTAAGTATATTGCAATTTAAATCCCCAGCTATTATGATGTTCTTATAACACGCATGATACTGGGCAAATTTATTAAGAAATTCTGCAAAAAGGAGTCCCTGTGGACGGCGGTAAATTACAACAAGAAGAAGTTTAATAGACGTTTGAGTTTTTATATCTATAAATAAAAATTCTGGGGAGTTTAAATAATTACCCCACCCCTCCGTAGACAGTTTTATAGATTCAGTAGGTGTGAAAAATTGCCATTCTTCAACGATTTTTAACAATGATGACTCAGCAAAATCTTAATACATTGGCCATTTTATGCCAACTGAATAAAAAAATATATGATTTGATTCCTTAAATTTGTGATAGCTGCAGATCGTCTTCAGAGATGGCACCATACTTCACATTTGTGTATGAAATGTTGGAGCTGCAGAAAGTGCAGCAACGGTCATGAGTCGATTTCCGCCAGATAAACAACATTGCGAAACGTAAACAAACAACTTGACACGTCCTGAACTGCTTGAAAATCGTTTTCGAAATATTGTTTCCTGGACAGGTATCGAACTCACGACCTACAACTCCGTAGTCCTGCGATACCGCCTGAGCTACGAAGCCGATGAAAAAGACAAGGGATTTGGATAAAATGAAATGCTTATATTAATAATTTATTTGTTCAAATCTAAATTACACGATAGTTATTACATAAACCACACATGACCAGAAAATAGGACAGCACGCTGAATGTGTTGGTCCAGAGTAACGTCCCGGTTCCGTTCGGTATTCCAACTGTTATTATGCTCGGAATCCTGGCAACATGCTCCACAAGCATCTGCTTCGGACTGATATTTTCAAATAAGCCGCATCTACGACGAAACTCGTATCACATGGTTACATCGTAGATGAGACTCCGTTAATACTTTTAAAAGGTAAGAACTCAAAGTCAGCGTAACACACGAACGTGTCGAGATACGTCGGAGAGGGAAATATTCGTACAAAGATCAGAAACACCCTTCGCTCTCCCTTTTTTTTCCTCTACAGAAGTGTAAAAATACATTATTTCGTAATAATCTAAAGAGAAAGAAAAACAACCATCGCCGCTGCCAATCTGCATCAGTTCGATAAGACCGCGAAAGAAACCTCACGTACATCCAAACTGAATTCAAGCGCAAAAAAGTTTGGAACTCTGCCGAAATTGTAACTAGGCAGCGTCGGTCCTAATCAGTTAAATGCATCTATTAAATGCAGAATGGGAACGCTACAAATGATCGTATTCCAGTAAACGAGTGTACCCTAGACGAAGAATGTAACGGGAGCAGAAGAGAGTATTAACAAACGAATAAAAACAAAAGAAAACACGACGGGCTCTATACATCGACGCTTAGGCCGGTCGGTGAAATATATTTTCATCGATGGCGAATGAACGCTTCAACCGGCATTCTTCGGTGTATACGTATTTAACGTTTGCTCTTCCTCGGTGCTTTACAAAAATTTTATGTACATCAATACCGTCGGTAAGAACAAGGCACAATCGTTTTGAAATGTCGTGGACCGCAGGCGGTTAGTAATTTCGCGTTCTTTTCAGCGCGCGCGTAAATCAGTTGTACAAAAAGCCTATTTGTGACATTCCGGAAAAAATCGCTCGTCGCTACGTGTATAAACTGTTCGATATTGCGCTTAAAAACTATCGCTCGCTGATTCGATATCACATGTCGTTTCTTTGTGAAAGAGCGTACGAGTGAGTTGCGTGCCGATTCTGCCGTCTTAATGAGCGTGCGACAACTCGCTTTCGTTGCGACCAACATGCTCGGTCCTATGACAACACTAATAGGCAGTCGTAACTTCTACTACCCGAAACTTATCTACACGTCAGTTGCTCAAGTAATTAAATCTTACTTTACAAACAATTTATTATCTTTTTTTTTTCGTAATTAACAATTAATCTTTGAAAATAAGCAATTTAAAAAACAATAAAAAACAATAATCGAGAAGTACAATATAAAAAATAACCCAGTTACAATATATTTGACGATTGGTCAATTAATCACGAAATTGACGTCAAATTCATTATCAATAGATCTTTCGACGCGGAGTTTCAAAAAGTGACATGTCGTGACTCCTGAATTCTAGAACCGATCGGCAGCGGCACACCTCGGCGAAGGACATCGCGAAAGCATCCGCCCAATCCAACTGATAGTTCTGTCAGCTCTTTTTGATATTGCGACCCATGGTCCGCAATGATTTCGTCGAATGCAGTGGAAACCAACCAATGAACGCGAGCTTTTTTCGAAGCTTAGAAAAATTGAAGGTACTTTATAAGTACTCCTTGATATCGTTTCGAACAACAAAGTAGGAACTCTTCTTCCTTGATGTGCGATCGAGAAGTATTTGGCGTGAACGACCTGTGTGTACACGTGTTAACGACTAAAATGGCGGTCCGCTGTTGTTGTTTACCTTTCGTACTATTCGTAGTCGAAAGTCGTTTTTTAAGGCAGAAATTTCCTAAATTAATTGCGTGCGCATCCTCGTTCTAGCTTCGCCGCGACGAACGGCAGTGCGCCCGCGCATTTTTTCTTTTCACGGTGATTACCAAATGTACGAGAGTGCATAGGTAAACAAGTTGTAATGTATATAGCTAGAAGTTATGAAAAATAAGTGAAGGACTAGGAAACGCAAGGGATCCTGTTGGATCTTGGAACCTTCCGTCGTTGGTTCGTGTTGAGTGCCCGTAAAAGTTCCGTGCTTGTAAAAATTCTCCAAAAGAGCTTCTTTCTCCACCCAACGGTCAAAGAGCCACTTCGTTAAAAGTTCTGGTTCTTTCGGGACCTGAAACAAAATTTCAGATTTCTCTACTCTTCATATCAAGAATCACTGTAAAAAAAATTGTCAACATTTTTCATCGAGCGAACAAATTCTATTAATACAACAAATTGTTTCGATTTTCTTTTCATTTTCTTGAATTCTTAGTCTACATACAGACGACACCACTTAAAATACTGTTTTAGACGAAAAATTTGTTCTTTTCTGTGCTGGGGTCGAGACCACAATTATCCGACGTATCAAGAACTTATAAAAATGGATCTGCTATAAAAAATTGGAGTCGCTGGGCAAATTTCAGACATAACCTCAATAATTTATAAAAAATTGGCTTTTATAGCGATATTACTTGTTTCGGTAAATGTCGCATTATTCTTTGTATTTTGGCCCGTTGAATATAAATTTGAAGTCAATGATGGCCGCCAGGCCAATTTTACCAACAACCTCCAAAAAAAAAGCATAACAAAAAATGTTGTTTATTGCGATGTAGGGGTAAAACGAAAAGAATTTGACTTTTCTCAGTTTGGGAACAATTCCATGAATTTTTATCTACTGAACATGAATTTGCAATAAAAAATATTGACCTTGTGAATTAAACAGGACAACAAATTAAACCGAATCCATACCGAGAAACCGAACTATACTTTTCCGAAGGATCGCAATGAGCTGAATCCAAATGTGGTCGCAGAATTGTTCCATCACGTCAGGATTTTGAGATAACCTAACCTAAAAGTGCAAAAAAAAACAATGTTTTGGCTCATATTTAGTAAGTTTTTATGACGGAACAAATTGCTTGTTCACACTTTGGCAAGAACCAGATTAAACCGTTATTCATCAATTTAAAAGTGCTTTTTTACTCATTTCATACAATTTTTTTTCAATGAGTTATAGAAGTTTTTGTCAAGGCACGATTATGATGTTCGTTTTTTGCACTTTTAGGTTAGGATATCTCAAAATTTTGACGCCATCGAACAATTATGAGACGAAATTTTGATTCTGCACATCGAAAATGGTCGAAAAAATATACTCAGATATCTGATGAATGCATTTGACTCTGGTTTTTGTCAAATTGCGAAAAAAAATGTATTCCGCCACATAAACTTAATGGAAATGGGAAAAAACTGTGTTTTTTTCAATTTTTGGTTAGGATATTTCAACATCTTGACGTAAAAGAATCATTTTTAGCAAGAAAGTCGATCTCTGTTAGTTATTTTTATGTACCTTCCCTTATTCTAATTTTTTCTCTCCTCCTATTCTAATATTTCCCCTCACGCGTTCTCCCCACTGACGGGTGTTGACGTAAGGAATTTCTAAATACAAATAACGGCGCATGCGTAACAAAAGGAAAAGGGACAAAAGTGAGACTACAAATCTAAGTAGTGGGGGAGAGGGGAAAATTAGAATAAGGGAAGAAGGCCGCCATCTTGCCTGACTGGACAAATTAGAATAAGGGAAGGACTACTGTAATTCCACATTAACTTAAATGTATGAAAATCACAATTGTTCTCTGCCAAAAACTTCGATAACTCGATTAAAAAAAATCACATCGAAATGACTAAAAAAACCAGTTTAAAGCTAATAAATAGCACCTTAACATTATTCATGCCAAATTGCAAATAATAATTTTGTTCCGTCATAAAAACTTACTGAATGTGACAAAAAACAGTGTTTGTTGCACTTTTAGGTTAGGATATCTCAACATCTTGACATGATAGAACAATTCTGCGGCCAAATTTGGATTCATCGAAACGAGAACCTTCGGAAAAGTATAGTCCAATTTCTGGGTACAAATTGTGTTATAATTGAGTGCCCTCATGCAATAAGAATATTGAAGGTAGAAACTGTGAATGTGCCAGTAGTAAAAGACACAACAAATTAAATTCCGAGAATTCGATTTTAAAACATACTATCATGTAGGAAATATGTAATGTAACATAGTTTTTCGATTCTTTGGTGTATGTATAGCTATAAAAACTTTTTTTCTGAGGTTATATCTGAAATTTTTCCAACTATCCTCATTTTCTTTTGCAGATTCATATTCAACGGATAAAAAATAAGTGATTAAAGTTTTCTGAAGTGGAGAAAAGTCATATTCTTTCTCGTTTGAGTCTATATCGCTATAAAATCTAATTTTTATATGATTTTTGAGGTTATGTGTAGAATTTTCCCAGCGATCCCCATTTTTTATTGTAGATTCATAATTCGTAGCTCAAAATAGTAGATTAATATAGTTTAGATCCTAGTACAGAAAACACAAAATTTCTTGAGAGCCTGTTATTTTACTTTCTTTTCTATTTAACTTAAATTGTTTCTAAAGAGATGGAGAAAGGGAGGGGTATAGATGAGTTAGTAAAGCAAGAGGGAAGAAGTGAAAATAGTAGACCAAGAAGAGAAAGGGGTGACGAGGGCCAGTGGAGATGATTAGAGACGGAATATATGGAGGTGGGAGGATAGAAAACGAGGACAAACTTACCCACAAGACCATCTCGCCGCATTAATATAAGGATTTAAGAAAACTGGAGGGTAGTATGAGAACATTTGTGAGTGATAATGAGGAGGAAATTAATATATGAGATATATTAAAAAGGAAGAGAAGATAACGGGGAGGAAGGAGGGAAGGAAAGTAACGAAAGAATTTTATGATTTTAGTATAATTAGAAATTAGTAGTAAAGTACAAAGAAAATTATTTTTGTAATGTTTGCCGTCTTAATTCTATGTAAACACGTAAAGTATCGCATTAATAAAAAATATACTTATATTTTATCACACAATATTATATAAATACGTTTTAGTATATAAATTGTATTGGATTTTAAAACATGTTTAATATTAATTTGATCCACACTTAGTTAATAATTTATGCGTTTAAGTATTACGTCATAAGTACGAAGATATGAAAGGTTTAGCATAAACAAAACGACACTTACCACAGAACTAGGAAATAATCGATAAAACAGAACTGTTTCACAGGGTGGTCTCGATCCTGTTACAATTGTCGTTAAATCTATAGGCTTTCCTTGTGGATATGCGATTGTTATATCAAGCACCCAACTAATTTCTGGTTTTGCAATTGCCATATCTAGAAAACGAAGCAATTAAAGAATGTTAACATTATTTTAATTACGACTTATCAACGTTTTAAGTCCATATATTAGTGATATTTTGCATGAAAAGTAAAACTTGTTTTAATGTATATGCTATATGTATTAAGCGATTTTCAAAATGCGATAGTAACTTAGTTAATCTCTTATACAGTCTAAATTAAAATTTATTTAAATTTTGCTCCTGCTTTCCGTGTTTACGTTTCTTATGTTGTAAATTAAATCTTTTTATTATACATTAATTGAATTAATGAATAATCATAGTAAAATTAGCCAAATTTTCTGCTATTGTTTATACGCTATTTAAACAATTGAATTTTAAAAACGCTTTCCAGGGGATTATAATAGTTCAATTCTTGAAATACAGTATAAAGAGTAACCAAAGTTTTTGTTACTTTTATTTCAAAAGCTTTGTAAATAGTTTCTTGATATTTTAAACGGGGTTCAAAAAACATGTAGGATTAAAAGACGCGCATTTCTTATCAGGACACTTCCCGATGGGTTATTTGTTCTTTGACAGCGTTTAGTAGTTTAATCTGCATTAATATCTTAATAAATTAATGCATTATATATGTTATTTTCTAGTCTTATGAATAATTAGATAAAAAATTATAATATTTGAGTCGTATATTGATAGCATTTTTTAAAGTTGAGAACCATTACATTTTCGAATTCTTTGTAATTCTATTATAAAAATCAGGTCCATTAGTAAAGGTAAAACTCGCATTTTACGCGGAGAAAGCTGTAAAATGATGATTTTCTACATTTTACAGCACAGTGTCTTTTAACTATACTTTAGCATGTGATTTGACAGTTAGCTGATATGATTCTAACTCTTCAGTCATTAAATTACTCCATGACTAACTTGAAATAAAATTCATGGTTCCAAATTCCTCATTCCCCTCATTCTGCTCTCCATCTCGACCACCCTCTCACTAATTGTCCGCTTCTTAAGAACAAATCAGTTTACTTATACTTCATAATGTGAATATTACTTTTACTTTTTAATGAATACTAATATAAAACGTATAATCGGTGTTTGTAGTCACCATTATTTAATACATAAGTTAATATTCAGGTAGTACAAACTGAACGAGGGGAATAACGGGAATAAAGAACGCAGGAATCACGGATTGCGATACGAAAAGTTCAGTCTTCTGCAAACACGTGAACCTTACAAACGATTTCATGTGGTCTTATCACGTTGTATTATCATATCATACTTGCTTTTAACTTTTTTTTTCTCTCAGTGTCAGAAAACGCGATTCTTGTGAAGAAACGTCGAAAAAATCGTTTTTTTTTTTTTGAAGAAATTATCATAACTTTTTTATTTATGACTACGGGATTCGTAAGAGGGAAATCCACAACTATCGAATTTGATTCATTTCGTGCTGCGATAGATGCCTCCAAATTATGGAATTTCTGGACGAAAAGAGTTAAAGCAGCGAAATACTTCATTCCGTGTAACATAAACATTGCTTATTAGATAGAACGTTGTTCGCATAATTCTAAATAACCCTTTTCCGGAGTAAAATGCAAAATAATGTACGAAGAAAGAAATGTTCTTTGGTGGTTTTCACGTTCTTTGTGACCATTTAATATTTTATAAATTTTTGTTTAATGCATTCCAAAGATCAAATATCATGGGCAAATATCAAATTACTGCCGCATTAAAGATTATATCGCATTAAATGGATTTTTTTTAATTCCGCATTGGAAGAATTGATCTTTTCATAATTTCCTGCATAAGCTATTCATAACAAACACTAGGAAGTGCTACATTATCAGTTATATAATAAAATAATTAATTAAAATATAATAAAGTCTTAATGAACCTATTACTGTAACATTGCTCTTATTACTGCCCATATTAGTATAGGGGAGAGGCATCTGTTGTGCAAACGATTTTGTTTATTGCCCACAACTTTTGATCGGATTATTCCATTTTGATGATTGAGCTACTGTTACAAAGCTAACGTCAACACCTAACTTTCTGCGGTTGCAAATTTAATTATTCCATGCAAAACAGAAAGATAGATCAATTTTAGAAAGATAGATTTTTTGGTCAATTAAAAAATTGATCCCGGTTGTCGAGGACTTCAAAAAATCCGCTCACACATTTAAAATATTGAGTGAAACCAATAGAAATTCCAAATTTGTGAGTTTTTAATATTATTAAATAAGACGGTGTATAGAACATAATAGGCAATGTTACCGTAATCGAAACCTTGTGTTTTTTTAATTTTTCTAATACAAAGTATTTCGTGTTTATTTGAATTTTGTTTTTATAATTTGTATTTACCGAAGTTTAGTTACTTTTCGTTTAATTTGACCTAAGAGTAGCATCACTGTAACAATAATGATGATATTTAATGTTAACAAGATCAAAAGAATGACTTTTTTTAGTGCTGCATAACGGGATTTTACATTTTGCAAATGACATAGGAAGTTTGTTCACGTCCATAGCAAAAAATCCTTCTGTATCATAAAATATAGATCCGAAACTAAGTTTATATGTAAATTAGACACTCAAGATCTTTTCTCAATTTACGTAATAAACAATTGATTTTAAAAAAATGTTAGAAAATGGTTCTCACTCCGTGCGCACATTCTGTTTTGAAAACCTGTGAAATTGTTAACGGTTCGGCGTTTATTCAGAAATAAGTCTAATGAAACTGTAGATATTCACATTAACGTCAGGTAAATAAATAAGTCATAAAATGCAGGTGCTGCACAACCGGTTCCTCTTCAGGTTTCAGTGTTACTGCGGATTTTTTGTAATCCCATATTTTAGAGTTTATTATTAAAATTTAGAAAGCTTAATGATTTTTTAACGCACATTTTTCCTTCCAATTACAAGATTAACAAGAAAACAAATAAATTTAAATAAGTTATCTGTAAACAAATGATTCCCTGATGTGTAGGTGACCCATGTTTATTGAGATTTTTCAATATATGGCTTATTTTAATTCCAGTAGGCAGTGCAAAATTGTTATTAATATTGCTATTAATAATGAACAATAAATTGTATTTTTCTTTAAATCCTAACTTAGATTCCGGGATATAATATTTGCCAATTACAGCAACATTTCCAAATTTCAGGTTGTACCTTAACCTCTGTTATATCGATTTTCAGATAACAATACATATCAGCGATAACCAATCTTTATGTCACAATTTAGATGACAGAGTGCAAATAAAGACGAAAATCATCATCCTTCGCGATGATAAATAGAGGTTAGGAGGCCCGCAGTCATACCGGCAGGGCCATAATAGTATTTTTCGATACAAGGCCGGAAAACAAGATTTTACGGATCGCATGAGGCCGCAAGGTCTTGCGGCCGTGTGTCGAACATTATTTTTCGATACTGAAAGCTGGAAAAATTCGATTTCGCGGACTGCGTTTAGTCCATGTGGGTTATGTTTTTGACAGCGCAGATTCATGTTACACGTGATCCGTAAAATGAAATTTTACTAAAAGTAGGCCGTAAAATCCGATTTTACGGCTGTAGTACCGAAAAATATGTTCCCAATGCTGCGGGCTTGATTTTATGGGTAATTTAGTTAAAAATTCTTTTATTTACTATTAACTTTAATGAAATAGATACAGTGTAGTATGAAAACTCCTTTTTTTTATCACTTCCAATTCAATGGAATTAATTTAGAACTAAGTAAAAGTTTTAAGTAAAAGATTCCGGTGCCGTAAGCGGATAGAAAACTATTAGACTTTTGGTACCGCATTTTATGTGCAATAAGAAGCAATACACAAAAGTAATTCTACATATGTCCAGAATTATTTCTGACACATATCAAGGGCCAAAAAGTAAACACGAAGTAGATGTTTAAATGAAAATACTGCATTATTATATTAAAAATAATAAGATGGAAACTTACTTGATATATTGGCTAATTGCTGATCAACAGAATTATTATTTGGTGTTGGACCTACGATATCATATATCGTTTGCATAGCTCCTACTCTCGGCAGACTCACGTGTTCGAGGATTGGAAGATTATGTTCTCTTCCGTATTTTTGTGACGTCTCGCGCCTTTTGCTTAGAAAGCCACCCTCGGGAAAAAGAATCATCCATTTTCTACCCAAAGGTAAATAAGACTCTTTAAGGTGTTTAGCAAGCTGCCTCAAACTTTCCTCCCTTTTATTTCGGCCCTAGGATATCAAAACCGCAGTCCATTAAAAAATGATGACGATAACAACATAAAATATATATGGGCATTGTTCTAAAACTTTTAAACTTTGAGGTTGAAGAAAATTGCATTTTTTTTTAGGTACATTCATGAAATTAATTTTATTGGCTTAAGAATTGATCAAATGACAGGAAAAACCTTGCGTGACTCATTTATACACAATGTATTTTTTTTTAATGTAACATATGTTACGTTACTCGTAAAATTAGTTTTTAGTTTTGTAACGTTTAATATACATAAAAAATTCAGTTCTTTTGCTTATGGCCTAATTTTTAGACCATATAAAATTAAACGTCTAGTTAATAGTTCAAATTTAAAATAATGGATTAAATATGGCGGACTATTTTTACAAAATTTCTTTGATTTTTATAAAATTTTGATATGTTAGGGTTTTTGAGGCCACTGATTACAAATCCAAAGTCAGTTTTCATTAAAATTTGAAATCCAAATACATGATTTAACATTAAGGATACCAAAAAATTAAAACGATTTGTAAAGAATAATCATTTTATTATTGTCAAAAAGTGTGTTTTTTGTTGTATTAAAAAAAACACAAAAGTTATAAATACTTTAATAACTTAGGAGAAAAGATCACAATGATTCCAAAGTACTTAGAAGCTAAATTATAGATGTGCCATTAAATAATTTGATTTTTCAAAGTGAGTTTCGCTTGGAAATTTAAAGTTTGACGTGGTCGCATTTTTTATGTATAGGTGGCACACATTCGGGCAAAGGCTCAAATTACTTCTTATCATATAGGTAATGTACCCCTGTTGTGCGGTTTCTTAAAAACCAATGTGAAAAAAATTATCTAAGGTTGATTGCTAAATTGTCAACTATAAAAAAAAGTTATCTCGCAAGTTTGAAGGTATATAATTTTATTCCTCAGTGAGGCACATCATTAAGTTAAGGATTTTTCATTTGTTTACATCCCCAAATACTTCCACAAAAAACCACAGACCATAAAAAAAAGGTGCAAAAAGTTTCAGTGTTAAAACTGAAAAAATGTAGTGAGTGTCGCGCACCAAAAACAGGCAAATTCACTACTTTTATTTACTCTCATTGTTTTCTACATATCTGTAATTAGTAATAAATACTTATTACATGTAAATCGAACAAAAATTTGTTGATCTGTAGTGTTACAAAGTTATATTTAAAATTTTTATGGTATCATAATGAGCGACAACATAAAGTTTAAAAGTTCTAGAACAATGCCCATATACTACCGTTCAAATTATTCAGAAAGCATGTTAAATAAATAAATGCCAGGTCACATTGCATGCTTAAAATTACAATGAAATGGATATCGTAGTGAACTTATTGTTATCTAGTCTAATTTAATATTCATGTACATAATATATAAATTTATGTATCATCATCTGTTAATATACTTCCAGTTACACATGAATATATTCATATGTGGATATTTCGTTCGTTGAATAATTTCTCGACTTAATCATTCTATTTATAGCTTTGTTGAAAGTATAAAGTAATATGCTTGTTACAATAATTTATGGGGATTATTTATTGTTATGTAATTTGTTTAATTCTTAAACTAACAGTCGAAGATAGAAATATAAGAAACATCAGAATCAAAGTTACTTTACAAAATTTTCAATTGTTTTTATTACAATTAAAAATTATTTTAATACTTTACAATTATATAAATTGTAATTATATTGTAATCACAATCATTTTAAAAAAAAAATTTTAATAAAAGCTCTTCCTTTTCTACTGTGCAACTACACACTAACATATAACACGTTCGTCCTGAGTCAAGTACAATTTGCATTTCTATTTCTTGAAAATTCGTAACCCAAGCTATATTTTGCAATAAATCGTTTTATTAGTAACATTCTATAGTACAAAAAACTTTTTTTTTTAATTATTTAATAAAATTCATTGTACAATTAAAAACAATTGTTAATAAAGGGAAAAATTTGATGAACTATGTTGTACAATGAATCGTCAATTTTAACATTAGATTTGATATTATGTAGTTTATACAGTCGTAAGACTAAACATTCAACAATAGTTGGGGAGTAGGCGTGAAGATAATAAAAAGAACTAGACTGAGATAAATTTTACAGGAAGATTTGAGGACACGCACAGAATAGCAATGTTTCATAATTGAATAATAATTTTTACTATTAAAGAAACGGAATTTCTCTTCACTACAAAATCAGGTGTCTTAATTTAAGACACTTATGTGATCATTTTTAAGACATTTCTTATTTTAGGTGTCTTGGAATATAAAACAAGCATAAGTGACTAAACTTGGCGATCCACTTCGGCGGCTGCCGATAGCTATGCGTCATGGATTATATAGTTAAGAAATATGATTCTTTTCACTGAGAGAACAAAATAATGCAATTTGCTACCTACTAGATGGGAAAACTATGTACCTAGTTAAATTAACTAATCTGTACATTACTACTCGGAAAGAAATATGGTTATCCTAGAGCACAGACGCATAAGTAGCCTGTGAATTCCGATTATTCGCATTTTGTCATTTCAAATTTTGTTATTTCTAAATTCAACGGCAGTTGGTCTCTAACCTTACACTTCGAAGTGCTTAATTTTTTAAATGTCAGGTTCTCTGACCTGAAAACTCTGGAGACTGGGTAGCTAGGACCCAACTGTCGAACTGCTACATCTCGTAAAATGACCTGATTTTTTAATCCAACCAATCGTGCTCTAGACTAACCATTTTTCTTTCGGTGTAAACAAGGGTCATTTATAATATACGAATTCCATTAAACTGGATCGTGTGCAAAATTTTCAGTGAATTCCTGCTTACATACGATTTGTTTCGCTTTCGGCCGAAATTTAGCTACTTTTAATACGATATTAAACGTTTTAAAACACATATATTCGCAGTGTTAATAGATTTTTGAGGTTATGTTCAATATATACATGCGAAAATAGGTAATTTTATCATGTAAATCCAATATAGCATTATATATCATTTATGTTAAGCAAGCTGTATAAAATGTTTTTTTTTTTACAAAATGGGCATCATTTTATTTAAAAATGGCAGTAACTTTTTAATGGCGCTTTATAACGCAAATTATGTCAAACAATAGTTGTAGGAAATGCAAAAATCTATTAAAAAGGTAAGTACGATATTTTCTCTCTCTGTCGCCATTTTTGAAATAATGGCTTGGAAAGTTGCAACTTATTAAAATGTTGGTCAAAACAATTATTCTGTTTTTTTGTAAAGTATATATAATCGTTAATCTAATTTAATTCGAAAATTAAATTTTGTTCTGAGCCCTATTCTTGACCGCACGCTTATATAGTAGAGAAACGCATTTTAAATACAGGAATGTTACGAACCTACCGGCGAATAACTCAAGCTTCGATGATACTTGTAGGAAGAATAAGAGGACGGGACGGTTAAAATAAATAACTGTAAGTATGAAAAAAAAGAAAGAAGCTTACAGTTTTCAGTTTTAAAAGTTAGAAGTTAGCGATTAAAAGGTTATGATACATGGGCCTAATATCATTGCTGTCTATCGAAATATGCTATCAATTTCTAGTGATTATGCGGCTAAACTACTGGAAAAATATGTAATGTGATATCAAATGTGTTACGATTTTTTATTGATTGACGGAGCATAGACAATTTTATTGCATGCGTAATTCATTTTATATAAATAATTATTGTTGTATATGGATCGGTGTTTCGTCCCAGGTCTGCCCACGGACTCGTCAGTTGGGGTATGTGAGCAGAGCCTTCCCAAGACACGAAACTAATCGTAAATAAATATAATAAAATAAAGGATACTACGCACCCATCCCTACCGCGACGCACAAAACCGGAACCGCCACCGAGCCTTAGTGATCTTCTTCGCGACACAAACTAACTGATATTGATCAACCGACTTGATATTTATACGGTTGTCATGCATGTTTGTAAACAAGCATAATAAATATAAACAAAACAATTGAAAGATTCCTTCCCTATCTCTTATTTTTCTTTATATTCCTTTAACGTACCGCCACCTCTACAGCATGGTGTCTCATAACAAAC
Organism: Trichopria drosophilae; assembly: GCA_030407085.1. Lineage (NCBI taxonomy): Eukaryota > Metazoa > Arthropoda > Insecta > Hymenoptera > Diapriidae > Trichopria > Trichopria drosophilae. Next base: position 8,513,141 of record CM059582.1, on the reverse strand, counting down.
CACACCGTTACAAATGTCTATTTGTCCGACATAACCTCACTTTTCTTGGAAACATGAATTATAAAAGGGATATTGTGAGCATTAGCATTTTTAGCGGCAAAATATATCGGAAATAATACATACCTTACAAAAAATAGAATAAGGCTCATTTTTACCAACATTTTAATAAGTTGCAACGTTCCAACCCATTATCGGCCCTCTTGCAATTTGTTTCGGGTTGTCCCCTATTTTTTATTTCGTTTCCTGAACTTGTTAGATGCTCACTTTCAGTACATTTCAGCAGAAAATTCGTATTCGACCCTCGGGAGGAAAACAGACAAGCATTCCACACGTGCTTCCCCTCGTCTTCGGCTCGGATGGCAATCTTGCACGTGAGGAGGACTTATCTATATTCTCTCCTGTGGTGAGAAATATACTAAAATTTCAAGAAATGTCGTTTTTAAAACGTCTAAATCATGACACATTTTAAAAGTGTACACTTCTAACTTGTAAGTGTCATAGTGTCTTCATTTAAGACACTCATAAGACACCCTATTTTGGAATGTTATTACACGAAAGTTCCAGACATGGGAAAATATTGATATATAGAATAATAAATGTAATATTTTTATCATAATAAAGTGTATTGTTTTAATTTTTATTTATTTGTGTTTATTTTTGTTTGTTTGTTCTATAGATGCCAGCATTTCTCTATGTTTGCTATATTTTTGTTCTTCATGCAAGTTATTTAGATAATCAGAAAGTTTCATTCGGCATTAGGTGGTTTGCACTCCAGTCAGTAAAAAAAAAACACGCTACTCCATTTACAGGAACAAGTGCCATTGATATAATATTATACTGTCGGCTCTTCGTACATGACTTCCTATGTGATTTCTTTAAGCTTGTCATTTGATCTGCTTTTGAAGGAATGAAAACTCATTTCTATTACGGGAGCACAACAAACCTATGAGCGTCTGACATACGCCTGACGACTACAAAGGCAACTACATTGCGGGAATCCTTTGGATTATGAAATTTACAATTTCACTTAGTTAGAACTAGGGTAAGTGTATCAATTACTGCGGATACGATGTATTTCTTATGTACCTCAATAATAGAAACACACAGTAATAGGTTAGATGGCCCGCAGTAAGAATGAAAACTCATTTCTGTTACGGGAGCATAACAAACCCATGAGCGTCTGACATACGCCTGACAACTACAAAGGCAACTACATTGCGGGAATGCTTTGAATTATGAAATTTACAATTTCACTCAGTTAGAACTAGGGTAAGTGTATCAACTACTGCGGATACGATGTATTTCTTATCAGGTTATGACCTCAGTAATAGAAACACACAGTAATAGGTTATATGGCTCGCAGTAATTCGTACATTTACCATACATGATGATTGAATTCCAGTATAAAATTGCATTTTTCAATTCGTATATAGACACTTACGGAAAAAATGCCATACCGATATTGGAAAATTGCATTATTAAATGTATCTTACCGAAACAATAAAAAAGTCTTCGTGTAAAATAGACACAATGCCGAAATTCGTGAATTTAAAGAGCCGATCCATGATCCACATTAAATTCGGCAAACAATTTGGTTTCGTATTAAATGTTGTCATCAATATAGGCACGTCGCCGGTGCTTTGATGATTGGCTAGAACCAGCGTCCTATCGCTTATAATTTTTTGAATGTCATCGCCTTGTTCGACGACTGAAAATGTAAAATAATAACACGATCATCTCAACATGAACAGAAATTTTGTTAGAAATGTGTAGAAAATACTCACTGTCGTATCCTGCGGACCACGTCCACATGGATACCATTGCTAATAGCCAGTGGAAAAAGAGGCCTTCGATTCGCCAGTAAATTTGAGGCTGATACACCTTCACTGGCAACAACAACATCATCCAAACGACATATGTCGGTATGCAGTAGAAGTTGTTTAGTATCACAAAACCAGTTCTGGCGAAACATTTTGCGTACGTCGCTGCACTGCCGCAAACCCTGAAATCAATTTCATAGCTTCAATTTCGGTTTTCATATTTATATAATTTTATTTCTTGAATTGACATAATAAGCGACAAAGCGAAACTTAAATTCTAAGAATAGTAAAATTCAGAGAGAAAGTATCCAAAAACAGAGAAAAACAAACAGTATTATCGACCCTCAACGTCGGCTGTAAATAAGATTATCGTTGACGTTTCAGCAATTACGTATAATTAAGAATGGGAGCAATTTCTTCAAGATAATTATAACAAGTTTCACTTATCAGAATACCTAAGACAACGGGAGTGAATGACATCATGTTTATCCTACGCAAAGAAAAGAGATTTAAACAAAACAATTTAATAAGTATCATTAGCCAATAAAAGTCAGAATTTTTAATCATAATACTTTATAAATGACGAAATACTCTGACGAATGAAATTCCAAATAAAATTTCGAACGCGTTCTATTTTACAAATCCGCAAATGTTTGAAATCAGTTAGAATATATAGCTTATGTTGTACTTTATCAAGATTAAATTTTATCAAGATTAAAGCCTTTAAAATTAACTTAAATGAACGTTTATAGTAATTCTTCAAGACTGACTTTTATCGTTAATAGTCTATTATGTAGTGATAATTCGTATTGAATTAGGTCTGACGAACAATTCATATTCGGGCGATTACAATGCATACAAAGAAGGGAACTATTCTCAGCTACTTGTCATTCCCAATTCAGCCGTGTATACATGTGGGATGGCATGTCAACGAAAAATAACTCACATCGACTCTGTGGAGAATCTTCAATTTTACCACGATTTCTCAAGGTCTTATATACATCAGGGACTAACAATAATTTCCTATTGAATTATTTATGTGGTGCTAATGACACTAAGGACATAAATCAAACGGTTTTCCAGATTAAAAATAAATATTTAAAACCTTCGCAAAAGGTATAAATGAATAGAACAAATACTTTCAGATCAAGAAAAACGGAACTGACCACAAAATAACTTTAATCAACGAGATACTATCGGTTACATCAATACCTAATCGAAATTATCTAAATTTAGAAAATATTTAGACTAACATATCATTATCGGAAATTAAGATCAAATTACATCGTAACGAAAGAGTAAACTACAAATGTCAATTTCGCAAATTGGTTTTCTACATTTCATCGGAATTTAACTAATGTATATTAATTATGAATTTGAAAAATGTCATTTAACGAATATTTCTGAAGTGCGCATGCCATTAGCACGTGAAGTCAGGATGACTATGCGTATTTACATTTTGTCTCGTTAATAAAAAAAATAGTTATGTAGACGTATTGATTCATTGCATTTGTCACACCGATAACAGAACATATCGTCCGTTTCATAAATTTATGTTTAAAAATAAATGTGTTTTATTCTTTTTAATATCACGTAACATATTTAACACACATTAATATTTAACTACTTAACTGCGTGCTTTATATATGTCGTCTACATACGAAAGAAGGAAATTCGCGCTAAACATTACAATAAGACAAGTCATGCTCTTTTAAGAAATAGATATACAATTATACAATCTAATTTGTATCTCATAAAATCTACTTTTGTAAATAATTAAATGTTTATTCGAACACATATTTTAAAACTACTAGTAAATAAAAAAAAAATAGACAATTATATTTTTACGTATGAATCGTGACCTAGAAATTATTGCAACAAAAAAATCTATACTGTCACATCGTATACATAAAGGAGTATTCGCCTCTATTAATTGCATTGATATATTATGGAATACGTTGATTGTGGCAACGATCGATCGACAAACTCCCTGACATTGAGTATACTTGATTTAGAAGATAAGTAGGATATCTTATAATCGATAATCAATGTTTTGTTTTGAAAATGAACTTGAAATACTGTGTACTATACTATAGATACATTTCTTTAAATTGGACGAGTCCCACAATGTTAAATGGTAGGTTAATGAAACAACGTATCATTTCGATCGAACGATTAAAAACTTTTTCAGCTAAGAATTTAAAAAGTTGACATTGTAGCAAAATAATGAAATTTCGAAAAATTTCCGATTATAATTTCCGCGCATATTTAAGTTGGCAACGTGAACACTTAATACCATGGTCATTATGTGTCTATAGTATGTTTCATATATTCACATGTAGTATTGATCACTAAATTTCATTTGTAAAACTCGGATATAGCTTATTATAAAATTAAAATAAAATACTTGTAATGTAAAGTAAATTAAAACAAAATTTACGAGCAGGGTCGTGTTTACTCAAAAATGTAAATTACGTAAATTCCGCGAGTATCATTTGAGTATACTAAGAACGATATTGTTATAAAAATGTGTAAACACAAAACTAAAAACCACAGTTAGTACGTCCTCTGTAGACGGATTCTTGTACATTAGGGTGTTTCAAACAAAAAATCGATTTTTATTTTCTAGTGGATTCTTATAAATAAATAAAAAAGTATCTTCTTCTCCGTATTGTGTTTTTCTTAATTAAAAATATTCTTCAATTGATTATCTTGGTAAAATGGAGTAAATTAACCAGGTGTTGAAAAAAATTGTTTATGTACGTCTTTTCGGTGCGTAAAGTAAACTCGTGCGTAAAGTAAACTTTACGCACTCGATTATACTTTACGCACGGAAAAGCCGTACGTAATAGTATATTACTCAACGAGGGAGGTAAAATAAAGAATGTCTCAGACTGCGTGTAATTTTTACCCGAGGTGAAGCCGAGGGTGAGAAACAGGCAGTCTGAGGCATTCTTTTTTACTTCCCGAGGGAAGTATACGATTTTTCTTTATGGCCGGGAGGATAAGCGGCATCTTTCCTTCCGCTTGCGGGAGGAAAGTTGCTGCTTTCCTCCCGGTGTGAAGAAAAGTTCTTTACACATACGCACTTGTATCGAAAAGTACTAATTTTGCACGCCCGTGCGTAAAGTTCGTGCGTAAAGGGCCTTTTTCCGTGCGTAAAGTACTCCATTAGCGCATACGTGTGCGTAAAGTAAAGACTGTGCGTAAAATGAAACTAGGGCGTAAAGTAAAAGCAGTGATGCCAATTTAGGGGGATTTGGGCGATGGTGATAGAACGTCTACCTACTGTAATGCTTGTGTAAGCTTCTCCCACTTTCGTACAAAATCCCCTTAAACTGATAACACTGAACCCTCCCGCCCCAAACAATCCTACACTGTGCCACGAGCGTAAATATATTCTATGAAACAACAAATTATCCACATCATTTTCATTTGTGAACGAGAGGCTCCGCCCCTCAAACCCCCGTCATTCCAGTTAATGTTTACATATAATTTTTTTCAATTCCTGGAACATAAATAGATGTTACTTCGTAAATAAACTTACACTATCATAAACAATAACAAAAGAAGCAATAATATGTCTATGTAAATAAATATAATAATGACGCTAGAGAAAAAAATTAAAAACATAATGTATGAGCAGCTTTAGTTTAAATCTATACAAAATGGTAATCCACATATTATCATTATGAATGATAGATTGTTAAATAGGGGGGCTTCGCCCCCCGAACCCCCTCTCTTTCCGCGCCCAAACGAACCGCAACAATAATACGTTCATTTAGTCAACTAAGTACAAGCAAACAAATTACGAAAATTTTTATTTTTAATTCCGTTCCGATATTTTTATTTTCCGTTCCGAACTTTACGCACCGACGTGCAAAAAATAGGATATCCAACATGTGCGTAAGGTTTACGCACTTGATGCATAATATACTATTTTTTGATGTTTACGTTTCAATCTATTTATTTCAGGTCCTCTTCAGAAATATATAAATTCTGTTAATATTGAAAAATAGCATATAAATATTAATTTTTAAAAAATACAAATTTAGTGGATTCTTGTAGAATATCGAAATAATATTAACTCAGCCCGCAAGTCGCTTAAAGTTTGAATTTTTAATGAAAAAGTAGATTTTTTCATTTTTTCCGTGATAATTTCTGCATCGAAATTCTTGCTTAAAATTCCACCAAACCACCTTTTCATAAACGTTTTGTAAAACTTTATCAATGCATTAAAGACCATATTTTAAACTGCAAGAAAAAATTACACAGGATTTTTGAATAAACAATGAGGGGCATTCCATATCAAAATGTAACACTTCGAGGTCGAGGTTCTTCGATTTTTCAGAAATTTTACTGGTGTTTTCTACATCGAAAAATATGTGTCTAGGTAAAATTTCAAGTCCTTTTCTCTTATAGAAGTGTCACAATCTTTAATTGAGTAAAATGTGACTTTTCAAATTGAATTTCAAAAACTCATTTTTGCTCTAAAACCCGTGATTATAGTCAAAAAATATTTAAATAGTGCAAATCGATTGGAAATTTTCCGAGGAATTCAGTCCCATTTACGTTTTTTAGCTAAAGATGGACGCGTAAATAGTAGATCGAAAAAACTACTTTTTCGTAAAAAATACCTATTTCTATTTGGCTCAAATTTTCTAGAAAGATAGTTAAAAGTACATACTTTGAAATGATTATATAAGTGATCTGGTTTTTTTTTAGTTTTTTTCTATATTTTTTAACAGCGTGAAAATTCGATTTTTTTCAATGATTTGTTCAATTTTCGAGCATTTTTGCGCATACGCAGTTTTGCAGAAGAAATATCAACCAAAATTTGAATTCTTGGAAAATTTGCAATCAATTTTGCACTCTGATACTATATTTTAATTTATTTTCTTAGTAAATCGGAAATAAATTAAAATAAAGTATCAGAATACATAATTCATTGGAAATTTATCAGGAGTCTTAAGTATATCAGAATTTTCTGGATTTTGTTTAGCATTGGCATTTTTTTTACAGCCGAAATATAATCATGCAGAAAGTGCAAATCTAAACCTTGGGATTTAAAAAATACAAAGGCTTCTTACAAAAGTGTTAACACTTCCTTTGATTGGTCTGATGATCCGATTGTTTTAAAAGTTTTATTTTCAAAAATACTTTGTTGTATGAATAAATCCATAATTCAATCATAGGATAAATATAAAGTGAACCACACTAAAGTTTTAAAGTTATTTAATGAATATTTGAAAAAGAATTTGTAATGATTTGTCAGAGTCAAAATCACGGAAATCAATAACTTACATGTGTCGATTTTTGTGAAATTTCGATTTACAATGTAAGAATTCGCTTTTTGATTCCCACCATTTTTAATCAGCCATATTGAATTTTGAAATTCTGACTTCAAAATCGTATTCAGTGGGTACATGTCAAAAAACCGAATTTCAAAAATCCGAAACATTTAAAAAGCTGACATTCTTGTTTTCATGAATATTACAGCTTTATGACTCATTGGCTTTTTGACAGTCATTTTTTTAGTGTCGGATTTTTAAATGTCGATTTTTCAATGTTTCGGATTTTTTGACATATTCAGCGACCCCAAAAATGTATGGAAACGTAAATGTACTGTTGTTTATATCGAACGTTTGGAATGTTTCGAGAATTATCACGAACAAAACTAAAAAAATCCACTTTTTCATTCAAAGTTCAAACAAACACGCAAAAATTCGGATATTTTTTTTCGACATTCTACAAGAATTCACTCGAAAGTAAGAAAACGAAAATATTTTTTGGTACTATTGTACATAATATATTGACAAAAACAAGAGAATATTGATCAATCAAGGTCACAATTAAGCGGTTTTTAAAGAAAAAAAAATGGTAATTAGCTCAGATAATAGCGTCAAAGATTGTGATCTATTTTTGAAATAATTTTCGAAAATCTACGTACGAAATTCGGGTAAACTTCCGAAACTAAATTTAGCTACCAATGTTTCGATAGTCTTAAAGTACATACATTGAACACCTTTCAGTAATTTCTAATAGAAAGATATTGTATAGTTTTGTAGCGGAAAAAAAAATATTTTTATTTTTACGTTTTGCGGTGATCAACTATGTGGCGAACTGGCTCATCTGAAACAAAAAATATTCTCGGTTTTAATTAAATAACAATAAAAACTAATGTTTTATCAATGGATTTAAAAAAATATTCATTTTTGTCAAATCGATCGGTGCGATAAAAATTCTACGACATAAATTTGATTTTTTCGAAATTTTGCAGCCAATTTTTATCAAAACTATGCAATATTTTTCTGTGCAAAAAATTACTGAAGGGTTTTTCCGTACTTTAAGGTTTTACTCGTATTTTAACAAGTAAAATAATTTACTCTTTTGTATTTAAAGATTTTCTTTAGCCTAAAAAAAAGAAAAGAGTATTTATTGATACCCCGGACGCTTTTGCGCCCACGGGCGTAATTCGCGGAAGCGACTAATCGACGTCCGCGCCCTTGCGGAAAATTTTTGGGTCAATGAAACGCGATTAAATTATTATTATTATTATTATTTCGACTTTATTGACATCAAAGAGAGGTACAATACATTCCCTTTAATACAAATGGCGAGAAACAGCGACAATGCTGTTTTTCAGACTGACCAACAAATAAATATAGCAAAAAGTTTTTTAACGATTTATTTTTGTATTTACGAAATTTCTAAACTGTGGCATGGTTTAAAAGATTTTGAAAAAAGTTCACATAACATTTAAGCAATTAAGAATGAAGTACTGGTTAGTTGCTCCAGTAACAAATTGATTAATTTTTAATTTAATGTTGCTCAGTTTTCTGTGCTACATAATTTGGCACAATACCTGACATTAAATAAATTAAAAAAAACACAGAATATTAAAAATTGAAAGTCACCTAATTACCTTTGAATTTCAAGCAAAAAATCTTGGAAGCTATTTATAAACTGAAAATAATAGTTGTCCTTCGAAAAGCAGGAAACTGTTGAAACGACTCTTAACAAGGTCAAAAATTTTGAATAGACAACTGATAACTATTGTACTCAAAACATAATTATGTTACGAGTATGATAACTTATATCTTTTACATTTTTTAGAATTGTCATTAGTATAAGTATATTAAATTAATGTAACTCTTTTCTTCGTTATGACATTTTAATGAAGAAATTTTTATTGTCATATTCATAATCAGGGGCCAAAAATACTTTTATGTATTGTTTGAGTCAAATTTTTTTAGGATGTAGTTTATTAAAAAGAATACCAAATATTTAAAAAATTATATTTAATAAAATTGTAAGATGTTTTTTCCTGTTACTTCGAACTGTGAATATTTTTAAATAAATCAAAAGCCCCCCCAATACTTGAAGATACATGCTTAAAAGTTTTGTTTTAGAATAAAGTAGTAGAAAAATATTTCTTACGTATATTGTTTATTAATAGAAATATATATTGACATTAAATTGATGCCGTGGCGTGTAAATAAACTTGTAATTTTGTAAGCTTTAATAAGTAAATTTCAAATCGTTATTTTAATTGAATTTTAAACGTTATTATTATGTTCCCGGTAAAAAATGGATTATATACAATTTTTGATACAATTACATCCAATTATATATAATTATTTATGGATTTTGGCCGTATATAATTATATATTAGCATATATAATTGTATATAATTATATACGGCCAAAATCGTATATAAACATATATAATTATATTTTAGCATATATAATTGTATATAATTGACTGCTCTGTATATAATTACATACGGCCAAAATCCATATATAATTATATATAATTGGATCTAATTGTATCAAAAATTGTATATAATTATATACAAAGCAGTCAATTATATACAATTATATATGCTAATATATAATTATATATGTTTATATACGATTAAAGATGCTGTGGCGTGTAAATAAACTTGTAATTTTGTAAGCTTTAATAAGTAAACTCGTGATTTTAATTGAATTTTAAACGTTATTATTATGTTCCCAGGAAAAAATGGATTATATACAGTTATATATAATTATATATAAATTTAGATACAATTATATATAATAATATGTAATTATATATGTTTATATGCGATTATATATAATTATATACAATTTTTTTATACAATTAGATCCAATTATATATAAGTATATATGGATTTTGGCCGTATATAATTATATATTAGCATATATAATAGTACATAATTATATACGGCCAAAATCGTATATAAACATATATAATTATATTTTACAATTATAATTGACTGCTTTGTATATAATTACATACGGCCAAAATCCATATATAATTATATATAATTGGATCTAATTGCATCAAAAATTGTATATAATGATATACAAAGCAGTCAATTATATACAATTATATATGCTAATATATAATTATATATGTTTATGTACGATTGCATATAATTATATACAATTTTTGATGCAATTAGATCCAATTATATATAATTATACATGGATTTTGGCCATAAGTTTATATATAATTATATATAAATTTAGATACAATTATATATAATAATATATAATTATATATGTTTATATACGATTGTATATAATTATATACAATTTTTGATACAATTAGATCCAATTATATATAGGTTTTGGCCGTATATACAATCGTATATAAACATATATAATTATATATTAGCATATATAATTGTATATAATTGACTGCTTTGTATACAATTATATACGGACAAATTCCATATATAATTATATATAATTGGATCTAATTGTATCAAAAATTGTATATAATTATATATATAAAGCAGTCAATTATATACAATTATATATGCTAATATATAATTATATATGTTTATATACGATTGTATATAAGTATATACGTCCAAAACCTATATATAATTCGATTTAATTGTATCAAAAATTGTATATAATTATATATAATCGTATATAAAAATATATAATTATATATTATTATAAATAATTGTATCTAAATTTATATATAATTGGATCTAATTGTATCAAAAATTGTATATAATTATATATAATCGTATATAAACATATATAATTATATATAATTGTATATAATCCATTTTTCCCGTGTTTATTGACAACAAAATTTTAGATTAAAATAGAAAAAAATATTTAAATCTTTTGTACAAAATATATCAATAGAAAACATTAGTAATTCATTCAAATAATGCAAAATTGGCATTTCACCAGATAAAACTGGATAAAACCAAACATACAAAAAGTTACTAGAGAATTTTGTACTAAATCTAAAGTTACTTAAAAGTAATAAAGTTCATTAAAAAAATTAATTTCATATTGTTAATTTCAATAAAAAAACATTGATACTCATTTTCAAAACCATGTCGAAAACACAACTGCAAAGTCTATTTTTTATTCTGACATGTTGACATCTTTGACAAATGCAACCGTTTGGTATACAGTAACTATTAATATTAAATTGTCGCAATTAATCCTTGAGAATTGACCCGAATATGGATTACAACACTGTCGATTTTAAAAATACTTTACTATTAATGACACATTTAAATATATGATTTTTCTCCAATAAATAGCTTTTTTTTCTTATCTGACTCTTTCTTAAGTGAAAAACTTTCCTAATTTCTATTGCTAAAGGGAAATAGGTTTGTTTATAAGCACTCGACTGTGCTTAAACAAGTTTCACACGATTGTCACTGTTTTTGTGCGAGTGGATGTAACACAACTGACAAATGACGTCTGATGTATATATTACGGATATAAAATAAAGTTTTTTAGTGGAATGATGTTGCGAAGAAACATTAACCAAACTCGGTGACATCCTAAAACTATCGGACTGCAATATTTATTTAGGTTCGAGTCACATGGTACACATGATCATGTAACAAACATTGTTTTGAAGGTTTTTTGGAGTAAAATTCAAGTTTTGTGAGGAAAGAAGCGGATGGAAAGTAATGTTTTGCTTATAGCACGCAATTGTGTCGCGCAACGATGCGTCTGCCGATCTTATCCGATAGGAAACATAATTTGAAATTGAGAGGAGGGAAGATTTGCGTGTCGACGAGTCCGTGACTCACCTGACGAAAGCCGATGAAGGTGGTTCCGCGTAGGAGCTGCTCATTTTCGCGCTACGGCCGTTTTGCAAAAGCGAACCGTTCAAATCGGCTTGTCCATTACTCAGCATAGCATTTTCCTCACGCCGAAATTACATAATGAACGGGCATTATTACAGCGGCGTCTCTCGCAGCAAGAGAAAAAAGCCGTCGAGGCACAACGAATTTTTTTCGGACCGAAAAAAAAAAAAAAAAAAAACGATACTCCTTCGGGCGCTCCGACGAGCGACACGAAACTAGGTTAGAAATTGTGTTTCGCGCACTGCGGCACTCCGTCCGTCGTTCGTCAGTCGTAGGACTCGTAGGCACTCACGGCGTTTCGCAGAGGACACCTTTTCCGAGCAGTTTTCGACACGGTAGCTCGCAACATCGTTGACTGTCGGTTTACGTTCGTCGGTTTGGCGTTTTAGTTTGATGTTGATTCGATGCGTCTACATCTAAAGTTGCGAAAAACCGATAACAAATCGTCTAGCGCACCGACTCGTACGAACTTCGCCGCCGATTCACGGATTCTCCGCTTTTTACTCGTGCAATTTTCTACATGTGTGTTTGTTACATATACAAACCTGCGTAAATAATGTAAATATGCCCATGTAAGTTACCTGGAGGAAATATGCAAACAACCAGTCACGTTTATTGTTTCGGTCAGATGTTCGTATCCGGCCAATAGCAGCTCGAATGCGTCGTATAGTTACAAATTGCAAATCACTGATTGGCGGGATTTACCCTAGTAAGATTTTACTCGGCGATTGTGGGGGTGTTCCCATTCTAGTGATTTTCAGCAGATTTGGCAACACTGCAATAACTACCTAGAAATTGTTCACATTTTCGTAGCATCGGAAAATCGGTGGAATTTGAAAACATCCTTATGTATTTTTGTTTTATATCGTGCTGAGTGTGAAGAAGCGTGTCTGGGGTAAACTTAAACATCAAACAAAAATGATTGTACGACACTATTGGTACACTGTATTCGAAATCAAAATTCTATTTTTACGAATCAATTTTGTATGATCATACTCACAACACAGTGGGGCTCGATATACCAGGTGTCTTGCACATGGGATTTTTTTTCTGTTTTCACTTTTGGGAGGTCTAACAAACATGTTGACACCAAAAAGAAATAATCGGTAGGGCCGTTTTTTAAAAAAGTTCAATTACGATAATTTCATGATAATACCTTAAAAATGATTTTTGATAAATTTATTACTTTCATTTTACCATCAAAATAAAGTAACTATAATTGAAATACCAATTTGTAACTTTAATCTTTAACCCTGGGGGTACTGGGAGACCCCACACATAAATATTACATTTTTTCCCTTCTAAAACTGCACTTTTACAGCATTTTTTATAGGCACAAGTTAAATTTTTAGGAAAAAATATTGTAAATTGACTGAGTTATGATTTTTTTTGTGAAAAACGTCACTTTTGTATTTCATTTTTTATGACGGGCACCAATAATTTGTTTATCAAGATAACTTATCTACGCGGTAAAATGACACTTGGAGAGTATCCAGTAATTTTGTTGAAATGAAAAATGAAAACTGCGCAGGACGATATTATTTTCGGATTGGGGTCTCCCACGACCCCACATGGCGCTTTATGTTATTTTTATTTATATAGGTTGGCGCTTTAAGGGTTAAAAATTCTAAGAAATAATTTAAAAAATAATGATTTTTGAACATTATTTCTATTCGGCGCATTGCAGTTTTAATGAAACTACACAATATTTAATTTTTTTTTATATTTCGAATTAACTTACATGAATCAACATAATTTAAGTTTAATTTTAAGAATGTTTGGTAATATATACACGTAAACGAGAAATATTATTATCGTGAATTTTATCCTGCACTTGAACTGAAAAAAATATTGCGAACTCAAAATATTAAATAATATCAATAGAAGAATGAGACATTTTTCTAAGCTGGGAAGAGGCGACTGTTATTAAAAAAAGCAACTAGGTTGCAGTGCGATAGCGAAAACCGACGTTGTCATTTTGTATAGCAAACATTAAGACGACGTTGCCGTGTTGCAAATGAAAAATGTCGAAAGATCACCCAAGATTACACGATGAAAATCGTCAAAAAATTTGTTTATTGTGTCTCGGAAAGACGAAGAAAATGGTGTCAGTACTGGGTAAACTTATGCCAGTTAATTCGGAAAAAACAAGATTAACATGATCAATTAACAACGTTTATTTGTAAATTGGATTAACGATTACTTTTTCACTTTTATAACAAATTTCACATAATTTCAATATTCCGTAGTTTCATTCAATCTGAAAAGCATGGAATAAAAGCAATATTCAATAATTCTTTTAATATTCTAGTTACAAATTGGTATTTCTATTATAGTTACTCTATTTTTATGGTAAAATGAAAGTATTAAACTGATAAAAAATAATTGTTAAACTATTATCATCAAATTATTCTAATTGAACTCATAAAATAATCAGAAATCGTTTTTTTCAAAACCGGCCGAAACGATTTTTTTCTTTTTGGCGTCAACATGTTCGTTAGACCTCCCAAAAGTGCAAGCACAAAAAAATCGCATATACAAAACACCTTGGGTTAAAGTATATCGAGCCCCACCGTGACAAGGGAAGTTATCGAAGTGTTAATCCATTAAGTTATCGAAGTATGTCCATTAAGAGTTCATAAAGCGTGAAATTGACGTTTGGAAAAAGTACAAGAAATGTGCATTCCGCTTCCATGAAAATCGATGGAAGTATGTACATATTTCCCTGGTAAAAATAGCACCGTGAACCAAGAGTTCGTAAAGAGGACGTTAAGCGTCAGAAAGCATAATAGAATAGTACACAACACTTCCTTAAGCACTCTGAAAGTGATGTAGCCATTTATCCTCTTTAAAATGAAAAAAAAAAGATTTTTCGTTAATTTTTAACCGAGATACAGAAGGATGAAAACGAAAAATAGAAGGCCCCTGTATTGCATGCAATCGAACTATACTTAGGGGACTTATTTTTTAATAACCACATTTAATGCATTTTTTTGCATGTACTTTTAAAAATCATTTTTAAAAATTCCCGAAATTTCAAAAAATTAACTTTTTTTTTGGTTGAAGGTGCAATTGAAATTGAAAATACATATTTTTTATCTTAAAGCTCGTCAAAGAATTTACAAAAAAATGTAAAACAATATTTTTTAATATCGTAATTTTGCGTAAAAAAAATAAAAATACCGCAAACGACTGAATTAAAAAGAATCATTAAATAATCTACAAGTTTGTTAATCATTAGTATTTTTGGATTATACATGGTCTAAATGACTACGTTTTCATTACTTTTAAATACAAAAACGGTGAACACAAAATTAAAAAATGGTGTCCCCCTTCTCATGGAATGTCCCATTTGTGAACAGCTGCGTACGTTTTGTAAAGCATGCAGGAAGAGTTCCTGAGTAATATGTGAGAAAAAAATACTTACCTTACAAAGATTTTTATTTATTTGATTTTTACATAAAAATTAATTTTTATTCAATTTTTTTAATGTAATTTAATTTTGTTTAAAGGTAGATGAATTACCTTTAAAAATGGTGTTCTAAATTAAATAATTAAAGAAACAGTGGAGCTCAAATTTTTCTAAATGCATTTATATACAAATTATTGATGTTCAATCTGATACTGAAAATCCGTCCGTCTGAGCATTAATGGGTTAATGCATGTTGATTAGGTCAATATTTGGTCGATTTAGTAAAAGTCGACTGAAAATCGACCCAAAAACGGCATTCGGTCAAATGTCGGTAAATTCTGGGTCCCTGCACAAGTCGACTGATTTTAATCACTGAAAAAATTCAAGAAAGTAAGTCTTTTGCCAAAACACTATATTTTCATTTATTATTCCTTTTAATTTAACATTAATTATAATCCCAAGTAAAACTTTGAAACAAAGTAATTAAAAAATAGTTTCGAAAAAGATTCAATTCATATTAACCTCCATGAACCCTTTGAAGCACGGTGGTCCTCTCAGGGACCAGCTTTTCTGACAGATAATTTTATTTATAAAAATTCAATTTTGAGGTATTTAAAAATATTAGTTGGTTTTTCTAGTAGCTAAGGTATTTATTAACAATATTATACCACCAATATTCAAATTTCGTTTGTTGTAAAAGTGTTATAAATAAACAAACAAACCCTAAACAAAAATTCAGTTTTTTGGAAAAAAAAAAACGTTTTCTAGCTTATTACAGTGTGGATTTTCATGGCAATTTTTACTAAGGAGGTTTTCTGGTCGCTAATGACGAATCCGGGGTCAGATTTCCAAAATTCAAAATGGCGAATTTAAATTGTACAAAAATTTCAAAAATAACCTGTATTTATGGCTGAAAACGTTTATTCGGAGATTTTTGGGGCCCCGAAATACGTATACATAATACATTTAAAATTTTGAAAACTCTGAGATGGCAGATTCATTTCGATCAAGTAACCTTTTTCTAATTTGGTCCGCAATATTGGATCCGCCATTTTCACTATACTGAACATTTGAGACCATAGTCGTAATCAGCGATTCCGACAACTCCCGTGTACCCAATTTCATCTCGATCAAGTTACTTTTCCTAATTTGGTCCACCATCTTGGATGCGCCATTTTGAATTTTGAAAATCTGAGGTCATATTCGTAATCAGCAACCTCGAAAACCCCCGAGTAATAAATTCCGACCTTTTCCGCATGCAAAGTAAAATGTGTACTTCAAAGGGTTAAAAAGAAAAATTCGAGAACGCAAAAATCCCCAAACGCGTTCCAAAAGTCAGTCGTTCCGCTCTCATGATGAAAATCACTAGAATCTAGTTTCATTGAAAATCACCAAAAACACCAGCGTTCTTCGGTCGTAGTCGGCTTAAATCGGCTAATCTCGCTATCACCGCTTATCTGTGTGTGTTTATGTGATCTTGTTTGGAAAACATATGTTCTATAGGTTATGTTGTTAGGTTTTAAAATTACAATGTATTACAAATACGTAATTGGAGCCAAAAGGAACAACGTGTGTTCTGCAACATGTATGTTTTTCCATTTATTTTGATATAACATACAAAAATATTAATTTTAGGTTAAATGTTGATAACTTCCAGTATTTATGAAGTTACACTTAAATTTAAACCATTTATTCGTTTATAGATAATGAAGAACGATGACACATTACAATGTTCTTGATTGTTCACCGGAATCCTCCAACGAAGAAATAAAACATGCGTATCATCGTAAAGTCTTACAATTCCATCCAGACAAAAATGATGATTCCAGTTGCAATTCTGCGGAATTTATAAAAGTACAAGAAGCATGGAAAGTTCTTGGAGATCCAGAAGCTCGGAAAAACTACGATCTTCAATGCCAACAAACAAACTTTGAAGACGACTATGCCCTTGTCTTTGCACGAGTTTCCTTACCTGAATTGCATCCAACCGCCGAGGAAGGAGTTCTCAGTTACGATTGCCGATGTGGTAGTAAATATCTCGTATACAAACAAGACATACATGAAAAAAACACAATAACACATATTCCCTGCGAAGAATGCACCTACGTCATTGAAATCGAAACGTGACAGTAAGCCGCCTCATTTATATTTTATGTATAGGATATGGAAATATTCAATAAAACTATCGACGTAAAATTATTTCGTTTAATATGTACAAATTGCGTAAATGCACATGATATAAAATGCAGCAACATTTTCTATTCCTTATAAAAAATGATACAACAGATAACACATTCTTATAATAACTATTGAGCAATATACAAATAAAACGCAGTTCGTTCTGAACTGCGTTTCTATTTCCTCTCGAAATTATTTATAAAAAATTTGCCGCTAGAAAACAAACTGGAACTCAAAACCGAGTCGCAATTTTATATCGACATTGCACAAAGTTTAATACGCGGTCGGACAATGATTGTGCGGACATCCGGAATTGCGCATCTCTTCGTTTCATATCGATTTGACAAAAAAATTTAACATTTCACTCTTGCGCAAAGTTAACCTCACTTTTACTTCATTTTGAAATAAAAACATAAGTTTAATTAGCGCAAAGAGTGAAAAAACCACAATTCCACCTTCACCTGCCGTTCGCAGACGACTTTCTACATTCGGTAATATGTTTCACATGATTCGATTAACTAAAAGCTTACGTAATGGAGGAAGATTCTTGCTACTTATCGACTAAAATACGTAACAGATTCGCTGGGTATGTATAGCATCACAAATAATTTACACGATGCTTTAACAAATAAATCAACTGACGAGCAGCAACTAACCTAAAAAACTTACGCAATGAAATAAGATCACAATGACAGAAATCAATGAATGAATGAATGAATGAATGATCAATCAATGATCAATGAATGAATGATCAATCAATGATCAATCAATGAATGAATTAATTAAACGTAATGTGTGAATGAATGAATGATCAATGAATGAATGCATGATCAATAAATGATCAATGAATGGTCAATGAATGATCAATCAGTGATCAATCAATGAATGATCAATCAATGATCAATCAATGAATGAATTAATTAAACGTAATGTGTGAATGAATGATCAATGAATGAATGAATGATCAATGAATGAATGCATGATCAATAAATGATCAATGAATGGTCAATGAATGATCAATCAATGAATGATCAATGAATGAATTAATTGAACGTAATGTGTGAATGACTGATCAATCAATGAATGAAAGATCAATGAATGAATGAATGATCAATGAATGAATGAATGATCAATGAATGACCAATGAATGAATGAATGATCAATGAATGAATGAATGATCAATGAATGAATGATCAATCAATGATCAATGAATGAATGATCAATGAATGATGAATCAATGAATGATGAATCAATGAATGGTCAATGAATGATCAATCAATGAATTAATGATGAATGAATGAATGAATGAATGAATGATCAATGAATGAATGAATGAATGAATGATCAATGAATGAATGAATGATCAATCAATGATCAATGAATGAATGATAAATCAATGATCAATGAATGATCAATGAATGAATGAATGATCAATCAATGAATGGTCAATGAATGATCAATGAATGATGAATCAATGAATGGTCAATCAATGAATTAATGATGAATGAATGAATGAATGATCAATGAATGATCAATCAATGATCAATGAATGATCAATGAATGGTCAATGAATGATCAATCAATGAATGATCAATGAATGAATTAATTGAACGTAATGTGTGAATGAATGATCAATGAATGAATGAATGATCAATGAATTTATGAATGATCAATGAATGATCAATGAATGAATGAATGATCAATGAATTTATGAATGATCAATGAATGATCAATGAATGAATGAATGAATGATCAATGAATGAATGAATGAATGATCAATGAATGATCAATCAATGAATGATCAATGAATGATCAATCAATGAATGATCAATCAATGAATGGTCAATGAATGATCAATCAATGAATTAATGATGAATGAATGAATGAATGAAATAAGATCACAATGACAGAAATTTTTGTTTTTCCTTTCTCCTTCCGTTAAAAGAAATCTCTCAAATTGGTACCATAAAAATTGGTAAAGAAAAAAGAAAAGCAAAAATAATCGTACAGGCAATTCTTTCGATCGTTTTTCTCTCTTCGGTTTATATATTTCAGCTGCGATACAAATTGATTACATACCAGTTTGTCACACTTAAGTTTAAAACGATTGAGCTTATTGTGCAAATTAAATCAAATTCACACAATAAGTAAATTTTACGTATCTTACGTAAAATAATTTTCGACTAACATTAAAAAAACGTAAGTTTACATGTAAGTCCGAAAAAAATTATATTCACTGATTCTATTAAATTTCCTAACCTGTAAATGATTATTAAAAATAAATTAATACTCTAACCTCACTTTCCAATTTTTTTAATTTGCTACCGATAAGCTCAATGTTTACCAAACTTCGTTAGAAACATTAATGCCCTGTGCATACTCTCTAGTATCACAAATGACTGAAGCTCGGCTCGCGGGCATGAATTGTAACCGATTTACAATTTTAACTGTCTAGCGAATCGAACTGTTGCAGTAACGATTACTCGATCTATGTACAAAACTTTTGAAAACAATTGACAAAATTATTGCTGCGAAAGTTACAATTGTAAATCACTTAGACCAAAAGTTTTGATTGCCCGCATAGATCGCTTAATTTAACCTTGACAAAAAAAAAAAAAATTATCCTTTGTACATCGACCGTGCCTCTCCGGATTGCCCGCATGCAGTCTTATCACAATCACACGAATACACGATTGTTTACGTTACCTATGCAAAAGTATGTACACCAGTTACATGTCGTTTGATTCATGGCGATCTACACTATTTCACTTCTACGTCAAAGTCCAGGACGAGGAGTTTCGTTTCTTCGGTTCCGTTACGGCTACCGACGGCGCAAACCAGTTTTGTGTCGCTTGCCCGGATCCTCCATACGACACCGCCACTACCACCGCTGCCCAAGGCAACGAGATTTCGAATAAATTCACCTGGAATATTCAATTATTAAAAGCCTCGAAATTATTTTTAAGTATCGCAGAAACTTTCAACGTACCAGTCTTAACATCCCATAGCTTAACAGTTCCATCGTCGGATGAGGTAATGACGAAATGGCAATTAAATTGTAAACAAGTAACAGCCGACTGGTGTTTGTTAGGTCCTGAGAGAGTTTGAAGGCAGTGACCGCTGACGATGTCCCAGACTTTAACGGTTGAATCAGCGTTGCCTGACACCAAAATATTGTTTCGGAGCTCCATTCCGGATGTAAGTGACTGATGGCCCATTAGGGTGTGACGACAAGCTCCGGTTTCTACTTCCCATACTCGAATGCTCGTATCGAGTGAGCCGCTGACGACATGCACACCATCGAACTGCAATACATTATCGATAGTAAATGAATAAATAAATAAATAAATCAAAAAGACAAAAAAGTCAGTCTGTGAGTCAGTCAGTCAGTCAGTCAGTGAGTCAGTCAGTCAGTCAGAATGCATGATCAATGAATGAATGAATGAATGATCAATGAATGAATGATGGAATGATCAATGAATGAATGAATGAATACATTATCGATAGTAAATGAATAAATAAATAAATAAATCAAAAAGACAAAAAAGTCAGACAGTCGGTCAGTCAGTCAGTCAGAATGAATGATCAATGAATGAATGAATGAATGATCAATGAATGAATGCATTATCGACAGTAAATGAATAATTAATAAATAAATCAAAAAGACAAAAAAGTCAGTCAGGGAGTCAGTCAGTCAGTCAGTCAGAATGAATGATCAATGAATGAATGAATGAATGAATGAATGAATGAATGCATTATCGATAGTAAATGAATAATGAATAAATAAATCAAAAAGTCAGTCAGTCAGTCAGAATGCATGATCAATGAATGAATGAATGAATGATCAATGAATGAATGATGGAATGATCAATGAATGAATGAATGAATACATTATCGATAGTAAATGAATAAATAAATAAATAAATAAAAAAGACAAAAAAGTCAGTCAGTCAGTCAGAATGAATGAATGATCAATGACAGAATGAATGAAGGAATGATGAATGAATGAATGAATGATCAATGAATGAATGAATGATCAATGAATGAATGAATGAATGAATGATCAATGAATGAATGAATACATTATCGATAGTAAATGAATAAATAAATAAATAAATCAATCAATAAGACAAAAAAGTCAGTCAGTTAGTAAGTCAGTTAGTCCGTCAGTCAGAATGAATGAATGATCATTGATGAATGAATGAATGATCAACGAATGAATGAATGAATGATCAATGAATGAATGAATGAATGGATGAATGAATGAATGATCAATGAATGAATGAATGAATGAATGAATGATCAATGAATGAATGAATACATTATCGATAGTAAATGAATAAATAAATAAATAAATCAATAAGACAAAAAAGTCAGTCAGTCAGTCAGACAGTCAGTCAGTTAGTCAGTCAGTCAGTCAGTCAGTCAGAATGAATGATCACTGAATGAATGAATGAATGATGAATGAATGAATGAATGAATCAATGATCAATGAATGAATGAATGAATGAATGATCAATGAATGAATGAATGAATGAATGATCAATGAATGAATGAATGAATGAATGATCAATGAATGAATGAATGAATAAATAAATAAATAAATAAAGTACTAAACATCTTTTGGAATGTTTCGTATAAGTACTTACCTGAAGTGAATATACTCTATTTGTATGCCCTTGCAAAGTATGAAGGCACTCCTCTCGTTCCGGATTCCATACTTTCACCATATAATCGTACGCTCCGCTGACGACTAACTTCCCATCGTATTGCACACACCGAACAGCTGCCAAATGTCCAACGAGTACGTGTAAACACTCTCCTGTATCGACCTGCCATACCCTAAGCGTAGCGTCACGGCTACCACTAACTACTTTGTTCCCGTGTAAGTGCATGCAACGCACTGTCGACGTATGACCGTACAAAGTATGAATACACTGTCCCGTCTCTGCGTTCCATACTTTCAATGTTCGATCTGTGCTACCACTGATCACTGTTATTCCGGACATTTGCGACGACCAAACACCTCCGGTATGACCGACTAATGTACGCAGACACTGAAAATAATCAAACGTTAGTAAATTTGAAACGAATATTGAATAATTTTAAATTACCTTGCCGGTTACTGCAGACCAAACTTTTAATGTATTGTCATCGGAACCGCTAACGATTCTATTCCCAGAAAATTGCAAACACGTTATCACATGATCGTCGTGACCTTTCAAGACTTTCGGTGGTCGGATAGGTTTCGTTCGCCAATTCATTTTTATATTGTGTTGTCGCATGTACGCTTGTTTCCACAATGATCCGGAGTAATTTGTATTTCTGCCATTTTTACGTTTTGTGGGAGGAACTTCCTTATCGGTGATGCCAGCAGCTCGACACTTCTCTTTCCACAAGAGATTATCGTCGGCCAGAAAACGCCAACTGCGACAAGTTTGCGCAGCCAACAGTAAATCTCTGGGATCTAAGAAGGCTAATACGTATAAGGCTAATTCCTTAGGCAGTAGAGAAATAAAGTCTCTTTGAAACTGAGGCTCTATAACTTGCATCATGTGGCGCACTTGCATCGGCTCGCACCTATCGATAAGCTCGTCGATTGCCAACATCCGTTCAGCGTTTGACCATCGCTAAAATGAAACTTTGTTAAGTTTGTTACTTAATTGTAAAGGATTGAAATTGTTACCTGAAACTGCAAAAGCCAATCGCTCATTTCTGGAGGTGGGTTATCTTTTGTTGGTATGACCGGTCGGCAGTGTTTCCCCTTATCGTCCACCCTTTTAACACTTTTATAAAATTTATGAAATAAAGTTAAAAAGTAGAATTTAGATATAAAAGTACATTTACATACATTATAGATTTCTCTTCATTGTTTGTTTTTTTACACGGTACGCCAGAGTCCGTTTCGCTCTTTCGCTTTCTCGGTGGCAGCACTACGTCCAGTGGTACGCACGTTCCCAAGGTGGGACTCTGCACACGCCTTGATACTGGCGCCCTTCTTTGGAAATTCGGTGATTGGCAACCGTTCTCGTCGATAACGTCGTCACATTCCGCATCGCAAAACAAGCCAGTGTCGCTTGTCTACAAAATTATATAATTTTTTTGTACTTTATGACAGTTTTTTTATTAAATAATTAAAAAATTACAAGATATTTGTAATTTTTTGGAAACGTAATTCTCAATTCAAAAAGTACAGCAATTTTTGTGATCGTACTTTTAATCTAATTTACTGTATAGTACATCATAACAACATTCTTAATTTTGACATTGTTTTCCATGGAGAAATTAGAAAGAAGAATTAATATCGTGTCAAATACTATAGAACGAACTTTATTTATTATAAACAGGAGAAAACGTCCATGATACAATATTAAACTGAATTGCGACAAACGGAATAAAATAACAATGAAAATAAAGAAAAGTTTTATAAAATACATAAAAATAACAACAATTTGTTTGTATTCCAACGGTATTTTAACAAAAGAATACAAAAATAATTAAACGTAATGTCGTATCAAACGGTAACAAATTTCACCGCCTGGTTAAGCCAAAAACTAAAAGTAAAAATCACAATATTTAATTGGGATAACGAGTAGAAAAAACAATTAAACATTTCGATTGGTTGATTTAATCTCAGGTAAATTCTTTAATGTTTTAATTAGTTTTTAAGTTTATTTAAATTTATATTTTCTTGTTCGATCATACATTACTTGAATGTATACTCCGAAATTGTAATAATTACATGTGCCTCGTACCGTTACAACATTAAACATAAATGTAATTTGGATGTCAGATATTAGAAACATAAAAATGTTAATTGTACCCTGCGGTTACGTCACCTGGTTGCGTTGCTCCAAAATATTAAATATTGTAAACAATACAGTACTCCTTCCCTTATTCTAATGTCTTCCCTTATTCTAATTTTTTCTGTTCTCCTATTATAATATATCCCCTCACGCGTGCATGCGCAACAAAAGAAAAAGAGACAAAAGTGAGACTACAAATCTAAGTAGCGGGGAAGAGGGGAAAATTAGAATAAGGGAAGAAGGCTGCCATCTTGCCTGACTGGACAAATTAGAATAAGGGAAGGACTACTGTATATATAATATATATTGAGCTGACGTTTCCATGAATTTACTTTCGGGACTAATTTTATTGTATCTATTTTGTTATTTTTGTTATTTTTACTTTTAAACAATATGGTTTTTTATGTCAAACCTATGTTGCTTTTCCGTCACTAAGACGTCATAAATCCTTCATAAAAGACATGTATTTTTTCAGACGTTACAAAAATAACATTTTGGAGACTTTAAAAATTATGTTGTGGCATTTTAACGCCTCTACATTTTTGTCTCTATAGTACTTATAACATTAAATATTGTAAACGATTATTTTACCTTACTATACGGCCCAACAAAAATTTAAGAATTTCATGTTGCCCTATAAGTATGAGTCGATTCTGATAGGATATTTGCTCCAGAATCCAAATATGTACGTCAAAATATTCAATTGGCTCTAATTTTAGAGATATTAAAGGTCAAACGGTCAAAAATCAGATTTTCGGCATTTTGGGCATTTATTCACAGCCTAAAAAAATGATGTCCCACCAGTAAGAGTCAATTCTGATACGACTTTTCCCGCAGAAGATGAAAAATCATGTTTTTGGACATATTTCACATCTTTACTCTAGTAGAAAACCGAATGACTTCAAACTCGTTATTCTTAACTGCTTTTCAAGAAAATCAGAAAAAAAAGTCTTGATATCTTATCCCTTTGACTTTCAATTTATGCAAAAATTGAGCCCAATTCAATATTTTGGATTACATATTTTTAATTTGTGGGAAAAATCATGTCAGAATTGACTCTTACTTTCGGGCCCAGTAAACGAAAATTCATTGAAATGACGCTGAAGCTAGCAGCAGATTCGCAGCAGCGGATTCAAGAAAACAGTGAAAATATAAATTTCTTATTAAAAATTACTTGCATTTAAACATTTTTCGACAAATTTTAAACCAATAATCTGTTTTTGGCCATTTTAATGGCTGAAAACCATAGTTTTTTCGAATTCGCTGCTGCGAATCTGCTGCTAGCTTCAGCGTCATTCATTGAAGGCGATTGAAATTTATTCATGACATCACATCTGAATTATCTTTCTTAGCTTCTTGAATGAATTTCAATGAAAAAATAAATTTCAATTACTTTTAATGGTTAATAGTTTGTTGAAAGTTGTTCGCTCCAATGATTTTGAATGGGAAAAAAGTGCAATGGAAAATGTGTCATTGTTAATGAATTTCAATAGAAAATTGCAAATAGAACAGTTGGAGATTGAATTAATTCCAATGGAAAAATTGTTATCTTCACTTCAAATGAATTAATTTCAATAAATTTGAATTATAAACAAGTAAAACATGAAACATATTCGACATATTTTCTTATCGAAATTTATTCCAGACAATGAAAAGATCTATTCAGAAATGATCCAGAGAATGAATTTTTGTTTGCTGGGGGACCACAGCATTTGATTAAGATGATAGTGATCAAATGCTAAAAAATGCATAGAAAACGCATTACTGACTACTGTGACCTTCAATATTTCAAAAACTAGAGCAAATTGGCTATTTTAGTGGTCATCTTTGGTTTCTGGTGCAAAAATCCTATCAGAATCGTCTCTTACTTATACAACAACAAAAATTTTGTTGGGCTGTGTTATTTATCTTATACATAAATGATTTATTGATATTACTAGAATAATTAATAGCATATGCTCATGACCACTGCAATACTTGTGAGAAATAAAACTTGGCAAGAACTAGCAATAGTCTTCTAGCAATAGTAGTAGTATCTAATAAGTTAAACATCATTTACTCATGGTTGTACAAAAACAATTTGTGGCTTAACATTGACGAATCGGTGGTCATCACTTTTGGAAATTATTACGACTCAGTTCCCCAGGATGAAGTAATGATTAATGGTCAAAAATTGAAAAGAGTTTGAGCCACGAAATATCTTGGTTTGACTTATGATTATAATTTAAAATGGAATGCACATGTTGCTGATATTGTTAAAAGGACCAAATATTTAGTATACGTATTCTACAGGCTGAAGAAAATCTTATCAAAAAAGCAGTTAACACAATTATATTACAGCCTTTTTCACAGAATTGCAGTTTATGGAATAATTGGATGGGGCTGTTTAAAACTGCTATAGATCAATTAGAAAGATTACAAAAACGAATACTCAAGATAATAGGAATTAGTGATAGAGATCCTTTCAAACCCATAGGAATTAGGTTTTTGCGGTTAATAGCCTCAAGAACGAATTTCAACAAAATGTACGTAATACAAGATTTAAAAGTGTCTCTCTTCCTCGTCATACAACAACAATTGGACAAAGAAGCTACGAATATTTTGCAACCAAGTACTACAATCAGTTATCGAATGAGTTAAAAACTCTTAGAAAAAAGTGTTAAAAAGAAAGATAAAAGATAAAATAAGAAATCTCGAAATTGAATGAATTATTTCTATATATAGTTTATAACTGTTTTGATTATTATCCCTGGCGAAAGTTCCGGATAGGAATTTAATCCGACCGAAACCGGTCCAATCCGAGGCTATCCGGAATCTGTCCCCTGTTTAATCCAGGTCACTTTGTCATTCCGTTCCAAGCCATGCCATACCGGAAAATTCTATCCGTTTTCATCCTCAGTCATTCCGAGACACATATGTAAATCGTTCCATTCCTCGATTTCGATCCGAACGAATCCTGAGTCATTCCAAAACGTATTTGCAATCGGTTTCATTCCTCCATTTCAATCCGAACGAGTCTTCGGTTATTCTCACTCGATTTGCAATCCGTTTCATTCCGTGAGTTCAATCTTAACGAATCCTGAGTCATTCCGAAACACATTTCCTATCCATTTCATTCCTCGATTTCTATTCGAACGAATCCTCGCTCATTCTGACGCACAGAGGTAATCCGTTTCATTTCCCCATTTCAATTGGAATTGGTTTCGTCCATGACGAATGGAATGAGACGGATTGAAATGGACCAAATAATTTCGGAATAGATTGGATTTATTTGGATCAAGACAGGTCGCACTATTTAGGATTAAATCGGATCAAACCAGATAGAAACCTTTTTCGACATTTCCGGATTAGATTGGATTAGAACGGAACAAATAACTTCAGAATACACCGGATTCATTTGTTTCAAACTCAACACAGGATTCGTCAGGATTCATCAGGATTCATTCTCATTCAGTGATTATTTCCGAAAGTTTTGGTTTATATTTGATCCAATTGGATATAATTTTCAGTTTCGACAAGAATGGCCAGGATTGGATAGGGGACAGATTACGGCATGAAACGGACTAAGACGGAATGAAAGTCATTCCGTTTCAATTTGATTTTTTCGCCAGGGATATGTATGTTTTTCATCAGTGAGTAGATCTCACTATTATGTTTAAGTTTTGGAATTTTTAAGGACCAATCCTATGTACGGACTTTTTTTGTCCCCTATAGGCCCTATATATGTATAGGGAATTTTGGCAATAAATATTATTATATTATTATTATTATACATTTAATTGAGCTAACGTTTCCATGAATTCATTTTTGTTACATTTTTTATATTTTAACTTGTATTGTATTGTATTTATTGTATAAATTGGCATAAAATGCCAATTATGTATAATAAATTCATACATAAAATTTACAGCATGGTCATATTGCTCCTTGTAACAAAATACAAAATCTCATTTGAATAAAGCGAGAGGAAAATAGTACATAAAGATAGAAAATAAAAAACAAGTAATAATATAAAACTTAACTAAAATCTTGGAGATACATTTCTAGCTGGTAGTTTAAAGTTAGTCCTTGCAAAGGAGAACAACTTCCACTATTACCTAATTTACTCAGTCTGTTTAAACACGATTTAAACTCGTATTTAGTTCTCTGGTGACTAGTCGCAGAAATTCTTTTATTCTGTTCCATGTACAAACTTAGATCGCAGGAGGACTCAGTGAACTTATTTTAATTTTGTTTGCTAGCTCACTCTAATTGTAAGAACGAGCTGGATTCTTGAGTTTTAATTTAAAAGCTAAACTTGTACTTTTTCAATTTTTACTCTATGAACCTCAAAGAACAGAGACCAAACGACTGAGCCATATAGATTTAACCAACATATTATATATTGATATTAGCGTAAATGGGTACGCGGAAAGAAATTTAAAGTAAATGCCACTGCTCAGGGAAGTAACAGCTACCGCACGATTTCTGACGAATTTTGAATGGCGGTTAACATTCGAAATCGTTAAAAAAAACATTTTTATAAATAGATAAACTTTTATTACACCTTTCTGAATAGTTATTCGTAATTTTCCAACTATTTGGTTAATAAAAATTAATTTTAATGATCTATAAAAGTTGTAGAAACGGAAAAACTTGGTACTTTTTTCATTCTAAAGCTTCCGTATCGAAAACAGTGCAAGATACACTAAAAATGCACTGAAACGTTTTTGTAGAGCACAAAATTTCCTAAAAAAAAGTCAGCTAAGGCCCTAGACTAAAGTTAATAGCTTAGCCCCGAGCAACGATGGAATATGCCTCATATTTTACAAAAATTCTAAAATATTCATAATTAACTTGTAAGACAAAATTCCAGCGTTATTCATGGATAATCTATTAACTTTAGACTAGGGCTCTCGCTGACTTTTTTTTAGGAAATTTTGTGCTCTATAAAAAAGGTTCAGTGTATTTTTAGTGTACTTGCACTATTTTCAATACGGAAGCTTTAGAATGAAAAAAGTATCAAGTTTTCCCGTTTCAACAACATTTATAGATCATTACAAATAATTATTAATAACTATATCGTCTAGAAATTATGAATAAATATTCTCAAAGGTGCACTCAAATTGGATCTGTTTATAAAAATTTATTTTTAACGAATTCTAATTGTAATCGTTATTTCAAATTCGTCAGAATCTGTGCGGTAACTACTACTTCCCAAAATGCTGTCCATTGACTTAAAATTTCTTTGCGTGTAACTAAAATCTACACATTGTCTTTTCAGAAAACCTAGATTTCGTAATGCCTTCCCTAAAGTTTGATTAATGAGGTCTAAAAAGTTCATTTATAGTCAACGAAGACTCCAAGGTCTATTGGTAAGCGAGAATAATGTAGCGACGTTTTTTATAAAACTTTTAAGATGATAATACGGATTTGTGTTTTTGAAGTAACCATCACCATTTTAAATGAAACTTCGACTTACTGTTAAGGTCGATAATAATAATTAGTAGATTAAATTAAATTATTTGTTATTGATCGAAAAGTAAGAAATAATACGATAACATATAATCAAAATATTTAGACATAGAAACTATCTGAGATTCGCAGAGGAAATACATAGTACCTGGAATTAGATCCCTTAATTCTCACTATATTTTGCCGAAAACAAACAACTGAGGAAAGCCAATCAACAGCTTTATCCCGAATTCCAAGGTTGCTAAGTTTATTAAGCAGAGCACCATGGTCGACAGAGTCGAAGGCCTTAGAAAAATCTAAGTATTAACGAATATCTTCTATTACAATAATCTACCTCGCTTAGAAATTCTCTGGTCATTCTTAGAAATGACGTATCTAAAAATTCTCGGAATAATAATTGAAAATATATCGAGTACCATAAGATATAACAAGGTCTCCGAACCTTTTCGGCGATTTTATAAAGATACGCGATAGGATTTTCCTTTTTTTTTCTACTGGATTTTTGGTGTTTTCTTTTTTCTCTGTTCCATTGATTCGATTGATCTCCCTTTCACCCTTCCCTTGCAATGTTGTTGCTTTTAATTTTCCTTTTATTGTTTACCGTTCCTATATAAAGTGTTTTCCTATTTGATTTCATTCTGTCTCCAACTGGTATTCTGGATAGCTGGGCACTAATCCCCGGTCATTCGATCCAGACTCTCCGCAGATATTTTGGCAAAAAACGTTACAGAGATCAGGAAGAAGTACGAAATTTCTATTTCAGTCATATTTAATTAGTGTAATTTATATTGAATTATATTGTTGCAAGTGCTTTAATCCTTCCACTAACAATCGCCATGTTACGAATGGTACAGGAGGGGAGCAACTTGCCGACGGAAATAAGGAAAACTTGAAATTTAAGGGAGATTGTTGTATAAATATATATAATAAGCAAAGAAATAAGCAGGGACTCTGATGTCCTGAGCGAGCGTTAGCGAGTGAAGCTATAAAGCTCGTCTAAATTAATTAACAAAAAGTTTTAGTGAGCTTGAGTGGATAGGATTTAAAATTTGTCAGTCTCTCCGAAGTAATCGATTGCGGTAATAAATTCCACGCCCGCTTTAGCCTTGGTACCGTAGAATTAAACCCATAATTTGTGCGATTAGCGGATTCTTCAATAAATTGAATAGTACGAAGCTGGTGCGAGATTGACCGTTGTATAAATAAACCTGTAACTTCCTCACTATGAATCAACCCTTTAAGAATTTTATAAGCTAATAAAATATCGTAGTATGAATGTAGGGACTACCGATTTAAGATCAAAAGACATAGCTCTGTCATCGTAAACATGGTCAAATGGGTGCATCGGATTCCCAGCCTTTCGAGATAAATATCTCACAAACTTATGTTGTATCGATTCAATATCAAAAATATTAGCAACGAAAGGTGTCCATATAGACGAGCAATATAATAAATGAGGCAGAATTAATGTACGATAGATATATGATTGTATGAATATTATGAAAGTTCTTGGTAGTTCTGATCAAGAATCCAAGAGTTCTAAAAGATTTAGTTACTACATACTTTAAATGTTCTTTAAAATTCAAAGAGCGATCACTTCGAGATCCTTAATTGAGGAAACCGACTCTAGGCAAAACCTGTTTATGGAATATGAAAAAAGCATAGGTTCTCTAATTCGGTAGAAAGAAATAATCAATAAAATTACCCTTAATTCTAATAAATGTAAAGTGATGAGTGTTACGAGACTCAAAACCATTCAAATCTTCTCGTGTAACGACTTTACGAATGTATCAACGCTTAAATTAATTTACGATCTACAGGTTGTTTGGTCTCCTTTTTTTGATGTACACAAAGTAAAAATTGAAAGGGTTCAGCATAAATTTTTAGGATTCTTAGCGCACAAGTTAAAATTAGAAAATCGGGCTAGAACATACGATTACAGTAATATTGCGAATAAATCTGAGTTAAGTTCACTACAGTCACAACGATCTTGCGCCGATGCGTGTTTTGAAATCGAATTTTGTCTATAGAACAGACGCCTTTATTCGGACTCTCCTTTTCTCGCTTTAAAAGTTTTTGAGTTGATAAATTAAACTCATATTTTGAATGTCATGTAATAGAGGTTATGTCACCTCATGGTGGCGTTGCTCCAAAATATTAAATTTTGTAAACAATATACATTGAGCTGACGTTTCCATGAATTTACTTTCGGGACTAATTTTATTGTGTCTATATTGTTACTTTTTTTATTTTTACTTAATAAAAATTAAATTTTGGTGACTTTAAAAATTATGTTGTGGTATTTTAAAGCCTTTATATTTTTGTCTATTTACTACTTATAATATATAATATGATTTTAGTATTCTACATAGATATAAATATTCACTATAAATATTGTTTAACATTGGTGCATATATACTCAAAACTTTTGCCACTTGCGAGAAACATTATTCTGACAAACGTTCCTTCGAAAGTAGAGAAGAGAATAAGAATTCGTCACTTACCTCGCACTCGTCTTCGCTAGTGTTAACTTCGTCATCGTCAGCATCTTCTTCGGCGTAATCTTCCAACTCGCCATCTTGCAGCAATTCAGTTGGATCTAACGAACTTGGTCCTGGGACTCCTTCAACACCTTCGATAGGACTTGGGCTGGTTCCACCTAATTTCTCACCACTTATTCCTTTAGATGACGAAGGAGGGACAGACATTACAACACCGGAAGAATGCGATTCCTGAAAAACAAAAATGTTTGTCGTTATGATATGCAACGATCATACCTTAAATGTTATTAATTTTCTCACAATTAAAAAAAACAAGGGGGTCCAAAAGTTTTATAAAATTAAAAGGGAGATACGAAGGAAATCGCGACGTTTCAGAAAAGATCTAACCTTGACGTCGCACCTGTCTTCTCCGAATTTTGCTCTTAGGGAATTCTCGCAATAAGACCGGTCGTAACCACACCCCCGAAAAAAAAAGGGACAACAAGACGTCGTAAAGACGCAAGGGAAAATAAAAATGCAACGTACGTATGCGGGTTCCTCGTGTCTTCTGTCGAAACGATTGGTGATTTTGCAAAAGGAGCAAGCGACTCTTCAGGACGGAGTTTTTGTTTTGTATCAAATTGGCACTGCATGCATCTTAGGTTCGTATTCCTGGAGTTGCGCAATTCTTAGGTGTCTTCGATGCACGTATGGATTTCGTCAAAACTACGGATTTTAGATTAAGCGCAAGGGCCTGACGTTGACGCGTGTATATCAAGGCAAAAACACGTACATATAAACAAGCTCCAGACACCCCTCGAGTTTTTAGGAATATTTCGTATTCCGCACGAAAAGATTGGTATTATTCTTAGAAAAAAGTTAATCTTTAAAGAACGAGAAAAAGATCTCGTTCTCTTAGCGCTTGAAAAAGAGTCCTAAAAAGTCGACGGAGTAAGAAAATTTGTAAACGAAAAACTGAGGTGTCTAAGGTGCTGCCCTCCTTCAACCTAACCTCAAAATCTGAAAATGTGTAAGGTGCATTGTGTGTGTACCATATGTCATCTGTGTATTCACGGCATCTGTTCGGTGCAACGTGTGCATCGTTTATGGGAAGGATGTAAAAGTGCATTGCTACAGAAAACATGATCTACATATTCAAGAAACTAAATCGGAGGTTGAGGAACTTATGAATTTGATTCGGAGTCAAACGTTTGGAATTGGAGCACAACATTCGAATTTTAAAATAAAGAACATTTTTGAAAATCGAATTCTGGATAATGCGACATCTTTCGGAAATTTTTGACTTGTGGCATAGGAACGCTACTATTAACGCCGGGAAGGACACGTTTCTTATTCAAATTTCAATAAAGTATTTCATAGGAAAATTAAGGGGAGGCACCACCTTCAAAATCAACTCTATCAAATACACCTTTAACAAATTTGAAACTATTGTTTCTTTTGTCATTTTTGACGAGGAATTCAGTGGTGCTAGAATAAAAAGCGTAAGAAATTTTTTTGACCCATAAATTGTAGTTTAAACAAAAATTTGTTGTTTTGAAATAATGCAACTACATTTTTCTAACTTAATTTAAAAATTCAAAAAAATTAGGGTGAACATAAAAACATGTTTTCTACAACCACTCGTATGGATTTTAAAAAATTCCGATTTTTTCAAAAATAAATTTTTTGTAGAGAACAACACAATTTTTTTAAGCGTAAAAAAAAAGTTTTACATTTTTTATTCTAACACCACTAAATTCCACGTTAAAAATTACTCTAGAAATAATTTTTTTGACCTCTAAATTTTAGCGCGAAAAAAATTTGTTTTTTCGAAAAAATGCTTCTACATTTTTTTTAATTAATGTAAACAATTGAAAGGTACATATCCTATTGTTTTCGAAATCGCTCTTCAAGAT
The DNA here is from genome assembly GCA_030407085.1 of Trichopria drosophilae. Lineage (NCBI taxonomy): Eukaryota > Metazoa > Arthropoda > Insecta > Hymenoptera > Diapriidae > Trichopria > Trichopria drosophilae. The sequence continues at coordinate 8,478,934 of CM059582.1, read as the reverse complement.
TCCGAGGTCAAAATTGAGTTTCATCCATCACAAATTCCAATATGGCGCCGAATATGAAAAAAATTTCCAAAAAATTTGGATTTTTTTATTCTTATCAATTTTTTTACGAGCTATTGGAATATTGGAATTTTATTGAAACCTTGCATAATGGTGCATAAAATAGTTGAATTTTAAGAAAAAATTTTAGTTTTATACCCCACATCATTCTAACGATCTCAAAATGGCGTCAATAATGAAAATTTCTTTGAAAAATTTCTGAACGTTCTAACTCAAAAACTACGTGCTGTTATAAAAAAATGCTAAGAATGAAAAGTTCTTAGAATTAATCGTTAAATATAGTGGAATTTTTTCCGATTTTTGTGATGACATTTTTCCACATTTTTTTCCAAATTTTTTTCCAAATTTTTTTCCAAATTTTTTTCCAAATTATAATTTATTTATAAAAAATTTGGTGTATTCACTTATGAATCCTACGAGTTTTTTGTTCTTTGCAATTTTTTTCAAAAGTTGATAATTTTTGGGGGAAAAAAATCCTAAACTATAATATTCGAAATTCATTTCCTCGAAAACTATCAACTTTTCGAAAAAATTGCAAAGAACAAATAACTCTTAGAATTCATCACAGAATACACTAAATTTTTTTTTAGAATTTTTTGTAAATAAATTACAATTTTGAAAAAAATTTTGAATAAAAATTACTCAAAATGTCATCAAAAAATTTTGAAAAAATTCCACTATATCGCTTGATGCGTTTTAAGAACTTTTCATTCTAGGCATTTTTTTAAAAAAGTTCGTAGTTTTTGAGTTAGAGCGTCCAGAAATTTCTCAAAGAAATTTTCATTGTTGACGCCATTTTGAGGTCGTTAGAATGATGTAGGGTATAAAAGTAAAATTTTTTCTTAAAATTCAACTATTTTATGCACCATTATGCAAGGTTTCAATAAAATTCCAATATTCCAATAGCTCGTAAAAAAATTGATAAGAATAAAAAAATCCAAATTTTTTGGAAATTTTTTTCATATTCGGCGCCATATTGGAATTTCTGATGGATGAAACTCAATTTTGACCTCGGAATCTTGAAGAGCGATTTCGAAAACAATAGGATATGTACCTTTCAATTGTTTTCAACTTTGATTTTGATACGAAATACTTGATTAAAAATCAAGTATAAAAATTGTCATTTCAGGCGTTAATGGGTTAAAAAAATCTGCAAAAAATCATTATATTTCGCTATGAATTCTAAGGACTTTTTATTCTTAACATTTAAAAAAAAAGCTCATAGTTTATGGGTAAGGGGTCTAGAAATTTTTCAAAGAAATTTTCATTGTTGACCCCATTTTCAGGCCGTTGGAGTGATGTGGGGTATAAAAGTAAAATTTTTCCTTAAAATTCAAGTATTTTATGCACTTTTGTACATAGTTTCAATAGAATCGTAATATTTTAATGCGTAAAAAATTGATAAGTATAAATATTTACCAATTTTTTGGAAATTCGGCGCCATATTGGGTGACCTGATGGCTGAAACTCAATTTTGACTACGGAATCTTGAAGAGCGACCTTGAAAATAGTAGGACATTTACCTTTCAATTTTTTTTAAATTGTGTGTCTGATTGGAAGTACTCGATTGAAATTGAGGCAAAAAAGCTGTGCTTTAGGCGTTAATAGGTTAAAGGGGGACTGAGACGATATTTTTAGCAATACGCTTTTAACAAATTATTTCTTTAGTAATTTTTGACGTTGAATTCAACGGTGCTAGAATGAAAAGTGTACAAAATTGTTTTGACCCATAAACAATTTGTTTGTTCGAAAAAAATTTTTTAAAATGCATCCGTAATTATTTATAAAATGTGTTTTTACGTTCACCCAAATTTTTTTGAATTTCTAATTTAATTTAGTAAAATGCAGTAGCCTTTTTTTTTCGAAAAAAGACATTTTTATTCGCACTAAAATATAGTCAAAAAAATTATTTCTGTAGTAGTTTTTGACGTGGAATTCATTGGTGCTAGGATGAAAAATGTAAAAATTTATTTTTACGACATTTAGAAAATGTGTTTTTATGTTCACCCAAATTGTTTCAATGTTTAATTTCAGATTTTGTTTAGAGTCATTGTTATATAAAGGTGGTTCTAAAGTGCTCGGCCGATAAGGTAGGAATTTTTACTAGAATCGTTTTATTAATAGGTTTTTAGCTAATTTGAACCGTTTGCAAGGTGTCCAACAAAAAATCAACTTACCTTAAACCATTTTTTTGTTCATGATTTTTTATCCTTTTTTTATATATATATTTTATATCTTTTTTTGAAATTTTTTATAAATAAGTTTATAATTTTTATTAATCACTTTGAAAATGTTTTGCGGTTAGATTATGCTGTAATAAAAAGGTAACTTAAACTAAAAAAGGTTTTAGTCCTCGATTAAGTTTATTTCATAACTTTTCCAAAAATGGTTGGTGAAATTATGTTAATTGATGTTAATTTGATGTTATTATGGTGTTAATTGAATATGAATTCGCACGTGCACTACGTGAACGGTCCATTATAACAAACATTTATTATATTCGTTGATTATAATTATAAAATCTCTGCATTTAACACAAAGCGCTTTTAATTTTTCAAAAATAATGTTGTATACTTATACAAAAAATAACTAGATACGCTGATAAATTGTTTACAATAAGAATTCTTGAAAATTTCACATGTAACGAGATTTTATCGTGATTTTCGACTTTTGTATTTCATAAAAACCGGTTCGAAAACATCCGAAAAATGTCAGTTTTTTCTCGTTATTTTGGAGCAACCTCTCTTCCTGCAGGCACTGCAGACGAAAAAGGGGGACATTCGATTTTGTAAAAATACACATTCCCGCTATAAAATGCCAGTGACAATAATAAAAATTTCATTTTAAAATTATTATAATACAGTAACCTGTTAAATAAAGAAAATTGCATCACAAATGTAAAAAATTCGATCTTTCTTTGTTTACCATAGCAATTTGCGAGAGAGTTTGAAATTTTAACTTAATAGTGGGATTGTCAATGAGAGATTCCTGACTTTTTCATACACATATGAGTATACAGTAGAACCCCTCTTATTTTAATTGTTTCCCCTCACGTCTTCCCCCACCGCCGCTCGAACAGAACGCAAAATATCTCGATGTGAATATCGGTGATTTCGCTTATCTCGATATTCAGCTTATACAACGACAAATTTTATGTGTATGTGAGCGGGGGTAAGGGGAAAATTGAAATAAGAGGGGTCAGCACCATCTTGAAAAACTTTAGCAGTTTAAATAAGAGGGGTCCTACTGTATACAGTAGTCCTTCCCTTATTCTAATTTTTTCTCTTCTCCTATTCTAATATTTCCCCTCACCAGTTCTCCCCACTGATGTGTGTTGATGTGTGGATTTTCAAAATACAAATAACGGCGCATGCGCAACAAAAGAAAAAGAGACAAAAGTGACTCAGCAAATTTAAGTAGTTGGGGAGAGGGGGAAATTAGAACAAGGGAAGAAGGCCTCCATCTTGCCTGACTGGACAATTTAGAATAAGGGAAGGACTACTGTGTATGTAAATTTTGTATTTATAGTCAACACATCCGATACCGACTGTCTGCAATGTTTTATAAACGTTTCAGAAACATTTTCTAAACGTGTCATGTCCGCCATGTTTACAAAATTTTTCTGGAACGTTTTAAAAAAGTTACAAACATTCGGTAACGGTTGTTAAATGATTCCAAAATTATGCATAATTATACCTACCCAGAAAGACAAAAAAGGTTTTATGGAACAATGACGAAAAGGTAGAAATGATTACAACATTTCATAATAGTACAATTAACATCGTGAAAAGTTGTGGTTAACAGTATCTTATTTTTATAATTCATAATATTGTGAAATATAACATACTTTTTATGATGATAAGTTGTTATTTTCGTTTAATCTATTTTTCTAGTCCAGAATATTTCGGTTTAACTGTGAAGCTACCGTACATTTGAGGTTATGTTCTACGCTGCATATTTAAGTATCAGGAAATAGTAAACGGAACAACGTTTTTGCTTTGTTTTACTGTGGAAATGATTACTTTAACCATTGTTTATACTCACATATTTTATTTTTCTAACATGGTTCCATGAACCTATTTCATTCTGTTTATGCAGTAATAGAAGAATGAATCATTATTATTCAAAAATATCTGGAGTTTTATGAGTTTGAGTCCTAATGGTTGGTCTCTGTGAATAATTCTCTGATTTAAGAATAAATTACTTTCGTTTTGGACACTTCCTGATAAATGTTCTTTACCCAAATCTTGTCAATAATCCCTCTGAATAATTTTTCGAACATTCGTCGCATTCGCATATATTCATACTGTATTTAGTCTATACTTGCCAATCATTTTGAATACATTGTGGTTAAGAAACAGCATACCTCAATATTAACTCCCGTCCCAGATCGCAAAAGAAAAAATAGTTCAAAATGATTTCGAAAAGTGCTCTAAAAGAAGTCAGATGTCTCCTTTCTGAGGGTTTTCTAAATAAGATGTCATTATGAAATATTTATGAACTCATGTTCAGAAAACTCTCATAAAATGGGACATCTGACTTCTTTTAGAGCATATTTCGCAATCATTTTGAGCTTTTTTCTATTTTGCTGTCTGGGTAATAGCACCGAATCTTATTAGTTTAAGTAAGTTTGCAGTCTAGGGAATGTTTCATTTTTTAATGCATTTTAATACTTTCTCGTTTATACGGGTTGTAAATAAAATACAGATCTTGATATTTGAATAGATTTGTTCCAGGGAAGTTACGCAGAAACTAGGTGCTGTCATAACCAATCAACACGGATCCGGAGATATTCGTCAGGAATAAATGTCTGGAATACGCAGATACAAATCCCAGATCGTTTTCAAATGTCATCTCTACAGTTTTTTGACGATTTTTTTTGACAGGCAATTGTGAAACCATATTATGGTGATGCTGCTACAATGTCGTTGTGATTTTGGATTATATCAATACCCGAAGTTTTAAGTATTGTACTGAAACGTGACGATAGATGAGAAAGTTTGTTAAAACAACATGTTATTAAATATTACATAATGATTATGCTTACTAAATAATAAGTCAAATCATATCTTTCTCTTGCGATAATGTATTTTTGAAAAAAAAGCAGACGAAAGAAACTTATTGATGTGAAATTAATTCACGATCTAGCTGGTTATGTCTAGATACCCAGACTTTATTTTTTTTAAATTTGCTTTATTTTAGGTCGCATCAACCAGTTACTCGTATCATTTTATTTTAGTTTTTTTATTATACTATGTATATTTACACATTTTACTCACTTCTGTCCTATGTGGTTCTTCTATTTCCTTCCTCATCAATTGGAGTTATATTCTGTCATACAGGATTATTTTCTACAGATATTACAGGATACGTTTGCTTGTGACCTTTGTTCGGAGGGCGTCTTTGACGTAGCTTGGTATTTTATAGATTTGTTTTTACCTATTGTATTTTTTGCAATTTTCCAAAAAATATCTCAAGAACTGTTTTTCGTTACAAGTATCACGTACTGTACGATCTTCTTTGTTAAGCATAACCATGTGTTGGTCTTATATGAACAAAATACAATCTTGAGATGACAAAATTTGGTCTTATCTTCTGAAGCTATTCGCCGGACTCTTGTGGTAGAAATGTTTTTTTAATATATTCTTTGTATTTAGTTCCATCCCTATTCTTTAGGTTTCATTCTTTGTTTTTTTATTTGTTGCGTAATAATTTGTATGTAGCAGAGAAGTATTGTGGGTTTATTGTTTCTGGACTGCATTTCTTGCCTAGCAGAACATTATCTCGTTTGTGCGGTTTATGCTTTTAATCTTATATGTATTCAGTATTTTTTATAATTATACAGTTTTAATTTTTGAGATTTCGTATAGCTTTCAGTATACTTTTCGAATCGGTAAGTATTATGCTTTTCTTTATAACTTTTTGGTCCATAATTTCAATGACTTCTGGCCCTTAAATGCCACTCGGGGTCCGGAAGACCCCAGACCTTTTTCAATGACAAATTTTCAAATGTTCCGGAATTGGAACTCATAGCTCTCTCTGATTATAGTTGTGGGTTGGAACTATATCAGTAGTGAGTTCTGTCAGCAACTATTTCGAGCGCTTTAACATTAAAGTGGGGTCCGGAGTACCCCCCCGTGTCATCAACGCACTTTTTTGTATAAATTGGAGTAATATTTTTTGTCGTTTTTTAATAGTGTTTTACCAGTTTTGAAGGTAAATATAATCATGTACGGTGCTAATAATTTTGTTGTCTGTTATTGCGTTTGTTTGTAACCTTTTAAGATGACCTATAATTTGCGAAGTAGACGTATAATAGAAACGGTAATACGTGACAACATGTATGTACGCAATGTACATTATGTAAGCGATCCAAAGATCGCAAAACGAAAATTCTGTGTACATCAGGCCCACGTGTGACGTGCACCGTACGTATCCAATATGCACTCATTGCGGAAGTGTAGAGTGACATTATTTTCTTCCCATTTTTTTTCTTTATATTATATTTTATATTAACTGTAAACATTTTCTGTAATTAAAATAATTTTGTAATAAAATTTAATAAGAATATGTAATGCTATGTATAATGAATTTTTTTCTCGCAATAATTCACAGTTCACATTGCAAGATAAATTTTATATACCTTTAATACCTTTTTTTAAAGCCATTCCATATAATTTTAATTTTTCCTTACAGTGATATATCTCAAGAGTACTATATTCAATTTTTAAGTAAAAATATTAAAAATTTAAAATGTGGTACTAATTTGTTTCAGGAAACTCATATTTTCACTTTTTTCGCACACTTTATTTTGTATACAATATTGAAATTGAATTTTTAACAATGTAAGCATTTTACACAGTTTCTAAAGCTTTGAATAATATTGAAAAAAATCGACATAATTGAATATCAAAAAATAAAAAAGTTAACAAAAATTTTCCACGGTGGGGTCTCGAAGACCCCATGTGTCTTATATGAGATTTTACAGACATGTGACATTTAAGGGCTATTACTACGTAAGCTTCACTCGACCAGTTTGAACACTTTCTGGTAGTTTTTGTTGAATTTTTTCTTCTGGAGTGATTATATCCAATCTCTTCTTTTGATTTTGATGCGTCCGTGAAGAATTGTTGTGGTTTTGTCAAGATTTGTTTGGAATATTTTTCTATGCTCCATTAGGTCTGTCGAATCTTTCCTCAGTCCATCGGAAGTGCTTATTCGTTGTGATGGTGGGAAGGTTAAGGTTGTTACATATTCAGCAACACATAGTCATTAGTTGATATATTTGAGATACTGTTGTTTTTCCGTGGAATTTTTTTTTTTATAATCAACACTGTTCAAAACTTGATATATAGATCTCTTTTGAAGAGACTAATTTTTTTGGGGGCAAAATAGCCTCGTTCAAAAGCTTTTCTACAGGATTTTTACAGAATGCTCCTAATACAATTTGCTTCTAATATTGCTTATTGGTTTTAACGTTTTTAACGTGCTTGTTTTGGCAAAATTGTAAATAATGGCTCCACACTCAAGTTTTGCTCTAACGCAAGTTTTGTACGTGTTGATTGGTACCTCAGAATTTCCCCCAGTTTTTGTGTGCTAAAGTTTTTAAGATTTTATTCTTTTTAGACTGTCAACTTTAAATTTTTTTATGTGCAGTATCCATGTTACAGAATTTATCGTTATGTGCAAGATGAAATTTAGTATACATTGTAATAGAAATGGTACGAAGACAAAATTTGTTATATTTTACATGTGTAATGTCCATACTGCTTTTCTTTTAAGCCGATTACCAATTATAAGTTGATGTCAAGCTCCTAATAGAAAACTAGGCCTCAACTGAAAGTTTGGACCATGTTCGATTTTATTGAAATTTCATACAGTAAATATCTCTTAAAGAGGTCGTCCAGAGCGCATTTAAAAGATAACTCCAAAAAGATATCTCCTGAAGAGGTCTGAATTATGATAATATATAAAAGGAGCTCTAAGATGTCGTTGTTAGGACTTCTTAAAATCGTAATCTCGAAGAGGTCTTATGTTTGAGGTCTTAAATATATCTTGTTTTGGGCGATCTCTCTTTTAGTAAAGAGCTTCCCAGAGGTGAGATCTGTACTTCTTCTCGAGATCGCTCAGTGGCTGTTGAATCCGAAAATGAGATCGCGTGATATTTCATATGCAAAACCGATGAGTGATGCGCTATAATGAAAAACGTAAGTCCTTTTTCGATATTTAGCAAGAAATATCACAATTTTATATTATTATTGTCTGATCCCCATTATACATTGAACTCAGGAAAAAATTATGCAAATTAATAATTAAGATACAAAAATAGAATCTGTGATTTTTAGAAATTTGCTTTTCATTTATATTATTTATTTTATATGTCAAAGCTAATTAAGACCTCTTCTCTGAGACCTCATATTTAAGAGATCTGGTAGAGCTCTTAAATTCGACGCATAAGTCTTCTTAAAGACCACTTTGAAAGCTCTTTCTGATAAGTATTTAAGACATCTTGCAATTGTTAAGACTTCTTAAAGAGCTCTTCAAAATGTCTTTTAGGTGTTTGGGTTACGTGTTAAAAAACGCCTAAAAGTACAATGAATGGAATTCAAGAAAGTACAGGCTGGGAAATAATAAAAGTGCATTCAAATGCCCATAAATGTTGATGAAAGGTTCGTACACTTTCAGTAATTGCTCAAGTTCAGGAACTTTTATGCTCCCTTTATATTGTTGAGCATTACAAACATAAATTTGAACACTTTGAGGATGCACGTTTTCCAGAAAAGGAAAAAGTATGGAGAATTATTTAAAAAATAAATTCTTAAAAAAGTATTAAGAAGTATGCGAAATTTTAATACTTTTGATAAAAAATTCAGAATTATTAAAAATGAATGCCTTCCAGTGTTCATATTTCCAAAGCAAAATAGTACTTTTCGGTCCTAGGCCGTAAAGTTCAATTTTACGGACCGAGTGGAGATTGTGCGTCCGAGGACCGGCTTCGCTGGTCGTAAAATTTTACGGCCGAGGAGCGAACACTACTTTTTGATACATTGTTCGCAAAGCAGGCACTTTACGGATTGTTTGTAGTCCGTAAAGTGCGGAGATCAGTCCGTAAAATCACACTTTATGGACTAAACGGAGTCCGTAAAGGGTCTACTTTACGGACACATGTATCAAAAAACTATTTGTTTAGAAGTATTACAACTTTTTACGCTATCATATTCTCACAACTTAGGGCAGAAGAAACAGGTCCTATATCGTAAGTCATAGTCAATCCTCACAGATTGAGGTTGTGATTGTTTCTTTATGTACATACATAATGTGAAATATGCGTACATACGTAAATTTAGTCATGAAAATTTTTTAGCTGTACAAAATGGAACAAAATATAAAAAACAATAATTTCTTCTTCAAATCCACCTAATGATCGGAAAAAAAGGATAATATGTTTTTTGATACACATGTCCATAAAGTAGACCCTTTAGGGACTCCATTTAGTCCGTAAAGTGTGATTTTACGGACTGATCTCCGCATTTTACGGACTACAAACAGTCGGTAAAGTGCCTACTTTGCGAATAGTGTTCGCTCCTCGGCCGTAAAATTTTACGGACTAGGACCGAAAAGTACTATTATATTAAGAGTATTAACAGAAGTATACATAATACAACTTTTTTTTATAGTATGCGTAAAATTTGACATTATGCACTTTTTTGTGTGCTTTGGCGAAGCCGAGAGGAGCAGGCGGCCAGCACAATTGCGTAAAGTCCAAATTTTAAGCACAGAAAAAAGTGCACAAAGTCAAAATTTACGCATATTATAAAAAAAAAGTTATATTGTGTAAACTTCTAGGAGTTATCTCCTTACGTTCACCAAAATAGTTTTCAGCGTGCAATAAACAATTAGCATTTACGCAATGGGTACGTGCAGAGAAAATGTCAACAGTGAACGTATCAACAAACGTTGCGATAATCCATTTTTCTTTGGACACTATACATGCTTATTCGTTTCAGGCGTACGAGTGTCACATCGATGATTTCCGCAAGTAAACAATTTGCGTAATCGATTTCTCAAGTATGGAATCAATATTATTCTTACATCAAATTTAAAGACACGCTTAGTCACGGAAAAAAAGTTAGTTGCACCAACTACGTAAAAGTAGTATGCACAAACGTAGTCAGTACAAAAAATAGTAAATCCAATAAACTTATGTTTGTTAGTGCTAGTAATTTAGTTAGTTAGTTAGTTCGTTTATTAAAATAGTTAATTTAAATAGTTACATTTACTAACGACAGACACAAGCGTTTTAATAGAATATTTAATACGGTTTTTTATGTATTTAGAGTCAATGAACGAATTCGAAAATAAAATTTGTAGGTGAATTATATTTTTTATTTTTTTATTTAATTTTTTCTAATTTATTTAAGTATAAATGAAACACAAATTTGGTTGCATAAAATGGTAGAGCGGTAGATTAGATAAGTTTATAATAAGTGGGGGGCCTAAGCGTCGTCAATTCTAGGGAATCACTTTCTTGTAGGTTCGATTATTATAGACATGGTTGTTTGCGAGCCTTCATTGCAGAAATTATATTTTAATGAATAAATAATGAAACTACAAATGTAATAATATCTTAGAACACTTTTTGTAATGTATAAGCGTAATCCGCAGTCGATGTAATCTAGACACCCAGATTTTTCTGGGTATCATAAAGTACGATTTGGTTATTAATAATTGATGAGCATCGCTCATTAGGTCTTGAATTGCATCATTCAGTACACTGATTTGCTAAAAAATGTCATAACCGGAAACTAAACCATAGACACATGGTTATGACGTTAAAGAAAAGCCCAAAAAAAAGATTTTTTTTGCAAAAACAACGTCACAATTATAATTCAGAACTCATATGTATCTGGTCTTCTGCTACATCCCTTTCCTACAGTATAAACGAAATACGTGAAAGACGAAGATTTGCAACTATTCTGGAAATAAAAACCCCATCGTTGGAAATGCTCATTTTATACAAAAAATTGCTTTCGGCAAATGCTTCACGGCTCTGAATAAGCGTTTTCATAAGTGCACTATATCTACGGGAAATATATTCGAAAAGCACAAAATGATATTAATGGAAAAATAAATATTGTTCGATAAAGTGATTTTGAGAAAATATTTTGTTATATCTCTATATGAATAAGAAATCAATTTATGTAAATAGTTTTCAGAGTCCTTTATAGCAAATAAAAAAAGTGCACATCTCGAGATCATTTGCATCATTTTTGATTTCAAATTATGTCTATCTTTTTTTGCGTACGTTTTCTGATGATTGGATAATTAATATTTTCCAAAAAACGTGGCTGAAATTGGTAATGTTTATGTGCTTGGGAAGCGAGAATTTTGGTTAATTAAATAACTTGTTGCACCTCAGAATTTTTGCTGAGTCAAATGATTTTGTATAAGTAATTAATCACGTTTTAAACGTATTTTTGTCATGCAGTGTGTAAAGTTCGATTTTATGCATTTCTGTGAGTACGTCAAGTGACACTTTTTTCATTAGTGCGTAACATTTGTAGTCGTGCATAAAATATTCATTAATGCGTAAAATGTTTAAGCTACAAGGGGTATGTCCAATCATCTATTAACTACAAAACAAAAATAACAAAAAACTTGCCACATTCTTTTTTTTTCATTTATGTGTATTACTCTATTAGTACAATGTATGCCTCACAAGAAAATATAGTGTATTCTTTTGGAAGTTTTAATGCAATTTCTCTCCCTGGAATTATAACGGCACATCCATCACCATTCTCTGATTTATATCCATCAGTGAAGATATGCTCAAATTCTGAATGATTTTGTCTATAATCGGATATTGTGCTGTTTACAATTTCGAGATTAAGAGTTTCTTTTTTGCCTTCAACGGTTCATCAATTATATTAATTGATTGGATTCTCCAATTTATATAAATTAGAATTAGAATTAATACTAGTCGCAAATAACCAAGCAGGTGGATGCGACTTAAAATAAATAAATTAAAAAAAACTTGCAAATTCCAGAAACGTAAAGGATGTCAACGATGATGACATTAATGCCATTCAAACGAAAATTACAACAAATGATAAGTTTAAACCACTTCGCCTGAATTTAAACAAAAAACTAAAACTGTGAAAATTAGTAACTCTAGTACAGTGCACAGTAATCATACAGACTGAAATTTACATACATAAATAATAAAATCATGTTTAATTATTGTGTTTTACTGAATTCTTCAAATCAACAGAATATCACAACAAAATGTCCTTCTGCTCTCCCTTCCCTTTTTAATTCCGTTCCTTGTGCTTAACATTGACTTGTAATAACATTCTTCGAACTTTACACATACTGTTACAAGAAATAGGATTTGCAGCTACCCCTGTCATTGGTTCTGTTATAATCTCATACGGTGCGTAAAATCGTACTTTACTTACCTGTCTCCTTCTTCATTTCACAATGTTTATCGTTTAAATTATCCATTTGAAAAAGAATCGAAAATTAAAATCTTCAAAATTGTCTCCAAAAATTCTGTAAGAATTCTATTATATTCTTTGATGAATTCTGAGCCCTTGAAGTAATTACAATTTTCTCCGAGATGCGTATAGTTTTTTAGTTAAAACACAATGAGCGAAAATTCTCGTTTTGGACGCCATTTTGGAGCATGCAGGTGACCAAATTAAATTGCTTTCAAGGCTATGCGATAACGGACAGTTGATATGAAAAACATTAAAAAAAAAATTTCGGTACTCTTAAATTCATTTTTTAGTAATAATTTGTTTCTTTGCCTAAATTTGTCTCATCTAGAGAGGTCTGAAAAACTGAGAAAGTGGTGGAAGAATTGTCCCCGTGGGGTCGTTAACACCGTGAATGCCACGAGAATTTCACAAAAAATGAAAAAAAAATTGTTAGATTTTACTTTAACTTGGTGTATAGTTGTATTTTGGGACGCTGATTACGAATCTGAGGTCAGATTTTACAAATTCAATATGGCGGACAAATTTTCCAAATTCCAACCATTTCGATTAAAATTTGATACTCGGCGGTTTTCGGAGTCGCTGATTACGAATCTGAAGTCAGATTTTGATAATTTAAAATGGTGGACAAATTATCTAAAGTCAAACCATTTCACTTGTTATTAGTAACTTGGGGTTTTCGGAATCGCTGATTACGAATTTTAAGTGGGATTTTAACAATTTTTCAACCAAAATGGTTCTATTTTTGTAAAATTTTTTCGCCATATTCTACTCGTCATTTTAAATTTTTAAAATATATCATCAGATTTTTAATCTGCGATCTCGAAAACCCCCGAGTAACAAGTTTCAAGTAGAATGGGCAGACTTTTCAAAAGTAGTGTCCGTAATTTTGAATTTCCAAAATCAGACCTCAGATTCGTAATCAGCGACCCTGAAAACCCTCGAGTAACAAATTTCAAGCGGTTTTATAAGCTTTCTATAGCATAAATGTTGATTGAACACAATGTCATACTTCATGACTAAGATTCTGCAAAAATTGTGAAAACTACCATCTTTGTGGATTTATATATTTTTTTTTTACACAGCGATTATGAAAATGGACAAAGTCATATTCAGTACACCAATAGAGTTTCTAGAAATTGATTTGGTTTCATTTTACATAAATTTCAGAATTGGTTAGTCTACTTTATATCATGACAAAGATTTGCCTTTTTCTGGCAGTCTGGGAAAAGTCCACAATGACAAAGATCTTCGTCATTGGTAGTCAAGAGGTTAATGGGCTAAGGAAAGCTTCCATTTTCCATGAGACTTTATTTATCCATGTCTTCGCCGGTTCTGTTGAAATTTCAACCTAGGTGGAGAAATGTTTTTGCATATCTCCGGTTTGAAAATTTCAAATACTAGACAATTATTCAAAGAAATATATATAGTCGTTCTATAATAATATAAGATCTTATTCTGATCGACATCTGATTTGAATCCATGCAGTGTCATCGCAATTGTCTGTATATAAAAACCGATCAAAAACTTATGAAATATTTATCAGAAAGCTACCACATTTGAGTGCAATTTTGATCTAATTCCCATTAATTGTCAATAAATTTCAGATTTTAAAATGTTTTGATAAAGCGATCTTATTGATAATTTTTCGATTCATTCGCTTTCGGATAAATTTGATCAAATTTAAGAAATATGTTTGTGCATCGCGGAATACAATCTGAATATATAAAAAATAGATGGGTATAAAAATACAATAATCTTTTTATGAGGAACAGATTATAAGTGGTTACAAAGTACCTTAAAGCTAATGTACGCATTTGGCTTTTCAACATCACGCAAGATTGCGATTTATTCACCTTTACGAGACTACGGAACAGTAACGTAACACAAAAAACGGCAAACCATAACGGGATAAATTTTTATCACAAAAACTGAGGAATCTGGAAGGCACGTGAATTAATGATGAAAATCGTCTACGTAAATAGGGGGGAATAAAGTTGACACATTCTTTCTAAATTGGAATCAGCGAAAGTCAATGCACCGATCAGTGCATATACACAGATTACAGGTCTACAAAATAAGACTTTTTTTTCTGTTTAGATATCGGAATGGTTTTCGATGTCTCTTTGGGCCCTAAATAGGTTAGAATTTTTAGAAAAGTGGGGCATAACCCCCAAAAATGGGTTTTCAGCACTTTTTTCTCTCTTTAAATAGACGCTAAAAACTTCTACATAGTCCGAAATTGAAGCTTAAATCCTACAGGGCCGTTATCCGTAGAACTAAAAAATACTATTATCAACACATACATAATAAAATTTTTTTTTTAATTGGGTTAACCATTTAACTACCGATTTTTGAGAGGACCGCAATTCGTCTAAATATTGTTACTCAGGGGTCTTCAGGGTCGCTGATTACGAATCTGATTTCGGTTTTGAATATTTGAAAATGTCGGATCCAATATGGCATAATATGATACAGCGAAGTTAAATTAACTTTTTGATTTCGCGTACGCTTTGGATCCGCCATTTCATACAATTATTTTTTCTTTATTTGTAAATAATTTGTTGTCACATGTTTCAAAACAATTTTTTTATTTAGTAGTTAACAAATTTTAAGTAGTTGTTATTCGATTTATCTACTTTTTTTTTGCAATTTAATGTTCACTGGGGGTTTCAAATTTAAAATTCATGTACAAAATTTTTTAAAACATTGTCAATTTATTGATAATTAATAAACAATGTCTAAAAGAGGCCTTTTTATAATAAAAATTTCATTATTGAGGAAACTTGTAGACATAACCTTAGAAAAACTGTGTTACCTACGCTTTTCGTGCCTTTGATGAAGAATCCGAAATTAGATTTTAAAAATTCAAAACGGCGGATTCAAGATAGCCGACCGAAATATTAAAGGTTACTTTACCATAATGAAACTAGGTATTCGGGGATTGTCGGAGTTGCTAATTACGAGTCTGTCCTCACGTTTTAAATTTCAATATAGCGGATTCAAGGCGGATCACTTCAATGTTAAGATTTATCATATTGCAAAGTTTAAAAAAGTACGACGAAAATAAATAATAGCTCTCTGCCAAACCAGGAGATTCAAATAATGACGTAGCGGTTATTAATCCCATTTTTTTCTTTTTTTTTTTGAAGTTTTTAAAATTTACATATCTTTGATGCTAAGGGAATCTAAGAAGATTGAAATTTCGAAAAGTTATTTAAGTTGAGGCCACTACTAGATATACTCTACATAAAAATCTATGTTAAAATTTAAAGTCGAAGTAGCCACAGGAAAATGCCAGCTGAACTAATAAAATTGTATCAATCGTACCATTCATGAAAAATGAGGCAAAAGACAAACACAGAAAGAATCGCAAAGGATGAAAAGGTTTTAAAATTAAAAATAAACCAAAAAGATAAGATTGAAAAATATAAAAGAAATAAAGCATTAAAAAAGATAAAAAAAGGAGATTATAATTGCCACGTTCGTATCTTCGAGTTCGGAATTTTATATGCATCCAGAAAAAAAATAAAAGCCTTAGTCAGTATCTTGGATTGGAAATTTCGAACATTTAAATATTGGTTCATTTACTCACGGATGATACCGATTCCTGATACGTTTCTTACGTATGTAACCTCACCTTCTGAAGTGGTTCCCGTCTCCTTTTTTCCCGAAGGAAGAATTGCAGCAATAAAAAATATGTATCCTACACATGACAATGTTTGCCAACATCCTCTATTTCCATCCCTACTCCTATTTCACACAGTTTTCTTCCTCGACCTAACATTTTAAAATGGTCTCATTCATGGTTTCAGTTTTTTTTTCTTTTTTTAGCAATTTGGCTCGACTGGTCGATGCACTGTAGGCCTAGAAGATTAGCTAACATGTTTTTTGAGAAACTGCGGAATGAGTGACGTTTCTTTGGATATAGTAATCCTGAATCATTTTGTTAACTTTTATATTTATTTTATATTTTAGGAAGTTTCAAAGACATATTCTTGCGAAATTTAGTTTATGCTTTCAAACAAATCTAAATTTTAACGACTTTTTAAGAATATTTTCAATTATCCATCTTGTATTTCCTTTTTACTGCCTAATAATATTTAGAACACCACTTTATTGTGTTCTCCGTCGTCTATGAAATAATTCAAGCTGTATTTAAAATGATGGCTGTCGCAATTAATCCTTCCAACTTTTCAAGATACTAAATTTTATAAAACTTACTTAGTCTGCAACCCACCACCCCGGGTTTTTACAAGCAACATAATTTTTCCCCAGGCCATTTTCTTTTAATATTTTTGGTGGCAGATGTCGAGACTGTGCAAAAATTAAATTTTGCATCATGTATTTTTTGCTTTTGTTTTAATCTAGTCTTGTATTCGGCATTTTTAAATTTTCTTACCTATAATTAATATAAGGTAATGTAAGGAATTCGTATTTTGAATGATGTTTTAGATTACTTATAGTTCGAATTCCTTCATTCCACTGTTTGCAAGTTCGTTTCAATTCTCAGTCGTTCTGTTTGTCTTTAGTTAGTTTCAGTCTAACTTTTTATCAATAAACCTCTCTTTTAATAAAATGTAGTTTTAATTTACAATTCTTTACAATATCTAAGGTCAGATTCATAATCAGCAACCCCAAAAACTCCTGACTACCTAGTTTCATTGCGACAAAGTAACATTTAATATTTCCGTCGACCATCTTGAATCCGCCATTTTGAATTTTCAAAATCTGAGGTCGGATTCGTATTAGTATGAGTAACAAGTTGTAGTAAGAAAAATGTATGCGTAAAGGGTTGTTGTCCAAAAACACGTTTTTTTTTTCAGTTGTTATCCCCACTTTTCTCAACATCTTGACATGATTTTTGGAATCCGGGTTCGTCGTCAGCGGATAAAATGACATCGAAAACCACTCCGATATCAAAAAAGTGAAAACCTGTGTCATCATCGAATACACTAGCTGAATCAGTCAGCTACATATATTGTACGGATTGTTAACAGTTTGTTGTTGGGAAGCTGTGGGTTATTTCCGACGTAATTTTGTGCATAGAATCAGAGTCCAAAGTCAGAAGTGGCCTATCACGTCAGGAATTTGAGATATTTGAGGTTATATATTCGAAATTGCGTTTTTTGCTATTTTTGAGGTTATGTACAGCAGACACAACATTTTTAGGAGTTTTTCTTTTCGTTGGAGCATCTGGTACTACTCTTTTTCTTTAATAAGAAGGACGCAGAATTCCATTACGACTTTTCTGTACCAAGATACGCCAATTTGAAATTACGATATACATGTAAACAAATTTACCTTGAAATACCCTTGGAGAACAAGCTCAAAGTCAAATTCGATGTCATGAAGCCTATATAAATAGAAACAACTATATAAAATATGGATATTTTTAACTAAAAACACGTTTTAATATTATTGTGACTTTTTTTTTATATACTTTATTGTTTATTCAGCTATTTTGAATCCGCCTTCTGAAATGAACAAAATTTTAATAACTTGACTTCAAATTCGTGCCATGTATCACCAGTAGAAATTTTCAAATGAAGATACCAGTAAAAATTATTTAAAGCACATACTCATTAATGGAATATATCTCGTAAATTCAATATGGCCGTAACTTTGTAAGAAAAAATCGTAGACGATCCAGTAAATCTCGTTTTGAAGGGTAAAGGTAGTACTAAAAGATGCAAATAGTACGGAAAGCCAAAAAATTGTTGCATCCTGTATTTAACCTCAAACATAAAAAATAAAGCGTATTTCGAGTTCATAACCTCAAATATTTCAAAATCCTGACGTGATGGACCAATTATGCCTTCGTGTTTGGATTCAATGCAAACAATTACGTCGGAAATGACCCACAACTTCCCAACAACATCCAAGACCCTCTTTTTTGTAGACTTGTGTAATCAGTGATTTTCGCTGATTTAATTTTAGAGAGTTCTTAATAGACGATTAAACTCTACCTTGGTACCTTTATACTAATATAAATTATATACTTTCTGAAATTCCACGAGTACAAAAAAGATGCAATTTTACAACAGACTGTCGATTGAAACGAGAAAGAAAAAGAGACTCGATAAGGAGGGGGTGGGGTGATAAATTCAGAGTACATATTTGACGAGAGAAAATGTTAAATGGATAAAAGGGGAATATCATTAAAGGCTGGAATGAAAACCCTCACAAAGGAGTACCCTTTTAATTAATTGGGTGATTAATTATAAAAACAGATCAGGGGTGATAAGTGGATGTGCGACTGATGTAAATAAACATGGAAAGATGAGAGGATGGTAGTGGAGAGAGATCAGGAGAGAGAGACAAAGAGAGGAGTAACAAAAGAGCTTCAGGAAAGAGTGAACGGGAACGGAAGAAAAGACCTTACAAGAGCGAGAAAGAGGAGAGGGAGAAAGAAAGAAAGAGAACATGTACATCGGAATCAACGTTCAGACGTCAGTAGTCAATAGTCGCTAGACAACATCACTTCACGTGTTTTAGTCGTGCATTACTCATACACGATTTCAAAGACGTTAATGTTTTTTATTCGGTTAGTTAAGTACATTTTAATAAAAATTTAAAACAACGTAAAAAAAATCTAAAACACTTCGGTTATTAAAAAAAATTTAAATGCCAACACTGATAACATAGCAAAAGAAAATTTTGAATCATCTTAACCTTCTTTGGATCTGGATGTTGGGGAGAAAGTTTACCCGGTGATTTTCAGCAGCATTTCTTCAGGAATTCAATGCCGCATGGACGTTGTTTGGTACGTGAAGAAAGATAATTCAATGACGAAGTTATTTTCTTTTCTGTTGTACTACAGTTTTTACTTATCAACTTGATCACCTTCTGCTAACACACTTGAGAAAGTTTGGAATGGACCAAGTAATTTATCTATAAATTATATATAATCGTCTGGATATAATTTATGTGTAGAATTGGGTATATATAAATTCAGACGATTATATATAAATTAAAATGGTAATGCTGATGCAATTTTTTAAACTTCCCTTAAGATTATGTTAGAATAGCACAAATATAGGTGGTACCATGTTTTATTTACGTTTCAGGCATAATGTTGTCCCTATTCAGAATGTAATGTCTGCAAAAAATATATATAACTACAACGGTAGGTTTTTTAAAAAAGTAAACTTAATAATAAATAGTATACTGTCAAAAATTTGTCGGAAAAAATAAAATTACTAACAACTCAAAAACTGAAAAATTTGCGCATGGAATAAAGGAGACTTGTTAAGGAACAAATACCAAATAATACCAAAATTAAATTAAATTTTTCTTTTTATTTCAGAGAAATGTCGAAATTAATTACTAGCAATGTCTTGATGAATCTTTATATTTAATATCCTTGATAGTTCGTATTCACACTTTCCACAAGAATACTATAATTTTCGATAAAATGTTCAATTTTCTTTGGAAATTATACTTTTTCTACTAATTTTCGAAAAATGGTAGGGGAAATTTCTGAAATTTTGTATGTATACAACTTACCGGCGAGAATTCTGCATTTAGAAAATGTTTAAATTAGATATTTGAGTTTTTAACAAAAAATGAACAAATTAATACGACATTAAAAAAACTCAAACATATATATTTTAAAATGTTTCTAAATACAGAATTCTTGAGGTGTATCTCCTAACACTATCGCGATAATTCGACAAGATTTTTTAAATTTATCTGTGTCATATATTAGGTATTGTTGAACTGTTTTAAAACAAACTCAGGCTTATTATTTTAAATTGTTTTGTAGACGATAAATTCTGAAGCCACCAACATTATAGCCGAAACGTAAATAAAAGTTTATTGTCAAACGACCATAACACTATTTCTCGTACTATTCTAATATAGTTTATTTATAATCTGCAAAATGCAATGTCCTTCTATAAATCTAAGGATAAGTTGGAATTTAACTACACTAGTGATAATATTGTCTTAAATTGTGTTGACAAAGTTAGTATAATTGTCTTTTAATTTGGTCTATCGTTCAGTAAGCACATTAATCTATCAACATATATTTATTTATATAAAACTATTATTATTCCAATATTAATGTATGCTTCAGAAGTATGACTACTGTTAAGTTTTCAAAATGCCTTTGTAGTAAATCATAAATTTTTGCGACATCTATTCAGGACTAAAATGGCCATGCATCGTTTTGATCATAATTATTCTTTAATTTTAAAGAAATTTAACATTTGGACCATACGAACGCTTCCTTACTACTCTAATTTAACACTTTTAATATTTTGAATGACAACAATGTATTGATTTAAAAAATGATTTAACTCATACTACTTCAGAAATCCATTGCACTTGTGGAAGATATTAGTAGCTTTAATTTTTTATTGTTTTCTCCACTAACTAGACTGAGACATCTCTGGAGTGCCTTAACCGATTCTCTTACTTCCATTAAAGCCTGAAATTTATTTAAATCACGCCTTAGAGTGAACATTTAAACCTGTATTAATTTTCCTGGTAATTTGTACGTTTTGCAATGCAAATTGTGGTACATCATACATCTCAATTTTGTACCTTAAATGTGTTCCTTTTGTGAAGGGCCAAAACGGACCGTTTAATTGAAATAAATAAACAAATATTCTATATATAAAGTCTATTGATTAATTATACAAGGTGTCCCACAATTCGCGGACCGTATTTATTTATTATTAATATACGGACCAAATAGTCCTCAACCGTATTGCAGTATTCTATATGAAATTTCAAGAAAAAAAGTCCTTTACCAAAATTGGATCCGATGCCTACAATTTGATTGGTGCCCCATTGATGTTTAGAAAAAAATCACGCTTTTTGCAATAACTAGTCTTTTCTTAATAAGAAAATAAAAAAGTCGGCTTTGTCCTACAATCTCAGGTATTGTAAGAACTTTTTTTTTCAAAATTTTCTTAAAAATTTTCCTCGACGTTTCGAACACTTCGTGTTCATTTTCAAGAGGTTACTTTTTTTATTTTCTTATTATATACTCATACACAACAACACTATCTATTGTCTTTTTTAAAGTTATTTTAACAAAATTAGTTAAATGACTTTCGAGTTCTACAATTCACCTCTGAGGGTCTGTGACCTGAAATGAATATTTCTCTTGCTATAGTCATAAAAAAGGTAAAGAATGCCAATTTTTGCGGTTGTTCGTACTTATCTCACTTCAATAAATAGCTATTCAAATAACACTATGAGAAAGTCATAGCCCTTAAAAAAATGAACACTTTGACCCCTAATACAACGTGATAATAAATACAACGTGAATATAAATTTTATGAGTTTAAGTGGCTCCTTTTGGGCTCAATTTTCATCCAGTGTCATTAGTTGAGGACTTAAATTGTTCACTTTTTTAAGAGCTACAACTTCCTTGCAGTTGTATTTCATTAGCTATTTATTGAAATGAGATAAACGTAAAAAAACCGAAAAAATTGAATTTTTTAGGTCAAATTTTAGGTCAAAGAGCCTCGGAGAAAAATTGTAGAACATGAAAGCAATTTTAAAATGAGCCGAACTGTGTTAAGATAACTGCCAAATCAAATATTGTAGGCATCGGATCCAATTATCGTAAAAGTCTTTTTGGTTTGAAATTTCATGTAGAATTATACGTACCTGCAATACGGTCCGCGAGTTGTGGAACATCCTGTATATAGGATACGATTCAATATGTTGTTTTTTACTTCAAGTGATAAAATTTTAGGTAAATCTTAGTAAAGACTTGGCCACCCAGAAAACAAAAAATAGTTTCTTATCTATTTTTACCTTTTGGTTACGAATATGATAATAAAAATTGGAGGTCGACCATATTTTGGCCGCAATCTTGAGAAAACCAAGGAAAAACGTGTTTTTTTCAGTTTTTTGCATTTATCTCCAAAAATAGGCGTCGCCCAAAAAAATGTTTCAAAGAAAAAGTGAAGCGCGGGAAATTCTACATAAAAATAATTGGATTCAATTTTTCGTTATCGAAAGGTAAGGCCGTAAAAGAAGGATGAACATGAGAATAATCGGCATGGAGCTTGTAATACATGTCCGCTGGGAGGCATTTCCTCTCGCAACTGCTCGGCGTTCCCTTTAAAATATAGTTTAGTTAGGTTATTCTCAAGTTCATCCTTATTTTACGTTATTACCGTTGATATTACGATTAAAGCACATTAGAACTTTTTTGTAGAAAATTTTGAGTCCTACATTTGTTGTTTGAAATATTTTTTCACCAAACTTATATTTTTCGAGATAAATGTAAAAGTCTAGAAAAATTTTTTCGTCAGAAACTGTAAAAATAGCGGCATTTTATTTTGTTTTGTAGTAGTTGTACATAGATGATTTTTAATTTTTGCGAATTGTATGAAATGTGATTTATAAAGATAAAAAAAAATAATTTATAATTATGATTCATGTAATCTGTTCCTTCTGCAAAAAATGTTTCACATGTCTGTCAGTTTATCGAAGTAATATGTCGGTGTGATTATTTTTCGGTTTTGGTGACTTCTCAATTGCTTCTTTATGATTTCTAAACGAATAATATTCAAATATAAGAATTAAAAAAAATTATATTATATTGTATAAAACTAAGCGATGGCACGCAAAAGTAATCTGTAATATAAATTATATAAAAATTGTGCAGAATTTGTAGCTTTTTTAAATTTTTGTACAATTTGAATACATTTCGTCCGGAATAATATTTGAATAAAATGTTAAATTATCAAAATTTCAAAATTTTTTACTTAGAACAAAAAAGTTGTATGGAGATTATATTTATATAATTTATATATATTTATATGTTCTTTAATCGCGTAAAAATGTTAATTTTCAAAAATTCTTTTGCTTTCTTAAAAATGGATTTTCTTGCACTTTCGTTTCGCTACACTCATCCGAATTTTGAAAATTGAAAATACAAGAATTGAAAAAAAAAATGAATTATATGAATTGCATTTATACATCTAGATTATGTACGCCCAATTCTACATATGTAAATTATACATGTCGGAATATATAGGATATATAATCTATATATAATTTTTTTTTAATTAATCAATACCTATTTTTAACACTCTGGGAGTAGAATTCGATTTTGCGCCCTGCAGTGAAATCTTCGGGCGTAAATTAGCGAGCCTCGCGCCCATCGTATTAAAAAAAATCGAAGATCTGTAATTGTAATTTCTCTAAATTCGAAACTTATGAAACTCCTATAATTTACATTTTTTCCCTCATTTATTAGATAAAATGCTAATTTAAAAAATAAAATATTAGATCAATATGTCACATTTTAGTCAGCCATGAACTGCAAGACCATTTCGATAACAATACACGCAGGGGAAACTGATCTTGACTTCAGTAGAAACATCAGTTTTGGCATTTCGTTACTAAAACACCAACTGTTTCAATTTACAATATTAGTTACACAAGAAATTCATGCAATTGCAATAATGCATTATTGCGTTACACAGAATATATCCTTCTTCACGCTATATATTTTAGTCATTCAATCTCTTCCATGTAATTTTCAATAGTTCTGTAGAAACAAAACAACGTTAAAAGGATATTAATAAAACTAATTTGATTTATCAATTATTTGTATTACGCATTCATTACGTGTGTCGGAGTTTTATAGATTGATATCAATTTATCATAGGCGCATCAATGCCACGAAAAGTCATGATCCCAATTACAGCTGTGGTAGAGAATTAATATAACGTTTTTGTACATCAACAAAGTTTAGGGTGATGCTGATTTTATATAAGAAAATTTTAACAATAGTATTTTAAAAAATTAATAATAATTATAATGTTATTGATTCAATTAAATAAATGTGAAAAATGATTTTCTAAATTGATCATTAAGAGTTTTATTACATGAAAGTGTTCGATTCTATTAATATTTCCTCAAAATTAAAGTAGCTGTCAAACTTAATGTGATCATGGAATGTTTAACTAAAGTTGCAGTTTTATGTACAATCGTAAAATATGGTGTATATATAATGGCATCACTGAAACAACAGATGTACCTGTTTCTACTTAAAGATTAATAAGAATCATTTACCAACACGGAAAAAAGATATAGTTGGTTCTACTATTTAAATAGTAGTCTTGGCTACCTATTTTGTCGAGGGCATAATTTAGATAGTAAAATTAACTAAAAACTATGACAGTGACTTATCCTACAGTCTAGTTTCTTTGCTGTTCCAACAACTTCTGAAAAATTTTAGTGATCAGGTAAAAAATTTGGAAAAATTCGTTTGGTAAAGTTGTAGAGAATCTTTTTCTTGAAAAATAAGCCATCATTAGTTACAATCCATTAATTTTTACAAAATGTTTAACTCGCGGTAAAAAGAAAGTTTGAATCATTAACAACAGTTGTTTATCAATTTATTTTGGCAGGTTACAATATTTTTTTGAAAAACAATAATACCTTCTCCCTTCAGCAATGTCATGATTACTGAAAAGTAAATTCTTGGAAACGTTATCAAATATTTTTCCCAAACATACCATATCGTGGGGTCTAAATACCTTAAAGATTAATAAGAAACATTTATCAACACGCAAAAAAGAAATAGTTGGTTTTACTATATAAATAGTAGTCTTGGCCACCTAAAGTTAACTAACAAAAGCTGCATCTTATCCTACTGTCTAGTATCTTTGCAGTTTCAACTATTTCACTTTTTCCATGAACTTTTCGAATAGATTACTAATTAATAATTGTAATTTTCAAATGTTACAAATTAGGGTAATTTTTTGACAAAGATCGATAATATAGTAGGTCGGAAACAAATAAATATTACAGATGTGGACTCTAATTTTTAACAAAGAATTGAGAATCTCTCCACCTCTTCGATTTTGTATGTAACGTATTGAAATAAATTGATAAAAATTCTTTTATCAACATGACAATTCTTTATATCTCCAATGGGGACACTCGAGTTTCAATCGCGATTCGATAGAGAAGTTGGGGGCCGCATATCAAGTCGTCAAATGCAAGTATCACGTCGGATAAATAGCTTTAATGCGTTACTATTAAAACTCCGTGACTATATAGTGTTACTCTGAGTATACGCGTCTGTTGGTTCTTCGAAGGTTACCAAGAGGTAGACAATTTTTTTAAGCCAAGGTAATTCGCATAAATGAATTCCCTTTTTGAACTTATTGTGGAAATTTCTTTAATGTATACGTCAGGGTGTATATTTATCGGTAAAATTAACCATCGCCACAGATTTTTTTAATCATGATGACAATGCAGCTATTGCATAAAAATAATCTTGGTTAAGAAGTGATGTATTTTTAGTTTACAATATGGCTTTAATTACCTGTTTTTATATGAAACATTCCTTGCAGGATAGGGATGAACAGAACATTTCAAATATGCTGTGCATTTGACCACAAATATTTCAAAATTAATAAAAATGATATTGTAATATATTTCTTTTCATGAATTTTTGTCGTTAAATACTTGTAAAGTTGACTAAATATTCCGAATTCTAATGACATAAATCTAGTCTCCCTTTCATACTTTTTATACATAAATAAAATTTGTCTTTTCGAATTCAGAAGTTCCATATAGAATGACGTTTTAAATGCAAAGTGATGTTAAAGTCGTAAGAAATGATTCAACTAGGCATTTATCTTACTCGGATAAAAGAACCAATGATTCATGTAAAACTGTATTCACAATTAGTAGATTAAGTTTTCATTTTATTAAAAATGTTCGTGATTGTGTTTCCTTATAATATCTAATAATCGTAATCCTTATAGAAAAAATGAACAATTTTTTAAAAAGACTAAGCATTATTGCATGTCATGATTTTTTATAACCTACAAGGCTATTTGCATGAGAGCCAAACGCGGATTTATTTATAAATTTACTTAACATTTAATTGGAAATAAATAGTTTTATTATAAATCGAAATATCAATCTTATAAGTGTATGTGTTACCTCGGACGTGCGAGATTATTTTGTACTTAATACTTAAAAAAAGGGTACAACTTTCAAACAATGGCTTGGCAAATTTCCTATTTATTTTAATTATAAAAGACAAATAAATAAAACAAAAGACAACATAAAGACATGAATAGTTAAGCCCTCACTGGACATTTTTTTCATTTTTTTTTTTTCAATTTTCGACCTTTGTGTTTTTTTGGAAGATATAATTTATAAGGAGGCAAATCTGACGTAAAATTAACTGAATTTTCATAATATATTATTACATTTTTCAAAAAATTCAAGTGTGGAAAATTGTACATGATTTTTTCCAAAACAACAAAGATTTTTCAAATCCATTTTTTTTTTCTCCATTTTTCACTTTGAAATCTTTTCGGAATTCAAATTTTAAGTAAAGAAATCGTGTTCTTGAGACTTGAACTTTAAGGTTTGTACATAGGTATTTTGAAAATATAGGTGAAAGTATCCAAAATGTCGGTTCATACACAAAAAAGCAGTTGAAAAGTTCAGCAATTTTTTACTTGAAAAATAATAAACTTTCCGAAAAGTTACAGAACAAAAAGATTGTTATTGTTACAGATTTTTTTAAAATAATGTTTTCTAGAATTAAAAAAAAATAGGTATTTAAAACATTATCCGCATAATTTTGACAAATTCAGAAATTTTGTACTGGAAACTTATGGACTTTGGGACATTTGATTGGACAAAATTAAAATTTTTAAAATTTTTTAGGATTTTCAAAAATTAAAAACATATGTAATAATTCTATAAAAATTTTGTATTTCCATGATTAATTCTAAAAACTTTTGGTTCAGTAACGTTTTTTTCGAATGTCTGGTTCAAAATAACAAATTCCTTAACTTTTCGATGGTATTTTTGTGTTTGAGACGCCATTTTGAATATTTTCAGCTTTATAATCAAAATACCTGTATACCCATTTTAAAGTTCATTACCTTGGCCCGATTTATTTACTTGAAAGATTATGGAGTGAAAAAACGAGATAAAATCCATTTTGAAAATGTATGTTTTTTTGGAAAAAAGCATGTCTAGTTTTTCACGATTTTATTGTAAATTTAATGTTTTAATCGTTTATTTTTAATTTGACGTCGTATGTGACTGCTTGAACATTTTTTACCCAAATTTACAACAATTGAAAACTGTAAATATGATAACTGCAGAAATGTCCATCCAGTACTTGGTTAAATAATGGTTTAATTTATTTTATTGTAAATTTAATGTTTTAATCGTGTTTTTGTAATATATAGTTTTAGAATGGTTTAGACGAACACTTCTAAAATTGAGTGAATCTGGAATATTATTGCACAAAGTGAAAAAACGTAGTTAAACCAACAATTTTATAAATGTAAAAACTGTATTACAAAAAATAGTAAAATTAACGATTTCGGTACTTCACAAGATAATGTTATTAGATTTACTATTTCCCGATCGTTAAATATACAGTAGAGCAAATAACCTGAAGTCTATCGCTGTTTTAAAGTTAAATAGTCACTTTAAATTAGTAAAATAGATGGATGCGAGAGTGGAAAAACAGACAAATAAAAAATACCGACTATCAAAAAATTACTGTCTGCCTTTGTCGGTTTTTCCATTGTCGGCTTTTCAATTGTCGGTTTTTACCTGTTTTTTTTATTTGTTGGTTTTTCGACTCGCATCCATCTATTTTACTATTCACCAATATTTAAAGTGACTATTAACTTTAAAACAGCGATAGATTTCAGGTTATTTACTCTACTCATTCGAAAAACCGACAATCGAAAATCCGATAGTCAAAAAATTACTGTCTGCTTGTGTCGGTTCTTTGACTGTCGGCTTTTTGATTGTCGGTTTTTTGACTATCGACTCTTTGATTTGTCGGTTTTTGACTGCCGGCTTTTCGATTGTCGGTTTTTTGACTGCCGGCTTTTCGATTGTCGGTTTATTTGACTATCGGTTTTCGACTGTCGGTTTTTTGACTATCGGCTTTATGATTTTTTGGTTTTTCAACTCGTACCCAAATAGATTTAATATAATTGACTAAACAAAAATGAATTGTAGATTTTAGAAGCATTTCTATAATTTTTATGGTTCCATTAATCCTTTTTTGTCTCTGTGCATTAAATGGTTAATAAAAGCGTTGAATCGGAGTGAAAATTATTGATACGAGAAGAATACTTTTATCAGATTTTAGGGTCTTCCGCATGAATTATTCATATTTCCAGCTTAAGATAAACGGTATTGATTTAATTGATGGAATTATTTCGATATCGAATACGTATAAAGATTTCATGGCCAAGTTAACTTAAATTTATAACTTATCTATTAAAATATCTGATGTTACCGTTATCAGTTTTACAAATGAATATTTCCACAGCATTTCATCCCGGAAAACAGCATCAAGGAAATTCATTATCCGCATATGTTGAAATATTGATTTCTACTTAGAACATAAGTGTAAAATTACTTTCTCTGCTACAGTATGGTATTAGATAACAAACACGATATTAGGTTGTCACATTCCGTTTTTTGCAAG
Source organism: Trichopria drosophilae (assembly GCA_030407085.1). NCBI lineage: Eukaryota > Metazoa > Arthropoda > Insecta > Hymenoptera > Diapriidae > Trichopria > Trichopria drosophilae. The sequence goes on along the minus strand of CM059582.1, from coordinate 8,449,906 downwards.
CATCACCGCAATTACCTTCATTACATTTATTAAGAATGTCAGGAAGGATTTGGAAAGTGTACAATTTATGCCGTTAAAAATCACAATAATACATTGCATTGAACGCTGTGTAATTAGTTCTGACTTAAGGTATTGGCAGAAAATGACGATTGACTAAAATGCTGTGAATCAGTGCTTAAAATATGTTTATTCTAGATAAATTTAATCTGTAATATCAAGAGATTAAACACTTCATGCCATTCACGTATGTAACGAAATAAAAACCAATAACTGGCATTTCATGAGTGATCGATAAGAAAGAATATTTTATAAAGATGTAAACAAATTAAATTGTTGATTAAATTTATCAAATTGAAAGGTCATGAAAGTCAGCAATATCTATTTTCCTCCATGTTTTAAGGGTGGAAAAAGGATATTTTTGCTGTTATTAATTGGTGCTTCATGTAGCTTAATAATCATTTTTTTTCATTTGTTCTGTAAGTAGATTTTCGTGAAAATTACAAAAAATTATCATGATGTATATTTAGAACGCAGAAATATGTTTCTGTAGAAAAACTTGAAAATTGAAAAGATCATTATTGCAAATAACACAAAAGAAACTTCTGAAGGAATAAAACTTATGAAAAATGATTCACAACATTGATTTCATCGAGATAAACATTTCAACTAATAAGTGATCAATATTGAAATTAATGGCAAATACGAATTTGGACATTGCGTTGTCGATCATTATTGAACATCTTTTGACATCATTATTCATCATCAATCATTATTTTGCATTTCTTACTCGCTTTGCTCTTTATTTTTTAAATATATTTCTGTAATGTGTTATTGTATATCATCTGCTTCATTCATCTGGTTCATTGTTCTAGACAACTATAAGAGAACAAACCAAAGGGTATTAGACAATACTTATTGACAACAAAGATAGAGTGAAAGGATTTCTTATTGTAGTCTTAAAAAACAGTTGTGTGTACTAAAATGAATGACAAAATTACTGGAAGATGAATAATCACTCAATGCAAACAAGATTATTGAAAAGTGGATCGAGGTTGCAAAGAAAACGCCACATTAAAACGAAAGTACAAAAGAAATTTGTACTTACAAATTAAATTAGCTACAGAAAAAGTCTAGAATAACTAATAAAAAATCAGAGAATACCAAAAATAATAAAAAATCTATAGAGCAAACAAAGAACGCAAAAGGTTTCCAAATAAAAGGTTGTGTAATAGAGTTATAGAAGGCATAGCCACTTTTCAAAGTTAAAATTAAGTTAAAACTAAAAGAATAATTAATAATACAACAAATTTATTTATGCAATGCATGGTATATCCGATATTGGCAACTAATAGTTCAAAAAATGATCGTACACAGAATTTTCTTGACCTTGTTAGCCAATTTCCTCTTGCTGATAAGATTTTGTAAACTACGTAATTGAAAAAAATCTGCACATTGTCATTTAATAACAATCATCCGCAATACACGAGAATCTTGAGAACAGTAATGCAATCTACGCATATTGCAGATATAACAATAACAAATTTCCCTTTATCGAGAAGAGTTCGCGAGCTTTATCACATTACAATGGCGATGGAATATACTTAAGATTGTTACTTCCGAACGTGGCCCAGTTCTTCCGAGTGCGTCCGAGTTTTGTCCAGATAATAGGTCTTCAATGCGAAAACACTGATATATTTTTAGTTTATTATTTTTCCCAATGTGTTATAAACAGAATAGTTATTACTTCTTATTTTTTAACCACACAACTATGTATCTTTCTTATAATTAAAAAATATCTTTTATTGGTGATTTGAGGACATAAGTTGTTTAGGATTAACTTTCTGTGACGTTAAAGGCGTTTTTTAGCTTAAGAAGAATTCTCTGATAATACGGAAAATACAAAATGGTTGAACCGCAACTAAAAAAATAGTAATCGTATATCTCACAACTTTTGTTAGTTGATGCAATCATTTTATTTCCTTAAATGAATTATTTCAATTAGGTAAAACAGCTCTATTGAGTTTTAACCAATTATAATTGTACTCACGACTATTTCAAATAACTATAATAACTATATACATAGTCAACTTAACTATTTTTTGTTGTTAATAAATTACCCGCCTCAGAAAACACTGACAAAACAAAAAAAGAATTGTGGGATAATGTGTCGTTCTTCGATATTTATTTCTTCTTCACAAACATTAAACAGTAACCCTAACCTCAAATTTTCTACCTTTTAGACATTATTCATAAATTTATACCTAGCTTTTAACATGTTCTGCAAATTTCCAGGCTTGTGAAATATCTTCCACACTTATTTCCATGTTAACCTTTCTTATCGATAAAATTGAACATAAAATTATAAAGGTCTACAAAAAAGGGGGTCGATATCAGAATTGGTCCAAGACGTAAAGATTTTGAAACGTGAGGTTATGTACCCCAAAAGCGCGTTTTGCTATGATTGAGGTTACTTGCAGGGGCCAACAATTTTTTTTGCCTTATTTATTATTTGCATCTTTTAGTACTGGCCTTACCCTAAAAAATGAGCTGTTATTCGGGGACCTACAATATTTTCTTACAAAGTTACCGTCGTTTTAAGTTAATACATTGATCCCAAAAAGTCATATTACCCCTTTAAAGTCTATATGTTTTGACTTAACAATTTCTCTCGAAAATTTGTTTTCTGGATTGGCTGAGTACGAACATGAAGTCTCAAAATAGTCATTTGCAAGTTTTTTTAGTTTTTCATTTTGATTTCGTCAAATCATCTGCTGAGAAAATGTGAAAATTGATTTCGATTTCGTTATTAGCAACATGATTAGAGCAAAATAGTTATGTCAATATTTTTTACAAACTTTCGAGCCGCCATATACTAATTATAACCAAAATTTAATAGATGACTTTGTTGAAAAAAATGGATTAAACATAATTGTCTATAATCCAATAATTTCACAATTGTTGATTGTATTCCATGTAATTAATACATTGACATAAAAACTACAACAAAACTTCACCAAACAAATTTTTCACAAAACAATCTTAAACCCATACTAAAAAACACTTTTTATAGAAAAAAAATTTGCTCAACACTTATTTTTTACTTCTTCATTATTCACACTTATTCATATTCTATATATATATAACATGTTCAAATTATAATGTTAAGTTTATTATTATAATGATATCAATGCTTAAATCTAATAAATTAATGAACACACTACTTAGTTTAAGTAAGTTAAAACCATACTTGGAAATTTTCTGGACCGCTTTAATGATATTAATAAAAATTCTAAAATATGATATGTTTAATATATAAACACCTTGTGCAAATGTTTGTGTGTGAACAAAGAGTCATCCTCCATTGAAAAATGACAAAATAAGACCGATTAAAAAAAGCGTCTCATCTATTTCAACAAGACCTGATGTTTTGGTTCTATGAATGTGTCATAAAATTTTTCAATAGAATGCATTTTCAGGGACCTTTACATCACCGCACACCAATAGTTAAAAAAATATGGTGGAACATAAATTCAACACGATCACTGATATTTCTGTAATTTTATAACTTTTCTAAAAATTGTATATATGTATATTTTTAGAATTTGGAAATAACTGAAAATGACACATACTAGAATGACGAAAGTTTTTTTAAAATAACTGATGATTGGTAAATTATTTCGAATCGCATGGGAACTTTTTACGAAGAAAATTTTTACAAAATACTATTTTAGAATTTTTGTTAAGACCGCTTAGTACTAAATATACTAATGAACAAAACGCCATGCTAAACGCTATTAACTACACGACGCATATTTATACAAATAATATGATATTATGAAATTTTTTTTAAATATACATATTTTTAAAAGTTTATTTAATTGAATAGTTGTATATATTAAATTTAAGAGTTTATGGAATTTATTAAATTTTATAGAATAAAAGTAGAATATTTTCTTATGTCGGAATTATTTTTAACAAGTTTTTGAGACATAGTCCAGAATTTTATTATTACACGAACGATTATTATGCAAAGAAATACAACACCAACGTATCATATAATTTATATGATTATATAAAAGCCAAAATATTGTAATATTTTATAATGCTTTTTTTGTTTATAACAAAGTGATTATCATCATAGGCAATGACAAGTCAGAAATCAAGATTCATGTTTTCGCGTCTATTCGTGTGAAACATTAAAATGCAAATGATTTTTTTAATCAATCGCACACTAAATGATTCATTAACTCTCATATGCATTTATACGAAACACATTTTACTATATTTATAACATTTAACAAAACAATACTAATCAAAATATTATTCTATAGATCTTTGCACTTACACAAATACATTATTTTTTATATAATATTTAATGAATGTATTAATTAGGCTCCCGATACTGACCGTATCAAAAATATTTGTTTATTACAACTTTAGTCAGAGAATACTTTTTTAACAGCACGTAACAACAAGGAACATCTGCAATTTAAAAACAGCTCCCATTAGGTTATGCATTGTTAAGACGCGCAATTTATTTACAATGAGAACAATGTGGCAACAAATTATGTGATGACGAATTGTTTATATGATAACAAAACGTTATGCCATGTGTTATCTTGTGACACTTGACACTTTTGGTCCAACTAGTCACACGCAATAACAATTTTCCATCTTTTAAATCATAGGGTTAATTATATCAACTTTTTGTTCTTTGTTATAGAAAATTGAATTTCATTCTAAGATTAATTAACAATTATTCCGATTAAATATATTCTCTAATAGTTATGAACATCGTGTATAACATTTATGAAAAAAGCCATTTTAGCGGTTTAAATTCGAAAAAAAAACAATAAACAACGACGTAGTTGAATTACTAAAAAAAGTAATTTATAAATAAATGGAAAATAGCTATTTAGATATTATGATTAAAAATAATATAAAATAAAATCGTCGTAGAATTAAAGCATAAAATTGTTTATTAAACTCGTAATTTCAAAAATCGTATTGACGTCAATGTACACATGTGCAGAACGAGTTTATTGTTTATTATTTACATGAGTCTTTACAAGATCATAGTAGAAATAAATAAATGATATTAAAATCTCTTGTGTACGATAATTGCTTCTACCCTGAATCTGTAAATACAATATTATTTTTAATTAAAAACAAAATAATTTTTCAAAAGTGATGATTGTAAATAATAATAACATATTTCATTATAAACAAAATGGATTACGTAGGCCAACAACATTTATGACCAGAAACCCGACTAAACTTTTCCGAGGGTTTCGTCGCCTTGAATCCAAATCTGCCCGCAGAATTATTCAAGATTTTGAGTTATCCTAACCTAAATGTGAAAAAAAATCTCTTCATCTTTTATATGACTTACTAGCCAGTAAACTCAAATTGAGAACAGAATGATTTCCAAATGTGCTCTGGAGAAATGATGCGCCAATTTCTTAGATTGTTCTGAGCTTGAGTTCATAAAGATTTTAATGATTTTATAATCAAATTCAGAAAAACCTCACAATGTAACGCATTTGATTTCGTACAGAGAACATTGCCAGATTATTCTGAGCTATGCTTTATGTTTGCTATCTGGGTCATACTTCTAACTAACAGATGAGTAACGAACTCATGAAAAATATGATGTCTTACAATCAACGGAATGATCATGAACACAAAAGTTCGCAAATACGATGCAAGTTACTGGTTTCATTAAAAAAATGCCAAGCCGATTATCCCCCAGATTCATTTTTCATTTGCAAACTTAAAAGTGGCATAGCAAAAAATAGAGATTTTCGTACTGAGAATTCCGTGATCTATAAGATTTGTATTTTTCAAAATAAATACAGACAAAAAGGTGTTTTTTGGAAGAAGAAACATTTTCTAAAATTTCAACACTCTATGGCGCCTATAATCTCAAAAAATGTGTATTTTGGATTTTTATTGTATTTCTTCGCACATATTCGTGAAAGTCACTCGAAAAATTCATGAATAAATATAATACTGACCTGGATTTTTTCTTGAGTTTAAAAAATAAGGTCGTCTCACAAACATTCTAGAAAACGTATTTTCTAAATGTCTATATTGTCAAATTTTGGCAAATTTGTTGAAAATATGCGCCATAGTGAAAAAAAAATAAAACCCGTATTTTCATATTTTAAAGATACTCCACTTCATAAAAGCGTTGAAAACGTGTGTAATTGTATCGATTTGAGTAACCTGTCGTGCTTATTTTTTAGAGAGAATAAAAGAAAACTCCCAACTTCTCATAGTGCCAAAAAATTGATAAATCAAGGATTTTTTTGAGCGCCTAACGTAAGATCACCTTGTAATGGGGAAAGTTAAAGGAACGGGTATAATAATTTTTTTTATTTAAAAAAAGTCCAATATTTTTTGAGTTGAAAAAACAAAAAAATTGAATAATTTTGGGGAACAGGTTCAAATCACGTGAAAAAAAAGATATGGTTTGACCTTGAAATATTGTCTGAAAGAGATAATTCATTTGTTTCGAAAAATTAAGACTTTTTTCGAAAATGCATAAACAAATGGCCCATAAATTTCTGCAGTAGTATTGTCAAAAAATTGATAAATCAACGATTTTTTCGAGCACTTAACGTAAAATCACCATTTCATGGGGAAAGTTAAGAGAAGGGGTATCATTATTATTTTTGTTATGTTAGAAAAGAATAGCAAAAAATAGAGATTTTCGTACTCAACAAAATAATATTTTTAATTAAAAAAATTAAAAAGTTAAAAGAGTCGAATCATATTGTGAAAAAGAAAAAGTGTGGGTTGACCTTGAAACACTGTCTAAAATAAAATAATTTTTTTGTTTTTTAGAAAAATTCAGACTTTTTCCGATAAAATACATGTCGGAATTTTAAATGTTATTTTTGTGCAATATCAAGCAAATCTAAAATTTTATAAACTCATAAAAACCCGTCAATCTAACGAAGTTTATGAGGTAGAAGGGTGTACTTATAGGGTTTGGCACTTTTCATCGAGTACTAAAATATATCAGAAATTTGGAGAAATCTAGGAGTGGAGGCCGAATCAGTGGATGGTTAATTGTGCAATGTCCCATACACACGGAGAAAAATTGCTTTGGAAATTTTACTATTCTACATGGTTATTTGAAGACATACTTGCATAATGAGAAAATGTCATATTGCTTTTGCTAAAAATTACTACAATTTTTGTTATTTTTATCATACCTTTCCGGAATTTTTAATATTAGTTTTGGCGAAAATTCAGAATGTTATGGTAAAAATTACACAAATTTTAGTAAATTTTAGCAAAACGAATAGGAAATTTTCGCTTGATGCAAGTCTGTCCCCTAACAACCATGTAGAATAGCAAAATTTCCAAAGAAATTTTTCTCCGTGTATACTAATTTGCAAGTTGAGTTATTTTTGACATAAAAAATCTAAACATCGGAGTTCGACGTCTAATATGGCTAACAATAAATGTTGGTATTGTAGGTATTAAAAATGGTTATTATTATATTACATTGGGACTTTATTTTGCGTATTCAGAAAAAATGACGGCTACTGAACTGTTCCAATGTGCCAACGTCGATGATTTTCGCCTAAAACATGTTGACAGCTTAATAACTATCAATATGCATATCGTAGGCATTTAAGGCTGTCAAAATGATATTTGGGATAATGAATCATCAACGCCACGAGGGACGTTTTAATGAATCGCTTTTAGAAACCCACGGGGATCTTTAAATATAACGTTCTTTGTGAACACAATGATGATTGACGCTGATCTGCTATACAGCAAGGGAACTTTTGATTTCTTTCCACATTCGATTTACAAATGAAAGATGATTACAATAATTCTATAAAAGAAGACAAAACGATAATGTCAGATTGGAAATGATTATGATGAAGATATTGTTACCAATTAGGAGTATTTTCTAGTTTTTCAATATTTCTAGTTATGCAAACAATATTGTGATGATAATGACGCGCCTATTAATCAGGAATTGCATATAACCTAGTAATAATGATTCAGTTGAGAATTTCATCATGATCTCAGAGTGCGCTTTCGGGTTTCCGAATGATAAACTTTAAGGAAGGTTCAATGACGTTCACATGCATGAATGCCAACATCACGACCAACTTTCTCCTGCAGAGCCATTATTATCATCCTCTTCCTCGATTCTCGAGATCCAAGACAAGGACAGGCACATCATTCCTGAATTAAGGAGCAATAAGGATGGATACGACATGCACGAAATCCATCAGGCACTCTTGTATTTTATTTCTCTCGCGATCAAACGACATTCGCGTGTTGAGTCATGCTGCGGCGGACTTTGACCGTTTACTATACTCTGAAGCGCATTATCATATGTTATCAGGGCGTTGAAGCACGTGGTCCATTTAAACTCCGATTTGGCGTCATCGTTTTTCTCTCCTATCTTCCATTGTTTCAGGCTATACTGGTCGGTGATTTTTCCAACCCCGTTATCATGCTGCCTTTTTTGCTCTTTTCTCCAATGATAAACTGCAATTTCAGTGTTAATGTATCCCAATTGCTCTGCTGATATTGCAATCTTTTGCACATTATCCAGCGGAAAATTAAATGACATACCGGAAACCTGAATACATTTTATAAATGAGGTTTTGGGTTCCAAAGTCCATCTAATATGGAGTTCTGTAAAAAACACAACAAAATTGTGGCTTCATTTTTAAAGATGGCAGAATCTGTAATGTACAGATCAGTTGCATAATGGGACATTTCCGAAGGATACCTGGAAAATCAATGCACTGCAGATTACCTTATAATACGAAGCTTCACAAGGTTGACTTTGCAATGGTATTTATTTGCAAAACAACAAATAATTATCAGGCCTATAATCATTTATAATATTGAATTAAACATGAAACAACATTACAATTTTAATTTAATTAATAATAACTGTAAATTAGTATTAATAAAACTCCATGTCTTTCTAGAAACATCACTGCTTAATTCGAAGGTTTTTTGCTGAAATGTTACGATAATACTTCCTTAATATCTGGTAGTTAGGCTACTTTCACATTAATGATCATTACATCGAACCAGACCAATGGTCTGCACGAAGTATTGAATTTGGTCAACTGGCCAAAAAATTTATCCTGTAGTTCTTTATCAAATGTCAGCGTTTCAGACCCTAAAATTAAAAAGAACTCAAAAATACTGTAACAACTTGGTGTCGTGATCTTGTACGTGTATGTATGTCGTATTTTTTCATTGTCTCGTGAAATCTCGCGAAAGTTAAGACCAATTTTAATGTCATTTTTTGGTGTATCTTGTCTAATGAAGAAAATTTATAGAAAAGTAAGAACCCAATAAGCAAAAAGAAATTTTGAAATATTTAAAAAGAATACTTCTTGAATGCTTTTATGAAAGAAGAATTGTAGAAGAATTTTTTGTGAATGCTTAAAAAAATTACGAATGATTGCTATAGTTATTAAATTAAGAGTTGTATACGAATGCTTTTTTTTAAACGCAATTTGTAAAAACCATAACTAAGTGTTCATAAAGAATTCTTTTACTGAATAAGTATATAATAATAAGCATGGAATTAATTTTGAGAGAGAGAAAGAGAGAGAGAGTGAGATACGTATTATTCGCATATAACAATGCACACAATAATATATGTAACATTTTTATTCCTTTTTATCCGCTATAAGTATAATTACATGAGGGCTTTCGAGAAGTCATAAAGTATTCTTTTTTCAAAATCTGTGCTTATTGGGGAAAGACAAAAAAAAACGTGTGAAAGGATGGAGGGCAAAGGATTTAAAAATATAAAAATGTCTTTAAAATATGTCTTTGACGTTTCGACTCTAATACGATTCCTCTTCAGAAAGTTGTGTAATAATTGCGTGAAAACTGTGTTGTATATTTATACCAAAAACTACCAATATCAATTTTAACGGCCGATAAAAAAAACCTTAATAATGTATATATATCCTTTTTTTAATACAAAACATAATAAAAAATGTTATTTTATCTTATATTTGTTATTCTACAAAACACAATAATTTTGTTTTTCATTGCTTATGAAAGAAGGAGATTCAAAGTACAGTAGTGTCCGAGTATAATGTCTCGCTATATTTACGGGCTGGGACCTCAGGAAGTACCTGTTGTGACGTCACGAGCATAACGCGACAGAGGGGAGTAGGAGAAGCGACGCTCCTCTTTATTTGATAAATATAACGAGACGAGAGGGCGAGGAATCGAGTGGGCAAATATACCGGGACTCTACTGTTTTTTGCAATATTTTCATGTCTTCTCAACATTTTAGCTTTGAAATTGTAACTGATAATAAGGAGATCTATTCTCCATATACTGACATCTGCAATCCCCAGTTTAAATTTAGATTATTTTGCCAGAATTAATCGCATAATTGACACTGTCGATTTAACCTATTAAAGCTCACAGCACGCAATTTTATCACGTAAGTTTGAATTGTCGCCATGAAAGTGCGACGAAAAAACATTTGCAAATTATTGCCTATTATTTTTAAAGAATGAAAATAACGCAAAAATAATACATTTCAGTATTTTTTAGAGAGATTTTTCTGCATATTGAAGGAAACTATGATACTGACATAAAATTCTTGCTTTACTAGCGATTTAGCAATTTTTACTAGTTTTTCAGAATCTTGTAATACCGCTTTGCTAATGATATTATGTCTCAAAATAAAAAAAGGTTTAGAGATAGTATTACAGGTTTGATAAAAGCCATATACTGTAATTTGCGTCACGAAATAATAACCGTATAGTTAACTTCTTACGGGTTTTATGTTAGAATTCACACAGTTGCATGTAATTTGGTACTGTAAACGATGTCATTAGCAGATATTTTTCTCCATCGTTAAATGATGTAATAGCTTCTATTTGTGCAAATGTGCCATTCGCACATTTTTGATAATTCCACCAAAGGATTAAAAAGATCTAATATCTCAAAACTTGGAATAAATCGTAATAATATGACTACTCCGACAATTATTTTACTTTTTGTGCATGAACGTATAGTTAGACTAATTCACAATAAACCAGATTAATTCAAACTGTATTAAAAAACACCTTAAAGTTAAAAAATAGAAATATAGTTGATAATAAAAGCACTGTTAAGCATTAAACTGTTCGTACGTTATTACACGTGAGATTTCAGGATATTTTTAACAGCGTAAATATAATGATTTTGTCTGGATTTATAATTAGTTTTATTATGAATTAAAGTATTTTTACGTATAATAAAAGCTCTAAAAGTTAGTAAATTGTTCATCAAAATGTCGATCAGTGCAGCTTCTTTCTAAGGAAAGTTTGAATTGTGGGTATGAAAGTGCAACGAAAAAATATTTGTCAATTATTGCCCCTTATGTTTCCAAATAAGTAACGTAAAAATAGTATGTTTTAATATTCTCCAAAGACATTTTTCTGTATATTGAAGGAAACTATGAAACAACTGCCACAAAGTTATTACTTCACTAGTGATTTAGTAATTTTTGGCACATTTTTTATATCTGTGCAGAATGAGGATGAATTTGGACGCGAATTTTACGAGATGGGGAGATTCCACATCTTAATACATAAATTTTATTGCACCTTTTGAAACGTTGGAATCTGGTCACTGAGATATGTATAAGTTTTCATAAGATTCACCTGTTTCTCCGAACGAAATAAAATTTTTTTTTCTTCGTTTCTTAGAGGAACACGAAGCTATCCTTATATCAAAGTGCACCCAGGAAAACATTTTTTTCCATTTAGTCCATGCATACAAAATTAATATATCTAATGAATTAAAAAATATTTAGGCAACAATTAATTATTATTTCATTTTATGTAAGTTTTCAGATAAAAATGAAAACACGACGTGCGTTTTTTCCTTTAGGCACAATCTAACCGTGCATTGTTTTATTTTTACTAAGATAGAATGCAGATAAATCATTTACAAGTGGTGCGGGTAAAAAAACCGATAAATCAAAAAGCCGACAGGTCAAAAAACCGACAGTCGAAAACCTGACAGTCAAAAAGCCGACACACACAAAAATGAGACTATTATTTTTTTAATTGTCGGTTTTTTTACTTCAAAAACTATTTGAGTATCGACTAAAATCATTTTAGTACTTTCGATGTATAATATACTTTTTGTAATGTATTGTACATAAAATATGGTACAATGTTAGTTTGCTTATAGCACGTTTTTATTTACTTTGATTCATTTTGGATAATAGTCTGACTGAAGATAAATTAAATTTAGTCGAGTACAATTTATTATTGTTAATAAACCCACAGTCTCATCGCAATCATTTCCCGTACTAAGATCTTCAAGTTTAGAATTCTAGAGAAATGTTATTAATTCTGTATATCAGCAATCATTGACATTTACCATGATTCCTTGTAATATAATACGCTATTTGTTCTTTGTTCATAATCAGTATTTATTACTATTCATCAGCATAGCAATTTTATTTTACATATTAATCAAATTCAAACTAGTAGATGAATCATTAGGTAACATTATGTAAAATTTATGAAGATTTACTAAGAAAAATCGTTACAATATATCAGATATAATTTCTTGATTTTCATATTTTCATCGTTATTTCTTGGCGTTAGAATATTCAAAAGTCTTGTAAGATGGAAATACTCATTTTTTAGGATGAATTAATTTAAACGAAAAAATTTTAAGATATTCAGGTAGACCGCAATGCAGCATTTATATCCGTTTACAATAAAATTTTACACGTGTGTAGGAGATGTCTAAGATGGAGTTAAAAACAAACAAAAACAGTAGAATCTTAGGTATTTTATCCTCGTGCAACAAAAAAGATTAAATTGTAGAAAGCTTATATTAGAATGTACGGAAATCATTTAAAAATTATGCTTCTGAATGTTTCTAAAGTCTTATTATTTGGTATCCGTCTTATGATACTAAGATTAAATAGATAATTTGTAAGTATAACTGTTATAAAATAGTTTTTAAACTGTAAAACCATACACAAAAAAATATGATTATAAGGAACTAGGAAGTCGTATTATATAAAATATTTAATACAAGTTAAGAATATTGATTATTTAATACATCTTGAAGTGCTTTATTTAACAATGCAAGTGAAATGAACTTTATTATTCAACACACACCTCAGTGCATCTTGAGATAAAAGAAATAAATATAAAGGTACGTGATTAGAATAGTTTTTACTAGTATAAGAAAAAAGTACTTTTTTATAATCTGCACATTGTCGACATTCTTACTGCAATGTTTTTAGTTTCTGTTCATCGAGTGATCGGAATGATCTAATCTTATCTGTGATTGCAGAAGCTTTTAAGATTTTGTGAATTATATTTGGAAATCGGTCAAATTTCATCAGTTATCGACAAATGAACGACAGGTGCGAACACGAATCACAATGATTTGTGCATTTAAATTCAACATTACTCGACAAGTATAACATCAATTTGATAATTAAAAGTGTACATTTCCTTATTTTGGACAGTTTTAAATTGTGGTAAGAAATAAGACAATATTTGCAACAAAGTTCGTAGATTCAATTTAAAAAGTACATAATGTCGATTCATTAGAATCAAAGTGTGGAAAATAATATAGTACTTTGCACGATGTGTACATCGAAGTAGAATCGTTTTTATTAATTTTCAAAGTATATATTACTTGGCCATGATAGAGCGAATGAATTCCCTCAACAAAAAAGAGATTTCTTCAGAAGTAACCTTTATATAGATAGGATCAATGAGTTCGAAAAGCTCAAGGTTAATTTGCATTCAACTAAATCTTAGTACATATGTGCATAGTAATAGGAACACAACAATGGAATAATCGCAATCATAATGAGCGTTTATTATCAATTCATAGGCAATTTTTAATTAAATTAATTTCTTATCACTTTCACTAATTTGTTCTTGTGTAATTCTTAGTGTCGAGGTAGCACAATAATGAAGAATGTCATTTCCGCATTCTGCTTTTTATCTCGCATTATTATTAATTTTGTATGTAAAAAAAACGTAAAGTTGTAGAATATACTTATTCAGATTAATTAAAAAGGCATTCAAATTAAGAAGCTTTCAGAACTAAATTGAATGAGTAAAGGGAAATATATTCATATTTATGATAAGTTAGTCATCATAAAGTTTTGTGTTACATTACGTTTCGACTGAACCTGTATATACACAGTTTTAAATTCTATTATAATTGTCTGTCACTGTTATCCGTGTTTGTCACATTAAACGTGTTTTTACGTCTCTATTGAACTTTTTTTATGTTGGTACACAAATACGTCAGAAATGCTTTTTCGTAGACATAACATCGCAATCAAGGAATGATTTGAAAACTTACTACGTACAATTTGAATCTATTATAAAGTTAGCTAGGATGACAAACCGTTAATTGCTTAGTCTAGTACACAAATAATTATATTCAATATGACGTACAATGCTACATCAATTGAATGCTGAGATAATAAACTTTCTGATAGCTCGATATATAATAACCACTTGTAGTTGGTCAAAAGTTTTGTTTTGGCCAAATGGATATTCCAATCAAAAGATGCATCCTTTAAATTTCGAGTGCGTTACTTTTGAAAACTGAACTTTTTCTGAATAAATTACTAATTATTACTTAGTATATTCTATTTTGATTAAGTTTTCTGCTCCAGACTCTATTTCAATGGATATTAGCGAATGTATTCTTAATTTGGTGTACTAAAAATTGATGAAACATTCATGACAAGAGAAAAAATGTGTTTTACATAATTCATCATCATTGATAGCATAATAAAATTTTTTTTAAAGTATAAAGATACAATCTTGCTGGAACCGGATTTGAAAACATTGTTTTTAGAATTTCAATTAAAAATTATCAATCTATATCTATGTAGTTGAAAACTAATTTAGAAGTTATATAATTTTCAAATTTTTACTAATTGTACAGATAATAATAAATTGCTTCTTGGCTAGCATCTTACATTTTCCATCATCTGGTTTTCAATAGTTTGGACGTAAAGTATAAACTAAAAAGTTTGTAATTTAATAATGTTTAATTACCTATCGCAATAGCAGTAGTATCACTTACTAGCGATTTTGTTGAATTAGTTATTTATCTATCATCAATATAAATTAAACTCATTGCCAAATTTTTAAAATTAGAATTTATACGAAGTTAAAAAGTAATTTTCATTTTTATATTTTAACCTATAACATAACAAGTTTTAGAAGTTCCTGTGTCTATCAGTAGCTGATATAACTACGGATTTCAATGTGGATTTTTTAACTCGCAAAATTATATTTTATGCTTCCATTCCATTATTAAGCTAAATTAAACAATATTATAGCTAATGGTTTTTTTAACGAAAATATAGCTTTTATTTTTGTAAAGATCTAACAAAAATTGGTGGACCATAAAATTGATTCAAGTTTATCATTGTATTTGAATGGTGACGCCCTCGGTAAAAAGTGTTTTTTAGAATTGAGCGAAATACAGGTACATCAATATATTGTATTGTAAAATTAACTATATTATAGTACTGGATACTATAAACTTAAGTCAAGTTCAGTCACACCTATTAATATTCTTACAAATTTCTGGGAGTGGAGGACAAAAGAACACAGCGACAAAAAAACGCACGACAAAATGAAAAAAAAATCACACGACACAAAAAGGCACATGTGCATAAAAATCACAACTAATTTTTTAATACAATTTTTTTTTATTTATCAATATTTACATAATTAAGAAAAAAATTTTACATTCACATAATTTTGTCAGCGTTTGGTCTTAACCCATCACTATCTAACTCAAATCCCAGATAGGTGACTCTCGATTCGAACATCCGAATTCACATTTATTTCTATTTACTTGTAATCCTGCTTCCCTCAACTTGCTTAGTACCAATTCCAATCACCTCAAATGTTCCGCAAATCCTTCTGTCGCAATAATATCATCCAGATAACCATGTATGTGCGGCTCAACTTGGTTAGAACGTCGCAATTTATCCAGAATCGAATCCATATTTGGAAAGGGTATTTCTTTTTTGATGACTATATTCAAATATCGGTAATCAATGCATAACCAAATCGACCCATCACTCTTCTTAACGCTGGTGCGCTACCCTAATCACTTGCAGACCGCTCTATTATCCCTTCCATCGCTAGCTTCTTCACTTGTTCCTCTGTGCCTTTTCTAACATGATAGGCGACTATCGCCATGGATGATGTTTTACAGGAGCTGCACCTTCAACATTGATATGGTGCTCGGTTAATGAGGTAAATCCAGGCATATGTTCATTTCCAACTAAACTCTTCTCCACTTACCCTAACCTCGTCGTTGTGACTCAACTCGCTAACACCGGCACATCCAGCATGAATGTCTGATTTACGTGTTGGTCTATCCATAAATGTGTGCCATGGACCCTTACAAACTCATCATTGACGTCTTCTTTGTCGAACATCCAAATCGAACGCCGAACCGAAATCCATCCCAAATATGATATCGGAGGTCACAGTATCAGTGGCCCTAACTCTATTTTCTTTGTGCACTCATCTATTTCCATTTGAACTCAGAGCGCAACTCCAAAAATGGAGTCATATCCCCTGACATACTCCTCATTACTTTATTAATAGGTCAAAGTCTATCCTTAAAAAACTTCTCGATTGCCCTAGGCCCTATAATTGAAACCATGGCTCCACTGTCATGCATTGCCGTAAAGGAATAACGTCTTAAGTTAATTTCCACGAAAAATCTACTCTCTACTGTCGCTATTTCCTCTATATGACCTGTCTCAACTTAGTTGGTCTCGATTCTGGACTCAGGAGTATTCCCTAGAAGCTATTCCACAGCCTGTTGAACTTTCTCCAAATTAATTTGCTCTATCTTATCCGGAGAAATGTCCATTTCGGTAGACCCAACTTCCGGGTCCTCTATTACCAGGAGATTATGACTCGCTAAATTATTCGATTTACCCCCATCAAGTGGCCGTTGAGGGTATTGGGGTAGGTCTGGCCTTCTCGTATCCCAATTTCTCTCGCAACGTTGTACAATTGGGCCGTGAATTGAAGGGATTCTCTTCTCTACCACAAACTTGACATTTTTTTACCGACCGAGTTGGTCCATATGTCCTACGTGGACATAGATATGCGGAATATCCTGGTTGTTGACATACATAACATTTTCATTCTGAGCAATCTATCGATCGATGTCCAAGACGTTGACAAGTAAAACAGGGCCGGCTAGGTTAAGTAGAAACTCGGGGCCCTACCATCTGACAGTAATAACAGGCCCCCATCATTCCTTGGATGGGACGTCCCATAGGCTTTTGAGCACTGTTGTCCTGTTGGTCTGATTTACTCTGGACGTCTTTGTCCCTCCGCGATGAGTATGTTCCCGGATACTGCATCTCATACCCTTTCTGACGGAAACCAATCGTCTGTTCTGATCTTGGATAATGGTCACCGGTATTAGACCACCGTCCAGGTACACTCTGCTTTGGTTTAACCCACTCACCGGTACGTAAGATCCAGAAAGAGGTCTCTTCCTGTCCTCTTGTACTCCTTCCACTTGAACCAATTCTGACTTCTCCCGATCTCTTTCTAACGCTAATTCTTTCGTCTTATTGTTCGGTTTCATTATTTTTTGCTTCCTTATTTCGTCTTCCTGTCTTACACCTGTGCGCGCAATTCGTCCCTCTCTTTCCAGTTCCACCGCCACGATCATTAAAAAAGTACAGACCGTTCATATGTACTACCGGCATTTGACCTTCACTCGAACTTGAAAACTGCTTTGAAAATCAAGTACAAGGTCACTGTTATGTTTTAATCTTTTACAACAATCTCACTCGGAAATACAATTTACGTAAAGTCTTCTCTGTGGCGAAAATGAAGAGAAAATTATATTTCGGTGCCCAAATGACCTTTAGATGACCTCAAATTGGTAAGAAGATGACAAAATCGTAAAATTTGGCATACAAAAGGTAAATTTGTCTCCTCTCATTTCTAAAGTTGAACTTGAGGTTGTCATAAAAAAATATATACTTCGACCTTTAAATATGCTGCAAATTAGTCTCAAGGTTAAACTGAAGGTCAGTATCCCTTACAACTTTCATCTGAACATTCAGCTATCTTATTTCAATTGGGGTATCATATATATATGAAGAACCTTTCATTGTGTAAAATTGCACTCAACGTTACAGACCATTAAAGTGTACAAAAGAATTTGTTTTCTAATTATGTTATCAGTTGACCAGTAAGCTTGTTCAACAAAGGATTAAACTGTATTAAATATAATTATTTTTTTCTTAAATTCATAAATATTTTATAAATTAATAATAGAGGTGTTTTATTTGATTACAGTCGTATCATTTGTGATATTTGATACTGGGCATCCAGCAGCATGGAAGTGCTGATGCTGGAAGCAACAAACGGTACCCCTGTGACGGGGTCAAAGTCATCCTTACGTGCCAAAAATGAAGAAAGAACGCCCGCTGAAGTAAACGGCAATAATGCACATTTCTCGAGAATGAAAGGCGAATGCATGGATATTGATTTTGATAATATCAAATATTCGGTATCCCTCGGTTTTAGAAAAGGTAACATTAACTACATTTGATATAATAGTAATATGTTTACGTTTATTATTTGAATAAAACAATTCACGGAGGTACATAGTAAATATTCAAAGTAACTTCCATAAATAAGAGATAGAAGACTTGAATCTGAAATTTTTTTTTACAAAAATGCTCAAAATGTAATTTAGCACTTCGTTATTATGGTGCAGATGGTGGTTTTAATCATTCGTAGGGATAAAATGAAATAGAGGCGGAGTACTACTGAGCTGATTTTCCACCTACTAAAAACACTAAATTACGCTTGAATACTTTTATTATTAACAGGCTCCAAAGAAATTCTCCATGGTGTGTGCGGTAAATTTCCAGCAAGTAAGCTTGCAGCAATCATGGGACCCTCGGGTGCTGGAAAATCTACTCTTTTGGACGTGCTTTCAGGGTATAGAATTACAAACGTCGAAGGTGCAGTTTACGTCAATGGAGAAATTCGTGACCTGGATAGTTTTCGAAGGTACATTATACGTTGTTTAAAAAAAAGATATTTAAATAAAAAAAGATAATTTTTAAATAGAAATATTGGAACATTTACGACCTCATTTAATTTCTTTCCAAAATTAAAGTAATTCGCTATTAATTATGCTTAAGTCAGTTAAATAATAAAATGTTTTTATAAATGTTATACAACAGGTGAATATTTTATTACAGAACTAGTGCATATATTACTCAAGACGACAGGTTGCAACCTTTACTGACTGTTTCGGAAAATATGCAGGTTGCTGCAGACCTCAAACTTGGCACGGACACACCAACATCTGAAAAAGTGTCAATTGTGAGTTTCGGTAATTGTTTACATTTACCATTTATCTATTTAACTTCTTTACATCGCAAAATCTGGTAATACACCTCGGTATAAAAATAGTAGATTGTGCAACTAGGAAGCAAAATAGCACTTTGCGCACCGAGTGTGAGAAGATAATTTACTAGGAGAAACTAATACTTCTTAACTATATTTGAAAGCAATATTTTTTTACTAATTAGTAACTAAACAATATTACACCCCAATAGTTTTAATACTTCATGTGAATGAATCTTGAAAATCTTATAAATGTCTCAATTTTTAAATTCTACTCGATAATAATAAATGAAAATCAGAAAATCGGTTTTTACTTGTATTATTCCTATGTTATGTATATTAATAAAAAATGTTCGAATAGTGGAATTATAATAAAATTGCAATAAAAATCTAATCAATTTTTGTCTCTGAAAATTTTGATCAGAAAATTTTATTTGCCACTATCATAAGCATAAACTTTCACGTTATTGAATTACGTACCGAATGATTTACTTTCTCGTTCAAGATCGAGGAGATTCTGACGACATTGGGCCTTTTTGAGCATCTCAAAACGAGAGCAAGTCGACTGAGTGGAGGTCAAAAAAAGAGACTATCCATAGCCCTTGAATTAGTCAACAATCCAACTGTACTGTTTCTAGATGAACCAACGACGTGAGTAGAGTCACATACGCAATAACGATTTACATTGACGCAAATTTATTACGTAGCA
This sequence comes from Trichopria drosophilae, assembly GCA_030407085.1. NCBI lineage: Eukaryota > Metazoa > Arthropoda > Insecta > Hymenoptera > Diapriidae > Trichopria > Trichopria drosophilae. The sequence continues at coordinate 8,429,758 of CM059582.1, read as the reverse complement.
AATATCATAATTGCGACAAACAACTGCTTTAATTAATGTTATTTTCAATTATAAATCAGGTAATAGTTCGTTAGCAGTTTTAGTGTACTCTTAATACAGTTGAAATATTTTTGTAAAGAGGTTTAGATTCATCATCCTGCATGCAAGTAGTAAAATTGCTGAAATTACTTGCGAGACAAGGGAGGACAATAGTCTGCACAATTCATCAACCTAGCGCTTCTCTTTTTCAACTTTTCGATCAGGTATAATTTATTGAATAGTTCATATTTTTACACGCATTTATTAAAAATGTAAAAAACGCAATTACCGATCTATTTTACGAGTAATGACACATCTGAAGTGTCCTTCATTTGCAAACAAAAAATGACATCTAAATGTTAAATACATTTCTTACCAGAGAGCTGAAAAAGATATCTTATTGAAAGATTAAAAGATATCTATGTTATTCGCTTACGTATTTAATTGATTAATGGGTGCCATAATATTTTTTTAATTTATGGTTATTTATTAATTTAGTTTCTGCTCATAAATAGTTTCATTCTTTTCTTTAACCATAGAGCAACTTAGAAAATAGTTACATTGTAACGAATTCGAGTTTCAGTAGAATTTTTATAATCCTTTTACTTGTTGTTTGACTACTAGTGACAAAAATGATCTCTTCACCCATTCCATGCGCTTAAAATTGAGCTTTTAAACATTAGTGTCCATTCTTTGTCATTATTAATACTAACAAAAAAGAATACAAATCAAAACGGTCAAAATTAACCAAGATAGTCCAGGTTCAATTACAAAACAAATAAGCGCTCTGGATTCTATGTATTTACATATATTTCAGGGGCATTCTCTTTTTTTTTAATTAAACTCGAAATTTAAGAATTAAAATCGCTGAAAACAAAGTTTATTATGATACTGTCACAAACACATAGAATAGAGGAATTATTCGGAATTTTTACAAAATTTAAAAAAATGTCCACCTGTTTAAAAATTGAGTTTTTTTTAATCCTACTTTTATAAATTCATTAAATACTTTTTTTCAATCAGACCATACGTTTAAAAAATTACAAAAATCATGTACTACATAATATAACGTCCAAAGAAAACTTAATTTTTTGCGAAATATTCATCAAACTTATCAACATAATTAATGAACTAATTAATCTCCATCGACTTGCGCGATACGGAATTAATTGTTGAGTATTACTTTTGACGTTTCTGTTTAGGTGTATGTACTTGCAAGAGGTGAATGTCTGTATCACGGAGCTCATGACAAGCTAATCCCGTATTTAGAAAATGTGAAACTTCCGTGTCCCATGTATCACAATCCAGCCGATTACGGTAAGAAATTTCTTAAATAGTTACGCAGCAGCGTAAAATGATCACCTATCCTTCTTTCAAACATGAAATAAATCATGAATTTTCTTTGCCAAATGATTTATGATTATAAGAATCGCTTTGCAACATTTAATGCGACGTAATTACATTACTTATTATGCGGCGACAGACAATTATTGGTTACCTATCTTAATTTTTCAATCCAAAATATGTCCAAGTATACATTTTAAATAGAATGCATTAGTGCAAATTAAAAATATTCAGACCAGAGGTCAATGATAAAAAAAAAGTGGATGTTAAATTCGAGATTCACAACATTAAGTCAGTATTGAGACTACGCAAAATGTTATTATTAATACGATACTTGAGCACCTATATTGTAGATTTCACATATCCTGTTAAAGATTATAATTTATTTTCTAAATTAAATTGTCTAGTTATTGAACTGGCATGTGGAGAATATGGCGACGACAAAATCAAAACTTTAGTACTCGGTACTGAAAATGGCAAGAGTTTACAATGGTTCGATAACCCTGGTGCAATCCTGAATAGGGCAGACTTGAAAGGTACTTTTTTACAACATATAAAAATATTAATTTACTTTTTAAAGGTAATCGTGTCAATGATATACTTAAGTTTAGAAAATTGTGTTTTATTATTATGTTAGAGCTTTAAAATGTAAAATGTCTCTGATTAACTCCGTTCTAAAGCTATATTTATTTTTTAGCGTCAAATTCAGGAAAGAAACGTAAAAGCTCTAGTCAGAAGAAAGGCTCACAAGCAACATCACAATTACATCAATTTCGAGTTTTGCTCTGGAGGGGAATGATAAAAGTCAGAAGAGACTCCGTAAGTTATTATTTGTGTTATTACCAATTGTTTCGAAATAGCCATTCTAGTTATATATAGTATTTTTCGTCCCTAAGGCGCAAAATGACATTTCGCACCCGTGGATGAGAAGTATTGCGCCCGCGGGGCAAACAAGATTTTTTGTCGCAGCAGGTCACAAAATGCAATGAGCGCCCGTTGACCTCGACCATACATCTCTATGGTTACGATGCGGGCGCTCAAAACTACTGCGACAAAAAACATCTTTCTTTTGCGAGGTTATGTTCACATTATCAAAAAATAAATTCAATTTTGTGACCAATTTCGTCTGTACTTGGCCTGCAAAGCTTTTTTCGGCAGACTAAAAGTAAATCTAAAGAAGCTCATGCTCCCATTTTGTTATGAAATTCGTAATCGATGAATCAAACAACGTAAGGTATTCCTATACTTAAAAAAATCTAAAGAAAGGACCCACTAAACGTGTAGTTGCAGGAACATTGCAGCAACGTTTCAGTAACGTTACATGAACGGAGACTGCCCTACACCTGAAGGACATTATTTTTTTAAAAATACTATACGTATTAGTATTATTTTATCCTATTTCCAAGTTTTAAATTGAACATTTTCTAAAAATAACGTCATATTGTAACGTTTCTGAGAAATAACATTCTCTATTTCTGTTACTGAAACATCTCTGCAACTACAGCTTTAAATGGGATATTTTTATTAAATAGCTGCACATTAGGCACATTTAACCCTTTAACGTCCAAATGCACAGGATTGGCACACGAATTCTAAAATTCTACACTGTTAAAAATTTCTGTAGCAATTTCCAGAAAGAGTAACCGAAGTTTTTTATCGTTACGGTTTCAGAATTTTACGAAACAGAGTTTAGTAATTTTTTGAAACCTTTTAATGTTTTGAAAATTTTTCTTAATTTTGATTCGTAAAATTCTTAAACGATAACAGTAAAAAACTTTAGTTACTATTTCAGAAAATTCGTAGAGAAATTTCTAATAGCCGATTATTCTTCAAAATGATTAATATAGTCGAAAAATAGCATTTAACGCTTCTTTTTTTTTAAATACTGAAAAAATGAAATCAGTAATTGTCACTACGATACCTCTACTATGAAATTTTTCTAATTTGAAAACTTCACCGAGTGTTAAATTCACGAATTTTTATTTTAAAAATCTCCAAATCAGCTATAAAACTATTGAAAATTAGTTACACAAATTTAAGATTCGTGTACCCGTGTTGTTAATAACAAAAATTATTGTACATAGAGTATCCCGATAGTTAGTTAAAACTGAAGAGAAATTTGTACTTAATATAGTACAATCCATTTTAAATTAATGCTTTAGAATTCCTGCATTTATTTTGCGTGCAAAATAGAGTCAATTTTAAGTAAAGAATGCTGCTTCAACTGATAAAAATTTTTACTGTGTCATTAACTGATCAATTTTTCTGTTTCAGACTTTAACGCACTTGCGTATCATCGTTAGTATAGTAACGGGTCTAATGCTTGGCGGAGTCTTCTTGGAATCCGGAAATAATGGTTTGCGTGTAATAGATAATTATAATTTACTCTTCGCGATACTCATTCATCATATGATGACAACAATGATGCTGACCATTTTAACGTGTAAGTATTACTATTATTCCATCATTACATCAATTTTAAATCAAGTTTTAAGTCATGATTCCATGTACTTATTTAAAAAATTTCAAATATTCAGTGGGGAATACTAAACCTTATTATTGGATGTTAAAATAACTACATGATTAACTATAATATTTATATCACTTTAATATTTCAAAAATAAATTAAGGTCAATGAATAGATTAAACCAAGCATTAGTTAAACGACTTTTTAATCGGAATAATAAAAAAAAGTAACAACTCAACTTATCCTTTAATTGTCACAGTTTAAGTGTGCTAAAATGGTATTTAAATAAAAGGTGACAATCACATCAAATTTTCTGGTAGTTGTAGATTTTCTTTTTACAAAAATTTAAAACATCGTTGGAGCCCTTTTCGTTCTGTAATGATTTCTTTCTTTAAAAATCAATACATTGAAACAAGAATTCACATACGAAAATGTGGTTTTTCAAATTTATAACACACATAAGTATTTCTACGTGAGTCGATGAGCTGAAAACAAATATCATCCTGAAAATTGACGCAAATGCAATTTTCATGATGAAAATCACGAAAAATCGATAAAAATTCTGATTTTTTTGTTTTTTTTTTCTAGCGTACTTATAAACAAATTGAAAATATCGAAAAGCGTGTCCAAAAAAAGATGTAGATCTGCTCAGGATATATATTTTGTATTCAATACATTTTTCGATGTTTCAATATTTAACAGGAAAATAATGAAAAATCGATAAAAATGCTGATTTTTAGGTTTTTTTTTCTTGTGTACTTCTAAATAAATTGGAAATATCAAAAAATGTGTCGAATAAAAGATGTAGATCTGCTCAGGATATATATTTTGTATTCTATACATTTTTCTATGTTTCAATATTTAACAGGAAAAACATGAAAAATCGATAAAAATGGTGATTTTTCGGGTTTTTTTCTAGTGTACTTACAAACTAATTGGAAATATCGAAAAATGTATCCAATAAAAGTTGTAGATCTGTTCAGAATATATATTTTGAATTCTATACATTTTTCGATGTTTCAATATTTAACAGGAAAGTCATGAAAAATCGATAAAAATTCCGATTTTTCAGAGTTTTTTCTCGTATACTTATTAACAAATTGGAAATATCGAAAAATGTGTCCAATAAAAATTGTAGATCTGTTCAGAATATATATTATGAATTCTATACATTTTTCGATGTATCAATATTTAACAGGAAAATCATGAAAAATCGATAAAAATTCCGATTTTTCAGAGTTTTTTCTCGTATACTTATTAACAAATTGGAAATATCGAAAAATATGTCCAATAAAAGTTGTAGATCTGTTCAGAACTCGTATTCTGTACTCAATAGATTTTTTGGAATTTTAATATTTAACGAAATAAATGAAAGGTGTGATGAAAAATCATTATTTTTATGAATTTTTCACGTTTTTGTAATGTAAATGTAAATCGCATTTATGCCAATTTCTGTTACGATATTCGAATTCAGCGTATAAAAATACGTAGGACGCAATAGATGTAATAAAATCCCTGGTAGGTTATTTTTTTTCTTTTTTTAATAACATTTTAAGATTTTTCATATCATTCTTACGCTAATACTAAACAACAATGCTATATCTGGCGATACGATAGATGTATCTACTCATTACATTTTATTTCATTCTGTTTGGGATTTAAATGTTACTTTTACGCAAGTGAATGGAAAGTATTCAAATCCAAAATAGCACTAATAATTTTCATTAGCGTTTTAATTTGTACAAAACTTAATTTTCGGGATAAGAAGTAAATAAGTAATGACACAAAAACTGATGTTAAAAACTAAAATTAAGAAAAGAAATGTTTACGTAAATAACAATGAAATATATTTGTTTAGTCCCTACAGAAATGAACATTTTGAAAAAAGAACACTTCAACAGGTGGTACAGTTTGAGAGCGTATTACACGTCGGTGTCAATTGTCGACATTCCGGTTTTAGTCCTCTGCTGTCTAGTTTTTTCAATAATCGTATACTTTATGTCTGCGCAACCGTTAGAAATTGTACGATTCTCAATGTTCTTCGCCATTAGTCTACTGGTTGTATTTGTTGCTCAAAGTTTTGGACTCATGGTCGGAGCTACGTTCGATGTTGTGGTAAGATATATTTACAAATCAATTGTTTTCAAAACTTGAATGCCTATTTAAACTGAACTCTCAATAAAAAAAGAACTAATCACTGATAAATATTTACTTGGTTTTATTACCATAAGTAGTGCCATAATTGTAAATTAAAAACAATAGAATTAAGATAATTAGTAAGATAATTTTCATTGGATGTTTATCCCATTTTAACTCAATTCAGAATGGCTAAATACTAAATAATTATTAGAGAATACGTAACATGGACACTAGTTGTAATTCATCTTTTAAAATTGTTCAGAATGGGACGTTTTTGGGTCCAACGTTGTCGGTACCAATGATGATGTTTGCTGGATTTGGCGTAACGTTACGTGATCTTCCAGTATATCTGAAATGGGGATCGTACATCAGCTACCTGAGATACGGGCTTGAAGGGTAAATTAAAATTTTTTTATTCCGATATTCAAATTTTGTTCGAATTCATATTTTAAAATGGCAACAATATTTCATTTTAGATACGTCGCTGCAATTTACGGTTTGAAGAGGCCAACGATAAGGTGTCCCGAAGACGAATACTGCCATTACAAATATCCTCAAAAATTCCTGGACGATGTTGCAATGCGAGCTGATCAATTTTGGAATGATATAATCGGATTAATCGTTATTTTTATTCTCATGCGAGTATCCGCTTTTTATTTATTACGTTGGAAATTAACGTCGTCAAGATAAAAGATACATTGAGGTTAATTTACTTTTCAAATGCAACAATCAATGCAAGTTTCAGAGTTCCGTGAAGGAAAACAAATGTAGCAAATTTGCTTCATATTTGTATGAAATATTTTCTTTGATGTCAGTTATTTTATGCTAATTTATGTGGCATAGTAACTGAAAGTAAATTTGAATTATTGCAACTACACTTTTGACGAAACGTAATTCTGAAACAACTGATACTTTAGAAGGTGGATATAATAAGGGAAACAAATAGAATTTAGATTATTTTTATAAGACTTACATTTTTCGTCTTTTGATGGAATAATTCCATAACAAGTTGCCTTACATTTTTTAGAACTTTATTTATTATCTGTAATCGATTCAAGTTTGAAGAGTGGGATATTTTATTTATTATTGTTTTATGAATTGATTTTTTGGTAACACGTCTAAATATTACAGTAAAAAATATCATTAATTGTTAAAACTGATATAGATTATAACATTTGTTATTTATTGCATCATGTCACTTGTTAATAAATAAATTTAAATTTAGTGATATTTTGATATATGATATTTTTGTCTTATGATATTTTGACGTCTGATATTTAGAACGTGACCGATTTTTCATATAGTATAACACAAGATTATTTTTCTATTAAATTTATATATGTTATTCATGTTGTAATGATTAATTACAGATACAATAATAGAGCAAATGAAGCTACTAGATATAAAAATGCATTCCCTTATGTTTTGACGTAAACAAGTTTTTTAAAAATCATTACAGAACTTTTTATACAAAATAGCTTCATTCTTTTGTATGTATCTATGAGATAAAAGAAAATTCCACTATAAAAGTCATAAAACATCTTGATTGAAGATATATTTTATCATCTGAAGATGAGGATTCTTCAGATAGCCTCACCAAAAAAAAGTGGTTTTAAAGTACGTTGAAATACGAAAAATTGTTTAAAAATGTTACTTAAACATGTTGTAAATTTGTGTATTTACTATTTCGTAAGTAACATATAATGGAAAGTTATTTTTTTAATAAACGCGATTCATTGTTATAAGTAGGCTAAGAAAAACATTATATGTGATATATATTCAATGATTTATAAATACATGCGTTTCATAAAAATGTTGAAATTACTTGCATTTATTTATATCAGTTTTAAGCAATTCTTCTGTCATCCTGGTACTATATTATAAATAATTGACTGAATTTTCAGAAACTTTTATTAGATTTTTAAAAAAATGCAACCATAAAACCCTATCTATTTCCAAAAAAAGATGTTGTGTTTTTTTCTTTATATCCTTTTTTCACAATGAAATAATTTCAGAATTCTTATTTGAAGTAAAGAAATCCTCTACTCGAGACCGGAATTTTAAAATATACCTATTAACATTTGAAAAATAAAGGTGAGTATGAAAAATGGCTTCTAAAACACAAAATAAATCGGTGAAAGGATCAGGAAATTTTAATTCAAAATGATAGAAGTTAGGAAAAAATATTGCCCAACAATAATATCTTATCTTAGCAATATTCAGAGTGGAATTTTCTGAAATTTTTACGAAGAGTTTTTCAATTTCCATAATTTTTTTAGATTTTGAAAAGTGAACAAATTGTCAACAAAATTTCGACATAATTTCAGCTTATTCTCAGATCAATTCTAAAACTTTTTCAAAATTTTCAAAATTTTCCAAATTCATGAAATTTTCGACGATATTCAGGAGATTTTTTTTCTATGAATTTTTTATTTGAAAATGATATATTTTCAGAAAAATGTTAGGAAAAAAAAGACTTAGAATTCACAGAAGAATACCCTGAGATTATTTCAAAGTTGTTCTGACGACTTTTTCAATTTGTCAAATTTTTGCGTTTTTTAAAAGTGAACATACTGTCAAAAAAATGTCGAAAAAACAAGCAACGAATACAAAATGAGAGGAGCTTCGAGTTGTGAATTCTGAATGTAACGTGAACTTATTGAAGTTTACACTAAAAAAAGTTGACACTTTTGGTTGTCATGACATTAAAATGTTGCGTGTCTTATTTTGAACATCGAAAATTTCTTGAATTTTTTATTTGAAAATGATAGACTTTCGGAAAAATGGTTGCTCAACAAAAAGTTCTTACAATTGATTTAAGAATATGCTGAAATTTTGTCGAAATTTTGTTGACAATTAGTTCCCTTTTTAAAATCTCAAAAATTTTGGAAATTGAAAAAGTCTTCATAAAAATTTGAGAAAATTCCATTTGAGACACTTTCGTCCTTATTTTTCACTTCTTTTGAGACGCTAGAAGTGTCTTTAATCTGAATGTACTGCTCGATAGTTGATATATAACCTAAAATTGTTTGCTATTTATGTAAAATTGGATCAACATTCGTGTTCTGATTGCAATTTTCGGACTAATTGCTTTAAAGTCTTAATTAACCATCAGGTGATTGTATTTCGGATTTACAACCATAACAATGAACCATTGGGAACAAATCAACCGAACAACAGCACATCAACAGAATAGCCAGAGCAGAAATTTGTTCAGGCCCTGATCCGGGTGTAACGCTTTTGTTCAGGCCCTGATCAGGGCCGTAATAAATTTCTGCTCGGGAGGTTATGTACCTTCTATCAAGACATCGCTTTGAGTCGGCAGTTGCCGAACATTCACGAAGACACTCGAATCGACAATGTGTCTTCGATTTGCAAGTGTCCTAACACATAAATCTCTTAAATTAGATAAAACGACATAAATGTAGACACTTTTACCGCCTTCATTATATGTTTCAGATTATAAGATAAAAAAATGTTTTATTTACGATCGATAGATGCAAATAATGTCTCAAATAATTTTGAGACACTTTGCAACGAAGACACATATATTAACCCTTACAAGCACGGTGTCGATCCAGATAGACACCTTTTTGTAATGCATTTTTTACATATTTCAGGTAATTATTAATCAATTTTCTTGCAATTTTTTACTTCATACCTTAGAAAACATGTTAGGAAACATAAATAAATCAATAGTTATCATTAATTATTATGTTATAATTGTTTAAATAATTAACAAATTGTAAATTTTATGATTTTTTTCACAAAAAATGTATGCTGACACGAAAACGTCACTCAAACATGACAAAACTGGGTATTCGGGGGTTTTTGGAGTCGCTGATTACGAATCTGAACTCAGATTTTCAAAATTCAAAATGGCGGATCCAAAATGGCAGACCGAAATGTGGAAAAGTTACTTGATTGATATGAAACTGGGTACTCGGGGGTTTTCGGGGTCGCTGATTACGAATCTGAACGCAAATATTCAATATTCAAAATGGCGAATTCAATATGGCATACCCGAATGTTAAGATGTCATAGTTCGCGGCTGTAAAACTCACCTGGATTCGTCGTTTAGTTCTAAATTATTTACCGAAAATAAATAATATTGCCTAAAAATACAAAAAAAATATTTAAAAAATGGAGACAATAATTCCAGTTTCATCAGTCGATCAAGTAGATTTTTCACATTTCGGTCCGCCATTTCGGATTCGCCATATTGAATTTTGAAAATCTGAGTTCAGATTAAAAAATAGAGTCCTTACCTAAGGAAACATTAAAAACACATTAGTATAAAAAAGGATTGATAATAAAAGGCAAATAAGACTAAAGTGGCGTTCTTTAGTTATTGTCAAAGATTTTGTTGATCCGTTAGAACAGTAATATACAATTCCCTGAATAATACACCTTAATATATATTATACATTATACACAAAATATAACAAAGTTAAAAAGTGATATGAAAATAGAAAAAGGCATTTTCCCTAAAAATTCAGCATAGTCAATTCCTTACACAACCTAATCTACATTTTCAGTATTAAAAATATATGACTTTGATATCCAAAGATCCTTTTTGTAATACATCTTTCACATTGTTTAATAAATTAATAATTACTTTCGAGTTAGGCGCGTTTTCCATTGTAATACAAAATATATTAAACTGTGCAAAAGAATGAGCCACGCAACTATTACTACGATTATAGTTACAAAAGATACGGAAGGCATATTTAGTTCGTCTAAAATCCGCTTCGGTGTTCGTAAATAGCAAAATTCGGTAGGGCAGTCAATTCTCGGTCGATTTGCACCGTATACAGCTTGAATTATACCTTCAAACACATATCTGTAGGACGAACAAATTTTATTAATTATTTATGTACACACAAACTTAAATCCATTAATCAATTTCATGTTTTATAAATAAATATGTAAAGTACGTTTTATAACGAGCAAAGTAACGATGTTAGCATTATAATTTCAATTTTTCTAACTGATTTTCTTTGATGACTTGAAACTCGTCTGCTGCAACGAGTATTGCAAATTTGTTAGAAAATTTCTTACTCGCCCTGTGCTTCAATTTTGCATTTTGCAATGTGTAAAGTAGACTCAACGTTTGCTATTTAATTTTTCCGAAAAGAAGGATGAATATGATTAATTTCTATCTGAACTGATTTACCGTATAACAATTTTTTTCTTGTATTAAAAGAAATTGGACAATGTAATCATTTACGTTCAAATTAAATTAAACAATGGCTTCATATCTATAATTTTATATAAATATATGCATTAATTAAGGTATAAAACTAGTATTTACTGCCGTGTTTCATAATTGAGACGTTTACCTTATAAGACGTATATTATGCTACCATAACACTACAAAGTTACTTAAAAACAGAAATTATCTTGGTTATTGAAAAGGAAAATGAAGAAAGTAGTAAATTAATTACCTAAAAAAACTAATTTCGCTCAGGAACTTCAAGTACCATGGAACCTCTCCAAGTTTAAGAAAAAACCCAGCGAAGAGAAACATTGGAATGTTGAAAGCCGGTACGAGGAACATACCTACCTAAAAAGTAAAAAAATTACATTTTCTTAAAAATTAATTAATAATTAATAATATAATTAAGTTTTGATATCTTTTATGATTAAGACTTAAAATCGAAAAGAATTATCAATATATAGATGAATTCGTTAAAAATTTGCGAATGACTTGAAACTAGGGTAAATTTGTAAATTTAATTGTTTTTTTATATACAAAATTTGCAAGAAGAAGAAATATTTATAACATCATTACTAAATCGATATTTTCTTAGATTTTTTAAATCATTGTATATTATTTATAGTGTTTTAAAATAATGAATAATAATAAGACTTATGTAAAACTGATTTTTGTACCTTTCAACATGAGTAATTTTTCTTTCACTATAATAAATGATGGGTAATTTTAGCTATCGCAATTTTAAAACAATGTTGCGATTTTACTGCGTGTTTATGTAAGTTTAACTGCTAATTCTTAATTTTATGCAATACGATAAAACCAGCAGCATATACAGAATTTGCCTATCTAAAGATAGATTACTATGTTCTCACCAAGTACCTCATGGGAGTTGCATTTTTCACACGGGTTCAGTAAGTGCTGTTTAAATGCAGTCATTTTACGCAATTTCGTAAGGAGAAAGCTAATTTTACATCTGCGCAAGTCGGAAAGGAGTTAAGAACTTAATCAAAGGTATTTAAATTCATCGATTAACACTAATCATTGCTGAAATACAATGCAGGCACTCTGGACCCTTAAATGACATCTTTTCAAATGTTTCCGATAAAAATCGAACTGATAGATTTTTCTGACTATAGTTAAGGGTTTGAATCTGTTTGCATATTTATCAGTAGTCAGTTCGGTCGCAACAAATGTTCAGAGCGCTTAAAAGTTGAAGCACCCCATGTGTCATCAACGTACTTTTATTTTTAAATTGTGATATGTTTGTTACTGATCCTTCGTGGTGCAAATTTTCAAGATAAATGTAGTTAGGTAAAGTATTAAACATTTTTTTTTTGTGAGTTAGTACATTTATTTGTAAGTTTTTAACTCATTAACACCTCCAGGACAATTTATTCACCACTATTGCAGAGCTCTCTAGATGAGATAAATTTGGGTCTAAAAATTTGTTAATATATGAAATTAAGAAATTTTTTATCGATCTTTCCAATGGTGATATAAAAAAAAATTATTACTCAATTTTTTTAAACTGGATTGCATATCGACTATCGGTTATGGAATCAACTTGAAACCAGTTTAGATGTTGGATGGAATGTGTAAAGTTAATTTTATCACCTTAATTATCCCAAATTAGCCTAAATTGTCTTATTATATAGGTTCAGTGGGAAATTGCTTATTTTTGCCACTTTCCTTGCTCATTATATTATAACTTATAGTAACCCATAAATATTGTCTGATGTTAAAACGAGCTTTCAAGATAATTTATCAACAATATGCTTGCATCATTATTTATGATTATTCCCTACAAGAAGGCACAATTTACATTTCAAAATAAATACCTTTTTTATAGCAATTCGATGTAATTTTAAATTTTCCTGAAACCACGATATGTGAAGAAGACTATACTAAATTTTCACCTAAAAATGTTTAAAAACTAATTTATTTACGCAAAGCCATATTTTCCCTTTTTTCTCAAACTTCATTATTTATACAATATTTAAATTGAAATTATAATCATGTAAGTATTTTACCAACACGTATAAATATAAGAAAATAAAAAAAGTAATTTTTTCATGACGGGGTCTCGAAGACCCCGTGTGTCATATGGGGCATTCCACGCCAACTCACCCAATTTTAAAATCGACCATCACTAATTTTGTTCGTAATTTTTTTATAGATGCATTTCGGTAAAACAAGACTGGACAAATTTTTTTAGATTTTTAAAATCACTCGTTAACGTGTGAGAATTTTTCAAAATTTTGAAATTTTAGAAAATTGAAAATTTTTAAATTTCCACAATTCGGTTGCTACTTATCGTACAGTAACGAATAAAAATCGGAATTGTTCGTCTTGAAATGTACTTTTCTATGGGTATAATGAAAATTTAACTGGAATTTATTGACATGTGTATTTTTACGTGTTAAGTAAAAAATTCAAAATTTTTCCAAAATGGACATTTTTAATTTTTTTGAATTAAATTCACAAAAAAACTACTGAAAATAACGAACAATTTGCGAGGTCGTACAAGATGGCAAGTTGTTTCGTTAATTTTTTACAGATTTTTACATTCTTTTAAACAATTTAAATTTTTGCTAAAATCTCGAGATTTAGTTTATTGAATTCACAATTCACTGTTTTTCACTTTTTTTGTGTGTTTTTGATTTTCCGTGATTCAATGCATACATTGAAAAAATTAGAAGTTTTTAAATTGATTATGCAAATTTCGTTAATATTATTTGATACAGCTCTTTCCTTTTGTTTTAAATAAATCTGTGTGTCAAGGGTTTAAGAATTATACATGTTTCTTTTTCGAACTCAAGGCTCTTACTTGTCAGGTGAACATGTCGCTTATATCCATGTCGCATACAAAATCATTGGCATAAGCATTAAGGAATTTGTCATTACAATTATTGGCTGATGTAAATTTTGCCATCCGAATTTCTAGTATTATAATGACATTATATTTTCTCCGTACATTTTTCTCTGTATCATACTTTTATGTGTATCTTGTTTTTACGCAAAAGCTCTTAAATATATTGGGGCATCTTTTCACGATTACCGCTAGGTGTCGAATTACTAGCAATTAAAGCGTTCCCCAATTACATTAATATAGCCATCATCCGTGCAGGTTCTACATTACAGTCAAAATTCATTTCCCTGTTTTTTTTTCCCTATAAGAGTCATGTCCTTATATCATACATTCAGTGACAGATGTGTAAATCCTTTTCAAAAACCAAAACATGTTAAAAAAACTAATTTGAGACATTTATCGGCTGCGCAAATGTTACTATTTCCTGAATTGCCGAAAAATGTAAAAATTTGTAGTACATGTAGAAATGAGATTCAGACTTACAGAAATCTGAAAATGAAGTCACAAATATAGCGGGAAATACATATGAAGAAGTAGATCATGAAACACACAAAGTAATAGAAGAAATAGATCCTGAAATAGAGGAAACAACTCAAAAAGACTTCGAAACTGGCGACCCCAACTTTCAAACGGGGGACAGAAATCAATGTTATGATAAAAATCATTTAGCGAGTCTCGAAGTCATGAATCAAATAAGATTTTTAAAATAGATTTCTAAAATAGATTATCCTGAAAGACGGAAAATCCTGAAAGTGAAAAACAGTGAATTGTTAATTCAATAAACTAAATCTCGAGATTTGAGCAAAAATTTAAATTGTATAAAAGAATGTAAAAATCTGTAAAAAATTAACGAAACAACTTGCCATCTTCTACGACCCCACAAATTGTTATTTTCAGTAGTTTTTTTCTGAATTTAATTCAAAAAAATTAAAAATGTCCATTTTGGAAAAATTTTGAATTTTGTACTTAACACGTAAAAATACACATGTCAATAAATTCCAGTTAAATTTTCATTATACCCATAGAAAAGTACATTTCAAGACGAACAATTCCATTTTTTATTCGTTACTGTACGATAAGTAGCAACCGAGTTATGGAAATTTAAAAATTTTCTAAAATTTCAAATTTTTGAAAAATTCTCACACGTTAACGAGTGATTTTAAAAATCTGAAAAAATTTGACCCGTCTTATTTCACCGAAATGCATCCATACAAAAATTACGAACCAAATTGGTGATGATCGATTTTAAAATTGGGTGAGTTGGCGTGGAATGCCCCATATGTGAGCTTTTATGGAGGTGTAGCATTTAAGGGTTAATACGGATTAATTGTGTACAATAAAAAGAAATTTAATTATTTTTTCGTTTATATTCGTAATACTGGATCTCCCATGTTAAACAATATTTTCTCGAAACCTGTATAAAACGTTAATATTTACTACGACACGTCTTAATATGCGATAATTTGTAAACGTTTTTAAAAAACTTCTCGATAGGTCACCGTGTTTGAAAATGATGTAAAACATTTCTAATATCGTCAAGTAAAAGATTTCAAACTTACATGCGTTCCAAACATAGCTCCTGTTGCTATCCCAAAAGACTGAGCAAGCACTGCGAGTAAAGTGCAAACAATCCAAACTTGCGAAAATCTCATATATTCCATCGGTTGGCCTGTCATGCAGTATGCAATCGTTAGAAAACTTAACGGACAAATAATCTGAAATAAAATTAATCTTTTAAATGACGATTTTCACAATAATAACACAGGTCTGCACGGATGTTTTTTTTAAATATCAGAGTGATTTTCGACGTATTTTTGTGTGCTGAACACGAATCTGAAGTCGAAAAATGCTTATCACGTCATGATTTAGAGGAAAGTGGGGGTAAAGACACCAAAACGCGTTTTTGGGTGTTTTACCCCTAATTTTCTCTGAAACCTGACGTGCTACAGGTTGAATTTGTGCTTAAATTAAAGCTTGGTTCTTCCCCTACATAATTCATAAGATAGTTTTAAAAAAAATTTCATACTTGTAAAAAAAAAATGGTTTTAACCTTGCTATTTCTAATGATTATGATGAAAATGCAAACAAATTCGAATAACCGCTGGTATTACTAATGGCGAACAAAAGAAAACCATGAAGTGATGATTTTAAGATCCTAAGTATATTTTTTTATTTTGCGGCAGCCATTTTGGATTCGCTATTTTAAATTTTGTGAAACTAACATTGGATTCGTTATCAGCGACTCAAAAAACCCCGAGTACTGATTTTCATGAGGTTAATTTAAATTTTTTATTTTTACGTCCGCCATCTTGGATCCGCCATTTTGAATTTTATAAAAGCGACACTGAATTCTTAAACACCAACCCCGAAATCAGTCAAGTAGTGGTTTGTATGAGCTCTGCTTAATGTAGTTAAATAATTTGCATTTTCATCATAGTCACTAGGAATAACAAGGTTAAAACCATTTTTTTTCAAAACTATGAAATTTTTTTTAAAACTATCGTATATGATTTTTGTAGGGGAAGAATCAAGCTTTAATTTGAGCACAAATTCAGAGCTGTTGCAAGTCAGGCTTCTGAGAAAATTAGGGGTAAAGACACCCAAAAACACGTTTAAATACGTCGGAAATCACTCTGATATATATAAAAAAAAAAGTGAATTTTGCAGACTTGTGTAATTGAATAAGAAACGAGCTTACCTGCATGGGAATGTCAGATAGTACTTTGGTTACATAATAGCATCGAAGCCGGTACCAGTTATTTCCATTTTCTTGTAAAAATACTAAGGCTTCTGGTGGAACTAAAAAATAAAAAAATATTGTTCAAGGTACATAGTAAAAATCATGCCAAAAATTGGTAATAACCTATCGGTAATTCTCGTCTCTTCCAAAATTTACGATAACTGAGGACTTAACTCTTAAGCTACCTGTTTTTTAACTTTTCTTAAAAATATAAAAAGAGAAAACGGGTACGTTCTAACGGGCTCTCTATAGCAATAATTTTTAGTTAATGTGTTTTTCCTCCTTGGCCCATTTCCAAAAACCTGTCCAACATACAAATCCACCACCTTCAAAATAGAGGGGGAGTACTCTAGAAAAACTATGGTCCACCATAAATACGTGTGGGGGACAACGAGACCAATTCAGTCGTTTTTTTAGTTTCGCGGGTGATTGTCAAAAAAGGGAAGGCCAACTCCAATCTAAGGCGGAAAACCCTTAACTACCTGGCCAGTCCACTGCAATTTTCGAGGCAACATTAAATTCAGCATCGGACCCGAAAAGGAAAAGAGACCGCTGTCTCACCAGCTTGAACCAGTCAACAGTCGTGCAAAAAGAGGACCAGCAAAGAATAAGAGTGAGTATACGTTTTCTTTCTATGTAAACAATTATCTGTACCCAATTCCCCCCTTCTTTCCTTTTCCTTCGTGACATAGCGGGTCGGCCTGCGAAATCACGCCAACCCCTTTCCTTTTCGCGACATAGCGGGTCGGCCCGCGAAATCGGCCCAACTCCCTTCCTTTTCGTGACATAGCGGGTAGGCCTGCGAAATCACGCCAACCTTTTTCCTTTCGTGGCATAGCGGGTAAGCCTGCGAAATCACGCCAACCTTTTTCCTTTGCGACATAGCGGGTCGGCCTGCGAAATCGGCCCAACTCCCTTCCTTTTCGTGACATAGCGGGTAGGCCTGCGAAATCACGCCAACTCCCTTCCCATTCGTGGCATAGCGGGTAGGCCTGCGAAACCACAACCCCCTTCCCTCCTACCTATTGAATATAGGCCACCGAGACGAAGTCGCCCCTCTCACGCGACTATTACAAACATACTTTGCTCAAATAAATTCTTTTTTTTTCTCTCCTCCCCTAGTCTTCGCGTTTTCCCTTTCACCTCCTAAACCCATTATATTTTTCGATTATCATCTTCCCAAACAAATAAATATTTCTTGTTTCCTATAGTGAAACGCCGCCGAGGAGGGCAAAAGGTCCAACGCCAAAAATTGGCACAGGCTCTCCACCTTGCCCGGGAGGAAATTGAATCACGGGCTGCCAAACTTTTCTCCCCAAAGGAAACTCCTCTTCCTTTTGCTTTTCCCCCTCGCCCGACCATTCCGCTACCTACTCACGAAGAATTATTTCCTCCTGACTTATACATCCCTTTTCCCCCTCTTCCGACAACTCCTCTACCCACACCGGAACAATTATTTCAAAAATAAATTAATTAATTACAATCAAATAAAGGGTTTCCTTATTTTACCCTTATTCCCGACTTTCCTGTGTCATTAGTAGCCCCCACTCACCAAGAATCCAGTAATTCTACTGAGTTACACACCCGTGTTACAATTCAGTTAATATCTCGTTCGAGAATAGAAAAATTATAACTTGTAAACACCACCTTCAGATCGCCATTTTGTTTTTTGAAACAAGTCCGTTGGAAAATCAAGAGCTCAGCAAAAAGATTAGTATTGTCGCATTGGTCAGATTTTATCAATGTAAAAAAAACTCGAATCGTGTGAAGAAAAACGGTATATTTTTTCGAAAAATTACGCAAGATCAAAAAAAATAAAATTGTTGGCGGTTTCCTTTAATCAGAGGTAGTGGACCTCCAAAAAAGAAAATGGCGATCTGAAGGTGGTGTTTACAAGTTATAATTTTTCATTTTCTCAAATAAATATACATTATTTTACCGTCAAATGGTCGAAAACATGAAGAGTTGGGATAAAAATGATACATCTATTAGTTGTATTGTTACGACCTAGTGAATATCTCGAACGAGATATTAACTGAATTGTAACACGGGCGTGTAACTCAGTAGAATTACTGGGTTCTTTAGGTGAGTGGGGGCTACTAATGACACAGGAAAGTCAGGAATAAGGGTAAAATAAGGAAACACTTTATTTGATTGTAATTAATTAATAAAAAAAAAAGTGGAGGTCCACTACCTCTGATTAAAGGAAACTCCCAAAAATTTTTTTTTTTTGATCTTGCGTAATTTTTCGAAAAAATATACCGGGTTTTCGACTTTCTTCACACGATTCGAGTTGTAACACGGGCATGTAAGTCAGTAGAATGTAAACTCACGAATTTTGTTTTTTTTTGTGGACCTGTAATTATTCAATTAAAATCAAATTAAGGTTTTATCAATATAAGACGGCAAAAAAACCAAATTCGGGGATTTATTTTAATCAAAGATAGTGAATCTTAGATATCCTATCCGCTAATTTGAATTTCCGGATGCGATATTTCGAAAACCTGACGTGATGGGCCAAATCGGGCAACGGATTTGTTTTCAGTGACCCAAAATCTATAAGATCCACTATCTCTGATTAAAAAAACTCCCCAAACAATTTTTTTGTGTCCTGTGTTGTCATAACTTTTTTCTTTGAAATCGTCAATTAATTCAGATCATGGAATTCAAAAGAGGATGTCCAAAACAATCTATCTTGACTTATTTCAATGTTTTTTAATGGCGCTTGGAACAAAAATTACAGCGCCCAAAATTGAGTCCAAATTTCGCGCTTTCGGAGTAAATGGTTAATATAGGAAAGATTGGGTCGATAAATATGGTCAGCAGATGGTTTTTGGGAAAACCAATTCTTTCAGAAGTATCTGAAGAATGAAGAAAAGTCATCATCAACATCTGAAGAAAACTAGTGTTCTCAGACGGGAAATTGTTAAAATACTCGAGTTGTGATTCAATTGAGTTGTAATTGGAGTTTTCCTCGAGAAACAATTGCTGCAATAGAATAATAATGTTGTATTAAACAATCGTAACATTTATTACAATTGACCAAAGGGCGAAACGCAGCACTTTCCACGAACATAGCCGTATAAGTATTTCTAAAAAAAATGTTGTGATTTACTGGTTGTATAATAAGATTTGGTAGAGTCTAGTAGATTTCTTTTAGTTTAGTAGAGTTTAATAATAAGTGTGGTAATCGTTTTGGGTTCGAAGCGCGGAGGTGGTACTGCATGTTCTATGCTATGGACATGTGTGTGACCTGTTTTGAGTCGTTTCCAAAGAATTAAAAAATTCGCAAGATGTCGCCCCAAGTACCCTGTGCCCCCCTCCCAACTGATACATTCCTCTCTCCTGTCACAAATCATTAATATTGCATAGTTTAATCTATTGGAATACTTATATTTATAGAATAAAACATTATTTTAATCATAATACGTATATTCACTCCTGATCTATCAAATTCATAAGCTATTTGTTATTATTGTAACAGCAATTCAATTTTGGATACAATAAGTAGAAGTTAACTTACACATTTGTACTGCTGGCATGGCATTTGCAAAAAATAAAAAAATGGCGAAGAAGAAAATGCACGCTATGTTACTTTGGGTTTTACTCGCATCTTGCCCAAAATTATAAAATACCAATCCAATGAGAATTCCGACTACCAAGTGTGCTGCAAATCTTAGTAACGTCAGCGTCTGCAAAAATAGAAAATGTAATTATTAGAATAGGTAATTGGCCAAACAATATCAGTATATCGACAAAAATATCAGGACCCTTTTATCCAAGATATCTAGTACAATAATATACACCATTTGATTATGGTGACACTACTGGAGGCGATAATGACAAAAAATTAAAACTTGATAACGATTCAAAGAATATTCGTCACCTAAAACTAAGCTCAACTTATTAGCGCGAGGATGTACGCATTTTAGAACTGTTGGAGCTATGATAATAATGTGTACCTATATAAATACCTACACTTAGACAAATTTTAAAGCCATCATTCATATCGTAAACTTTTATGCTTTTTCAGGAATATTAATACAAAATCGATAAAAATGAACTATGGCCACTGAAAATCAGACAATTTTTAAGCATTTTTCATTATACACGTAATTATAAAAGAATGAATAAATAGAGAATAAAACAGATATACATCAGAGTTAGGTTTTATTGGGTATGTTGAATCGCTGAATTTGAATTTCAGGAATTTTTAAAACTTTAAGCAGAAAATTTAATATGGCGGCTTGAATTAAATAAAAAAAATGTCGGCCATATTGGATCCGTCATTTTGAATGTTTGAAAACTGATTCTAAATTCGTAATCAGCGTCTTCGAAAACATAAAAATCTATATCTACACAAATTTCAAATTGGTCGGAAATATCGTAACATTTTGAGCCCACTTTCGAGTTTTCGGTCATCACAGCGAAAGGACACCCTTTAAAGAGTCTTCCCGCGGACTCTTATCGAAATCGAACATATGAGGCGGCAAATACTTCGTCTTTTCAAACTCTACAATTTCTTTTTATGTGCTATTTCATTAGCTACTTGGCGAAATAAGATATATGTGAAAAATCGCAAAAATAGGCCTTTTTTCTGTTTTTGGAGCCATAACTTCAGAAATATTCATCGAGGGTTAAATGCTGTTGAGGAAGAATTATATGGCATAAAGAAAGCTTGAAAATGAGCCCTCACTCATTGAAATAACTTAAAATCGAGCTGAGTTATTGCAAAAAAAGTAATTTTTTTTCTAAACTTCAATGGTACATCACTCAAATTCTGAGCCTCAGATGCAATTTTGGTAAAGGACTTTTCTGTTTGAAATATGCAGAATCGCCTCCTGAAATATTGTTACCCAGTTCTTGGACACCATGTATGTCTAATATGAAAATATCTTCAAGTTTGTATTCAGCATCGTTTCATAATTTAAGATGGCGTTATTATTACGGATAAAACATTTCCGTGTAACATGTGATGTTTCTTGATGACAAGATGAGAAAGAAAATTAGGGTGTTTAAATATGCTGTCATTATTATTTGAAAATAAATATCAGACTATTTGTGACTGAACATGTTATGTTTAGTGTACGTAAAAATAGTCCGGACTGATGGTCTACTTCTTCTGTATTGAAAAATGAAATAAAAAAATGGTCACTCGGGAGTTGGGATAATTGATGGAATGAGGACAAATACAATACAATCGTGGAATGCTCTGAACCTTTAGTACAACGTTAGAGAAGAATTAAACACTCGAGCAGCAGTAGTTTTTCTTATTTCTAAAAAGAATGATAAATCGAATATTCGTCAGTGTTCCTTACAATCTGAAGAACGACTAAACTCTTGATTACGTTAAGCTCAAAGTTCACGCTCATAAATATGATCAAAAGAAATGTTATTTTTGTATTGGACTACGTGTAACTATAGGGAATCATTCAAGAGCTATGCTTATTTCCTAATATTTTAGAACATAAAAAATTGTTAAGTTGAAATTTCTCTAGGTCGGTTAGTACATACGAAAAATTCTATTTTAACTTTGATACTTAAAATATATAATTTATGAATATGTTTATTTTACTATTTTTTACTGCATAGGGGGAATAAATACTTACTTTATCTCGGCGCATGCAGATAAATGATCTGTGCAGTAAAACATTCATTTGTTCCCAGTCTGAAACTGCATACTTTTTTGAATAATGACTCAATTTTTTGCTCCTCGAGTTTTTTAAGTCACAAGCCATCCCTGTTAGCAAATATAAATTCAATGAATAATTTATTAATTTTGGAGGATTTTAATTCGATGATATTTATGAAGAAAATGAACCGTTATCATTAAGAGTGTCAGGAGCGCACTGGAAGAGTTGGAACACTTTGATAAATTGGATTGTACACTCTAAATACGCTTAAGTAATGCCATGCTCTACTAAAAGTATTTTTCTCCTAAATAAAATTCAATACTCCTTTACTTTATTATGACGGTCAATGAGTAAATAAATACACAAAATTTAAATTTTATACTTTATTCTTTAACTTTTCAAAATGAAATTCGTACAGTTAAATATCGACATCTAGAGAAATTGTTGCTTATTATGTATTTTGAATATTGTCCAACTATTTTTATGTTTATGCAGTGCAAAAAATGATTAAACTGTTATTAAAAAAACATTAAGGGGGTTCTAAAGTAGCCAATAAGATAGGAATTTAGGCTAAAAAACGTAAATAAAAAATCACTGAATCGATTTTTCAAAATTTTGGCTCTGTAAGGCTGATTCTATTTACTATAAACGGTATCTTAGAAAATACCAAAGAAATTAATTGATAACTGACCGAGAATTTTCACAAATAAGTGATTTTTACTTATTTCCCAAAATTCTCGGTCATTTCTCAATTAATGTTTTTGGTATTTTCTAGCAAACTGTCTATAGTAATTAAAGTTGTCTTTACACAGCTAGAATTTTGAAAATTTGATTCAGTCATCTTCAATTTACGTTTTCTAATGAACTTCCCTAGTTGAACTTTCCTGTTAGCACCTATATTCCGACGGATACAAGTTAATCTTAAATGCAAACAAATCCTACTTAACTGAGAATTCATAATGAACAAATGATGCGTTAAGTCTTTGAAGTCTATAGTATATCAAACATTACGCAGATGTTTTGATGTGTGATCGTATACATATAAAGTTACCCTCTTTGTGGTTGACGTCTTCGGTGAATTTCATTGCTCTCGTTTTACTTGCATGAATTTTGCATAATTCTGTCAAGTTTCCTTCTCGTTCTCCGACAACAACTTCTAATACTACAAAATACATATGATTTTTAGTAAACATTAGATTTTTAGAAATAAATATTAACTCATTTTATTAAATTAGTAGATTGCATCGTAACAGAGGTTCAATATTATGTGTCTCAAATTACCAAATTCGGCAATATTGTAAAACGGTGAACATTCGAATCCTGCCATCGAGAAAACATCCAGCATCTCATCTTGACGGCCGGAGTAAAAACATTTCCCGTGGGCCATAATTAGTACATCATCAAAAAGTGACATTATTTGGCTGCTCGGCTGGTGAACAGCACAAACGACAGTGCATCCCGTTCGTGAAATCGAATGTAGCAAACGAATAACCTGATCGCGGGTGACGAGAAATCAGGTTACTCTGATGTACTATGGATGAAGAGAATACTTTTATATGTACAGAAAAAGGTAAAGAAATAAGATTTTGTTTCAGGCATAAAATTCAACTTTTAAATTTCAGTTCCAATTTTGAAAAACGACTCAAATCATTTTGAAAAAGTAGCAAAATAAGATACTGAAGTCTCTATACTGAAAAAAACTTTCAACGAAATAAATTTGCTTGAATCAAGTAATCATGTTTTTGACTCAAATAAATTTTCGTTGGTTTAAGAGAAGATTTATTTCCTTCAACTAAATCATATCTTACATTAAAGAAATATTGTCTTGAATGAATATAGTATTTTCTTGAAACAAAGAAATAATTTGCTTAAATGTAGTAAATCATATTTCTTGAAAGAAGTAAATCATTTTAAACAAATATCTTTTTCCGCCAAGGAAATCATTTGTAATTATTTACTTGAAGTAATGCAGTATTTTCTAGAGTTAAATAAATATTTACATCGAGTCCCTGGTAGAAATGAAAACATTTTTTTTATACAAATCTTGTATAACATTTTTATTTACCATGTTAAAGGTATAGGGGAAATGGACAGTCTAAGAAAAAAATGGACAAATTTCTACCAGTTGAAGGAAGAAATTATTTACTATGTTGAAGCAAATATCTATTTCTTTCAAGTAAATAATCACTGAAACTAAAATATGCACTGTTTAAGAGAAAGAATTGATTTTCTTACAACAACGAAATATTTGTTGAAATTAAGTAAATATTTTAGTCATTTTTTTTTAAGTAAACGGTGAATATTCTTTCTAATAAACATTTTGTTGCGACTATTCAAAGAAACTACTTTAATCGTGTAAAATTTTATTGAAATCGTTTAATTTTTTTTCAGTGTAGAATTTAAACGATATCTGCGTATTAAATCGTGCATTCCGATAACATTTTTTACGCGTAAACTTCAGGCATTTAAGATGCATTAAAAACAATGTTGCAGAAGTTTCGACCTCAATTAATATTGAGATATCTCAAGTGACTTCACTTTTCTGCTGATCTATCAAATCGTTGTATATCAGTAAACTGCAATGGTAACCTGATTGGAAGATGCGCTATCGAGGCCGCTTGTCGGTTCATCGAGTAATAACACTGGAGGGCTTGTTATAAGGTCAAGGCCAATCGACAGACGTTTCCTTTCCCCGCCACTTAAATTTTCCGTCCTCGTGTCCAGACACTCCATCAGGCCCAATTTTTCTGCCATTTCCACAACCTAAAAATTAAATTTTACTCGCATTATTTTTCTGTGCACGTAATGTGAAAGGGTGGACCTCAAAAACCTGACAAATCACAAAACAGACACTTCAAAAAATCCTATATTAACCCATTAACGTCAAATGTGTACATTTGCTCATGCCCACTTTCAACGCTGTATAGAAAAACCCAATCAGTCAGAAATGGTCATGCAAACCATGTTTTCTGATAGATTTTTTGATGAACTTTCAGAATCTGGGGTGAAAATTTCGAAAAAAGATTGTTTCAGTCTTATTTTTGCAATTTTTTGGGAAATTATAATAGAACTAAACATGCTTAGAATCATCCGAAGAATACGTGTGAGTTTTTCCAAGATGTTTCGGGCCACTGTCGATTTTTTGGTTCTGACCATTTTCCGGAAAAATTAAAAAATTTCCCAAAACGTCCTGAAAAATTCACACGTATTCTTTGGATGATTTTAAACACTTTTTGTAAAGTGACTTTTTTTATAAAGCGATTCCTTTTCGAGAAAAAAATTAATCATTAATTCATTATTTTTTCTGACTTTCGGCCGCCCTTTTGGATTCGCCAAGTTGATTTTTGATGTTCGTAGGGGTACGGTTTTCAAGGAAAAATAGTTTTTGCACGATTTCTGAAGGTTTTAGACCTCTAGCTCAACGGATTCCCTGTGAAAATTTTGGATTTCAAAAAAAAAATCTGAAAAATGTCACGTTTTTTTCCCTAAAATTGCAAAAATGAGGCTGAAAAAATCTTTTTTTCGAAATTTTCACCCCAGATTCTGAAAGTTCATAAAAAAATCTATCAGAAAACATGGTTTGCATGATCATTTCTGACCGATTTGATTTTTCTATCCAGCGTTGAAAGTGGGCATGAACAAATGTGCACATTTGACGTTAATGTGTTAAAAAAACAGACATTTCAAAAACAAACATTCAAAAACCAAAAATTTAAAAAAACAGATATTGAAAAACTAGACATTTCAAAATGCAGACATATTTTGTAAGTTTTTTTAAATTTCTGATCTTTGAATGTTTATTGTTGTTGAAATGTGTGGTTTTTGAATGTCGTTTTTTTTTAAGTGTCTGTTTTGTAATTTGTCGGGTTTTTCAGGCGCACCCATATGAAAGCATTATCTTATTTTAAAAAATTCGTCGCAGTAGGTGGAGCTACTGCAGAATCCTAATTAAAATGACTAACTTAGTCACCGACATTTTATACCTTGATTGGTAGTTTTTATTAATTCAGATAAATTTCTGGGCCATGATTTTCAATTATGTAAATTTCCCTTATTTCTATAAACAGTAATGTTAATGTCAAATAATGTAACAACTCACAACATCTTTTTTTGACTGTCCATCATATTCGCAGCCAAGTTTTAGTCGCACAGCGATATAAAGCGCCTCTCTCGTTGTCAAATTTGGAAACAGCGAAAAATCTTGTGGAATGTAACAAATGTCTTTTCTAATAGAACGGACGTCATCTTCCACGTTGTTAATTGCAATTGTCCCACGGACATTCGACGTTCGTCGTCCAGCGATAATATTTAAAAGTGACGTTTTGCCAGCTCCCGATGGACCCAAAATTGCAGTGAGCATCCCAGGTCGAAAAGACCCTGATACATCTTGAATTATTTTCTTACATTCCCCTACGAAGTGATTAGTAACAATTAAACATGCGTGTATATCTATTTCAAGTTAAAATTGCAAATTTAAATAAAAAACACTTCATTAAAGTGATTCTAATTACTATTGTCATATGGCAAATCCACAGAACTTTTAATTTTTGTGTAATACTTCGTATTTCTGGAGCTATTAAAGAAATGTTATAAATAATATAAAAAAAATATACTTATGTTTTATTTCAACAAAGACATTTATTAACAGCATTAATAGATAATAATAAATCCCAAAATATTTATATATGATAGTACTGGGCAAGTGCAAAATTTGGATATTCCGAATGTCCTAGTTTTCCTAAATAATCCTAGTTTTTTTAATCCCCCTTATGATAAACACAGTGGACCCTGGATTAAGATATTGCTTGTACGATTAATTTAATTAAAATATACTAGAAAAAAGTATTACACGTTTTGCTGATGTGCGCACAGTTTATTTAAAATTTCCGCATGCGTTTGACATGAAGTAAAAAACGAAGAAATCTAGTCATGCAAAAAATTTCACATTACCGTGGAACACATCTGTAATAAGTTTTTAATATTACCTTTGATGTTTGCAATTCCATCAATTGAGAATTTATTAACAGAAATTATGACGCAAACATTTCTAGCATTTTATTAGCAATATCGATGAAACTTAATTACACAGGTCAACATAGATTTGTTGTTGGGAAGCTGTGGGTCATTTCCGACGTAATTTTGTGCGTCGAATCCGAATCCGAAGTCAGAAATGGCCCATCACAGCAAGATTTTAAGATATTTGAGGTTATGTACTCGAAAAACGCATTTTTTTCGCTATTTTTGAGGTTATGTATAGAAGATACAACATTTTTTAGAACTTTTCTTTTCGTTGGATCATATGGTACTATTCTTTTTCTTTAATATGAGAGACGCAGAATTCCGTTAATTTTCTTCACCAAGATACGCCAATTTGAAATTACGATAAACATCTAAACAAATTGACCTTGAAATGCCCTTGGAGAATAAGCTCCAGGTCAAATTCAATATCATGGTTGTTTATATATATATAAACAACCATATAAAATATGGATATTTATAACTAAAAACATATTTCAATATATTGTGACTGTTTTTTATACTTTATTGTTTATTTAGCCATTTTGAATTCGCCTTCTTGAATTAAAAAATTTGTATATCGTGAGTTCAAATTCGTATTTGGCAACGCCAAACATCACCAATACAAATTTTCAAATACAACAATACAATTTTCAATACACCAGTAAAAAATATCAATCTCAAAATATTTAAAGCATTTTTTAATTTTTAAAAAGTTACGATTAGTTTGACCAATTTATTAAAAGATAGCCTTTTTTAATCGTCAATATTTAAAATAATTAAGTAGATAGTTTCAAAAAGCAACGACGTTTATTTCTTCGACTGTATCTAATATAATAATTAAAGTTGATAATCACTAATTAACCCATTAACCCTTGAGTAACACAAAATTGAACCGCGACTTTGGGTTCTCAAATTTTAATCAAATCGCTGTTAGTTTTTTAAGTCACTAAATTTTCTTGATTTTTTTTTGGGTGTGCTCTACACGATGCAACCATTAAAAAGTGCGATTTTTATACGATTTTTTGTTAGAAAACGACCGATTCAATTTTTTGTTATTCGGGCGTTAATTTTATTAACATTTAAAAAAGGGGCTTTTAACCAACGTATTTTCTTGTACTTATGACAGAAAATTAAGTAGGTATTTATTTGATGTTTTTTCTTTTTCCTAGATTCAATTAATGTTTTAGAAATGTTCATATTTGGTTATTATAGAAATTAATTTCGCTCATTTTTGTTCAAAATTATATATATCGCATAAACTTATCACCATTATGGAAGATATTGTAATAGTCAATTAGCGTCGTTACATTTACAAACTCTGCTGATATAGGGAACATCAAATTATTTTGTCATAAATAGTCTCTGACGCATTTTACAGCAACTTTTACCTTGTGATTATTGTTTTTTTGCAAAAATATTTCCCTAATCATTTGCATGTTTTGAGGCATCGTCGTTCTCCCATAATGTTTAAATGACTCCAGGGTATAACTTTGCCTCATGCATATTTCCTGTTATTCCTATAAGAATGGAAATCAACACTAAATTGTGTATGAAAAATAAACTCTGGCAATTTATAAAATGGAGTTTTTGATACACGTGTCCGTAAAGTAGACACAAAGTGTGATTTTACGGACTGATCTCTGCACTTTACGGACTAAAAACAGTCGGTAAAGTGCCTACTTTTGCGAACAGTGTATCAAAAAATAGTGTTCGCTCCTCGGCCGTAAAATTTTACGACCTCGGTTTGGAGAATTTGAACTTTACGGCCTAGGACCGAAAAGTACTATTAGCTTAAAAATAAATAAAGAGGCTGTGACCCTTAGTGAGTCGAAACAATTACTTCCCTATCAATCTCTCGTATTTTATTCCGGTTTACTTAACCTATTTTTTCGTAATTTTTCCTTCAAGCCGCATTCAACATATTCTTTTTTTTCCAATTAGCAAACCTATAGCTTTGTGTCTTTGAATTTAGACATATACTTTATGTTCTCAAGGTGGTTGGACCAATGTTCAGCAGATATTCGCGACACACGATTACATTTATTCAGGATTGTTACGTAACTTACATAATCATCGATGTACAAATAGAACGTAAATTAACTCAAAAAAGCCGACAGGTCAGAAAACCGATATATTTTATGAAGAGAACAATACTTTTGCGGCACCGGCTTTTTAATACGTCGGTTTTTTACTTGTCGTCTATATTTGACTGTCGGTTTTTTTATACGTCGGCTTTGTTATTTCTCGGATTCTTGATGCGTACCAACAGTTTCCTCACGGAAAGTGACTGTTCAGTTTTTCAGGTTTTTGGACTATTCTTTTTTTAATTAAATGGAAAATATATGGAAAACCGCACAGTCAATCATGTTTAAAATCTAAGCACAAGATAGATCAGGACACTTCAATTGAAAAAAAATTTGCTTAATCCGTTGAAGAAAAATCTTTTAACAAAATTTGGTTTTCATCCGTACACGCACTATCGCCCGCATGCGAACACTCACCAACCCACACACTCACATACACAGGAAGCTTTCTGAAAATGTGTCAGGTTGGTTCGAGTGGTCAAAAAACGTGAAGATATCATCAAATTAGTACTTTTAATTTTCGAGATGGCTACAATAAGTTCCCTGTAGATCGGAAAGTTAAAATGAAAATTGTTTGCTTCTATTATCATAATGATAAGTCTAACTATGGCTATGAATCGGTATATTCACTGGAAAAGATCTATAAATGCAATTGATAGGTAAAAATGTTCACTTTGTTACGTCCCCGTAACTAGGGCGATTACCCTTTTTTTTTAATGCATTCACAAATCCGAAAATGTTCGTAATTGCATGTCGGTAACGGACAAACGAGTCCCTTTTTTTTAATATAGCGTTGAGATCACGTAAACGCAGCATGTTAGAACGTAACCGCTTCAAATTAGACTTTCTTTTAACTTTTATTAGCCATAAATCAGAAGATGACTCGCGTTGCCTAAGCCGAAAAACTTTTCTTATAACTATCAAGTTACCGCTTTTTGACTTTTCTAAGAATAAAAGAGAAAACGGGTACGTTCTAAACAACTATCTACTACACTGTGTCTTATAACAATAATGTAAAAGCATTAGTTAATGCGTGCATCCTCCTTGGCCTATTTCCAAAACCTGTCCAACACACAAATCCACCATTTTCAAAATAGAAGGGGACAAACTCAAAGCGGGGATAAAACTAGGGCCCACCATAAATACGCTGGCGCGTACAGAAAATCGGACTAGAGAGAGGCTAGAGAGGCTAGAGATACTAGATAGGACTAGAGAAAATTAGAGAAGACCAGAGAGGACTAGAGAAAACTAGAGAATAGTAGGAATCGTAGTAGAGGATCGTGGGGAGATTTTTTCGTCTGCTCTACCACGAGAAGAATTCAAGTTCTTCAGTCAGAGAAGTTCATCTGGCCAAGCAACAGAGATCCACAGAACAAGTCCGTCGTTCAGCAGACCAGAGGCTCCGAAAAACTCCAGGGAAGAATACAGGACGCCCAACCATTTGGAACAGCTGATCGCCGTTCAAAAGAGACCAGCGAAAAGAAATATTAAGTATCTCTTTATTTTATAAATAAACAAATGATCCCTCTTTTCTCCTTTCCTTTCGTGACATAGCGGGTAGGCCTGCGAAATCACGCAAACCTTTTCCCTTTGCGACATAGCGGGTTGGCCTGCGAAATCGCATCCTCTTCTCCTTTTGTGGCATAGCGGGTAGGCCTGCGAAACCACAACCCTCTTCCCTCCTACCTGCAGTAGTCCTTCCCTTATTCTAATTTGTCCAGTCAGGAAAGATGGCAGCCTTCTTCCCTTGTTCTAATTTTCTCCTCGCCCCCTCTACTTAGACTTTTGTCTCTTTTTCTTTTGTTGCGCATGCGCCGTTATTTGTATTTGTAGAAAATCCACACGTCCACACATGGTAGTGGGAAGTACGCGTGAGGGGAAATATTAGAATAGGAGAAGAGAAAAAATTAGAATAAGGGAAGACATTAGAGTAAGGGAAGGGCTACTGTATTACGCACAGCCCACTGAGACGAAGTCGCCCCTCTCAAGCGACTAATGTTCCTGTTATTATTATTTTTTCCTAAATAACTGATCTTTTTTTAATTCTAAAAATAGAGACAATATAAATATATATTTAATATTAAAGATGCATTCTTAGGGAAATACCTTCCTCATATTCGATCTTCCAAAGATTTTTAGCAGAGCGTTGACTAAATGAACAATATAATTGATTAGTTTTATAATATTTTGTTTTCTCAATTTCGCGAGTTCTAAAACAAAAATGAATATCTAAAAAGAAACAAATCATTTTCAGTCAAATGCCGTCGAGGAGGACAAAGGTTTCAGCGCCAAAATTTGCCAAAGGTCGTTCACCTTATCCTGGAGGAAAATGAGCGACAGACTGCTAAGGAATTTTTCCCCATAATAGAACCTCCCTTATCCCTCTTTCCCCTCATCCAACAACACCACTTTGTACACCTAAAGAAATGTTATCAAACCAGCAATAAATTAATTAATTTCAACCAAATAAAGTGTTTCCTTATTTTACCCTTATTCCCGACTTTCCTGTATCATCAGTAGCCCCCACTCACCTAAAGAACCCAGTAATTCTACTGAGTTACACGCTCTTGTTGCAATTCTCGTTCTCGATATTCACTGGGTCGTAACAACTTATAACCTTGGAATCGATGCAAAGTTTACGATGCAATATATGTAGTGTTTAACTTGAATACAATTATAATAACGCGTCATAAACTTTGTAGTCTTATTTGAAGCTTTATGATTTTATAAAACGAAAAGATTTATAAATTTTGCGAAATATCATATCTTATGTATTTGAATGTAGTCTTTTTGAATAAATCAACAAAAAATAGGTTAATATATAATTATTCTCACCGCAATAATAAATTAATGTAACTTCTTTCTTCGTTTTGTCGGTGATTTTAATAAAGCAATTATGGAAAAGAACAAAAAAAAAATTTGTTACTCTTATTAAAAATTGGACCAAATGTACAAAAATTAACATTAAGTTTGAGAGTGCTTTTTAGTAGTAAAACGCAGTAACAAAAATTGGAATGAATGTTTTTTATTGCCAAAACCGTGCTCTTTCGAATGTTATATCAAATGATTTGATCATTTCCCACATTAGAATACCTTAGATATTTATAATAGTCAAAAATGTTTGGACAAGAAGGTAGAACCAGTGCAAAAAATTAAATTTCAAAATGGAGGCTCAAAAATGGCTGCTAAATCGATTGTTTTTTTTTCTAATTATAGTCGCGTGTACTCAATCGATTGAAATCAATAAAGAAATCCGAATGAAATCACTTCAGACTTAGTTCCGGGGGTTTTTGAGGTCGCTGACACCAAATTTGAAGTTAATTTTCAAACATTAAAAATACTGGATCCAACATGGCAAACCTATTTACTCAAATCAAAGGACATCACTTCATTTATGGTACTCGATGGTTTTTGAGGTCGCTGATTCCGGCTTGTGAATACACCGTTTGGAATTTTTGAAAATTAAGATCAGACTTGGACTCAACAACCCAAAAAACCGCCGGGTTTGAAGCGATTTTATTCAGCTCAATGGATTGAATACATGCGACTATGATTTTGAAAAAAATCGACTAAAGTAGATTTCAATGAATTATAAGAAAAGTTAACCGTCGAAAACGACATTTTTAATGCTGACAGCTACGTAAAATTTAGATTTTTAGCCCCTGTTTAAACGTAAGTTAAAAACACCGTGAAACCTATTCCCATTGTAATATGATGAAAGTAATGTTGGTAGCAAAGCAAACAGTAACACGAATTATTTTTACATTCTGATACACGATTTGAGAAAAAAATTAGGAGAGGGTGAAAATATCGTATCTTTGATGGTGTCTTTTCACAAATAAGTATTTTTACTCTGCAATGCAATATAACAACAAATATGTTATATAGATATACACATGCTTTTTGCACATCACTCTGATTAATTTTTTTAATGGCGAGGCCTATCCAACTTTTATCGACACTCATCCACATCGTTGTCCTCTAACCACGATAGTAGCTAGTCATTTTTTTGATAAAAAGCCCCCACGGAAACTGATATAACGTGATAAATTCCAGGCGTGGAAAAAATAAAATAAAACAGCCATAATTGAAAGACGCACATTAATATATGGGCATTATTCTAGAACTTTTAAACTTTGAGGTTGAAGAAAATTGTATTTTTTTTAGGCACATTCATGAAATTAATTTTATTGGCTTTAGAATTGATCAAATGACAGAAAAAACCTTGCGTGACTCATTTATACACAATGTATTTTTTTTTAATGTAACATGTTACGTTACTCGTAAAATTAGTTTTTAGTTTTGTAACGGTTAATATACATAAAAAATTCAGTTCTTTTGCTTATGGCCTAATTTTTATAAGCTAGTATATAAAATTAAACGTCTAGTTAATAGTTATTCAAATTTAAAATAATAGATTAAATATGGCGGACTATTTTTACAAAATTTCTTTGATTTTTATAAAATTTGATATGTTAGGGTTTTTGAGGCCACTGATTACAAATCCAAAATCAGTTTTCATTAAAATTTGAAATCCAAATACATGATTTAACATTAAGGATACCAAAAAATTAAAACGATTTGTAAAGAATAATCATTTTATTATTGTCAAAAAGTGTGTTTTTTGTTGTATTAAAAAAACACAAAAGTTATAAATACTTTAATAACATAGGAGAAAAGATTACAATGATTCCAAAGTACTTAGAAGCTAAATTGTAGATGTGCCATTAAATAATTTGATTTTTCAAAGTGAGTTTCGCTTGGAAATTTAAAGTTTGACGTGGTCGCATTTTTATGTATAGGTGGCACACATTCGGGCAAAGGCTCAAATTACTTCTTATCATATAGGTAATGTACCCCTGTTGTGTGATTTCTTAAAAACCAATGTGAAAAAAATTATCTAAGGTTGATTGCTAAATTGTCAACTATGAAAAAAAGTTATCTCGCAAGTTTGAAGGTATTTAATTTTATTCCTCAGTGAGGCATTAAGTTAAGGATTTTTCATTTGTTTACATCCCCAAATACTTCCACAAAAAACCACAGACCATAAAAGAAAAAGTTCAAAAAGTTTCAGTGTTAAAACTGAAAAAATGTAGTGAGTGTCGCGCACCAAAAACAGGCAAATTCACTACTTTTATTTACTTTCATTGTTTTCTACATATCGGTAATTAGTAATAAACACTTATTACACGTAAAACGAACAAAAATTTGTTGATCTGTTGTGTTGCAAAGTTATATTTAAAATTTTTAAGGTATCATAATGAGCGACAACATAAAGTTTAAAAATTCTAGAACAATGCCCATATACTCAATCAAAATTTGCAATTTTACGCATTTATTTATACACCATGAAAACTTATCTTAAATGATTATTAATCATTTTAAAAACGAGTAAGAATTATCCAGAAGCCACCTTGATGTTTAGGTGTGAGATTATTACTACTTCGATTTTCAAAGCGGAATTTGGTTTCATTTGATTTCAAAAATAAATCAAAATAATTATTAGATCATAAACTCCATATTCGTAATATCCATGAAGTTTATTGTTTTTTGAAAAAGTTGTTCTTCAATACAAGAAAATTGCATTTTGACATTCAGATTTTTTTCGAAAAATTTTAATTTCGTTGAAAAAAAGTGATTTTTCTCAATATTTTACATTAGAAGGTTATAATAAATGTGTAAAATGT
This sequence comes from Trichopria drosophilae, assembly GCA_030407085.1. Lineage (NCBI taxonomy): Eukaryota > Metazoa > Arthropoda > Insecta > Hymenoptera > Diapriidae > Trichopria > Trichopria drosophilae. Next base: position 8,394,540 of record CM059582.1, on the reverse strand, counting down.
AGATAAATAATTTTCAAATATAATTGGTTTGATGACTTAAACCTGCAACTATATATGTATGAACCTATTTTATATATGAACTTTACTATATACTTATGAACCTATTGAGTCTCTCTTCAGAAACGAGATTAACTAACAAGTAATTGATTTTATAAGAAATTACATTTAATGAGAGTGATGTTATTTTGTCGGGATTGATCGACGTTATTCATTATGCTAATAAGTAAATATTTCTTGTAAAAACCGAACAGCGTGGATTCGCAAACGTGTTTTGTATTTTTAATGTTAACGTGAATACGCTACTTATCAGAGTAATTTCGAAGAGTAATAAAATTGTTTCTAAAACGGTCGAGAATTGCTATATTTTTCTACTTGACGCAGCGTCCTGCTTTATTAATTAGGAACTAAAATTTATTATGTATATGGGTCATTGCATGTAAAATTTACAATCCGAATTATTTATATCTCAACAAGTTATGAACGGTCCATTTTGAAATTTTTACAGTATCTTCTACGGAATTTAATACGCATTTTCAGTGTAAAATAATAAAAAAAAACATACCCAAATATGATATAATCTAATTTGTTTATAAAAATTGTCGAACTTATGGCTTAAAAAACAATTAAAATTTTTTTTTTCGGTTTCTACATAAATTATAAATCAATAGGAAACTTTCATTCCTTGTAACTTTTTTTGTACAATGAATACTTTTCGAGTTGTGGGCATTTCAAAAAGGTACTTTTTTCTTTTCTTAAAAACTTTGAAAAATCATATCTCGAATATATTGAATATCATATTCAAATAAAAAAACACGTATAGTTTATTTTTTTGTCAAAAACAAGAAAAAAAAATATTCCATTGAAAAAAAAATTTGGATTGTAAATTTTACATGGAATGACCCATATAGTTTGTAGCCTAACTTTAAAATTTATAAATAATTTCTTTTCTAATAATCTTATTACTTCCCAGTAATCCAAAATGTATCGGAGCGGATAGCAATACATTCATTTTATTATGTTTGAATCCCTTTTTTGTCTCCAATACTTCTGCATAAAAAAAATTGATATTCTGAATTTTGATTTCGAATACATATGAATAAAAAAAATAATAAAATATTAAAATATGAATGCATTTCTATCCAGAAAAAGTATCTGTGAAAGCTATAAATGCATTTTTATCCTTATAAAATATAACGTTTGAATGCATATAAATCTAAAAATAACTATTTCGTTGAAAATGTATACATAATGAAACCTTTCGAATCCAAATAGAATGTGATATAAAAAGTATAGAATGCATTTGAATCCGAAAATTCCGAATACAACTTTACAAAATTTGAAAAAGTTATTTCTTTAGTAATTTTTGACGTGGAAGTCAGTCAGTGGCGCTAGAATAAAAAGTGTAAAAAATTTTTTTGGCACATAAAAAATTTATTTTTTTTTTTAAATCCCTATCCCTAACAGATTGCGTTTCAGTCGGTTCTTTTAAATTTCAAATCCGAATTCATATTGAGCACCTTGATCCAATGTAAGTACTTAGTTTATAAATTAATGTAAACAAATTCTTATTATATTTGTCGTTATCACTTCGGGTTTATTTTTACTTATGCACATTAATGTATATTAAAGACTTTTATAATGCGATCGTTGTATAATTTTGTACCAAGGGCTTCTGGCCCGTTTAATTACAATAAATAAATAAATAAAAAATAAATAAATGGAATTTATAAAATCCATTAATAATTATTTAGAAATTGTATTTTTACGGTCACCATAATTTTTTTTTTAATTTTAAAATTATTTTAGAAAAATGTAGGATTTTTTCGAAAAAATAATTTTTTTCGCGCTAATATCTAGGTGTCGGAAAAATTATTTCTTGAGCAATTTTTAACGTAGAATTTAGTGGCACTAGAATAAAAAATGTAAACATTGTTTTTGACCATTAAAAAGAATTGTTTCCTTCCATAACAAAATCATTTTTGCGAAAAAAATGGAATTTTTTAAAATCCATCCCTAATTATTGAAAATGTGTTTTTATATTCACTCTAAAATTTTTTCAAAAATGCAACTTTTTTCGCCCTATAATTTTCGGAGCAAGCATAACTTTTCCACTTTTGATTTTTACACTAGTGTATTCCTCGTCAAAAATTACTAAAGAAATAATTTTTTCAAATTTTTTAAATGTGTATTTCGTAGAGCTGATTTGGTTGGTATACCCTCTCCTTAAATCCATAATATATTGTTGAAAATGTGCATAATTAATCGTTTTAAAACAAAAATAAGATGTAAAAATGTGAAATGTGCATTTGAATCCCGAAAAAAGTATTTAAGGATATCCGGAATACTTTTGAATGCATTTATTTTTAATCCAAAAATAAATCATTGAATTTAAAAAATATAATTAATTCATTTCAATTACAAAGTATTAAAAGTGAAAAATATATAAGGAATGCATTTCAAACCCATAAAAAATACAGGCTGAGTGATTTGAAATATTGTTTTTGAATTCAAATATATTGAAGAGCATAACATTTTATTTAGAAATGTTATTTGCGTATTTAAATGCATTAAATTTGAAAATGAAACCTTTCTTATCCATTTTGGATTACTGAGTGTTTACAAAAATTTGGACAAGTTGAAATTCTCGACAAACTTTAGGAATGCATCAAACTGGTAAAAGTATTACTATCTAATATTTTTTAATCAGTTTCATAGAGATAAAAAAAGACCTTCAATTATCAACGATTAATCGTTTACTCGTGTAGTACTCACACAATTTACACTATAATAATGTGCTATTTCTGCAGATTAGAATTGCAAATTAACGTTGGATTTAGTCATACATCCACTTCGGTACAAAAAGAAGACGTCGGATGTTGCAATTACTAAATGAGAATTATTCATTGAGACATCTGCAAATTTTTATTTGTATTTCACTTCTATTTATTATATGGTAAACATATATTTAAATTTTTTATTTACTTCCAAATAAAAAGGTTTGAAAATAACAATTTTATTTCAATATTCTGTTCGGTACATTATCTATTGAACTCGGTGTCTATTGTTTTTCTCAAGCGTTAAATTAGGTCGTACATGTGCAGCACACGTATAGATAGTCTCTTATACGTATTTGCTTTAAACATTGAACGTTTAAGTTTTCCTACTTCTTTTAACGAAAATTGAACATCCAAAAATCAAAATTGAAAGGGACAGCCCAAATATACAATATGAAACTACTTTTTCGAATATTTACATTACTAAAAGTCGTTAAAAATATTTAGTATTTCGTCCTGAATTTACTCAGAGTTTCGTAAATCTAAACTACTAAAATATTTAAAATTTATATCCTACCTTTCTTTTGCTGGACCTCGTACGTTAAATCTACGAAATCAATTCGAATTTGTGGATTTCGTATGAGTTTCGTCTTTGCTTTAGATGCTACCACTACAACTCTACAATCCGACAGCTGCACGTCACAATCATTCAATTTTGTAATTCCTGTTGTGAGCTCCATTGCACTTCTTGTTTTATTTACACACTTTTAACTTTTCCTACCATTAACTAAAGCTAAATTAATTTTCGACGCACTTATGGATGCTATTAATTTAAATAACTACATCTTCAGTATTCAGTCACTAGTCGAACATCATAATAGAATGTTTATTATTAATTATATCGTATAAAAAAATTCCAAAGGCTACTTAATAAAAATTTTGAAACATTTGTATACACTTGCTGCAGTCGGGAAAGTGTTCGCGAAAAGTGAGAGTGCATTTAACCGAGATGAGAAAGGAATGCTGCAGTGTATGAGATTGTCAGTGGTTATATGCGCCAAACGAAAGACTAGTTTGCCAGTGTGAAATCAACTCCTACCAACTGTCTAAACGCCATCAAGTCACCAATGTTCAGACGCACATATAAAATGAAGACATAGGGTAGACACGATGTTGAAATCAAGATTTCCAGACCGATTTATCAATACTTTTCATGCCAGCTGTTTTTTTTTCATATTATCATTTAGAAGTGACGTATGTTCTGAACCAGTTATATGATATGTAATCCACTGGCAAAAGGTCGATTCGTGAGATAACGAATTCTACGCAACTTTATATTTTTATAAAAATTTACTTAATGTCTTTAAAGATCTAATAGATTTTAGATTTGTTCATAATTTAGCATTTAAAAACAAAATTTGAAACATTTTATATAAATAAATGGGCAATACGCCGAAAGTAGTAATGGCTCTGAACTTATGCCAAAGTGAGTACGGCGAGTTAAAATTGTAAACACATTTTTGTTTAAACAAACAGTTTTATTCTAAAATTGCATTTGCACAGCAAAACAATAAGTATGTATCAAGTAACATTATTCGGGATTTCGTGGGCAGATTTATAAGTCAATATGATTAATTGATCTCGAGAATTTTGATTAAAGATAAATAAAAACGTAATCGGACAGGAAGCATTTTTAAATTTGTAAATTATTTTGTTTATAGTCATCTTTCAGCAAATTTAAAAACCTAGTTCTTTATTCACTGTTTATTTCTTAAAATATTATCTAGAATAGAATTTACTTGTTTTATGAGGAAAAATTAAGTTTAAAAATTTTAATAAAAAATATTGTATTTATTTTAATTTAACTACCAATTATTTCATGTTTTGAGTATGCATACATTTGAAATGCTGAAAGTAACATAACAATTTTCGCAGTGATAAAAATTGTTTATTTTTAACTTTCTAAGTTACTTTGTCTGGCATACTGAGTTTAGTTTTATATTCTTCATATGAGGCAAAGACCGCGTTCTACAACGTTGCTAGAATCGTCAATCAAATAACTACATTGTTACTGAGTGTTCACTTAATATTAAATGAATTTATAAAGGAGAAAGGTAAACCTATCCTCAGTAAAAATTAAAGAGAAATAAACGATATCCTTAAATATAAAAAGAAATCTGTTTTTCATTAAATAACCCTGTGTGACAAAATAAAAAATCTAAATATGCTTTTAACGGGCACGAAAAACTAGAAAATCTCATTTTATACTTCAAAACCATTTTTTTTTAAATTGGTTTAAAAAGTAAATCACAGTCCTAATAATTTTTCGTCGATTTTAAAGTTCCTTATTTATTAGGAAACAGGAAGGATGTATCTTTGCAACATTATGTTATTTACATCGATATCTTAAGGGCCGCCAGGCGACCAAAAGCTGTCAAAAAAATTAAGAAACTTTGCGCGGCTAAGGTTAATTATTTAGACACTTTTTTCTGAATTTCTTGATCGAAATAGATTCCTCAATGCAAGAGCTACCGGATGAAATAAGTTAGTCACGATTTGTATCTTATAAATAGGAAAAATGAAACTTGAAAGTTTGACGCAAATTTTGAAGTTTGATTTCTAACTGTCAATTTGTCCAGTTGAATAGCAGACGTGAAACTTCCAGGCTTGATTTTTCCCATTTATAATAAAAAAATCTCGACTAAATTACGTCACCCGGTAGTCCTTACTATTATATAATATATAATAATAGGGATAAGTAATAGGATAAGGAACGGATTTCTGTAAAAGAATGTTGAAAAAATAGCTTAAAAATTGAATGTTAACGCCGCAGTTTCCTCGCATTTTTGACAGCTCCCAAGATTTAAGCGAACATATCTTAGAAATTTTCATTTTTATTCAATTTAATGATTTTTGACAACAATATATGGGTGATTCTCCAAAAACAGGGCATTTTCAAGAATGAAAATCTTTTTTTTAAGTTACTGTAAATTCGTTTTTTTTTTTTAATGGATTCTTGCTTATTAGCACCAAGTTAAGTTATTGTGAAAGTAGTCACGCTACAAAATTATTTTAAAGGAAAGGGGAAGACTTTTACTATGTCGCATTTTCATACGGCTATATAAACCATCAATTGCTTGTTAAAAACTTGAAAAAAAAACTCTAAAGAGTCAAAAACACAATGTACATATCTGATTTAGTGCATTTTTGTGAATAAATGAAAATTATTTATTAAGTAATAATTAAAAAATTAAGAAAAACACATGAATTTTTGAAGAAGTTTTAGACAAAATAAATTTATTAAAGTTAATGTGTCGTTGGTTAGTAACTACAATGATGATATTATATTCATAATTTTAATAAATAATATTATTTCATAATAAACTTTCATAACGTTGTAACAAATATAAAGTTTAATTTTGTGGTTTTTTAAATTATATTTAAATAAATGTCTAAGAGGAAGAGAAATATAAATGTTATTTATGATTTGAAAAATATTTTCTGCTACGGGTTACACTTTGTTCTTGTTTCGTACCTGATACGCCAAATGTTTGGTAACGACAATGAAAATTTGTAAAAAAATCCAATTTTACATATTTTAAAAAATAATAAATTAAAAAACAAATTGCCAGTAACGTTTATTCCTTTAATCTTTAAGTTTTTATCGTTTTTTAATTGCTGTTTGTATCAAAATACCAAAATTAGGACGGGTGACGACAATTAATTTAATAAAAATACGTGGTATTTTTATACAGTTTTTACTTGTTCATGAGGTAAATATGTTCTCTTTTCAATTTTCTATGGAGGATTAGTAAAGTGTAGTGTTTTTTCTTTGATTTTCTCATAAGTTTTAGTAAAAAAGTTAATTATTTCCAGTTCATTTATACCAGTTTACGCATTGTCGTTACCTCATAGAAATTTCTTAAGACATTAATATTTCAATAATTATAAGTATATATATTGATTTAATTAAATATTATACAGAGAGAAATTGTAGTCTGAGCTGTACTATAGAAATATTATTTGAATAAATTAAAATAATTCGGTTTCTTAATAGCGCTAATATTTTAAAGTTTTGAACTTAGAGGTTTGGACATATAAAAAATGCTACTTTTAGTCTTTAAATGTCATTTTACACCAGTTTTTTGTAATATTATTTTTTCAAATTAACATGGGCCAGGGATATTTATTTAACATTTCTATCGAAATTTAATAATTTATTGTCAAAGTTTTTGTAAGATATAACGTAAAGACACGAAAATGCCCTGTTTCCGGAGAATCACCCATATCTTGAAAGTGTATGTAATTCCGAATAAAGCGGCCTATTTGTTTACCGGAATTGATTGTTATTAAGTAATTAAAAAAATGTTTTCTCGTTCTTTTGCGTTTATAAAAATCGTCGTTTGTTTCGGATTTAAGTGACCAACAGTAATCTGCAAGCATATTGATAGAGCATTTACCTTAAAAACGGGTTTCGAAAGCTACTAATTCCTGATGGAATCTTTCACCTTGTCCGTCACTGAGTTATCCAAGATTTTCCGGAGAAATTTAAATGCGAATGCAGAAAATGAATCTTGATTGACATTTTACAATTCACCGCATCGTATAAAAAATTCATGTACTACGTTCACGTAGTCGGGACTTGTTATTACCTAAAAAATTATAGCACAATGAAATAAAACTAGTCCAAGTTCGTCTTTCTACAGCATCCAGTTTGTTTGATAATTCTTTATCCTGCATCATTTTCCGAATTTGGGACACAACAGATTCCTAAAATTAGTACAGACAAATTTTTTCAACGAATATGAAGGGTGCTGTTTCATATATGGGTACATCAACAGAACTTTTGACTTTTATAATATTTTAAGATTCACTTATAAATAAGCTATACAGAAATATTTATAAAATATTACTACTTACTAAGAAGCATATGCTTTTCAAGGTACAGTTATTCGTTTTGCATGATAGTTGATTAAAAACCCATGGGAAACACGAAAGCTCATGAAATTTGAATAAACTACTCCACGGAAATCTTATTTTCTTTCATATTTTGTTCTGTAATCATGTGGTTGATTAATTGCACTTTACAAAAGCCAAAGATACTTGAAAAATAGGCGTGCCTAACTCTTGTAAGAATGAGTTGCATCCTAAGTCGCGTGCAGTGAATTTATGAAAAATGGAATTTTCGTTAATTTCCGACTATAACTTTTGGAACAAACAATGTGGCTCCGTATTTTGGAAACTTTCATCTCAATTCTGTGCTTATTATAACCTGTAGCCTTCGTACGTAGCTGTTATTGAAAATCCTACTTTTATCTAGCACACGACCTATACATAATTATATGTCTCGATTATTGGCGTAATTTATTGTTTTAGAGTCATAATAAAACTCTGAACTTGTTTTAGAAATATAACGCGATGTTCAGGGGTAAAACTTGACGTGAAATTATCTCTTTGAGCCAAACTCCTTCCTTTCCACGGAAAAAAGCTGATGATGAATCCGTTGACAAATATTCAAAATTCAAGATGATATGGATACAATATGGAATTCCCGAAAAGTTACTTGAATCAGCTGAATTTACGTATTAGGGGGTCTACGAGGTTGTTGGTCGGTCGAGATTTGCTATAGCTTTGTTCCAAAAATAATGAAAATGTGACTGCGTAATTTGAAGTAGGTGAAAAAAAAACTCAATTTACCTCCATTTATCTAAAGAAAGGTTTAGTTGAAGGTGGCAGATTACTTATGCATTTTAAATATAAGTCAGAAGTGTGTATTTACACTAATTTAATGTAATTATAATAAATATAACAAATTAGTTAATGTATTTACCAACTTAAGAATGAATCGAGTTATGTTTGTCTATAATCTCCATTGCTTCATCACTTTTTGTTAAAAATTAATAAATGTGATACTAATGACAACTTACGTTATATCAATTTTACATTTTTTTTTCAGTATAGCTAAGATTACAATGCCCTAAATCAACTTCAATAAATTTTTACTGCCAACATTTTTATATTATAAACCTAAAAGTAAGCAAAAATTGGATAACCCTGCAAAGATAAGTTACTGACAATTAGTTTACTCATTTACGTTTCCTAAATTATATTAAGACAAGTTGATAACGTCTAGATAATTTTAACACGATGTATTCACTCGCACTGTGGTGCCTATCGTGTATTTACTAACCAAAATTGTAATTTACAGTATTGGTTATATCTATTTATTCACTCGGTTTGCGAAGTCTTTCATCCTGAATTTACAAAATTTGATATCGGATTTTGAATGATCGGGAAAATTCATGAGTATCCAATTTGAACTTGTTCTAATATCTTTTTACGTATTCAGTCCACCATATTCTACCCGACATGTTGAATTCAGTATAATTTTTAACGGATTCGCGATCAGCGACATCGAAAACCCAATTTGAGCTTGCGCGAGTAACTTCTTACAAATTCGGTCTGCCGTATTGAATTCAGCATCTTGAATTCAGAATATTTGTTGACGGATTCATGATCACTAATTTAAAATAGCCCGAGTAACAAATGTCAACTGTTTTTCGCGTAAAGAAATATGTTTGGTTCGAATATATAATCCCCTGCGCTGGAACAAATCTTTGAAACTCATAAAGTGCTGTTTTTTCTACATTTTCACTGTATCAGCGAAACAAAATTTTAGTTAAGAAAGAAAGTTCTGTGGATTTCCCATATACAGTAGGACTATTCGATACAAACTAAGCACGTTTTTGTTTACAGAAGCTACAATATGTCATCTTTTCGCGGAATTGATATATTGACCGAAAGAATGAAAATATGAAAACTTAATTAACCCATTAACGCCCAAAGAACACTTTTTCTTGCTTCAATTTCAATCAAGTATTTCATATCAAAATCGAAGTTCAAAATAATTGATAGGTACATATCCTACTGTTTTCGAGGTCGCTCTTCAAGATTCCGAGGTCAAAATTGAGTTTCAGCCATCAGGAATTCCAATATAGCGCCGAATTTGACAAAAATTTCCATCAAATTCGAAAATATTTAACTTTAAGAATTTTTATCGAGGCATTAGAAAATAAGGATTGTATTGAAACGATGAACGATGGTGATCGGAATACTTGAATTTAACAAAAAATTTTTACTTGTATACCCCACATCATTTTAACGACTTCAAAATGGCGTCGACAATGAAAATTTCTTTAAAAGTTTCTGAACGCTCTAACTAAAAAACGACGAGCTTTTTTAAAAAAATGCTAAGAGTGAAAAGTGCTTAGAATTCGTCGAGAAATATAGTGGAATTTTTTCAGATTTTTTTCAAGACATTTTCAGACATTTTTTTAAACATTTTTTTCAAAATTGTAATTTATTTACGAAAAATTCTGAAAAAAATTTAGTGTTTTCTCTGACGAATTCTAAGAGTATTTTGTTCTTTGCAATTCTTTGTAAAAGTTGATAATTTTCGAGCAAATGAATTTCGAATATTATAGTTTAGGATTTTTTTTCTCTAAAGCTGTCAAGTTTTGGAAAAAATTGCAAAGAACAAAAGACTCATAGAATTCGTCAGAGAGTACACTAAATTTTTTTCAGAACTTTTCGTAAATAAATTAAAATTTTGAAACAAATTTTGAAAAAAAATTTCTCAAAATGTCATGAAACAAATCTGAAAAAATTCCACTATATTTCTCGACGAATTCTAAGCACTTTTCATTCTTAGCATTTTTTTAAAAAAGCTCGTCGTTTTTTAGTTAGAGCGTTCAGAAACTTTTAAAGAAATTTTCATTGTCGACGCCATTTTGAAGTCGTCAGAATGATGTGGGGTATACAAGTAAAAATTTTTTTTTAAATTCAAGTATTCCGATCACCATCGTTCATCGTTTCAATACAATCCTTATTTTCTAATGCCTCGAAAAAAATTCTTAAAGATAAATATTTTCGAATTTTATGGAAATTTTTGTCAAATTCGGCGCTATGTTGGAATTCCTGATGGCTGAAACTCAATTTTGACCTCGGAATCTTGAAGAGCGACCTCGAAAACAGTAGGATATGTACCTTCAATTTTTTTGAACTTCGATTTCGTTACGAAATACTTGATTTAAATTGAAGCAAGAAAAAGTGTTCTTTGGGCGTTAATGGGTTAAACACCCAAATTCTGCTTAAGATTAAAATTGTAAAATTCTGTCATTACGGGAAAATTTTATTAAATTCAAGTAAACAAATAGGTCTTTTTAATCGGAATTCCATGTACTTTCAACAACGAAAATTATGTTTGAAAGCAGATAATATCGTAAAATTGTTGTCGAAGCTGAAAAATTGAATAAAAATGAATATTTCTAAGATATATTCATTTGGATCTTTGTGAATCTGATGTTATCGATGTAAATATCTGTAATTTAACATAGCGTTAAAAAAATATATCCTTCCTGTTTTATAATAAAGAAGAAATTTTAAAATAGATTACAAATTAATGAAGCTGTGAATTACTGTTGAACAAAATTGTTGAAAAAACGTTTTTGGGTATGAGAAAAAACAACCATACCATTCTTTCCATTCCTAACAAGGTCTTCTATGTACTATTAAGAATATATTTTCACTGTCACACCGTGTAATTTATCGACATGTTTGATATAGTTATGTACGTAAATTCTTAGTAATTTAACTATGTTATGGAGAATATTTTCTACGTTTTAAAGCATATCATCTTTTAATTACATTATAGCACGTGATTTAAACCTATTAGATGATGTACTTCGAGACATTTGGTCATCTGGTAACTAGATGAAAAACGAGTACCATGCCATTTCCACCTTTAATATCATGTACTGTACGCTTATAGTGCATGATACCTCAGCTATCTAATATACATTAGATTGTAGAATGGAATCGGCGGAACATCGGAAACAGGAACGAGGAAATTGAGGAATTCGGTGGACTGTGGTACGAACAGTTTTTATATCCTGTAAAAGCGTGAATAATCCTTGAAACTATTTCATATGGTCGTTACGTGTTGTATTTTCATGCCGTCGTTGCTTCGAAAGCACGTAAACTTGCTGTATTATCATATACACTAGCCTTTCTTTTCATAAGTACGTCAGTGCATTTCAATCACTGAATTCAAACTTATGTAGGAACTTATCCTTGAAAATATACCATCACAGTGTCTGACGTATCAAAAGCAGAAACTGTCGTGCTATAAAACGTAGAAAATTTTCTCCGTGTACTTATTAGAAAATACATCATTCCCACACAGAAATCATTCCCTCGTCAAAAAATTGTACGAGGGCATGACGAAATGAAACAAAATTGCCAGAAGCTTATAAGCATAATCGTACTTTCTTACGAACTGTAAACTTTATTACTACAAGAAGCTATGATTATTTTTAAAAATACTTACCTTTTGATTACATTACATGAAGGAATGACTTTAAAAAATGTAATATTCAAAAAAGTTGTTGTCAAATTAGTTTCAACAAAACATCTGATCTTAACCCATTAACCCATTAACGTCAAGAAGGACACTTTTTTCACTTAAATTTCAATAAAAAATTTCATATGAAAATCCAACTTCAAATAAATTGAAAGGTACATGTCTTACTATTTTCGAGGTTGCTCTTTTCAGTGCTGTTGTCAAAATTGAGCTTAATTAAAAAATTAAATATGGCGATTTAAATGTCAAAATAACGCGAAAAATCGAGCATTTTTTTCTCATCGAAAGAATAAGTGTCGTCAGAAAATTTCTTCATTAAAGTGGACCCAATAGTTATAGTATTAACCCATTAAGTCCTGAATGGACGTTTTTTCACAATTTTCAACGGTTGTATTTAGTGTGAAAAAAGGCTCTAAAAAATTTGAAAGAAGACATATCTGACGTAAAATTAACTGAACTTTCAGAATATGTTATTACATTTTTCAGAAAATGCAACCGTGAAAAACTATATTCGATTTTTTCAAAAAAAATCATGCATTTTTCAAATGAATTTTTTTTTCATTTCGTCTTTTCACATTGAAATTGTTTCAGAATTCCTCTAAACGGTAAAGAAATCGTGTCCTCGAGACTTAAACTTTAAGATGTGCCTATGTCCATTTTGAAAATAAAGGTAAAAGCATCCAAAATAGCGGCCCAAACACAAAAAAATTAGCGAAAAATTCAGGAATTTTTTATTCAAAGACGATCGACTTTAGGAAAAAATGTTACAGAACAAAAAGTTCTTACAATTATTCAAAGAATACGCTGAATTTTTTAAACACTTTTTTCATTTTTCAAAATCCCAACATTTTGACAAATCGAAGTCGTCAAAAAATTCTAAAAAAATTTTCGGGCATTCTTTGATTAATTGCAAGAAGTTTTTCTTCCGTAACATTTTCTCATAAAGTCTACCATTTTCAAATAAAAAATTCCTGAACTTCTCGACAATTTTTTCGAGGTTTTCTTTTCTAATTTATAATTCTTTATTAATTTGTTGATAACAAAATTTACTCGTTAAGAAACATGATGTTTTTAGTATCAATTTAAATTGCAATTAATCAAAGAATGCCTGAAAATTTTTTTAGAATTTTTTGACGACTTTTTCGATTTGTCAAAATTTTGGGATTTTGAAAAATGAAAAAAGTGTTTAAAAAATTCTGAAAAAAATTCAGCGTATTCTTTGAATAATTGTAAGAACTTTTTGTTCTGTAACATTTTTTCCTAAAGTCGATCGTCTTTGAATAAAAAATTCCTGAATTTTTCACTAATTTTTTTGTGTTTGGGCCGCCATTTTGGATGCATTTACCTTTATTTTCAAAATGGACATAGGCACATCTTAAAGTTTAAGTCTCGAGGACACGATTTCTTTACCGTTTAGAGGAATTCTGAAACAATTTCAATGTGAAAAGACGAAATGAAAAAAAAATTCATTTGAAAAATGCATGATTTTTTTTTAAAAAATCGAATATAGTTTTTCACGGTTGCATTTTCTGAAAAATGTAATAACATATTCTGAAAGTTCAGTTAATTTTACGTCAGATATGTCTTTCAAATTTTTTAGAGCCTTTTTTCACACTAAATACAACCGTTGAAAATTGTAGTGAAAAAACGTCCATTCAGGACTTAATGGGTTAAGATAAATTTTTTTAATATTAAAAAACTAACATGGTGATCACAAAATGGCGACTCCAATGACAAATTTCTAATTAAAACTTAACAATAGTTTTTCTTGAAAACTATAGACTTCAGAAAAAATTTTCTAAGAATAAATACGTTTTAGAATGAGTCAAAAAATACTCTCAAATTTTTTCAGATTTTTTGGATGACTTTTTTAAAAATTTCGATTTTTCAACGTTTTAACGAATTATTTTCTTGAAAACTACAAACTTTAAAGAAAATATACTAAGAATAATTATGTTTTAGAATGAGTCAAAGAACACTCAGAATTTTTTTTAGAATATTTTGATACAATTTTTTATTTTTTGTAAATTTGAAATATCGAAATTTTCAAAAAAGTAATTTAAAAAATCTGAAAAAATTTGAGAGTTTTCATTAGCTAATTCTAAGACGTTTTTGTTCTAAGGAAATTTTCTCCAAAATCTATAGTTTTCAAGCAAATAAATTATTAGTCTTGAAATTTTGAAAAATGCAATAATCTTTTTCTTCATAACTATAGACTTTAGAGAAAACTTCCCTTAGAACAAAATTGTCTTAAAATTAGTTAAAGAATACTCTCAAATTTTTTCAGATTTTTTAAATTACTTTTTTGAAAATTTCGATATTTCAAATTTACAGAAAATCAAAAATTGTATCAAAATATTCTAAAAAAAATACTACAACTATTGGGTCCACGTTTGGTGACGGAATTTTGTGACGGCAACTACTCTTTCGATGAAAAAAAAATGTTTTGTAAAAAATTCCACCCAATTTTTCGCGTTTTTTTGATATTTAAATCGCCATATTTAATTGTTTAATTGAGATAGCTCAATTTTGACAACGCCATTGATAAGAACGACCTCGAAAATAGTAAGACACACACCTTTCAATTTTTTTGAACTTCGATTTTCATACGAAATACTTGACTGAAATTGAAGTGAAAAAAGTGTCCTGTCAGGCGTTAATGGGTTAAACCGCCCGCCCCTTATAGGGCATGTTATCAAGGATAATGTTGCCAACTAAAAAAATGCAGGGTATCTTGATAAACCTGTAAATTTTACGACAATCACACTGTTTTAAAACGATGAGGCAACGACGTACTCAAGTAGGTAGAGTCAATACTATCTTATATAAGTAAAAAATAAGGTAACAAACAATAAATTAGGACTTTAGGATTAAAGTTAATGATTCTTTTCGAATTTAGCAGTTGGAATCTGTTTTCAGGCTACTGTCTTGAATATATCTTTTCGTTTATCATACAAAAAATAATTTTTTTTCATAAATTTGTACATATAGCACAGTAGTTTAATTAATAAAAAAGACTCTTCGTAATTAACGATCCTGGTTTGTAAAAATCATCAAGGACATCAATTTCATTTTTTTTTTTTTTGAGAATCAGCCATACATATCTGTCAGATATAATAAATAAAGTAAGTATACTCTGTTAAACATTTTCTTCAAGTCGTCTAATATACAAAATAGAAATACGTTTCCGTTACGAGAGCAAAGTGGAGCCGCGAGAGTCGCAAGCGCTCCTGGTGGCGCCTAAGCTATTTGCTCATCCACATTTGAAAATTTGGACCCTTCTTAAAAGAGTAAAAATATTAACTCATTTTAGTGTCGAATTTCACTAAATCCACTCTCATTGGAGTTGTTTTCTCAGTTATCCTTTACAAAAGTAAAATTCTCACACTAAAAAATAGTATTTACTCATTACTTTTAAAATATTATTCATTATTTCAATGGTTACATAATAAGTAACTTTGGAGAAATTCTGCTGTTAGGAGGAAAATGTTATGGGTAACAAATGAAACATCTGCTTACAAATATATAAAAAAGCTTTTAGTTTCTACATTTTTCTTCACAGTAGTGACATATTAAATAAATTACAATTCATTTAATAATTAATAACAATACTTCAATCGATAAAATAAGTGAACGCGTGTATATTTAAAATTTTGTCATTTTATTTTCCTTAAACCTCTTCATCCTAAGATGCTTTCAGCATTAGAGATTAATAAAATGAAAATGACAAAGTTAATTAAAAATAAAAACAAAATTGTGAACGAATTACGTTCTGTATTTAAAATAAATTGCCATTACTAAACGGTTTTGTTTCTTATAATGTTAAATAATGACTAAAAGATAAAAATTATTGGTTACATGCATTTCATGAAATTTTAAATACAATACCAAAAAATATCTGTAACGTATAAAATCATAATATCGTGAGTCTATATTAACATATCTCTTAATGCAACTTTTAAAGTTTTTAAATACAACAATATGAATGTTTCAAAAACAAGAGCTTATATAAAACATTAAAATATCCAATCACTATCTGCAATATAAAAGCAGTATATAACCTTTTTCTTCATATGCAAGTACAAAATGTACATATATAACTATAATACACTATGAGTGAATCATACTATAAAACAAACAAATTTTTTAAAAATTATTCCTCACTATGTATGAAAATTGTCTACTTATGCAAGTAAATGTGCGATTTACGTCTCGCAGATACTGCTGGTGAACTAAACGTTAAATCCTCGTTCACTCTCGGCGTTACAGATTCTGATGTACTAGTTTCAAAAACTGAAAGTCTTTTACTACGACGAACTGGTGTCACACCTTCACCTGTTAAAACAAACATAAATAAAAATCACATCGAATATCTACTGCAATAAGACTTACTTGTAATTTTCACGCTTCTTCTAGAAGGCCTTGTTTGCTTAATTACTGGTTTACTATTTTCATCGTCACTTTGACATTGCAACTGGTCACTTACAGTGACGTAATGTTCGTCCTCAGTTTCGCTTACTATTTCACTCATTTCATCAGAGGTCGAATATTTCTTCTGTAATACAATTTTTATTTTTATTTTATACTTTACTTGATTAAATTACATCTAGAAGATACATACTGGAGATTTTCGAGCTGTCCACGGTTTCAACAGTGACCCAAAAGACTTCAGTTTTTCCGTTATGCTAGAGCCTTTTTTAGGGGTTGACTCCTTCTTTGGTTTTAATGTTTCGCTTTTATTCATAGAATATGAGTTTCTTACATTTTCAAGCGATCGTAATGGAGAAAGTTGTACAACAGGAGTCAATAGTTTCACATCATTAAGAGTATTTTCATTTTCTCCACACGAAGTATTATAGCTGTCGTCATCGAAATTTAACCGTCTCTCAATCCGAGTTTCCTGATTACAAGATTCTCGTATATCATCATGTATTTCAGCACTTATATTTTCGTTTGGTATTTCCATTTCTGACGTCTGCTCGTTAAAGTTTACTTTAAAAGTTAATCTACCCGATCTATTATCACTTAAAATACGTTCCTTCTTACGTTTTAATATACTTTTAGCCGGTGTCTGATCAGAGTTGATATATACAATGGATTCATCAAGGTAAACTTCTGGTGGAGTTTTGTACATTTGACTAACTTTCATCACCGCCAAAGGACTGGTATTCTTTGAAGTTTCAGACATCTGCACCATTTGCAGCAAACTATGTCGCTTGTTACTTTTCGGAGTTGAATGTTTCTCCATTTTTGCTTTTATCGAAGATAATTTTGGACTTGTTTGCACATCAAACAACGGTGTCGCTTTGTCTTTTGTATCGACAATATTTATATCAAAGTCATCATTTTTCTCAAATTTCTTTTTTCTTGCAGCAAGTATATGTGCACGTAACGAACTTTTCTTTTCGACAGTTAATTTTTTTGGTTCTTTCTTACGAACTACTTTTTTTATAGGTATAACGACTACTTCTTCTTCTTCAATCCAGCCTCGTGCTTTATCTTCTTCCAATTGGCTAAAACGATCGTCACAATTTTTAACTTCCATGTACATCATATCCCAAAATCCTTGCAAATCTTTACATGTAACCAACATTTCTCCCTTTCCTGTTTCACAATCTTGTACTAGTCTGTTGAAACGTTCAAATTTTTTATTTATCAAGAGTTTTGTCTGTCCTACTGCTGCGTTGATAGTGTACTTTGCATCTTCCGTAGTGTCAGATTGTTCTTGAATTTCATTCCAGAATTCACAACGATCTGTTAATCTTTCGATTTCTTTATTCAAAAGAAATTTAAAATACTGTGCTGTTCTCTCCTCTTCCTCAACCGAGATGTTCAATTGTTTCATTATCGTAGCTTTAGTTGGAATTGCATCTTCGGGTGATAAAGACATGCCCCGACGAGTTTGTTGCTCTTTTCTGATACTCTTCTTACCCCGACTTGCTGTAATATACGGAGAGAAAAATGCTGGCGGTTTCTCCAGATTTTCTGGTGTTATAGAAAGACGTTGTTCGTAAAAACTCAACTCTTCTTCTTTTTCTGGGCTTTGCATGTCCACTTCTACATCTTCGTCATTGAGTCCTGGTTCTAGAGTTAAAGTAATAGTACAAGGTTCTTCAGTATCACTATTTGATTTCTCTTGTGATTTATCAGAAATCAAATTCAATTTGTTGTTTTCTTGATTAGAATTACTCTTTACAGAATCGTTTAACATTTTACTGCTCTTACGAACATTTGTATGTTTTTTTCTGGATTCATTTACTGGTGAGTCATGACTTTTGTCATTAAAACTGACGTTACTTTTTGGTTCATGTAATGAAATATTCTTTTTCGGAACATGAATGGATAGACGCTTGTTTTTAGATCTTGGTGTTTCTAGTTTATTTTTATCTTTTAATATTTCCTCGTGGAAACTTTTGGATAATTTTGAATCACCTTTATTTATTGACAGTGAATGTCCTTTTTCAGGTGTCGCATCACCAAGTGTTTTCTTTTTCATAACATTAAGAGTATGACGTCTATTCCTAGGACTCGAAGTCTTTTCATTTTTGTCAGTTACGCTTAATGAAACATTGGCAAATATTTTGTCACTTTTCGCAGTACTTCTGGAGCTTCTTCTAGGGCTTAAATTTTCAAGTTCATTAACAATTTTTGTTACTTTTCCTTTAGGTTTAAGTTTTGTGTCATTTTCATCGCTGCTAGAATGACTTCCATTTTTTGTACTTTTTCTTTCCATTTTAACTTTTTTATCATTGACTTTGTCTTGACTTTCAGTTGAAATATCCAAGGACTTATCCTGTAAATCTTTTTTAATTTCTATCGATCGTCTTTTATTTGTACTCGATTCATCTAAACCATCAAAATTTGTCAAATCTTCTTCGAAAGTCATTGATCGATTTCTTTTAAAGACACTGGATTTTTCTGAACTACCGACTGAATTACTCGTCTTTTCATCCGTTTCTTCAACTTTCGATTTATTGTTTGTAATATCACTAACGTTTGATATTTTTTCTTCAATATTTATTGACATATTTAATTCGCTAGATATTGACTTATTTTTGGATTTATCAAACATGGCTTTCTTTTTCGATATGTGGATGTGCCTTTTCCTAACAATACTTTTCCCCACTCCGTCAATATCAGAGCTTTCTTCTTGAGAACTGCTAGACAAGGCCTGTATATTAGATTTATTTCTGGATTTATCAATTTCTGTTTTCTTTTGTGGCGTATGTGAGATACTTTTATTTCTAATATTGGATTTTCGATTAGGTGTTGAATGAGGACGGAGAGAATTACTCGATTTATTTAAAGATGCAGTTTCTATTTTGTTATTTGGAGGACTCCTAGTTTTACGTGACGCAGTAGATTTATTACTTTCACCTGTTCCATGTTTCGAGTCGAGAGGTGCACGCCCGAAAACTGGTGTAGGAGTATAATGTTTTGGAGTTTTGGAAGATTGAACAGATTCTGTTTTTGGACTTTGTAATGATGCGTTAAGAGTTTTTAATTTTGTTACAGGTAATACTGTCTTTTTTGGCGAAGTCATGGAATTGGAACGAACTAATTTTGTGCCTGAAATATTCTTTGTTGTTGTGGAACGTGCATTTACTGAATTTGACCGAACTAATGTAGAACCTGTTTTTGTTGCCAATCGCTTTTCAGTTGCACGAGATATTTTTTTTGTAGGTACTTCAAAATCCTGTTTTAATTTGCACATTTTGGTGTGCTTCGGAGGAGAGGTAGTTGATGAGGGAGAAAATGCTCTGTGATGCATAACTCCGACTTTAAATACTGGTTTTGTTTTCTCTTTTTCTATTTTTTTGCGTAATTCTTTTTCTTCCCTCCATTTTTGTAATCGCTCTAATCGGCTTTGTCTCGCAGCTTCAATTGTGTCTCCTATTTGAAATTTATCATTCAAGAAATTTAATTTGGTAAAATATAAAAAAAAAAAAAACAACATATGTAAAAATATAATTTTGATCTGATGTATGAAAGCATTAATACAAAGATAATTCAACAATTATAAGAGAAATTTTATTGCAAAAAGAGGTTCATTTTTCTTGTATATTTTAGAGTGAAAGTTTGTTTCCATCATTATTATTATTAACTTTTTTATTGGCAAATATAAAACTAATGTTCTCTACAATAATACATACTTATATCTAGAAATACATATGCCAAGAGTCAAGTTCCAGCTGATTCTATAATTGTTAACGGACAATACACGCAGATTAAAGATGACACAGAGATTTGATATTAACCCATTAAAGCCCAAATGCGCAGACAATTTACACCAACTTCAACGCTTATTTCCAATACAAAATAAATTTCGAAAAAAATTAAACTTATCAGATTCTACCATTTTCGGGGTCGCTCTTTCGAGTGTTGAAGAGAAAATTGTATAAAATTCAAAATTTATCTATGATTTTAACATATATTATAAAAAAGCAGGTTTTTTTCAGGGCGAATTTCTCACAAATATCGAGTTTTCGATACAATATCGTGCTTTGAATGAGCTAAAATATATTAGAAACGTGCACTCGGTAGTTGTACTTAAAAGCTACACTGGTATAATTTTAAATTTTGTGATGTGAAATCCAAAATGGCCACCGCAGCATTGAATTTCTATTTAAAATTTAACAATTTTTTTCTTCAAAACCATACACTTTAGAGAAAAATTTCTAAGGACAATTTTGTTTTGAAATGAGTCAAAGAATACCCTCGAATTTTTTCGAAATGTATTGTTACAGTTTTTAATTTTTCGAAAATCATAAATTTTGCCAAATCTTAGTTGAAAAATCTAAAAAAATTTTAGGGCATTCGTCAACCAATTCTAAGACATTTTTGTTCTGTGCAGATTTTCTCTAAATTGTATACTTTTCCAGAAAAAAAGTTACTAAACTTTTCTAGATCAATAATTTATTTTCTTGATAACTATAGTCTTTAGAGAAAATTTGCACAGAACAAAAATGTCTTAGAATTGGTTGAAGAATGCCCTATATTAATAAATAATTATATATGCTAAAATCATAGATAAATTTTGAATTTTTTACAATTTTCTCTTCACCACTAGAAAGAGCGACCACGAAAATGGTATCTGGTCAGTTTGATTTTTTTCGAAATTTATTTCATACTGTAAATAAGCGTTGAAGTTGGTGTAAATTTTCTGTGCATTTGAGCGTTAATGGGTTAATTTCTTTGACTGAATTGTACACTGTGAAAATTGTCGAAGTAATTTTACAGTGAAATTGTGGAAATTATAATACCAGTGAAAATCATGGTAAATTTACAGCGTTGATGTGATTTTACATGTGCACTGTAAATTAGACGTCAGTCGATGATTGGTGAGAGGGACTCGTAAGAGGGAGAAGCAGGTACTCCCTAGCACAATTTACAGTGTGCTTGTAAATTTATATTCTCCATGCTTTATTACGTGAAAAACTATGGAAAATTACAAAGACGATGAAATTAAAATTTTTAAACTATACAATCGATGTAAAATTATCAGGATCACTACTGGTATTTTTATTTCTACTTTTGAAGTTGTACATTTACATTTCCATTGTAAAGTTTACATGTTTATGGTAAATTTCCTTCTATTTTCTGATAATTTTTACAAGAAAGTTGTAATTTTACTATGAAAATAATAATTTTAATTCAAATTTTACTTTTAAATTGCTTTTATATAAATAAATAATATCTGAAAATTAAACTTTGTGATTCACAATTCATATTAATCCTTAAATAATAATTATATATACTTACAAATATTTGTTATATATTAGTTAAATTAATGTTCTACAATCGATTTAAAAATGAAATCTCTGAAACTTCTCAAGAAAACTTTTGATGGAGAAAATTGACTTTATTTGGTCTTTTAGTAAGAAAATTCCACTGGTATGTAATAACCCGAATGCTTATGGCAAATTTCTTCTATTCTCGAATGATTTTTACAAGATAATTGTCATTTTACTACGAAATTAATAAGAAATTTCAACAAAACTGTAAAAACTCGGAAATGTAATTTTACTTTTACTTTTCACAGTGTATTAAAATAATATATTTTTAACATTTTTTATTATAATGCAAATTTTTTAAAAAAGTAATATACCCAAATATATAAAATAAAAATATAGTTTGTTCTGGCATTTTTTATTTCAAATTTTTTATTCTAACGTTTGTCCTGTGACTTTTAAAAAAATAATATGTATGATTTCCAATTTTCTATTTATTCTTTGTGTTAAATTAGCCTAGAAGCTGTATATATTAAAATGGCTCGAGCAAAAATTGACCAACGACAGAATTCGGTAAAAATATTTTATATTCTAGTTAATGACCCTCGTCATCCTATGAAGTTTCGGTTACATGTAGGGCATTCCATGTGAAATCACCAATGTTTCAGAGTCAGATTTCAAACTAATTCAAAGTTAAACTACGTTTAGAATGGGCAAAGATAAGCCTACCCTGTAAATGTTAGCTCAAAATAATTTGTTCAAAAGTTATTGATAAAAGTGTAAATGACAACAATTAAAATTGAGGCCTTACATCAAATAACTCGCCCGATGCTCGAACAGCGGAAAATAGAAGTCCCCTGGCCGATCCCAGATGAAAATTGTTGAAATTCGATATTTCCATAAAAACAACGTACAGGGATGTTGAGAATGATAAACAGAATAACTTCTGCTTAATAAATTGTTTATACGGCGATTAATTTTCACATTAAACATTAAAAACTACAAAAATTTGAAACGGTAAATTTAATTACATTTTTAAACATAAATCGTCATTTCTTGGGCAATTATTGATACACGTCTAGCCTATAGTCTAGCAAAGCCTATAAAGTAATAACAGATGTAGAAATCAGTTGTTGTTTAATAATTTTTGTTTATTAACAACAGCAGTTCCGTAATCTCACTCTTGTAGATTTCTGAACAAAAAGAGTCGAGGGAAGTTTAGAGTTGAACAAACTTCAAGAAGTTTTCTGTAAAGTTTCAAATAAATCGGCTATAAATTGGCTGAAAAACCGATTACTTCATAGTTTCCAATTTTTGTAGTTTTTAATATTTAATGTGACAATTAATTACCGTATAAACAATTTATTAAGTAGAAGTTATTCGGTTTATCATTCTCAACTTCCCTGTATGTTGTTTTAATGGAAATATCGAATTTCAACAATTTTCATCTTGGATCGGCCAGGGGACTTGTATTTTCCGCTGTTCGAGCATTGGACGAGTTATTCGATGTAAGGCCTCAATTGTCTATTTTTTAAACGGCGATATCTGGAAAACTATAATTCAGAGAAAAAAAAATATTTAATTCGAAAATGTACAGAAATGCCTAAATTTTTTACTGGTGTAAATGATATAAATAAATTTTCAAGATTATTTTGTTGTAACTAAATTTCCGAACATATGCCATCTTCTGTTTTCTTGTGACATACACAAAAATTGTTCACAAAAATTATTCACAAAAATGTTTTCTTTAATTTCGCAAAATTTCAGTTTGTAATCTCTGAAACTGGCTTTATAAGGTAAAGAAAACCGAGCGCATGAGTGTCGGTGCGCTGTGCCACCGGCTGGTCCACCCGTACTTATCAGTGGCCTGGCCTTATAAATCGCTCTCTCCCCTTTGATTTTGTATAAATTACGAATGGATGGATAGTAAATTAGTTTTGAGCGAGGGGTCAACCACTGACCAGAAAATGTACAGGTATTCCCAAAAGTGGGAATATTCGTAGTTGCATTCCTAGTATTCCCACCGTATTTCCAGTATTCCCATCGTATTCCCGCTGTATTCCCAGTGTTCTTAGGACATACTCGTCTTTTTCGTCGAATTCATAGCATTTCCAAAGTATCGTCATTAATTCTAACGTATTTTAAAACTTGTAATATACTCCTGGACTCATAATCTTACTACATTAATTAATTACTTATTAGATCCAGCTGTTCTACTACGTGCTTCAACATGTCAACGTTCTTAAATGAACAAATTTAACTTAAATAGGTATAGATTTCAATGAATTTATTTACATGGTAATTTACATTGTTTTTAAACACAAAGATAACATTTAAAAAATTATTAATTTAAGAGGAATATTTAAACTTTTTATAGAGTTTTTGAATTTCAATATGGTCTGCACTTTTTATGGTGAAAGGATTGGACCCAATCATACAATTTATTAGCACTTGGAAACTTTGTTTTAAGTTAACTTCATTTATAAAACTATTATTTAACAAATGAAAGTAAATTAATCGCCGGTAGTTCCAAATATTTCAAAATATTGCCAGATAATCCCAGATATTTCCGAGTATTTCCAGATATTCCGAAGTATTTCCAAATATTCCCCGAGTATTCCCGCTCAAATGTACAGGTATTCCCACCAGTGGTTGACCCCTCGGTTTTGAGTCTAGTGATGACTTTGAATTGGATCCTATATTATAAAGTAATAATTTTCTGAGAAATCACCGGTTACCATCACTTTATCAGAGTGTAGACTTTCTTTTTTCATTTTTATAAAATTGCTTTGGTTCCAGGCTATGAAATTGTGAATCTGAAGTTTAAACAATCGAGTTTCAATTTCTTTACAAGATTCTGCTCTATTGTATCCAGATTCTACAAAATCCTATCTATTAATAAGACACTTCCATTCTTTAAATAAACTTTGTTTTTTGTTTATGCATGGTGGCCGCTTTTTTCTCGGAAAAAAATTCCCTGACTTTTCCTAGATTTTTCCCTGACCAATATTTTAATGATATCTATTAAAAATAAACAATACGGATAAAAATGTTTTAAATACACATTTTCAATAAATTCTTTATTTTTTCAATCAACAACGAGTAGTATATTCTAAAACATATTATCTATAAAAATCCAGAAAAAAAACTCATGTTCCTGCGGATTTTTTCGTGTTTAATTCAAAATAATAGTAGAAAATTTGTTGGGGGTTCTTTGTCAAAATTTGTTATAAAATGTCAAGTTCTGCGGTAATATGTTAGACAATAATTATAAATGTTGATAAATTTTAGAATTTAGGCGATTTTGGACAGTATATTCTAAGTATTGTTAAAATTCTTACAAATGTTGACAATAACAAAAAATTGCCATAAATTTTATATTTCTCAAATACTATTAGACAAATATCAACTACTTAAAATAGAAATGGTAAAATAATCATTTAAACAAATTAATATTCTCAAAATTTGGGAGTTTTGTGCTGTTTTCAACATTTTAAAAATTTTTCTACGATTTTTAGCCTTTTTATGCAATTTCAAAGATTTTTGAAGATTTAAAAAAATGTATGAAAGTTTTCTATCATTTTCAAAAGGTTTTATTTATTACATTTATACAAATATTTGTTTAAATAGAGAATTAGTATGGGAAATATTTTTGAAATATTCTGTAAAGTATCTTTATAGAAAGATAAATATCTTTAAATATAAAATTGTTTGCATTTGTTTTTGTTAAACTATTAAATTTTATTCAAATCTGTTAGAATATATTCAATACCGAAATGTGTTATTGTTAAACGTGTTTATTTTTGTTGCAATGTACCAGAACGTTTAAAACTGAGCAGTACCACAAATATATTTAATTTAAGATTATTTTTTTTCTCAAAATTGTTGGTTTTTGGTAAAATCGGTCAAAAATGTTCAAAACTGAAATACGTTATTGATAAAAAACGTCAATATTTGTTTAAATTTGTGAGAAAGCATTTAAAATCATTTAAAAGAATTTTATGCGAAACACGATAAATAAAGCATTTTTCTGAATATGAAATTGTGCGATTTTTTGTTAGATAATGTTTTTCACTTTTTCAAGATTTGTCTACAATTTACTTTTTCCCTGACCAATTTTGAAATTCCCTGACTTTTCCCTGATTCCCTGACCAATTTTGAAATTCCCTGACATTTCCCTGATTTCCCGGTTTTCCCTGACGGTGGCCACCATGTTATGTCACAAGAAGAAAAAAGATGGCATATGTTCGGAAATTTAGTTACAACAAAATAATCTTGAAAATTTGTTGGAAACAATGAAACTTTGTTTATATCATTTGCACCAGTGAAAAATTTAGGCATTTCTGTACATTTTTGAATTAAATATTTTGTTTCTCTGAATTATAGTTTTTGAGATATCGCCGTTTAAAAAATAGACAATTTTTATTGTTGTCATTTACACTTTTATCAATAACTTTTGAAGAAATTATTATTTTGGGCTAAAATTTACAGGGTAGGCTTATATTTGGCCATTCTAAAGGTATTTCAACTTTGAATAAGTTCCGAAAGCTGATTCCGAAACGTTGGTGATTTCACATGGAATGCCTCATGTGTTAAAATATTACAAATAAAAATGAACAAAATATTGAATACAAGTAATTAAAATTAAATACAAGAAAATTTCCACAAAATGAACAAACACATTTATTTATCAAATTAAAAATAATATTTGAAATACTACATACATAACAATTTTAAATACGCACATTGTGGCCTAGCAATCGAAATTGTATTGAAATGTGTTGACTTGGATTAATTTTTCACTTTTGAATACGCTATTTGAAATTTTCGAATCCAAAAATACTTCACTATTATTTTAATACAAAAATATGAATCCAAATGAATACAAAAATAATATCGTTGCCGAAACTACTAAAAATACTTGAAAAAGGCAAAAGTCGTGAATCCATCTGAATACAAATGAAGATTGAAATGATAATTTTTTAATACAATCGAATCCATAAATAATAACAGTTAATTACCGGAATTATTGAATCTATTTCAATACATGACTAAACAAAATAATGCCTGCTTTAATCCAAATGAATTTAAAATAAATCAATACAAAAATTAAAGTGTGGTGAATTCATTTGAATACAAATTCTTATAGATTCTTCATTTTAATACAAATGAATCTATAAAAAAAAATAACTTCCGCTTTGAAGTGAAAAAATATTAAAATTATGTTCATTTCATAATTATTCATTTCAATTACAAAAAAGTTATTTTCGAAAATAAAAGCCACAAATGACATTTCATTCAAAATTTGGAATGTGAAATGTTTATTTTAAACCAATTTCCAATTACATTTAGCAGTGCTCTGTTGAAAATGGAACACTTTATTTAAGCGTTCAATACACAAGAGTCCAAAAAGTGTTGTACACTTAAATTAAATGTATTTGTACGCAATATCTCGTAAACGGTATGAGATACGTGAAATCTGATGAAATTTTGGCATGATGTGCGATGATTCAGCCGACATACACAATTAAAAAATTTCATAATTTTAGAAATCGAAAATTTCGAAAATTCTCGAATCATGTACAGTGGCTTCAAATTATCGCACCAAGGTACCCCTGATTTATGTCAATTTCGTCAAATTTCACGTATCTCGTACTGTTTTCAAGATATTGCGTAATTTAGAAAAAAAATTACAATATTTATTTTACCAACAAAAATATCTACTATCTACATGCATTCGTTCTTTTCAAAAGTCAATAAGCAAATTATTACAAAAATATAGAATATGGTATTAAATTTAGCAGATTATTTTTATGTACACAATTCATAAATGCTCCACGTTTCAACTATTTCTTAATTTTGCATCATCTTTTACAGCAAGGAGCTGGTCGAGTGATTACGGCTCGAAGTTGTTCGATTCTCGTTCGATGCAAATTTTTTTTCATTAAATGTATGAACTGGGATTATTTTTGGATTTAAATATATTGCCATGCATTAAAATTTTTAATACATTTCAATCCTTTTCAATACTTTTAAGATCAAATAGCGCATTCAAATGTATTGTAATGCATTCAACATTTTCAATACATTTCAATGCATTTCCGATTTCTGGATTGCTCCTTCCCTTAAAATTTTGTGATATTTTGACGCATGATATTTTTGTTGCTATTTTGAAATGTGATATTTTTTCTTGTTACTTTGACGCATGTTATGAAATATCGTATCATTTAGTCGTGTTACCGAAGTAACTAACGAGAACAAAAATATTAAAGTAACTCTGATTTACCCGGAACTACATGGTAATGCATGCAATGCAGTGTAAAGTGACATTTCGATTTTAATAACAAAACTTTAGAATGACAGATCTTTGTAAAAAATTACACGTTTATCAATCATTTAATAATAATTTTGTTACGATTTTACAAATGCGATTACCAAATGATTAGAAAAGATAATCAAGCACTCTTGTCACGTTTCTCTTTTCAGGAACGGTATAATAAAATAAAATTTTTATTGAAAAAATATAATATGTAAATTTTACAACTAGTAATGAAAAATATTTGTATAAATCGATGAAAATAAATGAGAATAAATTCACTAATAGACAAAAAAATGATGATTAATTAATAAATCGAACAGGGCCATTAGGCACCTTCTAAATGTCAGGTCCAGGTCGCTCGAGCCATCTTAAATAGTTTATTACAAATAACATTACTATTTTCAATATAATAAAAACATAATGTATCGCATTTTAATAAACCGTATTAATTTACATCAGGAACAATTAATAATACTCGATTTAATCTTTGTAGTACGAAAACCACAATCTAAAAATTATTATAATCTTCGTAATGATGCGAAAGTTTAATATCAGTAATTATAAAAATATGGGACACCTATTTTATGTTTTGTCTACAAAAAATATGATTAAAGTGGTTAATAATGATAAGATTCTTAAACTTTTGAAAGGTAAACACAAGAAATGTGTATGAATTTCAGCCTACTCGAACAATGGATCTCATAACAAAAAAATCTCTTTTTTTTGAACAAAAAGTTTTAATGAATTGGCGGGAAAATTTCATGTAGAACTTTTTTACCTTCATGAGATGAATCTTCGGCTAGAGAACCAAGTTCATCCATGTTTGATGTATTTTCTGTTAATATGCGATGTCGAGAGAAATTGAGTTGTCGTTTTTCTTGACGAAATTCTTTGAGCTTTTCGCTGCGAATGATGGAACTATTCTCCAAGCCCAAGCCGATTTTCTTATATTTTTCTCGGAAGTCGGTCATTGATGAAAATTGTCTTTTCGTTTGGACCGGTGTTCGAGGAAAAGGGTTAACAGATTCCTCAAATTTCCCAAATACTCACATTCTTAAAGTTCACTTAACTTATAAAAGTTTCGTAGTTAAAAAAAGTGATTACGATACACAACGCGCGCGAAAATGCATCACAATTCATACGTAAACACACCGATAGATAGCCATTGTCTATACGCAGGAACGGTTATAATAAAATTCAAACTTCCTGTCCCTTCTTTTGTTTTGTGATTGGACCAAACGAAGGTATGCGATATACGCATGCGCGGGAAAAGATTTTTGTTTTGTAAAGTTACCAATACTAGGTCTTAATGGGATCTAGTGGAAAAAAGAAAACTAAACTAGGGATGTATGGGCTCTCCAGTTCATCCTTATTGGTTCCTTTCCTTATTATTTGCATGCTTGTTATACATATTCATAATTTATATAAATTTGCCGAAGAATTTTTAGCCGCTTATGAATATCGTACAAAATATTAATAATTTATTATTAAAATTAATATAATAATAACTTAAAGGTCAGCTATTTTGGAACCACCGTTTCAAAACAAAAAAGAGAAAACATGATTTTTCTTAACACAATATTATAATTATTTTATACACAGTAGGCCCGTCCTAAGTTATACGGTCGGTTCTTTCAAAATGGCAGAAGATTCTTCAAAGTTTATATCCGTGCAAATATCTGTGTATGGGTGCTTCTGTGGGGGCGTGGCGTAAAGCGAATTTGGCTCATCGAAACAATGTGGTGGAGGAAGGAGAGGAAGAGAATCATATAACTTTGGACAAACCACTCGTATAACTTTGGGGAGACACATAACTTTGGACGGTATAACTTAGGGCGATGACTACTGTAATAGAAATCTAATAAAAATATTTCAAACAAAGAAGATAGATGAAATAATAATTAATAATTCTCGGTGTTACAAGTCAATTAACTGAAGATAATAATATAAAAATTAACATATTTTTTTGGTTTTCGATTGAAAACACGAAGATGGTATAAAGATGAACCCAGCCGGATTTTGTATGATAATCGCGACAAAAAAGAGGATAGAGCTTGAAATACTCGTGTTTAATTAAATATGAAAATATGTGAGTTCGATTTAGGTTCTTTTTATCGTTTGTTCGGTAAATAATTCGGCATGTACGGGGCCCAGGTAGCAGAATAAATAGTTCAGAATGATCTCATAAAGTGTATCTCATGACGATATCACGTTCAGAAAACTCTCATAATTTGACATATTTGACCTCTTGTAGAATACATTATGAGATGATTCTGAACTATTTTTTTATTCATTTTTCAGGAGCGAAGGTATCACTTCTTGCAGTTTAACCACGCGATATATAAAGTTGTATAAAGGACGAGAGAGCGCAATGCTGTTTTTTAACCTGACCCAAATTTTCTTTTATGAGCGGTGGGTCCGTAAAAAAGGCGCCGAAATACATACCGACTCGCTGTTTTGATGGAATTCGTTTTTACCCATCCCATAATTTCCTTTAAAAATATGTTTCGCGGAGAATTCATAATGAGTTACTATTTTAAAGCTGTTTTTTTTTCAGAAACGAGCGAGAATTGGCAAGAACAACTTTTGTACACAGCACCCAGCTTAAAATTTCCCATTAAAACCGATTAAACGTATGACAATGGGTTTTAATGGTAAATGCGGGACTCGAAATCGCTTTTATTTCCTATTGGATTTAGTGAGTAGTTTAATAGAGTAACTGAATCGGAACCAACTGGTTTATTTCTGACAAGGTAAAATGGGATTCAATCTGTAGGAGATATTCAATGGGTTTCTTTAGGAAGTTGTATGACGGATCGTTAACAGTATTCAATCAGAAATTTGCCTGGCTTGATCAAATGGGATTCGATCGTACTGATTATAATTTCATACTAAATAGGATTTAATCGTAAATGCGAGACTAGAAATCACCGATTCCTTCCTATTAACCGACTCCTACCGCATTTAATGAGTGGCTAGCCGAAAAAATGAAACATAATAAATTGGTTAAATAGGAATGGGATTTGATGGAAAATGTATTCACGCCAAATAGGATTCTATCTGACTAAGTATGGCTAATGGTATTTACTATAATTTTATAGGACATTTCCCAGTTCGTTAATTAATGGGATTCAATCATCGGAATTCTTACAACATGAGTTTAATGGTATTTAATGGAAAATGTATTTACGCCAACCTACATTGAAATCCAGATTGGATTTTTACGTTTCTACAAATGATTAGGATTTAATCGGAGATGAGCGACGTTGGACTGAATGGGATTGATCAGACTCCGCGTGGCTAACAGTAAAAGTTGCTTACAAAATCGGATCGAAATCCATGAATTCTGGAATAGGGATTGTCCTATTAAATCCTATTGGACTGTCGCTTTCAAAGTTTGATTAAATCTCCTTGATTCTGAACATTTCCATTGGACTCTTGCGTAGAAAACCGGATCGAAACCAATTAACTCTTGAACTAGGGATTTCCCCGTTAAATCCCATTAGAATCTTACTTTAAAATCCGATAAGATCTTATTGACGCTGTAACTAGGAATTATAAAATCTCTTATAAAATTCCAATAAGCTATTACTGATTAAGTCTTAGTTATTCTTGACAACCTATACATTCGGATTGAATAATAATAATAATAAATGGTCTTTATTGGCCAACAAAATAAGAACACAAAGTAAGGGACCGTGTACAACGCCAAAAGGGGAGCCACAACTTAAAGAAGCTGTTTTACAGACATTTATATTTAATAAGCATTCCTCTGCTATTTGCTATTAAACTCTAATTCTTATTTAAATTTGATTAAATCACATTAATTTAATGGGATACATTTACCCGATTCAATCTTATTAAATTTAAATGGGTTTCTGTCGGGTTCTATTGGTTCTAATGGGAATGTTTATGCAGAGCAACGAGAACTGTATAAGCACAGGAATTTATTCGTACGAATTCTCTTATCGCAAAACCAATTTCGTTGAAATTAAAATTTGCCTAAAATACGAGTTAAATATAGTATTATTTATAGTATTACATTAATTAGCATTATCAGAAGATACGCTTTAGCTTTCTCTAATTTACTGTAATTTCATTTTTGTTGACGTTATGAACTTTCGGTCACATCCGGAAGTTTTTAGAAAAGCAAATACAATTTAGGTTCATATATTTATCCGATGTTTAAATTTCGGTGTAATGGCTTACGATTAATAGTTATAGGGATACTTATTTAACTAACTTTTTAGGATATCTAGTAACACCATTTATGTATGTCCTTTAACCCTTTGAAGTATACACTTTTCTTTAAGCTGAAAGTAGCTGAAATTTGTTCCTCTGAGGTTTTCGGGGTCACTGATTACGAATCTGGCCGCACGTCTTCAAAATTCAAAATGGCGGATGCAATATGGCCAACCGAAATACAAAACTTTACTTGATCGAGGTGATATTGGGTACACGGGGGTTTTCGGGATCACTGATTACCAATCATGCCTCAGATTTTCAAAATTCAAAATGGCGGATCCAATATGGCCGACTGAAATCGAGGGTAAATGTGACTGGTTTTCATATTTCGATCGGCCACATTGGATCCCCCATTATGAATTTTGAAAATCTGAGGCCTGATTCGTAATCAGTGATCCCGAAAACCCCCGAGTACCCAATTTCACCTTGATCAAGTAAATTTGTGCAATTCAGTAGGCCATATTGGAGCTGCCATTTTGAATTTTGAAAATCTGAAGTCAGATTCGTAATCAGCGATCCCGAAAACCACCGAGTACCCAGTCTCGTCATATTTGAGTGACGTTTTCTTTTCCACATATATTTTCCGTGAAAAATCTATTTTTACACTTTGTTCGATTTTTTTAAACAATATAACATTATAATTAATTAAAAATATTGATTTATTTACGTTTCCTAATATGTTCTTGAAGTAAGGAAGCTAAAAATTGCAGCAAAATTAATTAATAATTACCTTTAATATGTAAATAATGAATTACAAAAAGGTGTATTTATGCTACACTGTAAAAAATCCGTAATGAAATAACCCACGTATAATGGTAATTTTACAAGCTCGTTGTAATTTCCCTACGCTTAATGTGGTAAATTTACCTCGGTATAACGGTAAATTTTACAAGCTTTTGTAATTCATTATTTACATATTTAAGGTAATTATTAATTAATTTTGCTGCAATATTTTGCTTCCTGTGATGTATGTATAGTAGTGACATCTATTGGATTTATGTATAGAGTAAGCCCCTCTCCGCTCGCAGCTCGCAGCATTCTCCTCCGATGTACTGTAAAGGAAGGCACGTGCAAATATATTTTCGCAAAAATGTAATCTGTCATTATCGAGTAATCGGAGTTGTTTATTTAATAATCCTTTTGGCATCCTTCGTGCTAGACATTACACTTCCTTACTTCAAGACCATGTTAAGAAACGTAAATAAATATTTTTAATTAATTATCATGTTATATTGTTTACACAAATTAAACAAAGTGTAAAAATGGTGGATTTTTTACGGAAAATATATGTGGAAAAGAAAACGTCACTCAAATATGACGAGACTGGGTACTCTGGGGTTTTCGGGGTCCCTGATTGCGAATCTGATTTCAGATTTTCAAAATTCAAAATGGAGACTTCAATATGGCCGACTGAATTGCACAAATTTACTTCGGTATAACGGTAAATTTTACAAGCTTGTTGTAAATTTACTATATTAAGCGTAGGGAAATTAAAACAAGCTTGTAAAATTACCATTATACGTGGGTTATTTCATTACGGATTTTTTACAGTGTAAACCATGCTTCAAAGGGTTAAGGGAGTTCTAAAGTGATCCGCCGGTATAGGGAATTTCACTATAAAACGTAAATTAAAGATGAATGAATAACATTTTTAAAATTCGGGCTCTGGTAAGGGCAATTCTAATTACTGTACGCGGTTTTCCAGAAAATATTAAAGACATTACTTGATTAATTAATCTCAATTAATTACTTTGGTATTTTTTAACATGTCACGTCTATAGTAGTTAGAATCACCTTACAGAACCTGAATTTTGAAAAATCGATTTAATCATTTTTTATTTACGGATTTTAATGAAATTTCCTACATTATCGACCGAGCAGTTTCGAACCCCTTTAACACCCCTTAACCCACTATGAAAAGGTACTGAATACTGAAGTGTAAGCTAGGAGAACGAATTTTGGTGCTTTCTAAAACTGAACTGAATTACATACGTGCATTTTCTTCAGTAATTTCATTGTTGCCAATACACTAAATTGTTTAGTTACAAATACATGGTAAAAAACACTAGTACATTATGGGCGGTTTTGTGAGGTTAAGTTAGGTTCCAAAATCTTCAAATTTATTTAGATTTAAATGTTGTGATGCTTTCGTCTGTGGATAAAAACATAGAATTGCATGCATACAATATAATTTAAGAAGATTTTTATTCCAAAATAATCATGAGCAGCTTCGATGATTTGAGCCAAATTTCTAGTAAGATATGTTTTATTTTCGGTTTTTTCTCAAAAAAAGGTTATGTTTTTTAGCATCTTATATTTATTATAAAAGTTTTAATTAATTCATGTTTAGGCATATCTAATATATCAAGAATATCTCGAACAAGTAGTGCTCCACACGGAGCTACCTCAACGTGCAATTTATCAGAATGGCGAACTAATTTTCGAGATCCCAACAGAAGTTTAGCAATTGGTCTCAACGAGACTAAGAAAGTTACCGAACGAACCAACATCCTCAAATCTTTAGCCGCCTGCGAAGAAAGTACCAGCGAATACGCAAAATTACAATTAATCTACACTTGTTTATCCGAAGCATCATCAAACAAGAATAAAGTATTAGACAAAAGCGTTTCAAATAAATTAACTGAAGCTATGACAATTTACGAAGTAAAAAAATATCTACATTTACCAAGAGACTCGAAAGAGTTGAAAGAAGAACTGACATTACTCGGTATTATTGACTTACCCAAGATTGAGTTCAGCTACGAAGAACAGGTTGCGATTAGAAGTTCTGTCGAAACAAAACTCCGTGAAAAAATACACAACTTCGTCTCAAGGTAAGGTTAGGTTTATAAAAGTCAAATGTCAAAATCAAATTGTAAAAATTGTTTCAGTTATGAAAGCTCTCTGGGACCTCTCAAAGAAACATTAAAAGGTCACGAGTCTGCCCTTCGTTTAAGGTTTTCTCAAGACAGCGAATTAAGTAGTGTTCATTGGAAAGAAAAGATCGAAGAAGTGTGCACCGAATACGAAAGACACTTACAACAGTACAAGGAATTAAACAGTCACTGGGAAGAACTAAAATACAAAGTGAGTGAAATAAATTTTAAAACATCCGAATTATCCTTATTGCGAGCAGAAATCGCACATATGAAAGCAGTAATAACGAAATTAACCTGCATCATGCGAATGTACAAAGAAACAAACATAACCGTCAAAGCTCTTAGTATACTGAATTCTACTTTAGATGATAAAATTACCCAAACCAATGAAGAAATAAACGAAAAAATGTTGTTAAAAACAGAATATGAAAATCTTCACAGTACAGAGTTTTACGAAATCCTGCGGAAGTATCGTGAACTTTGTCACGCAATAAAAAAGAAACAAAATCTTTACGATAAATTATAAACCGAATTGTACATTTTTAATTGTGTATTGATACAAATCGAATGTAAAATAATTGAGATTTGTATAAATAAACGTTTTGTATATATTTTAAAAAACGGCAGTTAAGTTTCGAAGTCTTAGAATTCAGATCTGCTGGATTCTCCGCTTATGATCGCTGGTACGCAATTTTTGTCGTTTATCATTCCGTGTTCGGTAAGGAATCGTTCGACGTCAGAGGTGTAAAAATCCTCTCCGAGGCTATTGGTAACGTGAATGAAGTTTCCGATAACTCGACCGTTTTTGTAAACTAATAACGCTGGTACTCCGTCTTTTTTGAAATGTTTGCTCAGTCCGGCTGCCGATGCCAATATTTTGCAAAATTTTACAAACGGATAGTCGTTGGCAAGTGTTATTAGACAACCGTTCATGGCTTCGCAGCCAACAACGTCTTCTTGATAAATATGAATAATGATCGTCACATTTTTATTTTCCCCATCAATCGTAGTGAGGAATTGATCAGCGTTTTCCAGGTCGATGACAGTACCGAAACGTAATTTTTCTGCCTTTGCTAGCATTTCCTGCATTCTTTGTTTTTGGTAGGCGAATAAAAATTCGTCGGCTAAAAGTTCAGCCATGGCGGGATCGGTTTCGAGCATTTTTTCTCGTTCGTCGTCTAGGGCGCTGCGACATGTAATACTGAGCTTTTTCATAAGTGCCAGCTTCTCTTTTTCTTGCTCTACTCGTTTCTCCGTTTCTAACTGTTTAAATCGCTGCCAGTCCTATTTCGGAAGATTGAGGTTATTTTATTTGCGTTTGATAAAACATTACTAAATTAATATAAATTATGAAACGAACCCGAATAACTCCTTTCGGACCAGTGTTACTGGATGTTCCGTCCCATTCGGAAAATTCCATCGAAGATTGTCTTACGGATGGTCGCACTGTTTTTGTTTCACTTTCTTCCTTTTCGGAATCATTATCTTCATCTTCACTCGAGCTGCTGCAATAATACTGACTCTTTTCACCGAGAATTTTATCGTCAAGTGTAGCCATCGTGATCCTAAACGTCAAGTGTTTCAGTGTTTTTTTGTCGAAGCCAAGATTCAATTATTTGTCACAGCATCTGGAAATATAACATTTGAATTACAAGTAACTTTTATTTATGTGAGAAACCATGAAAAGCACTAATTAAAACATTTTTATCACATTACCTGCAGTGTTTAAGTTGACTTCATGGCATTTTGAATTATGATGAGATCAGTCGGATCAGTAAATGCGTCGAGTCTGTCAATAATCAACCAACGATCATGGCTGGGTCATTTTTGACTGCGGAGACCGAGTCGAACGCATCAAAACACAGAAAATCACGCAATGACGCCAAACTACTTTATCGGCCGAGTTAAATAAATGCAGACATGTGTATCATGCGTATATAGTAACATATATATGTTGGCGCATAGTATGATACACACTGTAAAAAAGTGTGAAATTACTAGGGCATTGTAAAATCACACTACAGTTTTACTAACTGTTGGGTAAAAGGGGTAAAAGGAAAGAAAAACTAGTTTTCTACAAATGTATGTAGATAACCGGTAGTTTACGTCGAAAACGTAGAAAACATGTACAGTCTACATGAAAATGGTAGAATACTGACACATGCTCGAAAACATAACCTATTCAAATGTTTATGTTTTATGTGTTTTATTAAATTGTTTTTTTTTATCCATTATAAACGAAAAAGAAATTTTCCTGAATTCAAGATGCCAAGGCCTTTGAAATCTTAAAAGAAAAGATTAAGTACTAAACCAATTAATTTTATATTCTTGTCTTAAAAAAAAATTTATAATATTTGTGAAATAAATTTTATTAATTTCTACAATCACAAAAGCATTTTTCAACAACAAGATAACCTTCTTAATTGTGACATTAGCGAGGTTTTAAAAGTAGTTTTGATAATATTTACATCATTTGTAACTAATATTTTACGGATACCTTGTATCTTTTTGGATTTTTTAGTCTTCAGTTTGATTTTCAATTAATAAAATACACATATAATTGCGCCAAATATATGCAAAAGTTTGAAGTAGACTACCTTCATTTGTGTAGAAAACAGAAGATGATGTAGTCTACGCCATATTCTACACGTAGAAAACTGAAATAGTTTACCTCCAGTAAACTACCAACCCAACACTTGTAAAATCACACTACAGTTTTACTGACACCACTGACACTCACTGTTGGGTAAAAGGAATGAAAAACTGGTTTTCTACAAATGTATGTAGATAACCGGTGGTTTACGTCGAAAACATGTAGTCTACATGAAAATGGTAGAATACTGACACATGCTCGAAAACATAACCTATCCAAATGTTTATGTTTTATGGGTTTCATTAAATTGTTTTTTTTTTATCCATTATAAACGAAAAAGAATTTTTCCTGAATTCAAGATGCCAAGATATTTGAAATCTTAAAAGAAAAGATTAAGGTGGTTAGACCCCAGAATATCATATGTATGTTGAAGAAAAACATTTAATAACGTTTCCAAGAATTTAAGTTTCATTATTAATAATATTGTTAAAAAGTGAAAGCTTTATTCTTCTTGAAAAAAAATTGAATTGTGCAAAAATAATTTGCTAAGTCACTTTTGTAATTGATTCAAATTTTGTCTTCTCCGCTGTTAAGAATTTTTTAAAAATGAACGGATTTTAACGAATGAAGGCTTATTTTCTCGAGAAAAAGATTTTCTTTAACTTTACGGCATAATTTTTTAAATATTCTTTGTCTGATGACGAAAATTACTAAAAAATCGTTAAAAGTAGCAGTTCTTTTTTAAAATAAACAGAGATAATTTATCGTTGGCTTCGGAAATTTCAAAATACCTACGGTAAAGTTGTAGAGAATCTTTTTCTCGAAAAAGTAAGCCGTCATTCGTTAAAATCCGTTCATTTTAAAAAAATTCTTAACAGCGGAGAAGAAAACATTGGAAAAAATAACAAAAGTTGCTTAACAAATTATTTTTGCACATTTCAATTTTTTCTTTAAGAAGAATAATGCTTTCACTTTTCAACAATATCATTAATAATGAAAATTAAATTCTTCGAAACGTTATTAAATATTTATCGACAACATATGATATTCTGAGGTCTAACTACCCTAAGTAATAAACCAATTATGTAATTTTATATTCCTATCGTAAAATATAATTTATAATATTTGTGAACTAAATTTTATTAATTTCTAAAATCACAAAAGCATTTTTCAAAAACAAGATAACCCCCTCAATAGTGACATTAGCGAGGTTTTAAAAGTAGTTTTGATAATATTTACATCATTTGTAACTAATATTTTACGGATACCTTGTATCTTTTTGGATTTTTCAGTCTTCAATTTGATTTTTAACTAAAAATACACATATAATTGCGCCAAATAAATTTAAAAGTTTGATGTAGACTACCTCCATTTGTGTAGAAAACAGAAGATGTAGTCTACGCCATATTCGACATGTAGAAAACTGAAGTAGTTTACCTCCAGTAAACTACCAACCCAACACTGTGGACACTCAGTGATAATTCTTGTTTTGGAAGAGATAAAAATACGATTTCATTGGTTATTTCACTATTGCAGTTGAAATTGAACAATTCATAATATTAATTTTACTATAAAATTGTAAAATTGTCTCTTTCAAAGTGGGTCCTATTAATTACCTACTCTGAAAGGTGTAATTTTACTAATTTTTTAATTACTCTTTCGTGCAAAATCGCGCTGGCGGTTGTGAAAATACTTTGGTTATGTGCTAATTCTGTACGCGCAGCCGTGTCCCTCACTGTCCCTTCACGCACTTGACGATAAAATCACGGCACATGTATCAAAAAATACAGAAATTGGATGAATTTTGAGAATTTTGACACAGTCTGCATTATATGTCCATAAAATAAAAAGTCTTAGACGAAAAGTAAGTTGGTAAATCCACAGAACTTTTAACTTTACGCTTTAAGGAAAACATTTTTTTTTCGGTGGCACACATTTAAAATCAACCTAAGGCCACTCCTAAACATATAAAATGTAGAAAAAACGACAGGTTACGACTTTTAAAGGATTGTTCCAGCGCAGTCAGGTAAAACGAGACCTAAAATTATATCTTCTTACCAAACATATTTCTGTACGCGGAAAACAGATGAAATTTGTTACTCGGGGTTTTTTAAGTTTACTGGTCACGAATCCGTCAACAGATATTCAGAATTCAAGATGGCGAATTCAATATGGAAGACCGAATTTGTAAGAAGTTACTCACACAAGCTCACATTGGGAATTCGGGGGTTTTCTTTCTTTTTGCTTTTAGGTTCATAATATACAAATTTTAGCAGCAAACATTTATTTAAGTCGATTTAAGGCATTACAATCCCGGCAATCCTGAAAAAAATGTTAAATTCCTTTGGTTTTTTAATCAACTATCATGCAAAACAAATAACTGTACCTTGAAAAGCATATCCTTTTTAGTAAATAGTAATGTTTTATAAATATTTCTGTACAGCTTATTGGCGTGAATCTTAAAATAACATGAAAGTCAAAAGTTCTGAGGATTTGCCCATATGTATACATATTTGCATCTTATCTGAGGAGGTTATGTTTGTTTACTTTTGTATTCATTAGGAAATGTAGTAACTTTTCAGACTTTTTGTGTAAAATGTACACAATAATTCGAAATGATACCTAAAAGAAATGTTACTATGTAATTGTTTTTAAACTACATCACATTTTTATCATTATTATAATAGGTATCAAATTTTTCACCAAGACTTTACCATTGAAATGGCTAAACATTTTTCAATAAATATATATAAGACAATCAAATAAAACGGTTTAATTTGATTTCCGGGTATTCAATTGTACTTGATGTTGAAATCCTTTTTTAATCCCCTACGCCATTATTTGTTATTTTAAAAAATGTAAACTTGCAGAATATGTGCTTTTAAATTTGTGACTCTCCATCAATATGATCAGTGTCAAAAAATACATGCAAAACTTGAAAATGCAAACATACAATGCGTATATGTAAAATGTAATGTTACGTGTAAAAATTATGAGAGCTTTAGAAAACGTATTTTCCGTTTTCATAAAAGACAATACAATTGTTTATATCAAAACTGCGTTCACAAAACTACAAATTCAAAAGATATGAAGCAACATTATGAACAACATAAAATAAATTCAATGTCTTGTTAAGTAATGAACAATTACTTAAAAGTATTAAAACTACCATTAAAATGTTTTGTATGAAATATTTAATAAAAAAAGGCTTTAATAAATTTATAAAAACATAATTTTCTATTATTCCTTTGCGTAAGGATTACCAGTTTCCTGATTATTGTTAATCATTTACATTACATTGAAAGTATAAAATGATAAAATAGGTTTCCCGATGAAAAATGTAAATTCTAACCTCAAATTGTAAAATCGCTTATATAAATTGATATTTTCCTATTGACGTTGTAATTTTCGCCGTCAAAATTGTAAATTTACTACACCGTTGTTTTTGTTAACCTCACATTTCAAGTTGGTGCGAAATCGCATCAGTTCTTTGTAAATTTACAATTTTTGTGGTAATTTCACATTGTTTCTGGGGATTTGTTCACGTTCGGAGAAGGTCCTAGTGATTGCTCTCTTTCAGAGTAGTAATCTCACACTAGTCTTTTTTACAGTGCAGAGCGCTTGCGCATTAAGGGGCGAGAAACCAAACATTAGGATCGAATATTTTTCCCTAGTTACAAGAATGTTTTGACATAACCTCAAAAAACGTTGAAAACCATTAAAATCATTAATCCCGTATCGTCTTCAACACAAACTGGTAACGCCATAACCTCTCAATTTCGAAACTTTATTCAGTAGGAAAATTCTAGTTCTGCACAACCTTGACTATGGTATTATCCCAAGCAGCAAGTTGATCTCATAAAGAGCTCAG
Source organism: Trichopria drosophilae (assembly GCA_030407085.1). Classification (NCBI taxonomy): domain Eukaryota; kingdom Metazoa; phylum Arthropoda; class Insecta; order Hymenoptera; family Diapriidae; genus Trichopria; species Trichopria drosophilae. The sequence continues at coordinate 8,352,707 of CM059582.1, read as the reverse complement.
AAAGATATCAGAAAAATGTCTAACCTCGTTAAGAAAACTCAAAATGATATTAGAATTATGTCATAATGTGATCAGATGACCCTCTTAAAGGTGTCATTTTAGTAATGACACGAAGATCTCTTAAAAAAGTAATATTGTTAAGACATTAATCAAAATGATATCATAATTGTATCATAAAGTGTTCAGATGACTAACTAAAAGATATCATTTTGTTTTTGGTCTAAAAATCCTTTAAAAAGATCAAATTTCTGAGAATTTAATCTGCTTGAGCTAATTTGAAGGCTCGTTTCAACCGGATTTCAAAAAAGTTTGCATTGCAATTTGCAGGGTACTATTAAATTCTCATTTATGTAATGTAAACTAAGTTGAAAAATAGTTAAAACAAGCCTACAAGTATTGCTTAGCTCAAATTGATTAAGATCTTAGAAATGTGACCTTTTTAATTGTAATATAAACCTTTTTATTTCATTAGACATTTTAAAAAAATGTTAATATATAATTATGTATTTTATTTTTACACTAACAAAAGAGCAACTTAAACAATGTTGTTTTTTATTTGTTTATTTATATATATTTATTTTATTACGAAAATAATTTGTTTAATTGCTTTTTATGTTATATACTAATTAATTCGTAGTAGTTTTCATCTTATGTCAACCTCTCATTCCGTGTATGTATGAATATTATACATATGCATAGGTACGGAAAGTAACGGTAATATAATATTTACGGGTGCACCTCGAAAACCCGACATTCAAAAACCAGACATTAAAAAACCAACATTCAAAAACAAGATATTTCAATATGTACAAATACTGAAAAAGATATTAATGATTGAACTCTAAATGTGCTTAATAAATAACACGGGGGTCAAACTGATTTGACCTTGAAGTAACCTAAAAAGTTAATCACTTGGTCAACCTTGTCAACCTTGAAATTACCTTTCAGTGAGACCTCAAGGACGGCGACCCGAGATTATTTTTTTATGCAGTGAACGCACTAGGAGGTGTCTGTATTTTGAAATGTCTGGTTTTTTAATGCTTTTGAGGTGCACCCATATTTACGTAATGGTTACATTGTTACATAAATGTAGGTGTTCACGAAGTGTGAAATTAAGCGTCCCACAAATGTCCCAGATGGGTTCACAGGATGCATGAAAATGTAATCGAAGTGTGAATTGATACATTTGAGTGTTCGTGTACACTTTAACGTAATTGTTTACTTAAAAGTACACAAAGCGTTCGTTAGATGTTTCCACCAATATTAAAGCGCTCGCAAAGTGTTCAATAAGTGTGAAATTTCATTAACGAGTATAAATCTAAATCAAGGCGTTTTTCATTGATTGTACTAGTGCGCACTAAGACACCTGGACATCGAATTAACATTTGTTGACAACTTTCGACCTTAATAGTCCGATGAAGAAGATGCCCAGAAGACACCTGGACAATAAATAAAAATGTGACGTCCCACACTGTAATTGGTTTCGGACTTCAATAGATTTGAATATCCGTCAATTTGCAAATGGTGACATTGCATATATCAAGGGAAGTAATAGGATAATATTTTTAATAAACAAGACATAAACTAAGAATTTAACAAAAAATTCGGTAAGTTAACAAACAAATTATCAACTCGATAAAGTTAAATTCGACTTTTTTCGAGAGCCGGGTATTTTTTGAAGAGATTTTGTTTAAAGAAGTTACATTATTTTATGCTATTTATTTTAATGATGACGTGCTGTAGTGTCTCTGTAATGTAGGTAAAAGGACAATCGAACGCAGTGACGTATGCTTTATAATTCTACTTTCGATTTTTTATGAAAATAATTGGAATGTGTTCGATATAGGAATTTGTATCGTTATAACTATGGAGAGTCTTTATTATTCTGTTTGTATATAAGCATATCGAGTCAAGAGCCAATTATGGGTAGGATTACGTAACGTTTTTCCTATAATTGAAGGGTTAATCGAAAGCAGTGCGCTGTACAAAACAAGTTTTTATAATATAATATAAGTGTTGAAAACAAATAGGCATTACCTAAATATACCCGATTGGAGATTAAAATTGTACATTATATTTAAATTTAAATATATTTATATACTGACAAATTAAGAAACTTATATATTAAATTTCCGAATAAAATGGTACTGTACTGTTAATAAAAATTTAGTAAAAGACAATTGTCTCCGTATATGCACAAAAATACAAACAAAAATGATATACGCAATTAAGACATATAAAATGGTTAATTGCTGAATTTTAACAAGTTTTTTTAAAATATTGTAGCTTGTTACATATAATCTGCGAAACCAATAGGGTCGTTTGAAAGATTTCATTTCGAACCGGAAACAGTTATGATATTTTTAAATAAAAACTCCCAACATTTTTAATTGTTCATATCTCGCACAATTCTGCATTAAAAGAAAAACTATTTGGTACTTTGTTTTATACAGTCAAGAGCTGCCAATAGACAAAATTTTGTGATTTTGCAAGAGGTAACTGGTCCGTCTCATGTGGAATTGCTCATGTGTACCTGCTGATCATTTTCCATGTGTCTTTATTCGTCGTTGTCTTCTTCTAGTCAATCAATTGCAATTTCAACCCATACTGAGAGAAGCTGAAAAAAATATAAGAACCAATGAGATATGCTTACAACTCGGTAGCTAGTGATATTTTAGACCGCAGATTACGAATATGATATCATTTGTAAAATTGTTAAACTTCAAAATGGTACATTCAATATGGTGGACGCAAAAATTAAACCTTAAACAATTTCTTAATTCAATTTGTTAACACCGACCCACGTTACATCTTTTCATTATTATAATGAGTTCTTGGAAAGAAAGAGCAAACATGCAAATTAACAACTGAAAGGGTTAATCGGTAACAGCTGTTTATTATCAGACGATAATGTCACTGTTTACCTTGTCTAGTGAGTGGTTCTTTGTTCTTCATACTTGGTAAATCGTTGACAGATGTCTTGAGTGCGAGTGCTGGATTTTCGCATTTAGCGAAATGGCAGATCTGCATCAACAAACCTTGTTGATGATTCCAGTAGGTGCAGATCGGGATGAAACGCCACAGGTGGAATTCTCTCATTTTTTCAATAAGGGGATTCTACTTCTTTCGTCTGATGATAAAAATAACCTTTTCAATTAGAAATTAACAGTCAATTTCCATTGTGATCGAGACATGGTCCTCCTCGGGAATGCACGCGAGTCAGCCGAAAGGGGGTAACTATAGCTTTGTAATTGATGGGGCATCAGCCGAATTGTTTAATTTAATTTGTTTAATGCATTTTGTGATAATATAACATGTTTTTAATACGACCGTCTTTAATGTAGGTTGGGTAGAAATTGCCAATAATTCAGGTTCTTCATTTTTTTATTCGATCGTTAGTAATGTGGTTATTAAAGTATGTTGGTATTTTTTTGACAATTGCGGTCGAAGCTGCATGAAAGGAAGCCATATTAAAAAGTTCTATATTATAAAAAACTGCATTAAATAAATAATTATTAATTAAACGTGATTTATTCTCTGGTGTCAATGTTTTTCCTTAATGATTTTCAGATGTGTACCTACTGACCATTTTCTTGGCCATATATAACATTTCGTGACGATCCAGGAGTTGTGGCCAATGATCCAAATGATCAGTGCAAATCATTATTCAAGTCAGATTTAGGTGATTCTATTTTATTTTTAAGAACAGATTCCATGTGTCTTTATTTGTCGATGTCTTCGAAGGTTCTGTTAGAATTTCAACCCAGGTGGAAATACTGTATTCTGTAACAACAGCGCAATTACCGATCTGCGACGAGTGCGAAGTTTGTGACAGGAGCGAAGTGATATTTGGCTCATGTTGCATACGATTTTTTGAAATACGACTGGATAATTTGCGCCCGAAGATTTCAGCGCAGGGCGCAAAATCGAGTTCTAGTCCCGGAGTGTTAAAAAATCATTTTGCGAATTTTTGCACGAGTCGATTGTTATTTTGTTCTTTCCTGATTTTGCACATTTTTAGCTTGAAAATTTCAAATAGCAGATACAATTATTCTAAGAAATTTGTCATCCTATAAAATATTTAAACATTTCAGATAACAGAATATACCCAAGCGGATATTTATTCAGGCAGCCTAAATATGTACCAGGGCCTGACCAGGCTACGTAAGATGTTCCTGACCAGGTACTCCTGAATGTACCTATATCAGGACATGATCAGGTTCCAGTAGGTTATCCTGATCAGGTTCGCCTGAATATGCCCTAATTAAACCCTGGTTATATTAAAATAAAGTATAACAGATATAGGGAAGCCTGTGAATTTCCATATCAAGACCAAACCATGAATTGATAAGAGGCAGATCAGGGGGCCTGCTCAGAGCCTGATAAGGAACCCTGAATTTTGTAACTTCTAAATTTTATGTAATTTGTTCCGTCGCCACTAGGCATGATCGCGCATCTACATACTTCATTCCTGTTAAGGAAATATATTTCTATTATGTGTATTACCCTACTTGTAGGAACGTTTCAGCACAGTATATTTTACAAATTGTATGTGATGGATATGTATACGATTCGTATATATGTGTAAATAATATTTTTTTTATTTTGTAACCTTTTTACTTGTCAGATGGTAATAAATCATTAAAAATTAATTTGTTGTTTTGTAATACTATTGTAAATATTTTCACCATGAAATTTGGAAAGCATGCGAAATATTGGTCATTTTAAGGTCCTGATCAGGTCCTGTATATTTACCTAATCAGGGCCTTAACAGAAAAAGCGTTACGCGATATGCCAGGGCCTGATAAGAGGACATGTCAAGACCTGATTTGGTTCACAGGCTTCATGATTAGGACCTGATTCCAGCCTGAATAATTTTCCGCTCGGGTATTTGCAGTTGATTCGGCCCAAAATGGACCAAAATATGGAGTCAAATTGTCAAATGTTTTATACTTGATTCGTTCCACATTTTGGTCCATTTTAAACCGAATCATGTCCATCGATAAGAATGTGATTCTATTCTGATTGAGATCATTTCAATCCATGCAGTTCAATCACAATTGCATACATATAAAAACACATCGAAAACAGATCAAATATTTATCTGAATAAGACATCATTGGAGTGCAATTTTTACCTTATTCCCATCAATTATCGACAAGTTTCACATCCTACAATGTTTAAAGAATGATGTTATTTTGATCATTTTTCGATTGATTCGCTTACGGCCAAATTTGATCAATTTTTTTACATGGAAATGCTTATGTTTTTGAAATTTCGAGAATTCTAAAGACCTCTCAAATATGTCGCAAGAAAAAGCTTTTATCTAGGAGCTTTCATTCTCATCCAATGAATTATTGTATATAAGGAGGTCGCCCAGAGCAGGCACGATAATCTGAAAAAACGAGCTCTTAAGGAAATTTCATTTATGGATTAATACAACAGTAATCTTAAATTTGAGGACGTAATTGTTTGAGTTTGAGATCTTAATTTCGTTCAGCGAGTAGTAGTTTCTTTGCATCAGGAAGATAGAAGATAGAACCTTTGCACTAAATCCAGCAATAGATTCACACGTTTTATTTCCTTTGCAGATCTTTCCAGTAATTTTAAGTTTACTGATCAATTGATTTAACTCTTTATTGTATTTCAATGTTATTGATGGTCTAGGCTAAACCTATTGACATAGATTTTAAAAAAGGTGATGTTTTACTACTTGCAACGTATACGAATTGCAGGGATGATACAAAATATGAACAGTGCTAATTCTGGACATTCTTTTTAGAAGCCCATCGTACCCCGTCGCCCGTATATAAAATACTCAAACTGAAATCACGCAGCTCTGGGATTGATCGTCGCGTTCTTTCTAGCTATCCATCTCCATCCACAAACGTGATCAGTGGCCATGTTACATCAGAATTGAAGAGAGCTATAACCCACAGCACGAACACGCAGGCGGGTATCGTCGCCACAGCGAATCCGAATAGAGCAGATTTGTTTTCGCGCGATAATAATCAGTCAGAGGTCAGAGATAAGGGGAACCCCTGCAAATCGAGTTATTCCTGATGCAAGCTAAAATCCTCGATGGTACCGTCACGTTTTCGTAACACTCATTTATTATTCCTGCAGTAAATTGGTGTTAAAAAAATCCCCTGTCGATGAACTCAGCTAAAAATTCATCGTTTTTCATCGATATTGCAAATTATCGTTCGTGGATTAATTGAAGCGTTTCAAAATCAACTCTGCCTATCTTAATCTAGTTCAGTATTATGAAATTGGTTCCAAATTGCTGCTTTATATAAGGATGTCGAAGCATTGTTTGTATGCAGGACTTCAGGTGTCAATTTTCCCATATTTGCAATGAAAAGAACAATAATTAGACGTAATAGACCAGTGATTGGTTGATAGAAGTAACTGTAGCTACATATTTATTTGTTGTATATGTAATTTCTTTAGAAATAAGGTCAAGCTTAGACGCAGCCATCAGGCGAGCTCCATGAAGTCTGGTGCGAATTTCTGGTGCACTACTGAAACAATTTCTACAAGATAACAAAGAAGTAATGGGAATAACATTATAAAAAACTCATATTGAGTTTTCTCATGTAGAATATGTGACAAAATTTCAGGGTGTATAAAAGAATATTATTTGATTGTTAGGCAATGCTATTGGTTTCTTCAGACATACCAAACGTACTATAAAAAATTCAGGAATTTCCGCAGTGACAGCAGTATGACTTTTGTTGAAGTTGATGAATTTTATCTACGATTAGAGGACAAATGTTTTCGAAATGTTATCTGCGATAAAATACAATAATTAGATATTGACAAGAACGCGATAGACTGCGCAATAACCAACAATAAAAAGAAGCCATGGCAGAAACTCTTCAAAAATGTAGAAGATTGGAAAAAGTAGTTGAATTACAGGTTATGATGATTTTCAATTGCAATTTATTTATTAAAGTAACAGCATTGCCACAGAATATTCGAAACTTTATGATCACACAAGTGTTCACATATTCGCGTTGGATTTGTTATTGATGAAGTGAGAGGCAAACCGGATCGTGAGACTTTTATCTTTATTTTAAAAATTCAACGTTTGCATAAAAGGCGATAATACTTATTTCGCGGTGTTTATGAACTTTAACAACCGATTTGCGGAAATAATTAACTGATATGACAGGAAAAACAATGCATTTGGAATATACAAGTTTCTTCGTGCTTGCACAAGCACAAACGATTATAAATGAACAAGACTACGAAATAAGCAGAGCTATTTTGTTGTTATTTTGAAATTATTATTACATTTTTTTCTACTGTTTTGATTTTTGTAAAAACATAAGTGATACACGGTGAGCTTAAATAAGTTATTATTAAAATTCAAAACAAAGAAGATTTTCTGTCAGGAATGTATAAAAAAAGGAGGGAGGTGCTCTGTGCCAGAATCAAAATCATCCATCGGTCCCTTTTTGAGAAATTTGATTTTTTGTTAAATTCGAGAAATTTGTGGCTCTGACAAAATTTTTGGCAAATTTCATTCAAGACAATTTCATTCAGGAAATTTTTACTGTGGATTTTTTTCATTCTTGATTTTTTTTTGGGACTTTTACCCTTCGAATATTTTACATTCTGAATTTTTAATATTCAAGATAAATTGCATTCGGGAATTATAACCAATCCCCTTGAAATATTAATAATTTTTTATCTACTCGATAGCAAGCTTTTATTTCGGTTAAATTTGATATTTAAATAAATAAAACTGATTACAAATTTTAATAATTTGGTGGGGATTTATATGTTATTATATGATGAAATAGTGTAAATGGTGTTTTTTTTTAAATAGGCTACACTATTGTCGGACTGCCCTTTGGATTAGTTGATGCATTTTCGGGGTTTTCAAAAAAGTCATAACAGAAAAACGCTTTAAACAATAACACAATTTTTTTTCGGTTTCGTGTAATTTTTATGAGTCAAAAATCAAGTTCAAAATGAAATATGAGATAATTTTTACTTCAGAAAGGTGCAGTGTGTCAATATTCAAATTCTGACACAAGGGAATTTCCTAAGTCGCAATGCAAAGTATTTTCAGTTGTTGGCACACGGTAATTATTTAGGTCTATATAAACATTTTGTCATCAATAAATATTACACTTAAACGGGAATAATATTAGAGTACATTAACCAAGAAGTCAGTTATGTTAGGTTTCATAATTCCCCTATTTAAATAAACATCTCACCACGCGAATAGTACATTGACTTTTCTTGAATAAATAGCTTGGAATTAAGTCTAATCCGATCAAATCCTACAGCATAACGACATTCTTGCATTGTATTAAAGTAACTATACGTCACAGTTTTTAATTTTTTCTAGATACACGTAAAATATATCTTTCTAAATAGAAGTTCCTTTAAAGTGTAATATGAATACGAAACACTTTTCCTGATTAAGGATGAAAATCAGTTTTTTCTTAGCAATTTAATGGGGCATTCCTAATCAAAATGTAAAATTTCGCGGTAGAGGTTCTTCGACTTTGCTGAAATTTTAATAGTGTTTTCTACATCGAAAAATATGTGTAAAATTTCAAGTCTTTATTTCTTATAAAAGTCTCACAATCTTCAAATTTGGAAAATTTGACATTTTATAAAATTAAATTGTAAAAACTCATTTTTAGGAACAAAAATATCTAAATAGTGCAAGTCGATTGGAAATTTGCCAAGGAATTCAGCTCCATTTTCGTTTTTTTAGTTAAAGTTTAACGTGTCGAAAAATCGACTTTTTCATTAAAAATTGTTATAACTTAAAAATACCTATTTTTATTTGGCTCAAATTTTCAAGAAACATATAGTTAAAAGTAAATAATTTGAAATGATTATATAAGTGATGTGTTTTTTTTTTGTTTTTTGCTATATTATTTTTAACAAATAGCGTTAAAATTGGCCGGTGAACAAAGTTCCGAAATCACCACACCGAAAGGCCAAAATTTCGATATCGCATGGCTCCAGCGGGATTTTCTTCACTTTGTGTTCTTGTCTTTGAAAATTCGCAAAAAGAAAGCAAATTAAAATAACTTGTATTCACGCAATATCAAAATTTTAGCCTTTCGGGTTTTTGATTTTCGAAACTTTGTTTCCCGGCTTGAAATTCAATTTTTTCGCGTATTTTTGCGCATGCGCAGCTATGGAGAATAAATCTGAACCAAATTTGGATTCCTTTGAAAGTTTCCAATCAATTGTGCATTCTGATACTTTACTTTTTTGTTTGTTTAATAACGCTAATTAAAATAGAGTATCAGAATGCATAATTGATTGGAAATTTATCAAGAGTTTTAAGTTTATTAGAATTTTCTGGATTCTTTTTCGTATTGAAATTTTTTTTATGGAATCTATTTTTCGTGTTTACTTTTTGTGCTTATTGTAGTAAACTTAATATTTCTAATTCAAGGAAAATTATTGTAAAATATAATAAACATTTTTCAAATTTATTATAATTCAAACATTTGTGTATATTCTCACAAATAAAATAATACAGACTTTTGTTATTTTACAAATTGTTTTTGAAATATTCATTAAATAACTTTATAACTTTAATTGTGTTCACTTTATATTTATCCGATGATTGAATTATGGAGTTATTCATACAACAAAGTATTTTTGAAAATAGAACTTTTAAAATAATCATCAGGCTATTCAAAGAGAGTGTTAACACTTTTGTAATAAGACGTTCTATTTTTTAAATCCTTTGCTTTAGATTGCACTTTCTGTAGGACTATGATTTCGGAGGTAAACAAATTTTTAATGAAGAAATAAATCCAGAAAATGTTCATATGCATAAAACTCTTAATAGATTTTCAATTAATTATGCAGTTTTAATACTCTATTTTAATTTATTTTATATTAAAATAAAGTATCAGAATGATTGATTGGAAATTTTCCAAAGAATCCAAATTTGGGATCAGATTTTTCCTCCAAAGCTGCGCATGCGCAACAATGCGCCAAAACTGAGACAAATCATTGAACAAATTGAATTTTCACGATATTTTTAATAAATATAGCACAACAACTAAAACGAACCTCTATCAATTATATAATCATTTCAAAGTGTTTACTATCAACTATCTTTCCTGAAAATTTGGGCCAAATGAAAATAGGTATTTTTAAGTTATGCATTTTTTATGAAAAAGTCGTTTTTTCGATCTACGTTAAACTTTAGCTAAAAGACGTAAGTGGGACTGCATTCCTTGTCAAATTTCCAATCGATTTGCACTATGTAATTATTTTTTATCTAAATATCACGGTATTAGAGCAAGAAAGGTTTTTTTAAAGTTTAATTTAAAAAAAAATGAAAATTTTTACTAAATTGAAGACTGTGAGACTTCTATAAGAGATAAGGACTTGTAATTTTACCTAGACGCATATTTTTTTATGTAGAAAATGCCAGTAAAATTTCAGACAAATTGAAGAACCCCGACCGCGTAAGTTACATTTTGATATGGAATGCTTTTATATTAATGGAATTTATTTATGGCAGTCAGCCTTACCTCTATTTCTATGAAAGTACTTGCAACTATGATGTACTATTCATAATAATGGTATTTGTAATTAATAGTGTGTTAGATTTAGGAATCCTTCAACCAATCATAAGCTGAGAACCTCATTGAGAACATCGTTATGAGTTCGTTGGCAAGAGAAAAGGTCAGTTTATAAAACATTTCTTTTTATTGTTAATAATTATTTATCATTTGCATTATTTGTGTTTTCTTGATATGAATGTATGTCGATCTAATTTTAAATGGTAAATTTCCTCTTTCAGGCTTCGTATCACCAAAGTTAAATAACAATTATCACAAATCTTGTATAAAAAATACATTTTATATGTGTCGTGATAAATGTTTGGCAAAAATTTGATAATAAGAATTTCGGTTATGACCCGGTCCTCTGGGTGCGATGCACCCATATCATTCGATAGGGGCTATTCGGTAGATGAATTGGATTAAACATAATTTCAATGATGAAACGTAAAATATCGTAAAGACCGTAATCTGTAACAGTTTCGAATTTAAATTTTTCAACGGCAATGTTTATATCTAACTTAAATGTGTTTTTATCGTTTTCGCGCCCTAGGGCAATAGTTAAAGGAGCGGCATTCGTCGCATTAAGCATGTATTATGTGCAATGTTTTATTACATTTAATGTACATTTTTATTTCCTTAAAGGTTCGAAAACATTTGTCAACATACGAAATCAAAAGAATCCACTGATACAGAAACGAAGCTTATTTTTATTTATGCTACAGGTCGTTTTAGTGGATCGGAAAGATATGCTATAATACCTGGATGACTGCAGTAAAATGATGGCTATTAATCCAGTACTTAAATGTCTGAGACAAGGATTAATTTTATTTTTTAAAAGAAGGTTTATACGAACGAATTACCTGATTCTATCAATGTTTCGAAGCTGGGCATTTGGTGCATTATAGGTTGTGTAGAAACATCAAAGACATGTCTTCAAAAAAATGTATTTTAGCTAGATATTTATACATTTTAAATTACCAAAACCTCTGTAAAAAATAATCGAGAATCCAATGAATTTATTTGTATACTTCGGTTCTTAATTAGTTTGGAATTTATAGGGTATTGTTTTGATTTAGTCAAAATTAATTCTAAAGAGAACTATATTATCACTTATTCATTTATATGATGCAATTATTCGTAATATTAATACATTTCAATAAAATATAATATACAATAACATTAAATAAACTTTATATAGGTCATCCAATGATTGAATTGACAAAATTCGTCCATCTCATTTGACGATTTGGCTGATGATTTGATATCACTATTCACATCGATTTGGAGTCATTTGTGACCTAGTTACCAATATCGTTTAATCTTAATAAGATTAAAAATTGCATTATAAAGAGAATGTATCGACGATATTTTTACCTTCATTTTAAGAAAAGCACACATTCCTCTCCATTCCTTTTGAAACCAATATTTGTTGGGAACACAGGACATTATTAAAATTTTTACAACATATTGAAAGGGACTGTCGAGATTTTGAAAAAAAGAAAAATTAGTTACACGTATACAGAAAGCCTTTAAAAATAAGTATACGTATATTAAAAGCAAGTCTCGAATGTAAATACGTCTTAAGTATCGAAAAAAAATAGTTGTCTAACACTGTCATCATTAACAATTTGTTTTTTAAATTTAATAATTTTCAATGTCAGGTTTGCTCGAGGTACTCAATTAATCAAGGAAACATTATAAAAATTCAAAGTCAGAGTTTGGAGACGGTTTTAATTTTCATTGAAAACGTATCATTAAGTAAATATTTCAATAATACTTAAGATTAAACTGTAATGCACGAATATGCGATGACTGGAAGGTCGAAAGAAAAAGTAGGTGTGCGAGCAAATGTGCTTCGTCATAACTGCTTTCAACCAATCGTGGATCTGATGAAAGTCGAGTGTCCAATGGAAACATCGGTTCTTACTCGAGCCTCTTCATGTCTTTTTAAACGGTTAAAATTTCTTATTACTATTTTCGAGGCTACGCATATCTACCAGATAATAAAGACCTCTTTTTGTATTTCATCATGCTGAATGATATTTTTATTTAGGAAAAAACACGTGTCATATTTTGTAGGAAAATATCACCATACCCCCCCGAACAGTTAGTAGTCAACGAGATATCAATTAAGTTCACGCCTTTATTTATGATTTACGTTCAGGTAAATAGGGACTATCAAGTGCTATGCGGAAATGATTTTATTTACTTATATTTTATTGGGAATAAACAAATTTGATATTTTATTAATTACTTTGTCTACTTCCTAAGAAAACAGGGATTGGAACTACTCTTCACTTTGTCTTAGTGAAGTTTTCTGGGTAATTATGCAATAGGTGACTGAATTCAGATTAAACACATTATGTTATCATGAACGATGTCACCACACTATTAAGTAAGCATAAGACATAAATTATGTATGTGTAATTTATTAAAAGGATTCCCCCTATAGTTTGCAAAATTTGTACTAAGTATTTCCTAGAAAGAAATATGCAAATTTATTAGTAAAATGATGACTATTATATTGTTTGTTTTATATGTGAGAATAATCATGAATCTATATGAAACTATCGATTAACGTAGAGGAAAACGAAGAATATTATTAAAATACTTTAAAAACATCATTTAAAAAATGAGACGTTATTGATGAGTGAAGTAGGTTATTGAATGATTATGACAGTAAAATTTGAAAAGAAATTGTTGAATTCCACAACATTTTACTGTTTTATTTCTAAATTCGTCTAATAACATGTAATATCTAAAACATGGGCACATTTTCAATTTACTACTAATAAGTTGCGATTAGCATGTATTTGTTTTCTTATAGTCATTGATTGTTTGCCAATTTCTAATTAAATTTGTAATCGCGGGATTCTATTCCCCCTTCCCTTTATTTCTTCTGCTTGTTTACAAGGAATTGTTTAGCGACTATTTATCCAGTATTACCTGATTAAAATTGTCCCGGAATACCCATTATTAATATACTTTAAAACTGAAATACAAATAATATTCGTGCTTTATACTGAGCAAATTTTATTCCGAAATATTGAACTTAATATTTTTTAGTAATATTTTCCCTAGTGGCAGAAACTCGACTAAACAATTATAAATAAGGTAGAACCAATTTTTATTTCCACAGAGTTGGAATAGATGGAAATTTTGTGAAAATTTTGGACTGTTTTTCTATAAAGAAAAAAAGTAAGGGACAAACTCTAGATATCCGATGAGTTGGGTCTCTAATAGGTATATTTTTATTAAAGTAATATTAAATATTAAATAATTGCAGAATAGTAAAAATTGTTATACAATTAATCTCGGAGTTGTTAAATGACCTGGGGTCTGTTTTGCAATTATTCCAGTAGTATATGGTCTCGTATTCCGATGCATTTATTTACATTGCACTAATTTCAAGCATCTAAATGTCATGGACGTTCTATTATCTACAACTGTATAGGTGGATGTTATGTTATGGTAAGTAGAAAGGGTGGGTAGCAAGGCACTGATGTTAGTTGAGGTATTATTATGTTAGAACAAATTTTATATATTTTGAAATTGTTTTCATACAGCCTAGAACATTTGCTATATACAAGAACTCCCACAAAGCTTGCAAAATGTTGCATTGTTATTTGTAAATGTAAAACCCATGAAAGTGCTTCATATCGTTCTCTGAGGACTGTTCAGAGAATTGTTTTAGCTTTATCACTGATGAAGACTAGTAGTTTTCGAAACAAGGGTGTAAAGTTCGACTGTACGCACCGCATTTTAACACTGGTCCATTTTCTATTTTTAGCCACATTATCTCCAATTCTCGTTTAATTCTCGTCTCGATGAAAATCCAATGGGCGTCCATGATGTGGACCAAACTTGGATGTATGGTTTACTTTATTTAGACGAAGAATGTATGTTAAATAAATAAGTATTCTAAATGTTGAGAATTATGGACCAATTTCTGGTGTGTATAGACGAATTTTTTACAAATATTCTGGTAAAAATGGACAATTATTTATAAACTTCGAAAAAATAATGGACAAATCTAGGACGAATAACGAAACAAAATAACCAAAAATAATAAAAAATGTTAAATAAGGGAACAAAATTGATATATTTATTTCGAATTCTACTTTTATAATTACGCCGAAACGCTATACTTAAATTATAATTTTATATATATATATAAAAAAATGGTAAAGAAAAAAATTCTTGATCAGTTGCACATAATTTTTTTTCAAAAAGTAGTCCGTTTAACGTAAAAAGCGGAAAAATAACAAAAAATTATATTTTTAACCACGCAAACATAAAAAAAACTCCATTTAAAACTGCAAAACCACAATTTTTGTTTTCAAAAACTAGTAATGTTATCGTAAAAGGCGGGGAAAAATAAGTACAACAATCATATTTGGAGCCAGCTAAATGTAATTTATTCAAAAAAAAATCACAAAAAAGCATAGTTTTTGGCCGGAATTTGTGTGGTCCACCATTTTTTGTTCAAAAACTATTAGTGTTTCGTAAAAAGTGGCAAAAAAATTCGTAAAGAAAAGGTTCTTAACCCCTTCGCTGTGAGGAGAAAAAACTGAAATGTGGATAAAAAATGTTAAGAATTTTTTAAGCTACCAAAATTTGCGAGATTGGGTACACTTGGGTTTTCGGGATCGCTGATTACAAATATAAAGTCCACTTTTTAAAAATTAAAAATGGCGGATTCAATATGGAGAACATATTTTTTTTAAATCCTTGGATTCTGCTGAAACCTGTTATGGTTTGAAATTGTTTCAAAAATAAGTTTATAACATTTCATGTCCTGAGTTACGATAATATATTCACATTTACAGATAATTTAATAAACTATTCTACGTTACATTTTTTTTTATGTTTTTAACACTAGGTGTAAAATACGAGCAACACTACCCAAAATAGAAAAAAGATTTTTGAACGCTCCCTATTCAGAGAATGTAATTTGTACAAGTCATATTAAGAAGAATGTATGTGTGATATAAATCTACATGTTTTTTGTGCTTTTTATCGATTTTTTTGAATGTACGTCTATAGACGTACCCTCACACTCAAGGGGATAAATAACCAGTATTGTTACATAGTGAAGAGGGAGGAAAATACGCAAAAAGCCCCTATTACAAATCTAGTACCTTCAAAAACAAGGTATAAGAACGTTGACTAAAAATTTAATTAATTTTTTTCTGGCATAATTTTCAGGTTATGTGCCTAGCAAAAAATTGTATTTATTTCTTACCTAAAACCCTACTGTCATGATTTTTTATAAAACTTTCTAAATTAAAAGGTAGGTCTGGCTGTAAAACAGCTTTAAGCAATGTCTATGTCCTTTGTGCAATATTAACAATTAAATATTATTATAATCTCCAGAAAACAATTTTTTAGCCTTGCTACTTTTATATAGGGGTTTGGGGGTTCTAATTTTGGTTTTAAGAATGTTTTTCAGTTACCTTCCGGATAGTCTAGGCCAAGCGAGGGGTTACCATTTTTATTCTGCTGTAGCCATTATGAGTTCAAAATGGAGGCTAATCTGATTTTTTCTATTCAATTTTCTGTACATGTTTTGCTAAAAAAATGTAATTTAAAATGCCTTTTTATGTGGAGCGTTTATGTTTATTTCTTTCTAATTTATACAATTTTTTTCAGGCGAATAATACAATTAACAACATTAATATTGTTGTTAAAATAGGCTAAAAAGTGCTATTTTTTTTGTTTCTTAATACCCTCTACAGGAATGGTAGAAGTTGATCATTTTTTTAGGCTGCATGTGAAAAGATCTACTGAGTTCCTGTCATATGTCCCAGACAATAAAGTGACCAAGAGGATAAACCGTGGTCCCAGCCGTCGATGTATGTGATGTCGAAACAATGAAGTGTACAGATGATCAAATTGAAATTGGTGACATTGGAGGCAATGAAATGTCTACGAGTCGGACTTTACAACACATTGTATAAAAGCAGCGTTTAAAAAAATTCAAACGAGCATTTTCGTTATGTCGCATAATATATACATTGTGTATGATATAGATACTGGCACTCGGATACTTGCCGACGAATATAATTAATGAAAATTTTTGCAAAGGGAACTGATAACGTCTGTTAGTCGCGGAAGCACCTGGCGGCGTCAAAACGAACTAGAAAATAATAAAAGGTATATTGTTGAGCAACATATACATTATACAAAACTTTCCCAACGGCACGAAATCCAGAATGTTTCAGAAACGTTTTTAAAACGTTCCAGAACGTTTCAGAAACGTTTTTAAAACGTTAAATGTCTGGAACATGAATAAAACTTTTTAAAAACGTTCTGTAAATGTTGCAGACATGTAACGTTTTAAAAACGTTTCTGCAACATTCTGGATTTCGTGCCGGTTGGGTTGTTAATTAGCAGCATTACCTAAACGTTGCAAGGTCATTTTACAATTCGATGCTCATTTCTTATGTAATGTACGGAATAATCATGTTGTCTTTTTTGAAAATTAATTAACCCTTACCGAATCCACGTTTTTTTCGCCCCAATTGCGGATATACGTGGGTCTATTTAACCCGAGTGCTTTTTAAATGTTATAAATTTCAATTTTTATGTAGTTTATTTGTTATTTAGCAATAGAGATACTTACGGAAAGGGCAGAAGTAAAACGGATCAAGCAATGTGTTTCTTTTGTTCGGGTCAATATGACCCACGTGGATCCGGTAAGGGTTAACTTAAAAATTTAATAGTTCTGAGTTTGTTTTGTAGACCTTGAAAATGTTATGATTAAAGATGTTTTCTCTGCGGTTGGAAAGGAAGGTCAAATTAATATATTATAATATCGTGAATGAGAAAGACAAGCAAATGTACGTTTTTTAGTGAAAATCGGCATGAGCGATAATTAAAATGGGTAAGTAAACAAAAATACACTGACCCTTGTCATATTCATTATTTTTACATATTATACAAATTATTAATGAGCCAAAATATACGTTTTGCATGGATACAACTATACAATAATTAGCTCGAACTGATAATAGTCAGTTTGAGACTGCATTATTGATTTTAGACAAAGCCATTTAATAATTTACGACTTTGCTAATACTATAGTTTAATTACTGAAATTATAATTAATTTTTTATAGAATATCAGATTTGTAAGCCATTACCTTTATTAAAAATCTGACTATAGAATAAAAAGAGATATATATCAAGGAAAACATTAACCAAAAGTAGAAAGTACACAGTTGACTATTAATAGATAACCTAACATTTATGCCCAAGTTTAATCTTATCTGTATGTACACACAATTCACGAAACGCTTAGTATTTTTTAGTAGAGTGCAAAGAAAAGGCTTCGGAATCGGGTCAGATAGATTTTATTCCTACTTCAGTATTATTGAAATAGGGGAATTTGAAGCTTTGAGGCTCATCATACGAAACCAACGCAAATATGAATATCAGCCTGTGCATTACAGGCTAAAAATAACAACGAAATGTTTAAAGTGGCTGACAATAATAAATCTTCAAATTGCATCATTTGGTTGATGAAGTAAACTTCATTTTAAATTCAATTATATCAAAAACACAAACACAAAAATTGTTAATCATTGAAGTAGTGTAAATTAATGTATTCGCTAACTTTTTGGGGAAGTTCTATCAAAAATAGTTGTTTATTGGTATTCAGCGTTTTTTATATAACAACAGCCCAAGTAGGAAGTATTACTTTCTTATTCTCCTTAAGCTACATAGGCCTAACGCATTTTATCTTGTTTTTTGTTGCATGTTCGATTATTTTATAACAGCAAATTAACACTTGTTTTTCTCCGGTGAAGTCTTTCAAAAGCCACTTGGCGCAATATTTTGATAAAGAGTTTTAAATGGATAACAAAAAATGATCCAGGTGTCGTAAGCCTCTTGAAATGATAGAAATCCAATTGTTTTCGTAGGCGGTCGAGCCTCTTATCGTTATTATTGAACGACTTATGCGTGCTTGGTCTCGCGTCACTGCCCACGTGATCTTGTTCTTGGGAGGTCATCAAAGGCTTTATGTCAAACGAGTTGAATCCGTATCTAATAATTACGAAGAAGAATTCTGATGATAATGCCGACGTCGTGCTCGAATATAGGATATTTTTTAAACTAATTATTTGAATTTACATCGACTAGAATTTTTTCCACGCAAACGTAACGCGTGATTTATGTTCGTCTAGTTATTAGCGATTCATGGATCAAGTAACGATTATTTCTGTGATAAATGAATCCGGTATTTAATAGGTAAACTTTTTCTTCGACCTCCTACTGAGATTATCTACGATCATTCACTAGGCCATCAGAAATATTTTGATACTCCTACCTACTGTCAGTAGTAGAATGTTCTCCAGATTATAAAATGTGAAATGTAGGTGCCACGCGGTTACGCAGAATGTTATGATGTTCTGAATGTTCAAATTGCAACATATTGACAATATAATGGCACCACATGAATGAAAATTAATTCCATACTCAACAGTTGAAGACCAATAAAATTTCTCCTTTAAAACACTCCACAATTCATGGTTAGCTTTATCTGTCATCATACATTAATTCCACGGCATTTAATGGTGATGAAGGATGACATAATAGTACCATTTCGTATTAAGGGCGTAAATTAAGGGGTTTTCGCCCGCAAAATGAGGCGCAAAATGCCTATTTTACGCTTGCTGAATCGAAAATTTAATTATTGTTTACAATGACTTTGCAACACTACTATTTAAAATCTTCATGAATAATTTATGGAGGTTAGCACTTTTTTAAATGCTTGCTGATATTTGATAATCAACTTAATTTATTATGATAAATAAAAACTGAGATTTCAGATCCCGAATCATCGACACAGTTTAGACATAGTAACTTACATAACAAAGTACTGATCTCGAGTATCTATTAATGTGACAAGACTGCTGACGAATGAATCAAACAAGGTCATTGCCCAATAAACCAATTCAGCTGCTAAAACGAGACATAACTGAAAGAGATAGAGAAAGTCTGCTTAATAAAGTGATAGGACCTCCTTGCCCTTCTTATATTCTTAATTATAATTGGGCTACAATATCCTATATTTGATTAAAAGGAAATCTTCGACAGTTGTTTTGTGTTATTTGTAAATATCTCAATTACTTGACATGCGGAATGACGTAGCTCGTAAGTCGCAGGAGGATTATCTAATTATATAAAGATATCTGTTAGGATAAAAGTGATTTTATTTAATATCAACTGACTAAAAATTGGTGATGAAGAGCATTTTAATTAACTGAGAAAGCCTGATAAATTTATATTTTACATGGGTATCGTAACAAACTCTACAATTTGCAAATAAAAGCAAAAATATTATCAAACACTTGCCGAAAATATTTATACAGATTTTACTCAGTAAATAATGTTCACTTTCCTACACAACTGAATTTGTGCGTCATCGTTCGCATTTCGTGTAACATATACGTATTCGTGTTAAACAAATATTGTCTTCGTTGCGTCCAAAACAAATATTTACTTACATTCAATAAAGTGAGAATACATTAAAATAACAATATCCCAAAATTCAATTTAATTGAAACTCATCTTTCTGTATTAGTATCAATGTTCTTAAAAATTAGTAATGATTATTAGGAGATGTTATTAAAGTAGTGGTAATTGTTAATCAATTCTTCTTTCAGATTTTTCGTTTAAATCGGTATTAGCTAGTAAGTGGTTACATTACCTCTTAAAGTCGCTGCGATTATACGTTGAAGTTGTGAACAAATGTAATTAAAAAATTATACACAACACTTTTATTAAGAGTGTATAAATTAATTATAATCATTATACCTGATTCTTCTTAAGGAAAATAAATAAGAATCTTGTTATTTACATTTCGTATTCTTATGTGGTTTAAGAGAAAAAAAGTACTTTGAGAAACTGTTGGAGTGGTTTACTTTATTATTATCGAATTTGGTGACTTGATTAATATCAAATTTTTATTACAAGTTTGCAAAGCGGAAGATGAGTGTTCAGTCTTAGACGTCTGAGAAATTTAATACAGTCTCATTGACTTCCTTCTTCCCACAAAATGTAACGTTTCATTTTCATCACGTAATAATAGTAAATGAAACCGTTTTTCTTTTTATAAAAAACGAATGTCATTCCTTTGGTTTCTTGTGTCTAGTGATTCAGACTAAACTATCCATACGTAAGTAACTATGATTTGTGTGAATTTGACTGACTTGAGAAAGAAATCTGTATCTATATCCTAAAAAATTATAACAAAAATGTTTAAAACAATGAAGTTGAATCGACAACTAATTAGTGAACATATTAAATTTGTGTATTAAAATATTCATATTGCTATTTTAGTAATTACATTTTGATTAATATTTACATATGACATTAAAGTCTTATCCTCTACCACATAATTGATATAAAAAATACCTTCAAACGACGAATATGAATAATTAATTAATCCTTGTTTGTATTGGCTATTATCCGTAAGTAAACGTGAAATAAGTATGGAACAAATGAGAAATAATTATTCGAATTAAAATGAGTCAATATACGTACATAATACAGAAACAAAGAATTATTATCATTTTGAGTTTCTAAAATAATCAAAATTCTTGTAAAATAAAATGTGTCAAATTTCCCAGACTTTTTAAATCGGACTTAGTGATGCCACAAATCGAAAAATTTGCGTAGTGGTTCTCAGTAATAAAAATGACGATTAATCGAAGATTCAAATGCACATAAATGACAACAAAAAGTCGCAATTGATTACTACAAGATTAATTATCCATTTATAAGTACGTTATCGAACGATTATGGAATGTTGATCTTTTAAAAACTAGATTATTTCCATTATTACGCGTTTAAAACACCGGTCGTACCTCGCTTAAGCGAAAAATTGTTCTATCCAGATTCAGAATGATTAAATCACACGATCACTTATCGTATCGTTTCATTATCATTTTCGAAAAACGAGAAATTTTCCGTAACATTGGTACTTCAGAATGAGGCACTCCTCATTATCATCTGCACATACTTGAGTCAATTAATTTTCCAGGTGCAACACTTCGAATTTTAAAATTTATTTTCAAAGCAGAATATGAATATAACAAAAAAAAACTTTTTATATATTCAAAATATATTTTAAGATTTAATTAAGTACAGTTCAGATGCTAATGAGAAGTATCTAATTCCGAAGTATTACTACCCAATGAGAACTGGATAGTTTCATAAACGTTTTATTTGTAATATAAAGTTTTCGATGATATTTAGTAGTATTAAAATAAGCCAGCCCTTTTATTAACTTTGAATATATTTATAACCAATGATGTTATTCGACATCTATATTACGCGATTTTTATACGTTTTTAATACGTAAACTCAAATGCAATATTTCACACGTTATAACATTTAAAAAACGTTTTCCATTGTATTTTGGGAAGGGACATAATAGATTTAATATTTTGATAATACATATAGCACATGTCAGACGTTTTATAAACATATAATATGCTCTTAATAAACGTAGTTTAAAATCGTTTTTAAACGGTTATATTTTCATAGATTATAAACGTTTATCAAATACGTTTATTAAACTTGTATCTTACATGATTTTTATACGTTGTAAATATATGTAAACTCAATTGCGCTATTTATAGGTTATTTTTAACCATTAATAAACGTTTCGCATTATATTCTGTGAATAAAAATAACAGTTATATACGTATAATATCCTCTGCTAATAAACGTAGTATAAAATCTTTTTTAAACGGTTACATTTTCTTAGATTACATTTTGTAATACCTTTATTAAATTTGGAAATTCAACGATTTATGTACGTCTTACATACGTAAAATATTATACTGTATTTCATAAATTATATTTATACGTTTAATAAACGTTTCGCTTTATATACTGAGAAAGGAAATAACAGACTTAATATTTTGATGTAAATATGGTATATGTCACATGTTTTATATACATATAATATCCGCTGATAATAAACGTAGTTTATAATCGTTTTTAACCGGTTATATTTTCATAGATTATAAACGTTTTTCAAATACGTTTATTAAACTTAAAAATTCAACGATTTGGATACGTTTTACATACGTAAAATTGAATACCATATGTCCTAAACTATATTTAAACGTTTAATAAACGTATCGTATTATACATACGTATTTAAAACGTTATGAATCAACGTATTTTATACTACCATTTTATAGGCGTTTCATAAACGTATATACCACTCACGTAGACCATTTTATACCATTTTACACCATTTTATACTATTTTTACGTATAATATTCGTTTATTAAACCGTTAAGTCCATATTGGATATTCCAGAAAATTTTAATTTATGGTTTTTTGAAAACGATTGTATTTGAATACAAATTTTGAGTCTTCCCAGGGACGTATTTAAAAAATTCCAGTATTAAGTTGTACAGTACAACATAAATCAAGTTATATCCACATTTTTGAAGTACAGTCTGTTATGAATTTCTTGATGAAAATTGTTAGAATGTAGTTTGCTACGATGCGACCAATAAATCGGTATTGACATGAATTTCTCACAGAAGAATACATCCGTATAGATGTCAGTAGTATCCGACGGCAATTTGAGTATTTATGAAAACCAACAATTTACAAAAGTCTGGGAACCTCATCATATACGATATCCTTTCGTTCGTTTTCCATCCGGTTCCCAGCGATCATCATCTTGCACGCACGTCTTATTAATCTCGGAAAACCAAGGCGACGTAACGAGTTCATACATCGGAGTCTGCAAGTCTCGCACTCTGTAGTTATTCATACAGATGCACATGTATATTATATATAATGTATATTTATAAATACACATATATATATATATATATAATATATATATATATATATATATATATATATATATATATATATATATATATATATATATATATATATATATGTACAAGTGGAGAGCGATCGTCGAGTTTATTTGTGATGGGTTATCGTCGCCTCCCCTCTTCGAGAGTGGAAAGACCCGATTCTCCGGCCTTAAGTCATACGGCGATTGGCCGGTACGGCAACGAACCTCCTCCCGTATTGGCTGATCGGGAAAATTCGTCGTGTCTTCTGGCCCCGCTTAGGCTATAAAGCTGATCGCAGCGTTAAAACGGAAGATAGCCGCTCGAGGAACGGTACTGCATTTGTTGTCTTCTCGTTATCAACCTCGATTTGTTGCCTTACATTTGACAGTTCGGCTACGATCCCAAAAAATCCGATTAAAAAGTTGACCTTCTACAGTTCTTTAATTTTTACTGGTTTTTGTGAATAGTCGAAAATGCCGGAACTGGAAAAAGTTAGCTGCCAAAATGGTAACTCATGCCAAGTGGGTGCCTCTACCCAAAATGGTACCAATGGCCATGTCAGCCACTTGAAGAAACCTACGGAAAATGGAACTACCAAGAAACTTCACGTCAAACACACCCATCATTCCATGTAAGTTTTTTATTCATACTTGGATAATTGATTTGCTGTTGATAGTGAAAAAACAGATTTTTTGTTATAGCATAAATCATAAATAGTTTTGACATAATCCAAAATATTTTTGAAGAATAAAATGATAGACAATATTACAGATTTCTTATTAGACAATAAGCTTAAACTTTATTAAATATTATTAAAAAAACTGCTCATCACTTTCCTTAGAATTAATCAAATTTTTTCATTGATATTTTTTAAACATTTTCATTAATTTTCATTAATAAAGTTCATAAAGATAATGTTTTTGTATACATTTTGAACGATTCAATTTCATCTCATTAACTTTCTAGAAAAAGTAAATTCTGAAAGTAATGAAAATATTTTCACTTTGAATCCCTTTTGCAGTAGAACTTTCCTTTTACGGTTTGGAAATCTATAATCTCTATTTAGAAAATCATCTATTGGAGTAAACAAATACGTAATCGAACAGTAGGGGAGATATATTTCATAACTTCGAATAGAAAATGATTAATTTGTATGATTTTACTCGTTTAATCAGCAACCGATTATTGTTTTCATTCAGAATGTTTGGAATAATTACTTATTTGATAATAATGAAAGGATTGCCGATTTACTACGTTATGATGGAATTTTTTGCAAATATTCATTAATTTTTTTTTCTTGTCTTGTCTGAATTACTTGTTTGTATTTATATTTGTTTGAACTGAACTGATTAATCAATATTAGCACTAAAAACTGGTTGGTTAAAATGTTTTTAGAAAATTTGTAAAATATTTAAATTAGTTATTACAGTCGAAAATATTTGATAAATTTAATTTTATCATTTACTTTATCATTTATATTAATATCTTTCATTGTAATTTCGAATGTAATGGGCAGAAGTTAAATTGTCATAATCAACGATTGATTGAATGCAACCACTGATAATAGAGTGTGATTTACTCGCCACATTAATTCATCTTACGTTATAAAAATTACTTTGAAATTTTTCTTTAGTTCGTTGTTTTAATCAATGAATTGTCGTATTATCAAATCTAGACAAATTGTACAATAAAATTGTTAAATTGTATTTCATAAATAATCTAATGCCACGTAACATCGTGATTATTTAAAAAAAATGAATTAAAGAAAATATAAAAATAACAGGAATGTCAACTTCTTAAAGGAAATTTCACAGGTACTAAAAGGAGTGAGTTTATCTAAAATAACACTAATCTGTCACCGATTACGAAGTATACAGCACTTTTGGTTTGGCTGTCAAACGTCGCATTTAAGAAAAATTGTCAAAGAATATTTAAATAAATACGTAGTACCGTTCAACTTCAATATTTTAAAAAAAGTAACATTTTCGTTCGCAATCAAGTATGATAAAAATGTCATATCAGTAAATTAAATCAAAGTCGTTTACTTTCTAAGACATTGGAGCATATATTTAATGCAAATTATATATTTCATAGACACGGTGATAAATCGTGCCTGATAAATGTGGTGTTTGTAATTAACAATTAATGTTCCTAAATGACTGAAAAACGGGTAATATTATAAAATATTTGCAGACGTTTATTACTTGAACGTTAAGTTGAAATAGTGATTACATATTTATTGGACACTGATCGGAATTTTTTTTCACGTGTTTTGTACTGTCATTGCGTCAGTTTTAATCAACGATGCATGTTAAAGTGAAGCAATGCTCTTGAACTTAAAGTATATCGAATTAGATAAAATACATACGCTCTATTTCGAGCACACTTTTTCCTTATCATGATGATTATTCGTATATTTTCGAATCGACCACACAAAGACTAGAGGAGAAAATATTTATGTTTGGAGAGATTAAACACGCAAAACACGTGTGATATCTCAATTAAATTTCTTTTATTTTTTATAATAAGTTGAGGTTAATCAATATCTCTTGTACAACAGACGTACTTTCCATTAATATTTTACCAGTTTGTACCAATTTATTTGAACAGTCAAAAGTTCTTTTAAAGCGAAAGTGGTGTTACATAACCATATAAATTTATGTGAAATATCATAAAAGAATACAAAAATCATATGATATTTTGTAATAATAATTTTAATGAAACAATTGAAAGTAATTTGGCTGTTAGAGATAATTAACGCGGAAGTAATTTCGGTAGTGCAATCGAATTGACGTTTTGTAAATGATGTTGATTATCTTAAACATTTAATTCTGTCAGTATAGTTTAAAATACTAGTTTTTATGGATTATATAAATTTAACTTTATTAAAGTACATCCCCTTTATTAATGCAATCGAAAATTTTTTAAATTGCTGCATTTCATATATATTATACAAGATCATGTTGGAAAGTTTTTATGTGAAAGTATTTTTTGCCTCCTTGTTTATGTTCATATATATATATTTTACCGTTCCTCCAAGGATAATGAAAATTCTTTTCTCGAGAATCAGTCCGATTAAGATCTCTCATGTCTCACGTAACTAGGGGGGATTTTGACAATTTTGAACATGTCCAAAAAATCCTAGATATACAAACAGGGGATATACCATCATCCTTTAAGGACCAAATGTGCATAAATTTAATGAAAAGTTTCACATAACTTTTTAGTAGTAAAGCACAGCAAAAGAAATGTTGGAATCAACGTTTTTTATTGCCCTAATGCTGTATCAAACAAATTTAAAAAAAAAAATGACGAGCATTTATTTAACAAAAATCAAGATTTTTCTAGGATTTTTGTCACTTATCGTTATTTTTGTATCATTTCCCGCATGAGAATACCTGAGATATTTATAAATATCGTATCAAAAGTATTTAGGCTCGAAGATAGAACTGCAACAAATTAAATTTCAAAATGGCGGCTCAGAGATGGTTGTAAAATTCGATTTTTTGTAAATAGTCGCATCCGACTGACCGGAATGAAATCACTTCAAACCCGTTCCCGAGTTTTTTGGGGTCGCTGATTCCAAATTTTAAGTTAGTTTTCAAAAATTCAAAATAGATCCACCTACATGGCAATCGTATTTACTAAAATCAAGCGAAATCACGTCATTCTTGATACTTGTTGGTTTTTAGGGTCGCTGATTCCGGATTGTGGATCCATTTCGAATTTTTGAAAACTAACATCAGATTTGGTCTCATCGGTCCCAAAACTCGCCAGGTACCAAGTTTGAAATGATTTCATTCGGGTCAATCGATTGAAATTAAGATTTTGAAAAAAATCGTTTTTAGTAGGCATTTTTGAGCATTTGAAATTTCATTTTTTACAATACTATGTTCTAGCCTAAACCATTTTGACGCGATATTTAGAAATACGTGAGGTATTCTAGCGTGAGAAAGATACGAAGAACTAACGATAAATGACAAAAAAATCCATTGTTAAGTAAATGCTCGTAAATTTTTTACTTTTAAATTTGCTGAATTTTTTTACATGCCATTCTCAAGAGCAGAGTTTGAGCAATTAGAAACGTCAATTCCAAATTTTTTTCACGGCACTTTACTGGTGGAAAGTACTGTCTGACCTCACTTTAATTTTATGTACAGTTGGTCCTTTAGAGTGTTAAGTTCTCGCATTAGGGTCTGGACCACATCGTTAAGCGCCTCGTAATGTTTGTATTCGTAAGAACTAGTGTATTGAAATAGTCGGATAGATTTAATCGTAATAATTTTATAGTAATGATAGATTATATAATTATTTATAAACTTACTTTATTAGCAAAATGTCACCGGTATTAATCCATTAACGGCGTGAATTCTATTTTGGTCACTTCAATTGCAATCAAGTTTTGCGCATCAAAAAAGTTGAGAAAATTGAAAGGTACATAATGTGTCACTATATCGAGGTCCTGCTCTTTAAGATTCTGGGATCAGAATTGAATTTCAGCCATTGGGAATTCTAATATTGCGCCAAATTTACAAAAAATTCTCAACAAATGTTGAAATATATATTTTCATTAATTTTTTTCTCAACTATCAGAAAGTTGGGATTCTATTCAAACTATAAAGAAAAGTGAAGGAAATATTTTTATTTTAAAAAGAAACATTATTTTAACGATTTTAAAATGGCTTCACTGATGAAAATTTATTTGAAAAATATCTGGACGCTCTAAATAAAACAACTAAGATTTTTTTAAAAAATGCTGCAAACGAAATGTTTCTGACATTTATCGAGGAATATTCTGGAATTTTTCAGGTTATTTAAGCAATGTTTAAAAAAATTTTTTTTTTAACTTTTTTCAAAAATCTCAAACATTTACAGAAAATTCTGTAAAAAATGTTGGTATATTTTTTGACGAATGCTAATTATTCCTTGTGATTTTTCCCGAAACTGGATTATTTACGACAAAAAAATCTTAAAATATAATATTTGAAATTCCCATCCTCGAAAACTATAAACCTTTGGGGGGAATAGAAAACAAAAAAAATGATTACAATTTTTCATAGAATGTACCATTTTTCAGAATTTTTCTTAAATATTTGAAATTAAAAAAAATTGAAATAAAAAAATGTCTCAAATTAAGTCAACATAGTTTTGTTGTTGGGAAGCTGTGGGTCATTTCCGACGTAATTTTGTGCGTAGAATTCGAATTTGAAGTCAAACGTCGCCCATCACGTCAGAATTTTGAGATATTTGAGGTTATGTACTCTAAACACACTTTTATTTGCTATTTTTTGCTATATTTCCTAATTTTTTTACAATTTCTTTTGCAATTTGACGGCATATTGAAATTCCTGACGATTGAAACTCAATTTTAAGATCGAAATCTTGAACAGCGACTATGAAAGTAGTCGAGTACTTTTCAATTTTTGTCAACTTGGATTTTCATGCAAAATACTTTGAAATTGAATTGATAAAAATTCGAGGCATTAATGGGTTTTTTCATCTGAAGTAATGATATTGTAAAAATCTTTGATGAGCACCATGCTGGTTTACTCTGCAAAGAGGTCGTACAAAAATAAGTAAATAACGATGGGCTCGGATGCTAATGTCCCGTTTCATATTTTTTACGTCGACGGGGTATAACAAAATGTCAAAAATGCAACTAGAATGTTTTGTATTTTCAACGCGATACTTTTAAATAAGGAACTTCATCTGTTGCATTATAAAAAAGTACCAATAGGAAGTTTGTAGTAAACTGAATCTTGAAAGTTGAAAACAAACGATGTAAGCCGCGAGGAGTTTCTTACGGAAAATCAATTATTCTCGACATTGCATTTCGCGTCCCCGCTCGCGTCATCAGTTTCGCTATTGAAATTAATTAATCTCCCTCATACTTTACTGTTCATACAACGGCGATTTTAATACCCATCCGAACGCAGCCGTCGCCACCTTTTCGATGGGATTGAGACAAGGAGAAATTAACCGGAAGATGAGCCGTCGGTGTAAGCGCAAAATGTAAGAAAAGGGAAAGGGGAATTCAAAAGAGATTATGTGCCCGATCGACTTTCCTTCGATCAACCGACATCATCGCCGACGGCCATTAACCTTAATGAATTATACCAGAGGAGAGCGACCCCTTCGATGGCGCCTGTATGTATTCTGCTCAGCTTGCCGTTCGCACTTGCGACGATAATTGTTCGCCGCTAAATCGAGGGAGATAAGGCCATGTGATAGTGCCAGATTAAAGAAGATGGACGATTCGATTAAATTTTTAAGCTCTCTTGAATATCCCTTAAAAATTACACTTCATGGTCAATCCCTGTGTCGATCCGTTCTGAAAAATGAACGATGATTCTTGAGGATAGCTGATAACAGGATGATGGGATCAATAATACGAGTAAACAGGGCTTTTACGATCAAATTTTACTTTTTATAGGTATACCTGTAATATTGGAAATGTTTTATGATGAACGAGCTAGATAGAATTATAACTCTCATTTTTCTCTTCCGAAGTCACAAATTGTTCATCTGCACAAAGGAAGTTTTGCACAGGCGCTCGAAAAATAAATCAGCATGATGATAAAGATGGAAACTTAATTATGTTTTGGTTTTTGATGAACAAATGGCTGACAACCTTGAGAGGTTTAATATTCCTGGCGTCAAACCAGGGACCGGTCAATCACTTCAGCATCAAGCATAAAAGAAATCTTGAAACATAATCCATACCTGTAAACACTACTTGAAAAGGACGTCATAATGTCGTCAATATGATGGCACTTTGATATCCTTTTTCAATTTCAGCTAACTGGATGTTTTAACCGATTCTGATGATTTTCAATCGATTTCCTTGTCTTTTAACCCTTATGTGAGCGTTATCATTGACGTTACATCTTGAAATATCCATGATAGCATTTCAATCTTAACTTCTAACTTCTTAAGTCAGAAAAAATCATAAGTAGGTGTTTATACAGTTTGTACAAATGATATATTACATTCATTTATAAAAATGTTTGTTGTTATTATTTAATCGTCGTCTTCCTCCACGCAATGTTCATCCAGCAGTTTATGTAATACAAAACTACTCATTTTGGAGCTTCATTAGGAAGTACACGAGCATAATTTTCAACACAAATTACTCCATGAAAATTATAAAATCAGTGATTTTTTACGAGTGACATACGTGTAAAAAACATGTCCAGTATCGGAATATTTGTTATTAGTACTGAATTATTATTAGAAAACTATAGCAAACACTTTCAAGCTACGAAAATTTCCATTTGAAAACAAGATGCAATGGTAATTTTTACCATATACTTTTGGTTGAATCTTATAAAGGTGAAGAAGAGCGTACCTCTCAATGAGATCTTTTAGAGTTCTTTCCTAATATCTGTACATGTCTTTAAATATTTCCTTTCAATAGGTTTTAATTGAGACAAGCTGTAAAATGGAGCTCTTAAAGAAGTCTTATATGACAAATATCATTTCGTATAATTTCGGTAAAGCAATCCATTTTTGATATTTGAGTTCCTCCAAGAGCCACTAGGAGGTGTTCTAATTCAAAAATAAACTCCAGTGTCATGTAGTTCAGGTGCCAACTAATAATCTCCAGTGATATCTCACCTTTTTTTTTAATTGTGTAAGCTCCCATCTATTCATAATAATTTGTATCCAAATCTATATAAATAACCATACAAACGGCGAACAAAATTAATTAAAATATATTGCATTAATATTAAAACCACAAAAATTAGAATATGTGATTACAAGGACTTTAAATTTTAATTAAATCAGCTATTTTACAGCGAGAGTGAAAACAGCAGTTTCCTGAGGCCTCTTATTTCTGAAGGTGCGGGTCAAAAAACCGACAATCGAAAAGCTGACAGTCAAAAAGCTGATATATCGACAAGCGGAAAGTCTTTTTTGATGTGTCGGTTTTCTTGACAGTCGGCTTTTCGATTGGATGTTTTTGACTGTCAGTTTTTGCAGCTATCAGCTTTTTGATTTATCGGTTGTTTACTTTAAAAAAATGAATGTCCGCTTCTCGATGTTTCTTTATGTGTCGGCTTTTTTGCTGCCGGCTTTTTGACTATCGGTTTTTTGACCTGTCAGCCTTTTGTTTTGTCGGCATTTTGACCAGCTTCAGTTTTCATCATCGGAATAAACAACGCAAAGAAAAAAAGTGAAATTATTTTTAAAAGATATAAATTGCATTACTTAATTCAATAATATATGGGCAATTATCAGGAAAATTTGATATTTGATGTCTTCGGTAATAAATGGGACATTATTTAAGTAAAATGAGTTAAATTTATGCAACGTGTGTTTTTTTATTTAACCGAATTTTTATTTGTCGGCTCTTCGATTGTCGGTTTTTTGACCCATCGGTTTTTTGATTTGTCAGTTTTTCGACCCACATCCATTTCTGAAATTTATGGAGCTTTTAAAATCGTCTTTTTGAATATCACTTTGAGAATTCTTTTTGAGCAGTGTTTCAGAATACCTCTAAATTTTACGAGCTCTTAAGGAACTCTTATTTGTGGCATTTTGTTATATGGTAGTTTTCTAATTTGTCGAATTTAGGACAATATCGATATTCATACAATGTCAATGAAACTTTTTCAAAATTGTTGGAACTTTCTACAAATATAATTTGATCTGTAGATATACTTTTACGTCTAATTTATTGTGTCGACGGTCTTAATATTATTATATAAAAAATGTAAATTTTTCGTTTTTACATCCTTATCTAGATGAAATTATAAATATACCAAGCGTACATTTGGATACTTATTCATATTGTTCCTAGTACCATTAGTCCACAATTTAATTTAGAAAAAGGGATTGACAAAATTTATTCGTAATTAAAACACATATTAAGTTTTAAAATTGCATTATTATCAATTTAGGGTAATGTAGTGTAATTGTGCAGTAGGGTGGCTCAAACAAATGCCTTATTTTTTAATTTTCCTTGGGTCAATCTCGATCCTTTATCAAAAACAAAATGAACCCGTGGTTCGGCATTTTTATATGAAAAAAAAAATAGTTTTATTGCAAAAAAGCATTCAAAACAAAAAATGTTTGTTTCCGTAATCATCTGCACTCTTAACATAGTTCACTTGTGCCCTCTCATCACAAGCGGAATTCCCTTGCAGCAAGTAAAAATCCACTTACCGCAAGTGGAATAATCCTTTTGATCATACAGCAAGAGGATTTCCACTTGCAGCAAAAGGATTCTGCTTGTGACAAGAGGCTGTTTTAATAGGGTGAATCTTTTCTTGACAGTTTTCGACGCGACTAATGAACTAAGAAAATTTAAATTGTACTTTATAAATTGCACAACTTTGAGCATTTTCAAACGGCAGGACAGATTTCAAATTTATTAAATAACAAATAGCCTTAAAATTAGTAAGTGAGAGAGTGAAATGTCGTATTATTACGTGTAATATAATAAAAATTGGAACTGATGTAACCGAATTAACAGGAAAATTGAAACGGATGTGCTTGGAAACGGTCAGCATGCTAATAATTTTTTAATGACGGATGAGGAGATATAGAAATCGCAGGTGATAACATCGGATGATAATAGACGTTATCCTCTGTATGTTAATGAAACAAATGAGGATTATATCGGGTGATGACAGACGTATTAAGTAATTATTAATATAATTAGAATGTAGGTAATGCTACAGCCAACTGTTCAATTTTTTTTAAATTTCGATATTCTTATAATAGTGGCTATTTTTGCAGGTGATAACTACTAAAGCATGGATTTGGTTTAAAACGGAATATTCAGAAAAGAAAGTTTAGATTATCCAGAAAGTTTAGTGAATCCAGACGTAATCGTCAGATGGTCATAGCATTTTCAATTCGATCAATCCCATGAATGATCTGAATGTAGTTAATTAAACTTCATTTTAGCTGTATGTGATGATTCTATACGAAAGCTAGTGATATAAGGTAGCCTTACCTCAGACTTGTTTTGATAAACTGATATATTATCAGAGTTACTTCACATCAGCATTTGACATAACGACAGTTTTCTTATTATTTAATGGCCGATATAGGTATTTAAGA
Organism: Trichopria drosophilae; assembly: GCA_030407085.1. Taxonomy (NCBI): domain Eukaryota; kingdom Metazoa; phylum Arthropoda; class Insecta; order Hymenoptera; family Diapriidae; genus Trichopria; species Trichopria drosophilae. The sequence continues at coordinate 8,319,227 of CM059582.1, read as the reverse complement.
TAAAGTGAACAAAAATTACTTCTAATTGTATAATGAAAATGTACAATTTATTGTACCAAGATTTATCCCAAAAGTGACTACATAATGAAAATGATCTATATAATTCGAGTACTAAATGATCTGTTTTATATATAATATAGTTCAAATGTTTCAAATTATCAAAAAAATTGTAGGACCATTTAAAATTTCAATGAGAAAATGGAAGGGATAAGAAATCATGGAAATTACAATGGACCATTTCATAAATCTCCAAGATGATTCTCAATTTCCCTGAAACTCACACAGAACATTTTTAAAAAGAGCCAAAATCAATTTGTAAGATTTCTTTCTATCGTGGATCCTAACAGGAAATTCTGGATTCTTCGCGTGAGGTTCATACCGCATAAATCCTTCCTTCATCCAAGAAATCTCCAAACTTTCTGTAATCAGGAAATTCATCGGATGAAACAATAACAAAATTGTAGATGTAGAAAAACATATAAGTTTTTTGCTTTCAAATTTAACTTTTTCTAATTCAATTATTTTTTATATTAAACTTCAGGAACTTCTGAATAAAATGCACTTTAGATTATGAAAACCCATCGATCCGTTCAGAAAATATGATTTTTTTTTAATTTGGCTATCTGAAACTTTAACCCCTCAAAGTAAACCCCTAAAACATTCTCTAACTCTGGTAAAAATGTTAGATCGATATATATATACAACAATATATGCGATTGTCCAAAAAATCGGACCAAACAATTTTCGGGTGGCTCTTTTTGCAGAGAATACATTTGATAAATCAAAATAAAACTGTTGATTTCCTTTCGCTGTAACGTGCTTGTCTTCGTCGAGAATTTCTTTGTTGACTTCCCGGATAAAGGAAAAATTCGTGTGAAGTAACCAGTGGTACGGGTCGCAAAACCGACAAATCAAAAACTCGACGGTCAAAAAATCGTCAGTCAAAAAACCGACAGTCAAAAAACCGACAATCGAAAAACCAACAGTCAAAAAACTGACACTTCAAAAAATGACGGTCCACTTTTCGATTGTCGACTTTACAACTGTCGGTTTTTTGACTTGTCGACTTTTTGAGTTGTCGGTTTTTCGACCCACACCCGAAGCCAGTGGTACGGGTCGAAAAACCGACAAATCAAAAAGCCGACATATAAAAAACCGACTGTTAAAATACTGACAATCGAAAAGCCGACATATACAAAAATAGACATATCGACGAAGCGGGCAGTCATTTTTTGCGTGAGTATTTTGAGTGTCGGTTTTTTTACCTATCGGCTTTTTTATTAGTCACGCTTTCGACCCGAAGTTTTCTACGTTTGATTCTCCATGTCTAATGAAGATATTTTTCCATATCGAAGGAAAAACACCAATAGACTAGTCAATGGAGCACTAACGGTATCAAAAGTTTGAGATGAGCCAACTGGAGACCATCGGGACTGCAACCACGAAACTTTGATAGTGACATTTTGAGAATCTCGAATTCTTCTGCTTCAGGAAGAAAAGGAATATTGAAACGTTCGAAATTATGCGATAATGGTTTCCATCAGATAAACTCAAGCTCTGACCTAGTGCGTGACAAGAAGATATTTCGAAGTAATGGGAATTCAACTCAGAAGGTGAAAAATGTTGAAGAGCAGATTGAGAGGCGTCACATGATTTTAATAAAGCAAAATTAAGTGAATTTAAGATATCAAGAGAACGCTTCGAGATTAATATTTTGAAAAGTCTAAGACTAAGACTAAGACTAATTTAAAAAAAAAAAGTCTAAGACTAATTTATATATTTTATTGTTGGCAGATGTATCGTTGACCAATAATGTACAACGACCAAAAAATAGTCAGTTTCCGAAAGTATTTGTGTTATAGTCTGAAATACGAAGGATTGTAAGAGAAACCGTAAAAACAATGAAAGTGTACAAAGAAAGTAAATATGACAAATTTTAATATCGAAAACCGATAATATATAACGAATCGAAGTAGAAAATGAATCCACTATCAATGCTCTAACATCTCAAGCATGCAGTCGATGAAATACATTTTGCATCGATTCGTTATAAAGCGAAAATGCCGATAAAATCGTTTTATGTATCAAGCAGTTTTTTGCGGATACCTGACAGAAAAACGAGTATATCATAACGTAGGCCGAAATTTACGCTGAAACGAATTGGAATTCCGTACAAATGAGTTTCCACCGATGATCCTTCTCTAATAAAACCGGGCGCGTTTCACCGCGGACAATCAACGGGCGGATTTGTAATTCAATTATCCTTTTGTTCTTTTTTCCTCGAGGAACTTTCCGAATCACAGTTTCCACAGGAGACTGCGTATTTATATACCTTTCCTTCTGTATTTTTGCGTACGAATATAAAAAAGTACATGTGTTTAATGCATTAAAACAAAATAAGCTGACCTTAAATGCCATGCAACGTAAGATTATTGTCATTGAGAGATTACAAGTGATCGATTGTCGATTATTCGTTCCTCCTGATAATAGGTCAAAATCTACTTTCGCATATCTTTAAGAGAAATGCGTAAACAATTATTGTGCATATCGCGGCAAAATGTTCACAATTATTATCTTGCCCCATACTTGTAACAAAGGTCGTGAGTAAGAACCAGGGGAACTACGATATTATTTAATTTATCAGAAATTGATTACTTATTAACACATTCTAATCAATGCCACCGTTATCTCTTTTCAATAATATACTCCAGTTCTTGCTCCAAATAGTTCAAATCTTTAAAAAAAAATCATTTTTTGAAGATGTTAACTTCACATTCGTAGAGAATGTATGCTGAATGTGTATCGGTTGAGTAAACACAATGCAGTCTATAAACAGAGTTTACCATTCTATAGAAGCAGGTTTACCGAGACAAAGGTTAGATTCGACATGAAATATGAATGAGATATTCAAAGGATTTTCGAGATCGTATTCTCGTGTAATGGGGAACGTTTCTACTTACTCAATACTTCCCTAAAACGTGTACTACCATGTGCAAATGAAGACAAAACATCGATTCGTCTTGCAATTGAATGCTACATTCGCGGATCGTGTTATTGTATTAACTTTCGTTTAATACACGTGCGACTTAATTCTACGTCAGTATTGTGGAAGGTTCTTTCCAATCTGAACTTTGAATAATAACTTTGTTATATGGAGAAGTGCACCAAGTAATGAAACAATATTAAGGCTATTAAACCAGATATTAGAAGAATTAGTAATTTTATGAAATTATTATTCGAAAATTCTTATTAAGACTATTTCGTAGTCTTTTATGAGGTATGAAAACGCCTCGAGTATTGCTAAAGGTTTATTTTAGCTTTTATTGTTTTTATCGAGGATATTCTCACACAACTTAGACTGAGTTATTTGTAAAGTGATTTCTAATGACTTCCTTGGTGGTTAATATGGTTTCTTGGTGATTTTGAGGATTTCTTCGTGAATATTTTGGTGATGATGAGAAAAAAATCGAATAGTTGTTTACGCGGTTATTAAGGTTTGTTGATTAACACGAGCGTTTTTTTTTTCAGCAGTTTCAAGAATACACTTTTTAATATTGAGTTTTGTTTTTGTTTTGAGATTGAGATCAGCGCTAAATAATGAATAAGGGCTCGTGTGAGTGCGTGAAACTTAGTAAACTAGTATAAGATTTGTACCTTGAATTCTAAATCTCTAGGATTTCTAAAAGATTTTCTTAACGATAAAATGGGAATGATTTTTCCAGTCAGTTCCCCTAAAACGGAGGGTCTTCTTTTGCACCTCAAAAAATCCGACAAGTCACAAAACAGAAACTTCAAAAACCCAACTTTCGAAAACCAGAAACTTCAAAAACTCAACTTTCGAAAACCAGGCATTTCAAAAAACAGACATTCAAAACCCAAAACTAGTCATTTCTAAACAGGCATTCATAAACCGTACATTTAAAAATGCAGGCATATTTTAAAAATTCCGTTTTTTGAAATGTCTGGTTTTTTTAATGTTAGTTTTTGAAATGTCTAGTTTTTTAATGTTGGTTTTTTTAAATGTCTGGATTTTGAATGTCGGATTTTTTAAGTGCCTGTTTTGTGATTTGTCAGGTTTTTGAGGTGCACCCAGTTTTTACATAAAAAACCTGATATAATCTATTTACTTTTTTTTATCCTAACAAAACCTAATGGATTCGATAATATTTTCATTTTGTCTTTTAAAAAAAGTCCAAACCTTATTGAGAGAATTTTCAAATTTAAATATGAACTACTTAAATTGTAGTAAGAACAGCACAGTAAGAATTATGTTTTTAGAAGATTCTTGTTAATTCTTTAGTAGTTTTGTACAAAATTGTTTCATTTCATGGAAAATGTGCAGCAGATTTATTATTATTCTATAAATTTGATCAACATCGTGAATACGCCTGTACTAATGCAATAAATATCACATTGTTTTTCAAGATTGGTTTATATTATTGTTTGACAAATTATGACACCCTGAGTCACTTGTCAATTACGAACCTTATAAAATCATTTGAAAAGTGGATTTGAGGACACAATCGGTTGATTATGTAAATACACTGAGCTTATTATTTTCATTACAGTCTTTCATTAAGATTTTTACAATTAAACAAGCAATAATGTAAGTTTCATGCCACGTGTAGAATTTGATGGTTTCAGGAAATACTGCTCATAAATGTCAACGAGAAGAATAAAATATATCTGGTGTTGCAACATTTTCATTTGAGATTTGTAGAAAATTTAACATTCGTAATAACAATTACAGAATAATTGGTTTATGACGTAAATACGAAACTGTTTGATGTATTTAGACTTTAGATTATTTTATTATTCTCATGAAAGTTTGAGATTAATACCTCTTGAAAAATTAATGAGATGCATGAATAACTTATGTGATTTTGAAGCTGTTTTCACTTTGGAAATAGAACGCAATTAATTCTTCTATGATTACGAAATAAAATACTAAATAAATACGAAATCAAAAATAAAATAACAAATTGTTTTATTGAATTTGAAGAAATTTTGTTTGTAGCCCCCCTTGAAAATACGTGATACTTTAAGTAATAATTGACCAAAATATTTATTGATAATATTGAGTGCTTTAGTTGAATTTTCTCGTAAAAATTGACATTTAATAATTTAGTTTGTATTTAAATTGGAAAATTCAGTAACATATTTCCGAAAAAAATACAAATTTATTAAAACGAACTTTATACTTTCAAGCTTTTTTTATTAGAATGATATTAATAAAAGAGAATTTTGTTATATTATCTATGAAAGTAATGGTGGTTTATTTATTATGAACAAAACTGTAAATGAAGCTGCCTAAAAAATGTCAGTCGATGTACATTACTTCTGAGCAATGAATATCTACTTTAATAGATACATACCATTAAAAAAATTATTGTGCTCTACATTAAATGTGCATGCAATTTCATGACATTTTTGTACAGTATGCATTACACTCGAGAAAATAATAAATACCGAACACTGGGTGGGTCGATGTCTATATTACTGCAAGCTCAAAGGATTAATTGGAATGTTGTAGCCATCAATATTCATGACAATATAATGAATTTATGGTTTAATGGATTTTCATAACATTTTGTAATAGTATTTTACTAAATAGGCAACCTGGTAATAATGTAAATTCCAGATTTGGATAAACCTGTTAATGGTTATGTGACTTATCCCTGCAAAGAAAATAAATATGAGTTTTTATCTATTTTTTTATTTTATAATTTGTGAGGATGTAACTGCGGAATTAACAGTGCTATAATATATAGAACTGAAAGATGACAAAATGGACTTAAATTATTCAAAACTAAGTCACGCACTAATATATCAAATGTAAACTACGAAAATGATAACTGCAGGAAAAAACATAAAACGGCAGTTCATTTAAAAAATATGATAATGAAAGTTGATTGTGTGCTAAGGGTAAGTAGAAAAGTGCCATGATGAGCAACTAGTCATAATTGCTTGAAATGCTTTCTGGATTATCAAGAGATACTGAATACTTTATCAGGGCTATCTTGAAAATGGTTGAGGATAAAATGTTATGAAATGCAGGTATCAAGGATTCCTAAAATGTAATACCGGTGACTCTAAATGATCCTTCATAGGTTACAGTACGGCACAAACGATGGATAAATTTAAAACACTGTAGTTTGAGCATTGAACGACGGATATCAGGTGATATTGTAGGAAAAAGATCATATCGATGGCTGATCAGAAGAAACGGACATATCAAAAGTTAGACGCAGAACCAAACATTTCAGAATTTGAGACGAAGAACTGGATATTTCAAAATTTGCGGCGAAGAACCGGAGATTTCAAAATTTTTGACGAAGAACCGGATATTTCAGAATTTACCGCGAAGAACCGGGCATTTCATGATTTTTTATATCGATTTATTATATCGTAATAACCTTGGAAATCTTCGGTTCTTCGTCGCACCCCACGAAATGTACGATTTTTCGTCGCAAACTGTTAAAGCCTACGGTTTTTCGTCGCAACTGCCGGAATGTCCGGTTCCTCGTACCATGCATTGATGTAGATAGATTGCAATTGAAGATGACAGATGAAGATATTGATCTTATGCAGTATGATGCGATATGCTCACAATGTCAACCCCTATAGATGAAACGAAGCCATGCAATGACACATGTCGACGACGGCGTTGCAATTTCGCATTTAGATAGCCAGAAGCATCATTACATACGACATAACTATAACAAAAAATCGGTATTATGAGTGAATTTACCAATAACTGTTTTATGGATGGTGTAAATATGTCGCCCGATATTTAACGCGATAAAGAACAGAGTATACACTGCGGCAAATTAGAGAAACATGATCGTTCCAGGATATATCGCAGGAAAAACATAGTAGATACCAAATTTTTTACAATTCGTTCATATGGGATTGATTTTCCACAAATGACGACTTGCGGTAAGCGACCATTGTTGACAATATTGACATTATGAGCACAGCCGAAAATGATTGCTTTAGTCTTATTGTGATTGATTGTCAGACCCACTTCATTGACTAGCCGATAATAGACCGTAGGTCATCATTTAACTTGGTTACTGCAGATTCAACTCGGTCGGGTAGGCAATGGAGGGATACATTTGAAGGTCATCTGCGAATAATGTAAACGATTCCTTTCAGTGCATTAAGATGCTCGTTAAGGCATTAATAAATATTAGAAACAAACAGGACCGGGCGAAAATCCCCGAGGCTCACCTAATGTACTATTTAGAAAATGTGTAGGCCGACCACATTCGTCAGGTATGGTTTGAAAACGGCCGCTAATATAAGATACAATAAAAAAAGAGCATCATCAGAAAACCCCTGTTCCCATCCAAAATGAAAAAGAAACTTTATGCTTTACGAAAATCGATTAAAATAATTGTGATTCAACCATTCTTTATCCCATGACCTCTTTCGTCGGTAATTTTCAAGAGTGTTGTTTTAGTATTATGGTGTTGATGAAATTATAATTGTCGGGGATAAAGTAAATTGATGGAATCGAAAAATTTTGAAATTTGTTTTGTGAAAATAATATTTTTGCGAAGAGTGACCATAAGTATGGGTCAGGTATCGGATGTCGTCAGCATGGTTTTTATTTTATAGTATTGTAGGCTTTTCTCCATAATTGTGGGTAATATTTAAATGAAAAAGAAAGATTGTAAACGTCAGAAATAAAAGAGGAAATAGTAGATATAAATTCTTTAAGGTATTTTAATGGTAATCCATCTAGACTACGATTTTATGTCCTTGATGAGAACTATAACGTTGTCTGTTGTCTGACTTTGATAAAGTCCAATGGGCTAAAAGAAAATATTGGTTTCTTTACATCGATTGGGTATTTCAATATAATAAGTATTTGGAGTGTATCCAAAAAATGTCAGACAAGTTACAAGGCGAGTCTAGAGCATGTTTTGGAATAAAAAATATTACCATTGTCGAAGAAAAAGACAAAGATGTTTTTGACGGGGCGGATACTAAACATAGTATATATTACAATAAAAACTGCTGTTCATATCACGGGTGCAAAATAACATTTTGTGCCCTTGTCTCGAAGAATACTACTATAAATTTAGCAACGTTTTCACGCCGTTTGAGCCGTTATTTAGATGCTAAATAAAACAAATAATTTGGTCTGATGAAAATTCTGTGCGATTATAAAATACTTTTGAAAGCATGACATCCACATATTTCCATAATTCCTAACAGGGTTTGGTGGATAGACCAGATTAGATGACCCTATTGAAGTATCGCTCTATGACAGAAATCTGGTAGACAAGTGAAGCCGAGAAAATCCGAGATGTTACATAGCAGTTTGCAATGGTACATGGGTCGAATGTGTATATACCATATTGAAACGCGTTCAGGGGATTATTAGCAATTAATTGCACGTTTCAGAGAGCTACGGTCATTTGATCATTATATCTGTGTAGGTCTATGATATATCGATGTTTATAAACAATACCCGAATATGCGCGAACTGTGAACGCGAACTATTTACGTCAACGATTCGAAAGCTTATGATCGGCAATAATTGCCTGTACCAAATATCCCGATTCGAAACTGGTCAACCATTGTCCGTTGAATTACTCCCTTGTTTTCTCCTTTCATTATTAAAAATGGTATGAATTTGTTTTATTATTTTTATACCATGTTTTTTACAAATAAATCGACAATAGCCTCCGCCTTGTTTGTCACTATCCAGCAAATGATTAAAAACGTTACTCTGAGGATACTATATTTGCAATGTTTTCGAAATATTTTTAGTAAAACTGACGTTGATGAAACAATTTGACAAATGTTTTAGGATATTCAAGGTATTGAAAAAATAGAAATTTCATTTAAATGTCAAACGAGTCTTGAAGCAATGTACCACTCACTCAACTTTCTATCGTATTTCAGCAATAATGTGTCTGATCTTTCTGTAGGGTTTTTAAAGATTTTTAAATATGGACATGCTAATCTAGATGTTTATCTAGATCTAATAATCTTGATATTAATAATGACACTTTCAAACATTCCTGATCATTCTGCTCATCCTGTTACTTCCTCGACGTCAGTTTTGGCGTTACTGAAGCACCAGTCTTTCCTTGTGTTCATTCTCACAGAAAAAAAGTTGTTTGTTCTACCAAGTATGTAAAAGTAGTAAGCATAAAAGTTGTGAGTACGTAAAAAAGTTAGACCATTAGATAGTGGTAATTAATAATAAGTGGAGAGACGTAGGGATTGAAGGAATGGATAAGTTAAGGCATTGAATTAAGTCAATCATTTGATGGTTGTCATTTATTACACTGATGAATAAAACACCGCAGCTCGAACTTTTTTTTTTAATTAGCATTAACAGAAACCACTATAGGAACTAAAAATGTAATTCAGGTTTTGGGTGTCTCACTTATATTTGTTGGTTATGTACAAATTGAGGAGACCTTTTCAGTAACTAATTTATTAACAATGATACAGCAATATTCTTAATCATGATGTTAACAAAATACAAGTGCAAAATATGATGTTAAATTCGTAACTGCAAGTAGAAAAGTAGTTGTTCATATAAGGAAAAGTATTACAAATGTCAACTATCCGGATATAGTAACACCAACTAAATGTCCTTGGGGCATATTTACTATTTTTTGTATTTACAGCAACAACTTTTCTTGTTGTGATGACTAACGATTTTCCGTGCTGCAGTATTGAAATCTTAGCATACATGATCATTCAATATTAGTAAACACTAGATCATAAGATAGAATAAACCTACTGATAAGATCAAAAAGCGACCTTTTTAAAATACTGAAAAGTACAAAGGGTATTAATAATCCTGGATGCTAATGATGATCGCGAGCCGCGCACGAAACTATACAAACACGAGCTTTGAGGTGCGGTCGATTGGATGAATTTACGTGAATGAAAATTCATAAAGTCGCTGGCATTGTCATGAATTATTCGTGAAATAGGCGTTTACGCTAATTAACGATGCCGTCAGATATAGTACATATGTATTGGAAAATCGGATTTGCGGAATCAAAGGCTTTATCGCGCTTAGCCATTTGGGTTTCTACTTAACCCTGTGTACCAACTCGAAACATACGAATCTGTACGAGAGTATACATGTGTATATACATGTAGAATGTAAAAACAATGTTCATATGTACAGCCGGTCAACATGACACGTATGTTAATGCTCGCGATCGGAATTGCTTTCAATTGACTGACTATTTACGCTTCGACACGCAATGACCTTCGATGAACTGGTTTTTCTTTTCGCTTTATTTAGTGATAATGTAATTGGCTAATTCCTGATATTCATCATATGCTTGCAAACATAATTAATATCTTCTTAAACAATTCAGTCTTTTATTGAGTTGAAAAATGAATAACAAATGTTGACATAGATAACTATGCTGAAATATAGTCGTATAATTCCAAAAGCTTCTTGTAAGCTCACAAGAGAGTTGATAGTTGTCATGATTAAATGCCAATTTTACAGTCGCTTATCGCGTTCTCTTTGAAGTACTTGAATCAACTGATTGGAAAGTTTTGCAAATTAAAATTGTCAGGCAACTGGACATAATGCAACCGATAAGTCAATGAGAAATCCTTGGTGGTCCATTTGACAGGACAGATTTAGCAGCAGCAGTATGTGACAGGTTTCACATATTTAGTCCATTTATCTTATCAAATACTATGGACTATTTTTTGTATTAAAAAATATTCAAAAATTATTTTTTGTTTTTGGTCATCGCGATTAAAAGAAAAAATATTGCTTTGAGACTGGCATCATTCTTATTCTATGCAGCATTCTATTATTTGCAATTGTATACAACGATGCTAAAATAAAATTGTTTAATAACCTTAAATATGTCATATAAATACTGAATGATTGATTATATAAAATTTCGTGTACAAAATTCTTCCCTCGATAAATCAAGTTTGTAAAATGAAATCAATTGACGGGCATTGACGTGAAATTTTCTCAAAGTTTTAAGATTTAGAAAGTTCTTTAAGGCACAACAGTTTTGAATAACTGAAAGTTTCTTATTGGTTATTTAAATCTGCCAGTATCGACCACGTGTGTAATAGTAGAAAAGGCATGGGCGAGTGTATGACAATCTGCAACTTGGGTATGACAGCTGTATACAATGATATACAACTCGCCTTCGTCGTATTTGTACCTCAAACGATGATGTAAGAAAATTTTTTTCATCAATTTTATGCAACAGATATTGATTGCACGTTCGATTAAAGAATTTAAAAACGCCAAGATTAAAACAAATGATTACGTAAATCAACCTTTTTTGATGGATATCGTGAATTTTTGTGTCGGTATAACTCCTCGTTGATTTTATTATTACGTAACAATTGCCCTTAGTCACTCTATTTATCGATCTTGTATTCAATTAAAGTACTTTATTTTAAAGGCAAAAGGAATATTTTTTAATAGAGCTCTTCAATCGCCTTGTTACGTAAAGACAATGAAGCTTCATTTAATCCTTTGTGTTGTAGCAATAACCACTTCTATTTCTTTAAATTGTTATTATTTACATTCATGCTGACTCGAGTATTTTTCCTATTTTCTGTTCAGTGATGGTAGAACCTATAAAAAAGGGTCATAATTGTTTATTATTTACGTTGTGTCAATAAACAAACACTAAAAAATCATTTTTTAAAGATAATTCCTTGCAAATTTGTATTGAAGTTACTAATTTCGACTTAGGATTTAGGAAATTAAAAATGAGGAACTGAAAAAACATTCATTGAGATATAAAGAGAATTTTTGGGTTATAATATCAGATTTTCAAAATTCAAAATGATGGAAGCAAGATGATGGCGAATCAAACTGATAATTGCAATGGTAACGATGTTTTTAGTAGAAGGTAAATCTAAATCATGGTCTGTATTCCATTAAAAGCAGCTCGTAAATAGTTTAATTTCATGGAATCCTGCAGGGCTTTTGAAGCAAATAAAAAAGATAGACTAGTTCTGTCCTCCATACTGCATCTGCCATCTGGAATTCTTTAAATGTGACGTAGAATTGGTAATGAGCGACCTTGAAAATCTGATTTTCACTTGAATTAAAAAAGGATTAAAATAAATAAATGTCGTCAGGGATAAGATGTGGGTAGGCCATCACGATTAAAACTGGTTAGACTGATTCGCGATGCAAAGGGCATTAATAGGTTCAGGTATGCACCTACACATGTCTACTTATTTGCAAATCTAGCTATGCATGGGGTGATTACAAACTGGTCTCGACGAGTTGCAAGTACACGTGTTACTGCACGGATTCGTACGACGCGACATCCGCATATACGATGTATTTCGATGAATGATTTGTAATACCTGCCTGGGTTGACCGTTGCTCCATGCTCGGCTTAAACCAAAGCTATTTGCACGTATCAGGGTCGTTACGCGAAATTATATGGAGCCTCGTTTCTATCGGTCATCGATCTTCTACAGATCGCAACCACTTATGAATCATTCCAATCACGTCGGTTACTTCTTAAAATTTAATTAATAAACATCACATTTTTGATATTGATGTAGAAATGTGCGTTTTTTCCTTTAAAGTTGAAATTTTTTTGTTTAGTATTCATTTGTATGCCAGACATCTGGCTGACTGATGTCTTCATTTGAATTCCATGGGTTTACTCAAATTTTTAATAAAAATTGAAAAAAACAGTTGTTACAAAAATGACCATAATGTCAGAGAAATTTCTGAATGTTACATTACTGATACCATAAAAAATAACTTAATTTTAAAATTTGAAGCATTTTCTACTCTCTTGTCGCAAGTGGAAATTCTCTTGTTTTACGATCATCGAAAAAAACCATTTTTTCATAAATTTATGACGATAAACATAAATTTTTATTTCTTGATTTTATCAATATTGACGTTTGTTGATAAACACAATTTGGTCCACCATATTTTTTTCGAGTCCATGTTTTGAAAGTATAAATGATATTCTACTTGTTGAGTGAACTCGGTCGAGTAGAATTTTAAAATGTGAAGAATTTTTCAAAAACTCGTATGTTTTCAGATTCTATTGGTTATTTCTCATTTCTCCACGATTTTACAATATTTATGATATGAAGGATAAATTAAAATTTCATTTAATCTAACATTTTGGTCAAAATTCACAACTAAGCCTCGTGTTTGTAAATAAAAAAATATATATTTATCTGGTTTTGATACCATCAAAATGTCTTCTGGAGGAATTAAATCTAGAAAATTGTACTTTTAAAATCGAATTTTTACGAAGAATTCTATTAAATTTAAAATTCCTCTGTTGTCAATCATGTCAAGAGACATGAAATATGAAATATGGGCAGGAAACAAACAACCTGACATCAATGTGTTATTTCGTATATTATTCATTATATCCACTTGAATGATAAGTATTTTTTGTCATCCATATTTCATATTTCATGTTACTTTAATGAATTAAGCTTTGAATGGATATTTTTTCACTATAGTTTTCACCGGTTGTAATTTTGTGGAGAAAAAGATTTTAAAAAATGTCCAAGCAGGCATATATGACGTAAAGTTAACTAAAGTTTCAAAATCCTTTGTTAGATTTCTCAAAAATTTCAAATGTGAAACTATATACCATTTTTCCCCCAAAACAATTGTTTTTTCTTCATACTTTTTTTTTCGTATTGAAGCAATTTCAGAATTCTGATTTGAAGTAAAGAAATCGTGCCCTGGAATCAGTCAGCTTCGAGATTGGAAATTTCAAACGTGCAATTGTAAAAATAAAAAAGACTTTAGAAGATCTCAAAAAGATCTTTCTTAAAAATGTGACTATTCAAGATGTATTTGAGAGCTTTTTAAGACTTTTAAACTACTAGTTTATCAAAATCTTTTTGAGATCATTATGAGATCTTTAAGAAAAATTTGTACTATTTTTTTGAGATCTTTTTATAGAGATCTTTTCAAGATCTTTTTTTATCTTTTTCGAATATGAAGAAAAATATTTGTAATAAAATGCTGAATTCTCTTATTTTTTACCAAAATAAATTATTAAAGATGAATTTTAAAGTAATTACCTTTTTTACTTGCTTTCCTGTCTGATTTCTAAAACTTCACTTTATATATGGGGTCAATATTTACAACGAGTCAAAGATGAGAAATAAACACATAGTAGGCGTTAATACAAGCAATTCATTCTACACAGAAAGTTTCATATTACGAAAATTCAATATTTACAACACAAATCAAAGACGAGAGATTTCCAGAATTGTTTTTCGATGCGCTGACAATCTTTTATGCAATGAAGACAAAGAAATGAAAATTTATCATCCTTCAGAAAGCACGAAAAACGCTACAATTTTACGTGTCTTAGACAAAAAGTGATACATTTTCTTTTACCTATGCACATTATAATTTCTGCAATACAACGTATTACAAATAATGAAGTTTACTACCGATATCTTAAGAAAAGTATAATATATTGATTCCTTCTTAATTATTAGGAAATTAGAGAGTAGAAATCAGATCAGAAAGCCAGTAAACTGGGTAATCACCTTAAAAATCATCTTCGATAATTAATTTTGGTAAAAAATAAGAGAATTCAGCATTTTATTACAAATATATTTTTTCATATCCGAAAAATATAAAAAAAAAAGATCTTGAAACGATCTCAAAAAGATCTCAATAAGATTAATAAAATTATGTTTGCGTCAAATCATGCTGTGAAAAGTAAGTCTCAAAAAGATCTCAAAAAGTAGTACAAATTTTTCTTAAATATCTCATAAAGATCTCAAAAAGATTTTGATAAACTAGTAGTTTGAAGTCTTAAAAAGTTCTCAAATACATTGAACTTGACTAGTGACATATTTAAGAAAGATCTTTTTGAGATCTTCTAAAGTCTTTTTTATTTTTACGCGGATATTAACGTTTTGAAAATAAAGGTAAAAGTATCCAAAGTGGCAGCAAAAACATGAAAAAATCAGCGAAATGTACAAGAATTTATTGTGTGAAAATGATACATCTTAAAGAATGAAAAAGTTTTTAAATTGATGGAGGAATATCCTATAATTTTATCGTAATTTTTTAGGGATTTTGTACACTTTTCAAAATCTCAAAAAGAAAAAATGTCAGGGTATTCTTTGAGCAATGCTAAGAACTTTTTGTTTCGTAACGATTTTTTCCGATAGTCTAGATAGAATTAACTAGAAAATTCCTTTTTCTATGAATTTTTTATTGCAAATAGAATCTGAAAACATAAAAATTCTTCATATTTCAAAATTCAGCTCGACCGACTGCATTCAACAAGTAAAACTATTCGAAATCAGAATTAAATGTACACTTTCAAAATATGGATAATTTCAAAATTGGTAAAAAGAAGGAATAAAAACGCATGATTGTAGTCATAAATTTAGGGGGAAAACGGGTTTTTCTCGGTATCAAACGAAACTTTGGGGGTATGGGAAAAAACAACTATACAAATACAATCATGAACTCTTAAACCATCTTCTTGTCGCAAGTGGAATCCTCTTGTCGCAAATGCCAAATCCTCTTGTTATATGATCAAAAGGATTATTCCACTTGCGGTAAATGGATTTGTACTTGCGACAAGTGGATTCGTTTGCGATTTGAGGACTTAAGATGACTATTTTAGAAGTGTATCTGTTGAAACAGTTGTTTTCGAAATAAGCGAATAAAGTTTGACTTTACGGACCTCATTTTAACATGCCTTTAGATAGGACCGATGCGCAAAGTCGAATGTTTACGCCCGAGTATAAAACACCGTTCTCTTATAGTATATGTGTAAAATTCGTAGGCTTTTTTCAGGTGCGTAATTTATGGTCGTTTAGCGGTGTTCTTTATTAAAATCTGTTGTCGATTTTAAACATGTTTTTATGAATGACACATGGAAAAATATTATTATGTGCAGGATTGTTTATAAATTGGAGTTTATATGAAAAGAGACTCCTTAAACTTGGCTTCAAAACCTAAACAATTTCTTTTGCGATAAAACAGCATGTCAATGTGCTCGCAAATCTGATACCAACGGCCATGGAGAATAATATTCATGGCTTCTCGCGATACGCTATCAGCTTCCGACTAACAATTACGCAATGACAGTTATGTATACATCGGGCACTTTATGAAACTCGCCCCGCCATTTCGTCATAAACCACATACAATATTTAAAGATAATTTATTATCTGCATATTTTCTCTTAATCTGCCTGCAATTAATTTACAAAAAATTGCAATTATCGGGCAAATTGAGCTAAATTCAGCGTTACTGACATGTCCACAAGATATTGTTATAAAATGTAACTTGCTAATTTTAATTATTACTGTTGAAATTTGTCAGTCATATACGATATTGTCATTTTTATTAATACGTATACAACAATTTTAATTATTGAAAATAAGTAAAAATATGCTATAGAAATTATTTAATAAATTTTTTTGTTTCAGATATACCTTCGAGATTCTGCAAGAAATCGCTCACTATTTGAAGAGCAAAACGTCGATGCAACCTAGAATTGGAATCATTTGTGGTTCTGGACTGAGTAAGTAAAGATGACAGAACTATGTTAAATTATAATTTGTTGCTTATGCTTCAGCAACAATGGCTAACAGGAAATACACAACTTACTCTCAGTTAATTTTCATCAATAAACGTGTTAATGATCATATTAATATTACTACAAACGTTTATTAATGAAAGCACACAGGGCTTTGAAAATGAATATCCGATCCGCTTAATTCTTGTATTTTAGAAAATTCTCTTGGCATTTAACATTTTATAAATGAGAGAGATATTCTGTACAAATTTTACTAGATGGGTCGATTAACAACCGTTATTAATATCGAATTGCTTACTAAACTGAGAATAACATTTTCTTTCATCTGCCTTTTACTAATTAAAATGAAAAAATAATTTTAAAAATTAATATTTTTATTGAAATATCCATTGGATTCATGTATTAAAATCTTTCCATTTACTCAAATAAATACATTTCTCATAAAATTAATAAATTCAGATTCTCTCTCTACATTCTTGTAGTCAATTTATTTTTGCTTGCAGATTTAAATAAACTAAAAAGCAAGATACATAGAATGATATCAATAATGAAAATAGGAAAACAGAAATGTCGAACACACGAAAATACAATGTTTGCTAAAATACTGAAATTATTTCAAGCAATGATTAATATGTCACAAATGTGATTACCTTATCTTTTATCATATTAATATCTTTATCAAAATGCAATGATATTTAGATATTAAAAAACAATTATATGTTTCCAGAAGCATTGATTAAAATCAATTTTGAAGAAGAGTGGAAAATAATCCGAGAATTTTGATACTATAAATTTGCGTATATTGATTTAATTTTATTGAAAATTTGGAGAGAGAATCTCGTTAGCATTAAATTTAAATAATTTGCCTTCGCTAATGCTGCTTTAGCTATAGTTTATTAAATGCCTATTGCCTAGTATAAAAAGGTTAGGATAATATATATTCAATCGAAATAAAATTTGCAAATTCCTTATTTGGTCCCTATAAAATCCATCACAAAAGTTAAACATAATAGTTTACTCGATACAAAAACTGATTAGTATAAAGTGACTTTCAGTACCACATCAGCATTCAGATTCCTATACTGAAATTTACGAGTTATTTTCAAATTTTAAACTTAAGTAAAAACTTTGACAAAATTATAGACATTAATAAATAGATAAAAAAACAGAAGTAATTTTACGCTAAAATTTCTTTCCTACACATATGTTGTTGGTAAAATTTAAATTAAAACTAGTCGGAATCAAGAATTTTAAATTATTATTCAATTTCGGAATATTGCACAAATTTTGTTGAACATTTTCTATTACTGTCGGAAGTAAAACCATTGTTATGATGAGCTTAAGCTATGCTCGTAAGTCTGCCGCAAACAGAAGATGGTAACTAATCAAACTTTCGCAGACTTCATTTGTTTGTGTCAAAATCGTATGCGTTGCTGCTATTCAACCGGCTGATGTCGTATCTTCAGTTGTGAGGAGAATGCGTTAACGTATATAACGATTATTTTGTATGCAAATTGCATTTTGAACAAGTTTTGTCATTTCAGAGATCAAATAATAAAATTGTAAAGTGATAATGTTTAAAATATTAACATCAGTAGCTAGCAATAATGTTGATTGTTACGAAATAGATTAATTTTGAAAATGGTTTCCAAAATTTAGTAAAATATGTTCCAATGAATAATAATTTGACTCTCTAAGTCTGAATTGCTAAAAAATATTAAAATGGACGCTAATTTGCAATAAATTACAGAGAGAAATGCACCCTAAGATTCACAATGTGTATTGTAAAATTTGTAATTGGTATTGCAATATTTACAATATGTATTATATAACATGACATCATTATTGTAAATATTACAATCCGTATTGTAAATCATAATTTTTGTCGGTGTTTATTGTACAATTATGTGTTTTGAATCAGTGGCTTGATCAAATTAAAAGGTAACAAATTATTCATCCACATAAAATTGTACGATTATTCAAAGAACGTTTCCACAAAAATACAGTTAGAATACTGTATTTTGAAAACGATTTTGACAAACTTTCTGTATCCAATAAAATTCCCTAAAAATATAAGAAAATATCGTAACCATATTGCATGAGAAAATTATTATATTCTTAAATAGTGTTGGTATTTTTCGGTCACATAAAGAATAGAAATTATAACAAGATAAAAAAAAAACACAAACAAGGGTCTATCATTTTTTGGGAGGTTTTTGTAATATAAATAATAAATAAATATTTAGCAACGTTTCGACTCGGATATGAGTCTTTCTTCTTCCAATTTTTAAATTTTTATTAAACTCAACCATTTTTAATTTCTATTCTTTATGTGATAGAAAAATACCAAAATTAGTTAAGAATATATTAATTTATACATCGGACGAAAATTAAAACTTTACCAATGCATACGAAAATTATATTGTTTTCTTAGATGGTTAACTCATTAAGGTTCATGTGAAATAATTTAAAACGGTAAATGTGATTGTTTATTGCATTTCGAAAAACAACCTATCATTTCCCATGATTCTACGGTCGCTTTTTTTATTACCGTTGAGAAAATGTTGAAAAAACGTCATTTAACTTCACTTTTTTAAACAAATAAAAAAAAATACCGAATTTTCATGATATTTTTTTATAAATTCATATTTTTTACGGGAAAGGATTTTTTCTTCTTTACAAAGTCATTCGGGAAAGTGATCTCGATATCCGAGGAATACGTTCATGCTAGGAAAATATTTTTTGTCAATATGGCAGTTTCAAATTGGCGGTTTAAAGGGTTGTTTTTTTATAAACTCCAGGTTTCAAAAGTTTTCCTACTCATTACGGAAGATAAAATATCACGTATGGTGGCTCTTTAGGGCGTTGATCACGATTATGATGTCAGAATTATAAAATACAAGATGGCGGATTCAATATGGACGACATATTAAGCTTAATTCGTTATTTTTTATAGAATTTTCTCAGCCCTCATTTTGAAACTGCCATTTTGGCAAAAAAATATTTTCGGAGCCTGATTTTATTCCTGGGATATCGACAATCCATTTCCGATCGATTTTGTTGAGAAAAACATCACTTGATATCCGCTTGAGTCTTAATGGATTAAACAAGAATCTCAAATCCATTTTACTCAGTCATAGCTGGATTTTTCTTAACCTCAAAAATATGCCAATCATAGTATTTAAAGGTTATTGTGGTAACTAATTATGATATTGAAATCAGATAAGCTGAATCCAAAATGAAGGATCCAATATGGAAGTCGAATTTTTAAAAAGTTGTGAATGTTTACAGCCATACTTAAAATTAATGTGGATTTAGCGAGCTTCAGTTTCATTTAGAATTTTTCATTAGGAGTATTCGCCTGGTTTATTACTATCCCTAAATTATGTTTAAAAGTATAGAAAAGTTATATATCATCCGACTAGAGTGACAACCATTTTCATTTAATTAAGAATGACCTTCGAACTGCTGTTTTTTAAACTGTCTTTGAAGTTCTTTAGTTACCAACATTAGTGTATCAACCCAATTGATGAATAATTGAGAAACATTGGAACTTTTATACTTCGGAATTGTCTCTTATACTTGAATAAGCATTACGAATTCTGGAAATCATATAGAAGATTTCAAAATATGTATTCCATTATTTCATTCGGAATTTTCTCTTTATATCTTTTAGCCTGAATCATTCAGAAGCATTCATGAAAAGGCTACAATTTCTATAATGGGATATGGAATTATTGACAATAGGGAAGTATTCACAAAAGTCTCTGTTGTTTCTTGTCACATTCTTGAGTTACAAATATTGTTTTCTCGAAATTTTGCTTTTGATTCATAATTAGCAATCTTATAAAACCTTTATAGGTATCAAGTTATGTAAACATGAATAAGATTTTAAAAAGTCGACTTGCGTATAGGTTCCACCATTTTGAATTTTGAAAACTTTACTTTAAGTTTACTCGGTACTCGGATACTCAGATTGCGCAAAATCCATCAATTTTGTAAACTGCCACCTAAAAATTCTTCATGTTTTTGAGGTTAAAAAACATCTTGACGGACTACATTGCACATTCGTATTCAACAACTCCAGGAAACATATAATAACAACTTATGGTAACAGAAACCTTTCTTTAATGTTGGTACCGTCTTATTAACGTAAACTCTAAAAATAAGTAAACTCAAAATAATTAATAAATTACAAAGAATGATTCACATTTACCCCTAACGTAACTTAACATAACATAGGAAAGTGCTTTTGACTACGTTCTAGTAATTTAATTAATCAATTACATTTTGAAACATCTTTAAAATCCTTATAAGCTCAAATAATGTTGTGCACGGACAAAAAGAAATGGTTGGGGCAACTAAAAAAATATTTAAATTAACCGATTGCTTCGTTTCTTATATCAATTAATTATTTAGTAGTCAGTTTATTTCTTTGGAAACTATTTACTTTGCTGCACCAATAAATTTCTCATATATAGATGTGGGAACAGCAATCTAACTAACTAACAGTAATCGGTTGGTTGCCCCGAATTCTCTTTTTTTCGTGTATGGTATTGGACATGTGCAATGGAATTTTAAATTTGCTCAAAGTTGTAGTAGTTCGTTTTGAATATTTTACAACAATGGTAAAATCAAGTACTTGGATTTCAAGTTAAATTAGTTACTTACATCATAGTAGAATGCATATTATCTTCTAAAAAAGTGGATCAGTATTAAAATTTGAATTTTGGTTCAAAACATAAAAGAAAGTATATATTGCATTCTTATTAACCCGTTAAGTCCAAAATGGACATTTTTTACTACAGTTTTCAACAGTTGTATTTTGGGTAAAAAAAGGATCTAACAAATTTTCAAAGAGGCAGATCTGACGAGATTTTAACTGAACTTTGAGAATCTGTTGTTAGATTTTGCGAAAAATGTCACCGTGAAAACATGACTTTCTCCAAAAAAACATATTTTTATCTCATTTTTTTCACGCTGAAATCGTCTGGGAATACTGGAATGAAGTAAAGAAATAATGTCATCGAGACTTTGAAATATGTATATTTTTTATTTTCAAAATAAAGGTGAAAGCATAAAATGGAGATTCCAAAAACGAAAAAACCGTCGAAAATCGTCATATTTCTTGAATATCATAGACTTTCGAAAAAAATAATATTGATAAAAATTTTTTAGCATTGGTCAAAGAACTGCCCAAAATTTCTCGGAAAATAAAGAAAATTCAAAATAATATTAAAAAGTGTTCCCAAAAAAATGTGTAAAAATTTCAATGTTCTTTAATAATGTTTTGTTCGAAAGTCTTTTACTTTAGTAAGAAAAAAACTCCTGAACTTGTTGAAGATTATTCCGAGGTTTTCATTTTCGGATACACTGAACTATGATCGCGAATAGTGTCAAGCGAAGCGTATCATTTTTAAAATAATAAGTAAATGGCATCGGTATATCATAATTTTCGAGTAATTAATATGCAATTCGGAAAAAAGGATGTTTTTAGTACCAATTCTTTATATTTGTATATTTTCATTTGGTAATTTCTATTGCATATTAAAAAGCCGTAGGAATGAATTTGTGTATGAGATAAAACCAGAATTGGTACTTGTCATGATTTAATGGTCGTAGATCAAGAACCTTGTTCTTTTTTTCTAATTTTTGGAAAATTGATTTACTTTCTTTTCTCGAGGTTTATTTGCATTATAATGTTTTAAAAACTTTTTAAAATTTTTCAAAATTTCAAGATTTTTAAATATTAGAAACGTGTTGAAAAAATTCTGTAAAAATCTCAATGTGTTCCTTGACCAATTATTAGAATTTTTTGTTTAGTAACATTCTTTCTGAAAGTCTATAATTTTGAAGTAAAACATTCCGACGGGTTTTTCGTGTTTGAGACGTCATTTTAGATGATTCCACCTTATTTTTAAAATATCTATATACACATTTTAAAGTTCCAGTCTTGACGTCGCGATTTCTTGACTTCAAGCAAAAATTCCGAAACGATATCAGTGTGAAAATAAAGAGAAAAAAATGTTTAAAAAAAAAAAAAAAATATCATGTTTAAATAAAATAAATGTATTTTTAAGTCCGTAATTATTAAACAAATAATAACTAAATATTTGGATGTCTTTGACGAGCAAATCACGATGTTTTTGTGATGCCAACTTTTATCTATTTTAGCAAATTTTTTCTGATACAGAAACATGTCTGCTCGATCAGAAATAACGCAAACTGTACTCGAAAAATTCACCATTTTTTTATGATGGTAACAATGGAAAGGTTGGATTAAGATTATTTTAAGATTTTTTGAAAAAAAATGAGGACTAAAGTGGAAAAATTCAAAACTCCTGGAGTTGAACCCTAGACCTTTCAATTGCCTCTAACAAGTAACACTACTCAAGCGTGACAAGCCAATTAGACTGCAAGTTGGTATATTGTTAGAACTCCGAAAAATAATCGATACGTATTTTTTATGGGCAAAGAAGAGGGTTTAAGGGTTGAAACTGATTCCTAATTTCCTCAAACTAAATTTTTTAAATGTATAATAATATGCACGCAGATATGAAGGAAAACTTATTTCCATAAAAGTTGGTGTCTGAAGATTTTTTTGGTCGCTATTTTCGAATCTGAGATCATATTTACACAACTCAAAATGTCGGACCCAAAGTGGCAGATTAAATTTTACAAAGCTTTTTCGTTTTTCACATACAAAATCATGATACCAAAAATCTCTGTATATAGTACTTTTTATAAAAAAAACTTTTATAAAATTTGGTCCGCCATTTTAGATGCTCCATTATGAATATTAAAAAATTTACTTTAGAATCAAAACAGGCGAAACCAAACCAATTCCTCAGGTAGCAATGTGCGTGCATGCTATTATACATTTTATGGGGTTTCGAGCAATTCAGGGATCAGTTGCAACCCTTAAACATTCTTTGCCGATATAAAAAAATACGGATGGATTATTTTTCGGAGTTCTGAAAATATGCCAATTTGCAGACCGATTGTCGTGTCATACTTGGGTTGTGTTACTTGTAAGTAACACGACCTCTAACCAATTCGCAACATTTTGAGATCTTTAAACAATCCAATCACAATGACATAATTCGGTTAAAAAAGGATCTAACAAATCTTGAAGGAAGCAGATCTGACAGGAAATTATCCCAAGATATTATTTTAGAATTATTTCAGAATTTTCTATTCGACTTTTCGAAAAATATAACCCTGATCAACTAAACAAGATTTTGTTTCTATTTTTTTTTTTTTTTTTTTTCTCTTTTTTGTTAAAGATGTTTATTGACAATTTATTTATCATTTAGCAGATAATCGTGCTAGCAATAATATGCTGCCTTAGAACCATTATCTCATGAGTAATAAATGAATAGTCAATAAACTTCTTTAACAAAAAAAAAAAAAAAAAAAAAAAATAAAAAATAAAAACAAAATAAAAAAAACATAAAAATATACAAACAAAATCTTGTTTCGTTTATCATAGGAGATTCTGAACGTAAGGATAATTTCCTGTCGGATCTGCCTCCTTGCAAGTGGAAAAATGTAGTTAAAAAATGGCCATTCAAGACAGTACATGTCAAAAAACCGAATTTCAAAAATCCGAAACATTGCAAAATCGATATTTAAAAAGCCGACATTGTTGTTTCCATTAATATTACAGCTTTATCACTCATTAGCTTTTTGACAATCATCATTGTTTGAGTGTCGGCTTTTTAAAATTCGATTTTTCAATGTTTCGAATTTTTGAAATTCGGATTTTTGACATATGCCCAGCCTAAAAACTAAAGGTTGGTAAACCAGCTTTGACATTAACACATTTTAGTTAAATTTTGTGCAGTATCTGATGAAGGTAGCTTCTAGTGGACAATAGAGGCAATGATTTGGTAAAATCGAGGCAAAAGGCAGGAAGAAAGTTGGGAGCTTTCAGCGTAAGCATAGTGTAGAATAACGGTGGTGGATATCGTATCGGAGCGTATGTGTCGCTTCATTGCAGAGAGTATTTGTGTGTTTTTCCCCAAATCTAGGCGAATCTGTGCAAAGTGAGTTGTGTCCAGGTTCGATCGCGGATACGCTCACGGAGAAGCAATGTTTCCCATACGAAGAGATCCCGCATTTCCCAAGCTCGACGGTGAAGAGTCACGTCGGACAGCTGGTCTTCGGTTATCTCCACGGCGTGCCGGTGATGTGTATGCAGGGCAGGTTCCACTTCTACGAAGGCTATCCACTCTGGCAGGTACGTATATCCAAACCCTCCCTCACCCACCGACACCGGCTATAATTCAGCCTTCCATTCTACGTTAGCCCCTGTTTCGCCTCTGTCTTCCTATACGCTCAACACGACCTCCATTGTTGTAAAGTTCACCACACGAACCCAGTCATTGACAGTTCGCGGCGATTGTCACCAAGACTCTAGCTACCAAAGATTGATATCTCCATTAACATGGCGTTCCACCTATTCATTCATCTGATGTCAATTTTCCAATTGTTAATCGCATCCGTTTGTCCATCAGCTTCCCACTACTTTTTCAACACCCCAAATCGTATTCTGCTCTTCCGTAATCAACAGTTAATTTAGCATTACAATAAACATACCAACGTTGTCATTCTTCGCGACATAGAAAAAAATAAGTCTTAAAATTGTTACAGCTGAAATTCATCATTAGGTGAGGCTTAATTTTAGCCCTTAAAGTCTTACTTTCAGACGATATTTTGGTTTGAAATAAGATTCGTCTCACTTAAATGCCATAAGCTCGATAAATCTTATTTTAAGCCAAAGTATCGTCTAAAAGTCAGTTTTGCTCACTGAAAGTAAGACTTTAAGCCAAAAATCTGACTGAATTTAAGAAATTGACCCAATTTCGGGCTTAAATTAAGCCTCACCTGATGATGAATTTAAGATGTAACAATTTTAAGATTTATTTTTTTCTGTGTAAGTATTCAAACTGAAAAAAATAACTCCAACAACCAGGACTGACTTCTTTTAATAGGCTGACAAATTTTAGAACCAAGAACCAGAACATACTTTTACGAAGGTATTTGACGCGCTGAATTCGAATCCGACCTTAGGATAGCCCCTATTTTTTTCAGATATTTTAACCTAAAAGTGCAAAAAGTACGTTTGGGTACATTTGAGGTGCTGTAACTTTAAGACTTTTTTTCAAAACGATCATCACGGTATCTCAAAGTACTATTTTTGTCCTTCAAAAGTCGTTTTCAAACTTAGAAAAATTGTCATTGGTTACTGAGACATCGTCTGTTGAAGTTTCTGAGTTTGGCGAATTCTGCGATATTCAGAAACTGATCAGAATCAGATAAAGCTTCAAAAAGAGAAAGAAATTAACCACAAAGACCTAAATTTCGAATGGCTCTTAAGATGTTCGGTGTTGCTGAGTAGGAATTTGAAGTCAGAATAACAAAATTTTGTATTTACAAAATATCGGATTCGATATGGCAGACAGCTTTTGTAAAAATCGACCTAATTCGCTTCAAACTTATTACTCGGGGGTTTTCAAGGTTGCTGAGTACGAAACTAACACCAAAATTGCATAATTTTTAGACCTTGATCTAATATGTCGACCAAATTTTTTAGAAATCGATCATGTTCGCCTCAAAGTTGTTATTTACAGGTTTTGATAGTAAATAATCCATACACGCTAACAGTAACCAATGACAATTTTTCTAAGTTTGAAAACGAATTTTGAAGGGCAAAAACAGTAGTTTGAGATACCGTGACGATCATTTTGAAAAAAAAATCTGTCTTGAAGTTACAGCACCTTAAATGTACCCACAAAAAAAACGTACTATTTGCACTTCTAGGTTAAAATATCTAAAAAACCTGACGTATAGAGGCTATTCTGAGGTCGGATTCAAATTCAGCGGGTCAAATACCTTTAGAAAATATATTCTGGTTCTTGGTACTGAAATTTTCTCAAATTTTGTCGGCCTGTGATAATTGGCTTAAAATTAGTCAGAATATGGTCTTAAAACACATTCTTGCTGCCTTGAAGACGTTATCATTTCCGGTTTTAAGATCGGAGGGTTATAACAAGCACTGTTCGCCATAAACCGGAAGTAATTAACATTAACTTCTTAAAATGAGATGATCATGACAATCATCAATTGTTTTAAGCTTTTTTGGTTAATTACTCTTCAGGTCTTAAGAACGAGACAAGTTAAATGGCCATTATGATCATTGTTTGAGACAAATACACATAGTAAACAACATAAACAATACTGACCTTACAAGACGAAATAGGTTCAGTAACAACCCAGCTTCTTCAAATAATACACAGAAAAAAATAAGTCTTAAAATTGTTACATCTTAAATTCATCATTAGGTGAGGCCTAATTTCGGCCTAAAATTGCGTTAATTTTCTTAAATTCAGTTAATATTTAGGCTTAAAGTCTTACTTTCAGACAACAAAAATGACTTTCAGCCGATATTTCGGTTTGAAATAAGATTCGTCTAACTTAGATGCCATAAGCTCGATAAATCTTATTTTAAGCCAAAATATGGTCTAAAAGTCAGTTTTGCTCACTGACAGTAAGACTTTAAGCCAAAACACTGACTGAATTTAATAAAATTAACCCAATTTTGGGCTTAAATTAAGCCTCACCTGATGATGAATTTAAGATGTAACAATTTTAAGACTTATTTTTTTCTATGTATGATCATTGTTTGAAACAAATACAAAATCAGAGTAAACAACATAAACAATAACGACCTTACAAGACGAAATTCAGAGGCCTTATTGATTTATCCTGCTTCCTGCTTGTTATTTCGAAAACTATTCATCGTTTTACTTTACATTTACTTTAGAACATGTTTGAAAAATAACAAATTATTACTCTTTCTCGGATTACTTAACCGGAAAGTAAATTCTTCGAGTTGCAATAGGGTTTAAATATCAAATTCGTTTCAAATAAGTTTTAAAAGAATCTTCTTTATTATTACAAAAGAATAACAGCATATTTGGAGAAGGCCGCTGAATTAAATACATTTGAACGTTTCGTATAGGTCATTTGTTCCATTAAAGTCTAGCTAAATATTGTCTGCAACCCATTTTCTATATATTTAGTGCGGGATCTTTATACAGATATTTAATCCGGAAATTTAATATACCGATTATTATTGATTATAACGATGGCTCAAAAAATCAAATGGGAATGTTGTATAATTTTGATATTTTAAAAAATTCAAGTATTTGAGACTATATGTACCTCTAAATGTCATTATATCGATTTTAATCTGGAGCCAAAATAGAGCCAACAAAATTTCTTTTTTTTCTACAAAATGTGTCCAGTTCTAGGAAATTTTGTTTTTTGAACTCGACAGAACTGTTAAAATTGCAAGTACTAGCATGAAAATTATAGAAATTTTTCGCTGAGCCCCTCTCCTCCCTCCCTCGAAAAAGTCGAAAAAAGAAAAAAAAGAAAAAAATTTAGGTTAAATCGATTTTAATTGTTGTGTTACTGAAAGAACACAGTTAGTATAATATTAAGAAAATTTTGAGAATGCGTCAGTAATGATTATCATGGCGTAAAAAGAACGAAATACACTATAAAATAAAAGATCTTTTACGCGTACACTCTAAACTTTTATTCAGTTCGTGTTTCTTAAAAAAAAAATAACTTTTATCCGAACGATTTGCAATCGACATCATTTTATGAGATACTATTTAGTAGAATATTAGTTATTTTAGAGAGTGCCTGCATCTGAATATGAGTTACTGAAACCAGGAACTTGAGTATCAGATTTTTTAGAAAATGTAACTTTTTTAGCACTTTAACCATTTAAAAAAGTAACTTTTATTATTTTAATCATTACTTTTTAAGAGTACACTAACGTGGTCTTTCTATCTCTTGTCCCGTTTTTCTTTAAGATTTTTTTTTTAATTTCCAACCTGGTGATCACTTTTTCGACTGGAAGAAACAAAAAGTCAATTAAAATATTTTATTACAGTGTTTCTGCATTTTACGAGCATGAAATAGCATTGAATCATTTTAATCATTACGTACATATGTATTTACATATGTTTATACATTTGTTGTGGCATCATTGATAATATTATACACGAAAAAAATGATTTATTCACCATCACAACTTTATGATTTTTTTACAATTTTGAACAAATTGTTAGTGTTTAGATGCTCTATTTTATTGACATTTCATATTTAATAGACTTCTTACCAATGTTCGATTGAATGTTAGGCCTTTTCATTCTTACATCAGAAATTTTGTCCAGGGAATGTTTGCTAACATTTCTATTATCGTATTCTCGATTTAGAAAAAAAATAATTCATTAGGTATGTTTCCATTGGTTGTAGAACTTTCTTAAGACTACTAATTAAAATTCAATTTTTTTACAAAAATAACACACAGAAGTGGCCTTACTTTTTTTTACTTTTTGTAGTTTTAGAAATACAATGGTGTAAGGCTGATTAAGGTCCTATGAACACAAAATTTCATTTTTTGAAAGTCGATTTTAAAAGTGAATCACCATATGTATAATTTAAAGAATAATTAACTGATTTTTTTCCAATAAAAAAATAAACTCTATTCTACCATATTATTCTTTGTTTAAATAAGGATTATCATTTTCAGATTAAATTGCGATATTTGTTTATCTAG
Organism: Trichopria drosophilae; assembly: GCA_030407085.1. Lineage (NCBI taxonomy): Eukaryota > Metazoa > Arthropoda > Insecta > Hymenoptera > Diapriidae > Trichopria > Trichopria drosophilae. Next base: position 8,290,031 of record CM059582.1, on the reverse strand, counting down.
GAATTTTGATTCATTTCCGTTAACTGACGAACGAACATTAAATTATCTGCATTGTAATTTACACACAAATTGTCCGACGAATTTTACATCGGATAATTTTTGACTGACATATATGTTTATTTAATCTGGAAACTGACATAATATCGACAAGTTGTAATCGCGCATCGATCTGAATTAAATTACCACATGTAATATTTTTTATTTTATTATTGTTTAATTCAATTTTTATATAGATTTTATTAATTTACGTATCGAAACTATAAAAATAGATAAATGTGATCAGTAAAATTAATCAGAATATCTGAATTGAAATAAACAACAGTATCGTAATGGTTTACAAATTAGTATGAAAATAAAAAAAATTCTATAGGAAATTCGAAATCTTGATCATTTTTTCACTTAAAAATTTGATGACAAAATTTTATTATTAAAAACAAAACAAATATATACTTTCATGAACTGTTTATCCTGTAAATAAGGCACGGCCATATAATAATAATAATAATAGCCGAAATGTCAAAATGGCTTCCATTTTATAGGTTAGGACTTTCTTTTTCGTTCCTGCCAACTTTCGTTGAAGCTTCTTTACATACTCCGTTTTGGCTCATTCTCTGGCCCACACATAATAATTTCTTGTATTGCAATAAAAATAACCTAAAAATCTAAAGAATAAAAAACATTTTAGACAATGTAGTAACTGACTTATTCAAACTATTGTTTCATGAGGTTTTATGTTTCTTCTCAGATTGTAAAATTTTCAAAACAATTTTAGTCGATAATGTCTAATGTACAAATGATGCGATTGTGAAATTGAAAGACCAACGGATTGATAGAAAAGTTTATGTTCAAGAAATATATTGCGGTTTCCAATATAATTAGAAATAAAATAGGAAATAATAGAAAATGTTCCTGTGGAGAAATGTTTAGCATATTGCATTAAATATTGAATTCATATATTTAATAAGGTTTATTAAGATCGCAGATGTTTATTATAAGTCAAATTGTTCGAATTCCTAGTATATTATTCATGAATAATATTCATATTATAAATCTTACCATCACAAAGAGTAAAAAAAAGTTTAATAATTGTACAACATTCTATCGCTTCACGAATTACTTTTTTATTCGTTGTTTACGATTGCTGTACCCCACTGACAACGGTACGTCGCAATCTATCCCACATGCAACGTTGTTAAGCAATTGAGTGTGATAGTAAAGTTAATATGCACTTGACATAAACACATTCTTACTAAAAAAAAATCAGACTTTTGACCGTTACATTGACGCATCGGCAGTTATCGTATCGGTTTCTATTTTAATAAGTAACAAATTGTCATTGATTTGTAATCTGCAATGACGATTAATTGTGCTTTGTTTTTTTAGTAGATTATTTGGACCATATTATTTAAAGGTTTTTAAATACCGCACAATATATAATCAATGAGAAAAATAAAACAGTAAATACATTTTAATATCATGATGATACTGGGGGTAATTTTTTTATATGCCACTTATTTGTTTAATTTTAAAGTTGTTTATTTTTACTTTGTAAAGGTCAAAGAAATAACAGTATATCTTCTCGTGGCGGTACACAACTCCTTAAAAAGTATCTACCATAAATTATCAATTAAAAGTCACAAACTATCAATTTTCCGGAGTTCCTCTTCGCTTCTTGGCCTGGTTAAATTGCGGATAACTTCATTCGTAAGATAAACTACCGAACTCGCGCGAGCGATTGGTTAATCTCGTTATTTTTCCCTTGGGCAACTTTATCTGTGAACGAAGATACCGGGTGGAAGTTCGTTTACCGCCGACCAGATTAGGAAGTAAATAATCCCGCTGGCCGAAAAGCAAACTCTTGACCCAATTTTCTATTAGGATTTCATTTGGTAATTTTGGAAAATGAAGAAATTTCACGAATCCTTGGATTGGACGTAAATTAAACGCGATGAATTATCGGTAATATTCGCTGACGGTGAACGAACGATTCTCTGTTGAATTTTCACCACTGCACGATAATAATTGCGTGTTTCATTAGTATTTAATTAGTCCGTATTATGTTTCGATACTCGTATGAGTTGTCACGATTCTCCTATTAAACTAATATTCCACATTCGTGTAATTTGAAAATGTAGAATACGGGTTTAAAATAGGTAGCATATTTCATTTGTAATTTAAATAGAAAAACTAGACATTTATTGGTTTAATTAAATTACATGCGGTTTAACGATTAAGAAAAAACTGATCTTCAAAGGTTACTAATTTCACTGCCAGTTTATTGTGCATTATCCTTGTTTAGTAATTAATTGAGTATATTTTCATCCGATAATTAAATAATTTCTAGCCATTCTAATATCTCGTCTAACGTATTGTCTAACTGATTCTAATGCATTCTACTAATACTAAAATCGTCATTCATATGCATAAATATATTCAACCCTTTTAGCGAAGTTATTCTTTCTCATACAAGCAACAAATATTGTTGGTTTGAGTGTCTAAGTAGTAGATCTGTCACAAAACGGTTTTTTTATTTGTTTTCACTATTTAAATAGTAGGCCTGGCTATCTAATTCATCGCGGTCACTAGTTAGTTAAATCCGATCCTACTATACTGAAAGAATGGATTATTTACCAGCATAAGAAATCTTATAATCATAAGAAATAGGTTAAAAAGAATAGCGACATGAATATTTTGTAACCATTAGAATATTGATTTTAACATAATTTTTTAACGCCTATAAGATGCGTTTATTAACAACTTATAAACGGTGTACTTGTTGCTAATACTTGTGTTTAAGGGGAGGCACCACACCATAAATTGACTCATTTCACTGATCCAAATGTGCCAATTTTTTGTTTAGAACATAATTTTCCAACATTACACTGCGTATTCAAAAAGAAATTTTTTCGAGCATGTACAATTTTTATTTTCCAAACTAAAGAAAATTTTATTAAATTCATATGAGAGATTCTTCAAAATCATATTTTCATCAAAATTTAAAAAAAAATATTCAAAATTGTGGGAGTAATTTATTTTTAACGTTTTTTTTTTCATTTTTTTGCTACAATATTTAGGTTTAAAAATCCGGATCTGCGTGCTACTTCACTTTTGGATCTGAGCACCGCCTAGTGCTCTTAAACGCACTATTTTTTCTTAATGATACATGGGTTTGTTTCATACAAGTCATTCCTTCTTTCATTCTTGTCGGTTAATTAGTTCTAGTAAAAGAATATACAATTTTCTTGATCCTTGTTCACGGAATTTGTTCCTACAAATTATATGTATATAACAATTTACTAAACTTTCTTCTATAAATTCTTCAAAAAAATAGTTCTGGCTAGTAGGAGTTTTTGTTGATGAAATAGTTTCGTTCTTCGAACCAATTCAGATATTGGCTCAGCTGAAATGATTAAATGATTTCGGATGGAAAAGTTAGCTGTCGTTTTACCAAAATGACGGACGAATTTTGCATGATTATTGTGCATTACCCAATAGAAAACAACAATATTGTTTGCGTGCGTGTGCAATTTAATATGCCTAATCGAGTGTACAAATCCTTCAGGAGTTTACTCCAAAATTGTGTAAATACGTGAGATAATTCGATTTCTTATACTACAAGGTAAAACACTACATTGATGAAAGATCTTAATCGATCTGTTTAACCCTTTTCATCCCGAAAGTCCGAAATTTTGACACAATTTTCAGCGCTTCAACTTGTGTTCCAAACGTCGTTAAACAACATTGAATAATGTCAATATGGATAGTTTTGGATTTCAAAACTAACCAGCAATGTTTTTTTAAAAAATGCCAATTTTTTCGCCGTTTTTTGACAAGAATTGATTTTTCTGACATTGAAAATAGCGCTACTGACCTTAGCGACAGCTACTAATCGCATCTTTTTGCTCAGCCCTTTCGTCACTCTTCGGATTTTATTCACAAAACAAAATGGCGGCTACAGAATGGCGTTTATAAGTTGTAATTTCGCGATTAAAATACTTTATACCCATAGTTGCAAATCAGTAACGACTTATGCAGAATGTGTAATAATAGCTCTAATATTATAGAGAATAACATCTATAATATTTTTGTTTGGAAATGAACATTTTTTAATTTAGGGATTCAAAACGAGTTTTACTCGATTATTGAACTTACAATCGTCACAGTAAAAGCTTACAACTCTCTCATAAATGAAGTATTATGCGGCACTCAATTTTTAATTTATAAACCGATTCTTGATAGGTCACAAACATGTAATTTGGTCATTTTCAATTTCAGGGGTATGTAATGATAGGGAAACTTCGCACATTGAGTGAAAATCCGTAAAACTACACCGTATTTAAATTATTTGAGGTTAGGGATGAACCATCATGACATTACGCATTAAAAAACTATGTTAATAACTTTTTCACCTCAGACATTCATAGTACCGCTCATTACACGGTCAAATATTCGTTATTTGTGCGAGAAAATAAAAAATTACAACTCTCGGCCGCCATATTATAACTACCTTTTCTCTTTACAAAATCTGTTATTTTTTGTAAAGATCAGTAGAGTAGTCCCTGTCCTAATTCACGTGGTTCGTTTTTAGAAAATGGCGGCCCCTCTCCTAATTCACGTTACTTCTATGACCCTACGAAGGCACGTTTTTTCTCCTTAAACGTTCCAAGTTTACCTTTGCGCATGCGCGCGCTTTGCATTTTGTTTGTTTTCCTCTCACTGTAATCGCGTGAAAGGTCTTGGAGTGGGGAAAGGAATGGAGGAGAAATTGTGAATTTGGACAGGTAATATTTGTGAATTAGGCAAGGGAGTGGATAAGGACGAGATGAATTAGGACCGGGGGCACTGTATTGCGTTTTTCAAAGCCAAAAAAACGTCAAAAAAGAATCGTATTTTTTTCGAAAACGTCTTCATAACCTTCTTCTTTGAAATCCTATTTTGATTTTGATTACGGGAATCGAAAGAGGAAGTCTAAAACTACCCAGTGTTGCTTATTTCAATTTTTGTTGAGGGCGATTCGAGCATAGGTTACAGCGCTGAAAGTTTCGTCCCCATTTTGGATTTTCGGGACGACAAGAGTTAACTTGTTGCAATAAAACTGTCTGGGTCGGATAAGCAATCATGGAATTGCAGGAAGTAGGTTTAGGCAGTAAATAAGAGTTACGAAGGTATATGGAAATATATATCATGTGAACAACTACTGGTTCTCTATGCCAGCAATGTAGAATTGTGTACAGATTTTTTTATCCACATACACTAGTCATTTTGCCAATTTCATTATTATAGAACATAAGTAAACTGGTTAGAAACTGTTCAGAAACTGTGCTCATATTCTACTGGGGGTGCTGATTTTTTTTTAAAGTGTAAGTCAATTTATAACCTAGTTAACGACATTCCATGGCGGGAGCTGCTTTAACGACAAGGCTTGTACGACAATACTAAATTTTTATTTTAGAGTTCAGAGAAGTCGTAAAAGAATAAATTATAAGATTATACAAAGCTGGCGAAGCATTGATAATAGTGGGGTTTAGCGTTTTTCAATCAGAAAATGGACCGATAATAGTATTGTCGAACATTCAATTTTGTATAGGGCGAGTGCTAAGCGCGATCCGGAATTCCCTTCTGGGTAATCGTGATCTATTCACGGGGCAAACAATCGCGTCTACTGAAAAGCTAACAATTCCGACGGTACATGACGAACCACTAATTTTCTGTTTAGTGCTCGATGCCCGTGAGGGTGATGAAGCTGGTGGGTGTAACGCACCTGATAGCCACGAACGCAGCCGGGGGCTTGAATCCAAACTACAAGGTCGGCGACATCATGATGGTGAAGGATCATGTGAACATGCTGGGTTTCGCAGGGAACAATCCTCTTCAGGGACCAAACGACGACAGGTACCTATCTCCTATACATCCATATTCACACGCACTCGCCAATATTCGCGGCTCTCTAACTATCCTATCAGAAATTGCCTATTCACGCAAATGGACGAAAGCCATATGCGAACAAAAATTACGATCTCTTTGTTCTCTTTGTTACTTAACACCTCATTATTAGTTTACTCTAAATCTCTCTTCAATATTTACTTCCATAAAGAAAATTAGAACCAAGTACACTATGATTCGCATGGTCAAAAAATTCCACCTGCGATATTCCATTACCATTTTTCTAACTCCTTTTGTATTAAAACGTTATTCGAATCGAATTTTCATGCCGGTTGTAAAAGACACCAGAGTTGATATCGACGCTAGAGAATAGGTCGTATAGAAGACGTATCACGGCACAAGTCCAATACCAAATATACAGCCGATATCTGCATTCGGAATGCCTGAAATAGAGGAGGGATGCGCTACGATTGGGAATTACTATCGGTTTTGAAACTTTCCAGCCAATACTAACTAGACCGACTCGCTTCCCCAAAGTTTGGTGGAATATCGTGCCTTCAACGTAAAATGCCAGAGGTTCCTCGTTACTATGTATTTTTCCGGGTCATAACTTATTTTTGTTAAAAAAACTCTCAGGAACCATATGAGAATAATTTGAACAATTCATTTTCAAGGAATTAAAATGCTGTTGAACATTTTGCTAAATTTTTATGGTTATTTATTTTTATATTTGTGCACTCGTTAAACGAGACTTGATTCAGAACCATAACAACGTAAGAATCAGGAACGAAAAAGGATCAACAAAAATGTAACGTGTACGCCTTTTTTATATTGATCAAGAAGACAGCATCGACAGAAAAGTTTACTTTCTTGAACGCGCAGAGAAAAGTCCAAATGTAATTTCGAAATAAATCATCTCATCGACGAGAAAACGAACGTTCCAGAAGAACTCGCGCAGGAAGTGGGTGGAGCTGCGACTTTACGGCCGGAAGGGGTTGGAGAGATCTGAATTAATTTATTTCATAGGAATGTAACCCCTTGAGCTCGACTGATGAACTATTTGCACGACGATATGAAGAAGCTGATTGGCGTATTTATTTAAGAATCTTTGCCCCTCTTCATCCCCTTTTCCCCTCGGGAATCCTTTCCTTCTGTTCTTATCTCGGAGCTTTCCGTGCTTCGTTTTCTAGAAGGTCGAACGAGTAAAACGTCTTCTTCTGGGTTTCCTTTAATTTTCTTTTTATCGTTTAACTTGTCACTCGTTGACGCCGATTATTACTAACGGTTCCAACCGACACTACTTTCCTGCGCCAATTACTCTTCTTTTTTCCTCCTAGTCGGGAATTTGCTACATTCATTTGTCAGAAAAATGGTATTATAACAACAAAAGAGATGTAACCCAGAAAATTGAACTAAAATTTTCCAAACATTTTTTACAATCTTTTTTTAATTATATTTGATTTCTATCCATTATACTGAGGATATTTTGTTTAGATTTGGACCAAGATTTCCACCGATGAATAAAGCTTACAACCGTGAGTACATTAAAATGGGTTCGGAGATCTCAAAAGAAATGGGATTAGAAGACATTTTCCATACGGGAGTGTACACGTGTCTGGGTGGCCCAAATTTCGAAACTGTGGCTGAGTTGAAGATGCTCAGAATGGTTGGTGGTGACGCTGTTGGTATGTATATAATAATTTTTTATTAGTTGACTGTAGATGAAGCACATGATAGTTATCCACTTTACTTTAGGAAAGTTTAAACAACTTTATTCCCTGTAGGACTATTGTCATATATATAGCGAGATGACTTTAGTATTAGATTTCGTTAGTTGTAATTAGTTATTAGGTGTACTTTTTGTAATCACATTTATATCTCTAGTTTCGTCCACGGACTTTGATGTCCATGACGTTAATAAACGATTTCATGCTTATAATACACAATAGGTTCGTTGCAAACAAAAGAAGGAGCCAAGTTTTCCATGATCAAAATCTGCTTTTTTTGGAAAACTTAACGACTTTATTTGTTTACAAATAATTACTCGAATAATTTTGTAGCTGAAGTGGTATTCGGGAGATTATTTTTCACATACAACTTTGGCCAAGAAAATGACCAATGGAATTGTCAAAATTCACACTGAAATTTGGCTGTGAAAAGTAATAAAAACAATTGATAATGCCCTCCCATAACATACAAGTTCGTTTTGGATTGCGTCAAGAGAAAAGCACATACAAATTGACAAATTGATTAATTATTGTAATTTTATTCCAATGACGTCAAAGTATTCGAAAATCTTGTATCACAACAAATTTGAATAACAGTTGATGGATTGCTTACGTCGTCTCTAGCAATATTTACATTACTATTTCATAGTCATGTAATTATTTTAAATTGTCGACTGTTCTAAATTATATAAATAACATTTAACCATTTGTGTTTTAACCCTTTGCGGCGCAGTGGTAACCCAGATTACCACCTTTTTAATTCACATCTTTTCTGTCTAGTTTCAATGCTTTCGAAGCAATATTTAAAAAATCTTTTTACAGTGGTAGAGGGGGCTTTTTAGTACGTAACGAAAAGGATAATAAATGCAATTACGCAAAATTATTAACAAGTATAAATAAATAAATTTAAAAAATCGTCGATTTTTTAGAAAGAAATCGTTTTTGAACGAACTAAAAGGTAAATTAGAACCAAATTTGGTACTCGGGGGTTTTTGGGGTCGCTGATTACGAATTTGAAGACGGTTTTGAAAAATACAAAATGCCGGAAACAATATGGCGGATGAATTTTTAAAAATTCATCTGATTTACTTGAAACTCGTTACTCGGGGACCTCTGGGGTCGCCGATTACGAATCTGGCCTCGGATTTTGAATATTCCAAATGAAGGATCCAAGATGTCCGATCGCAATATGAAAATGTACCCGATATTGATGAAGCTGTGTACTTGGGGGTTTTTGGGGTCGCTTATTACAAATCAAATCTCTGACTTTTATATTTAAAATTCCGAGTACATAGATTATCAAGTTTTATCTCTATCAAGTAAATTTTTATATTTATGTAGGCCATCTTGGATCCACCATTTTGAATTTAGAAAATCTGACTTCAGATTCGTAACCAGCGACCCCGAAAACCCTCGTGTAACAATTTTCAACTGTTTTCCGTATAAAGAAAAATGTGCGCCGTAAAGGCTTAAAAACGGTCACCTTAATAAATAAATTGTACACAATAAAAACATTTAGAGTTTAATATTTAATGTTTTCGGCTATTTTGTTGTAGCCATTCTTCAGAATATAAACCAAATTCGATAAATATGTACAAAAAAACAATGCGAGGTAAAATTAATTTTGCACAAGACAAATTTTGTTAATTCAAGATGAAAGAGTAATAGACATGATTAATGCATCGAGTTAAGTCGCGTTAAATTTATATTGTCGCGGGGCCTCTGTGAAGTGACCCTGCTAGGGAAAATTTTTCTAGATGGTATCACTTTAGTAAGGAAATTTTCCCCCAGAAAGAGCATCTAAAAAAATTCTTCCAATTTGTTCCGCCTAAAAAATTTAGAATTTAGAATTTTGGTACTTCATCGAGCAATACCAGAGTGCAAATTAATCTAACTTAGTATCAAACTAACTTAATTTAACCTCTATGATTACCGGTTAAGCTGGAAATGACACGGCTATTATGTAGGGAGCAAATTGGGAGCATTTTCTGGGCACCACCTCCTTCGAAAAATTAATTTTCTAACTTAGTTGACATTATCCAGAAGAACTTCTACTATCGGGCTAGCTTCACAGCGGCTGTAGTATATTTTTTCAAATACTGTGACTTTGAATATAATACATTTATCAGTTATAGATCATACTTATATAATAATTAAAATAATGTTGAAGAGACATGGTCTACATCTTCAATTTACATAATGTTGAAGAGACAATCGTCTTCTAATAAATCATATTTTTCAGGTATGTCAACAGTACACGAGGTAATCATGGCCAAGCATTGCGAAATGGAAGTGTTTGCTTTTAGTTTAATAACAAACATGTGCACCATGGATTATGAAGACCACAATGAAGCAAATCATGAAGAAGTATTAGACGTTGGCAAAGCTCGAGAACCCGTCCTTCAAGAATTCGTCTCTCGCATTGTCCAACGATTCAAAGATATCATAGAAGCCCCCGAAAAATAAGCGATTTATTTCACAAAAAGGAAACGCATAAAAAATTCGCTGCGGATACGTAATACGTCATAATCTGTGAACTACGTAATCCACAGCAAAAGAAAACAATATCACGTATATTGTTCCGCGGAAGAAATTTGTAGTATCAAAAGTTATTAGTTGATGTACCTTTATAAACCGAGAAACACATAATATCCATGACTAACTATGTTGTGGTATTATATTCGTGTGTTTCTCGTATTTCAGCAATTTAAAGACATTTTTCGATTTACTAAAAATAAATAACAGCTGACGCGAAATTTATTGGCTGTTAAATAGTGAAATTTGCTGCAGAATTAACCATATCGTCCGCTTTTGCCGATTTAATTTAACAAGTTTACCGGTTATGTGTTTAATTATTTTAAACCGATTTATAATATCGATGCGCAGTACAATTATCGCCTTTAACGCTATAATTTAAGTCTAGAATATTGGTTGTCGGTTTCGCTTTTGTAAAGACATGGATTATTTTATAAAACGAAAACATAGTAATAAAAAATATTTTTATATATATTTTACCATTACTAATATGTCAAGAAATAAAGTACAATATAGTTTTCTGTATATGATATCATAATCTTTATTTGCTACTATTCAACTAAAAGACACCTTTCAGATAAGTCTCGAATTATGTATAATACGATCATAGATTTATGCTATTTTTTTCTTATAATCGGAATTATTTCCGGAAATAAATTAACTAAATATCATCGTCGGTTGAAAATGTTAGTAGGTTTTTTGTATCACTTGTTACATTCTAAGATTATGGGTAATAGACGTTATATGACAGAATGGTAAAACGAAAGAGATAAATCGTTTGCACTGTACAAAACTAACTCGAATATAAGTTTTTCGAAAAATGTTCAGTAGACCTGAATGCAGAAGGTTCGGAAAATTCTTATTGTAGTTTTGCAATGTCTGATATTAATTTCAAGATCGTTGTCACTGATAGCTTAAGTATTTTTTTTACGTTAATTGTAAATTCATACTTAGCAGTAAATATCGACTTAAATTTGTGTAAAAGCACTATCTGTACACTGTGATTATACATTTTATAAAAACCATTTCAATACCGTAGAACAATTAAAATGAGTATATTCAATAACTTTCAGTTTATGTTACTTATACACCTACTGATCCCTTAGCTCTTAAGACTAACTAAATTATAAATATCAGGGTTTATTACCAATTTTAAAGAGTTAATACCAGGATTTTTATTACACACTAATCATTTTTCATTATTTCTATATTTTCAGCATTGATAATATAATTGGTAAGTTTTAGTTAGTTTATAATAAAACCAACTAAATATATATTACTTACTATAAAAAACTTTTAACTAAAATTTAAGATTTATCTGACAGATTTTCTCTCGAATTTATTCTATTCTAGTTTTTCTATTTAAAACATATATTTAATTATTAAATTACATAAAATTGCAGATAGTACATTTAGTACAAAACTAGAATTATTCAATAAATCAATTTTACATGAGTTCTTAACAATTTATATTGTTCTTACTCTTTATGGTACTAAAACGTCGAAAGAAAATCAAGCGATTATTCTGCGATAAAAAATTTAGGGACTTATATGAAATTAATACAATGCAATGAATTGTTTATTGAACAGTTTTTTGCTACCTTATATATAGATTTGCGTATTAGTGTGACGTTTCGTCAAAATTTTGTCGAGTTCACATCGAATTGGATTCTAAAGTAACCTGTTATTATCGATTATAACGAGAAGTTACGCCACGTTATTATGCAACAAAACTATACTGACATTTCCGCGAAAATTTTCAGGTGATAAATAAAATATTTGAAGATTGACGTTGATGGACATTCAGAAGAGGGGTTCTATGTGAGGTTTGTCAGTTACGAAAACTTACTTTCTTTTATAGAATCCATCATTTATAGCCTTTTCATAGAAATTATTATATTGAAACTCGATAACGTTGAACCACTTTTATGAGTTTAAATTTATATTTAAAAATCTTTTTAGATAACACGATAATTTAATGTTTTATGTATAAATCAGTTTCAAATAGCTGCGTTCGATTATTTGAAAAAAATTAGAGTTTTTCTTCAATTCAATTTTGAATTCAGGAAATCTAATAACAGATTTGTTATGAGGGACAGAAAGTACTTCACAACAATCGACAATAATGCTAGAATTTCTACATCATGCCGCCATATTTGATTTATTATACTTATTTTATGCAGACTTAGAATGGTTTCAAGAATCATAACGTATAATATAAATTCTTGAAAAAAATCGTAGATTTTCATGACGCTTGGTAACTAGTGATTTTTGAGGTTGCTAATTACGAATCCGAAGGCAGAATGTCAAAATTAAAAACGTCGGATCCGACATATCAAGTCATTCATTTTACGACGAGGCTTTATTGGCTGTATATTGATAATAATAATAACAATAATTCGTCTTTACTAGCACAAAGGGCCTCTTTGAATCAAAGTGCGAGCCACATCTAAAGCAAACTCCGACACAGCGACCAAGGAAGAACGTACCTTTACAAAGATGTCGCTGATCGCTGCGACAAATGTTAATACAATAGAGTCCGGTATAATTGCATCTCGCTATATTTATGTCCCAACATATTTTCCCGCTTCCGTCCCATTATATTTGCCTGTCACCGCTCTCTTTTTCTGCCACTTTGCGGGCTGAAGTCTCAGGAAGGGCCCGTCCTAAACAGCAAAATATGATTGAAATTAGGTAAATTCGACTTCAGAATGGTCGGAATGCCCAAAAGGCCTCGACTTATTTTATCTCCAATCGACATTATTTGGAAGTAAGTGGGGACAAAATGAACTTTTTAAGTAAAAATTAAGTAACGGCAGAGATTTCGACCTCATGATTTCCACCTGATAAGTCACAGGCCAATGTGGTCAAATAGTCCAATAGTAAGTCGAATATTGGTAATATATTGGTAATTTCGACCTAATTATGCCCTATTGGTCGTTCTTGGATGTAATATATATAAACGATCCACATAAACTGATTTGCATAGATGGCGACTCTAATATAAATGTACATATATGTATATTCATATATATAATGCGTATCATGTTCATCATGCCACATGGGAACTGAAATGTATGGAAGTCCGAAAAAATGGATATGCATACATATAAAACAAATTATTCCATCTTACACGTTCTTTTTGAAAAGTTAAATATTGCAAGAAACATGATGTAAATTTCAAAACGAATTAAAATTCTCTGTCTAGATTTTAATTCTACATCATTAAAAATTAACGGGCTTAATGAAATATATACTTAACAATTATTAAATTTATAAATCATTCCGTACCAAAATTTTTTTTTCATTGGATTGTTTAAAAAAATTATTTTCAAATAATTTGATGTCCAATATTGAGAAATCTTACTTATTTTGTTAATTAAAATCAATAAAAGGCAGCAAAATTAAGTATTTTTAATATACAAATTTGTAGGTTATAAATTGACTTTCTATGGCAGACGGATAATTTATGACTTATAGGCTTTTTCGACTTACTGTTCAGAAATACTTAAAATTTTAACTAATACGTCGAATTTTTTTAAAGTGAAGTCCAAATGCTTAAATATTTTTCCTTCGGAGACAAATAACAAATAATAAATAATTGATATCATAATTAGGTAATTTCGACCAATATATGTCGAAATTTACTTTAAAGTTCAAGACATATAAGTAAATAAATCTTTCTTTCTTTTCTGACTCTTTCGTAAGTGAAATGTTCTTTGATTGTTCTTGTATTGTATGTCAGATTTAATTGGTGTTAAATAAATTAGACAGTTGACGTTTCGGTCATTTGTTTTGACCCTCTTCAGAATATATTTCTATATATAAAAAATTACAAAATAATATATATTATAGTGACAAAATTACAATAATAAAAAAAATTTTTGATATTTCTGAAAAACTTATCAGTATCTTTTGTTTAGGGTTTTATTGGGATTTTGAATTTAGATTTGATTAATTTTGTTTCTACTTACCTGTAGTAAATTGTTGTGTTGTATTGTTGTGAGCCGGTTTTGAATTTTGGAACTGTAAAAAATTATTTTATTGAGTTTTCGCTCAGTAAGCAGAATAATTGAAAAAAGAGAAAAAAAAGAGGACATAAAAAATATCACTGTAGTTTTTAGAGAAAAAAAAGAATTTTGTGTCAATATTCACGTACTTATTCGTCTATTGTATAAAAGGGGACTGAAAAGTTTTTCAGATTACATAATATTCTGTGTACATTTAGTTATTCTATTTACATTTATTGTTTTGATTTTTGAACTTGAAGTAGAGGTATATATGTGTCCGATAAGTTTGACTTTTCAAAGCGGATGTTTACTGATTTGTTGTTATTTTTGATAAAAAAGTTTTCCATATGTTTTCTTTTGTATTTATTTCTTTCTATTGCTAGAATTTTGACGTTTGAAAAATCAAAATTATGTCCTGTATATTAATTCTATGTGTTGTAAGTCCTGTATATTTGTCTTCGTTTAAATAGATGTTATGTTTATGTTCGGTTATTCTGTTTTTTAAAAGTCTGCCTGTTTCACCTATATAGACTCCATCGCAGTTATTGCATTTAATGTCGTATACTACGTCTTTTTGATGTAATTTATCTATTTTGTCTTTGAACGGTTTAATACCACCAATATTTGTGTTCGTTGGTTTGAATACTACTCTAATATCGTTATTTCTGAAATTACTTCTTATATTCTCTGAAATATTTTTGAAATATGGAATGCTAATGGTTTTGATATATTTTTTGTCGTTTGATTTTGTATCAAGGGTGTTGTATATTTTGTAGACTCTTTTTCTGAAACATTCCTTAATTATGTATATGGGTATCCGTTTTCTGTTAATATTTGTTTAACTAGTTTTAGATTTTTTTCTCTAAATTTAATATGTGCTAATTTTAATGCTCTGCCGATTAATCCGAAAGCTACTCCTATTTTGTAATGTAATGGGTGGTTTGAATAGAAATTTAAATATCTGCCAGAAAATGTATTTTTATGGTACCAGTCTGTAATTAAGGTATTTCTATCGTTTATAATGAGTAAATCTAAAAAAATAATTCTTTTGTTGTCTTCTTTTTCTATGGTAAAAGTAATTTTATTTTGAAAACCTTTGATTTTTAGTAAGTAAATTTTATATAAGTAAATATATATATGCACATTGTACATCAACATGTAACTCTGCTATCACATCTCGTTTTTAGTTAAAAATATTCATTTTTTCATACGTATAAATACACATTTGAGACTGCAAAATGGATGGAAGCTATTTTAAAATCGCTATAATTAAAAAACGTGGATCCTCTACAGTGTTGGAGTATTGTTATGTACCTCATTTATGGGTGACGAATAATGTTTTAAAATGGCCAAAACGTAATTGTTTAACTTTACGTAATGATGCTTCAAGTGTCCCTCAAAACAATTGGGAGACATATAAATGCAAAGTAAAAACAGACTTCATACGAGATATGTATCACGGGAAGATATGAGTAGTCCGATTTACTATGAGGTCTAGTTTATTGGCTTTTTTTACCAAACATTCTACATTTTTAACTTAATGGGCAATTTTTGTGCTTATTTCGACTTTGAAGTAATAACAGAACACGTCATCATAGTCGCAGAAGTAAAATATAGCATCATTCTAAGTTTTCGGTAGTTCTGACTTTTAAGAAAAAATTAGGGAAATTCACGAGGTCAAATTTACCAAAAAACACAACCTATTTCTGCTTTCAAAGTTCGTTTGTTTATCAAGTTAGAACAGAGGTCGAAATTTAGCAAGATTTGACTTTAAAAAATACCTCAAATACAATTTTACTATGAAGTAATTTTTAAGTCGTAATTTGGTAATATTATCCCAAGACGAAGACTTTAAATACATTTATACTTATAAGACATATTTGAATGTCGGAATTCGTTTATTTTTAACCGAAATAAGACAATCTAACCTAAACGCTGGTCAAAATTTCTTCCTTTGCTGCTTGGGTCTGTGACGTCACACGAACATAGCGCGATTGAGGAGTGTGGGAAAACCGGCGCTCCCCTTTTTTTTACAAAGAGACGGAAGGGGAAGACAAGGAACCGAGCGGGAAAATATATCGGGACTCTACTGTATAAGTGGGCGGTTTGACTTTTACTACTGGATGATGGCGTAGAGCTCAAAGGCGCCACGATTTTTAGAGAATCATTAGTAACTATTTATTTGTTGATTGCATGTAACAAGTAAGTCATAGTTTCATACATCACTCAGATTTCAAATTGTCTTATATATAAATATGCAATATTATTAATTCTTCTAAAAATAATACGATTTGTTATGAAGAAGCCAATTATTATTGTTTTTCAAGAAAATAGATCAAATTACCACAAACAACTACTGCAATCATTCAAAACTATCCATCAGAACCACACACAATTGATCACAGATTTCTGCATAAAATAAAGATACATAAACACCAAAAAAATCTCTTATGCAGATAAAAACGGCTGTGAACATCCCAAGTGGAAATTTCCTGATTTGATTCTTCTTCGTTTATATAGTGGGCTAGCCTTGGAAAATCTATCTTGGAAAATCTAGACAGGTCCGCAGGATTTCCAGTGGATAGAAAGATTATATTTACGCTTAATAAATAAGACGTCTTTAACTTTTCTAATGTGAGAGTTAGTGACATTCAACTCTGCAATTGGAGGCTTACCCAAAAGACATGAAACCAGAGGAGAAAGGCGAAAGAGGAAAAACGAAAGGCGTGGGGCTAAAGAAGAAAGATGAACGACGTAAAACTCAAAAAAAAGGCCGAACGAAAAAACAAGACTAGTCAATGCAAAGAAAGTGCATGATAATAAAGACCACAATCTGAAAAATACCGGAAAGTATCTTTATCACGAAACAACACCGCTAGTGTTTCCTGGAATTGATCAGTGTGATAGCGATCGCAAAAAATCGTCTCCGAAATTTCAGAGTTCGATTTTCGTGTAGGCAATTTTCTGCATGAATTGAACGTCACATAAATAAAGTTGTATGAAATTATTATTATTATTATTATCATTCAGATGAAGTGAAGGCTCGAATGCAAATGACGATTCTGGGTATAGTTCCATGAAAATTTCCTGGAAATAACGTGGAAAACTAGCGTGGACCAGGCTAGTTTTGAGATAGGGGATCTGTCTATGTCAGGCGTCCGCATTTACGCATCCAGGCTAGATTTCCAGTTCAGTTACTAGCATTAGCCAGGGAAACTATCCAGGTCCAAGCTTGTTCCGAGGTAAAATTTCTACTTGGGATGATGCATCCAAAAACTGCCAGCGCGTATCAGGATCAGTGTAAGATATATCACTAAAAGCAATCGACAATTACTTATCTAAAAAATAACTTTCCTATCGATAAACGAAAACGGTTTCATACGCCAAGTACAAACAAAATCGATCGATCATGACCAATGATTGTTGATTTAGCGTGAGTGAAATTTCCAGTCCATACATTTTAGCGACCTCAAGACTAGGTACGAAGGTTTCCCGTTTTATAAAAATTGTTATTGCATTCAAAAAACGATGCTCAAATCCGTATGCAAATTGTGCATATTTCGGAGTTCAAGGGTTAACCCGTGGTAGGGTACCGGGTTTGAAGACTTCCGGCTTTTCCTGACCACCCACACAGCACACTGTCCTGGGGACGTCCTCAGGAGCTCCTCAGGACGTTCAAATGTCCGCTTTTATCGTTCTAATAACGTCCTCAAGGCGTCCTGTGTCCTGAGGATGTCCTGTCGACGTTAACAGGATGGTAAAAGCGGATATTTGGACGTCCTGGGGACGTCCTCAGTGTGCTGTGTGGGTCGTCAGGAAAAGCCGGAAGTCTTCATAACACTAGTAGGGCACTGAACCAGTATTGGAAGCTAGTATCGGAGTTGAGTTAATAGTAACTGCGACAGAAAGTTGTAGTGCCTGTAATCAACACTGACAATCGAGGCAAGTCAGTACTGATCAGGTACTAACTGACGGAGTTCACTGATGCTTCCGCGTTGTCTGCGAAAACATGGTCCTTGGATTGGTGAACATCTGGTCTTTGGAGGAAAGAATTCATTTATAAGACAAGTGGAATGCTTAATTTTGGTTTTGATGAAAACTGCCAAAATAGCAAAATTATTGAGAGTCACACTCGAAGACATTAAAAATCATTTACTAGTCGACGAGAGCGGCTTTTCGATTAGATTGGATCTCGCGCGGCATTTTGCTCAATTGATTCGTTACACGTCTGAGAGCCCTACGGGGAGCACGACGAAACTTGTGACTTATATAAGGAACGTCTCACAAGGGGTGGAGAAATAAGAAGAAGAAGAGAGGAGCAGAGGATGGAAACGAGGATGAAAAAAAAAGAGGGTCGATGCTCCTTACCAGCTCCCGGCGCGGCGTCCTCGATTTTACCCCCTCGCTTCGTTACCCTCATCTCGTTTCCGCGCTTTTCCATCGTTAATGCATCGGCCTTCGCCTTCGATAAATCTCCCGTTCTCGAAGAAGCATACGGCAGTCTCCGGTTTCTGGGCTCCTCTTCTCTCGTCGCCTTTACCCACACCTTTGCTTTACCTTTACCCGGCACCAACAGCGACTACAACCCTTGCGCGCCCCTCCTTCCGTTATTACGGGTTTGAATTAAATTATGATTTGACAGGCAGAAAACTTGGCCCCTCGTCGGTTTAAGAGAAAGAAAAGGTGAGCGAGTGTACAACCAGAGATGGAGTGTAATGAGTCGAGAGGAGACCGGCAGTCCTGAAAATATGAATCGGCGAACCTTGCAAGCGAGTGATTGACTCGAATTGAATAAAACTTTTTTCGAATTAAGTATAGCGTATATATTTTAAATTGAAATTTTCCTACAGAACTTTTATTTGCGGAAAGATTTAATCAATGGACGGCTGCAATGCAATCAAAACTTCAGCGGCGCACATATCTAAAACAAGTCATGCTTGGTCTACTTTTTGTTCTGCTCTGTGGTTTCAAGAACTCCAACTAAAATGTAATCACGTAACCAGAAAAACTGTCAAGAAATGACTGTAAGTACCTTGGAATCATCTTCAGTTGCACTTTAATAAGGTAATTTTGGAAGGGTGGAAAATAAAAATCCAATTTTTATTAAATATTATGTATCTGTCTACGTTTTGACCTCTTTTGGGTCTTTTTCAATACTATCCCGGGACCCTGTCGATAGCTAGTGGACGATATTTAATAAAAATCGGATTTTCATTTTATCATTCTTCCGAAATAAATGACCCACAAAATGTAGAAAGTGCAATTGAAGATATTTTCACTGTGGTCCAAAAAAACATTGAATTTATTATTACAGCTTGGAATCGTCTAACTTTACTTTAGAGATTTGTATATTTTGAGAATACGTGTCCTCTATTCAAAGTGTGGAAAGATTTAGGATATTATTCGTCTATATTATTGTACAGAATTAACCGAGTTTCATCACGTAGGAGAACAATTCTATGCAGAATGCATGTGTACGTCAGTTTTTCAAGTCCTTTATGCCATGGCGACATTTGTTTGCCGATAGCTGAGCACAAAATCACCATCTTACTGTGTCCTGTCATTTTAAATTGTTTCTAACCGTACTTTTATACTAACGGTGTAGTTACACGATATTCAATATTGTGAATATTTTAGTGCTACAAGAGTGACTCCATACTTTCAAAAGTTTAATACCAATTAATTTGTCATTCGTATTACCAATACGCAAGCGGGAGGAAAAATGCCGCTTATCCTCGCGGCCAAAAAGAAAAATCGTATACTTTTCTCGGGAAGTAAAAAAAAATGTCTCAGTCAGACTGCATGTTTCTAACCCTCGGCTTCGCCTCGGTTAAAAATTACACATAGTCTCAGACATTCTTTATTTTACTTTCCTTGTTGAGTAATGTACTATTTGTACCATCTGAACGCGCAATTCCCAAATTCGTAGAAAGAACTTCTTAAAAAAGATACATGCGTGAGGTTTGACCTCTAACATGCGGGTAGAGTGCGTGAGTAACGGAATTGGACCAATCACAGCTCGCAAACTTCGACCAATCACAGCTCTGGAAAAATGGATGAATCATAATCGTTTAAATATCGACCAATCACAATACAGGAAATTGTGTCAATTTCGATGTACGAAATTTGAATCAATAATGATTCAGGAAATCTCCACCAATCACAGCTCATGAAATTTGGACCAATTACAGTCCGCGAATGTCGCTCAATCTCATTTGTGGATAAATGAACCAATCACAATGGCCAAATTAGGACCAATCACAGAGCAGGAAATTTGGACCAATAATAATCCTTCAAATTTCGACCAATCATAATAAAGGGAATTTTGACCAACTAAAGTTTCCGAAAATTGTACTAATCTTAGCGAATGAAATTTAGGCCACTAGTAATGTAAGAAATCTTAACCAATCACAGTTTAAGAAATTTAAACCAACCACATCCTCTCTATATAAAAATAAGTGTTGCTATCGGTCTAATTGATCGAGCAATTAAACTGTCTGAAATACGATTTCGCAATAAAAACTTAAACTTGGTTGAGAGAATTTTATGAGAAAATGGTTATCCTAATAATTTAATTTCTGAATGTATTTGTAAGCGAGTTCACTTATTATATAACTCCCTACAAAATATTTCAAAAAATAACGAAACTGATTTCATTAAAACAACGTCTATGCCGTACGTACATGGCATTACAGAAAAATTAACTGCTAGATTAAGAAACGAGAAGATTCGTGTAGTATCAAAACCTATAGGTAAAAACATAGGTGATATTAGAATTGGAAAAGACGTTTTAGAAACAAAAAAAATGAGCAATGTAGTTTATCAAATCTCCTGTTTACACTGCAACAACGTCTACATAGGACAAACTGTGCCTTCATTCTGTAACTCGTTATTACGAATAACGTCGACGTTATGACAATTCCAACCAACCACGGTCCAGGATATTGTCGTTATCGACAGTAACGTTAACGTTATTGTTAATACCGACTTATAGAATACGGGCACTGGTAGAAGATTAGGTACACGTTTAAGAGAACACAAAAAAATCATAGAGGATAAACAAGAAAAATATACAGGCTTAACGATGCATAGAATTGAGACAGGACATGGTTTTGACTTTGATAATGTCAAAATTCTAGCATTAGAAAATAATACCTGTAACAGAAAAGAAATTGAAAATTTTTTCATAAGTAATACTGAAAATACGGTTAATATTCGATTCGAAAAATCAAAATTACCAAATATTTACAGTATTCTTATGAAAAAATAGTTATATTTACTTGTTTGTTTATTTATTTACTCTTCTATTTGTTTATCGTGTTACTTACAGGTGGCTAACTAAAATCATTTCTCCTATATATATAAAATATCTCTTTAATTAATATAAATGTATACGAATGGAAGAAACTTTCGGATTTTTACTATTTTTTTTTTTTTATACATTGCGAGTTCTCGGTAAGACAGTCTTTAAATAAGAACCCAATATGTAAATTCAATTATAAAGATTAAAAAGGGGGGGGGGGGAATATATACAACGTGATTGCAATCTTACGTTTTGCGCTCTGAAATTTTACTATATTTGTTTCTGAAGAGGGCCATAATCCATGGCCGAAAATTAAAAATTTTGTTTTTATATTACAATATAATTTAAATTCTTATTTTGAAGTTCAATTATGTTAAATGTTTATTTTTTAACATATTGACTTGGTTCAATGACCGTGTTTAATCATTAATAAACAAAAAAAAAAAGACAAAAAAAATATATAAAACTTTGCTACGCAGGATTATACGTTAGAAATTTATAGTTGTGGATTGAACTCGCAGAGTGCTGATACATAATACCCTCTCTAGGTCACTAATAGGCCTATGACTACAGCAAACCGAAAAAAGTATGGGAAAATATGAATTTACAACTTAAATAGACAGATCTATAATCTCTAGAATAAAACTAATGTTGTTGTGTTTATCACATTTTATATTACGAAATTTATCATATATATTACATATACTCGAAGTTAGAAGGAATGAACTTAGAAAGATAGTGAGTATTTAATAAAAAATTTTCAGACAAAAATGTTCAATTAAGGAGCTAAGATTTGAGTTCTTGATGATTTCGAATCTTCATATAATGCTTTAAAAAAAATAAACGAAACACTTTTTTTTAGCAACATGTACATTAAAAATGTTAATTTTCATTTATTATTATGATCGTTGTTATCTACTCGCTGTTTTCTGCTCAGCATACGAAATTAAGTTATTAAAATAAATAGTTCCGAATGCGAAAAATCGTATTTTAAAAATGTCAAGACCAGCAGCTAGAATTTCACGTTAAAGTGGGTTTGAAGAACAAAATAATGTTCTAAATGATGCCCTTTTTTTCAGCAGCGTGGTTAAAGTTTCTTTTGCTTCAGGACCTCTGTCAACAGCTAAGTCTTTGGTGATATTGTATCATAATAAAATGCTCTAAAAATGTCCTTTATACTTTTGGCCGCGACATAGCTAAATAAAATTAGATTCCTGTTTAGAATGAAGAATCTTATTTTTTTAAGAAAAAATGTTCACATGAGCAGCTAGGATTTAAAGTAGTCAAACTTTATTTTACTTCAGAACCACCGTGATGCAGTGGCAAACATTTCAACTTTAAAATCTATAAATTATATAATATCTATAAAAGCAATAAAAAAAAATTGCATAATTAAAATAGTCTCCTTCCCCCACCTTCTGCGTTTGTATAGATCTGCATTCTAATCTAATCTATGTGGGTCCAGAACTGAGGAGCCCCTGAAGACATCCTCGGTACTTCTGGTCTATAGGCATTATACAGAAGTCAATTTCAGCTTATGTTAAGTGGACATTTTACTGTATGCTCTTACAATATTATAATGCTTCTGCAGTAATATACACTAGTAATTAATGCTTCCAACAATTCTTTGGAACATAATTTGTCATACTCTGGGCGCAAACTGCTGTATTGCTTCCGCAATATAGGGAGAAAAATAGCACATTCTCTCCCTAGGCAGCAAAATAAATATATCCGGGAGCAAAATAAGTTTTTCGCATTCTGATCGCAAAATTCTATTTTGCTCCCTATATCGCGGATGCAAATAGCACGCCCTCGTATGAGAAAATAGTATGTGCAACCAGGGAGATTAGATCGTTTGGCTCGGTCGGGCATCAAACTCTCACTGATCGACAAACACCTATTTTGCTCCCTAGTTGCACAATCTACTTTTGTATTATCATAAATTTTCTCAGAAATTTTCTCTGTTGTTATTTCTCGACCACAATAATTTGTAATTGTATGTTTTATTTTAAATAATGTTTTTTAGGCCCTTATAGTTCTCGCATGCAGATAAGTAAAATAATTTAATACTGAAATAATATTATTATTCCCACGTCAAATATATATTGATAGAATAACGAAAAGTGCTGTATGTGCGTAGGAACAAAATCTTTAAGATAGACATAATAGCCAGGCGGATACGTATTGGAATAGAAATCTCGATTTGTAATAGCGAGGGTAGAATGACTCAACCCTGCTGGTCTTAGCCCATTGGAAAAGGGGGTATTAGAGACTTTGCTGATCTCAGCCAACTACAAGACGAAAGACAGCCGAGGGCGCTCGGATTGATAGCTTCACAAAAGAGGGAAATCCGATTATTATTTTAAACTTAATGGTCGTATTGTATTTGTAACTTTTGATGTTCCTCTTTTAAGTTTACGGGAAATCCATTACTGCGGGTAGAATAAAGTTATGCTAAGCTTGAAGAGGATGAGCTGTAACACATCACCACATTTTGTGGTATATCTATACAACTTTTTGTGTTTTTCTTATATTGCGATACCATGTGTCCAAAATTAAGGGGGCAAATCTCAAATTCAAAATGATAAAAGTAGTAGAGGCAAGCCCATATATATAATACTTCCCTAACTTCTATATTTGTCGACTTATAAAATATGTATCCAGATATGTCTAATTTATTCAAATTTTTTTTATTATTTTATTCGGGCACAATCCCTGGCCGAAAATAAAAAAATTGTTTAACAACAATATTATATTTGAATATTAATTCTTTTCCCATTATATAATAATTATTTACTTGAAATGCAAATTGTTTACCTCCCTCCTAGTTCAGTGGCCGAGGATTATTATTATTCTCATTAAATACAACCATCAATAAGTATTTATAATTTAATAGGTCTACTCTTATATCACGGTGAGCTTGGACTAATTTCAATCCAGATGTTCTTGCGCATCGAATTTTTTTCTGATATTATTTCATCGACACCACTCGATTATTTCAGGGCCAAAAAGAAGAGAATCTTATGAGAAAATTTTAAATAAATTCAATTTTTCGATTTTTTTGCAGGTTATTGATATATTTACATCAGTCCAGAAGTGTAACCATTACTTTGGGTGCATTTCGAACAATGGCTTCGTGTATGCCATTTCACAATCTTCTGTCTGCTGCTATGAAAATCACGAAAAGTAACTTTGCATACGATTTCAGCGTGCACATGTGTTTGTGGTGATTTTTGAAACTGAAAATTTTTTTGTAATAACCTGGAACAATTAATTCGTACTCGGAAGAAAATGTATCATAAAGTTTATAATATTTAAGCTTAATATAATGATCGGCATACGTTTTCAAATTGCAGAACCATCTAAAAAATAATTTGAACGTTGTAAAAAAAAAAAAGTACATTTTTGAATGATTAATTCACGTATGCCATTTCTACTACTTATAGATTAAATGATGATATAATAATATATTTATTTGCATACATGTAACATATGTACTGCGCTCGGAATCAGTGACCAAATATTAAATCAATTTTATTTACCATCAGCGTTACGGAAAAACATATTCGCAGGTAGAAATAGACGGAGTAAAAACCCGGTAAAGCACTGGTCCAGTACTGGCGATAATACAGACACAGTACTGTCCCAGTACTAAAAGACAGTACTGTGTATGGTATAAAATTATTACTAACCGCCGGAGTTGATCAGTACTGGCCCAGCACTTAGTGGTCAGTACCGTATTTGGTATCAAATCAATATTGATCGCCGGAGCGGATCAGTGCAGATCCAGTACTAGTAGCCGGTACTGTATACGGCATCGAATGATTGCTGCCGTCGTTGCGGATCAGTACTGATCCAGTACTATTAGTAGCCAGCAATGATTTTTATTTTTGGTACCACTAGTCAGTACTGGGTCAGTACTCAATCAGTACTGACGGTCATGACATGTTCACGATTGCTATACTCCGTCAGTCAGTACTAAACAGCTTTAAATGCCGATGTTGGCCAGTACCAGCCCAGTACTGACTGTCAATACTGCAACTCAGACAGTCAGTATTGTGGCAGTTTCACGCCGATAGTATGTTGATACTAATTTCGAGCTAGGTTGCATTTGCAAATTAATTTTTTAATGATATTGCGCGACAAGAGTATTTTACTATCTAATTGATGAGTTTATTCACTGATTCCGAGCGCAGTACATATGTTACATGTATGCAAATAAATATACTATTATATTATCATTTAATCTATAACTAGTAGAAATAGCATACGTGAATTAATCATTCAAAAATGTACTTTTTTTTTACAATGTTTAAATTATTTTTTAGATGGCTCTGCAATTTGAAAACGTATGCCGATCATTATATTAATCTTAAATATTATAAACTTTATGATAGATTTTCTTCCGAGTACGAATTAATTGTTCCATGTTATTACAAAAAAATTTTCAGTTTCAAAAATCACCACAAGCACATGTCGCTGAAATCGTATGCAAAGTTACTTTTCATGATTTACATAGCAGCAGACAGAAGATTCCAAAATTGAGCTTTGAATGAGCAAAATGGATTAACTTTCGTTATGAATTTTAAGTCATTGGTTTTGGTTCGCAGCATTCATATAAGTCATCTTTCCTCACAAAAAAAAATATTATGTAGTCACAATAACTGGTGTGACGAAGCAATTATTTATATCGATAGTTAAATTTTTGGGAAGAGGAAGCACATTTATCCGACATGAACGTTGATGCTAAATTTTTTAGGTGTAATCAGCTTCATTTAGTCAATATGCGTTTGAGGAAAGTCCGTTTGTTATTTGTAACGTCTTGAAGTCCTTCTATTACTGGAAAATGACAATAATATAATCGCAAAGGTAACGATATCGGTGTAAAAGGGAGTCTTCGAGGACATATTTTCACAACGTAGAAAGAATAATAAGGAACAAGACAGAAATAAATAAATCCTATCCGGTCGAGGCAGGGTAAATACGAGTATAGTCGTAGAAAACAAGTAAAATCGGGGTTTACTGCGAGTTGGAAACGCTTGAAGGCAAGTAAAGAAGAAGCTGACAAAAAACAACAGCCGCTTTTATTATGCCGACGGTGCATTAAAGCACTTTTACTTCGGCAAGTGACGAACACGCGCAGTTATGAACTTTTTAAACTTCTGTGCCTCGAATTTTCCCTCCCATTATTTTAAAAATTCTGCATTTCACGATGTTCTCCCTTAAATGGTTAAAAGAGAAACGCTCGAGTTATATCTTCGAAAGGTGTGATATATCTTGCGCTTTTCTCCAGTGTCATTTTTGCACAACGTTACTGCCTTCGCTAAACTGCTTTAAAATGCACAAATGGTTGTTACGATGGACTGAGATGATTTTTTGTATTATAGTACATTTTTGTAAATTTGCTTTGCTGTTTACTTATTTTACATGACAGAAGGTTATTTGCATCATGCAAAGGTAATACAAATATGTATATCTTCAAAATGAAACTGAAGTATCCAGATTATTTACCAGCAGAATTTGTTCTTCTTGATTAATTATTTCTTTTTTTTAAGAATTAAATACTTAATTTGATTATTTTTTTATGGGCAATATTACGAGGCTTTTACTTCGTTTGCTTACAACTTTCGCTTTAGTATATTCCAATTTAGTGAATAATATACATAGTTGCTTGAAACTAAGTAACAATAAATGAAATTAAAAAAGAATAGAATCATTTTTAGAGGAAACAAATTAAAGTAAGCAGAGTAGTAATTTGATACCAGAAAAGGTATTGTAAAGGGAAAAAACGAGATAAAATTTCTTCTTCCAGACGCTATATTTAGTTTCCATGTATAATTTTTCAAGTGATTTTAAAGTTTACGGTGCCTAGATGCAAAATTTTCACTATTTAATTATATTATTGTCAGATTGTGATGGAAAATTATTAAACGTAAAAAAAATTTCGTTGGAAAAATCCGATTTTCTTGTTAAAAAATTAAACGTATCTTTTTTTGGATCGCAATTTTAAAAAATGTTAAGGCTGGCATCGAAATGTTCGATAAATTTCACATCAGAAATGACATACGCAAATTTTATTGAATATTGGCAAACTATTAGAATTGACGGCCGAAAAATACAACAAATTTCGTCCGTTTGGGACCTAATGGGCTACATAGGGATGCTTTTAACGATTGGGAGATATAATGCCATGATTATACATAACGGCGACTAGCGGTAAGAAGAGTAACTATACGTTCGTCAAGTACTTACTAACCGAGTATAACCCTTCTTGTATAATCATTTGTGATCACTAGCGTCGATGAATTTTATATAAAATACATTAAAATTATTCTAAAAAGCGGTACAACATTGAACTAAGACATTTTTGGTTTAAAAAATTGATAATGGATTGTAATTTTGCTGCATTTGTCAAAAAACCAGACAGTATTGTAATGTTGCTTAATAAATTATTTCTTAATTAAGATTAGTTCCACATAGAAAAATAGCTTTCGTTTGGATTTAATCTCGTATCTTATGCAATACAACTAATTAAGCAGCGCATTAAAAAAAAGCTTGAATCAGTAAATATTTTAAAGAATAATAATGGAAATAACAGTAACGAAGAGATTACAATCATAATCTGCCACCTACAAAGGTTGAATATTTTTTATTTGAAGGTAATAGTCGGATATAAAATGCGTTGCTAATATTGTAATAATTCCTATAATGGGAAAAATATTTAATGAACATAAACCAAATATTATTTTTTCAAATAGTCTACAATTTATTGGTTTAACAAAACACCAGATATGAAAAAAGATATGACAAATATAGTAAAACATTAAAATGGTAGATTTTGGGATTAAGAATAAGAAAGAACTTAGTATTATTAAAAAACAAAAAAAATATATACAATTTGAATTAATAATATACATCAAATGTTAAATTACTTTTAAATTCAATGTTTTTATTTATTTACGTTAGTAAACATGCATACATGTACCTGCCTTGTATTTTGTTTACTACAAATACGGGTCATTCCCATCGCTTGCACTAAACATTTATGAAGAGAACTCGAAAACGAGTCGAAACGTCAACCTATCACAAATTTATTTTCTCTATTTTTTTATCCGTGTTGTTATTTATTCGTATTTTTAGAATATATGTATCTTCCCTTATATGATTTAATTTTGTTTGTATTTAGTTTTTTATTGTATTTTCTATTTTTATACCATTAAAAACCCAAAAGTAATTTTTGCTGTATTGAATATACTTTAATTACATCCAGATTTACTTCAGTAACTCGATGCTAAATAGTAAATAATATACTAAATCAAATTTATATCATACCTTTAGTATTTGACAGTTTAAACAAAGTGTTTTTCTAAATTTAAATATTTTTATGCACTGAATATATTTACTTAATTGTTGAAATTCTTGTGATCAATAATTCGAAATAAAATTCCACTGTTCCAAAACTTTTCTCCATGTTAATGAATCCAGTACTAAACGCTACAATGATCGTATTAATTTGAATATATCCATAAAAAAAGTAGCATACATGCAGGAATTTAAAGATATATATTTAAGGTAATAATATCGTTTTTAAAATCGTATACAACATTTATAAAACTTGTCCTCCTTAGGCCAATAATAATGCAAGAAATCTCGACCAATCACAGCTCAGGAAATTTAAACCAATCACACCTTGCGAAATGTCAACCAATCACGTCGTTGGATAAATGGACCAATCACAATAGCTGAAATTTGGATAAATCACAGAACAGGAAATTCGGACCAATCATAATCTTTTACATTTCGACCAATTATAGAGCGAGAAATTTGGACCAACCAAAGTTTCCGAAAATTGTACAAATCACAGCTTGCGAAATGTTGACCAATCATATCTATGGAAAAATGGACCAATCACAATTGCTCAAACTTCAATCAATCGTAGAGCAGGAAATTTGGACCAATCATAATCGTCCAAATTTGAACCAATCGTAGTACAGGAA
The DNA here is from genome assembly GCA_030407085.1 of Trichopria drosophilae. NCBI lineage: Eukaryota > Metazoa > Arthropoda > Insecta > Hymenoptera > Diapriidae > Trichopria > Trichopria drosophilae. The sequence goes on along the minus strand of CM059582.1, from coordinate 8,260,576 downwards.
ATTTGGACCAACCAAAGCTTCCGAAAATTGTACCAATCTTAGCGTATGGAATGTTGGCTAATAATAATGCAAGAAATCTCGACTAATCACAGCTTTGGAAATTTAAACCAATCGCAGCTTGCGAAATGTTGATCAATCATATCTCTGGAAAATTTGACCAATCACAATTGCTCAGATTTCAAACACAGCTCTCATAATTCTAGAACATTTCTCCATGTGAATGACTACAAGAGGGACGAAAAAAATAAAAGTACTAAACGCTACAATTGACTATCAGTAGTCATATATATTATAACAATTTTTATAAATTTTATGTAATAATATCGTTTTTAAAATCGTCAACATTATTTATAAAACTTTTCCTCCTGAGATATAAAACAAGACACAAATATGCTTAAATTAATGAGCTTAACAAGAATGGCATAAAAACCTGCAGATATTTGAAGTATATTTCAAAAGGACGTCCAACACTATATTAAAAAGCTGTGAATTCGTCTCTTTTTATGTAAAAGTTGAGGGTTAACGATAATGCGCAGGAAGCTTCGGCGGGAGCTAAAACTGAAAAACATAATGGGTAAAGTTGAAAAATGTTTTTCAACTTCGATGCATCATTTTATCTTGCGAGTAATGCACTTTACCAATACATTATTCAACAATATTATAACTCAAAAATGCGAGAGCCAGCGATCCTGACGCTATTATGGAAATGCATTTTATTTGTACTGCAAATGTAAAACTATTTAACTTCTAAAACAATCCTTGCATTATGCGACTGGCGCTGTGCAGCACTTTAAGGACTTTTCTGATGAATTTACCAGAGTAAATTAATTCTTAATTAGAGCGATCTCGGGTTTAGGTAAGATTGCGTCGAGACACTTCATATCCTCGTGGTGGCTGAAGGCAAGCAGTCGAGGAGAGGATGACGTTTCCGCTTACGTATTATGATTCTTGCGGTTGTTTCTCTCGGCCCCGTCTCTTATACAAGTCTAATCGTCATGATATTATCCCACACAATCCTATTTTACCCATTTTACGCACTCTCGGGACAATTTGGTGGACATTTACCAACGAAGTTGCTGAATTTAATTTCAGGGATTGTCAAGTGTTTTTTCATATATTGTAATATTAAATATAAGCGATAATAACAATGAATTTTTTATTATAGATATCAAAATTACTACAGTAGCCACGATAGAGGGAACTAAGAAAACATTACTATCTATTGTAATTATTGATTTTTGCTCCAGAATCCAGATATGACCGACAAAATATCCAATTGGACCTAATTTTTTTTACCAAATTGAAGGTTAAAGGGGTAAAAAATCCGATGTCAGTCACTTTGGGCACATATTCACATCCCAAAAAAATAATATTGTCTTGACAGTAACAGTCAATTCTAAATAGGACTATTCCCCCAGAATACAAATATGTAAGCCAAAATATTGATTTGGTCCTAGATTTTCACCAAATTGAAGGTTAAAAAGTTAAAAAATCGTGTGTTTGGACATTTTTGACATCTAAGTAATTCCGTGATACTTTTAATAGCTAGGAAACTGAACATAAAAGTAATAAATTCAGTATTATTGATGAACAACAACTTTTTTTTTAATTCAGTGGATGTTACACAATAGTTTTGGTTGATGGAGAATAATCATTTTTAAAATTATCCTATATTTTTTGTGTTTCGGATGAAATGTGCTCTTTTAGAAAGGCTGCAAAAATTATTCTGTATTATCTTCTGATATATAACATAAAAAATGGAAAAAAAAAATCACATTTTCATAAAAATGATTTTTTATTTAAATACCATTTAAAAAAAATGTGTTTGGAGTTTTCGAAAATAAAAATGCACGATTATTTTCTCTTCACAACACCATTCTAAATAAATATTTAAAATTGCCGTACCTTCCAACCAGAAATTGTAGGGCTTTAAAAATCATTGCTCTGTACGCGCCTTTTTTCGAAATCTCTTATTTTTGTCTGGCACACCAATATAATTTGAAAACCCACAAACTAAAAAACCGAAAACTGCAATATACGAACTAGTAAAAATCTGTGCAGTTCTGTGTTACATTGCCCAGTCTCCACCTTCAATATGGAAAATAACATAACTGGACAGACATTAACCACAAACTCATTTTCAAGGGAAAGAATTGGATACAATGTACAAATCGTGATAGAACATCAGAAAAAGAAATACTATATATAGTTGAATGATGTAAGAGATTGGTTCGTCAGAAGCTTGATCTGTCGACCATCCGTTTAAATTCGTAGTGTATTAATTTGAAATTACCAGACTGAGTTTCGTTAAAATCAATTTAGTCCGTGTCTGATTATTGCTTCTTTTAAGGCAATTTTAATGTGAAATGAAGTTTCGTGTAAGAACCGTGCAGTGTTTTGCAAGATAAAGCAAACCTTGCTGCGATTGTGCTTATAACACACTGCAGTGTACACGAGCGATCATTGATTCTTTCCCTACAGTAAGTAAAGCATTTCTGTACAAACATTATTTTACGTTTTAAGGGATGAAATTGACAACAGTTGGTGTATATCATTTAAAATTTATTCTTAAAGTAAAATGTTAAAAACGAACAATAATTAAATATTAAACCAGTGTTTTTTATCGTAAAATGATTAAATTCTTCAAAATTGTAAATTATTAATAATTTCCGAAATATTAATTAGTGTGCAATGAAATAAGGTCATGTGATAACTGTCAGTTGTTGGGTAACAGACTAGATAGTATTAAAATAAGCTTATTTATTGTGATGAACGAATGTGGAATTTTCAACTAATATTTCAATTTTTGTCCGAATTTTTGTTCTAAAGTTAAAAAAGCGTCTACTAACTTAAGAGTTACTTGCAAGATGTATATATTTTGTCTCTATTTATTTACAGTTCTAAGAGTTGCAAGTAACTCTTAAGTTAGTAGGCGCTTTTTTAACTTTAGAACAAAAATTCAAGTCCAAATAATATCCAAATCATATAAATTCAAATCCAATGAATGGATTCCAAGGAGTCGACTTAAAATTCACATAGAATCGTAATATTTTCGGAAATAAAAATGCCAAATTTGCAAAAAATATTGTTTCTGTCATATCTCCTCTTAAAACCTCCCTTTCTCAAAATTGACAAACATGCTCGTTTTGAATATTTTTCGAGAACAATTTGCAACAAAAATGTTCAATAGTTCCTCCATATGTTTTTAATGGGCCTCATATTTATCGAAAATGCAAAAACAATCCAATACTTTCTATTCTTACCATCTTAAAAAAAATCTAACTTAATACTACAAAGAATTGTGTCATTGGAAAAAATTGTGATTTGTGTTCGCTAAGGCCAACACGTCATATTTTTAAAAATAATACAGTTCAAGATTTGTTGTAAACATTTGTTAAAAAATGTAAATAAAAAAATGTCTATAAATATTTGTAAGAATTTTTTGAAATTCAAATATTGTGTCCACCTTTGTGCATTATCAGTAGACTACCAATGTTGTAATAATTTGAAAAAACTTAATAAAAATAATTATTTTGTTACGTTTCTTTATATTTTCATATAAATATTTATTTATATTTCCATATAAAATAAATATTTTTGCATTTTTTGTTCAGATTTGAAGCTTTATTGGAATTTCTGATGGCTGAAATTCAATTTTGACTTTGGAATGTTTGACTTAAGAGCGACTGCAAAGATAGTAGGATAAGTAACTTTGAATGTTGTCTAACTTTGCTGTGAAAATATTGATTGAAATTAAAGTAGAAAGTTATGCGGGCTATAATAGGTTAACCCTTTAACGCCCATATGGGCAAAGCCTTTTCATGATGTTTGACTGTATACTTTATCATTTAAAATCGACGAGAAAAAGAGCCACCCTAAAAGTTGGCTAAAATTCGCGTCTTGTGAATCTCAAATTTGGTGTCATGTATGTGAAATGAAAATCTATGATATTAGATTGTCGCGTAAAAGTTTTAAATTGAGCATGCATATGAATCTTGAGTTTGGAGCGTCAAAGGGAGTATATTATTGCAAAAATTGTTTTTTTTTTTAATAATTTTGACATTTTTCCCTACGAAAATAGACATTTTACGAAAAATTCACAAGAGCATTTTTGTTCAGAATGGTCTAACTTTGGAAAAATATTCTTTGAACAAGGAATTACAATTTTCGATATACTCCAAAAATTGTTGAAACTTAACAATTTCAATTAATTCGGGGCGAACAAAATTTACTTGGACTCTTCGAATAATTTTGAATGAAAAATGTCTGTGATGTACTTTTCGTAAAATGTATATTTTCGGAGATAAAAAATAATAAATTTTCAAAAATGTAATTTATGCAATAATATTTTTTTTTCGTCGCTCCCTACCACAAGTTTCAAACAAACATTTTATCTTCATAGACTTTAATTTCGCATAAGATCCAGAAACAAAGTGAATTTCAGGGTGGCTCTCTGTCTCTATAGTCAATTCTTATTAACCCTTTAAGTCTCAGCCGCGACTAAAGTGGAGTCAGTTTTAGCCTTCTTATTTTGGTCATATTTTACTATTTATACCTAATATTCCGCTTTTGGTTGCATTTTTTATTAAAGTTAGAGTTTATATTTTTCAATATTGCAGTACTTTTAGTAATTTTATTGTTTTTGCTTTTGTTATACACAAATTTTCGATTTTAAAATGTCACTTTTTACATGATTAATTCAATTCCGAAGAAATTCGGCAGTAAACATGTAGTTATAATTATTAATATTACTTATGTTTTCGGAGTCGCTGATTTTGAATCTGATATCAATTTTTAGAAATTCAAAATGGCAGATCAAATTGTACAAATCTCAGAAAAGTTCGTGAAAAACTATATTCAGGGGTTTTCTGGCACTCAAATTGCAAATCCGACAACAGTTTTTCGTAATCAGTGATTCGTAATCTGCGATTAGTAATCAGCGATTTGTAATCAGCGATTCGTAATCTGCGATTCGTAATCAGCGATTCGTACTCAGCGATTCGTAATCAGTGATCAAGAAAACCCTACACCATAGATTTTGACCAATTCGTCTTAAATTTGTAAAATGTTGTCCGTCGTATTGGATCCGCCATTTTCGAGAAACTGACATTCGATTCGGAATCAACGACCCCGAAAACTATGTGTACCGTACACTTTGAAATAATTAGTATATCCCTTGAAATGTGGGTCTCAAAGGGTTAACTAAGATTCGCGCTTTCCAATAATACATGTGAAAAATTTTCATATGTTATACCCGTTTAAATTTTTTTTTTTTGGTTTTAAAAGTGACAAATATAGAAGTAAAGTTAAAATTTAAAATAGGGGGACACAAAATGTCGAAAAAAGTATATTTTATTCGTAATATACTGACCATATGCTCAAAATCTAAAAGCTCCATAGAGTTTTATGAACCTGGTATTCTAGAGTTTTGTTTAATTGGTTTTGATATTCCTGATCAAAAATCCGGATCAGTTTTTAAATAATCTAAACAAAATTAAAAAAAAGACATTACAGAACCGACAATCGAAAAGACGACCGTAAAAAAACAGATAATGGGAAAGCTGACAGTAATAAAACCGACAATTTAAAAAATGACTGTCTTCTTGTCGTCCTGAATCTATTTAGTAAAATTATCTTTTTCTTTGTGTAGTTAAGACTCTTGCACAGGAGTTTTGTAGGAAAAGTTCCGAAATGCGCTCACTTATTTGGCGACAAATAAAAAAACGACAATGAAAAAGCCGATAGTAAAAAAACCAACAATTAAAAAATCCGACATTCAAAAACCAGACATTTAAAAAAAATAGTCGGTTTTGTGATTTGTCGAGTTTTTTTGAGGTGTACCCTGTCTGTTTTGTGATTTGTATAATTTTTGAGGTACACTCGATGTGTTACTTTTTATGTGTTGGCTTTTCGATTTGGTATTTTTTCGACCCGTATCCAATGCTAACACGTCATTTTGCAATACACATTTTATATTTTTTGGGGCACTCACCATGAATCCGATATTATTTTCGAAAAATTTTAGATGGGTCATTAAATATTCCAGATGGCAGAATAAAAAGTAGTACAGAATGAGCTCATACTGTGTTCGCAAGAAGTCGGATGCGTTAAATTATGACCCAGACGGCAGAATAAAAAAGAGTTCGGATCGATCTTATAATGTGTTACATGAGGTCGGATGCAAATTATGTCAAATTATGAGGCTTTTCTGAGTTTGAGGTCGTAATGATCTCATGATATCCCGTTCAGAAAAACCTCGTAATTGGACGTATCAGACTTCTTATAGAACTCATTATGAGATCATTCTGAACTATTTTTTTATTCTTTTATCTTTTGAGGTTTTTCTATACTTGATATAATTATGAGAACATTATCCTCTCCAGCTCAGATAAATCTCATAATTTGACGCTTCCTACTTCTTGTAGACCGCATTATGAGATCATTCTGAACTATTTTTTATTTGCTATCTGGGGTCGCAGTAACGAATTCCTTAAAATTCATTATTTGGTTTTTTGTCCGCCAATTTATATCCGTTATATTGCATTTTCAAATTCCGAGTGCAGATCCCTAATCAGCAATTTCCCAGATAGCAGAATAAAAAAATAATGTGTTCTGCAAGAAGTCGGATGCGTCAAATTACGCGAGTTTTCTGATCGAATGTCATTATGAGATCATTAAGACCTCAAACCTAGAGAGACCTCATAATTTGACGTTTCCGACCTCTTATAGAGCACATTATGAGATCATTCTGAACTATTTTTTTATTCTGCTATCTGGGTTCAAACACTCATGAATAATAAATTTAAAGAAAAATGTGTGCTTGTACCCAAATAGCAGAATAAAAAATAGTTCAGAATGAGCTCATAATATGTTCTGAAAGAGGTCAGATTCGTCAAATCATGAGGTTTTTCTGAGCTCGAGGTCGCAATATCTCATAATGATATCGGTTCAGAAAAAACTTTTAATTCGACGCATCTGACTTCTGATAGAACACATTATGAGCTCATTCTGAACAATTTTTTTATTCTGTTATCTGGGTTAAGCATTCGAATCTCCACAATTTATAGCTGGATCGATACACTCGGTCGGTGCACCGGCAAAACGGTCGGTAAAACGACCGGCGTAAAGTCGCGAGAAGAAACGGCAGGATGGCGCGGACGTCGCTTACTCGCCAATTGGCCGTTGCTGCTGGTGCGCTCCCGATTTTGTCCTCGTCTCTTCTCTCTCTCTCTCGCACTGCTCGTCCCTTCCCATCGCTCGTGCGCCGGGAGCAAGCCGGCGATTTCTCGCCTCCTCGTTCCTTCGGCAGTACGTCTCGTGACATCGCGCGAGAAGAACGGTTTTTTGTCGGTATTCGTCGTTCGTCCTCGTCTCGTTGCCGGCAACGAGACGAGTTTTCCGCGCTGTGCACCGAATCGTGGCGCGACGGTTGAGTGATTTTCACGAAATAAGCGGGAAACGTGAATAAGCGACGGTGAATATTTTTTCCTTCACGCGTCCCAACACGCGTCATCGGAAGACGCTCCTTTATATAAAAAGGTGAAAAGTACGTCCGAGTTTTTCCGGAAAGAATAAACGTCAAAAGAGAGGGTCAAAAAGGTGAGGCCGGGGGAAAAGCGCGTGTTAGTTGAGCGAGTGTTTTCCTTCCCTTGCTCCATATTCATACTGGAATACCGAGTGACAGAGAGTATGCAAACCGGAAAACGTTAGGAAATCAACGTGTCGACTTTGGAATTCTACTTTGATAAGCGCATAGGATAATATCGTCCGTTCAAATTTGAATATCGAATTCCATTTTGGAGTTTTGATGACAGAAACTTCTTGGCGTATGTTATGACACCCTGGTCCAGTTTTTTTGGTGTGGTTTTTCATTCGTGTCATTTATACCTGGACCCCCTTGATAACCTAACCTAGCATATTTGTCTCGAACGTCGATCGGTGCAAGAGGTGACGATTTCCAGCATAGTCGATTCGGAGTTTTTTGAAGGCGACGCTCCATGGGTTCTCGAAGGAAATGACAAGTCGGTGGAATTCGAACGTTTGTTGCTGATGCGCAAACAGAAACATCGCGAGTGACATTCCTGTGCTCGACGTCGAATGAAATTCGCGAGGAGAACCAACCCAGCTTCGTTTTGAAATAAACGCGAACTGTCAACGAGCGAATTTCAAACGTCAGGGATTCCTCGAGGACGTCGAGAGACGTTAAAGTTGAAATCCGTGCACGAAGGCTCGATGTATTCGTTAATAAAAAGGCAAGACGTCCTCGGCCATTTCGAATTTCAATATTTACGCGAGTAAACGAGAAATCAGAATCGACGGAGAACTTATCCGAGTGCTGGATAAATATTTGTCAATTTAATGCGAATTGGCTACGTTCGTTCGAAAGCGATATTCGTGTATATCGTTTGAATAGCGTCAAAGGTTCGAATTTGAATTGCGAATATCACCGGTTAATTCAACATTCGATATTGACCTTATGGCCTGCTCGAAAATCAATGACCAAATATTCCGGTATGTCTCTTCTCTTGGATAATAATTCGTCTCCAAGCTCCAAAATTTTAGATGCACACTGTGTGTAACTTGATTTGTTTACGAGAAATTTAAAAACTCAATCGTCAATACCGATTCATCACCTGTTTGTCAAATCTGGGAGGTTCAAGAAGATTTACTTATCTTCATGCAACACATGATTATAGTTTAGATCAATGTGCATTTCAAGTCAATACAATAGGTTAGGTTCGTTGGAAAATATGGAGTAATTTACGTACTTTACTCATCAAAATGGTATAAATTATTTTATTTTCATGACGCTTCAACATTTGTTAAATAAGATATTTACAAACAACGGAGAATATTGATTTTTCAATAGTAAAAAAACTCCAAAATGGCGGAAATAATATAGCAGAATTTTTTACCATTTTTTGTTGAAAATCTTCACTGTGGGATTTTTAGGGTCTCTGATTACGAATGTGAAGTCAGAATTAGAAAATTCAAAACGGCGGAATTTGTGCATTCTCCAAAATCCTGAAATATATGATTTAACAAATTATCGAACGTGATAAGTATAAAATAAACTAAATCATTTTATTAATATGAGTAGAATACGTAAATTACCGATTTATCGGTTTTTAAAGGCAGAAAAAATAGGAAGTTAACTACCTCCATAATTTCCAAGTAAAACCAGTAATAACACATTTTTAGCCATTTATTGCATAAAGAAACAATTTTCCTAATCAGAAATGGTCGTTTTCCAAAAAAATCGCGATTTTTTAGGAGAATTGGTCAGAAAGCAGTACAAGATGACATTTCTTGCTTTTTTAAATGGTTGCATCATGCAGAGCACACTCTACAACGTCTAGCAACAATATTATCGTAAAAATCAATTAAAATTTCAGAGCCCAAAATCGCTGTTCAATTTTGTGTTATTCAAGCTTTAATGGGTTAAACTACGACTGTCCAACAGTGGTTTTGACTCAAACTCTCTTAAACATCAGTTTTTCTTCTCCCATATGGAAACAATGTAGTTTGGGCGAATTTGTCATCGTACACAAGATGGATAAAACACATGAAAACATGGGAATTATTTATAAAAGAACCTAAAATCTTTTCTGACGAAGGGGTCTAATATTCTTATGATCAACACATTATTTCATCTAAACAATAATATGATTATAATATGGAACTTCACAACTTTCAAACAAATAATTTATTACATAATATTTTAATCATCGTTTCAAAACGACATTGTAAAGATCGATTCAATACAATTTTGGAAGTGTAACTTTTAGTTTCTACTGACCGCACTACCATTTCTTCCACGTTACTTAAGTGGTTTAATTTTAGTGTTACAAATTCCTCGAAAGAATTGAAGTTTAAGGTTCCGTAAATCAGACACACATACACACATGACAGTATAACCTTGAAACACGTCGGCCATTGTGGAATCCTCCAATGCTCAATAACTATTCAAAATGGAAATGAGCATCTTGTTTTCGGAAATAAGTTTGGGCATTTCTCTGTTATGGAGGTATTCAATGGTTCCCCACTAAACAACATCTAATTCCATGTTGGATACAACCATAGAATAAATACACAAGTAGAATTATCTCGGAAAACTCAGAATATTTGTCGGAAAATGGCAAGTTGGCTGCTGATCGGTACTGTACTGATTACGTCATGCTGCATTTGATCGCCCGTGACCCATTTCCCAGAAATTCTGTCGCGACCTTTAAAGATATTATGGTTGGAAAATGTGATTACATTATCTGAGAGCACCTGCTAGATAAAAAAGATATTAATTGATTCCAACGTTGTTTTTCTTAACACTACATCGTTTTTAATATCTAACCTGCTTGTTTCTAATGCTCTAATAGTTCATCTACTCAAGTATTCGAAATATTCATTTGATACATCGTTGTAATTTTTTTTCTGGCTTCATTATCTAGGCTCATCAGCACATGTTAGATCTGTCTTAGCACATGTAGACACTACGTACTTTTCACTGGAAGGTTAATTTTTATATAGAATTATAGGCTTTCAAAAAAGATAGGTCTTGGAATAATCGGTAAATTTTCGGAAAGACTACATCATTTCGAAAATACGATTTCTTATATATTTTGGGTTGCTGATTACGAATTCACGGACATATTGAGGCCATCATAAAAAATAAAGGAAAAAAACGTTTCAAATGAAAACCCCGTAATAGAAGGACCTGGGAATAATCGACAAAGAGTCCCTCATCAGGTCCACTTTACTTATGTCTATTCTTATTCAAGGTCCAAAAATGTCCGCCACCAATGTTGTCATATACGTAATCAGCGATCCAAAATTAGTAAAGCAATATGCTGACATTTATCCAGATAGGCAGTCTTTTCCATGATTTACTGAATAATCGATAGTATTTCGTGTTTTCGCAGAGAGTACGAATTTGCAATTCGAAATTTGAATGTTGAACAAATTCGTCGAATCCCGGTATATCGCAACGTCAGATCGAGAAGAGTGGACAAAAGTGTGTGACAGTGCGACCCAGCAGCGGAAAGAAAAGCCGAGATAGAAAAGTTTACTTCAAAGTGACCGAGTTCTTTTTCGCGGAAAACGGAGAGCCGTTAAATACGAAATCGTTCTTTGCGGAGGCAATCGGGGCGACGATCGGTGCTAAAGTGGTTTTTCTTTGGCGGGAGAGAAAAGGAGAGACATGTCCAGGCGATTGAAAATCGAAAAGCGGAGGGCAGGTCACGTGCAGCCAGATGGGAAAATGATCGAAACTCGCGGAAAAAGAGGCAGAAGCGGAAACTAGACGTTAACGAAATTCTTCGAGTTTTCGAAATTAAAGTAAACGGGCGAAACGTGGGGAAGACCAAACGGATTTAGGTGCACAAGAAGAAAAAGAAATCAAGGGAGCTAAGGAGGGGGACAAGAGCACCGAAAGAAAAGGGGGAGAAGACTGACAAGAAATTTAAGGAGTCTGAAAAAAGAAAACGTTATCGCCCTCCCGCACTCGCCTGATCGTCGTAGACCGGAAGTCATATGCCCGTACACGCGCGCAAAACGGTAAATAACATCGCTGTATTGTCGCGAGGTAACGAGCGACCGTGTTGTCTCCTATTGTTTTCACTTTTTCTTTTTTTTTCATGCTTCGTTTGCGTGACATGCTGCCGTTCGTGCGTTTCCCTTTTCCGGTTTCCGTATATTGCCTTCAGCCTTTCGTCATTCGCAAATTCACCTAACCTTTATCGCCTTCCAGGACCTTTTGACTCTTGCACTTTAGTTTAGCTTTATCACCGCGCACACAACTTTTTGTTTTTGCGCTTTAGCACCGACCACATTTACCTGTTATCATATGTAGGTTAACCTAAAAACAAATATATTTTCTACAAAAATTACCCCAGAACGTGCCTCTTGATTACTGATGTAAACATCATGTCTGCAATAACTCCTATCCATCAAATTTCCTATACATAATTTCATCTTCAGCATGGAAGATGAGTTAACAAAAATTGACCGTGTGGGAGACGATAATGAAAATTACTGACGACGGTGGCTCAGGTGGTAGAGTATCGGCTTCGTATCGGGACACCTCTGTATTTATTTATAAGCGTCTAATAACGCCAAAGCTCAAGTAGTTCGGATTCCACCTTCATAAACTATAGGTCCCGTTGCGATTTGGTCCCATATTGGTTCAGAAAAGTCGACGTAAAATAATATAAAAAAAATAACTACAACTACAAATAAAACTACTTACACTACTAATACCATTTAGCTTCCTTGTTTATATTTCTTTTTGTGGCCTCATTTTCCGAAGGTTTAACTAAATCGCATAAATTCTCAGCTAAGGCTTTCAAAACGATACAGCAGCCTTCAGCTACCAATTAATGAGATTAGCCAAAACGGGTTAGAAACGGAATTGAACAGAGTGTCGCTGCGCAGTCCCATTAACTCGGTAAATTACAATGACGACTGTAATTGCGCCCAAGATAACACGAAACGAATACCCTTTTTTAGTTCTGATCATTACTTTTTATCGTCATTACTGATTGCAAATTTAATTTCTCTTACGTCAGAGCTTGCTCTTATTCCAGATTCTTGTCATTTTTCATCGCGTTCGTTCATTTTGTACTTTAGCAAATATGCAAATGCACGCTTAGCCTCCTCTCATCGACCTACGAGCATACCTTCCTTCTCTATTTCGCGCGTGGTCTTTTTTTCCTCATTTACCGACACGTTCGTTTCAGTTAGTTTCCATTCGTTTCGTCTCGTCTCACGTCAAGCATCAAGTGTTCACATGGATTTTTTTTTTTGCTCTTCGGCAACGATTTTCATTGTACCAGTAAGGTCGTGCCTCGTTCCCAAGTAGAGAAGAGAGAGTGCCTCTTCCTTTCCGAATCGGGAATGAGATCGAGCAGATAACCGTCTTGGATTATTTTATGCATCGAGTGCAGTCCACTCCCCTCCAAACCTTCGGACCCTTTATACCTTCGTCATTCTTCCTTTCTATACAGAGTGCATTTTTTGTTCGCTTCGTTCCGCACGGTCTTGGTATGCATATGTCTAGCAAACATTGTTTTAATTAGCTTTTTTATATTTCGTTGTGATACGGCGATATGTATGTGCATTACGTCTTTATTTTTGGATGTTTATTCGATTTATGTTAAAATAGTAGTTACTTATAGTCGATGTTATGATTCTGATAATTTTATATGAATTTGCGAATAAATAAGAACGAAAATACATTTGTATGGATTTCTCCATGGATGCGCGAAATGGAAATTCGAATTTTAGACTTCCTATATGTTGTGTCGACGATATATTGTAAGGAAAGTGACCTGTTTTTGTTCCTTAATTGATTATTGTGCTGCTTGATTTGTAAATATTATCTATTGTCCATTGAATGCAATACTTGTTATGCCCACGATATTCCTAGAATACATTTCTATGTTCTCTTAAGTACCTAATACATTATACTCCTGCGTCTCATATGTCAAAAGACGACTTTATGACATCATTTCGTTCGCGCGTATGTTTATTTCACACCAATGTATGTTATACGTTCGAACATTAAATAAAGCACGTAAATAAAATCTTTGTGTTTTTCTTCTGAATTCAAATGAATTTTCTAAAGTAATATCGTTCGACAAAAGAAAAAAAGAAGATGAATAAATCCTATTAAAGTATTTTATTACCGCTGCGTTGGTGAAATGTTATTAGTATGAACTCACTGCTATTAGTATAAATGATATTATAAAAATTTAGAACAATAAATGTTTTTATGAATACAGCAATAACATATTAATTGTAACCTTAGCTATATTAAGTAAGGGAGTAAGAGATTACAATATTAAATAAGTTAAACTCAGCTTTCAAACTATTTCCACGCATTTGATTAAACCATCAACGTTTTCATTTAAACTGCAATACACTATTCGACGTATGAAGTTTCCCGTGTGGAAAATTGTCACGTAACGCTACTGTATAGTAACTAGACAGTTATTTCAACGCTTGACTAAATTTGTAAAACTACACCGTTACTACTCCAATCTATTTCGTAAAACTATTTTTTCTCTGTCTGGTTAAACTGATAAATCTATAGAGACCTTGTATAGAATTTCAATAGGTTTAGTTAGGTTCGTTACCGTCAGGTGCCGTCATGAACTTACGAGGTCTCTGTTTCGCGAGTATGGTTCCCGTTACGAAAGTAATTTTCATTTCGTTATAAGTTCAAGAAATAAAATATAACTTTAGTATAACTATACAGAATTGTTATAGTAAAACGTTTATTTTAATTTTCAATAAAAAAATACCAATAATAAATAATTCTCAGAGAAAATTTGGTGTTGTCAGGTTTTTTTGGGTCGACAAAATGGCCACATCAAAACATTCTGCTCTTAAAGTACGGTGCCAATATCAGTACTAAAACAGAACAATCAATACTGTTACTATCGTGAAAATGGTGAAACGGAAACTGGTGTTTCATAAAGGACAGTACTAGTGATATATGAGTAAAGCGTTTCCGATATAGAAATGGATTTTCCTTCAATCATAAGGAGTTCCGTCGGTAGCTTCAGACACAATACATTGTACTCGACTCGTGTTCAGAGGCTGTTGGTTTATACATATATACGTCATAAATGATGACTTAAACTGAATCATTTATTAGGCAAAAGCTATTTCAAACACCAATCTGTAATTAGCGTGAATTGCAGGTATCACATTTGACAAATCAAAGCTCGATTACTCAATTTATCGACAGTAGAATTCAAAATGTTTGGTTCATTCATTGATATATAAAAAGAAAATTAAGAATGCAGTTCATCAGATGTTTTTTTAATGAAATGACCCGTAGATGCAATAAATAATAAATTGTCGAATTTAAAATCAGACTGATAAGGATTTTCAAAAGAAAGACAAACAACGTAACAAAGAAAAATCGTAGTTCGTGAAATTTATTTAGAAATCTTATTATGAAAACATGAAAGAAGAGTTTTAAAATACATATTTAATTTCAGTCATTGCGATTTTATGTAATTGTTGCATCCGTTACGATCGATCGACAAATGACTTTAATACCGTCATTGATACAGTCATTTTAATAAACCAAAATGGTTTACAAAACTAACGAATATATAATCTGTCTAATAATATTATTCTACGTAATTTATTTGTAGTTATTCATGAACGTAGATATCTTATGTAAAAAAAATAAATAATAAATAGCGTTTTATTGTGAGGACAAATACTGCTTCCTAAGTTAGTATTTTCCATGCAACACTGGCAATAAATAAGATGAAATTGTAAATTGTATGACGTAATTATTTTTGCTGCAGAAGGTCACTTTCCTTACAACTTGACTCCTGGTAATAATGACAAAAGTTTAAAATAGCAAAACCGGAATTCATTAAAAATGCAATCAATAGCATCACTTTCAATGCATCATGCACAGATTTGAGATTATCAACTTGAATTCCCGTGGAAATTCGAAACTCCGGAATTTTGTGGAATTTTGTGTAAACAACCGTTTACATCGTTATTCTTAGTAAAAGCATTTTAGGAAGAATGGAGGAAGGCCAAGATCAAGATCCAGATCAGATCGCAGGATATGGGTCGGAAAACCGACAAATCAAAAAGCCGCCAGGTCATAAGACCGGCAGTCGAAAAGCCGACAGTCAAAAAATCGACACAAAAAAAATGAGATGCATCGACAAGCGGACAGTCATTTTTTGAAGTGTCGGCTTTTTGATTTGTTGGTTTTTCGACCCGCACCCAGATCGTATATACGTATCTAAAAGAAATCGGAAAATTATCATTCTTGCTAGGAATTTGAGCACAAATATGAAATAACTGCCATTCGTGGGGCTAAATACAATTCTTTAAATATATTTTGATATTTCTGCAATAGAATCTCCTAAACCAGGATAGTAAAATATGTAAGTTTTTGAAATTTACAATTCTCTGATAAGAAAATTAGTAGTTAGAATGGTAAAAATGTAAGTGGTGACCCTGAATAAATCAGGTAATAAAGACATGCGTATTTATTTAAGCGTATCTGCCCCAAAAAATCCCTTTAAGTTAGTAACGTTTGTCGCCGTTAGGCCGTAGATCTGCTCTCCATCGTAAGTCCCGTTATAGAAATGAGTTACTCAAAAGCTGATCAAATCGACAGGATACATAATGCATATAGATAGTATACGCGTACAGGTGAGAGTATAATTTATATATCGTTGATATTCGTTGGTATAATGGCATAGCATAATATTTTTTGCAGCCGGAGTGTAAAGTTTACAACCAAAGTTTTTAATTTTTATTTGTTTTCAAACAAATAACTTTCGAACATTCCATAAGTTATAAAATAAATAAATAAACACCACTTTATTATGATATAAATATTACAATTATTATTCTTTATATAAATATTTTACCATATCTGGAATTTTCGTGTAATAAGAAAAATTCCAATAATAAAAATATGTTTATCTTTCGTTTATGTGGCTTCATAAGTGAAATTAGTTTTCTTGACAGTTTTTTGGTTTAATGAAATGAGAAAAACGGAATAAGAAAATTCCTATTCCGGGTAAATAAAAAATTATTTCATTTTTAAAATTTTGTTATTTCTGTGTTGATGCGTCAAAGCCGCTTTTGTTATAAAAATGACATAGTGCAACGTCATAGATTCTTATATCATATGATAAATAGTATGTATTTTACATTAGCAACATTCAATAAAGATTCAAAATACATTTTTGTGTTATTTTTTGGCTTACTCGATTACTACAGTTAATGTTAGCACGATACATTAGTTTTTATCATTGTATTATTTTTTAATAATAATAACTCTAAAAACTATAATTAAAAAAAGGGCTTTTAGTTTTCTGACTCTGACGCAAAATACATTCTATTTATAACTATCAGAAAAGTTTAATGATGCGATATTAATTATGTTGAACAAAATGCAACCGTTATTTAATTTGACCCAATAGTTTCTCCTTGTAAATTCGACAGTTGTCGGTACTAATCAGAAATATTGAGAAAGATTGTTCATAGTCTCTTGTATTACAGATATATTAATTTATCAGAACCTAAGAATCCAATATTCTTTGTTCTATTTCAACGATGTTTTTCGAATAAATATCAGATATACAATGGATGATTCAACGGTTTAGTCAATATTTCATGTAAAACCGCAAGTAAATTGGTTGTTATTATCTTATAATAAATATGACGTGGTCGCGTCATTTTATGATTAAATGACTACAATAACTTGTCTCAGTAATTACAAAGATACTATATCTACTGAAATTTATTAAACTATTTGAAAATTACTTGTACAGGAAAATATAAAATTTTATTTTAAAAAGAGGAACTGATATTTCATCTTGCGTAAACTTTCATAACGCAGTTCGCATGTGTCAAATTGCAATTTGTATGACATTTCTTTCCATGTGCTCTGCACAATACGACGAGCCTATTTATTAATTAATATCCTCTATTGTTTTAATTTTTCCATTCCATGGTTTAATTAATAAATTTTTCAATTACGGCATTCCTGAACAGGACATGATATCTACTATTAACTTGTACTATTAATGAAATTCCTAAATGCTGTACAATTATGTTTCCGTCATTCAAAGGCTAATTTGTAAGCGTCTGTGTCCAACGCATCACTTGTGCATATTTCACAAACAGCGCAGTAATAAAATCCACGTACGTTATACGCGCCTTCCGCAAATCCCAGTACAGTATTAAAAGAACGCAATTAGAGATAATTGACTGGATTATTTGATTACGGCTTCATAACGTCTGATTGTTTTTTTTTCTTCTTTCAGGAAAATAAAAAAAAAATATTTTGCCCGGTAATTTCACGAATCGTTGACCAACAACGAAGCTTTTGCAGACCTCGATTACCGGAATCTGGACTTCGTGTTTTATTTTGAACCGTACAAAACGCCAGTGTGCGGATGTTAACTTGAAATTATTTTCGTCCTCCACTTTTAAAAAATGTATTAATCGAGTACGATCCATTTTATTTTCGCCTGACAAATTATTCCTGACATAAACGTTTTGCAGTGCTGCACAAAATTATGAATTTTTCATCACTTGACTACGTTCACCAGTTACTATCCCTATTTAGAAACTAATTATAAATTGCAAGTGGGTAAATAGTGATTCAGTAATACAGTAAACGAAAAATGAAAAAATTTTTGAAATTTAATTTACTTCCGACAAGAAACTTTCCTATATAAAATCTAATGTCTAGTATTTTGAATTACAGTAGAGTCCGGGTATATTTATCGGCTCGGTTCCTCGCCTTCCCCTCCCGTCTCGTTATATTTACCAACAGAAGGGGAGCGTCGCTTCTCCCCGTCCCCTCAGTCGCTCTCGTATGTACTCGTATGTTCGTGACGTCACAGCAGGCCCTTCCTGAGGCCCCTGCATGCAAGGTGGGGGAAAAAGGGAGCGTCGAAAGGTAGATATAAGGAGACGGATCCGGGCAAATATGCTGGGACGTAAATATAACGAGGCGAAATTATACCGGGACTAATGTAATTATTTACTGAACTATACTTACTAATGATTATGATACAACTGAAATACAAATGAAAGATTGATATTAATTCTCGACATACACCGAAGAAAATTGAAACATAAACGAGATATGTGCTACGAATATATTTCTAATGAGATCTAAGACAATTTTTCAAACGATTAACAAGCTGAGCTGAACCAAATCCCTGCGTCAATACGTTTGCTCTAAGCTGATAAAAGGTTCTCTTTAAAGCCTATTGTGATGACCACAGTACAATAGAGGTAAAAATGAGACAACGTGTTTGGCTGCGCACCCAATCAGAACTAACCATTCAACATGAACCTCGGTTGACCCATCTACTGGAAGCTTCGGTGAAAACGGAGGCAATTGATTCGGTCCCGGAAATGTGGTTTTCAAAATTGGGCGTATATGTCCTCTCCGATCGAAAACATTACCACTGTATACGTTACTTTTGGAAATTTTAAAAAACGATTATAATGGTGTTCAAATCTATGAATGTAGGTTTAGAATATTTAATAAACTCTACTCTCTGTAGGATAAAAGCTACAGAAAGAAATTATCCCTTGATTTAATGACCTTTTTAGCCTCTTTTGCGGGTCGGCTATTGGATGGACAAGTTCGGTTTGCAATTAAAAGACAAGACAAAACAAGGCATGGTAATACAAGAAAGGATAAGACAAAAGTCAAGACAAGACAGGACAGGAAAGGCATGACAGGACAAGACAGGACAGGACAGGACATGAAAAGACAAGATAAGAAAGGACGGGAAAAGATAAGAGAAGATAGGACAGGACAGGACAGGAATAGACAAGATAAGACAGGACGAGAAAAGACTAGACAGGACAGGACAGGAAAAGATAAGATAAGACAGACCAGAAAAAGACAGGACAGGAAAAGAAAGAGACAGGACAGGACAGTAAAAGGCAAGACAGGATAGGACAGGAAAATAAAAGATAAGATAGGACAGGGTAGGACGAGACAAGAAAAGACAACTGAAGATAGGACAGAAAAAGACACGATAAGACAGGACATTACAAGGCAAGACAGGAAAAAACAAGATAAGACAGGACAGGACAGGACGGGAAATACAAAATAGGACAGGACGGGACAGGAAAAGACAAGATAAGACAGGACAGAAAAAGATAAAACAGGACAAGAAAAGACAAGACAAGACAGGGCAGGAAAAGACAAGATAAGACAGGACATAACAAGACAAGATAAGACAGGACAGAAAAGGACAAGACAAGACAAGACAATACAGGACAGGATAGGACAGGACGGGAAAAGACAAGATAGGACAGGACAGGAAAATACAAGATAAGACAGGACGGGAAAAGACAAGACAGGGCAGGACAGGGTAGGGAATGACAAGATAAGACAGGACAAAAAAAGTCAAGACAGGTCAGGAAAGGACAAGACAAGACAGGGCAAGAAAAGATAAGACAAGACAGGGCAGGAAAAGACAAGATACGACAGGGCAAGAACAGACAAGACAAGGCAATAGAAGACAAGATAAGGCAAGAAAATAATGCGTCCCGCAGAACGACTGTACTTCTTTTATTCGGGAATCGAAATGAGTCCAACAGAGGGCTCTTGAAATGTTTAATTGATGCGATTACCATCGTCGCTACTGCAGGTCACACGACCGCCAAATTTAAATTGTTGATTAATTTCCCATTAGTTTCCCTTTAAACTCGCGCTTTCGCAAGTAGAATGTTCGAAAAAGAATTCAGGAGTACAACAAAATGGAGGATGTCGTGGAATGTCATCGGTGTCAAGTAACGACATTTGGAGTTGCGGCATTTGCAACGCTCACTGACAGGTGAATATGCTCGTTTAGACATTTAGAGGCCAGCTGAGTTAGGCCTTGCAATGCGCATTTCGTTGGTCCGCTCGTTCGTCGACGGCACGTCGCGTGACGGTTTAAACGACGGATTAACGTGAGGTTTTGTCGATGCATTTGTGTGTCGCAGCTGATATTGTGCACGTACACGCCTATTGCGTTTCGGAAGCCGAGAAACGGTAATTGCAGGCTCGTTAAAACCTAGAGAATGTCGCTTGTAAAGTCTGCCAATGGTAGAAATTGAATTACAGAAATAAGAGGGGGGCCAGGGTCCCCTTAGTTATCTATAACATTTTTATTACCGTCAATGTCAAAACTATTTTACCAATCATTCCGACTAATAGCAGTAGGTTTTTGCTTCATGGTGTTCGTCAGAAACTCGATATTGCATCATGGCTAAATGCAAAAAGATTTGCGTAGAGGTTAAAAATAACGAATAAATTATGAGATGCAAAATGTTTAAAAACCGGTTTGAAAGATGACTACGCGTTTAGATCGAAAAATGTAAACAAGAATGACTTATTGGTTTTGTGGACATGGATTTGCCTTCGGCGATGCTTCCCTTTCTTCCGTGCGAAGCTGTAAAGTGGACTCCTTGTGTGAGGTCAATGAAGCTAATGCTGGAAAGTAAAATCAGTCACGTGACGTGATGATAGTTCTAGGAAAGAGAACCAAACGAGCGATCCCGATTCGCCAAGCGAATGCTCGCGTTTTACGAACAATTACTGTCTTTTGCTAAGCCATGTACTTATATAGGGAGCTTCGTAATCTCTGACAACTTGCTTATTAAGTGGTGATTGTTCCTTTTAATCATTCATTCTTTAATGGCCACTAAATGTCTGAATAGGCACTCTTTGAAGAGATCATCTTAAGAATATATTCAACGAAGCAGAAACACAAAAATGGCGTGTAATTTAATGTACCAATTGAGATAAGTATGTCAAATTTGTCATTGGTTGACCTTCCAGAAAATGTGATTTTTGACATAGAAGTTTAGTAGCATTTTCTAGATTTTTTTGGGGGAAACGCTACATAATAGATGCGACTCTTCTTTTTTAGCATAAACAGCCTCTTAAATTTCCGAGTGCGTTCGAATCGTAAAAAAGCAGTCTACCTGTTATCCAGTGCTCGACGTGATTTGATACCCAGCGTCTTTTGACAGACGGTGTCAAGGGGACGCAATAGCAACGAAGTCGAACGTCGGCGCAACTTTAGGATGGTACTCACGTTGTTGGCATGCATCACTCGACTCGACGAATTTGCATCTTGGTTCCTTCGTATCTCGTTTGTTTTGCCGCAATAGCAGGAGCAGTATCTGCAACGGGATTCCGAGGCGTAAAGTAAAACCTCGCGATTCAGCTCTCGGTCTTGACTCTGGATTCCGAATCCAAGCACCAGATACGACCGGAGATAAATGCATTTTTTCCACGTCTACCTTCGTTTCGGATCGAATTTTAGTTTATCGTTTTGCATCCTTCGGACCGCGTTCTTTTCGTTTGTCTCCGTTACTGTGTCGGACTCCAAGCGATATTGTCCAATACCAGTTGAGGTTATTGGATTTTTCTAAGGATTGCAATACGTGTGCGTAAGCGGTATTTCTCTGGAATATTTTACCGACACATCGTGTCTCATATTTGTACTGAATTTAAATCGCACTCCACATTTTGGAAAATGTGCAGCGCAATGTAGGTCACTCCAAATTCATTCAACCACACAGCGAAAAGTGTCATTTTCCGGGTATTGGAATTATAATACCCCGTAAAAGAGAGTCTTTTGTATATATGGACAAAAATATTTCTTTTACATGTTAAAAGGTAAATACTTTTAAAATATCTCGTAGTCGGAGTCATTCTTCGTCAAATCGATCACGATCTGACATCACATCTTCGATTTTGTTAAAAACTGCTCAAAAATTAGTACTTGCCATACATATGAATATGGTAAAGGGATTTTTCAAAATTTAAATTGATATTATATATATATATATATATATATATATATATATATATATATATATATATATATATATATATATCAACGCGACCAATAATATAGTAGACAAAAAATTATCACAATACAATTTTTCATTACTATTTTGCTGTTAATTTAAATTTTGAAAAATCTATATATATATATAAAAAATATATATATGAGACGATCCACGTCAACCGGATCAGTGCTACGGCCAAAATTTGAAGTAACCAAAAAAATCGACTAAGGGCTCATTTTAAAGCTTAAGGCATCTACTTTCGAATGCCGAAGGCGCCTTTGCAGAATTCAATATGGCAGCTCCAATATGGCGCCAGAAAACTGCGAATATCGGTGAAAAAAATTTAAAAACGTATCTAAAATAAAAAATTACTCCATATTTATAGTGCTATATATGTTTTTCGATGTATTTTGACGCCCTAAACACGAATCGGGCGTTAGAATTTAGCTATTACCTCTTATTTTTTTTCTAACCTCAAAAAACTGGAAAAAGGGAGTAAAAATGTGGGTAAATTTACGAAAAAAAAGCAGAAACCTAAATTTTTCGTATCCTTCTCTTCTTTTATAAGAGGATAGAACGGTTGAATCCAAATCAACCGCCGGAATCAAGGTAACACGTCCCAGCCGTTTCTAACCTCAAAAAAATCAATCACCAATCAATATTTTCAATCTAATTCTAGGCTAAAGGTTCTGAGAAATCGAACAAAATATGTTTAATAGTTTTCGATGTCGCTGATTACGAATTCGGTATCATATCTTTGAATTTCAAAATGGCGGCTCAAATATGGCGGATGATTAATCGAAAAATTCAATTTTCGGAAATGTAAAAAATACTGTCGCATTTTTCTCGAAATTCTGAATAAAAGTACCTTTCGTGATTTTCTTCTAAAATCTATCGCTTCCAAGGAAAAAAATACCGAAGTTTATCCTTAAATTAGAATTCATATGGTTCTAAGGGTTTTCGGAGCCGCTGATTATACAGTCCTGAAAATTTTCTACATTTTTAAACTTAATCTTAATGCCTTCCTATGTATTTGGTACTAAAAAGCCGAAGAGAAAAAAATCCGTGAGCCCGTCACTCAAACGTGATCTCTAACACGGAAAAGTTATTTTGCACGAACTTCATATTTGTTTCGTTTCTCGCAAGCAAAATGTGCCGAGCGAAACTATGAGTAGAGCGGCCTCGGCTAGCTGGATCTATTCGTTTTAACAGGCTGTTCATTTCCAGTAACGACTTCTTTACGATAGTTTTTTTTTCTAAGATCTTGGGTGTTCTCATAATATCGATTTATATTTAATAACGGTCCTTTTCCTCAGTATGGGAAACAATAGCGACGATGGAGACAAAACACAAAAGTTGCATTCAAAAAGGTGTGTTAACCCATTAAATGTAGACAGTCATAATGGCATAAATTTAAGGAATATCTCTCAAAATGTATTGAAAGCTTTTCCAAATCTACATCCGAAATCAAAAATATGCCAAAATTGTAGGAAACTATTTTACGAATTACAAAAAAACGACTCTCGGTATAGTAATGTTACTGATTCTGATAATTTGGAAAATGTTACGGAAAACAATTCTCTTGATAGTAGCGTTACTGATTCTGAGTATTAGCTACTCCTCCCGTTAAAAAAGGTAAAAGTTTAGACGAAAACATAGTCTCTCAAGTAATTGAATTTTATGAATCTGAAGATAATAGTCGGATAATGCCTAATAAAAAAGATTGTATTTCCGTAAAAATTGATGGTCAAAAAGTTCTTCAACAAAAGCATTTGCTTCTTTATGACATTAAAATTTTATACAGAATGTTTAAGGAAAAGTACCCACAGCATACTATTGGTGTATCTAAATTTTCTGAACTGCGCCCTAAATGGTGTGTTGTTGCTGGGAGTTCAGGAACACATAGCGTATGTGTTTGCACGATACATCAAAATGTTAAAACAATGATTGATGCTGTAAACTTAAAGATGCTAACCGAAGATTCTGAACGTCAATTAAACGATTATAAAGATTGCATAAATTTCATTTTATGTACAAAGAGTACTGTTGACTGTTTTTTGTTGAATTGTCCAAAATGTCTTAAAATGGAAGAATTTTCGGATCTTGTTTTACGATTATTGGAAAAAAACAACAGAGAGCAGGTAATATTCAGTACGTGGCAATCCACAGATCGATGCAGACTCGTGCAACAATGTCTTTCCGCCGAAGATTTTGTTGAAGAATTGTGCAATCGTTTTAAAAACCTTATCCCTCATCACTTCATAGCAACAGCTCAGTCTGAATTTTTTTCAAATAAGAAAGAAAATTTACGTGATGATGAAGTGTTGGTATACTGTGATTTCGCTGAAAATTTTGCTTACGTTGTACAGGATGCAGCACAGGCTTTTCATTACAACAACGACCAGTGTACTGTATTTCCTGTCGTAATTTATTATCGATCTAAAAATGAAATAAAACATTACAGCATTATATTACTCTCCGATAGCACAAAACATGACGCAGCAGCAGTTTATTTGATGCAAGAAAAAGTAACACCAGTTATAAAAACATTATGTCCAAAAGTTAAAAAAGTATTTTACTCATCCGATGGTGCTAAACAACATTTTAAGAACAAAACTCAAATGAACTTTTTGATGCATCATAAACTCGATTTTAATATTGATGCTGAATGGCACTGCAGCGGTACTGCGCATGGTAAATGTGCTTGTGATGGTCTTGGAGCATGTTTCAAATGTGCAGCGACTCGTTTCAGCTTACAAGCATCTCCGAATGACGCCATTTTAAATTCACTGTCACTCTTCACTTGGGCAAAGTCAAGATTCAAAAACATACAGTTTTTTCACTACAACAAAGAAGATCATAAAAAAATAACACAAAAACTCAATAAACGATTCCCTGACCCACCTTCAGTGCCGAAAATTCAAACGTGTCATGCATTTATCCCTAATGCCGGCAACAAGCTTGAAATTAAAAAGTACTCAAAAGCAAAAAATGGACATTTTATGCAATATTAATAACTTACTTTACATCTTGCCTTAATTGGCCGGATCACCCTTCGATCTTGCCTTAATTGGCCGGATCACCATTCGATCTTGCCTTAATTGGCCGGATCACCCTTCGATCTTGCCTTTGCCGGCTGGTTCACCATTCGATCTTGCCTTTGCTGGCTGGTTCACCATTCGATCTTGCCTTTGCTGGCTGGTTCACCATTCGATCTTGCCTTTGCTGGCTGGTTCACCATTCGATCTTGCCTTTGCCGGCTGGTTCACCATTCGATCTTGCCTTAATTGGCCGGATCTCCCTTCGTCTCTTCATTTGCTGGCCGGGTCACCATTCGATCTTGCCTTTACTGGCCAGGTCACCCTTCGATTTAGTCTTTGGTGGGTGGGTCATCTTTCGATCGTACCTTCGCTGGTTGGGACACATTTTTACTCCCTTTTTCCAGTTTTTTGAGGTTAGAAAAAAAATTAGAGGTAGTAGCTAAATTCTAACGCCGGATTCGTGTTTAGTGCGTCAAAATACATCGAAAAACATATATAGCACTATAAATATGGAGTAATTTTTTATTTTAGATACGTTTTTAAATTTTTTTCACCGATATTCGCAGTTTTCTGGCGCCATATTGGAGCTGCCATATTGAATTCTGCAAAGGCGCCTTCGGCATTCGAAAGTAGATGCCTTAAGCTTTAAAATGAGCCCTTAGTCGATTTTTTTGGTTACTTCAAATTTTGGCCGTAGCACTGATCCGGTTGACGTGGATCGTCTCATATATATATATATATATTCGAAATCATAATTTCACGATATTCAGGGTGGAAACTTAAAAAAAAAGGTTTTTCAAAAATAAATTTTCAAGAACAAAATAAATAGAAACAGAATAGCAAGACGAAAAAGGCGGCAGCAGTTATTACATTTCCAATAAGCTCACGCCCAAGTTTAGGGGGTGTTCAATTTAAAAAATTCATAACTCGAAAACTAAAAGACATACCACGAATTAAAAATCTGAATAAAATATTAGATTAAATTTACCATAAAATAACAGCATTTAAAAACAAAATAAAAAGGGTGCCTGGTGGCTAAAAATTGTTTTTTCATGCGTTTATTATTGTTATATTTAATTATAAATATTTTTTTCGAAAAGTACAAACTTTTCTACTATAGTGTAGCAAATTTTATTCAATTCCGATAAAATGCCGTCGAGATATAATTTTTCGAAAAAAAAGTTTGTGAAAATTTCATATGGCCGCCATTTTGAAAATATTCAGAAATTCGAAAAATCCCTTTACCACATTTATATGTATGCCAAGTACTAATTTTTCTGCAATTTTTAACAAAATCGGAGGTGTGATGTCAGATCGTGATCGATTTCGATCTTCGGAAGAGACGATCTGCAGCTAGATTAAAACTTGAGAATAATATTGTGTAAACTTTTATGTAAATACCATTCCGCCCGTTAACATAATAAAAGAAAAAAAATAACCCGCTTCTAACCTATAAACACCTGATTCATAATTTCAGTCAACATCTGATTACTTTTAGTAATTGTTATAAAATTATTGAAATTATTTCGGTAGATACGGTGTATTTTCTTTGTTGGAACTTAAAATTTGGTACAAACTACCTACAATGTTTAATTTACACTTTATGTTTGATAAATTATGCTGGTAATGAAGAATAACGTGATTTTCGAATATTCTAATGATGTGTATCAAAAGGAGACAACAGTGAATTTTTTGAATATAAAAGTTTGTATTGGTTTGTTTGTAGCTTTATTTATTACATAATATTCTATAAATTTGCAGGATATAAATAACCTACAAGAAACTAGTATTTTTAAAATGCTAAAAGACGAAGATTTTTATGGATAAGATATGGGATTTAAGTACATAATAACAATGTTTATTTCACGGGGTATAAGAAATCGTACTCAAAGACACGGGATTGTAACTGATAGAAGAGACTTTTCTCAGTGCAACGAAAAAATTGATAAATTTAACTATTTTGCTATTCAGGAATATTATTTTGCATTGATTGCGTAGAATACCTATTGTTTCGGGTGTGGGTTGAAAACCCGACAAGTAAAAAAACTGACAGTCAAGAAACTGATAATCGAAAAGCCGACAGTTAAAAAACACACACTTCAAAAAATTACTATCCGCTTGTCCATGTGCCCATATTTTTGTGTCGGCTTTTTGGTTGTCGGTTTTTCGATTGTCGGTTTTTTCCCCTGCCAGCCTTTTCATTTGTCGGTTTTTCGAACGACCCATTTTATCTTTATCCCGAAAAATGTTTCTGTGTGGCCATATATCAAAGATTGCTTAGAAAATTGCTTTCAAGAATTATATTTCACATGTTATTGAAATGGTCGTCAATTTGTCCCCGATTATCCTATGAGGATATTAGGCGGAAAGTCCTCAGCCTAAATGTGGTCAAAGCAGATTTGGAAATCTTTTTTAGGGTCGGATTGATTATATGAGCTGTCTTTTTATGAACAGTGATAATACAGCTTGCTTCTTTATCGCTAGACAAAGAGAATTGAAATAAAATTTACTATTCTCCTGTACGAATGAAGAATATTTACTAGTTAGTTACTTCAAATGGTGAAGATATTTAATCAGAAAGTGGTCAATTGAAAAAATAAAAATGTTGTAATATGATATGTGCCTGCACCCTCGCAAGACATCATTTATTAAAAATCCAAATTATATGTAAACTATAAATTTATATAAATTTCTCAAATAAATAATTATAAAAATTACTTACGTAAATTGACACGTTTATTCAGGTCTAAAGTGAATTAAAAATTAAACAATCCTATCTATATACTGGTATAATATATTATGGTCTTGTTTGAATTTAGAAAGTAGAGAAGCTGTAAAATATGTTGAAATAATTAAGTATAGTTATAAATATACTAACGTTTAATTGAGAAAAGTTAGAAAGAAGTATAATTGCAAATCGGAATTATGAATGACTAATTTATATTCACATTTGTAGATATTCGTCTTGCGACCAAAACGGTTGAAATTAAATCTAACAACGTTGTAATACAGACTGACTACACAAATTTTACAATGGTTCGAAACAAAAATACTAATACATATATTTAATTCTTAGAGCTAATTATTTATTCACGGCGAAAAATTGTTATTAAATTATTATAATCATAAGCGTTTAAAATTAAAAAAGCGACACAGAGAGTAAAGAAATAGAATTAAAAAAAATTGTTTATATCAATAAAATCATAAAAATGTGTTATTTCAGTTTTACACTTGTAAGTTAGGCGTCTATTTAATTGAATTAAAGTTGGAGATAATTTTTCAAACGGATGTTAAATATATTTTTATGCTTTTCGGCTAAAATACTAATATTCTTGGAATCAAAAGCATGACCTGTTTCTACTCTGGGTTTTGCTAGACCTATATATTGATTTTCTTCTAATTCAATATTCTTTTTGTGTTCATAAACTCTGCTTTGTAAAAATCTACCAGTTTCTCCAATATAAACTTTATTGCAATGCATGCAGGGAATATTATATACAACACAACTTTCTTGCAATAAAAGCAGTGCGCCTTTAAAAGGGTTTATGCTTTCAATATCTTTATGAGTAGATATTATGAAATCTTCATATTATGGCTTTTAAGCACTTTTTTAAACTGAACCCCTTGTGTCATAGTGATCCGTAGTGGGACCACCCTTTGTCTAGACGTTTTTCATCTTATAAATTAATTTATCATTATGTGGACGTAATTCTGTAATTGATATAAGGTATTTATTATTAACTGTATACAAAACAATTTGAAACATTTTTCAATAACATTAATTAATTATAAAAAATATACCCAAAAAATACATTTTTTTAAAAATGAACGCGGAATTCGGAAATTCAAAATGGTCGATCCAATATTGAGGATAATAAAATTTACATCGAATTATAAAACACTCTGTATATGGGGGTTTTCGACGTTGCTGATTATGAATCCGAAGACGGGATTTTGAAATTCTAAATGGCGGATCCAATATTGCGGATAAAATTAAAAAAATTACATTGAATTCGACAAAAATTTATATTTGATGGTTTTTGAGATAGTTGTTCAGGTATTCGAATTCATCATTTCAAAATTAAAAATTAACAACGCCATTATAATGGGCTCTTAGCATTACCCGGAAGTAAATATTATCAATTCACATTCGTTAGTAGCCAATTCGAAAGATATAACTCACCTAATTTCAGTTTAACCCGACTTATTGGATCCGGATATTTTGAATTTCACACTTTTCTTTTCGGATTCGTAATCATCAACCCCTAAAATCTTCAAATACAGACTTTTGTCAAATTCGATATAAATTTTACCATTTTAATCCGCCAGAGTTCGTAATAAGCGACCTCAAAAACCCCCAAATACAAAATTTCTTCCAATTTTACGCCCTTGATACAAAAATAACTATTTCGCCCTGCTTGATGTAAAAGCCTATTTATGCCCAAAATTGCGGGCGTAAATTAGCATTTTACGTCCTCGAAAATTACATGCCTGAGATAGGAGTTTCCCACTTATTCCATTTTAAAATTCCAGGCAAAAATTCGAATTTTACACCCGCTCGGGCGAGAATATTGTTCCTATTGCAGGCATAAAACTTTACGCCCTTAAGCGGAAAGTACTGGGCAACATTTAAGATAATAGCATAATTTTTTCATATTTATTTACATTCTGACAATGAATAATAAGTAAATTCCGCACACTTCCATAAAAATAGCCTGAATTCATTAGATTAAGCTTAAGCTTAATGGTGTTAATAATACTCGAATAACAAGTTAACATGTTATTTATTTACATTATATAAATTTACAGTTTATGTATATTTCTTCAGTCTAAGTTAGTGCTGTATTTTATGTCTTCTTTGGATGTAAAGATGTTCTAATCTTTCTTATGATGTTATTTGGAACAGTCCAAGGAGCGTTAGCTAGGTTCCTAAATGCCTTGGATTGAAACCCTTCAATTATTTCGATTTTGACGCAACGTCCTATTTCTCCTATCAAGTTCATGTTTAAGTTAGGTACCCAGTCTTCGACAACTTGCCAGTATGATAAGGCTGCCTTAATAATCTTTAAAAAGCATAAATTACATTATTAAAATAACGTAAAAATATCTTTTAAGAAATAATAAGCAAATAATATTACAATACCTGTAAGTAAGCTACTACGAAGTGTTAATGACATTTAGACTCTTCTGGATACAATTTTTGAGAATGTACCTAGATGTACTTGATATAATGATATCCATGTCTTTGTTATTTCTGAAAGTATACAAATTTAAAATTAAATAAGGAAATTGCCACTTTGGTACCTTCCAAAATGTTTTACACAACCGAAAGAAAAGGTCGATTACAATGTTTGGTTTGCATGTTACATTCATTAATAATTTATTTTTTCTACATGTCCTACTAATTTCATTTACATTATTTGTTGATTACTAGACCATATTTATTACATTCGTTAGATGTGACGGTTTTATAAAGGCATTTTAATTGTTATTTCCTGCAGTTAAAGGCATAATACAATATATTAATAGATTTTTTAATTAACATTAAAATGATTGTACAAAAAACCTTAACAGATTAATTAGAAATGCAAACGTATTACTTTCATTATTATTCCACATTTATTATTACTAATAATTCGGTTTAAATTATGTAAACACTATTAAATGAGTCTTCTTACATTTATTAGCGCTAAAGATTTAGAGACCATTCAATAATACAATTACTCTCAGTTCGACAAATATAATAAATGTAATAAACACATTTCGATAATTCAGAAAGTATTGGAAGTAATTAATTATTCCTTCCTATGTTATTAAATATTCTTCATAAAATAATAATTAAGGTAACACATAAAACCAAGTCATTGATATGCACTTGATAAAACTTAAAAATAGACCCAGCGCATGTAATCTTTTTTATTATACACTAGACTCCCGGTATATTTACCCATTCGGTTATATTTACTAATAGAAGGGAAGCGTTGCTTCTCCCACTCCCATCAGTTGCATTATGTTCGTTGGGGGAAGCAAAGAGAGCGCAACTGGTAAGTATAACGAGACAAATATGCTGGGATGTAAATATAACGTAAATGTAGACGAAGTTACACCGGGACTTTACTGTATTTCAATCATATATTCTTTATATGTACGGATAAATAAGTTTAAAATTCCATAAACAAGTGTCTAATAATGTATAATTGACTCGCTTTTGTAAAATATATAACAGGTATTATGTGGACCCTAACACACTGCAATAGCATAAATGTAGATAGAATTGTATCATTTATCAAACTTTTCTTTAAGCCTGTACATTTTTGACAGTATATCTAAACATTGTTGTCAGTGTTTAAATAATTGTTAACATTCTTTTATCGATTTATAAAACACATGCAATATTTTTTAGTAATTAAAGGTTGGATGATCAATTTCAACACTTTTCTATAACTAACCATGACAGTTGCTAAATCTAAATATACTTTTTGGTCAATTTGCAAAGGTTGACGGAGCGAATGTTAGCATATAATTTTCGGAATTAACCCATTATCTTAAATCTTAACAACGCGTATCCCGAACATGTTCCTAGTCGTTAAAACCATTAATAAAAAGTAATCGCATTACCTTGCTTTCATACTCTACGTTTAAAAATGTCAACAAAATTAATTTAAGAGATTTTAGTGTGATATTTGATGAATTAGATTAGGAAGTATGTCGTAAATAATGTACTATGCTCCTACTGATGCATGAAAAATGTAATTACGAGAATATTGTTATATGAATGCACGTAATTCATAGCGAAAAATTGGAGTAAAAAAAAGTGGGCTTTCATAAACCCTTTCTCTTTCGTTCTCAAAATCTTGTTCCTGAAGTACAATAGCCAGGTAAAAATTATAACGGAGGGAAAATCTAGACGCTACGTGCAGATAGGAGCCGTCCATCATTCTATTGTGACGAATGGATTAACGAGCATGCCCGACGCGGTCGCTTCGAAAGCTGCATTAAAGTGAAATTCTATGCTATGTGATCTCGTCAAGTGGAGGTGAATTACGGACTTTTGCGCTGAAATAATGATTTCTATAATTCCATTTCAACTGAATCCCAAATCTTTCCAAAGATTTCATGAATGATAATTAATTTCTCGAATATAATGTTCGTATAATGCCCTAATCGTTTTTAGTAGGTGACCTATTTTCGGTTTATTTGTTGCAGTTTTTTATAATACAATTCTTTAATCCATTAAGGACCAGACGGACACTTTTTCATGGAAGTTTTAACGTCTATTTGTCATAAATTTCCGGGATTGAAAAAATTCTGGACCACTCAAATCTGACCTGAAATTTATCGAACTAAACGAATCTGCAATTGAAATTTAAGAAAAATGCAAATCCAAATCATTGTGTTCGATAATTTGAAAAAAGTTTTTTTTTTACTAAAATTCTATTTTCAGCAAGGTTTCAGCATTGAAATCGGACAAAGATATCTTAGGTAAAGTGAATAAAAAGCGTCCATGGACCTTACACTTCAAAATATATGAGCCAAAATTTTTAGATGCATGATACATCCAAT
Source organism: Trichopria drosophilae (assembly GCA_030407085.1). Taxonomy (NCBI): domain Eukaryota; kingdom Metazoa; phylum Arthropoda; class Insecta; order Hymenoptera; family Diapriidae; genus Trichopria; species Trichopria drosophilae. Next base: position 8,227,601 of record CM059582.1, on the reverse strand, counting down.
ATGGCGTCTTGCTATAAAAACGTTGGTGCTCTTTCGTTATTTCCGGAAATAGTGTTTCCAAAACAAGATTTTATTGCATAACGTGAAATCTTAAGGTAGAATAAATTACATCCCTGATAAAACATTTATTACTCAACTTCATACATTGAGAATAGATTTGTTATCAAAGACGTTGCATGTCTTAAGATATCAGATTGTGCAAAAAAATCCTGTTTTGGAATCGTGAGATTTGGAAAAAAACATTAAGACGCCATTTTAATGTTTCTTTAGTTTACCGAAATCTCCTTATCCGATTTCAATGACAAAATTGTGTTGAAAAAACTCGAAATTTTTCAAATAATCGAACGCAGCGGTAACGATAATTTCTATGTATAGGTTAGCTATATATGGATTATCAAACTGTATTGTAAATAATCTTAAGTTATAAAATAATTATTAAATTAATTATCTCGTTCAACGTTGTAAAATGTTGTTAAATTAATAATCACAAAATCTTTGAAAGGCAAATAAAACTGTAAAAAATAATAAAATTGTTTAAAGTTTACACAAAACTTAGAAAGAAGAATATTAATTTGAATAAACGGCCATATGGTTAAACGCCAGTGATAGTAGACCTGTTTGACTTTTATAATGGATATTTTGACAAAAATTATATACGAACACTAAAATGTAAATGCTACAAATGTAACAATAAAAAAAATTTGAAAATGGAAAACAATAAATTGGAGTTTTTCTTCATAGTAAAAATCACATTAATGAATAATAACTATCTGGAAGTAATGTTTTCTCTAATCCAATATTTACATTATCATTTGTTTTAATAAACAATTTTCGATGCGTTTCTTATGTCTGTTTTGTTCAGTAGCTAAAATTTTAATCAAAATCGTGTTCAGTATTTATTCTATGTATAGTCAAGCTTGTAAAATTAGTTTCATTCGCAAAAATGTTTGTTTTTATGCTTAATTCTTTTCTTAAGAAATCGTCTTAATTAATTTTACATTTCATTTCGTATACAACATGTAATTAAATTTGTTAATTTTATCTTTAAACGGTTTGATTCCACCAATATTAAAAGGTTTATGTACTATTCTTATATTTTGAGCATATAGATTTTTGTTTAATATTTTCAGATATTCCATTGATATGTGGAAGACTAACAGCATTAATAAAATTATCATTGTTTGCATTAATTTCTAAAGTACTATATAATTTTTACACCCGTTTTTTAATACAATCATTAATATAGTTATTTTTGTATCAAGGCGCAAAATGAGGTTTTACGCCTCGATGATAGAACGGGAGGGATGGCGAAGACGGATTGTGGTTCATGAGGGTGAAAATTCTACGTCTGAGATTCAAACATTATGTTTTGATGCAGTAGGCGAAAAATGCTCATTTTGCGCCCTCATTTGTGGGAGTAATATTTATTTTACGCCCAAGAAGACATAATAAATATAATTAGGTTATTTTCTGTAAGAATTTTACAATTATCTGTAAAAACTTGTGTAGCGTATTTTAAGTTTTTTTTCTAAATTTAGGTTCACATAAAACACTTGCTCTATCAATAATTCCATGAGGTATACTTAATTTGTAGTATATAGAATGGTAAGAAAAAAGGTATCTGCCGCAGAGAAAGTTTCTTTATGATATCAGTCAGTTAGTAATTTACCTCTATCTTAATCTAATAAATGTTCATTTTTCAATTCTATGGTAAAAGAAATCCTATTCCATTGCCTTTAAGTTTATTTAAATCACTAAAAATAATTAAAATGTTATTAGCAAAATCAGTAAGTATGAAAGTAACTCTATAATAAAAGAGAGGTTTAAAAGGGAGTTTGGGTATGAGAATATCTTGTATGTAATCCATGGCGATATTAAGACTTTAAAAAGAACAAATTATGAAACAGAATTAAACATTTTGGTTTGTTAACTTAAATTTTTTACCATTTTACCTAATATCTTATTATAACATTAAAAGTAATATATTGTTCATAAAAATTGACTATTTTTTCGTTGGGAAATTGTTTACTAAATGATCTCAATAGATGTAATTGTTTTAGTTCTCAAAAATAAAAAAACAACGATTGTATCTCATACAGCAGCGTTTATTTCTAAAAATTACTTGTTAATTTCTTGTCGTATAAGGTATACAACTTTTATGTGAAATGTATCTTCGATAGAAATGTATTTCATGCATGACAGATGCTCCTCATTTCTAGTTGGGTTTTTCCGTTCCTTTAAAAGAAAAACAGACTCCTTTCTAAATTGTAATTTAAACCAATTATAGAAAATCATCCTTTAATCTTATGTATTCATAAAGAATTTTTAATTCATAATGAAATAATATATAATCATATAGGACTGAAAATAATAAATTCTTATTGGTAATTTCAATTGTGTTATTTGTTAATTACTCGGCTCTGCAAGCATTTGTTCTTATTTTTGTTTTGACTATCCATCCACCAATAACAAAAATATTTAATGTTCTATTGATAACGTTATTATATTAAATAAAATTTTCAGCACTGTTTGAAATTATGATAATCTCTAATATGCATAATAAATATTTTGCATCTATATTGTCCCAGATTCCTCGTTTCAAATCATTATTTATATCGAATATATTCCATCGTGTAGTATTTTCCCTTTTTAAAAATATACTAATTTTTTAAATAGATTATTCACTTTAAAATGATGAAATGCAGATTATTAAATTTCACTTTTAATGCATATTTATGGATGCCATTTCATGTTTATGGAATTGACAACACTATAATGCGCATGGAATTTTAATCAACAACGAATTAATAAAAGATCATATAATACGTAATGAGAGTTGCGTATATAATTTGCTAAAACATGATTTGTTTCTTCGTGAATAAAGTGTCATTAAATAAAATAAATAATTTATTATTGATAAAGAGAATTTATTAATAGCTTTCAAATAAATCACGACAAGAGTCATTTAAATTGTTGACAATATCATTTACAGGTAAGAAATAAATCACAGACAGTTTTCAGCTCAGCGTTTAGTTTTGTAATTTTTTCTCGGTCAATCATTTTTATCTCCGTTAATAAAGACTTTTTCAATAGTACACAGAGAAAAGTGTTTTTTACCCAGTATTAGAATTCTTATGCCCTATAAAAGATAGTATTTTACGCATAGGGATTGCCATCTTTCTATTACTTGTTAAAAGACGAAGATTTTAGATTATTCTTACCAATATATGTCAGTTTATTTTAGCCTTTTCTCTTTAACTAAAAGCAATTTTTGTTTATGGAAATCTATCTAGCAAATTAAAATACCAAAAATGCCTTCTTTTAGTCATAATAAAACATTCTTTTAAAATAGAAGAGTTTAATACAGTTTCGTATAACCTGTCAAAAACATATGCTGAAAGACAGAGGATTTTACTAGTTATAATATTTCTTTTAAGGGCTATAATACACTTTATAAAAGCCAAGGGATAGTAATTGATAAAATACACTTTTCTCAGTGTAATATATATTTTTTGCAATCTGCTACTTTCCCCCTGACATGTTGATTTTTTATAGTAAACTATTGCATGTAATTTGTCTACTCGTGTGCAATAATTCTGCCATTTTTGACAGATCTTTAATGTTTTTTGCACACTTTATGTAAAAAATAGAATAGATGATATTATATATAATATTCGATATAACAAAATACAATATCCAAACTTGTTCAAAAGTGGACCACAATATCCATAACCAATACAGTTTGTTTATTGCAATAATAGTTACAATTTAATAGATGTTGTGCATGAGATAGTAACAATGTAAGAAATTTATTTATAACAATATTACTATTATACAAAAATCATCCAGGACCATGATGTGGGTACAGTTGGTCATTGGTTAAGACCGAGTAGGAGATGTTGATATAATATTAAATTCTACTTTAGGTTTCTTCAATTGCAGCTATTATTGCAATAAAACAAATTTGGATTTTGTTTACCGCAGTTCGTCTATAAATGTTGCTATTTATTTCAACATCATTTTTCAGAAAAACGCCTAAGAATTTTCGCCCCTTCCTCGTTGAAATTTCGAGCTACCTTCGGAGTTAATTTTGTGATTGAAAATATCATCCTTAATACATTTTAAACCTCAATTATTTTGAGAGTTCATGAAAATATATTTCCTGTATCATATTAATTAAATTAAAGAAACCAGATCTCCAATATTAACACCCTTACCCCCACCTCCCATGTAGAAATTTGTACTAAAATCCCATCTGAACGGTACTACTGACCTAGTAGTGTTCGTCGGAGTTCCAGTACTGACCTCATGCTCAATATGAATACCGACAATTAGTACTAACTCAGTATTTTTTCTGGTGGCGAATTCCGGCATACCTCTGATATTTTTACTAGAAGCAATAATCATTTAATATACCACTATGACTAATTACTGTATTAATATTTACTTATTTTGGCAATCGGTAATAATTTAACACTAAAAATAGTATTGGTACTACGACAGCCAGACGTTATTTCTTACCGATGACACTACTGTCAGTCAGTATTGTGTTAGTACTTATATGCTGTCACTTAGTACTGATCTAACACTGTCTGTCAGCGAATCTAGTTACTTTTACTGGGATAGTACTGACAAACTTCGTCGGTCGGATGTTATTTCTTACTGACGTAAATACTGGAGCCAGTACTAAACTGCTCCTTCAGTTAGTACATGTACGGGTCAGGATTTCGGCAGTATTATTGACAGTACTGATTTCTTGTGGCAAATAGTACTGGATACCAGTACTGCATCAGCAGTCCATCACTTTATTATCTGTACTGCTTCATTTCCATTAATCCGTAATGGCAGCCAGTACTGGGTTAGTATATTTGTCTAAAACATTTCCAAATCATTAAATTTATGATAGTTTAGAAACAAAATTTTATATGCTATTATCAAATTACAAATTGAATGTTTACACGGTTGCCTTTCGGCGCCATGTAATATACGCTTTGTACTAAACCAAAATTAATTTCCACTTACAATTAACATAGACGCATACCGCAATATCATTTAGAATGTAGAGACTTTTAATTGAAAATGACTTGTCATTTCCAATTTTACTCCAATAACTGATAATCAACCAATGGAACCAAATAACATTTGTCTCTTGAACTATCGGTTATTATATATATTTGACACGAGGAGCGGGTACAATGACGAGGAGAATGTAATTCCCATTCCTTCTGTATAGATTCGATTGAACTACGCGGTTTGCAGCAATATAGGTTTGCGGCAGACAATGCTTGAATTTCCATACTATTTCAAATTTATTGTTTAATAGAAACACGTAAAGGGGATTTTGAAACATTGACATGAATTGCTGGAATCCCTTGAAACACTCCGTTTCTGGTGTAATACCTCTATACGGGGCGCATAGTCTGAGTTGTGACACAATTTAATATGTCACTGCAATTTTTTTTCTTTAGATATGGAGTCCACGAGAATAGATTTTACTCAATTTCGTATATTAAGCAGAAAAATCTTTAATTTTTCGTCAAAAAAATGATTTTCTTGTCAGTTTTTCTGGTCGGTTCTCATTGTCTCGAATCATATTTCTAGTACATAAAATTATAAACAATTCAGGGTGTGAAACCACTTAACTAATTGCTAAATTACAAAAATTAGTTATTGTCTTAAATGACCTTTGCCATTTACATTATCGAAACGTCTAATTGCAATTATTTTTCAAGAACATTTAAATTCCTGCTGAATTCTCGTGTGTTTCAGTTAGAGAATGAATTACAATCAATATTTATAAGTCCTACAGGTGGAATTACTAGATCTTCTGATCTGACAAAACTCGTGAATAATTTCACGTAATGCTCATGTGTTGTACATTTTTTCTTTTCAATTCATACCTTACAATTACAGAAAATGAAGTAGAATTATTTTTTGTCATTAATTTCTCTTGAAGCATTATTTTTCATTTAATGTAGTATATGCTTATTATTTCACTTGGGAATGATTTATCAGTTCATGAACGCGACGCCAAAGTAATAAAGTTCTGCTGTAATGTTAGTACTTTTTTTCATGTCATGCAACATATCAGGGAAAAATAACTAATACTCTACAGCTTATACTCAATTTTACTTTATTGCTAGTATTGTGTAACAAAAAATTGTACATTTTAGTATGATATGAAATAAAATTTTGGATTTAACCTGGCTTTCACAATAATGAGCTATTTTTTAAAACTTTGGATACTCTAATTAACTAATATAATTAAATATTGAAAGTAATTAATTTTAAATTATTGTCGAAATCGAGGAATTTATCATTAATGCGATACTATAAAATTCGAAGAGGACCTACAATTTTGCATGATCTGTTCATAAATCATGGATAACATTTTCAGTATTCACCTTAACATTATTTGATTGTTTCCCAAGTGAAATAAATGCAGCGTAATCCCATGCTGTAATGTGTTCAATAATTTAGTAGCAAACAAATAAATAGTAGATTTCACAATGACATTAAAGGAGGACAATATATTATTTTGTGTTGGAAGAGATTGGCCAAGTAAACAAATCTTAATTTGGTCCAATTAGGTCCATCTCAAACTAATGCATACTTTAATTTCACTGGTTGTTTACACCGTTAATAATGCTGAATTATTATGCTACATACTAGTAACCATAAAAGTGTATTAGTATAAAAATAAAGGAGAGAATAAATATAGAATGTAAATAATTAATTGGTCCCGAAATTAGCGGTAAGAAACGTTAAAAAAATTGTTATAAAATAGTGGAAAGTTAACAGAAATGGATACAAAAAAACATGAGTTATTTATAATTTGCATGTTTGCTAAGTTAGTTTCAACCAGTGAGTGATACTAAACGTTTGAAGACCAAAATAGACCAACGGATTTATATTCACCCAACTTTCATTCGATAATCCAATATATAAAAACTTTCATAATTAATAACATTCTCTTGTTGTTTATTTTTAACACATCTTAACTCCGATAGGGGAAAGTTTAAAAACATTAACGAACTTCGAAGTATGCATATTAAAAAAAATAGCCAGAATACAATAAATTGTTCTTTATTAAAGATCTTCCTTTTAAAATTATAATATGTTCTTGGTAAAAAATACTTTACATAATAAAACGTGTATTTATTGAATTCTATAGATCATTTGCTACTTTATATTACTTATAACGAATTACTACTTACTGCGCAGAATTTATCACATCTTAAGTTCATCATTGTGCAACGTTTGATATTACATTAAAATTGCGCTATTTTTCTTGAATTAATTAAAGCTCATCAAAACGATATTTTTTTTTAAAATTTTCCTGCTAATTGTAGTAAACTAAGTTAGAAACATTCCATTTAAAATCTGATTATTGCCTAAATGGTATACATTTTATAATAAAATAAGATTTTACGTCTAAGAACTTAATAAGGAAATTATAGCAGGGGTTTGAATTGAAATTAATTCTTATATTATATTAAACCCAAAATCTAACAATTAACAAAATTACATCAGCAACGAAAATGATTCTGCTCAATTAAAGAAGTTACACATTGTTAGGTTACACTTTAATTCAAAATTTAAAAGGTCTTTCGACGGATTCTAAAATTTATTTAAATTTAATTCCATAGAACATAATTTTTGTGCCACATTGATTTTATGAGGAAAATATATTATTCTGCTGGTTGTAACTGTTAATCTTGAGTCTTGAACTACTCGCATATATCTCGACTTTGAGGAAACGTCTATTAAACTGTCTGAACCTTATTATCAGAAACTTTAATATGCAAGATATATATGACAATGGCGTGTCGCTCACTCCTCTCGGTACCTTCGTACTCTATTCAAGCTTCGGTGATTCTGCAGCAATGGTGACGTCACGTATTTTACGCGCGTTCCCTCTCAAAAGCACCTGGCACAGCGGAAAATCGCGCTTCACATATACATGCTTTCTCCTGTCGGATATCTCTGCATTCCCTTTAACCAATTTTCCATCCAATTCTTATCCTAGTCATTTCTCCGCCTGTATTAATTATCAATATTTACACCAAGTCAAATAATCAAAAAATAAAAAATAATCAACTAGATATGTCTTTCGCACTGATAAAATTAATTTTTGATCATAATTTAGGGGAATTAAAGAAATTTAAAACACAGGGTGTTTTTTTAAAATTCATTTTCAGATAACTCGAAAAATAAACACTCTATAAAGAAATATACAGTAGAGTCCCCTACTCGCCGCTCTCTTTTTCCCCCACCTTGCGGACTGGGGCCTTAGGAAGGGCCTGTTGTGACGTCATGCACATAACGCGAATAAGAGGAGTGGGAAAGCCAGGAATCGGTTGGGTAAATATACCGGGAGTCTACTGTAAATCAGAATTTTTTACCACTCTGAGGGCATACGCTGATGTTAAAATCGGCAACTCCACACGGGGGTTGAGAACAAATTCGAAATCTAAAATGGAACCTCTTTTTTATTGCATATTCGGATTCGTTGAATAAAAATAGTCATGATTTGTCTACAACATTTTTCTCGTTTAGTAATAGATGGCGCCGTTCTTTTTTCGATTACAGTACCATCTATCGCTAAACGGGAAAAATGTTTTTAAGATAAATATTTCAAATGTCGCGAATTTCGCAAAATATTAACATTTTATTATCATTTTGATGAGAGAATACAGTATCGGCGAATTGCATTTAGTAATTGTATTAAAATAAAACTCGTATAAGCATACAAAAATTTGTTGATAAATGTAGTAGAATCCACATTTTGTGGCTTCACTTCTATTGTTCAAGAACGCTTGTAGGATGCACAATACTAAGACCTTGTAAGACGTTTTAATCGTGTAAGATTAATCAAAACCTGTTATTTATAACGTGTGATTATGGTCTTCATGACGTATAAATTTTCCTGTATGATACCAGAAAATTTCCTATTAATAGAAATTTTCCTTATGAGATTTGAGACTAACACAAGGTTGAAGTTTGATTTACATCTTTGAAACTGGCGGATGCAATACGGAAGTTCAAAGCTGAACGTTGTTAACCATGTACATATTTTTTTATTTTCATTTTAAAATCTTACATTTTAAAGAATAATCTGTAATATTTTCCACTGTTAAAACAACAAGTTATTGTGTCAGGAAATATGAACACTAAAAACTTTTTTTTCCTATTTTTAACCAGTTTTCACGTCTTAGCAGGCACATTTCTTGTGACTTTCAAGCATTTATTAATCTATTCTTTATCGATAAAAAACCAATCAGAAATAATGAGATATTTTTTATCAACATCTAATATTTATGATATCAAAGTTTGCAACTTTGGAGCCCAACGATAACAATTTTTTTTTGTGCGAGTGAAATTTTTTTAATCCTTGTCATATACAAAACCAATTAAATATAAAAAATGTTTGTAACCATTGGGGTAGGTAAAGAGGGGAGTAAAAGATGAAAAATACACCTAGTATTATAAAAGCTGCAATTACAGTTAGACTACTCGATTTTTTCTTTGGATAGTTAATAATGATGGCAATAAAACATCTCACTTATCTTCAAAAGATACCGGCAAGAAGCCGCCTTTGGAGAAGGGGGAAATGCTGAAAAGCATACATAAAGTGCCAATTATAGTTACGGCACTCGTTTGTTTCTTTAAAACGTCACTAATCATGACAATGGCACCATTGGAGGCGAAGGGGGATGAAAAACAGACATAATTATTTGAAGAAAAAAATGAGTGGCCTAACTGTAATTGCAGCTTTTATGGCACTTTAGGTGTAGTTTTTATATTCTACACCTATCGTCATTTTGCCATGTGGCTGGAAACATTTTTTATCGCTAATTGAGTTTATATATGACAACAGTTGAACAAAAATTTAATTCGACCAAACGGAATATTTCTGTTCGACTCCAACGTTACAAATTTCATCACTAATATTTTGCTACTAACAAAACGGAGTGGGACCTTTAGGATGACCTGTATTTTTTTGTGCGATGTTTGCTACCAAATTTATAAGTATTTTTTTAAAAACAAACATTATTTATTGTTAATTTTCATATTGTCTGGAGTATAAACACAAAAAACACTCTTTTGTATATAGAAAACTAGTGATGGCATGGTGCCTCGCTCGCTTCCCTCGCTCAAAAACGTTGACTCTGTGACAAGTTTATTATTCCTTAATACTCGTTCGTTAACTAACAGCTTTTAGTTATAATATGTAAACGAGTTCGTATTGCAGATTTTTGAGGGAAAATTTGGGCTTACGAGAACATTCCCAATGTAACATAGCCAGAAACTGGAAGAAAGAGTGGCGCTTATGAAAACATTCCCTATGCAAGTTTAGGTAGAAAAGAAGGGGAGTGAAGAAGGGGGTTCCTTTAATGTGTAAAAAGTGAAAATGAGTATTTTCAAAACTTCGAACCTCACCATAAGTCAGCCAAAATATTAATAAATAAAATTTTTCACACTCCGGGCGCGAAGCTTGATTTCGTGCCCTAGGGCGAAACTTTCGGGCTCGGATTATCGAGTCTCACACCCGTCCTGTATAATATCGTTTCAGTTGTTTCAGTGTCGACGTAGTTATATCACATAGTTATATCATGCTCTGAGAACAAAATTTAGTAGTATTGACTAAATATGAAGTTGCACGTTAGCGTACAACTAAATGTTGTTGAATCGGTATTATGACTCAGTTGGAAGAATGAATATGTGGTTTTATTAGTATACCATTCGGCAACCTCATATTTAGAAAATATCACTAAAATTTCTTCTCAGCATATCTTCCATCTTTTTTACGTTTATTTCCACGTCACATTCTTACTAAAAACTGTAAATAATGTATTAAACACCGTCAAAATACAGTTGATACCATTCAATACATAAATAACTTAAAACTAAAAGGGAGATCGGAGTTGGACACTACTTCGATGTAGGTGTTAGGGGTGCACCTAAAAAACCCAACAAATCAACAAACAGACACTTAAAAATCACGACATTAAAAAACCAGACATTTTAAAACACAGACATTCAATAACCAGACATTTATTAATGGTTCAATTCTAAGTGTGCTTAAAAAATAATCCGGGGGACAAACTGATTTGACCTTCAAGTGACCTAAAAAATGAATCCCTTGGTCAAACATTTTTAAATGACCACCCAGTGAGACCTCAAGGACGTCGACCAGAGACCATTTTTTGAATGTCGTATGGTTTTCGAATGTCTGTTTTTTTAAATGTCTGGTTTTTGAATGTCGGGTTTTTGAAGAGCCTGTTTTGTGATTTGTCGGGTTTGTGAGGTGCACCCGGAGTTAGGCCATACTATTTTTAGTTACTAATGCTGCAAATAAATAAATATGGTTATGATTTAATCAAATAAAATCATGTCACTAGAAGAGATCAGGATTTTTCCTTTGTACGTTTCTTCAAAACACTGTTTACTATATATCAACTTTTTTTTTTATATCGGGAAAGTCGATCAACAGTCGCCGAAAAAACGATTTTGTTTACGTTTAGACAATGGCGCAATTTCCAACAATGCTACCTGTATCTAAGTTATCAAAAATGAATTCGCTTGCAAGGACTATATATGTTTCGTAAGCATAATTACACTATCGTTGCGGCTGTGAAGGGGAGGTCGGAGTTAGGCCACTCTCCCCTATTATTTAAAGAAAAATTAATTAAAAACGACGATGGAACATTAAATGTAATATTGTCTACAAAAGCATCCCTCCTCTCCCTTCTTTTCACTGTGTCCTTCTGTGTCCCCTTCTCCCTCTCTTTTGTCTCTTGCGTCTGGTCACTCTCATATTATCTCTCTTATACGAAATTTTCTCGTTTTTCCGGGTACTTGCATCCCCATGGTTCCGCAAGCGTTCGTTTTTCCCCAATTTCACGCACTGGCCGACTGCGCTGACCGATTGGATTGCGGATGAGCAGCACAAAAGAGCAACTTGGTAAACGTGGAGAGGGTGCACCTATTTCAAATATAATGTACGTTCTCTCTTAATTTTAAGCCCATCCAACAATGCAGCTGAGGCAGTGATTTCGGCGTTGCGGTTTATCCACGGGGCAGGGAAACTGGTTGGCTCTTCCCTCCACCGAATCCGTCGCCAGCCTGCGATCACGGCGCGCGAATTCATGCTGTGACGAATTATGCTATTATTTCGAAAAGCGCTTGAAACCAATTTCATGCCCGTTATCCGGTAATTGATGTTTTTGAAACAACGTCAGACGATAAATGATAAACGCCTCGCTACAGGTTCGCGATTTATTACGGGACGATTCGATAATAGCGCTCCGGACGAAAAGGGAATGACGCGAATTGCTTAACAGCGTATAGATTATGTTGTTTTGACAAGCATGTTTCGCGATAATTTATTATGCCGTTTGTTCTTTTATACCTGTGTTATTGACGCGATTCGCGCGATAGAGGGTAACGCTTTTACAATTCACGAATAATACACCACCATCCTCTTGAATTATACTGGAAAACGCTTCTTTTTCATTTTCTTCATGCTATGCTTTCAACTACTGTCCTCCTATATGCATTTTCCTGATTAAGGAAAAATCAAAGCACCTAATATGACATTTTTACTACGAAATTTGACAATAGTAATAGTATACTGTTAGAAATGTTCTGATATTTTTATGTTACCGTAGTGACAGAATTTTACTACAACCTGTAACAAACAGACAAATGATACAACATTTTGGATAAAGCAATATGTGACTCAATGTGTTTGAAGCAGTTGTCAGCAGCAGTATTCATTTGGTGAGTTTTGTGATGGATCAGGTCTTACTGGTAGGTTTGAAATGAGCTGCGCTACCAACAATCTCCATCACTGATGAAAAACTAAATTATCAGAATTTTGAAACTATCACAGGAGCGCAATTTCTACTCATGGCATATTTTTTCAAATGTTGGATATTAAACGCATTGCTAGGCTGTTGTTGAAAGCTTAATTGGCTCTTCACATGATTTCCCGAATCGATAGTGATCCAAAGTTCATAAACGAATCATAACTGGAGGGAGATCTACAAATACGACATATAAATAAGCTGTAAATCATTGGAATGACGCCATGAAAATGAGTCGAAACTGTCAAAAATATCAAATATCAAAATGATTCATTGTTTGACAGTTAATGCCGATTCAGTTCCGTCAGGAAAACTGTTCTCTAAGAGTGTTTTATTCGATGTTTGTCAAAGGGATCATTGGAGGGCCGTCCTCAAAGGCATCTACTATATGTCACAGGCTGCGATATTTGTAAAGAGTTCATTTGACAACTTTTTATTAAGATTTCTAATATTGTTGCAGTATGCCGGTGACTGCAGAATTTTTTTTTTATTAAGTGCACTATATTGTATGACTTTCATGCCGTTGTACCCCTGGGTGTATCGTTGGTGAACAAGGGGTGCTTCGAACGTGCCTTAATTGACGCGTCGTCCTCGTTCTTTCAATTTTGAATTTTCCAGGGAAATTGCAGTCGTTACCGCCCGAGCCCATGCTGTCTGCAGGCCGCGCCATTATCGTTAGCACGACACGACGTGTCGGCCGCATTCAGAGTCTCGCCCATTACGCATTCATATTAAATCGAGAATTTATGCGAGCCCATCGGTATAAGCTGTCCGGAGAAGGCAGCTGGCTGTTGCATTTTTATCACGGACTTCCGTGCACCGTTACGCTCGCATGCATGTAGCCAGTATATCTGTGTACTTGTAAATCTGCCTGTATTATTGGTCAGGTACACGTGCGCGAATTTATTTCAGATTGCAACATTGAATGCAGTCATCAAAATCCTTTCACCGAAACTTACTTTTAGCACATCCTCGTGTTCAAAGACTATTCCGGATGTTGGAGATCCGGATTCCATGGATATTCTGGCGATTTACTCTAAAATCCATTTTTCAAATCGACTGTCAGTACACCATGTCTCTGCATGACTATGCGTGTGGCATGTTCTTATATTTGTGTCGTCATAACATTTGATTCAGTACATTACAACAGAAAGGAGTATATTAATTACGCAGTTCAATACAATGAGACTTGCTTATCCAGAAAGAGCATTACATAACCTTTCTGATATTTTGGACACGATGGAGCCAAATCTGGCTGAAGAATCCTATATCACCTCAGGATTTTGAGATATCCTAACCTAAAATTAGAAACATACCGTTTTTATCTGTTAATTGCATTTTTGTCCAACATTTGTACCCCCGAAGTTAGAAACTCGTGTGTACAGTTCAGAGATTTGTGCAAATTTTTTTGTTGATAGAACATTCGACCGGCAATCGAAAAGTCCCGGGTTCAAATCCCGCCGCAGTGAATCTCTAAAAAATTTCATCTTTGACAAAAAATTGTTCCAACTAAAATTGGCAGAAATCTCTGAACTGTACTGACGACTTTCTGACTTCAGGGGTAAACTTTGGGAAAAAATTTCAATTCCATCAGCAGAAGGAGTTATAACGCATTATTATAAGCTAAAATTATGTTAGAAATTTATTCTATTGCATTTTTAATCATGTATACAATATTGACTGTTCAGAATGAAGGTAAATAATTCAACTCTATATTCACGTAGGAATCGTCTTGTTCTTTAGTTATTCGATAGCTTTCACATTAGCGTCCATCGCGAATATATAGATGTATATACTTCGGCATCAATATATATATAGATAAAGTTCAACATAATGGTCTCGGCAAGTAGACGCTTTTGATTAATATTTTAACTTCCAGAAACATTTTGGTGGATGTTTTACAATATCCTAGATCTTAAAACCCTGTTTATAATACTAGGACCATTTTTATTCATTTAGAAATTGCCAATAAACTACTCCTATCAAATACGTTTTATTTACGTAAATATACATAGATACGTAGAAAGCTTTTTGTATACAATGAGGTGGCGCTTTCTGCGTCCCAGAGATACCTGGCGTATATGATTTTATAATGCTCTTGTTGTAAACAATTAATAACAATTTAAGACATGGATAATATCTTCATAGATGTTAAGATCTGCAGTTTACATCGATGCTAAGGGCAATAGAATGCTTTCTGGGGATGTGCCACTCAACAATTCATTTTTTTCAAACGAGTTACGCTTTGATTTAAACTATAAAAAAAATTAAATTAAAGCCCAATATAGGCTTAATTTAAGATGTAAGGAAAATAAGACCAATTAGAAAAGGTCATACTTATATTATGCCTTATACATTGGCTTTTTTTAAAACTACATAAAATGGAACAATTTTAAGATTTTTGTACCTTTCTATCAAAGGTTGCAGACTTTTTAATTTATCCGGGTTGTGTACTTATGATGTATCTATCATTTTGTTCGTTTTTCAATGAAAAATATTCTATAATTTTTATATTTACAAAATAAAACCAGTTATTTAAAAACAAAAAAAAAACCTAAAAAAATGACTAAATCGTGCTACGATTTGGGTACTTTTTTATTTCATTTTAGAAAGCAGGTACACCTTTGTAACTTATTTTTCTCTGAAAAAGTACAGCTTCAGGGTGGTCTAAAAAAATAGTGGTATTGCTGTATTTTTAATGAATTAGTCTGGAGTAGTTTTAGTTATAAAACTTTTGATCTTGCAAAAAATGAATCGCGCGTTCAAGGCAATGTTTTTGTAGGAGGTACACGTTTTGTAACATTGGCTAAGTTCATTCCTATCGAAGATGCACCCCAGTAAGACGAAAGTTAAAATTTTGGTGGATATATGCTCATATACACCATAGATTTATTTTTCACTAAAAACTAACCTAAGATTTTTAAAGTGCAGGCACTTTAAAGTGCGTAAAGTGCAGGTTTCCTCCACTAAACGGAGGAGGTTTTTTTTCTGAGGTTATGTAATTTTAACCTCAGGGTCATTTTAAAAGGAATTTTGGTGTCACTAAGAAATGTATTTTGTTTATAATTTTAACAATAATAAAAATCTAATAGAACCATCGCATTTCTGTGAAGATTTCCGAACGATTGAAAAAACAACAATAAATCCTTAAATTCACGAATTATATATATAATCGATCTTGTTTGAAATATTAGAGCTTTTTAGTACGTACTCTGAGGAGTATATTTACAAATGTTCAAATACCTCTAAATATGAAAAATTATGAAGAATGCAATGGATCAAGTTGACGAATAATAGATGAAAAAATGTGGAATTCCCTCTCAAATGTTAATGCTCTTAGGTGTAAATTAACGAATTCAACATGTCGAATTCAAAATGGGGGTCCAATTTTTTAAAGTTCATCTGGGGTCATTGATTACAAATCCGATGAGGTTTTTCAAAAATTCAAATGCGAAAAGTTATGTTCGTGAAAATAAAGTTAAAAGGTAAAAAAAATAAGTTTCGAGGATTTTTCCTGATTTATTGGACTAATCATGTCGAATTTAGAAGAACTTCGGGTTCATAGTCATCGACTCAAAAAAAATCTCCAACTAGTCATTTTTTCGAGCTTATCACAACTATTCGATTTTTAATCCACCATATTGGATCCGTCATTTTGAATTTTGCGGAACTGACATCAGATTTGTTATCAGCAACCTTAAAAATGTTCCAAGGAGTAATTTTCACGAGCTTATTCTAAATGTTGTAATTTTTCTCATTTTAAAACAAAAAAAAAAAGAAAAGGAGGGAGAGGCTAAAAACTTTCTACGTTCACGTTGTTAAGTGCATAAATTGTGTACAAAAAAATGCTCAGTACTTTGATAAAATTTAAAATGAATGAATTTTTCTTGGTCCTGTGAAAATTTGTGCAGCTTATGCAAAAAATTCTGTAGTTATCATAAAAACCCCGGAACGTCAAAATATAACTGAATACAGTCGATTTTAATAAATTGGACCCTCCTTTTCGATTTTTTATGACTTTTACAATATGTTTTGGTCAATTTTTTTTGATAAATCGGATTTTTCAGATATATAAGGTAATAGAACAATATGGTTGACAAATTTATTTCTTTAGTCATTTTTGACGTGGAAATCAATGGTTATAATACAAACGTTATTTAAGCATTTTGTTAACCGTTTTCTTATTTTTAACTTTTGGTAAAAATTCAATATTTCAAAATCCATACGTATTTATTTGAAAAATATGTTTTTAGACAAGTAAAAAAGTTTTATTGTTTTATTAATTTTTACTATTTTTTGAATTTTTTTGCAAATAAAAAATTCGCTTTTTGTATAAAAACTATTGAGTACAACTCATATATATAAAACAATTAAAGCTAAAAGCCATATTTATATTAGTGATGTCATGACACAGTAATTACATCTCTTGTACTTTATTTACTTCTATGTTTTTTAAAAAGTAACCGTTTCAATAAAATTTTCGTTCATTTTCACGCTGCCTCTATATTAACAACATACTTTGGGAAATGTACACAGTATACAATATGTGCGGTTAAAATTTCAACGTTTAAAAGTCAAATTTAACGTTTGCTGCTTTTTTCTGTTATTTTGATTTGTAATTGGAAATTCAATATTCAATGAATGAGTAACAATTTGGAATATGAGTAAATGAAAAATTTTAATTAAAAATTTGAAAACATAATTACTTTACATTTCACTCTTCAGTGAATATTAATATTCTAGTACCAAGAAATTTCGTTTAAATTGTCAGATATGCAAAGTTTGTCAACAACATCTTATTAGTAAATTACAATTATGAAAATGTCAAAATCACAATATATTAATTGAAACGTCAAAAATGAATTGCATTTTAAGAATAATGATTATCGAAAACTATATTTTATAAAAGAATTAAAATGGATATAGTTTTATCTTAATGTTACCAAGCTTCAAGAATATCAATGTGTACTTTTCATCGAAAGATAATTACTAAAAAACAAATAATGAAAAATAATCATACAAATGTATTTTTATACTCGTAATTATTAAATAATAACTAAATATTCAACAAAAATTATTAAAAAGAGCCCATCGAATATTTAGTTATAACTTAAAAATAATAATTGTTATTTTTATTTGGTTTGAATGTCACATAGATGCTCTTAAAATTGTCGAGTTTTTTTAATTCATTGTCAACTGTAATGGCCTTGACAAAAAATTTATATTTTTTCTTAATGACCCGGTTCATGAAAAAAATTGTATTTACTTTAATTGTTATTTAATACTTAGTGACTAAGTTTTAAAGACATTGAAATTCATAGCTCACATTCATCAATAATTAGGTTTTCCTACGAAACCTATAGTTCTAATATATCTTCAAGAGTGAAATCATTTTTATTCTCTCATGGAAAAGTGAAAAGTGACATTTTTAAATAAACACCTGACTTTCAACTGCAAGAAACGAAAATGTTTTCACATATTAATAGATTATTGACTTATGTCATGATATATTGAATTACGACAGTATTTCATAGATATTAGATTTCGATCTGGTATCATGTAACATAACAAAACTTTTGGAGACATCAGTGAATAACATATATCAGTATCTTAAACAAAGTTGGAATTATGTAAATTCAAGAATAACAAAATCTGTTAAAACCTTGATAAAAATGCAAAGATTTGTAAATAATTATTTTACTTACTTTCGAGATTGCTATAAAAAACATCTTGTTCCATCTAAAAAAAAAACAGCTTCTGGTCCAAGACTTCAACATCATACTGCATAATTTTCTAATTAAAAATTAACATAAGTTTACTTGGAAACATATTATCGCCATTAGTTATGTACACATCAAGATCGTTTCCTCATGATTTACAGAATATGAATCTAAAATAAGTTTTGTGATATTAAATTGATAGGAGGGAATGGGCACTGCACCATTCTCACGGTAATATATACCTAGGATCGAAAATAGTATCAGCTACTCTTGTTTCAAATAGCGTTGGCAAAAATGTGTACACCCGTGACAATCGCGGAAATTGAGTTCTGAAATGCGATACAGCCTATTTGCAGAACGAGACTATAATACAATCACCTGATCAGAAATCGGTAGTATATTCGCTTCACGTGCCACTGTAGCAAGTTTCTCTTATAAAAAGTTACGTAAATACTGAAAACAGTACCGAATGATCGAGGGAGGATACGATTGGAGCGACAGAGACACAAAAGCGATCGATGAATGTTATTTTAGTACGATATAGGCGCGACTCAGCCAGAAGAAACGAGCAAGAGTGAAGAATCTGGGATAAGAAAATATTCAATCAAAAAAGGATTAAAGATTTAAATGCTGTTTTCAGCTTTAAATTTCAGCTTTAACGAAATGAATTTGTAAAAACTTGATAGTAGGGTCCCAATGGGGTAACTAGATATTTTGTTTTAACTACCGAAATCACAGCAAAAATTAAGATTTTTATTCTTTGGAGAAGAAAATATTCAATAAAAAGAAGATTAAAGATTTAAATGCTGTTTTCAGCTTTAAATTTCAGCTTTAACAAAGTGAATTTGTAAAATTGATAGTAGGGTCCCAATGGGGTAACTAGATATTTTGTTAAAACTGCCGAAATCACCGCAAAAATTGAGTTTTTTTATTCTTTATGATTATAATTACAAGTTTTTCTGTAAGTTCTTCGACACCAATGACATAATTTTTCTGCATACACGCAGTAAAAGTGCAGAAAAGTCGCACTTTTTCTTCGCGTAACTCCCGGCACGAAAGTCGGATTAAAACTTCATTCGTGCATCGTTTATTTGATTTACGAGAAAAAGTTCGAACCTTAGGTATATTCGAAAAAGACGACTGCGAGCATTAATCATCCCAATCGCACGAACGTTTTTAATGCGAATTAATCAACGTCCCGTCTGATTTTCGACGTCCGTTTATTCCGATTCGTCCGGTATGATCCGGACTGGTTTTTCCGAATCATTTCCATTGAATAGATCTGCAAATAAGATACAGCAAGTGTTTGTAAAACTTGATTAAGCTCTAGGTGTACCAAATACGTTTTACACGACAGTCGTTTCATTATTTGATTATGTAGCAAGTATTTTGTTTACAGAATAGTTGTGTATTTGGAATCGTGATTAGTAGATGTTTATCAATTTTACGAGTTTTAAATGGTTATGTTATTCAAACTTGTTTATGTTATACAAAAAATTGTATCACTTCATATGAAACGTTAAATAAATTTCGACATCTGTATCCGGATATTGAAAATTATACAAACATTGATTTACTGTTTAGTTTTTGGTTTTAAGTTAAAAAATGCACATTTCTTCAAAGGTTAACTTACTTAATAATACTTAAAAGGTTGGAAAAAACTGTGACTTATTAGTAATACTAATTTACTTTGAAAAGAAATATTTTATGGAGAAAATAAGAGCTTGTGAAATGCACAGACGAGCAAGTTTAATACTATAAAAGGAATAGAGTAAGATTTAACATTTCGAAATAACAAACGTGGTCAAACGCAAATGAAAGTGCAACATGTAAACAAAGCCTGCATGCTAATAGCACTCGTGACTATTGCAGAAATGCATTCCATTCCCGTTACAGAAACTGTTTTCCATTTAATACATAACAAAGCTTCCTGTCACGTATCGGTACGACAGCGTCAAACATTATTTCATTATTTGCAACATTTGTTTACACGATGTTGTTGGACGTCGTAGGTTTTTATCCAAAAGTGACATCGAGTTGTCCATGTGTATTACTAATATTTTACCCTTTTTCATATTTGTCTTTCTGTGGCAAACTAGGATCATACAGGATTTTGTCAGTTAAAAAAGAATTTGCAGAACATTTTCAAACAAATTTTTCAAAACTGTTTATATAAGGTTATAATATGGTTATTTTCTTGATATAAATAACAAATTATGAAACTGCATTTAGAACTTTTCTAAATTGCTGTAAATTACACTCATGAAATATTTTAGTGTAACTCATTAACTGTGTAAACGATGTTCGTACATTTTACAATATTATACTGCAATTTCAAAATATGTGTGCATCACATACTATATTTGTTTTTCTGTTCTTTTTGTAATTCTAAAAAATTATGCTTTTCAATTGGCAAGTCGTTTTGCGAAATTTTCCACTAATAGATTGCAATTTTGTTCATCCCCGATTTGAAATTTTCAAATACGAGCTGCAAATTTATCGTCCTATAACAATACAAAATATTTAAAAATGGTAGAAAACAGATGTTTCGAATTGATTCGGTTCAAAATGGACCAAATTGTGGAACTTTTCAGATCTAAATCACTGAAATTATGAAACGTTTTATATACTACATTAATAAACATACATAGTTTCCATATTTTGGTTCTTTTTGAACCGAATTCTGTCCAATCAGATGCTGTTGTCTGCAACAACCTGAGTTGCATTTGATTGGATTTCGATAAGAAAGTGATCCTATTCTGATCGACAGCTGATACAATTTGAATCCATGCAGTAACATTGCAATTGCTTGTATTTTAAAAGCAGATCAAATATGCATCAGAAAAAGACCTCATTTGAGTCCAATTTTGATATCATTTCTATTAATTGTTGACAAATTTTACATCCTAAAATGTTTCAAAAAATCTTTTTTCCTTTTTTTTCCCTTTTTTTTAATCATTTTTCGATTTATTTGATTTCGGCCAAATCAATCCCAATTGTTATATCTCGGCATACATTTTTCATAGAAATCTTCATAATACCAACAATGATGATGATGTTAATAATAATAATAATTTTTCAATTACTCGAAGATTAATAACGACATCTGAACCTTCTTCCAAAAATTCGAAAAACTAAAATTGTAAACGATGTTGTCGTCGCAAAGGGATAGAGGAGGCATTTCATTCCCTAGACACTCCGTTTCATTCGGACATACATTTCTATCTGCTGATGTCAAGTCATGACTCGTAGCTATAGTTATTCCTGTATCAGAAGCGTGGTGGATTTTGTGTGTAGGGGTGACGATTGCGTGTCGGAATCTACGACACTTCTCGACACATTTAACGCATGCTATTCCATCAAGTGGACGGATGTTAGTCATTGTCCGAGTGACATATCGATGTCAATTATTGAGTAATACAGTAATATTTAAAATTTTGATATTTAATTATTCAAAATAATATTTTGTGTCACGGTCCTTATACTTAAGTTCCTTTTTTCCAAAGGGAAGAAAAAAAATATTTATTACGTTTTGGACACTAATACAGGTTCTTATCAAAATTGATTGCTAAAATATTAAATATATAAGAATGTTACAAAAAAAAATGTTTACAAGATGTTATCGTCATTAATATAATAAATAAACGAGAAAAAAAAACAATAATGACTTTATTCTATTATGTTTTTGTACATACATGCTCTTACCGAGAGTTGTACTGAGCAGAAATGGGAAATGACACGATGAGTGACTTTGAACAACAATTGAGCAACAAATGAGCAACAAATATTGGTTCTGGTCAGGTTCGGTTCTGCCGTAGATGCTGTACCAGTTTTTTGGTCCGCAATTAATCTAAAGGCTGAAAAAGTTTTATGAAAAAAATGTGCCTATTTTGTTATAAATCGAACGTACTCATCCATCCAACCATTATTTACATTATTTAAATAAAAAAAGAATAATAACATGAATTATAATTAATTGTGAAATAAACCGCTATAAATACATGAGAACTGAAAATTGTTTAAATTATGTCAAATTCATACACATAAAGGTTGTTTTGAACAAACCATTGATAAAAAATATATGAGTAATTCTACAGAACTTTTAACTTCACACTGTTCAAAATCATAAATAATTATTTCAGTAGCACACTAATGGGACATTTTTTTTTGTTTTTATAACACTTTAAGAGTAACAAACAGTTGGCGTAACTCGTTTTGGAATAAAGTTGTATAAAGTTGAATAGATGCAGATGTACTTATATTATATATTTTATATTTTTTATATTTAAAGATAAGGTACTTGTTACGAGAAATACAGTTCTTTTACTCATTATTTATTATCGCTAATAAAAAAATGTTAGAATTATATTTTTCCAATTTTTATTACGGAATCTAAAGACATCAGCCGAAATGGTAGTAATCTATGTTTAAAAAGGTAAATAAAAAATGATTGAATAGATTTTTTAACGTTCGAGCTTCAAAAGGCAATTCTAACCTCTTTATGCGAGCTACTAAAAAATATCTAATTATTATGAGGTCATATAAAGTAGTTAGAATTGCGCCTGAATTTTGAAAATTTGATTCAATACTTTGTTTAATGTAGATTATCATCTTAGCGGCTGATGACTCTAGAAACACTTTAAACAGCTATTTTCAATCTAAAAAAATGCTCATTTATTTCTTAGAATGTTTGTCTCTTAACAATGTCAAATAAGAAAAATAAAAAAAAAAATGTCAACATTTTTTATTATTGAAATGTCGATTTCACGGTGTGGGATAACTAATGGCAAGTTAAATACGTGATAGGACATTTATAAGTACTTTAAAGAAGAAATTACAACGTAGTTTTGTGCCTAAACGATTCGAACGAGTTACGCACTGATTTGATAATTTTTAGAGACCTCCTACAAAGTTAGTTTGTGAGGCACACGTATGCCGTGCATCTTATTTGTGGGGGCTTTTAGTGTAGAATTATTCTATGAAACTAAGATTTCAAGAAATGAAAAGTTATTTGCTCCATATTGAAAAAAGTAATAAATTCCCGCATTTGGAATAATCGGTGGACGCTTACATTTTAAGCTTCACAATTTTTTAGAAGATAAGCAGACTCTTGGCATGTTGTTTATTGAAATTCCAAGATTATATGAAGATTCTCTGAAATTTTCAGAGTGATTGGATAAGAGTTACTTTTTTTTTAATGATATCAAAATGAAATTGTTGGATTGTACGTTGTGAATTCAATGAAAATCGTACTTTACGTTCGTTTTTCTTCTTTCCAGTGGTTTATTACCTTAAAAAACATATAGGTGCTAACATTTTAATATATCGTAGAGAAAGAATCTTGATCGTTTAGTTCGATAATGTTTTGTTTGCAAGATATATCGTCGCGTACTATAAAAGTTAAAGGTTCTGTAGAATTACTCATATGCCATGTTCTAGTAAACCCAAACAATTTCAGTAACCGATAGTAACTAAATGAAAAAAGAAAACTTTGTGATAAAAAATGTTTTCCTATACCAGGGGTGCATATGTAATATAAGCATTGTTGCTGTAATCAATAAAATGCTGTGATATGAAAATAAGGGTACTTCAAAGTTGCATCATAAATACACAACAAAATTATAAATAAAACTTCTCCCTGATATTTGGTCTTTCGAGGTTTAAAAAAGAACAAAGTATGCCATAGAAACAGGCTAAAAAGAACCGCCAATTTGATACATTTTCGTGCAATAAATTGTATTGTTAATGAGGTTACATGGATGCAAGCACGCACGAGATAATGAATATCTGCATAAGCTTAAAAAAGGGTTCGTCTATTGAATGATGGCGCATACCAAAAAACGTTAGGGAAGAAACCTCACGCGATTCCATCTTCATCATTACATGGTTTTAAAAAATTGTATGGTTGAGTGAACAATTGATCTGGACAATTGTTCTATATGTCCAGATTCTTCATACACTCGTTTTACTAATTGGATCCGTTAGTTCGTGCGAGTCATCTGTTGATTATCGTCGGTATAAGCTTTTTAGGCCAACGATATAATGATCTATTCGACCATGTAGAAGTTATATTAATTATAAGTACTATTGAGATAGACATGTAAACCAAAAATTAAATACAATTTAATGAATGATGAATGCTATCAATTGAATGTATTTCGTTTATACATATTAATTTTACCAATTGATGTTAACATTTGTTATAACACCTTTAAAAAATGTCGAATGTAACTGTAATGTTAATCTTGTGTAAACGATTATGTTTCAGGGAGCTTTCTGCGAAGAAATCGAAATGGTTGAGCTAAGCACCGGAGCAAGCCAGCCAACGGCTATGGGGTCTATGGGGGCTATGGGGGCCTTGGGGGCCATGGGGGCAATGGGGTTGGGTTCAATGGCGTCGGCGGCGACCTCCTCGTCCTCTTCGTCTACAACGACGACTGGAGGAGCGTCGATTTCCGGTCGTGCCGGCATACTAGAGACGCAGGTGCGTGGTCAGTGGTACCGCGTTTTCGTCTCTCTAGAGGACGATTACCTCAGTATTTCCCTCGATGAGAGCTGCGATAATCCGACTACCGGCAACGGCCTCAACGGTAACGTCAACAATAACAATATCGACAGTTTAAACGATCCGGACGTCCCGGACTCGGTGGCCAACCAAAAACGAATTGTGCGCGTCATCAAAAGCGATAACAATGGACTTGGTATTTCGATCAAGGGTGGAAAAGAAAACAAAATGCCGATTCTCATATCGAAGATTTTCAAGGGAATGGCGGCGGATGCTACGGAGCAGCTTTACGTTGGTGATGCCATCCTTGCGGTAAACGGTGAAGATCTTAGGGAAGCTACCCACGACGAAGCTGTCAAGGCGCTCAAGAGGGCTGGCAAGGTCGTCGAACTTGAAGGTAAGTTTTGAAAAATCATTTACCATCGAAAAAGGATCTTGCTTGAAATGTTGACGATGCCATTGACATCTTTTCAACTTAACAGTTATTTCGTGACAGTAGATATAGTGTCACCTTTAACATACTTCAGACACATGTCACTGGCTGTTATTTTAGCTTAAGACACATTTCACTTTGAGAGTTTTGATCCTACAATACAGTAGCGGCAATATGCGAACCGTCGTTTTTTAGACAACAAACCTCCATTTATTCTTTTAGTAACTGAACTTATGATAAATGTGATTAAAAATAACCAAAGTGACCAGATTCGATACCTATGGTTTGGTCGAAGTAATTACTTAGGTTACCAAAGAACTGAACACTTGAGAATTGCCAATTGGAATTTCTTAATCACCATAAGCTACTATTTTCCATTATATCAGCTGTAGTTTTGTGAAACACAGTTATTACAGAAAGTGAAATCCGATATAAAAAAATACAAACCAGTCAATTGAAAGAATTGAAGGCTTTCGTGTGTCACAGTTGTAACTTAATTCATTGTCGAAAGTGTTTAATTTTTCTCGCCGACACACACTTAATTAGTAAAATGAACGCGGTAGCGTGAAAAGAAATGATAACGGCATGTGCACGCGTGTCGTGTCGTAAGGGAATTAGCGTGGTGGGTAAAGCGTCGGGCGAATGCGATCGTGCAAATCGCGGGGTCGCATTACGTTACGGATCCGCTCGTCAACCGCGTCGGTTCCGCGAAGTTACAGGGTAACCCGCTCTCGCTCGTCCTCTATCTCGATCGGTTCTGCGATCCCTAATCAGGAGCACGCGATGTTTCATTCTACTTGAATCCTCAAGATCCGTCCACGAGATGGAGTCCCATCGGGCGATAGATAAACGCATGTAAAAGTCACGCGAACTGTGTCGATAATTCCTGCAGGGTTCAGTTTCGTAACTTGCAAGCAACCAGGTGACAGAATATGTCCAAAAGTCAGTTTCAATTTTGAGAAGTTGATGTTAGCTCTGTAATGTTAACATTGGATCGAGGCTCCATCATGGGTATCATTAATTACCATGATTACAATAAAGAATCAGATAATGCAGCTGTAGACCCATTACTGAACCTTCTGCACGAGACTGGCACTGATCAATTTTTCGTGGTCGCTCTCCTGAGACCGTTGAACCAACCCGCAACGTGGCGCATCACGCACCACATGCCTGCCACCACCGCGCAATGTGGAAGGGGTAGATTTGCAAGGAGTGGGGGGTAGAAGGTGTTTAGTGCGACATCGTGCTGGTCAGTTCATCACTTCGTGTTCCGTGTGGACTGAACCGAGTCCATTTTAGAGAAGGTGACTTCCTAAACAGGCGCAGAAGTAGAATCTTATTAATTTGGTATCTGACTTGTAGATATTGTTATCACCAAAAATAAGGTATGTGAAATAATATTTCTTGAATTATCTACATCTGCAGCTATAACGTTCGACACCAGCAGCTTACGAAGTCTCCCTTTTGAAATTGCAAATATTATTAAATCTCCCACTCCTTTTTTTTAGGACGGCACCTAAAGTGCAGACACTTTGCGCTTTCAAGTCATTTTGTACGGTCGCTTTTTTCTGCAGAGCAAAACAAGAATAGCGGAGCCATCCTCCCTGTTTATTCGTGAAGATTATACGAGCTCATCCCTTCTCGCGTCAAGCTTTCAGCGGAATTTTTCCTCCCTCGTGGTGGTTATTGTTTGCATGCAAAGTGCCACGAGTGATTGCACGGTCGCATTTTTCTCCGTTGCCCGTGCTCGTATGTGCCCGTATGCCGATACTAGAAATACGCGCGGTTGGAAAGGGTCTTGGTGAAATACGTAACACTGGCGAAACCCACATTCGACTTTCCACTCCCGTCTTGTTTGCAGTAACTTTACGACCTATTCTCGAAAGCCGATGGAACCTACGCATTACGACTTTTCTCTTCGACCCGACTGTCATTACACGCGAAATCGGAACTTCCGAAAAAGATCGGGGCTTTGTGAAACTTTCCGAATGGCAACAAGACAGAAAGGGATGAACCGGAAAGAAAAGGCGTTAAAAGGCGCGGAGTCTAGAGGGAAAGATGTGTCGTCAGGATTCTGAAAATAGAGCTTGTGAAAAAACGCCAAATCTCGATGAAAATCCTTGAGTAATGTAGCTAGACTCCTACGTAGACGCTCGCTTACTCCTGCTCATCTTCCTCGCATTTCGAGACCGCGAATGCTTTGCATCTCATTTTGATTCTAATGCTCCTCTCCTGGCTTCGACAATTCAATTTTTTTTCCGAGCCGCACATTTTATCCAGTTTTCTTCAGTTGCTTTTTCCGGACAGTTTGATTTATTACAAAAGCCAATCGATATCTTATCGACAAGTTCCTTTGATGTTTGATTTCGAGACCGGAATATCGATATTTGTCTGTTGGTTATGTTTCGTGGATTTCCCGTTGCTATTTTCTATTTCTCATTGGGAAAAACATTCGTCACCGTTCTTTTTTTTTCTCTCCACATTCTTTTTCTTCGTCTTGTTCACTTAATCAACGCTCTTCCTTGTTTCTCCCTCATCTCTCATGTCACCCACGCTCGTTCGCCGTTTTTGCAAGTCAAGTACCTAACCCGAGACACGTAAAGTGCAGAGTATCGCATTCCTCGCGGCTCCCACGTACGTACGTGCGTCGGGTCGGCACCGTCCTATAACCGCACACGTTGTCGTGTCGAGAGAAATGTCTTTACGAGACAATCAACGAAATTACGGAGTTTTTATTCTATCCTGTTCTTTCGTTTCATGAGATGCTGGGTACTGAAAACTGTCCATCCTACGTGGTTATTATTCAACAGAAATGTCAGAAAGTTGAAATTTGCTTTTATTTGTAACTCTGCTGTCATTTTAGTACATGAAAAAAGATAACTGCGCTGACCACTAATCACATCCTTCTTGGTTTCGAAGACTTTTCTTTCCTGAGTTTTTCTTCGTGTTCATTTTATTTAGCAACACGTGCGTTGCTTCCCATATATTTTCTAGTGAAAAGCACACAAAGCGTAACAAATGTGCCTCATTGATCGACAAGGCAGGAGGAAGGAACCTACGTGGAGGGTCGGTTACAAAAAACGCACCAAGTTACCCCGGAATTTCTCAAAGCTGATTAAAGTCAGGAATTACGGGCCTCAATTCAGGGATCTTTTGACCAGCTGGCTTTTGTTGCTCGTCGATGTGAGACTTTGATGCGATTTTCGCTTAGCATCCGTACATATACAGCCGGCGGGGAATTTACAGAAGCCTCCAACATCTATCCTAGCTGGAAACATCGTAACTCTCTCTTTCTCTTCATCTATTTTCTCTTTCCCTCATCATGTCTCCGTTTCTTACTCCATTCGTATGAGGTAAGTGACGCTAAGAAGGCACCGAAGAGATGAAACGTCCGTAGAAAGAATATACGGAAAACTGTCACAAGCATGCGAAACGTACATTAATTCGGCTAAAAGCTCGAGACGGATTCGGAACCGGAAGAAAAGAGCGTCGGATAATCTCCCATCGTGAATTTCACACATAGGACCCACCAACATGGAAGGTATATCAAAACTACCGAATGGAATGAGCTTAATGTACGCTCTACTTAAGGAAAATTAGAGCAAGAGCTCGTTAACGTTCTGGTACTTAACACCGGGGTCCCATATCGCCACTGCTTCCTTTTTGTTTCGTTGGCCATTTTGTTCGGACGCTTTCGCTCGGGCGCGAGTACAGGTGTATCTCCATGTTATAAACGTTTCAATTACGAAATTAATTATACACGGTTAAGTTTGTCTTGGAGAGCTCGTTTGCTTTTCTCGGTTTTCGTTATCGCTGCGAGATTAGCTTTTTTACCCTAGTTTCATAAATAATGCCCCGGAACCCACTAGCCGTTTTACTGTAAATTGCATATGCTTTTTGTACATTAAAAAAGAGTCTTAAATATTGAGGGTAATTATTTACATCTGCTAAAAACAGGTAAGATAAAGCAACCATAAATATGGGACCTAAGGATGCCACGTGACAGTTAAATGGCAGATGCTTCGGTCGGATTTAGGAAATTTGTTCGGTAGTGACGTCCCGGTGCCGTTGGTGGTACTCCACGCGTACCTCTAATTAGAATGCGTAATTTCAACGCCGCATTGTTCCGTTGCAGGTGCCGAATATATAGCCTCTGCATGACGAATGACGCCCGGTATCCACGCGGAAATTGCGTCTTAAATTGTGCGGTTCTGCGGAACCTTGGGTTCTCTCACTTGCACGACCCGGGAACGGGAGGTGCTCTTCATCTCCAGCAACTTTCCTCGGCAGTTTGCGCCTCCCCGGTGCAAGCATATCGCGGCTTTGCGATTCTGGGAATGTAATTAAAATGTCATTGAAAATTGAAAGTTAAGCAAATTAATGAAAGCTACGGCAGAATTATGGCAGAAGTCGCGCTAGGCGTGATGTTCTAAATTAACTTAGTTTCGTTTCTCCCGGAGAACTGTTTTGAATGGAATAAATTTCCTCGCTTTAGTACTGTAGTTTGTTCCTCGTTCATTATTTATAAACGTTCATTATATCTTTAATAAAGACAGTATGTAATTTATGCTACCAAATATTAGATTTACCATCAAAAGTTAACCGAATTATCCTCAACATTTTTAAATTTAATTTAAGATCGCGATACCATAACATAAAATTCAGCCAACTTATTTTCAACCAAGTCATAAAAAATCCCTCGTTCGTTTCGCTTATTTAATTTCTGTTTCTTGAGATACCTACAAAAGAAAACTCAGAAGAATAGAAACGGAGAGCAGGGAGATAATGCCAGGGCATAGTTAGCTTTCGAATTAACGTTGAGTTAATTCAAGTCGAAGGAAGCTCCGTGTCAATAAAGCTGATTGGCCGGTGGCACGGACAAGTTATACGCCAAGTTATTCTCACGTCGCCGGCTGCACGCTGGGAATTATCTTTATACCCGCTCTTAGCTGAGGTGCCAAGGAAACGCTCTTGGCGACGCTTCCCTCCTCTCGTTTTGTTCTCTCAAATACTTCCTTCAACTTCCGCTTTTTTCCTACGTTGCCCTTTTCACTTGCGAACTTGATTATGCGGATCGTTATTGGTAATTTGACAGAACAATTAAAAAGGCTAACAATCGAAATGGAATGGTCAATGTCTTTAAGCAAATGCCTGAAATATCAAACAATCCAAATGTATGCAATAGATCTTTTTTGGATCAGTCTTTTTTTTTAATTAAAGAGCGAATCACATCCAGTACTTTCAGACGCCTCAGAAAGCATCGGGTGTCTCCCGGCAAGATCGGTCATTTAGTCAATATAGCATTTGCTGATTTTACTTCTTTGCGCGGTCATTTATCCGCCTCCCATTTTCAGTTCGTGTTCTTTCGACGTCGTTTTATGGTTCTTTTTTTAGTCTTAATGCATTTCTAGTACGCATTTCTCTCTTTTATGCCATTGACTCTTTGTAAATGTACGGTACGTTTGTTTAGAGTCTCTCTGCCATTTCTTTCTTTAGCCTTTTCCTCTTTATCTATTTCACAAGCCAGCACGATTTTCCGCGTCGACCTGACTCTTTCTCGGCAGTTGTACCTCCCTTTTTCTCTTTCAGTCGCGTGTTCCGGTACTATATCCACTACTTTTACTGTCGCCGTTATTAGTTTTCATTGCGAAATGAAACGTGCTAGTGCCACCTCCGCTGTTGGCTCTGGCGCATCAAAAGGAACGTTGATGTTGTTCGAAATAGGACGAATCATGCGATGTTGATTAAAGCTCGACTTTTATACTGAGTTCAAAGGACTCTTCCCTAACTGAGTTGCTCTTTTTTCCATCGTGAAAAGGCTTATTTTTCGCGCGTTTTCAGGTTCCGTAGAAGGAGGTACAAATTTCAACGTCGAAAATCCTTCTTTACGCATGGTCATTAATATACTGAATTAAACACGACGATGAAAATGTTGAGATAAACGAGGTAACTGGTAATGCGAATATATTTTTTAAAGAAATATTTTATGCATTTGGAATGACCTTTCTTAACGATGATCAAATTCATGCTGTTTGCACAAAAGAATCTTGTAAACAACCACAACAGAATAATCTCATAAGAATTCTTAGAAAGTTACTGCCTATTCTACGCTATGTATGACTTGTCTCAACCCTTTTGAGACACGTTTTGAATCCCCACCTGGTCGCCCTCACCCCTTCGTATCCCCACTCTTGGCTAATCGGTTCTCCTACTCCCTCGAAACCCCTTTCTTCTGTGCGGTTGGATAGGAAAGGAGAGTAAGAAACACGTGAGAATAGATATGTGGTGGGAGGCACTTGTGGCAGCACGCGCCGCTATGCGATTTATTTCGCTGGCCTCAAAATAGCGACCATAAAAGTAGTAGACCGGGCACAGAATCAGAAAATACCAAAACATTATTTCTTTAATAGTTTTTGGCGAGCCTGGACCCTCTGCTTAAAATAAAACATTATTTTAATTTTAATAAACAATATATAAAAATGGTTACTCACAAAAATATAATAGCTTTCTTCAAGAATAATGCCTTTGTTTGTATTATTGATCGTAGGTAATTTAAGTCGCAAATTCCTATTCATTGGTTCCTATACTACTATTTTCAGATTTCGTCGCAAACCCAGATTTGTTCATTTAGGTCCTCTTACTGTTCAAGCCCAAATTTTGCATTGGTTTTTTATTTTTGTGTCACCCAGGATTTCAATCAAACGAATATAGGTCCAGTACTACCGAATGTCATTTATGGACTCCCGAACGAAAGGGACAGTTCGCCCACAAGTAACAAGCTTAGTATTATTATATGCAGTTATCGCGAGTACATGGGACATGGGAAGAGAAGTAGACTCGAAGGATTTATGTCCGCAAGGTCGACTGCTGGAATCCTCGAGCTGTTCTACATCCAGCCATCGGCGCTTGTCGGTTATTTGCCTCTGGACCAGCCTATACATCTGGCCTGAAATGCGATGTGCGTATATGCCGCGTCCTTCGCCATGCTTTCCCAAAGCTGCTGGGAAACCCAATTAAAATATTAATTACGAGTCCCTACTATCCAGTGGTCAACCGATTACGAATAACCGCAGTTCTCTTCGGTTTAAACTGGTCAGGATAAAGCCGGAGTGATTTACATTGTATATCTATTCAAAAATACTTTTATTTTGACAACATTGTTATTGTATCCAACGTCAACACGTGTTCCAAACTACGGGTATTTCTACGAAGGAAATATTTTGTTATTTTTTGTTGATGCTTAATTCAACCTTTGGCCGTTATTCTAAACATTTCGTGCACTCGTTTATCTCGAATTTCCACGCCTGAGATTTATACGAGCAGCACCATTAATTTAATTTCTTCGAAAGCAACATCGTGATACGAGAAGTGTATACAGATGAGGTTGGCCCATGGCCGTGCTTTACTGGATCGTTCCCTCAAATTAGCGTGAGTGTAAAGAAGGCGATAAAAACTTAACGATATCCTCGAAGATGTCGTCTTTCCCGTAACAGTATACAGGAGTTTGAAAGGTAAAGGGCTCGTAGATAGAGATCTGGTCGAATGGCATGCGGCACGCGATGCTCCGTTTACATACTCATCTATACGCACACAAAGCACTCCCATGCGCCAGACTTTGCATTAACATGTAAATGGACTGGGAGGCCGTGATGCAAGCGATGACGGTTTATTTGGGTTACCAGAGACCATTTTTATACAATTTTTAATTTCCTTAGATTTGTAAATTGATAGTTGTGAGAGTCCTGCTAAGCAATGTTGGTATTTGGAACACATGCCCTAGACTACTGCATGGAGGTAAGTCATTACTTAGACTATTATCAATATTGCTCATTTTGAACGATGATATAATGCCCAGTAGTTTGGGCAACGAAACAAATAAATGTCATCATTTCCAGTACTACCTACATTATTCAGGGTTTACGCAACGTCGATTCGATTGTCTAAGCATAATGGTTTTAGAATCTTATTTGTATCTCATGATAGCTGGTAGAGATCAGTAAGAAATAGAAAAGGTATAGAACATGTAGACATAATGTTGACGCTTTCATCACGCTTGTCCCATTCATTGCTTTCCTCGTTGTGTTATCTTCATCGTTGTCCCTCGCGTCATACCCGTTTTTCATGCGTATCTTTGATGCTGTCATCTGCGTCCCAGTGTTTTTCGATCGCATCAGCGTCACTGTTAATGTCTTTGTTAACCTCGACCTTTCCGTAAGTTATTTATTTTCTGCAAGATCGACATCTTAAAATTGACGCATTCTAAACTTTTCTCATACCATCACAGCAGTTTAGTTCATGTAGAAGTAGACTAAAATATTTAAATATAAATATCTAAAATGTTTCCTAGACAACACAAGCCCGGCTCCTGAGGAGCTCCCGAGGACCAAAAGCGGATATTTGTGATCGAGTTGTTTGGGTTATAAGGAGTGTATATTAAGGGGCTGGTCTTAGGCATATCTTTCTTGTTTGGTAGGTCTTACCTTGATTTGCTTTAGTCTAATGATTTTTTCCTATTCCTCTTCCAACCAGTTGAAATCCGAAAATTGGATATTAAGGAGGAGGAAGGAAACGTATTATCCCTTGCTTTAGTGACATTTTTTAGCCTATTCGCGGGTAGGCTCTTGGGTGAATAGGTCGGACAGACAATCGAAGACATTATAAGACAAATACAAAGACAATACAAGGCAACACCTATCCAGAGCCAGTCCCCCCATTACTGCGCACCGTAGAGCAACTTGACCCCTCTGTATCGCATTTGCATGGAGTCCGGCAAAACTACGGAAAACCCAGACAGATACAGTCGATGAACTACTTTATCATCAGAGGATACCCTCTTTTATTTTAACAGTCACCTTCCAAGTATGGGTCCCCAATCCGGATGCTTTACTTGAAAGAGCGACTGCGCGTCGCGTCGACCACAGGGCAATTGCTGTTGGTTAAAAAATCGGATATTAAGTAAATTATGAGCCACTGAGAATTATTTCAATATCTCCACCAATAACACACTTTGCTTTAACATTCAATTGGAAGAAATTACGCTTTTGATATCCTAGTGAAATTCTTATCGAGGCAAAGTTACAGCAACGGCTTCTTTTCTGTCTTTCTCATCGTCATCGACGTCGTGCACATGGCTCACTGGTTCACGTGCAAGCTATCGCTCAATCTTATGCAATTCCGTCGGCGAAAATGTGAAACGAACTGCGGCCAACTGCCGATATTACCCGGTGATAAGCCGCGATATCAGCGCCCTCTAGCGGCGCCACCGTATTTGCCTTGTCGACGCACGTAACTCGTATGTTATAAACACCATTTCCCTGGTTCACTCTCGCACGAGCGCTCGATTTTCGTTTAGGTCTACCTGTTTACTTAGGTACCTGTCAATATATTCGTTGGCAGGACAAATATATGCGAGAGGTTGTTTATAATTACCTGGTCACGCATCCAGCTGTCCACCTGATCATCCGCACTTTGCACAAGAATGTTGACACGAAGTTCCGCTTCTGTTCTTTTCTTATCGGAGTTTATCGTCGCAGTTTTATTTAAGTATACGTTGATTAGCCTATTAACGCTGAAAACAACTTTTTTCTGCAAGTTTTAAGTCCAATTAAAGATGAAAGTGATGTAGCAATAAATTTCTGAACTTTACTATTTTCGGTTGTACTTTTTCGATAAAAGTGGACTAACTAATATGTTTTGCCAATTACAAAATTAATATAATGTAAATTAGCCCGTATAACTTATAACATATACGTTTTGGAGGTCGCTCATCGATCGCGGCTGGAAAAATGCGAAAAGATACAACCTAACCTCTATTTTTCAAAGAAATTTGAGAAAAATACTGATTTTCAGTACTTTTCTTCTGTTTTTATATTTTTTGGACCGAACAAATTTTTCTATCATCACGAAGTCTATTAGAAAAGTGCTCTCGATGCTTAAGGAATAAGATCATGACCAAAAATGGTTTATTGTTACAGCGTGGGCAAAATGCTATTTTTCACACTTTTGACATTTTTCTTTCTCATTTAACTTACTCTTGTAACAAAAAATACATTTCGGTACATGTGCAAAAATTATTTTTGGACGAACGTGTTTGCGGCACAATCCTCACATTCGTTCGCAAACACTTTTCCCACTTGTATTAAAAACTACTATTTCCATATAAGTTTTCGGGGTCGCTGAATATGATCTCATTTTCAAAAATATTTTTTGTTCTCTTTTGTACTTTTGTGTATTTTGTCAATTTTATTAGTGACTCACTTTAACAATAAAAAAGGATGTGGAAAATTAGCTCTAAACAAAAGAGTTAAGTTGAAAACAAGAAGTTCGTTTCACTGATGAACGGCAAAGAGACAATACACTTCAAATCCAATATTTCGAAATTTGTATTGGCATATTTGTATTTCGCGATCCCGAAACCCTAAGTACTTTCTATCTTATTCGATAAGCAACAGTGATTTCTTTGCTTCAGACATCCGCCATTTTGAATTTTGTAATATTGGCAATAAGATTGTATTCAGCGACCTCAAAACCTCTCTCAAAAGATACTATGACCTTGGCAGCATAAAAAAGTAATTGTAAATAACGAAATTGATAAATCTGGAGCACATGATTTCGTTGGCGGCCGTTTTAAAACCGACCCGACTATTTGTAAAATAAAATTTTGTTTAGGCATAATCTTATTCCTTAGGCATCGAGAATACTTTTCTGATATTTTTCGTAATAATTTAAACGTATTTTCGCTCGAAAAATATGGAAAAATAGAAGAAAAGTACCGAATCGTCAGCATGTTCCCAACATTTCTTAAAAATTGAGGTTATATTTCATTTTTTTTTTTGATATTTTGATAGCGGGAATCGATTGAGCGAACTCGAAAACATAAGATATAAATCTAGCCATAGATGAATATTACATTTTGTGCAGTTAACGATCAAAGTCAACGTCGAAAATCGGTACACTTAGATCGATTAGAGTAAAATAAACTGACTTATTATGCAAAAACATAAGAAGTAATGTACATCTAATATATTTTAATATTTTCCTATCATTTATTTGAAAATCCTGGTAATCGTAATCCTTTAACCAGTTGGGATGGTCTTCGCATTTGGGTCTTATTTTAGTCTAAAATAATATAAAAATATATTTACTAAAAACTCTAAATTCTGAAGGCGAGTTTCTGAAATCACACATAAAACGTCGAAAAACAAATGATCTACGTTTGACGCAAAATATTACCGTAATAACACTTATGTAGGAATTTGATCGTTAATATACGTATCTGGAGTTAAATAAAAAATACACCCATTTTACAATTATTCGTACCGAAATATAAAATCAGATGTTGTGTCGTGACACCACGATATAATATCTAAGAGATAACCGCTTTAAATATGATTACCTCAATAATTTCGTAGTAACTAAAAACCATTCCTTAATACTTAAAATATGATATATTAACATTGAAAATACGATTTTAATCGCTATTCTTACTAAACAATGTATTTCACCACCATTAAACAAAAATTTTTGTTCAGTCGAAAATAATCAAATCTTTGAACCGAAAGTCGATATTTGATAAAGTGTAATTTATACGAGTTAATAAGTGCAGTTTAACTATTAAAGTACAATGACAAGAGAAGACTAGAGAATATGTAGGAGAAACCAATGGTGTAATTTAATATTGTAATGTAACGCCGCGCCGTTCGTAATTCACTTTCGTGCTAAGATTGCAGAAACGCAATTGGCGAAAAAATAAATTGTTTTTTAAAGAAAATCAATAAAAAGATGAATATTCATCTATACATAAATGAATAGTTTTATAACTACACATTACATTTCCGCGAAGAGAGGAAATACTTATGTCAAAATGATGATCTACACAAGATTTATTCTCTAAACTTTAATTAATAAATAATAAGAAACGACTTATATACAGTGAAAAGTGGGTTACCATCAATTAATAAGTTTTTAACTGGCAAATAGTATGAAAATACTAGTTCATTAGTAAAATTCAACTAATCTACAAATAGATATTGACTTTTTTAGTTTAGTAGTTTGTAGAATTAGTAATAAATTAGTCGGTTTTAACTTTTTAATAGCAAAAATAATTACTAATATTTGGTGACTCACTTTTCGTTTTCTTATTGGTAGTTTTTAACTAATTCAGATTTAGAGAGTACAAGTTTATTTTTTATGTAATTAAGCCCAAATGTGCAGAATTTGATACTTGATAAAAATCTAAGAAAATCGAGATGATCATGTCCTACTACTTTTAGGGATGGTCTTTCGAATGGAGTAGGCAAATTTCTGGAAAAAAAAATAATTTAACGCTATTTTTATAAAAAAAGTATTTTAAAAACACCGATTTATTTAGATCAAAAATGTTTTGTTCAATAGGAATTTTGACCATGATAATGCTTTCCACGCATTTTCTAACCTATCAGAATCGCATCCCCGATAGTTTTAATAAAAAAATATATATTTACATATTATGATTTTTATCGATTTTGATTTTTAAATGGCATCTGTACGGGACAAATTATTATAAAGCGGTAAATTTCGTTCATTTTTTAGATTTTGTCAGTCACATATATTTCGATTGGTTACGTATATTGACTTTTGGAAAGTACAGACATTATTTTCATAAATAACAATGGCTGCTATCTATGCACACGTAGACATTTTTTAAAGTTTCATTTGATATTGGACCCGAATTGCTTGGAGTACAACCTACCAGTTGGTATTTTATATAGTTTGCGATGTCAGTCTATATGAACCCGCGGTCAGTATTTCAAAATTCAAAATGGGGATCCAATATGCCGAACGTGATATCCGAAAATTGAAATGTATACTGCGAAGTGTATGATCAGAAATTAAAAAAATAGTATAATTGAAAATGAATCTCCTCATATTTGAAAACTACAAAAATAAGAAACATAATTAAATAAAATGGAAAATATTTAAAAAATTATTCTCCAAATAGTTCAGTCTCTCGCAATGAGAATCGTCAAACTTTGAATTATAGGAGGCAAAGGGTCTAACAATACCGAAAAATGTGAATAATTACCGAAAAAATCACATACTGTAATATGTTCTCGGAAAACTACGCACTTGTGTTTTTTACTTTTTAGGAATCTGACTTTTGGCAAATCACCTTCGCCATATTGGATCCTCCATTTTGAATGTCGAAATCTTCACCTCGGATTCGTTTATACCGATGTTGAAAACTGTATGAAATACACAGACTTGTCCAATAAAAAATGAAATGTAACAAATTCCTACCTATGCATAGAGAGCCGCCATTTTTCTCGAAAATAATATATGCACTTTACAAAATTCAAAATGTGTGACACTTAAAATTTAATAACCTATTTTATACAATTTAACTATGTATAGACTGACCAAATCTGAAAATGAAGAAAATTTCCCGATTTCTAATAATGTTTGTCGGTCAGGTGCCATTTAAAAACCGAAATAGGAGAAAAATAAAATATGTATCATTTTTAAGTAAAATTATCAGGAACACACTTACTATTGGCCGAAAATTTTTGAAATAAAAGTAGTGTAAACTGAGGTTTTTCGAAAATTTCGCCTGTTCCGTTCGAAATAGCGACTCCAAAAAAAAGATATGGTAATTTTGATTTTTTACATTTTCAAGTACCATCATGTTGAATGCCGTGTACAAATTCTACAAATTTGGGAGTTAAATAGTTAATGAAGTTAAAGAAAAGAATAAGAATCCAAAATACTCAGTATTCAGAAGAAAAAATGCACCATACCGAAGTTATGACAAATGTGAAAAGGATTAACAACCTACATGAACAATAAGATCGAACTAATTCAAAATTTGTATAGAAAAAGGAGTACTATAATAATTATTCGTCGAATTTTTATATGAAACGAGAATGAATGTACTATTATCGACGTTATTTTTATTTATTACGCTGGATAGTAAACGAGCTCTTCATTGAATTCGGTCACAAACAGAAAACTGCAGCCAGGTGGAACAAAAATATATTGCTACTGAACATTTTGTTCCCTTGCAGTCTGCAAACGATAGAAATGTGTACATAAATATAAACGAGTACCACGTGCTTGAGAAGAAGATACTAGCGAAGATGCAGGTTACGTGCCGATAGTAATTGGAAAATGTATTACACTTATTCGGAAAATAAGCCAGGCACGTGATTTATACGACAGACAAGGGTGAACGAACACACCCGAGATACGATTATTTATTTACGAGCGGTGTATAACTGTATATGGGCTAGTCTTAACTATAGTAACAACGGCATGAGAATGTCATTTATTTTCAAAGAGATATTTCACGTATTTTTTCACTTCTCTTATTGATGTGGATATGTCTAAATTTTTTGGAATTAATCACAATTCATTTTAGAGTCAAAATACAGTAAAATTCGCTATTGATACATTCAACTATATAAAAATATCGTTTGAAACATAGTTTCACTCGTCGGCGGCGATAAAATGTGAGTGTCTGAAAAAGTTGTTACTTATAATAAAACAAAAGGTCCAAAATTATACTTAAAATATATTTAGTGGCTATAATCAAAACTAAAACTAAACGTTTTGGGCAAAAAAGAGAGAATGGCAGAGTTTCATTTTTTTACCCATTTTTTACCCCTAAAATCGTCGAAAAGTGGGTTCAAAATAAACAAAACGTTATGAGTGAGGTTACAAAAGTACACAAAATTTCAGCCAGGTTGGCTAAGTTAATCTCCAAAATGGTGTATGTAAGAACTATTCTACACTGATAATTCTACATAATTGAGGTAACCGAAAATGCGGTTTTTGAAAAATTTTGAGTATTAAGAAGTAAAAATTCCTTTGTTTGCAAGATTTATTCTTGTTTATTGTATGTAAAGTGTATCTTCAAGAAATTTAAAGGGTGATAACACTATTTTAATATTTTTCACTCTAGTTTAAGTCCGGGTACACGATTTTGTTGGTTGGTTGTAGAGTTTTCCAGTATTTAATCTGGACTACGTATACATCTGGACAGTTTTAATTAATAATTTCTCGAACTTTGGATTGACTGCGATTAATTGCCAAACGTAATGGAATCATCCAGAAACTCACTAGGTACAAAATTAACGACATAAAAAATCCACTTAGAGTGTGCGTTTAGTCGTACACATTTACATGTGGGGAGAGGGAAAATTGATTGTATTAAACATCTCTGCTGCTTGATTGCACTATCAAGGTGCGCGTACGACTTACAGAGAGTAGAGAATCCCCCTCTAGTCATTGTATATGTTAGATCTAGTTGCCTGCCAATATTAGTTTAAGTTTCTATCTACCACGTTAAATGTATACCATTTACAAGTGCTTACGATGAAAATAATCAGCTGCTTTGCTGTATAATCTCCAAACTTGTTATATCTGGATTTCGAAAAATCTTCGGAAAATCTGTTGAGCATTAGGCTAGATTTGATCTTTGTTGGAATTAAAAAAATCGATAATATACTGGTAAACATTATTGAAAAAATCTACTGATAATTGTTTCGTTAAGAAACATTGAAAACTGATATGAATTGAATAGTTCAATTGTCACAAAGTGAAATGATGAGATATCAAAGGTTGCATTTTTCCCCCAAAAGTGAAATACAACACGAAATAAAAAGTATACTGTAAAATTGCACTATGTTGTACATATGTAGTCGCTTACGAATTTGGAAGTTTTACGAGAGAATCTGTGGGAAGCGAAAGGTTACCGGAAAAGGGTTCGGGGATAAACAGCGCGTGTGGTACGAGAGATAAAATCTAAAACCCTATATTACGTATCATGACGACAAGCCTCATAACGTAGAGCACGAAGTCTTATTTACACAGACGAACGTAACGTACGTTCGTACTGTATCTTTTTATGTGACAACCCACTGAATATCTATACGAC
Organism: Trichopria drosophilae; assembly: GCA_030407085.1. Classification (NCBI taxonomy): domain Eukaryota; kingdom Metazoa; phylum Arthropoda; class Insecta; order Hymenoptera; family Diapriidae; genus Trichopria; species Trichopria drosophilae. The sequence continues at coordinate 8,186,158 of CM059582.1, read as the reverse complement.
ACTGTCGTGACATACATCTACAGCCCTGATCGTAAGTCTAACAAAACATATTTCGTCATACTTGTTATGGTATTATTTTTTAAAATGAATTCTTTTTACTTTTGAGAAGATTAATGCAATCAGACAAAAGCTTTTATATTAAAATAAATTATTCATTCTTTTGGTAACGAAAATTTAGTTTGAAATTGAGGGTTGCTTTCGGAAAATTCATATTCTATGTCAGGGTCGAAAAATAAGCGAAGCTCTACATTGAGAACAAAAATAATGTTAGCAGATTCTCTCAGGAGTTTATGTTTGCATTGAAGGAACATTAGATCACCCAAAAACGTTATGTTGTACCATACATACAAGGATTAAGTACCGACTATAAGTAATTCGTTAATACTTTTTTTATTTAATAGCTCTTAAGACTGTTCTAAAGTGATCCGCTGATAAGGTAGGATATTTCACTAACAAACGTAAATTAACGATGACTGAATACAATTTTCAACTGTGTAAAGGCAATTCTAATTTTAATTTCAGAAAATTCTTGGTCAGTTCTAAATTAATTTCGTTGGCATTTTCTAGGAAATCGTCTGTAGTAATTAGAATTACAGAGCCCAAATTTTGAAAAAATAGTTTGTCATTTTTATTATACCTTATAGTCGGACCACTTTATAATTCCCTTTACTGACAGAAGAAATGGTCCCAGAAAGTGTTGAACAGAGTTTCTACACACTGTTCAATAATATTATTATCCTCTCGTAACTTACCATTAGTGAAAAAGGCAACAGACCTTTTGAATGACTTATATGCTATACAGGAATTTTTACAAATTCTAAAAACATTAATCATTAAAACAAATGAAGTCTCAAACAGAAAGTTCTTAATACAAATTCCTGCAAACATGCAGGGGATAAAATGTAAATTAATTTTGTGTATATGAAAAAGCATAAATAGCAGTGCATTATGTTAGAAGGGAGGAAGACATTGGCTTTGCTGCTCAAGCTCGCTAGAATATGCCATTTTTTTCTCATTTCATATCTGATTAGACTGTCGGTTCTTTCTATCCCTAGGGAGTAATGATTTTCTGGGCGCGAACTACATGTGTACTAATCTTCATTTTGTAGCCGCTATGTTTAATTTATTCTATGCACTAATGCACATGTTGAAAGTTTAATAAGTTTGTGCAAAGTTTTATCATATCTAAGTGACGTTTTCAGTATAAAATTAGTATTCAAAAAAAGAAAATTCAATTTTTCGGATATTTTTTCTACAAAACAGCGCTATATAGTGGTTCCTGGTAAAAATAAGCAAAATCTTAGCATGAGAACTTGTAGAGCGATTCTAAAAATATGTAATACCACTTGCTTTACTTCATGAAAAACTGTTTTCTATGTTTCATGCTACGTCAAAGTAATTTCACAGGTTTAATTCGAAAATCATTGGACGGACAATCGGTAGGTCACCGAGACCTACCGTGACGCGTTTTATCTCTCCACTTTGGCCATCAGAATATGATAATCCAAAGGTCATTTACGAAATCGTAAAAAAAAATTAAATTTCAATTATTAAAATGGTCTATCATTCCTCGTTGCTACAATTATCATTGAAGATTTCTTTCAAACGCGTAAATAAGTATGAATACGATAGACGAATTTCTGACATAAGAAGTAAAACCTTAATAAAAAAAAAATTCAGGGAAAAAACTGATGTGCATGCCATCTTAATTCATAATAAGGCAATTTATATCGACTAGAGCATGAACGCGATCTTCGCGCGCTACTTTACTTTCACCTTTTAATGATGTAAACATTTCATTTATAAGTATTTCTTTCCAGAAATATTGATATAAATACCATACGAAATGTAGGTATTGATAGTGATGTAAATGTTGCAATACTATTTCAATTTTTTCTTTTATGACAGAATTTTGTTTATAATTGATTTCCAGTTAAAAGTGTTGAATCTGTATTTTAATCTGTAATCTGTATCTTATGTAAAGTAAGAATCTGTTGGATTCTTAGACCAAAACAAAGAAATTTGAACCTAGAAACTAGACTATATACTTCCAAAGGTTATTGATGTACTGAATCCAAATCTGGTCGCAGAAATGTTCTAACACGTCAAGATGTCACGAAAACCTAACCTAAAAGTAAAAAAAACAATGATTAGTAACTTTTTGTGTCGGAAGAACAAATTTTCTTCGCAATTTGGCAAAAACCGGATTAAATAGCTATTCATCAACTTTAAAATGGATTTTTAGTCATTCCGATACGATTTAACTTCGTCGAGTTATCCAACTTTTTGTTAAGATATATTATGTTTTTCAAATATTTAGTAAATGTGTACATATATGAAAATAATTAAGAAAACGAGATCGACCTTCTTACCCAGAATTGATCGATCATGTCAAAATTTTGAGACATCCTAAAACCACTTTTTTTATTATTTTTAGTAGGTTTATGTGATGGAACAAAATTGTTTTTCTAATTTAGCAAATAACTAGATTAAAGTTTTATTCACCTGAAATCTGAATATACTTTTCAGAAGGTTTTTGATGTGCTTAATCCAGATTTGGTCGAAGAATTATTTTATACGTCCAGATTTTGAGATATCCTAACCTAAAAATGCAAAAAACCCATAATCGTGTATTGCCAAAAACTTGAATAACTCGATGAAAGAAAATCGTATCGGAATGATCAAAAGCGCATTTTAACTTTCATCAATTGTACTGTAATGTGGTTTTTGACAAATTGTCAACAACAATTTTGTTCCGCGACAAAACTATAAAAAACTAAGCAACACCGATTTTTACACTTTTAGGCTGGATATGTCAAGGATATCTCTTGATGTGATAGATCAAGTCTGCGGCGAAATGTGGATTCAGCGGACCAACAAACTTTCGGAAAAGCTTCTTTATTATAAAATTATTGTTACCTCTTGTTGTATTTGTAATATTTGTTTTCACAAAGGATACCAATGCTTACAAATTACGACGAGGACTGTGAATACACACGGTGAAAACATCATCTTTGGTGACGATCTGTGTACGTTGGAACGCACGAATGTAAAAATAAACGACACTATTCGCAGTATACAATTGCCGTACCATGACGCTCGGATAGTAGTAATTACAAAAACGCTATAACTTCCGCCCCTTCGTTCTTTCGGTGGAGTTGGGTTTGGATTGGGGGTGGGGGGTCTGGCACTCGGCCGTTGGATGTAATTACGTCGTATTACAATAGTGCCAGTACCGCCAGTATCCTCCAGAGTTGCGATCGCACGAGTCCGAGTGCCGCTCTTTAATGTTATGACGTAGACAAACGGCACGGCGGGCATATAGACAACGAGTTATTGTAATAACGCGTTGTGGACGTAAAGGTTCACCGGGAATATTTAATTTCGTTCTGAAGTACGCCGGCACATACCGGAACACCGGAACAAGAATTGTAGCGTCGCTTGACAGGAGCGACGAAATTAAAGCCTTACATAGAATTATTTAATAAAATAAAACAGACGATATTTTTCAACCATTTTTAGTGGTTCCGCCATAGCTCTAAACTTAAAAATCCGTTTGGTTATACAGAATTATTCCTGCAGTCAAAAGTATAATTTTTACCTTGCTTAACACTATTTTCTGCCTCATGCTTTAATTTCAGTTATCCTATTATTACGAAACGGGAACATTTCGTTTCAATAAAACCTACCCGCAATTTTCAGAGAAGAATGTAATTGCACTCGAAAAATGAATGTCGTGGCTCTGCTTTTGTTTCATAACTTTACAACGCTCTTGAAGTACCGTAAAATGCTTACATTTACATAACTGAATCGTGTCACAATTGACGGCATCCCAAATAATATTGTTATGGTGTCAAATATTCAATATCGATTATCGAACATCGTAGGCGGAGGTATATCGGAACCATAAAATCAGCGTCCATATTAATGAGGAGTACAAAACGTTTATCATAATAATAATAGCAAACGATAACACACAAAAGGGATATTTGTAGTTGAAGAGGTATTTTTACTTGAATCGATTCGCACGAGAAGTAATTTCCATTCTACAAAGTGTATTTTACCTGAGATTTACTGTGAAAAGTGATTTTGAATTCCAATATGATAAAATCTATTGGTTTTAGTTTGGTTAAATTATGCTTGTCCTTGATAACAATATAAGAAAAATGAAATTATAACATGTCAGTTTTTCAGAAATAACCAAATCTTATTTAACAGCTGGATATTTTCGATCATGTTACAAATATTACAAAAATAACAATTCACTTATAGATGTATATGCATATAAATGCTAATGAGAATGAGAAGGTTGAAAGAAAGTTCACCTTTGTATTTTACTAACTTTTAACCTCACGAAATTTCTGTAGCCCTTGTTCGTGAATCCGTTTTAATTTAAACCACCAACTTCTGTTGAAGTTATTTTCTAAGAAAAAAGAGAAGATACCCTTTTCCAGAAATCAAGTATCTTAAAACTCACTACATAAAATTGTTAGATATAGTAAATTACAGAAAAAATCATTCTTGAAATGTGATAAGAAATTAATTTGCAGAAACAGTGATAATATAGCAACGCAATAAGTCTCATTTATTTTGGCATTTATGCGCTAGGGATGCTTTTATTTATTAATTATATTGAAAAAAGAATTCCCTTGTTCATACTCAACCGAAACTGATTTTATTAAATGAATTCTAAATGAAGTTTAAAAATAAATTTTGACGTTTTATTACTTGTATTACAATCTATTATATTGTGTTTCAAAATTCTAAAAAGAAACATTCCGCTCGACCTAAATATTCAACAAAGAAACGCAGTATTTGAGGCGAAAAAAAATTCATATAGATTGTTTAAAAAATGCAAAAATTCTTGGCAGCATTTCTCATAAAATGATGAACGCCTAGGTTTCTAAAAGAGGTCAGCACATTTCCGGGAGCGTTTTTTACTGAGTATAAAAATGAGAATCGTGGCGAGATACTTTCGAGGTCATTGGGTTGACAACCCTCTCCTGCCACTTTACCATACACACTCCGAAATGAAGAACGCGAAAATGAAAGAGACAAGGAGGGAACGAGTGTGAGAGGGAAAAATTGGATTATCGGAATTTCCATCCTTGGATCAAACCCAAGCACCAGGGACTTGAGCAGCAAAATTATTATGCATAAATAATTCAGCGATTTGTAGGTTACGAAAGTAGAATACTGAACATGGAAAAATATGTAATTTCGGAAACTGTTTAGAACAAATACTCTTACATAATTCATATACTTATGAACGTATTCTAAAACTTTGTACTAACTCAATACTACACCTAAAAATTGTTCTGATTAATGGATATGGTGTTAGTTAATTGCTTTATTTGTCGTACATTGCATTTTCACCGACGATGTCATGGTATAAATACAAAAGTCCGGAGCATCGTTGGAACAGCAAAGAACCGACGAAAGTTTTAAAGAAGTTGAGATAAGGGCCAACGGAGGAAATAAAATAAGAGGACGTACTACATACTCGTAATAGGAGGAGAAGCTTTTTTTCTAAGAGTCCAGCAAGTGACTTGTTGAATTCTTTATGCTACCTTTATTCGATCAATCTCGTATAAAATTATAACTTATATCTTGTTTGGTTAATTCTAGAGGATTGAAATTCAAAATTTCACTTAATAATATAATTGACATGTAAGCCTTATAATGTGCTTTCACATACAAATTGTTAATTCGTTTTTATTTAATGGTTTATAAATATACTATCGTAAGAAACACAGACGGTTTTTAGGTATACGCAATTAAGACATGCCAGTAAACGACAGGCTGCACAATTGTCTTCAAATTAATTAAGCACGAAACCCTCAAAATGATTGTGGTGCCCAGTGGAGTAACTACTTGTTAGCTGAACAACCGGTTGATTAAGATAATAGATATTACAATAAGCCCCGAATTTTCAGCTTCGAAAGGTGCATGTTCAGGACGCGTACAATTGCTGTCGATAGTCTCGATACTCTAGAAACGGAGTTTGGCAGTGCGCATAGGTAAGCCGGGAAACACGCGAGGGAGCTTTTCGGGCGTTTTCCGGAAACGAGCTTTCCCGGGGCAACGATTATCTTAAGTATGTTTCGCGAAACGAGCATCGTGTGTACAATCAAGCCGAACAACGAATCCTTAGTTATGCACGAACCTCGTGACGCTGCGGAACCGCAGCGATTAAAAGTACAACGCTCAACTCGAAAAATGATGCCGCTTCACCAACTTTGTATCGCACGAGATTTAAACACCATATCAGTTTTTCAAATTAAAATAGGTTACTTTATACTCTATTTACTATCAAACGCGTCAAATAACCATATGCAAATTTAGCAAGAATGCAATGCGTGTTGCAAATTTGCAGCAGCAGTATTGAATTTGCCCTTTTAACTTTTCATATTTTTACATCAGAGTTGGATTCAACAACCTCTAAAACCTCAGTATACCAAGTTTCATGCAAATTCAATGAAAATTGTGGATGTAATCGCGAATTGCATATGAACGGAATAATATTAGTCGCGTGGTTAAATATGAGAGCTCTAAATCGCAGGCTTACTTTTAATGTTTTCTTCAAGAATATTCTCTTCAGATAAGTACAGCTACATAGACAGAACCCAGAGCGGAACTACTCTTCCCGAGGGCAGATTATTATTCTTGGCGCGATTGCACTTGGGCCATATCGGATATGCAATCTGTTTGAAGGGAAAGCTGCACACGCTTTTTCCATTATCCATTGAAGGAAATGCCTTAAAAAGTGCAATACGCTAATACTTCGAACTAGCAGGGAATTGAGCCAATGAGAGCAGAAGTTCATTTATCCGAGTTTCATGACCTTCAGCGCTTTCTTGTTGCACAATTGGTATAGTTAGTTACAACCAATGTGCTCTAATGAGCAGAATACAATTTTAGTGTCGAAAGTGACTAAAAGGTTCAGTTTTGTTATACGATCGACCTTTCTTTGCTCGACTGAAGACACCTGCATTTTAGATGACGAGACAATCGCTCAATCCGGAAAAGTTGAGCAGGAATAGAAAATTAATCTCTAACGTTTTCACACGGAGTAAAAGAGAGATACCACAGCGGTAATGTAATTTAATCATTTGGAATATAGGACAATTAGGAACAATGTAATTAAGTAGTGAGAAAACAGCAAATAACTTTCTGAATAGAGCTTTGCCCCAAATTCCAAACTATTTATTAAACCCCAGGTCTCGCGCAAATAGTTCCAGAAACGTCGCTTTGTAATTTAATGCAAATGCAATTAAAATTCAATTTGAGACAATCCCGAAGCTGAAAAGTGAGGGAGGAGGGTAATTGAATGGTTTTTTTAGGAATTCGAGGAAATTCCGACGAAAAATGAAAACATTGGCCTTCGGAGCATCCCAATATGAGGGGTTGACCAGGTCCGGCTGGTCAATCGAAGAACAATTAATTAATCGGATCGCACATTCTAGGGTCGGGTCGACAATGACATTGCGAACCGGACGATTTCCGAGGGAAGCTCCTGAATGCCGGGAGCCTGTGTTCGATTGTTACCGGAAGCGGGAGATCGCGTCGGTCAGCACCAGAGACAAGCCGGAGGCGCCAACGGCAGTACGCGTTTGGACGCCCTCCGGCCGGCCTAGCAAATGCTCTTCCGTTCAACAAACGACTTTGCCAGACCAACTCCCGGCCGTGTTTCAATTAGATGAACCACTAACGGCTGTTTCCAATGTGCTTTCAGTTGTGCTTGTCGTTGCAAGCTTGCCCTGGATGCATCTCATACCTTTCGTTGCAACCTTTTCTAACTGACCATTCCAAAATTAGACGGCTAATTGATCATCTGCTGAGAGTTCTCCTTTGAACGACATTGTTTCGAAACAATCGTGTGATCTTGCTTCCACAAATAACTAGCTTCACATTGATTATTTTGGCAACTGATATCGCATTGAAAGTTGCGTTCAAGAATGCTCATTCCAGTCATATCGTTTCGTATCCTTAGTATTTTGTTTGAAAATAGACGGAAATATGCAAAAGTGCATACTTTTCATATACAAAATCTAGAATACTAATCCCAATCTGAGAATAATAGAACAAGAGGACATGATACAACAGCGGTAAATAATGAGGACTGAACGAATGTGAGATTCAAAGCACAAGCCGCAGGCGACTTTTCCATCACTCACGAGTCAGTTGTCACTAATCAGCACTTTTGATCAGCTCATAAAATGGCTACATCTGTAAACATGGATATTATTGCTCATTTTGCGCATATTGACTGGTTCGAATTAAAATGTAAACATCTTTCAGAACAGGTTTTTCTGTACCAATTAATAGTTAAGATATTGTTTGGTTTTATTATTGTTATATCAAGAAATGATAAAGCATTATGTTTTTCTCGTTCAAGACCGAATCCTAACCGAATTTATCAGTTTCGGAGGTTCTCCCTGGAGGGCGGAAATAACGTATGCTCGTGGGCATATTACTTTATTTCTAGATGGTAAATACTAAAAAAATCAACCAAACCTTCAATATTATTTCTGGGATAGATGGAAAATATGTCATCTAAGTGTCCTCTGTAGAAAACCGGGTTTGGAGTCAACTTATTTATAATTTCGTTCCCTAAGTCAATCATGACTATGTCTGCTAAAGTTGGAGACAGTGGAGATTCCCTGAGTGTACCCACTTCTTGTTGATCAATTTTACTGTTGAATATGAAATAGTCCTTAAAATTAAAGCTACCATTTTTATAATATCTGAATCAGGTTATTTAATTTCCTCTATAATTAAATTATGTGGAATAATGGTAAATAAATAGACTACATCCAATGATACTAACTCTTGGTCTGCCGGAACCCGTAACCCTTTAATTCTTTTGCTATTGTCCATGAGGTCTTGGTTAGGTTTTTATTATTTTCCACTAATTTACTTAGCTACAGCAGAGTCCCGGTATATTTGCGTCTCGGTCTATTTACGTCCCAGCATATTTGCTAAGTTCTGTCCCGTCATAGTTGTCTGTCCCGCTCTCTTTTTCCCCCACCTTGTGCGATGGGGTCTCAGGAAGGGTCTACTGTGACGTCACGAACGTAACGCAACTGAGGAGAGTGGGAGAAGCGGCGCTCCCCTTTTTTTGATAAATATAAGGAGACAGGAGGGGAAGACGAGGAACCGAGTGGGTAAATATACCGGGAATCTACTGTAATATGAAATTGAATATTTTTAGACATTTTGAATTTGCGACGGAGAACCGGACATTTCAGAATTTGCATTGAAGAACCGGACGCTTCAGAATTTGCGGCGAAGAACCAAACATTTCAGAATTTTCGGCGAAGAATCGAACATTTCAAGATGTTCCATATCGATTTATTATATCTTAGCAACTTTTGAAATCTCTGGTTCTTCGTTGCATACCACGAAATGGTCGGTTTTTCGTTGCAATTTCCAAAATGTCCGGTTCTTGGTGCCAAAACTAAGGTGTCCGGGTTTTCGCCTCAGGTTTGAGATATCCGGTTCTTCGTACTGGCCATCATTATTATTTCCCTATAAGACATTTTAGAAATAACAAAAAGTATTATATAACATAAGAATATCCTAATGATAGGAATGAACCTAAAAAGTTACGAAAGAATTAATAATGTATTTAGAAGATAATAACGTTATCCTAATTCTATAAAAATGTATGAAATATTGAAGGAAAATTCAGTAATTAAACTGAATACAGCGTTACAAAATTATATCGCATTTATACTAGAAATCGATAACATATGTTCGAAAAGTAGAAGAGAAACGTCTGATGGATATACGAAGAGATCTTTCAATTAGTAAGTAACGTTGATAATTGAAAATAATTTCATTGGTAATGACAAAACCTTTAAAACATTTAAGCTATATATGACTAATATTTGCCAGCAATTACCTGGAAAGTCAATAATGTTAACGAAGATTATTGCAAGAATGATTTAATATTTTTCAAGAGTATTACATCCTATTACACGTATAAAATACACTTTTTAAAGAAGGAAATAGATAAAAATTTTATCAGAAATAAAATTTGTTGATAGCTTCTTTTTTAAACAATAATTTTTAACTTCCAACACAAGAATATATTTTATTACATTTCTTTAATGCTAAAGGTTAAACTCGATTTACTTATGCGCAGTACATGTGAAGAGAATATTGAATGGCATACTGAGTATAGGATTTTCTTCCGCTAGCTTACAAGTGGGGAAGGCATAAGCTGCGATCATCTGCAGGAAAGTGATTTTTTGAAATAACAGATATCTGATTTATTTCTGCTGATGTGGGAAACAATAACGTCAAATTTATGCCTGATGCTCAAAAACGGAATAGTTCTATGGCGTTAGGTTGGTCTTGGGAAATTCTATTCTCCATCGATTGAACGTGACCAAAGACAGCATCAGATAATAGCGATGTCGGCTTAATTGATTTTCAGCGTTCATTGTTTCTACACTGCAGCTAATTTCCGCTTACGATGTAGGTCTTATGACTTACTGGAATCGCATGTAAACAGTGTACAGTTGCTCGCTTCATTTAGTTTCGATCTATCTATCGTCGTACAGCCGTTTACGATGCTATCCGCCTTGCCGATCAAAGGGACGATGAATTGAGTTGGCTTCCTCCTGATACTCATCTATATATATATGTACAAAATTCCTGTCAGCAATTTCTAGATATATCTTGAATAATCGATGACGCGTGAACGGGCCAAATAAGATTGTGCATGATACAATGTGACGCTACAACACATTTTTATAATAAATGTTGGTGTATTACAACAATTTAGGCGTCGGGGTACAATACCTGACAAGTCCCCAAAAATATAAGATTTGCAATATTTTTCATCTTTTTTAGATGATCTACATGGTAATAGAAGCGTCAAAAAATGTTAACTTCTTTTTCCGAAGAGACTAATTTGAGTCAGAAATCTAAAAGTTCAAAAATTTACCATTTCGAAACTTGGTCCTTAAATTTATCAAGTCATGATTTAATTATAAAAAATACAGACCAATATATTATTGACCAGAATCTTTAATATACAACTAGAAGAATTAATTTTTATTCTCTAAATATATTGTAGTTAAACTTCATTCTTTATAAGGTGAAAACTTATGGCCTGCTAGTAAAGAAGAGAATTTTTGTTACTCTTTGAGAATATATTTTCATTCCAAACAGATTGTGTGTTCTTTCAATAAAGAATTTAGTTTCACTCAATAACAGTCAACAAACATTATTTTAAGTTATTCCAATTTTGAAGCACTCTAAAAAATTATAAAGTATATAATAATATTTATAAGTTATTGCAGAATTGTTGACAAATCAAATAACTCAAAATAATGAGAATTCAGTCTTTCACTAGAGTGGCTCAATGTTCACTCTACGTCTTAAAGATCGCTTTCTTATGAACCATATTTCTTCTACACATTTATTTACAACAATTTCTTTCCAGATCCTCTTTATTACAATACAATAGATTTTATTATTTATTTTAGAAAGAGTTTTTGAGTTTTTTCGAAAAGCCATTACGTGGACTTGGCAGGTATTGCAACCCAACTCCTCAATTTGTAGAACATGTAAGTATTTTTCACGCCAAGTAATACATATTTTCCTAAATTTTAATATCTATATCAAAATGAACTTTGATTTACAGTGTGAACAGTATATTCTACGGAATTTGGGTTTTCATTCCCTGTAGAAATGACAACCTTTCCATAAATGGAAATCTTATTGAAACATTTTGAAAAGAAATATTTAAAATAACTCTGTTTTCATATATATTTTGTAATTTCGTTGGCTACAAAACATGTAAAGCGCTTGAAAAATGAGAAGTGAACAAGTACATTTTACTGAAGAATGTTTAAGAGCGTTTAAATGGACTTAAGAAATTTTGAAATCGCTGAATATACGAAATTTTTCAAAAATATATTATATTTGACTATATGTATAATATGTTACGAACGATTCATCTGTTTAGAGTAAAAAAAAATATTTGTAGTTACATTGATTTTAGAGAATGTCCATTTTTATATTTAATATGTTGATTGATTTTAGAATTTGAAAATACTATTTACTGTAGTAATCTCTGTAATAGAAGTAAAAATAACTGCAAGTAAATATGGTCGAAGTCGATTCAAAAAGTTAAAAAAATGAAGCTTTATTAAATCATTCCCTTTTGCAATGTGTCTTTACTTAACTTGGACCTTATTAAATTTGAGACCGGACCTATTGAAAATTTAAGAGAAAAAGTGGACGAAATAAAGCATTTGAAGACGCAAATTTTATTAGATTTTTAATCTGCTAATCTACAATCCATTTTTCTATGAGTGATCAAACACGTTATGAAATGTACAAAATGTGATTACTTCTAATGAACTACTCAAGATTTACATTCCTTTTTTAATGGTTGTTTTATAGAACCTCGTAGAAAACATATTTCCTACTGTCATTATCTGATGAATATGAAGCTGATGTTTATTCAACTTCATCATATCAGTTGTTTTACGTAACCTTCAAACATTATAATTCTATATCAAAATATTGACATACATAACAATTCTGATTGTCGAACTATATCTGGTCGTTTACGTTCTTTCATATGAGTTTGTAATAAATACATTTATGTATATCAATGCATTAAACGGGAGTGCACAATTTTTACACTTGTTACGTTTTCTTATATGAATAGAGCAGAAGAAAAATAAAGACTTGCAAAAAGCGACATCAATCATTTTTCAATGCAATGAATGCACTGTATTTGATATTTGGAAAATTCCAAATGTATATGAATTTTTCGCCTATAGAATTTTATGAAACTGCTTACATTACTATTCAATAATATTTATTTATATATTTGTACATATTTGTGTACTTAAGAAATAAATGAAATTGCAAAAAAAAAATCGTGTTTGAAAGCGGATTCGAACCCGCGACGTTCGGATTATAAAGTAGACGCCCTTACCTTTACGTTTTTATTTATTTATCTTTATTGATTATAATTGTACAGTCAAATAACACTGTCCGACACTGATTTTGTCTTTGACAAGCGAAGTATTATTTCTGAAGTATTTTTTCGTGCTGAAAAGTTTGGCGCTATGCAGAATTTTGCTATGACGTCACATTTTTCAGCAAAACGTGGTTAAATTTAACATTATTTTTTAACCACATTTAACCTCTTTTTTCTAAATGTGGCGTGATAGCAAAATTCTTATCAGTACAAAAAAGTTCGTCGGAAATGATACTTCGTTTGTCAAAAATAAATTCTGTTCTGCTACAAAGTAAACCGAAATACGGGCACAAACCCTATTTTTGACAGATTTAATCTCATTTTCCTCCAAAATGTGAAGTGATTGCAAATTTGTGGTAGCACCATCGTTTTCAGTACTTAAAAATACTTCGGAAATAATACTTTGTTTGTCAAAATTAAATTCCTTTTGTTACAAAATAAACCGAAATAACGCTGATTTTTACACATTTAATCACGTTTTTCTCCAATGTGTGGCGTGATAGCAAAACTTTACTAGCGCCATCGTTTTCAGACAAAGGCAAATAAAAAGTAAAATTTTGTCGGTCAGTGTAATTAGGTTACATAAAACAATTAAATTTTGCTTTACATTTATAAACAGTTACACACATTGACTCAGTGATATCTCGATATGTATATTGGAACGCTGAGAATAAAATGGTGTTTGTGCTGGTGAGGTGTGCATTGACACTAAATTGGTCAATGGAAAAAAAGAGACTTCTGGCTTTTTGGTGTTAATAATAGTGGATGCAATTCCATAAGCGAAAATATCCATCCATGGACCTGTTACATGTCTATATACTATTATAAATTTGTATAAAGTTTGGACATGATGTCATTAAATTTCTTTTAATTACGCCTAACACAAAGGTCATTCCATCAGCTAGAACTAAATTGTTTTTTATCTTACGGATGCGTCATCAGGCTGCTGTTTCTCTATCTTTCATATTTTTGACAAAGACTTCGTCTAACATTTTGCGAGTTTGAGGTCCATTGAAGATGCCTTTCGTCAATTTAACTAAAGATACATTTCTAAAGATGCTTCTCAAGGTTGCTTACCGATATTGCTTCCAGGGATAAGTGATTATATGCCTAACTTGAATTCGTCTGAACCTGAGAAAAGTTATTTTAATCGTTTGTGTAGCCTATATCCCAATAAACTAATTTATTTATGGCTTGTTGAGGTCATTCCTTCATCGAGTGGTCAAAATACATCAAAATACAGTGATCATTTCCAAATTTGAAACCAATATAGTACTAGGTCGAACTCTCATTTTGGAAAAGATTAGGTAGCTAATTTTTAGTTTAACTTCGACACGCAAGGACTTGATACTGTATTTTTTGAAAAGTGTCTCGCTACTTAGTAGATCATTCTACTATTCTCTCACTGCTTCACGACGGCGTTAACGAATTACCAAGTATGATATGATCACGAGGAAATTGCGGCTTGGAGGAACTAGTCCGTAGTCTAGAGTGATGTTTTTGAAATATGTATGAAACCATAAGCTGACTTTAACGTTGTTGTACGTAGCCGCACTAGACAGCCTTGCATGTGTGTCATACCGTCTGCTTCGGTCCTCTTGAGCCACGCTCGACTATAACCCTTTGAGTTATTATTCAAAGCAAATCACAACCGTTCCGTCCGGATTAAGCCTCCCTTTACGTGGATTCGCGTGACGCAAGGAAGAAACAAAGGGTAGGTAGGTAGGGGGAAAACGAAGCGTTGTCTGCAATGGGTGCCACCCTCAAGACCTAACCTCTTTCAAACATTCGCGATTTGCACTTATCCAGCCCGAACCTCCGATTCTAGGTGTAATAACCAGTTACACCCTAAGATTCTATAGTGCAAGAGCTGTTCTGGAAAAACGGCGTTAATCTTTTTTTTTTTCTCTTTCTTCTTTATTTCTTGTTTTTTTGGTATTTTCTTTTTGCTCCTGCTTTTTGCGGCGAGTTCGACCTTCTTTATCCGTTCGACGTTGTGTTCCGTACTATCCGACATCTCGAGTGCTCGCGGCAATACGGAGGTACGTACGTGTGGTGGATGAAGAATCGAATCGGCGAGGGCAGAGCCTGGAAAAAATGCGGGTGCTACATTTCGAAAATTGAGACGTTATGGATGAACGGATGCGGTTGATGCGATGCTGGCTCCATAGTGTTTTAAGAACGGTTGTCTTCACTGAGCTTGACGTAAAGTGAATTTTTAAAACCAGTTATTCGATTACCACGTATATGCCCGTTACTTTCAAAATGGGATATTCTCGTTTAAAAATATTTATGCCAAAATGAATTTCCTTTAAAAAAGAAAAATCGTGGGAAATTGTAACAGTGGCTTGCAAAACATCGACAGAAGCAGTAAAAGCTCTTATGAACACGTCGCCCTTTTTCGTTACAGCTTTCTTTGATGCTCATTCTGTCGTCGAAGATGCAGACAACCGGAGGTCTGGGGATATTTTTTTATGAACGCGATTTTTATTTATGAATAAGCTCGTTAGTATAAAATCTCTTTCGTCGAGCTTGAAGCTTTTCGTTAACGGTTCACGTGGTGGACCGTGAATACGATCAGATGCTTCGCTTGAGATCTTGGCAGTTTCTTGCATTTTAAAGGGATTTTCTTCCTTTCATCATTCAATTTCTACAGTCTACTTATTCGATATTCTGAAAGGAAAATTCCTTCTCTAGATTTTGCGTCAATGATAACTTGTTGAACAATGTGGACCTTGCTTACTGGGTCAACTGTTTTACTTATTTTCCCACGTGATAATTTAAGTATTTCTTGATTTATAGTACATCGATGGGCTGCATTAAACGACTAAGTGTTAAAAATAAATAAAAAATGTAGTACCAAGCTATATATTTCATCCATTTACATTTCTACAAACACGAACGGAAAAGTTACAGCTTTGAAGGATAATTTTCGTTTATCTCTGAGTTTAAGGCAAAGTAAATTTTTGGAATTAAATTCAAATGGTTACTTTAGAGCTTTGCAAACAATCCTTCATGGTATTGGATTCTCAGAGCACGAATATTATTATAAAACTAATTAATTAACGCGCCATGATATTGCTGATCATGTGCATTTTCAAATTGCAGTTAAGACACGTTGATTTGCTGGATCAGGAATATACACATATTTTAGTATTCGCATAAAAGAGTACCACTAAATCGGAGAAAAAATCCTGTTTATTTTCAACGGGAATCCAGGAATATAAATCATGTTTCTTGGATCTTTCCCCCATGGATGTTATCCCATTAGATCTAAATCGCACCTCGACACCATTCTTCCACCAATTCACTGTCGTTATGCGAACCCCACATTTTTATTACGTTATATTTACACGTGCATCGCACTTGATACCTATACACCCTGCTCGTGCATATAAATAAGCGCCGCCGTGCTTTGGTGTACAAAAGAACTTGGCAGACTGCACACTCATATGCACGACGCGGAAATAATGTTTGTCTTATAGGCTGCCTCCGCGTCTACCTAACTATTGCATATACATATACGCGCATGTGTAGGCAATACCTGTTCTCTGTAGAATCCGTACAACGAACACAATGGTATTGTATGCGGACCTCGTATGAGTTATGGCCCCTCCGGAGTGCGCTTCCTCTCCGTATTCCATCTTTTATTCTATCTCTGTCACGCGACCCATTCATTGTACACGTGTTGGACTTTTGTCCCTTTCTATGTATTGATTATCTATCTCCATCATTCTCTAATTAGTTTTCCTGCGGAAGTATTTGGACTAGCGGTCTTGAGATAAGAAAAGCAAGTAACGTAGTATCTGTAACTAAACTCATGTATTATTTTAGCGTCACAAATTTTCAACCGTATCTTTAATGTGATTCGAAATTAACAAAAGACAAAGGGGTGACGTATTTCCCCTTATTATTAAATATTTCATACCTAATATTATATCAATATTATATCAATATTATATCGTTTGTGCCATCTAGTACGATGTCATTTTAAATAATAATAATTCTGAAGAGTTTTAACAATATCAATAACACAGGTCAACAAGATTGTGTTGTTGGGAAGATATGGGTCATTATTCAAGTAACGAAAACGAGGTCAGAATTGGCCCATGTTATCAAAATTTTGAGATATTTGAGGTTAAGTACTTAGGAAACGCGTTTTTATTGTTATTTTTGAGGTTATGTACAGGATGCGACTGAATTTTGAGGCTGTTTTTAACAGATGCACCATTTGGTACTACCACCCTCATCGAAGGTTTTTATTCTCACAAAGTTTCGGCCATGTTAAGTTATGACATAATATCCCTGCAACGTATAAATATTCGCATTACGGGACATCTTCAATCAGCCATCTTGGAAATTGGCAGTATAAATTTTCCGATTTCATCTTGATAAT